>LR994550.1:14527560-17414415 GCA_905187585.1 Cyaniris semiargus
AGACAGACAGACAGACAGACAGACAGACAGACAGACAGACAGACAGACAGACAGACAGACAGACAGACAGACAGACAGACAGACAGACAGACAGACAGACGACAGACAGACAGACAGACAGACAGACAGACAGACAGACAGACAGACAGACAGACAGACAGACAGACAGACAGACAGACAGACAGACAGACAGACAGACAGACAGACAGACAGACAGACAGACAGACAGACAGACAGACAGACAGACAGACAGACAGACAGACAGACAGACAGACAGACAGACAGACAGACAGACAGACAGACAGACAGACAGACAGACAGACAGACAGACAGACAGACAGACAGACAGACAGACAGACAGACAGACAGACAGACAGACAGACAGACAGACAGACAGACAGACAGACAGACAGACAGACAGACAGACAGACAGACAGACAGACAGACAGACAGACAGACAGACAGACAGACAGACAGACAGACAGACAGACAGACAGACAGACAGACAGACAGACAGACAGACAGACAGACAGACAGACAGACAGACAGACAGACAGACAGACAGACAGACAGACAGACAGACAGACAGACAGACAGACAGACAGACAGACAGACAGACAGACAGACAGACAGACAGACAGACAGACAGACACAGACAGACAGACAGACAGACAGACAGACAGACAGACAGACAGACAGACAGACAGACAGACAGACAGACAGACAGACAGACAGACAGACAGACAGACAGACAGACAGACAGACAGACAGACAGACAGACAGACAGACAGACAGACAGACAGACAGACAGACAGACAGACAGACAGACAGACAGACAGACAGACAGACAGACAGACAGACAGACAGACAGACAGACAGACAGACAGACAGACAGACAGACAGACAGACACGTCAAACTTATAACACCCCTCTTTTTGGTCGGGGGTTAAAAAGAGTAGCAAAATGAAGTTGTCTACGGTAGTTCATACGCAGCAAGCGTAAGCCGTTGATGTACGGTGTTACGTGAGCGCGTGGAGGGATTGAACAACAGAACCTGGCGCATGCATTCTGCACCTGTGTATGAGTTTCTTTGACCTAGATAGCAAACAGGGGCCTATAACGGAATCAGCGTAATTTAATTTAGATAGTACTAGCGACTCGCATAAATTTACACGTAATTCTTTAGTCAAAAAATTTCGTTTGTCACGGGAATACTAGGTTACTACACGATTGTCTTATATTTTGTGTAAAGTAATTTACTGAGTTTACATATCTACAGGGAAACTAATTTATATATAATAGGTATCTTTGAGTTTTCATATAATTTCGGAAAATTAATTGTATTTTAATAACTCAAATGAGCCAAATCGTTATAATATATCTGACGAAATGTATGTTTCTTTTGAGATACAGAGAAAAGATAAGTAGTGCACTTATTATCTTTAATACTATTCAACCTACCTCTTAATCTTATTTTTAAGTACTTACTGTTAGGCTTATGATCTGACACATAAACACTTTCAACGATGTTATATTTTTTATGACGTTCGGAGCGAGCGAAAATCGTTATTAACCGTATCAAACCAGTTTCCACTTCAGCTTTTGATCCGAAAAATGATGGGAACACTTTTTAATAATTTACACAAAATTTTACCATGCAATATTCAGAGTCCATTAAAAAGTTTATTAATCGCGGTAACGAAGTCGGGATACATGAAGAAAGTTTTAATAGAGTAGCTCGCCGACCGCGACAGGTACAAAATGAATTCGCATGAGGCAACATCGGCGTAAGCGCTCCACGTATACCAATTTGGGGGACTAACTCCGGGTGCTGCTGACACGCTGCCGCTAGTGGAAGTTATGAGTCGTGTAAAGACCATAATGCGATTAACATATCATAATGGGGCTTAGATTGCCGCTAACATACCGGTGAAGCCTTCTCGAATATCAGCTGTGTCAAAAGAGATATTTGTATTAAACAACAGGATAAAATGCCGGATTATAGTACTAACATTATTAATTAAAAAGTGTCCGTCTGCCCTTTTTGTTACCCCTTGACGCCTAAGTCACAGCTGGATCGTGTGTACTGTGTAATGAAAACTCGTGTGGGGCTATCCTTGTATCTTGGAAAGGACACAGGATAGTTTTGATTTTAAACTTTTTGATTTCGCAACCAAGTTGCGGGCTACATCTAATCGTGAATAAGCATACAAAGTAGACGTCGGTAAAAACATTGCGCTATCGCAAGGAATTTCGGACACATTTGAACTCACGCTACATAGTGTTTCAGCCATTCACTTTGTTCTAGTGTCTATTGTCGGAGGGAACACGGCTCGGGATATTTTTTGTTGTCTCAACCCTCACACAATGGAGTCTTGACTTTTGTCGAGCTCACCAGAACTAAACTCACTTTACGTACTTATTACTGTTTCTTAAAGCAAATTACCCTTACATTGTTTCATTCGAACATTTGTCGTTGTTTGTTAAATTGAAACAATGTAGTAGGAAGATATAAAGTTTTTAATAGTTCAATGTGAAAAGTTTCGAACAAAGGGAATATCAAGATGAATAGAATGTTTAATAAAAGCTTTAAAGTTTTTTATGCTAAAGAATCACTTAAAGCTTTTGTGAAAAAATTAATGATAATATTAATTTCGATTTTTTAAAACAGTTCGCCGGCCTATTTGTCTCTGTTATTAGCAAACTTCTGTTGCTAACAACTAAAATAAAGCCATAAGAAAGTGCAGCCTATATTACTTTGTAAGATGGGTGATAATAGCAGTTTAAAAGTCCATAAAAGGTGTTCGGTCCACAAGTGGCAGTTTACAAAGAGCCCATATTAGCGTTCCATTTCATGTCTCATTAATTACGTTTCATTTGTTCAGGTCTAACTACAAATTAGAACGTGTCGAAAGCGATGCGCTAAACACTAAAGCTGGAAATTTGACGTTTATTAGCTGAAGATTTAAAATAACAGCTTTCAATATCACAATAAAATTTTTATATTTTTTACAATCTAGCTATCGTGGTTCTTGAGATACAGCTCCTGCTCACATACTGACAGAAGTCTCAGTAATAGAAAAGGGATTTCAAATACTTGCAATATTAATATCATATTTTATCTAAACATGTAGACGCCTTGTCGCTTAGATAGAGAGGAAAGATTTATGGGCATTAAATAAAAACCTTAATATTTATAACCTGTAAAATGAGATAGAAATTACATATTTTGTAATATATTTTGTAAAACATAAAATATAAGGTGTAACAAAACTAAGTGATAATACTTAATTAGGGTTAGTATGTGTCTCTTTATAGACTTCACTGTGAAATTAATAATTATGATTTGTATAGGAAAACTCCCATACAAATCATTAAAAAAATCATGAGTTTTTTCATACAAAAGTAAAAAAAAGTTATTTTTTCAACGCTGCTACTCTCACACCGTAATATAAGGGGACCCATACACACCCTGAATTATTATCACTTAGTTTTGTTACACCCTGTATACTAGCCACACAGGAAGTGGCACCAGGTTGACACAGCTCAAAATGCATGCACTCAGGATATAGCGGTCACTTTTGGTCCAATGTACGCCGGCTTTATTTTTAAACTAGAATAATATAAGAATTTTCTAGACGAGACTCAGAGAATACACGTGGACCTTATGAACATTTTTTGCCCGTTTGAACACAACATTCGACCGCGACGGAAAGGATATAATAGTGAGCCCCGTATGCTCGAGTAAATATAAAAGTTTCCAAGTATATTGTATTTTCCAGCCACATTATTACAAGCGTTAGAATATTACAGACCTAGAAACGTAAGCAGTTCTTTCTTTGTTCCGCGGAAAGGCAATTTCATCGCTGAATATATCGGACAAATACGTTAGGGTTATAATAATCTCTGTAATTACTACACATGTTGATATTATTGTTCTGTGAATAATATTTATAATGAAGGCTATAGAAGCCTGGATACGGGAAGAAGAAGCTTTAAAAATATATTGTTTAATCACTTAATTTTTTCGCGGAACACTTTTCTTCTTCCCGACGTTTCGGCTGTTTTCCACCGGCCCTGGTCACAGCTGGACTGAGGTGATAGACATCCGACTCACTGAAGTTGTTTATCTACCCAAATATACCTACAAAAATATTAATTTTGAAAGTAATTTACTGTATACAGTGTGTAACAATAATAAGTGATAATACTTTAGGGTGTGTACGTGTTCCTTGTAGAGGGTTCACTGTGAAAGTATCAGCGCTGAAAGACGAACATTTTTTTTCACTTTTGTATGGGCAAGGGCCCGATCGTCACGAGTTTCCCCATACAAAAGTAAAAAAAAAATTGGTCTTTCAGCGCTGCTACTTTCACAGTAACTTTCTACAAGGAACACGTACACACCCTAAAGTATTATCACTTATTTTTGTTACACCCTGTATAAGAAAACGTTAAAACTGTACAAAAACTTGGGCAAAAGAAACCATAGTTCATTAATGACGTTATGGATATTTTAACAAATTACTGCTCATACAACACACACTCTTTAATATGCAAATTGTTATGGGCTACCCCGTACCATATTGTATTGATCAGGACCTAAGAGGATTCTGTAAGATTAGTAATTGTATCAACCTATTAAAATTGCAAGATACGAATTAATACATAATAATATATTTTAATTTAGTAGTGGGTTGTTTATTTCTTGAAAGCCGTGAATTTTGCTCCAATAAGCAAAGATAATTCGATGTTTTTCCCTGGTTCCGAATTAACATCCATACAAAATTTCATAGAAAGATATCCGACAATAAATAGAAAAACACTCTTTCACATTAAATTAATATTAGTATTAATTTTTTTCATAATTAAATCAGCTTTATAAACGTTTCAATAATTTACGCTTGGCCGTATTTTAAATAGATTTGTATTTTCATACTCTACGCGTACAAATCTTCAAACGCAAAACAAAAATAAATTTTGTAAGGCATCAAGTGTAGAAAATTCTAGTTGTGGCAATCAATATAGTATGGCAAGTATCCAAGTGTAATGCGAGTGACTATAATTCAGCGGATATCACGCCTGTGCGCTGAGTTATGTGGCCTGCTTAAATTGAAACTTTACCTTCCATTGCCTTGATTTATCACTGGTACTTAGATCTAGCTAAGCGTATGTATAATTAGTTGTAGATCGGCTTTATGAACCTACTAGATAACGTAAGATTTAAGATCGTAAGATATGAGTAATAAATACTATTTTCATTTGCTGTTTGTGGATTGTGGATGGATTAACTAAAAACGTTAACACCGAAACGAAACGAGACGATGCGCGCTTAGTGATGGAAAAAACAATGAATTCAAAGCCGCATCTTGCGGATTAACGATTCAATCATTGCCTCATGATATCTCGCCCTTTGCTGTGATTAAAAAAATAGCACAAATAGCTAATAAGCCTATTGTGAAACCATAAGAGCAATAGAACCTACAAAAAACCTACTTTACCCACCAACTTCAAACAGTTATTTCATTTATCTAATGCTAATGCACTGGTAACATGAAAAGGTGTAGACGAATAAAATTAACTTTAAATTAGGCATGGGTCCTTATCATCTCAACTTAACCGTATGATAGTCAGTTTCATTTAGATTAGGGCGATAACTGTATAGGGCTAAAACTAATTATACTGTGATGGCGAGTTAGTCCGTAATTATGTTGATGGAGGGTTGCCATATTTGCACGACGGAACATCAATTTTGCATCACCTGTGCTATCTCCCAGCGCCATTAGTCAGAGAGCTGGATAGAATTTGAATTCTTTTAAATACTGTAAGATTAAAATATTCCTCCTCTGGAATATTTCAGACCGCAGAGCGCAGTTTGATAGTACTTTGTTTTGTTTTATGTTTTGTAGATGTAAAACTTAGTATTAGATAGTAACTTAGTATTAGACGTTTAAATATCAATACTAGACAAATTTAGATATTTTAACACATTTAAAGTATATTTGGATACTTCAAATATTATATTCAAGTGTCCTGTAGCCTTTATGTAGCATGAAATGAATATTAAATAATTGTATAATATGTTAGTTACTTATTTTTACATTTACATGTAATGTAGAAGTAACATATTTTATACTATTAGATTTAGTACTAATATTATGAATGTGTCTCTCTGTGTGGTACATTTTTAATTTTAAGCCGCTGAATGCTCGTTAAATGGTACAGTTTTTATCACGGAATATGTACGTAATACTCCCTCGCTTTAAACGAATTTCATTGTGAACGAAGTTGAGGGTAACATTCAGTTAATATTAAAATTAAGGCCATAGGTATGAAACATACATGGCCATAAATAATGACATCAGATTATTTACTCCCAGATCATTTAACATCATAAGTGTCGAATCACGGCGACTGAAATCAATTTCCTGCCAGCGATCTACATCGAGTCTAGTTTACTGAAAGCGATTATGATTTTGTTGGTTTTACATCAATTTAGTTTTATATATTTTGTTTACTGAAATAGAGATCACAAAATAGTAATAATCGTCATTACTTCGATTAAAAAATAGGTTTAGGGTCAGTTCACACTGTAAGGAGACTTTCATAAAAGAAATACAAAATTACTGGAAGTTCAAACTTGAGATGCATAATATTAATCTTGCATCGCTTCATTTAGCTATCATTGCGATTTGGTGTGAACCAAGTTCATTATTTAAGGTTTTTGATTGGATTTTTTGAATTAAAATAAAAACTCATTAATGCAGTTAAAATATAGACATAATAACTAATACAATTTGAAAGCGTGAAATAAAGCTTATATATAACATCATTTATTAGTGAAAAAGCCGCATGCAAGTTTAAAGCATATTCAAATAACCGATATAAACAGCTGAAAAAACTAATTATTATAAAACGAATTAAAAGAACATTATGCTCATAACTATAATATCTGTGTAATAAATGCTCTAATGAAACAAAAAAAAAACTCCTTTTTTTATAAACTGCGCGCTCCATTTGAAATGTATCTGTGTGGGCTTCGGGATAGTTTTCATTTCCTGATTGAAATCCAATGTTTCTCAACACATTTGTGTTTTAATGTTTATTGGCCGTTTATCGCTCATCTAAACTGCTTGATTAATATTTGTTCTATATTTTTGATCACAAAACTGAACTTATGTGAGCTGCATGATTGTTGTTGTTTGTTTGTAGGTGCTTTATAATTACTAGCCTATCAGTCACATTTTTAACACTTGATACCAACTGTGTCTAAAGCACAGATTTTTACCTACGAAACATTTATTTGTTACATTTCTTACCTGAAAATGTTTTGAACCTGGCAAAAGTATAATATCATTTTATTTGACGCCGAAACCTAATTTTAATATTAAATTATATGTAAAGGTGGAAAAACGAACGAAATTTATTAAGTAATTTTTGCATGAAAAACCGGTCCCGGAATGTACCATAAACCTACAAAATTACCGAATTTCCCACGGGAACCCTTTCGGCGCAATATTTGCTCACATTTACGGGTAACAAATATTATCAGAATATTTGTTTGAGTCATCCTTCTGCATTCTGTATGTAGAGTCGTTATAATTATAAAATGTTTTATTTTTGTTTGATGCGTTAGAAAAGTCACTACTTTGGTCTCACATTTTCTCCCTGTTAGTCACACTTGACAAAAAATATGAGACCATCTACAAAGAGTAGAGACACTGATCTTCACTCTATTGATCTTTTATATTAGTAGTAACGGGGTACGTATTCACATAATTTTCAATATTAATAAAAGTAGGTACATACTCAATCATCAATATACATTCGACAAAAACTATTACGATAAAAGTGAACTAAATTTAAATTAATAAAACTTTACGGCGTACCAAGGAGATGAAATTGAAAGGCCCTCACAGTGAGCATCAAATATTCAATATATCGCCCAAGTTTTATCCGGCAGTCGCGGATGTCCTATCGCGGGTCCTAATAGCCCACAGACTACCCACAGACCACAGTGTAAATATATATGTACACAAGGTACAATGACGGTCACACAAATCCTTTTTTATCGCGCCAAATTGAGAATCAATATGGCTTTCAAATGTATTTTGTATTTATGGCTTTCTTTGCGTTCTTTATATATCTTAAAGAAATAAGCTTTTTGCCAGCAAGTTTGGATGATGCGAAAAATGCTAGTAAAAATCCTGATTTCTCAATTTTTGGTTTAATAATAAGCATGTTATAATTTGTATGCTTCAAATTTTTACCTACCATTGGCTAAACATTGAACACTATAATATACGTTTATTTTTTTTTCCTGTTTGTATTTATAGTGGCTTGTAAAAGTATGGGACACGCTTCCGTAAATGTTATTAGCCCACTTATCTTATATTGACTATAAACAAAACAAAAACAATAAATGCCATCCACCGCTCCGATAATTACCACGAATTCCGTAACAACTTACATTTACTAAGTCAATGTAATAATAATGGCACCCAGAGACACCTGGAGCCACTTTGGGTTATTAATTGCAAGAGTTTAATAATAAAAGGGATTAATTATACTTCATTTACTCCAAACTTTGGGAACTGTTGTCATAAAACTCTTGACTTGACCATAACATGCTCCGCGAGATTCAAACTTCGGAAAGAATACCAATGTCGTAATAACTTGATGTATTTAAGGAAACGTGGGATACTTTAAATCTCAACTAGACTTCGCCCGCAAAGTGATGGCGTACGTTTTTCGGCGATAAAAACGAATTTTGTCCTGTTCCTAGAGTTCTAAGTATCTTCATAGTAAAAATTTAAATTATATCTAAATTGGTTCTGCAATTTAATCAGAAACGTGAGTTAACAGGTGCATGAGGTAACAGATATTCAGATAGGCAGACTTAATATAAAAATGGATGGAAGTATCGATTTTAAGGCATTACAACTTAATAAATGATATCTCATCCGCCCAACTACCAAATATCTAAACCGACAGGGAAGCAAATCTAAATAGCAAAAGTTTGATCAGTATCAATTTCTGGTAATTGGAGCTGGAGGCAAATAACCTGTTTGCGCCAATCTGTCTCCATCATGAAAAACAATGATGAAGTTGACACACCGGTAAACATATTTCCCTTCCAATCCTGGACTAGTGCCAGGGTTTATTGATTTTAGTATGAACGTCGCGCCCTCTTGAACTTACACGGGAACGGTTTTCGAAGACACAAAGTCTGTAATTATCGCATTTTCGCAAGTTCGTTGCACTGCGCTGGCTGGTTCTTTTAGGGTGAAGCCAAACGAGCGTAATTTGTAAGTTGTGAGTCGCAGAATTTCTGCCGCGTAAATATCTTTTCATACAAATCATGACTCACAAAATTACGCTCGTATGAATCAAATAGGACTTTTGTATGAAACTGAATGCAGCAGAATTCTGCCGAACCGAAATTCTGCGACTCACAACTCACAAATTACGCTCGTTTGGCTTCGCCCTTATAGTTTTAAAGTCTTTGGTGTCGTGATGATCCAAAACTTTTTGGGCTTCTGTCTATTTGTGATACCTTCAATAAAAGAGTCTTAATAGAGGGGACGTTATTTGTCGGTTACAATTTAAACGGCACATACCCAAGTTTTTTTAACTTCGATACCGAAATTTTATAGTCAATAATAACGATTTTCATGAAATTCATTCGCAGTACGTACCAAGTACCTTCCTAACACAAAACAAAAACAATTGTACTTTTTATAATATCATTGTTCTTTTATTGTACTTTTAAGGTACAAAAATGGTCCCGAGAGTTTTTAAAAGAAAAATAACAAAAACAAATAGTGGTGGAAGAAATTAGCATCTTCTTCAAATTACTCCAAGTTACAGCAATAGCCGACCCCTTGAATATTCCGCGGTCGCTGCATATTCAGCAGGTAGCTGCTCACTGTAGAACGGTTTTCATTTGTGCATGAAATCTGTACACAAATGCACTGTATTAACTCTCAGTACTCACTAATAGTTTAATTAGTGTATAACGGCGAGTAGCGATTTTCAAGACAATGGGCAAATTGGTTGGTATTTTATATCAATTTGCGTTGAAATACTGTTTAAAACGGATACTTGCATCCTTTAAATAATAAACTGATGATTGTTTATTCTATCCAATGAACAATCATCAGTTTATTATTTAAAGGATCAATTTGCGTTGAAATACTGTTTAAAAAGGATACTTGCATCCTTTAAATAATAAACTGATGATTGTTTATTCTATCCAATGAACAATCATCAGTTTATTATTTAAAGGATCAATTTGCGTTGAAATACTGTTTAAAAAGGATACTTGCATCCTTTAAATAATAAACTGATGATTGTTTATTCTATCCAATGAACAATCATCAGTTTATTATTTAAAGGATCAATTTGCGTTGAAATACTGTTTAAAAAGGATACTTGCATCCTTTAAATAATAAACTGATGATTGTTTATTCTATCCAATGAACAATCATCAGTTTATTATTTAAAGGATCAATTTGCGTTGAAATACTGTTTAAAAAGGATACTTGCATCCTTTAAATAATAAACTGATGATTGTTCATTGGATACAGTACGGTTCACTATAGGTGACACCGAATAATAAATAATTTTATAAATAAACCAAACCAAAACATATAAGAATGGTTACACGGTTAGTCTGGCATCAGTTCAGTCCATCAGTCTGAGGCTGGTGCCAGAGTAATGGCCGGAAAGTACATAATAAAAAAATGATCAGTCCGTCAATCAATGCGACGGTTACACGATCATTCTTCCGTCAGTCTGGATCAAACTGATGGATTGAACTGATGCCAGACTGACCGTGTGATTCTTATATGTTTTGGTTTGGTTTATTTATAAAATTATTTATTATTCGGTGTCACCTATAGTGAACTTCATATTCCACAGTGCATCAGTGAAAATAAACGAAGAGTCCTATTTCTCAATCCATTACAAAGGCTCCATTTAATTGATAAAACACTGAAAAACTGTTTATTCATAGGAATATAAGCATTAAACAAGAATCACAAGCTACGCTTCGTAGCACGCTACGAGACGTAGCGAGCTACGCACGTAGAACCACTGTGACTTAAAACTTGCAACATTTTAATGAATTCATATGTAATTTGTACCGCAATGTGGACAGAAAATGTAAGGAATTAATTATACAGGCCCAAACATAAGTAAATGAAAGCTAAATTCACCATTACCTGTTACGGCGGCGGAGGAGCCGCAGAATGTTGATAAGATTCATACGCAGGGCTGTCCCTCGCCGCTCGCGTCGTTTCGGATATAGCTGGACATAACCGCGCACCGTCAAGCCGCCTCTCACACCGTTCACCATTTATGAGAATAAAGATATTTTTTATCTTTTTGAAGCGTTTTGCTTAAAAAGATGTCTTTGCAGAGCTCTCAAAATTATTATAATATAACTAAGTAATAAGTATGCTGCACTTGTATGTTAAACTAGACGTTCCGCGCGGCTTCGCCCGCGTAAATTAGATATTTCACAGACAAATCAGTCTACAAAAAATAGCCTATGATCCTTTACGTGGTCTACTTCTTATCTGACCCAAATAACAGAAAAAGTGCTCTAGTAGTTCGTGAGATAATCCCTTTCAAATAATATCCCCCGTTTTTTTCCACATTTTCTTCTATTTCTTAGCTCCTATTAGTCTTAACGTGATAAAATATAGCCTATAGCCTTCCTCGATAAATGGGCTATCTAATACTGAAATAATTTTTCAAATCGGACCAGTAGTTCCTGAGATTAGCGCGTTTAAGTAAGCCCTTTCAAATAATTTCCCCCCGTTTTTTCCACATTTTCCTCTATTACTTCGCTTTTATTAGTCTTAGCGTGATAAAATATAGCCTATAGCCTTCCTCGATAAATAAATTATCTAACACTGAAAGAATTTTTCAAATCGGACTAGTAGTTCCTGAGATTAGCGCGTTCAAACAAACAAACAAACTAACAAACTCTTCCGCTTTATAATATTAGCATAGACTAGACTTTCCGCGCGGCTTCGCCCGCGTAAATTAGATATTTCACAGACAAATCAGTCTAAAAAAAATAGCCTATGATCCTTCACGTGGTCTACTTCTTATCTGACCCAAATAACAGAAAAATTGCTCTAGTAGTTCGTGAGATAAGCCCTTTCAAATAATTTTCCCCGTTTTTTTCCATATTTTCTTCTATTTCTTCGCTCCTATTTCTCGATAAATGGGCTAACACTGAAAGAATTTTTCAAATCGGACCAGTAGTTCCTGAGATTAGCGCGTTCAAATAAGCCCTTTCAAATAATTTTCCCCCGTTTTTTCCACATTTTCCTCTATTTCTTTGCTCCTGTTAGTCTTAGCGTGATAAAATATAGCCTATAGCCTTCCTCGATAAATGGACTATCTAACAATATATATCTGTGTTGATAATTTGTCTGTTTAATCATTATTCAACAAAGTACTAGAAAAAGAGGAAATCCCTCTACAATGGAGTAAATCAAACATAATACTAATATACAAAAAGGGAAATCCACTTGACAGAGGCAACTACAGACCCATTAGCATTCTGTCAACCATTTACAAACTGTTCTTTTCTATCATTCTTAGACGCATAGCATCAGATATTGACAAGAATCAATCAATGGAACAAGCAGGATTTCGGCCACACTACTCAACAATAGATCACATCCACACCCTTGAACAACTAATAGAGAAGTTCAACGACTACAAAAAACCGCTATACATAGCTTTTGTGGACTACTCCAAAGCGTTTGACAGCATAGTGCATCCATCTATATGGACTGCTCTAACTAATATCAATATACATATACATAAAAAATATATACTCCAAAATTATCAGCAGAGTAAAACTAGAAAAGCTAGGAGAAAAGTTTGTAATTGAAAGAGGGGTAAGACAAGGAGACCCGTTGTCCCCAAAGTTGTTACTTGAAGATATCTTTTAAAAAATCCATTGGAATAATAAAGGCATATAGATACTGAACCACAAATTAACCCACTTGAGATTTGCAGTTGATATAGCTCTATTAAGTGAATCAGTCGCACACTTAGAATCAATGCTAAAAATGTTGAACTTGGAGGGTAAAAAGGTTGGCCTTGAGATGAACGCGACCAAAACGAAAATTATGTCAAACAGTGACAAGAAGACAATAAGGGTAGAGAACAGCCTGATAGAATACGTAAACGAATAGATATACTTGGGAAAACTTGTATCTTTTAATGAAAATAACAACGAAAATGAAGTAGAAAGACGTATCAGTATAGCATGGAAAAAATACTGGGTACAGAAAGAAATCTTAAAGGGAGACTATAGCCTTAACATAAAGAAGAGTCTTACTTATGCTAGCCAGACATGGGTGTTTACAGAGAAAGTAAAAAATAAAATTAAGTCATGCCAACATGTAATGGAACGTAGCATGCTGAACTGAGGAAGATACAAAGAATTAGAAACGCAGATATTCGCATGAAATCAAAGATAAAGGATGCTCTCTATTTATGCTTAAAACAGAAATGGAGTTGGACTGGACATCTTTCCCGAAACAGTGATAACAGGTGGACTTACCTTGCAACTACATGGCAGGGCCCAAAAGGCAAAAGGAATATAGGAAGGCCAAAGAAAAGATGGACAGATGACATCACAAAAATAGCAGGGAAAAGCTGGATGCAAACTGCTATAGACAGAGACAGGTGGAAAGAAATGGAGGAGGCTTTTACCTAGAATGGGGCCACGTAGCAACGGAACAAATAAACAATCAAGAAAAATATCATGAATAAATGTCTGCACTGCTAAGTGGAATTATAGCTATATAAATAAATAAATAAAATTTGTCTTTTAAATTCCTAATTTACGCAGGCGAAGCCGCGTGGAACGTCTAGTTAAATTATATAGTTGTAACCATCGATATCTGTCAAAAGTTATAATTGTAATTAAATTTGTGTGGATCGTCTTTTAAATTTAATTACAATAATTAAGTTTTAATTGAGACGTGGGTACTAAGTAGGGAAACAACGTTACAAGCTAGCTCTACGTAATGTTAAAGAACATTTTTCTAATCTCCAAAAAAACTAAAGCAACTGTTGCCGGGCCACGCTAAAATTTATAAAATTACAATTTCACAGATTTAAGTGGTATCGGTGTACGGAGGTGCCGTCTTGTATGTTTGATACAACAAAATGGCAACACCCTTCTATTACAGTGGGCACTGTGATGACGTCATTACAGCGGTTGAAAATAGCTATGGCCCATTTGCCCCGTGTATTTGCTTAGCCAAAGATTACAATGCCCGAGCGGAAAATTGAGCGGTTTTACACATGACACCAACGAAAATAAAACGCAATTGAAACTTTCGAATATGCCAGCGATAGTTATGAAACCGATTTCGCGATGATGAGTGGTCGGTTGGACTATAACAATTCGAATTTCGATTATCATATATTCGATTCTTTTACATATAAAAATTGCAAACAAAAATAATTATTGTTTTATGTTTTTTTTTTATCTGTTTTCTCTAGCGTAATAAGTAATGACTAAATACAAAAACTGTTCATAATTGTTCCATTGAATAAGAAAAATCTGGTTTTAGCCTTACATCTAATTTTACATCCAAAGTTTGTAAAAGTATAAAGAATTTAGATTTATCTGTTACACTCGAGCGAATGAAACCGTAAGAAAGAATTAATACGTCTATTAAAGTTAATGTTCGGAGCGCGTAATGGACTGGGTTAGATATACCGGCCCGCCTCGATTCACACATTTTGTCTACATACCACCGTATAGGTAGAACATTTCATAATATGCAAGTAAGAAATGAAAGAAACCCATACAATTACATCGTTTAGTATTTTTACAGCGGTTTAAATGATGTATGCCAAAATTATTTTACCGATGTTTCGCTCTTATTATTTCCTAGCATAATATAATAAAAACCAACGGTCTATAACATAATACTAGGTTAAAAATCCCCGGGGTATTATATTGTCTCGGCTTTATTACAAATTCGAATACGAAATGTACACAATCCATCTTTCACCAAACAATAATTACCGCCTCAAACAAACGCCTATAATCGGAAAGCTAAAGAAAAGAGCAAAAACAATAATACGCTTAGACGCGAGCAACTTAGGTCGCTAGTCCAACGGACACAGAGGTTATATTGCACTAGCGGATTTGTTCAATTTGTTGGAGTAAATATTGATTTGCCACATCTTTACCTTCTCAATAAATATCACGTCACTTGTGGTTAGAGACAAACATGTGCGATGTAATTTAGTTGCACGATAAATACCAAATAATACGATTACAACATAATACCGGATTAATTTCCCAATGTACCCTAATATAAATGGAACAAATACGAAAGTGACTATATGCCCCGCTTACAAATAATATTTTATTGACAGCGGAAATAGGTATGAGAAGCCTTCAATAAAAGCGCTAATCACGAGTAGTACGAACCTACGCGTGATTAGCGCTTTTATTGAAGGCTCCTCGTAAGTCGTAAGGTTGCTGCACTAATTTTTAGCCTTGTACCACTTGGAATGTGAATGTAATTGTATCAATAGTATAAAATTTGCCTAAATTATACCTAATATGAAAATCATAATGGCACGTGGGTCAAATATATAAATTTTGCAGCATACTGGGTGGAACAAAATCTCGGATATTGTAATGTCGCTGCAAACTAAGTGTAGCCTTGGTACCGGGAGGCAATTACAGGCAAAAAGTGCGTATTGGAAATTCTAGTTAAGCTTTTATGAACGCTGAGTTTCACCGCAAAAGCAAAAGGGACAGTTATAATCTGTGTGAAAAATAAAACGCTAAGCACTTAATTTGCTTTTTAAATAAAATTCTATGAGCGGAGTATGCCAACGGAATAAAAGCGTTACTATGCCCGGTGAAAAGTCGAGAATGCCATAAATCTTACTAACAAGCAAAATCCACGTAAAGCGGTAATATGATAATATAAGTCAATTTGATTTATCTTTGGGCTCTAGCAAATCGGAAAATATTTTTCATCGTCTTCTTGTAGTCGGGTTGAATAGATTCGGAGGTCGCCATTACTCAAAAAACCACGAGCATGAGGAATAATGTAGAATGGGCTATTTGCTTTAGGATAGGTGTAAAGTTATTTAATATTTATTAGGTTTTCAATTATTGCTACGTATCCAACGTCCATATGAGAAATAAAATACTTTAAACAAGCTAAAACACGGGCAAAAAAGTTAATCTTAATATAATATTTGGTTTACCTATAAAGGTAATCCAAGAGGCTAGTCCGAACAAATAACCACGTACAAGAGGGACGCATAAATAATACAATATGCGGCCGAGACAGAAGGAAAATAAATTCCTTATAAGTAAATTCGGGTAAGTGATGAAAGTTGATAGAAACAAAGTAAATTGTACAATTTACTCAGGCTTAACTCAGTTTCGGAAGATAACATACTGTCAGTATAAATTTCCTTTATGTCAGAAGTAAGGCCTCGGATAAACTGGCTGCGGAGTATTTCTGAATATTATTGATTCCTTGTTTTGTATTACTTCAATGACACGGATGCTTGCAAATACAGCTAAAATAGGTACGTTATTTTGTAGACATTCTCGATGTTATTTTATTTATAAATTACATTAAGTTTAATGAAAGTAGTAAATATAGAAACTTTTTATCGAGTCCATTAATCCCAGAAACCTATCTTTAGCCCTTAAGGCTTGAGACACTCGCAGCATCAGAAGAGCTGCAGGTGCGTTGCTGGCCTTTTAAGAGGGAATAGGGTAATAGGGAAGGGTGGGATGGGAAGAGAAGGGAATAGGGGAGGGAAAGGAAGGGAATAGGGTAGGGAATTGGGCCTCCGTTAAACTCACTCACTCGGCGAAACACAGCGCAAGCGCTGTTTCACGCCGGTTTTCTCTGAGAACGTGGTATTTCTCCGGTCGAGCCGGCCCATTCGTACCGAAGCATGGCTCTCCCACGTAGAAAAATTATTTGTGGCGACTGGCGAGACAGTTCAATGCAAAGACAATTATTACTGAGGCTATCATGGATCGGAAATCGTTTATTAAAAAGTATATGAAGTTACTAATTGGTAGAAGACGTCTTAACAAAAAAATTAGCAAAAACTTCGTCCATTTCATTAAATTTAGCTACTTTGTATTTGAAGTATGTATGTAGTGGATACTCGACCTAGTAAATGCAGGAACGGGGTCCGAGTGACTGTCTCGGCAAGTTGCTAGGCCGAGCGCTCGGTCTATCACTCGGTAATGCTTGTATACGTACCGAGTGAACGGCTGAGGGCACTGTCTCGCCACTCCAGTCGGTAGGTGCAATCAGGCCTTAGCTAAAAGGTACATCGCGTATGCGTAGGGTGCTACAACGCGGACTGTAAATTTTACAGCGATTTCAAGTCAAAATGATATTATTGTAGACACGTAAGTGTTTTTTATTCACCACTACAATAATTAAGGGTTCATTTATCATTATATTTTTTAAATGTTGTATAATATAATACTCTGGTTCACAAGTGCCATTTTCCTCGAAACCTGATCTTCTACACCGAAAATTATGATTTTGGGCTCATTCGATTCGGAATACCATCTAGAACATTCCATCAAAATTTCAAGAGGGGCTAAAAAAAATTTACAAAAGTTTAAACAATAAATGAATACTTAAATAAAAAAATTAAGAGTTTGGTTTTTTTAAATATATCAAAAACTATTTAAGATAGGTAATCAAAATTTGAAAAAATATCCTTAAGGAACAGGAAATTTTCTAAAAAAAATATATTTTTTGTCCGATTATTGTTACTATTTTGATTTGTTATTGTTAAAAGCCATATAATAATATATAATTTTTTATTTATAACTAATATAATTTAAATAATAATTTTATATTGATAAAAAAATCCTAATGGCTTTATTTACATGAAAAATTCTTGAATTCATTTGACTGTTAATAAAAAAGTGAAAAATCAAAATATTTGAATTTTTCCAACGGGGATCTCTTATAAGCTACCTCTACCTTTTAAAATTAGCTCAAAAGAATTTAAAAAAATCTAGATTTCTTGTTTTGAAATAATCAGGGTTTTATGTTAACATTAAAATGGTGAAAATTAACAATTTCACCAAAAGCATAACAAATAAACAAATTGTGATAAATTTTTTTCGTTGTTTTTTAATATGTCTACTTAGTACCCTTTTTTTTTATTCCTTAATATTAATATTTAATCACTTAAAATATTTTTTATTTCACGTGGAAGATTGGAGCGATGCACGCGAAATCCGAACTACGCGTTTTTATCGTCATTTTTGGAGCTCAATTAAAATTATAAGGATTGTTGATATAGTTCCGAGAGGTTTTTTTTTTTTTATGAAATAAGGGGGCAAACGAGCAAACGGGTCACCTGATGGAAAGCAACTTCCGTCGCCCATGGACACTCGCAGCATCAGAAGAGCTGCAGGTGCGTTGCCGGCCTTTTAAGAGGGAATAGGGTAATAGGGGAGGGTAGGGATGGGAAGAGAAGGGAACAGGGGAGGGAAAGGAAGGGAATAGGGTAGGGGATTGGGCCTCCGGTAAACTCACTCACTCGGCGAAACACAGCGCAAGCGCTGTTTCACGCCGGTTTTCTGTGAGAACGTGGTATTTCTCCGGTCGAGCCAGCCCATTCGTGCCGAAGCATGGCTCTCCCACGTATAAAGATGAAAAGAGGTATGATATTTTTTTAGGAAATTTCCTGCTCTTTAAGGATCTTTTTTCAAATTTTGATTATCTCAAACAGTTTTTGAAATATTAAAAAAAACCAAACCCTTATTTGTTTATTTCTTTATTATTTATAACTTTTTTTTTCAGCCCCTCTTGGAATTTTGATAGAATGTTCTAGATGGTATTCCGAATCGAATGAGCCCAAAATCATAAATTTCGGCGTAGGAGATCAGGTTTGAGGAAAATGGAACTTGTGAACTAGACTATAAAGCATAACCATCTTAAGATAAAATATATCAGTTGAATAATAAACTAAGCACAAACACGCACCACATTCATTGTTTAATATCTCCGGGGTAGTACCAATTCATAAGTCAACTTCAGCAATTCAGTTGCCTTGAGCGCGGCGCGGCAGCATGCGCACAAAACGAAACTCGCAAATGTTTTCCTTTATTACAAATACACATGAAAAGATGTGAAAGCTTTAAAATGAGTGTTTCCATATTTCCATTATTTCCACTGTAGTCAATTAGCAGTGTTTTTATTAATGTAAAGTTTATCCCCGGAGCTCATTGTAAGCTCGTGCGGAGCTTGCAGTGTTTACATAGAAAACATAATATGCAGTTAGCTTTTACCGGCGAGCTTTTATGTAATAATCCCGCAGATTAATTAAATCATATTGTCTCCGTGATTACTTCTAAAATTTATTCGGATTTAACTTTTAATAAAGTAAGGTTACGAAAAGCTTCGGGCTCTTTTATTTTCTTTTATGTATTTGAATTGAGCCGGGTAAATAATGTCCTCTAAAATCACATATAAGTCGTATTCTAAAGAGATTTCATGGGCCGCAAAAAAGTTTGAACAAATAACTTTTTCCACATTACAGATCAAAGTACCAACCGAGGCCGACAAGTAAACGAAAGTTTGCAATGGTCTCAACTCGCAATCCCACAATTCTTAAGGCGGTCTTTGTGCCCGCGTAATTTTATTGCCCAGCCAATAGAAGTAGAAAAGTAGTTTTTATTTAAAAAAAACAACTCCAAATTTTCGTCGCCCCAAACAATTTCAAATCTGTAGATAAAACACGACTCACTTAAAATTATTAGAAAATCATCAGCTGGTAATAAAATATTGCATAGACATTCTTTAGATTACTTAGAGAGAAAAAAGAATACTCTCAAGTCGTAGAGCGCAATCAAACGGAATTGTGCATTGTGTTCGTGGCTCGCATAAATTTACGTTTTACGCTGTTGCCAATATTCCAAATACTTTATAGATCTGAAATCCTCATGAAACAAGGCTAAAACGAATAGCTACGAGTTTTTTTTTTAAACAAACAACAAGATTTCAAATGTAACGATAAATGTAATGCACTCGTACGATTCTTTAATATTATTATTGTGATTGAGATAATTATAAGTATATTAATGCAGTACTGTTACAGCTATGATCAGACTTCAACTAGAGTATCCTCAAACCTTGATGTTACATTTATTATTTAAAATCAGTCAACTCGATAATTATCTTACCGAAGCTATTAACGGTAAACAATACAACATTCCAGAAAAGGATTAATTTAAGATACATTTAAGCGAAAAAACACAAAACAAAGCATATCCATTTGCCTTAGCCTCTCAGCTGCTCCAGATACGAGCATTGTCTTCGGGCAATCGTAGTCTCGGATCCGACTGCAATATTCTATGAATTCTTCCCGGAAACTATTTCACTCGCAAAATATAAAATGTAATACCCCAAGAATTGTCATAGTGGATTTGTTGTGAGATATTTTTGATATTACCTTTGGGGCTACGTAGATAACGCTTCGAAACAATTCGTATCACGTACAGAACGCTAGTGTTTAATGTTCCAGCTAGAAATAGCACAAAAGTCGAAAAACTTTTCAATTATTGTAATATCAATATTATTCAGATGTAAACGAAAGAAGTAGGTTTTCTAAAATGGATTTTATTTTTTTCTTTTTAAAATGCGCTAATTTTGTATAGTAATGCTATTAGGGATTCAATTTTCAGAAACCTCTTCGCGCGTAAGTTTTGAATGAGCAAAAAACCCCGCGAGCAAAAGATAATTAAACCTTATCAAGTTGCTCAATAAAGCATTTATTTTCAAGGTGTCTCATTTAAATGATATGCTAAATATATTCAGTAACAAAGGAGATAGAAAAAGTTTGTAAAATAAACAGATTTTATCACTTCATTAACATTAAACAGCGTTAGACCTGATATCAAGCTCAACTGAAAAGTGAACCGAACCTTGATATAAAATAGGCCCTAGATCTAGATATCCTACTAATGTTATGAAGGCGAAAGTTTGGATGTATGTATGTATGTATGTATAACTACTGAACGGATTTTAATGAAACTTTATAATAATATAGCTTATACATCAGAATAACACATAGGCTACAATTTTAACCGACTTTCAAAATGGAGGAGGTGTTATGTTCGTTTTTTTATGTTCAACGATTACTCCGCCGTTTGTGAACCGATTTTCAAAATTTTTCTTTTAGTGTATAGGGTATCATCCCAATTTGGTACCATATTCATAAAAGTGGTGACCTGATGAAGGGATCCATAAGAAATCGAGGGAACTCCTCAAAATTTATATGGAAACATGTGGTGACTTCGGTTTCGTGAGCAGTATTCTAAGCATATATATATCCAACAAGCAAGATTTTGCACCAAGGTATACCATGGTTCGGAAGGTGCTGAGAGAACTCCTGACTCTTTATAGATACAAGTTTGGGAGTTTCGACGTTGTTTTAAGAACGGAAAGCATATGCTACTATGCAAATTACATTCATCATCATCATCATCACTACCATAAACCATTATAGAACCATGTATCGTCCCATTATTGGTACTTTTCATAGTCTTTTATTATATATCACTTAAATCGCGGGTAACACCGTGGGGCACAGCTAGTTATTAATAAAGTAAAAATAAAATACGTGAGGCACTCGGGGACTGCTGAGTGCTGCGGTAAAATTGCATAGCATTTTTTATCAACTTATGCAATTTTAATTCGCATACGTCTAGTCGCACGCACACAAACACCGTTCCGAAGTCTGGCAACGCCGCACCGCTGTGCCGGTCGGAGTGGGGGTGTTAGGTTTTTTCCGTTACGGAATTTCTTGATTCGGTCGCCGCGCTCAAAGCCCGCGATAAAAGCTATGGAATAGCCTAAAAATAAACAGTTGAATTCTTAATATTAAGTATATTCTGCTTAACGTACTAAGTTAACACAAAAGGAAATCCCGCAGGAGCAAACATTTTCCACCTCCTCCCTTGAAACCTCCTTCCTCGTGGCCGATTCTATATTTATGTTCGTCAAAGTAGATTAAATCACTTTAACAATTATACTTCTAGTAAGCAACATAAATAACCATAAGATAGGTCTAGACTCTAGAGTCTAGATGCTTCGTAATTTACTTATAGTAATAAAAATGTTACGTACTAACTTTTTTTTTAATTTTAGCCCGATTTTTATTTTGTAATTACACTATTATTTTGCCACACATTACTAGCTATTGAATTTAATGTATCTACACCTTACGGTATATCGCAGGCTATAGTTAGGCAAAGCGAACACTGCAGGAGTTAATTAAGTTTTTTTCACAGGCTCAGGCACCTTCGCGATCGGATTACTGCCTAGTTTACATATGCGGCGCTTTCTTTATAGTTAAAGGCTTTTTTTTTTAATTTTCAATTTTTAAAAGTACGTACTTTTTTGTTTTAAGATAAATTTATACATAATCATAAATTATCATTTGGTTATGTTAATAGACTTACAATTACTTAAAATAACCGAATAACATAGCTCTACCTTGCTCAGTTTATGAATCGATTGCTCTGATGGAAAGAATCATTTTAACTTTGCAGTTAAAAATACACCAAATGGCTGCTATAATACAACAAATTCAGATTCAATTTGGCTCAAGAAAATAAACATCACCGGTGGTCTTCGCAACACATAACAAATAACGACGAAGATACAATAAAACAGAAATAACAAGCAGTAAACTAGCGCAGTAGTAAACTCCAAGCAAGTATAGCCTAATTTCAAAGTTTTTTATTCAACTATCTATCCTACATGGTTAGAAATAAACTTACCTAGTTTTATGCTGATTCAAATTCGTAACGGCGTCACGAGTAGTGAATTTTTTTTATTACTTATTTTATTACTACATAATACTTCAACAAAACCAGTAATCAGTATTATGTAGTATTTTTAATACCTACTATAAAGAAAATAATGTACTTGACTAAGTTCATAAAATAAATTCTATCTAAGAACTATTTTGAATTCAGGCAAACATATTACATGATACAAAAACCGTATCAAAATAGGAGGAGTTTTATGAAATTTGAAAATTAAACATTAAATAATTTTAAATTAAAAATATAAAAATTTGAAAGTTGAACAATACCTAGTACAACGAAAAAAGAATTACTTAAAGTGGACTAGACGTTCCAGAGATATGCGAACACAAACATAAAAACATACAAACATACATACATACATACATACATGCATACACTTTTAAAATTTGGCACATTTGTTCAGACACTGAAATAGACATTACGTAACATATACAAAAACTGGGCAGTTCTGGAAATATAACATACATACGCGTCGAATTGATAACCTCCTTTTTTTGAAGGCGGTTAAAAACCGGTTAATAAGGCTTTAACAAGTCCATTTTGCATATGCGTAGAGATTAATTATTATTGACATATACGCATACACCATCTGTATTCCGCAAGTAAAAAGCACTTATAAATATTTCCGCGTACTTCGCTGTTTGTTCTGATAAGAATAATCGTAATTGCTTAAACAAGCTCAAGTTGTTCGTTTGATCAATTTAATTCGAACTCTCAACTCACATAGTTCAGCTGAGTCGAGCAAGTTCAGCGCTCGGCCGTATTAAATACACATTCATTACATCTTGAACGTTTTATGTACAGCTTGTCATTCTATATTCCATTATTATATTGACTGTAACTATTTTACATTGCATTAGTGGGTGTATCTTATTGTAAGAAGTATAAAGGAAGGAACAAAATGTATCATTTACGAGAAAGTTAGCAAAATATAAGAATAAATACTACTTAGATCAACATGTGACTTACTTTCATAAGTTTTAATAAAAAGTAGGTATTTTCTTACATTATATTCATAAAAACATAAACGCCTCATTTAGTGCCATCTCAAGAATTGAGATTTGTTTCACCAATATCTGATGTACCTTAAAGTTTTGATTGGAAAATGTTTTCTACTCGCACTAAAGTAGGCAAGGCGTAAAACAGAATGACATTCAATCTTAAGACTCCCTCGGGCTCCGGCGAAGTTTATCCGCAATAAAAAATTAATGAAATCTGTCGGGAACAGTAAAAGAAACCAACTTAAGGCCATCCCCCGAGCAAACGACCTTGACCATACATTTGACGCGTTGCCGAGTACGCACAAAAGTCCTATTTTTTTACTTATCTTAGTTCAAAATTGATCTAAAAAAAATTTAAAACGGGGAATATGTACTTAATGAAATTGTCTATCTATTGTCGTGTGTTTCAAATAAACGTGATTTGTAAATACTAGGGAGATGCTGAAAGTATGCTTCAATTTTAATAAATTGGTATTACTTTGGAAGCTAATATCATGAGTATAATAAACAAAAATAGAAAATTTAAAACGGGGAAAGGAATGTTGGTATACTGAAGATTTTTGCTGTATTTTTATTATAACTTTGTAGCTTTCAAATTATGAGTTTATAAGGCTCTAAATACGGTAAATTACGGAATATCCGTAGGGGAAGGCCCTTAAATTAACACTGCATTAAAAAAGAACCGAGGAAGCAGGTGCTTTGATTTTTCATCGTTATTAAATAATGCTTTAAGCAGTTTGTACATTTTTGTAAAGACACTGCATTGTGCACTAAATAGAGGTGTTCAGAAAACACACTATCTGGAATATTTTTTTAAGTAATTTTATGTTGTTTTTAACTTTAAGTACTAAAATAACGGTCATAACATAATATTTTTGTATTAAGCAATTTTTAAATTTACAGTAAATATCCTAATGTCCATAGTTACTACCTGTTGAATATTGGTCGTAATTTTTTCCATACTATTCTTAATAGACTAATTAGCGAGTGGCAAGTAAGCCAATTTTAAATCTTCAAAGAAAATTATGCTGCGTAAAAAACAGCAGCTGCAACGCGACATCGTTATCAGTGTACAAAGTCCTTTAAGATTCCCCGAGCTTGCTTATTACTGCAAATTAAATTTTCTGTTTTTATTTATTCTTTGCTGTATTTTGCAATTTTGCCAGTAATATAAATTATAGTAAAACAAGAGAAGTCGCAAAAGTTTCTGTGTAAAAACAAGATAATAATGTCTTTTTACTCAATTTTGTATCTGAATATTGGTGACATTTTTAGCCTGCGCAGGTTTTCATAGAAATGTTATATATTATATCATATGTACGAGAATTTTCCAGATAATTACAAAAAAACTAAGGCAGATACAACTACGCAGTATACCAAATTTTATCGTGTTGACTGTTGAGTTTAATCTACAGAATATTTTACTTTGCTCATAACCAGCAAGTGGGAGCAACAAGTTGTTTAGATTTTATCGCAATAGCCGACTTAACAGCACAGTCAATTAATAAAACACAACCTCAAATTATAATAAAGCTAGTTGGCAAATTATGTTTGAAAAAATTTTTTGGCAAATGCTTTCTTTGCCATACATGTTACAAGGATAGTAATATTGTGTAGTTAAAAGCTTTCGATGGTGAAACAAACCTTTTAGTTTTTCATCAGCCAAAAGGGACACCCATGGGGGACATTAGTAGAAAGTAAAATATTTACGGTTTATCAATCGATTAGCCGGGGCTGCAAAAGTTTCCCGACAAAAAACCTTCAAGAGATTATGGACGGGGAACTCTAAACCTTCTAGTGAGGACCTGAGTCGACGGAACGTGAGGTTGCGGCGCTACGTGACGGAGGGATAGTCGAGTAATCTCACATATCACACCCTTTGCTCACTCATAAAGGGCGATTGAAACCTCTCAAAACGGGAGCCCTTTGATTTATGTCCTATCGGATATTTACCGCACTTTTACGACCCGAAGTAATGAGAGATTTTGGGGTACTCCGAATTTTTAATTACGAAAATCAATAGTGCATGTGTACTTTATCCTCTGGTAATGAGGAACGTGTCCTCATTGAGTGTATTATCGGAATCTTTTTAGCTCTATTTGCAGATAATAATGCCAAAAAAATTAATTACATAATTAATTATCCGATCCGCATTAAAACAGAACATAAGCTAATAACGCTGAAAACTTGATGCATCGAAAGAGGATTATCCCAGAAAATCCTGTTTACATTTTGTAAAATATTAATGCAAAAATAGAAGCAAATGCGTACACGTGTAGGGCGTACAATTATTGTAAAGCTTACTCCTGCGCGGGGTTGTCTTTATACAAAATCGAAAAGAACCGCATTTTCCTTCAGATATTTCTGGTAAGGACCAACATCAGGCAAGGGAAGAGGAAACAACATATTAAGGGAAAATACTAGTATTTTAAAAAGATAAAACCGACTTCAAAATTGTACGTGATTGATGATTTTTTTTATGAAATGAGGGGGTAAACGAGCATACGGGTCACCTGATGGAAAGCAACTACCGTCGCCCATGGACACTCGCAACATCAGAAGAGCTGCAGGTGCGTTGCCGGCCTTTTAAGAGGGAATACGCTCTCTTCTTGAGGTTTGCAGGTCGTATAGGTCCGAAAATACTGCTGGTGACAGTTCGTTCCAGAGTTTTACAGTGCGCGGCAGAAAGTTACGGGAATAACGCACGGTGGAAGACTGCCACTCATCAAGGTGATGAGGATGGTATATTTTTTGCGTGAGGCGATGGCGAAAAGTTGCCGGAGGTATGATTCCGAACAATTTCTCAGAGCACTCTCCGTGATACAACCGATAGAGGATGCAGAGTGAAGCTACATCTCGGCGTAATTCCAAGGGGTCCAGGCTGTTTGAAACACTATGGCAGTCAACAATTCGAGTGGCCCTTCGTTGGATACGATTCATGGGAGCAGTTGGTATTTTGGCGCCCCTACCTAGAGATGAGAACAATATTCCATATGAGGCTGAACCTGCGCCTTGTAGAGTTGTAAGCGTTGGTCCGGACTGAAATACTGTCTCGCTCTGTTAAGAACACCAAGATACTTCGAGGCTAACTGGGCCTTACCCTCTAGATGATATCGGAACTGGACTTCGCTTGATATGTTTACGCCAAGTATTTCAATGCTAGGGGAGATTGTTAAAGAGGTGTCTTCAAAACGAGGATATACGACCATTGGTGACTTTTTAGGGGTGAACGCGCAGACTTGTGTCTTGGCGGGGGAATTAAAATTACGTTATCTCAAAAACTACTGGACCGATTTTGATGAAACTTGCAGTAAGTATTCCCTAAGTTGAATAATACCAAGTACAACAAAAAAATTAATCAAATCGGACTTGTAGTTCCGGAGATATGCGAACACAAACATAAAAACATACAAACATGCATACATACATACATACATACACTTTTGCAATTTGGCACATTTGTTCTGACACTGATCTAGACTAACATATATAAAAACTGGGCAGTTCTAGAAACATTACATACATACGCGTCGAATTAATAACCTCCTTTTTTGAGTCCGTTATAATATATATTTTCCAAAAAATGGAAAAATATAATAATTGAAAAAACACATAATATATTTCCAGTAGATGGTTACCTACTATTTTTAATCCGAAAAGACTCTGTCCGACTTTATTTACACGTTTGGCAACCCTACACGTGCTGATGTCTCCATCAACGTATCACATACTCCTACCTGCGTACAAATGCAAATACTAATTAAAGTTTACTCCTATTACGTTCTTCAGATATTTAGAGAGCTTCTAATTTTCGTTTTCAATGTAAACTCTGCCTTTTCAGTTTTAATTTTTCGCTGACGAAACAGCAAATAATGTCAGGTAAAACGTATGCATTCAAACAATTTTCACGCTCATCTCAGTCCGTGTGACAGGCTTACGTGCTCTCAATGTAAAGGCGCATTACATTTCCGGCTAACTCTGCGACCACACTAGCTTTTAAGTAAACCGGTACTTGTATTAGTCCAAGTTTTGCATTGCTGTCACACGTAATGGATTACCAGTAGGTATTCATTTTCTCAAAAGCGGTATTGGTTCTGATAGCGGTATTTTCACATTCGTATTTCAATGAAAACGTTAATTGAATAAATTTTAGATTAGGTATTCAATTATATCAAACATATTATAAAATATTTCCTTTTAAAGGAGATTATCCCTAAATAATAGATAATAATTATTTAAAGTACCTATCATTCAAGGTCAATCTTCTTTTCACTTTACAAATTACAAGTTATTCGTGGTATCTTTTTCAATTCGCACGCGAAAAAGATGGTTAATTCTTAAATATAAATACTTTTTCAATAAAAGCACACGTATGAATTACTAGTGGTCCAAGAGCTGGCAGCAAATTTTGGGTAGGTATTTGAAGCAAGCTGAAAACTTGTCCTCGTCTAGTCTTGTCTCCGGTTTGGCATTATTTGCCATGGTGTAATATGGGGAAAATTATGTTTGCTATTATAATATTATACTGACGCAGACGAAGTTGCGGGCAACAGCTAGTAGAGTATAAAAAAATAAGCAAGACGATTTAGTCGGGGTTTGAACACTGCCAGAAGCGTGCAAAAATATTTTGCACGCTTTTATATATATAATTTAAGGGTTAGCCCCGCTACTCATCAGCCCGGTCTGTAGTTTCGTGTTGGGGTATAAAAAATTTAATGAGAGGTATAGGACAAGTTTTCAGCTTGCCTCAAATACCTACCCAAAATGTGTTACCAGCTCTCCTATTATAGAGAGTTCTCATTAGTCCACGACACGGCTGTTTACTTTTAAAGCTTCTAAAACGTCTTATTTAATCAACACCAACCTAGATGGAAAATTAAAACACTCAAGCTTAAAGTTACAATTTATTTATCAAAATGAAGATTAATTCTCCTCAAAGCTCTTATCATTGTAATTAAATAATTACAATAACAAAACATTTTTCCTCAACATAAATTCCTTTTATAAATTTAATACGGGCGAGTTATAAAAAGTTAATTAATAAATATTTCCTTAAATAAGTAGAAAATATTTTTATATCTCTGTTTTATTTCACGACAATCTCTACAGATGAATGTAACGGGAGTTAAGCTAAGAACACATCTTAAAGATTTTGAATGCCTTAAACTGCTTCAATCCATACTAATATTATAAATGAGAAAGTGTGTCTGTCTGTTTATCTGTCTGTAACCTCTTCACGCTTAAGGGGGCGACTAACCCAAAATTGTCGATTTTATAATTCATTTTTTTACTTGAAAATAAGCCCCGAATTGTTTCATTTTCTACAAACATAGATCTTTAAATTTTCTCGATAGAAAAAAATCACAAAAATGTATCTAATTTTCACGAATTTTTCATATATTGCCATAACCGTGCATTAAAGTTTGACCGCTGTAAAGTCGACCCTCGTAGCATACTCGTAGCATACTAAATGTATGCTACGAGGGCAAGCTATAAACTAAGTTAATATTTTAACACATTGTATTAAACTCTATTATTGAGACACTGACCTGGCGGATTTTTAAAATCCATCCATACTAATATTATAAATGCGAAAGTGTGTCTGTCTGTCTGTCTGTTACCTCTTCACGCCCAAACCGCTGAACCGATTTTGCTGAAATTTGGCATGGAGATACTTTGAGTCCCGGGAAAGGACATAGGATACTTTTTATCCCGGAAAAATATACGGTTCCCGCGCGATAAACGAATTTTGGCGCAACGGAGTTCCGGGCGTCATCTAGTGTTGTATATTTATCGAGTAATTAAGAAAAAACTAACTTGGCGATGATTCCGCGTCGTCCTTTTTCACCTGGCATATGAAAGACGGGCGTGAGTGTGAAGAGAGAAGGACGATGTTTGATTTTTTGCGTTAGTCGCCCTCTAAAACCGCTGAACCGATTTTGATAAAATTTAGTATGGAAATACTTTGAGTCCGGGGAAAGGGCATAGGATAGTTTTCTATTGTATCTAGTGTTTAAATAAAACGGATGATTAATTTTTAAGATACAGGATAATACATAAGATAAAAATATGTAAATTATTATAGATATTAGGAATAGCTGATAATATAGGTAGCTAATACGTAATAAATAAAAATGATCGACTTCGATGTTCGAAAAGGCTATTGTAAAAAAACATTTTTTTTTATTAATCGACTTAAAAAAAACGGCCAAGTGCGTGTCGGGCCACGCGCAATACAGGGTTCTGTAGTACCGCTAGTTTTTTTAATTTTTTGTATGGTCAATGAATGTACATTTATAACTTGTTTTACACTAGTAACAACATCATCTCAGTTACTTTCAAAGGAATTTAAACGAAAAGTTCCTTTATACTTCGCCGAATACATTTTTTTAGTTGATCGACTATTACTCAATAACTTATGAAGTCTAGTCGTGATAGTTTTCCTTTTGAATTCAGCATATTTCCTACTCCCGTCAATTTTTTTACATTTCTAGAAGCCCCCGTTTAGTTGGTAGAAGGGCCTCGAACGATTTTTTCGACTTTAAAACTTAATATTTTACAAACGGATCCCTAAATCGGAAAATAATCTATGAACACTCAAAATATTTTTCAAAAACCTATCTAACGACACCCCACACCATGGGGTGGACGCGAAAAAAAAATTAATCCCCGCTTGATGTGTAGGGTAGGTACTACGAATAATAAAAACTAAGGAAAAGTAACAAAAGTCAAAAATTATGCTCCACAATACTTGTCAAAAAAGTGTACCTTAGGTACACATTTCAATACATTTGCAATATTTAGGTGGCCTTGAGCGGTACTAGGCTGACGTTACATGACAGATCGAAAGAAACCAAATTTAAAACGGTAATAGTATGGGAGTTACGATTCCTTAGTTTTTATTATTCGTAGGGTAGGTACCATAAAAAAAAAAAAAAAATTATGATTTCATGTACCATTTTGTCGGCATTATTAATATGTGCATTCATGCCAAATTACAGCTCTGTAGGTCCTATAGTCTCTGTGCAAAACCGCGGACAGACAGACAGACAGACGGACAGACAGACGGACAGACAGACGGACAGATAGACGGACAGACAGATGGATAGACAGACGGACAGACAGACGGACAGACAGACGGACAGACAGACGGACAGACAGACGAACAGACAGACGGACAGACAGACGGACAGACGGACGGACAGACCGAAACCATAAGGTTTCCTTGTTGACTACGGAACTCTAAAAAGGAGGTTATCAATTCGACGCGTATGTATGTAATATTTCCAGAGCTGCCCAGTTTTCGTATATGTTAGTCTACTACATCAGCGTCTGAACAAATGTGCCAAATTTCAAAAGTGTATGTATGTATATATGTATGTTTTTATGATTGTGTTCGCATATCTCCGGAACTACAAGTCCGATTTGAGTAATTCGTTTTTTGTTGTACTAGGTATGGTCCAACTTAGGGAATACCTAGTTTCATCAAAATCGGTTCAGTAGTTTTTGAGATAGGGAATTTTAATTCTCAATTACATACAATTTTGAAGTCGGTTTTATCTTTTTATAAAATACTATTATAATTTGGATGATTATTGTGTAAAGAGTTAAAGATATTTAATGATAAAAATCTACGAGTTATACTAAAAAAACTTACAAAGACATAATATGGTGCTGGTATTTTTACTGAAGGTTTTTGGTGGAAATTCACGTTTAACACTAATAAAACACAACCTTCTGACTCTATGTCTTTATATTTACTAATTAATATTATTTTTTGTAATATAAGTGAAAGTATAGTGTACTCTAGTACTATATGTCTTTTCTTTCTTTCCAATGAAATGTGTCCTCAGCTTTACCGCTAAGACGCGACAAGTCATTCCATGCCGGAAAATTAAGAATTGTGTTTATGTCCACTCGAAATTTTAAGTCTGTTTTATTGTTAGTTTTAATGGCCGCCGTCGTGTCGTCGGAATTTGAGAGCGATTGCCCCCGCTAATAACTACATTTTACAACACATATCTTCAACGACAATGTCAGAAGTTTTCAGTTAAAATTTAACAACACATTAATGAACAGTGTACTAAAAACTGGTCTTTATAATTATACGTACAAAGCAAAGTGCCCTGTCGCTTTCTTCTTTACAATCTTAATCGGATTAGACGGAGCCTTATATAAAATTCATCATCTCGAATTGAATAGTTCTGTTTTAGAACTACCCTCAAGTTTTAAAACTTTTCTTCTTGATTACATTTGATAACAGTATTACAATAAAGCCATTACTGTGCACAATCAATCAAAATGATTTATTGAATCTTTATAAAACTTCCAACTGTGATTTCGTGTCTTATCTTCACCGAGAAAATCACTCGAGTGAATCAAAGGCCTATTCTGCTTCTGAATAGGGAGGTGTTATAAGTATTAAGTAATAATATATCGATATTTTATCTTTTCTTATTGGTATCCATTTATTTTGTCACGCTGTACGGATTTAGATTTTTTTTTTATTCGAACAATCGAAAAGACTTCTAAAAATTAAGTTGTACCTATTGTTCAGCATACACGGAAGTTGTAATATGTACTGAATATCTTTATCGTTTCCTAAATTTTAAAGTACCTACCTAGTTAGAGAAGTCGATTAAAATTGTGTTAGGTCTCGCAGGCCTCATCGTTGGATATAAGTTGATTACCTCAGGATGACGCCGCAGGCAACTGCTAGGATAAAATAACTGCACAGTTTGTTTCCTGCAGGTGGAACCAGAAAAACATAACGTTGTATTGTATTTTTATAGTATTAAACTAGCTGAACGTTGTTTTGCCATATAATTTATTTCTAGTATCAATATAAAAAGTAGATAAAAACCTATTCTCTAGTTAAAATCGGTTGAGCCGTTTTGGAGAATTTCGCTCACAAACACTGTGACACGAGAATTTTTTTTATATTAGATTTAAAACTATATTAAGATGTAGTTTCTACCATCACATTTTATGTAATACGTATGATATTATGTTGAAATTAACAAACGAAATACAAGACAGTTTAGTAATCTAAATCTTCTTTGTAAATGAATACCAACCATAATTTGTAGTACTCTAAGCAGTCGAAACCGAAAATGCGAGCCCATTTAAATAGCTGCGAACTAAGAAACCGCTTCATACGCAGTGTGAGAAAATTTCATTCCTAAGGTAATTAAAGGCCACTTAGTGACAAGGGTGCGATGTAAGGATCCCTTGAGGTTTTTGCTTCGTTTAGCGAGTGAGTGCACATTATAATGTTGTTAGAGAAAAGGTAAAAGAAATAGAAACACCATTTTCTGCTGTACCAGACGTTGCTCTATATTTTTCTGATGTGGAGACGGCGCTTTTATTTTATTTTGAGCTGGCCTTTAGCCAAGACGTTTTTTTATCACTTCTTTATAGAATCGGAGATCTAAATGTATGGAATTGACAGAAGCGTTGGATAATATGAAGTTAACGTTCGACTCGTGTGAATTCCATACATTTTTAACGACGAATTTTTAAAGAAGCGATAAAGAAAACGTCTTGGTTAGTGGCGCTGGTTATATGCTGACTGGTGAGTTACGTGACTCCAGGAACTCGATACGACCCCAGGGTGCTTGGTGTCTTGCTCCTGGTTTAGACTAGCGATAACTTATGCTGAAACCTTTCTATTGATTGGAAACCTGTTCGGATAACCATGAGTGGCGCGGTTTCAATAATAATTAATATTTTATAAAGCACGTATTTAAATACAACAAGTATTTCTATGGTATGACAATTCGTGTAATTGATATTTCAATGAAACAAAATCTGTCGAGACTGTTAAATTTTTATATCAAATAAATAAAGGGTGGATTGCACCAACTTACTTTAACTATAACTACAGTGCAGAATATCAAATCTTTGGTTAAGGACGCCATATTTAACGATAACTATAATATTAACCGCTCATACTTATATCGAATTTTTTTCGTGAAAATGTACTATGGCTCACAGTGTTGTTATAACAAATACTAGCTTTCCCGGCAAACATTGTTTTTCCATATAAAGTATTTCTACTTCAACAGTTGATACAAAATCTTATCCCCTCTTTTGTCCCCTAAGAGGGGTGGGGGGGAAAATTTTTATACACCAGATGTTAAGTTGGAAAACAGTAAATAATATGAAGTAAGTCCATTAAAGAAAAAGTTTGATACAAAATCTGACCCCCTCATTGGTCCCCTTAGAGGGGTGGGGGGAAAAAAAATTATACACCAGATGTTGAGTTGGAAGAAGACAAATATATCTGCGAAAACCGTATGCAAATCGGATCAGTAGTTTTCGTGTTAAAGAAAAAAGTTTGATACAAAATCTGACCCCTCTTTTGTCCCCTTAGAGAGGTGGGGGGAGGGGAATTTTATACACCAGATGTTAAGGTAGAAGAAGACAAGGTAAAAGAAGAAAAAAACCGCATCCAAATCGGATCAGTAGTTTTCGTGTGATGCTGGAACAAACATACAGACAGACAGACAGACAAAAAACTAACCACATTTTTGGCTTCTATAGCGATGTAGTGACATCCCCTGCTTATTATTTTTTGAATATCTTTAATGTACAGAATTTTCATTTCTACAGTTTTATTATATGTATAGATTTTTCCTGTCGATGTTTACGGATAATTATTTTTTTATACTCTCAATGTAGCTTTAACAAAAAAACAAACGCAACAGATATCTGTCAAATTCCGTGGTCAAAGTTAAGGTTAAAGTTAAAGTTAAGTTAGCCTTAACTATAACCATAACTGTAACTATAACCACGCCTCTAGTGCAACCCACTCTAATTATTATGGTTTAGTAATAATATTCCAACAGGTATTTAATTTGAAACATCCATTATTTTTTTTGTTAAAAATAATAAATTGTATTATTTTAAAGGTAAAGCTTAAATAATAATTATACTAAGTCATAGTCTGTGCCATAAAGTATACAATATAATAAGTTTATAATGCAAAAACAAATTGTAAAATTAATTAAGGAACTATGCTAATATTGTATAAAAATTGTACTTTTATGTTCTGTATTTAGGGGAAAAGAGACTGCTAGCCATAACTACAGGTTTCCTAACCTATACATATAGGGTAGCAGGCGCTTCACCTCACTTGATTTTTATGCAGTATCTAATAAATATTATTTTATTTTTATTATTTATTATGTTTCAAATTTAGATTCCCTGCAAAAAAAAGTTTTTTAAACACAAGTTTTTTTTTTATTATTATGCGAAATTGTCATTACAACATATCCAATCGGCCGTTATAATTCAATACTGAATTTTTCGTGAACAATAAACTCTTCGGTAAATTTGCTGTGATCGACAAATTAAATTCAATATTGAAATAAAAAATTTGGGTTTCGTGCTAAATACTATCAAATGTATAAAATGTTTTGTTAAATTTAAACTGCATGTGCTTAGTTAAATTCTAATTGACTGTTAGTTACTTCATATTATAATTTTGCTGTTATTTTCATATTTAGGCAATTGAGCCACCACATTGTAATAATACAGTAAAAATACAGTATTTTATTGTGTTTCTGTATTATGATTTACTAGCGACCCGCCCCGGCTTCGCACGGATATAAATTAATATTATATAGCCTATGTCACTCACTGAAAAAATAATTAAAATCGATTCAGTAGTTTTGATTTATATTCATTACTACCCGTGGCCCGCACCCGCACCGTGGCCTTTATCGGTCTTCGTGGTCGGTACCGCCGCAAAAGCTACGTCCCGCAATTTTTAAATCTGTAATATCTTCGAAAATATTTATTTAAATCAATACTGTAAAGTGCCATATAGATCTATATTAAATCAACAATATATTTAAAGTATTTAATTGAATAAGGATTAATGCCGTATTGGTTAAAATCGCTTCGAAAATTAGCCATTACTTGTAGCAAAAAGTAAATGCCAAAAAAATGTTATTGTAGGATATCCATAAGAGATAGACATTTATACCATCGCGAAGTTTTCTGTAGAACTTTTCATTGGGTACAATACTTAGTACATTATTTTGATAAATCTCGTAGGGTTAGGTAGTTAGGGTAGGTATTGCGTTTGCAATGTAAGCGGAAAAAATGTAATTATTTACGACATCACATTAGAAACCTCAAAAATAACAGTATTTCTCCACTATTAAATCAATGTTATTATTTTATTTATTTATTTATTTTATTTTCTTAGGAAAACTTACAGCATTTTAAGACAACAGTGAGATACACGTTACACAGCGATATGCCAATTAGAAGTTTCCACTAGTGTATAATAAGTTACACTTAAATCTAACATACGAAGCATCAAATCATGACAAACACAACATATGACTAAAAATAAGCAACATAAATTTAAAACTTTAAACTAACAATAAGCAACAAGAAAAGGATAATATGTGAATTCAAAGCAAGCGCTTACTTGTTATACGTTTAATAATATTATACTTGAGTGGATTTCAACAACTTGCATTTTTTATATAATTTTGGTGGACATTTTTGTTTCCACCAAAATTAGAGATTAGGTGTTTACGGGAAACTGGTACGACAACCACCACCTAGACGAGTTAGCTTGTGACAGAATAAAGTGAATGGCGTATTTTTTATGCTTTAAAAATTAATGGTATTTTGTAAAAATTATGTTTTACACACCCTCTTACCCACCAAAATTGGAATTTTCGAGAAAAATAATCTTTAAAAAAAACTACGTGCACTACAGTTATAACACATAAACTTAATTATAAACAAACCAAAACTCTACCGATATTCAAAATAACAACATGATATTATTGCCACAAGTAGGATAATAATTTAAGTACACCAAAATTGCATAAAATCGGGGGTTTTGTGATAAAACAGTTTTCTTTCATTTTTGGCTGGAAACTGGTACGACCCAGCCCACAGCCACCTCCTAAACGAGTTAGCGTGTGGCTGAATGAAGTAAATGGCGCATTTTTATGCTTAAGGGATCAATGGTATTTTGTAGAAACAACGTTTCGTAAATGACACCAAAATTGGTAAAATCTCCGCGACAGACCTAAACTGTGTCATAAAAACTCAACTACAGAACTTAGTACTATAAAATTCATATATTATCAAGAGTCAACGACTACATAAAGATAAAAATCAGTATCAAGTTTTTTGTAAATCGGTCTAGATATTGAGTAAAATAGGTCGACGACAAGCCACCAAAATTGGAAATCACCTATTTATATTTATTATCTTGGAAAATAATTATTATTTTTAAAAATTAACGACGGGGCCAAATTATAAGCATTCATCAAAAATGGAAACCTTATCTTTAAAAAATAGGATAGTTTTCAGCCTTGCCGCGCAAAAAAGCGGTTTGGGAAATCCAGTCACTTACGGTAAATAGAACTATTATAATGCAGTAGATTACGATTAAAAGGAAAAGAAAATTAGAGGATTACTCAATGTAAATAAAGAGTTTGCTAAATAGAATTAAAATAGGTATCAGTTAAAAGTTTTCTAATTTTATTTGGTGTAAGGGAGAATATGTCTTCAAGCAGATTTATATTCAGAAATTTGTTAAATTGTGCACTCGACCTTAACACAAACGAATTCCTACGGTAGTAGGTGTTGTAAGGTGGGACATAAAGGGGTATAAAATGACGAGCGTTTCTAAAGGGGATATTAATATTAAATCTATTGAGTAATTCGGGTGCATCGATTTTACTATTAAGTACTTTACTTAGGTAAGCAAGGTCACTAATGTTCCTTCGTTGGCACAGTGGAAGAAAATGGATTTTTTAACATCTGGCGTCGTAGTTAGAAAGAAATTGATTGCATTTGAACTGGAGATATCTAAGAAAGCGTTTTTGGATAGACTCTAATCTATCTATGTATATATTGTAAGCAGGGTTCCATAGCTTATACTCATAAACCTTCCTCTTCAATCACTCTATCTATTAAAGAAAACCGCATCAAAATCTGTTGCGTAGTTTTTAAGATTAAAGGGAACAAAGGGACATAGGGACAGAAAAAGCGACTTTGTTTTATAATATGTAGTGATGACTGGCAAAGAAACTTACGATACGAGGGACTTCCCCTACGGAAATTCCGTAATTTACCGTATTTAGAGCATTATAAACTCATAATTTGAAAGCTACAAAGTTATAATAAAAATCTTCACAATAATCAATAACCAACAAAATCTACAGCAATAATCTTCAGTATATCTACATTCCTTTCCCCGTTTTAAATTGCCTATTTTTATTTATTATAGTTAGATATTAGCTTCCAAAGTAATACCAATTTATTAAGGTGACGCCGCGTTAAAGTAAAAAATCGTTTTGGATATGTTTTAGATAGAAGTAATGGAACAGCAAGAAATGGAAAGGGCGTAAGCGACAAAATGGTTTTTGTCGCATAATTTAAAAACCATAAATATATTTCATATAAGCTATGGGCAAATTATAGTGTATGCTTGAACTAATCTATGTAAAAATTTTGGAAGCTTAAATCACTCTCCTTTGTTGGCAAAATTAGAAACACTGTGTTTATAGAGGTATTTTAGATTAATTATTATGTGTTATAAAAATTAACCAATCGTGTTATGCTATGGGTAATTCAAAGATAAAGACATGATGAATACTGACAGTAAACTTTAATTTCTTAGCTTAGTCATTGTTGAGAAAAATCGATATCGCTGCAGCCAAATTATCAAGGCGTCACCTTAAAATTGAAGCATACTCTCAGCATCTCTCTAGTATTTACAAATTACGTTTATTTGAAACACACGACAATAGATAGATAATTTTATTAACTACATATTCCCCGTTTAAATTTTTTTAGATCAATTTTGAACTAAGATAAGGAAACAAATAGGATTTTTGTGCGATCTTGGCAACGCGTTAAATGTATGGTCAAGGTCGTTTGCTCGGGAGATGGCCTTAATGCGACATGTTTAAACTGCCCCGCAGTACCTGTACATGAAGTATTTACTAGCAGGTTCCCCTTAATTTGGTTTGCCATTTTCTACGTTTTGCTAATGTTCTCAGTGGAAACTTTAATCTTGTGAGTTTAAAATAAAAATTGCACAGTAATTTCGCACCCTACTTTTAAACAAGTATGTTTACGAGAAAAGAAAAATATAGAACAAGTAGTAATTTAGGATAAAACTAAAGATAATAACAAAATATGTTGTAATGTTTTTCTACGCTACAATAGCTAATTAGAGGACCTGAAAATAATGCCAGGAAAATGATAAAGGAACAACACTACACAGCAAAAGAATAACAAAAGGGAGGTTAATTGGGTTATTTAGTTGTGGTAACACCGAGAGCGCCAGCGCCAGTGTTCTGTAGTTTAAGCTAATTACTTACAAAATAATTATATTATCCTCGAGTAGATTCGCTAATTTTAACGACGATATCTATACAGACTGTTGTAGGGCTGTAGTTTAAAAGCTTCTTCACACTTTGATGCATAGTATGGATAATATACAGTCAAATCTTGACATTATGCAGCTTCTTTACGATGGCCAATGATGGACAAGTACCTGCAATTAACCATACACCACACATAAACGTACGTAATACCGGCGTACGGGGTACACAAGTACGTGTAGAACTGTAGAAGATGTCTTCTTCTTTATGACCATTATAGTTCAACGTGACGATTGTCGTGTGAACTCATACTCATATTTTACATACGAGGCAGTAAATCTTGTCTTTTTTACTTCATATTTGTGTCGTTCTCTCTTAAAATTGCAATTCTTTTAATATTGAAAAGTACAGTTTTGTACATCAGCACCCGTAGCATGGCTACAGAAGAAATACGAAAGTATAGACAAACAGCGGAGATAAACTGAAGGTGCCGTTCCGATCTTTACCGCGGCTATCGCTAATCAAATATAATGCCACTTTATGACATAGACTATGGTCTTAAAAATTCAAATAAAATCCTACTTTATGACGTACACTATAGTCTATGTCATAAAGTGGCATTTTAATTGAATTTTTGTCGATCGCGGCTAGCCGCGGTAAAGATCGGAACGGCACCTTCAGTTTATCTCCGCTGTTTTTCTATACTTTCGTATTTCCACTGTAGCCGTGCTATGGGTGCTGGACATTTGCAGCATTAATTAAGCTGTTAAGTAATTCAAGATAACAATAAATTACGTTTAGCGTCGCAATTTCCAGGCATCCTGCCGCCTGCGTCTGCAAATGGGTTGTTCAATGTTCAGCTGTAAGTGTCGAAAGCTAGATTAGCACCGCTGGGCGCTGCGGGATAATACAGCTAAATATGTTTTGCCATCCTTCTTTCTCGCTTTTTATAATTAACAAGTACAAAGAACCGTGTACTTTCCCGCGATAAAAAAAGGGTATGACTTTCCCCATGGTCACGGTATACCTGCATCAAAATCGACCCAGACGTTCACGAGTGACATTGTAACCAAGGGAAATATCTACCGAAAGACCCTAATCTTTTTTTATTAGCAGACTAAATATTGCATGCAACATTAATAATATTGTATCGATCAGAATACAAACAAATGAATTAAATAGACAATATTAAAAACTTTTCGTGCCACAGAAAAGGTTTTTGCTACTCAGGATTAACTAACTCAGTTTTCTGGAACAAAATTAGGCTCCAAACAGCTAATGAATCAAACATAGCCTCTTCATATGCCTAATTTAACTAAAACCTTAATCTAGCTTAATTTATTTTTAACTTTTAACAAGAATAAAGAAGAAAATCCACCAAGTGCGAGTCGGAGTTCGGCAACAGAAATAGACAATCTGTGAAGATTCCAGTTAGCTATAGTAGTTCTTGAGATACAATCTGGAGACAGACAGACGGACAGACAGCGAAGTCTTAGTAATAGGGTTTTTACCGTTAGGTACGGAACCCTAAAAAAGAAACAATATTATGAAGGGCCTTATTTATAGATTTCCGTATTACACGTCGTTTGCTGAAACTTGTCGATATGTAGGGTGACAATATTCTAAAATTAATAATATTTCTAAATATTAAAAATCGGCCAAGTGCGAGTCAGACTCGCGAACGAAGGGTTCCGTACCGATACAGAGCAAAAATAGGCTAAAAATTGTGTTTTTTGTACATTTACATTTTTACATTTTTATTTTATTTTAATATTATTATTAAATATTAAAGTATACATATATCAAAAGAATGTGTGAAAAATTCAAGTGCCTACACTTTGCCATTATTGATATAGAGCGAAAAAAGCCGAAAAAATCACGTTTCATGTATGGAAGCCCCCCCTAAATATTAATTTTATTTTGTTTTCAGTACTTGTTGTTATAGCGGCAACAGATATACAAAATCTGTGAAATGAAATTTCAGAAGTCTAGCTATAGCGGTTCTTGAGATACAGCCTGGAGACAGACAGACGGACAGACGGACAGACAACGAAGTCTTAGTAATAGGGTCCCGTTTTTACCCTTTGGGTACGGAACCCTAAAAATTAGTTTTCCACTAAAAATTAATAATAGCCCTTGTTTAAAAAAATTCACGAATAATAATAATAATAATAATATCTATGGACGCTTCACACCACGTCAGTCTGGCCCCGTGGTAAGTACCTGAAGGACTTGTGTTACGGGTACCAGACAACGGAAATATATTTAATACTTTTATACTATACACATATTTAAGATTTTTATTATATGATACACATATTTAATACACATCCATGACCCAGGAACTTTGAAAACTTTTTTTTCCGTCGGCGGGATTCGAACCCGCGACCCCCGGCTTGAGCTACCAACAGCCCACCAACTGAGCCACAGAGGTCGTCAAACCTTAAAAGTTCATAATAATAATATACATAAGCCTAAAACAAGTATATTATATCTTATATATAAAATTCTCATGTCACAATGTTAGTTACCGCTCCTCCGAAACGGCTTTACTGATTTTTACCAAATTTTATATGCATATTCAGTAGGTCTGAGAATCGGCTACTGGCTACTTTTTATATTGATAAGTGCATTGGTTGAATAAATAATAGTAAATCATTACAACTCGAGACTGACGGCAACCATTGTTTGTGCGACGGGATAGCGATGGACGTTGCCATGATGCCATACTTATTTAGTCACTTCAATAAAAAAACTTGAGAGGTGTCAAGGGATACCCGGATGGAACGAAGTAATAAAAAGACGTCATCTAGTTGACGCCTAGAAATACTAACAACGACACTTTTGTGGAATTGTAATAAAATTTATTTAAACGTCCAGTAGATGTCGCTGTTTATTCTCAAAAACGCCATCTAGTTGACGCCAAGGAATACTATCAACGCCCTCTGCCCCATCAGCGCAGGAACTAATAAAAATGTGTCGTTACAACTTTTCCGTCTAGCCTCCTTTCGCAACGAGCGATAAGGAACTTCGTTCCAATAATAAAGAACTATATTATTACAATTTACAACTTTAAATAATTTATATGGCAAAACAATGTTTGCCGGGTCAGCTAGTACTTTTGTGTAATACTAATCTGTTAGCGCCATCTACATTCTCGCGGTATATCCCATACATTTTATGAGCTTAAAGGTCGTCTCTCATTGGCGCATTTAAATCTGAGCGATATCTCCTTCCCTTTCCCACTGACGCCGCACGCACGCTGCCTATTGGACGAGAAGTGGCGTGATTTTGTTGCCCGCGCAAGAGCACCCTCTGGAGGAGATATTGTCAAAAAAAAAAAACTCGAAAATTCGTTGCTCGCACCGGCCGCACTTCGGCCGATATATATCCGCTATAATCCCGCTAATCCTGTGTTTAATCCGCTAATAAACTGTGAAACTTTAACAATAAGTGAGAAGTGTATTGTGTAGTGCAGCAAACCACATCGCGCAGAAGAGGAGACGAGAGTTGACGCCAGCCAGGATCCAGCATCAAGGTAGCGTGCTTTCCGTTCCTCCTTCCCTACAGTATCGCTCATAATATCTATATTTTGCATACTACTGGCGACTACCAGCCGCCTTCGAATACAGTCCACTTAAAACCTTTAACTAATATAAATTAGTATCTAATTTCCGCAAGTCGCCAGAGGCCCAGTGCCACCATTGGAGGTGGTTCCCTTTGAACCGCACCCATTTTTTGGTCCAGTCGAGACGGATTCTCATTCTTTGGTCCAGTCGAGCTGGATTCCCAATCATTTTTGGTCCTTCGAGCCGGATGCATCTCATTTTAATACCGCATAGTTTTCTCCTTGAATATCTACATATTTAGCTGTGGTTCAATGCTGTACTCCTAAAACTAATTCACTTAAATACTTATAACCCATTACGTGGTTCTCCTTCCCGCACCGCACCGCACCGCAGTAGGTAATTGCTACCTACATCTATAATAATTATATATTATTATTATAGTGTCGCTTGTAAATTCCATATTTCAAGCGCTTCATTTAAACCGCCTAAAGTGTTGCCTTTTATAATTGCAATTTACGCATACCGCATATCGCATACCGCATACCGCTATCGCATACCGCAATTTACTTAATAATTTTTCTTTTCCCGCATAAAACACAGGATTAATATTAATATTATAACATACTCCCGCACCGCGTACCTTACTTCATAATAATTATTATTACAAGTAGGTACTTAATATTTTTACCGCTATAATCACCCGCTGTAATTTGTACAACCGCATAATATTTATATTTTATTTACACTTCCGCAACCTCAAGTATTTTATATTTGTTCGCACATAAATACTTAGGTACTTAAATACTTTATATTTAGTCTCATAAGGTCGTTACTATATTCACTTATACATAATGTCGAAAGGGTCGAAACAAGACAAACAGTCTATTTTAAATAGTAAAGAGTTAGCCATATTATTAGCTAAACGTAATGTTTTATTTGAGCGTGTTCAAAACATTTACGACCGCTCGAAAAACGCTGAGTCATGCGAGGCTGATAAGGAATTATTCTTAAGTTCTTGCATGACAATAGAGGAAATTCGAACTAATTTTCATAAATTGTTAGACGATTATAACGCCGAGTTACTATCTTTAGATCCTGATTACCAACCAGACTATCAAGCATACATGTCATTCGAGGAACTGTATTGTGTTATAAAACGCGTACAATCACGTTTAGATAGTAGTTACGCTAAGCCCAGCGCCGCGGCTTGCATCGGTACAGTACGTATGCAGCCGAAGCTGCCTGCAATCGAGCTCGTGTCATTCGATGGTGATATACGCAATTGGCCGCTTTTTTATGCAAGTTTTAAATCTACTGTGCACGATAATGGCTCTTTGACCGACGCTGACAGATTGTACTATCTATTAGGTAAACTGTCACCGAAGGCGCAGACCGTGTTTGCAGGGGTTACACCGAATGCGGAAAATTATCAAATAATATTTCAATCGCTTCTTGATAGGTATCAGGATACTCGCGTCCTTGCATCTACGTATTTAGATCAAGCTTTAAATCTTAAATTGTCTGGACCCGCTTCAGTTTCTAATTTCCAATTATTTATGAATAACTTTGTCACCGCAGTAAACTCTTTAAAAAACTTAAAATTGGACGACCTTTCAGATTTCATATTGCTACAACTCGCTTTGAAAAAGTTCGACCGAGACACTATACATGCGTTTGAAATGACGGAGCGCAACAATAAAATACCTACGCTCGATAGTTTCATTTCTTTTATAAGAGATCAATCTCGAATATTTCTTAACACGCAAACTATTTCATATAATAGTTCATCTCATAATATTGGTAAACAAAGTTCGCATAAATTACGAAGCAAAAATTACGCTCCAAATCCGCAGTCGTACGTAACATGTTCGGAATCTAATAATATTAATGATAACTCGCATAATATTAGGTGTATGTGCAACAACATTGTGCACGATCACTTTTTTAAATGTCCCGCTTTTAATAACTTAACTCCAACCGCTCGATTTAATTATGTAAAGGATAATAAAGCTTGTGTTAACTGTTTGAGTTTAAAACATAAGACAAGTAACTGTTCAAGTAAATCCAAGTGTCGTTCTTGTAATAAACGTCACCATACATTACTTCATTTTAATAATAAAGATTCGCCGCGCATCATAGATAACAATCCTGTTTCTAGCGGTCAAGGTCATCGCGATAACGCTGCAGCCGCGCCTAGTGATAATTCCCAGTCGGAAGTTTCTTTGTGTAGCACGCTTGTCGCGCGGCCGGCACGCACGCAGGATAGTTGCAGGACCGTGCGGCAGTGCACAAACACTACTATACTGCTAGCTACCGCGCAAGCTATTATTTATGATGCTAATGGAACGCCGATAGTTGTGCGTTGTTTACTAGATAGCGCATCGCAAAGTAGTTTTATTACTTCCCATTGTTTCCGACGTCTCGGACTGTGGAATAAAATGAAAAATTGTAATTTAATAGTAACAGGAATCGGTGGCTCGGAAAAACCGTGTAAGGGTTCCGTAGATATTAAAATATATTCGCGCCTTAATAATAATATTAATTTTAATGTTTCCTCGCTTATCGTGGATAGTATTACGGACATGTTGCCGAACGTTCATGTGGATGTATCCGCACTTACTCATCTCGAGAGATTGCCTCTCGCAGATTTAGATTTTGCGCTTCCGGGTAACATTGATGTTTTGATCGGAGCTGCAGTATTTCCGCACTTGCTGCTACCTAACATAGTACGCAGTGAGAAAAATAATTTACCTCCCGCTATTGAGACGGTATTAGGGTATGTGATCATGGGTGCCGTACCTACGTCACATAGTTCTCGTTATACTACGTCTTGCTGTTCTGTTCTTCAAGAAAATAATAATAATATTAATTCTCTCGTAAAGCGATTTTGGGAGCTTGAAGAGATTTCCGCGCCGCCCTCGATGAGTCGCAAGGACCTCGAGTGTGAAGAACATTTCCGCGCTACTACTGTTCGCGATAACAGTGGTAGGTATATAGTCGCGTTACCATTTTGTGGTGACCCTTATTCGCTAGGCGATTCATACGCCGTCGCTCTCCGACGTTTTCATTGTTTAGAACGTAAACTGAATTCGTCGCCTAACTTACGCCGCGCTTATGACGATGTCATTCGTGACTACATCGATAAAGATTTTTTGAGCCCAGTTACGATTGATAACGCTAGCTGCGCTCCCGCATATTATATTCCACATCACGGTGTAGTTCGCGAGGATAAAATTTCCACTAAACTCCGCGTAGTTTTAGACGCTAGCTGTCAGACTACATCGGGCCAGTCTATCAATGATATTTTGCATACTGGACCGAATCTACAGGGCGATTTATTTAATATAATAATAAACTTTCGTCTTTTCAAAATTGCTTTGTCAGCTGATTGTCGACAAATGTTTCTTAATATAGGTGTTCGCGAATCTGACCGTAGATTCCAACGTATATTTTACCGCTTTAATAATAATGAACCATTAACGGTTTACCAATTTAACCGCGTTTGCTTCGGACTTAGGTCCAGCCCATATCACGCCTTACGTGTTGTGCGTCAGCTGATCGCTGATGAAGGCGATAATTTTCCCGCTGCTGCGTCAGCAGCTTCTCAGTCTTTATTTATGGACGATATCGTTTGTAGTGTTATGGACACCCCGCGCGCAATTTCGCTTTGTGAAGAGCTTATTCAGCTTTTCAAGCGAGGCCAATTTGATCTTGTCAAATGGACGAGTAATTCAAAAGAGGTTCTCGCACACTTATCTGATTCGCATAAGGCCTCACCGGACATTGAGTTCGATAGGTCCATTCCGCATAAGGTCCTTGGCCTACGCTGGGACAGATCGCGAGATTGTTTTCGCTTTGACGTCGCACTGCCTGATCCTAAGTGCACCAAACGCACAATGCTGTCCACAATAGCTCGACTTTGGGACATAATGGGTTTCGTGGCTCCCACCATTTTGTACGCCAAACTCTTAATAAAAGAGCTTTGGTTGGCAAAGTGTGAGTGGGATGACACACCTCCCGAACATATAGTCGCAGCCTGGAAACAGTTTTGCCGCGAGCTTCCCAAGCTCAATCAAATTATGATACCGCGTCATTTAGGATTGGTCGATGGATGCAGTGTTAATTTAATAGGTTTCGCCGACGCTAGCGAAAGGGCTTACGGCGGAGTAGTGTATATGCAAGTCCGCAATGGCTGTAACTATTCTGTGCAATTAGTTTGTGCCAAGTCCAAAGTCTCGCCAGTTAAAACCATTTCGATTGCAAGACTTGAATTGTGCGCAGCCCTTCTGCTGTCACAATTGCTTCGCAAGGTCAAGGACACAGTTTCGTCCCACTACCGCATTAATAATATTTACGCTTTTACTGATTCCAAGGTAGTACTTGCTTGGATTTATTCTTCTCCACATCGCTGGCAGACTTTTGTCGCCAATCGCATTACCAAACTCATAGAGTTGGTTTCCCCCGCTTGTTTTAATCACGTCCCGGGTATTGAAAACCCCGCTGACTGCCTGTCTCGTGGAATCCCTCCAATGCTACTTCTTGATCATCCCCTGTGGAGTCGTGGTCCACCCTGGATTAGCCATGATCCGTCAGAGTGGCCCATTGAACCCTACAGAGAGGATGCAGAAGTTGAGGACGTACCCGAACAGAAATCTGTCTCTCATCCCGTGGTCGTTGAAATTACGCAATCCCCGTTTTATACACTCGCACAGCGCATATCTTCTTGGTCTAAGTTGTTACGCGTTATTGTTTATGTCTGCAGGTTTCTTAGGAAATTACCTAGAGGAACTTTTATTTCAATATCCGATCTGGAGTTCGCGGAACGCAAAATATTATTAGCCGTACAGGCTGTTCATTTTGATAATGACATTCAAAGTTTAAAAAATAACCTACCTGTCTCCCCCGCTCTTCTTAAACTTAAACCGTTTCTCGATGAGAACGGTATAATACGCGTCGGTGGTCGTCTGTCTAATTCAGACGAGCCTTATAACTATAAGCATCCGTGCATTCTTCCGCGTCACGATCATGTGGTCGATCTTCTTGTTGAATTTTATCACAAGAAGCATCTCCATGCCGGTCCAGAGTTACTCATGTCCTTACTCAGGCAAAGGTACTGGATTTTAGCTGCTCGGCGAACCATTCGCCAGAAAATACATAAATGTAACACGTGTTTTAAATTTCGTCCGCGTCCAACTTATCCTCTTATGGCAGACCTTCCTAGCCAACGCGTGAATCAGGTAAATAAAGCTTTTACATTTAGCGGCTGCGATTACGCAGGACCGATACAGTACACTCCAATACGTGGTCGTGGTATTAAAAGTCGTAAGGCTTGGTTATGCATATTCACATGCCTAACAACGCGCGCTACGCATATTGAAGTTGCGACGGATTTAAGCACGGTGTCTTTTCTAGCAGCACTAAAACGTTTTCTTTCGCGCCGCGGTCCTATACAGTGCTTGTACTCTGATAACGGCACTTGTTTCGTGGGTGCTAATTCGTACTTACGCGATTTATATAAATTTCTAAATAAAGAATACCGCACACGTCTCCAAGACGAACTTTTGATCAATCACATCGATTGGAAATTTATTCCGCCCGCCTCTCCGCATTTCGGAGGATGCTGGGAGAGCATGGTTAAGGTAGTAAAAACGCACCTCTTTAAGGTTATAGGACAACAGATCCTTTCCTACGAGGAACTTTTAACTGTCCTCGCTCAAGTCGAGGCATTAATAAATTCGCGCCCGCTTACTACATTGAGTAGTGATCCCGCTGAGCCTACCGCGTTAACTCCTGCGCACTTTCTAAACACAGTGCCGTTGTCGTCACTACCCGCACCTGAAGCAGACTCATCTAGCATGCTTCAAAGACATACACTGCTTGACAAGCTCGTGCAGTCATTTTGGCGGCGCTGGCGTTTAGAGTACCTACATAAATTGCAGACTAGATATAAGTGGAATAGTCCCGCTTCGCCCTTACGGGAGGGAACGTTAGTCATTATCATTAATGACAATTCACCGCCGCTTTCATGGCCACTAGGTGTCATTGAAAAGTTACATACCGCTAAAGATGGTACAACTCGCGTTGTGACTGTTAAAACCGCGAAGGGAAGCTACGTGCGCCCTGTCGTACGTCTCTGCCCATTACCTACTCAGTGAGATCTGGTTTGTAATCTAGATCTCATTCATTTAGTTTATAATTTAGTTATAATTATTATTCAGTAAATTAACGGTCATGCGAATTGCGATAGTTACTTACTTTTAAATATTATAATTTTTTAATCTTTTTAAAGGTAACCCTTTAAGGCCGGGGGAATGTTAGCGCCATCTACATTCTCGCGGTATATCCCATACATTTTATGAGCTTAAAGGTCGTCTCTCATTGGCGCATTTAAATCTGAGCGATATCTCCTTCCCTTTCCCACTGACGCCGCACGCACGCTGCCTATTGGACGAGAAGTGGCGTGATTTTGTTGCCCGCGCAAGAGCACCCTCTGGAGGAGATATTGTCAAAAAAAAAAAAAACTCGAAAATTCGTTGCTCGCACCGGCCGCACTTCGGCCGATATATATCCGCTATAATCCCGCTAATCCTGTGTTTAATCCGCTAATAAACTGTGAAACTTTAACAATAAGTGAGAAGTGTATTGTGTAGTGCAGCAAACCACATCGCGCAGAAGAGGAGACGAGAGTTGACGCCAGCCAGGATCCAGCATCAAGGTAGCGTGCTTTCCGTTCCTCCTTCCCTACAGTATCGCTCATAATATCTATATTTTGCATACTACTGGCGACTACCAGCCGCCTTCGAATACAGTCCACTTAAAACCTTTAACTAATATAAATTAGTATCTAATTTCCGCAAGTCGCCAGAGGCCCAGTGCCACCATTGGAGGTGGTTCCCTTTGAACCGCACCCATTTTTTGGTCCAGTCGAGACGGATTCTCATTCTTTGGTCCAGTCGAGCTGGATTCCCAATCACTAATCCATATACCAATAATGCGTATTATTTATATTTATCCCGATGTCTTACCTCGACAGTGTGGTAACCCCGAAGACAAAGCCTCTTTTCTTAATTAACTTCGTTAATTACGTAAGTTTAGTTCAACCCGAGACTCGAGTGTTTTGCTTTGTATTTCTTTGTTAATTTAAAAATTATTGCTTTCAGTCCGCCCCTCGATTGTGCAATAAACTTTTTACTGGCACTTTTTCCGTACAGACACGAGGCAGGAGGAAACGTCAATAAAGCAACAATGTAAAATTCAAAAATAACATTACGTATTCCCAAAGACACGATGAAAAGTAAAAGGGCGTAAAAGGGCTTTTATACACGAGTAATAGAAATACAAAGCTCTTTAATATAGGTAATTTGTTGGATTGTTCCTTTTGGAAACGTGTGTGGATTGTAATTTCTTTGAATCTTTTTAGGCGGAATAAAGCGTTTCATCTGAGACGGAATCGCCGGGCGTTTTAAGACATGAAAGTTATACTGAGTACATTATAAAAAGGAAATATTTATAAATAGTATCTTTTTTTGCCTCGAAACCAGCAAAGTACTTAGCTTCCTGAGAATTGCTTCTGCAAACAAGGAGCAGATATCCTGAAGCGTATGTCATCGTAATTTTATGCAACGTAAGGGTTCTTTTTCCCCGTACTTGCTAAAAATATTATAGAGGGCGGAAAATGTACAGCTAATATTCCACCTCAGTTGGTTGCAAGTTATTTAAAATATGTATGGTAACTACGTAGCTACATACTACTCTTTTCACCGGCATTACTAAAATGTTCTCAGGAAATTTTATCTAAGGCTGATATATTATGTCGCGTATGTATTTAACCCCATATTATTGTAGTAGAGTAACCAAAAACCGTAATAATAATATTAATGTAATTTGCGTAATAAAGTAGGTGTGATAATAGCTACAAAAGGCTAAAACTTGTGTTATAAAATACTCTACAAAAGCGTCAACAACATCCCAGGAGAACTTCCTTGAATTTTAATGTTCGGTTAAACCATATTTTGTGAACTGGGGAAATACAATTAACTTGACTGGACGTTGGGAGTTGGGACTATAAAATGAAAACGGTTTCTTATTATTCTACAATGTTCCTGAATCTTATGTAAGAAAGTCGTACCTATATTTATATGCGATATAAAATATTATGACTGTCGAATACTAGAACTCTTTAATTTATTTTGTGCTGGTATAAAATAAAAAAATACTTACATCCATAGCCACACAATATTAACATTCAAACATTCATAGATTTATAATATATATTTTGCACTATATTGGACCTAATAACACTCCTTTTAACGCATTAATTTATTTCAGTATCCGGATAAAATTTTACTATCTATCTTTGTTAACTTCTATAGCTCTTGATAATTATAATAATAATTAAACACTTTATAGCTGACAATTACAAAAAATTACACATAACACAAGCTCAAATTAAAACAGTTATTTAAATATGTGGGCAAAGGGGATCTTATCGCTAAAAGCGATTTCTTCCAGACAACCTTTGTGTTAACTGGAGAACTTTAATGTAAGCGGAAGTATAGTAATTATTTGTATGAGAAGGGATGAAAAATATATTATATATTATTAAATATATAAGTTATATGATTATTAAGTCTATATAGATAATATATACTCATTATGATAAATACTTAGATACATACATAAAATATTAATACGAATATTAAATAAGAAGTTACAATCTATACCTTTTCTAAAAGATATTTGTGCAATTTAGATTTAAATATTCCAATCGAGTCAGAGTGTCGTATGTCACATGGTAGTGAGTTCCAAAGAGTTGTAGCCGGTAAAGGAATTATAATAGTAACCAGATCGAGCAAGAGGTATTTCCAAAATATTATCCCTATCAGAGCGTAGGCAAAAATTATGGCTCTTAGGCAACTAATCCACTAGTAATCACTAATGTAAATTCCTTCCACGCCTACTGCGCTCCACAAACTAATAACAGTAACTTTTGTTCGAGCTAGAGAAACAAAAACTGCATTCTACACTATTTATAGCGAAGATGTGCATACAGCTAAAATGCGGAAACTGGGGGAATTTTTGGATTTCACTTTAATTTGTTTATAGAAACATAATAAGGAACGACGACTAAAATATCTGAGTTATTTCCAATGCGTGGATTCCTTTAAAAAGGATTGAAATTCAATGATCACGATATTGTTCGTTTGTACTTAAATATTATATTAAGAGAGTACTTATGTAATCCATAAATAAAATTTTAAATAGGCATTTGAAAAGCTTTAAGATAAGTTTCTCCTATTGATACAATTATCGAATTACAATTAAATACATCATTAAAAATCGTTCCTTAATATTGTTGATTTTAAATAATAAACACGCTGTGTATTATGAAATACATGTCGGCAACATCCTAATATCTAGGTAAGAAACTTACTGATCATAAGATATTATATTATGAACTGTATATATTGTATGTCTCGTAATATTGAAGGCATCTTGCATTGTCATCAACGTAACTGCCCCTATTAGTCAGCAATTCCGATGACCTTATTACCGTATAGAACTAGTTCCGGGGTATAATTATAAACAAACCCTCAGAATTTGCAGGCTAATCGCTTTATTTTCCGACTACGATGAGAAAGGCAATGTACGTATGTTTTTTTCCAATATATTGCCTGATCTGCTGAATGATGATACGGATTTTAACGAATGAGGTATCTATAAATTTGTAATAATGGCGATTGGCGAATAATAAAATATTTTAGTTTAGGGTATCTAATGGTTTTCAACTTTTTGTCTGCTGAGAAAATAGAATCATAAAACAATGTCACATATTTCATAATACTAGAGATCGCCCAACGAAATTCGACCTCAAATAAAAAATTAAATTATAAGTTTCAAATTTCAACGCTTTTCTTTTAATATTTTTTGTTTTTAATTTGACAACACACTTCAACCATAAATAAAAGAGTACATTTCGTGTGTATAGGCTTGTCAATCAAAATCTCCTAGTGTGTGTGTTGTAGTGTGTGTAATGTTTTACATAATTTCAAAATAATATTAGCTCGATGCACATAAACTATAACTGTGCAAAATTTTAATCACCTACGTTTCTGCATTTTTCGTCAAAAGGGAGCCAAAGTTTTTCGCTCGCGTATTAATATATAAATTTCTAACTGCGTTAAAGTAGGTACGTCGCAATATGTCTACTAAAACGTTACAAAGTCCTTTTGGATCCTTTTTTTTGAACTCTCAAAATAGCTTTCATTATCAAGTACAAGTATAGAAGTAATAGTATAGATAATAAGTATAATAATACAAAAAGGAAAGTTAAAATTTAAAACCTTTATATAGGTATTTGGAAACAATCTTAAAAATTATTTCATCGAACAAAATGGGCTTCTGTAATAAAATATTAAGATAGAATAAATTTTAAGATAAATAATGTGAAAAAGAAGTTGGAAAATTCTGATCATTTATCCGTAGTCTAAATCGTTCTTAAATTGGCTTTCGAAGTAAAACGTGCGTGGAATTTATCACGGGCGGTCCTTATGAGAGCTGCTATTTTCATTAAGGCTGTCTATTCGAGTTCCGAAGTGGTAGATATCGTTACAAATCAACTTCAAGCTAAGTAGAGTGTGCTATAATATACTTGTTTTTCAGTTTAGTTATAATTCTTCACATCATTATAATAATGCTTTTATCTATACCTAGATTCACCTCGTTAATATAATATTAAGGTACATGATCTTCGTAATGTCAGTTGCAAATTAGCTGCGAAAATATCAAAAAGGCATATTATTTTGATTCGCTATAGTGGTACGAAAATGTTTTAAATTGTACAAGTTTTAGCGATTTTTACAAATCATTAACGAATTAACAAATAAAACAATTTCAGAACTAAATTCGGCGGCAACTTTTCCATCGAACACTTCATATTGCCGCCCGCATATAAATATTGTATTCGGATTAATTATTGTGGTAATAAATAAATGCACGTGTCGCGCTGCCGCACTTTCGGTCGCAGCGATTTGTCACCGCGCCGCACTGCGACCGCGCGTGACACATGATGGCCCCGTATTAACCAGACGAATGTGGCTTATATTGAATTATGGTAAATATTTAATTTGCCCTCACATATTGATTATTAAATGCCCTGAGTGGTATTCGTTATGGTGAACATTCAATTGATAGCTAAATAAAAGTAGAGTCGCAATTCGGCGCGTATTTAAAAATTACTTGCAATGCATACTAATATTATAGGTCACAGCACACATATCAACTCGGAAAGGGATCGCCACCGTATCGCCTCGAGCCGTTCAATATTGTTTGTATGAAACTCCCTACTGCAACGCACACTAAGCAGAACCGTAACGTAATCGCCTCGCCTCGGAACAGGCTCCGAACCGGGATGCGACGCGTGGTCAACTAGCAATCAACCCACTTACGGCTCGTCGTCCACCCGCTTACGGCTCGTCGTCCCCGTGCTTACGTCTCTCCGTACTCAAGCTTACGTTTCTTCGTCCACCCTTGCCCCTTTCCCCTTCCCCGAGCCGCAAGCGAGGCGTCGCCTAGCCGTAGCCGAGTTGACGTGCAGGCGCTACTGATACGCTTTGGTTACGTGCATACGTTAGGTTGACGCCTGGTTGACGCCTGGTTGACGACGAGGCGAAAGGCGATACGGTGACGATCCCTTTCTGAGTTGATATTTGTGCTGTGACTTTATAAATGCGAAAGTGTGTATGTCTATCTGTCTGTTACCTTTCCAAGCCCAAACCGCTGAACCGATTTTCCTGGGTATAGAGATACTTTTAGTCCCTGGAAAGGACATAGAACACTTTTTATCCCGAAAAAATTTACGGTTGCCGCACGATAAATGAATTTTGGCGCAACTGAGTTACGAGCGTCATCTAATACCATCTAATTTTTATTCTATAGAAACTATAACTGGTATGAAACAAGCTCTATTGAACTGATTCTATAGCAGTAGACGACAGAAAAGCTTTCTCTATCTTCTCACAACCTGGCAACAGTCTCACCTACTTTTATCAGACTTCAAGACATAACCGAACCCATCCAACCATTAGGAAAGAGAAAAGCATGATGGCTAAGTACACTTTTATAAACTACAACACTTAGTATAAAATATGTTGAGAGCTACAAGCGTCTGCACTGTAGCAATGTTTGTAAATACGTAATTCACTAGCCGTGTAGTAAGAGACGTAATTCATCTTAGCGCTATGGCATCAGGACGGTATTTCACTCAACTTTTCCATTACCTACGCGTATATAATTTAAGTTCAAACGTAATACACATAATTCTAAAAGTATTTTATTTTTCAAACTAAAAGTATCTACATAATAACTAATAAGCTTAAAAGTTGTCTACGAGATGTATACTATACAGCCTGAAATGTCAAATATTCATAATATTTTTAACAAATACTAGCAAATAAAAACTTTTGCATTACAATTTAAATTTCATTGTAATAAAATTGATAAAAATAAAATCATTTAACTCCTCATACTTATTTTATAGTTCATGTTGGCTGCCAAAAAACAATATTTTCCAAGTAAATAATAGATTTTCTTCGACTTATTAAATGTTTAAATCCGGCCCTGTCACAGCTTAAGCTTTCCTGCTACACATGCCGTAGCAGGCGTGAAAATGAAGTTTGTATAAACGTCTTTTATAAAGAACTTTCTCAGGAAATGTGCGATTTTTATTAAAAATGGCAAAATGTGCCTCGGTTCCAGGTAATAAAACCGGCCTAGCACGAGTCGAAACCGCAGACGAAGGGTTCCCCAAAAACGTTTTAAAATCACCCTTTTCATTTTTAGGGTTCCGTACCCAAAGGGTAAAAACGGGACCCTATTACTGAGACTTCGATGTCTGTCCGTCTGTCTCCGTCTGTCTGTCTGTCTGTCTCAAGGCTGTATCTCAAGAACCGCTATAGCTAGACTTCTGAAATTTTTGGGCCTTTTTTACTCGTAATCAATAATGGCAACATATAGGCACTTGGAATATTCACAAAATCCTGAATTATATTTGTACTTCAATAAATAATAATAATTTTAAAATAAAATAAATATTTAAAGGGGGCTGCCATACAAAAATACAATTTTTTGCCAACTTTCGCTCTATAACGTTACGGAACCCTTCGTGCGCGATTCCGACTTGCACTTGGCCGATTATTTTAATAATTTGTTGCAAATAGAGGCAATAGAAGCGCAATAACTCGCGCAGCTCTTCAAATGTTGCGAGTGTCCATGAGCGACGGTAGTTGCTTTCCATCAGGTGACCCGTTTGCTCCTTTGCCCCTTATTTTATATAAAACATTATAATAATAATATTCGTTAAATTTTTTATCACTGTTCACGAGATACAGTGGCAAACGGATCGAAAGATGGACGGACAGTGTCTTGGTGATATCTAGACACGCGGTAGCGTGTCAAGCCAAGTTCAAGTATAACAGAACTGGCGAGCAGTACCGTGTGTCATATTACACGAACCATTTGCAGCAACTTTTGACCCCTTTATAATTCAAAAACTATTAAACTTAAACGTGTCAAATTTGGCTCATAATCTCTCTCCTTTGGCACGGTTACGGAAACATAAAAATAAAAGTGTAAAATAAAGAATTTTTTTATGAAATTCATTTAATTTTATTCCATAATTATTACATCAAGAAACGAAAAACATAAAGTAAATTCTAAAAACAAAGTATAGCACACAGAAATAGTAAAATTAAAAATATTATTATTATTGCAACTATATTTAACTCCTCCAAAAATATACACGTTTAAAAACCAATTTACAAAGTTACCTGAACTTTTAAATAATTATTATTGTACATCTTAAACTAAAATAAGAATTAATAAACTTTGATAATTACTTTTAAAAGCAAAATTAACTTCAGAACTTCACAATTTCTGAAGTCTGCAGGCAGCAAAATGTTTTAATGACGTCGATATAATATTTAAATATTCAAATTAGTACACGGTGTTAAAAACTGCAGGTTTTTTAAAACGTTTAAAAATGTGTCTAAAATTAATGTTATATTTTGAAAGCAACTATAAAGTCACAGTGTTCATTTTTAATTGTACTACATTAAAAAAATCGATCGGCTAACGTCAAAAATGAAACCGACTTTCAAGGTAAAAACCATAATAATATGAACTAAAAAGTATTAAACAATTTCTTACACTTTAATAGTGCCTTTTTCAGAATTCGTCTAAATCTCAATTATGTATTTCTGTACATATTATAGTCTTCACTATTTTGAAGTCGGTCCCAGCTAATTTAATCGTGAGTTCAGTCAATGTCAAAATATCTGAAATTTTTGGGACTGATACCGACTTCAAAATTATGAAGATTGTATACAGAAATAGTTGAGGTTAAGGCAAACTCTGAAAGAGGCACTACTAAAGAGTAAGAATTATTTAATACTTTTTAGTTCATTTAAGAATAAGTAATGTTATTGTTTTCACTTGGAAGTCTGTTTAATTTTTTGTTAAAATAATAATTACCTTGGAAGTTGGTTTCATTTATTTTATTTAAATAATATTTTCACTCTTTTTAGTTATTTCCCCTCTGTAAACACATAATCCGTCAGTTGTAGGTAGATAGGATTTAGGTATGAAACTATCACAACTATTAACTGTACTTAGGCGGTTTTCAAAAAAGTTATACACTATGTCTTAAAAGCCATGACACTACCTAATCTAATAAGCACTAAACTGTGATGAAATTGCTACTATAATTATAAGTTGTTTATTACTGACAATACAAAATATTATTATTACTGAATTATGATGAATAGAATTTGCATTGTAGCATAAGGCTTTCAGTTCTTAAAATAACGATGAAACCCCCATACTTGTATCTATAAGGAGTCAGGAGTTCTCTCAACACCTTCGGAACCATGGTATACCCGGTGAAAAATCTTACTTTTTGGTAGTGTAGGTATGCTTGGTAACCGTAGCACCAAATTAGAATCTATGTACTTTAAAACAAGAAAATAATTTTCAAATCGCTAGTCAAACTCGAGATTGATCTAAAATATTATGAAAATACTAATAATAGGGCCTTAAGGTGATAATACATGATGTAATGGTAGTGATGATGATGATGATGATGATGATGATGAATATAATTTAAACAGTAGCATATTATGCTTTCCGTTCTTAAAATAACGCCGAAACCTCCAAACTTGTATTTATAAGGAGTCAGCAGTTCTGTCAGCACCTTCGGAACCATGGTATACCTTTATGCAAAATCTTACTTTTTGATAGCATAATATGCTTAGTATACTTCTCATAAAACCTAAATCACCATATGTTTCCATATAAATTTTGAAGATTTCCTTCGATTACTCATGGGGATCCATGAGTAATCGAGGGAAATCTTCACCATCATCACGACACCACTTTTCTGAACATGGTACTAAATTCGAGTTAGACCCTATATAACAAAAAAAGAATTACGAAAATCGGACCACAAACGGCTGTGTAATCGTTGAACATACAAAAAAAAACACACATACAGTCGAACGTATAACCTCCTCGGTCCTCCTTTTTGGAAGTCAGTTAAAAATATCAACCAATCACCAAGAAACGCCGTCGAATTCCTACTTCTGTCAAAAAACTCACAAACTGCTCATAATTGTGTCAAGTTAAATTTCAAAATGTATAAACTTAAAAAACTCAGAATTGTTTTCGGAGCAACGAGGCTTAGAATTTTTCAATTACATATACGCAACTTTAATTTTACACCTTATTACGGTTGGGGTTTGTAATAAAAAATCACATTAACATAATAATACGACGTGAGCAGGTTCGTATTAACTGGGCGGCTGAAACCGTGCTGAAAGTTGTATTGTGTTGTATGTATACAGTATACTCGCCGAGAGTCCAGACAGGCGCTAGCGAGCGGCGCGCCTGCACGCGTAACGAACGACCGATCTGTATCGCGACAGATCGACCGACAAATCCGTGGTTTAGTTTAGTGTATGAACTAGTGACAGTTTAGTGAATGGATGAAAGTAAGTACGTTTTACCTACTCGGATTGCTTTTGTGAAGATCTAGGTGGATTGGTTTGACACGTTTTCACTTTGAGTAGCTTTTTCGGTTTCTCATTTATTGTTTGTAGCTAGCTAATTAATTGCTATTTAATGAGCATGGGATTAGTCTGTTAATACCGTGTTGTTTGTTTATCCCCTTATCTAAATGAGAGAATGATGTCATTAATAATAAATTCCTTGCTAATTAATTTTACAATGTGTTTCTTTTTTTAAATCGATGTGTTTTTATTTATTTTGCCGTATTGAAATGTTGTATTTATTACTTAATATACCTTTATAAATTAAATGTTTGATTTAATTGGTTAAAGTAAAAAATACATATAACAATTAACATTCCTAATGCAAATAACTTCGACAAATAATTTGAAAGAATGTTCAGTTTCTTTTTTTTTTGTTTCATAGTATTTGTAGCACATTCGTAGCGCGGCGTAGCACTTCAGCGGTCATGACTTTATGTCGTGTAGTCAATTCATTTCTAGCCTACTCGCATAAAGAAAGCATTGTAGCGTGACAAAACGGCTTACTTTCATTGGCTAGTTCGAACCTTATCCTCTCATTAGTGAAATACATTTTGTACGCATTACTTCTTTTTACCGCCAACAGAATGTAGTGCAAACTGCATTATAGCTCAGTGCGTTTGTTGAGGCGGGTTTGAGGCTCCATTGACTGAATTTCATTGTGGTGCCGACGCGTTGCTACGAGATAATAAAATCTTACTAGTCCGTTAAAACGCTACTATGTTACACAATAGCGTACTTGTACGTTACAGAATAGCATACATAATTGATGTTCATTTCCTTAATATGCATGTTAAGGAAATGAACTTGGGTTTAGTCAGAAATATCTCCCGATGAAAATCCGCATAGAAATAAGTATAACGTCCTCCATAAGAGTTTCCGTGCCAAGGATGGCGAAGTGTCATTACGCTTGCTTAACTAATTTAAGTAATAACGGCCGGAGGGTAAATTTACAGGCGGGATTTCGACGCGCTGCGTATTTTTTAAATAACGATAACACGGTCCCTCGACGTTTACATGATGTTAATATTATAATCTTCGGCTTAGTAGGTATTTAAATCTGGACGAGCACAGGCCGTGTGAAGTGCTCGGTCACAATATCTAAAGATAAATGCCAAAGATTTAACGATGTAAAGAAGTAAATGAAGTGTCGTTGTCGTAACTTCTAGTTATGTTAATTTTATAATAGACTTTATAATATATTATACACCGGTGCGATTTGCCTTTGTTGGTAATAATACATATATTTACTAGTCAATAATAAATAACATTAATAGATTTTTTTTTCAAATATGGCATGTATTTGATTTCGTTAGGAAAATAGAGTAGGTACAGTCTTCTATAAAAAATTGAGTGTCCAATACAATAGTAAAGGCGCATGCGCGCGTTGTATGAAACTGGTTCTTGAGTTAAAAAAAAAAATATACCTATTGCATACGCTAATTTACCCATTGCATACTTTATAATAAAATAAACAGGCTTAAACAGATTTACCCAATTTCTATAGTAGGTGTAAAAAAATATTAATGAATTGGCTAAAACAATTAACCTACGGGGAGATAGAACAACTACAATATTACTATAACTGTGTAAAAAAGAATTTTCCATACATGTAATGTATAATAATATAATATATGTCATAGTAAGATATAATATATATAAAGAATAAATATTTAAAAAATAGAAATAAAACACACACACACACACACACACACACACACACACACACACACACACACACACACACACACACACACACACACACACACACACACAAACACACACAAAGTAAATTATAGAAAATATATAAATTTAAATACTAACCCTTAAAATTATCGTTAAAATCAGGGGCGTAGCTACCGCCGTATCTGCCGTATCAATTATACGGGGCCCCGGGGCCATTGGGGCCCCCAACGTGCGTATGCAAAAATTAATAAATTTTTTTTTTTTTTAAATTCGTAAATGACAAAGTTAAAAAAAGCATTTCTTTTATTACTCGCGTAAATCGTGAGTCCAAAAGTTGGCACCCTATGCATTTTTTTGGTTTGTAATAACTGATAAGTTTTAACTTTTCTAAGGGCCTACAAAAAAAATTATACGGGGCCCCGCCAAGGCACGCTACGCTTCTGGTTAAAACTAATTATTATTATTAAACAAGCATAAAATATTTTTTAATGTTAAAATGTCATGTCAGACTGAAAGAACGGGTCTCTCCTAATACAAGTTCTACTAAGGAGAACCCCACCACATTGCAATTTATATGTAAATTTAAAGAAAATAAAGATTTTTTGATTTTGATTTTTGATTTTGATAATATTTCGTTACGATATTATAATTTAAAGGTACCTAGATAATTATACCTTTAAAACACGAGTTTCTTATAACATGATTTAATTGAAAAAAGTTGCAAAAAAAAACAAAATAAGTAATTAAAAAGAAATATTATAATATCAGTAACTTCATAAAAATATTTCGTAAGAAAAAAGGTTCGTGATACATGGCGATTGGCGGGGTCACGCTTCCTCTACCACGATACACGCGGCCATTTGAATTTGGAAACTTTTTGACAGTTATGTCATACAAACGATGCGATAGATATCGCTACGTTTCTAAAATTAGAATACATTGGTAGAAATAAGAAAAAAACCGGCCAAGTGCGCTGTGCGTGTCGTGCCACGCGCAATATAGGGTTCCGTAGTACCGCTAGTTTTTGATTGATAATTTTTGTATGGACAATTAATGCACATTTATAACGTGTTTTACACTACTACAGTCGGGTCATTTTAATAGGTCACATTTGACATATGTTAGTTTTGTTTCCATAGTGAGGTGGCCTGCTTAAAAACATCGAATAAAGTGAACAGTATGTATATATATATATATATATATATATATATATATATATATATATATATATATATATATATATATATATATATATATATATCCCTCTTTAACCTACCTCTTACTCTCAGATTCCTAACCTACAATTAAACCGAATAAAATAACACTTGAAGTTGTTTACTTACTTACCCAAAGGGTAATTTCTTTATAGGCGTTGGCCCACCGGCCACCACACATTCCCACCACTGTATCTCCTGTGTCACCAGGATCGACAGCGGAATCCAACCATGAAAACCCTTTGATATGATCTTAGGGAGTCAGAGGGACATACTCAAACTGGTTTGGGACCCGCAACGACATTAATTAGAAGAAAATAGAAGTTTGAAGAATTGTAATTCCTCTTTCTATTGAAAGCGGAGACAGAAAAAGTTGCAGTGACCGAATGTCAAATAACTTAGGGGAAGCACCACGAAAATAAACTAAATAATAATTGTGACTACTTAGCTATAGCTAAATTAATGTTGGAATTTGTTGAGTTAGACTGTTGCCAATAACAATTATGACAAAAACGCTTGAAGGCACGGAAGTTCCTATAGCGCTGTCCACGATATCACCGTAGTATGCGACATCAGATTTACACTGTAGGTTGTCTAGCATTGTATTTCTTTCGTCTTGGCAGAACATGATGAGTGGTTTATTCAAACATACTGCCTTCGGTCGAGCACATATTCTACGTATGTGCTCGATCGATGCTAGTATTATTTTAGATCCGTAAAGTTTGACTTTAATATTTCCATGGCCGGTAACGAATTGAGATACGCAGTGGTCAATATCCATCTAGGGTTTGGATAATCGTTTACGAATATTAGGGAAAAATTTTAAAGATCGACCTTTGCTAGAATTGGTAATCAGTTAATCACTTTGGTTGTCGTTGTAAATTTCGAGGAGTTTAATCAATTACATTATTCATAGTTCCTATTACGAAATTTCCACCTTCGCGACAATAACTGCGAAAGTCACACTTTCTAAAATTCGAGGCATTTCTTTAATACCTCATTAAAAAAATCGGTTAAGTGCGAGTTGTACTCGCGCACGAAGGGTTCCGTACCACTAGAGAGCAAAAATAGGCTAAAAATTGAATTTTTTGTATGGGAGCCCCTCAATCATTTAATTTATTTAAATTTTATAATTAATTATTAAAGTACAAATACAATTAAGTATTTTGAGAACATTTCAATTGCCTATGTGTTGCCGTTATTGATTAAGAGCAAAAAATAGCAAAATAAAATCACGTTTGTTGTATGGGGGCCCCCCTTAACTATTTAATTTATTTTATTTTTAGTATTTGTTCTTATAGCGGCAACACATATACACAATCTGTGAAAATTTCAGAAGTCTAGCTATAGCGGTTCTTGAGTTACAGCCTGGTGACAGACAGACGGACAGACGGACAGACATCGAAGTCTTAGTAATAGGGTCCCGTTTTTACCCTTTGGGTACGGAACCCTAAAAAGAATAAATTTACAAAGAAATCACACAGAGACGGCGAAATAATTATTATCAATTTCGATTCTGATCCTTTTAATGTAAAAGAATACAAAAATAATCGGCCAAGTGCGAGTCGGACTCGCGCACGAAGGTTTCCGTACCGTTATAGTGCAAAAATAAGCCAAAGATTATGTTTTTTGTATGGCCCCCAATAAAATTGGATTTTATTTAAATATTATTATTTATTATTAAAGTACACATAATAATATATCTAAGTGAAAATTTCAAGTGCCTACCTGTTGCCATTATATTGATATGGAGCAAAAAAATGCCAAAAAATCACGTTTGTTGTATGGGAATTGGGAACCCACCCTTAAATATTAATATTATTTGGTTTTTAGTATTTGTTGTTATATCGGCAATAGCTGCTGATATACACAATTTATGAAAATTTTCAGAATTCTAGCTGTAGCGGTTCTTGAGATACACAAGACGATAGAGATATCTTGAGATACGCACAGACAACGAAATCTTAGTAATAGGGTCCCGTTTTTAACCTTTGGGTACGGAACCCTGAAAAAATCAATAAACGCATCATATTGTGGTTATGGATGGTGTAATGATGGTGGTGATCATGATGATTAATATAATTGATATAGCGGCATACGCTTCCAGTGTTTTAAACAACGCTGAACCCCCTACATAATATATTATCTTCTTATAAGGAATCAGGAGCTCCGTTCAGCAACGGAACCTTCGGAAGGCCTATACCATGGGATATGTCCTGATATGTCCTGGGATATGTGCAAATCTTACTTTTTGGTGGCATGTTATGTTAATTTTACTTAAAAAAGTGAAAATTACTCTAATGTTTTTGTTGTAAAGGAGTTCCGTGGATACCTCCTGATCCCGAAATCATTATCAAGTCACAATTTATACAAAAAAAAAATAATTTTGAAAATCTGACCACAAACAGTAAAGTTAACATTAACTCCTCTTTTTTGGAAGTCGGTTAAAAAAATATATCTTATATGTTGACCAGGGATATAAGGTATCACCATGCCAAATTTCATTGAAATCGGTCCAGCGGACAAACAGTTAAAATGTGTTCTACTACTCTTCTAACATGCCCCTGACTCGTTTTTTCAAGTTTATTTTCAATGTACAAAAATTTAACCTCTACGATTTTATTATAAGTATAGATTAGTAATCAGCTTTCGATTTTTTGAGTAACATCCCTAGTGTTTAAAAAGAAAAAGTGTTAGCATACGTAACATTGTAACGACGTTCAGTTCTTTAAATCATAATTTGTTTTTTATGTTTAAAATTGTTTATCAGTGAAAGTAAATAGTAAAAAAACTCGTATTGGTTATGTTTATAATAAATATGTAATCGTTATTAGAAAAAGTTAACAAATTGTGCAGTAATAACAAAGACAAAATATTTACTTTTTTATGCCGCCGTTACAAGGCTACGTGGCTCAATTTTGATGAACTGTCAAATGTGGCCTATTAAAATGCCCCGACTATAACAACATCATCACAGTTACGTTCAAAAGATTTTGAACGAAAAGTTCCTTTGTACTTCTACGAATACATTTTTTTTTAGTTGATCGACTATTACTCAATAACTTATGAAGTCTTCTTAGCCGTGATAGTTTTTCTTTTAAGTTCAGCATGTTTCCTACTCCCGTGAATTTTTTCACTTTTCCAGAAGCAACCGTTTAGCTGGTAGAAGGTTTTCCACTTTAAAACTTAATATTTCACAAACGAATCCCTGAATCGGAAAATGATCTATGAATACTCATAATATTTTTAAAAAATCTATCCAACGATACCCCACACGATGGGGTGGACGCGAAAAAAAATTCATCCCCGCTTGATGTGTACCATAAAAAAATATTTTTTTAAGATTTCATGTACCATTTTGTCAGCATCATTAATATGTGCATTCATGCCAAATTACAGCTTTGTGGGCCTTTTAGTCTCTGAGCAAAACCGCGGACACACAGACGGACGGACGGACAGACAGATGGACGGACAGACCGAAACTATAAGGGTTCCTTGTTGACTATGGAACCCTAAAAAGGCCAATAAACGCCAATCAGGTCTGACCGTTTGGACCATAGAACCCGAGTCTATTTCATATTATACTTTCTACCTATTTTTGTCCCGACAGACTGCAATAGCATCCCGTATTCATCAGTCTTACTGTGAAATTAATTCATAAATGTCTACCGCTCGGACCAGCTGAACTCAATCCGAACACGAATTTAAGTGAACTCAATATTAGCAATGTACTGCTAATCAGATTAGAGGAATTGAAATGCTATTCAAAACTAAACTTCCACCGAAGATATGTGAGCTCTCCTAGGAGATTATAGTTAGGGAATCGCTAACGAGAAACTCCACATAATATATTGTTATAGATAGTTCGCTTGTAATTATTTTAGCTAGAAATTTTGTTACAGCGATGGGGCTTACCCATTACTTAAAACTACAATACTTTACCAACGTTACCGCCATACGAGTAATTTGAAGTTTTTCGTGAAATCCAATGATGATGATTAATTTTTGTCTTAATGACTATTGGTTGTATAAACAGGGATTTTAACTTCGTAAACTTTTACAATCAACATTAATAACTATCACTATTCATGAATATCATACTTGTTAATCTGAATGATACGTAAAAAACTAAATGTATGAAATTTTCAATTAAAACTTTTCAGGACCATGATCGATGTTTAAATTTGAGCTTACATTTTAGTTCGCTAGAGTTAGCGACACATTTTGTTGTGTAAAAGCATTTCATCATTAATTTTGTTCACGTAAAGTTTTCACCAATTTTTCTATTTTTTATTACGATGACATACCCCAAATACGATGTCTGATTTAACATGATCGTAACAGTTTTGTAGCGTTTTTATTACGTTTTTATTGAGATTCATTATAAACGACTTCAAAAGTGAATTAGTCTACGGTTTATATCTTCATTATAAAATGTATATTAATAGCTCTCTTCCAAAACATGATGTTCTAAAATGCTGTTTTATGAATATTTATAATAACATTAACCAATTATACACAATGGCCACTACTATTAATGAATAATATTACCTCTATAAAGATTATCTTGAATTTGAAAATGTATTTCTTAGATATAATATATTGATTTCCTTGTTTTTCTCTGTCATAAACAATACTTTGGAAGTGTTAGATGTCATTAATCCGGCCTCAGTGACCTAAAGAGATTAGCAAATTTTAAGCTTGGTTAACTAAAATCGTTGAAGCCGTGCAAGTTCTATACGTAGATTAAGAATTAAGGTTTCTGGCGTATCGATTGTGAGCACAAATAATAACTATATTATTGAAAATTATTATATGAAAATAATGTGTAAATAGAAACCACAATCTTCTATATATTAATACGCGAGCGAAAAACTTTGGATCCCTTTTGACGAAAAATGCGGAAACGTAGGTGATTGAAATTTTGCACAGTTAAGCTTCGAACAAACCTACGCGTTAGTGACGCGGGACGCGATACGGGAGCGTCTGCAACGCGAAACTGGGCGTGCACACCTGCGCGACTACGGTGCGAACCGTCAAACTACAGTCACTGAAGACGCGCGACTTTATCTGGTGTAAATGCTAAATTGTTGTGATAATGACATCCTCAATTCCTCATTGGTCCTGTCAACTTAGGCTTAAATTAGGTAAGAACCTCGGAATTCGAGATACCCAGCTGTAATTCTGTAAATATTTGTATATTGGCACCCTAAATGTTGTCTCAAAACCTACATATGGTAGGGTGTGCGCAGCAATTACATTTCAAGGTCAAAGGTCACATAAATTTGTTTCTGTCGATTTTTTTTGTAAATATTTCATTTCATATGGGTTTTCTTGCTATAAGTATTTATTATCAATATTGTATAATACAAAATTCTCTACAACTTTTGTATATTTTTTTTTATACGGTGAACCGTTTTCTTGATAGCGCGCGCGCGGTCACAGCATCACTTCAGGTCAACCGGTGCCTCCGGTCGAAAACGCGCCATATACAATGTGTCCCGACACTGGTGTCCGATCCTTTAATGTGATAATCTATGGCATATTTTATATACAAATGGCTCTCAATTTTTTTCTCTCTCTCACGGTTGTAAAATGGCAGCCATTTTAGTTTTTCTCGGGCTTTCACACTAACCTGACTAATAACTTCTCATGAAAATGTCCTATGAAGATAAAAAAGGTCTTATTTAATAGCTAAACCTATGGCCTATGCTTACACAGGCCATAGGTTTCTCGACGTAATGCATATAACGAAGATGATCGAGAGTTCACAGATTTCGGAGCATTATATACTGCCAATAAGGTTTGAACTCCACTCTCTAATAATCTCTGGGCCGAACAATATAGAAAGTATTGAATATAAATAGATTTAATGCATGAAGAAAATGAAAAAGAACCAGTTTAATGAGCTAGATTTTTCCACAAAAAGCTATTAATTAAAAAATACACAACTTTTTACCTCTAACTTTGTTTTTTGTAGGTTTTTCTATGTTTAATTCCACGAAATTCATAACGTATTGCCTGTGTAAGCGTAGTCCATAAGTTTATCTATTAAATAAGACCTTTTTTATCTTCATAGGATATTTTCATCAGAAAATATTGGTCAGGTTAGTGTGAAAGCCCGAGAAAAACTAAAATAGCTGCCATTTTACAACCGTGAGAGAGAGAAAAAATTTGAGAGCCAATTTGTATATAAAATATGCCATAGATCATGACATTAAAAGATCGGACACCAGTGTCGGGACACATTGTATATGGCGCGTTTTCGACCGGAGGCACCGGTTGACCTGAAGTGATGCTGTGACCGCCCGCTCTCCGCCCTCTATCAAGAAAACGGTTCACCGTATAAAAAAAAAATCGGCCATTGGACGATCTCTAGTTTTATTAATTAAGTTTAATACTGGCGCGATTATCTTGCTTTTGAAGTAAAATGATTAAAAGTAATAGTATTATTTTATACTCCTATATGAATAGATCGAAACTTGAAAAAGTTTCATAAACATTACTCGTTTCTTATCGTAACATCTATGAGTATTTAATCCCAAGCGCTTTTTTAAAGGGTAACCAAGCAAAAACTTGCATGTGCTTGGAATTAAACCCCATCCCTAAAGCACCATGTCCTATTAAGGACAAAGTTGGGGAATTTTCGAGATACATGAGTTCAAGTCCCATGAACGGTAGTAATAATTAATCTGTCCCTACGAACTTGTAAAGTGCGTATCCACATCTTACAACAGACATAAGGAAAGTTTCAATCACTTGTCCCCCGTACCACAGGCACTACGGCTCGTCCCCCATCGAAACGGGAAAACTTTTATGTTATCCTTTAATGTAACACAAATTGGTTTATTTACAAAATGAGCAAAACCTTTTAGGCTGCATTGTGGAGACGGAAAAATTTCAAACTTATTAATGTCAAAACTCATAATTATTGATATGAACAGACCCAAAATATACATTTCGCCGGAAAAAACACGAAAACCTTTTACGCCGAAATGACAATTTGTGTGTTTAAAAGAATTTTCGAGTAAGCAAACTTGAAATATAAAATCTTTGTAAATACTAAATGATGAAATATTTACATTTTTTTTTTTTGTATTATTAGATATATAATAAAATGGTTTAAAAAACTTATCTACGATTTAGAAATACCGCCATTGTTTATGAAGAACTTTACTCTAAAAAAAGATAACTACACTCTTATTAATAAGAGCCTAGAGCATATTTCGTTTTTTGCGCAATAATTAACCTAATATGCGTCAATAATAAATAATAATTAATGCATCATCCGTTCAGGACTTAAGACGTGAAGACGTAATTGGCACACTTTGAACTTTCCTATTTAATTTTATAATTCAAGTATAAAATAATAATAATATGATAATAACCATAAACGTAGAGTCAAGTAGGAAGCAGGTAATAATTGCGTTAACGTCAAGTGTACAAACATCGAGGTTCCAATCCTCGTGTTAATGGTTTCCGATGCTCTAATAGGCTTTTGTTTGTAATTCCTAAGGTCCCAAAGTACGCATCTGTTACAAATTGTGTCCGATCTCCACGTTCGGCTGCAAAGTTGATTTTAATTAAAATTGTCGCCCGGCCGACCTTAACTTACGAACGGGGGGTTAGATAATTTTGCAAAGACAAATATTTGTTTCGGTAAATGGCGTTGACTCATGATTTTTAGTCGGAATTTCGTACCGCCATTAATTATAATAATTTAATTATATTTGCACTTTGCACGTTCACCCGTTATTTGCGCTACTTTGACGCCTTTTCTAGTCTAATTAGGTGTTAATGTAGTTCCGACTGTACCAGAAGAAACATCTGGATGATTTACTGTAATATTTTATGAGTATATGAAACGAAATACAATGATAATATGTATGCTTCAACTTTTATTGGACCCCAACATTAAGTAACATCACTCGCTAACTTCACACATGCCATGACAGGTTGAGCTTATTTAAAATTATCTTGCGGTTTTATTTATATAAAAATAATAATGAACAGTTTCTAGAGACCTCCTTTTATAAGTGATTTAGTCTAAAGAAAAAGAATAAATTGAAACGAAAAATTATATAAAATATATTTTATAAATTAAGAATTCATCAATCAGCAGCCCGATTCACTTTTTAATTTTTATGTAATTATAGTTACAATTCTGGATTAAAATATCCATATTTTAAATAAACAAAAATTTATGAACATTCCCGTTTAAAAGATTCCGTTGTATTCGACAAACGCCTGTTCACTCAGCCTTAAAATTGAAAGTTGTCGAAACATTGAGATAAACCAATTGTTTTTAAATTGCAGCGAGATTGACGCTTCGATTAACGAATATATTTCATTGGCAGATTAAAAATAGCTTCGGTAAACTTGCGAAATATTGTTCCCGAAAATAGAAGATTTTTAAACAAATTATGTACATTCTAATAGAACCAAACTACTATAAAAACAAAATGCCACAGTCGATTCTGACTGTTAAATATTAATTGCTACCATTATATTACTACAGAGGTAACTCTTTGAACTTCGTCGGAATACTCATCAAATAATTTGAACTACTCGAAGCTGTTTTAGATTTCTACTTCTCTTTACCAGGAAAATTCCACAGTTGGTCAGTTTACTTACGAACAACTTCTAAGACAATAAAAGCCAACAGTAAATGCTTTCTAAGTCCAACTAAAATGGAGGGCAATTCCAAATTAGGTGCACTAGCCAAATGCAGCCTTTGAACGCGTTAGAAACAGTGTAAGCACGACCGAGCAATGCTTGCAAGTCGTTGGTTCAACTTAAAATGTACATTAATGGCTACATTTTCTTTTAAACTTCGGTTTTGGTTGCAGCGTTCTAAGTTAATTGCCATACAACTATGTAGGCTGTTTAAGAGCAGTATTCGGGTGCTTTACATTTCCCTTAACATTTTTAGTTACGATTCTGCATTAGCTTATCTAAATAGATATTACAAACTGTAAATACATTATCAAACATATTATATTATACAAGAATATATATATTTGCGAAATATTTACGAAAAATTTGTTGGACGAACCTATGTGGATTGTTGAGAAACGCAAAGAGAAACTTAATTTACTTTAGTTTTGAACTTGACATTTGTACTTATTAGTAGTTACTGTACAGTATTTTAGTGCATCGTTATTGCAGCTTTGCTAATGTTGCATGAAAATACTGGAATAGGGAGGGGTATGCAATAGTAGGACCGATGTTTACTGAACTATTAGTAAATAAGTCAATTGAAATAGATTTCTGTTGAAGACGTGTCGGTCGAAAGTATATACCTATGCAATAATAGGAGTTAGGACCGATGTCTATTGAAGTAGTAAATAAATGATTATTGAAATAAATTTGAGTTGAAGACGCGTCGTCAGGCGCAAGGCGCAATATCCTGACCTCCGTGACAGATCTCCAACTGGACCGTGACGCGACCTCCCTAATTAATGGCTTTTCCTTACGCCTTTGTATTTCACTTTTTATGATACTTTTTGTGTTAACAAACCATCTTTTATATTCTATTATTGTTTGTGTTTGGCCTTTTCTTCTCGTTTTGATATTCGAGATATTTTTCGGTATAGAAATTAGATAATATTATAAATTATTTAATAGACCAGTAAGTACAAATTAAGTTGTGTGCAATGTACCAATTAAATAAATACATTGTAATCTACGTCTTATTTCAACACAACTGGTAGATACAATAATATAATGTATTATATTATTATACAATTTTATAACAATATTATATGTTCATATAAATATTGTCATATTTAACCTAACCTAACAGTTAGAATGTTTCAAAAATTACTTAGTCATAGTATTTGTGCATCAGAAGTTTCCTAGCAAATTTCCAGTGCCGTACGTTGCAACACGTTTGTGTGATAACTACTAACCGCCTTTAAAAGTAAAATGCTCAAAACATTTTACAATTATTATTTTTAACAAAAAATTAAAACCGACTTCCAAGGTAAAAACAATAATAACATCCTTATAATATGAACTAAAAAGTATTAAATAATGTTTCCTATCTAATAGTGCCTTTTTCCGAATTCGGCTAAACCTCAACTATTTCTGACCTCAATCTTCATAATTTTGAAGGCGGTGCCAGTTTCAAATACCTATTCTGTCAGAGAACTGAAGATTCAGCTATATCTGGTACCGACTTCAAAATGAAATAAAAGGCACTATTAGATAGGAAACATTATTTAATACTTTTTAGTTCATATTATAAGGATGTTATTATTGTTTTTACCTTGGAAGTCGGTTTTAATTTTTTGTTAAAAATAATAATTGTAAAATGTTTTACCTTGGAAGTCAGTTTTAATTTTTTTTAAAAATAATAATTTCACTCTTTTTAGTTACCTAGTAAACCATCGCGTATATTCTACGTATCTTATTACAATTTGTTAAGAGTCACACTCAATGCGTAGATTGTTTTCCTATGTAAGTATTTTCATACTAAGGGTTCAATTTATTACACCGATCGTAGGAATCGCAGACACAATAGATTTTTAATTGTTATGCGGCAGCCGGGTGCCGCTTGGGGATTGATGGGTTAATAGTTAAACTAGTGTAGTACCTATCGAAGTAACTTACTTCTCTTTTTTCTTTCGAATCTCAAAAGTAATGTCAAATGTGTGCCTTACGCTCTGGAGTTAAGGTTGACTTTGTTATGTTCAATTTTGTGGTACATAAGTCGCTTGGAACTTGAATCATTTATTTTGAAACAACATTATATTTTTATTAAAATCGCTATGAAAAGTACCAATTTTTATAAGGACATAACGTGATGATATAATTATGTTATTGTGGGGGCATATTGTATCCATATACTACCATGTGACACTGGTGACCCTGACGTGGTAATGATGATGATGATGATGATGATGATGATGAATGTAATTTGCATAGTAGCATATGCTTTCAGTTCTTAAAACAGCGCCTAAACCCCCAAACTTGTATGTATAAGGAATCCGGAGTTCTCTTAGTATCTTCGGAACCATAGTATACCTTGGTGCAAAATCTTGCGTTTTGATAGCATATGCTTAGGATACTTCTCATAAAATCAAAATCACCATATGTTTCCATATAAATTTTGAGGAGTTCCCTCGATTACTCATGGATCCCATCATCAGATCACCACTTTTCTGAAAATGGGACCAAATTGGAGGGAAACCTAATAGAACAAAACAAAAATTTTGAAAATCGGTTCACAAACGGCGGAGTAATCGTTGAACATACAAAAAAAAATATCCACAGTCGAACATATAACCTCCTCCTTTTTGTAAGTCGGTTAAAAACATTTTACAAGTCAGTACAGATTTCCATAACACTATCGATGGAGCGTTGTAATAATGTGTCTTCAAAATGTCCGTTAGCTGGAACTGCATCGCCTCGTGTAAACAATTTCTTTTTTTGGATCACTGTTGTTTGTACACGCTTGTTCTCCAAGCTTTGAACTTTGTCAACAAATGTTCGTTTACGTTATACTACGAGCTGTACCAGTAACTCGTGCAACGTTTTCAAAGAATACGAATTCGGAGGTATACTGCTTCGGTACGAAGTCAAACCTCGTTTTAAAGTTTTGAAAGGGACAGCACATACAAGTTTGGCATCAAATAAGCTGTCTAGTCGAATTTTCAAGTTTTCTTTTGCTCAGTAAACAAAGCGGGATTTTATTTTCCGTAAAACTAAATCTGGTTTTAATTTGATGGCTTACCTTATTTTAGCTTCATAACCATTTCTACGTTAATTCATTTTAATAAACATAAAATAAAAATTCAAATGTATAATTTACTTCTGCACCTACATTTTCGTAGCTTTTAAACAGTAGATTAAATATCACTTAGCCCTTATTCTCTGAGGAGTTCGGAAACATTTCTTTTTCTTATCTTTTATATTTTTCTTGGAGTTTTATTTGACGTCAACTGTATTTTATCTTCGACGTTTCTCCTATTTCTTATGACATGATATCAATTTTTCCTAACTGCCACTATAAATCATATAATATCTATTACTAAGGAACTTAGTAACGCTACTTGCACTGGCAACTGCTCAACGCGTGCAGACACTCTCTCTTATAAAAGTCTCAAACATAAATAAATGCAACTTCACATTTCAAATACCTATCCAAGACGAATTAATTAAACCTCTAATCCTAAAAAAAAATCAACCTTACTTAATCGTTCCTAAGGAACATTTATAGAAATTTAAAAGTGTGTTAAAATGCTACAATTTACAAATTTTGTACTACCTTTTTATTAAAAGCTTTTATTTAACTTGCTCTGTAAGTATGTGTTACGGTGGAATTTTGGAACTCAATTTTGAAGTAGATATATTTAACCGATTGAGCTGAAATTTTGCATACGCGTTTAGTTTGGATGACAATGCACGATATCGTATGTGACATCACTCTAAATCCAATATGGCCGACCATCCAAGATGGCGAAATATTTATTTTCTATGCAGTCCTACAATATGGATATTAAATGAAAGGGCTTTTTGAGAGTAACTCGAAAACGAATGTAATTTCATTCTACATCCAACATGGCGGCTCATCCAAGATAGGGGAATAGTTATTTTTAATGCACTTCTGCAATATGGGTATCAACTATCAAATGAAAGGGCTCATTGAAAGTAACTCGAAAACGAATGTAATGTCATTCTACATCCAATATGGCGGCTCATCCAAGTTACGGAAATAGTTATTTTTAATGCACTTCTGCAATATGGGTATCAAATGAAAGGGCTAATTGAGAGTAACTCGGAAACGAATGTAATGTCATTCTATATCCAATATGGCAGCTTAGCCAAGATAGGGGAATAGTTTTTTTAAAGCACTTCTGCAATATGGGAATAGTCAAGTCGTGTTGTGTCGAGTCGTATCGTGTCGTGACGTGTCATGTCGTGTCGTGTCGTGACGTGACGTGTCGTGTCGTGTCGTGACGTGACGTGAAGTGACGTGACGTGAAGTGACGTGTCGTGACTTAACGTGACGTCACGTGACGTGACATGGCATGACGTGACGTGACGTGACGTGTAGTGTCGTGTCGTGACTTAACGTGACGTCACGTGACGTGACGTGAAATGACGTGACGTGACTTCAAGTCAAATCCAGCCGGGTTTCATAAAATGCCCGGTTGACGGTTACGGTCACTTTTGTTAAATGAAATTTAACTTTTTAGTCGTGCAGAAATAAACGGAATATTATAACAACTCGCGGCGATTTCCGGTTACCTCCAAGTGTGCACGAATACTTCTCCAGTCTTTCGGTGCCGCCGACTAACGGATTAAATTAAATCTGTATGTCGACGGTTCTCTGGGTTCTGGTGGAGTAATCGTGACGGTGTCCCTGGGCAACGCTCGCTTGAAACATCTAGCGGATGTGGCAAGCGGGCGGCAGTTCGACCGGCGGACCGACTGACCCCGGACCTGACTGCGGCGTTGCCGCCGTTTGGGGGAGGGGGCGGGCTCGGCTCGGCCTGTCGGGGCTTGGCTGTGTAAACAGCCAGATCTCGATGGGCAGACGAGTGCGTCTCTACCCCCAAACGGCTGCGACAAGTTGCTGTCAGATTTGGGATCAGTCGGTCTGGGTTGGGTTGAGGTCTGGTCTGGTTTGGGGTTCTAGTGCTCACAGCATTAGAACCCCAACCCAGACCAGAACTCAACTTGACAACAAAAACCCAATCCAATCGGTGTTATCCGACCCGTGCCGAAGGATGCATGGCTGGGGGAAGTCAGCCGCGAACGGAGGACCCTCGATACCAGGCGACGTCGAGGAGTAAATAGCCTTACCCTTGCAAGCGGGGCTCTGTGGGGGTGGACCTTTTATTTGATTTGATAGCTACTCGTGGGATTTGAATGGAGATCGAAAAGGACCAGGAAAGTCTTGTGGCCGAACTGGAAGCTTTATGCTCCACGAAGGCGATGGAAATCGGCATAGCCGAGGACCACCTTTTGTCTGGGTCTGTCGGGGCAGAGGACACTACTGTGTCTGGTACCCCTTCCGACCCTCTACCATCTAGCGCTTCTGCACCTTCTTCTTCTGAAGTTGGGGCTGGCGCTACCTAAGAGAAGGAGAAGACAACTCAGTGGGGCAGCCAGGAAACGCATTGAGTGGTGGGTGGCGAGGGGTAAGAGCCTCGAAGAGGCGAAGACCCTTTGTCAGAAACACTCAATGAATTTCCTGAGTATGCCGAGGAGTTGGAGAAGCGTTCGAGCTCCAAACGGCAGCTCTCTGACAGCGCCAACTCACAGGAAAGACCGACAAAGGCAGCCAAGCACACTAGTGCTCAGGCGCCCAAGCCGAGTTTCAGTGAGGTGGCAAGTGCCATTCGTGTGGGCATCCTCGATGCTGGGGGACCTCTCTCACAGGAGAACGCCGAGGGGTTGAAGAAATGCATTCTTCGAGTCATCGACGATCAATCGGAGGGAGAGGGACCTAAGCTAATAGGGGATGCGTCCACAGATCGGGTGGACTTATCTTCACCTGCGTCGACGCTGCCTCTAAGCAGTGGCTGGCGCGGCTGATCGACATGATCCATCCCTGGGATGGAGCAGCCCTCCGCGTCGTTGACGAGGCGGAGCTGCCCAAGCCCCGTTACGCTACGGCGTGGGTTCCTGACCTAGAGGTGGTCGAGGTAGGAATCATCAAGCGACTGACCTCGCAGGATGGAGGTATGGGAATCCGGCTTTGGAAAGTGGTCAGCAGGAAAGCCGATGGAAAGGGTCAAACTTTCACCTTTTCCTTCGACGAATCTGCGGTCAAGCTGCTTTCCGAGCGGGATTTTCAGCTCTACTTCGGGTTTAACCGGGTTCAGCTTCGCTTGAAGGGACCAAAACCGGCACTCCTGTCAAACCCCGTAGGGTCTGACGGAGTGACGGCAACACCTCCGCTGGGCTCAACTTCCCAGCCCCACACCTCACATAAAGGACGACGGCCAGCACCTTATTAAGCCAATAGGCTATAGAGGCACGGCGCGGCCCCAAGCTGGCAGCAGCTGCACATCATCTGCCACTGTTACTGCTCAGCCCAACACTCCACACGTGCAAGCACAAAACTTGCACATGCACACCAGCAGGGGAGGCGGACGCCCGGCTGCTCAGACCAATCCCAGACCTCAAGCTCCCCTGAAAGGGGCAACTGTGAGTAGGGGTAGGCCTGGACAGTCCCGTGGTGGACGCGGACGCGGACGCGGCGGCTCTGGGGGCGTCTGCGCTGTGAGGAGGCCAATACAGCTGCCCTAATTAGCGCAGGAGCACTCAAGTCGCAAGGTGGCGCGAAACCCCCTGCTCCGACTACCCAACCTGCACCAACACTCTTCGGAAAAACTATTAAGTTTGCGGGTGATGTCAAATATCTAGGAGTAATTCTAGGCAAAGGACTCACTTGGAATAGGCACATCGACTATATTACGAAAAAGGCTAGATGTGCTCTGGGTTCCTGTTGGAAGCTTGTCAGCTCTAAATGGGGTATTCGGCCGAAGGCAATGCTATGGCTATATACAGCCGTAGTGAGACCGATAACCACATATGGCTGCGTAGTGTGACATAAAAAGGCTGAACAAGTAAACTGTAATAAAAGTCTAAACAGCGTACAGATACTGGTATGTCTAATAATCACGGGTGCACTCTCGTCAACACCCACCGCTTCCCTCGAGGCTCTGATCAACTTAACTCCGCTTCCTCTGCTTGTTCAGATGGAGGCCAAAAAGGTGGCTCTCAGGGCCAGGACGGCGGGCAGGACGAATTGGGCCTCTACCCCATTTCGACAGCTGGAACAGTCTCTCAATGAATCACCTGTCATGGCCATGCCATCAGATGCCATGATCAAGGTGCATAGCTTTTCGAAGCAATACCAGGTTGTTATACCTTCCAGGGAGGACTGGGATAGAAAAATCCCAATCGATGGCCTTTCCTAGCGACATAGTTTGGTTCACGGATGGATCAAGGAAAGACAACCGTGCGGGAGCCGGATTCTACGGAGGCAGGCCACCAAAAGGTAAATACGCCTGTTTGGAGGAGTTTGCGACCGTGTTTCAGGCTGAAGTCTTCGCTATCCTCGGTTGTTCACTAGAAAGCCTGGAGATGGCCCTAGTTAATAAAAACGTTTTTATCTTCTCCGATAGTCAAGCTACACTTAAAGCGTTGACTGCCGCAGAAGTCTCATCCAAATTAGTTCTGGAATGCATTGAGACGTTAAACATGCTGGGAAGGAACAACAACATCCGCCTAGTATGGGTCCCGGGCCACAGTAACGTCCCCGGAAATGAAACCGCTGACGAACTGGCTAGGCTTGGGGCCGAGAGTCTCATATATGGCCCAGAACCAGTCTGTGGTATAACTCCCAGTACCACAAAACAAGTGCTCAAAGAATGGGGTCACAGACTATGCAGGAAGCAATGGGCTGAGACCCCTGGCCTTGAACACTCCAAGGCACTAATTCCTGACTTCAACAAGAAACTATCAGAATTAGTGCTCACTTTGGGTAGGAACCAATTAAGAATCCTTACCAGAAGCTTAACTGGGCACTGCAAGCTCAACAAACACCTAAACAAAATGGGAATTTGTAGCACAACGACTTGCAGATTCTGTAAGGAGGAGGATGAAACACCTATTCACCTTCTCCTCGACTGTCCTGCTCTACTACAGAGCAGGAACAGACACCTTGGTCGCCACGAATACTCATCCACAGAGGAAATTCGTGGCACCAACCCCAACCATATCGTTCAATTTATGAGCAGTATTGGGTTGGGGATGATACTCTAGTGCCAAGGAGTCACAATAGATCCTCATGGGTCGCAGTGACGTCAGGGCTACAGCAACCTGCCTTCTTTAAAAAAAAAATAACAACTCGCTAAATATAGATTTTTCAATGGTCAAAGTCGAGTACGATTTCTTAAGGACTTAAGTTAATCAGATTTTAACAAATTCTTGAAACAAAACAAATTACTATCAAATAGACTAAGAAATCTAGCCAGAGATAACTAAAAAACAAAAAATAAATTATAAACAAAAAACTTTTTGAAAAAAAGCTTTTATTTAAATAGCCTAAAAAGAAAAAAAATAATTTTTAACTATTAAGTTATAATCCTCAATATAATATTATACAATTTGCAAGATAATAAAAGCTTGTCGCGTGATTTGTAAATAAACTAGTAAGTACCAATAATTTAACTGAGTAAATTGATATTATATTTTTATTTTAATAAAATCAAGTACTGATAGATTGTTAAGTCTCGCGAGTCGCGACAAGCTTTTATTATCATGCATATTGTATAATATATTGAGGATTATAAGTTAATAGTAAAAATTTTCTTTTTTTCTTTTTAGGCTATTTAAATAAAAGCTTTTTTTCAAAAATTTTTTTGTTTATAATTTATTTCTTTTCAACTTCCGTGCAGGAAGTTGTTGGGCACGTTTTATAATCGTTTTCGTTTATTGTTACCTAATCAAACCTATTTCATAAGGCATCTGGTTCGAAGACTCTATTTTGTATATAAGCCAGCATTAGCTCAATAGGAAGGCAGACTGCAGCTGTAAGACGAGCCGTGTATCTTAAGCCGAATTTATCGCAGAAGCCTTTGAGTGGAACATAATTGTACACCCGAGAGTTGTCCCTTATCGAGCGTGACCCAGAACTTACACCCGGGTTGGGTCTACCGTCCACCGATGTAGATTACCCCGAGGTAAAATTCTGGTGTTTGTTAATATTTGTTAATATTTTCTGTACCTGTTTCTGATAAACAAAGATGCTGGTATACAATATTAAAGAATTTCACATTGATGATGAAATTTAAATTATTTGAGAAATTAAATTGTAAGGGCGTTGTTGATAATAGTAGTTATTTCCCAAATTATGCGTAACCTGAAATAATAAAAAAGTTTCAGTAAAATTCAGAAATAAAATCGCTCGGTAACAAAGTTTGTAGTCTAAGGTCTTACCATAAAAGAAAATATTTTAAAATGAATCGAGAACCAGAGACTATAATTACTTTACCTCGACTTTCGCTCCCGTTTCTCTCTTCATTTTATTACTGTGTACGATGTAGTCTTTAACAAAATTATATTCCTTTTACCGGCTTATTCATTTTAAATCCTGATATTATTGAACTTTAAAATAATCCATCGATCATCATCGATGGAATTTAAAAGTAAGAACCTGTGCACGTAGCTACTATCTCTCAATCTCATACGAAAACGTGGAAACAATGTTCTTAAAATTGGAATATGGAATCCGCGCCCCAATTTTGAAAAGATCACAAAGAACAGATACCTCTCAGAGAAATATTGTAGCAGCGACATTATCTGGGAGCTTTATGCTTCCATGAAGTAGAGTGTCAAAGATTTCAGACTTAGATAATAATAACGAATATCCAAAACTGGTGTCTTTAAAGCTCTATTTATTTCGCTACCTCGTTGTATACAAAATCGGTTTTGGACGTCGAAATTCAATTTACGCTTTGCTGTTACTCGCATAGACTTGGCTCTATTACTAACTTAATATTTTGTTTAAATTATTAAATGTTTCAGAACTATGGGAAATAACGTAACTAAAAATGTAACATAATATTATCGAGAAGGCTAATTTTATATAATCTTAAAATTGCCTTTCGATGTCGTAAAATTCAAAGATCGATTGACTTTTAGACCCCGTGGTACTCTGACTCTTAGATAAAAGTAATGGCTTCTATAACCATTATTGTTGGGTTCCGGTAAAGTGGCCAACAAACCCATCATTTATTTAGGTTAAGCACCCACTTTTATAGAGCCTGAGAATTGGGGCAAACCGTAGCCATAGCGGAGGTCTACAGTTTTTACTAAAAACACTCGCTCCCTTTGTAAATATTCACGATCAAATTAAAACCAATCGAGGCGAGCTCTAAAAATCTACGTGAGCCCACATTTTAAAGAATGCATCTATGCTCGAAGTTCGAGTATATCCATTGAAAATCTTTTCAAGCCCGAAAAAACGTGAAACATATGCTATTACATGTTATTTATTATAACTGTATTCAACCCAAAAATGCCATCATTTTACTGGAGCTTCCGATCGATAGTGACAGAACTCTCGCAGGATTACGGACCAAATTAATCTCGGTCCACGTAATCAGAAGCCAAAGTTCGATGGGCAGAAGGACTGAAACAATATTAATGTAGAACCACGGATCACGCTTGGCGCCTGGCCAGCCGCACTGCTGTATCACTTGATTTAATTTAACTACGGAACCACGGAGCTCGGAAGTGCCTCAATTAAATGACCAGGACGCTGAGGAATCTTAGATTGGCCACAAGTATAGTCTGCCCACTTAGGAACAAACCGTTTGGTGACTGAATTTACTTGTTTAGTATGACTAATTTAAGTGAAACTATGTATGTACCACGTATTTTTCATTCTATTTATTTAGGTAAGAGAAAAAATATTTCGGAAAACGATGGTAAAAATTTATATTTTTGCCTTAAAAGAAATAGAAGTCAAACAAGCAAGCGTGTCACGAGAATCGTGATAGAAAGCCATAAGCGTCGCCAAAATATTGCCGCAATATGGGAGAATTAGGCCCGAGTTTCATCATGTACAAAAATAATTCCAATTTCCAATATAATAATTTTGGGCTAATCCATACTAATATTATAAATGCGAAAGTGTGTCTGTCTGTCCGTCTGTCTGTCTGTCTATCTGTCTGTCTGTCTGTCTGTCTGTCTGTTACCTCTTCACGCCCAAACCGCTGAACCGATTTTGCTGAAATTTGATATAGAGATACTTTGAGTCCCGGGAAAGGACATAGGATACTTTTTGTCCCGGGAAAATGTACGGTTCCCGCGCTATAAACGAGTTTTGGCGCAACGGAGTTGCGGGCATCATCTAGTTTCTTATAAGTTATTAGTAATAACATCAACACGCGAGTTAACGCTAAAACTATAAAGTTTGCCCTATGTGGGCTCTTACTCGAGAGTAATTTAGAACAACAGAAGGTAGCGCTAAGTTTGTACATATTAAATAATAACTTTTCATATTGCTGGTTTCGCTCAACCGAAAGCTTGTTATATTATATAGCAATTTTAAAAATCGGTCAAGTGCGAGTCGGACTCGCGCACGAAGAGTTCCGTACCGTTATAGAGCAAAAATAGTCCAAAATTGTGTTTTTTGTATAGGAGCCCCCCTTAATTTTTTATTTTATTTTATTATTAATTTTTAAATTATACATTTAATTGAGGATTTTGTGAAAATTTCATGTGCCTACCTATTACCATTATTGATATCAAGCAAAAAAGGCCAAAAAATCACGTTTGTTGTATGTAAACCCCTTAAATAATAATTTTATTTTGTTTTTAGTATTTTTTGTTATAGCGGCAACAGAAATACATAATCTGTGCAAAATTCAGAAGTATAGCTACAGCTGTTCTTGAGATGTCTCCAGGCTGTATCTCAGACGGACAGACAACTTAGTCTTAGTAATAGGGTCCCGTTTTTACCCTTTGGTTACGGAACCCTAATAAAAATCTAGAGTATAATGTTCTAAAGTTTAATAAGAATATATTTATTAGGCGGCTATAAACTATCATACGTGGCCAAAAGTGCAAACACTTTTAATATTAATTTAAGTTTTACGTATAAATTTTCCAATATATATACAATTTATTTTATGATAACTATAAAAGAAAATATTTTCTAAATATGAATTCTTTACAAATGTTAATACTTTATCAGTAAAAATAGCAATATATAATAATTATTATGCAATTTAACAAAGCACGTCGTCTAATCCGAGGACCGCACTCAGTAACATAATTTAATAATTTAACTAAAAACTTCTATTAATTAAAACTTAATTCGATAAAGATTTTGACAGATAATATATTGGGCTTATGTCAAAAATATATACAATATAAATATTCGTCTCTGAGAGCGGCAGACTTCAAATGCGCACTAAAAAGAAAAGAGAAGGAAAACTTATTTTGTACTTGATTTATAATGCGTAGAAATCTAAACTGAGGTTCAAGCGCCAAATTGGAAAATCTATTGGCCTATTACAGGAAAAAAATCTTTTGGAAATACAATGATAGTGCTGTTGATGTAATAACTGAATCGTAGTCAACATAATTACGCGTGGAAAGCTTAACAGTACATCGCAATTAGTACTAGAACTACAATTTTGTAAATGAGTTATACCCACGCATTGTGAACGAGGTAAACAGAACTTACATTTGATTAGCATTCTACCAAATGTCAATTATGGCAATATTTTGTTTTCAAACACGTCGTCTGTCATTTACATAAAATAATAAGTACCGAGTGTCCGAGTACCATTTGCAAAAATAACTATTATTTTAATATCAATAAACTGGCCGCAGTTTGCTGAAATTATTATCTTTTTGCTTTTATTTAATTTATTGATTACATACAAATTCAGATTTTTTTTTTTTTTTTAATATCTATGGACGCTTCACACCACGTCAGTCTGGCCCCGTGCTAAGTACCTGAAGGACTTGTGTTACGGGTACCAGACAACGACAAAATATATTTAATACTTTTATACTATACATATATTTAAGATTTTTATTATATGATACACATATTTAATACACATCCATGACCCAGGAACTTTTTGAAAACTTTTTGTTCCGTCGGCGGGATTCGAACCCGCGACCCCCGGCTTGAGCTACCAACAGCCCACCAACTGAGCCACAGAGGTGGTCATATATATATAATTAATAGTATGTTACACAATTAATGCCTACATAATCATTTTTTCACATCGTATAGTTTTTTAACTTCAGAATTATTCTTTAGTGAAATAATTTTAAGTAACAAATTAAAGTTGTGAAAGTAATTTGATGGTTTAGTTTTCAATGTTCGGTCAGTGCGGAATATCCCGCCGCTCCGCTGGTCTCACAGGTGCTAAATAACTCCGTCGTGATTTATATTTTCTTCCTGATAGAACAATAAACGTCAATACTTATTTACTAAAGATAAAACACGACTACATAGGAGTACACACCTCATATATATTGTATAAAATTCAGCGTCCCAACTGGGCCGAGCTATCAGAATTATTTATGTCGCGTTTTCACCTGTGAGACGGAAGCTTTGCAGTTACTTTAGCAGAGATTTGAGGAAAATATAAAAATGGAGTGTGTTTATCTGCAATTTACGCAAAACGCCGGCTCCCTAAGCAAGGTTTATCCTAGTGTAAGTGTTTGGGGACAAAGTGAAAAGGGCTATATTATATTTTGTAAGATGATAGCACTTGTGATTATTCATCGAGACTCGAGAGCAAACTACGCTTTTTTATTATATTGTTCATATATTATTGTATTTAAATTTGTATTCGACTTCAAGTACGTGATAGACCACGCTTAACGCGTTTCGAGTATTTTCGTGAAGAAATAACATTAACTAAACTCTTGTACCGTCTCCTCTTCAGTGATTTAGCCATATTATAATAAAAAAATGGTTGCACAGATACTTGTTATTATAATTGGACCTATTTATGCATACCAGCTCCAACCCACACGATGACAGTTCTGAGAAAAAGTAGTTTTTATTAAAATTGTGTACTCTTTAAAACTGATTGTTATTTTAATTAAATTTAATTTACAATAGTATATTTTGTAATTTATTCTATGCGTACAAACATAAATATGTTAAAAATTACTACTATTTCTAACAAAAATTAAACAAAAACAGGATGGTTCCTTTTAGCAAAACTATCTTAGTGTGGGATACATATAATCCAAAGAGAACCATCTCTTTGGATTTATTACACAAGTCAACAGGATTTTTGTGCATGAGTTCTGTGCACCCGATTGAGATGTCTAACATCTAATTAGTTATAGAAACAATGATTTTAACTTATAAAATTTACTTTTATATAAACTGACATCTCATGAACTTTCAAATTTTGAAGAAAACCGGCATTTTTTTCTTTCGGTTATGTAGTAACAGAATGAAATATATATTCATTATTTTTAGGGTTCCGTACCCAAAGGGTAAAAACGGGACCCTATTACTGAGACTTCGATGTCTGTCTGTCCGTCTGTCCGTCTGTCTGTCAGCAGGCTGTATCTCAAGAATGGTGATAGCTAGAGAGTTGAAATTTTCACATATTATGTATTCCTGTTGTCGCTATAACAACAAATACTAAAAACAAAATAAAACAAATATTTAAGGTGGGCTCCCATACAACAAACTTGATTTTTTTGGCATTTTTTGGTCTATATCAATAATGGCAACAGGTAAGTACTTGAATTTTTCTCAAAGTCCTTAGTTATATGTGTTCTTTAATATTTAATAATAATATTAAAATAAAATAAAAAAATAAGGGGGGTCCCATACAAAAAACACAATTTGTAGCCTAATTTTGCTCAATAATGGTACGGAACCCTTCGTGCGCGACTCCGACTCGCACTTGCCGATTATTTAGTTTATATTGTTGCTTATATTCCCAAAAAAAAGATTGAAATGAAAAAAATATATAATTTAGATTTAAAACTTAATATTTTTTGTATCTAGGTGAGCATATCCTAAATATATATTGTTGTATGCTTCGGCAGTAAGTACCTACCTTAATACCTTTAATATAATGTGGCGCTTCTACTTTTTTCTAGATTTTTAAAACTAGATGATGCCTGCAACTCGGTTTCGCCAAAACTCGTTTATCGTGCGGGAACCGTACATTTTTCCGGGATGAAAAGTAGCCTATTGCCCTTTCCCGGGACTCAAAGTATCAACTCTGCATACCAAATTTCAGCAAAATCGGCTCAGTGGTTTGGGAGTGAAGAGGTAACAAACAGACAGACAGACAGACGGACAGACAGACAGACACACTTACGCATTAGTAGTGATGGTTTTAAGGATAACTGTGTTTACACTAACACACTGTATAAGTAATTAGTATGGCTGAATGAAAAACCTCAGATTTCTCAACGTATAATTTGTTTATTATTAAATAAAAATCTATAACTGTATAGGTAAATCTAAAAAAAATCAAAACTATTTTAAGGTAAGTAAATTTAAAAATCACTCACTTCAATTTACATAAGAATAACTCACTTGATGGAATAATAATTTTAAAGATTCAAAGGACAATATGACATATTAAATGTTTAAAAATTTAAATACGTGTTAATTACGTGGGAGAACCATGCTTCGGCACGAATGGGCCGACTCGACCGGAGAAATACCACGGACTCACAGAAAACCGGCGTGAAACAGCGCTTGCGCTGTGTTTCGTCGAGTGAGTGAGTTTACTGGAGGCCCAATCCCCTACCCTTTTCCCTTCCCTACCCTCCCCTATTATCCTATTCCCTCTTAAAAGGCCGGCGATGCACCTGGAGCTCTTCTGATGCTGCGAGTGTCCATGGGCGACGAAAGTTGCTTTCCATCAGGTAACCCGTTTGCTCGTTTGCCCCCTTATTTCATTTAAAAAATAATAATAATATTCTAGATCTCTTAAACATAATATCTGGGATGTTTAAGACATTATGTTTATATGGAGGTTGATTTATTTGTTGATTTTAATTATAAGGACGGCTTTATCGTTTTTCGATAAATTCCCTTCTTTTCTAGATTTAAAAAAAACCAGAATGGTAATAATATTTTATATAAACAAAAGTTTATAAAAACAAAAAACCAGCCACGAGTCTTTGTAAAATATTAAGAACTAAGCCTTTTTTAATATGCAAACAAGAACCAAGCCGCATGAATCTACTTGCCTGATTTAAAAAAAAAACGAGAGAACATGCAGCTTGGATCTTTAAAAAAAAAACAATACTCATTAATTTGTTGGTTGGTAACTTTGTTGTGAAAATGTTTTGTTCTGCGAAAATTGTTAGATTAGTACGATCTTCATAGGGTCGATAAAAGGTCCATTTTGGAATACTTCTGCATTATTAACTCAATTTTGGCAATGGTGTGGATTGGGCTCATTTTGCATAAATAGGGTCAATTGTAAATACAATTATGTATATTTTAATCTTTCGTACGTATTCATTGAATAAAAAAGGAAATTTCTGAACTTTTTTACGATTTGTACATTTTACACACCATCTGTTCCATGTTGCTTAATGCTTATGTTCTTACATACTACACTTGCTGTTTCTGTAATATAATATTCCGAAATTTAAGATTTTATGTGTAACCTTTTCGTGTGCGGCGTCGAGCACAATATCTCACGAGGCGCGTCCTGACGTCCGCACATTTGTCTGACCATGTCAGAAAATCAACGCCTGCTATTACAGCACTGGTATTCGTCAGCACACGGGTTCCACAAACGTTTTATTCTGCTCCGTTTTGATTTTTGTGTTACCGCATACGGAATGCGGGCAAACATTCGGATTTACGGTTTTAAATTTTTTCATGAAATTATCTTGAATTGCGGTGTTGACATGTGGGTGAGGCCGCCAATTTTTTATATTAAATTATTGCGTTGGTAGCGTAGATACTTCTACTACAAGAAAAAGTGCCTACGCTACTCTACATGCTAAAATGGTAGCGAATTTTTAGGGCTCCGTAGCCAAATGGCAAAAAACGAAACCCTTATAGATTCGTCATGTCTGTCTGTCTGTCTGTCTGTCTGTCCATTCGTATGTCACAGCCATTTTTTTCCGAAACTATAAGAGCTATACTATTGAAACTTGGTAAGTAGATGTAGTCTGCTAACCGCATTAAGATTTTGATACAAAAATGGAAAAATTATAATAAATTTAAGGGGTAGGTTACCCATAGGTACAACTGAAACAAAAACAATGTTTTTTCATCTAACCTATGCGTGTGGGGTATCTATGGATAGATCTTCAAAAATCATATTGAGGTTTCTAATATAATTTTTTTTCTAATCTGAATAGTTTGCGAGAGAGACTCTTCCAAAGTGATAAAATGTGTGTGTCCCCCCCTCTAACTTCTAAAGTAGGGGCATGATAAGTCTAAAAAATATATATGATGTACATTACTATAAAAACTACCAACGAAAATTGGTTTTAACGAGATCTAGCAAGTAGTTTTTTTTATACGTCATAAATGGTAAACCTTAAATTAACTTTCATTAAATCAACTGAAATATAAAAATAAATCACAAACCTTTTAATTTCATAAAAATTACCCATATTGCTGCTGCCGAACCCTTCATGGGCGAGTCCAACTCGCACTTGGCCGGTTTTTTTATTTCTACGCTACCGTAGCGTTGAGAAAATCAAACTTATCTCTGTAAATAATACATAATGTGGTTTTTATTATAGTCCCAAACATGGCCCTTTTGACTACTCACATGATGTATTGATAGTTTTTTGTGAAACAGTAATACTTACATTTGTGTCACAAAAACAATTCCTTTGAAAAAAACTGTGTACACAGCCCGTCTGAGCTTCAAATGTTAACTGACGAAAAATTGCGGACATTACGAGATTTTTCATAAAGTACGTAAAAACTCAGCATTGCCACCTTCCTATTTTACCTTCCCTAACACTTAACGATAATAATAAATGGGTATTATTGGGGACGTTTAAAAAGTGGGGTAGAATTGATGTTTCTAACGATTCATTTGATTTTAAAAAGTTTATAAAGAAAGTTATCTTAAAATACTATAAAAATTAGGTGAGGTAATAGCCATTTATAATAATATAATAGTAATATAGTAATATAATAGTATTCATAACATATCCGATTTATCTTCAAATCTCTAATACTTACTGCTACAGCGACAGTTGAAATGCACCTTCCACGGCGGATGGCAAAATATTTTAAGCTATTTTCTTACCTTTTTTTATGTTTAATTGTAAATATATTTTTAGATTATGATTTGAACCGAAATAATTCTAATGCATTCTTAAGTGCTTTATTTTCTTCGTTAGAATCAGTTTTCGAACATAAGATAAACACAATAATTTTTAAAATACCGAGGACGCAGAAAAAATATTACCAAATCAGCAAAAATTGGCTGCCTCGCCCATGTATGTCATGTCGCGACCCCCGTTTCCGCATAAAAGACCGTTTAACCCGATTAAATGATAATTGCATTAAATCTTTAAAGTAGTACAGACGGCGGGAGTAGGGCATATCGGGCGATATCGAGTTTCATGAAGGTGCCATGGCTAATTGGATAGGATGAGCCATCAATTCGAGCAGAAACATCATTGTGGCCGCCCGCCACGTCATAAACTCACCCGTTTATGACTCTTTATTGTCCTAGATACGCAGCTCTCATCAAATATTGCTGTCTCTTATTTTTCGATGGTGGAACACAACAAAATTTCTTCTTTATTATAATAATATTTCTTCTATATTATAATCATATTTATAATATATAAATTACAGGTATTATAACTAAAATATAATTGTCAGTTTAGTATTGAACATGAAGATTTATCATCACAAGTGACATATTCTCTTGAACAAACGTATTATTAAGCGTGATTGAATAATGCAATTAGACTGTTTTGGCTCTTAATTATGTTGTTGTACTTTACATAACTATCCGATCAGGTTGAACTATCACATTCTTCCAAAATAGATTATTATTGTCAAATTAAGTGTGCTTAAAATACCTATGTTCTCGAAATTTAATCTTCTCATATGGGTTCAATAATTTACACGATGTTGACTCTCAAATGGCCCAGAAAACTAAACTTTTCACATACAAGGCACTCCCGCCGCAAAACCTAACGAACTTTGAATTTCCCTGGCGTATACAACATTTCCTATACTAAATAATTTTTAAGTTTAAACAAACAATAATTTCAGCTCTATTTCAAACAATGATTTGGCTATTGTTAACTTTTTCGCGGGTGCAATGTAATTTAACATTGCAATGCACATACATTACTGAAATAAAGTAGAGTGAGTTGCATTATTAAAAAGTTCAAATAAAACACAAAAATATTTAATTTACATCAAATTGGTGGTACAAAATATTAAATATGTACTTACATTATGAAAATAAACATAAAATGTGTTTGGAATAGGTGCTTCTATTTAATTTGGTATATTGCAAAGTTAGCGGAGAGTAGATGCACATGCAGATCGTCATATATTATGTCGCAGTCATCTGGTTCAATATGTGATTCGATTGAACGACTAGCGTATTCATTGAATGACACCATTTTATTGAATGACTGAAGGACAACTAGTCAAGTCGTTGACTGTAACGTTTAACGTCTTGACTAAACGTCATCATAGTGAAGTCGATCCTTCGATCGCGGATTCTTGGAAATCTATTGTAAATCTATTGTTCCCGCGGCCCAAGTGGGCCTTATCGGAGTTGAAGAGTTAAATGGAATTTTATGATTTTTTTTTAGTATTTGTTGGTGGCGTAATAATAGGTTAATCTAGAAACTGGCTTCAATTATGAGGTGACGGAGCCCCGCTACGCGGGGCTCCTACTTCTGGGTGGTTTACAAAAAAATAACCGCGATGGCTAAGGCGCCATCGCTTAAGGCTTAGCCATCTAACCTAACCCAATGAAGTCGTATTGGGCCAACACGGAGTAATACATTGCTATTAATTACCTAAGAATTATTTTGGTGACTACGAGCGCCGCAGTGGGAAAAAAGTGAAATACGAGAATGTTGTTCGCAATATGAACCAGTTTCAAGCAATCGCAAAAATGTATACGATTGACAGTTCTGAAAATTGATGTGCGTTTAAATTGAACTTAACAATACACGATTATGGAACAGTCCGTGCAAGTATTTTTCGCACTTTCAGGCTCGCCTCTAAATCATCTAATATGGAACGTGCCTTCCAGACAATATAATATTTTGTACAGGCTATATTGTAGGCTGCAGGTACTCGAAAATTTATACAAACTACTTGTGTAACATTTTTCTAAATTTTAGTATTTTGTCTCTAGTAGATTGACGAAATGAATCGGTCATTTCAGAAACCTCTATAAATTTTACAGGAATCAACAAAAACTGCTTTATGATCAAACAAACGAGTTATTAAATAAAGCAGAGCACATAGTTTTTCTAAACTATCAATTATAACTATATTTTTCTAGTCCGTGATAATAACGTAATTTTCTCACAGCTTTTATTTACTTCAAGAAAATAAGGTAGTATTTACGGTAAATTTAAGAACCTTTCCCTCTCTTACAAGGGTAAAAGTAGGTTAATTTTGTAAGATTTGGCTAAACCCCCTAAAATACTCATGTAATTCATCAACGCCCTTACTATTAGTTATAACATCACTTCAACGCTCAATCAAGGCTAAAAAGGTAGAAAAGAACATGATATAATTAGTCGGGTCATTTACAAATTGTGTTCTCTAGTTTCTTAAGAGGTACTTAGCTTCATGAATATATTCCCTCAGTGCGCCACTAATAGTTCCTTAGCAACACGTCTCACGCGCGATACAAGATGGTTAATTGCTGGGGTACATTATTAACGAAATGGCGATGTCCTTTAACATCCTGGCTAAGCTGTAATACATTTTTGATGTAGCCATTTGGCTTCATGTCCGCTATCTTCAAATTCTTCAATTTCTTCTCTGTAATTTTACAGAGAATAGTTACTATGACAATAGGAAGATATTACAATAAATACATAAATCCATACTAATATTATAAATGCAAAAGTGTGTCTGTTTGTCTGTTACCTGTTCACACCCAAACCGCTGAACCGATTTTGCTGTTTGGTATGAAGATTCTTTGAGTCTCGGGAAAGGACATAGGACATAACCCGGCCAAATGACGCAGGTCCGTCATCTGCAGCCTATGAATCAATTTCTTCGACGGTACAATTCAATATTTTTAAAATGTACGTTTATTGTTTCAGGTAATATTGCCGTAAGCTGATATGAGATGGGCATTCGGGCATGCTGCGCACTGCTACTCTTTGTACTAGTCCACCACTCGGAGAGCGACTGGTTGAGCTGCGGACATATCGCCGAATGCCACTGCAAATGGTCGTCCGGAAAGAAAACAGCGTCATGCATCACAGCAGGTCTGACGCAGATACCGTACTTAGCCTCGGACATACAAGTACTGGATTTAAACGGAAATCCTTTGAAAGAGTTGCACCAGGACGCCTTCGCCAAAATAGAATTATTGAACCTGCAGCGCTTAAATCTCAGCTCGACCAATTTGCGCTTTCTACATCGAGATGCATTCAGGGAGCTCCGAATTTTAATAGAACTAGATATTTCAAGAAACGAGCTCACAGAACTTTCTCCTGACACGTTTAATGGTAACGATCGACTCCGACTTTTGATCCTTAATGACAACCCTTTAAGCGACTTAGTTTCGGAGCAATTTCCGAGTCTGCAACATTTGAAGAAATTAGAGCTTTCGAGGTGCCATCTGAGGAACGTCCATCCGTACGCCTTTGTCAATCTACGAGCACTAGAAACGGTGTATCTGCATCAAAATATGTTATCGTACTTACATTCGAACACATTTAACTTGCCGATGCTTAAAACTCTCACTCTTTCGGACAATCCGTGGTACTGTGATTGTAGATTGAAGGAATTTCACGAGTGGTTTTTACATAGCAACCTAGGGAGTGAGGAAGTTTTTTGTTCCGGGCCAGAGAACAAGCACCGCCTGTCGTGGCGAGATATGAAATCAAACAATATGGTCTGCCCGCCGACCGCACTGTCGAGCCCCTCCGTTATAAGGTCCGAGGTGGGTGCGGATTTGCAATTCGGATGTTTCGTGCAGGGCGACCCGAAACCACAAGTATCGTGGCTGTTTCGTCATTTAGAAATATTAAACAACACGAGCTTCGATAGCGACATTTCAATTCACAGGTACTCCTTGAGTTACTTTAACGAGTACGAGGATGATTATATAAATAAGAGCTCGCAATGGGTAAACATTACTATCAAAAATGTCACCAACGAACTTTCGGGGCAATGGACGTGCACGGCGAGGAGCATAGCCGGCGAGGCCAAGGCATATTCCACCATATTCTTGCCGAAAGCGAGGGCGGCTACCGCTCGAAGCGCGCCCGAGTACTCCACATTTTTTATCGCACTCGGCTCTGTATTCATCATGGCGGCTACGGGTTTCATAGCCGCGTGCATATGCTGGAAAATACGGCGCCGAAGGGTCCCACCCAGCAGAAGTTTCACCGACCAAGAAAAAAAACTTTTAGATACTTCTTTAGCGGTAAGTTGCGATAGAACTAGCGTCGATTTAGGATCGTCCTATGGATTTGAAATGTTCGATAGATCTATGTCTACAGATAGTCAAGATACGCAGCGCTGCTTAGACCCGGTTCAAATAACTATAGAGGGACCTTCGGGGCCATTCCCGCCGCCACCCGCGGAGTTCGCGCTCCCCGGGCCCTATGGAAACATTTTCATATCGGTGCAAGTGACGGGCCATAGCAAGGAATATCCGGATTTATTAAACGGCGGAGGAACGTTACCGAGGCGGAGCCGAACGTGCTATATTAAGTCAGATTACGATAATATGGGCCCCAGAGTTACGGCGACCGGGAGCTCCACTTGGTCTCTACCTGGCTCTAAATTGGGCGATAAAACAAACAAAGAAATCCCAGCGACGCCTTTATCAACATTTTCCACAGAATTCACTGCTTTATAAAATTGATATTGTTCCCATACTTTATACGCTACGTTTTTACATTGTATGAAAGCAACTGCCTAATGAAGCTTTGAAATTGTATTCTTGACAAGAATTTTATTTCATTATTTTATGAGCATTTTTTCTTTTATGTGTATATTCTGACGTAGCTTTTGATCAGCCTTTATTTTTTGAAAAGCTTTGTTTGTAATACCTTCTCGTGATCCAGATGAAATTATAACGCCTACTACGTAATATTAATATTTTGTTTATTTAAACTAAGTTGTTGTTATACCTAAGTATAAGTGCCTAATTTTGTAAAATATTTTAATAACTTCCAACTAATGCTTAAAAAACAATGACTTGGAAAATTTGTTTGAACCAATCTGAAAATAATTTTAATTTTAATTTAAAATATTAAAAAATTATTTTGCGATTATTACAGTAATATTTAAAAGTTCGCGCTTTTGAAACTAATATATCCTTTTGTTGCAGCTAGGTTGTCTACTCTATAGCTGTCTATTGTATTTACACTTTTTATTACTATTTAATACAAATTACGTTTTATGCAATTTTGATGTTCTTAATTTTTACTATTTCTGTGTATATTGTTACCACATTCGCTTTTGCGGATATAAAAAGGTTACATATCTTGTATACGACTTTTCCTTATTAAAGTTAGGGTCAGATCACCCTGAAACGACGCATAACAACTTTACACTATAATTATTAGTATCAAGTGGTGCGCCGCTTTGTAGCATTTCAACTTTTTATTGCTATTTCATCTCGCTTTTGTGTGACCTGATCTTAAAGTTTATTAGAGTTATTGACTATTGTTAACATATCTTAAAATATTCTGTTGTGAGCACCTTATGGTTGTACCGTTTGGACTTAGATCGTGAGGAATATGAGTATGATCATTTTTGGTCGCTTATGGTTGGTTGTATCATTAAAAATAACAATAAAGTGATAGGTTGTTTATAATATTATTTTAATGTTATTATCACTTAATCCTTTCATATCTAATGTATTTCTTCCTGTTATCGTCGCTGAGGGCACAATACTGCGTAAGTCAAGTTTGAAAAGTTTTTAGGAGAGACAAAAACTTCGTATTTCATTAGAAATCATTAATTATTATTGACAATTTAAAATGATTTCTTAAGAAATAAGTTTTTTTTTTGTCTCTCCTGAAAACTTTTTAAACTTGACTAACGCTTGACTATAACTATACGCGGTATTGTTACATGCGACGCTATGCATTGTTACAATGGTACTTCACTGGAAAATTAATTTAAGAAATTTTATAAAATGTTTTCAATAATGTTTATTGAAGAATATCCTTAAATTTTATATACAACAACTTATAACCGTAAAGGGCTTTGCGAGATAATTTTGCATTAGCTATAGCGATAGTAATATTAAAACGTTTGCTTGTATTGATACACAAATGATAAACCATAGATTTTATACTTTAAAAATAGGAAAAAGTAAGACTAGATTAGAAGATAACTCTACAAAACCTTAGTTTTAAATTGTAATTTATCTTATTCGTATTGATTAATGTTAACAAGATAGTGCAAGATTTTATCGTTGTTTTTATTTAATTATGAATTATAATATGGCTTTAAAAGATGAAACAGTAAATGAATCTTGATGAAATTGTTTTATTTTACAAACCCATATATTACGCAGCAAGTGATTTTAGCCTTGTAAATCTAATCTCTTATATTAAAAAAAATGTTAGTTCTGCTAAAACTCGAGAACGCCTAGACGGATTTGGCTAATTTAAGTATTGAAATATTCGTGGAAGTTTATATTAGTAGAGAAGTGATACTAAGTTCACTGAGTTATCTAGTAGATCAATAATACTTAGAGTTTTGGTGACGTTACCTATTAGTTTCATTGAAACGAACTTCCTTTATATCCGTGAAGTACAAATGGCCGACACGAATGGCGAGAGATCAGGCGTAAGACCCACTTTTTACATGTACCCATGACATGACACATGGATCACCTCCTTGCTAGACAACAAGATGATCAGCCTGCATTGTTGTACCTAAGCTTGGAAACAGCAATTTTACTGTCCCGACGCGGAAATCGAACCAACGACCCTTCGGCACGGAGGTCGTTGGTCACTTTATAGCGTATAGTATATTATTTTTTACATTAAAACAAGCAGGCAGGTTAGTTTCTCGTAAAATTTGTTCTCTACATCTATTATAATATGAGTACACGAAATTACCCAATGGTTGCGTAGCAATATTTATAATGACCAGACAAAGTGATAAATATTTAAGTTTTGATCATATAATTGCATTAATATTAATGTAGCTAGTCATATTTATTTATAACGTCCTCACTCGCTCAGTCCATAACACAAACAAGAAAAAGAACTATTTAACACTTAATTTTTTTGTGATATTGTAAGTGGTAAAACATAGACAGACAGACACACTTACCCATTTATAATATTATTAGGATTAGTATGGAATTGTTCTCATATTTTTAGGGTTCTGTAGTCAACAAGGAACCCTTATAGTTTCGGTCTGTCCGTCCGTCTGTCCGTCTGTCTGTCTGTCTGTCCGTCTGTCCGTCTGTCTGTCCGCGGTTTTGCTCAGAGACTATAGGACCTACAAAGCTGTAATTTGGCATGAATACACAATATAATAAATTATTAATGATGGCGACAAAATGGTACATAAAATCTTCAAAAAATATATTTTTTATGGTACCTCCTCTATACATCAAGCGGGGATGATTTTTTTTGCGCCCACCCCATCGTGTGGGGTGTCGTTGGATAGGTTTTTTTAAAATATTATGAGTATTCATAGATCATTTTATTCATTTTCCGATTTAGGGGTCCATTTGTGAAATATTAAGTTTTAAAGTGGAAAAAATCGTTAGAGTCCAGTGTCCTCCCCTTCTACCAGCTAAACGGTTGTTTCTAGAAATGTAAAAAAAATTCACGGGAGTAGGAAATATGCTGAATTTAAAAGGAAAACTATCACGACTAAGAAGACTTCATAAGTTATTGAGTAATTATAGTCGATCAACTAAAAAAAATGTATTGTATGTAAGAGACGGTGTTGTTAGTAGTATAAAACACGTTATAAATGTACATTCATTTGCATTCATTGACCATACAAAAAATTTCAAAAATTAGCAGTTTTACGAAACCCTATATTGCACGTGGCCCGAGACGCACTTGGCCGGTTTTTACTATTTATTATGGCAATTGCATATAAAGTACTTCTGACGTAGTACTTAAACGTTAAAGAGATTTAAAAAAAACTTAATGAAACATAATTTTAAGTTTACTCAATAAATTAAATGCAAATAATTTTATATCCACGGGTAGCAAATGTTGGGCACTTCCACTAAATGTAGATAAAAATTCATTTAAAATTCCAACATGCCGAACAAAAAGAAAGGAACATTTTATATGAATTCAGCTTGCAGTGTCTTAAAACAAAATGCCACGAAATAAATTGGACGGTCGGAAAATGGAACAGATATACAACGCATTTTAATGGAAAAACTGGGCGTTCGCGCGTTCAGCGAAAAATCGTCAGCCAGATACGCGCCAGTCACGTAGGTGTATCAGATTTTGTTACGGAATAACTTATACCGCTACGGCATTTTAGCTTCCTGCGGTCTTTCACACTGAAACAGTGGGCCGCTTCTATGAGTATAATATTTTGTGGAATAAAAAACTTACTTTTTTACAATGAAATCTTTACTTGTTTACTAAAAATTATTATTAAATGTATATTATTGGTAAATAATTATAATAATTAGTAGACACAAAAGAATGTCGTAATGAATGTCGGTTCAGTCCCGCATCATTTCTCAATCTGAATGCTATATTTTTCACAATCATAATAATGTGATCATCACAAGTTAAGGTTTTTAATAAAGCCTTACGAAGTAGACACGGCTTATAATAAAGAATAGATTTACTTTTCCCGATACGCTATGCTTAACACATAAAATGATTTTACTGCAGCGTTGCGGTAGTATGACGCAGTGTGAAAACAAATGCGAGTCTTTCTTTTCCAACTTATATCTCGACGTTTCTTTTAACTTTAAAATTTCATTGAAGTCTCAGTTTTTGCTGGTGCATACAACGGCTCCATAAAACATATCGCGCACGAAACAAAATCTGGCGTAACTTTAAATGCGCTAGTCCCAAGGCAGTGCCACCGGTATTAATATGCAAATAAGTTGTACTAGCATTTTTAATAATATTACGTAAAATATAATATTGCCTTTTATGATAATATGATAATATTACTTGATATCAATATGTAATTTAAAGTAAATTTCTTTGATCAAGAATAATAAAAGATTTTATATTGTTATAAGTTATAACTATGTTTGAGTATTTGTTTGATAAAGACAATTATAATTATCTCTTGTAAGCGGAAAGCTATTTTTGCCTCATTTATGTTATATAAGAATAAAATAATATTTTTCGACAAACAAAATATTACATACGAGAACATTGAACATTTAAAATTGACATAATATCTGAACAACACAACACAACGCATTTAAGAACATAACGCTGCGTTGCATTTTTTATTGCTGCATGACAGTTGGGAAGTTACATTGCGTCAATTTTCACAACTGCTGACAAAATATAAGGGTTAAATCAGACCGCAACGCGACGCGCAGATGCCGTGAGATGCATTTCTAAATTTGTATGGATTTGACAGACTTAAATTTCATGAGACGTCATGCAAGACACATTGAAATCTGTCAATTCCATATAAAATTTAGAAATGTATCTCACGGTAGCTATGCGTCGCGTTGCAGTATGAATGGACCCAAACACACGTACAGCAAGCTCTACAAGGCTCTTTTGGCGCGTAGCTAAAGTTAATAGTAATAAAATTATGAGTGATAGTTGGTATGAATTCACATCTCCGACACTCCAGACTCCAGTGCAACAAGATCCTTGTATATATGGTATGGTTTACAAAAACCCAATATAATGTAATAGGTATATCAAGGCTCAATTACTAGGTACATTACGTATCTTCCGCGAACCTTATAACTTGGTCACTACTTCTTTTGCGAAACCCAGATTTTTTACCAGGAATTAGGCTAGATTAGTCGGTGTTTTGACATTCAACATTCAACACATAAATGTCATAGGTACACCGTACATTTACAATGCTCCATATATGAAATGTGTACGAATCGTACTATAAACTATGTGGGAAGTATTCTGATACAGTGTCAAACAGCAAAGGAGCGCGCGGAATGTTCGGTGTGCACCGCGGATTCACGCCGCTATGCAGGCACTGCTCCAAGTATTTCGAGACGTACAACTAACGTCTGCAAATATAATATCTTGCCTCGTATATTAAATAATAACAAAACGGTTTCTCACTACGTTTGGTCCGAAGACGTCGTCCAGAAAGTGCGTATTTGCTCGTGCGTTAAGCCTTGCGCAAGTCGAGATCTTTAGCCCACGCTGTGTGAATTCAAAGTCTGTCGATGCATCTTGGTCTTACGTACTTATCTATCTATTGTTTTGCCATTTAAAGTATTTAAATCTTACCCCCTTAGAGGGGTGGGGGGAATTATTTTTATACACCAGATGTTAAGTTGGAAGAAGACAAATATATCTGCGAAAACCGCATTCAAATCGGATCAGTAGTTTTCGTGTGATAGTGGAACAAATATACAGATAGACATACAGACAGACAAAAAAACTAACCACATTTTTGGCTTCTATAGCGATGTAGTAACACCCCCCGCTTATTATTTTTTGAATATCTTTAATGTACAGAATTTTCATTTCTACACTTTTATTATATTATGTATAGATTATTATATGTATAGATATAGATATAGATAGATAGATATAGATATACTTGAATTACAGGTACGTCTACTACTTTCTATGTAACACTTTTCTGGTACATACAGTATACACATTACACTATTTACTACTATTAACAATAATGAATAAACATAATAAACCAGTCATATTTTTGCCAAGCAAATAGAAAATCCTATCCTACTAATATTATAAAGGCGAAAGTTTGGATGTGTGTATGTATGGATGTATGGATGTTTGTTACTCTTTCACACAAAAACTACTGAACGAATTTTAATGAAACTTTACAATAATATAGCTTATACATCAGAATAACACATAGGCTATAATTTTAACCGACTTTCAAAATGGAGGAGATGTTATGTTCGTTTTTTTATATTCAACGATTACTCCACCGTTTGTGAACCGCTTTTCAAAATTTTCCTTTTGGTGTATAGGTTATCATCCCAATTTGGTACCATATTCATAAAAATGGTGTCCTGATGAAGGGATCCATAAGAAATTCAGGGACCTCCTCAAAATTTATATTGGAAACATGTGGTGACTTCGGTTTCGTGAGAAGTATTCTAAGCATATGCTACCAATAAGTAAGATTTTGCACCAAGGTATACCATGGTTCGGAAGGTGCTGAGAGAACTCCTGACTCTTTATAGATACAACTTTGGGAGTTTCGGCGTTGTTTTAAGAACTGAAAGCATATGCTACTATGCAAATTACATTCATCATCATCAACATCACTACCATAAACCATTATAGAACTATGTATCGTCCCGTTTTGACCCTATTATTGGTACTTTTCATAGTCTTTTATAATGTATATCACTTAAACCGCGGGTAACACCGCGGGGCACAGCTAGTACAGTATACACATTACACTATTTCTACTATTAACAATAATGAATAAACATAATAAACCAGTCATATTTTTGCCAAGCAAATAGAAAATCCTACTGATATTATAAAGGCGAAAGTTTGGATGTGTGTATGTATGGATGTACGGATGTTAGTTACTCTTTCACGCAAAAACTACTACACGAATTTTAATGAAACTTTACAATAATATTGGTTATACATCCGAATAACACATAGGCTACAATTTTAGCCGACTTTCAAAATGGAGGAGCTGTTATGTTCGTTTTTAGGGTTCCGTAGCCAAATGGCAAAAAACGGAACCCTTATAGATTCGTCATGTCTGTCTGTCTGTCCGTCCGTATGTCACAGCCACTTTTCTCCGAAACTATAAGAGCTATACTATTGAAATTTGGTAAGTAGATGTATTCAGTGAACCGCATTAAGATTTTGATACAATAATGGAAAAATTATTGAAAATTCAAGGGGTCCCCATAGGTACAACTGAATAAAAATTTTTTTTTTTCATCTAACCTATGCGTATGGGGTATCTATGGATAGGTCTCCAAAAATCATATTGAGGTTTCTAATATAATTTTTTTCTAACCTGAATAGTTTGCGAGAAAGACTCTTCCAAAGAGCTAAAAAGTGTGTCCCCCCCTCTAACTTCTAAAGTACGGGCATGATAAGTCTAAAAAAAATATATGATGTACTTTACCATAAAAACTACCAACGAAAATTGGTTTGCACGAAATCAAGCAAGTAGTTTTTTTTTATACGTCATAAATGGTATTTCATGGTATTTCATTTCATTTCATGAAAGTGAAATATATTAATGGTATATTTCTAAGCATATGCTACCAACAAGTAATATTTTGCACCAAGGTATACCATGGTTCGGAAGGTGCTGAGAGAACTACTGACTTTTTATAGATACAAGTTTGGGAGTTTCTACGTTGTTTTAAGAACGGAAAGCATTATGGAACCATGTATCGTCCCGTTTTGACCCTATTATTGGTACTTTTCATAGTCTTTTATTATATATCACTTAAACCGCGGGTAACACCCCGGGGCACAGCTAGTTATAAACTATAAGTTTGTGTAAGGTGAGTTACCTAAGTTACGATTAGATTTCGAAGTGGTTAAAAAACCAAGTAGACTGTAAAATTTTATCAAAATTACATTTACTATATAGCGACACTTTGTTCTCCTTGTTTTTCAAGAAGGAAAAAATATCTCGGCTTATTACAATAGAGAAGCCTTATTTATTTCTCCAAAGAAATGAAAATGGTTGAAAGGCCATATAAATAGGTATATTTTATTCACGGTTTTACGTAGCTACGTGTTTATCAAACATACGGCCCAAGTAACACGAGGTAGAACAAAAACCATCCAACTTTTATAGAAAAATATGTTTCGGGTTAAAGCCCGGATAACTTTGGGGACTAAAAATATTGTTCCAGTGCGAGCTATACTTTTAGTTTTCGATGCTATCTAACTTATATTTTAATAACTTACTCAGTTTCTTTAGATTATTTCTAAACAATTGGGTGAAATGCTTTTGTTCGGTATTTAAACATTATAATATGTACTTACTTAAAATAATATTAAAACTATGCACTTGTTACGCGACGTAGACAGATACTTCTTACAAGTTCAGTCTTTTAAATTTTAATATAAAAAGAGAGTTTACAGTTTTTTTCTTTTTGGATAAAATGACACTGGAAAATGTTTGAAACAAAACTAATTAGCGAGAAACTTTACGTGGGTTACTACATCCAAATCTTATAGCATAAGATACAACAGAAGCATTATCGCATTGGAATCGGTGACATTTCAATTTGGGCAAAATAATGGGTGATATTGTGAGGCGCAAGGCGTCCAGGCCGTGACGCGCATACCAAGTGAAGAGCAAACGAATTTGCGTCCCGACGTCAGCCAGATTGGCGTGTATTGAATAAATCCCAATTTACTCGTGCAATGATGTCCTTGTTTACCTTTTGGTAACGGAATTATTGGAAACCATCCATCAGACTAATTGATGAAATAGGTCGTCTATTTTTTTACACGATTGATAAGTTTATAGAGGCACTGATAGTTTTCAGAGCTCGTCGGTACCAATAGAGATTGTAATTTGTTCAGGATTTAATGTGGCACATGGTATTTTAGAAATGTTATCATGTCATGAATCATGATGGACAGACTATGTTGAGCTCTTAATATTATTACAAAAATGTAATCCTGCTCACGGAACAGCGACCACGGTGGACGCAAAACTGTATGAAAAATATGAAACACGTTTTTCCACTTACGACGACAGCCGCGACATGCAGGTAAAATACCACGAACCGACATGACAGTCTGCTGAGTCTTAAACAAACATTACAGGGCTACTATATTTCTGAAGAATTTAAAAGCATTTCATGTAGGGAATTAAACAATATAAAATTAAGCAAGTTTGTGAAGTACATAGCGAATTTTTTCCCCCATATTTTAGGTCCAGACTTGCCGTTAGAGGCGCAGCTCCACATGGTGTAGTGCAATATTTTCTGACTTATTTCAATGAAAATTTAATGCATCATCTTTCGTGTAGTAATTAACGAGATTTCGGTGATTGCTGCATCTCAAGCACTGCAGACGGCGACAACGGTGTAGCACATATCAACTATCCACCAAACAGAAATCTATAATTTCCACCTTAGTCGTCTAACCGCGTCCAACGACCAACGTATAACATTATAGTAGCTGCAGTAAGCCGGAGTATGACATTGGTCGGCAGCAATGGGCATTGTCCATTTTTTTTTTAATTGTGCCCATTACAAAAACATTTCGAGGAATAAGGTCAGTGATCGTTATTCTGTATATAAATTCAAAAAATATCCATTAGTTACTTATATTTTTAAACAAATATGTTTAACCTTAGTTTGACCTTCAATGACGTCATCACTGGAAGCCATACGTTAAATTAGCAATAAACTCGACCAACATTACGTTTTGAACTTTTGGTATGCTTCTCGAATCAGTTTTCACATAAATAAGAGAACTTGCATTCATTTAACACCTTGTTGATACTTGACAATGCTCTTTTTTTTAATTTTTAAGTATTCAATGCTGCCGGCCGTCGATGATGACGTCATAGGTCCGAAAACTTTAAAAATTTATTTAAAAAAAACTAGCCAATGAATTAAAAAAAATATTTAATTTATATTCTTCAAATACCCTATTTCAACGAAAAAAAATATAAAAAGTACATGTGATTTTTTTTGGACAATGCCCATTCACCCTTATGAGGTTGGGAACGATTGTCGCTGTTGACACTGTCTGAATACGATCAAAGCGCCCATTTTCCGGAGTTAACACTCCACTAACTGCGCAACCGACCACTGTCCCTGTGCCACACAAATATGTACGGTGCGGTTCAATTGTCAATTTGGAATAGGTAGTCAATTTAAACAAATTTTAATGCTTGTAAGTTCTGACTGACTTTTTAAAATTTTAAAAGTTACTCAGAACCGTAATGATTATAATTTATAAGTAATATTTTATGTTGAAGTGAAATAAAGTTCCCTCTCACTATTTAAAATAACCACACTACGTAGTTTTGTCCTTGTCTCATATGTTATAAAATTCGTCTGACCAAACAAAGACAAAACATGGTAGGTATAACGTCTGTATAAAAGGTTTATATTTAATTTATGAGGAGGTTTAAGTATGTATAGGAAGTAGTAATAAATAATCGATAACTATATTCAATTTCTAGCAATTCAAACTAAAATCCTATACCAAACTTTATCAAGAAAAAATGTACGTTAAGAGTTCCATTAAAAGAATTTTCTTTTTCCGATAGAGGCTTTTTGTCTTCCTCGATCTATCTGGATCAAGGACATTTATGCAAATGCTACCTTATCGTGTAACTATCTTAGTGGAACCGAACGGAATCCAATATCAGGCCACGATCAGACGGCTGCAAATTGAAATAACGTCTCTCAAGTACTCCGACGCCGGATAAATCACTTCAGAATTGTCTCTTTATTTGAATTACGATTTGTTCATTTTTTCTCTCAAATTGTTACGTTTGTTATCTGTAGTTGTAACATACTAATCCTTTCACTAATTAAAAGATATACAATACAATTCTAAAAAGTACCTACTTCGAACTTCGAAGAGTTTTGCAACCCGGCTGGCACAGCACCGACGTTCGTGATTCCTTCAGTTCTCACCTTTCCAGGTGAGTATTTGTACTTTTCTATCACTAGAGAAACGCAGTTGCCAGCGTAAGGCTTTGATGCTTATTAGAGTATTTTTAACCTGCACTGGAATAGAAAAAAATAATTGTAAAAAAGCCTTGTTACATATTGTAGGTTCCTCGATGGCTTGCTTCTATTACAAAGTAATAAGAGGTTGCATTCAACCTATTTATAGCTCCCCCTGTCCCGAGGGACACGTGCTTGAAAGGAGTTTACGATGACTTTATGATTCAAATTCTGTGGACCGTAAGCCTACAACGGCGACTTGCTCCTTACAAATCTCATCATCATCAAACGTACGTACTTGCTTATATTGGTATACTGAATATCAAAGAATGGACGGGTAGGTAGAACATAGCTATAGGAACACCATGCTTGTAGCAAATTACATGTACCTACTTAGCACAGACTTGAATTTTACCCTTATTCATACTTAATAATATTATACGCTGGTTTCTATACCTGCGTATAATATTATTTAAAAATATTTGCAGTTTAACATACTAAAAAGTCTGTTAATGCTACACAAAATTGTGCTAAGCTCGGTAATCAATTTTAACTTGACTTCACAATTTTTATAAAACAGTAGCACTAAATGAAATTCACTAAATATTATACGCTGGTTCTATATCAGCGTATAATATTATTTAAAAATATTTGCCTGTTTAACATACTAAATAGTCTGTTAGTGCTACACAAAAGTGTGCTAAGCTCGGTAATCAATTTTAACTTGACTTCACAATTTTTATAAAACAGTAGCACTAAATGAAATTCACTAAATGCATTCAGAGTTGAAATTTGGTTGCATAAATTTAACATAAACTCGTGCAGTTTAAAACTACCTTTTCGAGTAAAAATTTCTGAGGAGCGGATTCTCGCCATACCCCAGGAAGAGGCGTTATATCATAGCTTAAGAAGATTCATGGGAACATAGTAATTTCGTGAAAGAATATCTCATTCTGAAATATTAGTAGGTAGAGTTTTTATATTTTTCTTTTTGAGTAGTTACAAGTTTAGAAGTGCAGAATATTATTTTTATCAGGCATCTACATCTACAAACAACCAAATTATTTCTGTTTTACTATAAAATCATCAATAATATCTACTAAAAGTTCATCTTATGTATTTTTTAGTTGTTAAGAATACGTAAGTAGTTTTACGTTAATTCTCTGACTTCAAAGTTTATTCTAATAAAAGTACTCTAATGTATTTCCTGTTACAACTTACAATCCAATAAAAAATAATTGTGATTAAATAGACTCTGGCAGTTAAGGTTGAGATTGAATTACTTCATTTGCTTTTCTGCTACTATATCTTCCACTTGTAGCAATTAGTGGTTAGTTACATATTGTTTCAATAAAAATACTTTCTATTATTCTTAGTAGTTAATCTCGTAGTCTTTTAAAAATATTTTTCATGTAACTTAGGAAAAATTACTATATAAATAAAAATGTAATTTTAAATTTTATTAGTCTCGCTTAAACACAAGAACGGCTGAACCGATTTGGCTAATTTTGGTCTTGAAGTATTCGTTTAAGTCCATAGAAGGTTTATATTAGGAGGAAAGTGATAAGAAGTTCACAAGGTCATCTAGTTACGTATAAATTAGAAAAAGATTTTCCTACGGATTAAGTATCGCCTAAATTACCTAAGTATAATTCCTTCAGAAAATATTTAATTTGGCCAATGGGTGTAGGGTCACCGATCCGCTTCTTAAACGTTATACTTACAACCGACTACATTATACTTTTAAAACTCTTTTCACTTTTAGGACATTTATTCTTCACATTATATTTTTATCATAATCCAGGACGAAATTCCATAAAACAACTGCAGTGGAAACACTATCTTTGAATGAAAAAAATGCGAACCACATTATGGCGAAAACGGAAAAATAAAATTAAAAAGTATTCGTAACAAAACCTAAAGCAATGTCGCACGCCTACAGCAGAATTACATTCTGGCTTTTTATGCCAGAGGCCTGATATATTTACAGCGTTATTTCGCTCATAAATTCATATTTCTTTCTATACTTTTTCGGTTCCTACTTACTAAGGCTCTTTTCGCGTGTGCTACTTTTAAACATGTTTAAATATTATCCTTTTTATGCAGATATAGGTTAAAAACGGAAAAGCTTTTATAAAAAATTGGGACAGCCATAAAAGATGTGTTATGCCCTATTAGAGTTACTACTAGTAGTAAGTATGCAGGTATGTATGCAGTATGCAGGTATACCTAGAGATTTGTCGCGACAACCGTACATTTTTCCGAAATAAAAATGTCCTCTCCTCATATCGTAAATTAGTCACACATCTGGGCCACATTTTATTAACTTTGGTCTAAAAACTATAAAACAATCGAACAAACTTCTTAAGTAACCAAGACCTATAAAAAAGGTAATATACTAAAATACTAATTATAATTTAAAAACTTGAATCATAATTTGACAAAATTATGAATAGATATTAGGTATACAACGTTATACATAATGCAATATAAATATAGCCATGAAAATGGATCGATAGAAAGATTTCCTATACAATGGCATACGATATGAATAATTCAAGATAATTTCGAACCCAATATCGACTCTCTTTGTATTGGCACAATATCGTTAAGATATAAGATAAAGCTGGAAATTAGTGACCTAAACTAGCATATTGTTTGCAAGATTTCAAGAGGCTTAAAATTTTAATAGAGATAATCCCATCTTCTTCTTCTTCTTTGTCTACATTTCTTTTAAGAAATGTAGACCAAGAGGATTACTAACAAATGACTCCCAACACACGTACGTTATAAGAATACTGCACTTATAAAATACTTATAATAGTATTGAAAAATGCATTTTGTACTCAAGTAAAGTTATTCTTATAAATACACTTACAAGCTTTTATAGGTAAAAAATTCTGACCTTTATTAGAAAACATACTGAAGTAAAGTTATTCCGATAATGAGCTCTTGTAGTAGCTTATAAGAGCATGGAAAAAGAGTAATTAGGCTTAAGAGTGTGTATTCTGGTTATCTGTGCTTGTAAGCTCTTATAAGGCAAAATAATTTGGCCTTTATAAGTTCAAAAAGCTGTATTGGTAAGAGCATTATGCGATTATGAGCATTATGGGTTCCGTATTATTATAGAGCAAAAATAGGTATTTTTTTGTATCGGAGCCCCCCTTAATTATTTAGTTTATTTTAATTTTATTATTAATTGTATAATTATTAACAGAATTCAGTATTTTGTGAACATTTTAAGTGCCTTCATATTGCCATTATTGATATCGATCAAAAAATAGCATAAAAAATCACGTTGGTTGTATGGGAGCCCTTCTTAAATATTTAATTTATTTTGTTTTTAGTTTTTGTTTTTATAGCAGCAGCATCATGAAATCTTCACAGATTGATTGAATTTTCACAGACAATCTGTGAAAATTTCAGAAATCTACCTTTAAGTTTTTAAGGTACAGTCTGGACACAGACAAACAGACAGACGGACAGACATCGAAGTCTTAGTAATAGGGTCCCGTTTTTACCCTTTGGCTACGGAACTCTAAAAACAATTTTATATTTTCGTTAGTTTTGTGATTTGACTAAAGCAAAACATTGCTTTGATTTTGTATATAAAACTATATGTCAGATGAAACTTAACCAATATTTGTATTGCAATTTAAATGACAATAAATATCATATCGCTTAAATTGCATATTTGAATTACAATACAGCCACAGGGGTTGTTTGGTATGTACTGCGGAACCCTAATAAATCGCAACATGGCAAGAAACAGTTTTGTAAGACACCTGATCAGTGCCCTTTTAAAACTACTTTTTCCTATAATAAGACTATTATATGTTATAAGACTATAACACTCTAAACAATTCTAATAAAAATAAAATGTCTGCTACCGCAACTGATTCTAAATAATTTATTAAATAATTATTAAATATATGTCGAATTGAAGAGGCGCATTAAATATTTAGGCTATATCCAAATAATATATTTCACATGAAATTCCCGTTCCCCTATAAACACACTTAATGTAAAACAAGTGTCGACAATGAAAAATTATACTACACCAGAAACCAAAAATATTAATAATTTGAAATACATATCTTCAAAATGTATTTATTCTAGAAATACTTTTTAACACAATCTCGTTCCACTTGACAAGTGCGAGTTTTGTAAAACATTTGTTTGTGTTTTATAAGCCTATTACAAGTGAAAATCGGATTCACCAACTATTCAATTAGCATGCTATAAGAGCAAATAGTCTTATAAAGTGGGCCCTTTTGCGGTCTAGGAGAGAGCTAATAGTGTATCATAAGTGTAAGAAATTAATGGTCTTGAGATAATTATAAGAGAACTTTTTGCTACCAACTGGGTTGTCTTATCTGAAATAAGTATCTTCAATAGATATTATGGAACTAAATTAATTTAGGAGTGCAAGTTTGCAATTAAAACTTTACATTGCATAATTCTTATGGCAAATATCAACAGAATTTTTAAGTATGATTAAAAATAGATAAAAAAATATTGACATTTTATAATTAACCTAAGTAGGCTTTTACAGTAAATGGCAGTAGCTCTTGAATTCTAATATTACTTCAGATAAAACATCAGATACTTTGTAATTTCAATTTAATGCAAGCTAAAATAGAAATGTAATACCAATTTAAACAAGACAATCAAATTTCAGATAACGAAAACAATTTATACGAAATCTTAAAGAACTTGAGGGCGTTAATTCAATTTGCCCGGTCTGATCGCGGCCAACTTCCTGATATTGGATTTCGATTTAAAAAAATACTTTCAAAGAATCTGTTTTACAGTTTCTGCATACCTGATTCTATAATTTTAAAATGCTAACTTCCTAATGCAGTTCATTCTGAAAAACAAAGTGGAACTTCATCTTTAAATTTTACAAATAAATATAACGCTTTGTAACTATTATTTTTTTTCAACACAAAATATGATGTTACGATGGAAATAAAATAGTAAGTATGCTTTGCATAATAAAAAAAACTTATAAAATACGCTTTAACAAAGATCTGAAATACAGACTACACAACACATATAGTACAGAGCTCGCGCTAACAAAACTCATTTGGCCAAAACCAGGTGTTAAATATTAAAAGCAGCGGCCAGACACAACGGCCAGTGGCCACTACAAATTTACACAAGAAATGAAATAAGCATTCATGGAAATAATGCGCCTAATATAATTCTACGTGGTACTCATTTTCGTATGAATTGGACTATATTTTTTGTGTTCCACGTGTACCTAGACATTTATTTTGGTGTGCTTAAAAAGGACATAATAAGTACATAGATACAGCTGCTTAATGACTCTATGCGCCTTTTAAATGTGGGACCATGGCGGACCAGTCAAGTGGTAGCAAAGGTGGGACATAGTCTTTTGTTTAATGATCAACGTTGACCGTGACTTTGATTAAAAACCTCTTTAAAATAGGTAAATAGCTTTAATAACATCAATTACGAGAGGACTTTCCTTACTTACTACTTATATATTTTTCTATGTTTTCGACGAAAATGTAAAAAAATACTAACAATCTGAGAGTAATCCGTAGATTATACCATTATTTTGTCAAGCTCGAGAAAAGAATAGCCGTTAAGTTGTTGGAGATAAATGTATTGTGACAAAAGGCGAGTGAGGCGTGGGCGAGCGCGGAGCAGAAAAGTTCGGTAATGAAGTGTGCACCTCGGGGGAAATCATTGTGGCTTATTAGATCCTAGACGCCACTCAATTCACCCAATTAAAATTGTCATCCGACAAATTGCCGAATATTAGAATAATGTTGCATGAAAATATAATCTAAATTCTGTGTATCTAGTATCTACTCTCTAAGTCCAGTAACGTGTCACCTGCGCTAGAGTTTTGGTTCAATAAACTTAATTTATTTTCAAGAGCAACATAGTCTACAATAAAATAGATATAACAAAACTCGATGCTTCCGATTCCAGAATTTGTCTTCAACTCAGTATAAGATTGACTCCTATTTATTCCCTAGCCCGTCTCAAGGGAAGCGAAGTACAATCTTGTAAAGACTGGGTGCCCAGATAATTTTAATATTTTCCGAGAAGCGCAATCAAAGACTATTGAAGAAAATAAAGTTTTACCAGAGATTCCTCCAAGTTCTCAAAGAGCAAAAGTGAGCTGGATTGGTTAACCTCTTTACCAGTCTTGCCAATTTTACGAATTTACTTCGATGTAATCAAATGGCATAATATAATCGTTTTATTTAAGGTATTGAGTTTATTATGCAATATTAAAAATACTGTGCAATCACTTGTGCCATGGCTCTATGTAGAGTAACTGGGATGATTGATGCAACTAAAATCAAATTCTTCATTTACTCATAGATCATACAAATGTGTATTCCAACTAATGCCATTTTATTATTCTAGCAACTATAATTCTAAACATTAAAATAAATAAAATCAAATAATGAAATTTTAAAAAACTAGAAAACAGTCTTAGAATTGTAATTAACATCATTGCACGTTGGACAAGAAGTGCAACACAGAAACGTCGATACACGCAGTATCGTGAACACTCAGTGAAATGGAGGCTTTGATCGCGACTGAAGCCTGTGTCAACAGCCACAGACCTCATAAAGGCTCTGGTGTACAACTTGTCTATTGTTCTATCTTTAACGTTTGACGCAGCTGGGTTTTCTGTTAGCGATTTACTTTAAATGTATCGGTTGTTTTTCTATTTATTTGTTCAAAACAATAAACTTTTGTACTTAAATAAATGGTTGTGAATAATATTTTCTTAATCATAGGACATAAGTTTTGACAAGTTTAGATATAGGTACGTGAAACGAACAATAGCATGCCCTGATCATCTCACGTATCCGAAATATTGTCGTTCGCATATTACCTCTGTAATTTATCAACAACGTCACCGAGCATTTAGCAAACTCATGCAATTTCTATTTTGGGATAAAGAGTTGGTCCCAACAATAAACGTCTCACAATAACGCCTATCAAAAAGTTAGCACAAAAACTTGAAAGATTGCTCTATTGTGTAAGTTTTTCCGATAATAAATGACAGCCTCCTTTATCACTGATAACTTTTGACTCGAGATTAATAACCACAACAAAGGTGTGAGATTTATGCATCATACGGGCGCTCTTTTTAAGATTTTTTTGTTTTTTTACAAGAGTAGAACGGACGTCTGGGAGTCTGATGATTGTGAGCTTTCTCTTTACACCTCGGAGCACCGCAATCAAAGAGGTGAGGCATTTTATATTGCCGTTTCAATCCTTGCAGGTGGTTCTCGCTTTGGAAAAACAAAATATTGTACGTTTTCATCAGGATTGGAAGCTATTTTCTGCAATAAAAAGTCCACAGGCAGTGGCTACACAAGTTTAATTAGAAAGGAAAAAAAATTAAATGAATATTACTGAATCCGAAATTATTAATATTTACAAACACTGCTGTAAAAACTTCTTACATAAACAAAAAAATAGTCGCCATAAAAATATTTCCTTTAAGCGATCGGTATGGACTTCTGTTAGAAAAAATATCCGAGTCAAAGTTTTCAATCCTTAAGAAATACTTCCTTTGATGGGACAGAATCGATGGCTGGGATTTTAATTAATTAACAAGTCTGCCTTCGGCAAAGAGACGTCCCTACTTATAACGTTAGCGGTTAATTTAGTTTCGTTTTCTTTTCTTTTAGCTAAGAAATTCATATTTTCATAACTATTTACTACAGTAGTATTTCAATAAACCGCTTCTTTACTGTACAAAATGAATGCTTACCCTCTCAAAATTTTATTGATTTTTATTAAGTATTTAAAAACAAGGTACATTGTAATCTATGTATACTTTGCTACGATTTGCCTATAAAGATGAATTGGCAAAAACATAGTTTTTGTCTATTTGTCATAAAAATCATGATAATAATAATATATTTTATATATTATCAACAAGTGTTTTTTATTTTAATTAACCGACTTCAAAAAAGGAGGTTATCATTTCGACGCGTATGGTTGTAATATTTGCAGAATTGCCCAGTTTTCGTATAATATGTTAGTCTATATCTGAAAAAAGTGTATGTATGTATACAACTTAGGGAATATGCAAGTTTCATCAAAATCGGTTCAGTAGTTTTCGAGATAGGGAATTTTAATTCTCGATTACGAACAATTTTGAAGTCGGTTTTATATTTTTAAAATACAATTATTTCATATCACATTACTAAAACAATTCTAAACCATAGTTAGTTCAATAGCACAAAATGTTATTATAACTATTCAGAAAGTTTAATTACTTTTGTTAGCAACCGTTTAAAACATATTTTCAGCTGAGGCGATTTTGAACTGAGCAATACTTTAGTTAGCACTCGGGGGTAACATAAACTAAGCTGCTGGCGTAACAAAACTCACTAGTTATGCGACGTGCACGTTCATATTTAGGAGTTACCTAAATTCGGTCAGGATTAAAACTGGAGTAAGATTTTTATGTAACTACTTAAGTAGCATTTTAAACTCTTCAGGATATATTGTTTAGAGGAAATAATACACCAAAAGTCAAACACTTCCCTATGAGTAAGTATAATATAATTACTTAACTATTCTTTCTTATAATCCAAGTAAATGAACATATTTTTATTACTATAATTATAATAATAAATAATTAGTTATTTCAGAAACTTTATCATAGATAGACAATTGGAACTTTTTTAAATTCGTCTTTGTTGTCGCATTTTTCAGGAGCTTCTTTTATTTCTTTGTGCAATTTATCCATGTAGCTCTTGAAAACGTAAATGTAGTAAGTTGTAATACCTGGAAAAATACAATCAAAGTTTTAGAACAGATACCTAATCAATCTAATTAAATAAATATATTCCATCCTATCCTTCCTACTATCCGCTAAACCAGATTTGACACAGTCTTCTGCAGTTTGATTTTGATATAGTTACATAATATATTTATTTATTATACCTCTACTACATTGATAAAAGGATTAAGGGCCTGTTTTACCACTTCCTGATAAGTGCCGGATAGGCTATCCACAACTTAACTTGACAGATAGAGTATGGAGAATCTGTCAGATAAGCTGTGGATAGCCTATTTGGCACTTATCAGGAAGTGGTGAAACAGGCCCTAATTATACTAATAACTCGTCCGACTAGTCATATCTAAGGCAACTTACGAACAATACTGTAAAAGCCGTTAGTATACTATCTCCTTGTTTCCCAATGCAGCGGCTCAGCAAGGAAATTTTAAGGAAAGTGTTAATGTTATAAAGGTACTAACTTTATCTCGCGGTTCGGCTTCAAATGATTATAAATATACGTACCAATATCTGTCAGTTGTCCTACTAGCAGGCCGAAGTTGAGCCCAACTAGTAGGTTGTACCCCAGAGTCGCTACTGTGATCAACATTCGGGCCGCCGTGAACGAGATGTGCCAGATCATCAGCCGTGGCCGCCTCTGTAATGTAAATTAATATATTTTAGCAGTGTTAATATTTATTACATAAAGACCAGAGTGTCTCAGTGTTCGATTTCGTTAAATTATGATCGATAACTTAAGGGCCCCACACATTACCAGTTCACCGGCAGGCCGCCGCCTGTCAATTGACAGGAAAAAATCACAACCTCACAGATCACCTGAGGAATTTGTATCGACGGTCAATGACCGAAGGCCGCCTGTCGACCAAAGCCTGCAGGCGGACTATTAATTTGTGGGACCCTTAAGATTGCCATCATGACGGTAAAGCTGTCTGAGTAGCATGAACAATTGACGTCGATCATAAGCAATCATATTACATAATATATGAATAGGCCCTCCATAAGTCTTAATCGTATGTGTAGGTCAGGTCTATCATGGGCCAGGGTGAAGAAGACGCTCAACATTGTTAGAGTGCTGCAGCACTATGTTGATTGACATGGATACTGTACCAGATACTAGTGTTGGTGAAAACAGCATTAGCAATAATAATTAATTGTTAAATGCCCATTACCAATAATGAAATTAATCGTACTTGCTAAAAAATACGATTGCTAATATTATCGTGCGCAGAAATAGTCTGCGATCATGATAAAAAATTCACGTCCGCGCTGTTACGCACCGCGGCGCTAACTGTTAATGAATTGCTATTTTTCACTTGATGCGAAATAATACTCGACGCGAGCGGTGCGATGCGAACCGATAATTCACGATGCCGCGTTTTAGCAAATAGCAAAGCAATAACACGTAGGTCTGCATACTTTGACATCAAAATAAGCATATTAATGAAATTAATAGAAAATAGCATTAATTCCCATTACTACCAGATACTGGATGGTGGACTGGATTGGAACATGTTTATATACATCTATCTGCTGAATGCTGAACATCTCTATGTCAACATATTCGGCATTCAGTATAAATGTTGATCCGATGTCGGAATCTAGTGATGCTGGCGCCCGCTGCTGCGTCAATGTAAATCAACAATCCATACTCATATTATAAACGCGAAAGTATGTCTGTTACCTCTTGACTGAACTTTTGACCCGATTTTACTATCCCGGAAAAATGTACGGTTCTCGCGCGATAAATATATTTCTACGCAACGGAGATGCGGGTTTCAAATAGTTTCATCATAATTCACAATTGTGAAAAAACTCGGTATGCATAATAAAAATATACCATTAAATTTCTCTTAATCTAAGATTAATTCAATAGCTCTAATTCCAAAAATAATAACTTAAACAGAAAAAAATTGTACCAAATCTTACCCATAAAAACCCGGAAATGTTAGGAGCTTTCCTTCTGGTTTTCCTGCCGTATTACACGTGTTACAGTCGTTCTAATGCTACCTCGTTGCGAAATGGCTTATGAGATTTGTACGAAATTAGTAATAGAGACTTAGTTTTATATTCGAAGGGTTCTTACGTGACTTTTTTAACTACTCAAGAAACAAGTTGAATGGTATTCTGATAGAGATGCTTCACTAATTTTAAATATCTGGTAGTACTATCAGAGAAGTCGATACATCGGCAGTTGGCAGACCTACGTCATTTGGTCGGCTTATGTCAATTCAATGTTAGCTGTGATCGGTCGGATGGGTTTATAACGCGGCCAAATTACTTATGGTGCGCTTATACGGGCAACTAAAATTGCTCAACTCCAGTCAACTTTGACGTCACGACTACATCAAGCAATTTTGCGGCAACAAGCAGCAATATTGCGCAATACAACATTGAGTGATGTAGCCATCGAATATTTGAGCGATATAACATTGAGAGATATGAAATAAATTGCTCCATATTGCTCCACTAATTGCTCCAGATCGCTTCATTCGTGTCGCCGAGCAATTATAGCCGTAATTATTGCCTGTGTAAGCTTCTTTAGGTCCGCCATCCGCCTAGGAATCAACTTCTCTGCTAGTACTATCAGAGAAGTTGATTCATCGACAGTTGGCGGACCTACGTAATTTGGACGCTATACGTCAAACCCAGCCATCAGATCACGACTAAGATTATTGGATTGATAAACCGACCAAATGACGTAGGTCCGTCAACTGCCTATGAATCAATTTGTGATAACTCACCTGATGAATACCGACCAAGCAGACAATGGTCAGAACCATCGCAAAAATATTAATGAGCATTACGAAGATTGTGATGGACACCATGTGGCCTATTAAGAGATCCCCGAGCAGAAATCCGCCAGACTTGAACTCATCAAAGACGCCCACTTCCGTGATGATCCATACTAGGAACCCCAGGAGGCAAATACTTATCAGTGACGTATAAAACTGAAAAAAAAAACAAATTTTAAAAAAGATACTTTTGTAGCATATTGACAATTTATTGATATAACTATTATATCTTCTTCTAATATATAAAATTCTCGTGTCACAGTGTTTATGCGCGAACTCCTCCAAAATGGCTCAACCGATTTTAATGAAATTTTGTATGTACATTCGTTAGGCCTGAGAATAGCTTTTTATCTACTTTTTATATTGATACTAGAAATAATTTATATGGCAAAACAACATTTGCCGGGTCAGCTAGTATAGTATATATTGTAGCTTTCATCTATTTTGCTAGTTAAAGAAGAAATAAAAATAATGTTTTTTTTTAAGTTCCCTTAGATATAATATTTTAGAGGCAAGTACCAAGAAATAAAAATAAACTTTACCAAAGTCATGTATCCCATGATGAAACAGGCAATCCTTAGTGGCATACAGGGGCACGGTTTGAAGGAGGGCTCAATCTGCTTAATCTGTTGTTTAGGTTTCATGCTGAAAGTTGTATTGAAATGATTAAAAAAAACAGAAAAGAAGTTTTGTAAAACGGTGCTGCTTTTCTTGTATAAGAGCCCCGTTAAATGTTTATTTTACCTACATAGTCTGTGAACATTTTAACTAAGTATATGTTCGTTAAGGATTGATTAAAACTATTAGTCAGGGTTCCCTAGAACAATTTTTTTTTATTACTATCAAGCTAATTTTTCGTGAGTAGCTTCATTTTGGCAAATTATTTTTGCGGCGACTAAAAACTTATTGAGCGACTAACTACTTGGTTACAAAAAAAATACTTTGGTAGCGTTTAAATATTTTAGCAACAATTATATTATAATGAGCTACAAAACGTAAGATCTATAAAAACTAAATAACGGCTGCTGCTTTAAGATAGGAAAAATATTATGCAGGGGAAATGAAATAATAGGTGAGGTATTAAAAATAATGACTTGGCAGCTAAGCAAGCTTGGCAGTGGGTTATCAAATAATATATTATTAGCAACTATTGGCTTCCAGATCAAAATTCACTTTCGGCCAGTGATTTGCAAGCAGTTTTAAACGGGTCCAATAATTAAGTATTAGGGTATCAGAATGTTTGTTTGTAAAATCATAAATTGAAAAAAAAGCGACAAATGCGTTGGTTGCATAACTAGCATAGAATTGTTTGTATTATTCAAGTACACAAACACATGTAATCTTTTTCTAAGCGCTTTTATAATGGTTTATGGTAGCGATGATGATGAATGAATGAATGAATGAAAACTCTTTATTCCACCAAAACAACCATGTCATACAGAACTTCGTAAGTATTGAGTAAAACGTATGATGATGATGATGAATGTATAATTGGCATAGTAGCATAATATGCTTTCCGTTCTTAAAACAACGTCGAGACTCCCAAACTTGTATCTATAAAGAGTCAGGAGTTCTCTCAGCATCTTTCGAACCATGGTATACCTTGGTGCAAAATCTCATTTGATTAATCACACTACAATGTCATGTTTCCATATAAATTTTGAGGAGTCCCTCGATTACTTATGAATCCCTACATCAGGTCACCACTTTTATGAACAAATTGGGACGATAACCTATACACGGTACACCAAAAGAAATATTTTGAAAATCGATTCACAAGCGGCGGAGTAATCGTTGAACTTAAAAAGCGAACATAACACCTCCTCCATTTTGAAAGTCCGTTAAAATTGTAGCCGATGTGTTATTCTGATGTATAAAGCTATTATTATTATTATTGTAAAGTTTCATTAAAATCCGTTCAGTAGTCTTTGCGTGAAAGAGTAACAAACATCCATGTACATACATCCAAACTTTCTCCTTTATAATATTAGTAGTATTAATATTTTTTAGATGTCACAATATGCTTTATTTAGATCTCATAAAATATCGCACATAGTATGTTTTTTATTACCTTGTGTATATTTTCTTCCCATCTCATTTAATTTTATAAACGATCTGATTGTATATTTTATAAAAGCCTATTTTCTACATTTTATCCGCCATCAAGTTGTCGCCTAATAATAAATTCAGTTGCTACACCAAAAATAACTGCCATTTTCAATTTAAACAAAGCTTAAAACTCAGTATAAAGCTGCTACTTTAAGCTTAAAATGCTACTTCACTGCCAACCTATCATTTTTCCTACCCATTTTAATTATTTTTAAAACCCTAAATCGGATTAGTTTGTCGCCGCGTTAAATATATGATGCCCTTCATTTTGATAAGACGAACAACAATTTCCTCTGCAAAAATTCTCAAAAGTGGTAGCTAACAGAGATAGAAAGGAATTAATATTTCGATTTGATGGTCCTAAAATATGGATTGTTCTATTTGTAGGACAATGTTACTCTTAAATTATATAACTATTAACCTATCAATATACAAAAAATCAGCTCGTTAGGGTTCCGTTTTAGGGTTCCGTAGTCAACCAAGTTTTGTTGATTACAGAACCCTAAAACGGAACCCTGATGAGCTTGGCGATTATTAGGTTAAGTCACAAATTTGTAATTTTGAATACTTAAATACTTTTAAAAAATTCAATCACATTTTTACCTGTAAAATAATTTCATACTGACAGATTTTTTTATTAAATCTAGAATACAACCATTTTGTTTCTCCAGTAAAAGTTATCCGACGATTAAAAAATCAACCCTAAATTCTTAATAATCCATCTGACGATGTTGTTGAGACAGTTCGTCGACATTTAAAGCCTTTTTGCTCAATTCAAAGAATTAATCGAGTAAAAAACAATAATTATGATAATTTTAATTTTCATTTACAATAGTAAAAATAATACCGAAAAATAAACACTTACTTTGAATTTGGGGCAGTCATTTTGAAAAAAAATATAATTAAACGAATACGCGTGCACACTGATCAGTTTCACCTCAACATTGGCACCCTGTTGTTGATATTTTGAGAGCCCGATGCCGCTAAAACCAGTTCTCCATAACACTTATTCTTGTATCACATAACATAACGATATTGCAACGATATAAAATCAGTAAGCACTCAAAAAGCTCTACTACACTTACAAGAATAATATGAGTAAGCTGAAGTTGCAAATCCGAGCGAATAAAGATAGTCTTGATAAGTAAACATATTTTTTGCAAATTTCGCAAATGGTAAATAATATTATGTAGGTATAGTAAAATTATATCTTATATATAAAATTCTCGTGTCACAATGTTAGTTACCGTACTCCTCCGAAACGGCTTTACTGATTTTTACGAAATTTTATATAATGCATATTCAGTAGGTCTGAGAATCGGCTACTGGGTACTTTTTATATTGATAAGTGCATTTGTTGAATAAATAATAGTTAATTATTACAACTCGAGACTGACGGCGACCATTGTTTGTGCGACGCACTGACCTCCATTATACAAGTACGCTGGACTAATGATACCCTTTGAAATGACAGCTATTTTTTGTGCCTATTTGAAGCGGAATCAGCTCCCCCGATGGGAGGGATAGGAACTAAATTTGACCATTGACCAAATATATTTGTCTATGATTTGACGTAAAAATGACGTTTGAAAGTCGCCATATTGGCGCTGATAGCAGTAGTGGGAGTATTTGGAACTAATACTAGTGATGACAACCAATAACGATTAAGCGGCCATTTGCAAGTTACGTCAAATTTAGTTCTCTTCCCGCTCACTGGGGGCGCTGATTCCGCTTCAAATAGGCACAAAAAAAAAGTGGGTATCATAGGTCCAGCGTACTTGTATAATGGAGGTCAGTGGTGCGACGGGATAACGATGGACGTTGCCATGGTGCCATACTTATTTAGTCACTTCAATAAAATAATATGGGCGAAATACTTTATATGGCAAAACAACGTTTGCCGGGACAGCTAGTAATAATATAATATTCAGAATAGTGCTACATGTTTGCAACTCTTTTTTTTTTTGTATTTAGGAAAGTCTTGTGCGTTCTGGGAATACACGCCTTACCTTAATTGTTTATTTTCTTATTTCACGCGTATAAATTATGTATTTTATACTGAAAATATATTATTTATTAAATGCGTGGTGTAAAAGACAATTTGAAGTATATAATGGATGTTATTTTTTTACAAAATAATAGTCTTTAAAGGTTTTACAAGTCCAGATTTTTTGTCCAGAGAATTTTAGAAAGAACAGAAAATGCACTAAACTTATAAAGCTGACGGGGAAAGCAAAAAGTGTAATTTAAATATTTTTTGACATTTAATTTTTTTTTTAAAAACATAGGTCAATATGATTATGTTACAATCAAGGCCTTCAAAACCTGTTCGTGCACCACATACTTAAATGACCCCACCGGGTTTTACCAATGCGCCAAACTAAATACGGTTTTCCTCAAGACGCCACAAAAATTGATAGCCGGGTTTCCTCGAATTACAATAAATATAAAAAATATTTCACCTCAATAACTTTTTATTTACCGAAAATTAAACATGCTTAGTGCTTACTTAAAAGTGTGTTACGTTCAACGTAAATAAAGTTATTATGTAATTACTTAAGGTCGAATAATACCGAAACGAAACGAAAACGCAACGCAGCCACGCAAACATAATACAGGGTGTAATAAAACAAAGTGAAAATACTTTGGGTGTGTATGTGTCCCTTATGTAGAGTTCACAGTGAAAGATATTTTTTTAATGATTTGTATGGGCAAGCGCCCCAACATGCATTTGCCAATACAAAAATGAAAAAAAATTACTCTTTCAGTCCTGCTACTTTCTTAGTAAACTCTGTGTGACTCATAGATACCCTAAAGTATGACCACTTTGTTTTGTAACACCCTGTAAAAATAATCCCACCAAAAACATAAATGTAAAAATGGAGAGCCAAGTTCCATACAAACATTATTCTTATCTATGGACTTCGCCGTAAAAAGGATGGAGATCTAAATGAGTGCCAAGTTCTATGGAAAATCGAAATATGTATGTATAGGAACCAAATAACATTATGAACAAATAATAGAGTATATTTTTTGCTTTATTGAATATCTATAACAATTGATGTTATTTAAATAATGTGAGATCTTGAGGTCTTAAAGTGGATTAGATCTAACTTGGCCAGTTTTCATTACATTAGTCATTTCATAAAGTTATTGAACATTTTAATTCTGATGAAAACTAGCCAAGTCAAATCTAATCTAGTTTAAGATCTCAAGATCTCACATTATTTAAATAACATCAATTGTTATAGATATTCAATAAAGCAAAAAATAGACTCTATTATTTGTTCATAATGTTATTTGATTCCTATACATACATTAATATTTCGATTTTCCATAGAACTTGGCACTCATTTAGATCTTCATCCTTTTTACGGCGAAGTCCGTAGATAAGAATAATGTTTGTATGGAACTTGGCTCTCCATATTTACATTTATGTTTTTGGTGGGATATCATTATTTTTTGTAAAGAAAACTTTCCGAGCAAGGGTAGACTGTAGACACCTTAATCTTCCCAGTTCAAACATACATAATATTCGACTATATCCAATCGCAACCTTAAGGTGCTGTTTCACCACTTCCCGACAAGTGTCGGATATGCTATCCGCAACTTATCTGGCAGATACTTCATCTGTCAGATAACTGATAAGTTGTGGATAGCCTATCCGAAACTTAACTGACAGATCCTTCATCTGTCAGATAAGTTGTGAATAGCCTATCTTAAACTTATCAGGAAGTGGGGAAACAGCCCCTAAGGCTTGTTGAGTATCAGACGAATAAAACAAAGAAAATCCAAGCGAATGGAAAAAGCAGCTACCATCAGGAGGTATTGGAATAATATGGTATAACACAAGTGTATTTCCGAAATTCCAACCATTAACTATAGGGTACAACTTATTGTGCGGAAGTTAAGTAGCTATTATTATATCTGTCTAACAGATAGACAGATAGACGGACGGACAGAGGGACAGACAGACGGACAGACGGATTAAAAGAATTCTATGTCTATTCCCGGGACTCAAACTATATCTCCATACCAAATTTAAGAACAATCGGTAAAATCAGTTTGGGCGTGAAGAGGTAACAGACAGACACACTTCATAAAGTCACCTTCTATTCATTTCCTAAAGTTTCTTCACTTCACAAATAAATATTTACGGGGAGCTCCCATACAATAAACGTGATTTTTTGGCCTTTTTTGCTCAAAATCAATAATGGCAGCCGGTAGGCACTTGGAATATTCACAAAATCTTTGATTATATTTTTACTTCATAATTTATAATAAATATTTAAGGGGGGGTCTCCATACAAAAAACACAATTTTTGCCTAGTTTTTTTCTGTCCGACTCGCACTTGATCGATTTTTTTCTTTTCTGATTTTTTCCTACGCTTACACACAATTACCGAGCTGGATTCTAAATTTCAGCCTTCTTGGTCATCTGGATCTGGGTTAGAATTTTGATCTATAGGTCAGTCAGTGAAAAAAATGTAGATTTTTGGACGTTAATATCTTAATAAAGATATATAGAATAAAGAGCATATATTTATCTCGCAAGTCTCATTATATAAGCCAAATTTGAAACGTTTATGTGAAATAGTTTCTGAATTATGAGGGGGCAAAAGTAGCTGCGTCAGTTCCTTTATGCTTGACACGCTACCGCGTATCTAGATTTCAAGCGGGCACCACATTGTCATTTGACATTTCAATTTTTTATTATTTTATACCTTACCAAGTCGCCCCTCGTTTCCTCTCGCCTCCATCAGATAGCTTAAGCTACCTTTATTTAGCTAGTTTTCATAAAATTATCTACTTGTTTGTAACCACTTACAACTTAAATTTTAGTTGTAGTTTACTATTACTTATTAGTATTAGTGTCTAAAAGACAGTCCATATGATTTTATTGGCTCGGTATCTTATCGCAACAAAGTAGCTCGGAACTACCCCACACAGTGCGCGATAAATTTTTGTGTGATTTTTACGGCAGCACGTAAAAGTGCAGTGCGACGATTTTCATGTGAATGGACCTGGTAGCGTCGCTTAACGACACCACTGATAAATAAAACATCCATGATTTCCCTATTACATTGACACACTAAACTTGTATTTATGCGACGAGGATTGTATACCGAACTCGAGTGCATGATAAACACCAAGCAGGCAGAACAATAATAAGTAGGCACCGAAAACATTTTAAATTCCTTCTTACTATAAATATTAACAAACACCTCACACTCAGTGCAGGTAAGCCATTAGTGAAAACTACTACTTAATAATAAACTTATGTCTATCTTATAGCTCATCATAGACGAATATCTAACTATCGTCTGTTGATAAGTATACGACTTTAGTGTACGGTCTATACAGATTAAAAGTCAAACCAATATGTAATTTAAAGTTCAAAGGTCCCTGATGAAGTCGCTTACTAGTTACTATTACCAACTACGTCGCATGCGCTGATTGGCACCCTGCACTCTAATTGTCGGCCTCACATTAAGACTAATCTGAATCAAATACCGCCGAGTTACTGTTGAATTTTGGACTTTCGACATTTAAAGCTTTAAAACTTTACATTACTTTACTTGCTCTTGTGTTTCAAGGAAGATGATTCGGTTCGATCCAAATAAATCTAGACACGTAATGAATTAACCCTTAGTAGTTTATATTATCTTAGTAATATGTGTGGCTAGCTTTATAATTGTATTTTTTTAAGAAATTCACAGAATAATATTATTTTTTTTAACCTTTAATTATAAAAATTAAAGCTGATTTCACGCCGTCATCAAATATTGGACAAATTATATCAGCCGTATGGCCTGTGGCTAGCCACGCGAGAAGCCGTAAATAACTAAACTCATACATAGTAAAACATTGCCATTTATTTGGGAAACCTCGTGGCCTCAAACAAGAGTGGCCATAATAAAAATTTATAGGCAATTTGCGGGAGAAATACAGCCTCCTGTTTCGTAATCTTTCGTGTTTTACTAATGAAAGAATTTCGTTAAGGCTCATTTAGATACCTGCTTTTTTAAACAATTATACATAACATAACCGTACATTTTTTCCGCGATAAAAAGTATGCTATGTCCTTCCCCGGGAATGAAAGTATCTACATACGAAAATTCAGAAAAATCGGTTCAGCGGTTTGAGCGTGAAGAGGTAACAGACAAACAAACAGACACACTTTCGCATTTATAATATTAGTTGGTTGGTCACAAAACTGTAAACGTAGGTGGTATAAAAATTAAAAAAAACATACATTGTATAGTTAATTTCTATTCGAAATTCAAAGAATATAATGTTTTAAAACAGACTTTATGCAATGGTGTGCTAAGTGCTTATCTTTCGGAAAGATCTCAGCTGCCGGGAGACCTAATTAGGTATGTGTGCACAGAGAACTGTTTAAGAAACAGATAAAGTACGATAAAAAGCAGTAGTTTCACGTGTCTAGATTGAAAAACTTAGATTCAATTTTGAAAGCAAAAATTTACAAACATGAAATATTTTGTCAACAAGCTTTTGTTTATGTCTAAATCGGAAGTAGGTGCAGGATAGCATTAAGTCAGCTACTTCAAAAGTGTATAAGTGTTTTGTGTAGAACGCGGCCTCTTTACGTTGGTCCATCTTCAAATACAGTCTACAGATTATGATTGTGTTATGAATATATTTTGTCTATGATTTGACCATAATCAATCGATTGTGTTTAATGTGGACAACTGGACAGCTGCACCAAAATTTGCCGGCAATAATTATTATCTATCATAATTCATAGCCCAACGTAAGAAAGGGACTCAACGGTGATTTAATAACCAAAAACTTATAAAAAAAAAATTAAACGTTGTGGTAATTTCCCGACTAATAAAGATCACTTACCATAAAACGGCCAAGTTAGTGAAACCAATCGCGTATATAATCCAGGTGTCGCGTAAGTTGCGCAGTTTGTCCAAAACTTTACTCGTTTGGTGTTGGTCATCTCTTGGGCGCCATTCGTTATATTAATATATAAAGTTATTACAGCTTTATAACTTATTTGTAGGTTATATACGTTATTAGAAATCGTTACCGAGTTCAATCGAACACATCGGTGGCCAAACAATTAATATTATTGAACAACATTTCAGCGAGTAATAAATGTATTCAATGTAAACGCTATGTCGATTGTCGACACGAGCAAACCGATTCACCACACACAGATTCCCGATCAAAAAAAATCAATGACCCTTTAAAAATTCCTGTCACAAAATAATCAACTCTGGAACCGGAGATAGAATGAAATGAGCTAGAAACTTTTGAGATTCATCCCGTCCCGTCCTGGGACCGATTGATTACAATTCACACGTCATTAAGCACCCATCTCGCCTCAATACATTAACACTATCTGCAATGGAACCAAATGAAAAAGGGACAAAGGTCCTCACAATTTCACTGAGTGTAGCCGAAGGGAAAACGTTTAACGTCGAAGTTTCACGCGAGCCTTAACGGGCTTAAACGAGCAAACGCTATTTCAAATTAGTAGAGTATAATATAGGTTTAGTAAAATGGATATTTCTGTTCTCGTCATTTGATACAAATTATTTAGAAATAACAATAGTAAAAAACGCAAAGCATTATTTATTTGGGACTCTTTATTGAGAATGAAAGTTATAACATTTAAAGCATAAAATCGTATGCCCTAAATCAGGGCTTCCTAAACTGTGCGTCGTGACGCCCCGGGGCGTCGCGACACTGTCCCAGGGGCGTCGCATGTCAACACAACCAAATATTATGTCATTCACACATCACCGGTTTCAGAAGCTATGCTCAGAAAAGCAAGCGTATCCTTCACATTAGCCAGCCTTGCTGGCTTTAATAGCTTTTATAAATTATATATTTTTTAAATTTTATGCTTATGTTTTGATTTGGTCATTATTTCCTAATAAAAATATAAACGTCCAAATAGTGTTTTTATGATAACCTATGTAGGCTGGTTCTAAAATTGGAAAGTATTTTTGGGGGCTGGGTTGAGGGGCGTCGTAGAGAAATGGCAAAGTCCCAAGGGCGTCCCGCGTCACAGTACAAATAAGTTTGGGAAGCCCTGCCCTAAATAATAAATATACTGAATTAATTTTTGAAAAGCTTGGAATTAATTATTATGTTATTAAAATACTTCCTTCTTTGCGGATTTTAATATTGTAGTTTTCAGATTAGCTTTACGCTGATAGCTATAATTATTATAATTTTTATAAACCTTGTATTTTTCTGTATTGCTTTTGTTTCAGGGTATGAATAAAAATGTCATATAAAAGTAATAAAGGTCAAGGCAGATTTGGTGGGTAGTTTTATATTTCCAATATTACCATAATACACCCTGTTTACTATTCCACTGTTTTAAACATTACAATTCAAAGGCTGAGCTAGGCTTAAGGTGGCGGAAAGATTTATGGCCTTTTATGTGTTTTTACATAATGGCTCTAATTTATATGCAGGATAAAGCTAATACATATTTATAAAATAAACCGGCCAAGTGCGAGTTGGACTCGCCTATGAAGGGTTCCGCAGCAGCAATAAGGTTTATTTTTATGAAATTAAAAGGTTTTTGATTTATTTTTATATTCCAGTGGATTTAATGAAAGTTAAATTAAGTTTACCATTTATGACGTACTAGCTGTTCGTCCGCGTGAATGTGTGTTATTATAATCGAGATTAAGAAAATTAAATACTCTTAATCAACAACGTATTTATTTGGATGAGCATTAATATTATATTATACGCATATTTACATCTACACTAATATTATAATCTACACTAATATTATAAAGAGGAAAACTTTGTTTGTTTGTTTGTTTAATTGTAATTAATAGGCTCAAAAACTACTGGACCGATTTTAAAAATTCTTTCACCATTCGAAAGTTAAATTATCCACGAGTAACATAGGCAAAATTTTATTTTGGAAAAAATAGGGTTCCGTAAGATATTTGGGTTTTTCGGACACAAGGTGTAAAAATCAACCAGAAAAGTTACTTATTTTGCGTACGCTGCCTAAACTATAAAAGATAGAACCATAAAATGTTCTAATAAATTGTAGATCTTATAAATATCTACAAAAAAGTCCGCGACACACTATACTTATCTATGTCGAGTGAGGCACAACCACCATTTTTTTATTTAAAAACTTAAAATTTTTTTTGGACTTCATTTAAACGCGTTTATTTTACTCATGCTATTAATCCTTATCAAAATAAATTATTTCATCACTAAGCACAGTTTATGTAGATAATATTTGGTCTTTGAATGATTATAATTGGACGTTTGATTTTGAAGTTATGGCGAAATTAAAATATTACGATTTCTGCTACACGGCCCGTTGCGAAGTGGGCGTCACCAAGGCGAGGGTGCGCGTGCGGGAGGGAGTTTAGATCTATTAGTAAATGATGATTTAAATAATACTTAATTATTCACTAAATCTAAATAATATATAAAACTCAAAGGTGATTGATTGACATAGTGATCTATCAACGCACAGCCCAAACCACTGGACGGATCGGGCTGAAATTTGGCATGCAGGTAGATGTTATGAATTATGATGTAGGCATGCGCTAAGAAAGGATTTTGATCAATTCTACCCCCAAGGGATAAAATAGAGGATATACCGATCGGGCAGACTTTGATACCTAAATAATAATAATACTTCTTAAAGCGAGCGAAGCCGCGGGCAAAAGCTATATAATATAAAAATAAGTCGGGTTTTCCTTCCTGACGCTATAACTCCAGAACGCACGAACCAATTTCCACGGTTTTGCATTCGTTGGAAAGGTCTCGGGCTCCGTGAGGTTTATAGAAAAAAAAATCAGAAAAAACTTCAAGACAAAAGCAGGAAAACAGGCAAAACAACGTTTGCCGGGACAGCTAGTATTTAATACACATCAAAGACCCAGGACTATCGAAGGCTATTAAGTAGCTTCCGACGGCGGGATTCAAACCACAGATATCCTTAAAAAATATCCTTTCTTAGTAAATGACTTGGCGTGGACAGGGTATAGGGGGCACAGGACAGGAGACAGGGGATACAGTATTAATTACTGTACTTAGGTGGTTTTAAAAAAGTCATACTATATCTTATATCTTAAAAGCCATACACTACCCTAAATATATGCATTACAGACCTGTAAGCACTCAACTATGATGATATTGCTACTATGATATTATGTTATTTATTTTTTATTTATTGTTGTTGAATTATGATGAACATAATTGGCACAGTAACATAATATGCTTTCCGTTTTTAAACAACGCCGAGACCACGAAACTTGTATCTATAAGGAGTCAGGAGTTCTCTCAGCATCTTTGGGATCATGGTATACCTGGTGCAGAATCTTACTTTTTGATAGCATATGCTTAGAATACTTCTAATAAAACCAAAATCACTATATTTTTCCGTATAAATTTTAAACAATTCCCTACATACCACATGGATCCTGTTATCAAATTGCCACTTTGGTAACCGTAGCACCAAATTGGCATCATGTTCTTTAACACAACAAAAATATAATTTTTAAAATAGCTAGTCAAACGCGAGACTCGATCTAAAAGATTATGAAAAGTACTAATAATAGGGCCATAATGTGATGATGATGAATATAATTTACATAGTAGCATAAAATTATATGCTTTATGCATGGATCCCATCATCAGGTCACCACTTTTGTGAACATGGTACCAAATTTGAGACAGACCCTATACAACAAAAAAACAATTATGACAATCGGACCACAAACTGCTGTTTGTCAATTAAAAAAGTCAATATAAAGTCCTCCTTTTTTGGAAGTCGGTTATTTTTTTTATCTAAGATGTTGACCAGGGATGTAAGGTATCACCATGCCAAATTTCATTAAAATCGGTCCAGCGGATTCAGAGATTAGCCTGTACAAACAGACAAACAGACAAACTGACAAACAGACAAACAGACAAAGAAATTTCAAAAACAGTTAAGATGTGTTCTATTACTCTTCTAAAATACCCCTGACTTGTTTTTTAAAGTTTTTATTCAATGTACAAATATTTTACCTCTACGATTTTATTATATGTATAGATAAAAAAAAACTACTTGCTAGATTTCGTTCAAACCAATTTTCGTTGATAGTTTTTGTAGTAAAGTACATCATATATTTTTTTTAGACTTATCATGCCCCTACTTTAGAAGTTAGAGGGAGGGGGACACACATTTTACCACTTTGGAAGAGTCTCTCTCGCGAACTATTCAGGTTAGAAAAAAATGATATTAGAAACTTCAATATGATTTTTGAAGACCTATCCATAGATACCCCACACGCATAGGTTAGATGAAAAAAATTTTTTTTTGATTTAGTTGTACCTATGGGGACCCCTAAAATGTTTAATAATTTTTCCATTATTGTATCAAAATCTTAATGCGGTTCACAGACTACATCTACTTACCAAATTTCAATAGTATAGCTCTTATAGTTTCGGAGAAAAGTGGCTGTGACATACGGACAGACAGACAGACAGACAGACATGACGAATCTATAAGGGTTCCGTTTTTTTGCCATTTGGCTACGGAACCCTAAAAAGATTTCAAAATAAACAATCTGAAAATATTCTTCACACCTTCCTTGAAAGGTGCGTTGACTATTAATAAAGTAAAATATGATAATATAGCCAAAGATGCTGACTGACTAACTTGAAACTCTGCTTTTAATCCGTAAAAGTTTTATGATTTTGGTACAGGGTTCTAGGCTTCTAGTAGTATCCACAAAATCTTTATTTAGCACTTGTTTGTTATAATTAGAAGTGTTGTAATATTATAATCTATAATATTGTCTCATGACTTTTACTTTTTCACACAAAATATAAAAACTAGGTAGCCATTAGGCTTTGTGTGAAAAAGTATTAACCAACACTTACCAAAGTATACACTCAATTTTAGTCGAAGAGCCTTGAGAATATTTATTCATAATATTTTATTATTTATTTTCGGGTACTCGTATATTTGGCAAATTGTCCTGTATTTTTTATTAACTCGTAGCGAGTCTCGACTTTTGTATGAATATAAATCGACGTCGTATATGAACCGATCGGCTCCCGGACCGTAAAGTGGATTTGTCAACGGTCCACACTCCACAGTATACAATATAACGTAACTTGGTAAATATTGGCATATTCGGTGGAGATATAAAATTATTTATTTAGTATAACTTTTTATTAGTACTCGTCCTTCAACATCGATACTATCATTCAATATTCTTAGTGAAAAAATAGTGAAGAGTAGAAGAAGCACGTTTGCAATGGTGCTGTTATTATTATTTTTTTTGCATTACGATATGCGAAGGCCGAGCCTCAAGCGAAGGCAAAAGCTCATCCACATCAAATCACGTAAATACAAAAGTGTGTCTGTCCGCTAAATCTTTACTCTTGAACCGCTGAACCGGCTATGTGTATGGATACTTTGATTCCCCACGTAATGAAGTAATTTCAACGTGACAGGGTTTGCGCTAAGGTCGTAGTCGGTTCACGGGTTCAAGAGTGAAAATTTTAGGCTGGATTTATATGCGTCCGCCCGAACACGCGGTTTGGCCGCTACGCCGCGATATCGCAAGCGACAGTACGTAATTAGCGGCGCGGTCGCGCTATCATTTACATACAATTGCTTGTGATCTCGCGGTGTAGCCGCCAATCCGCGCGTTCGGGCGGACGCATATAAATCCAGCCTAAACTTTTCACTCTTGAACCCGTGAACCGACTATGAAATTTGTTATGGTGAGCGTGACAGGTTTCGCGCTGAAATTCGTTTATCGCGTTTATCTAGTGAGGTCGTAAAAAGCATATTTGTAAAATAATACTGTACATATCGGAGTCGCGGCTGTAATTTACTGATATCGTAGGTATTCGGGCTCAGCTCGGCTATTTCCTGTGATATCTCGCTGGGTAATGACGCACAAAACTTGTAAACTTCACTGAAGCGTTCATGAAAACAAGCCATGAGATTACGGTGTGCTCTAATCATTTACTTTCTTATATTTTACGTTTTTTTTTTATGAAATAAGGGGGCAAACGAGCAAACGGGTCACCTGATAGAAAGCAACTTCCGTCGCCCATGGACACTCGCAGCATCAGAAGAGCTGCAGGTGCGTTGCCGGCCTTTTAAGAGGGAATAGGGTAATAGGAGAGGGTAGGGATGGGAAGAAAAGGGAATAGGGGAGGGAAAGGAAGGGAATAGGGTAGGGGATTGGGCCTCCGGTAAACTCACTCACTCGGCGAAACACAGCGCAAGCGCTGTTTCACGCCGGTTTTCTGTGAGAACGTGGTATTTCTCCGGTCGAGCCGGACCATTCGTGCCGAAGCATGGCTCTCCCACGTATATCGTACATCCTTTATTAAAAGCTTTTATTTAACTTGCTCTGTATGTATGTAAGAATGTATGTTCGGGTGGAATTTTGGAACTCAATTTTGAAGTAGATATATTTAACCGATTGAGCTGAAATTTCGCATACACGTTTAGTTTGGATGACAATGCACGATATGGTATGTGACATCACTCTAAATCCAATATGGCCGACAATCCAAGATGGCGAAATAGTTATTTTCTATGCAGTCCTACAATATGGATATTAAAGGGCTTTTTAAGAGTAACTCTAAAACGAATTTAATGTCATTCTACATCCAACTCATCCAAGATAGGGGAATTATTTTTAATGCACTTCTGCAATATGAGTATCAGATGAAAGGGCTCATTGAGAGTAACTCTGAAACGAATGTAATGTCATTCTACATCCAATATGGCGGCTCATCCAAGATAGGGGAATAGTTATTTTTAAAGCACTTCTACGATATGGGTATCATATGGGTATGGGTATCATAGGGCTCATTGAGAGTAAATTGGAAGTAATAGAGTCAACTCGTGTCATGTAGTATCGTGACGTGACGTGACGTGACGTGACGTGACGTGACGTGACGTGTCATGTCATGTTATGTCAAGTCAAATCCAGCCGGTTTTAGAAAATGCCCGGTTGAATCCGGTCACTTGTTAAGTGAAAAACTTTTTAGTCATGCAGAAATAAACGGAATATAACAACTCGCTAAATATAGACACGGTTTTTTCATTGATCAAAATTAAGTACGATTTCTTAAGGAAATCAGATTTTAACAAATTCTTGAAACAAAACAAACTACAATCAAACAGACTAAGAAATCTTGCCAGAGATAACTTAAAAAACAAAAAATAAATTATAATCAAAAAACTTTTTGAAAAAAAGCTTTTAAGTATTTAAATACTCTAAAAAGAAGAAAATAAATACCTCCTTTAATATTTTAACTATTAAGTTATAACCTTAATATATTATACAATTTACATGATAATAGTAGCTTGTTGCGAGACTTAACAATTTGTCAGTAAGTATTTAATAAATTTATTAAATTAATAAATATAATATCAGTTTACGCAGTTAAATTGGTACTAGTTTATTTACGATTTGTAAAGCGACAAGCTTTTATTATCATGTAAATTGTATAATATATTGAGGATAACTTAATAGTTAAAATATTTAAGGAGGTATTTATTTTCTTCTTTTTAGAGTATTTAAATAAAAGCTTTTTTTCAAAAAGTTTTTTGATTATAATTTTATTATAGGTACAATAAATTTTTATTACACAGGTTATATTTTTATTTTTTCCCCTGACAAATACAGAGGATGATAAAATTTAAATGTTTCTAAACGTAAGTCTGTGTCATTGTAGCTTCTAAAGAGATCGACCGGTTTTTTTCTTCACAGTTCTGTGAATCTCAAGGGCTGTTTTAAATTTTTTTAACAAAAGTTTTTAGTACATGAGTACAATTGAAATATTTCAAGTAAAAATTAAAAACAATATTATGTAGGAATTTCCAAATGCATATTAAATACGAAAGTGTATCATTTGCCTGCTTGTTATCTCTTTGCGTTGCACCGATTTTAATGAATTTATTATATAGATCATTTGAATCGCGAAAAGGACATGGGATAGTTTCACTGGAAAAACTTTATTTCCCACAGACATAGATCAAGATAGATACCGCATGTGTATGTACTGCGCGTGCCATATCGCGTTCCCAAACGACGAGCAATGCTCGTCTTTCGAAAGTCTTTTCTTTAGTCTGCTATCGGAATCGGACGTCAATCGGAATTTTAAAAATGCCTAAATGCCTTAAAGTGCCGTATTGAGCTGTAGAAATTCAAATAGAAACGTTGGCCTTGATAATGGACACGTTTCTTATCATCGGTACGTCACAGTAGGTAGTAAAAAAGTGGCACGCTCGTTTTCATACAAATGGAGCGACATGCGGTTTCTATATTGATCTATGTCTGTTGTATTCCCATAAACTATAATATAATTGCACAACAAAGTTTCGGGCAACATCTAGTCATAAATCGTTTAAGTACACGTATGACGTCATACTTGTAGGTGTTAAACGAAACAGGCAGATGGGACGGGGTGGGAGTTTGAAAGCGATCTCTTGTCTCCGTAACTTGGGCCACACCGGGGTGTAACTTTACAATCCGAATTAGTTCCATTACATTCAAAAGTAAAGACCCAGAAACGGGGCGAAGTTAGAAAATTATTTTAATTCCACCATTAATGTTTTGAATTGCTAATGTAGTCGTTATATTAAGCTCATGCTCGATGCAGATTTCATTAATTTGGGTATGATTTACATACATATTTGATAGGCTATTATGTCATTGTAATTAAATACAAGCGTCGAGTAATATTTAATAGTTATTATAATAATCATGTAGTGCAGTTAGTTTAAAAAGTTTCATATTATACAGGTTTGCTATATTGTTATGTACTATTAGAGAAATTAATTCATAGGCGATGGTGACCTACATCTGGTCGCTTTGTGTCAAACCCAACCGATAGATCACGACTAATATTAAATTGACACCTAGACCAAATGACGTAGGTCCGTCATCTGCCTATGAATAAATTTCATCGATGGTACATAACGATAGGAAGACTCCGTCGATCCACTAGCTTAGAGCTTTACCGAGAAATAAGCGGCCAAGTTCGAGTCTGACTCGCACACGAAGGGTTCCGTACAGTTATAAGGCAAAAATAGGCCAAAAATTGTGCTTTTTGTATATGAGCCCCCTTTAAATTTTTATTTTATTTTAATATTATTATTAATTATTAAAGTACATATATAATTAAGGTCTTTGTGAAAATTTCAAGTGCCTACCGTTTGCCATTATAGATATCGAGCAAAATAGGCCAAAAAAATCACGTTTGTTGTGTGGGAGACCCCCGTTAAATATTAACTTTATTTTGTTTTTAGTATTTGTTGTTACAGCGGCAACAGAAATACACAATCTGTGAAAATTTCAGAAGTCTAGCTATAGCGGTTCTTGAGATACAGCCTGGAGACAGACAGACAGACAGACAAACAGACATCAAAGTCTCAGTAATAGGGTCCCCTTTTTACCCTTTGGGTATGGAACCCTAAAAAGACGATCCACGCGTCGGGGTTGCACAGGGCTACATACAGGACTACAAATTACTAAATACTTAATAGTGCTACTGCAGGCTTGTAGAAAGTCGGTAAAAAAAGTACTAATCTGTTCTTTGATCTTCTTAATTGATTCATATTTACAAATTAATTGCCTGTGCCCCCAAAATGAAGTTTGAAAGATTTCATTAAAATGTTATTAGTGGTGGAAACGAATTAAAACGAGTTTAATACAATAAACAGCAATCACAATAATATTTGCTTATATCGATTCAAAGGCGGGAAACGTGATCTGGAAGCAGTTTCTTGGATTATATAAGACCAAGAGAGAGATTTATTAAGCGCCCTGTTTGTACTAAGACTACGTTTTCTACTTGACTGGCCTTGTAAGAGGTTGGTGAGTTCATATTATATTAAACCACTCGCAAAACCGCGTCTTTTCGTTATTCTCAGTGACGGATTAACCCTTAATCAAATTAAGCAATTGCCTAGGGCATCACGTCTGAGGGGGCACCAGAGGAAGCACAAAAAAATCCGTCCTTCGGGCATCATTCTCTTACGTCACCAAAAACCACACCAAAAAAGTTTCTAGGAAAAAAAACTAAGTTTTTAGGCGGTAAAGGTTTAAAGACCGATTTTAGTTGACAAACGGAGAGGGCCCCCCCCTAAGGGCATGGATTGCTTCGGGCATCAAGTAGTCTTAATCCGTCACTGGTTATTCTTCTTTTAATATTCAACTGTAGGCTAACAGTGTATCGTCATAAATATTTTCTGTACCTACACTAAAGTTACTGAGTGCCATAAATGCTTATATCTAAGCAAACACTGTCTTATTTTAGGGTCAGAAATATAAAAACTCGGACTTGTGAAACATTTTCCTATTTACTAGTTGAGTGATTCAGACGTTTCTAGAACACGCTTTGCACGATCATAAGAAAATCCGCAGTAAAATCGACACGTTTTATCTATTTTACGACATGATCAAACGCGGTGCAATTCGAATTTAGAATTCAAATACGCTATTTCTCTGTTCTCAACGCTGATTGGGTGATAGCTGGTAACGCATCCATGTTGCATATGCAATAAGGTGTTGCCACATTCGCGATAAGATTCAAATTGAATTGTAAAATGGCTACCTCCTATCCGCTACGAACTCCTCCTGACTTAGAGAAGACTCTAAGAATTTCATTTAAAAATAGTTTATTAAGAAGGTATATAAATTATTACTTTTTTTTAACACTAAACTTTAACATTTAAACTTTCTTGACTAAACATTTTGTTATTAAAGTAAAGGCATTCTTACTTCGTACTTAGTTCTAGAATTAGTAATCGCTATCCTAAAAAGTTTTCAGAATCACGACTCACAATAAACTCATCAACTAAAAAATATCGCGAGTAACCGACTCCCAACCGAATAACAAACTACGAATGACGATTTTTACGCGGCGTATTTCATAGCTAAGTGAAAAATATTGCTTATCGAAATAGCTATGTAAATCTAAATCCCATACATGAAAGTATTGCCAGGAAAATATAAGATCATTGCTTTATTTTTTTATCTCGCCAAGCTGGTGTTGAGATGAGGGATCATGAATTATTACATTTCATAGAGACGTCGTAGTGTATAAATCTAGTATTTTTAGTTTGGTCCGGGAGCCAGGTACATTTTTGGTCAATTATTTCTTCTCGAGCGAAACTTTGTAAAAAGCATAAGGGACTTATACTATGAATACTAGCGACCGTCAGCTGCGACTCCGTGGGTGGGGTGGGCAGTGGCAGCCTTTTTTTTTTTATGAAATAAGGGGGCAAACCTGTTAGAAAGCAACTTCCGTCGCCCATGGACACTCGCAGCATCAGAAAAGCTGCAGGTGCGTTGCCGGCCTTTTAAGAGGGAATAGGGTAATAGGGAAGGGTAGGGATGGGAAGAGAAGGGAATAGGGGAGGGAAAGGAAGGGAATAGGGTAGGGGAATTGGGCCTCCGGTAAACTCACTCACTCGGCGAAACACAGCGCAAGCGCTGTTTCACGCCGGTTTTCTGTGAGAACGTGGTATTTCTCCGGTCGAGCCGGCCCATTCGTGCCGAAGCATGGCTCTCCCACGCATGAAGAAAAAAAATTTTTTTTTAGTCATTTCCTCTCATTTGAAAATTTATCAGAGTATAGTTTATGTAGTATTTTAAAAGAAAAATATAGTCAGCTGACCATAACACGGTGGATTACACGTCAGCTGGCTCCTTGAACATGAAAAAAAAATTTATATTTTCAATGATTTCCTCTCAGCTAAAAATTTACCTGGTGATCGTTTATATGCTACTATGAATGAAAATTAATGTCAGCTTGCTGTATCTCAGTGGAAAGTTTGTCAGCTGGTACCTTGAAAGCTGTAACGCAACAGCATATTCTATGACCTACTGAAACTTATCAGCTGACGACTTTTCCCTTGACTTACAGCTAGCTGTTTTTTATTATTGTTTACTAGAGTATTTTAACAATTCTCTGATAAATTTTCATCCGAGAGGAAATAACGTTTCTTAAGTTATTTGGCGGTATGTTTAATTTGAGAGTTTTGATAACAAATATGAAGTTTAATATTGGAGGAAATGTTGGTATGAGTAAATTAATTATTGAATAATTTATTGTAATATATTAATTGATTAAAAAAACAATGAAAATTAATCATTTTCATTCTCTCTTTGGCTTGAGTCGCTTTCATCTCTCTCTAATCCACTGTCACACTGTCACACTATGGGCACACCCACGGAGTCGCAGCTGACGGTCGCTATATTCATAGTATAAGTCCCTTATTCATTTTACGAAGTTTCGATTGGAAGGGACTTGGTCATGAAAATCTGTCACTGGCTCCAGGACCAGTTGTGCTTATTCCATATCAGGTATCGTGCTATAAAAGTTGATAGTTCAATTGATTCGAAATCTTTAAAAATAGAATCTCGTAAAAGTAATGGCATAGAACATTTAAAATCAATTTACGCCATGTCAAGAATCACAGATAGGTTAATTCCAATTTAAGTTGGTGTTCTAAACGAAAACAGATTCGTCTGCGGAGCTCAGCGTGCGCGTCTCGTTACAACAAACCAAGTCATGAGAGCAAGCGGTTTCTGATTTCCTGAAATAACACTTGGCACTAGATAACAACGAAAGTCATTATTTGGCGTTGACAACAGCTGTACCACAATTCTATAACGAATAAAGTAAAGAAGAGAAACAATATAATATTTGTATGTGTGTGTGTCTCTTCTTTATTTCATTCTTCTTATTTTTAATTTCTTTATTAATTTTGCACTGAAATACAAGTTATAAAAAGTTAAAACATAGTTTAATAGGGGACTACTGCCTATGGAAAAGTAATCAATGTATTTTTTGCATTTAATTTTTTTTTTTTAAGTTAATCTAAAATTGATAAGGATAGAATAAAACGTCACTTTACATGATATGCACAATATTTTGTACCTTTTTGCTTTAAATTTTAAAAAACTTTCTTAGTAATTGCTATTTCCTTATAAATTATACCACCCCGTGTCTTCAAGTTAAAACTCTCTTATTCTAACTTAACTTTCGGCGAATGATTCACCTCAAGTGAGTTCTTTCGGTAATGAAGGGTTGAACTTCTAGAGCATATCAACGTTTACAAATCCGTTTCTCTTGGAATGTTAAGTTTATCACTAATTTGAGTCTCTAACTGCTTCAATCAGAGACGAATATTAATTACTTAATTGTAATTAAATAAAGATTTTGACAATTAAGCCCCATACATTATGTCAAACTCTTTATTAAATTGAAGGTAAATCATCATTAAATATGTCTGAGTGCGGATGTAGACTTGAATTGTTTGTTCTTTATCGTGTAATGTAGCTTTTGTCTTGGATGACTAAGAATCAAGTAAACTTTTAAATTAAGCAATTTGCACTGTCTATTATTTTATTAACATCTCAGGCTGAGATGTTAGTAAAATAAGATTTAGATTCTCGGCTCAAATAATTTAACCTATAATCCCGAATTTACACGATTTTTTTTTCCTGAATAAACTTTACTTTATTCAATCAAATCGGTATTTAATCGTGCCGAATAAAATATTGAACGTTTCGGGGCTGAGCTTATCAGCGGTCGGTTTCAAAAACTCCACTTGAGTGAGGTCGACACAAGAATCTAATCTCCGAGTGGAATGCGCTTTACGTCTGTATATTGCAATGAGTGAACCGATAAAAAGGCTTTCGGTTGAATCCAATTAGAATTTGTTTAAAGTACTTTAGCTAAGCAAGCTAGAAGCCAATTTTTGTCGACATTGTAGGCGATTGGTGGATATGCTGTTGATTTTTTTTTTTTGTTTTTTTTTTTTCATCTGACGTATTTATAAAGGTAACTAATATACTGGTGATCGACTGCAGTTGTACATTTAAATTAAATCTGGAATTAATTAATTACACATTAAACGAATATATGACATTTAAAGAAGAATAATGCCATGTAGGTACATGTTATAAAAAATCATTAAAATCTCTTATGACATAAATCATTCTATTTAAAATTTATTTATAATTATTATTTTATGAAGCTTATAATATATTTCTTTAATTGACAAATTATAATAAGTATATATTATATAAAAATTCTTTGTCAGGATAATGATGTATTAATAATTAATTTTATATAAATTTAATAATGTAATTGCACGCCATTGCTATGGGCTATGGCTAAGACCTTTATATCAACAACATTCTGGCAATAAAGACATTTAATTGATTGATTATAGCATACTTTTGACAAATATATTATAATAAGATTATAACAAACTACAGTTTGTTATGAACTTATTGCTGAGTCTGTTATTTGAAAAAATTGGCCAAGTGCGAGTTGGACTCGCGCACGAAGGGTGCCGTACCGTTATTGAGCGAAAGTTGGCAAAAAATTGTGTTTTTGTATGGGAGCCCGCCTTAAATATATTTTATTTTATTTTAATTTTATTATTAATTATTAAAGTTCAAATATAACTAAGAATATTGTGAGTATTTCAAGTGCCTACCTGCTTCCATTATTGATAACGAGTAAAAAAGGCCAAAAAAATCACGTTTGTTGTATGGGAGCCCCCCTTAAATATTTATTTTATTTTATTTTTAGTATTTGTTGTTATAGCGGCAACAGAAATACACAATCTGTGAAAATTTCAGAAGTCTAGCTATAGCGGTTCGTGAGTTACAGCCTGGAGACAGACTTCGAAGTCTCAGTAATAGAGGTCCCGTTTTTACCCTTTGGGTACGGAACCCTAAAAATACGCCAAGAACGCCTACAAAATTCGTACCTTTCTACATTACCTGCCTATGACGTTTGATTGATCAACGCGCAAAAATTTTGGCCAGACTCAGCTCATACTTTCTACCTTAACAGTTATAAATTCAGTTCCTTCGGGTACACGTACAGAAAAAGCAAAAGTTATTTGTATTTAATACACAAAAATTATTTTGACATAGCGATAATTTCAATCCTATTCTGCTTCGAACTCTTAAAGAGTAGTGGAAGCTAAACAATAAAATAGTAATGTATAGTTTATTTGGACGCTGTCAATCATTCGTGTACTAACCCACAAAAAAATACGTATTGAGTTATGAATGTAGTAATGTTCTTTAGATAATTTAGAACAAGACTGCATTAAAAATTTAACAACAAAAAAAATTGTGGGTTAGGACACTAATGCTTAAGGCCCGGTAGTCCCTAAAATTAGCAGGTCGATGTCTGTCAGTACGAATATCGACGTAAAGGACATTAAAATAACATTCATATCAGCGCGCCTTGTACAGTGGCGGTTACGACGCTCGCCGTGTCCTTGATAGGGCGAAATAGCAGAAAAAACCTTTTGCTTTTAGTATTACACAAATCAAATATATCAAATAGTTTAGGTTATGTTATGACAAAATATGTACTACATTTTTTGTTTTTCTAGAAAGTGTGTAATTTAGCCATAAAATGAGTTAATTATGAAAAACAGCGTTAATAATAGTCATCTTTGAGATTTTTTTCTATCGAGCAGAATTTTTCAAATTGTGTACTGATATATCTATTCGTATAGTAAATTTTCTCAATTTTAAAACGGTACTTTTTCATACTTAAATAATGACATTTCCTTTAGAAAAAACATTATTTAAAAAACCCATTTTACGTAGTTGCAACAACCACTGCACATTAAGGCGACGCCTTGATAATTTGGCTGTAGCGATATCGATTTTTCTCAGCAATGACTAAAGCTAAGAAATTAAAGTTCATTGTCAGTATTCATCATGTCTTTGTCTTTGAATTACCCATAGCATAACACGATTGGTCAACTTTTATAACACAGAATAATCAATCAAAAAAACCTCTGTAAAAAAAGGGATTCTAATTTTGCCAACAGAGAAGAGTGATGTAAGCTTCCAAAATTTGTACATAGATTGGTTCAAGCATACACTTTAATTTGCACATAGCTTATATGAAATATATTTATGGTTTTTAAATTACGCGACAAAAACCATTTTGTCGAATACGCCCTTTCCATTTCTTGCTGTTCCTTGCTTGTTTTCTATGAGAGGCCGGCCCGGCCACAAGCAATCTACAACATATCCAACACGGTTTTTTACTTTAACGCGACGTCACCTTAAAAGCGACCATTTATGATACCACATACGAACCTATGACTGAAACTAGGAGACGAGACCAAAAAATATTTTAAACGAGGCTTGGAAATGTCATTATGTTACGTACATGGTTGACGTTTAGTTAAACACCTTGTTTTAATTAAAACCTCGATAAGTTGACAACAAAAATATTCAGTTTGTACCTACGAATAATAAAAACTAAGGAAAAGTAACTCCATCAAAAAACATGTTCTACAATACTTGTCAAAAATGTGTACCCATTTTCAATACATTTGCAATATTTAGGTGGCCTTCAGCGGTATCAGGCTGACGTTACATGACAGTTCGAAAGGAACCAAATTTAAAACGGTAATAGTATGGGAGTTACGTTTCCTTAGTTTTTATTATTCGAAGGTTTGTACCTTATTTTTAAAATCAAAACATTCCATATAAATGTTTAGATTTATTGTTTGAAACATAAATCACTTTTTTTTATTTTCAGCCGTAAATAAGAATACTGGTTCCTGCGGGCGATTTTTCATCTTTATCTCTGTAATCAACGAAAGATATCCGGAAATAAATTATTCCAGCTCAAATAAATCGTGAAATAATTAGCCGCTTCCAGTATATCATTTAGATAAGTAAAAATCCGCTTTGCCGAGTTTATATTTTCAAAGAATTAAGGCGGTCGATAGATGCAAGGATTTGGCGAGTAACAATTTCCAAGGCCAGAATTTTTCAACCTGTGGGTCACGACCTCCTAAAAGGTCGTAAAGCTTCTATAGGGGAATCTCCAGAGGTCGAAAAATAAAAAGATTGATATATTGAGTAGGAGAATTTTAACAAACCGGTTTACATCACAAAAAAGCAAAGGATACGGAACATTTTTTCATACCAAGGGGGTCGTATCAAGAGGTTGAGAAACACTGTTCTAGACCTTTTCCGCGCGAAGCTGGCGACTTATGTAGGAGCGTTATTATTTAAATGTCGTACGATTTGCTGGCCGTGTTGGATCGGTCTCATTTCTTCTAAAGACTTTTGACAAATGAATAAGCGTCCTCTGATTTGTGGAGTGCGATTTGTTTTCGGAGGCCATTTAATCTGGTGATTCCCTCCGACTTTAAAATATGGCGTATGATTGTAGCAGTAACGGCGCAAGAATTGAGATTCTACGACGAGAATGGTGCCTAATCTCTCGTTAAATTCTTCTTTGTAGTCTAAAAAAATCATTTCAGTCCTCAGTAAAAATTAAAACTGAGAAAGCGGTAACAGAAAATATTCATACTGCTGCTGCATGACGTCAAAGCTCTGCAGAATCTCAGCGAACTGTGATTCATAGCGCTGGAGCAACTAACCATAACAAAATGTTTCACATGTCATACGCCGGCCACAATGCTATAAAGTTTTCAACAGTTAAACAGATATCCGATTATAGCGATTGTTGCGGGGACGATACGATATTTTTATTTAATTAAGTTCACCTAATATTAGGCACCTAATTAAATAACATATATTTAGCTCACAGATAGAAATATAATATAGTAATACGACATAGCAAACCTTAAAAATACTCTTTAATTGTTTTTTTTTTTTCAATAAAGAGGCAAAACTTTTACTTAAATTTAATAGCGCTCCTAAATAATTTCTTCTCTAAGTATAATTTATTATAAATCTATCTATTACTAAATTATTTCATTTCAAAATGCCTGCTTGTTTTGCCAATTTCATTTTTTTTAACGAGGAATTTGGTTTAATAAAATATTAACAGTCGTACGATAACCTATTATCGTCTGCTGTAAGCGCATCAGAATTCAGAAGTTAAACACAACTCGCAATTCCACAGCGGCCAGTTATACTACTGTATTTGACATTCGTGCATTCGAAAACAGTAAATAATTAATAATGATCAATTATTTATATAACATATATTATGTAGATAATATATTTTAGAGTAATGCGTATTCATATTTCATAAACCTAACATAACCTAACAAGCTCACAGGTTTAATATGAAGTCGATAGAGCGATCCATCCGCATTAAGTTCACCGAGGTTTAAAGCTAACCATAGAATAACGAATGGACTACTAGCTAATACGTCATTTTAGAATAATAGTACAAGACTAGTTTATTCGTCGAACAATTATATTATACCTTCAACATTAACGTCATAATATTTCCTAGTAGTTGTCATTCGGCTATGATGAATGCTCTCTATCAATTTTAACTGAAATCCCTATGAAACCCGATACAATATGTGATGTATTTTCAAACGAGAAATAAGATAAATACCGAAATATGAGCAGGAAATAATTTTGCTCGTGTTGATTTATAACAGGTACTTAAGTTGGCATAGTGCGGTTAATGAAAATGAAAATGATGTATCTCTATTAACTTTAAATCGACTTCCGTAGTATATTTACGTATGAACTACTCGGTGCTGTTTTTATGAAGATCGATTAGAATAGCAACCGTCTAGTATATGTGTAATATATTTCGTTTGATCCAGCGGCTCAAACTAGCGGCTTACAGTCGTAGCGGCTAGTCTTGCGTAAGAATCTTCGCGTAGCAGCCGCTACGAAAGCAAACTATGTAGACATCAAGGGTGTTAAAAATTTTAATGTCTTCTCACCACTTTAACTACTAATTACTTTAACTTCTATTAAAATAAAATATTTCCGTAAACAAGGTTAAAAATAAATTATTTTTTTAACAATTCTATCACAAAAGAGGCTTTTGTTGGGCGGCGTTAAGCGGCAGGATGTGGTTGACACCCTCGATACATATCGATGCATATTCATACCTCAACAATACAAAACCTTTTTTCATTGTCCCCTACGCCATAAAGGGGACTGCTTAATAACTGCGACACAAAATGTCAAGCTCGTCTCACCCGGAAGCACGTTTGATCGATTTTATTGTTAATATTAATAAAAGTTAATATTTACACATTTTTAAGATCACGTCTAATTAAATAAGTAGTCATTCTCCAACTATTTTACTAAACGCGTATAATATAATCTTAATTTTCTAAGGAGCTTACTTTAACTTATAAAATGCTAGTTCGTAAAAACCTTTTGTTTTCATGTCGATACTACATAATTTACAGCATTCAGTGGTTAGTATTAGTTTTCCTAATTTTTTCAACCCATTTCACCGTGTTGATGCAATAAATACTATCTAAAACTTGTCAAGCTGAGCGGCAATGTGTCATGGAGTAACAGGCCGTGCAAAAACAAGACAAATTGCACTATTTGTTCGCGTTTTGGTGATACTGTACTGCCTAGAAAATGGACACAAAAATCTCTAGATAAATTATATTTGATTCATAAGATACCTTTTCGTGATTACAGGGAAGTAACGGCAGATTTAACACGAAACTGAATTTTTTACTGTTGTGCTGCTAAAAATATGGTGAGAATTTTAGCATACTCGGTGGTAAGTTTAATATTAGATTCCCACTATTAAATGAACATTTAAAATTCTGTGACAACTGACAACTTATTATCAAGCTCCGCAAAAGTTCGAGAGTAGAAAAGTTTCCTACAGGAAGTCGGTTAAAATGAAACATAACTTCAATAAAAATAAACTTTGAAAGCACGTAGCACTTCGGTGAGTATGCAGCGAAAAGATGAATTTTATAATTCGAATAACTTAATTTAATTTTAGCATGTAAAAAATTCACACTCATTATCCTGGCAGAAACACCCATCACAATCTGAAGTATGCTGAAATTTAGAGTCGTAACGACCGGGGTATGTGTTGCCGTGATATTTTAATTATTGTACGGGATTCCTCAAATTGTAGTGGCGTGCCGTACTAGAATTAATACAGCGTAAATTTCAAATATTATGAACTTACAAGAACTTCGTTATTTCAACACCACGCTGTTTTTCATACGTACGAAAAAACTTGTATATTTTCGGGTTAACCTAGTATTTTTCTATAGATATTAAATAACTTTAATGTCATTTTATACCTTAAACGAAGGTTTTCAGGGTTTCAACAAGGTATATATTTTGGCAAAATACCGGTAGTAAAAATATTTCTGTGGATGGATTGCGAGGCAGCAAATGTAATATCATCGGTGAATTCATGAGCATCGAAGCAAATCGAATTATTGAGATGACAGTGCAGTCCGGCGGCCACAAGACACACATCAGCAATAACGTAACATAATATATCATGCGTGTAATATTTGATGTTATAATATTATAATATATTTTTTATTTTTACTCATTATATTAGGTGCTTAGAATAATTACCGCTGTTCAGGAATAGGTCCACAGTCTAAAGGAAACAAAAAATGATTTGAACATAGCTCGTCTCATTTATTGTAGGTACTCTATAAAGTTTCCCTGCATAAAAATATTTTATTTTTTATAAATTTTTGATACAAAATCTATCCGAAGTAAAATGTTTCGTATGTCACAAATTTAACATCAACAAAATATACTCTTAAACGTTGCCAAACTGAAATAATATTATCTTTAGGGTTCGCAGGAAATCCTTTTTCGGCGAAATTTTCATAAGCATATCCTTAACGGCTTATCAGAGGAAACATAAAAAGTGATAGGCTTTAGCGTTCAATGTCCACGTCGTGCCTCCATTCGGGATACTTAGTGGGGACAATAAATCTTCCTATATAAGGGTTGAGCGTTCGCCACGAGTTTTGTACAGACAGGATATCCGCACCGCGTCACGGGAAGAACGAGTGCGCATATTGAGACGTTAAGTTCAAAATTAGAATAAGTTTTTTTTATCAATACAATTTGAGTCGTCCATGGCTTTTCGCCCATATGCTTTTTAAAGGTTCCGTACCCAAAGGGTAAAAACGGGACCCTATTACTGAGACTTCGTTGTCTGTCTGTCCGTCTGTCTGTCTGTCTGTCTGTCTGTCTGTCTCCAGGCTGTATCTCAAGAACCGCTATAGCTAGACTTCTGAAATTTTCACAGATTGTGTATTTGTGTTGCCGCTATAACAACAAATACTAAAAATAAAATAAAATAAAATATTTAAGGGGGGTTCCAGTACAACAAACATGTTTTTTTTTTGCCACTTTTGCTCGATATCAATAATGGCAAGATGTAGGCACTTGAAATTTTCACATAATCCTGAATTATATGTGTACTTTAATAATTAATAATAAAATAAATATTTAAGGTGAGCTCCCATACAAAAAACACAATTTTTGGCATGTTTTTGCTCTATAAGTCCGACTCGCACTTGGCCGATTTTTTCTCTCGTTTATTGTTCGAACCAATTTGTCACATTTCATCTTTAATCTTGTTTTAGTCCATCACGCCTCAGGACTTTTTGATTTTTTTTATTATTATTGTCTTATCCTATGTTATTATCATATTTCATATCGTATTATGGAAGCGTAAATTGCGATATCGTTTGATAATTTCCTTTTAGATAAAGATAAAGCCTTTACGTATAACTTCACAAGGTTTCAACGTGTGGATGCTTAATTTACAAATATTTTGAAATTGTTTTGCAAAGTTAAATTGACTAATCATCGTGCCAGGGTCGGGGTAACGCTGAACGTTCTGCGTCTATTATCAAAGGCATTACAGTGTGTGATAATAATCGCGCCATAATAATTCATCGCGACAAGATTAATTTAGAATGTGATTAAGACGTGCGCTTAGCGCGCGTTTCTTGTCTACGTGTATAATCAAGTATTAACTTGTCGAAAATATATGAACATCGCAAATACGTGAGTTGTTCGTAACCTTTAAGATAATTTAGAAGTAAATTTAAATAACGGACAAATTTTATAGGTACTATTTATTTAGTGGCCATTAGTCTTGATGGTAATTATATCACAATGCCTGACTGAAAACATAAAATATTTTTTTTTCTACGTTCAAACGTTAAAAAAGTCAAATGGAAAACGAGCATAAAGTTGTTTCGATTGTCACTTAAATTTAACAAGCTCTAATTAAGCTTCCATCGTCGCATCTTAATCGCACATAAACCCTCGCTAAGAGTTTTATCGCCAAAAGGAGTTTATCGCCAATCAGCATTCAGCAAACGAAAAGTAAATGAAAAGTCATATGTATGGAAATATTCTGAAAAATTGATGAGCTCAGAATTAATATTCATAAAATGATAAACTTGACGTATTTATAAAATTATTGAATTTTCTTTTAGGTAAGTATACATAGATGTTACATTTTTATTTTTCTTTTATTTTATTTATTTATTTATCATCAAAATTAATTATACATTGCACATAAATATCTTACAGGTATATTAAGTATGACAAATATAATTTTGATATACACTTGGTGTTCACTTAAGAGCGGGCTGTGCAATTTTGCTGAGTTTTCTAATAAGTATTACGATCCCGGAAGACGATTGACTCAAATGTAATTGAGATTTATTTAATCATTGTATATTTATCTGATATTTAGCTAACGGAAAACACGATTCACTTATTTTGACTCGTTAGTTTTATTTTTCGAAATTATGAAACTTTTTGGGCATTTCAACAAATATCTGTTACACTTATTGAGTTACTATCATTAAATAACTTGCACAACTACAATCACACACTTTATAAAATAATAGCTAAAGGAAATATTAGTATTGTATTTAGTTTTTAAGTAATCATCAAAAAACAGTTTTGGGACTTACGACCTTTACTTTCGTGCTATAATGCGGGAACCGTTGTTACGCGATATTGTTCACTATTAGCTGCAGCCTAAAGTACATTGCCCGGGAGCACGATTCATGGGATTATTGTATCACGATTGGAGGATAGCGTTGTGTGTAGGCGGGGCTAGCGTTTTCACAGCGCGCTCTTAACCCGTCGATCGTGAGAAAACGAGACACAATAGATATTCTATTGTGTCTTGGACGCCGGTGACCGTATGGGGCTTGATGAATTAATAATAAGTCTTCTGTGTCCGAACTAGATAAATCTGTATTTCGGACCACAATGCTCTTCAGTTTGCAAAGACTCTATAATTAAACAGAAACAAATTGTAGTAACAATTATTATAGATGTTACATAATATACCAGAGATGGCATTTTTCTGATGAAATATGGATTGAAATTAAGGGATTGCCATCAAATAACATTATTTTTTCTCAATGTGTATTGAAAGATTTTATGCCCCAGTGCTTGTCTTGACACTCATTGACCAGTTACGGATCATTAATTTTCAAAATGTGTTGATGTGTGGACAATGACGTGTCCAAAATATTGTCTTGTGCCAATAGTAACATCCTTGAACTTTTTACTTGTTTAGGTTAGGGTTGCCAACCGTCCTGTTTTCCCAGGACATGTCCTAGTTTTCTTAGTGTCCTGGGACGTCCTGGATAGTTTTTAGATAGCGTCCTGGGTTCACTACAAATTGTCCAAGTTTAAAATTTTGTTGTAAACAAAATTGTTTGTTTTATATTATGATAAATATTTTTAACTATATTGATTTATCTATCAAAAGACATTATTATTTTAATTTCCTGAACCTTAGTGTCTTTTGTCACTAGATAATTCTATTATTCTACTATTGCGAGTCTAGTGTCCTGTTTTTGGGCGAAATTGTCCTGGTTTTTGTAACTTCAAACCTGGTTTTTTAAATTTTAGGTTGGCAACCCTAGTTTAGGTGTGACTTAAGTGAATTCACCTACTATCCCAGTAGCAGAGTATTGCTATAATTTGATATAAGTCTGTAAGGATAGTTGTAAGAATGAATATTAAATAAATAAATAATAACTTGTTCTAATAATGTGATGCATTACAAAATTGTACAGAAATAATATTAATATTAGTCATCCACACGTATTACAATGTGCTAACAACATCTTGAGCTGCATTATGCACACGGCACGGAGATATTTGCAGTAATTGTGTCGTATTATGCGCGACAGATATTAATTCAATTAACTGCAGACCTACCTTAATTGCCTGTCCGTGCTTACACAAGTGTGTTCTTCACCTAATCCATAATGAAAAAGATATTTCTAACTACACCTAGCGAGAGTTTTGATTTTGGTGTTTAGACCAACTAATAAAAAAACAGTATTTTATACATTAGGATTAACAAAGTTTTCTGTAAAAACATGATTCAAATTAGGACCTGGCAAGTAGAATTTAAGCATAAGAAAGATATGCTGTCTATTTCCATTTTAAGATTTGTCAAATAATTTAAAACAAACATTGTGTATGAAATCAAATTTCTATATAATTTGTGACCGCACAAGTTAAGGCATGATAGTACATTAGTAATGAGGGTTTCCACAGAAATGCCGCAACATTGTATGGCTTAGTTTGATTGATGATCGGCCATCAGGGAAGAAAAAGTGAAAAAATGGTCCCGCTCGAGACCGCATTTGTGATCCTTACATCGCGAAACTAAATGCAATGTTCTTTACCAATTGTTTCTCAATTTGTATTCTTTTAAAAGTGAACACAAAAATGTAATGTTCTGTGGTCATAATTAATGTGCATTGTACCATCGAGGAAATTGATTCCTAGGCAGTTGACGGACCTAAATCGTTTGGTCGGCTTATGTCAATTCAATGTTAGCTGTGATCGGTCGGATGGGTTTGACTTAACGCGACTAAATTACTTGGTCCGCCGTCTGCATAGGAATCAACTTCTCTGATAGTACAATATTTACTATCTATTGCTAATTATTTAATTCAAGCGATTCATATTTTGATAAAAATTTATCTCAAATGGAGAGAAGATGATGGATGAAGATGATTAACACCACAAAAGGTTTAGCTGTCAAGTCGAAGTCACACTTTCATATTGTTCAATTTGAATGCATCATCCTAATTCCTACCTATAAGTATACTAAGTTTTAATACATATATTCTAATAATGAAGTTTAGTAATAAATTACTCAATTTAATACCTGGATTCCAGATAAAGCTGTCACGGCCTGACCAGAGCATCACTTAAGTCGTTCCTGCAGCGGAGCGTTTCACACCTGCTTTCTCACTGAAATGCTACCGCGGCTAAATTGAATGTCAGGAAGATGAATACAACCAGAAATATGAGGGAATTAATAACCAAACACGGGTTTCGTTGATTAAATTCTTCAGACTCCTGGATGTGAACGGTACTTTGCGTATGCAGTGCACGAAAACGAATTTGAACTTTAAGAAAAATCAAGACCTCGCTTTGAGATTAGAGTTTATTGAGTAAGAACTTAATTGTGATATTTTTTTACGTTTACTGTTAATTGTTCATTTTCACTGAAAAATAAAACCTCAATGTATCTGGAGGTTATCACAATTTATCCCCAAACTAGATAGAACGGGATGAAAGTTTGTTTATACAGTTTCCGATCTATTTTTCACGTGGGCGAAGCGTATTGAGCTCCGCTGTAACCTCGAGAAATGACAATTAAAAGTTTAATATAGCCGCCGCTCCGTCTGATTCCCGCCCCAAATACTTTTGTCGAGTACTATTAAACTATCTTTTGTTTTTACCGCCCCAACAGCTGTCGAACTATCTGCAAATTCCGAACAATCCTGAGTATTTTACCTTTTCAAGTTATGAAATTACGCCGTCCTCTTAAACCAAGTTATTTTACAATCACCAAGAATTAGCTATTTAATTTAATATAAATGTGAAAAGTTAAACATATTATTTGTTTAAAATTTGGCATCAACATTGTATTGTTAGATTAAAATACCTTAAACGAATAACTAGTATCCAGTATATAGTTAAGCAGGAATATATATTTTTAGGTAGGGAAACCTTAATTAATTAAAAAAAATCAACACCAATTCTATAAATCTAATTTAACACTTTAAATAAAAATTAAATAACAAAACTAAATCACTAAATTGCTAACAAACTAATTAATTACAAAATTAAACAAAACAAAGTAACAAAATTACTAATTAATTACAAAATTTAATGGACAAAGTAACACAAGCAATGGCACGTCTATCTCGCACGAATTATCTCAAGGGAAAAAGAGAGCGAGTCACGTGGCGAGGCAGTTTTTATACACTCTGAGGGGTAGGGGGGTGGCTAGGTAAATCCGCTTCTGGTGTTGCCACTAACAATATTATAAATAAAGAAATAAAGCGTTGGCGTTGTCTAGATTATTGTTAATCTAATTACTTTGAAAAGGGTCATTTGCTTTAGAGATTCATTTATTTTCTAGTCTAGAGTAAATAGAAGAGGTAGCGGAGCTACAGAATAAGTTAATTTACCCGCCGAGCGGGGTCGTTCGTCTCGATATAATTAATTCGAACGATCCTTAACATAATATAATCTCGGGACGATCGGCCATTTTAATTAATCTTGAATTAGCGGATCAATCGATGCCCGCAGCCTCATGGTAATTGGCCGCGGCCAGGGTGAGGCGGACGGAGGAGGCGCGGAGCGGACAATGTTCCATAAATGTGCCATTCAACACCTGATTATGGCACGAGAAATTGAGGGTTTGAAACATTAATTGACATCGCAGTCCGCGGCCTGCCGATTAGAAATTAATTTTATTTTCAGCAACATTTGCGACTTTGAAGAGTTATGAAAGTACTATTGTATCTATTATTGCCTATATTTGATGTATACTGCGGTAAAATCAATTAGTTATTTGCTTTTAATTAATGAAAAAAAAAGTATTAATTTTTGTATGACTAGTTCAGAAAAAAGTATTCCGCTGTAGGTTTCATCTTAGGTACGCCGCCTTATATGAAATCTACTAGGGTGATATAGTACTTGTTGTATTACCGTTATTCCAGATACAATCAAACTCTGTTTGAATTACTGTAATTGCGTCCATCCAACTGCGGCCCGCGTCTTCTATAACTATCAATGTAATATGACTATTGCATCAGTCTACCAGATCTAATTAATATTGTTACAAAAAACCGGCCAAGTGCGAGTTGGACTCGCCTATGAAGGGTTCCGCAGCAGCAATAAGGTTTATTTTTATGAAATTAAAAGGTTTTTGATTTATTTTTTTATTTCAGTTGATTTAATGAAAGTTATATTAAGTTTACCATTTATGACGTATAAAAAAAAACTCCTTGTTAGATTTCGTTTAAACCAATTTTCGTTGGTAGTTTTTATAGTAAAGTACATCATATATTTTTTTTAGACTTATCATGCCCCTACTTTCGAAGTTAGAGGGGGGGGGGGACACACATTTTACCACTTTGGAAGAGTCTCTCTCGCAAACTATTCAGGTTAGAAAAAAATGATATTAGAAACCCCAATATGATTTTTGGAGACCTATCCATAGATACCTCACACGCATAGATTAGATGAAAAAAACATTTTTTTGATTCAGTTGTACCTATGGGGACCCCTAAGATTTTTAATAATTTTTCCATTATTGTATCAAAATATTAATGCGGTTCACAGACTACATCTAAATACCAAATTTCAATAGTATAGCTCTTATAGTTTCGGAGAAAAGTGTCCGTGACATACGGACGGACAGACAGACAGACATGACGAATCTATAAGGGTTCCGTTTTTTGCCATTTGGCTACGGAATCCTAAAAAGGCATTCTAAATTCATGTGAACACTTTCTAGGAGAATCGATAAGTGAGATTTATACCAGCTGTTGTAAATTGTTAGTTTGTTACTTTTATTACTTTTTATCGATAGATGTTAGGTATTGATATCACTTAAAAATTCGACATTTAAAAAAAATACACTGAGTTTAAAGTTACTTTGGGCGTACATAGAGTGAATAAAAGTTATAGAATCAGAAACTTGTATTACATGAAATTCGGCGCAAGCCATCGCTCCAGACCACGGTCTAAATAGACGGCGTCCGCTGGGATTTGGAACACAGCACTACAAGCCATATATTACCGCCAATTTTCCGTGAGTGCCTTCGTATTTCAGCTGTGGGACCCACTTTTGGCGATAGTTCGCTACCAATTCCATCCCCTCCGACCCTGGTGATTGGTTCTCTGTGTGTATTATATCAAGAAGTAGAGTTTATTATTCGAGTAAATGATCAATATTGTGATGATTGTATTTATATAACAACACAATAATGCACAATAAGGAAATCACTTAACGCAAAAACCAGCCTCTTTCAGGCTTAATAAAATTCCATCCCCATTCATTTTTGGAGTTAAGCACACAAATTTTCAGTATATTAAAAATGTTAGGAACTTGTTTACATCTTACATCATCCATCAACGGAAGTGGGATGATTAATTACGTATACACATTATCGACAGCTCCGATCGCTATTCAAAACTCCATTAAAGTGTAAGAAGGCACACCAACAAAAAATCCCCCCTTCCCCATTATTGGGGAGATATCTGATCGGTGCTAATGAACGCTCGTAAATTACTTCCTTTGATAACACAATGATTGTTTCTTTTTTGTCTTAATTTTTCTCTTAATGAGCTGTATTTTATGAAATATTTTTAGGCGTAAATAAAATTGTTATGTGATTACATTGAAATCATCGAGATATTTATTTTGTAGCTTTGTTTTAATATCTTCAATCTCGTAACAGATATTAGCATACTACTTCTCTTTTTTCCGCTTCTAAAAATGTGGCTACGTAAACTCCATTATATAATTATCTCCCATCCACCAAAATTTATTTTCTCTAAAGCTCTGTCCACTATCGTCTGCAATATTTAATAAAGGCTTATGGGAGCTAATATTATATCCTTAATAAACGCCTGAGCGTCGTAAAGTGTTCTTAGCTTATCGCACTAAGCTCGTTAATTTATTTAATAGGCTAACGTCCTAATGGGCGTTATGATAATTCCCCACAATTTATATACATCGCAAATAAATTCTGTAGCGTATAAACCTACGGTTTAAATATACCTTAAGACGAATTAAACCTCTGTTAGCTTGATTGGTTATTCTCTACAATAGTTATTAACGCTCATACTCAGAGACATTTAATGATGATTAAACGTCAATTTAATGGAGAGTTTGACAGATAATGTATGAGACTTATGTCAAAATCTACATTTAATACGGTCCCCCCATACGGTCACCGGTTACCGAGACACAATAGAATATCTATTGTGTCTCGTTTTCCCACGATCGACGGGTTAATTACAATTAAGTAATTAATGTTCATCTCTGAGTGCGGCAGTTAGTCTGATATATTATTATCATTTCAAGAATAGATTTTTCATTAGATATGCGAAATTGTCAGCCTGTTGAAAACTTCATGCTGAAATTTCGAATGGAGTAGTTTTACGACCCGGAAAAAGGTACAGCAATTATATTATTAAAGTGAAATAATGTTATGGTCCTACATAAAATGAACATGGACGAAAACAGAATAGCAAAGCTTTGGCAAAAACTAAGAGATAGTTTCACACTTTTGAGAAACATGCAATTATGAAACCCTCCTGGATTTCTCAGCAATTCCTAGAAAATGTCTACGAATTCGAGGCTGTTAAGGGCACCTTCTTCCAAATTCACGTTTCTAGAATGAGTAATTTTTAAAGAAAGCGCCATTCAAAAAAACTTAAAAATATATACATGTATAGATACATCTTTTAACTAGTGACTTTTTTGGTTAGAAACACAATACAGATAATTTTACTCGATAAAAAAAAATTCAAAACAACCTCGATTTTAAAAACATTTTGAGTTTTATAGGACTTACAGGGACTCAATCAAAAAATAATTTGGGCAGTTCGATTACTATTAAAATTTTACAGGGAAATGATTGGATACATGTTTAATTATAATATTTTTTTATCTAAGTAAAAAGGTTTTTTCTCCTATTTCGCCCTATCATGGACGCGGCGAGCGTCGTAACCGCCACCGTACAAGGCGCGCTGATATGAATGTTATTTTAATGTCATTTACGTCGATATTCGTTCGCACTGAACAGACATCGACCTGCTAATTTAGGGAGAAGGCGCCCTTAAGGAAAAGGACGACATATTGTTTCAAATTATTCGATACTCACATACTAGTATGATATTTGTATAAAATTGAATAAGTATTTTAGGTACTTACTAGAATTGTGCAAAACTTGTACCAACGCCTGTGTAAAATGAAATTCCCCGTTATGCTAGCAAAGTATTTTTATAACACCACTAGATGTTGCCTGCAACTCCGTTGTTTTAAACAGACATTCGTTTATCGTGCGGGAACCGTACATTTTTCCGGTATAAAAATTATCCTATGTCCTTTCCCGGGACCCAAAGCATCTTCATACGAAATTTCATCATAATCGGTTCAGTGGTTTAAACATGAAGAGATGACAAACAAACAGACAGACACACTTTCGCATTTATAATATTAGTATGGATGACTTACGAATATTTTAATGCCATAAACTCTATGTTATTCAAGGTAACTAATATTGATAAATAACATTGACGGATATTTTACTTTAATCGAAGTCTTCTATTTTGTACAAGTTCTTAAGAGCCGAGGGAAAGGCTTTTAGCGAATTGAATAGTCAAGGAGGCATTCCTTAACGCTATCTCGTTTACGAATAGCTACTCATTGCGACGACTGACCTGTTTCATCAGTACACGCATAAATATTTACTTCTATAGGTATTAAAACAAAGATTTTCTAAGATGCATAGGTACCTATACGTCATCAACTAGATTAATAAAGTATACCTATTGATAATAATCTTCCCTAATAACATAAATGCGAAAATTTGTCTGTCTTTCTGTAATCGTTCACGCTTAAAAAGACTTGTTTTTGGTCCAAATAAACGGTCATTAACAAAAGTTTTCACTCGGAAAAATGTATGGTTCCGATGAAATAAATTAATTAAGTGCTGTTAACAGATAATTTAAACAAAAATAATTTATGCTGATTGAATGCCTAAACTTATTTTTGTTTATAAGGATTTAAAAAAAAAACATAATTATATCGTCATGATTTCATGGAATTTAAATATAAATGAATATCGTCCTGTTCCGGGCCCAGTAAAAGCTTTCGAAGAGTTTCAGCCAAATTACGTGACCAATTTCATCGTTTCTCTAAATCAATTAATGTCTCCGTCACATTGGACATTCAAAAATATATTTTTCAAAAACATTTTTAATAAAGATTCAACGTCTCTTACTAAATTATAATTTCTAATAAGAAAACATACTTTATATTACCAAAATATTTTCCAAGAAAGAAATAAATCCCTTTGACACACTCAAAAATCTATTATGATGTTATACTCGATAACATAAAAGCATTTATTGCGAATGTATTTAAAAAGTTTTCTAAACACGCTTTAATATAACGCTATAAATTATATTTTGGAATACCGCCGGCCGTATGCAACATTGATAAATGACTCGGGGGATAAAAAGACAAATTTAATATCGTATCTCCGAGGAAACCATTACTTCAATGCAGTTTTTATTAAATTCCAACACGAGAAAAATTATAGTGATAATACATACAAAGGTCGTGGCCTATTTACTTTGAAAGACCATTCCGACTGACAGATGAAGGACAGCCTCGGGAAAGAGTGCTAAATTAATTAATTTCAACGTGCTTTACAAGCTTGTATTTTTTGTATTCTAAAGAAAAATTCTATCTCTGTATTATTATTTAGTTATTTCATGTTATAGCAGTAACATGTGTTTTAATTACCGAATAACCTTAACTACTTAAATAGTTAACCTAAAATCAATTAAAGATTAAGCAGCTAACGGTCTGTTTCACCACTTTCTGATAAAGTGCCGGATAGGCTATCCACAACTTATTTGACAGATTTTCCATACCACCAAGTGGTGAAACAGGCCCAGAGTATGGAGAATCAGGACTTAACTTGACAGTCTATTCACAACTTAACTTGACAGATAAAGTATGGAGAATTTGTCAAATAAGTGGTGCATAGCCTATCCGGCACTTATCAGGAAGTGGTGAAACAGGCCCTAAGTGTAATAAAATGTAATTTTATTCTGAAAAAAAAACTTAATACTTAAACGAATAGTCTAAATCATAGTGCGGTGAAGTAAATTTCAATTTTGGTGAATTCCTACGACGTAGGGTATGTGATTCCCGATAAAATATAGCGCCCTACGTCTGGAATGACGACGTGTTCTAGCGATATGGGCTATTACCGAACAAAACCCCTTTTATGGCTTAATAACAATAGATCAAAGGTTAAAGCGAAATCAGTCATACACTTGCTGGTACACGACCTGATAGTAGATGTTGTGTTATTCTTGTGTTTTTATTTTTTCATTTTATTAAAAGTAATTTGAGTCGTTTATGGGCTTTTATTTATAAAATACCCGCAAACGGGTCACCTGATGGAAAACAACTACCGTCGCCCATGGACACTCGCAACATCAAATTCAAATTCAAATTCAAATTCTTTATTAAGCATACAATAATATACAATAGTATAAAAGCTAGGTAGCGTACATCACGTCGTCTCATCCCATGCTAAGTAAAAACTTGTGTTATGGCAATCAGACAACGGATGCACGCCGAACAATTTTATCCTAATATATATTATTTACACATTCACACACACAATCATACTACACTTTATCACGTAAAGTCTCTTTCGGCGACGTGATGCGCGCTTCGTTCGGGAGCCTCCCCCGGAACCTCCGGTAAACTACACCAGCGGGCCAGAACTCCTGCACCTCGAAGATGGATAAAACTTGAGTCGGCACTCTCACCACAAAGGAACTGAAATTCACTTTGTGGCGAGAGTGCAGACGCTCCACCCTCAAGGTGTAGGTGGTCTTCTCGCGGATGTAGTTCGCGGATCAGAACAGCTGCAGGAGCGTTGCCGGCCTTTTAAGAGGGAATACGCTCTCTTCTTCAAGGTTTGAAGGTCGTATAGGTCCGGAAATACTGCTGGTGACAGTTCGTTCCAGAGTTTTACAGTGCGCGGCAGAAAGTTACGTGAAAAATGCACGGTGAAAGACTGCCACTCATCAAGGTGATGAGGATGGTATATTTTTCGCGTGGATTGATGGCTAAAAGTTGCAGGAGGTATGATTCCGAACAATCCCTCAGAGCACTCCCCGTGATACAACCGATAGAGGATGCAAAGTGAAGCTACATCTCGGCGTAATTCCAAGGGGTCCAGCTTGTTTGAGTCAACAATTCGAGCGGCCCTTCGTTGGATACGATCGAGAGGGAGCAGTTGGTATTTTGGCGCCCCTGCCCAAAGATGAGAACAGTATTCCATTTGAGGCCGAACCTGCGCCTTGTAGAGTTGTAGGCGTTGGTCTGGACTGAAATACTCTCTCGCTCTGTTAAGAACACCAAGCTTCTTCGAGGCTAACTTGGCCTTACCCTCTAGATGATATCGGAACTGGACTTGATATGTTTACGCCAAGTAAACATATCCTTTGTATGTCGCTTTTTTATGTAATTAATTGTTCACGTTCTTTATTTTTGTGTTTATAAATATTAGACGTATATCGTTGTATGGGATTTTGTTTTGTTGGATGTTAAACTGTATGTGAGCAACAGCAAGTCGGCCTAGAACAATGAACAGGTCAATACGTCCGGCACCAACCATGTACAAAATTCCTCACGATGTTTTCCTTCGCCGTGTAAGCGTCCATATTATGTACTTTAAGATCTCAAAATGTCCTGCACTTGCACGAGTGCGAATCAAAGGTCTGCTTACTAAGCCAAGCTCTGTACAAATACCATACTAATGTCGATTACCCTTTTTTTTACGGGCAAATGGCCCACCACACATTCCCATCACTGCAACTCCTGTGTCGCCAGGATCAACGGTGGTAACCAACCACGAAAAAAAAACCTTTGATATGATCTCAGGAGTGCCCGAGGGACACGCTAAATCCTCCAAATCAAGACATTTCGTTGCGAGTCCCAACCCGCAACGAAATTAATCAGAAGAAAGGTAGGAGGAGTAGGAGATAAGACTAATAATCACTTTAACACTCACATCAGTACCTTTAATATTTTATAAATTTTACATGTTATTAAAGTTAATCCTAAACGCCACGATCAACAAAACAAAAGCGAAAAAGAGAAACGTAACAAAATATTTTAACAAAGTGAAATGAGAAGGCATTTTGTTACTCAAATAATATTGCCAATAGAGGCACTTGCTAATATAATGCTTTTTTCATGGATAACATTTATTAGGAAAAGAATAGGTTATTCCTTACTGGGCTCTATTGTTCGCAGTTTCCACTAAAATAAATCATTGTTCCCTAAAGACGATTTTATTCGGCCCTCGGTAAGAAAAAATACTTGTTTTAAGTGAATTGCGGGCCCTTTGAGACTAATCGAACTAGGTTTAGGGATTAAGCCGTCGATATGAAATAAAAATAGTTCAAAGTAAAAATTTTCCTGAGGCTTATAACAAAACAGTGCAATTATATTATGATTATTATATTTTGATTTTCCTTTCTTTTATCAAATATAATAACCAAAAACAATTCAACTTTCTATATGACCGGTGAGTTATTTTAATACTTTCAATATGCTTATTGCTCAGTAAATGTCTGACAAACAACATCTAATTTTAATTATTATTATAGAAGTATACGTCATGTTTTATAACCCATTCCACTAAACTGATTGTAATTTTAAGGCAGTTACTCGCTAAATAAGACACTGTCACTATTTCTTTGTTTGAGTCAGATTAAACTTGAGAGATTGAACATTAAGATAACAAAGATGACATTACAGCAAAGTAAAATAAATAATGATGATAATAAAAACATTTAAAATGCTGACTCTTCTACATCGACGTTACTATTAAAATAAAACAGATTTATTGTTCGCCGGTCCCTGCTTAATCGTTTGGATATATTTCTTTTAACGACCTTGCTAAATTGATACGTTTTAGGTGTACTAGGAATAAAAACACGACACGTCGCTGTACCGTATCTACGAGTACTTCAAGTAACATAAGAATTTAGTTACTACAATAAATGTTTTGTTACTACAATACATATAAATTGTTAATAATAATTCAATCAAATATATAGAAGCATGAAAAAGGGACTTAAGTTTTTCAATTTTCCTAACATATTGTTATCATGTATGTTATGAAATAAAAATCTCACAACTTATATGTATAAATCTCAAAAGAGTTTATGGAACGTAAAGTTTAATTTGGATTAAAGGATTTAACTCTTTAGCTTTATACAGCGTCATGTTTGTTTTTTTAGGACTATTTTCCTCAAAGAAAAATTAATGAAATTGATATAAATATTCTTTATCGAATTGTCCAGTCTGGAGACCCCTTTTCCCAGGAAATGAGTTATGCAAATAAGCTAGAAGAGGGCTCTAAATATAAAATTGAATTAATTAATCTTAGCTTCAAGGATTAAATTAAAGACAATTTTGGTACTTGTAGGTTTAGGTAGGATAGATTTTTATTTGAGCTTTTTTAAGGAAAAAATGTGGTCGAATAATTATCGACACTCTTTTGGAGTCTTTGAGGCTACTTTGTCATTTAAGTAACACTTTAAAATATGATAAAATGGCCACAATGTTTAACTATATTCTATATTACACATATACATCCTGGATCTAAAAACTTTTATCCGTTTTGACACCATTTTATTTAGAATGGTGTCAAAACGTATAAAAGTTCTTCAGCTGCATAAATTGTTGATATAATAATATTTTTAGTTAAAGTCTTAACAGTATGATAAAATATAAACGAAGTTAACAACGATTATCTTAACGTTTTTAAGCTCCAATACAAATGAAAAATTTAAACAGTGTTGAGTTAGGACAACGAAACGAATGGCCAATCGTAAATTCAGCGGACAGGTTTTAGCTAAGGTTTAAATTTAACTAATTTGAAAATTTAAATCCCTGTGGTCGGTAAAAACTTTAATGAAGAGAAACGGGACCAGAAAATTATATTATTATAGTGAAACCTGAAATGTGGTGTAAGGAACAAACTAGTGGGTGATATTAAAATATGCTTGGAATCTATGGAGTTATAGTATGTTTCTGTACATTTTTGAGTAGAGGAAAACAATTAATGAGTGTTCCTCATCATCATTAGCTCTGTCTGCTTGACATGCGTGCGGTCAAATAACTTTCTAGTTACAGTGACTCTTAAGATTTGTCTTAGTTTTGAGAGTGGTACCAGCAGCTACAAACAAATGATTGTATCGGATCGGATCTCCTCGACATGAGACGTGTAATATCTAGGAGGGAAACGCTAGGATAGAATGACAGTTTGTAGCTAAAAGTCGGTCTAAAGGTAGCTTTCCAAACTTTGCCGCAAGCGATCGAGACCGACAAAAATTCAAATAAAATTTGGCATTTTATGTAAAGCTACATCCTGCATTAAATTGGACCAAGCACTATAAACCCTAGGGGATAAGTTAAACGCTAGCCAGAGAACATTTGAAATGACGCGTTACGAAAACGAAATTGTCCTCGTTATTCAGTAACCGCTCTCTGCAGGCATCAAATTTTAAACTAGATTTCATATCAAGGTTATTTAGTCTAATATGAAAAGACTAATCTAAAGTTTTTTAAAGTACGTAGATATAATATTTGTTCTTGATAAAAGTAGTAAGAGTTGACTTGTTTTAGTTTCTTCTTCTTGCCGTGGTGTATTCCTTGGGAGGTTTGTGATCATCGTGGCTATTTTGTTAATATTTTGGTATTTTCCAAACTATTGTCAAATATTTGAGTGAATTTATTCGTCTGCCGCCCAGGTCTCCTATTCTGCCACTAACATTTATATGATTAATTGAAAGAATCTACTTTTTGTTGTTTCTCATAACATAACAAAAATAATCGAGTTTTCGTCTTATTTCCTAATTTAAATCATTACAACTGTAAAGTGTAAGTACACTTTATAAATACTTTAGCAAGTGATGTTAATGAAGGTGATGTTAATTAAGGCTTTAAATAATACATTGCTGAGTACATTAGTACTTTTAAGGAAATATAAACATCTAATCTTCTTAAAGACTCTTGTGTCGACTATTAGATACTTTTGGGTGTATTTTCCATGCTTTCTAACTTAGTCAACCGTGAATTTCGGCTAAGGTAATTCATTTTGACGCAATATACATTTTCTCTACATTGAATCGATTACAATTACTGTGTAAATAGTATGTTTTAGAGTTTTATTTGTCTCCTACGACTCCGTTAGCGCTATAGAATCTTAAGGCAACCGTACTTTTCCCCCAAAAAAATGTCCTTTCCCGTAATTTTTCTCTAAATCTGTTACAAATTTTATCAATGGTCCTGTAGTAACGAAGCCTATTAATGTATCAGCAATCCAATTCAGAAAATATTGTATTCTTCATAGAAATGTAAACAAACAAAAATATAAAACATGTGTTAAATATTACTTTTTCTGACTGTACACTTAGCAATTGTCCGCATGCTACTGATTACTGGGCGCACAGTAGTAATTTGACAATAAATTATTTCCGCAACAACTAATAAAGCAAGCGCAGCTGTAGATACAACGTGAAGCGAAAGCTCTGATGTTAGGGCGTGTTTACAATAATTTACAGTTATTACAAGGAAAGTTTATCGGGAATAAAAGTAACTTTTGACATAAAAGATTTTTGTCATAATATAAATAGAGCCCTTTGCCGTTGCAGAATCTTTCAAAAATCATTATTGACGCCAGGTCAAATATTTTTTGTGTATGAGTAAGGGTCAATTCAGACCGCAACGTGACGATGTATTTCTAAAATTGTATAGATTTGACAGTTTTGCACGACGTCTCACGTAATTGAAATTCTGTCAAATCCATACAAATTTAGAAATGCATCTACGCGTCGCGTTGCAGTCTGATTTAACCCTAAGAGAAGAAGATAGGTACCGTTTTAAAGATAAGTGTGTTAATAATTATTACGTTGCGTTGATCATGTGGGACGAAGCAATTGATTATTAGACGAAATATTTTCTTTTTTGCTTATTTTAATCTATACTAATATTATAAAGCGGAAGAGTTTGTTAGTTTGTTTGTTTGTTTGAACGCGCTAATCTCAGGAACTACTGGTCCGATTTGAAGAATTCTTTCAGTGTTAGATAGTCCATTTATCGAGGAAGGCTATAGGCTATATTTAATCACGCTAAGACTAATAGGAGCGAAGAAATAGAGGAAAATGTGGAAAAAACGGGGGAAATTATTTAAAATAAGACTAATAGGAGCGAAGAAATAGAGGAAAATGTGGAAAAAACGGGGGAAATTATTTGAAAGGGCTTATCGAACGAACTACTTGAACAATTTTTCTGTCATTTGGCACAGATAAGAAGTAGACTACGTGAAGGATCATGGGCTATTTTTTGTGGACTAATTTGTCTGTGTAATATCTAATTTACGCGGGCGAAGCCGCGCGGTACGTCTAGTCTGTGTAATAAAACTGAAAGTTTCTAAACTCAACAAACTTGAATTTAATATTAATTGTAATACAATATTAAAGTTAATGTTATGGTTACGTATATGTGATATGGCAAAGTAATTTTAGTATGAAAGCAGCAGCATAGTGTTACACTGCAGATTAGTTCTTATCTACGTTACCCTTTTGCGCATTACGTTCTTAATTCGCCGCTATCAGTCCGTCCGACTTTTCCGTTGATAGTCAGGACTTAAACGTCCAACAACATAATAATCTATGTATATATTGTGTATAAAGAAAAATTAATTTTCCGTTTTGTTAGTCTCGCTAAAACTCGAGAACGGCAGAACCGATTTGGCAAATTTTAGTCATGAAATATTTGTGGAAATCCATGGAAGGTTTATATTATGATAATGATAGAAGGGACGTGATACAAAGTTTACCGGGTTATATTCTAGTAATATTTAGTATTTGAAAAAGATAAAACCGACTTCAAAATTGTACGTAATAGAGAATTAAAATTGCCTCATCTCAAAAACTACAGAACCGATTTTGATGAAACTTGTAGTGTTCTCTAAGTTAAACAATACCTATTACAACAATAAAGAATTACTTAAATCGGACTTGTTGTTCCGGAGATAGGCGAACACAAACATAAAAACATACATACATACACTTTTGAAATTTGGCACATTTGTTCAGATACTGAAATAGACTAACATATTATATAAAAACTGGGCAGTTCTGAAAATATTACATACATACGCGTCGAATTGACAACCTCCTTTTTTGAAGTCGGTTAAAAATATAGACCATTGACAGAAAACATTTCTAAGTGTGGCCAAATAAAAACGTGTTTTTGTATTCATATATTATTTACATACAATTTATTTTGTGATACAATTTTTATAATTTTATTTTATTGTCTCTCACATCGGTTCGGCGACCGTGTCCGGTTTCATTGAAACCAGGCCAGCTACGCAGAAGTGATTTTATAGTGCCTAAGTGTGCGCACAATTTAAATAATGTGGTATGTCTATATTATTATACTAACTATACTACCTAGTGGACCTGTGGCCTGAAGACATATTGATTACTATCTCAATAAATAATTATAATAATTTCAGTTTGCTGTGAAACCACCTTTATGTTATCGCAGTTTGTGAATTTAACTGAACTTCATAAAGAGCATTTATCATATTAACAATAGTTAACGTCTAGTTTTTCGAGGACTACGCAGTGGGCTAAGCTACAAACTAAAGCGGTGAGCATTTTGGCGTGGTTTTTAGGAACGATCGGGGTAAGTGATGTTTTCCTGTCACCTCTTGTTTATCTTTAAGAAATTGTATCTTACCTAAAAATCTGGCAACACTGGAAATACAGTGGTGGGAATGTGCGGTGGGCCAAAACCCGCTTTTTACCTAAACTAGCTAAAAGCCGAGCTTTGTGAGGGCTCGCGTCGTTTTTCTGCGTGGTAATAATCTACAAGGCAGTTTTTTTATATTTTAATAGTAACCAAACCTTGACTGACCGATGATAACACATCTACATATAATAATCATTAAAAATGACTTTGTTAAAGCACAAATCAATAGGCGTGATAGTTCTTCCGTAAACTTTACCACAAAAGTGCTCAGGTTGTGGGATATACTTGGGCTCACTTCGCTCGCCCTGATTATAATGTCAATATTTGGAATAGTCGCACAAACAATATTTTTGATCATTCACACATACACACATAAATTCGGCTTTTGGCGCGTGGATATATTTTTTTCTATTTTGTTTTCACATGGATAAGAGCACGATAGCTACATTTTTGCATATGTATAAGACAAGTAGCAATACATCAATGGTCGATTTTCTACTGGGCTAGACCTAGTTAATGTAGCTTAGTGGTGTAATACGCGTAATAAACAAGCGTCCGCCTCATGTAATGGGAAGTGTATGTCGCAGTCGAGGAGCAGTGGGCACCTTTATGGTCATTTAACCTGTACTTAACGACCATGCCAGTGCAGGGCTCATCTAGGCGCACTTTATCTTAAACATGTACCCAGTGGTTGTCAACTGTATTTTAAAAATTAAAAGAAAAGAAGGAGATGACTTTTAAAACGATAATTGTAATAACTGTATTTTAAAAAGATAAAACCGACTTCAAAATTGGACGTAATTGAGAATTAAAACTCTATCTCCTAAACTATTGAACCGATTTTGATGAAACTTTCACTATTCCCAAAGTCGAACAATACCTAATACAACAAATAAAGAATTACTGAAATCAGTCTGGTAGTTCTAGAGATATGCGAACACAAACATAAAAACATACATACATACATACACTTTTGAAAGGCACATTTGTTCATGCTGATATAGACTAACATATACGAAAACTGGGCAGTTTTGGAAATATTACATACATACGCGTTGAATTGATAACCTCCTTGTTTGAAGTCGGTTAAAAACCTAAAAAGACTCTAGAGTATCTATGTGGCCTATGTATGTAATTAAATCATTGTGATTCGATTTCAATAGCAATAATCTCGTTATGAAGAATTAACTATCGAGATGCAATATTTCGTTTTTTAATCGCAAACATTGAAACAATAATTTGCTGTTAAATTAAGCAGGTAAAACAGATGATGTCCTTACACCACACTGCCGTCCAGACCGCTAACAAAGTAAAGTCTAGGTCTTAAATTAATTCCTGCTCTACATTCCGGCAGTGAGGGTTCAAATAAAACTAGTTTCGAATAAAATATGGTAGGAAGTTCCCGTAGATTAAGTTCAACATCTTTATTAGTCCAAGACCTCTCGAATAACATTCCTCTTTGTTAAATGTTCTTTAAACTTTAATTATAATTAAAGACAATTGTATTTTATAAATGCTAATAACGCCCTTTCCACTGTTGCTTTGTGAAATACTTAACGTTTCCCAATGCTAAATATTTGACATTACTTTTGCAAAAATAACAAACGAAGCTGCGTTTTTAACATAGACGACTTGTTATTTACTTAGTATTTTTATTTATACATTGATGTCCTTTACCATTGTAGAATCTTTCAAACACTCGTTATTATTATGCTGTTGTACCTGACCATGAGGGTCATTAGTCTAGACCCTATTCCTAGGCAACTGCTTACTATCAAGCGGAATATATTCTTTTTGTAGCCATAAAATCATAATTATTATTACAAGAGAAGATTCGTAACTATGCTACGGCGTGCTACGAACACTGCTACGACGGTGCTACGAGATAATGTGAACTGCCATTATTCTTAATGTGCTATCAGAGAAGTTGATTGCTAGGCAGATTAGGGACCTACATAGTTTGGTCGCGTTACGTCAAACCCAGCCGACAGATCACAATCAACCAAATGACGTTTGTCTGTCTATGAATTAATTTATTCGATGGTACCAAAAATTGGTCGAATTATGTCAATTCAATGTAATTCGTGATCTGTCAGCTGGGTTTGACAAAACGCGACCAGTTTATGTAGGTCTGCCATTTGCTTATGAATCAAATTCTTTGATAGTACATTATAATAATTGAAGACGTGAATGCAAGAATACGATAACTAACATTTTGTAACATACGGACATTTAATCTTTTTTTTCCTTAAAATTTTAACAAATCCTATAACTTATCTAATTCATCACCTGGCTACACATAAAATTATAATGCACAGTTTTTTAATTTCAAATCATTTTTCTGGTACTAAAGCCTCCATTTATGCAAAAAAACGGCACCTTTTTTACTGTTAGTTATCGTGTTCATCCACTCATGTCTTCAATTATTATTACCATTTATATTATTTGCAATTCCTTATTATTTAAATAGTATACTATTGTCATGTATACGGTTTTTTACAACACACGTATTAAAATACATATTTTTCGTTTGATAAAACCTACTAAAACACCCTTTGTTACAAACAAAATATGTTTAAATTGTTAATAAATGTAATGTGTAAATACACTTCAACCGTGGACAACGAATAAACACAACGAACAATATGCCAATAAACGAAGTTTGTTTACCAGTAAACTTATTAAAAATATATTTTATACGCTAAAGCGGTGACGACGGTGTTAACTAACATTTAGGGATGATGTCACAAAGGGATTTGTGGTGTATTGACGTGTCGAGTCGACCCTGTTGAGTGAATTTGAATACGTTAAGTCCCTAAGGTCGACCTGCAGTAAGTCACGGCACGGTTTTAAGATTAACTCCAAATAGAAAACCTAATGAAAATATAAATACTATCAACCTTTTTCGTTCTGTATTACGAGTAGCTTTCGAGTATATCAGCTAAAGTATGGTTGTACATAATATATTGAAAAATATATTTTATTTAATAATACTTATATCCGACAAAATCCGCTTAAAACTTTTAATTATTTCCTCCTACAAAAGCCTTAAAAACCAGTGATTGTTTTCTTTTCATATCCAAAACAAACGAGATCCGAAGCAAACACGGAGTCATTAGCTTTGAACGTATTTATACAACTACCCCAAGAAATGTGGCGAGAAAAACTTATAGGATAGTTTTATTTGTACCTCGATGAAAACGTTTAAATGAAAATTCTTAACGTTCCTTTAGGTCTCTTTGAAGCGTTTCATACTTGGATTAACTTTGACCACTTTAATCTTCACTTGGTCAAAGGTAAGATGTTAGACTTAAATAATTATATTTATTTAATTCATTATTTTACTTGACGATTCGTGTCTATCGACTTAAAAGTTGTAAAGTGGCTTTCATGACGAATGAAGAAGTAAAAAATATCCACTTGGAAGCAAAAACGCGTATGACGTAAACAGCTCTATTAATTCCATAGAAGGAATAAGATTTTCCAACGCGACGCTCTGAGCAGAAAAGTTAAAATATATTGTATGTAACACATGTTCATATAGAGACAACTGAAATTTCTGTCTCTACACACGCACACACATATTCTAAACAAGTTCTAAACAATGCTGTATGCATTTAAATGACCTTTCCCGTTAATTTTGGTGTTTTCCTAATTCGAATGAGATTAATAATAACTCTTTATTACGAAAAGCAAGAGTAGACATTTTCCAAACTTAAATATTGATACAGTGAATCCAGGTGATGCGAAATTTTAAATAATATGCAGAAACAAGCGATGCGTTTCAGCGGCTTTGAAGTTAAACGGTTCCCAGCCTCAAAGGCGAAGTTTGCCTTTAATATAGGGAAAAATGAGGTTTACTCACCACTATGAGATGGTTGAGTATTTTAAACGGTTATCTTACCGCTACCGTTTATTTATCATAGTTTTATTCAGTCTCTCTCCCCGTGTTCCATTTGGTGTTAAAAACGTTCAAAACCCTCAAAATACGAGGCATTTTGAGCGTTTTGATCGTTTTTAACATCAAATGGAACGCGGGGCATGTGTTATACTTCCTGAGAGTACGTTTTGTAAGAAAAACATTTATTTCTCTATTCTATCTCACTATGAATTGGTACATGATGTTTATTTCATGATTTTTTTATTTAAAAAAGAATATTAAATTCAAAAAAATTTTACAAACTATTTTTTTTTCGCGTTAGCCACTATGTTACAGATTAAGAAATTTTCCCCGTGAAGAGCCAGCGGTAATTTGTATAGCCAGTTTAGATTTATTTTACTTCGAAGTTGTTACGAAAGTGATCTTTATGATCTTAGCCACAAAGGCCTTTTCAGAGGTAAGAAAACTCAGGATGGTGTGTAGAGGGCGGTAATGTCCCGGATTTGCGTGCCGCGCCGCGCGGGTGCCGCTTATTACGAGACCCTCAACTGGTTGTATATATTGTTGGGCTAACTTTGCAATAGGACACTTTTTCTTTCCGCTTCGTATTTTCTTTATATAAAAGAAGTGTACTGAGGAAAATTAAGGCTTGGCTCATGATAATGGTACCTAAATCATTTGGTGAACAACCTTAATGTTAAAATAAGCATATAAGAATTGGTTTTAACGAAACAGAATATTGCAATGCTAAACATTTACGTTTTTTTAACTTTATTATGAGAAGCAATATTACAAATAAATTAAATCATAAGTAAAAATCTATAATGAATATTGAAAACAGTCGAGCTTTTTAATAAAAGACTTTTTGCATTGATGATAAATTTATGCCGAAACTATTTAGCGTTCACAATACAAATATGCCTAAAGAACTTAATACAAATATTTTTTAGGGTAAATATAAGAAATTCAATCTTAAAATCGTGCTCCGACTACTCGTTAAGTTATAAGCGTCGAGTGCTCAAGCTTACTTTATTAAAGAGATATTTAATTGAAGTGTAGCTTTCGTGAGATGTTTCCTTCGGATTGAAATGTTTTACGAAAAACAATTTAAACTTTTTCGCTCTAATGATAGTTTATGTCACTTTATTTAAATGTTCCGCGGGAACTACGAACAATATTTACCGCATTATTTTATAATGATCTTAAGACTCAAACTTCTTGTATTTAAGATGAGTCCGTGTAGAAATTAATGATGTCCATTGTATTTTATTTATTTTATTAAAAAAAAAAACATAATTCTTTATAGTTACGCTCCATAAACCACTAAGGTTTGTCCGGAGAGTACTGTTGTTTTATAATACTACAATTCTTAGGAAACTTAATTAAATATTATTTACACATACAAAATTAAACATGTAACACTTAATCATAACATAAGAAAACAAAATATATATAAAAAAAAAAAAGAAATTACATAAAGCAATAGTAACAATTAACAATAAACAAGTAACAAGTATATCATATACTCTTAATCATGCTCATTTAACACTTTATTTAAATAATATGTTTTAAGTTTATATTTAATATTCTTTTCAGTAATCTGGTTTACAATTGTCTCTTGTAAGGTCTCTGTAGTCTGTATATAAGTGCAAGGACGTATAAGAAGTAATTGTGTGTAAGATGTGCTGGCTATTAGTTAAGAATGATTTCATTTAAACTGTTTCCATATAATATGATATAGTACCGGAGTCTTTTATTTGTATAAAAATTCGTTTATCGCGCGGGAACTGTACATTTTTCCGGGATAAAAAGTATCCTATGTCCTTTCCCGGGACTCAAAGTATCCCCATACCAAATTTCAGCAAAATCGGTTCAGCGGTTTAGGCGTGAAGAGGTAACAGACAGACAGACAGACAGACACACTTTCGCATTTATAATATTAGTATGGACTAGATGACGCCCGCAACTTCGTTGCGACAAAATTCGTTTATCGCGCGGGAACCGTACATTTTTCCGGGATAAAAAGTATCCTATGTCCTTTCCCGGGACTCAAAGTATCCCCATACTAAATTTCAGCAAAATCGGTCCAGCGGTTTAGGCGTGAAGAGGTAACAGACAGACAGACAGACAGACAGACATACTTTCGCACTTATAATATTAGTATGGATTGTGTAATATAGATAGATGCCACAAATATCCTTCTTTGTGTTGGAATAACTTAATTAAGAATTTAAAACATATATTCAAAAATGTGTATTTGAACGTTTATTTTTTAAACAAATATTTATTTTATTGAAAATGTACATGACACGAGTAGCATTTAGCATTTATTAGAGCGCACTTGTTTAGATGCTATAACGAGTAAAAACCGAAATGTACAAACAGATCAAATGCTGGCAAAAATCCATACGCATTTAATAAAACTGCGATCATAAAGAGATCGCCCAATGGTCGAAATTCGACCTCAAATAAAACATTTAGGGCCTGTTTCACCACTTCCTGATAAAGTGCCGGATAGGCTATCCACAACTTTTTTGACAGATTCTCCATACTCTATCTATCAAGTTAAGTATAACGGCCGTTCCCAATATTTGATCTATCTCTGGTTTTGCCCTACTAGAGATAGGAATAGCTCTCATTAGACATTAGAGACATAATATATTTTATGTCAATTCAATATTAGCTGCGATCGGTCGTATGTCAAACCAGAGATAGATTGAATATTGGGAACGGCCGTAAGTGAATAGCCTATCCGGCACTCATCCGGAAGTAGTGAAACAGGCCCTTATAATTTATTACCTATTTGAGGTGAAATTTCAAATTTCAACGCTTTTCTATTGATATTCTATTGTCAAAATATTGACTTTATAATTTTTTAAGACATAATTCCTGCCACAGTCTCAGATTAATACAGTCAAATGATGACAGACTGGCCGTGTAATAATTGTCTAACAGTATTTAAGATTCAATAAAAAAAACTAAATCTATTTTAAATTTGACAACAGACTTCAACCATAAATAAAAGAGTACAATTCGTGTGTATAGGCTTTTCAACCAAAATCTCCTAGTGTGTGTGTTGTAGTGTGTGTAATGTTTTATTTGTTAAAAAAGTGTATGATAAAAGCATAATTTTAAAATAATATTAGCTTGATGTACTCTTTCACCATATAAACTATACCTGTGCAAAATTTCAATCACCTACGTATCCGCATTTTTCGTCAAAAGGGATCCAAAGTTTTTCGCTCGCGTATTAATATATAGATACCCAATATTCTAAAATTGAACCAAACTAATATTATAAATGCTAAACTGCGTCTGTTTGTCGGTATCAACCTCTTCACGCCTCAACCGCTGGACTGATTTTGTTGAAATTTGGTATGGAGATACTTTGAATTCCGGGACAGGACATGGGATACTCTTTATCCCGGAAAAACGTACGGTTCCCGAGCGAAAAATGAATTTTGGTGCAACGGAGTTGTGGGCGTCATCTAGTGTTCAATAAATGGTCACTACTGATATTAAACATCATGATAAAATTTTAATACCTTTTTTTATAATAAACCAATAAAACGATGAATTAGTTTAGGAAATTTTATTAGTTTAAAGTTTTAGTTCACATGCCTGTTACTAAAATTTTCTAATGGTACGTACAGAAGCATTGATTGCGTCTGTCACATTTGTAGCCACAAAGGAATATACAAATTAATATGTACATTTATCTCCCTAAGGTTTCGCTGAGGTACAATTAATTATTCCATGTACAAGATGATTTTCTAGATTAATCCGGTAAGAGCTCTACGTGCTTTGACGTCAGCAGACTTAGTACGTTGTGAAACCCAGACGTTATTCTATTAAGGTTTTTAAAATATTGTACCTTAACCAAGAACATTTACTAAGGTAGCTATTCTTAGCACACAGACCCGAGAGAGCATCATATTCAAATACCAACGAATATATTATTCTCCTCCCTCCGAATATTCCTAACGAATATATTTTTATTATATTTACCTTGCACGTGAGACTACTAATATTATACTTACTCTCATTTGTGGTATATTCAATAACACACATACTTTTCATATTTACTTAATGTAGATATTACGTCTTTTCACAACTAAATTTCTAGAGGAATATGAAAATTAAGTATATTGTTAATAGTTATAAAGAAAATGTAGTATAAAAATATAGTAAATACTAATGCTAAAGTACTTTCTAAATTAAATAGACAAACCAATTTTACTAAAACATTCTCAAAATGCATTTAAAGTCAATGACACGTACTGAGACTTGTATGTGCGCAATAAAATGTTATGAGGAGAGTTGAAACGATATATAGGTCTACCAGAATCTGATGGCAAAAAGTACCGGGGTAATTGGAATAAAACATTTTGATCCTTTTTTTTCTTATAGCGGCTGATTCTGTGTATTAAACATGCAAATATAAAAAATTATCCAATGATCAAGGATATTTTCTGAAAATCTGCTGTCAAAAATTGCCATCAGATTCTGGTAGACCTATAGTAACGTGAATTCGTAATTCCAAACGAATTTTCCAAGTTCATTTAAATATATTACTGATGTGGCCACAGTTGAGGAAATTTGGCTTAGCTGGCAGTATTATAAGCCACAAAGTTCAATTATATGCACAATTTATCGGACTATAATTAACTAGAATTGTCTTACAATATTTCCAAGCTAAAAACCCATTAACACATAATGAATCAGAAACCAAAAGTAATTTCGTGTGGTACAAATCCGCACCGCCTATTTTCCTTAATCTTGTATCTCTGTCGCAGTGTCGCGAGCATAGCGGTGCTACCTGCTTGTATTTACAAATGTAAATGCGACTGTAATATTAATATCAGTTGCAGGGGGAGTCTTTGCCGGGCCGGTGTCGTGTAATTCTGAAGTGTATCTCATATTTGCATGTAAATAAGATGCTCGCTCGGTTTTCGCCTCGGACGCAGCCGGCTTTAATTACTAATGCGGACAGCATTATATGCGTTTTGCCCAGGGTTGCCATGCACCAACAAAATTTAATTTTTCAGTCTGGGAAAGAGATGGGGCAAAAGCGCATTTCGCCTATCCTCATACTGATAAATTAAATTATGGTCAATAAATGCCCAAAAAGCCCGGGCATTTTTACATCCAAGTAGAAAGGTAAACTGCCATAAATGCTTAATATGCCTAGGCGTTTACCCATCTATAGTCTAAGAGTCATTATTTATAATACTTTGAAATGAAGGACATACTCAATTTATTTCAATAATATTAATTTGGATCGTTTTTATTCCTGTGATTATGAAAGTATCTAGAAATTTTCATAATCACGATTCCTGTTTAGGGAAATGAAACATTACCCATAAATCATTTATTTACAGCCGTTCCCAATATTCAATCTATCTCTGGTTTGACATACGACCGATCGCAGCTAACATTGAATTGACATAAAATATATGTCTCTAATGTCTAATGAGAGCTATTCCTATCTCTAGTAGGGCAAAACCAGAGATAGATCAAATATTGGGAACGGCCGTTAGTCTGCGCCCAAGTCGAACGAAAATCAAAAGTTACAACTATAAACTGTCATTGAATTCTAGTTTTCATTTTCTCCTGCATAAAGTAATAATAATAATTATATAATATCTATGGACGCTTCACACCACGTCAGTCTGGCCCCGTGCTAAGTACCTGAAGGAGTTGTGTTACAGGTACCAGACAACGGAGATATATTTAATACTTTTTATACTACACATATATTTAAGATTTATATTATATTATACACATAATACATATTTAATACACGTCCATGACCCAGGAACATCGAAAACTTTTGGAACGTAGTTCTTTATCGCGCGTTGCGAAAGGGGGCTAGACAGAAAAAATTAAGAAGAAAAAAAAGAATAACGAGAGAAGAGCGAGGTTGTAACGACACTTGTGTCGTTACAACCGCACGGCTTACAATTATATTATAATAGCAAAAATGCTATATTTAGAAGCCGTGCGGTAGCGCGTGTATCTCTGTCTCTCTCTCTCTCGCATTGAACAGTGTGGTGTTTTTTTTTTTGTTTTTTTTTTGAGTGTATACAGGTTTTCTGTACATAAGAAATAATAAACTCGAACTTCGTTCCATCCGGGTCTCCCTTGACACCTCTCAAGTTTTTTGTTCCGTCGGCGGGATTGACCGCACGCGCAACCACTGAGTCACAGAGGTCGTTAAAGTATGTGATTACTTTTAAAATCGTTTTATCTAAGTGTTTTCATTGTATGAAGTAAGTCACCTATAATTATTTTCATATTATAAAGTTATAAAGTTTGTATTAGCTTTTAGCAGCAACCCTACACATGGTTATCAACGCTACTGTTTCTGCCTCACTTTGAATTTTAAACAAAATTTTCTTTCTGACTTTATTACATTTATTATGAACTTGGAAAATATTATGTTGAATAAAGAGGATGAAATTATCTCTGAGCAGGTATTAAAATATAAAGCTGCAGACACACTGTTTTGCATAACGCAGTCAAGTATGAACTTCACTGTCAGTATGAACTTTTTCTTTTTATTTTTTGGTATAAATATTAAGACTTTGGGTGTTGGTTTATTTAATTTCGAAGTTACTTTTTTATTCTCGTTATTCTTTTCTAACGATCTGGTGAGTGGGCTTAGTATTTGGAATGGGCGTAAAATTGAGGCGTAGGCGTTTCGGTTAAAATTACCCATTAACTTTTTTGTAATTCGTAAAAATTTTGTAATCGAAATTTAATTAAACGTGTCCATTAAAAAATTTAGGCTTACAACAAATTTATTTTTAGAATCAATTTGTTCCTTTAATACTTTTAAAAAGTATCAGATAAGGAATTTTTATTTCCATCATATCGTGGAAGTCAAAAAGCAGGGAATAAAAGAGCTGAAATTGTTACCAATCCGTGAAATAAATATGTCGAAAATAAAGCGATGGACCCCTGGGGCTACTGGGGAACTTCACATAAATTTGTAGGCCCTTCCACGGCGCTCGAGGAAAGTAGTATCAAGCGATTTCTATTGAAAATAATGTAAGGGCGGCGCTCGATAGCGTGAGGTAATTGATATTATTGAGACTGTAATGGGGATTACATAATGATTATAAAATTGAAAACGTAATGATTATGCTTTCAAAACCATTAATTGTCTATCATGATAATTTAACCCAAATCATTGTGACTTGTCCTTGATTATCGCTAGGAAAAGAAATTTTTAAATTACACATTGATACACAGATATAAAACATAATAATAATAAAGTCTGAATAAAAAAGTAAGAAGTATAGAATAATTTGAACCCTATAGTAATCAATAGTCTCCAAACTTAATACCGCCGCTCGGAGTGAAATTAGGTTACCGCTCCGATATCCGGATCTACGGAATTTGCAGTTCAAAGAAAAAGTAGTTTGAAAGCAAAGGCTTGTGAGATTGTTTTAAATAAACCAAAGCGCAACTTAGCCCTCACTTCCCAAAGCTCGCAGGGAGTTGACTTGCAAAAAATTTCAATGAATTTGTATTTCCATTGATGTTAATTTGCTCCGCTTTGATGAATCGTGCGGTTATTTTTGATTTATAGAAACACAGCCGGATAACGGAATAAATGATGGATGCTTTACAGGATGATTGCTTTGGCTGTGCAATCGCAATCATCCTGTAAAGCCTGTAAAGCCATCAACCTGGCTTTCAACCGGGTACCATTTCTATAAATAGATATTATAAAGTCTCGCGAGTACTACCAATACTAACTAATGCCAACGAATCTCCGGTATTATATTGGGGCTAAATATACCGCCTAGGGGCTACGAGTTACTATACACAGTACGCATATTTAGCCGGTATCCTTTACGAGCGCAATCCCGAACTCCGAACTAACCTACGCGTATGTCCCGACTGTACCAGGTTAGATTGAACAGGCGAACAATTAAATAAGCTACACGAGCAAACAATTTTGCACAATTTCGAAAACAAAACCTACACTGCTGTTTGCTTATCGAGTCGCAATTCAATAAACTCTGAGTGGGGGGTCAGTGAAGGGTGGGGGGTACGTAAACACACCTCCGACGTAATGTCCGAATAATGCTACAAAGTAGCTGTGTACGATCTGTTGATACTACCCAATAAATGCTCTTCGATCTAAATTTAGACTCCTACTATTTGAAAACGAAATTGCCACTTTTAAATTGCAACATTACTTCAATTTTATTTTACTAGTAGCGTTATTAGTAAAAAACGATTCCTTTATGATAGCAAAATCAAATTATCCTAAAGTCCTAAAGAGTCATAAAAATATTACATACTGTTATAGCTGTATGAAGTACGCAGAAACTGTATAATGGGCAAATATTTTCAAGATAACTATAAGAAGTTCCCTCACTTACTCGTTATGGACAACGCAAGTTGGTAGCTCCGTTGTAGCACCGTTGCATTGTATAGCTCTCAACTTCGTTAATATTGGCATATTGCTTTAAGCTGCAAGTTCAACACAAAGTGTATTAAATTGAGCGCAGATAATAACTGTCAGATGGTAATAGTCAAGTTTGTGTAAGTAATCTAGTAAACGGTCCAACGTGTTATCAAAATGAACAATGAAGGCGATCGAAATACTTTCACAAAACATCGTGTCAATAACTGCGACCGTGTCTACACCTCCTACGTATTTAGATGTACCAGAAACAAGAAATCAGATGTTATTTTCAGAATCTGCGGTGGCAGTAAAATGTATGGCAGTGGCGGTACCTGCTAGAAAAAATTACTTTCCCAAAAACCCTTCTGTTAGCTTTTTTTTGTAATGATTGTACAAGACGAGCACGAATGAATAAAAATAATAAAGACCCTTGACAAAAGATTTATTTTTGCTAGTCGTTATATTATGTTACTGTTGAGAAGAAGGGATCATGAAAAGATACCTCTAGTAAGTACTTTTTGTTTACCGACACTATGTTCTAGGGTTAGCTTTTAACCCACAAAGTCATAGAATTCAGTTGGCCATACAACCGAAATGGTTTCCATTCTGTATACATCAAATATTTATTCACTTATCTCCGAATATAATATGTTTGTCTGTGTGTCAGCCGCAGAGAGCGTGTAATAGAACAATCGGATCTGCAGTAAACGGTCGTCGCATGTCGTGTTCAATATTCACTTGTCCTTTGTGGACGGCGATGTGTATTGAATCGACAAAGGGCATCGCTAACTACTTAAAGTGCTAGGCTTATACTCCAGCGACATCAGTTACAGCTATTAAATGCTAAACGCTTTACATGTTATCGGCTTCGACAGCAAATCGTCGCTTTGAAAGCTACGCCAAAATTACAGACACATAATATGTTCCAGTGTTGTCCGATTTTGATTTTGGTAAAAAAATGAGCTACTAAATATATGTTACTATATTTTAGTAAAAAGCATGGTATTAAAATTATTTATTTCCATAGTCGAACTGTAACTTGTTTTAAAACCAGAAGCAGCATATTATTGTCTTTATTTATGTTATGGACTCAAAGTTTCAACTTGAAGTCTACGACGTAGCATGCTACGACTATGCGCTACGCTCAATACGCATGCTACAGGTCTTTCTTTGTAACAAAATGGATTTTCTTACACAGAAATTAAAAAAAATAAAAATAAAATATGGGTATCTATGTGGTGTATGTAATCTATTTTAAAAATAAAATGGATATGCACTTAATTAGGATAAGTATATTGCAATTTTTATGCCACTTAATATTTCATCCAAAAAATTGTATGTCTAACCAAAAATACACTATAAGCCAGGGCTTCCCAAACTTATTTGTACTGTGACGCCCTTGGGACTTTGCCATTTCTTTACGACGCCCCTCAACCCAGCCCCCAAAAATACTTTCTAATTTTAGAACCAGCCTACATAGGTTATCATATGAACACTATTTGGATATTCATATTTTTATTAGGAAATAATGACCAAATCAAAACATAAGCATAAAAATTAAAAGAGATATTTATGAAAGATATTAAAGCCAGCAAGGCAGGCTAATGTGAAGGCTGCGCTTGCTTTTCTGAGAAGCTATTTCTGAAACCGGGGATTTAAACTGCCCGGGAATTCCGGGACGTATGATTGACATAATACGCGCGGCGCTCACTCGATCTAGTTGTGTTGACATGCGACGCCCCTGGGACGGTGTCGCAACGCCCCGGGGCGTCGCGACGCACAGTTTGGGAAGCCCTGCTATAGGCAATTTAAAAAGCCGTAGTTTTGAATGACTCTATATAGCGAACTTGCATAAATTAATAACTACCCACAAAGTTGGAATGTGGACCGCGGTTCGAAATTATTTACCGCTCAAACCACAAAAATAGCCTAACTCAGTATTTTGTTTTAAACTGGCACAAATATGAAACGAAACGGACGTCCTTATTTAAACCATTTATGAATTTAAATAGTAGCAGTTATTGAATTTCCTTTGTCGCTTGGCAACAAAAATGTAAAGGTGAAACCACACTAGGCGTTACTAGACTGCAGTGGAGTGACGCGACACTTCACTTTCCATTTATGAAAGAAGTTATCTCAGACAATACATTTATTACAAAAGTTAGACTTAGTCCCTTAGGCCTGAATACTAATTGGTTAGAGAAATGAATAAAATTAGATTACTGTTGCTATTGAATAAACGACGAACTTTATTGTTCTATATTGGATTTATTTGTTTAGTGTAATTAACTGTGGCGGTACCCACAATTCGCCTAACAGTCCTGCATCGCGCTATCGAAGTCGCTATATATACGACAGCTGAAATGTACGAGTATCACGTGGGCTTCGGCCTGACCGAGCATACCACCTAGCTCGGCCGGAAGATCTTCCTTTTCGGCCACTACGCATTATCCCACACAACAAAGAAATTGTGTAACCATGAGGCCATATCCTGAACCTCAGATTAGTCCCGCACTTGCTAGCTGAATCGAATCTAGGTTCGAGGGAAGAGAATAATTATTATTAATACCGTGAACATGATGTTACAAGTGTAGTTTAATAACATAACCCTTGTTTTGTTATGCTTGTCCTTCTATAAGAGTTTTGGACATAGTCCACCTGTGACAAGTCTAAGCTAAAGTAGATTGTTAGCCAAGTAAATGTCATTAAATTGTTAACCAATCGTTCACCATCAGTAATATTATAATAAACCCGTCAAATATCAGTCGAATCGCTCAAACAGTCAATGTCAATAAATATAAATTGTCGATTACCGCGAGTGTTTACAATTAACGAATAAAATAATTTGCTTAAAACTTTAATGCAGTGGCGACCCGCGCTCCATGAACACGAATGTTAACGATAAAATCCGTTGTAACGTGAATAATTTACCGATAAAACCGATATACAATAACAAAATCCCTATAATTTATTATTATATCATGCGATAGGTTGAATGTTTTAAACGATTTTACATAATTTACCCTTTATTTATAATTTAATCCAATTTGCCGGGTCGGGGCGCTCATTAGCATGAGCCATGTTTGATACACGTGGTCGGTGGTTTCCACTTGATCGAGCGCCGCTCTTTTTGTTAGCTCCCCTTTAAATGCCTAACGGGTGCCAAAATTACAAATATTCATACCCCCTTACTAATAAACGTTAATATAATATAATATAAATATAAGCTTTGAATAGTTATACAGTATTTTGTTCCTGTCAAAGCTTATACAGCGTTTATTAGTAAGGGGGATAATGATTATGGCTGAAGGTATGCAAGCTTTCTCCACAATGAATGTGGCTTTTAAGATGATGTCGTCCTTAGTGGGTACTCGTATAAAGAACCATACGCCCTGTGAGCACTAAACCTGAAAATCCGTCTCTTAAAAAATACAAATATCATATTTTCCGTTATTGTAATAACATACTGATGGATTGAAATAATTTAATAGATAAATAGGAATGAAGTATTTTACCTACTTAGTAACCAACTACTAAATGTACTAAAGGTTTAAGCATATTATGTAATTATTCAACAAATCGAATCGCTTTTTTCTCGTGCGACCACATACTTAGCTGATAGATTAAAAAACGCAGAACTATTTGCGACCTTTATTTTACTAGATAGGCTTTGTTTTAATAAATAAGTTGATCCGACACGAAACAATAAAGAAAGAGGTAACTATACATTGAATGTTGAGTTAAGGCCGTAAATCAACTTGCAATACTTGTTCTTAAAACCCCCCGTTTTTGGGCTTCTGGTTACTTTTTGGTGTACATGGCGAAACGCAACATAAGCTTTATTCCACGCCGATTTTCGGTGAGACCGTCGTATTGCTCGTTTCGAGCCTGTCCTTCAATATTTATTATTACATTTTCATCATTTATACGTGGGGGAGCCATGCTTCGGCACGAATGGGCCGGCTCGACCGGAGAAATACCACGTTCTCACAGAAAACCGGCGTGAAACAGCGCTTGCGCTGTGTTTCGCCGAGTGAGTGAGTTTACCGGAGGCCCAATCCCTTACCCTATTCCCTTCCCTTCCCTCCCCTATTCCCTTCTCTTCCCATCCCTACCCTCCCATTACCCTATTCCCTCTTAAAAGGCCGGCCTGCAGTTCTTCTGATGCTGCGAGTGTCCATGGGCGACGGAAGTTGCTTTCCATCAGGTGACCCGTATGCTCGTTTGCCCCCTTATTCCATTAAAAAAAATCACCTTACTTATTTTTACACTTAAAAAAGCTGTTCTAGTCAAGCTTACCTCCTTGTACCGATTGAACAAGTTGCTTAGAAGCAAAAATCTATTTATCAATGTATCGGCCTGCATCAGGACCCATTTCTCAGCCGAGATTAATTACACACGACAAACGCTAAACGGCACGCCTTTAATTATCCACTGCGACCTTAACTTTACTTTTCATTTTTACTTTGCTTTCACATGAAGCGATTTGTAACCTAAAATACGTGTGCAGTTCGTATGCTATTAATCAACGGAATAGGAAAAATAGGAAGTAGACCCAGATGAAATACTTTTTCTACGTGATATTATCTACCTTGTTGTAACAGAAAACTAGGCTAAATATGGAACGAAACGATGCAAAAAGTTTAAAAATGTTAACACATTACGATGCTTTATACAAATAATATTTTTGCGTTACTTTTTCAAGTTAAGACTTATCCTGGGGCCTCGGAAACTACCACTTTTTCTCATTATATTATTTTTTGTATTCCTCGGCGACCTTTTTATAAATCGACGCATTTCATCATGCGAACGTGATCTTTTTAAACGGACATAATGAAATAAAGAAATACTTTTTCCAACAGACGGGCCTTGTTTTTTAATTTTCTTTTTAAATTAAAAAGTTTTGAAAAGAACAGGGTTTTAACTTAAAAGTTATTTTCGCTGACTTTTAAACACGTCTTTGCCATACTGATTTACTAGATAACTTTGATCCACAAGATATATAAAATATGTAATAATCATAATGCTTAGAACAACAGGGTAATTATTGTAATGTAAAAAACAAAGCAACAGTTACAGAGATGGCTCCTGTTTATTCTAGTTTAGTTCTAGTCATTCGTTTACAATTTTTCTATTGAGCTAATGTAGTGTGTTAGATAAAAGAGCTTTATATCCTTTGTAGTATTACGTCATTCTTTTTTACAACAACTATTATTAATTAGTCCTTATTTTCCTTTGGGCGATGTACACACTTTTTAAAAAGAGTGCTAATTTAAATTTTCAATTTCGCTTAAATCCAAAAAATGTATAATAATTAATAATTTAATAATACCTCGATTATTTTGTGCCATGATAGGCGATTACCGGCAATAAAAGAAAATTAAATAGGTATTATTTGTTATAAAATTCGCATTAAAGCATCATTAAATAGTTATAATTTATCGTCACATGACTTATTTAACAGCGGTATTAATTTGGAGGTATCAATTTGATTTTGTATGGTGTCTAGGAAAACTGTACAAACGAAAACTATATTTTGTTTTCTGGTTCCCGTGACACAAAACCAACGAGAACATAGCACAGGACCAGATGAACGTTGTGTGGAGCGACCATAGATATTATAGTAATTAGTAACAAAATACACCCTTAAGTAAGTTCAGTTCGAGACTTAAGTGTGCATAAAGTTCTATCCACGCGAGTGAAGCTGTGGGATAAAGCTAGTTAATGTATAAAATAAAATAAGCCACACTCCAAAATTATTTTAAGCTTAAGATTATAATTTGATACAGTACATTTTTCACATTTTTATTCATATGAAGTACGTTATTTACATTTTGATTTTTATTTATATTTATAAGTAGCTCGCCCAGTCGCTTTGATTTCAGGACTTGTTGCATCTCGACTTTCAATTAACTATTACTCCACGTGAGCTGAATACCTTCTCAAACACTAACCTATTACGAAAACGTTAGGTAGATATTTTATCGAACATATCATTATAATATTTCATAAAGCATCTCAAACTTCTTGTAACTTTGTCGTTTTCTTATAAATAAATAATTAATTAATGATTATGTAAAAGTATATCATAATATATGCGCCGGTTGTGTGTCTATAAATAAAATATTTTTTTCTCAGTAAACTGAATTATATTTCAATTTAATAAGATTGAATTATGTTATTGTGTTCTTAAATAATAAATGCCCACAAAAACGTGTAGGGAATGGGCGTGGGTTGTATTTCTTGTTGATTTATTGCATTACACGTTGGGATGACACATTTCATTACCTTTCTACGAATGTTAGAATAACTTATGATTTATTTTTATTAAAGGTGGTCAAATTATTATAATTGTAAACGTTAACTAATGTATGTTTACATGAGAAAAAAATCAAAAGTAAAAAGTTTTATTGGGAAAAGGTTGCAATGTGGCCCCTGCACATAATATATTGCCCCCCCCTTAATATTTTAATGTTTTAACAACGCTATCCAGTAAAATTTTGGTGCAACGGGATACTCGCGTCATGCTACTAATTTAAATACCGTACAAATCCAACAGAGGCTGTCACGTTCGATTGCCATTTGATCGAGTTCAAACTTGCGACCGGCGAAACTTTTAAGTGTGTGTGATTTTATTTCGATAGTTGTTAAAAAACAGAAAGATTTGGCTTTGTGTTCGAACATCGGATACATCAAACTATTATCCTACGGAATTTAAAAGGTAAATATAAAATTAAACGTTTAAAAAATATTTTTGGTACGTTTGTTTAAATATTAGCAATAATTGTGATTTGGCCCCCTCACATTGGTCGTAATATGTGGCCCCGGGGGTCACATTACATGTAAGAGTGTTTCATGACGTGGAAGACGTAATCGCGATGGAGAAGGCGCTGGTAGGAATGCCGTTTGACGCCAGAGAGACACTACAATATCCAGCAGTAGCTCTGAAAGTGGCGAAGACACCGTAAATACTGATATGACGAGTAATATATGCAAATTTGGTTCCTGAAAACGCGGACGTGCCGTGTATGTTCTGTGTCACAATTAATTCCAATGACAGAGCTGGAGAGCCATGGGCACAGTGTCAAAGTTGTGATCTATGAGCTCATGTAGCCTGTGGAGGCTCCGAAAGTGACTATTACATTTGTGATTTTTGCCGATAAGTTTCATTTGTGCAATACATTTAATGTGACACCATCACTTGATCTCAAAATACCATATGTGATTAATTAAGAATAATTAATACTTTCGATTATCCTGTACGAGTTTTATTTATTACCTAATAGGACATGTTTAAACAAATGAATAAGAAGTCCCATAATGTATTTTGTAGGTTTCTGATTTTTTTAATAAAGCTTGATAAACAAAGTGGGGGGGCACATTATCACCTTCTCCTATATGTTTTGACTTTTGACCACTATTAAAATATATTCTCAATTTTTTTGGAACGAAGTTCATTATCGCGCGTTGCGCCTTGCGGGGGCTAGACAGAATAAGTTGTAACGTCACTTTTTTATTAGTACCTGCATAGAAGGGGCAGAGGGCGTTGATAGTTTAGTTTTTTTTATATTGAATCTTAAATACTGTTAGACAAATACACGGCCAGTCTGTCATCATTTAACTTAATTAATCTGAGACTGTCGCAGGAATTATATCTAAAAAAAAATAAAGTCAATATTTTGACAATAGAATATCAATATAAAAGCGTTGAAATTTGAAACTTATGAGTAATATATTTTTTTTTTGAGTGTATACAGGTTTTTTTTTAATATAAGAAATAATAAACTGGAACTTCGTTCCATCCGGGTGTCCCTTGACACATCTCAAGTTTTTTATCCTTTATTTATCAATAAAAAATACATAAAAACAATGTTATACGGCGCAATTTAAGCTTAAAAACGGAAATTTCAAATGTTAACTAATAGTACTTTATTCAATGGTTATTTAGCTATTGTTTATTTAAACAGTTGCATACGCTTTGCCAAAGATTAATTGAAACAGGAAATTTCGTAGCCACAAAACCGTTAACGTAATTCAACGAGCACAGAAATTCATTACAAAATAAATAAGATATAATGAATGCCGTCATAATTTGCAAATTGCCATGAGTTTCCCATTTAATAACGAAAATTTAACAAAACGCCGTGTAAAAGTTAGTATTTAATATAAGCGAAAACCCAAACAGGCTATACGCGAAATCCCAACGATCCCTCAAATCTGGGTTCCATTAATCCTACCTTTAATATATTCGTGTTTAACGTGAGCCTTCCCAGAGCGTTCGCAAAATTTTACATAAACAAAAATTAATTCGCCGCGCTTTCACCTTATGGCCTAAGATCCGACCGTAAAATCCTGCATGAATCGTTTTTTTCGATGAAATATATTTTAAAGTAATCTTTAGAACGTATGGAATGGATTAAGGTTCGATTGCCTTGTTAAAAGTAGTCGCAAGTACCTCTAATTGAGTTTAATGTTCATGAGATAAATGCATAATTTGCATGTATATTTTTTTTCAATAAATTTTACATCATTTGAAAGAAAATGACGTGACAAAATAAGGTATAAATGGTTGCCAGCTCTAAGTCTGCCGCAACCTAGGGTTGCCAGCGCGTAAACAGACATAGTTCTTCGTCAAAATTGAAGCATCGATTTTTTAAATAATTTTGTTACAAAATTAAATTTTTATGCATTTTGTACATGAATATCCATGGTTGCCAGTTGCACGATAGTCGCAAACTGGGGTTGCCATCACTTTTGTATACGACATCGCGTGAGGTTAGGAAGCGTAAGAGAAAAGAAGCACACATTGTTACGTGCGATAAATGAGGATATTGTATAGCAGCTGCGACACTGATAGCCTAGTCAACGAATATTTGTGGATGGAAAAGTCCCAAACAGAATTATTTGTTTTACTATGTAGTAGAAACAATTTTCATAGGAACAGACGGACGGACGGACTGGCAGGTAGGCAGGCAAAAAAATTCATAGAAACGAGCGGGCGGGCGGACGGACTGAAGTAAATAACTAAATTTGACTGACATAATATAATAATAATTAGTAATTACACTAAATAACGCCAGTAAATATGTTGCGCCAAAGCTTGTTTATCGCGCGGGAACCGTATGTTTTTCCGGGATAAAAAAATCATATTATGTCCTTTCCCAGGACTAATAGTATCTCCATAAGAAATTTCAGCCAAATCGGCTCAGACGGACAGACAGACAAGATGAGAAAATTTTTAATCTACCCACAACTTGTATGTTAAATACATTTCAACTCTAATAAAAATATTCGACATTCAATTTGGCATAAACAATAAAACCTACTAGTATTTTTTTAACATTGTTAATGTCGAATAATAAACTTAATATGCTATAATTTTATTCGAAGATGTGATTTTTAGGGTTCCGTACCCAAAGGGTAAAAACGGGACCCTATTACTGAGACTTCGTTGTCTGTCCGTCTGTCTGTCTGTCTGTCTCCAGGCTGTATCTCAATAACCGCTATAGCTAAACTTCTGAAAATTTCACAGATTGTGTACATCTGTTGCCGCTATAAAAAAAAAACACTAAAAATAAAATAAAATAAATATTTAAGGGGGGCTCCCGTACAACAAACATGATTTTTTTTGTCTGTCCGCGGTTATGCTCAGAGATTACAGGACCTTTAATGTTTAAAGTCGTGATTTGGCATATTATGCGCATATTATTGATGCCGACAAAATTGTAAATCTTTAAAAAAATATAATATGGTAAAAGGAAAACTATCACGGCTAAGAATACTGCATAATTTATTGAGTAACTAGATGACACTCGCTACTCCGTTGCGACAAAATTAGTTTTAAATCGCGAATGAACCGTATATTTTTCGGGGATAAAAATTATTTTTGTCCTTTCCCAGGACTCAAAGTATCTATAGACATACCAATATTCAGCAAAATCGGTTCAATGGTTTGGGCTTGAAGAAGCAACAGATAGTCAGACAGACACACTTTCGCTTTTATAATATTATAAGTAGTATAAGTGTATAATAGTATGGATACTCGTTTAACAAAAAAAAAATAGGAAGTATAAAGGAACTTTTCGTTTAAATTCCTAAGTCAAATTCTGTTTTGGACTTTTCCATCCACAAATATTCGTTGACTAGGCTATCAGTGTCGCAGCTGCTATGCAATATCCTCATTTATCGCACGTAACAATGTGTGCTTCTTTTCTCTTGCGCTTCCTAACCTCACGCGATGTCGTATACAAAAGTGATGGCAACCCCAGTTTGCGACTATCGTGCAACTGGCAACCATGGATACAAAATGCATAAAACTTTAATTTTGTATCAAAATTATTAAAAAAATCTATGCTTGTTGTAACTATGTCTGTTTACGGGCTGGCAACCCTAAGTTGCGGCCGACTTAGAACTGGCAACCATTTATACCTTATTTTGTCACGTCATTTTCTTTAAAATGATGTAAAATTTATTGAAAAAAAATATACATGCAAATTATGCTCTCATGAACATGAACATTAAACTTAATTAGAGGTACTTGCGGCTACTTTTGACAAGGCAACCCAACATTAATCCATTCCATACGTTCTAAAGATTACTTTAAAATATATTTCATCGAAAAAAACGATTCATGCAGGATTTTACGGTCGGATCCCATACTATTACTGTACAGAATTACACCGTAGGTTGGCATTTGCAACAAACACGCCTCTCGAGCTATTCTACGTTGATCATTATTATTGTCTCACTATTTACTCATATCTCATAAATGAAACTACAACAGAACAACTCTACAACATCGATATACGCAAAACCAAACAATATTCCATCAACTTTTATCCCGTAGAATTTTTCAGCAAAAAATTCGAACACAAATAAATATTGGCATGTATATTGTATTTTCCATAGCTTAACAAATTGTAGGTTGTTCTTATGTAGTTGATTCCGGTGTGTTTTTCCTAAATTATTATTATTCTTGACAAATAACAAAATCTGGTAAATTTCGTTTCATCTACTTACATTTGGATATTTTCCCGCTTCAATATGAGGTGATCAAATATGTATATCTCCTTTATAACGAAATTGAAAAATGCCTCTTTCTCAAAGAAAATATTCCACGTTCGGTAAAATATGGAACAATGTTCGAATCAAAGCAACCTTTCCCCGCCTCACCTATTGACGTCGTATCAAACGTCTCGCAAAATATGCCAAAATTTTGGTGCTCCTTTCGTAAATTAGAACTGAAAAAGTCTCGTCCTTAATAAATATGAATCGCTCGTTTCATTATTTTTACCTCAGCGTATTTTGACTTATAATAAAACTTCGCGTGTCTTAAAAAGTTAATCAAAACCGTTTTAAGTGAATAAAAAAAGCATCGAAGGCATCTAAATAATTTATACAACACTTAATCAGGGGTCGCGAGCTGTCGCCGTGATGAGGGTTGGCTTACGCTATACGTACACCAAGAAATATTCATAATCCCCGAAGATACAACCGCGGCCTTTCATTACGACATAATATATGAAACTATGTCACCATGGAATTAAGTAGAGCAAAGTTATAGCATAATATGCTAGAATAATCTGAAACTAACTTAAACCTTACATAAATTATTTATTTTTTTATTACTTGTAAATAAGAATCCTAATTTTAAATGTAGTAAATATTTAGCTAAGTATAAAATAATATATAATAAATAAGTTTAATATCGGCAAGCTCTCAATGAGGCGCCGGCAGCTAATCCACTCCAAACAAACTCGAGGGTTTTCCGCCTCTGCCTGTAAACACAAGTGAGAGGATGTAAGCGCACTACGGACATAATTTTTCATCATTAACAAGATGTAACATAGATAAGAGATATAATTTAATCTAGGGTGTGTATGGGTCCCTCGTATAGAGTTAGTTATTTCTTTTAACTATTTTTCGTTAACTTTATACAAGGGGTATAGAGTTAGTCCACTGTGAAACGAGCAGCGCTAAAAGAGTTACTTTTAACTTATATGTTACTACAAAAATACCTATCAATTTGCCCATACAATAATTTAAATATTTTGTTTAACGCTTGATGAAAAAACCGTTGATAAACTAAAAATAATTTTAATTTTGAAAATGGTGAAAATCATTTTATGCTTAAATAGAGTAGATAAACTAATCATTTAAAAAAAAATAGGTGAAAACATTTATTTTACGTCACACCTAATTGTGCCACACTATAGCAGAATACAAATTCTAGAGGTAATTTGGTAAAATCTCTAAGTGTTTCTAAATTTGATTTGAATGGCAGCGTCAATGACATTAGCAAGTGCTGCGAAGGGCATCATCAAATTTAATTACAGCCATGAGCTCTGCTGGCGATCATTTCGGGGAAGATTTGCCCGATATACATTAACTTATAGCTATAAACTCAAACTACTGTTTGGAAGATACAACTTTTTGTTAGAAAGTTAGGCACTTTCTAAACAGGCTTATTATGTTGGATAACAAATATTATGTTAATAAAAATAGGACGTGCGTTTAGAACTTATAATATTATAAACGCAAAAACTCTGTTACATGTCTGATACTTTAAACCGGTGAACTGATATTTTATTTGTTTAAACAGATATATACTCAGATTCTCGTAAATTTTAATAGGTGTGTGGCATACCTATTTGTGTTCAATTCAATCTTATATGCATAAAACATGTTTTATAAGATGTTAATATAGACGTCACGTAGAATATTTTGTCTTTGCCGCCAGACGAAAGTTCGTTAATTATCTGTGGTGTTTGTATAGAACTTTTTATATTTTACTCGTACCATTTTAATCAATGAAAAAGGAAACATAGGTCTGTGTTTTTAATAAGTATTTTTTCTTGTATATTAATATGAAATTGTCAAATGTTTTTCTGTAAATAAATATATTTTCGTGATTATGTCCCACTGACCTCCATTATACAAGTACGCTGGACCTATGATCCACCCACTTTTTTTATGCCTATTTGAAGCGGAATCAGCGCCCCCAGTGAGCGGGAAGAGAACTAAATTTGACGTAACTTGCAAATGGCCGCTTAATCGTTATTGGTTGTCATCACTAGTATTAGTTCCAAATACTATTGCTATCAGCGCCTATATGGCGACTTTCAAACGTCATTTTTACGTCAAATCATAGACAAATATATTTGGTCAATGGTCAAATTTAGTTCCTATCCCTCCCATCGGGGGAGCTGATTCCGCTTTAAATAGGCACAAAAAATAGCTGTCATTTCAAAGGGTATCATTAGTCCAGCGTACTTGTATAATGGAGGTCAGTGTTATGTCCTAATTTGTATTATTACTAAAATACGCATAATAATAATAACTCCCACACCGGTTTCGGTGACGGTGGCCGGTTTCATTGAAACCAGGCCAGTTACGCAGGAGTAATTTTATAGTGCCCAAGTGTGTAAAAAAATGTGACGAGGTAAATACAATAAAATGTCGGTGGGTAAGTTGGCCGAGTTTAATTGAGAGACAGATTGCTGGGAGTCTTATATAGACAGACTCGAACAATACTTCATATTCTGTAATAACATTAAGGATGAACTGAAAGTGGCAACGCTGATTACGGCTGTAGGCGCCGAGACATACGAGCTGATGACAAGCTTATGTACTCCGCACAAGCCAGCCACGAAGCAGTACTCAGAGCTCGTTGAGATTGTGGGAAGACATATCAAACCTAAACCTTCGATTTTAGCCAAAAGATATATTTTTCGGAGACGGGTACAAGGTCGCTCAGAGAATGTTGCAAATTTCCTTGCCGAACTAAAAGAGTAATCCAAGAATTGCGGATTCGTTAACGACTCTCTATCCGAAAACTTGAGGGATCAGTTGGTATGCGGATTAAGGAACGACGGCGTTAGACAAAGGCTATTCACGGAGGAGAATGTGACTTTTGTTAAGGCATAATTATAATATTGCTTTAGCGATGGAATCGGCAGAGTCGGATGCAGCCCTTGTAGTTGGCGGCCGGAAGTTGCAGCTACCCCCTGTTGATACTGATCCCACTGAAAGGCTGCCCAATGTCAATAAGTTCGACAGAAACACGGTTCTAGCTGACGATTCAAGATGGCGCCGGACCTCGTCCAAAAAATTATGTTCAAGTAGCAATTAGAAACTCTATAAATGCCAATAATAAGAGTAAGAGTTGTCCCTCTTGCAGGTATCAGCATAGACCTGAAAATTGAAAATTTAAGACACACGTTTGCAAAATGTGCTACAAGGAAGGTCACCTCAAGCGAATGTGTCCCCTTAGGAGGGCTGCTACGCACTTTAACTGTTTCAATGAAGCCGGAAATGTCAGCACGGGTAGTATAGATAGAGAGGAAGTATTAAACTATTCTATTGGTAATCGCTCTTTTAAGAAATTCCCCCCCTACACTTTTAATATTACAGTTAATGGTAAAGTCTTAGCAATTGAAATTGAAACGGGGAGCGCAATTTCATGCATCAACAAAGAAATGTATGACACACTGTTTGAAAATTGCGAAATCTTCCCTAGGGATATTAAACTAAGGTACTATACGGGAGAACTGAAGAAGCCTATTGGTAAAATTAAGCCTCTAGTTGTATACAATGTACAATGTAAAAAAATAGACTAGTTTATAGTTGAGAATCTTTTAGGTCGGCAGTGGATTAGCGAATTAAGAATTTACCCGCAGCCTTCGCAAGTATTTAGTATTAGCGAAGATTTTAACTGGGTTTATTTCAGTTCCAGGTTCTCTTAGGTGTTTGCGGACGGACTCGGGAAGTATACAGGTGGAACAGTCGGTTTTCGTTTACGAGAGAGGGCACAGCCAATCTTTTTACGTTCTCGCCCGTTAGCATACGCTTTACGTGAACTGGTAGAACGGGCACTCGAACAACTGCAGCGTGATAGAGTCATTTCACTTGTATCGAGTTTGGACTGGACGACACCTATCGTACCGGTAATGAAAAAGGACGACACGATGCGGTTATTTTAAACTAACTTTAAATAAGTGTTTGGAAATCGATCGTTTTCCGTTACCTTGGGTTGAGGATTTGTTAGCTAAATTACATGGAGGAGATAAATTTTCCAAGATTGACTTATCTTAAGTTTATACTCAATTTGAACTCGATGACTCCCAAAAATTCACTGTTATTAATACGCATAAAGGTTTGTTTAAATATTATAATAGACTCATTTTTGGCTTAGCATCTAGTCCGGGGATTTTTCAAAGAAAGATGGAACAGATTTTTGCGTGCTTGCCCGGGGTAGGTGTGTTCTTAGATGATATTATCATAACGGGGAAAGATGATGAGTCCTAGTTTTTGCTAGATTGGAGAAATGAGGTTTGAGAGTTCGAAAAGATAAATGTACTCTTTTTGGCGACTTCGTCGCATACCTAGGCTTTGTTATCGATAAGAACGTAGCCCATATGGATCCAAATAAGGTAGAAGCTATTAAAAAAGTTAAAACGCCGACTAATGTTCCCGATTTGCGATCTTTTCTTGGGCTAGTGATATATTACTACCTGTACGCTTGCACCGGCCCAAACGCCTTACGAGACCCATAGATATGTTGGGTTATTATAATGTACTCGGCGAAACATGGCGGTAGCGGTCATTGACTCCCAGTCAAAAACTTGTCATTTTCTATATAAACCGCGATTGACAATGAAGTGTCAGATGTTGTCAATCGTGGCTTTGTATAGAAAATGACAAGTTTTTGACAGGGAGCCAATGACCGCTACCGCCATGTTTCACCGAGTACAGTATAGTTAGTATTTTTTTTTTTAAAGAAGGCAGGTCGCTGTAGCCCTGACGTCACTGCGACCCATGAGGATCTATTGTGACTCCTTCGTACTAGAGTATCATCCCCAACCCAATACTGCTCATAAATTGAACGATATGGTTGGGGTTGGTGTCACGAATTTCCTCTGTGGATGAGTATTCGTGGCGACCAAGGTGTCTGTTCCTGCTCTGTAGTAGAACAGGACAGTCGAGGAGAAGGTGAATAGGTGTTTCATCCTCCTCCTCCTCCTCACAGAATCTGCAAGTCGTTGTGCTACAAATGCCCATTCTGTTTAGGTGTTTGTTGAGCTTGCAGTGCCCAGTTAGGCTTCTGGTAAGGATTCTTAATTGGTTCCTACCCAAGGTGAGCACTAATTCTGATAGTTTCTTGTTGAAGCCAGGAATTAGTGCCTTGGAGTGTTCAAGGCCAGGGGTCTCAGCCCATTGCTTCCTGCATAGTCTGTGACCCCATTCCTTGAGCACTTGTTTTGTGGTACTGGGAGTTATACCACAGACTGGTTCTGGGCCATATATGAGACTCTCGGTCCCAAGCCTAACCAGTTCGTCAGCGGTTTTATTTCCGGGGATGTTACTGTGGCCCGGGACCCATACTAGGCGGATGTTGTTGTTCCTTCCCAGCATGTTCAACGTCTCAATGCATTCCAGAACTAATTTGGACGAGACTTCTGCGGCAGTCAATGCTTTAAGTGCAGCTTGACTATCGGAGAAGATAAAAACGTTTTTATTAACTAGGGCCATCTCCAGGCTTTCTAGTGAACAACCGAGGATAGCGAAGACTTCAGCCTGAAACACGGTCGCAAACTCCCCCAAACAGGCGTATTTCCCTTTTGGTGGCCTGCCTCCGTAGAATCCGGCTCCCGCACGGTTGTCTTTCCTTGATTCATCCGTGAACCAAACTATGTCGCTAGGGCGGACATCGATTGGGATTTTTCTATCCCAGCCCTCCCTGGAAGGTATAAAAACCTGGTATAACTTCAAAAAGCTGTGCACCTTGATCATGGCATCTGATGGCATGGCCATGACAGGTGATTCATTGAGAGACTGTTCCAGCTGTCGAAAAGGGGTAGAGGCCCAATTCGTCCTGCTCGCCTTCCTGGCCCTGAGAGCCACCTTTTTGGCCTCCATCTGAACAAGCAGAGGAAACGGAGTTAAGTTGATCAGGGCCTCGAGGGAAGCGGTAGGTGTTGACGAGAGTGCACCCGTGATTATAAGACATGCCAGTCTCTGTACGCTGTTTAGACTTTTATTACAGTTTACTTGTTCAGCCTTTTTATGCCACACTACGCAGCCATATGTGGTTATCGGTCTCACTACGGCTGTATATAGCCATAGCATTGCCTTCGGCCGAATACCCCATTTAGAGCTGACAAGCTTCCAACGGGAACCCAGTGCACATCTAGCCTTTTTCGTAATATACTCGATGTGCCTATTCCAAGTGAGTCCTTTGTCTAGGATTACTCCTAGATATTTGACATCACCCGCAAACTTAATAGTTTTTCCGAAGAGCGCTGGGGGTCTTAGTCCCTCCAACTTTCTCTTTTTGGTGAAAGGTATCAAGACTGTCTTATCAGCGTTTATTGTTAGCTTGACCCTTTGGCACCAATCCTCGACGACTCTTAGTGCTGATTGCATCAACCCAGCGACCACCGATACGCATTTTCCCACCACCATAATCGCCAGGTCGTCTGCGTACCCTTGAGCGTAGTAACCTAAGAGGTTCAGTTCCCTTAGTAGCTCATCTACTACCAGGGACCATTCCAAGGGTGACAGCACACCTCCTTGTGGGCACCCTTATGTCAACCTGATTTTGAGTGTCAGGTCCATAATAGTCGATGAGGCTACCCTGTTGTCGAGCGTGGCTTTGATCCATTTCCTAGTAGTTGGATCTATATTCTTTGAAGCCAGGCCATTTGTGATAGAGCTGGTTGAAGTGTTGTCGAATGCGCCTTCAATATCAAGGAAAACACATAACGCAATCTCTTTATCTTCAATTGCTCTATCAATCCGATCTACCAAGTCCATTAGGGCCGTCTCGGTTTTTGGTAGGCATGTTGTCTCTCATGCAGCGGCATTTTAGTGAGATAGGTGTCCCTTATGTGTAGGTTGACCACCTTCTCCATTATTTTAAGCATGAAAGAGGTGAGGCTAATTGGTCTGTATGACTTTGGTAGAGCTTTGTCCCTGTCCCCACTCTTGGGTATGTAGGACACCCTTACCTTTGTCCATGCCAATGGGATGTAGCCCCACGCGAAACTTGCTCTGAATATTTTCAGTAGCAGAGGAAGGATAATGTCCTTGCCCTGCTGTAGGAGGGCCGGAAATATATTATCCTCGCCGCCGGTCTTGTAAGGCTCGAAACTGTCAATTGCCCATGTGACTCGGTCAGGCTTAAAGATCACGGAAGCTCTCCTCCAATCGTCAACTGCTGGTCTCGTTTTAACAATCGTATGAGAGAAGGCTTCGTGATTTTCGAGATGGATACTGTTGGGGAAGTGGACTTCGGCTAGTAATCTTAGCGTTTCTTCCGCCGTTTTAGTATAAATACCATCTGGCCTCTTCAGAGTGCTGGGATGAGAGCAAGGGGCCTTAGATATGACTTTATATAAGTTACCTCTTTCCCAGGCATACTGTCATGTATATCAAACCTAATGTAACAATGATCGGACAGTGAGTTATCGTCCGATACATGCCAGTTACAGGCGCGATGTCGTATAGTGCCTGTACATACTATTATGTCAAGGACCTCCTGTCTCAATGGGTTGATAAACGTTGGTTTAGTACCCTGATTCAAAGTGTGGAGGTTATTAGTAAGTAAGAAGTCAAATAGTTTCTCACCTCTGGAGTGTGAGTTGCAATCACTTCCCAGGATAAGTTGGATGCGCTGATTCCCGACGTAGTCTATTACCGGTGATAGCTGCGTTGTGGGGTCCTGAGTGTCTCCAGGTAGATAAGCGGAGCAAACCATCAGTCTGCCTACAGTCCCTCCGGGCTCCTCAATATACACAGCTACTGTGTCATCTGTACACAAGCAAGAGACACACAAAAATTTCATCCTCTTGCTGAAGAGAATGCAGGATCTGGGCCTCTGGCCATGCTGAAAATAAAGTACGTTACCTGCCAGTCCAAGGCCCATCACCGTGTTCCCGTTGACCCACGGTTCTTGGACTTGGACTCACGCCTCCCGGATGAACTTCTGACAGAGTACATCAGTGGCAGCCTTCGCGTGTCGTAAGTTGACTTGTATTACTTTAATCATATTTTTTTGTGTTGCGTTACTGTGGAGTGTAGCTGTAGAGTGTTAATGTGAATCTATGTGGATATGTGTGTGTGTTCGTGTGTTTAGTCTGTGTGGTGCAGGTTGGGTAGTCGGAGCAGGGGGTTTCGCGCCACCTTGCGACTTGAGTGCTCCTGCACTAATGAGGGCAGCTGTGCTGGCCTCCTCACAGTGCAGACGCCCCCAGGGCCGCCGCGTCCGCTTCCGCGTCCACTACGTGACTGTCCAGGCCTACCCCTACTCACAGTTGCCCCTTTCAGGGGAGCTTGAGGTCTGGGATTGGTCTGAGCAGCCGGGCGTCCGCCTCCCCTGCTGGTGTGCATGTGCAAGTTTTGTGCTTGCACGTGTGGAGTGTTGGGCTGAGCAGTAACAGTGGCAGATGATGTGCCGCTGCTGCCAGCTTGGGGCGGCGCCTTGCCTCTATAGCCTATTGACTTTATCATATATTTTTTTCCAACTCTTGTCTCTCAGCTGATCTCAGACTGGCCGTGTAAGCATTGTCTAATAGTATCTAAGATTCAATAAAAAAAAACTATAATCCATTTTCAATTTGTCAACTTGTTGTCAACAGATTTCAACAATAAATAAAAGAGTATAATTCGTATGTATAGGATAGGCTTGGACCAATGATATTCTACTTATACAGATCTGTTACGTCCATACTATTATCCGGCTTAAATCTCTTCCGAACAATTTTCAAATTCAAAATTGCAAACATTGACAAATTTGACAGATAAGTGAAACAAAAGATACGAAAAACCATTTACATAAAAGAGACAGTTCTATTTTTAAACGTCGAATCGTATCGTTGTCTCTTTCTTCGCCTGAGCTATGACGAAAATTCGATTTTTTCCAGATTGTTCGAAAAAATAATTGGAAACGTAAATAATCGAGGTATTTATTGCAATCAAGACATGTGGTAAGAGATTCCATGTGTTTTGTTTTCTTTTGAGTCATAATTGGTACATTTTAGAAACACGCACGACGTCATTTTCAATTTATTTAGGTAAGACAAGACGCGGCACGTTCGTGACTGCGCTCGATGCAGACTAAATAACAGACGACCCAATTGGGCCGTATTTGAATCTTCACAACGAGCGCGGTAGTAACATATCTGCTTTGAGTTTTTCATCATAGGCTTGGACTCAAAAATCTATCATCAAAATCTGTTATCTTTCGTAGTGTATGTGTCGTAGTGTGTGTAATGTTTTATTTGTAAAAAAAATGTATGATAAAAGCTTAAATTCAAAATAATATTAGCTCGATGCACTCCTTTACCATATAAACTATAACTGTGCAAATTTTTCATTCACCTAAGTTTCCCCATTTTTCGTCAAAAGCAATGATATTCTACTTATACAGATCTGTTACGTCCATACTATTTTCCGGCTTAAATCTCTTCCGAACAATTTTCAAATTCAAAATTGCAAACATTGACAAATTTGACAGATAAGTGAAACAAAAGATACGAAAAACCATTTACATAAAAGAGACAGTTCTATTTTTAAACATCTAATCGTATCGCTGTCTCTTTCTTCGCCTGAGCTATGACGAAAATTCGATTTTTTCCAGATTGTTCGAAAAAATAATTGTAAATGTAAATAATCGAGGTATTTATTGCAATCAAGACATGTGGTAAGAGATTCCATGTGTTTTGTTTTCTTTTGAGTCATAATTGGTACATTTTCGAAACACGCACGACGTTTTCAATTTATTTAGGTAAGACAAGACGCGGCACGTTCGTGACAGCGCTCGATGCAGACTAAATAACAGACGACCCAATTGGGCCGTATTTGAATCTTCACAACGCGCGCGGTAGTAACATATCTGCTTTAAGTATTTCATCATTGGTCAAAAGGGATACAAAGTTTTTCGCTCGCGTATTAATATATAAATATACTACATAGTTTACTCTATATACACAAATATAAATATGTTAAAAATTAATACTATTTTTAATAATAATACAACAAAAACTGGCTGGTTTAGGATGGTCCTTATTATAGCTTGTCAAAAAAGAGTAGACTCTGTCAAAAAAGAGTAGACACAATTTTGAAATCAAATAAAAAATATGAAAACCTTATTAAATCGAGATAAAAATGTGCAAGGTGATAGATAATATTTAAAGTGTTAAGTGTTCTCTGTGGAAATACAAAGAGAAAAAAAAAACACCTTTTGAGTGTGATTAGGTTTAGGAAATTTTGTACTGCGCCTACTCTTTCTTGACAGACTGTACTTAAATCAAAACTTAAGAGGCCAGGTGCCATCGAAATTCTCATACAACGTAATACCAAAATCATTTTCTCATACGAAAATATTTAATATGTACCTAGGTTCCTGGCTCCTGCACAAAAATTAACTACAAAATATTTAAACACTAAAAAATATTTTTTAGTGTTTAAATATTTTGTAGTTAATTTTTAATAATAATTAAAATAAAAAATATTTTTAAGTATTTAAATATTTTGTAGTTAATTTTTGTGCAGGAACCTAGGTAATTACTATTTTAAGCTGAAATATAACTCAAACATGTTAAATATTTTCGTATGAGAAAATGATTTTGGTATTACGTTGTATGAGAATTTCGATGGTACCCGGACCCTTAAATACCCTTCTATTAATTATGTATTCCTAACACACAACAATAATTGACCCTACTTATGCAAAATGGGACCAATCCACACTTTTTCCAAAATCGAGTTAATAATGCAGAAGCATTCCAAAATGTTCTATCGACCCTATGAAGATCACACTGATCAGACATTTTTCACAGAACAAAACATTTTCACAACAAAGTTACCAATCCACATTCTAACAGATTGTAACAGATGTTTATTATGCGAACAAGAACCGAGCTGCATGGTCACCCAATGTTTTAAAAATATAATGGATTTTATTTTTTAAAAAAGATCCACGCAGCAATGGTCCTTAGCATTATTTAATTTTTTAAATATACTGCATAATATTCTATGTAAGTATACAAATATTTTATTTGGAATAAATATGACTATTACTAACAATAATAAAAAAAAAACTACTTTTGTTATGGAAATAGGTAAAACCCACATATTTCTTAACGTATCTGCTAATTATTAAAAAAAGTGCTAAAAGCCATGTTGAACATTTTACATTACTTTAGACCACATTAATGTTAAATTCATTATTTTTATTTGTTCCTATACATAATTAATAGAAGGGTATTTAAGGGTCCGGGTACCATCGAAATTCTCATACAAAATACCAAAATCATTTTCTCATACGAAAATATTTAACATGATTGAGTTATTTTTCAGCTTAAAATAGTAATTACCTAGGTTCCTGCACAAAAAGTAACTACAAAATATTTAAATACTTAAATATATTTTTTATTTTAATTATTATTAAAAATTAACTACAAAATATTTAAACACTAAAAAATATTTTTGTGGTCTAAAGTAATGTTCAACATGGCTTTTAGCATTAAAAACAATTAGTTATGGTCACCACACTAATCCCTACCAATTACCATAAAATTAGATTTTTTACGTTGACATCACAGATTTTAGACAAACAGATTTCGCCCTAAAACGCTCTTTATAAATATACTATTAAGATAATTATAGTCAGGTTTAGATCATATTTTAGATTTTGATGTAAAGGTAGAATCAGTTTTTATTATTCGTAGGTAGAATCAGAATAATTATTAAATTGGTTTAACCAATAAAAAATGTATTCATGTGATTTATGACATTCAATTTTTTTAATAGTTTTTAATATTTCTAGATTTGATTACTTACGAATTAGTTTTAGGGTTCCGTACCCAATGGGTAAAAACGGGACCCTATAATCATTTAGACTTCGTTGTCTGTCCGTCTGTCTGTCTGTCCGTCTATTTGTCTATCTCCAGCATCGATCTCCAGGCTGTAATCGCTAGGTATAGATCAGTATAGATAGACTTATGTTACAGATTGTGTATTTCTGTTTCCCGTATAGAAAAAATACTAAAAACAAAATATGATTAAAATTTAAGATTGGCTTCCATACAAAAAAAATTATATATATTGGCCTATTTTGGCTATATAACGGTAGGGAACTCTTGGTGCGTAAGTCCAACTCGCACTTGGCCGATTTTTTTTATTAATTAGCAGATACGTTAAGAAATATGTATGTGGGTTTTACCTATTTCCATAACAAAAGTAGTTTTTTTTTATTATTGTTATTAATAGTCATATTTATTCCAAATAAAATATTTGTATACTTACATAGAATATTATGCAGTATAATTAAAAAATTAAATAATGCTAAGGACCATTGCTGCGTGGATCTTTTTAAAAAAATAAAATCCATTCTATTTTTAAAACATTGGGTGACCATGCAGCTCTGTTCTTGTTCGCATAATAAACATCTGTTACAATCTGTTAGAATGTGGATTGGTAACTTTGTTGTGAAAATGTTTTGTTCTGTGAAAACTGTCTGATCAGTGTGATCTTCATAGGGTCGATAGAACATTTTGGAATGCTTCTGCATTATTAACTCGATTTTGGAAAAAGTGTGGATTGGTCCCATTTTGCATAAGTAGGGTCAATTATTGTTATAGAAGTTTTTTTTTAGTGTGAGGGTGTGGTGTTTGTATAGAACTTTTTATATTTTTTACCTTTTTAATAAGTATTGTTTCTTGTCTATTAATATGAAATTGTCAAATGTTATTCTGTAAATAAATATATTTTCGTTATCATGTACTAATTTGCATTATTACTAAAATACGCATGCATCTTAATATCATTGATAGTCATATATAGTATTTTAATTTGTCAAAAGTTAAATACTAATAAGTTTTAAAACGAAAACTGCGTTGCTTAGGACATCGCTTTTAATGTCCAAGTATGAAAATAATAATCAATCCCTTTTCAACTTGCACATTTAATTTTGGTGATAAATATTATTTAATAAAATGTTATCTCGTAGACAGGGCCTGTATTCACTTTGATTAGTGCGAGTACAAGTATTTAGTGATTAGGAGAAATTAAAGGACTTGCACTAATCAGTCGCTGTCCACACGTACTTTTTCCTGATTACTAATCACCTGCCCTAATCACTTGCACTTATTACTAATCAAAGTGAACACGGGCCTTAAGTGTCTGTATTTTAAAACTACTCATCACTTTGTAATAAATAATTTAATACCAAAAACTACTTTATCTACTGCTATATGAACCGTTATAATTTTACAATAATTATATTTGGAGCATTAACGTTTACTATGAACTGTTAAAATAGGGTTAACATCCGGCAAGTACAGCTGTAGCCTGTAGCCGGTCGCGGTATCAACAGCTCGATACGAACAACTGCGCTCTATTATATCGCCTAAGAAATTGCCAACTTTAACTCTATTGCTTAATAAAATAAAACTTAAAGTATTAATTTCCTTAGCCAATTGTAATAGTTTGTTAACTTTGCTCGCTTGATTTAAAAATGTATAACAAAGCGCCGCTTTATGTACTCAACGATAATAACGTAAAATTATATTTTTACAAAATTAATAAACTGTAATTCTTATTACCTTTTAAATATATTTTGTACAATAAAACAAATAGGAAAGCAATATACAGCAATTGGAAATAAAAAGAAAAATACAAAGAACGTCCCAAAACAACCGTTTACGTAATTAAATTACTCGTACGTCTAAATTTACTATGCAATCAAAATCAGTTGCGAATAAAAATGAACCGACCGGTTAAAAACCCTAACAAAAACAGTCGATGCAGCAACATTCGGAATTCTTTTAGTAGCTAGAACGCGTTATACGTCCGCAGGTCCGAATTAATTGAATTTTAAATGTGACCAACTTAAAAAATAAATGGTGCAACAGGACGGCGTGGAATTTATCTCAGGATCAATAAATCTGGCTATCTACGCCCGACCAAACATTTGTCTTTATAATGGACATTCAAAACGCACGGTATTTATTGCTTTATTCTTTCGGTTTGATAATCATCAACATCAAATACAGTCAAGAATGAGTAGACGCTAATATCAATTTTCTAAACTTAATCACGATCGATTAGTAGTTTCTTCACTTCGTATTTATGCACACGACGCTTGTTTACTTTAAATATTATCACCCCGAAACGTTTTTTTTTTTTTTAATAAGGTTTTTTTTGATAAGGTGTACATGAAAAGTGCATCTAATTTCATTGCATTGCGTTTTAACTTTAGATATATTTTTGTTAATCGGTTTGGTAGTTAACAAATATAAAAAAACCGGCCAAGTGCGAGTTGGACTCGCCCATGAAGGGATCCGCAGCAGCAATAAGGTTTATTTTTATGAAATTAAAAGGTTTTTGATTTATTTTTATATTTCAGTTGATTTAATGAAAGTTAAATTAAGTTTACCATTTATGACGTATAAAAAAAACTACTTGCTAGATTTCGTTCAAACCAATTTTCGTTGGTAGTTTTTATAGTATAGTACATCATATATATTTTTTTAGACTTATCGTGCCCCTACTTTAGCAGTTAGAGGGGGGGGGACACACACATTTTTCCACTTTGGAAGAGTCTCTATCGCAAACTATTCAGGTTAGAAAAAAATGATATTAGAAACCTCAATATGATTTTTGGAGACCTATCCATAGATACCCCACACGCATAGGTTAGATGAAAAAAAATTTTTTTTAATATAATAATATTAAAAAAAAACTACTTGCTAGATTTCGTTCAAACCAATTTTCGTTGGTAGTTTTTATAGTAAAATACATCATATATATTTTTTAGACTTATCATGCCCCTACTTTAGAAGTTAGAGGGGGGGGACACACATTTTAGCATTTTGGAAGAGTCTCTCTCGCAAACTATTCAGGTTAGAAAAAAATGATATTAGAAACCTCAATATGATTTTTGAAGACCTATCCATAAATACCCCACGCGCATAGGTTAGATGAAAAAAAAATTTTTTGATTTAGTTGTACCTATGGGGACCCCTAAAATTTTTAATAATTTTTTCATTATTGTATCAAAATCTTAATGCGGTTCACAGACTACATCTACTAACCAAATTTCAATTGTATAGCTCTTATAGTTTAGGAGAAAAGTGGCTGTGACATACGGACAGACAGACAGACATGACGAATCTATAAGGGTTCCGTTTTTTGCCATTTGGCTACGGAACCCTAAAAACGTACTTTTTATACAGTATATAAGTTACTTTTATATTGTAGTAATATAATAGAAGCTTGTCGCAGATCAAAGAAACAATAATCAATGTTCTCTATGAGCTGCGACATCAGTAGGGATTTGTAGGAAATCCATTTCATTTTTCCATCACTATCAAACATTTCTGACTGGCACCACACATTTTGTAAACTTAGGACAAATAATAAAGATTTATTTATTAAAAACGTATAATATTAAGATATTCAAATTATTTAAGTGTTTGAGATAAGAAATTTGAAAAATAACAAACACACTAGAAACATTGTTGTGTACTGGATTCTTAGAAAAAATGCTTATTCATTTGTTTATTAGCTTAACCATTTAAAATAGGTTTTATTAAATAAAATTATCTCTAAGGTATTTCACGTTTTGTGTGATTATCTTCCTAAATTATGAAAATGATGTGTAACCTACTTCCTACCACCATCGGTTACGGCGACGCGAAACATCCGTTCATACGAATAAAACATTCAAATGTATGGGGAACCACGCTAGTAAATATTCCCGATTTGCATACACCTATTGACACTGTCGCGACGAAATCTTATTAGATTGAATATTTTATACTTACTCTAGCCATAGCTCGATCACACGTAGAAATTCGGCTTCGTACCTCTTTCACGTTGCTTTCATTGAAAAAATATAAGTATGAATAAGATCTAGTAATAAATTAAATATGTGTAGGTTGCACTATAAAAACTAATAGCTAACAGTAAATAAAAGAGGTCATGTTAGATAAATATTATACTTTGAATATGTAAAATATATTTGGCTTAACTGAGATTCTAATTTAAACCCTTTTGGGCATTTTGCGTTATGCAAAATTACTTTTGAATAATGTACCGCCGGAGATGCAGGAAATGAGTTTTTGATGAATAAGTGGGCACTAAATACAATATATGGTGGACGAAGCAAAGCGTTTAGCAATTATTCTAATGCTTCAGTTTTTTTGGAACAAAAACTCAGAAAAATTAACCAAGTTTTAATAGCATCTAGTAATATTACAAAGCCAAAAAATACGTGTAAAACGTGTAAAAAATGAATGCAAAAATGAAAATGACTTTTTTTCTATAACTGTACCCAATTCGCGGTACGAACACAACTTCTTGTACAATATATATGACAGATGAGTGGGAACGGATATTGAAACCGGAAAGCAGGTCGTTCTGATATTTTAAATATATCCTCGTTTCCAAATATCAATGTGAGCGACAGTACTGCTATAAAACGTCTGCATCGACAGATTCAAAGAAAATTTTAACTAGAAAATTTAACATAGAAAATTTTAACTAACTTAAGTCAGCTAATAATCTATATAAATAAAAATGAATTCTTAATTTTGTTAGTCTCGCTATAACTCGAGAATAGCTAAACCGATTTTGATGATTTTAGTCTCAAATTAATCGTCAAAGTCCAGGGAAGGTTTATAAGTGACACGAAGTTCACCGGGACATCTAATAATATATGTAATTAAACTTAAAATTGCATGTAGATTTTTTCAGACACTGGTTTCATGTAACTTTAAAAATAGTCTATATTCAGAGCCAAACTAGAATGATACTACCGTTTTATTTTAGACACCAAAATGTAGAAGTTAATTACTGACTTGGCTCTCATACTGGTGTCGGAACACAAAATTTAGGGTTTATTAAATCCGGCCTGAATACGAATTGTGGTTACCGAAGCATATAAACGAAGCAAAATCCGATCCGGAGTCAGCCGAACTAGTCCCAAGTACTTTGACTCGAACGAGGCTACCAAAACATTACGATTAATTGAATAATAAAACTGTAAGCCGGCGCCGTTAAAAGTGAAAGCCTATAAAATTTGACTGGTCTTGTTCGAGTGAAATCGGCACTTCCTTACTCAATCTATGCACGAAACACTTATTCCGTATTGACTTGAGTCGTGCCGCAATGACAATGATAAACGTATTGTCAAAAATCCTATATATATATATATATATATATATATATATATATATATATATATATATATATATATATATATATATATATATATATATATATATATATCTTTTTACATATCAAAACAGTCAAGACTCAAGACAACCTTATAAAAAATATACTTGACCTCAAACTTTATTTAGAACTTGATTACTCACTCAAAATAATAATTTACATATTATTATAATATTCATCAAAATATAAACATTGGTGCTTAAAGTTTTATGTACTCTGAGTATAATAAAATGTTTTCTTACTAACAATAATGTCGTTACATACTTTTATTAGATCATAACTTACAAAGTTTATAGACTGTAAAAAATGTACGGCAACATGTCAATAATAATATGAAGGTAACCGTTACGATTACTGAATCGCTTGTCGTTCGCATAACGGCTCCAGAATACGCCTGTTGCAATAAAACGAGTAATAATGAGTATTTTAGTGTAACATATAAAACGTCTTTATTATTGAACCCACACGAGCAAGCGTGAATATACTTATAAGAGTCAATAATATTTTCATGATAGTATCTTTGATAAACTCTTTAATATTTCGCGGCGTCTGGTTACTTAAATTTTAAGGAGCCTCCAAAATGATTTTTGTTATAACGACTGATACTAGGTTCTAATATTATTATCCTCTCAGTAATATGATAATGCAATTTGCCTTTCCTAACTATGTTTACTAAACTAGCAATCAATTTATAAATAATTTATCCATCTCACGCGAAGTTCGTAGCCCTTCTACGAATTTCGTAGACGCAGCTACGATGTTTTGCTTGCACAGAGCTTTACGAGGTCGTTCTCTAAAACGACTCCAGCATAGTATCAATTTAGAGGATATACATAAAGCTTGTTTGTTTACGTATAATATTATGCTGATAAAAAGAGAGAAATTTGGAAGACTTTTGTGAGCAAGCTTTTATAAAAAGATAGAATCCAAGCGTAAATACAAAAAGTATTGAGGAATAAAATAAAAAAGTCATTATTAACTTTTAAAACCACCACCGGGTTCATTAGATTAGGCGAATAATTTTACGACAATTCGGCTGCAAAAATTGTATGAGATTCAGTTATTTAATTTCAGTGGACACTTAAATTAAATTTCCTTATAAACGTGTCGGTGAAATGACGCGGAGGGTTTTTATCAGCGTCTCTGTAGACTGAAATAAACTGCGGCCATTAATTATAATAATAAATATTACACAAGACAGAAGGCTGGGTAACTCTTCGGAGGCCAGGTACATTTAATAAAACAGAATTTACATTCGGAGGCCGTTCGAGAACATTTTAATTAAGGCATCTGGGTCACTATTTCACTTTAATTATAATAAATAAACCTAGTTAGTGTTGCCATAATTTATTTATTATTTTGGAATAAACAACGAAGGGTTGGTAATTTTATGAAAACAATTTCTGGTAACGTATTCGCTTCGTCAAGGCCAAAAATAACAACAGAGAAGCAATTTTGCTTTATAACATACCGAATTTTCTTTATTATTTTCTTAACGCTATCATGACTATCGTGTTCCCGAAAAATGTTTGTGCTGAATAAGTAAGTGTGCTTGGTTTTGGTTTACGAATACAGGTGAGATTCTTTCTTCATTAAGTTTTAATAACTTAAACATTGATTGAGTAGAACTTTAAATAAATCAATAATCAGCATATTAGAAGTGGTTTATCTTTATAGCTATAAAAATATATATCACAAAATTTCATTCGAATGAATATGTCACTGACCTCCATTATACAAGTACGCTGGACTAATGATACCCTTTGAAATGACAGCTATTTTTTGTGCCTATTTGAAGCGGAATCAGCTCCCCCAATGTGAGTGATAGGAACTAAATTTGACCTAAAACTGACGTTTGAAAGTCGCCATATTGGCGCTGATAGCAGTAGTGGGGGTATTTGGAACTAATACTAGTGATGACAACCAATAACGATTAAGCGGCCATTTGCAAGTTACGTCAAATTTAGTTCTCTTCCCTCTTACTGGGGGCGCTGATTCCACTTCAAATAGGCACAAAAAAGTGGGTATCATAGGTCTAGCGTACTTGTATAACGGAGGTCAGTGGAATAAGTGAACAGAAATGAACATTACTTTAAATATAATATTTACACATCACTAGTGACAGTTGGTAATCTCCACGGGCAAGACGTATGTCAGATCTAATTAGCATTCGCTATATTATCAAAACATTAAATGGTTTGTTTGATGGGCGAAACAAGAGACCAATTTATGTGCTTCAAATTAGATGATATGGTAATAAGTTACATATTAATTTAACTATTAAAAAGACGATATACAAAGACTATGTTGTAATATTTTGGTGCAAGTACCAACATTTCCGACCCTGTTCCCAAAAAATCCTGTCGTTTACCCGTTCATGACAAGTGTAATTCTACCGTCGTTCTGCGTTTTTAGGGTTCCGTAGGCAAAAAACGGAACCCTTATAGATTCATCATGTCTGTCTGTCTGTCCGTCCGTATATCACAGCCACTTTTCTCCGAAACTATAAGAGCTATACTATTAAAACTTGGTAAGTAGATGTTGTCTATGAACTGCATTAAGATTTTGATACAATAATGGAAAAAATATTAAAAATTTTAGGGGCCCCCATAGGTTATTTTTTCATATAACCTATGCGTGTGGGGTATTTATGGATAGGTCTTCAAGAATCATATTGAGGTTTCTAATTTCATTTTTTTCTAACCTGAATAGTTTGCGAGAGAGACTCTTCCAAAGTGGTAAAATGTGTCGTCGTCGTCGTCGTCGTCCCCCCCCCCTCTAACTTCTAAAGTAGGGGCATGGTAAGTTTCATCTTACCTATGCGTGTGGGGTATCTATGGATAGGTCTTCAAAAATCATATTGAGGTTTTTAATATCATTTTTTTCTAACCTGAATAGTTTGCGAGAGAGACTCTTCCACAGTGGTAAAATGTGTGTCCCCCCTTCTAACTTCTAAAGTAGGGGCATATAGGGGACTTATCATAAGTCTTAAAAAAATATATGATGTACTTTTCTATAAAAACTACCAACGAAAATAGGTTTGAACGAAATCTAGTAAGAAGTTTTTTTATACGTCATAAATGGTAAACTTAATTTAACTTTCATTAAATCAACTGAGATATAAAAATAAATCAAAAACCTTTTAATTTCATAAAAATAAACCTTATTGCTGCTGCGGAATCCTTCATGGGCGTGTCCAACTCGCACTTGGCCGGTTTTTTTTATTATTTTAATAGAAAATTTTACAGTCGTACGTCCCGTCGCAGGGGACTGATATGTTAAAATGTATGTGAGTCGTAAACGTGACGTCCCCGTAACGTACCTACGCGGAGACCACGTACATCCTTATCATGTACGAATAAAAAGGCGGAACATGCTGCTTAATACCCGCCCAAGTCCCTTTGATCCCGAAAGGGATGGAAATGATAATGTGTTTATTTGATTATGAATATTTATATTCTTACATTTTTCCTCGAAGATGACAATGCTTTTTAAGGTGGCTGCTGCCTTTCTTAGAGATGTAAATGTTACGTGATAAAATGTGATATGTGCACTCCAGGGTTGCAAATTAAATTTAATCTTTCAAATAAAATTGAAGTATATTACATTATATTTTCTTGATTTAAAGTAGACATTTAAGGGCAATAACAGTCATTTAGGCAAGCGGTAAATTTTCAGACAGCGCTCGGACCAGCCTTATTACGTAGAGCGATGAAATCAAATTCTAAAAGCTTAAAAGCATCAATCATACTTAGCGTTCTGCAGAATCATTTCCAAGAACCTACCGTAGTAGCAGACATAACTGGATACTTACTTAAATTATTTTTAGAGTTTATGGCTACTTCGAATTTGGTGTCTTAACAATAAAGACTAATAAAGATTAATTCACACAAAAAATTATAAACTTTTTAAAATTTTCTACACTTACTAAGTGTTTTTTTCGCGGTGTGTAATAGAAAATGTGTACATGTCGTCTATTTTATATTTGCAACATAGCATAAATATTCTGAATATATTTTGACTGTACATCGTCCTCAAATCGGTCCTGCAGTTCTGAAGCTAATACCTTGGAAACTAACAACGCCTATAGGCTAGAGATGGTAATAAACTTAATAATATACATAGTTTCTAATGCGTGAGACCGATCCTAGTATGTTTGGATACCCTAAAAGTAATAGAAAATATAGCTTTAAATATACCAACGCAACTTGTTTGTGCGACATGGAGTTAATTTAGCTCAAAGGCAATTGTAGCATTATATTTACGTTTTGCCCTAAGCTATTTACTAGGACATTAAAAGGCACAAAGTTTTCCACAAACATTATAAAAATAAAGAGTGAAGCTTTGTGTTTAGCTGCAAACGCTTTAGGCGAAACACAAAAAAAGCTTTTGAGAGGAGACAAGTTCAAATACATGGTTTATTACAATATACGGCTGCCTCTAGTTATCTTTATGAATATTGTATAAGCGTCAGTTTACACTGCTGCAGTCAGCGTAGCCAACCCCTCAGTTTTAACTGTAGATCTACAGTTTTTCGGAAATCCTCTCAGTTTTCAGTTTAGGCCTCGAAATCTACAGTTTTTATGAGCTAGCTAACGTCATCTATTTTATTATATTAAACTTAATATAATCGAAACAGAGGTAATGGTAATCAATCGATTTAATAGATGGCGTTAGTTGCAGACAGGGGCTTTTGATTGGTGCAATCAGAAGCTTCTAATTAGTCTTCTTTTTAGGATCCTAATTAGAACGTCTAAATTTATAGTAAGGTGGATTGTGGAATAAGCCCCTTACCGGCATCGATCACTCGGTCGATCGATGTCTGTTTTACCGACATAATGTCGGTAAAACTGACATATTTCATGATATTTCTGGTTTTTAATTCCCGGCTTCCTAAAATATATTCTATTTATTACCATAATTAAATAATAAAAAATCATAAAAGATAAAACTGTAGATTTAGTGTTTTTCAATGTGATATTCACAGTTTTCTACAGTTTTTTTCTAGCATATCTACAGCTTAGCTCTGTGATGTGGTTGGCAATACTGGCTGCAGTATTGAAGTAGTGAATTAAAAATGAAACCCCTTTATAGCAAGTACTATTAAAATTTCTTGTTTAAATATTGCTGTGTAGTTCCCTTTCATGGGAGTGTGTATCTTCTGTGATAATTGAATTTTTTTTTAAAAACATAATTATATTGAAAAAATCTTCTTGGTTTGAGCTGCTTATTTCTTTAAGCAATGTGTATAATAGTAGTAATAATAAAAATTGGTTTATTTCTGAATAGTTTTTAATACGTACGTACAACACGGTCAAATTAACTAGACGCACGGTTTGATGACGTCATTATGGAGCTCGCATGTTATATATATATTTCGATACGTCAAGTTAATGTGACCGTGTTGTACGTTCAGAACGTTGTTGCTACTGGGGCCTAACACCGGTTTACTATTCCTATCAAAAGGAACGTTTGAAGTTTCTTTGATCCTTTGTAATTTAACAATTACCCAAATTGCTGTGGACTCCAAGACTAGATTGGGCCACGTGCTTGAACTATAATAACATAATATATCCCATTTAGAGGCAATGACCGGAAAAGTGCCTTTTCTTGTCACGTGGCCCCCACAAAAGTATGCCATTTACAAAGTTCTTCACAAAGAGCATTATCAGCGTTTTAGGTGACGAACGTGATTCCTGAGAATAGAACTTTTTATAGTTTTGTTTTTATAATATGGATCGATAATACTGGTGTTTATTTTTTTGCAATAGTTCCGTAAATTACGTGTAGAAGGTATACAAGGTGTAGCAAAACTAAATGAAAATACTTTAGGATTTGTATGCGTCCCTTGTATAGAGTTCACAGTGAAAGTAGCAGCGCTAAAAGAGCAAAATTTGTTGAGTATCGGCAAGCGCCCGAGCGTTATGAATTTTCCCATACAAAAGTAAAAAAGGTACTCTTTCAGCGCTGCTACTTTCACAGTGAACTCTATACAGGAGACCCATACATACCATATATACCTTCTACACGTAATTTACGGAACTTCCATCCCTTTAGATTCCCTTTGTTTAAAAACTTTATGTTTACTAGCTTATGATATTCAAATATGTGACCTTATTTGAACCAACAGTATCCTTGTTAAGTCACTCGATGTAAATATTCATTAACATATAAAATATGAAGATTACCTTAAATTTAAATCTCTGTATTTCCATGGTGTGTTATAATATATACGGGATTCTCAAAAACATCATGTGACCCCTGTCCAGTTTGAAATATAAAGGGCATAAAATAAAGTAGCAATCACAGAACATATGAAAGCTTTATAATACAAGGACGGTATAAATTATTCAACAGGCTCTTGGTTCCTTTGCCTTTTTACGACATCGCTGACATATTGTTATATGTACTTATACCTCGTATACCTGCCTCCTATATTGTATGATGTTAAGTGAGCTAATTACTTTTAACAGCTCTCTTAAACTACGCTTGACGAATGAAACAGGACACAGAAAACACTTGAAGTTGGGTTTTTTAAACGTATAAAATTAGGGACCTATATTATATTCGTCGTCGTCGTTATAGTCGGGACATAATTTTCTGCTCGTCTATCGCTCGGGTAATCCCCGTCGCTGGAGGAATTCCCTTGTTTCATTTCGTTCGTCAACTTTTGTCACCTTGGAATTATTTTGCTTTCAGTGTGAGTTACAAAATCGTTGCTCTACCGTACATAATATATTATCTTTCATCATACTCGATATTGAATTCGATGACACAAGATCGGCTTTCATTTATCGGCGGCCCTTGCTATTTTTTCCATTTCAATCGGAAATGACGTAGCCCATTCGTTGGATTATTATGCTCAAACTAAAGATTTTAGTCTTAGTAAAATCCGCAAACAACTATATTATAACTCAAATTTATTTATTTGTATATCTTCATTTCTCGTCAAACATAACGAATACCTACTTAACAACAGGTCGCATCACATAAGTATTTTTCGTAAGACCTGCCTGCCTCCCGGGGCCTCGCAATGGGTAAGGCTGCCGGTATGTGATGTGCGGGATGATATCTACCACCGATTGATGGAGTGTTCCCGGAACGCAAACTTAAGAGAGCAGCTGATTTTTAATTTTTAATTAATTATATGTAATATTGGCATATTTCATAGCATTTTAGCAGAGCCTTCTTCTGAAGCTGCTAGAATGCTATATAATTTTAACTATAAGTCGGAATTATTGTAAGTTTTGTTATATTTAGCATAAGGTACGATGGGATTGACATCGTCTTTTCTGTACAAAAATCCCTTTAAATAAATAAAGAAAAAAAAAAACTTTCACATGGAACGGAAGTTACCATTTCTATTACAGTGCTCTTCGGAGCAGGAGGTCAATTACTGATTTATTTATTTATTTATTTATTTAATCAGGACACCAAACAGTACATACATCGAAACATATTATTAAAATAAGCATATTAATTATAAATTCTACTGATGCATGAACCTTAGCAGGTGACACGGCATTTATAACCAAAGCTCCACAAAATACAATATGAAATTATTAATTACTAAACTAAAAGAACAATTACATGTATATATTGTGTGATTATAACAATTAAATATGAAATTTCAAGCAAAGTACATTATTACATTAATAACACTGAGTAAAACTTAAAACTATGATATTACATATTACATAATTATTTCATTTTATTACATTGAGATAATAAGTAAATTATTGTAAATTAAATTATATTTAGATTAAACATGTCAATAAAATATAGTAAAAAGTCAGAAAGAAAAATGTGTACACAACAACAAAATCATAATATTATAGGTGTCAAATAGAGAATTATTATTTAAAACATGAATAGTTAATACTTAATTAATTATTATTATTGTCATAGATATGTCACTATAATATTATTGATTAGGATTTTAAGTTATATTTTAGTATGTCTTTTTTGAATGAGTACAGATTACTATGGAATATGTCAAAATCTGAGCAAATACTATTGTAAAGAGAGCACATTCTTTGAACAGGATTATTCTTAGCTACATTGTTTTTATACTTAGGGATGTTAAAAAGTTGAGGTATACGTACGGATCGGGTAGGAACTTTAACCAATATCTGATTCAAAATCTCTATGTCCATGGTTCCGTTAATTATTTTGTGTAAATTACATAAGTCCAACATCTGTCTGCGGCCTTCAAGACTCTTTAAGGAGAATTTATTAAGTCTATCCTCGTATAACGGGATCTTCCGTCTGATCCCACATCTAGTACACAGTGATCTTAAAAAACGACGCTGTATAGACTCGATCCTGTCAATGTGTATGTGATATATTGGGGACCACACTGATGAGCAATATTCTAAGATTGATCTTACCAAGGCAGAATACAGTACAATCCATGTTTTAGTACGTTTGAACGGTCTGGCAGTTCGAATAATAAATGACAGCATTTTACTTGCTCTACTGCATATCACATCGTAATGGTGTCTAAAGGACAGATCTGAATCAAACATGACTCCTAAGTCACGCACTGCTTTAGTACGTGTTATTGCGGTGTCATCAATTGTATAGTTATGTGATAAAGCCTTTTTGCTCTTGGTAAATGATATTACATTGCATTTTTTAATATTAAGCGACATGTGATTTTTTTTACACCAATGAACGACAGAGTTGATATCTTTCTGTAAAGTCAAACAATCATTTATACATTTGATGCGTCGATAAATTTTTATATCATCTGCATATGCCAAACATTCACTCACTATAATATAAAGCAAGTCATCCATAAACAAAAGAAACAACAGGGGACCAAGATTGGATCCTTGAGGTACACCAGATGTCACTGCAATAGGTATCGAATCAAAACCTCTTAAGGCCACCAATTGCGTTCTATTGCGAAGATAAGATGACAACCAACGGAGGAGATTACCATGAATACCCAAATGTTGAGCCTTTTGAAGTAGTATATCATGGTTAACTCTATCAAAGGCTTTTGAAAAATCAATATAAATTGAATCGGTCTGCGTATTTTCATTAAAGGAATTACAGATAAATGTAGTGTACGTAAGTAAATTTGTATTAGTAGATTTATTTGAAACAAATCCATGCTGTCTGGGATTGAGACTACACTTAATAGAGTTATAGATATGTTCATGTACAAAACCTTCGAAAATCCTGGAAAACCAACTGAGTATGCTAATCGGTCGATAATTTTTGACATCAGACCTATCACCATCCTTATAAATTGGTGTGATACGTGCTATTTTCCACAAGGAAGGAAAGCAGCCTTCACTTAAAGATTTATTGTAAATTATTGATAAAGGTAATGCTAGAGTTGAGGCGCAGAATCTTATAAAAATAGGCGGAAGTCCATCAGGGCCGGCTCCCTTTGATAAGTCAATTTTTTTCAATTTTTTGAGTACATCAGAAGTTTGTACTTCAAAGTCAATTATCGAAGTGTAAGAGGACATAGTGGACGTTTTATAGTTGGTAGGAGTACTTGCATCATAAACTGAGGAAAAGTAGTCAGCAAACAAGTTCACAATGTCTTCACCCTTATCAGCTGTTCGATCCTCATAGAACATATTACACGGAATGTGATCAGTTGCCCTCTTTGATTTGGTGTAGCGCCAAAAAGATTTAATATTTGTTGTCAGTTCATTTTCAATTTGTTCGATATACAATTTAAAACATTCATTCATCATATTCTTAACTCTAGTTCTTAACATAGAAAACGTGTCATAATCGCGGGGGTTCCCAAATTTTTTAAATCGTTGGTGATACTTATTTTTAGCTTTTAGAAGTCTTCTAAGGCCTTTAGAAAACCAATGAGGGTACTTATTGCCTTGAATGACCCTGACCTTAGGGGTGTGCTTTTCAATTAATGAGTATTGATGATTATAAAATATTATAATTTACCCATAATTTACCTATGCACGCAACGCAACATTAATTATGACAGCCGAATTCATCCGATTTGGCAACGAAACGACACCACAACGATCGAATGAAAATCGCGCGCGACTGCAGCGCAGGCGGCGGCGTGCTAGGTCAATGACCGCGCGATACGTTATAACGTAGCGTCTTATGTAGGGATGGGTAAGACAGTAAAAACTGAGTCAGAGTAAAAACTCACTTAAAGTAAATACTGAGTATTTACTTTATTGTGTGAGTATTTACTCACTGGACAGAGTAAAAACAATTTATTCAATATTTGAGGTTCTAATTACACTTAAAGAAATCTAGAACATTACAGAATAATGAAAAATACTTATAATTTAACAGATTCCTAATTTTAAGTAAAATTACTAAGACAATGTATTTTCATTTTGAAGGTTGTCAATATGTCGACCCTTCGCTTCTCTTAAATATCGTAAAATTTCTTCATAGCACCTTGTGCGCGCACATATATTTAAATTCTATGTATGTATTTAAATTCTTCAGCAACCAATTGACCGAACAATAATTCGTTTCTCTTGTCATCTCTCTATATAATGAACATTCAGTACAATAAGACTTTTCTTCTTTTATAGAGGTTTCTAATCATGGGCGTAGCCAGGATTCTATTAACTATTTAGGGGGGGGCCAAAGATCTTAACATGAGCTAAACATGGATTGTGGGCCAAAAGGTTTATTTGGAGGAGCCCTGAAGAAGAAAAAAATTAGCGCAGTCACATGGTGGAAAGGCTTGTTCGACAGGATTAAGCGTAGTTGCAACAAGAATTCTTACAGCTCCATGCACCACTGCAGCTACTGAACGGTCCTTCAGTGTTCAAAGTTTTATACATTCCAAAGTCCGAAACCGACTCACGACACAACGAGCTGCTAAAAGTACATTTGTATCGTATAAGGGCATTTCTTCGGAGGCGAATTTTTTGACGGCAACGGACTTTTTTCTGTAACCAGGCAAAAGCAAACAATAAAAATATTTTTTTTAAATACTTGAGCTCTGTGTCTACCTAGAAACAACTGTCTTTTTTTAATAATTGTAGTTTTAGTATAGGAAAAAAATCTTAAAGTCCGTTCTTCTCATTACCATAGAGCGTCCTCTTGCCATTTTCTTCAACAAAAACGTCTATAATTCATTTCCTGTTTGACAAATCAATGCAAAATAAAATTATAACGAAATAACATTAGTTTACCTGTTATAAAAAATAAATATAGTAGGCATGGCTACATTACAGTACTTATAAATAAATAAGAAAAGAGTGTCCAACGTAAAGTTATAATTCCTGTGGCCCAAGTTGCGATCGATCATAACTTTTCTGGTAAAAACAATGGGAGTGAATCTTACCGCATGCAGGCAAGCCAGTCATATGTGAAAGAAGCTATCAGGCGGATGTGCGGCTAATTGATTTCTATCCAGGTGTTTGGAAGGTAAATATATCATTACCCTATGTTTGGTTCGCGTAGTTTATCATTTATGTGTCTACTATATCGAGCTTATTTTACTATTTCAAAACTTTAATCTGCGTGTCAACTGATGCTCTTGGGTTACATATTTATGTTATGAAATATCAAAACTGATGATTGTAAGAATTATGAGCTATGCATAATTATAGGCATAATTTTCATTTCCGTGGGTCTCATTACCCTGGTCAAAAGACCAGGGTAATGATAAAATATATTAATTTTGTCCTGAAATATGCACTTTTATGTGCGATTCACGAGTTCTGTAGAGTACTACCACTATTGAATATCCTTGCATAAAGTTTTTTTTAATTCTTAAGACTCTTTTAAATTTCCTTATAAAAACTTGTTTGTAACTTATGATTATAGACATTAGAATAATGTAAAAACGATGTCACAAATTACAGAAGAGAAAAAAATAAAAAAAGAATAGAAAAAACTTAGCAAGATCAGGAAAAGCATGCAGTGTATATAATACGGCTAACGGAGAAATAAAATATATGTATTCTGAAGAGGAGGAAATATTTGAAAAAAGTGTTTCTTCTGTAGGAAAAAACATCGATCTACAGAAAGGATTCTTCTTCCTATAGAAAAAAAAATGATTGTGAAGATTTTAAGGTTCTACATTTTTTTTCTCCACATATTACAAATCTATCTGGCCATTCAGTCTATCTTTTACTTTAAGAAGTCTCAGAACAAAAAAAGAAGAAAAAAATTATTCAAGTTGCTAATGTTTGCTATTGACTTCTATTTCAGTAAAAAAAGACTATGAGAACAAAAAATAATTTTGAGAATTACTTAAACTCAACTTCTTGTACAAAACCAAACAAATACTTCTTTTGATTTTTCTTTTGATAATCGTGCTATTTTACTACTAGATGACGCCCATAACTCTATTGCGCCAAAATCCGTTTATCTCGTGGGAACCGTAAATTTTTTTCGGGATAAAAACTATCCTGCGTACTTTCCCAGGACTCTAAGTAGCTCCATACCGAATTTAAAAAATAATCAGCTCAGTGATTTGGGCGAGAAGTAGTAACAGACAGACATACTTTCCTTTTATAATATTCGTATAGAAGAAAAAATCACTTTGTATGAATTTAAATCAAACGTTTTGTATGCAAATGAATTTTAAATTATCAAGACTGAACTAAGACTAGTTTCTAAGAGTACTGTAATCACTAGTTACTTTATTATTTTTTAGGATGATACAAGGAATGTAAGTCGTTTTCAAACATATAAAACAAATGTTATGCTACAAAAACTATAACAAATGTTATAGTTTTTGTCAGAAGACGATTATTTTTAAATAAAAATATTTTATTTAGATATTTTTTCAATTTTTTGTTACTTTTATAATTACCCTGTATGCAATTATCATTACCCTAGCCACAAAAATTTGAACTTCGATATTACTAAATCTTCTCTATGAAAACGAGTCCCTTAAGTAAAAGTAGGTTATTTGACCTTTATATTATCATAAAAATATGAATTCCAGTCAAAAAATTAACGTTTAAAATTGACCATGGTAATGAGACGAAGAATCTTTTTCCGAAGAATCACCCATAATTGGAAATTACTGAATAAATATATTGCTCGAGATGACAATCAAGAATAAGAGGAAAACGCAACCGCCGAATCAGATCCATTAAATAACAATGAGCCCTCTACAATAGCACTGATATCTGAACTAGATTTTACAGAATCTGGGACTAATTCAGGTTAATCATTCTTAGGGTTCCGTACCCAAAGGGTAAAAACGGGACCCTATTACTAAGACTTCGTTGTCTGTCCGTCTGTCTGTCTCCAGGCTGTATCTCAAGAACCGCTATAGCTAGACTTCTAAAATTTTCACAGATTGTGTATATCTGTTGCCGCTATAGCAACAAATACTAAAAACAAAATAAAATAAATATTTAAGGGGGGCTCCCATACAACAAATGTGATTTTTTCGGCTCTAATTTTTTGCTCTAATATATCAATAATGGCAAGAGGTAGGCACTTGAATTTTTCACACATTCTTTAGTTAAATGTGTACTTTAATATTTAATAATAATATTAAAATAAAATAAAATTTTCAAGGGGGCTCCCATACAAAAAACACAATTTTTAGCCTATTTTTGCTCTGTATCGGACAGAGCAAAAATAGGCTAAAAATTGTTTTTTGTATGGGAGCCCCCTTGAAATTTTTACGGAACGCTTCGTGCGCGAGTCCGACTCGCACTTGGCCGATTATTTTTAGATAGTTGTTAAATTAATATTTTTATCTAAGTATATATTTTTTCCAATGTTTGATGTTAACAATAATACCATATTTAATGGGGGGGGGGGGGGAGACACACATTTTACCACTTTGGAAGAGTCTCTCTCGCAAACTATTCAGGTTAGAAAAAAATTATATTAGAAACCTCAATATGATTTTTGAAGACCTATCCATAAATACTAGGGATGCCACGAATACTGAATTGGCCGAATACCGAATACCGAATATTCGGCAACGCTGTCGGCCGAAGCGCCGAATATTCGGCCGCCGAATATTCGGCACGAAATACATACTTTTCGGGGGTGCGGTAGCTGGATTAAACTATCAAGCCCCATAAGATCACCGGTGATCGCGACAACAATAGAATAACAATAGATTTCCAAGAATCCACGATCGAAGGATTTAAGGCAAGTCGCAACCTGTTTTCCTCGTTGCGTTTTCAAACAAGTCATTTGCGTCAAACGAGTTGGATTTTTATTTGAAAACAGTTCGCCTAGATTGGAAGGACGATCCTTACAAGTGGTAGGCAAACGAAAAACAATACCCAATTCCAAACCTTCCAAAACGAAATTTGCCAAAGTTTATCTCCTGGAAGTAGCTTGTATTTTGAGAGGTTATTTTCTGAAGCTGGTAACATTTACGATGAAAAGCGTAATCGTTTGCTACTAAAAAATGCTGAAAAGCTTGTTTTTATCCATCACAACTTACCACTGATCAATTTTAATTACTAAAGTGTTGTAATTTGGAAATAAAAACATAATGTTGAGTAATATAACCCGGGTTCTTTTTTACATGATTTGGTATTCGGTATTCGGCCGAATTGTACCTATTATTCGGCCGAATACCGAATAGCAAAAAAGAAGCCGAATAGGCCGAATACCGAATAGTTGCCGAATATTCGTGACATCACTAATAAATACCCCACACGCATAGATTAGATGAAAAATTTTTTTATTTAAATATAAAAATATGAAAAAAAAACTACTTGCTAGATTTCGTTCAAACCGATTTTCGTTGGTATGTTTTTATAGTAAAGTACATCATATATTTTTTTAGACTTACCATGCCACTTTAGAAAGAAATGCTATAAAAAACCTCAATATGATTTTTGAAGACCTATCCATACGATTAGATGAAATTTTTTTTTTTGTTTTAGTTGTACCTATGGGGACCCCTTAAAATTAAAAAAAAACCATTTTTGTATCAAAATCTTAATTCGGTTCACAGACTACATCTACTTACCAATTTTCAATAGTATAGCTCTTATAGTTTCGGAGAAAAATGGCTGTGACATACGGACGGACGTACATGACGAATCTATAAGGGTTCCGTTTTTTGCCATTTGGCTACGGAACCATAAAAACTTTGAAAAGTACCAATAATAGGGTCAAAACGGGACGATACATGGTTCTTTTATGGTTTAGGGTAGTGATTGATGATGATGATGATGAATGTAATTTACGTACATAGTAGCATATGCTTTCCGTTCTTAAAACAACGTCGAAACTCCCAAACTTGTATCTACAAAGAGTCAGGAGTTCTCTCAGCACCTTTCGAACCATAGTATACCCGGTGCAAAATCTTACTTGTTGGTAGCATATGCTTAGAATACTGCTCACGAAACCGAAGTCACCACATGTTTCCATGTAAATTTTGAGGAGTTCCCTCGATTTCTTATAGATCCCTTCATCAGGTCTATCAGGTCAGGTATTGTAAAGTTACATTAAAATCCGTTCAGTAGTTTTTGCGTGAAAGAGTAACAAACATCGATACATACATCCAAACTTTCGACTTTTTAATATTAGTAGTATATGTATATTGTATACCTATGCCATTTTTTATAACACCGACACTGTAAAAATCGTCTGCCTAAATACCAAAATTAGGTAGTCTATCATCAAAATTAGGTATTCCATAGCTGAGGTACCTAATTTTTCGTTACTGAGTCCAAAAAATACTAAAAGAAAATTTTGCATTCAGTGCTTATATCATATAATAATTTTATTTTCATTTAAGTATACTGGTTATACTTAAAAAGAACATAGCTTATACTTAAAAATATCATACAAATAAATAATAAACAAAGAAAAACCTTCAATAATTCAATTCTGGTTAGTAAAACTCAGTTAAAAGTAAATACTGAGTGTCTAAATTCATTTTTACTGAGTGTTTACTCTGTTCTGAGTAAATACTCAGTAGCTTACCCATCCCTGGTCTTATGCATAGATTTATAGCGCGCGCTATTCGTGGCGAAGACATAGCGCGCTACTTTTTTCAGCTATACGTTATATTAACCACCACTAATGTTTAGATTAGCCTTCTTATATTATGTCTTTCACGGAAACATTTTATAGAAAAGAGGAGTCTTAAAATTAAAATTACACATAAAGCTACTGGAAGTGGCTTTTGAAACAGTTTACCGTGTAACCTAAGCCTATTTTAGAAACATGATTCCATTTAAGTCACAACAACAACATTACTCGGTAATAGTTATATTTAAAATTTAGTAGGGCATCAAAATACAAATCAAATTTTGTAACAAACTGTTGATTTAAAGCCCGCTGCGCCATTGTCTGTGTAAAAACCCGGGAAATGGGGCTCTAACAATTGTTAGGATATTCTTTGTGATTTACGCGTACCCTCTTAAGGCTAGTCAAAGAAATGTAGGTTGTTTTGTACGCGGTTACAAATATAAAACGCGCTTTATTTTGCATGTGCTTCTATTTTCCTTTAAACAGCTTGAAAAGACACTGGTCGACTTATTGCGGGCTGGCGACACAAAGAAAAGGATTCCTAACAAATACATACGTATTTTCTGATTATCGCGCGCTCATTCAAGTAAATACAACAATGATACTATGGTAGCAAGTACGTTATTCTTAGAAAATTATAGATAAAGTTTTCTTAGCCGTAATTGTTGTCGCCGTTGAAGCGATGCACTATTTAATCTATACCAGGGGTCACCAAATGGCGGACCGCGGTCCGCATCCGGACCGCCGATCCATTATGTGCGGACCAAGCATTTTTGAAGATGAACTTCTTAAAAAAATCGGTTTTGACTCTCAACTAACTGATGAACATCTCCAGGATTATCAATAGTTTGCACCAATTTCACTCCAAACATCAGAGAGATTAGTAGCTACAAAAATTGTCACTTTTCCGTACCCAAAGGGTAAAAACGGGACCCTATTACTGAAACTTCGATGTCTGTCCGTCTGTCTGTGTAAATATTTAAGGGGCGCTCCCATACAAAAAATACATTTTTTTCCTACTTTCTCTCCATAACGGTACGGAACCCTTCATGGGCGAGTTCGACTCGCACTTGGCCGATTTTTATTAAATGTGTGGACCGCGAAGGTCATTTCATGTCTTAAAATGGACCGCGAGCGAAACTAATTGGTGACCCCTGATCTATACTTTTACACTACCATGAAAAAAACCAACCGACACAAAGATTGTAATATGGGTAAATCGAAGTTTCTATCTCTCAGTTCCATCTTACAAGTCAACCTATAAACCACCATTGTAAATACTTAAATGTACTGCACATTCTAAACTCAGACTACCGACCATTATTATACGTCTCTATTATAGGACAGGAGTAATTGGGCACAAGACAAACTCAATGAGTGGGTGCGGTAAATCACGTTCGAGTTGTTTCGCGGCATACATTGACTGCACGTAAATCAGCGCGCAGACAGCTTGGCCTGCGCTTGAGAAATGTACTAGCGTGCTAGTAGGGCTGTGCCGAATGTGATATTACCTTCTTATTTATTCATTAATTTTTTATCATTTTTAACTACACTCAACTCGATATTCAAATATAGTATTGAGCAACACTCTTTTCGAAGACTGAGTCCACGATGATACCAACTAGGTCCAACGCAATAATTCAAATTTAATATTAAGGCGAGGTAGTCCCTAAAATTAGCAGGTCGATGTCTGTCAATACGAATATCGACGTAAAGAACATTAAAATAACATTCATATCAGCGCGCCTTGTACAGTGGCGGTTACGACGCTCGCCGCGTCCTTTTTCTATAAAGTGTGTAATTTAGCAATAAAATGAGTTAATTATGAAAAACAGCGTTAATAATAGTCATCTTTAAGATTTTTTTCTATCGAGCAAAATTTTTTAAATTGTGTACTGATATATCTATTCGTATAGTAAATTTTCTCAATTTTAAAACGGTACTTTTTTCATACTTAAATAATGACATTTCCTTTAGAAAAAACATTATTTAAAAAACCCATTTTACGTAGTTGTAACTACCACTGCACCTTAAACATTGATTGGGTTCTAAAAGAGATTTCACCTAGTTTACATAAACCTTCAGAATAGCTGGTTAGTAATACTTGGTTTAGTAATAGAGAATATACCCAATAACAGAAACTTATATTTAACTAGCTGTCCCGGCAGACTTTGTTTTGCCATATTAAGTATTTCCGATTTCGCCCATATTATTTTGTTGAAGTGACTAAATAAGTATGGCACCATGGCAACATCCACAAAAAATGCATTCTGTCAATTCTATGTCAAATGTTACTTTACAAAAGTTTAATACATATTGTCCAAAGCGCAAAAGTTAGAGTACAAATAAGAATTTTTAAATTTTCTAATTTTCCGCGTAATTTTTTTATTTTTTTCTATCATATTCTTCTTCTCTGGACAATAACAAACACATCAAAAAAAGAAATAGTGAAATCGGTCCAGCCGTTCAGGCGTAAAGTCGTGACCATGCGAAATATGGATTCATTTTTATATATCTATATAGATGTGGCAGCCCTTATCACCTCTCCCAAAGCGGAAATCAGAAAGCGTTTAAAACTAACGTTCATTCCACGTAAATAAACAGCTTCAAGGAAGCTATTTTCAGAAATCTAGCCACTGTTTATTTCCACGCTTATAATGTTCAAATTAACTAATAAAAGAGTAATGCATTTTCATATCAATGACAAAATTACCTCATGACTTCATAATAACTTTTCAAGCATCAATCATGACTAAAAAAAATTACTTTACTGGACAAAATAAAGTAATATTTCTACAAGACTATATCAATGCTGGGCTTTAATTAGTAAAATTGCTATAAGTAGTGGGCGAGCGGCGCTGGGCGGGCGGCGCGGGCGGTGTAACAAATCCGTATGCAGGTGTTACGTGAAACCGGATCGAGGCGAAGTTGGGCCGATAAATTGTATTCACCGGGGTCCCCCAAATAACCTCGCTACTCGGAGCGTTTTATTAATTGCACCTGCAGCTAGTGATGCGAATCGTTCCATCGATAAACGGCACACAAAGTTTGCTTTTAAAAGATTCGTGCGGTATTTTAAATGCAATTAATTTGAATTAATGATAATAACATAGCAATATAATTTCATGTTCATGTTTTCATTACAAACACTGTTATTTATTGGTATTTATGAATTATTGTTATATCAAATTGGTGTAGGAACTGGTGCCTGGAACTAGGCATTAATCAGATTTTTAGGTTACGGTTTTTTCCTGTTCTTTTTGTAGATTTTTGGAATGTATACCTAATTAAACATGCAAAACGTAAACATAATACGATAAGAAGCGTTTTGCAATATGATTATTATTTAGATGTTCCTCATTATGAGCATATTGTATTTTACTAGCTGTCCCGGCAAACGCTGTTTTGCCATATAAAGTATTTCTACTTTATCAGGAATAAACTTTAATAATAAAAATAAATGTTTATTTTTATAAAAAAAATTAGATTTACCATAAACTCAGGAAAATTTTAATCGAAATAGAATGAAAAACATTTACAAAAAAGTCGATAATTATTCAGTTATCGAGCGGGATGAAAAATGATTAAATTACTAAAATGGCTATTAAAAACCGGCCAAGTGCGTGTCGGGCCACGCGCAATGTAGGGTTCTGTAGTACCGCTAGTTTTGATAATTTTTGTATGGTCAATGAATGAACATTTATAACGTGTTTGACACTACTAACAACATCATCTCACTTACTTTCAAAGGAATTTGAACGAAAAGTTCCTTTATACTCCGCCAAATAAATTTTATTTGTCTTCTTAGCCGTGATAATTTTCCTTTTAAATTCAGCATATCATATTTCCTACTCCCGTGAATTTAATCACATTTCCAGAAGCAACGGTTTAGCTGGTAGAAGAGGGGGACACTGGACTCTAACGATTTTTTCCACTTTAAAACTTCATATTTCACAAATGGATCCCTAATTCGGAAAATGATCTATAATTACTCGTAATATTTTTAAAAAACCTATCCAACGACACCCCACACGGTCGGGTGGACGCGAAAAAAAATAATCATCCCCGCTTCATGTGTTACCATAAAAAGAATTTATATACCATTTTGTCGGCATCATTAATATCTGCATTTATGCCGAATTACAGCTTTGTAGGTCCTATAATCTCTGAGCAAAACCGCGGACAGACAGACGGACAGGCGGACGGACAGACGGACAGACGGACAGACAACGAAGTCTTAGTAATAAGGTCCCGTTTTTACCCTTTGGGTACGGAACCCTAAAACTAGCCTGTAGCCGATTCTCAGACCTACTGAATATGCATATAAATTTTGGTTAAAATCAGTAAAGCCGTTTCGGAGGAGTACGGTAACTAACATTGTGACACGAGAATTTTAAATATTAGAAGATAAAATAAGAAGAAGATACTCATACGTTTAGCGTATTAGAGAACAGAGTTTTGTAAAGAACTGAGGAAGTTAAAGAAAGAATACTTAATCAACATAATTAAAATAATTAAAATTTAACATTAAAGTTAACATAATTACAATTTAAACGTAAAAAATCGTTTACATGTCGATAGTCACCTACTCACATCACTGTTTAAATACAAATCTATCGGACATTTCTGATTTCAAAGTTTAAAGCGCAAGTTCTTATTTCTGGTGCAGTAAGGCTGCTATTGCAATCAAATAATTGAAAGGAGCACTGCAGGTGATTTAGGGCCTTTGGAAAAGGATTAATGACACCTTTGGATTGCCAAAATCGTATATTGTTTCAATATGCGAATAGGCTGGATAATTGACTAGTAAATTCAACACATATATTACAATAATTATTATTATGATACGACTTTGTTAGTCGTATTTAAGATGAGTCTATGAAAAACTTACGTATTTAAAATTTTATGCTATCGACATTGGATAAAGAAACTATAAATATTGGTCATAAAAATACTTAACAAGACTCAAATGATCGGATAAAGTTAAGTGAAACTAGCCGCTATAGGTAAGGACTACGAAGTTTTGGCGAGTGATCACTAAAGCTATTGCTTAGTGATTATTATCATCCCATTCTCAAATCATCTGCAAAGAGGCGATTCTTTATTTCGAACTTTGTTTTTTCTTTACCTTCAACTTCGTTGAAGATATTATTTTTCCAACACTTTTATTGGGCACAATTGAGTTTAAAACATTTTGTTTTTTATTTAGATTTTAGAAGTAAAATGTAAACAATAAGTTAAATATTTATTATTAACTCACAATTCTACAAAAACATTGTCTGGTAGAAAACAATCACCCAAACCTGAAACAACTGTGTAAGATTTATACGCTCCCTTTTTACGAAAGAAAACGTACAAATTATATCTAAAGCCGTTGCAGATCTTGAATAAAGCAAAGCAGTAAATAATCCTCAATGTACCGACACCATTAAACATCTTGGAGGCGAGTTTCGTTGTTTTTTCTCCGAGCCGCCTCTCGCCGCCTCTCGCCCGCGCCGCCTCGCGCCGCGCCGTCCCGAGCCTGCAGCGTCTGAGCCGCGGTAATTGTGATGGATGTAGCACTCGCAACCCTACTGCCGTTTAGAAGCGAGTGCGCGATCTATTTGTCAAAATTAATCTCTCTTATTCATTTGGGCACATCTGCCGTAGAAATGCTCAAATTTTCAGTCAATATTTTTAATACGTGGGGTGTAAGGATTTTGCGGCGCTACACATACGAGTAAATATAATATAATGGTGGAGTAATCATGTATTTTGAAAATACTTTTGCAGACGCCGATTTTATTTTTTATCTGGGAATTTTTTTAACATAATCCAAAAACTTGCATTAGATTATGACCAAGGAACCACCTCGCAACTATAATCGTGTCGTGAGCACTAAACGCGACGATATAAACCAAGATACAGGCGTGTGAATTAAAGATTCTTTTCGGTAATTTATATGGCAATTAAGTATTTACTCTCGCGGCGGCATTAAGGCCAGGTAGTCCCTAAAATTAGCAAGTCGATGTCTGTCAGTACGAATATCGAGTATCGACGTAATGCACATTAAAATAACATTCGTATCAGCGCGCCTTGTACAGTGGCGGTTACGACGCTCGCCGCGTCCTTGATAGGGCGAAATAGGAGAAAATTATACTTTTCACTTAGATAAAGATCAAAATGCAAAATGTAACCACATAATATTATTCTTATTTAAGTAATGAGCTTTTCGTAGATATGATTTTTGAAAGTAAAAATATCATAAGCTTCATGAAAAATAAGAAAAATATCATAAAATATTTGAATTTAGCCTACTCTTCGGAGTTATTTTTGATCGAGTGAAGTTTTCAATATTATATTTCGAACCACAAATTGTCAAAGTACATTAAGTAAACAACAATGTTTATTTTTTTGGCTTTTAAAAGTCACTATTTGTTTGTTTATTATTGATTCATCATGTAAATTAGGGACTACCTGGCCTTAAGCTGTTACTTAGCTTCAACTAAATGAATATCATCAGTTACACTGGAGAAACGCTTACGTTGTATTATAATTGCTCGCCGACTGAACAATTTGTGCATACATTACTGAATACTAATTGAACGTTTGCTGTTTCAATTAAAAGTTGTGTGGAAAGGTACGATTTCAATCGTAGCAGCTACGTAAGGCTACGTTCAGACGTGCGCATGTTCTGCGCGTGCTCTGCGCGTGTTCTACTATAGCGTATAGGAAAACTCCTAAACACGCGCGCGGCCTGCGCGCGGGGTCGGCGCGGATTCAGCGCGTGCCGCGCGCGTGTTTTCCCATACGCTATAGTGGAACACGCGCACGTCTGAACGTAGCCTAACTGCTACAAAAGCTACGTAGCTGCCTCTATGCGTGTATGCGCCAGGCATAAAGCTAAATACGTCTTGTCATTTAAGCAATAATATTTTTCATTTTGATTTGGATACAAAAAATAATTAAAATTTATTCAAGCATATAGTATTGTTACGTGCTAGGGTTCGAGGATTTGGAGAGAAAGACCTGCTGACTCTTATAAAAACTTTACTTGCACTGACACTAGCTCACACAAATCACCAAGTCCAAACACTAAGCACTAGGTAGTCCTAGGTCGTAACCGAGTCGTAGGTTCACTGGTTTACTCACTATTGATCACTTGTTTTCACTTCGAAGTCGCCTCGAAGATCGCTCAGATGAAACTGAATTGCCGGGCCGTCTACCTGCGGCTATTTATATGGCGAGACGAATTCCAAAAAGTTCCGATTCATGTAAACAAGTAAACAAGTAAACAAGTGTGGGAACTTTCTAGCAAATACGCGTAAGTAAACATACACCTAACGCCATCTAGTATAAAGTAGGGGATTTATGTTTTCTGTGTTTCCCTGATCAGTTTCGCCGGTTTGACGCTAGATGGCACTACGTGTCCGTATCCGTAAGACCACTCCCCTCTTAGAGGTGCTCGTCCCGAGCATCGTTATTACTGCCATGGTAACGCGCCAGACGGTCTATGTGTACCACTTTGAATGTCCCTCTTGGTTGCTTTTGAATCCTGTAAGTCACATCATTCAATCGGGTAACCACTTTGTATGGGCCGTCCCACTTGGTCTGCAACTTTGGAGATTTTCCTTTTCGGCGAGTTGGGTTATGCAGCCACACCAGTGACCCTTCTTCGAAGCCGCTCGTGTTCGATTTCCGGTCGTATCTGGTCTTCATGTTTTCACTTGACTGTAACCCATTTTCCCGAACCATGGCGTGTATATAGCGCATCTTTTCCCTTAAATCGCAGACATAGTCTTGTACGGTCTTTGGTTCCCCCGGTGACCCTCCTGTCAAGAGGTCTACTGGTACTCGTAGTTCTCTACCGTAATTGACATACGCCGGGGTAGCTTTTATGCTCTCATGCTCTGCGGTACGGTACGAGAGAAGGAAGAGTGGTATATACTTGTCCCAATCTTTTTGTCTGTCATCTACCAATTTCGCCAAATGTCTCTCAAGGGTCTGGTTAAATCTCTCAACCATTCCATCAGACTGTGGATGGTACGCGGTGGTCCTCGTCTTATGCATTCCCAAAATTCTGCACACTTCCTGGAAGACCTGCGATTCGAAATTCCTGCCTTGATCAGAATGGATTTCCAGAGGTACACCAAAGCGAGATATCACTTCTTCGACTAACTTAGAAGCGACTGTTGTAGCTTCTTGGTTTGGTATGGCGAACACTTCGGGCCATTTGGTGAAGTAGTCCATGACGACCATAAAATACTTGTTTCCCGATTCCGTTACGGGAAATGGCCCAGCTACGTCAACTGCAATTCGTTCCCACGGTGCGCCAACGTTATACAGCCGCAGGTTCCCACGGCTCCTGGTCTGTGGTCCCTTCACTGCAGCGCAAGTAGTGCATTTGCGGCACCAATCCTGTACATCATCTCGACAATGCAACCAGTAGAATCGTTCTCGCACTTTTGTTAACGTTCTCTTTACACCTAAATGACCTCCTGATACGCCATCGTGTATTTCACGGAGAACATCTGGTACTCTCTTTCTCGGGACAACTATCTGAAGGTGGAACTCTCTGCCGTTAGTCTTCTCCCATTTCCGGTAGAGTATTCCATTCTGAAGAATCAGACTGTCCCATTGCGCCCAGTACGCCTTAGTAACAGCGCCAGTGGGTGCAACCTCACTCCAGATTGGTTTCACGTCACCCCGTTTCTTCCATGTGATGATGTGCCGAAGGTCGTCATCTCTTTCTTGAGCCTCCCTCATAGCATCATTCTCCCATGGACCTAAAGGACTTGTTTTCGTTAACTTTAATGTTACTTCATTAGATTCCTGCTTAACACAGTGTTTGCAGTCTTCTGAACACGGCCTTCGTGAAAGTGCGTCGGCATTCCCATGCGCCTTTCCGCTGCGGTGTTCCGTCTTGAAGTCATACTCCTGGAGCTGTTCAATCCATCGCGCTACTTGACCTTCTGGGTTCTTGAATTGCAGTAGCCACTGTAAGGCTGCGTGATCAGTTCGCAGTAAAAACTGTCTGCCGATGAGATATTTACTGAAATGTTGTAGCGTCTTTACAACAGCCAAGAGTTCTCTTCTTGTTACACAGTAGTTTCTTTCTGGCTTAGATAAAGATTTGCTGAAATATGCAATTACAACTTCTCTTTCGCCCTGTTTTTGAGATAACACCCCTCCAATGGCCGTGTTGCTTGCGTCAGTGTCGACTATAAACTGACCTTCAGGTTGTGGATACCCCAGGATTGGTGTTTCACACAGATGTTTCTTCAATTTCTGAAAAGAATCTTCAGAAGTCTCGTCCCAAATAAACTGTCGTTTATCTTCTGTCAGCCGATGTAATGGCTTGGCCATCTCTGAGAATCCCTTAACAAAACGCCTGTAGTAGGAGCATAGGCCGAGAAATGCCCGCACTTCGGTTTTGTTTTTAGGGGTTGGCCAATTTTGAACTGCTTCCAGTTTCTCCGGGTCCGTCTGGATTCCATCACTGGAGATAACATGGCCGAGATAATTGACCTTACTCCTGAATAAACGACACTTTTTCGGATTCAACTTTAACTTGGCCCCCTCTATTTTGGCGAAAACTCGTTCTAAGTTTCGCAAATGGTCCTCGAAGTCGCGGCCCACAATGATGACGTCGTCCAAGTAGACTAAGCAAGCCTCTCCAACTAAGCCTGCCAGTACACACTCCATGAGTCGCTCAAATGTGGCAGGTGCGTTGCACAATCCAAAGGGCATGACGTTAAACTGCCATAAACCTTTACCGGTGGAGAAAGCTGTCTTCTCTTTGTCTTTTGGATGAATTTCCACCTGCCAGTATCCAGATTTCAGGTCCAGGGTCGAGAACCATCTCATGCCACTCAAGGTATCCAGCGTGTCGTCGATTCGAGGTAACGGGTAACTGTCCTTCTTGGTGACATCATTGAGACGTCTGTAGTCCACACAAAATCTTGTGCTACCATCTTTCTTCTTCACTAACACAACAGGTGAGCACCACGGACTTGCAGACGGTTCAATAATCTTATGCCTTCTCATGTCCTCCAAAAGGCCTTCAACTTCTTTTTCCTTTGCAATGGGTATCCGTCTTGCTCGTTGACGAATTGGGTTCTCGCTTCCGGTATCTATCCTGTGTTGAACCATCGACGTTCTTCCAAGGTCGCCTTCCTGACTGGAGAAGATATTCGCGTGGCGTTGCAAAAACTTCTTAGCTTTCATGCCCTGCGAATAAGTCAGATTACTCTTGCAGTCATCGAGTAGCTCAGTCACTATTCCATAGTTGCTGCTGTTTGCTGAGTCTGGGCCTGTGATCGAACTACACTTTCTCATCCAGACAACTTCCTCGCACTTTCCAATGACGTCACCTTTGTTCAAGCAGATCTCGCGATCACCAAGATTCAAAACCCTGACCACAGCGTTACTGCTTCCACTAACAAGGGTTCTCGCCGTCATCAGTTTTTGCGCTGATGTCTTGGTAGGTGTGTCTTCGATCAACACGCATCTGTTTAACTTCTTCTTTCCAGCTGGCGGTAGTTTCACCAGCACTCTAGCTTCCGTTCGTCCAGGTATAATGACTTCCTTTACACATGTGACTTTCCCGCAGGTGCCTCCAAGGATGAAAATTTCTTCTTCGCCACAATTGAAAACTCCGTCAGCGACATTAATTTTGCAGTTGTGCTTCTTCATGAAATCCAAACCCAAGATGCAATCATCCATAATCTCAGCCACGATAACGTCATGAGGGTATGAGTATCCCCCTACATTAATCGTAACTGACATTTCTCCCAGGACGGGTATTGGCTGACCGGAGGCAGTAAGAAGCCGACAGTTAATTCTCCTCTTATGTCTCCTTGCGGCTTTTACTAGATTTGGGTTCACTATCGTTCTAGAGGCTCCCGTGTCTAGAGTCATTTTGCAATCCATCCTGTTAATAGTCCCCTGAATCACAAGACTATTCCCGCTGCATGCTTGGGAGATAACAGTTATCGGGGCTTCCTCCGCATCAGCCAGTACTCGCCCCTTAGTCCTGGCTTTTATTCGTTTCCCTGATCCCGGGCAGGGGACGAAGCTCCTTGCTTCTTCAGCTCCTCTACTTGTTCCTCGAGCCTTTTCATCCTTGCCATCTGGGTCTCCTTCTGCGGGCAGTTGAGCTGAAGATGACCCCTCTCACCGCACTTGTAGCACATGGCTCCAAAACTTCTCTTCGTGGGAGCCTTGACCTCCTTAACTTCCTCAGAGACCTCGTGGATCTTATGGGTCTGTCGTATGTCGCGGCGAACAGCCTCGACCTCCAAAGCATGCGCCAATGCTTCCTTTAGCGAGGTGTGGTGACGTAGCCTCACTGCAGCTCTGACTTCTAGGTCCCTGATTCCGTCGACAAATGCTTGCACAATATTCGTGTCGATCATCTTGGAATCGGCTCTTGGGTGTGCCTTCTTGACCAGTTTTTCAATTTCCAACGCCCATTGTTGTAGTCCCTCTCCTGAGCGTTGGACTCTGTCACGAAGTTGAGCACGGAACACGTGCTCCAGGTGTCGCTCCCCGTATCTGGATTCAAGGGCCTCCATCAGGTCTTGGAACCCATTTCCTGTATGTGCTTCTAGGACCGACAAAGCTTGCCCTCTGAGCGCAACAGTGAGAGCGGTCAGGCATTGTTCGTCAGTCCATCCGTTGGCAGAAGCAACCGTCTGGAATTGCTGACGATAAGCGTTCCAAGAAGTAGTACCGTCGTATGGTGGCACTTTAACTCTTGGTCCTTGTACCACTACTCCGGTAGTTCCACTAGACGTCGCGACTCCTGTGGTTTCCAGGCGCACTTTCCACTTCTGTAGTTCTGTGAGGCCGGTTTTCACATTTTCCATATCCACTCCTAGCCCGGTAACTCGTTCTTCCATAACATCGACATCTTTCCGAAGCTTAGTCACCGCGTCACTAACATCCTTTATAGCCAATAGCGCTTTTTCTTGGAGGTCCTTTTGTTGCTCTTGAGACTCCTGTAAAGCGCCGAGCTTGCGGTCTTGTGACTCCATCATTGCCCTTTGCGAATTTTGCAAAGCCTGACTTTCAGCTCTTTGAGACTCCTGCAAAGCCTGAATTAACTCAATTATGCTTTCCAATTGAGGAGCCATTTGATGGGCCGTAGAAACTACGGGCGTGGCAGGATGGATGGAGCTAGTCGACGGAGCCCAGTGGGCGGGGCCTGTGGGCGTGGCCTGAGTGGGCGTGGCCTGAGTGGGCGTGGCCTGGTGGGCGGAGCCAGTGGGCGTGGCCATGTCCAGAGTGGGCGGGGCCTGAGGGGCGTGGTCAGTGGGTGGGTCCCGGTGGGCGGGGCCAGTGGGCGTGGCTTCATCCGAAGTGGGTAAGGCCTGGTGGGCGTGGTCGGTGGGCGGAGCCTGGTGGGCGGGGCCAGAGGGTGGGGCCTGCCCCGCCGTGGGCGGAGCTTGGTCCCCAGTGGGTGTGGCCTCCGCAGCCCGTCGCGCCCTTGTCCTGACACTTCCCTCGAAGTCTTCTCTCGGAGTCGATGGCACTGCGCCCTTGTCCTCACACTCCCCTTGAATTCCTCTCTCGGAGTCAATGGCAGCAGCTCGCTGCGCCCTTGTCCTGACACTCCCCTTGAAGTCCTCTCTCGGAGTCAATGGCATCTCCAAATCCCACTTCTGACACCAGTTGTTACGTGCTAGGGTTCGAGGATTTGGAGAGAAAGACCTGCTGACTCTTATAAAAACTTTACTTGCACTGACACTAGCTCACACAAATCACCAAGTCCAAACACTAAGCACTAGGTAGTCCTAGGTCGTAACCGAGTCGTAGGTTCACTGGTTTACTCACTATTGATCACTTGTTTTCACTTCGAAGTCGCCTCGAAGATCGCTCAGATGAAACTGAATTGCCGGGCCGTCTACCTGCGGCTATTTATATGGCGAGACGAATTCCAGAAAGTTCCGATTCATGTAAACAAGTAAACAAGTAAACAAGTGTGGGAACTTTCTAGCAAATACGCGTAAGTAAACATACACCTAACGCCATCTAGTAATAAGTAGGGGATTTATGTTTTCTGTGTTTCCCTGATCAGTTTCGCCGGTTTGACGCTAGATGGCACTACGTGTCCGTATCCGTAAGAGTATTAATATTATGTATTTTTTAATCTTGTTCTTCATTAAAGCTTCAATAAATTAAGGTTCAATTTCATCAACGTATGTTAAAGTTAATGCTCGAATTAGTATAACGTTACCTCTCACGTCAAAGAGAAGACATGACATTTTAACAAACCGTAAACACTAACAGACGTTGATGAAATTGGATCTAAGTCTCAAACAAATTACTAAACATTTTATGCAAATTAATTTGTAAATTAACTTCTCTTTGATAAACTACAAAAAGTAATTATGTAATATCGCAAAATCTCGAGCGAAGAACAATACAGACAAGGAATAATTACATCAATCGAAATCTTATTTAATAAGTTGTCGAGCAAATGGTTCAAAATTACGCAACAGCAAATATCGTAATGAAAACAGGCGACTCGGTGTCTTATTAAATTATATTCCGTAGGCTCCGTATATTAGGAAAGTTGGCGAATTCATTAAAACTTAAAGAATAATTACGAATTCTGTCTCAAATTGGATCTTTGCATTTGACACCTAATGATAAAGTAATTTAAAAGCCAGATGAAATATGTTAACTTGCAGACTGCAGCGTTGTTAGGTTATGTTTTAAACTTAGAAAGATGTAATGTGATGTAAGCACGTCCCTGGTAATTTAATTTAATATTCATACAATATTTCTATACATATTCTTGTCACATAATTTCAAAATAACAATACTAAACTAGAGACCCATTAAGAAAAAGATATTAACATGAAACTATAAATTCCCGTGGCAAATACAACAATCCGGCTAAAGCCCGCATCAGCTGGAGCTAATAGGTGCAAATTTTACGGATCCGCGGCCATACCGACATAAGCCCTGGCTTCCCCTACATCCAGATAATCCTTTTGATGATGGATAATCTGTTTCCTAACTTATTGGCTTTGATTTTGTTAACCATTAGTCAATAATAGTTTTAAACGTTGGGCGGTAAACATAAAAAGTTTTATTTTTTCCAATGGTGATGGGTCAAGATGGCAATCATTAAACGCATTCACAAAAACAAAAAATTTAAAATCTATCTACATTTTAAATATAAAAAACAAAGCTGATTGCAGCAATGCACAGGCTTAAGAGAGCTTTAAATTTTTTACACATGCTACTCTGGCTAAGGGTGGGTTGCACCAACTTACTTTAACTATAATTGTAACTTTAACTATAACTTTAACTATAACTACAGTGCAAAATGACAGACGCCATATTTAACGATAACCGCTCAAACTTATATTGAAATTTTTTTGTGAAAATTTACTATGCCTCACAGTGTTGTTATAACAAATATTTTTCCTGTCGATTTTTACGGATAATTCATTTTGTATACCCTCAACCCCATTAACTGTAGCTTTAACAAAAAAATAAATGCAACAGACTGTCTATCTGTCTGTCAAATTCCGTGGTCAAAGTTAAGGTTAAAGTTAAGTTAGCCTTAACTATAACCATAACTTTGACCATAACTGTAACTATAACCACGCCTCTGGTGCAACCCACCCTAACTCTGCTAAATGCTTAATGGCTTTATTAGATACTACTATAGATCTACTCAGAAAGGATTTTTTAAAATTTTACCAGTAAGAAGGTTAGATAGAGAATGTATGAATGCTAGATATTCTTTTGTAAGCTATTTCTGTAATAAAATCTGAGTTCATATAATGTTGTGTAGTACGTCGTATATTTCTATGCTTCAGTCTATAAATTGTACACATTTTAAATTCAATCTCATAAGGGCATAAACAAGGAACTGCAGCGCGTGTTGTGTACTCGCCTCACGTCGGGTACGTGAGGTGCCTGCCGAACACTCTTCTCCCGAAATCATAATAAAATCACCAAATCTTCCATAATCAATTCTATTGTATTTGAGGAATCATGCCCGAAGATATTATTTATATACGGCCGAAAATCGTAAACCGAGCCAGGTAGCCCGGCAGAAAATATTTCGGTAGCCTTTAGTATAATATTATGTAATACAATTTTCTTTCGGAAGTACGAGCAGAATTTTATATTTTTGCTGTAAACGTTAAAGATTAAGCTGAGAGGATTTTTCATAAAGAGAGTATACCTCGGCCCCTCAAAGTTAACTTTTTAAACGGTGCAAATAGAAATATTCACTTAAACCTTTGATTCCACGCTGTAGTCTTATAAATAATTCAGCACCTCATCCATTTATTTTTTGGGAGATTTCTCACTTTTTACTAGCTACAATTTTTTCCATCATTCTTATTTTGAAAACCTAGTAAATTTAATACTTATGAAAAGTTTATTTTCAACACTTACCGAAGACATGAGGGATGTGAACTTATTCGGTACTCTATGACCAGTCATACTCTAAACCAAATATTACGCATTATCAGCGCACGAGCTCTGAAGGATCAGCGGCGAGTAGAGGAGATGGTAAAGGACGAGGGACGGCAACACAGTTGAGACACGACAGTCTCATGACACTACAGTTATCTGTAGTGTCATGAGACTGTCGTGTCTCAACTGTGCGAGAGCCCTAAGAGTTCTGAAAACTCGAAACACCAGGCTATTTAGCCAAGACTTTTTCGTTATCGCTTCGTTATAGAATCGCCGATCAAAGTGTATGGAATTGACAAAAGCGTTCGTTAATATGACGTTGACGTTCGACTCGTCTTATGTCAATTCTATACATTTTGATCGGCGATTCTATAAAGGAGCGATAAAGAAAAGATCTTGACTCACCCCCCAGGGAGCATGTAAGTTGCGAGCATTTGACATGTTATAACGTTATTCGCATTAAAATCGCATTATACTAATGATGTCTATCGAGTCCCGAGTGCAGCGAATGGACCTGCATAAATATACCAACAAATTGCTTTTCACTGGAGCCGAGTTCGAATGATTGCCAACGTCTTCATGTAATTGAGTTGCTACTCTGTTATTCACAAAATGTTTTCGCGTTAATGAACGTTTTGGAAATCACGTAAGAGCCTGTCCAGATGAGGCGTTTTACATGCGAGTGCGCGACTCGCGCGTTTTACGCGCGTACTCGAGATACTAGAGCTACATAATATACCCCGTCCAGATGCCTACGCGCGTTTCCTTACTGGCGTGTAAAACGCGTGCAATGAGCGGGACTCTCGAGTCTCGACTCGCCCGTTTAACGCGCGAGCGACGTGGGTGCCATTGCAGCGTCCAGTACTACGCGCGAGTCCTTTGCGAATGGACGTATTTGATTGGAGCGTGATAACTTCGAGTCTATGTTTGTAGCGTAAAAACGCGCGTAAAACGCGGTATCTGGATGCAATAGAAATTGAAACGCGCGTATGGACTTCGCGCGTAAAACGCCTCATCTGGACAGGCACTAAATCACTCTGCGATTATTCACATAACTTTTGGAGTTTTGGGCGTTTTTAAAGTGAAAATAAGTAAACAAGCGTATATTTTAACCTACTTTCAAGAAGGAGGAAGAAATCTATATTTAGCTGCAGATATATTTTCAAATAGGTATATAAGGTACTAGATGATGCCCGCAACTCTGTAGCGCCCACAGACATAGATCAAGATAGATACCGCATACTTCGCGTGCCATATCGCGTTCCCAAACGACGAGCAATGCTCGTCTTTCGACAGTCTATTCTTTAGTCTGCTATCGGAATCGGACGTCAATCGGAATTTTAGAAATGCCGAAATGCCTTAAAGTGCCGTATTGAGCTGTAGAAATTCAAATAGAAACGTTGGCCTTGATAATGGACATGTTTCTTATCATCGGTACGTCACAGTAGGTAGTAAAAAAGTGGCACGCTCATTTTCATACAAATGGAGCGACATGCGGTATCTATCTTGATCTATGTCTGTGGATGTACCAAATTATCTATACTGTACTCGGCGAAACATGGCGGTAGCGGTCATTGACTCCCTGTCAAAATCTTGTAATTTTCTATATAAACCGCGATTGACAATGAAGTGTCAGATGTTGTCAATCGCGGCTTTGTATAGAAAATGACAAGTTTCAATGACCGCTACCGCCATGTTTCGCCGAGTACAGTATATTTAGATGTTATACTTAATAAGAAACCTAACAAATTTAATTGTATTAAACCTTTTAATTATTCTTTGAACTTCCTTAGTGTGTAACTAGTTTGAATAAATTATGTTTAAATCTTAGAATATTGTAGTAACTAATAGCTTGTATAAACTTAGAAGAGCGTTGTTGCCTGATACAGACTATTAGGCAGCCTACTAGGCGACTTCGATTTTTGTTCTTAATTAATATACAGTATGTGTTTTAAGAAAAATAAATTTTATTGTTATTATTATATACCGAAGTTAGTAGATAACGCGCACATTAAGCAATGTAATAGGTACCACATTCCGCACTTCCCACGATGTATTTATTCGTTCTGACAACTTAAGTACATAATAATATGATTTTACTATCTAAATGGTGTGTGAATTATTATTTTTTCCAATAAAACTGATAGAATCATGTAATTCAGAAATAATGTCTTCAACCGATCGTCATGGTCGCGTCGCAATTTCCTGCGAAGTGATATCTCCGTAGACACCCCGAACTTTATTCTTAAAAATCAATTTATTGCTATGCGCTTTCCGACAAAGCTCGTCCTTAAAATTCACCCAAAGTCCAAGTCCCGGTAAATTGAGAAAGTTTCTCTCTCTCAACGCCTGATTATCCTCGGTCTACTGATTCCGAGGCTTTTAAAGTACCCATAGGCTCGGGAAAAAGTCCACTAAAGATACATAAAAGTTCTTATAAACAATGAAATCCGCGCTCGAATGGGCTTTGATATTTTGCTATCAATACGAACCTAAATGGTCAAAAACAAAACAAGCTCGCAACTTTTTGTGCTCTCTTTATATATTGTTTTCAGGTGTTAGAACTAGTTGAATAAAAATTTCGGTGTATATTTCTATTTGCAACTTACATAATATTTATATTTTTAATGGAATCTGAATTTAAAAAAGTGACTTACCTCTTTTGTCTTAAATATTTAATGGAATTAAATGCCCAATTAAAAGTCAACATTTTACTTTCGAATTGTTCATGAAGTAATTCCTTTCGACAATTACCCGACGGCCCGCGGCGAACAAAAAGATTATAAAGCACAAAACGACTTTTCACATATCCAAAGCTCTCCGTAATAAACAAAAATGGATTCATAAAACCCGCCATTTATTAACACACCATAATTTACAAAATAATGGGGCGGTCATGTGAATATAAATCAGAGTATATAAAGCGCTCGACCAAAGTGCGATCCTGTGCCGATGACATTCACAAAATGGCAGATGCCAAACAAAATGGCTGCGGCTTCGACATTGTTAAACGATCAAAATATTATAGCAAAAAATCTTGCGTGGAAACATTTTTGGGTGGAGGCTCCCAAGTACCGACCCAATTTATGATGGACTTCGTTTTAATACAAACTTGCTGTACTTTCCTACATTTTTATAAGTAGCTTTTTATTCAGATATCTTAGACATAACATTGTCAGCTCATTAAGTTCGAAAAAAGACGCTAGCGACAAATAAAAATCAAGCTGTAAATACTCTATTAAAAGTATAATACGATTTGATAAAATGATAAAGAATAAAACACGATAACAAACTTTGTAATTAGCGAAGAAGTGTAGATAATGGGGCTCCTAACTCATTAAATGTTATTATAAACAATGAGGGTGGGCGGCCGTGTGATCTTTGGCCAAATTTATAGCTCCAATTTTCTTGGACCTGCAAACGCAAACCCTTGCTATGCGAAATATTAAATTAACATTAAATTCATGAAAATTATGCTCCCGGAGCGATATATTGCACCGAACGTAGCGAGTTTGATAAAGCGTATCGGGATATTCTTAAAATACTTTCCGTATCTCGTGGGGTCTTAAAATTAGTTTTAAGTACGTAATAGAAACTTTGCTGGAAATGACACTAGGCGAAAGTTTGAACGGCTCCGGTTATGGCGTCCTCGAACGTTCGCCTCGAGGGTTAGGAAAAACGGTGATATATCCAGGTACCCTACGGGAGCTTCGCAATCACGGCATGACTTGAATAATGGCGGCCATTCGCGGCCATCAGTCAGCCTTCCATCTCCCGCCGGCGATATGTCCCGACTCCCGGGTGCCGCCTCTGCTCGTTACATCATTCATTAGCGGTGACTCTACCTGTTTTTAAATAGGAATTTCCGTATCCTTTTATGCTTGAGAGACTGATGAAAAAATATAATCTTAATTGTGTTGGAGAAGTTACTGTAGAACAAAATATAATAAATGTTTTATTAATATTATTATTATTAATAAGATTGTAATAGTCTAGTATGTTATGTAGAGAGTCTCATAACCAGTGAGGTATCGCATTTAAAATGTTTGGGTATCGCGCTTAATCTGTTCTGTTCTCTCGTTCTCGTTTTTTCGTCTGTTCGTCGATAAAATAACTGCCATCTTTTTGAAACCACTATAATAGAGATGTAACCTGCACAGTATTGAGTATGTTATCGGGGAAACGTTTGGTACCCGCTGTAAGGGGACAAGTTTTTCTCGCTATATACTAAATTCCTTTCTAGTTCGCGCGTGACTGGCATCGGGCGATCCAGCACTCCATTGTCGAGTCGGGACCCAACAATATTACCTCTAACTAAGCATTGTGCTACTGATTCTAACCTTTGTTGAAGTAACTGCTATTTTGTTACATTTTATTCTTATTTCTTACACTCAGATTTATTCAAAAATGTAGAATGTGATAGGGAATTTTATTTTAACATCAGAAACGTATTTTCAAGTACTGAGTGATGAAAACCTAACATTTTTAATTTTGTTACTGGATAGCATCTTTCATGATGCCATATTTGTAACGAACCAATTCATTACTCATGATTATGTTAAGAAACACATCACTACGTAGGTTTATTTTTTAAATTGTAAAGGAAGATGAACAGCTGCTGTCCACCAGACGATTTCGGTAAAGAGATAAACGGCCAAGGGCGTTCTGAATATTTTATAACTTTTTCGTGGAAAACGTACCAAGATGATAACTAAGGATGAAGCTATGGCGGGAAAGTATTTTTTCTTTTCGTTCCCTCGTTATTCTTAAATTGATAGGAACATATTTTTATATAAAGTCGCGTGTGTTGGATGTTGTTCCAATTTGTAGAAGATTGTGAATCTCAATGTTAGGAGGCAACGTAATTTATTTATTTTGTTTCATTTTTGCCTTATCATCCTAATATATCCTTATATCCAAATATTTTTTTGCTTACAAACGTTTTTCTATCTGCTAATCAGACAATTGTATCAAACTGATTGAACGTTATCGCTACAATGCCGTTCGTGTACTGTGTGCTGTACGTTTTCGTGCACTCTAGTGAAGCCCCAACGTTTCATTGTTGAAAATCGAACCTCGCTCGAGTGACGCTGGGAGTAAAGAATGTTTGATGTGGACCGTTTAGCTCCAACTCTTCACTCGATGGTCCTCCACTTCACTATATTTATTTAGTCCACTGCCCGACGTTTTAATGTTATATTCGATTCAAGAAACTCAAGTTCCACGCGATCAAAGCTCACAATGGACGTTATATTTTACAGCTTAATAAACTCATTTTAAATGTACGCGCCCATTTTTTGGCCTTTATGATTTTGACGTGCCTCAAAGAAAAATTTAACGTATTTGCTTTTCGAATATTATACTTACTGGATTTTAGGTCGCCTCTGATAGCGAAATAAATCCGAAGTTCTTTCAAATGTTTTTCATGACTCGTGGCAATTAGGTACCTGTGTTTCAATAGAATTTGTAATGAGTGGCTACAGGCGTTCCGTTTTAAAAAATGTTAATTTTTAATGTTAATTTCGACTACATTGTTAGGTGCCGACTGCCGCGGCAGCATTAATCATCATAAAATACATCACAACTTTATGAAATATAATAAAAGGTCCAGTGACAATGAGAAAAGACCTTGACTGACAGTCTACAGTATCATTTTCCGCGCTTGAGCATGACAATTTAATGACAGGTCGTGTTATGAGTCTGCTGACATCAGCTGACATACGTGATAACTAGTTACAGAAACTGACTTTGATATGCTTTAACTGAGTACTGACGCAGCTGCTAAGTGACTACAATTTTTCAATGTGTACAATTACGGTAAAGTTTGACATAAAATTTTCTAGGTAATGTACTCGTATAATAATTAATTCATGTAGAAGACGGTTTTCGCGAAAAGGAATCGAAAAAGCTCACAATTTTTAAACTTATATAGACAATGAAGATAAATTGAGTAGGTAAGTTGCTACGCAAGCGAACTACTAACTCACTTTTTTTTTCATTACATCCATAGATGTTTGCATATTATCTGCTTAGGTTAAACTTAAGCCTACGTTTCTAATTCGTTTTAAGTTTAAGTAGCAAGGCGTACTAGTAGCGTAGGCTTAAGTTTAAGTACAAATGCAAAAATGTGATAGCAAGCAGCTCACCCTTGGCTAAATGACGCTAACTAAGGGCAAGGCCGAGGAAGCGTCCATTACGGCCCACTCACGTCGGTCCTCATCACGTCGAACATGACACTGTCCTATTATTAACACTTAGTCCTAAATTGAAAGGTACAGGCCAACAGGGAATCGTTTTTTGCCTCTCGTGGGATTTTTGCTGTTAACAAAAGCTATGTCGTTAGTCAACGTTGTAAGCTAAGAAAATAAGCCATGCAACAATGGTACCTATAATGTTATAACAACATTTAAAAAATACATATAACACTAAAATAATTTTATTTGTACTGTACAATAAAATGTGCGTGCACAGGATTTTACTAAAATGTACATTTTACATCGTAAAATTTGTATGTTTAAACATTTCATAGAGTTAATCACCTGTTTATTTTTTATTGACAACATTTAAGTATTAACATTGTGTAAGCGTAGTTTATATAGAAACAAACATTATAAAACAACAGTATAAAAGTATAGTATCCCCAAAATCTTCTGTAATTCGGATCTTACGTATACCAACACGCAAATACATTATTAAACCATTAAATAAGTATTTTACTTTTATGGCTTACGTAAGAATATCTTAACAATAAGTAGCGTTACTTTCAGTTAGCCTAAACAAACTTTTTCCCGAAGTGAATATGATGTTATTGTCGTTGTCAAACGCTACCGCACCGATGTCCGGAATCTGAGCTACTTTGGTGATCTTGGAGTGCGCGATATTAGCGCCTACGTCTATCTTGTATATGCCATCCACCCACCAGGCGTACACTGTACCGTACATATCAATCGTTAGACCCCTAAAGAACGGGTTGTTGGACAGCCACACCGTCTCCTTCTGCTTGGAAGCGAACAGCCCGTACGTGCACACGTAAACGATAACGTTGTACTTGTTTATAACGAAGTTTCTTATCATCATGTGCTCTAGGAGTACGTCAAAGTTGTCCCCCTTCTTCCTCACGACTTTGAACTCCTCGTCCCTAACGAAGTAGATGTGGCCCTTGTAGAATATACTCAGCACCTTGTCCCCTCGGGAGCTGTAAGGCATTATGGTGTTTATTTTGGAATCGAGCACGTAAATGCCGTCGCTGCCTCCCAGGTAAACCATTGCATTGTCCTGGTCTATGTCGAACGTGCCGAAATTCAGGAGCTGCTTCTCGCTGGATATGATGCTCGCGTTCTCGGGGTTGTCGAGGTGGACGAAGCCGACCTTGAGGTACTCGGCGTCGGTGATTTTGGGCTCGAAGCTGAAGTAGAGGGTGTTCGATGATTTAAGGATTCCGAGCTTGGAGATGACGATTCGTTCTCTGTACGGCGCTTCCAGGTCGAAGAGGTAGTTGACGTTGTAGCAGGTCTGGTTGACCCTGACGCAGTTGTCGCAGGGGATGATGGGCTCGGTGGTGGTGGGGATGGGAGTGGTGTCGTCCGATATCACGAGCGCGACCAAACTGGCGAGGATCCAGACGCGCATTATGGCTCCTGAAAAGTTGCAAATTATATAATTAGTAACTTAGATATTCGTACATTCCAAACCGTTGACAAGCTTGATAAGGGTTTTGTGTACCTAAATATTTGACTTTAGTGATTCTATTTTCAAATTAGTAGATACTTTTTGATATCGAGAACGTCATAATAGGCCATAATCTATTTACAATCAATAAAATAACAATATGATCTAAATATCTTTTTGATCATAATATATTATAAATAACTATGTTGTCTTTACACGCGGTATTGACAGGTATTAATTTATATACCTAAGTTGATAAATATTTTTCTCACCTCCGGGCGGAAAACGTCAACTTTCGTCCTGCTGCGCTTACAGCTGATGCTAGGTGCGTAATTTACTAAGTATTCCTAAGTTACTAATTTAAAATTTAACACCATTATAACACTAAGAATTTATTTCTTTTGTCAATACCGCGTGTAAAGACAACATAGTTATTTTCTGTATTCACAGTTTTACTTAGATAAACTGAAATAAACAATAGCAACATCGACTTCATAAATCCAACGAAAAATGGGAAATCAAATGGAGAATCTTAAACCAAACAGAACAGAAACAACACACAAACATCTCAACGACGAAATATAAACATTTTTACCCTGTGGTGGGATGAAACGCTAAGCCCGCAAAGGAATTTCATATAGAACGCGGACAAATAAGATTTATCCCGGTATAGGATGCGATATTGTGCCGGACTATATCGGATACGACGAACAACCATATCCAGCGTATCAGTGCCTAGACCGGCTAAAGTATAAAATAGGATGAAATAGCTTTTATGGCTGATTGCAAAGCATATGCAGTAAAGATAGCCACGGTCTTGTATGTTATCGTTCATAATACTAAGCTATCTATCACTAGCCGAGCTTTAGAGATTGAATGGAGCGACAAAGTGATATTACACGATGTTAAATAATTTAATAAAGATAGGGATTTGTTCAATATTTGTATCGAGTAATAAGTTATATTACTGAACCGATTTTAACGGAATTTTGCACAGACATAGAGTTCACTAAAGCGGAAGGACACAAGCTATGTTTAAGTATGGTAAAATATATGCATTTTCATCATTATTTTCTTTAGCAAGCTCGCAGTTAAAAGGAATAATCACTAGATTATAAAATAAATTGCTTGCATCTAAGATTATCTACTCTCGATATTATGTATATTTGGCATTAGCCTAAAATAGCTTATTTTTCCTAAAAATAAGATATCATAAGTTTGGAGCTAAGAAAACAAACAAAAACTTATTGGTAAAATTTAAAAATTAACATAAGAAACAAAACGTAACATGTACTTTACAATTAACGTATCTAACTAGGTATGGCAAAATTACATACCGAGATTATAGTCCATGATTACGGGGCATTTTTGTCCAGCACTACACCATAGTACCACGTCCTATTACCACAATTGTGTAACTATTACTAGCACGCTGCCGGTAGGCCTCGCTGTTTTACACCACTGTACCATTAGCGGCAATTGCTTAATTATTTGTGGGGCAAATAGATCGGTTTTTCTAGTGTCCGTCTTCAATTAGCTTAATTCCCTTTTCGTCTATTGGCGTAATTGGTAACATCATAATAATTAGCGGTCGAACTACTATGTTGTGATAACGGCAGTAGTTAAATATCGCGATTCTTGAGATACAGATTGGACAGACAAACCGACGGACAGACAGACATGTATTTTTGCCCTATAGGTACGGAATCCTAAACATAATATATAAAACCCGCTTTCAGGCGAGTTCATGTAAGCAGCTTACCTTTACCTCCTAGGGTACTGCTTAGGCACCGTAGCCTGTTGTAACCATAGCCCACTCTACCTTGCTTACATGTACGTGTAACATATACAGACCTATACAAACAACTTGTTGATCTTGTTCTGCTCGCTTATATTAATATTAATACGATACGAAAAATAGAGTTAAAATATTTAATATACTACCTTAATTATCGTAAAAGTAAGTAAACATAAATATGCGAAGAAACGGAACGATTCATAAGATTATTATCATACTGAAAAATAACATGATAATATTTACAGTAAGTTTTTCCAAGTAAAGCTGCCGATCCGATTTCACATAATATGGGCAAGCTCGTAAAGCTTAAAAATATCTCCAAATTTACTTATACACAACTTTTATTCACAACTGAATAATTTTCCGTTTGATACCGGATCACATATTTTATATACGGAGGTACTCTATGAGTCCTTTTGATCTCAAAAGATGCTTTCATTATGAAAATTTCTGGAGAATTCAACTTCCAGAGCTGTACAGGAGTCGAGCGCCCGTAAATGGTTCAAGTAATTGACTTACGCGACGGTACAACGGCGACCTTTTCGCTATTTCATTTCTTAGTTTATCTTGTTAAAAGATATTTAAAGCTTGCAAGTTGCAGCACAGGTAAAGTTCGTATGTTTGCTACTTTTTAACATAGAAAATGCTAAACGGCTTTCGATTAAATTTGACACGGCAATTATAGATACGGCTTTTAAAATACTGTAGTGAGTTAGTGACCTAGCTTGGGGCTAGTAAATATATTTTTCGAAAATAAACAAATGGACAAAACTATTGCATTTTTATTTATCTATTACATTCAAACCTATCGTAACAAAAACATATACGCACTATTTCTTAGCAAGTTGCTAAAATAAGAACTAAGAAGTCCAGTATATAACTACCATTTGTAAACCTGGTCATACGATTCTCACGAACCAGCCAAAACTATTGTAGAGCTGATTATAGCTCCTTTACCCAACGAGCGCTGAGCGCATTCCTTCTGCATCGCTGGAATTAGTTGAATAAGATATTGACGTCAAACTGTTTATCTCCCAGTGACATCAGCAATCCATGTTCAAGGCATCCCACACGGTCGTGGGCGCAGTGGGACAACTAGTTGAATTATAGGATATTTTAAACGTGACTAACACATTGTGATCACGCATTAAGATACAAACTGTCCCTAATGCCTATTTAGATATGAGCTGCAAAGGATGTGACACCTCATGCTTGTGATCTCGAGGCATTCGGTGTCATTGCAGCTATAGTTATATTATAATATTATCATGTTTAAAAATAAATATATACCTTTCCTTATGGATGAGATTCTCATCCATAAACATGATACAAGTAGCTGATCTAAGATTCTACAGTGGTGTTTGCTTGTTTAGTGCGTTTAAGAAATAGGTTCATAATATAGCCCTGTTACTTGTTACAAGTATACTCATAGTAAACCTATGACCTACCATAACACCAATTGGAGTATAATATATTATCCTATTGATAATGGAGTAGTCGCGAGTCTATTGGAGCTAAAATAAAATTTAGAAAAAACTTGAATTTGATTTGTAAATACAGTATAGGAAGCGAATTTCATTCCTTATTATTCCAAGTTTAAATTATATATATTTTAGCTTTAAAGTCGTCTTCGAAGAATCTTGAAATAATTACTCGTTTGGGGTTCGGAGCTCTTAATTAACTCGCACAACAAGCAGCAAAATTTCAAGTGATAAATACATAAAAGATTGAGAAAATTCTCTCCTTCCCGGAAATATTGCCCGAGAATTGAAAAGATTATTGAATAATTTAATAATTATTATAATAAACTTGCTAAATCAACTGATGGATGTAGAACTTACCTACTTCAGGATTTTGGTCAGCAATATCTGTAATGGATTTAATTGACAATATCTAAGATACTCAAATTAATCCTTAATTTAATTTTTTGTCCTTTTTCTATACGATTTAATTAAAAAGTGTTTATAATATTTTCCTTGTATCAGCTATTATAAATATCATTGGAACGTTAAGTTTTTCGCACCTTAACATAAATAAAATACGTTTTTAATCAAAAATAATGTAAGAAAATATTAACTTACCTAATTTTTTTTAGATTTCATTTACTTTTAGGTATAACTAAATATGGTTAAAAATATCTTTGTTACTAAATGTAAACATCTATGATAAAAGTGTATGGGGTTTTAAATGTATGAAAAATTCGAGTCCAAAGGACCCACTTCCGTTTCGTACGTAGATACATTCTACACAATATAATGCGTTTCCCCCTCATTTACGCCGCGTGAATTCAAATAAAAGATACTCGCACAAAGCCCAGAATATCGTCATCGCGATCAGGAAGTTCTGCTACCGTGGCCAGAGACAATGACGTTCTATAATAGATACGCTCCACGAGAGCTTATTATATACGAGAGATTATTACAACCGATATAGAAAAGATTATACTGCGATCAAAGGATCTTGTCTGTAAAATGAAGACTCGTAAAGGCTTACGTTTGTGTAGCTTCAATAATTTCAAATTTCTACAGTTACGGCTAGAGCTCGCATCTAAGCTAACTTCTGGGTTGCTTAGATGCGAATAGAACTTCTGGGTTCACAACCAGGAGGATCAGCCTCCCTAGATGCGAGCTGTAACAGATGTCAAATAGACACAGATATTCTAAGTTGCTCCTTTCGGTTACGAAAGATTCTCAACTACAATGTAGAGCACGTAGGCCCGTATAAATAGTCAGTACTTAAGATGCGACCCGGTCTTAAGACACGGTTCAGGCCTGTGATTGGTTGGCTGTCAAAATTTGGACCAATCACAGAGCCGAACCGCGTCTTGAGACCGGGTCGCATCTTAAGTACTGACTATTTATACGGGCCGTAGAGCTACGGCTGTTATTTGAAAATCACAACATAGCTTTTTATAATCTACTTATCCAACTACCTAAATTCTAAAAGATAAAACTTTGGAAAATTTAATGAGAATTGTAACAATTTCAATGGAAAAACGTTGGAAATCATAATAAATAATTGCCATGGATTATGTAGAGATCGTCGTAATGGCCCTTCTAAACGGTTGCCGGCTTTTTAATAGCTTAAATTAGGTTAAAGGGTCAAAAGAAGACATCAAAAGGATGAATTAAGCTCATATTTTTGAACGAATATTCCAGTTTGTAAATATTGTTGCCTTTCTATACCAACATTACTTTTTAAGGTTCTGTAGTAAACAAGGAACCCTTATAATTTCGGTCTGTCCGTTCGTCTGTCTGTCCGTCTTTCCGTCCGTCCGTCTGTCTGTCCGCGGTTTTGCTCAAAGACTTTAAGACCTACAAATCTGTAATTCGGCATGAATGCACATATTAATGATACCGATAAAATGGTATATAAGATCTTTAAAAAAATAATTAAGGAACCTCCCCTACACACTAATATATATTCAGTGCCTACACATCAAGCAAGGATGAATTATTTTTTTCGCGTCCACCCCACCGTGTGGTTTGTCGTTAGATAGGTTTTTTAAAAGTATTACGAGTATTCACTGATCATTTTCCGATTTAGGGATCCATTTGTGAAATATGAAGTTTTAAAGTAGAAAAAATCTTTAGAGTCCAGTGTCACCCCTTCTACCAGCTAAACGGTTGCTTCTGGAAATGTGAAAAAATTCACGGGAGTAGGAAATATGCTGAATTTAAGAGGAAAACTATCACGGCTAAGAAATCGATCAACTAAAAAAAAAGTATTCGGAGAAGTATACAGGAACTTTTCGTTCAAATTCCTTTAAACGTAACTGAGATGATGTTGTTAGTAGTGTAAAACACTTATAAATGTACATTCATCGATCATTATGCACGCATGTGCGGCCGCAGCATGACTCGCACTTGGAAGGTTTTTGAAAAGCCCGGCAACGCTCTTAAAACTTTTTAAATGGTTCGGTTGTACATATATCATAGTACTCGCTATCCATCAGAGGATCCGCATGCTTATTTATTTTAGAAAATAAAAATACAAATTATACTTTACAAAAAAATACCAATTAGTGACAAACCTACTTTTATTTTCATACATAGCTAAAATAAATCCTGATTATAATTTTGAAAGGTAATGTCATTTGTGTCAAATAAAATGTAGTTTTAAATAATAATGAACCAAGGAGTTTTGATATGCAATATAGCAGCAAATCACTCCTGTAATAACTTTTCATCACCCTTTTTATCCCTTTAAAGGTCATATTTTAATAAAATATGAATTAAATCTTCCATAAAATACATAAAATAATATTTATGCAGTTTCGAGCAGATCGGACTCAGGAATCGAGTTGTCCCATACTAACTTTAAACCCCCTTTTCACCCCCTTAGGAGAGGAATTTCGAAAAATCCCTTCTTATTGCACGCTTACGTCATACGGAAAATACTCCTTCCAAATTTCAAGTCTCTACGATCAGTGGCTTAGGCTGTACGGTGATTCCATTTTCGTGTCATTCAAGACAATGCCTTTTATATAATGATATAGATTATATTGAATTTATATTAATATTAGTTATTAAGTACTTTATACTTATTTGTTCGACTAACTTTTCGATCAGTGTAAAATACTTTAAATACCTGAGCTATCGGTACCACTAGTTTTTGATATTTTGATATCGATGGTATCGTCTCATAGCACGAAGCTTCGTGACGATAGACGCATGTGCGGCCGCGGCATCAGTCTAACACACGACAGGTTCCGTACCATTTCAGTACCTAAAACATATTTTTGCAATATTGGCTATGCATCCTAACTTATATTATAAAGTTTGTATGTATGGATGTTTGTTACTCCTTGACGTGAAAACTACTGAATGGATTTTGATAAACCTTTGCAATAATATAGCTTTAATCGTATTATTGTATCAAAAATATCAAGAAGATAAAATCTAGGATCTGCAAGCTATTTTTTTGAGTTTGACATGAAACTCAAAATATAATACACATTGTAAAGTCGGGAAAAACTAATGTTTCGCAGAGGGTTTTATTAACATTTTGCATATTGTAGAGTTGGGGAAATAAATTTTTGGCAGTGAGTTTTATTCAAATTACGCACATTGTGAAGTCGGGGAAATGAATATTTGGAAGTGGAATTTATTTACATTTCGCACATAGTAGAGTCAGGGAAATTAATTTTTGGCAGTAGGTTTTATTACCCATTCGCCAATTGTGCAATCGGAGAAATGAATGTTTGGTAGCGGGTTTGGTAACATTTTGCACATTGTGCAGTCGGGGGAAAGGATCTTTGGCAGAGGGGATTTTTCCTCAAATATTGTACAGTCGGGAAAATTAATGTTTGGCAGTAGGTTGGATACAAATAATGCTCCATTGTAAAGTCGGGAAAATTAATGTTTGGCAGTAGGTTTTATTAAAATAATGCACATTGTAAAGTCAGGGAAATGCATTTTTGGCAGTAGGTTTTAATATCATTATGTGTATTGTAGAGTCGGTGAAATGACATCAATGTTTACCGCAGTTGAGATGGTTTCAAATTTTTAAAATTATGTAGGGTTGATGCATGTCTTGCAGTAGGCTTTATTCTCATCAGGCACATTGTACAGTCAAGGAAATTGACTGGCAATGAGTTTTTTTTCTAACGCGCTAATCTCAGGAACTACTTATTCGAATTGATTATTATTAATTCTGTGTTGCATAGTCCATTTAATAAGGAGGCTCTAGGGCTTAATGTGATAATTATACTGCGACGAATAGGTGGAAGAATTAATGGAAAATGGTGTAAATATGGGAAAAATTATCTATGTTTGTTATTATATACTGACGCAGACGAAGTCGCGGGCAACAGCTAGTAAGTAATAAAATTAATAATAGGTAAATAAAATACACAATATTGACATAATATATTGACGTGGTGTGAAGCGTCCATAGATATATATAATTATATAACTAGATGTCCCGCGCGGCTTCGCCCGCGTAAATTATGAATTTTTCGAAACCCGTACTTTTCCCGCAAAAAATAACTTGTGTCCCTTCACGTGTTCTACTCTATACCTGTGCCAAATAACATAAAAATTGCTTCAGTAGTTCGTGAGATAAACCCTTTGTAATAATTTTCCCCGTTCTAACCACATTTTCCTCTGTTTCTTCGGTCCTATTAGTTTCAGCGTGATAATATATAGCCTATAGCAGGGGTCACCAAATGACGGACCGCGGTCCGCATCCGGACCGCCGACCCATTGTGTGCGGACCAAGCATTTTCGAAGATGAACTTCTTAAAAAAAAATCGGTTTTGACTCAACTAATTACTGATCTCTGTCTGGCTGTCTCCCGGCTGTATCTCAAGAACCTAGCTAGCTAAAGCTAGACTTCTGAAAATTTCACAGATAGTGTATTTATTTTGCCGCTATAACAAAAAATACTAAAAACAAAATAAAATTAATATTTAAGGAGGGCTCCTATACAACAAGCGTTATTTTTTTTGGCCTTTTTGCTCGTAATCAATAATGGCAACAGCTAGCCACTAGAAATTTTTAAAACATCCTTAATTACATTTGTACTTTAATAATTAATAATAAAATTAAAATAAAATAAATATTTAAGGGCGCTCCCATACAAAAAACGCATTTTTTTCCTACTTTCTCTCCATAACGGTACGGAACCCTTCATGGGCGAGTTCGACTCGCACTTGGCCGATTTTTTTTTAATGTGTGGACCGCGAAGGTCATTTCATGTCTTAATATGGACCGCGAGCGAAACTAATTGGTGACCCCTGGCCTATAGCCTTCTTCGATAAATGAGCTATCTAGCACTGAAAGATATTTTTTTTTAAATCGGACCAATAGTTCCTGACATATTTAGTGCGTTCAACAATGCGTTCAATCAAACAAACAAACAAACTATTTACATCATGGGTCGATGAATGGTATAATATGGTAGTGATGATGATGAATGTAATTTTAATAGTAGCATAATTATGATATATAGTAAAAGAACGCCAAAACTCCCAAACTCGTATCTATAAAGAATCAGGAGTTCTCTTAGCACCTTCCGAACTATGGTATACCTTGGTACAAAATCTTACTTGTTGGTAGCATATGCTTAGAATACTTCTCACGAAACCGAAATCACCACATGTTTCCAAATAAATTTTGAGGAGTTCCCTCGATTACTTATGGATCCCTTCATCAGATCCCCACTTTTGTGAATATAGTACCAAATTGATAATACTCTGTACACCAAAAGAAAAATTTTGAAAATCAGTTTACAAACGGCGGAGTAATCGTTGAATATAAAAAAACGAACATAACACCTCCCCCATTTTGAAAGTCGGTTAAAATGGTAGCCTATGTGTTATTCTGACGTATAAGCTATATTATTGTAAAGTTTCATTAAAATCCATTCAGTAGTTTTTGCGTGAAAGGGTTACAAACATCCATACATCCGTACATCCACACATCCATACATCCAAACTTTCGCCTTTATAATATTAGTAGGATATAGATTAGTAAAAGTGTAAGTTTATTTCAAAAAAATATATTTTTAAATTTTTGGCACTTTACACAATCTTTTGTGCATAAAATTAAATCCAATGAAAAAAAACAGCAATTTAACGTATAGTCTGTCAAAAAAGTGAAGAAATTAAAAAGTGGCAACATCGTAGTGTCATCCCTTTCAAATCAATCTAAGAAAAAAGGGATGACACTACGATGTTGTCACTTTTTAATTTCTTCATTTTCTTGACAGACTATAGGAATAATTAATTTTGAATTTCGAACGCCAATATTTTTTTAACAATATGATGACAAAACATAATGTAAAGCCCTTTATTCAAGACAATCTGTCTAAATTCTACAAAAGTACTTATAAGAAAACAATAATATTATAATAAAAATAAATTGTTACAAATATATAGTTAATATTTAGATTTAACAATTACTAATTGTTACGATAATATTATTTTATTGTGACCCCTGCAGGCTTCATAAGTTGCAATTTCGCTCATTCACTTTTAAGTAATAATAATTATTATATTAAGTGTACAAAGTTATAGTATAACTTATTCAATTTAAGGACTTTTGAGAATTAATATATACTTGTGAACGTAAATAACTAATTAATCTTAATGTACAAATCTCATGGGTCTAAACAATCTAAAAACCGCTAGTTTGTTTAGATCCATGACAAATGTAGATAATTTACAAATAGAATGACTGTAACGATCGCTTTATCTTGAATGGGGGCTTTTTTTCATAAGCAAAAGAGTATTTACTCAAATTAAGAGCCATAACTTAGTGGGTTACCATGGCAACGTCTGGCGTCCCTAACTCTCTACGTCGCCGCAAAGCGTTGTTAAGCGCTGTTAACTGTTCATGCTTTTTAACCATTTTTAAGGATAAATTTCAACAAACGATGAATTACATCTTCCATAAAATACATCAAATAATATTGATGCAAATTTTCGAGCAGATCGGACTAAGGAATCGAGTTGTCCCATACTAACTTCAATCCCCCTTTTCACCCTCTTAGGAGAGGAATTTCAAAAAATCCCTTTTTATCGCACGCCTACGTCATACTCATACGGAGAACACTCCCTCCAAATTTCAAGTCTCTACGATCAGTGGTTTAGGCCGTAGCGTGATTCCATATGTCATTCAGGACAAAGCCTTTTATATAATGATATAGATTATACAGTTTATTATACAAGCTTGTTCTCTTTCTCTTCTCGTTGCTTTTTAAATTATAAAGGATATATTGTGTTAGTATATAAAGATTTACTTCGATAAAATATAACAAATAATATCTTGCTGCTAAAGGACAATTGCATCTGAAATAACATAATTTATTAACATTTTCAAGAAACACAAAAGTTGAACGCAAAAAGTTTTAACGATTTCTTATGTCGACCCCGTTTTGTTTACTTATAGCAATACAAAATTAGATTATTCATAAAAGAACAGGTAAACATTCGATATTAAATATACTCGAATAATACAAAGTGATATTTCATAAGGAAGGTGGTGCGGCAAAAAATGTAAAAACTTGAAAGTGGGTCGCCGCGCCAAACGACAATTTAAATGGCCTTGTGTAGTGTTGATGCGGGATCTTCACACTTGAAGTCGCTGGAGGACCCTACAGGACTGAGTGAGTACGTTAATCTGAATGAGGTACTATACCTTGATGAAACTACCTAACTGCAGTTGCAATAACATTTTGAATTAAATACAAGGAAAAAGGAAAATGTGACTATGTAATTTGGCTGTTTCATTCAATATCTACTGACAATTTTTTTGTCTTTATTCATTTGTTTAAGTAATTGTAGTACTTAAAAACGCTATTAATTTGATGATGACGTAATATAAGACTATAATATTCCTAATAAAGGTTTAATAAAATTATGTTGTACAGACGAACATCATAATATAATACTGGAGATAATTTATCTAGCAATTAGAATATTACGTTGCCCGGAACTACGAAATTCGTTGATGGTGCGCGGCCGCAATTTTCAGCAGTATAAACTTTTCTATGCCCTTTCGTGGGACTCAAAGAACCTCTTTAAATAGATAGTAGTTTGGCCTCATAGTAATAATTTACAAAAAACATAAATAATCGTATCAAGCATGAAGCGCTCTAATGTGTTGGAGGAAAGTAGAGGACAAAGGAATATACAAACCATAATGAAAAAGTTTAATCTTCTAGCTCATAAAATTTTATCCATTAATCAAAACCCCTCGATGACAAAGTAGTTATAACGAAAGTTCCGTATCGACATCAGCACACTGGACTCGAACGATTTTTTCCACTTTAAAACTTCATATTTCACTAATGGATCCCTAAATCGGAAAATGATATTTGAATACTCGTAATGTTTTCAAAAAACCTATCCAACGATACCACACACGGTGGGGTGGACGCGAAAATAAAAAACATCCCCGCTTGATGTGTAGAGGAGGTACCATATAAAAAAATAATTGAGCATTTCTCAAAAAAAATGTACCATTTCTTAGAAAATATGATTAAATTAAAATATACAAATATACGTGATTTCTTTATTTTAAGTTATAGGTAAAGGTCTAAAGATTATAAATATGGGGTTTGTTTTCAGATCGAAACGTAAATAAATAGTAAAATCTATTAAAACAAACCCAAGGTGCAAAAAATTTCTTATTTTGTTACCTTCAGTAGATTTCGTAAATTTAATGTTAAATTGTATTATCAGAAGTTTTATTTGCTGGAATGGGATAATAAAACAAAATATGATTAGTTTTAATGAAAGTCAGTCTATTTTAACAGAAAAATCATAAAATATAGTCTATAATGTTTCCTTTACGTTACTATTCGGACACAACTCTTTCTTAACTTTTCATTATTAAGTCAGTTTTATTTATTTACTAGCTGTTGCCCGCAACTTCGTCCGCGTGAATGTGTGTTATTATAATCGAGATGAAAATTTAATACTCTTAACCAACAACGTATTTATTTGGATGAGGATTAATATTATAATATTATATGCATATTTACATATTTAATACACATCAAAGACCCAGGAACATCGAAGGCTATTAAGTAGCTTCCGACGGCGGGATTCAAACCACAAATATCCTTAAAAATATCCTTTCTTACTAAATGACTTGGCGTGGACAGGGTATAGGGGGTACAGGACAGGAGACAGGGGATACAGTATTATTTACTGTACTTAGGTGGTTTTAAAAAAGTCATACTATGTCTTATGTCTTAAAAGCCATACACTACCCTAAATATGCATTACAGACCTGTAAGCACTCAACTGTGATGATATTGGTACTATGATATGTTATTTATTACATACAGCCAGTATAAAATATTGTTGTTGAATTATGATGAACATAATTTGCACAGTAACATAATATGCTTTCCGTTTTTAAAACAACGCCGAGACCCCGAAACTTGTATCTATAAGGAGTCAGGAGTTCTCTCAACATCTTTGGGACCATGGTATACCTGGTGCAAAATCTTACTTTTTGATAGCATATGCTTAGAATACTTCTAATAAAACCAAAATCACAATATTTTTCCGTATTAATTTCAAAGAATTCCCTACATAAATACCACATGGATCCTATTATCAAATTGCTACCTTGGTAACCGTAGCACCAAATTGGAATCATGAACTTTAACACAACAAAATAATTTTCAAAATCGCTAGTCAAACGCGAGACTCGATCTAAAAGATTATGAAAAGTACTAATATAGGGCCATAATGTGATGATGATGAATATAATTTGCACAGTAGCATAGTATATTATGCTTTCCGTTCTTAAAACAACGCTGAAACACCCAAACTTGTCTCTATAAGGAATCAGGAGTTCCGTCAGCACCTTCGCAACCATGGTATACCTACCTTGATGCAAAATCTTACTTTTTGGTAGCATATGCTTAGTATTACTTTACATATAAAATCAAAATCACCATATGTTTCCATATAAATTTTGAGGAGTTCCCTCGATTACTCATGGATCCCATCATCAGGTCACCACTTTTGTGAACATGGTACCAAATTCGAGTCAGACCTTATACAACAAAAAAACAATTATGACAATCGGACCACCAACAGCAAAGTCCTCCTTTTTTGGAAGTTGGTTTTTTTTTATCTAAGATGTTGACCAGGGATGTAAGGTATCACCATGCCAAATTTCATTAAAATCGGTCCAGCGGATTCAGAGATTAGCCTGTACAAACAGACAAACAGAGAAACAAAAATTTCAAAAACAGTTGAGATGTGTTCTATTACTCTTCTAAAATGCCCCTGACTTGTTTTTTTAAGTTTTTATTCAATGTACAAAAATTTTACCTCTACGATTTTATTATATGTATAGATTACTAATTTTTTAATACAGCTACAGTCATAATGCAAAAAAAGTATTTATTTTATCTTTATTACAAAAACTTATTAATATCTTATTAAATATTAAGAAACGAAAAAAATATGCGCCCGCTTTTATAGGACAGTAACCAAATTATAATTCTGGTAACAAAATAAGATTTCTTAAGCCTAGACCTCACAGTAGTGCAAATTATTGTTTTAACGTAATTATATTGATAGAAAATCACTATTAAATATAATTTTATTAGGAACGTTAAGAACGCTTAAATGCGGGTTTAATTTGGGGGCACGGTAGTGCCCCCGCCAAGTCGAGCGCCAAGTCCCCGATACCGCGTCATTTTTTCGGCCGGTGTTAGAAGCATATTCAAATCGGGCCTGTAAAATATAGCAAATAGCAACGCAAAAGCAATTAGCATACTATAACATGAAACGTTATGCGCACGTTAATGAAATTAAGAGCGGGCTGTCAAATTTTGCTGTGTTTTCTAATAAGTATTACGATCCCGGAAGACGATTAACTTAAATGTAATTGAGATTTATTTAATCATTGTATATTTATCTGATATTAGCCTAACGGAAAACACGATTCACTTATTTTGACTCGATAGTTATATTTTTCGAAATTATGAATATTTCTGGGCTTTTCAACAAATATCTGTTACACTTATTGAGTCACTATCATTAAATAACTGGTACGACTTACTAAAATCACACACTTTATAAAATAATAGCTAAAGGAAATATTAGTATTGTATTTAATTTTTAAGTTATCATCAAAAACATGTTTGGGACTTACGACCTTTACTTTCGTGCTATAATGCGGGAACCGTTGTTACGCGATATTGTTTACTATTAGCTGCAGCGCAAAGTACAATTCATGCAGGCACGATTCATGGAATCATTATATCACGATTGGAGGATAGCGGGGTGTGTAGGCGGGGCTAGCGTGCTATGATATTTTTGGCAGCCCGGTCTTAATAGCAAATAGCATTTATTTCCATTACAAGTCAGCCAGTACGAGTATTTTATGTTAGTTTTAAGCAAGTACCTAAAAACTTTTTATAAACACGACAGAAAAACAAATGCACAAATGGCTCATTCAATTTCGCACATTACCTACACATTTATTCAAATAGATAATATTATATTTAATTAAAACTTCGTCGTAATATTTATAATAAAAATCACATAGTCAACACTCTGCCTTACAATTTCCTATTTTGTTACCTTCTTTTCCTTATATACGTTACCACTCAAGAGTAACAAAAAAGGAAGTAACGAATAATCACAATCACACAATCATCATCATCACATCACATCATCATCACAATCATCAAATCTTTGGTTGGGCCTTATAAGGAACCACAGGCCTTCCTAGGAACATTACCAATATTTTAACTTAAATCGAGGCATAAGTAGATTTTCTTTTATTAGTACCATACACATATCCCTATACGACAATGCCCTGTAATAAAATGTGAAATAGATATAGGTTATGTAACTAAAAACTAAAGTTTGTCAGGGTGCGGAAATTACAATTGTAGCCTCGACAACCAAAGTCTACAAACAGTGAGATCACACTGCCACAATTGCGGCGCGATCTCATCGACTCGCCGCTGCGTTTGTGGATGGATCTAAGTGTGTAGTAGAAGGAATATGTCTTACCATGACGATAACTACGACTTTTTAATAGTTGGCCTTCAAAAGAACGTGGCCTTCTATGGTGCATGGTCGTTATATTATGCTATATAATAATGTAAATCACATTCATCATCATCATCACTCCCATCACACCATGCATCATCACAGTATGATCCTATTATTGGTACATTTCATAGTCTATTATTATTTATTTTATTTCACTTAAAATCGCGGGTAACACCGCGGGGCACAGCTAGTTAAACAAATTAAAAATACTTCACGTTTTTTATTTTCAAAATGGGCCCCCAAGTCTTGTGTGCCCAGGGCCCCAGCTTAGTTAAAGACGGTCCTGCCTGTTACAGGTATACCTTATGCCTGTTACAGGTATACCTTATGCCATACCGAGTAGACTTTTTAGTTAAAGCGAGACAAATAAAATCATAATACAATTTCAAGTTAATAGAAAACCATTTCAACACATCCTAAAATAAAAGATGTTTAGAACGCATCCATTGGCTTCTACAATTTTTCTTCGTTTTTTCTAAAAAAAAATCTTAGTTAAAAATTCTTAGTAGCGAGACAGCGCTCTCGGCCGAGCACTCGCCATGTGCTGCCTTCACATTAAGTCGCGAGTACTGCGGCTGCCGCGCGGCTGCCGCAGTACTCGCTCGGCTGTGAAGGCAGCCTTAATATGGATGTACCTACTATCAAAATATTTTGGGTGCATAGGATTTATTATCTTTATTCAAATACTAGCTGTTGCCCGCAACTTCGTCCGCGTGAATGTATGTTATTATAATCGAGATTTAAGAAATTTAATACCCATCAACAACTATTTTATTTGTATAAGGATTAATATTATATGACATACGAAATTTTTAATTTACATCAAAGACCCAGGAACATTGAAAGCTCTTAAGGGCCTTCCTCTACGGAGATTTCGTAATTTACCATATTTAGAGCCTTATAAACTCATAATTTTGAAAGCTACAAAGTTATAATAAAAATACAGCAATAATCTTCAGTATATCCTCCTTCAGTATATTCCTTTCCCTGTTTTAAATTTTCTATTTTTGTTTATTATACTTATGTTATTAGCTTCCAAAGTAATACCAATTTATTAAAATTGAAGTATACTTTCAGCATCTCCCTAGTATTTACAAATTACGTTTATTTGAAACACACGACAATAGATAGACAATTTCATTAACTACATATTCCCCGTTTTAATTTTTTTTTAGATCAATTTTGAACTAAGATAAGTAAAAAAATACGATTTTTGTGCGATCTCGGCAACGCGTCAAATGTATGGTCAAGGTCGTTTGCTCGGGGGATGGCCTTAAGTAATTTTCGTCGGCGGGGCTTGAACCACAGATATCGTGTTACAAAACTGACTTCCTATGATGATGACCTATAAATTATAATATTATTTTCCTAATAATGATTGGTTCCTGTCTATTTAAGCTAGCTTCCGGTTTTGTTCTAATCTATAATAATAACTATAAAATCATTTAATAAAATCATAAAATATAATTTAAAATAATGTCATACTTATAATAATAATAATTAGAATATATTTACAATATTTAATATTTAAAAATGTAAGTAACAGTTACTTACATTTTTAAATATTAAATATTGTAAATATATTTAAAATATTTAATATTTTTTTATTTATATTTATACATTCTATGATTATCAACAGTGATAATCATAGAATGTATAAAAAGGGTAGTAACGGTAAAAAGGGGTTCACTCTGCTTGTGGAAGCTGACTAATAAAGGCGATATTTCTAAAAGTGTATTTTTAAAATTCTACTGCTGCTGCTGCTGACCTGACTCCTGTTTCAATCATTTTGAAAAATCCTTTCTTCGAAGACCGCTTGGCGTGGACAGGGGATACGGGCCACAGAACAGGGGACAGGAACATGTGACGGAGATAGAGGATAGACGACATAAGACGGGATATATTTTAATGATAATCACTTTGTGTGTGTTGTAAATTTCGAGGAGTTCCTTCGATTCCATTACTCATAGATCCAATTATAAAATTTCTACCTTCGCGACCACAGTATCAAATACAAATTATAGCCCCAAAATTAATAAAAGAATTCGCACAAAAACGGCAAAATAATTATTAATTTTCATTCAGATCCTTTCAATGCAAAATAATACAAAAAAAAAACAATTAAAGCATCATATTGTGGTTATGGATGTTGTAATGATGGTGGTGATCATGATAATTAAAATAATTGACAAAGTGGCATGTGCTTCCAGTATTTTAAACAACGCTGAAACCCCTACATAACCCCTACATAAATAAGGAGTCAGGAGTTCCGTTCAGCAACGAAACCTTCGGAAGCCCTGGGATATGCCTTGGTGCAAATCTTACTTTATGGTAGCATATTATGTTAATTTTACATAATATATATATATTACAACAAAAAAAGAATTTTTGACAATCGGACTACAAACAGCAAAGTAAACAATAACTCATCCTTTTTTGAAAGTCGGTTAAAAAAAGGTATTTAAGATGTTGACCCGGGATGTAAGGTATCACCATGCCAAATTTCATTGAAATCGGTCCAGCGGATTCAGAGATTAGCCTGTACAAACAGACAAACAGACAGAGAAACAAAAATTTCAAAAACAGTCAAGATGTGTTCTATTACACTTCTAACATGCCCCTGACTCGTTTTTTCAAGTTTATTTTCAATGTACATAAATTTTACCTCTACGATTTTATTATATGTATAGATGTTTCTAGAATCTAGATATACTATGAACAATAGTACATTACGCACCTAAGGCAGGAAAATAAGAAATGTCTCAGATCAACAAACATGTGATCTGAGGCTTTCTTATTTACTGGCACATGGTGCGTATACTATTTTTCTCCTCGACGGAGGCGGAAAACGACAACATCGGTAAGCGCAGCAGGACGAAAGTTGACGTTTTCCGCCCGGAGGGACATTTCTTATTTTCCTGCCCTAGGTGCGTAATGTAGGTACTATTTCGTTAAATAATATGCTAAAATTAAAAACGTTCCTCTTTTTATAAATAAATCCTTTCTAAAATATGTACTTAAAGTAAGCAAAATCTGCTTCAGTACTCAAAATATCAGTGAAACTACGTAGGTACAAGGTTTCATATTCACCTTTTAGTACGGTATCCACTTCAAGTTGTAGTCCTGAGACTTTTTATAGAAGGTATATAGTTTTTATTATAATCTTCCTTCTGAGTACTTCTGACCCTTTATTGGTGCCATGCTTTGGCACGGTAGCCCGGCTCGTCCGGATACAAACCACGGCCTCACATAACTAAAAAATAAAAGATCGCAATTGAAGATATGAGTGGATGAAGTGGTGGGTTGTAGCCTTAAGTCTTAAGGCTTAAAGTATAACTAGGTACCTAAAGGTAGTTAAGCCTTAAGGCCATCCCCCGAGCAAACGACCTTGACCATACGTTTGACGCGTTGCCGAGATCGCACAAAAATCCTATTTTTTTACTTATCTTAGTTCAAAATTGATCTAAAAAAAATTAAAACGGGGAATATGTAGTTAATGAAATTGTCTATCTATTGTCGTGTGTTTCAAATAAACGTAATTTGTAAATACTAGGGAGATGTTGAAAGTATGCTTCAATTTTAATAAATTGGTATTACTTTGGAAGCTAATATCATGAGTATCATAAACAAAAATAGAAATTTTTAAACGGAAAAAGGAATGTTGATACTGAAGATTATTGCTGTATTTTTATTATAACTTTGTAGCTTTCAAATTATGAGTTTATAAGGCTCTAAATACGGTAAATTACGGAATCTCCGTAGGGAAAGGCCCTTAAGGGATACTGTGGAATAGCTACATTTTGTTGCTCACATATTTTACAGATAAATTATAAAGTTGCTATTATGTAAGCGCTACCGATTTTTTTGGATTGCTTCATGACTCTCAGCCCCGGATTTAAATAGGCCGTTATAGGCCACGGCCTAGGGGCGGCAGCGTCCTAGGGGGACGGCAGCGTGGAGAGGCCCTACAGATTACGTACATGAGTTGGCGGAAATAAAGTGGCCTACTCTCATAAAAATATAAATTCGTCACTGATGATCTACTCTCATAATATATCTTATATTATGAGAGTAGAGTCATCAGTGACTTGATATATTTGATAGATGATTTTAAAATTTTTGAAGTTTGAAGATATAAAAATTCACAGACTGTACCCGACAATCGTACATCATGGTCACCGCAGCTCCACGTATGTTACATATTTCTTTAAAAAGAAGTTTGGATGTAAAGGCGGGGAGATGAATGAGTGTAATTTGTTGTGAACCGACACAAACTGCCGGCTGATTGCACCGCCCCACAGTGGAAAATTTGGGTCCTTATCGGATCAAAAATCTGTAACTTCAAGGTTTTTCATCGTATTGAATTGAGATTTGGCACATGTATACAGTGATATACAAAGATTTTAAAAATAATCAATTTTTGTATTTTTTTTCATTGTATACATATTTATTTTAGGTTAAAAAAAAAGAAAAGATAAAAAAGTAATACGAGTAGTTTATTTTTTATAAATAAGTAGTAATATGAGTAAAATTATACTTATCACACAAGCATAATAAAATACATAAAATTATAAAATCGTATAGTACCTATCTATGCCTCACACCAAACTAATTTATCTTAGATTAGACAAATCTTATAATATTATTGGTTTTATTCTAGGTTTTAGTTACTTATAATGTTATATCTAATTGTTATTATCCTCGCTATTTCTAACTAAAATTACTTCCGGTGTAAATGTAGGATCACCTTCAGGTACCACCTTCAAAAGACTTAGTGCCTCTTCATCAAGATCCTTCACATTTCTCACATAAGGTTTTCTTAAACTTGAAACGTATGGATCTGAAGTATATAGAAGCGTTTTAAATACGTCTTCATTTGTAGCTATACGGGAACATTTTCTGGCATGGTGCAGGCGCATATTTCTGTAGTCTTTATTGCGCGACTCTTGTGCATCTTCCGACAGTTGCCCAATAGGAAGAACAGAAAAATGTTTGATCACGCTTTCTCCGTGTATAAGTAATTTGTGCACGGAGGATGGCATGTAGTACCAATCATAGTTACTAACATAAATTCGCGCAGTTTCTAAGGCATAAACTCCAAATTTTTCGGGATCGATCATCATTCCAGAAGAGAGAGCTTGTAAAATAATATACAAGCGTTTAATCAATGTTTCATCAACACCTGTTATGTTCGCCGAGCAAGTGTAATTGTAAAAGAACCTTCGTGCTGTATTTCCATCACTTGAGTTTCCACTTAATTGACGAGGTTTGTCGATAATTAATCCTAGCTCTTCCCTGAAACGTTTTTGAACAAATTCCTTCTTTTCTTTCTTCAATTTCTTTTTTTCTTCTGTTGTAGCAGACCAAGTCAAGATTGTAGCAAATGTGTAATACCATTTCCATGCAGCGAATCCAGGCATGCAATGTGGATAATCCATATTGGTAAGCACTTTCATTTTCAGGTCTAGCAGTCACTTTTAATAGGTCATTCATAAGTCGAGGAGTAGCCCCACATATCGTGCACGTAGAACCCGATGGAGTTTCTGTTAGGACCTGAGCCACCTTACCATCAATCATTGTTAGAAAAAGTTCGTGCTTCACATTTACTGCAACACCATCTTTGTTTATTAATGACGGGCGTAAAGATTCAATTTGTCTGGTAATTTCGTCTACAACTGCCTTAGTTTTTTCAGGAGTTTCTTTACAAAATTCAATAGAAATGGGTCTACAATAACGAACAGATGAAGGTACTGGATTTTGCCAAATAATGGCTTGTGAGAGGTCATCAATTAATCTAATGGGAACTAATGAAGTGACGAACAGATTGGCATCTGAAATAGTTTCCGATTCTTCTGGCAGTTTCTGCTTGTATTGACTTTGGCCAGATGAACCATCACATCCCCATTTACAGTAAAGGATTAAATTTCTGTGTTGTTCTAGGAAAACTGGATTAATTTTTAAAATTCTGGCAACTGTGTGGTCCAGTAAGTCTTGTATATTAATCACTTTAGCATAAGTATTTGTGATTTCGATTGTAGAAGATGGTGGATAGCAAGTTTGTTTTATTTCTTGTATTTTGTAATATGGGGGAAACATTGTACACTTTCTTTCGTTGGTTAAATTTCTTAGGTACATATATTGTGCTTTAGTTAGATCCAAATCAATAAAAGCACTCAATGCTTCTGTATCAGATAAAATCTTCATTTGGTTTGACTCTTTCCACATAGTCGAGAAAACTTTTTTCTTTTCGCTCTCAGAGTTTCTTAGCTCTTCAACAAGATGAGCCTCTGCATACTCACCTAAGGCCCGCAGTCCTTGCAAAAATGCGTTACAAATGTGCTCAAACCCATATTCTTCTAGTAAAAGAGTGTTTTTCCTTTTCTTTGTTGATTCTGAGGAGTCTCCATAAGCAATGCACGGTCTTCCTCGTTTACCAGAAGTTGATGGCAGTGAATGTGCTTCAGACTCCGGAAACTGTACTGAATATCCTGACTCCAGCCAGCTTGTATTATTTCGAATAAATTCGTCCTTTTTCCGTGATGCTTGAGCCCAGCGCTTATTGAAAGAAGGCAGAATATTTCTTTGAATGTCACCAATTACAAAACACAAGATGTTTTCAGAAACATTTAATGTTTGCTGTAGAACTATGGACAACGATTCCAAGGTTCTGCCACGCTCGATATAGGGAATGATGAAATCGCCCTTAGTACAGTTGAAAGTTGACATTTTAATGGAAATAACCAATTTAAATAAGTGTCACTCAATATGAAATACACGCTGAAGTGTGCAATTTGAAGATATTTGCTTCCCCTTATATACTAGTTTTTTAGATATGAAATACGTACTAATATGAATGTTATGCATATTTACTCATGCACGACGAGTGCAAAATAGATGATAAGCTATTGCTATCAAAATATTGTGGTTAATATAGTTTTTGTAAACTATGTCAGCAGTAACCGCAAAAGATACCGAATTATCTACTCCGACCGCTATCACATTTTTTCCCATAACTTCCAGGACCGCAAACTTCCGCAGCTGATTTTTTTAATTTTTCATTTATAAATAGTTAGGCTATTAAATAACACATAAAGTTGCGCGTCGCGAGCCGTCGGTAAATGTGAAAACCTTCGACGAAAAAAAAAGAAAAGTGAAAAATAGGGTATGTCAATTTTTAAGTACTTACTCAAAAATAAAAAGCATATTAAAAAAAGTTAATAGCTCATTATTAAGAACATAAAATATCCTTTTTAAAAATGTATAAAACCGCATGCATGTGCTAAATACTTTTTTCACAATATTCATTTGAATTACGTGTATGCAAACATTTGAATGAGCCATCCGCTACTTCAACTTACTTCAACCTATGAAAAAAAAATATTTATGCAGTTTTAGAACAAAAAAATGTCTGATTAAGATTATTTGGTTATTAGAGTATCGAATGCAATAAATATTTCATTCAAATTGTGATATTTTTAAAATCCATTTATGATATGCTCTAGTTCTACCATTTTCCATAGTGCGCCCCCGCGGCCCCGGCACCGCCCCCGCGCAGCCCCCGCTGCCTGATATTTATAGGTATAATATTTTAATATCGTTATGCGAAATAATATTTTGATTTTAGCCATTACAAACCAAGAGAAATCAGATGAAACCAAGGGAGCATTAGACGAGGGTGCAGGAACTATAGACGCATCGGTAATGGTAAAGACATTGAGTCTACAAAATTTTTGAAATTATAAATAATCCTGCTTAGGTGTCACTTCAGAATACAGAACAGTCATTAATTTAACGTTAACGACTTGTGGACCCCCATTTTTCTTCCACGCTAGCGTAAACCCCTGTCGGGCTCCCGTTGACCCCTGGGGGTCCACCTGGACCACTTTGGGAATCAATGTTCTAAAGCAGCGGTCGGCAACCTTTTTGCAAGGAAGGGCCACAAGGTGGCAAAATAAACCAAAGGCGGGCCGCAGACCTCATACTCGTATTAACCCTAGAAACTCAATATAGGTACCTACACATAATGAGGGGAAATAAGTGTTTGTTATAAAATGACACAAACAGCTAGGTTCTTAAGTGGCGACTGGCGATAACTACTGGCAATATTAGAAAAAAATGTTTTTGATACATATAACTTTAATTCACAAAACATTCACGGGCCGCAAGTAAGACGTTCGCGGGCCGCGTGTTGCCGACCGCTGTTCTAAAGTAATAAATTTACTCTTTTAGGTTTTATTGCTAATTGATTAATAATTTCTTCGGAATCAAGCTGCGCCGCCAGATTTCGGTGTACGCTCATTAAAGCCAGTCCAGTGAGTCTGTGGCGGTACCCACAATTAGCGCCACATTCCTGCATCGCGCTATCGAAGTTTTCTAAAGTGCGTCGGTATATATACGACAGCAGCAACGCCTCATCGGGTACCTCGTCCACTAGCCGCAACGTACCGCGGCCTGGGCGACTCCGCATCGGCATCAACGGGCTTTCTCATTACACCGACCGGTCAGCAAGCAGAGCACATCTCTCCTGGTCAGCACGTAGCATCGGCCCCGCACGGCAGCTATCCGACTCACTGGATCCCGTGCAGCAGCTTCACAGTTCCGACTCACTGGGACTCACTGCAACAGTTCCGACTCACTGGCAGTGGCGTAACTATAGGGTGGTAGGACTCCGGACCCCCAGGAACCCCCCCCCCCCCCCCCCCATTATATACGCCCATGCACGTGATTAATACTTCTAAACCTATTCTACGTTGTGAGTGGATTATTTGTTTTTCCTTTCCTGCTTGCCTTTGTTTTACGAGAAAAACTTAGCGTAATTTTGCAATACGTAATCTTGTGTGGCAATTAATCGCAAGGTTGAATAGGGTCCAGTTTACAAGGAGGTTAGACCGTCAAGCGACCGTGAGGCATTAATTAATCGTGGTGATCCCGTGAGAAATAATTTAAGCGATACGAGCACGCCACTCCATTCATTACGCCAAGGCCGATGTAACTGGATCAGACACCTAAAGCGAAACATGAAGTTCGAATCCCGATGATTGGGGACCGACTTGAAATCGACTCTCCTAGCTGCACTTATCACTAATCAAAGTTAATACAGGCCTTTAAGGGCCTGTATTCACATTGATTAGTACGAGGGCTAGTGATTAGTGCAGGTGATTAGTGATTAGAAGAAATTAAAGGACTTGCACTAATCAGTCGCTGTCCACACACGCTTTCTCCTGATTACTAATCACCTGCACTAATTTCCTGCACTTAAAGGCCTGTATTCACTTTAATTAGTGCGAATGCAGGTGATTAGTAATTGAGGCTGTTGAGTGCAGGTGTGTAGTGCAAGTAGTGACCAATTCTTGTTTAGTGGCTCTGTTTAGTAAATTAATTTGCAGCCGTCGACCAGCAAGTATGGACGAACATCGAGAAGCGCGCTTGCAATTGGAAGAAGTACTCAAAGAAGTATTAAACGCGGTGCTATACAGAAAAGTAGCTTCACTTATACGTAAGTGTCGCATCTCGGGCTCCCTTAATTTTGTAAGCTAGCGGCTTTACATTTGTAAAGGCATTCATATTTTAAATACTTCTGCTATTTATAGGTAAAATTTCTTCGGTCCACTGCCATTTTTTGCAAAACAAGACGAGCATCCGACGCTAGCTAAACACTAAACAAACACTGCCTGTCCACACGTGTTTAGAGGCAGGCACGCTGCGAGTGAGGGGTAAGGAAGGGCGCGCGGGAAGTGGCTACTCGTACTTGCACTCGCAAAAAATAGAACACGCTTCTAATCACGTTACTACGCAGCCAACTAATTACTTGCACTAATCAGTCGCTGTCCACACTTACATTTCCAAATCACTAATCACCTGCATTAATCAGCTGCACTTATCACTAATCAAAGTGAATACAGGCCATATTACTAATCAAAGTTTTCCGCGGCGGAAGTTCGGCATGATTCCGCCTGCAATGTTTTTTAAATTACCGAATTCCGTCTCGTTATATTGTACTGGACGTTCCGCGCGGCTTCGCCCGCGTAAATTAGATATTTCTCAGATAAATAATTAGTCCACGAAAAATAGCCTATGATCCTTCACGTGGTCGGTAGTCTACTTTTTATCTGTGCCAACTGCCAAATAACAGAAAAATTGCTCCAGTAGTTCGTGAGAACTACTGGAGCAATTTTTACCCTTTTTTACCCTTTCAAATAATTTCCCCCCGTTTTTTTCCACTTTTTCCTCTATTTCTTCGCTTCTATTAGTCTTAGCGTGATAAAAGTGTATATCATAAATAAATAGTCTATAGCCTTCCTCGATAAATGGGCTATCTAACATTGAAAGAATTTTTCAAATCGGACCAGTAGTTCCTGAGATTAGCGCGTTTAAACAAACAAACTCTTCCACTTTAAATAATATTATAGTACTTATAGAAAGATGCGTTTGACATTGCTGACGTAATAATGCCAAATTTCCGCCGCGGAACTTCGGCATGGTGTGTTTAGACACTAAGTTGAGGAATATTATTGGTCATATTTTCTGAAAGGGATTAAATTAAGGATGATTTGAAAAATAAAAGACACCGTATATAGCAAGAGTTTAATAAAAAAATGCAAAATAATAAATATCTCCAAATATTGAAACTTATTTCTAGGAATATCTGCGGATCCAAAAATACACGCACACTGTTAACTAGTCCTGATTATATTCACAGATTGTATATAAACATAATATTACAGTTATATTATGTAGCTGACCAATTTGTGGATCATAAACCCGCTAAAGTTTTTATTCATACTACTAAGGCTGCCTTCACATTATGTCGCGGGTACTGCGGCTGCCGCGCGGCTGCCGCAGTATTCGCCACGTAATGTGAAGGCAGCCTAATATGTCAGAGCTGAAATATAGTCATACATAAAGTCTTTCTTCGACAGCATCTTTTGTTTGATGAAATGCTTATATATTTTTAAATTCCTATTACAGGCCATTTAGCCGAAACTTTTTCGTTTTCGCTTCGTTATAGAATCGCCGATCAAAATGTATGGAATTGACATAAGACGAGTCGAACGTCAACGTCATACTAACGAACGCTTATGTCAATTCCATACATTTTCATCGGCGATTATATAACGAAGCGAAAACGAAAAGATTTTGGCACACCCCACTGGAGTGTTTTTCCATTATCCGATTCGATTCGAATTTGAAAAAGATACCACAATTTTATAAAGGTTTGGCCATCTCATTATTTTATTACAATTATTATTATTTCTAGTGTCATTATTTTATGGTAAGTCCGTTAAAATTATTAAAAGGAGGAGATACTATAAGTTGCTGCAAAATATGAGATGCTATAAATGATTATAAAATAAATAATCACAAAGCAATTATTGTCCTCTCACAACCTTGGTACAAGTTTTCTTAGATCACTTAGATGCACATGTTGGAGAAATATTTAAGCTAAGAAAAATAAATTGTATCACTGAAAACTGATACTTAATACCATTTAAACAGCAATTACATTTCTGGTTTAGTTGTATCATGTATGAATAGAATTCCTTTTATAGAACATTTCATTCAAACCTGGTGCGTACTTCATTGGAAACATTCGCAGTCAACGAAATAAAAATTAAACTTTAGTAAAATAGATGTCGAGAAAAAGTATATTACCTACTGTACAAATGATGAAATACAATTTAAATATACTGATGAAAGACTTGCTATTGTTATATTACATACAAACGTACAAAATTGAGCTCCTAATGTATATGTAGGTATAATATATGTTATCTATGTCGTAATGTACCAAAGGTGCGTAAATATAGGTCGCATAGAGCTTGAAGTGATATGAAGTATCGTGCGTCTATGTTTTATGTTAATATTTCACTACAGTACTTTTCCACCGCTCGTACCACATTGAAATATTAAAATACGATCCGAGTTAACTTAAACGAGTATAAATCTTATTCGAACAAAATAACTATAAGTCATAATATAATGTATAACTTGACTAGTGAATAAAATTACATCTATAGTTACATAGTTTTAAGTAAGTTTTCGAAGCGTACATAAGTTGTGTACAGAGATAAAGACATTTTTTTACGCCGGACTAAGAGGCATAGTTTGCATTTTAAAGTTCATTCATTCACTACTAAAACAAATTTTAAATAATAATCGAGTCTTTATTACGGTTACCTCTATACCTTTTACCTCCGTACTGAGTCATTCCTAGCTTTCCAATTAGAGAGCATAATGCGACTTAGTGGCGCACAATGCCGAATTATGCTGAATTGGTATCTGTTTAGAACCTTTTTACTGAAGGTCGGACTGGTTCTAAATATTAAAAAGTTATTGTCGTCGATATGAAGTTTTATAGATTTTTGGTTGTCATTCTCTCACAATTATTGAATACAATGCTCTAGTTTACAAAGGTATTTCTATTTCTTCCATTCACGTTCACCTATTACAACAAGCGGCTTCACAACAGTATCCATTGCACGCATCAAGCGAAAGCACTACTTTTGATAGTGCTCGATTGTGCGAAGCGGTGTTGTTGTTGAAAGATTCAACGTTAAGCATTATTCCGCATAATACGCTATAATGCTCTTATTGGAAAACACCCATTATGTCGTGTAAAATCATATACCAATGTAAAATATAATATTTTACAGGCGCACAGAGTACGCGATACTCAATACATGGTCAAAATAAAGGAATGCAAGCAAAATCGAGATTCGAATGTAAGATAATACTTTCGTTAAATGTCCAGAAAAACTTACATAATCAAATACTTTATAAAGAGATCGAATAAAATCTTATATCGAGACGATAGGTTTGTTTATATAATAAATGCATAAATACTGATATATACAGAGTTAGATGAATAACTAAATGACTACAATAACTAAGAATAAAATATGACATAATGGACGCTGTTAAGCATTCGTGTACTAAACCACAAAAAAATACGTATTAAGTTATGAATGCAGTTAATATGTTCTTTAGATGATTTAGAACAAGACTGCATTCAAAATTTAACAAGAAAAAAATTGTGAGTTAGGACACTAATGCTTAACAGCGACCATATAATAAGGCTGAGAATAGGAAGAAAATTAATATCTGAAGTGGTTAGTTAGTTAATTTTAAATGATAACTACGTATTTTTAAACCACCATTTCTAATATTTTAACCACAAATGCAATAAAAACTTTTCGTATTCTTAATAAAGATTAGACACAATCGAAATTAAATATTTTGATAACTCGAATAGAGAGAAACATATATATACAGGGTGGGTGCACCCTAACTCAATAATCATACAGGAGTATTATGGTGACAAAATAACATTTCTTTGGCGACTTGAGCAAAACGGTTATATGGCATCATCTAGCGACACTAACGCTCTACTTGCGTGTTACTCTGTGTACGGTCGCCGATAAACGCAATTTACCACCTTTTGAACTTTACTACGAAGTAGGTAATAACGTCGAAGAGTTGTAAGCTACGTTCATCGGCGCCCGTACATACGACTATGTATAAAGATGACTATTACGACTAACTCAATTCCCTAATTATGAGTACCCTATAATTCATTATCTAAATATTGATTAATATAGTTGGGAGCTAGAACGAGTAATGAAACAGACACTTACAAAGTCGTACGACGTACGTCCATATTTTAACTGATTTTTTTACTTTTATTAAGAACTACTTTATTTTTTGTAAACTTTTAGCAGTGACAAACATGCGCGTGATAAAATATTCGATGAAAACTACGTAATGGTTGTAAATGATTTCGATAAAAAAAAAGAAATAAAATCTCGAATTTTTCCAGTCTTAGAAAAAGTTTAATAATATGAAAGCATGACGTGTCAAAAAGTGACAGTAAAACATGTGCTGAACATCGATATTCGATACTAAACTAAATAATATCAAGCCGTGTCATATTTATATAAGTCTTTCTAGAAATAAATTTTAACGCTACCTAAATACAAAAAAGAAAAATGTAAAAATATATGGCCAATATTATAGGAATGTCATAAGAAAATTATCTCACGTCTTAGCGTGTTTACACACGGCGCCGCCGCGGCAGCGTTTTTCGCCGCCGCGGCGGCGCCGTGTGTAAGGGCAAATAGAAACACAAGTATGAGTAACTGGCGTGTGTGAAAACAGCCTTAGTTAAATACACCTGGCACATGTAAAAGTAACTTCCTTATATTTTTTTGCAAAAGTTAAAATATATTTAAGTTGATAAAGTAAAAAAAAAAAATACATTGAAGGTGCCTGTCACCCACAATAATGTTTAAAACTAACAGTAAAGTAATACATATAACTAATACATATTCTTATTTAGGACTAGCCTACTGGAAGCAAAGCAAAATTACTGATCATTCACTATCCTATTTTCAAGACAATATTATTTCAGTAAGAATGCTCAAATGAAAAAAAAAAGTACGCGGGCGATTTAACAAGTTTTACAATCGTAAATACATAGAAAAAAATGTTACGTAAGATATCATAAATTTAACTTCCCTTACAAGTTCATAATATTTTGAGTACAACGAAGAGTACAAATTGAAATGAGCATTAGTGAGCATTAAATTGTCATGTTCGGTCTTTTCACAGCACATCACAAACGGAAGCCTATAATAAATTATTAATTGTGCGTATTAAAGATCTTGGGCGTATTCTTATTGATTTATATTCAGAAGAATTTTCAACTTATGCTTGATGTTGTCTGTTGGTTTTATTACTAAGAAAAAGGCTGCTTTAAAAGCTTACTTATGTAAAAATAATGTCAATAAGAATTCGCCTACTTAATAAATTATTATGAAACTTATATAATTAGGAAGTACTGGCTCTTAATAATGCCTAAGTTGATAACGTTACTTTATCCTATCTAGAGGAGACAAACTTATATTAACACTTTAGTTTTAAGACGAGTATCAAGTTTGTGTTGATAGAATGGAGTTGTGTTATTGTATATTGGGACGGTTTGAGGATTGCTTGGAAGGTCCTTTTGCAAAGTAGTAAGGGTATAGGATCAAAAATATTATTATCATAAAAAGATTTGTAAATATACTTAAAAAATACAAAATTTGCTTAATAGCGGGAAAGCGTTTTTTTCATTTGGCTTTAATTGGGGGCGTTTTGGATTTTCTATGGAATCTGTATGTAAATTAGGTGTTTATTTTTAAAATGTATTAATATTTTATTCCGAAGATATTATATAAGATCTTCTTGTCGTTAATAGTAGTTCGAATGTTTTTAAGGAATATGTTATCCATTACAAAGTATACGTACCGTAAGCGGAAATACAAATAAGATTAAAATTTACAAAAACATTACGTAGACGCGCTATCTAAAACTTATTTAACAAAGCGAATACATACTTTGGATGCAGTCAAACTTGTTGCATTGATGTTATTGAAAATCAGAGTAATTTTTAAACGTGCGACTTACGCGTTTACATCGCAATATTTCTGAATCTTTTTTTTTCTTTTATATTATTCTACAAAGAGCAACTGTTAAAACTAATCCGTCTTCTCTCTGGAATCATAACGCCATGAATGCAACAAGCGACCGCAACCGTACAATCACTCCGGTTCATACAAACTGTGAGAGATCTACTCATAGTGACTCACGACTCATGAGTCACGACGTCTCACTGGTCCCACTCCGACTCGTCGACACCCTCCATGTTGTCTTGTTCCAGTTTCAAGTTCATCGTCACTTTGGCACTCATGGCTTTCAGTATCTGAAATAAGATAACATGTACTGATTATTTAATTAATTTAATAAAGAAGGCAGTTTTATGGCTCGCCGCTCGGCCTTTGTATACTACAAATTTTAGATTTATATTGTGAATGTAGTGAATAGTTAAGTAGTTGTGTGTGTAGCTGGCGACATCGTCTTACATTCAAAAAGCGTTTTTAAACATTTCTCCTCATTGTTGTTTTCTGTGAGATAACAAAGCCTACATGTTTCAAATAAAGCACGGAATGTTTTAATGAATGAATTTAAGGTTAAATCGGTGGTTTATGGCTTGAAGATCAGTGATACCTTCGAACTTCCGATTGCAACATGGTTATCCGTAGGCGGCTACGTAGGCAGCTAAGAAACTTGCAACTTAAAAATATTTAAGTAGACTCACACTATCCTGTTTGTCTTTGGGATCTTGTGGAATGTGCGATTTGATGAGATCAGGTTTGGGTTTCTGCTGGGGCTTCTCGCGCGGGGTCACGGGCGCAGGCTGGTTTTGGGTCACCTCGGACACTGAAAAGGTAAAATAAATAGTTTATGAATACAGTCAAACCTGGATAAGCTAGAGTTCAAGGGAGCACAATCTCATTCTCTCTTATAGAGGTACGCAGCAATGACAAGTCAAAAATTCATGCACTATGTAATTTTATTTTATTATTTGTACACTAATTAAAAAACTGACAATTTCGTTTGGGTTTCTGTTTTTGTATTTTGAATGTTTTTCTCTAACTCATAAATTTATTATCATAGTTCAAAGTACTGATGGAACGTCTCTGGTCCATCGGTACTTTGAATTTTTCTGGTCAGGTGGATTCTGGTAAATTAAATTCCCTCTGAATTTCATTTCGCGATTTACCGGATTCAAACGCATTCACTGTTTGAAGTTTATCACTTAATGACAGTACTTTAATTTTCCGTTTTGACATGATACAAAACTTAGGTTACTTGACCTATATTCAATTTCATTGAACAAATGCATATTTCTAATAGAACTTGGCCTAGGAAATAGGTATTTATTATTTATATATAGGTATTTTACCCTTATCATCAAATAAAAGCTTATGATTGATAAATAAAATCGATTTGAAAATATGATTTTATATTTTTTAATTTGTAATGACGAAAACGCTTTTGCGGTACTTCCGATTTGGATGTGACGTCATCACACTAGTAATTTAATATCTTTTATTTAACGCGCTCGTTATATGTAAGTTTATCTGTATATAAATAATAAGAATAAGCCTAGAAAGATTTGTAAAATATATTTTCTTGAATAATTCAAATAAAACATCAGTTTTATATATTATCTCCATTTACTGTAAATGAAATGGCCAAAACTTTTCTCCAAAAGTTTTCAACATTACAAATGATTTCTCATTTCTTATTTAATTCTTTTCTAATTTTTTGGCACTTTTAGACTCGTACGTTTAGCACAAAAAAAATTCTATTATGATGAATTGGTACTTTTCATAGGAAAAGTACCAATAATAGTAGTACTAGAGATTAAGTCAGAATACTTATGAAATTATTGCATATTTTGCATAAAAATAATATAAATTTATTAATAGTAAACAATTTTAGCACTAAACTGAGTAACATTTGTAGCAAGTAATAGTTTTTTTAAACTCTTTTGTACATTTTCCACAAAGAGCTTTTTTACAGATAGAGCTGTTTTCACGTGTATTTTTTTTTTACAATTACCGTCTTTGATTAGACATTGGTCGTCTCTTATTGTTTGTAGTACATGGTTCACTTGTTTCAGAATTAGTTTCTTGTCTTTGAGTCGCAGTTGAAGCGGATTTTTTTCACATACTCTGCACCTACTTCGCGCACTAGTTCAAGGATAAAATCATAACGAGAAATTTTATTCCTATGACTTTTTATATAGAATTCACGGGTTTATAGCTGCTAAATCAAGTATATTGCAAAAAAAACGTGAACAGGCCAGGCCAGGAAGTATATTTTGCTGGCTACGACGTCCTACTCCACTAGCGTCTGGAGGAATACAAGACCATTCTGTGCCGTCACTTGCTACTTGTAACATAACGACTTCCGGTACTGAAGATGTCTATATGCGCTAATGGATCTATTAGATAACCCACGTCTTTTGCGCGAATTTACAATAATATCGGTTTTTGTAGCAGATAAATCTACTTCGGAATCTTCTGATGAAGAAGTGACCTGTTCCGGCTGAAATTCTGCATCACGGTTTTCACTAACACTGCCTGTTATATCATCACTTCTTTCATCACCTGACACATCTTCTTGTATATCCATAAATCGCAACAGTTCTTGTTCTATTTGAGAACTTCTGAGGCGGCGACTCATTTCTTTACGACTGCTCGAAACCAATATCTACTATAAAATACAAACAAGCTAGGCAGTAACAACATACTCAGAATTCAATTGAACAAACAAAAACAAAACTATCTACTTTAGTTTGAAGAGATCGTTGTTCACTATTCTTAATGCTGCCTTTATATTGTATGCCGTCACATTGACGGTGCGCGGTCTTAGTAGGTATTTGTGATCGAATCTCGTAAACAACATAATATAGTTTAATTATAGAGGTAAAGATAATTAGCAGTCTCACTCACGGAGGTCCATGAGGGAAAAACGACTCTCTCTTACAGAGGTTTCTGTTTCTCGCTAATAGAGGTTTTGAGAGCTTAAAAAATAAAATGACGGGTCTTGGCTATTACTCTCCCTTACAGAGTTTTCTCACTTATCCAGTTCCCACTTAACCAGGTTTGACTGTATATTTTATCAACACTAACAAAACTATCTACTTTAGTTTGAAGAGATCGTTGTTCACTATTCTTAATGCTGCCTTTATATTGTATGCCGTCACATTGACGGTGCGCGGTCTTAGTAGGTATTTGTGATCGAATCTCGTAAACAACATAATATAGTTTAATTATAGAGGTAAAGATAATTAGCAGTCTCACTCACGGAGGTCCATGAGGGAAAAACGACTCTCTCTTACAGAGGTTTCTGTTTCTCGCTAATAGAGGTTTTGAGAGCTTAAAAAATAAAATGACGGGTCTTGGCTATTACTCTCCCTTACAGAGTTTTCTCACTTATCCAGTTCTCAATTAACCAGGTTTGACTGTATATTTTATCAACACTAACGCATTTGTATATTTAAACAATGCACCATTATGTTTATCGACAATATTTATATATGATAGAGAATGCATGAAATTGAGAGGATTAAATATAAATGTAAAACAAATAAGCCACGCTGAAGCGTGAGGGTTATGAAATCAAATAACATAAAAGGAATAATAATAACTGAGTCCCTTTTTGGATGGCGTTGTATCATAAAATGGCCGTGTGTAATTGCTCCTCCTATTGAGCTACGCACAAGATGCATCATGTAGGATCCGAGCTAAGATTACACAAAAATTGTTTTAGGTAGTCCAGATCGATTAGCTAACTTTGTTTTCAAAAGTTTAAATGTCATTATTTTGACGCTCAAACTATTTAAAACACAATTCGAAAATTCGTAAAGTCAAACAGTTCTAACATCAAAATGTTGAACAGAAACTATGAAGATGTTCGACAAAGTTAGTTGAACAGCTCCAGATGGGTTAACTGAAACACTAGACTGAAACACTTCGTTATTTGTTTAGGTTAAGTTATTTACTTGTGATATTTTATCGAATGGGTTTGACAATGAATATCTTTAATATTATACAACATAGCACAACATATTAATACATATGCATTTTATATTGTGACACTGTTTGTTGTGCCTAAAAAATAAAAATAGAACGTACGCGACTCCATGCCTGGTGGTCGCAGGCAGTGCGTGCGGGGCGTGGCGCGCTCGCCGCGGAACCACGCCCCCGCGGTCTGCCACGCCGACCACGTCACCAGCGTCGGCGGGAACAGGTCGTCTTGGAACAGCTCGCTCTACGGAACAGACATTTATTTTATTTTATGTATCGCTAATAAAAATTAATTAGATAAATTCCAAAATAGTAATTACAATAAAGCAAGTTACTGACCTTCTTTCTGGGCACGGTGAATGACAGGGGTTCGATGTTTCCGTTCGTTAGCCTCATGGCACGAGCAAATTCAACCTGCAAATATGTCAAGATTTTAGTATGGTACAGAAACGCATTCGAAATTCGCTTACGCATACGTTTGGAGGTTTCTTAGGCACCTTCTCACGTATGTGTAAGTAAACTCGTATTACACTCCTACAATAATATTCTGGCAAGCTTGATTGTTGCATTCAATTGCTACATTAAATTGCTACAAAATTATTTTAGGACTGTAATAATTGTCTTAATACAATTCAGTTTAATATTTCCAATAACATCATAAGGTATATTATCATTAGGAGCCATTACCTTATCAACAGCCAGCATGTTTTTGGAGAGGAAGGCGATGCCCTGGTGCAGGGAGGTGCAGCGGTGGTGGGACAGCGCGCACAGGTGCGGCGGGTCGCACGTCACCTCGTAGCAGTAGATCGTTGAGTCACCCTGAAACGGTTAATTGGTATTAGCTGCTCTCATTACGCATAATGACATTTAACCTCTGTGGCAGTATGGAACAAATAAGGCCCTATCATACTGGCGGTTATGCAGCAGTCACTAGCTCGGCAGCTTGACCGCGGCGGATTCACGGTACTCGCTGATGTATGGGCGCCGCACGACCGTTCAACCAGTGTGATAAAGCCCTTAACTTCACTGTCACAGATAATTTGGTATCATTAACAGAAAGACGAAAAAAATTGAGCAAAATTCTGAAACAGAAGCAACAATATCATGCATACAGCATAACTAGCATGTCATGGTAAATCTTCAAATATTAGTGACATATTTTATAACGCAGTCATTTACTGAAACTTAGAACACTGACTTCGGACATTAATTTAGCAAAATTGCTTCTAACATTACAATAACTTTTAAGTTCAATCAAGACAGCGAGAAACTTACTCGTCCAGTGAGGAAGAGAGTACCGGAATCGTGATCGATGTGTATCTGCAGGATGGCGGGCGACACGTCCAGGCCGACCGTGCACACCGGCGCGGACAGATCCGACGCCTTGTACAGCACTATCTGACGCTCCGACACCCTGAATATACGACATGTTTATAATTTGCTATTCCAAAATTATATTTCATCATTTTTGTTGTTTCATCTTAGCGCCTAAATTTGATAGTTGATGCGATTTTAACAAATGTGTTGTCATATTGACTAAGAAAATGTGTAACCTATGTAGATTGGAGTATGGATAACAAAAAGGTAACATAATTTTCTTACTCGAGTTTATACTCTTTAACTTCCATTTGTTGTAAATGCAATTACAATACAATGTTGGTCAGTTACCTCAACACGTTAAGCGCATTAAACTGATTTGGCTGAAATTTCGTGTAGAGGAGATGATTTGAGTCACATGAGGATAGCTTCTATCCTAGAAAAATTACACCCTACGTACACATTAACCTCAGATGTAACTGACCTGTCAAATCCGGTGACGACTAGATGTGTATCACCGAGCGCCCACACGATGCGCGCGCCGCGGCTGCCCACCGGCCCTGCACCGCTGCGTAGCGGCTCGCATGATTTGCGCGGCTCGTATATCTACAACATTATAACACATTTAATCTCTTACTTGTAAAAGTGGATGTTAATTGTTACACACTGTTATGTTATCCTTATCTAGGATGGGGAAAAATATTTACTCTAGTTACTGTTTATTCACTAACATCTAAATTTCAATGTCGAATGATTATAGAAAACAAAACGCTAATAAAATCGAGGTGCAAAACTTTATTCCTAACATAACATCAAAATATTTATGAAATTCTGTTCTGTATTTTAAATATAGTACAAAATATTTTACCCTTATAAGTCCGTCCTTGCAAATAGTTGCCAAATAATTTCCGCACGGCGACCAGTCCAATGCAAAGATCTGATCCGTGTGTCCGGTCAGAGTGATATGAGCTAAGGGCGGGTCGCAGGCCAGGTCCCACAGTTTGACAGTGAGGTCGTGAGCCGCAGTGGTGAGCAAATCAGATGCGGTCGGATGGAAGCGTATCACGTAGATCTTGTCCGGATGCGCCGAGAACGTTCTTAACGGCTCATTGGTTGATTCTCGTAAACCTATTTAAAAAAAAGAATAGTTAAATACTTTCATTAAATTCAAATTACCACTTAAAATCATGTATTACTCTTAAAAACATGTAACATACTATCTGATAATTTATATTTAAGGTGTCTTAAAATCAACTTCTGCAATTGATTTTACCACACCTTATATCCCACCACTGTCGTGGTCTTTTTCTTTCAGAAAAAACTATTGGTAGTACTAAAACAAAATAAACTCACCGCCCTCGGGTATGATCCACTCTCGCAGCATTCCATCGTCGCAGGCGACTAGCAGGCGCTCGTCTCGGAAGGGGTCGAAGGCCCAGTCGGTGAGGGGGGCGGGGTGCAGCAGCGAGGGGGGGTGTCCGGCCGCGCCCGCCGCGCCGCTCGACACCGGCGTCGCGCCGCGCGGTAGCTCCACCACGCCTATGCGCCCGCCGCTCCCACCGGTTATAGGCACAGCGGCGCGATAGCCATTCGCTGTAGACATCATTTTAATTTTGAATTTAAATATTTCCTATTCAAATTTAGAATTTCCGTTTTATTTTCCCTCAAGGCATATAATTTATTGTTTATATGCGTCATTTTGAGTTAGTATAACAGGGATTAAATATCATAATACTAATATCATCTCTTTCGTTCTTCGTATGTATAAAAAGAAAACTTATTAACGCAAAACTCAAAATTAACTAGGATAAGGCCCTATTCTAACCTATGCTAACATAAACCAATAATAAAGAATAAGAAATTCTTACCATAAAAACCATTGCATTCTCCGGAGATCTGTCTGCTGATATTTTTAATACTCTCAATATGAGTGGACTTGTGACCAGGTGTGCCTTTTAAGTGTCTAAACTTGGACACTTTACCTAAAAAAGAAAATAGATAAATATTAAATAAGCATATTTTGTGATGCAAAGAGCTGAAAGTGCTGGCAGAGGATAGGGAGAAAAGGCAGCATTTCAAGGACCCTGCCCTTAATCAGACAGAGAGCGATACAATTTACGCAAAGTATAAATTAGTAACTAGAATAGAAAAAAAGTTACCGAACACTGTTGATGTTCTCTTGGGGGCTACGTTGGGTATGATCGGTACCGATGAGCGTTTGTCCTCGCGATCGGGACTTTTGCGTGACTTCAAGGAGTCTCTTCGCCTGGAATAATTAATTTTTACCTTATCATATTTTAAATATTGTGTAAACCAAGCTATGCACACAAAGGATCTGAGTTTAAATCATCAAAAGAGATTGCAAATATTAATATCTTGCTGAAGAAATTAACAATAAATTAGATTTAACATTTTATTATTCTTATCTCAATACATTCACGTACCTGAGTGGAGCGGGCGACGGCGGCGCGGGGGGATCGATGACGCTGACCGATCGCGACTCGTATGCGCGTCGCCGTTCCGCTATGGACTGGGCACTGCTACAGATACAAAATAACATAAATAAATAAAAATTAAAAATGGCTAAGAAGTTTTGAATATAAAGGGTATGTTGACATATTTTATCTGTATTTAAAATTATACAAGAATATGATACTGACAAAAATCGTAAATCTTAAAATTAACAAAGACAAAACAATGCTACTCCATGCATTGTCTTATCCACAGTGTGTTACAGTACCACACTGTGATGTCAAAAAAAAATTTAATTAATTATGGGCACACTGTCTAAAGTTTAGATCATATATATTATACTTACTCAGTGGTCTCAAACATCTTGCGTCTCTCGGCAGTGCTCGGCGTCTTGGGCCGGTAGCCTGAGTCGGACGAGTTCACATCTTCCTCCAGACTCGTGTCCGACTTGCCGTTTGTGTACTCCTCTGTTGGAGCGAATATACAAGAGGTTATGAATATTTTTCTATAGACGAAAACCTTCACTCGAAAGAGAGGGATGGGATAGGCGTAGCGTTCGATTAAGATCTTTTTGACGGGAGTGAGCAGAACGATTCACGATTTCCGTTCGACTCGGATTCGGAAACTATACCATGCGGTCATTGGTCAATTCTTATCGCGGCGGGTGGCAATTCGATGTCTCGCAATGAAGTTTCCGAATCCAAGTCGAATTGTGCATTGTGAATCAGGGCCCTGGTCAATGATCAGACGGGTCGTTATTGGTAGACCACGATTAGACTGTGACACATTATGTATTACACGTTGGGGTTGCTATTGCACGTTATTGATGGCTAATGTATGGGATTGATATTAGACACATGCGCGCCTGTTGCCTTCTCCAGTTTTACCAAGGTTATTATACTTATGCGCCGTCTATAAATAGTTATATTCGTACAGTGCTTCAAGGATACTACCGCGGCCATCTCGTAATGTGTATAATAGGGATGTTGACAAGGTCAAAGATTAACATAGCTATCGAACAAATTCTACCCGTGATGCATACATACAAACTAGCCAGCGTGTGACGTCATAGAGGGCTGACAATCTGTATGGAGCGTTTTCGGAAGGTTTATTTTGTGATTTTCCAATTGTTATATCTTGGAGAGTTTTTAAGATATCAGAGTTATTCTTTCACTGATGTTTTTTAGAGTTTTTTTGATTACTAATAAGAAAAAAAAAATAGGCAACTAGCCTATTAATGTGTAACCTTTGTTGGGAGCTTCAACGTCGCTCGTAGGTGACAGAGACTTGTCCTTCTCGTCGTCTTTGGTGATCGGCGTCGAAGTGACCGGAGTCGTCGACGTAGGCGCCACCGGAGACAAAGCTGGACCACACGAAAATATACGATTATTATAACATTAATATATCTATAACCTATAGTAATGTATCGCGCAAGATAACGCGCCAGTAAATTAATGCCTAAAGGGCAATTTGAGAAGTAATATTTGTTGTTGTAGATTTTTAATCTAAAAAATAGAAAAAGTAATATTTGTTCACTGAGCAAAACGATTATCATCTACTATCTCAACAGTCATAACAATCAATATATTGACCAATCGCTTGTATATATCTTTCACTCACGCTCAAAAAATGTTTTAGCGCCTCTAACGGGTATGTGGATTGTTTTTCCACCACTCAAAGGCGACGCAGCTGAAATGTTCTTCAAAATTTCAGTTACGCCACCTTTCTATTTTTTTTAAGTCTTTTGCTGGTACCAACGACAACAATATTACATTTGTATCACAGCAAAGTTAACGCGTCGTGTTCTAGGGGTTGGCATTCAGCGTGTCTTGTGACACATAGGCCTTTCTATTTCTTGGTAACTAATACTGAAAATACGCACCTGAGTCAGACTTGACGATTCCCGGCACAGCAGGCACTGAGAATACTTTATCGAAGGAAAACTCCTCGCTGCCCGTTGACGCCGAAAACGGCTTGGGTCCTAGGCGCGGCTGCAAACATAATATACTTAGTTAATAAGTCAGTAATTTACTAGTCTAAAGTCGAAGTTATAACCAAACATTCTTTATTTCAACCTATATTTTCGTAATCACACAATAAAAAGGTAAAATTTAAAAATATATAATATACAGAGTTACAGTGTTTTTGTGGCGTACTTACATAAATAAAAAACCTATATGTATTTCAGCTACATATATACAAAAAACTACATAAACCTAAAAATACAAAAAAAAAAACTGAACAGTGCATTGCAACGATAAGGCAGTAATAATTTTATTATGGACCAAAGAAAACCTAAAAAGCCACACTTCGTCTACCTTATAACCAGAAACAGGTACGGATGTAGTCCTGGGTTTTGGTTTAGGCACCTCATGTTCCTCGGCCGAGCCCGCTTCGGAAATGGAGGATCTAGGCAAGGGTTTGGGTACTTGGACACCGTTGATCATACTGTTACTTCGAGACAGGGACTCTGAAGAATCTGTGCTTTCAGTTTTGTCCAGACTCTTCTCCGATCGTTCTGTATCTACCTTTTCGTCCATATTTTCGTTGTCATCAATTTTCTCGTGGCCATTGTCTGTAATTTTTTTATGGAACCCGTTCGTCTCTTTCGGCGCCTCTTTCAGATCAGACTTTTGTCTTTCCATGCCTTTGATCAAATCTTTGACATTGACAAAGTCTATTCTATCTTCGTCTGCTCTCTCCGGAGTTAGAGGTCTGGGTATAGGTTTTGTCGGTTCTTCTATGGGTGTCGCCGTAGCTACTACCGGTTTTGAATCTGTTTTCTTTGGTACAGGCATAGAAGATATCGCTTTCAGCACTTGTTCCAAGCTGCCTCTATGTATCTGAAAAAAAAATTGATAGATAATAACCTAAAAACAACAAGCAGCAAATAAAATAAAAACCAAAACCAAAAAATAAAATAACAAATCATTACTCACTGACTACATAACTCCCATACTAGAACCACTATCTACTACAACTACACAAAAAAAAACATCATTAAAAGTACAAACAACACATAGAAATATAAACACAAGAAAAAAGTTTATAAAACGAAATACTTTGATATAAAACGAAATATAAAAATAAATGATTAAATAAACCAATCAATGAATATATAAAATTGTTAAAACCATTATTGTTACACAGGGTATCCCAAAAGAGCAAAAAAAAATTTAACTTAAAAATACAACACTTTCCTAAGCAGCATAACAACAATATTTTAATAAAATTATCATGTTAATCATGTATCAAATTTTGAATTGTTAAGGTCGTAACTCGGAAACATTAATCTTATAGAATTATTTTAGGTAAAATAAGTTATATCCCAATTTGCACTTGGTTTTGATATTAGCAGACTATTTAGTACCCTTTATTCTAAACCTTCTACAGCAATAGCTTATAACATGCACTGATTTTCATACATTGGCAAACATAATATCACTTTCAAAACAAAAAGGAAAAACTGCAATAACACTATTTAACTATCAACAAATACTGTATAAGTAATTAAGAAAATCAATTTTATTCATACAGCCAGCCCAAGTATTTTATATTTTAATTAATTGTCATTTTCACATTACGTAAAAACTATCTAGAGTCCCAAAACAAGATGGTGGGCGACGATTATCGAATTCAACAACAAAAGCAGCTGGTATAAGTAACATTTTTGTTCTATGACCAATAAGAAGTACAAAATAAAAACTCATGCATATTTTATTAACTTTTAAGAAGCCAACCTGTGTGCAGTTGTTGGCGTCTGGATGTAGGGAGATGTTGGGCACGGCGTGATCGATATTGTCCAGCCACATGGGAGCGCTGACGTACGTCACTGCGCCGCTTGTGTCCGGGTACAGATCGGCGTGGTATTCTCTGTAACTCTGTAATCATACACAATTGACAATTTACGCTATATTATACATATATCAAAGGATGTACCATCGAATAAATTTATTCATAGGCAGTTAACGGACCTACGTCATTTGGTCGGCCTATGTCAATTCAATGTTAGCTGTGATTGGTTGGTTGAGTTTTCGGTTTTGTCCTCCATCAGCCTAGGAATCAACTTCTCAGATATTACAAAATTATTTGTCATACTTCCTGCAGTAATTTTTTTCATTAAAACAGAGCACTAATATACTCCATATTTCAAATCATTTTATAAAATGTACAATAATATAACCTACCTTTCTTGGTACTTGATACATAATAGGGATGACAGTGCTGCTTGCCAATTGTAGTACACGATTCACTTCGCCCTCCATAACACGCAGAGCTCGTTTTGGCACCAAGCATGCACCCTTTGTCTGTTCTCCTACAAATGTTATACAATTTGTACATGAGGAAGGCCTATTAACAGAAAGTTTGGAAAATATTCATTTTTGACAATGGATGCAATAGTACAACATAGTACAAGTCACAGACATAAATGAAGATAGATACCGCATGTCCCTCCATTTGTATGAAAACGAGCGTGCCACTTTTTTCCTACCTACCGATGATAAGAAACGTGTCCATTATCTAGGCCAACGTTTCTATTTCGAATTTCTACAGCTCAATACGGCACAATGAGGCATTTAGGCATTTTTAAAATTCCGATTGACGATAACATTACACAACAGTAACATTTTTTAAGAGAACAAACTACCAAATTACCAGAATGTCTCAAGCCTTCTACTAAATAAGGCTCCCGATCAGTCAGCTCCATGTAAAGGATAGTTGTATCGCCCTTCCCAGCCAGGAACAGCATATTGGTGTCAGCATCAAACAGTGGCATCAATACACCAGTTGAGCAGTCAAGTTCCAAAGTCTTCTGGGTTTGGGAGAGATTACGAATGTCACGGATCATTATCTGGCGAAGACGTGCAGCATCAAATCCTGAAATACGAAAAAAGTCATTAAGCTATTTTTGATGTCTTAAGTTAAAAATCTTGTCATTATTTTTGATTTTCTATTCTGTGGCTAGCACAACATTATTTTTAAAAATTCAATAACATTCTTTAATGTTTAAAAATTTTATATAATTATATAAAATATTTAAACATTAAAGAATGTTCTTATCATAAAAAAATTACGATAATTACCAGTAGTAAGAATACGATCACTATCTCCGAGCCACACCAAACGGCTATCCTTGATATTTTGATGACTGTTAGCCACACCCAGTACAGATGAGCTGGCTCGAGGATCGATAATGCGAACTTTCTTGTCCTTGCATGATGTTGCCAACAGTTTTCCATCTTTCTTCCATGAAGTAGACTGGATTACTTCAGTGTGGTCTCTATTCACTGTAAGATAAAAATTTTATGTTGTTGTCATGTAATGTCTTTTTGTTCTGACTTCAAGATATAACAATTAGCTTACCAAATGCTTCCTTCTGTTTGGTCAAGTCCCACAGGGCCAGCTCATGGCCAGAAGCAACATGTATGAGACCATCAGCCACCGGATGGAAGCCCACATTTTCTACCCGACGTTGCTTCTGTGACAAGCTACACTCGGGGGTAGAGAGGGATTCTTTCAGACCCTCTGGTGGTATATGCCACACTTTGACCTGAAATTTCAAATTAACTGTTTATATTTGGGTTCTGAGAGCTCAAATTTAATTGATGGTAAGGCCGTAATATCTGAAATATAGCGCTTTCTAAACTCATTATTAATTCGTGCATTGCTCTAAATAGAATTTCAAAAGGTGAAAATAGAATCAATGCTCCAAAACACATTTGGGTCAATTTAGTTTAACAACATTTTAAACAACATATTCTTATGTATAACATATTGAATTAATTAGTACAAGTATGTTAATATTAATTGCATACACATTTCAATACAATCATCACATCAAAATGTAATATATGCATACAAATGATACTAAAATGCATAAAGTTAAATATCTTATACCATTGTTTTTGTTAGATATTGATAACACTATAAAGATTTCTAATCTTGTTTTTTTATTGAAAAATATATTTGCAAGGGTAATCAACACTGAAAATCAATACAACAAAATAATTTACAAAACTAATTTCAGCTCCTCTTAAAATTAAAGATTTATTATAATATTATGTAATCATATTAGTAATAAGCCACATACCAGAGAATCCTGTGAACCAGTTAGCAAAAGTCCATCATGAAAGGGTGAAAATTCCATGTCCGTAATAGTATCTGAATGTGCATGAAGTAATGGCATTGTTTTGCTTTTTCTTCCACAGTCATCCAAAGGCAACACTGCCATGCTTGATCCAACATGCTCCCAATTGAATGCCATAAAGGCAGCAGATGCACAAATATTATTGCCATAAGTCTGGTAAGATCCTACACAGATATCTCGAATACAAGCTTCTGGCTTTGGCACAATTGGTGCTGCATTTTTATATTTAGAGGCTTTAAAACGCCAGGCCATAATGAGACAAATTCTTCAAAATCAGTCTTATAAACCAGGAATGTAAAGATACAATATCTGAAAAAAAAATATTTATGTGTTACCAAAAACCCACTCAAAAAAAGAAAGTAGTAGAAAGTATACTACACTGTATAAACAATAAAACATAGTTTTTCTGAAAATCACCAAAATTGTATGATTTTTGTGGTCAGCATAATACCACAAATAATACTGAGTTCAAAATGAATAATAAATCAGTAAGTAGATTATAAGTTTTTTTTTGTGTGATAACTGAACAAAAAGTTATAATGAGGCAAAAATATATAGAGATATTAAAGCATTGTCTTATAAATAGTGGTTTATGCAAAAAAACCTTTTAGTATACACGAATACTTCTGAAATTTTACTTTGTTTTGAATAAGTTGACCGGATAAAGACCGGAAACATCCTAAAGATGTGTATATTTAACTCTACGAACTATATTTGTAAGCCGCACAGCAAGAACACATATATTATTAATGGCACTATACTATTCTAATTTTAATAACTTACCTTTTAAAGATACGAAATATACAATTGTTTCAAGTAGACACTCCCCCTATTCGTCGGCCATTTCAATTCGTGAATTCAAGCGACATTATCAGATCAATAAAAATGAAAACTTTGCCAGTGTTGTCATAATAAAAAAAAATTATAAAACCAAGTCTCCATTGTAAAAAAAAAAATATTGAGATTTGAGGGTCATTAAAGGTATTTGATAAACTCATTTACAAGTCATAACTCATATGACGTATACAGCAAATATTATCTTTTATTAAATAGCCACGCTGACCACCGACTAAATTTCTGTCCAGAATCAAGAATGTATCCGAAAACCATAACTTAACAATTTTATACAACTTCCTCTGATCATGTAGTCTGAGCCTTATATTATGTCATTACTCATTACTCATTTATCAAACGGAAACGAGCAAACCGATCACCTCATGCGGAGCAATTCTCGTTGCCTTCAATACATCCAAATTCCAACACCATAGGAGTTTTAATAGCGCAGGCGGCAGGCCTTAGTTAAACTGTGGGGCTGATTTTACTGTACGCCGACCGTTGAACGAACTCTGCCACCCCTAGGACACCATAGGACGCTGCCGTCCATAAGCCATGGCCTATACTGCCAATACATAAATCCAGAGCTGCGATGATCGGATCGGGCAAATGATACATAATACCTGGACCCACCTCTAGACTTTCTTCATATCGGACCATCAGCGCCGACGTAGCGGATGCCGCGGTCGGCGTGAAATCAGATTTGGGTCAAGTGCTCCACAATCAGCTCCCACTGCCACCGACTTTGCATGCAACGGCAAACCAACAAATTAAAACTAAAAAAGTATTAAAATGTGTTTATTTTAATGATTAGCGAATGTTACATTGTTTAAGTTTCTTTGGTGAACATCGAAATAATTTAAACATAATATTATTATAGTAAAATTCAATATGTCCATATTTTATTAATCGATAGAGCTGACGATCAAATCGGTCATGTGGCTTCAGCTGTATTAAAACTCCGTTAGCTACTTCCCTGAACAACCTTTTCCGATAATCTGCGTGCTAGCAGGCCGTGGGCGGTGTAGTGGGGTGGGGAAAAAATTGAAAAAAAAATGTAGGTTCAGCGACTTTAATTTTTTTTCCAATCCGATGCACTGTACTTCCTGTGCACCTAAAAAAATTTTTAAATCGAAGGGGTTGCCAGCGTTAATTAAAAGTAGAAAAATTATTATTATTTTCATGTGGGTTCAGCTGTGTTGGCTTTTCTCTGACGCCTAGTCTATGTAATCCCAAAAAAAAATAGCCAGAAAAAAATATCGGTGGGAAGGTACCGAAAACAATTGTTGAAATCGGGGAATTTTCGTACAAATTCAACGTTTTCAAGAATTATTTTCGGTACCTTCCCACCGATATTTTTGTGTTTTTTTTTTCGGGAAAACATACTAACTAATTTCGCGTCAGAAAAAAGCCAACACAGCTGATCCCACATGAAAATAGTAATAATTTTCCTACTTTTAATTAACGCTGGCAACCCCTTCCCTATCGATTAAAAAAAAATTAGGTGCACAGGAAGTACAGAGCAGCGGATTGAAAAAAAAATTAGTCGCTGAACCTACATTTTTTTTCAATTTTTACCCCACCCCACTACACCCACACCCACCGCCCACGGCCTGCCAGCACGCAGATACTATATATACCTTAATCTGTGACGCAGATTATCAGAAAAGGTTGTTCAGGGAAGTAGCTAACGGAGTTTTAATACAGCTAAAGCCACATGACCGATTTGATCGACAGCTCTCCGTCGATAATTTACAAATTACAAGCCACTTAAAAAAATTGGGATTTTTTTTATGTTAAGACAAAACAGAAGCAAGTAATTTAACACGTTACGCAAAGTTAACACAAGTTACAATATAAAAGTTTGATGGTTAATTTTTTTAAAGATTTGGACATATCAACTTATTTAAACTTGCTAAACTATTCCTATTTCATAAGACCATAAAAATTATACAGGGTGCAATTAAACCTACCGGCCAAATTTTTTTAGGGCTTAGGTATCCACACTATGCGCTTTCGTCTTCAATTTTCGTCATCTTCTTTGTATTCAACTCTTGTTTGGCGCTTTCAATAATTGAATGCTTCAACGAACGCAACGCCAACATTGTTATTTTTGAGAAAAAAAAAACAAAGCGAAAGTTTTGGATACGGTCAGAGCACTCAGAGCGCATGCGTCCTGGGCATGCCTCAGGTGCGCTATTGACTGCGCTATGACGCATGCCTTTGACGAACAAAAATATCCACAGCCGAACATATAACCTCCTCCTTTTTGGAAGTCGGTTAAAAAAGGCACAGTGTGGACATAGCTATTAGGAGAGTCCATTTAACAAAAAAAATAGGATGTTATTTTTTTTACAATAACATAATATTTTATCCCACTTAAAATCATTGCAGAACATTTTAATTATTTTAATGTATGTATTTACTTTAATTTTATGGGTCTCAGAAGCCTGAAATAAATGATTATATTTTATTTATAGAACGGTCACTTCGCGGCTTATTTTTTACAATAACATATTTTATCCCTCTTAAAATCGTTGCAGAACGGTCACTTCGCGGCGGTGGGTAGAACGGGGGTGAGGCGGGGGGTGGCACGGGAGGCCCGGCCGCGGCGCGCGCCGCCGTCAACGCGTAGTGTCCATTAATTGTGGTGTTTTTTTCTAATTATTTTTTTTTTTTTGTATGTTCAACGATTACTCCGCCGTTTGTGAACCGATTTTCAAAATTTTTGTTTTGTTTTATTAGGTTTCCCTCCAATTTGGTCCCATTTTCACAAAAGTGGTGATCTGATAATGGGATCCATGAGTAATCGAGGGAACTGCTCAAAATTTATATGGAAACATATGGTGATTTTGGTTTTATGAGAAGTATCCTAAGCATATGCTACCAAAACGCAAGATTTTGCACCAAGGTATACTATGGTTCCGAAGATACTAAGAGAACTCCGGATTCCTTATAGATACAAGTTTGGGGGTTTAGTCGCTGTTTTAAGAACTGAAAGCATATGCTACTATGCAAATTACATTCATCATCATCATCATCATTACCACGTCAGGGTCACCAGTGTCACATGGTTGTATATGGATACAATAATATGCCCCCACAACACCATAATTATATCATCACGTTATGTCCTTATAATAATTGGTACTTTTCATAGCGATTTTAATAAAAATATAATGTTGTTTCAAAATAAATGATTCAAGTTCTAAGCGACTTATGTACCACAAAATTGAACATAACAAAGTCAACCTTAACTCCAGAGCGTAAGACACACATTTGACATTACTTTTGAGATTCGAAAGAAAAAAGAGAAGTTGCTTCGATAGGTACTACACTAGTTTAACTATTAACCCATCAAACCCAAGCGGCACCCGGCTGCCGCATAACGATTAAAAATCTATTGTGTCTGCGATTCCCACGATCGACGTAATAAATTGAACCCTTAGTATGAAAATACTTACACAGGAAAACAATCTACATCGTAATAGGAATAAGAAACACAATCGCATTGAGTGTGACTCTTAACAAATTGTAATAAGATACTTACGTAGAATATACGCGATCGTTTACTAGGTAACTAAAAAGAGTGAAATTATTATTTTTAAAACAAAAAATTAAAACCGACTTCCAAGGTAAAACAATAATAAAATCCTTATAATATGAACTAAAAAGTATTAAATAATGTTTCCTATCTAATAGTGCCTTTTTCCGAATTCGGCTAAACCTCAACTATTTCTGTACTCAATCTTCATAATTTTGAAGTCGGTGCCAGTTCCAAAAGTTTCAAGGATCAATATATCGAAATTTGGCCGGAAGGTTTAATTGCACCCTGTATTTACTAGCTGTCTAGTAACAGGTCATCCTCATATAATTACGTAACGCAAATTCATTTTTTTTCCACCAATGTGCGTCGCTCATTTTATACCCATAACCTAATCATACTGTCACGGTTATTATGAACTTCCCCTCCCACTTAGGCTGTGACGTAATATAGGGATGAACATTTGCAATATAATATTATAATCTACGAACTACTGTGCTTGGTAAATTATAAAATACAGAATGTTTTATGTAACAAAAAGAGTCTAACTGCCGCACTCAAAGTGGAACAATAATTACTTAAAATATGTAATTAATTCAAAATTTTGACATAGAGCTCGACAAAGCTTTAAATGAACATGGCGAAAAAAGGAACTAACGCCGCCATCATACAAAAACGCCATTTTTAGGGTTCCGTAGTCAACAAGGAACCCTTATAGTTTCGGTCTGTCCGTCTGTCTGTCCATCTGTCTGTCCGCGGTTTTACTCAGAGACTATAGAGTATAGGACCTACAAAGCTGTGATTCGGCATGAATGCACATATTAATGATGCCGACAAAATGGTATATAATAATATCTTAAAAAAATATTTTTTTATGGTACCTCTCCTACACATCAAGAGGTACCATGATATATTTTTTTCGCGTCCACCCCACCGTGTGGGGTGTTGTTGGATAAGTTTTTTTAAAATTTTGCGAGTATTCAAAGATCATTTTCCGATTTAGGGATCCATTTGTGAAATATGAAGTTTCAAAGCGGAAAAAATCGTTAGAGTCCAGTGTCCCCCTTCTACCAGCTAAACGGTTGCTTCTGGAAATGTGAAAGAATTCACGGGAGTAGGAAATATGCTGAATTTAAAAGGAAAATTATCACGGCTAAGAAGACTTCATAAGTTATTGAGTAATAGTCAATGAACTAAAAAAAATATTCGGCGAAGTATAAAGAAACTTTTCGTTCAAATTCCTTTGAACGTAACTGAAATTATGTTGTTTGTAGTGTAAAACACGTTATAAATGTACATTCATTGACCATACAAAAATTATCAAAAACTAGCGGTACTACGGAAACGGAACCCTATATTGCGCGTGGCACGACACGCACTTGGCCGGTTCTGACAGTTCTCCTTTACCAGCAGCGCCCCCGTTCACGTTCATTTAAAGCCTTGTCGCACTTTAAGCCCCAAACATTATCTGAATGTTAATCATAATTAAATGTATCTGAGTACGGCACGCGGTAAGCCTAAAAATATTTATTATGATATTGTGATGTCACTAAAAGACAAAATAATATTATGCTATGTATTATGTCCCGAAGGGGCAAAATTGTTACTGCCACATGTTTTCTCTCATTTTACTTCACCAATGTTATCTAAAAAACAAAATTATGAAACGCCTATAGTAAAGCGCCTGTAGTCGCGCCTGTAGTTAACATCTAAAACAGTAACTGAGATCGATAACTGATATAGAATCCTATCAACAATTATCAAAACTACTTTGTATCAAAGCATTAAGAAAACTCTGCCTGAGTAAAGTAATAATACAAATTATACTGCAATATGATTAAAACATTATACATGTTATTGGCTTGCTAATAATGCTTGCTATAATGGCTTGCTAATAAACAGATCCACACTGTGTATATGTACCATCGGAGAAATTGATTCATAGGCAGTTGACGGACATACGTCATTTGTTCGCGTCTGTTTGTCATGATCTGTCGGATTAACATCTTTTTGTACCATATTCTGGCAAATAAAATATTTGAATTTTGAATTTGAATTTGATGGGTTTGACATGTAATTATAAATTATAAAATAATGTTTTGTGGTACATTAGAAAAGTGATTGACAGACAATGAAAAAACATATAAACATCTCTATACACAGTATGTATATTTTTATTCCAAGAGGGGATTATGTTGAAAATAAGTTAGTAAAGCTTATAAAATTAAAAAAAGAAATGTAGTCTTAAAACTAAAAGTGCAGCTGTTAAATATAGTTTAACTTAAATATTAAATTAAGTACATTATGCTCATAAACAATAAATATTTGATAAATGTGTTAAAATATTACAAGTAAATAACATTACTTTGCACCATATTGATGATATAAACATTAACACATATCAATAATAATAAATCTTACATCCATAACCAGATGAAAATGTCCATGTGAACAAAACAAATATCAATTAAGAAAGGCACTAAATTAATTCATTACAAGTTATATTATTAAATAAAAGTAACAACCATTAGAACAGCGTTCAGCAAAATGAATACTTCACTAACATCTTACACAGTTATTTAAAAAAATACAAATACACCATCAAGAAAAATTAAAGAATGTCACTGCCATGCTAGTATAGCATTAACGAATATTACAATTTGATTATTTTATGACGTGTACAACCTCATAAAACCATACACATATATTATGCAGTTGACAAGTTCGCCAGCACACCTCTAGTCTTGTTGTGAAAACCTACACACTTTATACAGGGTGCAATTAAACCACTGACCTCTATAATACACTGGACTGGCTATGCCGTACAAAATGACAGCTATCTTTTGTGCCGATTTGAAGCGCCGCGGTGAGTGTACTGTGAACTAATTACATAGAAAATTACAACCGCCATTTGCAAAATAGTAGTTCCAAGTACACTCACTACTGCTTTCACATAGCAATCAGGGCCAATATGGCGACTTTCAAATAGGAACATTTTATTGATAGCGATCGCCTGTCCAGCTCCAGTGTATTATAGAGGTCAGTGAATTAAACCTATCGGCCAAATTTTTTTTAGGGATAAGGTATCATTAGAAGAGTCAATTTAACCAAAAAACCTATTTTTTTGGTTAAATTGACTCTTCTAATGATACCTTTTTTTCAATAACATATTTTATCCCACTTAAAATCGTTGCAGAACGGTCACTTCGCGACGGTGGGTAGAGCGGGGGTGAGGCGGGGGGTGGCGTGGGAATCCCGGCCGCGGCACGCGCCGTATTATGAAAGAAAAAATACGTGTATTTTTATTTTTAACAAGGATCAATAACATCGAAATTTGGCCGCAAGGTTTAATTGCAACCTGTATATACAAAACTCAAGAATATTAGCGAAACTGTCAGTTTATCTAAATCAGCCTTCCCCAAAGTGGGCGATAACGTCCCCTCGTGGGCGCTGAAGGCCTAAAGGGGGGCGGTGCGGGACCCTGAAAAAAATGGGGGCGTTGTGTAGAGGCTTGAAGGGGTGATTTGTAATTTCATTTCATCTGGATGCATTTTAAATTAGATTCATCTATTCCCTCACATTATTTTTAATTTTTGGCGAGCAAAATTTGGAGGCTATTTCTTAGAATATAATATTTTGTTAAACAAAAATGCCGGAATTCCGGGATTGGGGATGATTCGAGAATGCAAATTAAGTCGGTGGTAATGGTAAAAATATGGTTTGAAAACGACTAATTTAGCATTTTGTATTTATTTTATAAAATTTTCGGCAAAAGCCCCGAATATAAGAAAGATTTCCACGCGAACAATATAACATCCTCATCACCTTGATGAGTGGCAGTCTTCCACCGTGCGTTTTTCGCGTAACTTTCTGCCGCGCACTGTAAAACTCCTGAATGAACCGTCACCAGTAGTATTTCCGGACCAATACGACCTGCAAACCTTCAAGAAGAGAGAGTATTCCCTCTTAAAAGGCTGGTAATGCACCTGCAGCTCTTCTGATGTTGCGAGTGTCCATGGGCGACGGTAGTTGTTTTTCATCAGGTGACCCGTTTGCTCGTTTGCCCCCTTATTTTATATAAAAAAAAGTAGGTAAAACAATGGGGGCGCTAATAAATAATTTGTTCTCAAAGTGGGCAGTAGACAAAATTAGTTTGGGAACCCCTGATCTAAATGACCCAGATTGATGAAAAATATTGTAAAAAAATATATTAAATCAATATGTAATTACTTTGTTTTTTGTAGCCCTTATACACAAACAAAAATTATTGAAAACAGTCACTTTTTTTCATAGTACTGGCAAGTACCTATTTATCAAGGTTATTAGATATCACAGCTGGTGCTCAAAATAAAAATATAAATTTTATTCGAAAGTAACAAGCCGCAAATATAATGTTTAATGTGCGTGTAAAATATGAAATTTAATTTACAAATTAAGTTCAATTTACAATATTATTATTTGTGGCCATAATCATAGGTGAGATTTTAAACTTCCTTTAAGACCGGGCTGCCAAAAATATCAAAGCACGCTAACCCCCCTACACACCCCGCTATCCTCCAATCGTGATAATATAATGATTCCATAAATCGTGCTCGGGAGCATTGTACTTTGCGCTGCAGCTAATAGTGAACAATATCGTGTAACAACGGTTCCCGAATTATAGCACACGAAAGTAAAGGTCGTAAGTTCCAAAAATGTTTTTGATGATTACTTAAAAATTAAATACAATACTAATATTTCCTTTAGCCATTATTTTATAAAGTGTGTGATTGTAGTAGTGCAAGTTATTTAATGATAGTAATAAGTGTAACAGATATTTGTTGAAAAGCCCAGAAAGATTCATAATTTCGAAAAATATAACTATCGAGTCAAAATAAGTGAATCGTGTTTTCCGTTAGGCAAATATCAGATAAATATACAATGATTAAATAAATCTCAATTTCATTTAAGTCAATCGTCTTCCGAGATCGTAATACTTATTAGAAAACACAGCAAAATTTGGCAGCCCGGTCTTAACTTAAGGCCTGCTTATTTTCAAGAAATAGGCAACATACAATTACATAAAATGATATTAGTAATAAAAAAACTCGGTGTACAGCTAAAAGCTAAATTATAATACTTACTACAATACAAAGAATTACACAACCTATTTAGGATACAATTTGTAATTAATTTTACAAAATATTATGTTTAATATTAAATAATATTTATTACATTTAAACATAAGCTCAGAACTGTAATCTACAACATTGTAATATAATAAAAGCGTTAAAACAGTAACTAATTTTAGTAAACATTTTTCAAAGCTAAATTACAAAAAGAAAATAAAATAAATATTATAATAGTCCAACTTTAACATTTGTATTTCTACAGCTGCATAAAACAACATAAATATAATTATGTATAAAAAATATAAAAAATTATCTATTTACATTTAAAAAATTAAAATACAAGCATTGGAATGTTTCGTTTTTAAAATAAATAAAATTAAGTGAGAATTTATTTGATTTTGAGAAAAATAAACCATCTATGATTTTTGGATTAAAGATTATGTAACCATGAGGGTTCAATAATCTTATATTTTATTTTAAAAGTCAACAAATAAATTCCCTTTTTAATCACTTAAAATACAATTATTGTTTATGAACGTAGACAACATGAAGTATCAGTTCCAGATGACGCCTTTCCATTTATTGGTCCTAGACTGTCATACTTTGGCACATCCTTGCATTTTGCTTGCTGTGAAGAAGACACCAGAGTGTGTTAAACCGGTTTTTCTACTTAAAAAAATTGAAACTATGAACTAGGGATTAAAAAATGATACTAAATTTATAAATTACTAGACGTTACGTTATGTTATTAGGAATTTCATGGAAACCGTACATTTCTCCACAAAAAAATAGTTTATATCCCTTCACATGGGCCTCTCTCTATATGTGCCAAATAACATAAAAATTGCTCCAGTAGTTTGTGAGATAAGCACTTTCAAATAGTTTTTCCTGTTTTTTCCACATTTTCCTGATTCTTCGGTCCTATTAGTCTTAGCGTGATAAAATATAGCTTTCCTCAATGAAATTCATAAAGTCATAAAAATAAAATCAAAGTACTAAATGTCCGAATTAAGTAATCATGTCAAAGCAATACTGTATCCATAAACAATAATTACTAATGTCATGTCGATAACAATTATAAAAATTCATTCAAAGAGTAGAAACACTTGTCAACCAGCCAATTATGAAGTTTTTTCTTAAAGGTTGTAAGAGGAAGTTCCTTAATATCTTTGGGTAACTTGTTGTAAATTTTTACTGACATGTTGTAACTTGTAGCACCCCCTGCCAGGAAAACTTATTTTTGTCATTGGTAAAACTAACTGGTTGGGATATCTCGTATTTCTTTGTAGTTCTTGACTCTTTTTTATAATATAATGTTTGGATATAAATATTTTAACAAATATGCTCATCTCATAAATGTATAGGCTCGGTAATGAAAGAATTTTATGTTTTTTAAAGAGAGGACAAATAGCCCGGACACATTTTTTCTGTGCAATAAATAAATGTGCTATGTCTACAGAGTTCCCCCAAATGATGAGTCCATATCTAAGTGTAGACATTATATATGCATGGTAGGCCATAAGCGCTGTTTCAGCAGTGGCTGTTTTATGTAGTTGTCTGAGAATATAGACATATTGATTTACTTTCCTGCAGGTTTTCTCAATATGTGGTTGCCATGATAAATTATTATCTATTGTTACACCTAGAAAGTTAACAGTCTTGGCTTCCTTTAATAAATAATTTTCATATTTTACGCATAACTCCCTACCTTTGCCTTTTTTTATTGTAAAACTGCAAGTATGTTGTTTTTTTAGTATAACATTTAGATCTTTAGAGTTTAACCATTCGATTACGTCATTTAATACTTTATTTATTTCTTCATTATATGTCAATATGTCAGAACAATTAATTACAATAGAAATGTCATCAGCAAATAGTCTACATAAATAAGAGGTAATAGGCATGATGACAATTTTTTTTTCTTATTGGTAATTGAAAGACCCTTAAAAAATAGAAACATCGCTGAAAGAATGAATCTGATAGCTTAAAAATTCACCAAGATATGACAATTAAAACATCTCATAAAATAGACCTGCCCGAAACGCTCCATACAAAGTGCTACGAAAGAATGACGTCACTCTTTCGTAGTTTGTACGCATCGGGAGAGAACTTTGTTCGGTAAGTATATTAAATATTGCGTTTATGAAACTGGTTTCATAACAAAAGTTGCTTTTACTTGCATAAGTTATCGAATGGTATACAAATATTAAGAAATTTAATTGAAAAAAAAATCGACTTGATTATCCAACTTTGAAGGCGCATAACAAAAAAAAAATACAAATGCTATCAAGCTGAAATTTTGGGAACACTTATTTTTTACCGTGATTTCTTTATTTTATCAACAAAATTCGCTAATCTTTGACCTTGTCATCATCCCTATTCTGGGCAGGTCATTTATATAAATGATAAACAGTAGGGGTCCTAGGATGCTCCCTTGAGGAACACCTTTGGTATTACATCTACTTTCAGAGTTAACATTAACGGTTTTGTGTTTGTTGTTAACAGTGTTTATTTTAACATACTGTGTACGATTTAAAGGGTAGCTTGTCAGCCAATCCTTTGCTAGGCCTTGTATGCCATAGAAGTCACATTTACATAGTAATTTTTCATGATTCACGTGATCAAAAGCTTTGCTCATATCAAAAAATAATGCCGTAACAGGTTTCTTTTTATCTACAGAATCAATGATTTCCCTTACTAGTGAGAAGCAGGCTTGACTGGTAGATTTGCCTTTTTGAAAACCATACTGTTCTTCCGTAATAATATTATATTTATTTAAAAATGAGATAACGCGCTTATACATAACTTTTTCAAATATCTTTTCAAATATTTGGTTACGGTCAAGTCGTAAACAGTTGGCGTTGCCATGGCATGATATGATTTGGACATGTGCAATAAAAGGTTTTGTGGCATCATCTTCCAACGCTCGGGAAAAATGATCGTTGCCGAACAATGACAAAAATTTCTATGCGCATTATCACTTTGGGAACACTGTATAGGTATTAAAATTACCTCCATTAGCTCTACAGCAATCTCCATAAACAAACGCTCTACATTTTCCGCCTCCTTTGCTGATGTCTCAAGAAAATACATGCCATGTCTCTGGGCAAAATCCTCACCAATATGTCTGGGTATCTCCCTATCTTCTCTATCTGTTTTATTACCTGAAAGACAATGTTATACTGATTTGTTTAAAAAGTTATAAAGTATGTATTGTGTAAATAATTTGTAGTTTACACTTGGCTGTTTACATTAAAGTTGTTTATAACAATACCAAAAGGGTTGATAGACATGATGTAAACCAATTGAATTTAACAGTAGTTTCTATGATATGAATCAAGTGCATACCACTGGCATAAGAAATTAAAAGGTCAGATAATAATAGTAGTGAACTTTGTATTAAACACATTTTAAAAACAAATCAAATATTTTATTATTTTTTAATAAAACTTACCAACTAATATTCTTAAAACCTTATTATTAGCATATTCTTCAATTTCTCTTAACCAATCTGGTAAACAGTCAAATGTTGGTTGGCATGATATGTCATACACTAATATTAATGCATGGGCTGAACGGTAGTAGCTTTGTGTTATTGATCTAAAACGTTCTTGACCAGCTGTATCCCATATTTGTAACTGAAATCAGAAAAAAATTTATGTGAGTCATGTAAATGTTGTAACTTATAACAAGGCATCCAATCGTGTGACATTTAAAAAAAGTATTTTTAATAAGCACCTTTTTCAAGAAATGGCATAAATAAAATAGAATGCATTTTCTCAAGAACAGAAATAAGAAACATTTGTTAAAAATAAGGTAGCAATATAAATCTGACCAGCAGAGTATATTTAAGAAATATGATGCAAGTAAACATTACAAGGTAAACTTGTACAAGGCAAAGTAACAGTCTGTCAAGAAAGAGTAGATGCAGTACAAAATTTTCTAAACATAATCATTCTCAAAAGGTGTTTTTTTTCTTTGCATTTACACAGAGAATGCTTATAAACTTTAAATATTATCACCTTGCACATTTTTATCTCGATTTAACCCTTCGATCGCGGATTCTTGGAAATGCTATTGTATTCTATTGTTGTTGCGACCACCGGTGCCCGTATGGGGCTTGATGAGTTAATAAGGTTTTCATATTTTTAATGTGATTTCAAAATTGTGTACAGCATCTACCTACTCTTTTTTGACAAGCTATACAAACCTTAATATCAGCTGTTCATACTCTACTTTTGATTATTAATAACTATTTCGAACTCCTCTATAATCCATATCATATTTACCTTTACTTTTTCACCGTCGACTTCAACAGTTTTGATCATAAAGTCCACACCTATAGTAGCACCTTGGCCTGGTGGAAATAAGCCTTGAGTGAATCTTCGCACTAAACACGTTTTGCCAACACCAGCATTCCCAACTAATACGACTTTAAACAAAAACTTGTAATCTTCCATTACGAACACAAAGACTCATTTGCTAAAACAGTATAAAGTTAAAAAATATATTTTCCCGATCGCTGTTACGCTTTGGTGAATAATTGACAAGCACGACAATGATATGAGATTGATATTCTATCAAACGATTACTCTCAATCAAATGAACATTACAAAGATGTTGATAAGATTTTTTTAGATTAAATTTTATCAACTCATCCACATACAAATAGATTTGAAACCCGTAAATATTATTTTACAATAAATTTTCACTATTGATTGCCAAATGCCAAAACACAATTTGACAGAAATGTGTTGACTGTTGACCTTTTTTTTGGCTTTTGGCACTGACACCGGGGGTGTACTTTGCCACATACAAAGGTATAATAATAATTTTCATCAACGTTTTACTATATCGTCATGTCTAAACTCTAAAGTATAGTCAAAGTCTAAGTAAAAGTCAATACAGTAAAGAAGTCAAGTCGGTCGAGTCAGTAAAGTGGTAGACGCTTTAGGGTGGGTTGCACCAGCTTACTTTAACTTTAACTGTAACTTTAACTTTAACTTTAACTACATTGCCAAATGTCAAATCTTTGGTTAAAGTTAAAAACGGACGCCATCAAGACGCCATATTAAACCATAACCATAGAGCTCGACAAGGTTTTAAATGCATGTGGCGAAAAAAAGGAACTAACGCTGTCATCATACAAAAACGCCATTTTTGACAGTTCTCCTTTACCAGCAGCGCCCCGCCCACGTTCTTTTATAACCTTGTTGGACCAGCTGTCATCTGTCCATTTCTCCGGTCAAAGTTAAGGTTAAGGTTAAAGTTAAATTTACCCTTAACTATAACCATAACTTTAACTTTAACTTTAACCACGCCTCTGGTGCAACCCACCCTTACTGAAACTTTCGATGGAGTTTTGTTTGGAGGGAACACAAAATAGCACGTTTCTGGATATTGCATCACTTTCCTACACTTATGCACGATAACGAATATCTAATGGTTAATATCCTACCAATATTACACATTAAAAACCCAATTAACACAATTTTAGGAAAACCGAAAATAATACAAAAACACAACATCACTCTTTCATATTCCCGGCAAAACTCCCTGTTGATATTTTGACATGACAGCTGATCATTACTACAAAATTTTCCGATTACATAAAATTTTATAACTTATTTTTCCTATTGACAAATAACTATGACAAATGACATAATAATAATTATTAAAACAGCACACTGGTAGAATAATGTGATAATTTAAACTATAAGTTTCCGTAGATGTGCACGTGCTATATTAAACTAAATTAATAATCTTAAGCATCTTATGCACTTTATTAACCTTGCCAATTCAGAAAATTCATATGGCTTTTTTAAGGCTAACATAAACACAAGACAATGAAGAAGTTATCACAATTCACAATAATCAATATGTACCTACCTACTTTAGTACAAGGCGACACTGTAGTTATTGAGAATTAAGAGAATACGTCTTGTGTAGCACACTGCACAGTTAGTAAAATTCAGTTAACAATCTGAATAAAAACATTCATGTTCTAAAATGTTATGAAATAACTCGTTTTGTTGAAGCAGATTTCTGGCCATTTGTGTAAGATTAGATGTCACGTCATCTCATCATAATATAAACAGGTCATACATATTAATATCCATTTGGTCCTATAAGAACAAATACTTTTTTAAAACAATGGATGACGTTAACCAAGCGTTAGCTAAAGAAGGTGATTTAAATTATTCTATACGCCAGGGAGCTCAATCAAAAATTCATTCGTTAATATGGACTATTCCATTTTTCGTTAATTATCTTGACAAAAAAACAACGCAAGAAATACGCACTAAGCCAGAAACAGCTTTAGAAAATCGATTCCAGTTGAAAATGCATTTTTTGGGACATAATAACGAACTGATAGAATTGTATTACTTGTATCCTACTCCAGTATTTCTCAAAGCTATTGTTACAATTTGTATGAAAAGATTTGAAGAACGATCAATTGTCATGAATGATTATCATACTTGCTATCCCAAAAAATGGCAATATATAACTACATTGTTTAAAAGGGATATAGTAGGAAAAGAGGGAGTTGATTATTTTTTATCAGATGGAAGCTTAAGGCTTAAATATTCATTTTATATAACAAAAGATGTAAAAGTGGAGTATACAAGTAATGTTCCTGCATCAGAGTTATGTCATGATCTTGAGAGTCTATTAAATAATGGATTATTTTCTGATGTTACCATGGAGTCTTGTGATGGTACTTCTTTTAATGTGCATAAAGCTGTATTAGCAAGCAGAAGTGCAGTATTAAAAGCTCACTTTCAACACAATACAACTGAGAGTCAAACTAACATTATTCATTCATCAGTCGACGCAGAAGTCCTGAGAGAAATACTTACTTTTGTATACAGTGATAAAGCCCCCAAAATATATGAGTTTCCAGAAAAACTCTTAGCTGCTGCTGATTTTTACCAACTAAACCGACTAAAGAGCTTATGTGAAGAGGCCCTACATCAAAAATTAACAGTAGAAAATGCTATAGAAACGCTTACATTAGCAGATTTACATTCAGCTACACATTTAAAAAAACTCACACTAGAGTTTATTAAAGATGGTCAAGCAAAGCTTATCACTAAAACTAGTGGGTGGAAAAATCTCAAATCAGTGGAACTTATAAAAAATATTTATGAGTATATTATTGAAGATGCTGTTCTAGATGTTGATATCAAATAAATTTCTATTTGAGATGTAATATTTTTATTTTTCCCCTAATTCAATTTTTAGAGTGTCATACTTTATTGAAGAAGACAATCCTTTGCTGTCCATCTGTCCGTCCGTCCATCCGATTGTCTGTACTTTATCTAGTCCTATTGAATTGGAAATGCGTTGAGATCTCGACGCGTTATGTAGACAAACTAAGAAGCATAAAAATGACTTTCCGATTTTTACCGCAAGCGACCGCAACTGAAAAAAATATGTTAAGCAAAAATTTTAAATTAAATTACTTACAAGTTACATCTACACTAATATTATTAACATTTTGATTTTTGATCTTTCTAGAAAATGTTAAGAACGATGCCTTTTTTCATAATTCATTTGTATTACATTATCATACTTAGTTTCTACTTTGGGTCCTGCACTAGGCGCAGCCTGTCTTGCAGGTCCCCAAAGGTTTTGTTCCTATATTCAAACTATGTCCTTAGAGTCTGTGATGATCTGATGAGGCTTTAGAGGACCGGTTGGTCTCTCTAAGAGTTCACTAGAGGTCGGAGGAGTAAAGAGTAAAACTCGATTTACTGTGGTGAACTGAAGTGATTTATTGAGAGATTTGTGCTGCTTATATACAAAAAAATATGATAATTATTATTATTAAAAAGAAAGAGACATACAGAATGAGATAAAAATATTTACAAAAGTGAGAACGAGAAAAAAATTGAATAAGAAATATTTACATTTTACAAGATGAAAAGATTATTTCCTATTGGCTGCGCGGGAGAATCACTGCGCCGCGGTTCGCGGCGCTGTCGTCGCTCGAGTATAAATATGGCCTCTCGCGCCCCGCGAGTTTAGTTCGCGTGCGCGCTGCATACCGACGTCGTCTCGCTGTCGCTCGTCGCCGCGCCGGTAATAATAGTACTTGTGCCGCCATTTTGTGAAGACCCTGAAGCTCTGCAAACGCCATGAAGACTGTAGCTACGCTGCGAAGATTCCTCGCTCGACGTAGCCTCGATGTGAAGACGCGTAGTCGTGTTGCGAAGAATTCTTATTAGAAAAACGCCCTTTTCAGGGCCGGTTCATGTCCGGTGCACATGCACTTAATATTACACGGACAGGCCGCCTCCGTGGCGGTTATTGTTTTTCTCGTCATGTATACGAACGTGCGTTCTTTGCAGAACGATTTTCTTCTGTGTTTCAATCTTCTACGAACGTATACAAAGACGGCGGGCGCTCTTTTCAGAGCGTAGTTTTCTTTGTTTCAATCGGCGACGAACGTACTGCTACAAGGCGTTTTACGCGCGAGTGAGCGACTCCCCGAGATACTAGAGCTACATAATATATCACGTCCAGATGCCTACGCGCGTTTTCTTACTCGCGCGTAAAACGCTTGCAATGAGCGGGACTCTCGAGTCGCGACGCGCGAGTCGAGATACTTGGGTGCCATTGGCCATTGCAGCGTCCAGTACTACGCGCGAGTCAGTTGCGACTTGCGACTTGCGAATGGACGTACCTATTCGGTATTTGATTGGAGCTCAGAGTCCATGTTTGTAGCGTAAAAACGCGCGTAAAATGCGGTATCTAGATGCAATAGAAATTGAAACGCGCATATGGACTTCGCGCGTAAAACGCCTCATCTGGACAGGCACTAATCGTTTTTCAATCAATAACAACTACAGTCCATGCAATCCACGAAGACGCGCCCCACCAATTTTTGGGCGAGGGGATCGCGGGGTACGGGGAGTTTCACCCGAGCGTCAGTCATAATATATATACTAGTCTATGCGTCAGTCGCGAACCGTCAGCGGTTCGATGTGCACGAGTAGTACAATCTATGCTGCATAAATCCAGACTTGAAACGAAAGTTGCTCTACTTTAATTTTTTTTAAATGTCGAGAAAATCTCAACGTGTTGTACTGTTATAATTATTTAACCCATCAAGCCCCTTAAGGACACCGGTGACCGCGACAGTAGAATAACAAGAGATTTCCAAGAATCCGCGATCGAAGGATTAATTTTAAAAATAGCAAATTTTACTGAAAGAAGACTGTTTTATGTTTAAATATAAGTTTTTTTTTTTAATAATAATATCTATGGACGCTTCACACCACGTCAATCTGGCCCCGTGCTAAGTACCTGAAGGACTTGTGTTACGGGTACCAGACAACGGAAATATATTTAATACTTTTATACTATACCTACATATATTTAAGATTTTTATTACATCATACACATATTTAATACACACCCATGACCCAGGAACATTGAAAAACTTTGTTCCGTCGCACAGTGGATCGAATCGAGGATTTCGGGGACATAGGGACCGACTTTTGTTTTTCAAATTTTTTTTTATGCCAATGGGTAGAGCTAATTAATGTTAACAAAAGTTATTCTTTGCAATTTTTTCTTAGGCTTATTATTTAAGTACAAAAAAACATATTTTTAAATTTCTTGTATGGAAAAACATTTAAAATCCCAAATTTTTGCCAAGTCCCAATAGATCCCGCGTTCAAACCTTTTTTTTCTTATATTTTGGCTACATTGCTAGTATTATGTACCATAAATGTGTGCCCAAAGTTGCAACCTTGCCAGAAATAGAGGTGAGAAAATTATAAAAAAAAATAATTAGTAACTATTGACTTTTCTAGTTTCTAAAATTATTGTAGGAACTTTTCATGCAAAAAAATCATTATTCTAGTAAAATAATGCTTATAATTACTTAAAATAAAAAAAAAAAACTCGATGCCATGTAAATATTATCATCAAACATTAACTTGTAGGTAACTAATCCGTTTGACAATAGTAAATAGTCCTTTGTATTGTGTATTTTCTAACAATCGCTTAATGACAATAAACCGAACAACACTCATGATTAAGAGCTTAAGTAATGGCATATTAAGTGCTTTTACTATACCCTCATTAGCCAATCATTAATAGTTAATTAGGGTGTCATAGAACTTATTATCTTTGTTAGGTCTGGAAAAATATAAAAGGACCGTAATAGATATTTCAAAATTAGTTAATGCTTAAACGTGCTACTACATACATCATTTCACAGTGTTTAATTTTCTTTATTTTGGTATAATGGAAGGTCTTGTGAATAATATAGATTTATTTATGGTATTAAGAGACCAATTGAAAAGTTTGTCAGATAGTAAAAAACTATTTGATTTTCTACAATCGAAAATAAATGTGACTGAAGAAAATAGTGCCGTGCTTAGAAAGTTCTGTACGCGTTTTTGTTCAAATGTGTGTGCCAGATGGGAAAAATGTAGCCGAACATTAGCTAAATTTATTAATAATAATGGCGATTGGTTAGAATCGTCAATAAATTGGCCCCAAGAAATCAATTTTGAAGTTGTCAATACTGAACCAATAGAACTCGAAGTTTATGATAATACTGAGAATCTACCACCAGCACTTTCCACTTCAGACGCATCCACATCTACCTTTACTCCGAGGAAACCTTTTGAAGATTTAAGTGATCGACAAAAACGGAGACGTTTAGATGAAATAAATAAAGATCTTTCATTTTCTCCTGAAGAAATGTCTGCCATATCAACAAGAAATTTAAAAAACAGTGGAAACGAAGAAATTTCAAAAATAATGAACCATTTACTCAATCACCCAGAAGATTTAAATAAAGTCAAGGCATGCTTAAGCAACGAGAAGGTTAAGAGTGATACGTATTCACCTGATAAGGCACTAGCTTTATTAGTTTCGCTAAAGTTGTCAAAGTGGCAATATATAAACTTAAGAGAGTCTGCGAGTGAAAATGGTTCAGAGTTGTATCCATCGTATTACAAATTGCAACAAGCTAAATTGAATTGTTATCCAGATAAAAAGGATATAAGTATTACTGAGGACGGGGCTTCAATTAAACTGCAAGCTTTACTCAATTTGACTGTATCAAGACTTTTGGATGCAATATCTATGGATTTGGACGCAACAATAAATTTAGAGCTTGTAAGTAAATGGGGTTTTGACGGAGCTTCTGGTCAAAGTGTGTACAAGCAAAAAATAAACAAAGAATTTGAAGACTCCAGTATTTTTATGGCCAGTCTAGTGCCAGTTAGGCTACAACAATCGGATGGAACTATTGTTTGGGAAAACGAAAGACCATCATCCACGTTTTACTGTCGTCCATTAATGTTTCAATTTACGAAAGAAACCCATACCACTGTAATGTTAATTAAAAACAGAATAACAGAAGAAATTAAAGCGCTTCAGCCATCAAGACTGAATCAAATTGAAGTGTCTCACCAGTTACTTTTGACGATGATTGACGGAAAGATAACGTCATATTTATCAGATACGTCGACAGCCGTTTGCGATATTTGCAAAGCAAAGCCATCGGAAATGAACAATATTGAACTGCTTGACCAAAAACACAAGAATGAAGAAATTTACCAGTACGGACTGTCATCTTTACACTGCTGGATCAGGTGTATGGAGTGCCTTCTTCACATAGGTAACAATAATTATTCTTATTTATCATACCTTAGCTATTAATTACTTTTACAGCTGTGAGTCATTCCTCTTTTACAAAATATTCATTTTCATTATTAATAATGTCCCATTTTTCTTATGCAGCATATCGTATGGAGTTTAAAAAATGGAGTGGCAGGGGTGAAAATCAACAAAAAATTAAGCTTAGAAAGTCTGAAATACAACGAGCATTTAGAGAAGATTGCGGCTTACTAATAGACCAGGTGAAACAAGGAGACGGAACCACTAATGATGGCAACACTGCCCGAAGATTTTTCAGGGATGCAGACACTGCAGCCCGTATTACTGGTATAAGCCAGGAATTAATAGAAAGGTTACATTTAATACTTCAGACTATAGCATCTGGAGAGTGCGTCAACCTTTCTAAATTCTCTTTATTCTGTAGAGAGACTGCAGAACTCTACATAAATTTATATCCCTGGTATTATATGCCTTCTAGTTTACACAAACTCCTAATACATGGCACTGATATTATTCAGCATTTTGGTACAATACCTATCGGCAATCTGTCAGAAGAAGCAGCAGAAGCTCGTAACAAAGATTTTCGGAAATTCAGGGAGAGCTATTCCAGAAAATTAAGTAGAAAAGCCACAAATGAGGATATATTACATAATCTTTTGATATCCTCAGATCCAAAGATCACAAGTCTTAGACCAAGACTATCAAAGCACAACAAAATAGCTCTCTCTTCACGGGCTAAAGAGCTTCTGTTGAATTTGCCGACAGACTCTGAGATAGAGTTTATTGACGTTAACAAATTACAGGATAACGATTCTGATAGTGAGTAAGCTTTTTAAATTTGGGTTTTGTATATTAAAGATAGTATGTACATATTTAGAAATAATTTTATTACTTGTATTATGTATGGTATCGTAATTTTTATGTACTCACTACTTTTTATTTTTCAACTTTATTATTAATAGGGAATATGTACACGACGCTAAAATGGATAAAATATTACTGTTTGTAATCTTTATTGTTAAAAAACCATACTGATAATATTTTTAAATGTTTTCTTCGATACTTAATAATAAAATTTAAGTATCAAATATTGGATTTTTTAAATTCCTTCCCAAATTTTTAAAACACAACGCCATTAGCTAAACAAAACGAGATTTTATAATTTTCCAGACCTACAAAGATAATATATTCCATGCCACACTAATTAACTATAATTACTAATTGGCTAATGAGGGTTTATTTTAAGCCCTTATACAATTACTTGAGCTCTTTATTTTGAATGTTGTTTGGTTCATTGTCATTAAGCGATTGTTAGAAAATACACAATACAAAGGACTATTTACTATTGTCAAACGGATTAGTTACCTACAAGTTAATGTTTGATGATAATATTTACATGGCATCGAGTTTTTTTTATTTTAAGTAATTTTAAGCATTATTTTACTAGAATAATGATTTTTTTGCATGAAAAGTTCCTACAATAATTTTAGAAACTAGAAAAGTCAATAGTTACTAATTAATTTTTTTTATAATTTTCTCACCTCTATTTCTGGCAAGGTTGCAACTTTGGGCACACATTTATGGTACGTAATACTAGCAATGTAGCCAAAATATAAGAAAAAAAAGGTTTGACCGCGGGATCTATCAGGACTTGGCAAAAATTTGGGATTATATATGTTTTTCCATACAAGAAATTTAAAAATATGTTTTTTTGTACTTAAATAATAAGCCTAAGAAAAAATTGCAAAGAATAACTTTTGTTAACATTAATTAGCTCTACCCATTGGCATAAATAAAAATTTGAAAAACAAAAGTCGGTCCCTATGTCCCCGAAATCCTCGATTCGATCCACTGTGCGTCGGCGGGATTCGAACCCGCGACCCCCGGATTGAGCCACAGAGGTCGTCATTTAATGTTTTTCTTAATTTTAGGCAAGAGAACTTATTTCAAAAGTTTATGATTTTATGAAAAAAGAAGCAAGCAATAATTACGCAGAAAAAATCACTGATGCGCGATGGAGAACCGCACAGGCTGTTGGAGTATCTGAAAGCACAGTGACTAGAATTCTACGCGAAAGAAAGGAACATACTAATACTATGGAGCAAACTACAGCACCTGCTACGGAATCTAATATAACTATAGAAACGGAATCTATAATTCCTATAGTCCAAAGTATGGAGCGTACAATGGAGCCTACTACGGAAGCGGATATTGAGTCCGAAAATGAAGCGAGTACGTCGCATTCGAATATAGTAGGCAGAAGTGCTTCTATTTTTACATCCCCTATGAAGAAGAGAAAGGTAAGACCACGAAAAATTAATTTAGACGAATTCGATATTGGTGTAGTCTGAAGAACTATCCAAAACTATCATATAGAACATCGTCAATTTTCAACATTATCACGACTCTATATTGTTTTAAAAGACCGTACCTATACAATTTGATGGATGTTTATCAACCCTAAGAACATTGTTACTTAAACTTGGTTTTAAATGGAGAAAAACTGAAAATAACAGGAAGGTGCTTACCGAAAAACACGATATTCAAATGTTGAGATTGAAATATTTAAAACAGGTAAAGTCTTTTCGAAATGCAGGCAGACCCATTGTGTACACAGATGAATCATATATTCATACCAACCACGTGCAAAATAAATCTTGGGCCGAAAAAGGTTCTAAAAAGGCAATAAAACAAAATTTAACAAAAGGAGTGCGTATAATTATAGTACATGCTGGAAGTGCAGAGGGTTTTGTACCAAATGCGTTGTTGACATACAGAGCAGATATCAAATCCGGAGACTACCATGAAAATATGAACACAGAAAATTATTTAAAGTGGTTAAAGGAGAAACTAATACCAAATCTCCCAAGTGATGCCGTGGTAGTCTTAGATAATGCAGCCTACCACAACACTAGTTCGGAAAAAATACCAACATCCAACTCAAACAAATTAGACATGCAGAATTGGCTGAATGCAAAAAATATTTATTTCGAACCAAGCTTAAAAAACCTGAACTATATGACCTAATAATAAAAAACAAAGAAAACTTACGCAAGTACAAAGTTGATGAATTATCAAAAGAACATGGATTCACAGTGCTTCGCCTGCCTCCTTATCATCCAGATTTAAACCCTATAGAAAACATTTGGGGTATTGTAAAAAACCACGTTGCTAGCCGCAATATCAATCAAAATTACAATTCAATTATGCCCATTTTAAATGAAATGAAGCATTTGATCTTGTAAATAAAGATGTCTGGTTTAATACTTGTCAACACGAAGAAAAAATAGAAGATGAATACATGAGATATTGTGACCTTGATTTCAGTTTTAATATAAACGTCGGTGATGCATCTGCAGACTCTGAATCAGATATATTTTCTGAAACGAGTGATTAACGATTTTGATTTTTCAATAAAGTTAAACTTTTTACGTATTTCGTTTATGTCTATTATTACCTCTTATTGTAGAAATGGTAAAATCATCATAATATTATATTAACTAATAATTACATAAAATATCCATCCACACCTAAATATAATAAAAAAATAAGAAATTGAAGTCTTTCCCTTTGACCGTGACGCTTTCTCTCAATTGGTCTATTTATTGTAGTGTGCGCGTGCACTCATAGCCTCATAGGTAATTAGTGTGTACCGATAACACTCAACATTGGCGAAAGCTTGCACACATACTATAAACGATTAGGAGGAATAGTGGGGCGCGTCTTCGTGGATTGCAAGGACTCTAACAAGTATCTAAGGCCGTTTAGGCATTGTTTAAAATGCTTGACAATCAAATTAAAAAAATAAGAAAATGCCATAATGAAAACTTGTTGAAAACAGACCATTCGTCTGCTTTATGGTTAGAATGACAGCTGACAGATTTGACATGCTTGTGATTTATGTCAAGGAAACGTCATTTTTCACATAACCTAAGAATCATACGGAGCACAATTTTCTTACAAAAGATTTAAATTATTTACGTAAATTTCTAAAATTTTACATATTTTATTATTGTGCGTGGTTTCATTTACTTTACGATCTTTTTATTTGTTTTCATAAATGTTGTAAAATAAACAAAAATGTCTAAAATAACTAAACGTAAACATGTAATGAATGAAGTTATGTGGGATGATTATGCTTTACCTAAGGATAACCAGAGTATCGTCAAAGTTTTGCGAAGCCGGGGCAACAATTTACATGAGGTAGGTAAATAAAAGAAGAATATAAATGGTCGCTGTTAAGCATTAGTGTCCTAACTCCTAACCCACAATTTTTTTTGTTGTTTTTTCAATTGCAGTCTTGTTCTAAATCATCTCAAGAACATAACTGCATTCATAACTCAATACGTAATTTTTTTGTGGGTTAGTACACGAATGCTTAACAGAGTCCAAATATAGTTTAGTAATATTAAAAAGCTGGTACTAAAACTGCACTCTTCTTTTCAGATTATTACCCCTCAAGGTGAAGAATATTTGGTGTCAATGCCGACAAAGTTTCGAAAAAATATATGGGTTAAACGTGGGGATTATGTTCTTGTTGAAGCAATAACCGAGGGAGACAAAGTTAAGGCGGAAATTGTAAAAATTATGAATAAGGACTCAATAAAATATTATAAAGAACAAAAAGTGTGGCCAGAAGAGTTTGACGATGACAAAAAGGAAAGTGAAAAAAGTGATAGTGATGATATATTTGTGAACACTAATAGAGTGCATAAACAATATTTAACAAGTGAAGACAGTAACTCAAGTGAAGATGATTCTAGTGATAGTGAATCTGAATAAAACGTAAAATGGTTTTTGTGTTATTATCTATATAAAAGATATCTACCTTATAGTAATATGGGTAAACAACTTTACAAGTGCCTGTAAAATATTTTCTATTATTATGGATAAAAGCTTTTCTATGATTATCGATTTTACTCTTTGTACCTAAATACTAACAACGGACATCCCCAAACTATAACCTGTCAACTTTATAAGTGCACTTATGGTCATTGAAGGTTACATATAAAAAAAACAAAATATCTACCTAATATATTTGGTATACTATTTGCTTTTGAATGACACAATATATAAATTTATAAATGAAATATTTATTTTTTCTTACATTTATCAATGATATCAAAAATTGTCAAGGACTCTCCATCAGGTATCCCATATCCCTTTTCTAATCCATGCGGATTAGACGGTGTTGTGCAGCACAAGTTTGACTCTTTCCTCAGCACCTGATCCACTTCTACAGATGTAAAGAATGCCACAGACATCGGCAAATCTTTAATGCCCACCCTGTAAGAATATCAAATTACATAATACTAGCGGGCCCGACGGACGATGTCCCGTCATATCTATGAAGTTAAAATTGTCAATAGTGTAATGACATAACTCTGTTCGGTGGTAAGGAATACGGATTTTTTAAAGTGGGATTGTGAATCTAAACCATTACAAAACCCCCTTGAATATATACAAAAAATTTCATCAGAATCGGCCCAGACGTTTAGGAGTTCAATTACTACAGCAGATTTATATATCCTACTATCCTACTAATATTTTAAAAGTGAATGTTTGTGAGTGTGGATGTATGGATGTATGTATGGATGTTTGTTACTCTTTCACGCAAAAACTACTGAATGGATTTTAATGAAACTTTACAATAATGTAGCTTATACATCAGCATAACACTAGCCCCTTTACTAATAAACGCTGTATAAGCTTTGAATAGTTATACAGTGTTTTGTCTTCTTCAATCCAATTAAAAATGTCACTTGTGTGACAGGAACAAAACACTGTATAACTATTCAAAGCTTATACAACGTTTATTAGTAAGGGGGATAGGCTATAATTTTACTGACTTTCAAAATGGAGGAGGTGTTATGTTCGTTTTTTTTTATTCTTTTATGTTCAACGATTACTCCGGCGTTTTTTAACCGATTTTCAAAATTTTTCTTTTGGTATATAGGGTATCATCCCAATTTGGTACTATATTCATAAAAATGGTGACCTGATGAAGGGATCCATGAGTAATCGAGGGAACTCCTCAAAATTTATATGGAAACATGACGTGGTGACTTCGATTTCGTGAGAAGTATTCTAAGCTTATGCTACCAATAAGTAAGATTTTGCAACAATGTATACCATGGTTCGGAAGGTGCTGAGAGAACTCCTGATTCTTTATAGATACAAGTTTGGGAGTTTCGGTATTGTTTTAAGAACGGAAAGCGTAAGCTACTACGCAAATTACATTCGTCATCATAATAATCTCAGGAACTACTGGTCCGATTTAAAAATTTATTTCAGTGTTAGATGCTCATTTATCGAGGAAGGCTATAGGCTATAAATTATCACGCTTAAACTCATAGGACCGAAGAAACAGATGAAAATGTGGAAAAACTGGGAAAATTATTAGAAAGCATTAGAAAGGGTTTAGGTATCTCACGAACTACTGGAGTATTTTTTACGTTATTTGGCACAGATATAGAGTAGACTACGTGAAGGGACGTAAGCTGTTTTTCTGCGGGAAAATGTACACTTTCCGTAAAATTCCTAATTTAGGCGGGCGAAGCCGCGCGGGACATCTAGTATATTATAAGATATTAAACTTAAGTAAAATATAAAATTCAATTATTACAAACCAAATTATAATATTTTACGATTCGATAAACTAACCAAGAGAAGGGTTTGGTAATTATATGCTAAGTACTCACATACGGTTTTGCTCGATCGAGCAATAACGTAGAGTAAAACCCACGGCTCGGACTTTTGTCCACACATTCAGTATTGCTCGATAGTTTTACTCCAGTTCGAAGGAAATTAGATAAGTATATTTAATTCCATCGAGCCGGCTCGATTAGTGCCTTCGAGCTGGCTCGATGCGTCATGCGAGCCTTCGAGCTGTGAGTTTTGCGGTCCACACGGTGTTTTTTGCTCGATTTGGAGTAAAACTATCGAGTAAAACCGTATGTGAGTACTTAGCATTAAAGTAACTGTTAAAGTCTAAAAATGGTTTATGCATTTATCTATGAAATGCAATAGAAATTATCATTATAATATTAATGTAACTTACATTTGAGAGCAGAATGCTCTTGTAAACAAGTTTGTTATTTGTAAAGCCATGGCAGTTTCATACTTGTATTCGTCAGCCACCAAGTATCTCACTTCATCATGAAAGCTTAGGCAGAATCTGAAAAGTGGTTAATGAAAAATGACTTCTGAATTAAAAAACAAAATATTGTGGCAAAAGCAATTATTGAAGTTATACCGCACTAAGTCCTAAAGCAAATTTAATGACTTCATCATAATATTTTAACTATTATCGTCAGTTATACTTATGCCCCGTTAGAGGCTTTTGTTTGGCTTATGTCAAAAAGTTAATCAATCAAGAACGCTATTAGAAAAACTCCTGTCTTAAACCTCAAAAACATGAGAAACCTCTTAAAGGCTTTAGTAGACAGTAGCTGTAACGTATTTTAGTTCCTGTTATATTTTAAGATAGCATTTACAAAGAAAGGGCATTACCTAGCCCGTGGCGCGAGATGCGTCATGGCCACAAGCATTAGGTGCAGGAAATCGGCGGCGGCGCTCTGCACCGCCCAGTTGAGTCGCGTCGCCGGCCACCGCGACTCGCCGCCGTCGGACACCAGAGCGCGCGACAGTCGCCCGTTCAAGAACGCGGTACACGGCGCGGGAGAATCTACGAAATAATAATGATAATACAGGGTGTAACAAAACTAAGTGATAATACTTTAGGGCGTGTGTATGTTCCCTGTAGAGAGTTCGCTGTGAAAGTAGCACCCCTGAAAGATCAAATTGTTTTTTTCACTTTTGTATGGGCAAACGCCCCAGCGTCACGAGTTTCCCCATACAAAAGTGAAAAAAAAAAAACCTAAAGTATTATCACTTAGTTTTGTTACACCCTGTATACCTGCAATTTCCTCCAGTTTGTTGAACATTTCGGACTCCGTGCCGCCCTCCCAGCGCGGCCGCTCGAACATGTCCGACACCGCCTTGCCACTGAGCTTGGCCAGCCGAGTCGCTTGATATGCCGTCATTTCTACAGCCTGAAACAATTTATGCTATAAAAAATTGTTATAAAGGAGTATTAAGTAGGTTCTATCTTATCCATACTAATAATATTATTATAAATGCTTAAGTGTGTCCATATGTTACCTATTCACGCCCAAACCGCTGAACCGATTTTGCTGAAATTTGGTATGGAGATACTTTGAGTCCCGGGAAAGGACATATTATGATACTCACTTTTATCTTGGAAAAATGTACGGTTCCCGCGCGACAAATAAAATTCGGCGCAACGGAGTTGCCGGATTCGTCTATTAGGTACTAATAAAATATCGACACTCTATTTAAAATACAATAGTAGAGATCATCATAGATTACAGCAGATATTTAACGGTTTTGTTTTTATGTGTCGAGCTTATCTAACGCATCAGAGAAGGACAGCACATAATATAATTTCCGTTCATACAGTATCTTTTCTTAGTATCTGTTTATTAGTAGTTAAGCGGGTTAGTCTATGTAATATGCAAAGGTAATCTAATTTCAAAGGAAATACTAACGCACTTCGCGTTCTATATTCGTGATAGAAAGACACGATTTCTAGTTTACCTGATCACCTATATCTTCGTCTAAGAAACCTTCCATATATTTCTTTTTAAGTCTATAAACTCGTTTTCCTTTAGTCGATGAGAACATTTTAGCAGCTTTACTCTTTGCCTCAGATATCGTCATCGTAGGATTAAACTGCTTTAGTAAGCGCTCGGCAAAACTCTGACCAGCGCCTGAAAGGCAAACGAATAATAATTATAAATGGTTTATAATATTCATTGTAGGTAGCATTAGCAATATTCCCTTGTCCCATTAACTATAGCCCTTCGAAAATAGAGGGCAGAAAACTCTGCACCGCTCAATGGGTTGTAATCGGCCGCTATATAGTTGCGCCCGCGCAGCCATTGGCGTAATCTTTCAGTACGAGTAAGGATTTAATATAAAATTTTGCTGTAAAATACTGTGTTTCCGACAAATATTTATTTCATATATATTTCACTATTAGGCTGCGTTTTCACTGGAGCTGAGCTAAGCTGCGTTGCGTGTTTTTTGATTTGTCTGACTTTGCTCAGTGCAGCGATTCTCTTAGACCTTAAAAAAATCCACGCAACGCGTTGCTTAGTTAAGATATGATATTGAATGTACTGTAACTTCTTGGTGGAAATTCATGTTCATTTCAATAATTATATACTTTTCTTGCACCAAAGTGGAATAAGTGCAAGAAAAGTGTATAATAATTATTGAACTGCTTAGCTAAGCTTCAGTGGAAACTCAGCCTTATGGTTATATGCCCGTTTACCGTATATCCGGGCGTAGTTGATGACCTTGGCGTGTTCGCGTTGCACGTCGGCCGCTCGCGCCGTGAGCGCGTGCAGATCGGTGCGTGCTCGCTTGTCGCCCGCGAGCACCGCCCACGCGAACGCGCTGCCGCCGCACACGCCAGTGTTACCGTCGCCTAATAACGCCGCTATCCATAGCTCCTGTGGATTGTGCGTTTCGAGATGACGGAGTCACATGACCCCGAATAAAGCTGAGTAATCACTACCTTGAGTACTACCGTGACCTCTCACGCCATCTAGTCAGGTTGCAACCAACAAAATTGCTCTTAAGATGCTGAAATTTTATTATTTATTTGCGATGCGTTATATACATGAAGGGTAATATAAGGGTGAACTTATACTTTTCCAAAAGTTTTGGCTTCGATCCATTTTAAATAGGCAAACGCTCAGATCCGGTAGATAGTGTAGCTATAGTGTGGCCTTAAATTTAAACTAGATGAAACAGAATGTAAATGTAAATGCCACAAGAGATACAACTAACCTGTGAGTCGACGTCAGCGCCAACGAATTTGTACCCAGGCGGCGCCTGCACCATCGCGCGCAGCTCCGAGCCCACGCGCTCGCGGTGCGCGTTGCTCGCCGTCATCCATGTTGGCTCGCTCGCGCTGATCACGTTAAATACATAAATATTAATTTATTTCCTCAAAATGAAATCCTTATCCTAACACCGCCGTATACAAATGTTGTCTGGCAGCCACACCACATGCTGCCCCATTACTCGCTGTCAGTTGTTACACTCACCGCCTGGTAAGCATTCCGCACACCACAACTTGCGGCACTATGGCACCGTACCGCTGGGTAGAGGTCGCTAGGTCACAGGCAGCGCGGTGTCCGGCAGCCACACAACTTGCTGCCCCATTACACGCTGTCTGTTGTTACACTTACCGCCTAGTAAGCGTCCCGCACACCACACCTTTGCACAGTGTGATAAAAACCTCGATTTTGTTTCACCGCGTTTTTCTTTCAAAATACTATAGTTGATAGCTATATAAACATTAGAGTAAAACTCCTAGATCGATATTCTTTGTAGTTTTTATTTTAAAGAGTGTCAAAGTTGTCATTTTTCCGGGTCATAAATTTGCATAAAAAATTAATAAAAAAATAATAAAATAAAAAAAACCGGCCAAGTGCGAGTCGGACTCGCGCACCGAGGGTTCCGTACAAACCTGCAAGGTTTACAAAGTTTGATTTTGTTACAGCTTAAAGGTATTATAGACCTGAGTATTTGGTATGAATTTCAATTTAATACCTCTACGCGTTTATGAGGAAATGGGTAGTAAGTTTAAAATTATTAAAAAAATATATATTATGTGATGTAACTAAAAATTTATGGTTTTCGTAATTTTTCCTTTATCTATGCTATAAGACGTTGCTTCGTACCAAATTTCAAGATTCTGAGTTCACGGGAAGCACCCTGTAGGTTTTGATTCCCTTGCAAGTGTCGAAAATTTGCGGCATAAACGGCTGTATCTTTTGATTGCGTTGGCTTAGAAGTTTGATTTTTTCACAGCTTCAAGGGACAGTAGACCTGAGTAATTGATATAAATTTCAGCTTCATACCTCCACGCGTTCCTGAGAAAAAGGGTCTTGACAGACGGACGGACGGACAGACGGACAACAAAGTGATCCTATAAGGGTTCCGTTTTTTCCTTTTGAGGTACGGAACCCTAAAAACTAATCAAGTGACATTATTTTTTTTTATACCAATTGAATAAGCACTTAATACTGTACTTTTTCTCCAAATATGGTTAACCTATTGTGATCAAGTAGGGAGATATTAATTTATTTATTAATTTTAGTTTTTCATTTTTAATTTCTCGATTAGATCGAATTAGAAAAAGTTTTAAGCATGAAACGATAGTGTTAGTAATCCTTTATCAATATTATTAAAAATCACACTCTAATAACCTCTATGTCAGAAATGTAGCCAGCAGCGCGGTGTCAGGCAGCCACACAACTTGCTGCCCCATTACTGTCTGTTGTTACACTTACCGCCTAGTAAGCGTTCCGCACACCACAACCTGCGGCACTATGGCACCGTACCGCTGTGTAGAGGTTGCTAATGTCGCAGGCAGCGCGGTGTCCGGTAGCCACACAACTTGCTGCCCCATTACACGCTGTCTGTTGTTACACTTACCGCCTAGTAAGCGTCCCGCACACCACACCTTCGCACAGTGTGATAAAAACCTCGATTTTGTTTCACCGCGTTTTTCTTTCAAAATACTATAGTTGATAGCTATATAAACATTAGAGTAAAACTCCTAGATCGATATTCTTTGTAGTTTTTATTTTAAAGAGTGTCAAAGTTGTCATTTTTCCGGGTTATAATTTGCATAAAAAATTAATAAAAAAATAATAAAATAAAAAAACTAATCAAGTAACATTAATTTTTTTTATACCAATTGAATAAGCACCTAGTATAGTATATAATAGCACCATCATTCCTTTCACTGACACTGCCAAAAATCTAGGCCTTATTTTAGACAGTAACCTTTCCTGGATTGCCCATGTTAATGAAGTTAGTAAAAAGGTGTACTACTTGTTGCATAAGTTGAAGTGCCTCCAAAATTTTTTGCCTATGAAAACTAAAATCCTTCTCGTCCAGGCCCTAATTTTTCCTATCCTAGACTACGCTGATTCCTGCTACTTGGACCTCACTGAGGAGCTGTTAACAAAGCTCGAACGTTTACAGAATCTCTGTATCCGTTATGTGTTTGGACTTAAAAAATTTGATCACGTATCAGCCTTCAGATTGAGGCTCAAGTGGCTTCCTATCCGTCTCCGTCGCAACTCCCATATCCTCTGTTTACTTTATAATATTTTGTATAATCCTCTCTCTCCATCCTATCTGCTCGATAGATTTAATTTTTCCCGCCCTCCTGAAATCCCATGCAGATCCAGTGTCAGAACAAACCTCTCCCTCCCATCCCATCGTTCCAATTTCTACTCCTATTCCTTTACTGTGCACGCAGTCAGATTATGGAACTCGCTTCCCCACACTGTTCGTGACAGTCCGACTATCGCTGTGTTTAAAAGACGATTGAAAGAGCATTACCTTCACTCGCATACACTGTAATTTGTGTTATTATGTGTACATATAGTATTTATATATTATAATCATATTATTATTTATTGATTTTTTATAGGTTTTATATTATAGTTTTAGTATTATTAATTATTTTGATATTGTTGTATTTATAGTTTATTAATTTAATTAGTTAATGACTGTTAATTGTGCACGTCCTATCTGCTGTCTTCTACACTGTATCTCTCCGTAGGGCTGCTGTAAGAGATTTCTTTTAGAAATAAGCAGTTCCTTTGTGTCGTCTTTCCATGTTAATTGTATCTTTATGTTTTTTTTTCTTGTGTGCAATAAAGAGTTAAATAAATAAATAAATAAGCACTTAATACTGTACTTTTTCTCCAAATATGGTTAACCTATTGTGATCAAGTAGGGAGATATTAATTTATTTATTAATTTTAGTTTTTCATTTTTAATTTCTCGATTAGATCGAATTAGAAAAAGTTTTAAGCATGAAACGATAGTGTTAGTAATCCTTTATCAATATTATTAAAAATCACACTCTAATAACCTCTATGTCAGAAATGTAGCCGGCAGCGCGGTGTCAGGCAGCCACACAACTTGCTGCCTCATTACTGTCAGTTGTTACACTTACCGCCTAGTAAGCGTTCCGCACACCACAACCTGCGGCACTATGGCACCGCACCGCTGTGTAGAGGTTGCTAATGTCGCAGGCAGCGCGGTGTCAGGCAGCCACACAACTTGCTGCCCCATTACACGCTGTCTGTTGTTACACTTACCGCCTAGTAAGCGTTCCGCACACCACAACCTGCGGCACTATGGCACCGTACCGCTGTGTAGAGGTTGCTAATGTCGCAGGCAGCGCGGTGTCAGGCAGCCACACAACTTGCTGCCCCATTACACGCTGTCTGTTGTTACACTTACCGCCTAGTAAGCGTTCCGCACACCACAACCTGTGGCACTATGGCACCGTACCGCTGTGTAGAGGTTGCTAATGTCGCAGGCAGCGCGGTGTCAGGCAGCCACACAACTTGCTGCCCCATTACTGTCTGTTGTTACACTTACCGCCTAGTAAGCGTTCCGCACACCACAACCTGCGGCACTATGGCACCGTACCGCTGTGTAGAGGTCGCTAATGTCGCAGGCAGCGCGGTGTCAGGCAGCCACACAACTTGCTGCCCCATTACACGCTGTCTGTTGTTACACTTACCGCCTAGTAAGCGTTCCGCACACCACAACCTGCGGCACTATGGCACCGTACCGCTGTGTAGAGGTTGCCAATGTCGCAGGCAGCGCGGTGTCAGGCAGCCACACAACTTGCTGCCCCATTACTGTCTGTTGTTACACTTACCGCCTAGTAAGCGTTCCGCACACCACAACCTGCGGCACTATGGCACCGTACCGCTGTGTAGAGGTTGCTAATGTCGCAGGCAGCGCGGTGTCAGGCAGCCACACAACTTGCTGCCCCATTACACGCTGTCTGTTGTTGCGCCAGTACGACATCATACGGCCGAACGACAATACCTTGAAAAGTAACATTATTATTAATTGATTGCTAGCCGCGGCTTAAGGTAGAATAGCAATGTGTTTACCAAGGATACCGCAAAATGTTGCTGGTTTAGGTAAACAAAAATACTATCAACATATAAATGTTTAATTAGTTTTTAACATTTATGTAATGATAGTATTTACTCTGAACTCAGTTTTCTTGTAAGTAGTACTTGTCAGTTGTCACTAGGTAACGTAATTTTTTAAATCAAAAAACTATATATACTAATAGTACATATATAAAATTCTCGTGTCACAATATTAGTTACCGTACTCCTCCAAAACGGCCTTACTGATTTTTACCAAATTTTATATGCAAATTCAATAGGTCTAAGAATCGGCTACTGGCTACTTTTTATATTGATAAGTGCATTTGTTGAATAAATAATAGTAAATTATTACAACTGACGGCGACCATTGTTTGTGCGACGGGATAGCGACGGACGTTGACATGGTGACATACTTATTTAGTCACTTCAATAAAATAATACGGGCGAAATACTTTTTCAAAACTTGATTTTTGAATTTTGAATTTGGCAAAACACCGTTTGCCGGGACAGCTAGTATACTATAGATTTTTTAAACTTTGTAAACTGATGAACATAAAAAAAAAAAAAAAACAAATAATACTTTTTCAGCTTCATTTCCCTGCGCCGACAGAACGTTCTGACTGAACATGTTGAGGAAATCCTTAGCCAGCGGATTGCCAACTTTGTACTTCGGTCCGTCTTTGTGAGGCAAACGGAAAAAATGGCAGCAACCTGTACAAAATATAAATTTTATTTCAAAGAAGTCGGTTAAAGAAACATGAATCATGATGTATGTTCGCAATATGATTTTCATGTTCTAACAAAGCGACAAATAGCGGTCAATGTAAGAATGTTAGTGATGCGCGACCAGACTAATGGTCTGTTTCACCACTTTCTGATAAAGTGCCGAATAGGCTATTCACAGTTTTTTGTCAGATTCTCCATACTTCATCTGTCAAGTCTTAGGTGGATAGCCTATTCGGCACTTATCAGGAAGTGGTGAAACAGGCCCTAAGTATAACAGTGTTATGTCTGATGTCTCCTTATTTGCGTGCACACTATAAAAATAGTTGTAAGTACCTTGTATCTGTATACCGGACCATACTCCTAGCCCGTGGTACTGATTAGCGGCCGCTTGTTCCTCGCGTCTCTTACGAGCGTAGTACGCTCGCCTTCCCAAGTCCTCCTGTTTAACATAGTTAATACAATGGTTTTACATAGTTAATACAATTTTTTAAGCAATTAAAACGATACTACGATTAAATAGTACAAACTTTTCTGGAAACTAATTTCAGGGTAGAAATCGAAAATTTAATTTACTTCACAAGAGGTGACAAAAGTGTAGGTACTATCAGATATTCACAGATAGATTGCAAAGCTACATTAGTTATTTAATCAGGTTTAAATGTCAATTGTCAAGTAAATGTAAGACTGTGTCTACTGGGCTTCTGCAACCAAAATAAGGACCCAACCCAACCCAATAACCCAACCAAAATAAGGATCACCATCTGCTTATTGATTATATTGAGTATTGATTATTACTGCTTATTATTATTGATTATATTATTGATATTTTATGGTGCATATTTTAAACAACACACCTCAACCATTGATATACAAAAAACCCAAGATACCACAGTCAACGTCTCAAAACCGTCCGCATAAAATAAGCGCATAATCTAAAATTGTGCGCTTATTTTAATTCAAATAGTCTCGCGTCGCCCGCGTCAGTGCAAAGTCGTCGAAAATGCCGAAGTGTTCGATGCAAAACTGTAAAAATATTACGTCAGGAACGTTAAAAAAGAATGGGATATCGTATTTTCGGTTAGTTAAAGTGTTTATTAATTTGTTTTTGTGGTTCTTATAACTTAATACACGTCGTAATAAGTGATTTTGATTTAATTTGTTTCAAAACTTCACTCACCGGTCATGTATAATACGGCAAGTTTCAATCACCGCATTGTCATTATAAGAACGATGCTTATCGGTCTCCCTATAATTTAGTCGTGTTATGCAAATGACTCTGTTCTTACTTGATGGAGTCGATTTTTTTTCATTATGTATTTTTTATTAATATGATTGAACTTTTTTCTATTACAGTTTTTACAAGTTAAACGACAACTTTATAATCAACTAAATTTATTCCAAGCAAATTGATGTGTTTCCTAGTTTTAAACAATAATAATTATGACCATGACTGTTAAAAAATAATTATAGATTTAAGTTTTAAGTTTAATTGTAATATTTGAAAAAATAAACAGTTTATCTAATAAATATTTGTTTCGTTCATTTATATACACATATCCTACCTAAAACATATATTTATTTATTTAACATAAACTCTTAGATGAAAGTTGTGAAAACTTCTAAGTATCTATGTATTGTGTTTAGAACACAATTTAATTAACTCTTACAACCTAATTATTTCATTGAATAAAAAAAATATAAGAAATATACGTCTCCACTCCATGCCTTGTCCTACCGGCGAAGTTCGGTCATAAAATTTTATTGCTTTTTGTAGACTCCTTTGTGAAATCAACTTTAAATTATGTGAATAAGGTTCAATTTGTAAAAAACTGTTTATAATTTGACTATAAGTACCTATTATAGTATAGACCAGTGTTTGGCGACAGTTTTGAGTCTTTTGTTCGCAACTGTGCATCTTGGGTTTTTTGTATATCAATGACCTCAACAGTTTTTGGTAGCATATACGCCTCCGCGTCAACTTGCTCCTTGGACACAAGCATCGGGCATGTTTCTAGAAGTTTGTTGAGAGGTAATTTCGGTTCGTCCTCAACTTCTTCCTGAGTTCTGCTGAATGGTACCAGGAACCCCCACCCTTCGCCTTTTATGTGATGGAGCGGGTAACCCTCCCAAGTGAGGCGAAGAAGCTTTGGAGTGATCTGAAAACAATGATGAAATCTCAATGTTCAGTAAATTTTGTAAAATGTAAAAAAACGTTCTCATGTCTCGCGAATAGTATAAAAAGCGCACAACTTGTAGATCGCTCAGCAAGAATGGCAGAGAAATGCGTAGTGTGTAATTTTTAGGTCACTTTGGTGGGGCGAGGAATCAGAGGGGCAGGAACGCACGCGACTGCTTTTGGTAGATGACTAATCTAATCAGACAAATCATTAAATAATATCAAACAATGGCGCATTATTGGTAGATATTGTGCACGCGCATCATTTGCCATCTCTAATATCACATGGTTATCCTAAAGTTCTATGTGGCCCATGCCAAATTATGAGACTCTCTTACCTGCATACTAGTAGTAACATTATTGGCTCCCGGACTCCAGTCAGAGCTCTCATCGGGCTTCGTACATAATTTCCTGTACCAAGCCGGATATCCGGCTAAGTAAGGCCTCTTTACTGGCAATGCTTTGCAGAGATCATACAGATGCTGGAAACGTTTGCTAAGATCTTTAAACTCTTTCTTGTCTATGGATTGTATCTGATCTTCTAACGTTGCAATATATTCTTCGTTCAAAATTTCAGAATTGCCCTGTTTAATACTTTTGGTTTCAATAGTATCTATTTCGTCATCGGGTTTAGTATCAGTTATAGTCTTTTTACTAACAGTTTTCTTCATTTTTAACGATTGGGTGGACCAATCCTGATCCCACATCCAAAGATCCTCTTTATAAGCATTGCCTTCCATAAGACGGCATGTTTCATCTGCCTTCAAAGATAGGATCTGCTGCGATTCTAATTTCAAGTCTTCGAAAATGGTTTCTGCAGAATCAATATACTGCAGCCAGTTGGAGTTAACGGGCAGGTATGCTGATCCTGTAAAAATATATTTGACAATAAGTGCCTATATAGAATTTGTTAGGGTATATCACCACTCTCGCACCGTTGACAGAAATATCTCGAGTATAGAGTCTTTAATCAGAATACAAATGGTGGAGGACGAAGGCATAATATATATATCTTTACATTCAAACCACTGAACTGATTTTGATAGGTGACTATTGACAGGCCTGTCTCACTTCCATATAAACGGCGCAAAATTGCCGAGATATTTACCTAATATTCTGGAAAACAACCTCAACCTTTTGCATTGCGTTTAGCGTTCATAGTACACAATAACTGTCTGCCGTTTCGTTTCATCGTGCGTTGCGTGTGCGACAAGTCGAGCGAGTGCCAGCCTATCGAGACTAGTCCGGTGACCGGACGCTTGCGTTTGTCATACCTAAACTCGGGAGTGAAACTTCTGTACCGTAAGGTACTAATTATGTATTCTGTGCTATTGACCAAACTTCGATCCCGAAGGACAGTCTTTAATCGCGAAATATGTCACTAAATAAAATGCCCGGTAATTCAAATAAACATGACTAACCTAACTCAAGCATTCCTGCCAATGTCACAGGATGTGGAAACCTCTCGAGAAATAATGGCATAAGCTCTTTCAGCACATTGTAAGTAGCCACCACGTCGCCCGCACAATACTTCATTAGCTGTTGAAAATTCTCGTGGACGTCTTCCAAAGAACCTTCTACGAAAATGTTCCGGGTTTCCTTGTTGATTGGAGCGCCACAGTACAAGTTGTGCACCTAGACAAGAGATGGTTTTTATCACATTTTGATTCATCCTGGGTTAATTTATAATTATCACCTTATTTCCTGCATTAAAAATCTTGTTATATGTATATTACATGGCTTGATATTTTAATATTTTGACTGCAACTCATTTGCGCCAGTCTGAGCAAGATTGGCGCTACTAGATTTCTTTTTTTTTATTAATAAAATTGGGGCCGTCTATGGGCTGTTCGCCCATATCCTTTTTTTGTTATTTTATTATTTAGATTTTTCGCACCAAGGATAATTGAAATAATATTATTAATTTTAATTAATTGTAGTCCATCACGCCATGGACTTTTTTTCTTTCTTTTTATATATAATAGAATAGATTATAATATATACATATAATAAATAAATATATATTTATTGTTTTATAAATTACATAATTATAATATTAATGTTTTGAACGGTGTGGTCCCAGTGTGGCGGCCAGTAGATCCGTCATTTTTCGATTTCCTTAGATTTTATGCTGCTCCACCCTTTGCCTTTAGATGTTGTGACATTGGCTTGGTGGAGAGGGGTCACTCAAGCTGGGTGGAGTTTCTAGGGTGTTGAAGAGATATCGTTCTGTGTCGAATCTACCAGATGCCAGCCAGTGGAATCGCCAGGACCGTGTCCTTCTCAACGTTGCAATATGTGAATTCTTGGGAAGGGCGAGGCTCTGTCGATCCCACTGACCAGTCCGGGGTCCACACTTGGGTTTTAACAATCTATTTAGGACTAAGTTAAGTAAGTAAGCGCTACTAGATTTGGATTTACTAGGAACAAGCGAGGTTGATGTTTTTGAAAGTAGGTTTGTAGTACCAATTTTAAACAGGTTATTGGTACCTATGTAAGAAAATAAGACATACATCAGACAATCCATTGAGTGAGCTAATTTCCATCCAGTCTTCATCTGATGGGTCTGGGTCACTTTTGGATTTCAGCACTGTTCTCTGGTAACTTGTGACACCACTGACGCACGTGTGCATTGACATTGTGTCCATGAAACGCACGCCTGAAACAATTTATATTAATTAATATGAGGTTGTCAAAGTTTTTAGTCAATAAATGTGAAAAATGTTAATAAAGGTACAAAAAGAGAATATACGCAACTCGTCACACATGCATGGAGTTTGTAGGCATATACGTAAACCAAACCGCAAAACAAAAATTAATAGCATAGCATAATAAATTTGACTTAAACCTGTTTTGTCTAGCCAATACTGCTCTTTAATTTTCGCCCTATCATAAGACACATTATGTCCAATAATTATCCTTGGTCTATTGAGATCTCCACATGGCTTGGCACCATCTGTTTCCATTGGTATAAGATCTTCATATCTCACACTATCAAAAACTTCATGGGGCCTGCCATTGGCAAGAGGTTCACTAACCCAACTATACCTACAAAAAAATTTGCTTTTTAATTTTTTTAACATTTAGTTTCTAAGAGTTTTTAAATAAAATAATAAAAGCTTAAATACAGAATAATATTATACAAACCATGCATTAGGTGACACGGCACATGCTAAAGTGGGACGTTTTCCAGCACTCATCAACACTTCCACATCAAATAGCAATGCATCATCCTCTGGACAAGGCACTGCTGTAGAACCCTTAGTTGTATACTTGGTCCAACCGGCTTGTTTCCTCCATACCTATAAAACAAAATAAAATTATTGTTATAGTATGATGTGAGTGTGGTCTGCCTGTCAAAGGATAATAATAAAAAATATAATATTAAAGTGACAAGCAGGACGGGACAGTTCATCCAACGAACAGACAGCCAATCCAAGCAACATTGGTTGTCTAAACCTGCTGCCTATAAATATTTAAATTAATAGGTTTTTGTAGATTAACCCGTCGATCGTGGGAAAACGAGACACAATAGATATTCTATTGTGTCTCGATCACCAGTGAGCGTATGGGGCTTGATGAATTAATTTTAAATTTTTATAAGGTTTATAACTATATTAATGTACCTTTGGTTGTTTAGGCAACTGGCACTTTGTGATTTCAAGTAATAAATGTCTATAAGGCAAACATTGCTTTTCCCCGATATTGTAAAAGTGTTCGATAATATCTTTTCCTTGTAATTTGGGCAATTTAAGTTCCACATCTGGCATTTGTTTATATTCATGAAAGTCAATGCCATGTTTCTTTAAATGATTTTGGCACCTGAAAAAATGGGATGGGAAATTGTTAAGATATTTTCTTCAGTCCCATTTGTTAAATAACATTTAAGGTAAAAAAAATTATTTTAATTCGTACATGTTAATAATGGATAGCTTATAGATAGATAACCATCCATTATTTAGCCATCAGGCTATCCATGCCATGTACTAATATTTGTGCCTATACAAAACTTAAAGTAACATAAAAACAAATACAAGTACCTTTTAATTATTTCAGAACTAATTGAATTCGCTGTTCCTTTAAACAATTGATCATAAATGTTTTTCGATATCATTTGAATATTAACATCGTTCAATCTAAATTCTTGAGAAATTTCTTTGTTATCATTAGGAATTTGTTTGAGGTTATCAGTCGACTTGGAATCATTAATGTTTTTGTTATTTTTAATAAGTACACTGGCACTGCTAGGTAATATATCACTGTACGATTTTTTGCAAAGATAACAGTATGCGTTTCGTTTTCTTTGCCATAAAATACTTTTAGAGATAGACATTTTGTAAAAACTTTACTTTCGATAAACATAAAACAAACATTTTTTGTATTTTCCCGCACACAGCTGATAAGTTGTCATTTTTGACATTACTTATTCCTTGTCCTCCTTTCTGCAATATGTAAGCTATACATTTTTGCCAGCAATATTTATAATTATAACAATGGGTTGTTTTCTTTTTTTTGATCTCCACCAGACGGCGCGACGATAGACACTTCTAGATTTTCTATTTGTTCCCCACCGATCTGAAATTATCTGCAGGTTGTCATCACTGACTACATATGGGTTGTGTTTCTAAAAAATCTCAGTGTACTGTCAAGTGTGACATAAATCAAAAGCTAAACGATCATTGGCCTAAGCGATTAGGCCAGTATACTGGTAACAGTTTAGGAACACACTGACATAATATAATACTTGTCAAACTGAAAACTGACAACTGAAGAGTTTTGGCGGGCATGTTACTTTGACACTTCTACTTTTTATTGTTGGTGTGGTTTTTATTATTTTTTCCCAAATTGTGTTATTTGAGCTTTTGATGTTCATTATTGGTAAAATATTAGCCATTAAATATCCGTTATCTTGCAGAAGTGCAGGTAAGATGTTGTCAAAACCAAAATGTATAATTCCTGTGACATTTGGTGTGAATAACGGTAAATAGGGCTATTTCTTCCGTGAGTTTTAACTAAAACATCGTTATAATAACTTTATTATCCTATTCGTTGGAATATTATTGCGTCTTTTTCAAATTGAAATGTATCAAGTTTTACATTCTTTTGCCCAGTTTTGTAGTAATGGGTTGTTTTCTTTTTTAAATCTCCACCAGAAGGCGCGACGGTAGACACTTCTAGATTTCCTATTTGTTCCCACTGATCTGAAATTATCTGCAGGTTGGCATCACTGACTACATATTGGTTGTGTTTCTAAAAATTTCAGTGTACTGTCAAGTGTGACATAAATAAAAATATCTAAGTAATAAAACAAAATATTAATTATGAATATTTATTAGTGTCAAATGTTTAACATAATACTTTAAAAATACAACTGATAATTTCTAAAATGTGATTACTATACTAGTACAATGCATACTTAATATGTAGAATAAGGAATGTAACAAAACAATACTTTAACTTTTCAATTAGTTCTCAATTGATAGTCACCGTTTTGGGTAATATATCTTACCCAGGGTAAGGCTTGGTAGCCGCTCTTTTCAATAATTTTTAGGTATCTAACTTGAATTCCAGATGTTGTAAAGTATGGAATTTCAAATTTAACCTGAATTGGAGGTTTACCATCTGTATCTTCACATTCAACAGAGGGTAATCCAAAATGGGCCCTCATTAAGTACTCTTTGCCTCCAGGGAATGATTTAATGGACCAGGTTATAGCATTCTGCTCAGGGGTATACTTAACACTGCCAATAGTCGTCTTAAATTTTGGAGAATCCGCATCTGCTGGCACAGGTATAATAATCTCAACATTATTTGCAGTTGAGCGACGTTTGAACTGCGACTTAGCTTTAATCATGTACTCAACTCTAGAATGAGCATGGCGTTCGATGACGGACTCAATCCAAATCAGAGGCTTGACATGAGTGTTGAGTCTATATGACATTAGCTCAAACTCGCCATCAGGAGGGATGAAGGAGATTGTCCTATCATTTTCAAATCGTGACAATCTCACACATTGGTGAAACTTTACATCTTCCAGCTCAACAGATTTTGACTTGCCTCTTCCAGTACTTTCAAAGAGAACTTTATCATTCAGGCCCAAACGTAACTCGGGCATGCCAGACAAGTAAACTCTCATTTTGATGGCGCCCACTATCTCACTTCTTAACACATTTCCATTTGAATTGGCCAGAAGATTTACAGACTCAATTACATCCAAGAAGACTTCATTTTTTCTATACTTTATACCCTCTGATCTCCAAGAAACTGCATTTGTTACAGCCATTGGTATGCGAGGTTGCATTTCAAGTTTATGACCCTCTTGAGTAATATATTCTTGTAAAATTTTGCTGTCTGTTGTTTGTGGGTATCCAAAATCCAGTAACTCATCTAGCAATTCGTAAATTACAACAAAATTATCTCTAATACTTTCCTCTTCAAGTTCTTTAAAATATTCTGTCATAACTTCTACTATTTTATAAAGAAACACGAAAACGAGAGCGATATTCGCATTTTTCTTCGTCGTAGAAACAATATAAAGATTGTTTGTCTTTATGTAGGCAAAAGTGCACTCACTAGTTTGTAGCAAAGGTGTAAGCATACCTTCCTCTTCCTTCTCCATTAGAAGGGGCATAAACTTATCTATTACACCCATATCGACATCTCCACGATAGTTCCTCGAAATCAGAACTTTTCCCTTTACGTCGAGTATGTATATAGCTGACGAAGACATTTTGAATAGGTAGTTATCTAAAGGTTATCACTTGAAATAGAAAAAAGTTTAGTAATCATTTACGCAAAAGATTCATCACATTAAATTTTTATGAAAACTGTACTGTAGAATGTAATTGAATTAAACCATTTTAGATAAGTAATTATTATAAAAATTAAAATTTTGGTTGCCGTAAACCAAGTGATTCTCGATGACGTAATATGAAACTGACATTGACATTTGACGTATTGATTTTTTTTTCTTATTATGGCACTTCGGCTATATAACTGTGGCGGTCTTCGGGGGGGAGTGATGTGGCGGTACCCATGACAATTCGCCTAACATTCCTGCATCGCGCTATCGAAGTTTTCTAAGCGCGTCGGTATATATACGACAGCTGAAATGTATCACGCGGGCTCCGGCCTGACCGAGCATACCACCTCGCTCGGTCGGAAGATCTTCCTTTGTGGCGGCCACATATATCCCACATAACCATGGCCAGTGTCGAGTAGGGATGTAAAGCGGTAAAATTACTTTCGTAAAATTCGGTAAATTACGATATTTTACGTAAAATATTATATTTTACGGTAAATTACGGTAAAATTGGGTAAAAAAAGATTTGATTCCGTGGCATAATTTTCATTAAGAATGTGGATATAAACAACTAAACAGGTTACTTAATGCAAGTCTAGACTGCAGTAAGACAAAACAACATAATAGCCAGCCTGCCGGCTTGCTGTATGCTCTGTCGAGTGTCGTCAACTGTCAACAAGTCGCAACAGCGCAAAATATTATGGCAAACAGCACTAATCGGCAACGTCACAACTCACACCGTGCGACGCGCACGCAGTACACAAATTACAACTTGCAACACGCTCGCCCCGCCCGCCGTCATACCACCATTCTGCATACATACGTAGCCGGTAATTTTACCGTAATTTATATAAATTACCGTAAAATACGCGTATTTTACCAGCGTTTTCGGTAAAATTACGTAATTTTGCAACCCTAGTGTCGAGTATAATATTATGGCGGGAAAACAATTTTTTATAACAACAATACAATGCACGATAACGAATATCTAATGGTTAATATCCTACCAATATTACACATTAAAAACCCAGTTACCATAATTTTAGGAAAATAATACAAAAACACAACATCACTCTTTCACATTCCCGGCAAAACTCCCCGAAAGAAATGTCTAGAAAGTAGAATCTAGATCATTTAGGCTGCCTTCACATTATGTCGCGGGTACTGCGGCAGCCGCGCGCCGCCGCTGTACTCTGCCGCAGTACTCTTGACGTAATGTGAAGGCAGCCTTATAGTTACTATGAACAGGATGAGATTTGGGCATTGTCAAGTTAAAGCGCTTATTCCATTTCACTAAATTTAGAAGTTCTAGCTAGGATCCTAAAAAGAAGACTAATTAGAAGCTTCTTATTCCACTTGTCCTAATTTAGTAACTAAATCAGTTAAGTGCCGGATATTCTATCCACAACTTAACTTGACAGCTGATAAAGTATGGAGAATCTGTCAAAACAGTTGTGGATAGCCTATCTGGCACTTTATCAGGAAGTAGTGAAACATGCCCTTAGTGTGTTCAATTTTTTTTATTAGATTTTATTATGTATTTTTACTTAAAAGAGATATAATTTAAGTATATTTTTATTTATTATACGATTATCACCTTATCAAGGCAATACGTATCCCTTTTTTCATAAAAAAGCGTAGATAACGATTAATAGGTTATTCTTTTGTTGACTCTCATACAGATTTAGCAGTTCCCACTACAGATAAAAGGTTGAAACCATCTGGCAACACTGATTTAGTCAGCTAGAAGCCACACTTTTTCCGATTTAGTACACTAATTAACTAATTAGGATCCTAGCTTTCTAAATGTTATTTCACTTGACTAAATTTAGTCACTAAATCATTTAGAACTTCAAACTTAGTGAAATGGAATAAGCGCTTAAATCTCATCTCTACAGATTGAAGATGGTAAATACCTCACTTTGTGATTGCGGCGTTGAAGACAAGACTCTTGATCATCTGGTTCTTCGATATGGAAAGCATAATAAAGCACGCTTAATGATGATTGATGTGTAGTGAAATCAGTGAAATAATAACCAAACGGACAAAGATGACAGTGACAGTGATATAAGCATAGGCAACTTGTCTTTGAAGGGGGTGACAGACGTGCGAGTAAGTACACGGAGTTATGGCTCGACGATCTTAATCGCCTGTGTGTCAGCAAAGAGCCGCGAGCCACGAGCCGCGAGCCTGGGGGCATGGTAATCCACTGTGAGCGATTCTAGTGTGTCACCGACGCGAGCCGAGTAAGTTCGCGAACTTAAAACCCGCGTGCTTTAAGTTCGTACGTCTATGATAGACGTACGAACGCACTCTACATAATCTGTCAAAGTACGTAAACAAACTTTGCTTACGTACTTTGACAGATTATGTAGAGTGCGTTTCATCGAATAGTTCCTTTGCCGTCATGTTGGCATTCCTGTCTGTCAATAACGTAAACACGATAGACACTCTCTGCGAGTATTCATAGGTTTTACTGTGATTTCGTGAGAAAATCATGCTGAAAACATTAAAGAGTGGTGAAAGAATGATGGTGCTAAGAGTGAAAGAGTTTTGTGAACGTGAAAAACGTAACGAGGCCCCAATAATTCCATTAAGATATGTACAAGCTCGGGTTGCCGCCATTACAGCTTAGTGAAATAGGGTTACCAACATCAGTTTAATCACCCATAAACACAGTAAAACTTATGAATATTCGTAGAGCGTGTCTACCATGTTTACCTTATTAACATACAGGAATGCTAACATGTAGGCAAAAGAACTATTTGATGCAACGCACTTCTAGTGGCGAAAACTACATACACGCGACCGAAGTCGCGGGTAAAAGCTACTATACTAGTATATCAGCCTGTACACTTTACGGAAAAACTATGTAGATGTGTTATCATCAGTCAGTCAAGGTGTGACGACGCGAGCCCTCAGAATTCACAAAGCTCGGCTTTTAGCTAGTAAATGCGAAAGTGACTTTGTTTGTGTGTTACGCCTTCACGCATAAAGTACTAAGCGGATCATCATGAAACTTTCATAGGTACACATTGTCTGGGGTATGGAGAAGGACATAGGGTACCTTTCATCCCGGGGAAAAGAACGGTTCCCGAGCGATAGACGTTAACGCAGGCAGAGCCGCGGGCGAAAGTTAGAATTATATGAAATTTTCTTTAGGGAATTATTAAAAGTATTTTGTGATAACATAATATTATTATCTCCCCTAATTTAAGGTAGCACAGTAAGGGTAATGAGGCAACACTAATTTGCATCAGTGCCAACATGACGGCAAAGGAACTATTTGATGAAACGCACTATAGACCGTGGAAGCTATGACGTCACAAAATGGCGGAATTTTGACATTTGGGTAAAAACAAACACAAAAAATGTATGAAAATTTACATTTTGAATAAATTATCGAGTGTTTGCATTAGTTTTCAAGATATATAATGCTATATTGTTTTGCTCCCAGTTGTAACCATGTCTCCAGAAGAGAAACCTGCAGGTTTTTTTAGATTTCCTACTAGCTCACAATCACAGCCATTATTAAACACAGAACACTATCTACTAGTTCGTATATATACTCAATAAATTGAAAAATGATGCTAAAAGCCTCCCAAAACACTAAAAACAATAATACTCCCTAGCAAAAACGGTTTGTTTTTACCCAAACGTCAAGATCCGCCATTTTTGTGACGTCACACTTCCACGGTCTATACTATAAATATTGCAGGCTAGTAATGGCGACTTGGTCGCAAAGAGGCATTTTGGCAAATATTTCTTTCAAACTGGTAAACAGTCAAACTTACAGTTATCTTTTTTCACTTACGTAAAAAAGCATAGGCAAAAAGGAGATAGTCATAATATGTTTATTAATTTCTCGACGTTATCAACTCTATACATAGACAATTGCTTCGGATCCTGTGTTTCTTTAATCATGTTAAAAACCAAATTAAAAACAATGAGATGTAGTTTAACAATGACAAAAGAAACATGTTTCTTTAATCATTGTATTTTAAGGACTGGGCTTTTACTGGGCTAAAAGGATCTGGGCTAGAATCCAGGCCCGTAAAATATATTAAAAAAAATGTCAACTTTCCCTTCTGTCAAAATCACAAAAATGTAGTTTTTCTGTTGCGGTAGGTCCACACAAAATGTAAATTTTAATAATTTATATTAATATTTCACACGAACTAAAAGAAGTCAATGAATTGCGTTTATTGTGATATAATTGTTTCCTCTCATACAATGAGATCTTACAAATTATAGTATTCGGATAAAATACAAAGGTTATTGTAAAGATGATTTCGGAAAAGAAAACTAAACAAAGAAACCCCATAATTTACCTCGACATATTAATTGATGGCGAAAAAGGTAAGATCTTACAATTACTAATTCTTTCTGCGACGTATTAAGAACGGAAAATTACATTTTCACTTTAGAATAATTATAAACAACATTGTATGCAAAATGTAACATTCATGCAGTTTTTACTCTACTGGATACATAAACATTTATATTTTACATTAAAAAATAAATAATAAGTATAATATTTACAATTTACACTTAACCTGGTAGGAGTATCCTCAAAATTGCTTTTGTATTATTTTTATTATAGTAATAATTTATTAACCTGGTACTATTATTTTTACTAATTTAGTACACAGTACATTTTTTTAAATTACTTGTATTAAAGTTAAACATAATATGCAGTAATTGTTCTAAGTTATATTGCATACTATAATAATACTATTATTAATACCTATAGTATGTAATAGCAAGAATAAAAATAATGGCAAGAATTTTAACAATTGTGCAGTGAGAATAAGGATATTAAGTTGATGTCAATATTATATTCAAGGTTATTTGATTATATAATTTATGTTACTTTTTTTAATTGTAGTTGTAGCATGTAATTTCTTTTCTAGCTGGAAGAATTATTGCAGAGCTAAGATATGATGTGGTTCCTAAAACAGCTGAAAACTTTCGAGCATTGTGTACAGGGGAGAAGGGCATCGGAGTTAAAGGAAAACCATTACATTATAAAGGTGTTAGATTTCACAAAGGTACATTAAAAGAATCATTAGTATACCTAATACTTATGTTTATTGTATATTCATTTTTTGGTGTCAATCGATGCAGGAGGTTTTATTATACTATATATTTCGAATTTAGGTCAGAATCTTTGAATTTATAAATGTTATATTATACATCCTTAAAATACAGGTTATTTTTATCGTAAACTTATTTATGTTGTTTTGTTTTAGCAATATCCCAATTTATGATACAAGGTGGTGATATTATTAATGGTGATGGAACAGGGAATGAAAGTATTTATGGTCCAACTTTTGAAGATGAAAACTTTGAATTAAAGGTATGTACAGTATTATCTGTCCCTTGAAACATGGTCCCTGAAAGGGACCATCCTTTCCAAAGTGCATAGAGAAAAATTAGCAAAATGCCAGAGAACCATGGAGTGCAGCATGATGGGTTGCAAAGTGCAAGACCAACAGCTTAGCCTAACAATCAGGATGAAAACTAAAGTAGTTGTCATACTCAGATGAATAGATATGCTAAAATGGAGATGTGCAGGACACACTGTACGATGCAAAGAAAGTAAATGGAGTTAGAGAGTCATTATGTGGTATCCAAGAGATGGCAAAAGGACAAGAGGTCGGCCCGCTATAAGATGGGAAGACAAAATTAAGCTAACTGCTGGACCCTACTGGACAAGAGTAGCACAGGATAGAAAATACTGGAAAGAGCCGGAGGAGGCCTTTGCCAATAGGCACACTGAATTAAGAGATTATATATAACAAGAAACCTCTGATAATATTGTAAAAACAGACAATTCGGAATAAAAGGCTAAATAATAACAGTATTATCTTAATTTATATATGTTAAATAAGTCTTATTATCTTATAAAGTTTAAAAAGTAATGAAAAACACTATATATTTATAGGTGGCACCAGCGGTTATTGACGTTTCTAGTCTAGAAGCTATGTGAAAAATGCTCGCACTGTATTCTAACTTAGAAAATAATTGAACTCTTATAAAGACAGACTATTATAGATTCATCGGAAAACCTCATAGTAACTCTTAGTGTAACAATCTCCAACTATTTATGACTTTGAAGTAATATACTTCATACTCAGTTCACATCGAGTATCAGATAGATATCACCCTTAGGGACCCATCAGACAGAGTGTTCACGCATTTTAGCGTTGAAGCGATTAGTTTTGCGTTCTTTTTGTTATATTACGTTGCATAGAGATACTTACACAGGAACCATTTGGTTCGCGTCAGAATGCCTTCTGTGTGACAACATAAACAATGCAGAACTGACTGCTGCAACGCTTGACCGCATGAACGCTCTGTCTGATAGGTCCCTATAATTAAAAACATAAGGTCACTTATTGTCAATCGCGGATAGTATAGAAAATATGAAATATGTCAATTTTTTTGACAGGGGGTCAATGATCGCTACGGACAGAATTCGGCAATTTGAGAATACTTATGTTGAAACATAACATATTATTTTGAGCGAACGTTAAAATTTTTTTACCTTTTTAAATATTGTAGCATGAAGCAGGAGTACTGAGTATGGCAAATGCTGGGAAACCTCACACAAATGGCTCCCAATTTTGTGTGACCACCGTACCATGTCCACATTTGGATGGAACAAATGTTGTGTTTGGACAGGTCTTAGCTGGTGTGGGTGTAGTTACGGAAATACAAGAGACTGCTAAAGATGGACGACCTACTGTGGTGAGATGATTATTTAAATTTATCACACTAAAAGTGCACATGCACTTTAGTACTTTTGTATGAACAGACGAACAGTATGCTATAATACCATGTAGTATTTTATTTACCTACCCATTTTACCCTGTTTTATTTATGACAGTATGTAATTTTTGTTTGGCATAAACAATTTTCAATAAATCTCTGCTAATTTTTCGTTCATAGTACAGACAACTTATGTGTAAAAATTAAATATGCAGGAATGCGTAATAGAAGACTGCGGTGAAATAAAAGAAGTAGATAATTGGGATGTCTGTTGCAGAGATGGTTCTGCAGACCATCTTCCCGATTACCCTGATGATCTACGTAACAGTTTATCAGTAAGTCAATAAGTTAAGATGTATTGTTTTAGTCAACAGTAATGAATTCACGACGACCGACATAATATTAGGATAGCATGGCAAACAGCCCCAAAAGTTGTTTACCTGAACATTCTATTACTATAATATTATAAACTATAATATTATAAATGCGAAAATGTGCTGTCCTGTATGTCTGTCTGTCTGTCTGTCTGTCTGTCTGTCTGTCTGTCTGTCTGTCTGTCTGTCTGTCTGTCTGTCTGTCTGTCTGTCTGTCTGTCTGTCCGTCTGTCCGTCTGTCCGTCGGTCCGTCCGTCCGTCCGTCCGTCCGTCTGTCTGTCTGTTTACTTCTTCACGCCAAAACTGCTGAACCGATTTTGCTGAAATTTGGTATCTAGATACTTTGAGTGAAAGGACATGGGATACTTTTTTATCTTTGGTGATTGATATTCCTTTGACACAATTAAAGACTTGAGTGAAAGAACCAGATAACTAACATTTTAATCGCCTAATTATTATATTGTGATTTTTTCAGGTAGACGAATTAGTGACTAGTGTGAATGACGTGAAGCAGTGCGGGAACAGTTATTTCGTGGAGGGCCTATACAAGCGCGCCACACGAAAGTACCTAAAATGTCTACGATACCTCGAGTATCTAAAGACAAAACTTCACAATGCTGAGTGGGACAAATGTAAGTTACACAGATATAATATACAACTATAGTTCTAATTGTATGAGTACTATACTGTACTCGGCGAAACATGGCGATAGCGGTCATTGACTCCCTGTCAAAAACTTGTCATTTTCTATATAAACCGCGATTGACAATGAAGTGTCAGATGTTGTCAATCACGGCTTTGTATAGAAAATGACAAGTTTTTGACAGGGAGTCAATGACCGCTACCGCCATGTTTCGCCGAGTACAGTATAGTAACTTCCATAAATCATAGCATAACCATAATGCCTTAAAGTAAAAATATTACTTTCAAATTCATTGAGCAGAAAAGGTCCAGAAATTTGAATATTTTTTGGCTTAGTGTCAATATTTAAAAAAAACTTGCATAATGCATTATGTCCCTTTATTAGTATAGGTACGGATTTACTTCTATTTCAAATTGACATGTTTTTATTATTTCATGAAAAACGACGTTTTTTATATTTTGTTTACATTCTTCTGGAAAAATGTTGCGAAGTTTTTTGATGCACATGTTTAAAATATATTATAATTTCAGATTACAAAACCATTGAAATATACAATCTGCAGTGTTATTTGAATCTTGCAGCATGTTATTCCAAACTTGGGAATTTCAATGCATGTGTTAAAAGTTGTAATGAGGTGAGTATTTTAAAATAACATTTTATTGCAATAGTAAAAGGAGCTTAAGTATGAAATGGTGTATGTATATTTTGTAGATTATTATTTATGTCACTGCCATAAAGTTAATATACCTAGCGGAATAGAGAAACAAAGGCCTGAGCAAGCGAGATGTCACTATCAGTAACACTGCGTGGTAAAAAGAGACGTGTGATACATGACAGCAGAACTCTTTTTTTGACGTCCAGCCGGCACTTATCGGCACGTTGACAATTTAATCTCATAGAATTCATGTTCAATCATGCTTGTGTAAGTGTATACGTACACATATTTTTACACACAGATGTAATTAATTTCGGTTTCGTTTGACAGCTCGAGATTGTTGCTCTATTCCGATAGGTACCTATATTATCTTAATGGTCACTGCATGCCTTATTAATTTTTGCAATTTGTTGTCAAGTATCAGTTCTTTTCTATTAATGAAAAATAAGCACATCAATAGCCGCGTACTGACCAAGCGAGCAGCCTCGCGAGGCAGCCTCGGACATTTGCCGCGGTACGCATGCCGCGCGATCTGTATTTTTCTCTCGGTCTGTATTTTTCTAATTCGAGGCTGCCTCGCGCGGCAAAGCATCGACGCTCAGTTTAACTTGAATTCGAATAGAGACCGCGCGTGCGTATAGTTTGCCCGAGACCACCATGAGGCCGCACATTCGGAAAGCTGTCGCCACCACTGCCTTTTTAATAATTCCGCTATTGGAAGGTTCATTTCCTGGCTTATTTTTGTCCATGCATCTTCCCTTAGTCTCCTATTTGAGTAATCAGGACATTGCGCATTTTTTTAAATGAAATAAGGGGGCAAATGAGCAAACGGGTCACCTGATGGAAAGCAACTTCCGTCGCCCATGGACACTCGCAGCATCAGAAGAGCTGCAGGTGCGTTGCCGGCCTTTTAAGAGGGAATAGGGGAGGGTAAGGATGGGAAGAGAAGGGAATAGGGGAGAGAAAGGAAGGGAATAGGGTAGAGGATTGGGCCTCCGGTAAACTCACTCACTCGGCGAAACACAGCGCAAGCGCTGTTTCACGCCGGTTTTCTGTGAGAACGTGGTATTTCTCCGGTCGAGCCGGCCCATTCGTGCCGAAGCATGGTTCTAGCACGTATATCATCCCAAAGTCGTCTATATTCACCATATAGTTGTATTAGTTTAAGACACTGTTCTTTATCCATGGCGCATAAGTCCTAACACGCAACGAATAAGCGAGGCAAAACACTCCCGTCTTGAGTGAGCGTGGCAAACGTACCGAGGCGCCTTTGAGCATCGACAAAAACCGACAACGCTCGGCTCGGGCCGCGGCACGCTCGGGCGAGGCAACGCATGCGTTTGCCTCGGGCGTCCTGGCCGACCGAGCAACTGCCTCGCGAGGCTGCTCGCTTGGTCAGTACGCGGCTATTGATGTAATAAATAATGTATGTTGATTCGTCGCATAAACTCGAACTAAAGCCGTCCTTTACCTGTTGGTGTCAGTCGGTGAAAGAAAGACGAAAGAAACGAAAGATATTTGTGCCGTATATCTCATTCCTTAGAACGCAGGATTCTCTTCTACGTTTCCTACAGCTTTGTAGGAATATTTATATAAAAATATGATGATATTTCAGGTTCTGCAGATAGAGGCGAAAAATGAGAAGGCGCTGTACCGGCGCGGTCACGCGTTCTTCGCGCTCAAGAACTACGAAGCTGCCCTTATTGACTTGCGGTTAGCCGACAAAGTGTCGCCAAAAAATAAAGCAGTACTAAAACTACTGGACGAGGTAAAAAAAACAAACAAAAACTACAACGACATACAGAAACAACGCCTCTCGAGGCTTTTTCGTGAGCAAAAGGAGAAGGAACTCGGACATCACTGAGCTGCATCTCAATGTGATGATCTACAAGTTGTAAAGGCTGAGTGCATGCTTGTGATAGACACTAGAGCCACCGACCAAATTGTTATCTAATGTTTAGCGTAGGAGCCAGCAATAGCTAGACCTCGTCTGGTTAATATACAGCCATACATTTGTATGGCTCATAATACGTTAGATACTAATAAATCCCGCCCATAAACTGTATCAGTGAAAGGCCGTTAAAGGCTCGTGCTCTAGAGATGTTACGGTGAACGTCTCCTAGTTTGATCTCAATATATTTACGCAGAATCTAGCAATCGGAACATTTGCTCTAACACTATTACTAAAAAAGTTATTAGTACGCAGAATTCCCAGTCTGCTATCTTTTTCTATCATGTGACGTTTCTAATATGCCAGGAAAAGATAAGCAGACCTTGTATCGTTATTCGCTATGTAAATGTTTTTATTAGTAAAGGGGTAAATGAAAATGGTTTTGACTTTTTCTTGCACTTTTTAAAAATAATTACACCTTTGCTTGTCATCTCTTAGAATCTAAGAATGTATCTAAAAAGTAAAATGTTCATTAGCGAAATGTTGGCAGAAGTGTTTCGAAGGTAATAAAAATTAGGTAATATCATTCTATCTCAGTCGAAGAGAGAAAGCGAGAGAAGTGTAGTCGTAGAATGAAATGAGCGTTTTCAAAACGCTTAGCTTTGTGGTCAATTTACGAAAAGTATTTAAAAAAATTTCATACTATGAATTCAAATGTAAATAACACTTGAAAATGTTTATGTTCCTACTTAGAACTCTAACGGCCGCACTCAGAGAGAATTAAAAATTATTATAATCTGCGCGCATCCGCGAATGGGATCGGAATGACAGTTTTATTGCCGCGCGCTGACGTTTGTCCAGCCGTAGGGTCGACAAACAAAATGACGTTTTTGTTCGCGGACATTTAAGTTTCGTTTTAATTTTTTTGTGCGAATAATAGGTAATATGTGATATTATTATAGTAATTTATTAATAAAATAATACCTGAATTACAGCCATTGGTAAAATATTACCAAGAAATATTTTTCATGAAAATTTTGGGTTTGCTCAAAAATAAAAAAATAGTAACTGAAAGAGTTGTAGGCTTGTAGCTGCCACAGGTTTGACCAAAAACACAGTAATATCTTTAATGTACAGAATCGGTCGATTACGTATTTTATTATTATTATTATGTATAAACCTATAAATTAATGTTCAGAAAATTTTTGCTAACGCTACTTCATTTACACACATATTAGCAAACAAAACTGTCACTCTGATCCCTTTCTGATCGCGCGCGGATTATACTTAGTTTTCATTTATTGAAGTGCTTGGTAGAAAATGTCATGGAGCTTAATGTCAAACCTTCATTAAATTAAAGTCAAGTAATTATTAAATCACTCTGATTGCGGTGGATAGCTTTTAATTTATTATGACGTGCAGTTGGGTGATGCGTTTAAAAACTTGTGGTAATTTACAAATTAAAATAAAGTATCTAACAACAAATGAAAAAAAAAAACAATTAGGTACAATAAAAATTTAATCTAAATTGAAAATCAAATGAAACATTATTGATATTATATTAGTATTATTATAATCGTCTTCCTAATGATATAAGTACGTAGCGGCAAATGTGTAACGAGGAAATTTGATTATTAAGTATCATTATTTTGTTTCTAAAGTAAATAGTATTAAAAACATTAAATAAAATCCGTCCCGCATCTGTCGGGGGCTAAAATATATCATATTATACTTGTTTCGGACTTCGGTATGTTATTATTTTTTTTTTTTACATTAACCGTTGCTAAGTTTAAATAGGGAAATAATAAAACGAGCGAATAAAAAATTACTTTGCGACTGATGATGAACATAACATGAGCGGTATGAATTTGTGTAAGCGAAAAATAAACTAAACTAACGAGTAATATTGATTTATAATAAAATCCAGAACGAGCTTACAAAAAGTGGATTGTGATTAATCTATTTCAGATATTAAAATTCTATCCGAGCGACTGTATTACTAACGGCCGTTCCCAATATTTGATCTATCTCTGGTTTTGCCCTACTAGAGATAGGAATAGCTCTCATTAGACATTAGAGACATATATTTTATGTCAATTCAATGTTAGCTGCGATCGGTCGTATGTCAAACCAGAGATAGATTGAATATTGGGAACGGTCGTAAGTGAGCGACTGGAAATACATAGCAGGCAACTTCAATATTAAAGATAGATTCAATTTTTCTAAGTGAGGTTATACATTACGAACTACTAAAAAGTTCACTTTGAGCAAACTTTTGTGAGGTGCTTTATTAATGCAATAAATAATTTGCTACATGATAACCAATACGGATTTACTAAGGGTCGATCCACAACGGATGCTGGTATAGGACTTCTTTGTAGTATTTTTGAAGCTTGGGAGGAGTCGCAGGATGCCTTAGGTGTGTTTTGCGATCTCTCCAAAGCCTTCGATTGTGTTGAGCATGCTACATTGATCAGGAAACTGCTCCACTACGGCATAAAGGACTCTGCTCTCAGCCTTTTGACTTCTTACCTTAAAAATAGGACTCAAAGGGTTGAGGTAAATGGTAAAACGTCCAATGGAACCAAAATAGAATTAGGTGTCCCACAGGGATCTATATTAGGCCCATTTCTTTTTCCCATCTATATAAATGACTTACCTTATCTAGTAAAGGATAATAATAATGAGATAGTGCTTTTTGCAGATGACACTTCACTTATTTTTAAAGTGAAGCGACAACAGTCGAACTACGACGAGGTAAACAGTGCTCTCTCAAAAATAGTACATTGGTTTAATGTTAATAACTTACTATTAAATTCTAGTAAAACTAAATGTATAAAGTTTACTTTGCCCAATGTTAGGCAAGTCCAAACCAATGTACTGTTAAATGATGAGAAGATGAATTTGGTAGATAACACTGTATTCCTAGGTATTACACTTGACAGTAAATTACAGTGGGGTCCTCACATTGCTAATCTTGCAGGTAGGCTCAGTTCTGCAGCATATTCAGTCAGAAAAATTAGAGAAATTTCTGACGAAGACACGGCACGATTAGTATATTTTAGTTATTTTCATAGTAGGATGTCATATGGAATCCTTTTATGGGGAAACGCTGCCGACATTAATACAATATTTGTGCTGCAGAAGCGAGCCATACGTTCTATTTATAAAATGTCTGCTTTAGAATCTCTGAGAGATAAATTTAAAGAAATTGGTATTCTAACTGTTGCTTCTCAATACATTTTGGATAATGCAATATATGTTAGAAAAAATATAAGTAAATTTAAAGTTAAAAGTGACATTCACTGTAGAAATACTAGAAATAAGCACAAGCTAGATATGCCGGTGATCAGACTTAGTAAAGTCAGTAAATCCTTTAAAGGTCAATGTATACGCCTTTACAATAAAATCCCAGAAAACGTTCAAAATCTTTCCATTAATAAATTTAAAAAAGTAGTCAAAGAGCGTTTGTGTGCCAAAGCCTATTATAAGGTCAATGATTTCATAAACGATGGCACATCTTGGGAGTAGGATGGCTTCTTGCAAGGCTACTTCTACATTAGTGTTACATGACTTACAATTATGTTGACATTGCATAATTTTAAGTTACAACATTGTAAATTTTATTTAAAAAGATTAATTTTTTTCTCACTTTTTTTGGTAAAATGTGGGCCCCGTGCGAGTTTCTTACGCCGGTTCTTCTCGCCGGGTTAGTTCCCGAACCGGTGGTAGGCACCATGTAGTATCAACATTCTGAAAGCATTTTTTTAAAATCTATTCAGAAATAAAACTATTTTTATTTATTTATTTTAATGATTATTAGTTACTGATATTCTATTTCAGGGTTTATATTTTATATTTTGATACGTGTTTTTAATGAAAATCTCGAAAGTGAATAACTATCAGAGATAGAAAGGATTTCATACTTTGATTTGATGGTCCTAAAATATGGATTCGCGTCAGTGGAAACGCGGCCTAAAGTCTAAGTCTAAGGAACTCCGTGTTGGCCCAATACGACTTTTATGGGTTAGGTTAGCTCCCGCCTTAGCCATCGTGGTTATTTTTTTGTGAACCACCCAGAAGTAGGAGCCCCGCGTAGCGGGGCTCCGCCGACTCATAATAATTGAAGCCAGTTGTTTTTTTTTTGGTATAGGTCGCCATTAAAATTTTTACCCATTTCTTTGATGTTCTGTTAAGGATTATAATTTGTGTAATGTAATAATTTATTAATGATTTTTATATATAAATACATATATTTATATATAGGTTTACCCCCCTCCGCCCTCCTCCCCTCCCCCTCCCCCCCTAAATCGTTCGGCATGATTCTAAAATTTTACCGTTTAAGTTCCTACAAATAGAACAATACATATTTTGGGATCATCAAATCAAAGTATGAAATCCTTTCTATATCTGTTAGAGCCTACCACTTTCGAGATTTTTCACAGATAAAATTGTTGTTCCTCTTATCCAAATGAAGCTACTCACAAAAAATTTGCTTGATAGTAATAAAAAAAAATTGTTCTAGGGATCCCTGATTAATAGTGTTTCATCAAATAGTTATTTCATATTCATTTGTTTTACGGTGAGCTCATTATACTCTGCTCATTAGTGTATTTTTCAAAGTGGTTTTAGTATTCGAAACACTTCATTTAAGATAAAATGCCGCTCAGTATAAAAAAAAATTTTTCCAAATATTGAAAAAAATGCAGGACGTAACGTTGACACTCAAACAGACATAAGCTCGCTCAAATATTATGAAGCTGCTCATTTTGTATTTTAAGTAACTCAAATAAATAATTTGTAAGTTGCTGTTCTGTTAATTTCTCGTCACTCACAGTCTCTCTAATAGTAATTCTATAACCCAAATTAATTAATTTTGACACTTAAAACTGTAATTTACAGTCACTCGATTAAATACTACCCGTTTAAATATATCTACTCCTAATGAATTAGAATAGTGTCAAGCTGCAAGAAATGATATTATAACAAATTGGCTGGCTTGAGCCGGGAATCCATTAGGGCTAGGCAACTTTTGTAGCACAACACGATACGTGCAATATGTTTAGCTACGTTGCACAGCAGTGCGCGACGTTGTCAGCTGGCGCGCACGGCGCAACATAAATCAGCAACGTCGTTAAAGGAAAAGTTGCTCGTTTACTTTGAACATATTCGCTACATGTTGCGCTCCAAATGTTGCTGGATTCGGGACTTAAAAATATGGAAATATCGTAAGAAAAAAAAGTAAATACAGGCATGTCGCCTTTTGTATGTTGGATTAAAAGAACACAATTTGAATGTGTATGACGGGCATAAGTTTTAATAACCTTTAGTTACTTACTAAGTTAGGTGTAGTTATTACCACTGCCGTTATACAATAATGTTAATTAGTTTTAAATTGTAATGTGTAATTGAAGTATTGTTATTTTTTAATGTCAAGTTACGGCAATGACAGGGATCGTAATAATTTCATGTTATTATTATATAGTCGCTTGCGTGTTACGAATAATAAAAACTAAGGAAAAGTAACTCCGTCAAAAAACATGCTCCACAATACTTGTCAAAAAAGTGTACCTTAGGTACACATTTCAATACATTTTCAATATTTAGGTGGCCTTGAGCGGTACTAGGCTGAAGTTACATGACAGATCGAAAGGACCGTTTTAAATTTGAAACGGTAATAGTATGGGAGTTACAATTCCTTAGTTTTTATTATTCGTAGCTTGCGTGATTGTAATTAGTTTGAGTCAAAGTTATTATTTTAAATTAAACAAGGATTTGATTGTTTATTAGTTTGTTTTGCATAGGTTTCGAACTACTGCATCGATTTTGGTAAAACGTAGGTAGATGTGGGTACTGACCAACGTTATGAGGTGTAATGTAACTTATTACACAGCGAGCAATCGTGCAGTCAGTACGTCATGGGCGTACCCAGATTCTGGGCCAGCGGGGGGCAAATCAGATTTTTTATAAGCTAGGTGTTTATAAAGAATAAAAAATTAATAACTTTAGTTGTAAAAATATTGTATTGCAAACAAATAGCAAAAATTCGTTTTCTTATTTTTTAATTTTTATAGATAAAAGTACTAGATAAGATGCTTAGTAGGGACGTCGACATGATCCAGGGGGGGGCGGCAGCTGCCCGCCCCCCTGGGTACGCCCATGCAGTACGTCGTGTTACGGGTGCTACGGGTACGCTTATTACAAAGAGAGCACGAATGCTCGCTGTACTGTAATAAGTTACATTATACCTCGTAACGTTTGTCATTTCCTTTATACGAATGTAGATTTGACCACAACAAAGTCAAAGGATGACCTTCTATAAAGACAACTTTTCACGAGAGGCCGGTTTCCTCTTGAGTACACCAACTTGCAACATCAATTTTAAATAGAGATTAAAAAACTTGGACTATGAAAACATGTTATAAATTAAATGAAGGCAAATTACGATTATATAAATACTCAATAAAAGAAATATTTAATTGGAATCTGTAGCACCCAGCTATTGTGATGCATACAGCAGTGTCAGTTCTATGGAATGTAAAGTGTCGCGTCGCGTCGCTGCCGCGTAATATTATTAAGCGCGTTCTCACCTTTATAATGAAAAAACTTTTTACTAGCAAGATGACGTGAAAGATAAAGAGAGTTTCTTAAATTTTCTTATTCTCTGTTGTGTAAATATTTTTCTTCGTAAAGGTTTAGGCCTCAACCTCGAAATCAGCGGGGCGGTGGCGGCAACGGCGCGTTTCGATGTATAGATTTACATGGAACTGGCCTCGAATGCAGCGGCGCGGCGGCGAGCGTCGCGTGGCGTACTAGACGGCTTAGACCCCGCTGATTTCGAGGCTGACACCTAAAATATAAAACAATTACCTATGCTCATCTTAAGGGGGCTTTATATTTCATGTGTATTAGTTATGAATTTATCATTCTTAAAAGAATAATAATTATGTCTTTCTTAACAGAAAAATATACAATGTACTTAAAACAAAGTACAAAATAAGATCTTAACCTAAAGCCTAGGCAGGCTTGAGTTCGATATTGTATATACTATAAATTATTGTTATTTGCGGGTACATACAAAATTAAGTAGTTGGAGAGAGTTGTAGCCCACCTGCCAACAATACTGCCAGATTTGGCCTTTCACAACGACAATACTATAAGGTACACATTAGTTATATTTTGATCTCTAAATGTTGTGTGTAATGTTTCTTCCCTCAGATTTCTAGCAAAATAGGATCCAATTTGGATTTGAAGAAAGCTGTCTCATTTAGGAATTATTTGATATCGTAGAATATTTTGGATAGTATTTCTGTGTTTTGGATTTTGTTTGTTTATAGGGCCTTAAATTGTTTACTTTTTAGTACAATGCAAGACAAGTAACGCACTTTCTTTAGTTAGTCTGGTGGTTGGGTGCACTTTTATTAAGTTTATTGCCATGCTATATTCCGTTAGGAACGTATGTTTTTCCTTTTTTATGGTTGTCTGGAAGAGACCGCTTAAAGCGGTAAGACCGCCAATTTGCGCTCTTCCTAACAATGTTTCTTTTTATTTTGTATTTTTCTTTTTTTTGAAGTGCAAATAAAGAGTTTATTATTATTATTATTATGTTGCTGTCTGTTGTAGTTTGAGCGTTCAATTAGTTGAAAAATAGAATTAACAAAATTATCACTATAAACAAGAGACTTGAACAAACATTTTTAAAGATTTTGCTGTGAGCGTTTGATGTTTTGAAACAATGTTTTTAGTAATTCGATCGATTTTCTATATCTGTCGTTTTAAATAATGTTTTGTAATTAATGTACTTTGCGCTTTTATTTAGTTTTTAAGAATTAATAGCTTTAATGATTTAAGGATTCCATGTGAGACGCATAATATATGAATGTTTTTACAACACATGTACAGACATTTTAGCCTGTAGGATAGTATAATGTAGGATTAATACATTTATAATATTGTCAATTTTTTTTACAAAAAATATATGAATTTTGAGGGTAATATGGTTTTCTATTTACTTATAAATAACATCAACTTTCATTCATCTTCATTTGATCTCCTAATTGAATGTTATTTTAAAGCACAGGTTCCCAAACTTATTTTGACTACTGCCCACTTTGAAAACAAATTATGTTTTAGGGCCCCCATTGTTTCAATTTAAAATGCATAGAGATGAAAATATATTATATCACCCCCCAAGCCTCTACACAACGCCCCCATTTTTTTTCTTGTTCCCACATCGCCCCCCTTTAGACCTTCAGCACTCAGATGGCGTTATCGCCCACTTTTGGAAAGGCTGTCTTAAGGCGAGGACAAACACCATTTTGTTATTTATTGACTCCCGGTTTACTTAGTTCCAATATAATAACGAAATGTAAAAAATATGAGATATAAAGCACAATATTTGAAAGGGTTTAAACCATAAACATTTTAATAAAACGTAACAGTTAACACCTTCGCCGTAATTAATTATCAAACTCACCTCCGACAAAAATCTTTATCATCGAAATATAAGTATTAACAAGGATAACATACATTTTATTTTAATAAATTGATAATGAATCTATATTAAAAAAGTTTTAACCGAACATTTTTTTTCTTAGTATTTATTTCGAAAGATATTTAAAAAAACACGAAAAATAAAATAGAGAAGATCCGCCCGTCGTAACTACAATTTTATGCTAAGCTAAAATGAATCTTATTGCGATGCGTACACGCTTGGCACTCGCGTTCGCAAGGTTATCGTTTAAATGGAATTGAGGTAAGTGCTCGCCTTAAGGCCATCCCCCGAGCAAACGACCTTGACCATACATTTGACGCGTTGCCGAGATCGCACAAAAATCCTATTTTTTTTACTTATCTTAGTTCAAAATTGATCTAAAAAAATTTTAAAACGGGGAATATGTAGTTAATTAAATTGTCTATCTATTTTCGTGTGTTTCAAATAAACGTAATTTGTAAATACTAGGGAGATGCTGAAAGTATGCTTAAATTTTAATAAATTGGTATTACTTTGGAAGCTAATATCATGAGTATAATAAACAAAAATAGAAAATTTAAAACGGGGAAAGGAATGTTGATATACTGAAGATTATTGCTGTATTTTTATTATAACTTTGTAGCTTTCAAATTACGAGTTTATAAGGCTCTAAATACGGTAAATTACGGAATCTCCGTAGGGACAGGCCCTTAAAGGATGTGTGTAAATAAGAAGACAAGAGTTTTTAAAATGATTTTATAAAACACAATAAATACAGGCTTTAAACGTAATGACAACAAATAAGGTGGGTACGCACAACGGTCGTGTCCAGGACGGCAAACGCTTACCAAACACCATCTTTGTGACTGTACAACGGTTACTATAATATGTATTATGTTGTGTATCATGGTAAAAATTATAAAAAAAATATAAATATGCATATTATGCACGCTTTCTCAGCCATTTCACTTTATTTGACGATACTATTTTGGTGAATTGATTAAATTATTATTTCTTGTGTTAGAAACAAAAAACAATCCACTGTATTTACAACCTTAAAAAGCCTAGGGCAAGAGTGTCCCTTTTTATCTTTGTAATTGTTATGTAACTTTTTGTACTACTTTTTTTAGTCGTAACTAGTAACCGTTGTACAAGGGCCGATCAACTTCTTTGTACTTATATAAAAGTATTTTTACTAGGAGAACAAAGCTAATTAATTTAGAGAGACAAAAGTGAATAGTTCAATCATGCAACTATTATCGCCATCTACTTGGTTGATCGGGCCACAGTCACCAATCAATTCTTCACTAAATAACCACATCATACAACATTTAACAATACATTTCGTTAGCATTAATTTTTACAGTACAGCAATGAGATGTGCTAAAAGAAAAACCATCGCTGCGACATTTTCACGAGCATCACTAAATAAATGGTCGCGTTTATCGTTTGCTGTTTTTCCCGTCATGGTAAAATAGGAAAGCAAAGTCATCATAATATTATTATGCAGACGCTTTTACTCTCTCCACGACAGCATCAAACGTGAACACTGAACGGTAAACGTCAACAAAAAGCTGAAATGTCCACCTGAGTATTATCGGGCCGAGTGCGGTGCCGTACGATGGTAAATTATAAAAGTGATGTCTCTGTACACATTAGAGGGCAAGAATATAGCTGTGTATAGACCAACAGGGATGTTTTGGCGCTTTAACATTATCGTGTGAGCGTTGATGGTATGTTCTGATTTTTGCCTCACACCAAAACAGCCCTATGATATTGTATGTTAATCAAATTGTCGCAACGATTGTTTGTCTCTAGTGCGCTACATAGACACATTAAGGCGCACGATTTCTATGTTTACGCGACTCGACCACATTTTGAAATGAAGCGATATTTTGGCCAAATTACAAAAACAGCCGACATCATAATGCATGTCTGCAACGTTTTGGCCAAAGGAGTGAGAACCTTTTCAGTTCTACTGAAATACTTATCTTCTAATTATGTTGTGTTCGACTTACAATAGATGCGTTAAGCTGTGCTCCTAATGATCCAATCCTTTAAAAATATAAAAAAATGTCTTTTGAGACTTTACACAAGTAATGTCTTTTTCATAACATTACATTACAAATATAATAATAACTCTTCTGTATACATTATATGTTGAACACTGAAATAGGCGCCTGCGCGTTGCGATAGTATCTTTTTCTTTTATAAATGTAAAGAAATTTGTTCAATCTTGTGTTTCAAATCCAGTTTACGCAACACACAAACTCACCCATATATACTATCAACCTTAAAACTGACAGCATTTTTAGTTTATTACAATTACTAAGTTTAAAAGTTCTCCATCATTGCAAATTAAAGTCAGGGTAAAATAAACACAAACATTGAAAATTGTAATAGGGATCGCCTGTAAATTGTGAGAGATTCGTAAATATATTCTAACAAAGCTGCGCCCGACTGACATCAATTCAGTCTCGTTTGTTGTTCTCATAATTTATTGAAATCAGTACAACTCGTTGTCTATGTTTAAAATAAATAGAGACGTTATAAATCCATTATTATCTGTCTGCATTAGGATCTTGCTCGCACATCAAGATGATCGCACATTTGTCAGCACCGTACGCGCCGTACGCGTCGCACGCACCGCATAATACACGAAACGCGGCGCGTACGATGCGGACGAATATGCGAGGTTTCACATCATTTCATACAACGAATTCTAAAATGCGGCGCGTTCGGCGCGTGCGTGCTGATAAATGTGCGATCATCTTTATAGCATCATTACCAATAAAAATATTTACGTAAAGTGCGACAAGACTTTATATGAACGTGGGCGGGAGTGCTGCTGGTAAAGGAGAACTGTCAAAAATGACGTTTTTGTATGATGGCAGTGCACTGACCTCCATTATACAAGTACGCGCGTACTTGTATAATGGAGGTCAGTGTGGCAGTGTTAGTTCTTTTTTTCGCCACGTTCATTTAAAACCTTGTCGAGCTGTAGTAACTATACAAGGTCTGCTTATCTTTATCTGCTATATTGACATTGTCACAAGATAGACAAAGACAGCGGACCTTAAATTGTGTACGCAGCCTAATGTTTTTATTAAGGGGTGGCAGTGACGCCGCCCCTTCGCCCCGCGGGCATAATTATTAGACACGTTGAACTATCTATATCACAATAATAATTATTACTTCTGTTGTGTCTGTATTGCAAACATAATTATTATGTTTGCAATACAGACACAACAGAAGTAGAAATTACAAAATAATATAAGGATATCATGAGTAAATTATCATTTAAAAATAAAATATGCTATTTGTTCTTATGATAGTCAGTCGAGCCTGCAATATATTAGCAAAATATACTATTACACTAAATGAAATTGTTAAAAATGACTAGTTAGAGTGTAGAGTTAGTATCGTTGAAGATCTTGGATTTAGTTGCTTATTCACATTATTCGAATTTTTAAGTAAATTAACACAAGAAAAAAATATATTATTAGTTAAATGAAGCTTATTAAATCCAAAACCTTGATACAATATAAGAATACAAATATAGTTATTAAAAAGCGTATCGATGTGTACTCGCACGTTCTAAATAAAGTACCAAAAAAGTCTTAAAGTTACAAAACATAAATACTTAATCATAAAAAAAACTTATGGTGATTTTACTACAAATTATCTTAAGTAATCATATTATTTTATAAAGAAATCGAATCATTGTAATTCTTTATTGAAAAAAAGAGTACATACTGTTATGAAATAAATAATTATTATTATCATATAATTGCCTTCTTTTCCCATAATTAAAATGAGGACAACCTACGGAAAACTGATACAAGCTAATTTATAATTTAAACTGGATATTCTATAAATGACAACAAACTACTACATACTTACATATTACAAGAATACTTATAAACCATTACAATTTAATCATGCTGAAACTGCTACTGTGGATACAATCCATTCTTGCTATTGGTTACTTGACCCTTGTGGGCCCAGATTAGACAATGTTAAGATTGTGGCCAGGTTGCGGACAACGGGCATTCTGTTCGATTGACATCAGATTAGATTGACGTGATAATCCGGTCTTTTCAAGCTAATCTGGACCACTAGTAAGTTTTTTGACGGAAGTTTATCTATTTAACAGGGTCGTTTATTGATGATTTGACGTAAGCCTATCAAAAGCACTAGTGAATAAATAAACTACAGTCAAAATACCTCAGAAACACGGTATAAGGGATTCTAACCGAATAAAACCTATTCCATATGTCATTGATTTAAACGTCATTTTAAAGGTTAAATAACTGTGAATGGACTGTACGACCTGTCACTTGAGGTTTTTCCTTTTCTAAAAACACTACATAGTTTTTAAATGTTTCCTTTTAATATTCTTTCAAGTTTGCTGCCACATTTATCGTTCTTGAAGGCAAGATGGCAGTGGTCAATATCATCAAAGTAATACTAGTCACTTTGGAAGGTAAAATAACAATAATATATTTTGATGATCCATGATGACTATATCGAAATTACTATTTGTATAATATGCCAAATTGGAGCAGTGGGCAGTGGCATAATATGCTAATATTTTATCATATTTTTTCAAAATAACTGACATTTAAAATCTTTATAATAATCGAATACACAATATTACTATGATCAATGCAACACATTCACGTAATATTGTTCGTTGTTAAAAACATTTGGTTTTAAACAAAAAATAATTGCATTTGGAATGCTTGCTAAATGTTTATGTAAAACATTATATATACTTATGAAATATTAGTGGTTAAAACAATTATTATGCATTAATATTATGTTGAATTGTACAAAAATAATAGTACTTACATTGTATTTTAATAAAGGTGTGGTTTAAACTGACACTTTGTGAGTAAAGACTGGTCGTCGGAGAGAGACAAATTCGGCTATTGACATATAGCTGCTCGTCTCTTTCACTCACACGCGAAAATATGGATCTCTCGTAACACGTTATGTGAGTCAAATACCAATATTTTTGTACAAATGTGAATGAGGCTACAAGTCAATGGCCAACTTTCTCTCTATTCGGCGACCGACATAAAGTAGTATCTTTAATTTTAGGATTATCAGCATTTATCCCTTCAATTGCTTTCAAAATAACATAAATTTTTGGTAGCAAAATATGAAAAGTTTTTATAGATCACAGATATAAATAATTTGGTATCTTAGTGTGAAGTGTCACAGGATGTAAGAGAGAGAGAGAGAGCAATAGTTACACATTTGTACTCAAAACTATTCGAATAGCTGTCCTTGCAGAGGTCAGACACAGAAGAGAGTTACAATGACAGTTGAGAATGACTTTCAAGCGATGTGCAGTAGAAATGCGAAGCTGCGTACCTCAGTCACCCTTATAACTAACGAAACAAAGCACATTTTCCTATCATCAGTCGACGATGACTTCTCGTTCGCTCGTATTTTCGCTCACTTGTTCTTCGATGACGGATTCTGTCCGCTCTATGTCTAGAGCTTCAACGTCATTAGTTGGTTCGCTAAAATAAAAATAAAACACATAAATCATCACGATAGCATTGAATTTACTCTGCTAGTTGTTTTTGACTTCATTTACGCTATAAAGAAAATCTCTAATCAGTATCGTAACGGCTAATGAAACAAGAGCGTTTTGAGGCTCTGTAGTTTTGTTTTCATAAGTATATCAATTCCATGCTGCATGATGTTTGCTCGAGAGGTAGGCAAATAGGTAAAGCTTGTGCGAGAGTCGCTTTAAGATCTTGAAAAATAATAAAACGTAGCTCACGTGCTAGCTGCGGGCGCGGCGGCCGCACCCAGCGGCAGCGACTGCGGCCGACGCAACCAACGCTCCTCCTTCATAAAAAATAACGATCATAAGATACCATGAAAAAAAATTGATTCATAGGCAGATGACGGTCCTATGTTGTTTGGTCGGATTATGTCACGATGAGCCGTTAGATCACGACTCACGTTAACGTGACAAAATGTTGTGTGTGTCAAGTCTACTAAATAAAATAGGTCTTCTTATGGATCTATTCATCTGATAGTAAGTACTGTTTTTCAGTAATTGTAGCACATATTTGTTTAGAATTATTCCCATTCCTAAAAAAATAATATCAGTGTGGGCTGTCCCTCCTTAGTGCATTAAAAATTGTTAAGTAAGGAGTTGGCGCTCCTTTGTGCATTTAAAGTTAAGTAAGAAGAGAGCGTATTCCCTCTTAAAAGGACGGTAACATACCTGCAGCTCTTTTAACATTGCGAGTGTTCATGGGCGAAGGTAGTTGCTTTCCATCAGGTGACCCGTTTGCTCGTTTGCCCCCTTATTTTATATAAAAAAAGGAGCTAACGCCTTAAACGGCTGCTCAGTTCACCCTATGGTAGAGCCTAGACAGTATCTAACCTGCGGCGTGAGTAGCGCGCTAATGTTAGTCTGCGTGGCGGCGACGCGATGCGACGCGGTCACCGCGCACAACACCTGCTACATGCAGCCCTGCAACTCCACCACCTGGTGACAGACTGCTCAGTTCACCCTATGGTAGAACCTGGACAGTATCTAACCTGCGGCGTGAGTAGCGCGCTGATGTCAGTCTGCGTGGCGGCGACGCGACGCGGTCACCGCGCACAACACCTACCACATGCAGCCCTGCAACTCCACCACCTGGTGACAGACTGCTCAGTTCACCCTATGGTAGAACCTGGACAGTATCTAACCTGCGGCGTGAGTAGCGCGCTGATGTCAGTCTGCGTGGCGACGACGCGGTGCGACGCGGTCACCGCGCACAACACCTGCTACTTGCAGCCCTGCAACTCCACCACCTGGTGACAGACTGCTCAGTTCACCTTATGGTAGAATCTGGACAGTATCTAACCTGCGGCGTGAGTAGCGCTCTGATGTCAGTCTGCGTGGCGGCGACGCGACGCGGTTACCGCGCACAACACCTGCTACATACAGCCCTGCAACTCCACCACCTGGTGACAGACTGCTCAGTTCACCCTATGGTAGAACCTGGACAGTATCTAACCTGCGGCGTGAGTAGCGCGCTGATGTCAGTCTGCGTGGCGGCGACGCGACGCGACGCGGTCACCGCGCGCAGCACCTGCTACATGCAGCCCTGCAACTCCACCACCTGGTGACAGACTGCTCAGTTCACCCTATGGTAGAACCTGGACAGTATCTAACCTGCGGCGTGAGTAGCGCGCTGATGTCAGTCTGCGTGGCGGCGACGCGACGCGACGCGGTCACCGCGCGCAGCACCTGCTACATGCAGCCCTGCAACTCCACCACCTGGTGACAGACTGCTCAGTTCACCCTATGGTAGAACCTGGACAGTATCTAACCTGCGGCGTGAGTAGCGCGCTGATGTCAGTCTGCGTGGCGGCGACGCGACGCGACGCGGTCACCGCGCGCAGCACCTGCTACATGCAGCCCTGCGACTCCACCACCTGGTGACAGACTGCTCAGTTCACCCTATGGTAGAACCTGGACAGTATCTAACCTGTGGCGTGAGTAGCGCGCTGATGTCAGTCTGCGTGGCGGCGACGCGACGCGACGCGGTCACCGCGCGCAGCACCTGCTGCATGCAGCCCTGCAATTCCACCACCTGGTGACAAACATGTTACTGACAGACAAGGAATGCTACAAATTTTAACGAATAAAAATATTTTGTGTTTGGAAAAAAAAGAAATGTTTTTTAATTTATCGGCAATATTATATTATTAAATTTCAGCTGTTACTAAAATTATTATGATAACAATCGCAATATGATGCAATCGCAAGAGTCGTGACAAGCTAGTTTCAGTCTCCTAACCAAATATTTCTAGTGCGCATGAACACAAAATATAGCGAGGCCGTAAGGGAAATTGAAAAAAATCCTTCATCATAATATTTTTTATGATATTACATATAATATATACCTATTAGTTTCTTACCTGGGTTTGCAATGACATACAAGTCTCCATTAGCTGTTTGAGTGCCTCCGAATTATCGTCCATTTCTGCAACCTTGTGCTTAGAATCTGCAATATATTTTGTAATTATTTACTCGTTCTTAGAAGTACGATAAGGAATTTAGGAATATGTGACCACACGTATTTTTTTACTTATTTCAACATTTATCTACATTAATAATAATTTACCTGTGTTTTGAAGTGTAGATACTCTCTTCCACAGAGCATTAATAGCTTGCATCTGAAGCTGTTGTATTTTCCTCTCACTTTCTAAAGCTGCCTTCGTTGCTTCCATGTCACAGGTAAGCCGTCTTTAAATGAAAATAAATGTTATTTAAAAGGCAATAATTATTATTAAAGTCAAGTCGAGCAAAAAAGCGGCACGGCCGTACCATCCTTTTCTCGAACCAATTCAGGCTCTTTTTGACCCCCCTATAACTTCGTAGTGGATTTTCAGTTGCTAAGCAAGCATTGTATAAACACGGTATATTTAAAATTTCATTTCATTTGAACCAGTAGTTTAAGAACTGTAACTTGTTAAACTTTCTTAATTTTGTCACTCACTGACTGACTGACTGACCGATCACCAAAAGTCTAAGGCACTTCTAGCAGACATAGAACCTTCAAATTTAGAATATAATTACCCCCTTACTAATAAACGCTTTATAAGCTTTGAATAGTTATACAGTGTTTTGTCTTCTTCAATCCAATTAAAAATGTCACTTGTGTGACAGGAACAAAACACTGTATAACTATTCAAAGCTTATACAACGTTTATTAGTAAGGGGGTTAGTGTTTAGTGTCTAAATAAGGGAAAACTTAAACATTTCATAATTTCTGTCCACTTTTCTAGATACACTAACTTCGTGAATAACTTTGTAATCCGATACAAATGTATAGGATTACAAGTTACATTTGCAGTTTATGAATCATTGTACCCGTACCATCGATATCTCCGGTATATCATCGGTAGATAGATATCTAGTTAGTGCTTAATGTCTTAATCACGGGAAAACCTAAACATTTCATAATTTCTGTCCAGTTTTCTAGATACACTAACTTCGTGAATAACTTTGTAATCCTATATAAATGTATAGGATTACAAAGTTACATTTGCAGTTTATGAATCATTGTACCCGTACCATCGATATCTCCCGTACGTATAATGGAAGAAATAATAGTTGTAGATAGGTATGTATATATTATATGAGGCACTAGCTTTTGCCCGCGGCTTCGCTCGCGTGGAATTCGAAAATCACGTAAAATACGAATATTCTTGTAAACCTCCTTTGGAAACATGATGTTTTTCCAAGACCAAAAGTAGCCTTTGTTACTCTCCATCCTTTCAACTAAGTCTATGACAAAAATCAAGTCGATTGGTTGCTTCGTTAGATAGAGAGTAGAGACAGGGAGTGGGCTTTGAGAAAAACTGTAGCTCAAGAACAAGAAAAAAACAAGAAAAAAAGGAAGACTACCTACAACAATAAGAAACCAAAAAAACCGGCCAAGTGCGAGTTGGACACGCCCATGAAGGGTTCCGCAGCAGCAATAAGGTTTATTTTTATGAAATTAAAAGGTTTTTGATTTATTTTTATATTTCAGTTGATTAAATGAAAGTTAAATTATGGTTTACCATTTATGACGTATAAAAAAAACTACTTCCTAGATCTCGTTCAAACCAATTTTCGTTGGTAGTTTTTATAGTAATGTACAACATATATTTTTTTTAGACTTGTCATGCCCCTACTTTAGAAGTTAGAGGGGGGAGGACACACATTTTACCACTTTGGAAGAGTCTCTCTCGCAAACTATTCAGGTTAGAAAAAATTATATTAGAAACCTCAATATACTTTTTGAAGACCTATCCATAGATACCCCACACGCATAGGCTAGATGAAAAAAAATTTTTTTTTGATTCAGTTGTGCCTATGGGGACCCCTAAAATTTATTATAATTTTTCCATTTTTGTATCAAAATCTTAATGCGGTTCACAGACTACATCTACTTACCAAGTTTAAATAGTATAGCTCTTATAATTTCGGAGAAAAGTTTCTGTGACATACGGACGGACAGACAGACAGACATGACGAATCTATAAGGGTTCCGTTTTTTGCCATTTGGCTACGAAACCCTAAAAACCAAGTCTCGCAACTCAGTTTTTCTACCGTTAAAAGTTGTGAGATCCATGTAATACCAAGTTGGTTAATTTATTCAGTCCCTACTTAAGGGACCTTTTGTCTCATGGATCTCACAACTTTTTACGGTAGAAAAACTGAGTTGCGAGACTTGGTTTTTTTACAGCATGTTTTTGATGGGATAACGTTTTATCTGTTCCTCGCGTCTTCCTTAGCGCCAAAAAAACAGAAACCGTACATTTTCACGCTATAAAAAGTAGCGTGATTTGTTGTCCAAAAGTTAAGAAAATATATAAAGTGAGAGGTATTAACTGTATGTGCTGTCTCGCTCTTGCCGCCTGTATTGCGTGTAAGATTCTCAGTGTATCCTTGTTTAGGTTTCTGCTCCGATAGCCCCTCCACATCCGCTGTATGGTGACCGCGGCCATTGTTTCCACGCTCATCTTCTTTTGCCGCCTCTGGTTTGATGCCACCTTTAAACAAGTTATATCATGGAGACTAGGCGAGTAGTAGCAACCATCTCTTTTCAATTCTTTATCACGCTTATTTAGTGTGTGTTATATGTTTAATTAAACATCACGTCCGACCACTGACGAGTGACGACGTATAAATATGGCAAACCATAAAATAAGTATGTAAAACGTACTAAGGACGAATGAAATAATATGATTCGAACTATCTTTTCTTGCCATTGACTTATATATTACTAGCATAAGGACCGGGTCAACCGCGCGTTGCAATGATGTCGACGCGTTGGTGTCAAAACACTTCGTTTGGCACCAACGCGACGTCGTCTGTGGTCCGCAGAACGATTCAGGTCTGTCATGTTATAAGTCTATGTACCATAAAAATGCCTAGTTGTATGGTAAAAGGCTGCAAAAATTACGATAAAAAAGTTAAAAAAGCACATGGAATATCTTATCATCGCTAAATATCACGAAACTGTTTAAGCAAAGAAATATTTAATTTATAATTTTAATACCGATGTCCGCCATGGCCCATGGCTACTGTTTTACCAACAATACCGGCGCAACATCGGTAAAACAGCATTCGCTCGCCGCGAATGCTATTTTACCGCCGCCGCACTACGTAGTTCAATCGATTTTTCATAGATGGCTCTCTATTTCCTTGTATGAAGAACCTATTAGCATAATGTTTTAACCCTTCGATCGCGGATTCTTGGAAATGCTATTGTATTCTATTGTTGTCGCGACCACCGGTGCCCGTATGGGGCTTGATGAGTTAATGGGCATATCCTTACATATAAATCAATATTTCTTGCACTGTTTCCACTATATTTCGAACTAAGGCAGGACTAGTTTCTACGCAAAATTAGAAATCATTATTATGCCTTACTCTAGTCTTCATGATTTGATATAAATGAAATGTATAACATTGATATTATGAAAGTAAAAAGTATTACCTTTATATTTTCCAACTTGTCTAGATCAATTTTGTCAGGTTTGTTTATTCCATTAACTTTTTCGCTTTCCAATTTGCTTAGACTTCCTTTACGTTCCATTTTCGACCGCAACTTTGGGGAAGATGTTGCACTTTTCGGCAGTTTGGGCGATCCTTTAATACTTTTGGCAATCTGGGACTTTGGTTTTTCTTCGCTCACGCTGTTATTACTGGACTGTGGAGACGCATTGGAATTGGGCTGTTTCGGTTTTGGTATGGATCTTTGTATATCATAAATCGGGTCTTGATAGTCGGGGCTCATGAGAGATTCCGGAACGGGGACCATTTTCGATGCCGCCTCTAACGATTGGTTGACGACTTTAGGTGGAGTTTGCTCTGTAGAATTTATTTTATTTAAGGTATTTATTTCTGTTGGTACGAGAAGAATTTAGTATAAATAAACCAGCGTTAAAATAGTATGGTTTTATACAAATCCAATCTTGTAGTAAGCACACAAAAAGTAAATCTATATAGCCTGTTAATCCTGCTTTTGCTAAATCACAGGCTTACAAATAAATTACTTTGTACTGCAAATGTTTTTGGCAGTACACAACGCCCGAATGGTTTGTTTTTGACGCATAACTATTTATTGGAATAAATCTTTGTTTCTTTTAAGAGGGCGACTAAAGCAAAAAATCAAACATCGTCCTTTACTCTTTACACTCACGCCCGTCTTTCATATGCCAGATGAAAAAGGACGACGCGGAATCATCGCCAAGTTAGTTTTTTCTTAATAACTCAATAAATATACAACATTTAAAAAATCCGCCACGTCAGTTCCTCGGTGATAGAATTTTATACAATGTGTTAAAATATTAACTCAGCTTATGCATAATATATAAAAAATCGTGAAAATTAGATGCATTTTTTGAGATTTTTTTCTATCGAGAAAATTTTAAGATATCATGTTTTCGCTAGGTCTAGTTCTTCGCTAGGTAGTATCTATGTTTAAAAAATGAAACGGCTTTCATTTTTTTTCGGGGCTTAAAAATTAATTATTATAAAATCGACAATTTTGCGTCGCCTTCTTAAATAAAATTTAGTGCAAGAAAACGAATACTGCAAAAAATGTGTAAGACAATACCGTGTCAACTCAAAGCCTAAAACTTTTTTCTATATAAAATTAGGGGGCACCTGATGGAAAGCAACTAAATTGTGCTTACCATTCTTATCCCTGCGGTCAGCAGTTGGCAGCTCGCCGGAGCAGGACAGCGACATGGCGGCGGCAGGCGAGCTGCAGCGCGCGACGCCGCCGTGGAAGCTAGAACTCAGCCGGTCCGGCGATCGACCCACGTGACGTTGGCCGATACGAGCTGGTGAAATAAGGACTCATGAGTCTCTGATGCATTGACCAACATTTTGAGTATATTATAATGAATCGCGTGTATATAGCCAACACACTAAACGTGCCAGTTGAAGCAACCGCAGATGATATGTCGCAGCGACGTCGTCTGCGGTTGCTTCATGTCGTCCACTGCCAATCGGCACCTTAAATGAGGACTATGAAGCATTGATCGAGAAATAGATGAATGTCACTTGACTGTGTTCAAGCTTTCTTAAACTAGATGTCGCCCGCAACTTTGTTGCGCCTTAACTACATAGATTTTTTCGTCATAAAAATTAGATATCTTTTCCAGGGACTCAAATATCATAATTTATACTTATATTCATACCAAACGTAAAAATCTATTCCCGGTGAATGGTTTCTTTTACTTATTTTCGCATTTACAGTATTAATATGGATTTTATTAAATAATATATTAATTATTATAACACTACTATGTTATAATAATATTTAATAATTCATAAAATAAGAATGATTCAATGTCTACCTTGCATTCTTGGGGATTGTATCTTTGATTTAATAGGGCTGTGGTTTTGGTCCTTCAATTGTTGCTGATGATGCTGCGCCTGTGAAACAAAAATTGACCAATTAAATACAAAACAAAACTTCAAAGCTTCTGAAAACCTCAATATAGGTGCAACCTTAAGATTATTAACTAAGACATATTTTTTTTAAATACTTAAAAAAAACTCTTACTTTACTAAGTATAAGCCTCAGTTTCCTTTGATCCTCAATTTTACGACATATTTTTTTTAAATACTTAAAAAAAACTCTTACTTTACTAAGTATAAGCTTCAGTTTCCTTTGATCCTCAGTTTCTAAAGCATCAGCAGTGAGAGGACAGGAAGAGGCTAAGTACTTGCACAGCTCCTCATGCTGGCCAGGATGAAAATGACGCCCTTTCCCTTGACTGTACAACCATTCCGCTTTGAGGCTAAAAATAATAAAAATAAATTGTAAAATAAACTCATCTCAGATTTAAAAGCTATTAGGAACTTTTACAATGGAATGGCATATGAATTTAATACCAATAGCAACCCTGTCTGCATTCCATAAAATTGTATAATTATAATATAGCATTTAAAGGACCATGAGAAGAAACGTCCCCACCAACCAACAGACTTGAAACAGGTGTCATTCGAAAGATTTACTAGAATAGAGAATTTTTTACTATGGCGACGTCTGTCAAATACGTGGAGTTACAATGCATCTTCATCAAACACGGCGCGGCTCCGTAACCGTGCCCACGACACGACGCCGCTACTGTGACACGTTGCGGAGCCGTACCGTGTCACAGTGGTGCGAACGGTGCACCACACGACTTTATTCAGGGCGAAACATCAGAAAAAATTGCATTCCAAACGTAAAAATGAGTGACGACGCCGCGCCGTCTTTGATGGTGACGCGGCCTTAGGGCTTCCACACATAAACACGATACGGCGTCGTTTCACGATACGACGTCGCGTCTCTTCTGCTGTTAATAAGAAAACAAAGAAAGAAAAGACAGATACTCAGAACTCAGAAGATACTGGATCCACTCATTTCTTTCAACCATGAATAACTTTATAAAGAAATACAACGCCTTAAAAATAAACCACAACAACTTATATTATTGTTTTTAATATTTTTTTCTCTTTTACCTACACATTTCCTTAGTGTGCAATAAATAGATTGAGAATATGGAGATCATATTATTATTGTCTTCAATTAAATCGTCATTTGTTTACGTGAAAATAAAAACCGGCACAGTGCGTATCAGGCCACGTGCAATATAGGTAGTAGGGGTAGTACCGCTAGTTTTTGGTAATTTTTGTATGGTCGATGAATGTACATATTTTATAACATGTTTTTCTAACCAAAAACATCATCTCAGTTATGTACAAAGGAATTTGAACGAAAAGTTCCTTTATACTTCTCCGAATACATTTTTTTAGTGATGAACTATCACTCAATAACTTATGGTACATAGCCGTGATAGTTTTCCTTTTAAATTCAGCGTATTTACTACTCTCGTGAATTTTTTCACATTTCCAGAAGCAACTGTTTAGCTGATATAGATATTCTGTATCAGCTAAACAGACTTAGAATATTAGATATAAGAGGGGGATACACTAGACTCTTAACGATTTTTTCTACTTTAAACTTCATATTTCACAAATGGATCCCTGAAACGGAAAATGATCTTTGAATACTCGTAATATTTTTAAAAAACCTATCCAACGACATCCCACACGATGGAGTGGACGCGAAAAAAAAAATCCCCGCTTGATGTGTAGGGGAGGAACCAAAAAAATTTTTTTTAAAGATTTTACATACCATTTTTTCGGCATCATTAATATTTAAATATGCATTCATACCAAATTATGGCTTTGTAGGCCCATAGTCTCCGAGCAAGACCGCGAACAGACAGACAGGCAGACAGACGGACGAACAGACCGAAACTATAAGGGTTCCTTGTTGACTACGGAACCCTAATATGCTTTTTGTTTGTAGAAAAAAGTGATTTTTTGTTCAAAAATAAACACATTTTTTGTTGGCGAAAAGTTGATTTTTTTAAAAAACCCAATTGATTTTGAAACTAACACAGGTACTTGAGACTTTCCTGGGTCCAAGTGAACAAATCGAGACGCATCCCATGGCTGTTGAAGGGTGGGGACAGGGTTCATACAAAATCCCCCAAGGTCCTTTGGCACTACAATATTTACAAAGTGAAGTAATAAAATTATTAATTTCAATTATATTACATACCTCTCTATAGCACTAACAACAAAGCCATCTATGTATTTCACACTCATTATCCAGTTGAGAACAAATGGGCGATAGTCAAATCCACTGAAATATGTGTGTTAAGAAAATATTGCATTGAGATTTTATTATAACACTTTTTGTAGCTAGTTAGACCTCCAAATAGTGTTAATGTGATCGAAGGTTGTTGCACTTATTTCTATACTTTACTATTGAATTTAATCTTGCTATGTAAGATTTTCTTACTATTTCTTTTCATAAATAGTTTTAAAAGTACAATACTCAATCTGTCCATAGTTTTATACCTTAAAGTTAAGGCAGCCTCATCAAAACATTATTTTATGATTAAAAGGATACAGTTTGTCTTTCCCAGCCAGAGCCACACAAGGATTACCCTGAATGGTGATCGCTTCCAAGTCCCCGAGATGAACCAAATGACAAACTTCATTCAAATCCTCTATTTTGTTATGAGCTAGACCAAGATGTGTTAAATTGGATGGCAAATATCGGTCACACTGTCCAAGGTCAGTTATCCTATTGCGTTCTAAATTTAAATGCTGAAAGAAAGATTTTGTTGCTTACTAAGAAGAATGCTTTTAAATGTCCCTACTTGCTTGTATTTAATTACCTTCAGATTCTTCATATAAGAAATATCAGCTATGAAGGATATCTGGTTGGTAGATAGATCCAGATGTTCCAAGTGTATGTTATGGTTTAAATGCTCAATAGATTTAATATTATTACCTGTAAATTATTATTAGTCTTGTTAGAATATTAGTTCCATGTACATCAGTTTTCTTAATGCTAGTAATCTATACTAATATTATAAAGCGGAAGAGTTTGTTAGTTTGTTTGTTTGAACGCGCTAATCTCAGGAACTACTGGTCCGATTTGAAAAATTGTTTCAGTGTTAGATAGTCATTTATCGAGGAAGGCTATAGGCTATATTTTATCACGCTAAGACTAATAGGAGCGAAGAAATAAAGGAAAATGTGAAAAAAACGGGGGGAAATTATTTGAAAGGGCTTATTTGAACGCGCTAATCTCAGGAACTACTGGTCCGATTTGAAAAATTCTTTCAGTGTTAGATAGCCCATGTATCGAGGAAGGCTATAGGCTATATTTAATTACGCTAAAACTAATAGGAGCGAAGAAATAGAAGAAAATGTGGAAAAAACAGGGGAAATTATTTGAAAGGGGGAAATTATCTCATGAACTACTAGAGCAATTTTTCTGTTATTTGGGTCAGATAAGAAGTAGACCACGTGAAGGATCATAGGCTATTTTTTGTAGACTGATTTGTCTGTGAAATATCTAATTTACGCGGGCGAAGCCGCGCGGAACGTCTAGTGTGAATATAATATATTTATATGTATATTTTTATTTCTTATTATACATATCAAATTAAATTACTTCCTTAAGTACCTTTTTATCATACTTATAATAAAAGCCTTTATTACTTATTAAGCCTTAATTAGCAATCAATGATATTAAAGTGCAACTTTATAGTTATATATTCTTTATACAATCAACTTTTTGTTTCATTACTTACCAGCTAATTTTAAAACTTTTAAATATGTCATTTCTTTCAGACCTTCAATTTGTAGAATACCATTATTGTTCAAAGCTAGAACTCTTATGTTGGTCAAACGAGATACACCATGCATACGGAGAAGAAAATTATTACATATTGAGAGCTAAAAAAGAACCACAGCTTAGAACGAGTAATGTGATAACGGTATTTACATAAATAATTAATGTAAATAAGTGCAACTTCAAGTACACATAATTTGTAATGCTGGCTAAGAGATTTATGTAGGTAGCATATTTACATTTTCAACTCGACTGTATGTGTCGATGTTATCTAGTCGTTGTAATTCATTTTGATCAAGTATTAAATTAATAATTGTTTGAGATTCGTCTGGAGGCGCTTTCTCTATTTTCTTCAGCCCACGCCTCGATAAATCAAGTGTTTCATTGTTAGTGCCATCTGCAAGCGAATGTAAATTATCAGTAAGGCAATGTCTTGTGAATAAATAAACCACTTGAACAAAACACCTTACCCATTTTTGTTCTTTTAAATCATTGTTTTTATGTTTTCAAACTGATGATGCACTTTTGTTACAAAAAACAACAGTTTTCGATTGATTTGACAGTGACGTAAGGAAGTCGATAAATTGACAGTGTCAGTCGAACTGTCAGTGTCATTTTGAACCCGCTCTTAATCATCTTTTTAGGGTTCCGTAGTCAACAAGGAACCCTTTAAATATAGGTCTACCAGAATCTGATGACAAAAAGTGAGAAAGTATAGGTAATTGGAAGAAAACATTTTGATCCTTTTTTAACCCCCGACAGAAAAGAGGGGTGTTATAAGTTTGACGTGTCTGTCTGTCTGTGTGTGTGTCTGTCTATGGTATCGTAGCATCCAAATGGGTGGACCGATTTTGATATTGTTTTTTTGTTTGAAAGCTGACATGATCGAGAGTGTTCTTAGGTATAGTTCATCATCATCAGCCTGCTTATTGCTGGAAAATCATGGTTTAGGTTCGTGATAGGCCGATTAGCAACTTGCACTCGTTTGATGGGTTTTATATTTTGCATTCTGGTTCGTGACACTTATGAAAAGGCATAACACATTAATGCAAGCATCACCTGGTAATCAGTAGGATACCCAACTCCACACCAACTTAAATCGCCTGTGTGTCAGCAAAAATCCAGTGTGAGCGATTCTCGTGTGTCACCGACGCGAGCCGAGTAAGTTCGCGAACTTAAAACCCGCCTGCTTTAAGTTCGTACGTCTTAGAAAATTGTATGCGTACCTAGATCATAAAGTTAATATACCTAGCGGAATAGAGAAACAAAGACTGCGTGGCAAAAAGATACGTGTGCGGTGTGATACATGACAGCAGAACTCTTTTTTTGACGTCCAGTCGGCACTTATCGGCACGTTGACAATTTAATCTCATAGAATCACTGACCTCCATTCACTGACCTCCATTATACAAGTACGCTGGACCTATGATACCCACTTTTTTTTGTGCCTATTTGAAGCGGAATCAGCGCCCCCAGTGAGCGGGAAGAGAACTAAATTTGACGTAACTTGCAAATGGCCGCTTAATTGTTATTGGTTGTCATCACTAGTATCAGTTCCAAATACTCCCACTACTGCTATCAGCGCCAATATGGCGACTTTCAAACGTCATTTTTACGTCAAATCATAGACAAATATATTTGGTCAATGGTCAAATTTAGTTCCTATCCCTCCCATCGGGGGAGCTGATTCCGCTTCAAATTGGCACAAAAAATAGCTGTCATTTCAAAGGGTATCATTAGTCCAGCGTACTTGTATAATGGAGTTCAATGCCTCCATTATACAAGTACGCTGGTCCTATGATAGGTACCCACTTTTTTTTGTGCCTATTTGAAGCGGAATCAGCGCCCCCAGTGAGAAGGAAGAGAACTAAATTTGACGTAACTTGCAAATGGCCGCTTAATCGTTATTGGTTGTCATCACTAGTATTAGTTCCAAAAACTCCCACTACTGCTATCAGCGCCAATATGGCGACTTTCAAATTCTGTGTTTTACGTCAAATTTAGTTCCTATCACTCACATAGGAGGAGCTGATTCCGCTTCAAATAGGCACAAAAAATAGCTGTCATTTCAAAGGGTATCATTAGTCCAGCGTACTTGTATAATGGAGGTCAGTGCATAGAATAGGGATGATGACAAGGTCAAAGATTATCGAATTTTGTTAATAAAATAAATAAATCACGGTAAAAAATAAGTGTTCCCAAAATTTCAGCTTGATAGCATTTGTATTTTTTTTTGTTATGCGCCTTCAAAGTTGGATAATCAAGTCGTTTTTTTTTTCAATTAAATTTCTTAATATTTGTATATTATTCGATAACTTATGCAATTAAAAGCAACTTTTGTTATGAAACCACTTTCCTAAACGCAATATTTAATATACCTACCGAACAAAGTTCTCTCCCGATGCGTACAAACTACGAAAGAGTGACGTCATTCTTTCGTAGCACTTTGTATGGAGCGTTTCGGGCAGGTCTATTTTATGAGATGTTTGAATTGTCATATCTTGGTGAATTTTTAAGCTATCAGAGTCATTCTTTCAGCGATGTTTCTATTTTTTAAGGGTCTTTCAATTACCAATAAGAAAAAAAATTAGTCATCATGCCTATTCATGTTCAATCCATAAAGTTAATATACCTAGCAGAATAGAGAAACAAAGGCCTGAGCAAGCGAGATGTCACTATCAGTAACACTGCGTGGTAAAGAGACGCGTGATTTGAGGTGTGCAAACTGTTTTTTCATCTGTTTGACAGTCTGTCTGACCATGTCGGCACGTTGTCAATTTGAGCTTTCAGAAAAATTGTAATTTTTAAGTAAAATAGTGAATAATTTTGAGAAATACTGCTCTAGAAACATGGTTACTTGTTCAGTGATTGATTGTGGTACAACACAACGAAAAAACCTGGACAAATATTCATTTTACAGGTTAATTATTCTACATCGACAGGACCTAATTTTAAGTTTATTTTTGCCAATTCCCTACGAGTTATTGGTATTGATTTTGATAATTCGCTTCTATATATGTTTATTTATATGGAAAACATAACTTGACTAGCCGTGGTGTACAATTTAAGGATATTTTGTGTAAACAATTTTCATCTATTTTACACTAGGGCTGCATCAGGTTATCGATAAGTAGTATCGATATGAATATATTTTTTTAGTTATGCTAATTATCTAGGAATGTTGACATGAGAACATAACCTATCCGTAGTTTATTATTAGTTTATATTAATATACTATCATAATTCATACATAATTTATCGTTTTTACGGTTCCGCACCCAAAGGGTAAAAACGGGACCCTACTACTAAGACTTCGTTGTCTGTCCGTCTGTCCGTCCGTCCGTTTGTCCGTCCGTTCGTCCGTCCGTCCATCCGTCCGTCCGTCCGTCTGTCTGTCTCCAGGTTGTATCTCAAGAATCGCTATAGTAATAGAATTCTGAAATTTCCACAGATGTATACAGATGATATATTATTGTGTTAAAAAAAGAAAGTAATATGTAACAGTAATAGCCATTTTTTTGTTATAGATCAAGATAAAGCCTAGGCGCACTGTGTCCTCGTAAGCTTACAGAGACATTGTACCACCAGAGTTAGCCACATGTATAGTGTATACCGTCGTCATCGCAATTTACGTCCGCACCAACGCTGCCACAACTGTCTTCACCATCGACCTCCTTTCAACTAGAATTGATATCAAGAGAAAAGAAGCTTAATATATCTAAATGCACTAATTTACAAGATAAATTAAAAAACAAGCAGCTACTTATTCGAAATCTAAGGGCATAAAATAAACGCACAAAAAATAAAGTTATAACAACAATCAGGTGATCGGCCTGCATTGTACTAACCAATCTTGGAAATAACATGTTTCCAACGCGGGAATCGAACCCACGACCTCCGAGTCAAGAACTGCGCCCTAAACCACTGGACCACGGAGGCGTGATCATCAATTAGTATTCTAACTGTTGCTTCTCAATACATTTTGGATAACGTGTAGCAGTACACGTTCGTCGCCGATTGAAACAAAGAAAACTACGCTCTGAAAAGAGCGCCCGCCGTCTTTGTATACGTTCGTAGAAGATTGAAACACAGAAGAAAATCGTTCTGCAAAGAACGCACGTTCGTATACATGACGAGAGAAACAATAACCGCCACGGAGGCGGCCTGTCCGTGTAATATTAAGTGCATGTGCACCGGACATGAACCGGCCCTGAAAAGGGCGTTTTTCTAATAAGAATTCTTCGCAACACTTCACTACGCGTCTTCACATCGAGGCTACGTCGAGCGAGGAATCTTCGCGGCGTAGCTACAGACTTCATGGCGTTGCAGAGCTTCAGATCTTCACAAAATGGCGGCACAAGTACTATTATTACCGGCGCGGCGGCGAGCGACAGCGAGACGACGTCGGTATGAAGCGCGCACGCGAACTAATTTCGCGGGCCGCGAGATCCCGTATTTATACTCGAGCGACGACAGCGCCGCGAACCGCGGCGCAGTGATTCTCCCGCGCAGCCAATCACGATCGATCTTTTGTTAATATTTTTATTCCTTTCTAATAGTTTTCTCTTTCTGCCTTTGTGAATATTTTTTATCTCTTTCTTTATGTCTCTCTCTAAATTGTAACAGCCAATAGAAATTAATCTTTTAACTTTTGTACAGTTTTAGAATAATAATAATTATGTAAAATTTTGTATATAAGCAGCACAAATCTCTCAATAAACCACTTCAGTTCACCACAGTAAATCGAGTTTTACTCTTTACTCCTCCGACCTCTAGTGAACTCTTAGAGAGACCAACCGGTCCTCTAAACTGGTGACCCCGTGAACAACAAGCAACCTCTGCTGGAAGAAACTCTGCTAAGAGGAAATTCTGCCCGACGACGCTGCACCTCGAATCGCTGCACCACCGCAAAAACGTGCACCACAATGGAACCCAGAGGCGAATCCCTGCCCGAAACCTCGGCACTCACCAGCAACCCGGCGCTATCATCAGCATCATCACAGGAGATCGCCGGCATCGCACTCTCCATGAGGATACCACCTTTCTGGAGGGACAAACCCAGGCTCTGGTTCGTCACGTTCGAAGCAGCCACCGGCAGTCTACAGAAGAATCAAAGCCAGCTCTCCCAGATGGTCATCGCTCGTCTAGAAAAGGAGGACATCGAACAAATCGCCGACCTGCTTTACAACCCGCCAGAGAAGAACGAATATCAAGCTCTCAAGGACCGGCTCATCTCCGCATACGAAGAATCTGACAGCCGGCAGTTTCAACAGCTGCTGTCAGACATGGAATTAGGGGATCAGAAACCATCACAACTTCTCAGACGTATGCGAAACCTGGCTCGCAACAAGGTCCCCGATTCCACCCTACAGCTCATGTGGGCCAATCTCCTCCCTACAAATATTCGCTCCGTCCTGGCCGTCAGCGAAACATTCCAGTCGAAGACCACACTCGACGAGCAAGCAGCGCTAGCCGACAAGATCATCGAGCAGTCAAATGTAAATACTGTAAATAGCTCCGCGTCAACATCATCAAACATCGAGTGCCTGCTTATAGAAGAAGTAAGAAAACTATCTCTAGAGGTCGCCGAACTAAAAAAACAACAGTACAACAACAATAATTATAGAAGAGGACACTATCAACGCTCAAGATACAGATCGACATCCCGATTCCGGCAACGGTCAACTTCGCGTCCACGGTCTGCATCACCATCGCCATTCTGCTACTACCACAGCAGATTCGGTAAAGAAGCTCGAAAATGTACACAACCGTGTACATTCAACAACAAGTCGGAAAACTAGACAGAACGTTGGCAGCGGCGGAATCCGGCGTTCACAACAAACAATACCGCCTATTCGTCACGGACAAGACTACGAATCTCACTTTTTTGGTAGACACGGGTGCCAATATATCCGTCATACCGAAAAAGAAAGGCGTACATCTTCAGCCGCTACCTTTTCAACTCTACGCCGCCAACAACACCATCATACCGACATACGGCGAAAAAACACTAGAGCTCAACATCGGACTTCGCCGACCTTACAAATGGAAGTTCATCGTCGCCGCAGTATCGAAGCCAATCCTCGGTGCCGACTTCCTGCAACACCACGAACTGATTGTCGACTTAAAAAATCGAAGACTCGTCGACGGGAGAACCAGTCTGCACATCAACGCACCTGGACGCTACACGGACGTACCTACTGTCCGTAGTGTCGACAGCACGCAGTCGTACCACGACATACTAGCAGACTTCCCCGGCATCACACGATTAACTGCGATGAACATCACGCCGAAACACAACGTCGAACATTTCATCGAGACGTCCGGGCCACCACTACATTGTCGAGCCCGACCACTACAACCGCATCGCTACAATCAAGTCAAGAAAGAATTCGAAAATATGATGCAACAAGGTCTCTGTCGTCCCAGCAAAAGCGCCTGGTCTTCTCCGCTTCACGTCGTACCGAAAAAGAACGGCGACATAAGGGTGTGCGGCGACTACCGACGACTAAACGCAGTTACAAAGCCCGACCGCTACCCTATTCCCCGACTACGAGACTTCACTTTTCAACTCGCCGGAAAAACTATATTCTCGACTATCGATTTGAACCGAGCCTACCAGCAGTTGCCTGTCCACGAAGAAGATATCGAGAAGACAGCAATCATCACACCATTCGGCCTATTCGAGTTCCCGAGAATGTGTCCCGGCCTTAGAAACGCAGGCCAGACATTCCAACGTTTTATACACGAAATACTACAAGGCTACGACTTCGTATTTTCGTTCATCGACGACTTGTTGATCGCATCAAGCAGCGAAGAAGAACATCGCCAACATCTGCGGTGTGTTCTTCAACGTCTAGAAGAAAACGGAATCACAATCAACCCGGCCAAATGTGTACTCGGAAAAAACGAAGTAAAATTCCTCGGCTTCAGCGTAAACAGCGACGGGATCAAGCCGCCACAAGATAAATTACAAGCAATCGAAGATTTTCCATTACCGAAGAATATAGAAGAACTACGACGATTTCTCGGTATGCTAAATTTCTACCGAGACAGCATTCCGAACGCCGCTACAATTCAAGCTCCGCTACACGCATACTTACACAATGCGAAAAAGCGAGACAAAACACCGATCGAGTGGAACGAAACGTCGAAAGAAGCATTCATAGCATGCAAAAATAGCATCAAAAACGCTGTTTTGCTTGCCCATCCGAACCATAAAGTACCGATCGCAATATTCTCCGACGCCTCGGACACCGCAGCGGGAGCTGTAATTCAACAATACAATAATAACAAGTGGCAACCACTCGGCTACTTCTCGAAGAAATTTACTACAGCGCAGACGAAGTACAGCACCTACGATCGCGAACTTCAAGCTATCTACATGTCAGTAAAATACTTCAGAAAAATATTCGAGGGCCGAGAACTCATCATATTCACCGATCACAAGCCATTGACATTCGCCCTACAGAAGAAAACATCGACATCGGAAACTCCAAGAAGAACTCGGCAACTACTATTCATCTCCGAATTCACGCACGACATTCGTCATATCAGCGGAAAAGATAATATCGTCGCAGACACATTCAGCCGCATCGAAACTATCAACACGCCGTCAGCTGTAAACTATGAAGAGTTATCTCGCGCGCAAGAGCGAGATAGCACGCTACCTACACTCTACAGCCAAGAAAACTTAAGTTTCAAAACAACAACGCTACCTAACTCCGATATCAAGATAGTATGCGAAACATCAACAAAATACGTTCGTCCATACATTCCGCAAGACTTTCGACGCGCCGTGTTCGACTCAATTCACAACATCAGTCATCCCGGAACAAAAGCATCAAGAAAACTCATCGCACAAAAGTTCTTCTGGCCGTCTATGAACTCCGACATAAGCGAGTGGACGAAAACCTGCATACAGTGTCAGCGAAGCAAAATACAACGTCATACATCGAGCGCCGTATCGACATTTCCACAAGTCGATCGTTTTCAACACACGCACATCGACATTGTCGGACCGCTACCTACAACAGCGACTGGTCATAGATACCTACTTACTATGATCGACCGCTCGACAAAATGGCCTGAAGCTGTACCGCTTACCGAGATCACCGCTGAAACTGTCGCAAGAGTATTCTACGAGCAATGGATAGCGAGATTCGGTTGTCCGACTACAATAACAACCGATCAAGGACGCCAGTTCGAGAGTCAGCTGTTCGTCAACTTAACACGTTGTATGGGAATCGAAAAAACCCGTACAACGCCGTATCACCCGCAATCTAACGGCATGATCGAGCGCTGGCATCGAAGTCTCAAGAACTCGCTAAAATCAAGACTTATCAACAGCAATACATCGTGGATCGACGAGATACCTACAGTTTTACTCGGACTGCGCGCCGCCATACGAGAAGACACCGGAGTCAGCGCCGCAGAACTAACCTACGGCCGTAACTTACGATTACCGGCCGACTTCTTCGAAACAACATCATCATCATCAGTATCGAGCCCAGATCATACCTACATCGAGCAACTGAGAAAAAACATCAACTCTCTCAAGCCGAAAAACGATGTACATCGCCACGGTAATCAACGCAACATTTTCATACATCGTGATCTACTTACGTGCGAATACGTATTTTTACGTAACGACGCCGTAAGAAAACCACTTCAAACACCGTACGACGGGCCGTACAAAGTCCTTCGACGTGAAGAAAAATACTACGTCATACAGCTACCCGATCGCACAGCAACAGTATCCATCGATCGTTTGAAGCCCGCCTACATACTGAGTGAAGATTACCTCGGCGAGTCAACGAGCAATGTACAACAGTCACCGGTAATTACCAACTTACCAAATACCAATTTACCTGTTACCTTACCTTCACATACCAATAATTTACCTCAAAATACCTCAGTACCTTTACCCGTTACCTCATTACCTTTACCTGTTACCTCAAAACCATTACCAAGTGCAACACCAGTCAAGCAGAAGACACCAGCAAGTCCAGCACAGAAGACAACAAGAACGGGCCGTGCCGTCAGACTGCCGGTGCGCTTCGCTTGAGGGGGAGCACTGTAGCAGTACACGTTCGTCGCCGATTGAAACAAAGAAAACTACGCTCTGAAAAGAGCGCCCGCCGTCTTTGTATACGTTCGTAGAAGATTGAAACACAGAAGAAAATCGTTCTGCAAAGAACGCACGTTCGTATACATGACGAGAGAAACAATAACCGCCACGGAGGCGGCCTGTCCGTGTAATATTAAGTGCATGTGCACCGGACATGAACCGGCCCTGAAAAGGGCGTTTTTCTAATAAGAATTCTTCGCAACACTTCACTACGCGTCTTCACATCGAGGCTACGTCGAGCGAGGAATCTTCGCGGCGTAGCTACAGACTTCATGGCGTTGCAGAGCTTCAGATCTTCACAAAATGGCGGCACAAGTACTATTATTACCGGCGCGGCGGCGAGCGACAGCGAGACGACGTCGGTATGAAGCGCGCACGCGAACTAATTTCGCGGGCCGCGAGATCCCGTATTTATACTCGAGCGACGACAGCGCCGCGAACCGCGGCGCAGTGATTCTCCCGCGCAGCCAATCACGATCGATCTTTTGTTAATATTTTTATTCCTTTCTAATAGTTTTCTCTTTCTGCCTTTGTGAATATTTTTTATCTCTTTCTTTATGTCTCTCTCTAAATTGTAACAGCCAATAGAAATTAATCTTTTAACTTTTGTACAGTTTTAGAATAATAATAATTATGTAAAATTTTGTATATAAGCAGCACAAATCTCTCAATAAACCACTTCAGTTCACCACAGTAAATCGAGTTTTACTCTTTACTCCTCCGACCTCTAGTGAACTCTTAGAGAGACCAACCGGTCCTCTAAAAACGTAATATATTTATTACTTATGTTAGAAAAAATATAAGTAAATTTAGAGCTAAAATTGACATTCACTGTAGATACACCAGAAATAAGCACAAGCTAGATTTGCCAGTGATCAGACTTAGTAAAGTCAGTAAATCTTGTAAATGTCAATGTATACGCCTTTACAATTATAACATCCCAGAAAACGTTCAAAATCTTTCCATTAATACATTTACAAAAGTAGTCATAGAACGTTTGTGTGTCAAATCCTATAATTATAAGGTCTAAGGGTCAGGCCACAACACTGCGTTGCGGCGTCGCATCGCAAAAACAACCTTAGAAAAGCAATGTAGTTTTTCGCAATGCGACGTCGCAACGCAGTGTTGTGGCCTGGCCCAATGATTTTATAAACTATTTTTGTACTACAAAAATTTTTAATGATAAAAGTCATATTTTACTCCAAAACTACAATTGTAGTGTAAACAATTTTCATCTATTTTACACTAGGGCTGCATCAGGTTATCGATAAGTAGTATCGATATGAATATATTTTTTTAGTTATACTAATTATCTAGAAATGTTGACATGAGAACATAACCTATCCGTAGTTTATTATTAGTTTATATTAATATACTATCATAATTCATACATAATTTATCGTTTTTACGGTTCCGCACCCAAAGGGTAAAAACGGGACCCTACTACTAAGACTTCGTTGTCTGTCCGTCTGTCCGTTCGTCCGTTTGTCCGTTTGTCCGTTTGTCCGTTTGTCCGTCCGTCCGTCCGTCCGTCCATCCGTCTGTCTGTCTCCAGGCTGTATCTCAAGAACCGCTATAGTAATAGAATTCTGAAATTTACACAGATGTATACAGATGATATATTTATACGTGGGAGAGCCATGCTTCGGCACGAATGGGCCGGCTCGACCGGAGAAATACCACGTTCTCACAAAAAACCGGCGTGAAACAGCGCTTGCGCTGTGTTTCGCCGAGTGAGTGAGTTTACCGGAGGCCCAATCCCCTACCCCATTCCCTTCCCTACCTTCCCCTATTCCCTTCCCTTCCCATCCCTACAAAACTGTTTAAGATAAAAGTCATATTTTACTCCATAATTACAATTTTATTATATTATATCTATGCAGTTTTATTTTATCCCATTTTATTTTATTTTTTTGTCGAATTACAACTTACAAGATGTATGTAGGTACATCACTAACACGCACACGTAAACATAATTGTATACACAGATGTAAATCAATGAGGCATTTTCTTATTTTTTTAATTTGTCAAGCAGTTTTCATTTTAGTAACTAGATGGCGTATGGGTAGACAACGCGTCGCGACGTCTGGTGGAGATCAAAAAAAGAACACAACCCATTTTGTAGTCCATAGATTTTTTTTAAATTCGCCCTGGTTAGTCCATAGATAATACAGTATACCTATATACGAGATTGTAGTCTTTACTCTATGGAATTCTATAGTTTATGGTTTATGGCGGCGTTGTGTTGGTGAGGTTAGCGATTTTGTAGAAATATTTGTTATTATTTTATGTTTGAATGACATGACGATACCTAAAATGGTGTAAATTACAAAGAAAAGTACATAATGAATCACTAAAGATCGTATTTAGCATAACATTCATTCAGTAATAGTGATTTTTTGTGGACGCGTTAGTTGACACTTCTCGAAAGTAAATTACCAAAAAAAATATTTGAATCTTACTGCTAGCCCGGCCTATTTATTCTATTTTCACATGGAGTTGTAAATTCCTGCATTTTTGTATATTTACAGTAGTAAAATGCGACCGAATCCTGTCATCTATTTATAGACTTCACTGTGTTACCTTTTTAGGCGGGAGAATGGCTTTGGTGAGAAGTCTGAGACCTACCCAGGTTCTGTCTGCTATACTTATCGTGAGGATTCTGTCTGTGTTTGTTGTTCAGACATGGTATGTGCCAGATGAATATTGGCAAACATTAGAAGTTGCTCATAAACAAGCATTTGGCTATGGAGCCCTTACCTGGGAATGGCAAAAAGGCATAAGAAGCTACCTGTACCCAAGCATTGTGACTGCTTTGTATTACCTGCTGAAGGTTACTAATTTGGATTATCCTGAAGCATTGGTATGTATGTCTGTAATTAAAAAAAATGATTACAAAAAAGAGCTCTTCTCTTAGGGCCAGGCAACAACACTACGTTGCGGCGTCGTATCCCAAAAACAACCATTGAAAAGCAATGTATTTTTGCGATGCGACACCGCAATGCAGCGTTGTGGCCTGGCCCTTAGTAGTCATAGTCTTTAGACATTTTCCTAGCCTTTTCAGTATGTAGATTAATCTATAACAAGTAACCAAAATAATACAAATGAATGTGATTAAAATAGTTCCCTGTTTTTTTTCAGATATTATTGCCACGAATTTTACAAGCTATTATAAGCTCAGCAGCTGATTACAGTTTTTACAAATGGTCTGGTAATCGAAAATGGGCTTTATTCTTAATCCTGACTTCATGGTTTTGGTTCTACACATGTAGCAGGACTCTCTTACAAACACTGGAAACTGCCTTAGTAGCAATTGCTCTATCCTTGTTCCCATTCAAAGAAGGAAAACTTTCACACTATCAAAAAGGTAACTTTTTTTTTAAATTTTAATAGAAAATACTTAACTATATAATTAGGGTAACACAACAGCTATTTCCAGTTCAAAGATCACATAAACAAGCATTAAAATTAGACTTGAAGAGGGAGTGATGCAGCACTTTTTTTATTTATTTATCTTATCTTGCTTTTTTTATTTTAGAGGACAACAGATGGATTTGGCTGGCCTGTATATCTGTGTTTGTGAGACCCACATCGGCTCCTCTGTGGATTGTTCTGGGTCTTTATAACTTGGTGACTACAAATCAGGGTCGTCCAAAGCTATTGCTGCAGACTTGTCTGCCAATAGGGTAAGACTTTTTATCCTGTATGCAATAACTTTTATGCAAATAGTTGTTGCTTTGTTGTTTCTGTGATATTTTTTTTTTGCTTTTTTTAAGTGTATATTTTTTTAATTTCAGGGTCTTAGCAGGTGGGGCACTTGTGGCACTGGACTCATATTTTTATGGAAAACTTATAATTACTCCTTGGGAATTTTTCAAGTTAAATGTGTTGAAAGATATTGCATCTTTCTATGGCAAGCATCCATGGTAAGTGATTTTTGACTAATTAAAAAAAGTTTGAATTTTTAATGATTAACTTTTATTAAATTCCAGAGAAATTTGAATATTCATTAATGATTATGTAAACAATTCTTCAAATACTATTTTAACTTGATTTTTTTAACATAAATGTTTTCAGGCATTGGTATATTACTCAAGGTCTGCCTGCTGTATTGGGAATAAATATATTTCCTGTTGTTTGGGGTATTTCTAAGATTTTAAGAAGACCAAAGGAGAATAAAATAGGCACTCTGTTACTATCCGCAGCTGCATTACATGTTGCTCTTCACAGGTAATATTTAAACATATATGGTATTAACAAAATTTTAACTTGATTGTGTAATTCAAGTTTTTTGAGTGTTATATTATATTATGAATTTAAATTAAGTTATTATTATTTGTTTACTCTGATATAACCATTTATTATGTTAATGTTTTGTATTTTAGCTACATACCTCACAAAGAGTTCAGATTTGTTTTGCCATTGCTGCCAATTTTGCTGTATATTGCTCAGGATGTTATTGTCCCATGGAGCAGAAAGGCAGAAAAGTAAGTTACACAGCAAAATCATACTTATTACTATCTAAATCAGAATGTCAGATCATATGTTTCTTAGAGAAATATAAAATAATCTTACCTTTATATCAAAATGGGTTATAATTATATATTTTTTCTTGAATGGTGCATTCAGGGAAAAATTGACATCAATTTTCTTATTTCAGATGGCAACTTTACACCTTGGCATTAGCATTACTTGTTGGAAATGCTGTTCCCGCAGCATATTTCGGATTGATTCACCAAAAAGCAACTCTGGAGGTGATGCCTCTGTTACGTGAGAATATTTCAAACAACAGAACTTCGATTTTGTTCGCTATGCCTTGCCATTCGACGCCATTATACAGGTAACTTCAGATTTGTTCTAACTTTTATAACTGTTAGGGCGTCCGCGTCGGGGGAAAGTATATCAACAGCTTGTTACATCTCTCGCCCGCGCCAGTTAAGCGCCGATCACATATTTACCCTCCATACTGTTGTTAAAGTGTTACAGTGCATTAAAACAGTGTAGGTTTTGTATTTACTATTTCTTAGTATCCCATTCATGTGTCAATGTTTTAAACAGTTTATCAGCAGCATTAAGCAGCAAAGTAGTAAATATTTTTTTTTTTTGTTTGCATTAAATCCATACTAATATTATAAATGTGAAAGTGTGTCTGTCTGTCTGTTACCTCTTCACGTCCCAACTGCTGAACCAATTTATCTGAAATTTGGTATGGAGATACATTGTGTCCCAGGAAAGGACATAGGATACATTTTATCCCGGAAAAACGGTTCGGTTCTTGCACGATAAAAGAATTTTGGCGCAACAGAATCGCGGGCGTCATTTAGTCACGTATAAATGCATACCATTCTTATATTTCAGCCACCTCCACGCGAACGTGTCAACTCGCTACCTGTCTTGCGACCCGCCGCCGCCGGGCGAGACGTACGAATCCGAGGCGTTCTTCAACAACCCCAACCGGTGGTGGGCGCGCGAGTTCGCCGTCCGCCAGCCCGCGACCCTCGTGGTACTGTTCGACGTGCTGCGCGGCCGTCTCGACGCGCTGCGAGACTACCGCCTGCTGCACGAACTGCCGCACACACAGGTATGTATATAACGTAAAATAAACTGTTTTAATTCATTACAATTTGATGTTAAAACATTTGGTTTACGTCATCCGCAGAGTCTCAAAAGGCTTAGGGCAACTAAAGAATCTGTGAAAGCAGTTGCCAAGTTAATTTTATTTTTATTGTTTTTTACAGTAAAAACTATTGCAGTTGCTTACAAAACACATGAACTACGTCTATGACCTTAATCAAGTTTTATTGGCCACTTTTTGTGCACTTCTATACTAATATTATAAAGCGGAAGAGTTTGTTAGTTTGTTTGTTTGAACGCGCTAATCTCAGGAACTACTGGTTCGATTTGAAAAATTCTTTCAGTGTTTGATAGCCCATTTATTGAGGAAGGCTATAGGCTATATTTTATCACGCTAAGACTAATCGGAGCGAAGAAATAGATGAAAATGTGGAAAAAACGAGGGGAAATTATTTGAAAGGGCTTATTTGAACGCGCAAATCTCAGGAACTACTGGTCCGATTTGAAAAATTCTTTCAGTGTTAGATAGCCCATTTATCGAGGAAGGCTATATTTTATCACGCTAAGACCAATCGGAGCGAAGAAATAGAAGAAAATGTGGAAAAAACGGGGGAAATTATTTGAAAGGGCTTATCTCACGAACTACTAGAGCAATTTTTCTGTTATTTGGGTCACATAAGAAGTAGACCACGTGAAGGATCATAGGCTATTTTTTGTAGACTGATTTGTCTGTGAAATATCTAATTTACGCGGGCGAAGCCGCGCGTAACGTCTAGTTTACTATACATAACGAAGCTGCATACTCAGCTCAAGTAGCATGACAAGTACTAAGAGACCATTTATAATATTTGATAATAAATTTTTATTTCCATTAATGTTACACACTATTTAATTTAACAGTTAAGTGATTTTTTTGTGACGCAAAAGCTATTCTTAAGAATTATAATGTGAAATGATAATATTATTGTTTTCTCAGTTTCCAGGAGGCGAGGTAAGTGAGAAGGTTCTTGTTTACCAAAGGAAGGAAGCTAGACCAAAAGTACAAACTGACGAAGTTGTATAACAAACTGCAACCAGAAATAAAGACGGACTCTATGGGAGAACCGACAGTGTTCGTATCTTAAATAAGTAATCAATCAGATTTTATACTTTTTATTGACATTTTATTAAAAGATAATTTGGTATCAAAGGTTCTAATGACATGTGTAAGCTTACTGATTTATTAAAAATTATTTTTCACAACTCATGAAAAAATTTAGAAACTAAATAAATTTTGTAATTAAATTTATAATAATTCTTTCTATGCAATAATATTATCCCACCTTATCTAAATAATAAAACTCTGTATAGTTTATGTATATTATATAAAAATGCCCAAATCCTAGAGAATTACGTGTAAATTTAATTATTCACACATTTTTTCGTGTCATATCATAGTAGAAATTTTTACCTAATGATCAATTTTCTTTGCGACTTCCTTCCAGACAAAAACTGGTATTGCCAACTTGATCAAATTAAGAGTTTCTATATCAATAGGAATTTGTGTTTAACTTTCTGGAAAGTAATGTTATGTATCTGTTAAATGTAGGTTTAATAAAAACGTACATAAGTGGATTATTTCAATACAAATTATGTAATTTAGTTTGTTTGTATATTAATTAATTTTAATCTTTGGTATAAGATTAAATGGGTTGTGGCAATTGACAGTATTTATCGTAATTTTATTAAAAATAAAAGTTTCGCTAAACTTTTGAACGGCTTTAGAAAAATCATATTCAGGGAAGGTTCAAATATTTAATTTATGGTGAGAGAGAACAATGTTTGACGGGACGGTTAAAGGTACAATTCCGTGCATCGCGACAGTCGTAAGCCGCGCGCGGCCTACGAGTGTCGTCGGCCGCTCGCGGCAATAGTCATTGTATGAAAATGTATGCCACCGCTTCCGAGGCCCGCGACAGACGCGCGCGGCCGACGACTGTCGTAAGCCGCGCGCGGCCGTGTTTTGAAGTTCACTGTTCAATACGTGTCTTGACGGCCGCGCGCAGCCTACGACTGTCGTCGGCCGCGCGCGTCTGTCGCGGGCCCTGCGGACCGTGTCAAAATTATATGACACGGCCGCGCGCGGCTCACGACAGTCGTCGGCCACGCGCGTCAGTCGCGGGCCTCGGAAGCGGTGCCATACATTTTCATACACTGACTATTGTCGCGAGCGGCCGACGACAGTCGTAGGCCGAGCGCGGCCGCGATCGATCGCGATGCACGGAATTGTACATTTAAGTTTAATGAAAATAACTTGAGGAGAACCTATTTTTTAAATTGTAGAACATATTATAATATTTTATTTAAGTCTACATAGATTTATAGTGATAATAGTAACGTAACTTCTATTTAAAAGACACAAACGTATCTTGATTGTCACAATCTCATTGTGTTCTCGAAAAAGAAATAGGTATAGTAAGTATTCAACAAAATATTAAGTCTTGATTCAATTAAAGTGATTTGCTTCAATTACTGATTGAATATCTAATATCTTTACAATGTTACAGTTTTGAAAAATGAAAAGTCAACATTTGGTAAAGTATTGATTCATTAAAAGAAGATATTTAGTTGGAATGTTTCCTGTGAGTGCAAGAGTGTCTCTTCTCTATGTTGAAACTATGTATTATTATAGGTTCTTATAATATTATCAATTATTAGAACATTATACAGCAATTACCATAGACATTTCAGTGGAAAAACTTACTATTGTAATAACATGTAACTTAAAATTTGCCTAATATCTTTATTTCACTATCCATGACTAAATGGTGCAAGAGTAGATGTATGACTTGCCAAAGGAAATAGTTAATTGTTATAATGTAACATTTGTATTATAAATGTGTAATTTTGTTTCGCTGTTTTAACCTGTAACTTCCACCGTATTATTACAAAACTTCATTTAGTTTTTGGATTGTCTACTAGGTTAAGATGATAATGTTTGATATAGTTTCTGCAGAAACAGCGCCTTAGTAAGTTTCAAATACTTGACAAAATTGTATGTTAGCTAAAATTATTTGTATTTAAGGTGGTCGTTTTATGACCTTGATGTTGAAAACGACCTTAAATAAATAAATTAAAAAAAATTGTATGTTATATAATTTCTGTAATTCAAAAAAAAAAGTGTCATACCCGTAATAATAGTTTGCTTACAAGATTGACTATGCTTTATATTATGTTGCAATTAATTGATACATTTATTTACTATTTTTACAATTTAATTTACGATTATGATAGATTGTTTTAATTCAATTATTTAAATAGATAAGATTGCCTTGCTCAAAATAAAAGACGTAAGCTAAGATCAGTCATCGAACATTTTCTCAATAATGTTAACAATAATTCATATGAATAGAGTATTTTATAGCATTTTTACTTTAATCCTGATGTGTTTGTGGAATGTACTTGTCTTGTAACTAGTAAGTATTTTCCGTCCGCTAGATACTCATTCTTGTATTGTCATAAAAATTACGAATGTAATATAAGTCCAGGTATTATTGGATACCGGTATCAACCTAATTTAAATACATTTTTTTTGAGCAATCAGGGCATTTTATATTAGTTAATGTTGTTTCTGTAGTGTAAGTCAAATGTCTTCTATAGATTGTGGAGTGTGAAATTATAATAAAGATTTTATTTTTAAATGAGTGTCTCATTTATCATAATTATAATATACACCAGAAATGTTACCAAACTTTAACGACTCGTACTGCGTACATACTCTTTTAGTGTAAATAAAGTCCAATCGCAGGATAGAAAAAAAATTTGAAAAAGGCCTACCTAAGTGCCGAACTACCAGCGTTGCGAATGGACGTATTTGATTGGAGCGTGATAACTTCGAGTCCATGTTTGTAGCGTAAAAACGCGCGTAAAACGCGGTATCTGGACGCAATAGAAATTGAAACGCGCGTATGGAGTTCGCGCGTAAAACGCCTCATCTGGACAGGCGCTAACTGTCGACGTAAAGACGGAGACAACCACGTTTTCGTGCGCGAGTGAAAGAGATAAGTAGCGTTACGCCTTGTTATAATTTCTCTCTTTTCATCTTCTTCCTTAGATTAATATAATCCAGTCAGATTACAAAAAATATGTGTCTTTTCAGTTGAGAAATAGACAAAAAACATTAATTATTAACTGATTAAAAATTAGTTTAACCGAAACAGAAATTTATATGTGTGCTTTATTTAACTCTTTTCTAAGTTTGTTAGGTTTTTTGATTGTCACTTAAAGTCGTAAAGTTTTTTTTTTAAATTTTGTTCTATATCTAGTGACCTTGTTAACTTACTTTTTTATGAATATTATCTTACATTAGTATCCTTCACAATAAGTAATTAATTATATTATTTCTATGTTTATGTTATTTTGTTCAGGAAATACTAGCGGCCCTGTGTACAACTTAGATAATGCATTCAAGAACAAAATGAAACCCACATAGATTACAGAGTCAAAGGTTGTACAGATAAGTCACCGAATCACATAGAGCTGTTACTGTAGATGCACAATGCACATTCATTACCCCTCCTTTTGGTTTCGATCCAGTTTGGTAAAATTAAAGCAAAATTCTAAAATGTATTATGTAACTAGCTGTGCCCCGCGGTGTTACCCGCGGTTTAAGTGATATATTATAAAAGACTGATAAGTACTAATAATGAGTCAAAACGGGACGATACATGGTTCTATAATGATTTATGGCATTGGTGATGAATGTAATTTGCATAGTAGCATATGATTTCCGTTCTTAAAACAACGTCGAAACTCCCAAACTGGTATCTATAAAGAGTCAGGAGTTCTCTCAGCACCTTCCGAACCATGGTATACCTTGGTGCAAAATCTTGCTTGTTGGTAGCATATGCTTAGAATACTGCTCACGAAACCGAAGTCACCACATGTTCCCATATAAATTTTGAGGAGTTCCCTCGATTTCTTATGGATCCCTTCATCAGGGTACCACTTTCATGAATATGGTACCAAATTGGGATGATAACCTATACACCAAAAGAAAAATTTTGAAAATGGGTTCACAAACGGCGGAGTAATCGTTGAACATAAAAAAACGAACATAACACCTCAATTTTTAAAGTCGGTTAAAATTGTAGCCTATGTGTTATTATGATGTATAAGCTATATTATTGTCAAGTTTAATTTAAATCCGTTCAGTAGTTTTTGCGTGAAAGAGTAACAAACATCCATATATCCATACATACATACATACATCCATCCAAACTTTCGCCTTTATAATATTAGTAGGATGTAGTAAATGAAGATTGTTTTTTATAGAAGACCTGAAATTCATTGTTACATAATAATATATTACTTATATAATTAGTAGCATATAATTTGTGGATAACTAGTTTTTCTTCAAAGTTGTAATTCAAAATTTACTAAAGCAGGCAGGCAGCTACTAACGACTAGAACAAGGTGCTTAGTTGCATTTGTAAAATACATTAGATAGTTGTATATCTACTATCGTATATCCATGTAAGGCGATAATTTTAAAATAATACACATTCAACAGTTGTCATTTCTAATGTGTCCTATATTTGAAAATGGGCGCTAGAATAATATTTCTTAAAACATTTATTTTATCACTTATATCTGTATCGGTGGGATATAATGTTTCAGAGGAGATTAAGTTGAGGTCTAAGAGCGATGGTGAAGATGGTAAAAGTAGTTTGGTGTTTGTGTTCGATACGACGGGCTCCATGTATAATGATCTGAGGCAGCTGCGAGAGGGCGCCGAAATGATCTTACAGACTGCGCTAGAGGAGAGCAACGTGATTGCTGATTTTGTGTTCGTTCCTTTTCATGATCCAGGTAAAATCTTAAAATTTCCTATAGAAGGACATATATTATTATATTAATTTAATGTCATCTAACCGTTAAATGTACTGGATTGATTATGTTCCCAAAACTTAAGTATATATGACGACCTCTGTGGCTCAATTGGTTGAGTGTGTGGCAGCTCTAGCCGGGGGTCGCGGGTTCGAATCCCGCCGACGGAACAAAAAGTTTTCAATGTTCCCGGGTCTGGTTGTGTATTAAATATGTGTATGATATAATAAAAATCTTAAATATATGTATAGTATAAAGGTATTAAATATATTTCCGTTGTCTGGTACCTGTAACACAAGTCCTTCGTACTTAGCACGGGGCCAGACTGACGTGGTGTGAAGCGTCCATAGATATTATTATTATTATTATATTGCCTTGCCGACTATACACTGGCCGAGATTTCAAAGCCCAATCCCAATCCAAGACTCTACCTTCATTCTGTTCATAGGTGTTTAAGAGATCTCTGGGCGAAAATGGTGGGTGCAAGCGGCGCATGTGTACAAACAATATATATCTAAAATAACGTGCAAAGCTGCCAATAATGTGTTACCGATCACGATTTACCAATAATGACGCGTATCATTTATCTTCCAACGGCGTTATCCGTGGCATGCCCCCGACCCGCTCACTCCTCGCCCCACGGCGGTTACTGCCGCACTCAGAGTGGAACATTAATTACTTAAATGTAATTAATTTGAAAATTTGACATAAGCCTCATACATTATCTGTCAAACTCTTAATTAAATTGAAGGTTAATCATAATTAATTAATTAATGTCTCTGATTACGGCGGTAAGACTTTTACACCTTTTTTCATTTTTGCCGCCTACACGAGGGCCTGTTTTCTAAGTTCTAATTTCATTTGTGACTACCTTCACAGCGGTCGGTCCTGCAACGGTTACGAAAAGCAAGCTGGTGTTCAAATCCGCGTTGAACATAGTAAGAGTGTACGGCGGAGGGGACTGCCCTGAGAAATCCCTAGGCGGTATTCAGTTGGCGCTCAACGTGAGCCGGCCCCGTTCATTCATATACGTGTTCACCGACGCCACAGCATCCGACCATCGAGATGTTGGGAAGGTTCTGGAAACCATTCAGAGGAAACAGAGTCAGGTAAGTAAATTATTTGCTCTATGTGGCCTCTCCAATTTGGATGAATACAGCTGTAACAAATGTGTAGAGGGGCTTAACCGTATGGTGGCCCGTTATTATCGACGTTGATTGTAACATCGAAGAAATTGATTCATAGGCAGTTGACGGACCTACGTCGGATACGATCGGTCGGATTATGTCAACTTAATGTAAGTCGTCATCTGTCGGCTGTGTTTGACACAACGTGACCAAAATACGTAGGTCCGCCTTGTGCCTATGAATCAACTTCTCTGATAGTACTATCAAAGAAGTTGATTCCTATGCAGATGGCGGACCTAAGTAATTTGGTCGCGTTAAGTCAAATCCATCCGACCGATCACAGCTAACATTGAATTGACATAAGCCGACCACAGGACGTAGGTCCGTCAACTGCCTAGGAATCAATTTCCTCGATGGTACATGCAAATTCATAACCCACCATGTAGATTTAAGATTGTAGAGGGGTCATAGGTATTTTTTTTATTGACTCATGATATTTAATCCATATAAGTCAGACGTTGATTAGCTGCAAACTTAACTCGTAGGACTTTTAATCATTTTCACGGATGTAGGCAAATCCTAATTCGAGTGTAAAGAATAGGAATGAAATAAAGTCTAACAAACAGCGTAGAGCGCTCATCAATTAGATGTATGGTTGAGACATACAACACTAATTTAGAGCACATTGATATTTTTGCATGTTCTCTATCTAAGTTTCGATTGTGCATATATCATACACTTATGTAAACGATTTACAAGTTATAAAACATTTCCATAAGTGATACTATGTATCATAATTAGGTAATGAAGTTGTTAGTAGTTATAAGTAGATATTTCTGTTGTTCTATTAATGTAGTCAATTATTTTAGTTTTCTTACTTTTTATTTCTTAGTGTTTCTCACTTTATTGTTACTATTATGCTTTAATTTGTAACTATTTATTACTTATTAATGTAGTGTTAGCGATGTCTAGTGCAAGAATAGAAGCCATCTTAGCATTTATTAAGTAAAATATCATATAAGAAATCTGTGGATGGTGTTGTGGGCTACACTATTATTATTGTATTTTGTATAAGCTGTTATTTTATGTACTATCAGAGAAGTTGATTCCTAAGCAGATGGGGGGCCTACGTAGTTTGGTCGCATTACATCAAACCCAGCCGACAGATCACAAGTATTATTGAATTGACATGATCCGACCAAATGACGTTGGTCTGTCAACTGCCTAGGAATCAATTTCCTCGATGGTACATAGTGTAGCTGTTTACTGTCCCTTTTCTAATAAAATAAATTAAAACAATATATTTTGATGTAATGATTTTCAGGTGGTATTCGTATTGACCGGGCACTGCAATGACCTGAACAAGCCCCACTACAAAGTGTACCAACAGATAGCCGCCGCTAGTTTCGGACAAGTGTTCAACTTGAATAAGACGAGCGTTCATAAGGTATGTCGTATGTATTACTTGTAGCCTTAGGTCAGTTCACACCTAGACGAGATTACGTATAGATATAATTAGAGCTGCGCTGTGTTTTGGTGTTATCTGACTTTTATGTTAGGTATAGTCTCTATTTTCATATTCAATTATAACCTATATCTTGATTTTTATAGGTGCTGGATTTTGTACGCAGCTCCATCAAAGGCAGGAGTGTGAATTTGGCTTCGGCTGTCAACCCTCCCGGATATAATTATACCAAACAGGTAATTGGAATAGCATAACAACGTGACATTATATCAAGCGGTTATGTCGCAGCTATGGCCTTATTCATGAGTTGCATAAAAACCAATTATGGTTAAAAAATTAAAATGCCAAGAACCGTTTTTTTTTTAATAACAAGGTAAACAAAAAAATAGTGAACGCTCCTAGGCGTCTAGTTGAGAGGCTAGTTCAACTACACGACTGCGTGTTGTAGACTCGTAGCGCAATATAATATAATATAAAAATTGGTATGTATATCTCTACAACTTTCAGATTCCAGTGGACAAATCAGTAAGCGAAGTGACGGTGTCTGTGTCGGGAGCGAATCCTCAGATCCACGTGATGAACCCCAGCGGCGAGGAGATAACGGGCCCGCCGCAACTTGTCACCACTTTGGATCTCTCTGAGATAATGGTATTCTATTGATGTACTATCAGAAGCTGATTCCTAGACATATGGGGGACCCAAGTAATTTGGTCGCGTTACGACAAACATCAATACATACAAACCCATCCTACCGATCACAGCTAACATTGAATTGACATAAGCCGACCAAATGACGTAGGTTCGCCAACTGCCTAGGAATCAGTTTCCTCGATGGTACATCGTAGAACTTTAATGAACGACTATTATGTTGTAATGTTCATGTGATGGAGTCGCTTGTACCATAATCCTAAAAGTTTGTGAATCCTCGTTCGAAACATAAGCTGCAAAATGTGTAACACTCTTTGGCTGCAGAACGTGCCACACATATGAAAGCGTGAGTGGAAGAACACGGTAAGTAACATTTTGCAACAAACCTTGTAACTTATCTACTCCATCACCTGGCTAATATATCTGGCTACACATATAATTATTTCAAATTATTTTCCGGTCCTAATGCAAAAAACGGCAATTTTTTTACTGTTAGTTATCTAACAGTAAAAAAAAATTAAGTTACTCGAAAACGTAAACCTCCTTTTGACGCAGTAGGGTAAAAATAACCCTGTTCCAGATCGTGAAAGTGCTGAACCCCGAGCCGGGCGCGTGGAGCGTGCGCGTCGGCAGTGCCGCGGAACACTCGGTGAAGGTGGCCGGCCTGTCTGACTTGACGTTCACGCATGGGTTCAGCGTCAGCCCGCCGGCCGATATGGCAGAGACCAGCTATAGGCCGCTGCAGGGTAAATAATTGTTTGCTTTCGTTTTTCATGTCGATTTGCTATTTCCGCTGGTTGTTCCGCCATACTGATAGCGTTTTCGGCATCGAAACTGCCCCGAGGCAGGGCTGGCCGAATGGATAAGGAAATAGCCGAACAAAACCCGGTGATCTACGAACTGCAATATGACCGGTTTGCGGAGTTTCTATGTAGCTGATAAAATTTAAACTTCTGCTATTTTCGTATCCATTCGGCTTGCACTGTCCCGGGGCAGTTTCGATGCCGAAAACGCTAGAACAGAAAGCACATTAAAAGCAATATAAAAATTTCGGAAGTTAGGATTGTCCATTTATTTTTGTAATTTCAGGAGCATACAATCATCTGCTCATATCACTAACTGGCACGGACCGACCGTTGCAAGTGCAGAGCGCAGATATACTCAGTCTGACCGGCGAAACGAAGTTCGAAGTTGCTCTCAAGGACATCGGCAATCGAATCTACAAAGCCGATGCTTTCATACCACCTGAGGGCTTCTTTTATATCGCTGTAAGTAAAATTTGAGTCAGTTTAACGTCTATTATAATATTATAAACTTTTGCATAGACATAATAAGCAACACTTTTGTTTTTAGGTTCGTGGGAGAGATGAATACGGTCAGGAATTTAAAAGAATCGGCTCCACAGCAATACAATCCAAAGCACCAGGTACACTTTTCACACTTTTATTGTTAGTTTTCGGCTATATTAAGCGTTTACTTTCATATTTTTATTTATTTCAGATGTACCATATCTCGATGCACCAAAGAATGTAAGTTATTTCGTCAGCTCACAACATCTTATATTGACACCAACATTTATCTAAAATGAAAGTAAATGAGGAAGCTGTGTTGTGTGACTTTGCCTTTAAAAATATACTAAACGTTACTTAAAATCACTTGGATCGTACACGCTGGGTTACGTTAGGTTCAGTATCCACAACAACAGCAACACCTGTGTTGCGAGGAATGTGTTTTTGAGATTAGAGACAATTGGATATCTTAGAAAACATTCATTCAACATTCCTCGCAACGCAGCTTACTGCTTAGTTCAGCTCCTTTGGAATTGCTGTTTTCTTAAGGTGATCGCACATTTATCAGCACACACGCGCCGAAGGCGCCGCATTTTGGAATTCGCTGTATGAAATTATGTAAACCTCGCACATTCGTCCGCACCGTACGCGCCGCGTGTACTATGCGGTGCGTTTGACGCGTACGGCGCGAACAGTGCTGACAAATGTGCGATAGCTTTAGAGGGCAGTTAAAAAAAATCACAAATTCACAGATATCGGCGCGTCGCCACGAGCTAGTGACAATTGTATGTCACGCGGAGTCGCTCGTGCCGCTCACCGTAACGTGGGCTCGGGGGGACTCGCGCCTGCGCAACACGCATAGCCTGTGAGTATGGTAAATGACACGGAGACTTAGATCTTTGCAGTCTACAAATAGTCAGGGTCAGATCGGTTACAGAGTAATTGTCGATAAAGTTAACGCTAAATCATCAAGAATTTCAAAAACTCTACGTTAGCGCGTAGCCACCACAAGCAGCAACTGATAATATACTTGCGCCGCCATGATGAAATACGCCATTTTGTAGTGCCGTCGCGAATTTTGGTACTTGTAGGTATACTCTTATACTATATACTTCCTGACTAGCATTAAATTAACTTACCCTGTCTCTAAATTTATCCCGATTACTTCGTTATCAAACCTTAAAGGTCCCACCAGATGGCGCTTCTGGTTGTTTAAAACCAAATGTTTGAATAAGAAATATTGAATTTATAAACATTTTACTTTAGACAGAGCATATCCCTAGAATTAGTTATTGAGGACATGAGTGAAGCCGACGAGGACTCGTATGATTGTGTGGCGGTGAATGCTGCAGGAGCTAGTAGAGTCACTACACTCATAGAATTGATTGGTATGTGGCTTTATCTATACTTACTAATATTATAAAGCGGAAGTGTTTGTTTGTTTGTTTGAACGCGCTAATTTCAGGAACTACTGGTCCGATTTGAAAAATTCTTTCAGTGTTAGATATTCCATTTATCGAGGAAGGCTATAGGCTATATTTTATCACGCTAAGACTAATAGGAGCGAAGAAATAGAGGAAAATGTGAAAAAAAACGGGGGGAAATTATTTGAAAGGGCTTATTTGAACGCGCTAATCTCAGGAATTACTGGTCCGATTTGAAAAATTCTTTCAGTGTTAGATAGCTCATTTATCGAGGAAGGCTATAGGCTATATTTTATTACGCTAAGACTAATAGGAGCGAAAAAATAGAAGAAAATGTGGAAAAAACGGGGGAAATTATTTGAAAGGGCTTATCTCACGAACTACTAGAGCAATTTTTCTGTTATTTGGGTCAGATAAGAAGTAGACCACGTGAAGGATCATAGTCTATTTTTTGTAGACTGATTTGTCTGTGAAATATCTAATTTACGCGGGCGAAGCCGCGCGGAACGTCTAGTTCATTCATTCATTCATAGAAATGAATAAATAAATTATCCTGACTGCTGTTTGATAGGGAAACTTAATGAAAACCTAAAAGATTAAGAGACACTTACAGCAAATTAATATTTGTTTGCAGTGGACGAACCAGAGGTAAAAGTATCGGTGTCGAAACTCACATTGACAGAAAATGAGGATCTAACTGTATTCTGCACTATAATCAGCGAAGCTTTTCTGTTGAACGCTCAACTGCAATTTCAGGGTGAACATAAAAATTTCGGTAGGTGTAAATTGTAAGTTATTAAATCGATATAATCTGGTCGCCGGATAAAGAGAAAACCTATCGCTGCTTGTTTCAATTCACACGATAATATATTAGGTAACTCTTTTCCAGGCACGCCTTATGTCAGTCGGATACCAATATTTTCGTGCGTGTGTGAAAAAGACAAGAAGCTATACTTTAATGACCAAATTTTAGAAACACAATTTAATACATGAAAATGTTTTACAATTTAACTACATACTTAAGCTTAATTACGGGTTGCACCAACATAACTATTCATCTATTTTGTTGCAGTTACAAAATTGCAGATTAATGCTCACAGTAATGGTGTTTATAATTTTGAAAAATCTATACCCAATGTGAGTAGTGCGGATGCTGGAACGTACACCTGTATTGCAGCCAATAGAGGTTTGTATTTAAATTTTTAAAACTAAAAATTACCAAAACAAAAAGAAGCAAGTATCTATTAATTGCATTACATTCAGGTGGGCAAGCAAATCAATCATTGGAAGTGGTGGTTCAAACCAAACCAACAGCTCAAATACTAGGACCGCATACTCTGGTAAGGAGTGAACATACGGACTTACAAGCGGTTTGCCACGTCCAAAACGCATTGGAAATTCACTGGGTGGATCCAAAGCGAGCTATTACGAAGAGTGAATCTGTTCACGGTACTTCTATATCGACGCTGGATATAAAGAATATCACTGAAGATGGAGTTTGGACGTGTGTTGCCGTACGGAATAACTATACAGGTAAATTGAGTTAGTTAACTTTGGCGTATTGAACATTCAGATGGAAGTCATACTTACTTTTACACAGAAATGATCGCTACACTATATTCCTTTGTATCTGTAAGAAGCACAACACACGGTTTTTAATTGTTTAAAACTTCTTACCTGAATTTAAAAGGTTACAGGCACAAGTCTACTATGTGTGTCAGATAGCTTATTTGCATGTTTTGTCTCTGTCGCTCGATATGAAGCAAGAAGTGACGAAGCTTCCGAATAAACTAATAAGATTGTGAAACGTAACTATAGAGTAATTATTATTTAAGCGTCTGACAAAATACAAGTATCGGTGTTATACAAACCACGAGTTCACATCGAAGGACCTAAGAACATAACGATACTAAACGGCACCACACACGAAGTGGTTTGTACGATGTCCGCCAAGCCGCCGCCGCGAATATTGTGGCATATGGAGACCGAGAGATTTTTGGAAAACACGGTTTGTTACTTTTAGTTAATCATCATCATTATCATCTAAATTCTGGTTCCACTGTATGTAGAAATTAATACATTGACCTAGTTAGTTATATGTTTTTTGATTCTCGTACAAATATGTTTCTATCTCGTTTCTACAGTTTCGAAACTAATACGCCAACTTTTTTAGTTGTGGCTATACTAAAGTTTTGCATTCTCCTTTTTATCGTTGCAAGAATGCAGCTAAAGTATGACTGAATTCTTACATACAGACTTAACGAAAAATAACAGAGTTATTCTTTATTACAACAATATAATCAGTAAGTACATAATTTTTCGTATAGGTAACTCAAGTGGAGCCGAACGTATATAGAAGTGTACTAACTCTTAACAGCAGTGAAGAGAACGTACAAGCGATGTTTTTCTGCGTGGGAGAGAACTCAGAGGGCATTCATCAAGACAGCATCAACGTTAATGTGCGACGGAAGATGAAACTCATCAAGGGATTTGCTGGTGAGGTATTCTGTTTTATCGTCATTTCTCTTATGAAAAAAGCTATATTGTAATGAATGAACGACGCCACATGTATGAAAAAAGTGCTAAATGAAATATAGTTTAGCACTAAAGGTAAAGGATGACACTTCCAGCCTCCAGGCCTAATTTTTTTGTATGAAATTGTATGAGCTCATTCGCACTACGCGGCAGCGGAACTGCGCGACACAACACCCCGATATTTTGTTACGTAAAGTGTCGCTTCGCTGTAGTGTAGTAAAATAAAATGCTTGATAACACAAATTATTTGCCTTTGCACAAGTCTCTTAAAAAGTAAAATATTTTTAATTTTCATTTCATTTCAGATCTTACGCCAGAGTTATATTCAAAGGCGCATTTGCCCTGTGTTGTCGACTCGTATCCGCCGCCTAAAATAAGATGGTACCATAACAACACCGCCCTGCAATTTGATAGCAATGTAGAGATCCCTGAAGTTGATTCTTCCATTGTAATCAAAAGAGTAGACTTTGAGAATTTGGGAAACTACAAATGCGTCGCTGAAAACGGTTACGAAAATATTACTGTGAGTGGGAACTTGGAAGTTCATGGGCTTAGTAAGTTTTTGTAATTTTAACATAATATTATGGTTCTTTCAATCAATCTTTGTGTGTAACACTCAAATGTATTTTAAACATTAAGATTACATAATATGGAGATAATGTAATATGGAGAATATGTATATGATTTGCATTTAAATTGTGTGGGTATTACACGGTGATTTTTTCAATGCCTTACAGAAGCGCCTTCTATCGTGAAAGAAGTTAGAAATATTGTGGCGAAGAAAGGCGAAACCCTCAGTTTCACATGTAGGTGAGATTTTATTCTTTGTTTTGAAAATGTTAATACATAGCATAAAATATTTTATTGCCACTCTGTTGATACTGTTATTTTACCCCTTCAAAAAGCAGTTTAATTGTCACTGTTTTCTTAACGTCATGTTCTATTATTTCAGAGTTTTACAAGGAAAACCAATACCTAATTTGAAATGGGAATATAAAAACCCCTCAAAATTTACTCCTATACCGAAAAATATTATTAATGGCAACCGAATTGATATAAAGTCTGTAAATAAGGAACATGCAGGGCTGTATAGGTGCACAGCTGAAAATATCATCGGTGTTGATACTTGGGACGTGAAGCTTAATGTTCAATGTAAGCCACAAATTTATTAAAAAGGCAATAGTGTTACCAAATAGTTTAACAGTGTTTATTAATTGATTTTCATTGATTTAAAGTAGTGATTCCCAAAGTGGTCCAGGTGGACTAGACGGGGGTCTGCGTTGGCCCTGACAAAAAATGAGGGTCCACAATTGTAGGCTGGGGTCCATGTTACAAATTAATTAGGTTAGCAATGATTTATTCATATTCAATGTAAATTGATAACTTTTATATAGCTTGATTTCTCTTATTAGAAAGCATAGGCCAAGGATGGCGAACCCTGCCTTATTATTCTGAATTTCTGAATAATCACTAAAGTGATGTTATAGACATGCCATCAAATAATATTTTTCTTTGTAATCCTGACGCGTATATTTAAAAATATAATGACCCTAGCCTAACTTAGCGCTTTTGTAGAATAATCACTATAATAATTTTGTGATCAGTAGCGTGCTCAAAATTTTATGTCGCGTGCCCACGGAGCTAAAACAAAGAGGACTGTGTCGTAATCAAATTTCCTTAAGAAACAACGCGACGCGTGATAATTTGCGGGGTGAGGGGGTGTCAAGCTCCGCCCACTTATCAATATTTCATCTATCGGGTAAAAGCAAAACTACTAGCTTAGGTCGATGTTGATGTTACTACGTAGTTCAGCTATCTAACAGTAGATGTCAAAATTCTTGAATATTATGGGACGTACTCAGAACTTTAAAAAAATGTATATTAATTATAATAAGTTCAATAAATAAAATGAGGGTTAGTATTTTGACCGATTTTTTATGTAAAATAAGGGGACAAACGAGTAAAAGGGTCACCTGATGGAAAGCAACTTTCGTCGCCCATGGACACTCGCAACATCAGAAAAGCTGCAGGTGCGTTGCCGGCCTTTTAAGAGGTAATAGGGTAGGGGAGGGTAGGGACGGTAATAGGGTAGGGGAGGGTAGGGAAGGGAATAGGGTAGGGGATTGAATTGACATAACCCGACTAACTGACGTAGGTCTGTAGCTGCCAACTGCGGCCTATGGGCTATGAATCAATTTCTTCGATGGTATATAATATTTAATATAATAATATAATATAATATTTATGGACGCTTCACACCACGTCAGTCTGGCCCCGTGGTAAGTACCTGAAGGACTTGTGTTACGGGTACCAGACAACGGAAATATATTTAATACTTTTATACTATACATATATTTAAGATTTTTATTATATTATACACATATTTAATACACATCCAGACCCGGGAACATTGAAAAACTTTTTGTTCCGTCGGCGGGATTCGAACCCGCGACCCCCGGCTTGAGCTGCCACACACTCAACTAATTGAGCCACAGAGGTCGTCAATATGAAAGATGATAATCCACGCGCGATCAGAATGGGATCGCAATGACAGTTTTGTTTGCTAAAAAAGTAGCGTTAGCAAAAATATTCTGATAACATTAATTTATAGGTAAGTAATCGACCAATTCTGTACATTTAAGGTATTACCGTGTTTTTGGTCAACCCCGTGGCAGCTTCAACTCTTTCAGTTAAGTACTTACTTTATATTTTTATTTTTGAGCGAATCCAAAATTTTCATGAAAAAGATTTGTGGTAATATTTTATCAATCATGAATGTGATTCAGCTATTATTTTATTAATCAATTACTATAATGATAACACATATTACCTATTATTATCACAAAAGCTTAAACAAACAAACAAAAACTTAAAAGAAATGTCCGCAAATAAAAACGTTTTTGTTTGTCGACCCTACGGGCTATGGCTGGCCAAATGTTAGCCGCGCGCGTCAACATTAGCAAACAAAACTGTCATTGCCACAGAACACACTTTTAATGTGTTCTGTGGTCATTGCGATACTTAATAAAATAATTTAATTCTAAATACGGCCCTGGATATTTGTTACGTTCAAAATAGTTATCCTAGATGACGACAGATGGCGCTTTATACGTAATATGATAATAAAAGCTATATAAGTACGGTTTTAGCTATTAAATGTGTTTAAGACAAAGTGTATAACGGTTTACAGTATTCAAGTATGATATTTGCAATAAACTTATGCAAAATTATACGCATTTACGTATGTATTATCTTTCAAAGGTCTGGCCATCTAGTGTCAAGTAGTATAATTAACGTGTTGTTGTGAAATGTTCTAGAACTTTTATATTTAAATTACATTTAAAATTATTTCCAATTGAAATATGATGGTATTTATGTTATCAGAACGTCTGTCTGAGTGTTTTCGACATTGTAAAATACAATACTTCATCCTTTCCTTGTTAAAAACGTAAAAAACACAAATTTATGGGCAGTCTCGTTACGTATGCACGGTCTGACAAACGCTGAAAGTGTACTGACTTAAGCCCCGCCCACAATGATGACGTCAGGACCTAGTAGAAAATCACAGTGCACAGTTGCTTAGGCCAGCTCCTCTTTGTTTTAGCTCCGTGCGCGTGCCTTTGGTTCGCCATCCTTGGCATAGGCGGATAATTTGTTGAAAAGCACAGCGACTGTTAGTTGAAATAATAGCGAGTTTCATAGATTAGTATCGTAGGGGGGGATGGGGGTCCACGGTATGCACCAACATTTGAAAAGTGGGCCACGAAACAAAGGAGTTTGGGAACCTCTGCTTTAAAGTATTGGCTGCTTGCTTGCACATTAATTACCATAAATAACTGTATTTCAAAAAGATAAAACCGACTTCAAAATTGTACGTAATTGAGAATTAAAACTCCCTATCTCCAAAAGTACTGAACCGATTTTGATAAAACTTGCACTATTCCCTAAGTTGAACAATACCTAGTACAACAAAAAAAAATACTGAAATCGGTATGGTAGTTCCAGAGATATGCGAACACAAACATAAAAACATACATACATACATACATATACTTTTGAAATTTTGCACATTTGTTCAGACGCTGATATAGACTAACATATACGAAAATTGGGCAGTTCTGGAAATATTACATACATGCGCGTCGAATTGATAACCTCCTTTTTTTGAAGTCGGTTAAAAGCAGTAGAGCGAGGTGCAACATGGCGCGTTACAGTTTGATGTGTGAGACAATATATCTATCAGACGCTTTTTATGTGTGCAAACTGCAAACAGCTGTATAATAGTCATAAGTAATAATCATCATTTCCATTGATGCAGATCCACCCGAGCATAACAAATCCCGTAGCTCGGCACTGGAAGGACCTTTGTCAATAAAAGTGGGAGATAAAACGACATTGAGTTGTGAATTCCACGCAAATCCTATGCCCATAGTCGTTTGGACTAAAAGCTCCAAACCTTTAGCCTTTTCTAATCGCATGTGAGTATAAAAAATCTTAAAATCAATATGGGTTTTTACTAAAGTTTCTATTTAAACCTAATTATTATTATTTTAGATTTTTGAAGGATAATGGTGATTTAGTGTTAGAGAATGCCAGTGAAACTGACTCTGGAATATACACTTGCAACGCGACAAACTCAGTTGGGTCGAGTCATAAGAATTTCACCGTTAATGTTTTCAGTAAGTCTACACCAGTTTGTTAGTCAGTTTTAAATATTTTAAACAACACTTTGTTTTATATAATGTAATGCAATAGAACCTTTATTTTTTTAAAAAATATATAAAGAAATATTATCTAATATTATCTAATATATAAAAAAAAAATTGGTCACCTAATTGTATTAAGGGACCTTTAGGTGTGACATACTTGATAGATGACCCCTAATACGAGTAATAACATTCTTGTCTGTCTTGTGTTATATGTCGGTACTCGGTAGTTAATTGGTGAGGTTTTTTTTACCTGATCGACGAGACCTAAATTGAAGAGCAATAATAGTACCTAATTTATATTAATTCTCAACAGTGGCACCCATTATAACTGTAAGGGGTTCAGAACTGGAACTAGAAGTGCTAGAAGGTCAGTTGGTGGAGCTACCGTGCGCCGCTGCCGGTGTCCCTGCGCCGAACATTCAGTGGGTACATAACGGACAACGTGTTGTTCAGCCGAGAAAACGAATTGACGAGAGCGGATTGAGGTAAGGTATTATATCAACTACCCTTCTCCCCTCTTTTATAAAAATAATTACAACATTGATACGCTTTATGGTATTTTGTCCTTTCCTATCAAGTCTTTTATAATGTAAAGGTGCCCATACACGGGACAATTTGTTGTTTCGATCGATCGTCAAGAAAATCGTCCAATCGATCTTTTGACCATAAAATCGTTTGCGATATTGCCACACACGTACAATTGCTTGTTCGATTTTAACATCGAGGCGACAAATCGTCACGATAATTGTCCCGTGTATGGGCACCTTTACAGATAAGGACAAAGCATTGTATAGCTTAAAATTGATTAAATATTGTAATTAAATTGATTAAATATTTAACATTGCGCCACCCTTTTTATCGCCTGGGAAACCTACACTTTTCTGGGATAAAAAGTAACCTAAAATAAAAACTAACTATGAAATGAAGAAATCCTCATGTAAAAAAAATGTTTGTAGGTTTATTGCGAATTTGACCGACTTTGGAGATTACAGCTGTATTGCGAGTAACGAACACGGTGTAGCTACTTTAAATTACACTGTATTTGTTTGGGGTAAGTTTTTTTACATAAAATTACTAGCCTGTTTAAGAAAGACACTTTTTGTGAATTTGTATTAGACTTTCTATAGTTTCTATTTGAATATGGTAGTACGGCGATCGAGTTATAATCAAAATCTATACTTTTTTTTAATATTATAAAGCGGAAGAGTTTGTTAGTTAGTTTGTTTGTTTGTTTGTTTGAACGCGCTAATCTCAGGAACTACTGGTCCGATTTGAAAAATTCTTTCAGTGTTAGATAGTCCATTTATCGAGGAAGGCTATAGGCTATATTTAATCACGCTAAGACTAATAGGAGCGAAGAAATAGAGGAAAATGTGGAAAAAACGGGAGGAAATTATTTGAAAGGGCTTATTTGAACGCGCTAATCTCAGGAACTACTGGTCCGATTTAAAAATTCTTTCAGTGTTAGATAGCCCATTTATCGAGGAAGGAATAGGAGCTAAGAAATAGAGGAAAATGTAGAAAAAACGGGGGGAAATTATTTGAAAGGGCTTATTTGAACGCGCTAATCGCAGGAACTAATGGTCCGATTTGAAAAATTCTTTCAGTGTTAGATAGTCCATTTATCGAGGAAGGCTATAGGCTATATTTAATCACGCTAAGACTAATAGGAGCGAAGAAATAGAGGAAAATGTGGAAAAAACGGGAGGAAATTATTTGAAAGGGCTTATTTGAACGCGCTAATCTCAGGAACTACTGGTCCGATTTAAAAATTCTTTCAGTGTTAGATAGCCCATTTATCGAGGAAGATATAAGAGCGAAGAAATAGAGGAAAATGTGGAAAAAACGGGGGAAATTATTTGAAAGGGCTTATCTCACGAACTACTGGAGCAATTTTTCTGTTATTTGGCACAGATAAGAAGTAGACCACGTGAAGGGTCATAGGCTATTTTTTGTGGACTAATTTGTCTGTGAAATATCTAATTTACGCGGGCGAAGCCGCGCGGAACGTCTAGTACGTTCAGAAATTGAAATAAAAAACATTAAATGAATAAAAAATTACCTATATTCACAACTATTTCAGTGGCTCCGTTTATCAAGGGGGTTTCTAAAGAAGTGTTAAACGTTAATGTCGGTGACAAAGAGAGTCTCAACTGCGACGCCGTGGGGTTCCCTGTTCCCGAAGTGTTGTGGGAGTTCCAGGATAATCTCCTGACTGAAAACTCTAGTAATATCTTGTAAGTAACTTCTTCGTAAGTGAAATCTTCTGACTGACAAACATTTCGGATCACGTGCCCTTGTGTGAATAAATACTGACTTATTGGCACCTTTTTTAATTATAGTCACTTTTCTAATCCTATTAAAATAATATTAAAAATAATAATATCATATAGTCCGGTCGCGGAGCGTTGTTGCGAGTTCGTCCCATCGCTCCTCACATCTGCCTGCTACTTTTTAACCGACTTCCAAAAAGGAGGAGGTTATATGTTCGGCTGTGGAGATATATATATATATATATATATATATATATATATATATATATATATATATATATATATATATATATATATATATATATATATATATTGTATGTTCATCGATTACTCCGGCGTTTATGAACCGATTTTCAATCAGAAATAGTTGAGGTTTAGGCAAATTCTGAAAGAGGCACTACTAAAGAGAAATAATTATTTAATACTTTTTAGTTCATTTAAAAATTAGTAATGTTATTGTTTTCACTTGGAAATTGGTTTTAATTTTTTGTTAAAAATAATAATCCCACTAATGCATGAAAATATTGCTATCGCGCTTACCAATGAAAACTATAAATAGCGACATATTGAAGTGTATCAAAATGCAAACTAAAATCTGTCTTTGAAATGATTGTGTAACTGTTTTGTTTCAGTTTCAACGATGTTGGCGACTTGTTCATACGCAGCGCGAGTGCAGCGCAAGAGGGCATATACGCGTGCGTCGCTCAGAACATTGCAGGAACCGCGACTAAGATCTTTCATGTTCACATTATCGGTAAGGCTTTTGTTTGACATACGCGACCAAATTACGTAGGTCCCGTCCCCCATCTGGCTATGAATCAACTTCTCTGATAGTACCTCTAAATTTTTTCCCATTAAGTAACATAAATTGTATTAGTTATATAAGTATACATAATTAATTTGTATAACTTACAGAAGCTCCTCAGTTCATAACCGAGTCCCGCAGCGAGCCGTACGTAGCGAGCGCGGCGGACAGCGCGCTCACACTGACATGTCGCGCCGCCGGCAGACCCGCCCCCTACGTCTATTGGATCAAAGACGGATACTACTTAGATAAAGGTTTATATCCTCTTACCATTCTTAGTGCCGTTTTACACGGAGCAAGTAACTGGCGTCAGTGCACAGGCAAGACAGCGCTGACCTGCCACTGCCATCGTGTAAATCGATTTCGAAGACAGTACACTACTGTCGGACAGCGCTGTCTTCAATATTCCCGCTTCATATTTTTCGGCGCAAGTCTGCTTCCCCCGCCACCCGCGCCAGCGCTACTGTCCCCGTGTAAACGCCGAAGTCTGTCGCTGTCGGTGTATTGTACGGTGACCACGCTGCATCGCTCCGCGTCACGATGACGAAAAAACTGACGCGGAATGGCGCTTGATGACAACATATTACATAAGCAAATCATCAAAGTTTTTTGGCGTCATTCTCAAAGCCAGTTTGTATTCCCGAGGATCTTCAAGTCCTGAGTAAACAACAGAGCAGAACCTCCAGTTTTATTTTTGTCATCTATCCATTTCCTTACCCAAATTCGTTCCTGTTTAGATAAATCTTCTTCTTACATGTCAATTATAGTTCTTGCATCATCACAAAGGTAATTTTTCTTAACCAATTATTAACTTTCGTTTTTTGCAGTTTTCGATTATTCATTTTTCCGCACTGACTACGAACGTGTGCACACCAAACAAAATATCCTCGACTACTGGCCGCGTGTAAACGGTATGCGACAGTTTTTGTCGCCAGCACTGTCTCGGCACTGGCGTCAGTAATTACTTACCTCGTCTAAAACAGCCATTATGATAAACCTTGCGGGTGTCAAGAGATATACTTAGCTTGTCCCTCGGGCTCCCTGAGATCATATCAAAGGTAGTTAGTTGCTAATACCACTGTTGATCACAGGAGTTGCAGAAGAGGGCATTCCTACAACTTGCACTATAAAACAACATCTTTTTCACTTGACTTATAGATACAAAAAAAATACAAGCTCTTCGTCAAAATTTTAAAAAATTATAATTAAAGATTTTTTATATAGTTGAGACTGACTTTTACAGATTCTCGATACGAAGCAGATTTTTATGGAACTCTAACTATAAAGAATCCGACGGAAGATTTAAGCGGGATCTATACTTGTCTAGCGAAAAACGCAGCTGGCAATATTACTAAAGATATACCCGTAGAAATATATCGTAAGTATACACTATACATAAATTACGGTTTAATAAGTTTCCAATCAAATATTATGACTTATATTTTACATTATTAAGATTTGAAAGTATTATTTATTTATTTATTTTGTATTAAACATACAATCCATTTGGCAAAAATGTTATTCAAATTCACTTGTTTGAAATTTACAAAATAATTAATTGAAATAATTTTCTTTAAAGGTGACATCACCTCCGTTCGTGTAAATTGAAGAATCAAAGATGCATTTATAAAATGTATTTCGATATACATTTGATGATCCAGTGACTGATGCAAAGTTTTAGATTACTGATTAAATAAATTTGTTAATACCGATGTGTTTTATTTGACATCCTTCGAGTTGATTATATTTAATACAACTTTAATTTTTGACATTTGGATTTTATGTTTAATGCCCTACTTTAGTTGTTGTTATGAATATTATCTCTTAGTAAGTTAACAAGATTAAAATTATTCTGTACTTTTACTTCTATTGGCTAGTAACGTCATGTTTACAAAATTTTAGCATTGCACAGTCAAATGTCAGCTGATCTAAGGCAACCAAGTTCTGTGACTGTACTAGAAGGGTCTGATGTTAATGTAGAGTGTCCCATAGCACACCATACAGACGACGTTAAATGGTACAAGGTAATATTAAACATATTACACCATACATTTTGTAGATAGATTTTTTTCATATTGCATGTTGGGTCAAAAGGAAACACACTTATGTCTTACCCACCAAAGTGGAGGGTAAGATTCTAAAATGGAAGAAGGAAGTCTTTTGTTTCTTCCATTTTTAAATTTGTTATTGTTTTTTTTTAAGGATGCAATTTTAATATCAAACGGATCTTTAGTAATCCAAAACGTATCGCCGACAAACGCCAGTACATACGCTTGCGTTGTTAAAAACGCGGTTAGTTCTGCCTTTGCTGAAGTATACTTGGACGTGCAGTGGCCTCCGAAATTCTTGACCAATGAGACTCTTGAGGTGGATGTGATATCTGGTAACGATGCCTATTTCAACTGTGATAATGATGCCAAACCATCAGCTAAGGTAAGCCCTTTAAAATTTTAATGTCGTCCTAAGCCTATTGGCTATTTGAATTTTTTAATGTTCCGCACTTTCACACATGCACATTCCATTTTTTTAGGTAAAATGGCTCTTTAAATCGAAACCAATACTTGGCGAAGATAAATCTAAACTCAAGTTACTGAACGTACGATTAGCTCAAACGGGTATTTACGGATGTGTCGTGAGGAATGAACATGGAACTATAAACCGACAGTACACTTTGAATGTTCTAGGTAAAGCTGCCATTTTATATCAAAATTTACTATCCGAATTTATGTTCAAATAATTTATTAAATAATGTTGTAGAACCGCCTCATATATCAAGAGTCGATGAATTGGATGTAACACTTAAAAATGGTGTAAACGCAACATTAGAATGTAACGCCAAAGGATCTCCTAAACCTAACATAACTTGGATTTACAAGTAAGATATAATTTATTTATTTATTTAATCATTTATTGTGCACAAGAAACATTCACAAAATAATAATTTACACACAGTAAGACGACACAAAGGATCTGCTTATTTCTAATAATAAATCTCTTCCAGCAGCCCTACGGAGAGAGATTGGATAAGGATAGCAGATAGGACGTGCACAAATATGAATATAATATTATAATGTGACGATTCTCAACAAAACAAAAATTAATTAAGGATTTTTAACTAAAAACTAAAATTATCTTACAGCAATACTCTTTGGGCAGTCGAAGATTCAAAGCTTACAGCTAGTAATGTAACAAAAGAGGGGGAGGGTTATTTCCGTTGTGAAGCGACCAATCGTGCGGGTAGGACGCACATTACGTACCGAGTGTCAATAGTGGCGGCGCCTACGATCACGCAATTATTGCTTTTCGTGGATGGACAACCCGAAACCGTTAATACTACCATAGATATTGCCGTAAGTTATGAATACTAAACCTAAATAATCTGGCAAGTTGTAAACATAGTAAAACTTTACACGTAAGTTTTATAAAAATTCTAAGGAAAGTATTCATATTGTAGGCGTAGTTGATAAGTTATCACTTGGCATAATCAGACAGTAAATATTTTCTAAATTCAAAGTTATATTTCAAATAAAAAATAAATATTCCAAAAGAAGTGGTACTGGGGTCTACAATAATAAATTAAACATTAACTATTTTATTGGAACGAAGTTCCTTATCGCGCGTTGTGAAAGGGGGCTAGACGGAAAAAATTAAGACCAAAAAGTTGTAACGACACTTTTTGCCACAGACATAGATCAAGATAGATACCGCATGTGTATGTACTTCGCGGGACATGCGGTATCTATCTCGATCTATGTCTGTGCTTTTTGCTATAGTTGTAAGCCGTGCGGGAGCGCGTGTTTCTCTCTCTGTCTCTCTTTCTCTCATTTTTTTGTTGAGTATATACAGGTTTTTTGTACATAAGAAATAACTTCGTTCCATCTGGGTGTTCCTTGGGACACCCGGATGGAACGAAGTTGTTTCTTATGTCAAGACACCTCTCAAGCTTTTTTAAATTAAACATATAAGTTATTTTAATTACAGACAGGTTCAAATGCCAGAATAGCGTGTCAAGCGTCTGGCAACCCTTCTCCATTAATTCAATGGTTACGACATGGTAACACTGTTAGTCAGAACGCAAATGAAATACCTTACGCCGACTTAATGCTGACCAATGTTAGTAGGTCACATTCTGGAGAATATCATTGTTTGGCATCCAACGATGTCGGATATACCCAAGAGAAGATTAAAGTAAACGTATTAGGTAACTACTTATGGCCAAATTACTACTTACAACCTTACATAAAAAAAAAATATTTACAGCGTAAATAACTATACATGTAATACAAGGTCTACTTGCCTTTGAGAAGCACATTGGAAACGTCACATGACCGACAAAGACTTGACTTGAATAGTTATACGCTGCGTAAATATATTTTTAATTAGGAGTTAAACATTAAACCCATGAGTTAAATTTTTCAGAACCGCCAAGAATTTTCCAATCACTATTCGAGAATGCAAACACGTCACATAAGGAAGTTAATTTAGAGGTACTATCTGGCCAAGCCTTCTTCATGCAATGCCATCCATATGGTAATCCCATACCCGAAGTGTACTGGTTTAAAGACGGTGTTCCTCTGAATTTGTATGATGATGCCATGGTGTCCACTGACTTCGGTGAAGTGATAGTCACGAATGCCGCCAAAACGGAACATTCTGGCAATTACACCTGTGTTGCCAGAAATAAAGTTGGCGAGAGCAGTACTGTTTACTTGGTGAATGTTTTATGTGAGTATTTTGTTGAAACTAACGAAACAGCCATGCCATACATATTTACTGACATGTAGAATTTGTTGATAGAGTTAGGCCGTGTTCAGAAGCTTGGCTCTACATGAGATCTGATATCTTTTTCACAGGGCAAACCTTATGTGGTCGTCTTGGCACCATTTTACATGAAATGTTTTATTTTTACACTGAAAGCAATAGATTAAAAAAAATATGAATATTTCAGCTGCCCCACCAAAACAGAAAGAGGATAAAATATCTGTAACACAATCATATGGTAAACCCTTGAACTTAACGTGTCCTGGTGAAGGCACGCCTCGGCCCTACGTCACATGGATAAAACTACCATTCACTGAGATAGCTGAATCAGACAGAATTAACTTATTTAATGATAACTATACATTGGTAAGATTGTTTGGAGAGTTTTTTTTTTTTTTTGTTTTTCGAATTGATCCGCAGTTACCATTATCTAATGGCAACGTAAATATAAAAACAGTAATAGTGTGATAGGAATAAAGGTACATACAAGTAATATGTAGTGGAACTTCATTTACAGATTATAAACAAGACTCGAGTGTCCGACAGTGGAAAATATTCGTGCATCGTGACTAACAAAGTTGGTACTACCGAAATAACGTTTGACGTGACTATTGAGAGAGCGCCATTCATAGTCGGTAATACACCGGATAATAACACCGAAACACACCAGGTGGCGCTTGGAAGAAGTGTTGTGTTGAAATGTGATGTTATTGGACATCCAGCACCGAAGATAAGTTGGCTCAAGGTAACGAAATTGTAGCTAAGTAAAACTATGTGGACATGTAATTTTTTTATACTACAGTATGGGTTCATTTGGCACAAGAATTTTATACGTGGGAGAGCCATGCTTCGGCACGAATGGGCCGGCTCGACCGGAGAAATACCACGTTCTCACAGAAAACCGGCGTGAAACAGCGCTTGCGCTGTGTTTCGCCGAGTGAGTGAGTTTACCGGAGACCCAATCCCCTCCCCTATTCCCTTCCCTTCCCATCCCTACCCTTCCCTATTACCCTATTCCCTCTTAAAAGGCCGGCAACGCACTTGCAGCTCTTCTGATGCTGCGAGTGTCCATGGGCGACGGAAGTTGCTTTCCATCAGGTGACCCGTTTGCTCGTTTGCCCCCTTATTTCATAAAAAAAATATATTTATATATATATATATATATATATATATATATATATATATATATATATATATATATATATATATATATATATATATATATATATATATATATATATATATATATATATATATATATATATATATATATAAATTTAACACTCTTTGCTAGCTCAAAAATTTTGGAGTACCCCTAAAAGAGTTGGTAAAATAAAACAACACATTTCACAATATAAACTGTTCGACTTTGTGTCTAATATTAATTATTCTGAAGTAAATCACATTTTATTAAAGCTCCTCTATTCATTTTTTTATAATCTAATACAGTTATTAATAAAGCACATTATACAGGATATCCAACCACTAAGCCCACAAGTGGGTAGTGTGGAATACATATTGAACGGTAGTGTGGTGACCATATGGAGCGTACGCGCTCGCCATTCCGGTGCGTACGCGTGCGTCGCACAGAATTCCGCCGGCATTGCTCAACGACGTTACGACGTTATAGTCAAAGGTATTTTATTTCAATAACTACTTATATTATTTTAAAGAATTACGGAAAAAATATTACAATGTAGCTACAATGCCTTTAACATAGAGCACGAAATTACGTTGGTTAATTTTTTTGGATGATAATGGACAATTTTATTTAAATTAAGTGCAAAAGTCAAAACATTGACTTTTGCTTAGTATCACATTTGCCGGACGGTTTTATTAATATGATTATTAACATTTAAATACATTTTAGTCCCTGGCAAATGGAGTGGGTGGTCGGAGTGGTCCTACTGCAACGTAACGTGCGGTCTCGGCTACCAAGTACGCTCCCGACCGTGCCAGTATGTGGATGAAGATAACAACACTTATGGTCAGTACTCAGTAATTTGAACATAATATTATAACAATTCATAAATAATGTAAAATAATTTAAAAAATCTGCTACACACACCTGGCATGTACAGTCACACTTGGTACAGTGTACACTCTCTTTGTTTTATAAATATTTAATCTTGAATTAAGTTCTAATTTACACAAGAAACGAGTTAAATATCGTTGGTTAAAGTGTGTTCTTCGAAATATTTAAGATACAAGCAATCATCCGGAGAAGATAATTTTGGACGAGACAACGTGTAAAGGATTAAAGAACGATAGCAGAAAATGTCACATGCCGGCGTGTGAGGTACTGATTATACATGATATTATGTAGATTCACTAAAAAAAATACTTTGCTAAATTAATGATAGTTAGCTAGTAGTACATACCTAACGTAAAACAAATCTGGCATTTTTTAAACCATAGGGGTTAGCAGCTTTGCGCGTACTGTCTCTACTCTTTTTAAATATATTATTTATGTTCTAGTATAACATCACCCCCTGAGCTTTGATGTAATATTACTAAAATGCACAATTTTTAACTTATCAAAATCTTGCATCATATCCGACATCTTTATATAAAAAAATATTAATCTTAACTCTTTTAGGTCCCAGTGTCTGGCGGGGGGTGGTCGCGTTGGTCCGCTTGGGGTGCATGCTCGGCGACGTGCGGTGCGGGCTCGCAGATGCGTGCGCGCCGCTGCCGCCGACCACCGTGCTCGCCCGCTGACAACTTGCAGGTAAAAACGAGTAAGACTATATAGATAACACAATGCTTAGTAAATATTCTTATAGTATAACAATGATTAGTAGACCTTCTAGTAATATGTTCACTTCGCTTAGATTATAATATTAAGGTATATGCTACGAATAATAAAAACTAAGGAATCGTAACTCCCATACTATTACCGTTTTAAATTTGGTTCCTTTCGATCTGTCATGTAACGTCAGCCTAGTACCGCTCAAGGCCACCTAAATATTGCAAATGTATTGAAATGTGTACCTAAGGTACACTTTTTTGACAAGTATTGTGGAGCATGTTTTTTGACGGAGTTACTTTTCCTTAGTTTTTATTATTCGTAGGGTATATATGTACCTCGCTCAGTTTTGTAACTGCCGAGTGTGGATTTTTCACTTTGCGGACATTCGACCGTAGCTAAATATAATTAGATATATTTTATACTTTGCCGTACGGTATCCAAACAGCGCCCCTAGCCTAGCGGCAAACAATGGTAACTAATCCGATGCCACACAAATTGTTGCGAAAGTTTTTCTGGTGAAAAAAATACATTATTTTACGGTTGTAGTTATATTTAATTTTATTGACTTTAAATGATTGCTTTATTGAATTTTTTTCTTTCAGATACGAAAATGCCCGAACTTGCCTAAATGTGAAGATCCCGCTATAGAAACCAACAACGTTTACAACAATTTTGAAGATGTTATTGTAAGAGTTCTTTACTTTTTTGGAACAAAATTATTATTGGCGTGTCTTATTAATTAATGTTACTATGTTTTTAGAACTCATCGGAGTATACGCCTGAAACTACATTCGAAATGCAGCCCGAAAATGTGGATTCATATGAGTTTGATGACGAGTTGGAGTATAACGAAAAGCCTATTGCGGGTAAATCTACAAAAACTGTTTAACTGAGCTCTTTTTTGTGCACGGTCCGTAATCGTAATTACTTGTATTTTTAAGCGATTACGCACGTGTCGAGGGGCATATTTGTCTATGATTTCTTTTGCGTGCTACACAGAGCTTCGCAATCTTGGTGGCAATTGGCCACCTAACCAAGTAAGGCTCCACCTTACTTGGTTTGCGATTACTTGATACTTATACGATAATACATACTTACGTAGTTTATAATTTTTTAAATATTAAATTTACCTAATTTTGACTGTTTTTAGAACCATTACAAACGATATTTTACGATGTCAATATAACTGAGAATCTTGACGGCAGCAGCAGAGGTCCCTGCAAAGTTGGTTACCGATATACAGCCAATGGTTATTGTGAAGGTTAGTATTCAAAACCTTATTGAGGTTAAACTCATCTTCAAAACCTAAAATACTCTGCCAAACAATTTGTAATTACAATAGTGTTTTCTTAAATTACTACAGCGAAGCTAAAAGCAATTTTAGAATGCATTAAATCCCGTTTTAAAATTCATATGAGTGAGATGTCGATGGATATACAACTATCGTTTTTGAGTCACTGTTTTTAACACGCTTTTGTTAGCTTAGGCTGTATGTATGGCCGGGTCCACATCAAACACGGTGCGGCGCCGTCACCGTGTTACAACACGACGTCGCCACCGTGACACGACACGACGCCGATACCGTGACACGACACGGTGCCGCGTCGTAGCACAGTGCCGCGAACGGTGCAACGCGCACCCCTATTCATTTGGGTGAAACTCCCAAACGAAAAAAATTCGTTCCTTTAAATGAGGCATATAAAGATACTCTTAATCTGTGCTTTTTAAAACTCTTGCTTAAAAATTTCGACTGTGATTGGTTGATAAAAAAACGAAGTAGAAGAATTTACGAATATACGGATTTAACCACAATATCCTCGGTTTCTTTTTTATTCGTCGTCTTAGGAACAACAGGATAATATTATATTTACAATACTTATACTTTCGCGATCCATATCCAAACAAGCATGTTCGAGCGAACCAACAGCTAAATATTGACGGAATAGGGGCACGAGGCGACGCACCGTACGCGGGACCGTGCTGCGGCGCGGCGCCGTGTCGTGTCACGCTGACGGCGCCGCGCCGTGATTGATGGGGACGCGACCTTAATAACGGAATCTTTGAGCCCGATTTTTACCTATCTCCAGAAGTCTAATTTAATCCGTATTAGGAGTCAATGACAATGCAATAATTTGTTAAAATAAAAAAATAAATTAACTTTTAACTTTAGATGTGGACGAGTGTGCAGTAGCGGGTAACCAGTGTCATGCGACGCAGGCGTGCGCGAACGTGGCGGGCGCGTACCGCTGCGGCTGCGAGCGCGGATACCACTCGCTGGGGGCCGGACAACGCTGTCTAGGTAATCCTTACTGTTACTGAAGGCTGCCCGCAACTTGGCTACAAACAAATCTATACTAATATTATATAAATGCGAAAGACTAAAACCGATTTAAGGATGTATATTATAAGGTCAAATTCCGTAGTACATCCAATTAAATTATGAAAGTACTAAATATGTAAAAAATTGGACACCCAGACACTTATTATTAATTATAATGATTATTTGTAATAGATTTTTAAGAAATTATTCGATATTTAATTATTATTATTGAAAAAAATTGAGATGTAATTTGACTACCGCTATTAAATTACAAACACAATGGTCGTCATGGTCGTGTTCGCATGCGCAAAGTTAAAAATTAGTGTCAGTGTTAGTGTCATGTGCCAAAATCTGACAGAAATTGATGTTAATTTCTATTATTGCACATGCGTGAAAGCTGCACATGCTCATTGAAAATGAAAGAAATGTGTCTAATCTAACAGCTGTATCGCCATTACTTTTCGAAGAAAAGTTGTTATCAGTTTCAATTTGAAATATTTCCGCAGACTTACAGCTGAACCTACATTTTTTTTCTTTTTTTTCCCCACCCCACTTCTCCCACACCCACCGCCCACGGCCTGCCAGCACGCAGATTATCAGAAAGGGTTGTTCAGGGAAGTAGCTAACAGAGTTTTAATACAGCTGAAGCTACATGACGAATTTGGTCGTCAGCTCTTAGTCGAGTATTTTGTCCCAACGGAATTGCGAGCGTCATTAAGGCCCGTATAAATAGTCTACTCTTGACACTTAAGAGCAAAGAGAATTTAAAAGAGGTCGGACTTAGAAAAAAAAAATACGTCGGTTATTGAAGTTTAAGGCGAGCACTTACCTCAGTTCCAAAACGATAACCTTGCGAACGCGAATGCCAAGCGTGTACGCATCGCAATAAGATTCATTTTAGCTTAGCATAAAATTGTAAGTTACGACGGGCGGATCTTCTCTATTTTATTTTTCGTGTGTTTTTTTTTAAATATCTTTCGAAATAAATATTAAGAAAAAAGATTATTCGTTTCAGACTTTTTTAAAATAGATTCATTGACAATTTATTAAAATAAAATGTAAGTTATTCTTGTTAATACTTATATTTCGATGACAAAGAGTTTTGTCGGAGGTGAGTTTGTAAATTAATTACAGCGAATGTATTATTTTTTTTAAAAAATGTTTTTGATTTAAACCCTTTTAAATATTGTGCTCTATATCTCAATTTTTTTTACATTTCGTTATAATATTAGAACTAGGTAAATCGGGTATCAAGAAATAACAAAATGGGGTTTCAGCCCGCCTTAAGTTAAAAACCACAGATTAAACTTTAATTCGTCCGTTTTAACAGCCAATCACTGTCGATCTTGCTTTAAAATTAGCCAATCACAGTCGATCTTGCTTAAAAATTAGCCAATCACAGTTGATCTTGAATCGAATCAAATCGAATTGTATTTCTTCCAAGTCCCACTTCTTGTTACGTAGTTTATATTCTCTTTGCTCTTATGTCTTAAGAGCAGACTATTTATACGGGCCTTAGTAATAATGTAATTTGTAAATAATATTGTAAAGTATGTCTTGTTTGTCTGTCCTTAAATCACCGAATCAATTTTGATATACATAATTTAGTTTGTAGACAGTTTTAGCTCCGGAAAAAGAAATAGGAGTTATTATCCCAGAAAAATGAATCATACTCGCGATGTTTATACCAGTGAAACGAACTTGTAGGCAAAGTGTTGCTTTAACAAGTAAAAATAATTTAATAAACACCTAATTACTAACAATAACATAATATTATTATTTACCCCCTTAGACGTGAACGAGTGCGAGCTGGGCGTGTCGGGGTGTGAGTGGGCGTGCGTGAACGTGGCGGGCGGGTACGTGTGCGCATGCCCGCCAGGACACCGTCTGCGACAAGACCGCCGGACTTGTCGACCGCGTAAGTTTTTAGGGTTCCGTAGTCAACAAGGAACCCTTAGGGCTCCCGCACACGGGCCACCGGCCACAACCACAAAACGCCGCTACCGGCATATTTCCTGTAGTTTTCATACATTTTTTGACGCCGGTGGCCGCCACACGCTTCAACGATTCACTTTACGACCAATAGACTAGCTTAAAACGGCGTTTGTGGCTGTCGCGTGTGGCCCGTGTGCGACGACACTTATAGTTTCCGTCTGTCCGTCTGTCTGTCCGCGATTTTGCTCAGAGACTATAGGGCCTACAAAGCCGTAATCCGGCATGAATGCACATATTAATGATGCCGACAAAATGGTATATAAAATCTGTAAAAAAATTTTCTTATGGTACCTCCCCTACACATCAAGCGGAGATGATTTTTTTTTTTTGTGTTTTGTTTGGGATCTTGATAACAGCATGTCTGTTTTTGTTATTCTATTTTAGTTCTGCTTTTTATAAATGGCTCCGTAGTGTATGGCCATTTCATTTGTGTTAGCAAATGTCAGTAAATAATACAGAGAAGAAAAGGAAGAAAACTTAGAAATGTTTTAATAAAATCTTTTTGTTTTTTTTTTTGTATTTGTAAAATAAAAGTAAATAATATCATACAACGCCATTTTTGAACGTTCAGATGTTGTATATCGATTTTAGAAGTATCCTATTGAGTACTGGCGTAAGAAACTCGCGTGGAACTAATAACTGTCGGTACTGACTGACTAAGAAGTATACTAATTTATTGTGTTTTTGAGCAATAAGAACATAATATTTCTATAAGTGAATCTATATACCATTTTCCTAAAATATTAACATTTTTTGCAGCGCCGACCAGCCGTAACTCGTATACCAGGAATGAAGATGAAAACTATCTTAGCACGTCCATTGTTAATCCGACTCGATATTTTGGGACGAGGATATAAAAAGAAAAAATCATTAGCATGAGGTGTAGATTAATTTATTTAAAGATATTAATTTGTAACATAATATGTTATTAAAATAATTGTATCATAATATTATTTTGTAATTAACTAGTTAGTAGTGTGCTGTGTGTAGTTATCTTACGGCCACACTCGGCGATATTTAAGGTACAAGTTGAAAGCCGGCTAAACGAAGCGGCAGCAGACGACGTGTCGTCGCGACACTACTGGTTTCTACTTTCTATGTACATATTTCTATGAATAAGTGTCGCTAACTTCGTGTCGCTAGCTGCGCAGGGTATTTCATAGAAATACATAGAAACCAGTAGTGTCGCGACGACACGTCGTCTGCGGTTGCTTCATGTCGCCCGCTGCCTACCTTTAATGATGATTAAACTTCAATTGAATGAAGAGTTCGATAGATAATATTGTATGGGGGCTTATGGCAAAACCTTCATTTAAATACAAGTAATTAATATTCGTCACTTAGTAGTGGCAGCAATGGTTTTTTATTAAAAATTTGTCCCGCTTACTAATATTTTTAAGCAGCATTAAATTAATTAAATTAAATTCACAAATCAACCCAGCAGATGGCGCTGCAGTCGGTATGCAGGACAACGCTGTCGGGTCCGCTAGTATTATATAACTTAGTTATCTTATATTGTAATAAGTACTATACGCTGCTATATGACGCACTGGTCTGCTGTCTTATGCTCGGCAAGTTGGATTTTGAGTCGGACCCATTCCTTTTCTTGGCCTCGCCGATCTAGGGGCTCCGAAAACTCACCATTCGCTAAACTGTTATTGGTATGTGTGCACATGTAATCCAGTACCATCTCAATAATAATAATACTAATAATTTGTTCCTAGAAATTTTGACATAGAATGAAATAAAAAATTTAAAAAAATGTATTCTTCAAAGAATACCTGGGAAACGACATGCTAGGCGGGCAGGCCTTGTATACTATGCGCTCTTTTCATTGGTAAGAGGGTTATTCTATTGCTCGAACATTTATTGAGTTTTTTAGCTCATTCAAAATATCATTATATTTTGTTGTGATTTTTGGCTAGTGTGCGTAATATTTAACATAGTGATAATATAATTTGTTTATTGAACTACTTAAATTTGTGTTTTTTCTTACACTTGTTTAATATTAAGTAAATATTTTTTTTATTTCGTAGAGCGTAATATAATGTTATACTGAAATGTCTACTTTTATATAAATACGTGACGTGTTACATAATCTTAAATGGTCCTTCGAGACGGTTGCAGATTTGGCTAAAAGAGTATGCTCCAATTGGTTTTGTAGTATATTGAACTATGTAACCAAAGGAGGAAGACGTTCGTTGCCAAATATTTTCTTTATCGGTCCACGTCTAGAGTCCAAAACTCTTTCGTCAGGCTTACGTGGCACGTTCCTGAAAATAAAATGTGGAAATCTATACATATAATAAAACTGTAGAAATGAAAATTCTGTACATTAAAGATATTCAAAAAATAATAAGCGGGGGGTGTTACTACATCGCTATAGAAGCCAAAAATGTGGTTAGTTTTTTTGTCTGTCTGTCTGTCTGTATGTTTGTTCCACTATCACACGAAAAGTACTGATCCGATTTGAATGCGGTTTTCGCAGATATATTTGTCTTCTTCCAACTTAACATCTGGTGTATAAAAAAAATTCCCCCCACCCCTCTAAAGGGACGAAAGAGGGGGTCAGATTTTGTATAAGACTTTTGCTTTAACACGAAAACTACTGATCCGATTTGCATACGGTTTTCGCAGATATATTTGTCTTCTTCCACCTCAAAATCTAGTGTATAAAAAAAATCCCCCCACCCCTCTTAAGGGACGAAAGACGGGGTCAGATTTTGTATAAGACTTTTGCTTTAACACGAAAACTACTGATCCGATTTGCATACGGTTTTCGCAGATATATTTGTCTTCTTCCACCTCAAAATCTAGTGTATAAAAAAATTTCCCCCCACCCCTCTAAAGGGACGAAAGAGGGGGTCAGATTTTGTATAAGACTTGCTTTAACACGAAAACTACTGATCCGATTTGCATACGCTTTTTGCAGATATATTTGTCTTCTTCCAACTCAAAATCTGGTGTATAAAAATCACCCCCCCCCCTCTAAGGGGAGCAAAGAGGGGGTCAGATTTTGTATCAAACTTTTTTCTTTAATAGACTTACTTCATATTAATAACTGTTTTTTCCAACTTCAAATCTGGTGTATAAAATTTTTCCCCCCACCCCTCTTAGGGGACAAAAGAGGGGGTAAGACTTAAATACTTTAAATGGCAAAACAGCGTTTGCCGGGACAGCTAGTCAATAATAAATATATTCTTTGTACAACTCTACAATGGCACGGCAAAACTGGAGAACGCAACAGGTGCATGTGTACAATGATATACATAGTACCAATAACACCCAACCTGCTTACTCCTCGCCCTACCAAAGACTTTAAAATCGAATACTGCACCTTATTTCTCCAGTTTTGGCGGGCGATCATTGTGCGCGGCTTACTATACTAATTGTTTTAAATTATTGATAGTTTGTAGGTTTCAAGAACTACTTACTTGAAATATGGTCCATTCTTTTGCAAACGAATTATATTATTTTGACATATCATCAGTTCATTTTGCAAGTACGTCCTTTGGTCGTTAACTCTCACGAAGAGCTACAAAAGAAATTTTACAAAAAGGTATTTTCTAAAGTCCAGTCATCAGATAAACTGAAATTATGAAAAGGGCCTAACGCTGCTTAGGTATCCCTTTTACTCGCGAATGAATTGAATGTTCCCACACAGGATCGAAATAGCAATTCGTGCACGAATAAAAGAAACAAGTAGCGTTGTTGTTAGGCCTTTTTCTAAATTAGAACTGAAAAAACTGGTGGTACCTTTCACATTAGTATATTATTATTGGAATTAAACTTAATTTACCTTCGATTCCGAATCCAGTCTCCATTCCTTGCTACGTAATGTACTAATTAAATCTGTTTTGAGCCGTTCGAAACGCTTTACGGTACGCAGTAACTCGGCCTAGTAAATAAAAAAATATATTTTTATCATTTTGTTTACTTTGACCATAATATACTTTATTTGGATTCATTTTAATTTAATAGTAAACGCCTGGGCCCTAACAACCCTGAATGAAAAAATATTATAAAGCCTGAGCAATGTTTACATTTAAATCTAAATTAATTTAGAAATTGTATGTATGAAGTTTTGGTACTTACAGGGGTTAGCATGTCCAAATTGATATTCAGGTCATCATGTTTTAATTTACAATCTGTAACAGATTCAAGTATTAAAAAAAAAAACAAAAGAATGAATGTCGCGTAAGTATTTACACATCGGTTTTTCACACACATTACAAGGTCTGCTTGTCTCTGTCTGATATATTGGAAAAGTCACATGGAAGACAAAGACCCTTCGATTCAATTTTTAGTAAGAAAGTTGGAATCTTATAGGGCGGGGCCTAATCTACGGTTTATCGCCCCTTTGCTCGTAAGTCCTTAAGAGCCTACTGTCAAAACGCTAGCCCCGCCTACACACACCGCTATCCTCCAATCGTGATACAATGATTCCATGAATCGTGCTCCCGGGCAATGTGCTTTACGTTGCAGCTAATAGTGAACAATATCGCGTAACAACGGTTCCCGCATTATAGCACGAAAGTAAAGGTCGTAAGTCCTAAAAATGTTGTTTGATGATTACTTAAAAATTAAATACAATACTAATATTTCCTTTAGCTATTATTTTATAAAGTGTGTGATTGTAGTACTGCAAGTTATTTAATGATAGTAACTCAATAAGTGCAACAGGTATTTGTTGAAAAGCCCAGAAAGATTCATAATTTCAAAAAATAAAACTATCGAGTCAAAATAAGTGAATCGTGTTTTTGGTTAGCCAAATATCAGATAAATATACAATGATTAAATAAATCTCAATTTCATTTGAGTCAATCGTCTTCCGGGATCGTTATACTTATTAGAAAACACAGCAAAATTTGACAGCCCGCTCTTAATGACCTTACCTGGTCCACAAACTTTTGCTTTCTTGATTTTGTCCTTCAATAGAGGCAACTGTTCTTTTAATGTATCAATCGCCTCAAGCAGCTGCTTGTGTCTTATGCTCTCTCGTTGTAGATCGTCGTCCAGGTCCCAGGGATAGTCGGCCTTGCGCAACTCTTCCTGCATACAAACTATCTGCTTCTCTAATTGACCATTCTGCCATGCTGCTGATTCTCTGGAATAATTAACCAGCTGGTTATCAGGTTATCAGCAGTCAAGTGGTAATGGTTACTTCCTAAGTAGATTTCTGCTATTGTTGCTATTAATATAATAAGAACATAATAATTATTATTAGCTAATGTATAAACAGATATATAATAATATAGATATTCTATTAAAAAATTATAACCTGCAGGAATTCTCGTGCTCTAATTCCGTCCTTAAATTCTCCAGTTCTATATCGTTCATTTTGGAATTAATACGATTGACTACTTGCTCTCAAGTCTTTAAAATTCCTTGCAGGAACAATGTATAATTGATTAAACATACTCCCTAGTTACATTGTTATAGCATATTCCCATTTCGCGATACGATATCGGCTGTTGCACAAGGTCAGTTCTAGTAGATGTTTTAGTAAATAAAGTTTATTTGTGGTTATTAGGATTTATGTGCATTAGGAAGACTCGGGATATGTTCCGAATGGATGAATCCAAGTGTATCAAAAATTTGAATATTTGGCAGTTTGGTATTAATATTTAGGCACTAACGTAAAAAAAAAGTAAAATCTGTCAGTGTCAAAATCAGCAGACCCAGGCTGTCAAGCGTCATTTGTCAGTTTCAAATTTGAAAATTTGAAATTCAACAGGGAGGCCATTTTTAAAAGAAGAAGAAGAGTTTTGTCGGGAATACGAAAGAGTGACGTTGTGTTTTTGTATTATTTTCCTAAAATTGTGTTGTTTCGGTTTTTAATGTGTAATGTTGGTAGAATATTAACCATTAAATATTCGATGTCGTGCACAAGTGTGGGCAAGTGATACAACTTCAAGAAACGTGCAATTTTGTGTTCCCTCCAAAACTCCATCGAATGTTTTAGTAAAGGGTCTACCACTTTACTAAAACAACTGACTTGACTCGTTGACTTTACTGACCACTTTTTTAGACTTTTACTAGACTTTCGACTTGACGATAATCTGGAAAAACGACTTTAAATTTTGTAAACTTTTTACGAATTTTTTTTTTCCCCGCCATATTTTACTTGACACTGGCCATGGTTAAAAAGCCGAGCGCCATAATAAGAAAAAAAAAAAAAAAAAAAAAAAAAAGAAGAAGAAGAAATTCAACAGAATTTTATATTTGTAGCGGTTACAAAAGTTTTAGGTTTATTTAAACAGAAATATGAGTTTAATTAGTGCTGTTCTTCATGAAGCCGATAAAATATCATCGGAAGATTATAAGAAAAACCGAGATGAATTGCTAACGAAAGTGAAAGATCTTCAAGAGCGGATGCAAATGTTGTCGTGGGCTTTACACCAAAACATAATCGATACTTACTTAAATTTCGTGCCTACCAAAAGTTTAGAACAATTAAACTATAAGAATCGCAAACACAACATCCTTGCAGATTACGACAAGCTTGTTACGGATGTTAAGACATTCAATGAAAAATTCATTAAAATGGACTCAAAAGACGAGTTTAGTAACTCTTACAAACTTTTTGATACTGCCTATATACATTTTTTGGATCTCTGTACTGTGGTTGAGGGTAAAATAATATTGGATAAGGCTAATCATGAATTTGGGCGTAACAACTACACTGAGGCTGTTATAAGTGTGAAAAATCTACAGAAAAAGTTACACTGCCTAACATTAGATGGAAATGCAAATAAAGCTTTAAACAATGTTATATCCCAATGTGAAAACCAACTATCAATGTATTTGGCTCAATTGAGTGTTGAATGGGAGGATATATTTGTATGGAAAGAGACTAAAGAACCTTTTTATATGACATACTCATTATCCGTCCAACAAAATGACTCTCAACTGATACAAAAAATTCTAAAGTCACTGTATGTAACTGACAGACTAAATGCAGAACTTGGTTTATTCTCTAATTTCTTTATAAGAAACCTTCTTCACAACGTCATACGACACAACTGCGATATCTTTACAGAAGACCATATCGGTGCTCTGGAATTCAATATTAAGATAGACTTAAATGACAAAAGGAAGCCAAATTTCAATACTATATTCAATAACTTAACAGCTATATTTGAATTTCTTCATTCAACTCTAGGTTCTCATTTTGAATGTGATAAAACATTTATTGAAGTGTTTGCAGAATCTATAAGCAATAAGTTTTTTAACAAAATAATTGAAGACTGCATTAGGAACAATCTGCCATCCTGTGACAGCAGCTACGAAAATTACAAAAATATAGTTGTGGAATTAGATTCCTTCAACAAGTTTTTGATTGACCTAAAATTTATTGCTGCTGAAAAGTCGCCTTTAAATAAATTTGTCAGCGACACTGAGTGTGTGCTGTATGACAAGAAATGTGATAAACTATTATTTGATATTCGTAATCTACTTAAGCAAAGTCTCTCCCATGGGATTGTCTCTGTTGGTCAAGAAATAGATATTCAGAATGAATCTATGTATGATGACACCCAAAAAGATATATTAAACAGCCCATTGCACCTCCCCAAGTGTGTTATATCTGAAAATGTTAAAGAGATAATGTCTATGATCATTAAACATTTAGAAGAAAGTATTAAATTACCAGAGAAATATGGCGAGCAACTTGTAGTTTATATCAAAGACATAGCAGTCAAGTATCAATGTATTGTGCCTAAGAAGTTTAAAATCAATTTGGAGTGTTGTCCTTTAGACATTGGTAGGTATTAAAATCCATCCTCTTCAACCTATTTATTGATTCACTAGTAAAAAACAAAAAAAAATACTTTCAATAGTCTTGCTGAACTAATATAAAAAAATTGAGTATTATGTTTTACTATAGGTATGCCTAAAACAATGAGCTTACTATGCAGCAATATTTTATACTTTCTTTGTTTACAGCCTTATTTTTCAACAACTGCTTCTACCTCGCTCACAGCCTGCTCGGTCCACCTTGGAAGAATGTACTTCCTGCGAGACTTGCTAATTACCTCACAACAACACTTTTAGAATGCGTTCAAGACTTGAGAGCTGTAGGTTTACAGAAAATTTCATTGTACTTGCAAAATCAGAAAAATATAATTATTCAAGAAGTCGAAGCTAATGGTAAGTATTCTATAGTTATTTTCTAAATTGAAGACATGAGTGGATGAAGTGGGTAACTAACAGTTTGAAAATGGTCGTTTTTTTGCATAAATGGAGGCTTTAGGACCGGGAAAATGATTTGAAATAAAAAAGAAGAAAATTTATGTATAGCCTGATATTTTAGCCAGATGATGAAGTAAGATACAAGGTTTGTTCAAATTATTAGGTAAAAAAATGAGTAATTTCCCTTATGTTATAAGATGTTACTTATCCACTTCATCCACTCATGTCTTCAATTATTTTTATATTAATGACTAGCTTTTGCCCGCGGCTTCGCTCGCGTTAAGAATTATTATTATTATTTAGGTATCAAAGTCTCAGTCCGATCGGTATATCCTCTATTTTATCCCTTGAGGGTTGATTAAAATCCTTTCTTAGCGGATGCCTACATCATAACATCTACCTGCATGCCAAATTTCAGCCCGATCCATCCAGTGGTTTGGGCTGTGCGTTGATAGATCACTGTGTCAATCAGTCACCTTTGAGTTTTATATATTATTTAGATTTAGATTTAGTGAATAATCAAGTATAATTTAAATCATCATTTACTATAATAATAGGTCTAAACTCCCTCCTGCACACGCACCCCCGCCTTGGTCCACTTCGCAACGGGCCGTGCAGCAGAAATCGTAATATTTTAATTTCGCCATAACTTCAAAATCAAACGTCCAATTTTAGTCATTCAAAGACCAAATATTATCTACATAAACTGTGCTTAGTGATGAAATAATTTATTTTGATAAGGATTAATAGCATGAGTAAAATAAACGCGTTTAAATGAAGTCCAAAAAAAAATTCAAGATTTTTAAATAAAAAAATGGTTGTTGTGCCTCACTCGACATAGATAGGTATAGTGTGTCACGGACTTTTTTGAAGATATTTATAAGATCTACAATTAATTAGAACATTTTATGGTTCTATCTTTTATAGTTTAGGCAGCGTACGCAAAATAAGTAAATTTTCTGGTTGATTTTTACACCTTGTGTCCGAAAACCCCAAATATCTTACGGAACCCTTTTTTTTCCAAAATGAAATTCATCCTATGTTACTCGTGGATAATGTAGCTTTCGAATGGTGAAAGAATTTTTAAAATCAGACCAGTAGTTTTTGAGCCTATTCATTACAATTAAACAAACAAACAAAGTTTTCCTCTTTATAATATTAGTGTAGATGTAACAATTACCTATATAAAATAAATATTTTTCAATTATTTTAACAAGAGATTTATTTTTCAGAACTACCATGGTCTCAAAACTCATTTGAAGTATTAGATGGAGCTGTGAATCACGCAATAAGTTTAATGAGGGAATTGAAAGACTGCTGGAACAGTGTCCTGCCATTAAAAATGTATGAACTTTCAATGTGTACTCTTGCACAAGCTCTTTGCCAGTCAATGTTGCAGAGGATGTTTGCTGACACCAAACCAATATGTGAGGAGTTGGTTTATATGCTGGCTATTAGATTTGAAGACACTGTTGATGATATTCTATCTTTGTTTGAGGTAAATCTAATGCATTTTTATTGCTCATTACTTTTTAATTATGTTGCTATCAAGATAAAATATTGCCACTAGTCTAGACTCATGATATACCATTTAGCATGAATTGTTTTGTTTAAGCGTCAATTCAGACCGCAACGCGACGCGTAGATGCATTTCTAAATTTGTATGGATTTGACAGATTTGCAAGACGTCTCACGTAAGAGCCAGTCCACACGGCGCGTTGCGTCGACACAGCGCTGCCATGCCGTTGCGTTGTTTTACATACAAATAACCAAGGTGTTCACACGGCGCGCTGCGTCGTCGCAACGCACACATGATGGCCAGCAGCCTTCGAGACGAAGCGGGAGGAGATGTTGACGTTAAGACTGCTTCGTAATAACACTGGGATGACGCAGCGCCCGTGTGGCCGGCTATGCGTCAAACGACAGCGTTGCGTCGACGCAACGCGCCGTGTGGACTGGCTCTGATTGAAATCTGTCAATTCAGTACTTTAGAAATGGATCTACGCGTCGCGTTGCGGTCTGAATTGACCCTAAAACGGAAAAATAAGTGTCTCCCACTGATTTCGGTATAGGTCAGTTAACTAAAGCTGGCACGTTCACAGTACTCACACTTATGCAATTTCACTATACAGTATGTTTAAAAATATATGTTTGCATCATGATAAAAGTTATCGTACAATCTGCGTACGATAATAATATGCTATCGTACATCGTACGTAGGCACAAAATTATCGTATGTGTACGATAATTATCGTACGGTTCTGAACGCTGGCCGCGTGCCGATCACACGTGAGTCGTGACTGACTTGTAACATCACGCTGTATTTATAAACAGTAACAAAAGAAAAACAATAACTGTCCCCTTCACGCTCATAAGATAGGCTGCGCGCGAGAGAGACGGGCAGGCTTTTCATTATGCGTATGCAGTACGGCGTCACGCCGCGCGCTTATTCACAGACACTACACAAGCGCAATGTGTAAATGTGTTGATCGTGCCAGCTTTAGTTAACTGACCTATAATGGTGGCCGGTTTTAACGAAAGCAGGCTATAGTATGCGGGAGTCAGTTTATACAGCCCAATGTGCCCAGGACACAAAGGCGCTCTCTCTTTCGTAATGAGAGATCAAATTCAAGCGCAGGACAGCCTTACATGCCGATGATCATCTTTCTTGTCAGACAATCAGGAACAGCCTGCAATATCCTATCTAATCTTAGATACGACATATTTCCGACGCTAGGATCGAACCCACGACTTACATGGATAGTCATGACGCGTGTCGCGTGTCGTCACTCACGGGACTTGTCAGGACTAATGTGACTTACTTACGTGAACCTATTTTATTTTTAGCAAAGTTAAAAAAATCTCCTTTTAATTTCCAGAAATCAGTAAAATTGGAAATGAAAATAAACTGTTGGAATAAATTCATCAAAATGCCGCAGCTTTTGAAAGCTCAATTGTTGGAGATCACAGACCTTTGGAAACACGATACAGACTTAAATCGAAGCTACACATGTGAAGAAATACGATCTATTATTAAGATAAGATTTCCTGAGGATAAATACAGATTACGAATATTAAAAGAGATACAGTGAACAAATTATTTTATTTTAAAACTAATTTTAGTTTACGTAAGTAATGGATGAATTTTCCATTCACCATTTTAGTTGGTTAACAGGCAACCAGTATATTATGTGCGGCATATATTTGCGTGCTCAGATTGCATTATTACGTAATTTGAGCCAATATTAAATACAAAATTGCGGAAGGAAGGAAACAGGAAATTATGCACCATAATATGCTGCACTTTATTAGTTTAAAGCCGAAAAGTTTAAAAATGTAAGTATTAAGCGATCGTTTTTAATAGGACTGATGCTGTAGCCTGTAAGTGAAGAGTAGTTAGATCTTAATCATTCTTGTTAACTGCCGCACTCAGAGACGAATATTATATACTTAACTGTGATTAAATGATGATTTTAACATAAAGCCAAGTCAAGTAACTAATATTTGTCTATTAGTAGTATGTTAAACTTACATATTACTAAACTTCAAGTGTGGAACCCAGACAGGTTGGTGGAATTGACAGGCTTGTCCCTCTCAATAACATCCCTTGGCACACATGGAAACTTTACGGAGGACATGGGTCTGGCGATTCCACTAGCTGGCAGCTGGTAGGTTCGCGACAGAACGATATCCTCTTAAAACATCCTAGAATATACACCAAGCCAATGCCACAACACCTAAAGGCAAAGGGTGGAGCATCATACCGGAAGATATCGGGAAATGTCGGATCTGTTGACTGTCATGCTGGGACCACACCCAGCTCAGGGCAGTATTATATATTGTTATAGTGGTAAAAAATAATAATATAAAAAAAAAAGTCCTGAGGCGTGATGGTCTCGAAGTAGATTAAGATATAAAGTATAAACCTTTGTACGCGAAAAGCTACATAAAAAGGAATGGGCGAGTGAGTGATCTCTGAGTGCTGTAGTTAGTCTATTTTATAAAAGTTGTTTTAAGATATTTGGGCGTATAACCATAATACACCTGTGTTAAATTATATCTGCATATTTTCTTGTATGGGTTTATTGCCTTAAAATAAATTACTTATTATTGAAACGAAGTTCCTTATGGCGCGTTCGGCGTTGCGAAAGGAGGCTAGACAGTAGACAGAACGATATTTGACCTCGACACTTTTTTATTAGTACCTGCATAGTAGGGGCAGAGGGCGTTGATAGTATTCCTGTGCGTCAACTAGATGGCGTTTCTTGAAACAGCGACGCGTTGTTAGTATTCCTAGGCGTCAATAGATGGCGTTTTTTTTTATAATTTTTTTTTGTGTATAGGTATACAGGTTTTTTGAACATCTTATATATAAAATTCTCGTGTCACAATGTTAGGCCGCGTACTCCTCCGAAACGGCTTTACTGAATTTAACCAAATTTTATATGCATATTCAGTGGGTCTGAGAATCGGCTACTGGGTAATTTTTATATTGATAAGTGCATTTGTTGAAAAAATAATAGTAAATTATTACAACTCGAGACTGACGGCGACCATTGATTGTGCGACGGGACGGGACGGGAGTCGGGACGTTACCATGGTAACATACTTATTTAGTCACTTCAATAAAATAATAATATGATCGCATGCTCGAAATATTTTATATTATTATGGCAAAGCAACGTTTGCCGGGACAGCTAGTAAGATATAACTTCGTTCCATACGGGTGTCCCTTGACAACTCAAGTTTTATTATTATTAAAACGTTTAAGTACATCTGCGAAACCATTAGTACATCTGCGATATCAACATTTTCTTACTCAAAATTGGCTAAAACTTACATTCGCGTTTGTAGAATACTAGGGATACAAATTCATTGAAGTCTAGTACTAAAAATATTACGAAGTTTACTTGACTATTTAAGGCCCGATCGATTGTTTTGGGTTAGGTATCAGAGTAAGATTATACATCATTTTCTGCGGGAAGTGATTTGATTTTATAAACTCTTTATTTTAATTAAGAATTAGCAAAAGGGCGCATTGCCCAAATTTGTTTAATTTAATAATATAGTAAAATCGTTTGTTATTGGCATTGGCAGAGAAAGTTAACCGCCCATCACGCTATACTATTTAAGTGAATGACTCTTCCTGCTGCCGATTATTACGTACTTACAGGCCTGCAATCGAGAACGTTACGCACTATGCAACACTTATCGGTAGGTAAACCCTCATGCGAAATCCCACAAATAACCGCCATTTGTGAGTGAAGTGATGTGTAGTGAAAAATGTGTGTGCCCTTGAATTGGATTTAAAAATCATCGAAAAACTTACATGGAACAGAATTCTTTGTTTATAAAGAATTATTAAATATGTGTGAAATTAACAATCTTCACAAGGTAGGAGGAAGTAGCCCTTCGAATATTCGTATAAGTAATTTAAAATAAAGTTATTACTTATACACACTCTATACTTATACTAGTACAGTAATTATTGTACTCGATGTTTACATTTAACACTAAAAGACATGTAAAATAAATAAAGTTAACATTAGACTATATTAACATTTAAAAAATGTAGACATTAATTTTTATGTGTAAGCTTTGAGGGCTAAGGAACAGGCGAGTGTGGGACCAAGATACATCCCACACTCCCCCGCAACCTTTTTTAAGTAATCCTCGGAACTTGCACGCGAAGTCCTCGACGAATACAAGCCACAATTAAATGTATACCCACGTATAACAAAATATTTAAAAAGTACAAGGTCAGTGTTAACCAGTAACATATATTATACGAGAAACGTCGGAAAACATGATTATTGCGTGTTTTACGCTTTGACGATTCAGGCGGCAAAAAGTTATTGCAATGTGCACCTATCCATTATCACTTTTATTTTCTTATCGAAAGCCAAATTAGGCTTAGTAGAGGTAGTAAATCCAAGGCGTCCTAAAGAAGAGGGTTTAACACGTTTAACTGTCCGTAACTACGCTTACAACTAGCTATTATTATTTCTATACTTTTAAATGGTGTACTTCAATCAAATATTTTTCTTTTCAGACGGCATTCCTGATCACAGCGTTAGCGATCGTCGTCAATCAACGTGTCGTAAACGCACAAACTAGCGTATTCGAGGACTTATTGGCAATAGAGACGAAAAATAATGCGCTAACTGTTATAAATGGACCCAAAATCCTCAAACCACCAACAGGCCTCACGTCAATATCAAACCAAACCTATATTCCGGAACCAAGGCCGCCAAGTAAACCACCGATTAATTTATCGCCCGATAAAAAGTACTTCTATGACCTGCCTCCGCAGTTTTTCAACCCAGCAAAGAAGCTTCAAGCCCCACCGGTACACGTTTACACCAAAGAACCACTGAAGCTGTCAAACTCAGTTTATAAGTTTCCTAATGTTGTTTCTATGCAACATGGAAATAAAATTCAAGCTCCGCAATATTCGCCGCCGATAAACAGACCTCCAGTATATTCACCCACGAGTGGCAAGACTTCAATCATCAATAGCCCTAAATTCAGTCTTCCTATCCAAACAATAAATGGAATTCGCACTGACTTTGTTAAACCGCCGATGTTTATTAACATTACGACAACATCTACTACCACTCCGACGACCACGACAACAAGAGTATTAAGAACTAAAAGGATTTGGCCAAAAAGAATGTTGGAGAAGAACAACTCGACATCACTAAATAGCTCAGCTACAATAGACTTTTTAAAAAATAATGTCTCTAACAAAACTGACCTTGCCGCTTCGAGTAGTCGAGTAAGAGTTAGATACGCCAGCACCGAAAAGCCCATTACCTCAACGAGCTCACAATCAACAACGCGTGGCTATCGCAGAGTAACGAGAGCGCCAAAGGCAAATGTAACAACCCAAGCCTCTAAAATAGAGCCAAACGATTGGATACCGATTGTCCCCCATCAATATCCTAAAAGAAAACCGTTGAGGACGCGCATTAGCAAGCGATCGATCGATCGAAGTGATAAAGAGCGATCAGATGTATATTTCGATAACCAGGGAGAATACACAGACAATAAAAATGTATTGTACCTACAACCATATGGAATACTTCCAATGAACAACCATTTACAAGGCGGAGCCGCAACTATTGGCAATAGAATGGTTTTTTTTCGCAAAAAGAAACAAACAAACCTAAATAATCAAGACCAATCGTCGATATTAAACCCATTTGCTTACGCCTCTCAACAAAGCCCGAAGTTTGCTTCGTTTGCCGAGACTGCACAAACTAGACTGAAATCTCTTTTAAATCCATTGGCATACGCCACTGAACAACAACCAAAAGTTTTATTGAATCCATTTGCTTATTCTCTTGATAACAATCCAAAAACAGTTTTAAATCCATATGCCGCTGAACCTACAGAACAACGTCCAAAAATTATATATCGAGGACATAAAAAATCAAAAAGTCGTCTGCCTTTACAGTCAACCGGATACGAAGATCAAAGACAAGAAGCTAGCCATCACGCCAAAGTTGTAACCAAAATTAAACACCATCATCATCATCACCATCACAGATACATTAAGACTGTGGAGAAACCTGTCAACGTTCCAGTAAAAGTGGAAGTCCCAAAGCCTTATCCGGTAGAAAAGCAAGTTCCAGTGCCAGTTCCGGTGGAGAAGATTAAAATAGTAGATCGACCATATCCCGTTACGGTAGAAAAAAAGGTACCGTATCCAGTAGCAGTTAAAGTTCCACATCCGGTGCCTTATAAAGTGGTCGAAAAAGAATACGTACCAAGACCATACCCAGTAATACAACACGTTCCCATTGTCAAACACGTCGAAGTTAAAGTGCCACAGCCCGTACCGGTAGAAGTGGAGAAGAGGGTTCCTGTGCCAGTTCAAGTCGCAGTGCCTGTCGAAAAGCAGGTGCCCTATCCCGTCGAAGTAGAAAAGAGAGTTCCCTACCCAGTCCCGGTTAAAGTTTACGTTCCTCAGCCATACGCTGTCGAAAAGAGAGTGCCTTATCCTGTTGAAGTAAAAGTTAAAGAACCCGTGGAAGTTATAAAACACGTTGAAGTTAAGGTTCCTGTACCACAACCGTACCCAGTGAAAGTTCCTCATCCTGTTCGCGTTGAAGTCGAAAAAAGGGTTCCATATCCGGTTCAGGTAGAAAAAAGAGTTCCCGTTCCATACGAAGTATTGGTACCACAGAAGGTAGAAGTGGAAAAGAGAGTACCAGTTTACGTTCCGAAGCCTTATCCCGTAGAGAAAAAAGTACCATATCCAGTTAGAGTACCGTATCCAGTAAAAGTGCCAGTCGAGGTCCCAGTAGAGGTGCCGGTGTATATTCATCATCCTTTCCAGATTATTAACGACGATGTGCTCGTGGGTGGAGCGTCAGAGCACGAAAACCAAGTCATCGACAGATCTACCGATGGCCAATCGGCAGCGACGCCACCTCCAGACAATCCATCAACGAGTATTCCCCACCACGCTGTCACGGTTCACGGTAACACTGGCTATAATAGTATCTCGTCTAGATCTGACAGCACATCCACAACCACACCTGCCCAATCAACAAACTAAAATTGCATTCTCATCACAATAGCAGCTGTGATAACATCATATATTTCACATTGACGATTAATGATAAATACATGATACACAGCAATAATTGTTTCTCTATCATTAAAAGTATTTTTATTATCAGGCTAGTAAGTGTCGAATAACTTATTGTTACATTGTTACATACATAACTTAATAATTTATAACACTGTTTAGATTTTGTGCTACTAGTTCAACGATTTGTAAATATAATTATTAAGATAAATACTATTAAATTATTTCATTTGCAAATTACTTATTTACTTATAAAAACTGCTGTATAGGGCATCAATAACGGGCACCATAGACAATATTTAAAGAGCTAGATAATTTTAGAACCTAAGCGAAATTAAAATAAAATCTTTCTTTAAAGTCAAACCTCGAATTCCAAGGAAGATTGTCCTAAAATAAACCTATGTTGTCCTATTCACTCTTTAATATTGTTTTAACTTTTAATAGTTTGATATGTTGTATTTGTTTTTAACAATAATTGTATGTATCATTTCATAACAAACTATTTCGATCTTTTTTTTTTCGCGTCCGCCGCGAGTCCGCACGCGTTACGCTTAAGCTGCGCGTCCACTGGATCGGAATCGAAGCGTACGCATCGTACGGATCTCTTGCTTTGTATTGATTTCTATGGTACTGCCGACTGCGTCCACTGGATCGACATTTCTGCGCCTGAGACCGGTATTTATGCCGATGACGTCATCCGCAGTGAACGCGTCATTCGGATTCCGAAGGTTTCAAGTTCCGACGTGTTTGCGACGACGCGACGGCTTTACATAAATACTTATTCACGATGAATGACGATATTTTCTAAAACATCAACATTATCATAACCAACTGAGGAGAGACAATATTTGGGATGAAATTGGGCAAATAATAAATGAAAGTTGTTCTGATAAAATACAGCTAATTACAACGATATCCTCGTCACTATCTCGTCTCCATAATGCAAATGCACGTTAACAGGCTATGACGGACTAAAAATAACTCAATTGCCGATGCTGAATCCGAATGCAGTGGACGCACCCCATCGGCATTTCGTAAATGACGACGCGACGCTCCGTACGCTCCGATTCTGATCCAGTGAACGCGCAGCTTTACACCGCGTTACTCGTGTGTGACTTTTTCACTTTCAACGATTCATTTGTACTTCCTATTCCGTAATTAATCGTAACATCGCGTACCCAAGTATTCTAATATCGTGTTTTTTGTTTTTAAACTTTTTACGCTGGTTCATTGCTCAGAACTCTTGTTGAATATTAATTCTATTAGTATTGCCGAATGCCGATTGTGTTATGTGTATAGATATTTTATAAGAAACGTTAATTTTAGTCAGTATAGTCAATATGTTATACTATATCGTAATTCTCGAACTGTTCATGTTCATTCCGGTTATTAATTATAGTAAACTAGATGACGCCCGCAACTTCGTTGCGCCAAAATTCGTTTATCGCGCGGGAACCGTACATTTTTCCGGGATAAAAAGTATCCTATGTCCTTTCCCGGGACTCAAAGTATCCCCATACCAAATTTCAGCAAAATCGGTTCAGCGGTTTAGGCGTGAAGAGGTAACAGACAGACAGACAGACACACTTTCGCATTTATAATATTAGTATGGATACGTGTTCCATAGGGTACCAAGGTCTTTAGTGCACTCTATTTTGTCAATCTTTGATAGAAGAAAATGTTAGGCCAAAAACAATGAGGACTAAAAAGGCTGTGGAACAACGCAACTTGTTCTTATTAGTTGTTACTGTTTAGTGTTGACCTATAACTGGCAGCCCCAGATTTATAAATAGGCCCAGTGCCGGTTTTAGCATTACCAGTGCCCTGGGCGAGATTTCTTCGGCGCCCAGGGTGCTGGCAGTGCTAAAAATTGGGCGCCCCTGCCCCCATTTTGTCTGCCTTCGGCGCCCCTTTGTACCCGGCTGGCCCTGTGCGTCTAGCATGCGCGTATAACGAGATATCTCACTCTCGTGTGTACCTAGTTATATTGTCGATATCGACAAAATGTCAAAATCATTTTTTGACATTATGTCGATAGATTTTGACGACAGATCTACACGAGATATTATTCTTATCATTATAATTATTCTTATTATTCTCAGACAAAATTTTCTCGTTTGCGCATCTTAGGCCGGCTGGGCGGTCGCCTAGCGTCCCCGCCGCTACCGAATAGGCCGAATAGGCCGCGGCCTAGGGGCGGCAGCGTCCATAGGGGGCCGACAGATTTTGTACATGGGCGGCGGAAAGCAAGTGACCTACATTCATAAAAAATATAAATTCGGCACTGCCTACTGGGCTGTCGTAAGCCTAAAACCACAGAAAGACGTAGCCCTATTTTATTAAAGATAGAGACTCAAAATTGAACTTTATTTGAAACTCGTGATGATTGGATTTTCCTTGCAAGTATTTGAATTTCGGGCTGCAGTGGGCCGCTTACCGCAGCGCCCGCGCCGCGGTAAGCGGCGTACGTGATGCGTAGAACTTGTTAAGTGAATACTGAATAATAAAGTTCAATTTTGAAAAATGTAGCACCAAGTCGATTCATTAGGGCTGACCCTTAATGATCCGGAGGTAATCACTTACAATTTTTTGGGTATATGAAAATGTTTGAAATGTAAATTATGTAATTGTCTTTACTGTTTGGTTTGTGTTTGATATTTTAAATTTGTAAATTCTAAATGACTTTAATTATCAAATTTTATTACTCACTTTCATAATTTACTAAATCAGGTTAAACTTACTTAGTCTTTATTCTTTGTTGACGCAGGCCACCTACAGCCACTTTCAGCCATTGACAGCCAGTATTTAATATTGATAGATTCTTTTATAGGAAAAGGCTGGCATACCACTAACCTCACATATAGGTTCAGCTAGTCTGTACAGAATGTAACAAAAAATGACAGTAATTGATACTTTTGAATAGGTGATGGCTTTGGTACCTTGTCTGTGTGGAACCCAAAGGTTTCATACGGACAAGGTACCTGAATTTAATTATGGAACCCAAAGGTTCCATAATTAAATTTAGGTTACATTTATTTTGGATAATAATGTGGATAAAAAGGTATGTAAAAAAAAAGAGTTGATTCATATTGTATAAAATATATTTAAAATATAAATACCTCATAGATGAAATGCATTCTCCTCAAACTGTTCTCTATTGGAGTTACTTAACTTTAACAAACTTCCATTCTAATTCATAAATTCCTACTGATGTCTGGTTTTTCTCATCATAATCAGCCCATTCCTTCTCTGCTAGATCAACATCCTCAAATTTCTTACCTGTAAAATAGTTGTAAAGATCTAAATCCATCATATATATTTTGTATTTAATATTAGGTATATCATGAAGTATTAACACATTCAATGCCACCACGATTTTCTAGTAGTTCCCAGCGATGCCACTATACAAAAAACGCAAACTATGCTAGGTGTGCTCTCGGCATCTATATGTGAGGTTAGTGGTATGCCAGCCTTTTCCTATAAAAGAATCTATGAATATTAAATACAGGCTGTCAATGGCTGAAAGTGGCTGTAGGTGGCCTGCGTCAACAAAGATGCAGGATGAAATTACGTAGCACGCTAGGTGTGTTCACTGGCACTGTAAAGAGGTAAAATAATAAAAAGCCTTTTTTCTTAGCCTTCTATAGTTGAAAATTAGTCCTTCTTGAGTTACTGCAAAGATATTTTGTTTTTAGCAGTGTTTGTGGTTTTGGCAGTAAATAGATTCCGAGGTAAGTATTTATCGTAATTTGATCAGTGAATGTCAACCTTTGGTTACTTATTTATGATTTTTAGAGAATAGAAAATATGAGCTAGAAACAGGGGAATATGATGATGATGTGACGCTAGCAGATAGTCCCCCATCAAATAAATGTCCAAAAGTAGAAAGTGAGCCGATAACTCACATTTCTTATCTCAATTTGTTTTAAAATTTTTAGTGCACTTATTGTGACATGGTGGATTAGTGATGAATTGTAAATCGTTCGGATCCTATTGGTACCTACTTTTTGATATACCCATAGATAGCACATTCTTAGCACATTGTATTGTCAATATTTATGTATTTCAGCTTTTTAAAGCATCACGGCAGGCATGATAACATACCCAGTGCTTGTGCTGTTTTATGTAATTTATTATATCTTTTTTGTTCAAATTATAAAAAATACACTATATTTTATTATTTGCATTATAAATTTAGTAAATTGACCAAAAAATATAAAAGATTGAGAACTCGTGTAGATGGACATGCCTGGCATGTTCGCGGCATTACATAATAAATTATTTTCGATAACATAAAAAAAATATTAGATCATGGAACTACTTAAGAATTCATTAGCTTATGGCATAAAGTTTATGCTCTGAGCGATTTGGTGAAAAACACTGGTCTTATCTTTGAGATATTGATGAAAAACGGAGAGCACACCCGGCGTGCTCGCGGCATGGCGATAAAGATTAGTGTGGACACGCTAGGCGTGTTAGTGGCACTGAATGTGTTAACAATTTGATACTACATATTTTTTTAGCTTATAAACAAAAAGCATAATCCATACTATATCATAAATGCGAAAGTGTGTCTGTCTGTCTGATACCTCTTCACCCCCAAACCATTGAACCGATTTTGCTGAAATTTGGTATGAAGATAGTTTGAGTCCCGGGAAAGGACATAGGATACTTTTTATCCCGGAAAAATGTACGGTTCCCGCGCGATAAACGAATTTTGGCACAACGGAGTTGCAGGCATCATCTAGTATTACAATAAACAAACCATTTTCCTCAGACTCTGCAATCCAGCCAGATTTGGGTTCAAAATCAACAGGTTCAACTCCTCTACAGTCAAATATTACTATTGTTTTGAACTTGTTTGTGTCATTGTTAGTGAGCGCACCTAAAAAATAAGAACTCATTTATTATACACTAAAATCCATCTAAAATCTCGTTATCAATAAAAGTTGCTGCTTTGATCTTAAATGCCAAGAAGTTTCCATTCATTTTGCTATAAATGTTACTATTTACTAACAAATTAATAATATATAAGTACTAATTAATAAAGAACTACTCTACTTGCTTGGTGGATAACTGAACACCAGTAGCTGTAGCACTGCTTTATAGATCACAATATAAACTGTATACATACCATTACTTCCCTCGATCACGTCGATACTGTTTTCTCGTGAACATAGTTTACATTTTATTAATAAATTTGTTTCCGATCTATTGTGTTTCTGCGGAACTTTATCTGCTTCTGTTAGGTCGTGGAACTTTTCAGAAACTTCTCCACAGCTGCTGCATTTCAATTTTAGGAACCACTGATAATGGGGGTGGTTCGTATACAGCTTCTCAATACACTCCAAGGAAGCTTTTATTTGTAAAGCTATTTTGACCATGTTAGCAGCTTATATTTTTGGAAATTTTTAAGTTACAAATAAAATACAATTTTTCCAGAAACTCTGTATACCGACAAATTATGTCAATGTCATACAAATGACATTGACATTTTTTTTTCTTATTATGGCACTTCGGCTATATAACCGTGGCCAGTGTCGAGTATTATATTATGGCGGGAAAACAATATTTTTTATTACAATTTTCAGCATCGTTTTTCTATATTGTCAGGTCTAAAGTCTAGTCAAAGTCTAAGTAAAAGTCAATACAGTCAGGAAGTCAAGTCGGTCGATACAGTAAAGTGGTAGAAGCTTTACTGAAACTTTCGATGGAGTTTTGGAGGGAACACAAAATAGCACGTTTCTGGATATTGCATCACTTTCCCACACTTGTGCACGATAACGAATATCTAATGGTTAATATCCTACCAATAAAACACATTAAAAACCCAGTTAAAACAATAATACGAAAACACAACATCACTCTTTCACATTCCCGGCAAAACTCGACATAATTTTAATATGTCCCTGCATCTATGGGTGCCGTTAAATAAGAAGAAGGAATTTTGCCGGGAATGTGAAAGAGTGATGTTGTGTTTTTGTATTATTTTCCTAAAATTGTGTTAACTGGGTTATTAATGTGTAATGTATAAAACTTCATCTAAAGTTTCAGTAAAGCTTTTACCACTTTACTGAATCGACCGACTTGACTTCCTGACTGTATTGACTTTTACTTAGGCCCGTATTTTTGGTCAGTACTCAATATGCATCTCAGTCTCACGACAAGGTTCAAGCTCTGTGATTGGTTGGCTGTCAAAATTTGGACCAATCACAGAACCGAACCGCGTCTTGAGACCGGGTCGCATCTTAAGTATTGACCAAAAATACGGGCTTTAGACTTCGACTAGACTTTAGACCAGACAATATAGAAAAACGATGCTGAAAATGGGGCATTTTCTTATTTTTTTAATCTGATTGTCAAACAGTTTCCATTTTAGTAATATAGATGGCGTATGGGTAGACAACTATCGGTAATACCAGGTAATACCATCTATTATTGCTACAAAACTGGGCAAAAGAATATAAAACTTGATACATTTCAATTTGAAAAAGACACAATGATATTCCAACGAATAGAATAATAAAGTTATTATAACGATGTTTTAGTTAAAACCCGCGGAAGAAATAGCACTATTTATCGTTATTCACACCAAATGTCACAGGAATTATAAATTTTGGTTTTGACAACATCTTACCTGCACTTGTGCACGATAACGGATATTTAATGGCGAATATTTTACCAATAATGAACATCGAAAACCCAATTAACACAATTTGGGAAAAAATAATAAAAACCACACCAACAATAAAAAGTAGAAGAAGTTTCAAAGTAACATGGCCGCCAAAACTTTTTCAGTTGTCAGTTTTCAGTTTGACAAGTTTTTATTATGTCAGCGTGTTCCTAAACTATTACCAGTATACTGGCTTAATCGCTTAGGCCAATGATCGCTTAGGTTTAAGATATTTTTATTTATGTCACACTTGGCAGTACACTGAAATTTTTAGAAATACAACCAATATGTAGTCAGTGATGCCAACCTGCAGATAATTTCAGATCAGTGGGGAACCAATAGAAAATCTAGAAGTGTCTACCGTCGCGCTGCCTGGTGGAGATTTAAAAAAGAAAACAACCCATTGTAATAAAAAAATATTGTTTTCCCGCCATAATATACTCGAACCTGGCCATGGTTATATAGCCGAAGTGCCATAATAAGAAAAAAAAAAGTAAGAAGAAGAGTTTTTATATGTCAATGTCAAGTAGGACCATTCCGGAACCATAGTGTACGTGAATCTAGGACCATAGTGTCTACAATGACTATGGTGAGACTATGTATTTCTGGATCTAAATTTTTTATCTGCTGACCACTAGATGGCGCTTTGTGTAAAATTATCAGTAATATATGTATATCCGGGCATATCGTTACTCAGAAAAGCAAAGAAAAATAATCTGGGATGCCTGAAATCTGGCTAAACCAACAGCAATTACTTGGTTTATATCCTCTTAGGCTCGTTTACATATTATATTAAATTCTGGTTAAATTTAAAATAAAACTACAACTGTTGTAATAATTATACTGCACTTTAATATTTTATTGTAACATAAATAAAAATAATAAATATTTACAATACTCTATACAGTATAAAGAACTCTCTCATGTTACATGCAGTAAAAGAGTAAAGGCGGCAAACATAATGAAATCGTTATTGCACTAAGTGTAATGATAACAGAAAACATGTTACATGTTGCGGGAACAGCGTAGCCTGTGAATAATGATTCACCCTCCAACTCATCTCCTGTTCTACATTCTGAATAAACAACGCGTCTGACAATACAACATAATATGAATCGTCACTCGGAGCATCGCGTCGTAACGGACACACTGAAAAAAATGTAGCTTCGCTCTTTATTGACTATTCTACTGCATGACTAGTGAGACATGTTCAATACTCGAGGATGTGATATTTGGCTAATATATTAGATGAAAAAAAATAATAATATAAAAATATAATATCAATTGATCACTGAGTAAATGTAGCTTAAAGTTAAATAATTATTTGCCCAATGCATGGACACCGCGCGCGCGAAGGGTAGCGGCGCGGTTTTTCTTTGATGGCGCACGCCACCGCGCCGGCCCCATAGGTAATATGCTTACTTGCCTAGCCGCGTAATTTACTTATTGTGCATGATTCATTTATTTAAAGGGAAATTTGGTCAAAAATTAAGTATCTAATTTTATTATATAATTATAATGAGAATCGAGTACCGAGTACTCTCCTTAAGTATTGACTATTGAAATTTGAACATGTCTCACCAGTCATGCTGTATAGGTAATGGGATATATAGGTATCACTAGATAGCCAGGGCGCGGGCGGTACAGGCCCATGAAGTGTGTTATAATAATAGTAGCTACATAATAGCACTTTTAATACAACTACGGACAATATTAATTATGATTAGTGGCCAACAACTTAGCTTCTCTGCAATGGAACAATTCTAATAGAATTGTCATTTGCATCAGTGTGTAGTGTTAAACCCATCTCTTGCAATAACTCATTATCCATGGGACCTTGAAGGGTCATCTTTGATATAACTTCCTGAAAATCAACAAAATATTTAAAAACTCCAAGCAAACACGGCTTTATTAATAAGAAAACCAGTACCAAAATAGCTTAGTTAGTCCTAATTTGACTTACTAATAATTGCTTAAATAATATTCAATTGCTTAAAATCTAAAAGATAAAGTAACATTTACCTGATTTTCTGGGCAGTTTTCACAAAGGTTGCGTACTGCGAATATAACCCACTGCATAATTACTGTCAATTCATAGGAGATCTTATTAGAAAAACCAGATTGTAACGATTTCACTAATTAATAATTATCATTATATACTAGGGGCATATTATTTACAATAGGCTATATTTTGACAGTAAGAATTTTTTTTATGATTATTTGCTTTAAATGCATAAAATGATGGTTCTTTATGTGATTTACATAAGTTTTAATAAAAATAATAACAATTTATATAATATATACAAAAACACAAAAAAATGTTTGGCTTTTTGTTTCTCGCGCCACCTTTTCGAAAACGATCCGGATTGGCTAATGTTATGATGACATCACAGTCGCGTAATGTTTACGCAACAGATTAAAATATATATTAGTCGTATTTGTTTCGTTTTTCAACACATTTTTCAACGCATTGCGTATGCGTAAAGTTGAAAATTAGTGTCAGTGCCAGAGTCATGTGCCAAAATCTGACAGAAATTGATAATAATTTCTATTATTGCGCTTGCGCGAAAGCTGTACATGCGCAGTTGAAAAATGAAACGAATACGACTATAGGGACCGTGCAGAAACAATAGAGGGAGTCGTAATACGACAGTAGCGATACGGTGCGAGTAAAAAAAGTAACTTGTGAATCATATTGGTTTCGCATTCTCTTTGACACCGTCTAGTCTTTATGTCATTTTTTATGTTTTAGAATATAAAATGATTAAAATTATTAAACATGGGTTTCTACCTGTAAACAATGCTTGAAAGCGTGGACAAAATGCAGGGCCGTCTCTAGCCCATGTGGCGCCCGTGAGCAAATATTACCCTAGCGCCCCCTAGCAAGCGCGCGGTCAAAATGAAATGGGTACAGAGTACAAGACGTACAGTTTGTCCGGCCGCTTAAGGGTGAGGACCAGTTCTGGTCCTAGTCATTTTCAGGTGGTGCGAAAACCAAAAGTGGCGCCCTTCTAAATAAAAAAAAATCGGTCAAGTGCGAGTTGGACTCGCGCACGAAGGGTTCCGTATGATAATTATAAAGCAAATATAGGCAAAAAATTATGTTTTTTGTGGGAGCCCTTTAAATTTTATTTACATTAACTATTTTGTGAATATCTCAATTGCCTACTTGTAGCCGTTATTGATATACTTAATGGCCAAAAAATCACATTGCTTGTATGGGATTGTATCCTTAAATATTTAATTTATTTTGTTTTTAATATTTTTTATTAAAGAGGCAACAGAAATACATAATCTGAGGATTTCAAGTCTCTAGCATAGAGAGTAATATAATGAATGCCTTCTATGACCTGTCTGTGACCAGAATAAATATGAGGTGAGTCGTAAGAACCTTAAACTGCCTAAAAGTTAATACTGACACCTCAAAGTTTAATGACTTTGAGGTGGTCTGATCTGGTAGGGGTCTGTTCTTGGCCTTCTTCTGTAGAACATCGGCTACCATCGCATCCTGCGAGCGGCCTGTCTCCGAGGGCTACGTTTGGTCTGCTATACAGACGACACATACATGCCGGCCCACGGAGACATGTACATGTTTGAGGAGACAATACGCCAGGCGAGAGTAGGTGAGTCTCAGGTTGTGGCGCTTATAGAAGCGTTGGGGCTGCGAGTCAGTCGAAAAGACGTAGGCCATGTTTTTCTATGGGCCCTGGAAGCACCGCCCCCGCGGAATCATCACTGCGCATCTCAGAGTGAGAGAGGAGAGTGTGCCGATAGGCGCTGAAATGCAGTACTTGGATTTGGTCCTGGATTTTAAATGGTCTTTACCCCTCATTTTCGTCGATTGGCACTAAAACTGAAGGAGATGGCCATGGCCCTGAATCGCCTTCTGACAAAATCTGTGGTCCAGGGCCCACCTGCAGACGGCTTTATACAGCGGTCCTGTTTGGGCGAAACACATAGGCGCCCGGAATAGACTGCTGCTCAGAAGCCCGCAGCATGCTTTAGCGCTGCGGATACTACGCTGCTATCGAACCGTTAGCTGGCGAAGCGGCGTTTGCGCTGACAGGTCCCCTCCGTGGGATCTGGAGGCTCGAGTGTTGTCGGAGGGTGTATTAACACACAGCCGAGTTTAAAAAGCAAGGAGAGCGGGTGCTACCAGACCTGGTAACCCGATGGCGCCACCAGGCGCATGTCATTACAATACGCACCTGGCAAGACCAGATGGCGTCCCCAACTGCCAGCCTCCGAACTTTGAAAGCGATTTGGTCGATACTTTACATCGACAACAGTGGATGGCACATTCAAGGGGCGCCCTTACCTTCGGTCATTACCTGGACCGACAGGAGGACGGACAGGAGGAAACCATCGCCTAGGTGCCACCACAGCCTGAGAAAGACGATACGGCGCAGCATACGCTCATTTAACGCTCTGCTTGGGCTGAGCAACGGGCTGAGTTTTGCGCCGTCCTTGGATTGGACCTTACTACTTATTGGGAGGCAGTAGCTTATACCCTCTGCGAAACTGTTATGTCGCAAACAGAGGCTGCATAAAGAGAGCGGGAAGCAAATTAATACGCTGATCCCATGAGAAGGAGGCACGGAGGGCGTAGGCTGCACTGGCGCCGTCAAGAGTACATTTGCTTGTGATTTAGCGGCGAAACCGCGCTTACGCACGGACGCATATAAATCCAGCCTAACGTGAGTCGCGCGGCTCTCATTTTGGCGCCAAATATAATCTTCATTTATGTGTTTTAAGGTTCATTTCACGTTGAAAAATAAAGTTTATATTTATATTGCAAAAGCCGAGCTGCTCGTGTCGCGCCTTGCTTTGCTGTAAATTGACAAATATAAGAAGAGCTCCAGATGCTACACAAAATGTATGCAAACTGAAGTTCATTTTACGTTGGTCATTAAAGCGCAGCGGCCGGCCAACGCGGGCGCGCGCCGATTGGGGCTCCGTTGCGAGCGGCGCTCGGCGCCCCTAAGACCGCGGCGCCCGTGTGCAACGCACACCCTGCACCTAAGGGAAAGACGCCCCTGACAAAATGTATCAAAAGGCCAAAAGCTGGTAGAGTCGGTTCATGTTTTTGATGTCACCGAAATAGTTGACCATGTCATTGAAGATTCAATAATAACTGGCAAAATTGTTGCTCAAACTAAGTTTCAAATGTATATGATGTTGAAATAAAAGTAAGTTTCTTTTGTTATTTAATAATTTAGATTCTGCCACTCGCGCTGCCAGAAATATTGGCCGAAATACTTCCGCGGCAGCATCAGCGTGAGTGACACGCGAGCACTACGCGAGAACGTCGGGCAGCGGCAAAGGCATGACGAGTGGGAGCACGAGTGACCCGTTTACATTCTTGCGCTGCCAACTTCCCTGCCTAATATAATAGAGCTGAGTGTTAATGACCCTAAACAATTCCCCGTCTTTACAGCTTGATTGCAATAGATACATTGTATCTGCTATTTGTAAATGCAAGGCAATAACATCCATGGAACTTTTTAAATACTTAGGTATGTTTTTTAACGGCGTTTATCCATTTCTTTCGTTTTTCAATAAGCCATGGCATGTGAGTACTTTTGGCAGGAAAATAGTACAATTTTACACCCTTGGATTTGTCTTTATTTTTCTTGGATGTATTGGAACATCCAGAAATACAACAATGCATTTCAATTCTTTAAAATACTCAGTTTTCTCAAGAAATCTTAATAATTCTCCGTAGCTTGACACATAAAACGCTAGACACTTTTCGCAAAAGTTTCGTTTACTAGTCACTAGTTGGCAGTGTCATCGCTCTGCACAGTGCACGGTCCCTATTGGTTTACACGACAGTGACGTCACTTACAAAGCACGACGCCATATTGCTGAATAAAGCGTTTCGGCGGCTTATTTGAATTTTGAATTTTCATTTACATGTTTCTTACGAAATACGTATTTTAAAATAAAAAATTTACTTTTGATGAACTTCTTAATCGCAACCAAATAATTCAAGATAGAAATTAAAAATTTGTCAAATACCCTATTCACGTCATGTTAAATAAATATCCGTCAAAGATAAAATTAAGTAAATAATAAAAATTTAAAAGGATACATGGATTTCTAGCATCAATGTTACAACAATCAAGCAGCACTGGTATTACTTCCAATTCTCTTATCTGAAACCGTCATATTTTTTACATTTAAATATTAGTACATTTATTTTAATTTTTATTTCTTTGGTCAAAACTTTGTTAACAAATAATAATTCATGCATTTTAAGTAACAAAAATATTATTCTACATGATAAGCCATAAAGCCAATTTACCTGTTTTTTGTTTTCCTGGTTTTTCCAGCATAAGTTTGCAAGAGTCCTTACTAATGTTGCTTTGAAACCAAATGAAACATGCTGCTCAACAGTCTCCACATTTGTAACAGGTTTCTTTTCCGTAGTCATGTCTATTGCCCCAAGTCTTAAAATTGAACAATACAAGATATTTGTATTGGAACATTTTTGAGAACCAACACAAAAGTTTCCTATCTCACCATAATATATATTGTGACTTGTGAGTAAGAAAAATTATATCTTACCTTGTTTTATGTGATTCTGGTGAGTCAATTTTAACAAATGGTATTTTGTTAGTAGTACTATCATCTGCAATTTTTACTTCCTTTACTGGTTCATTTTTCTTTTCAATATTAGAACTATCTGTACGTGTTTTTTCTGATGATATGCCCAAAATCTTTTGTAGCTGCTCACTCAAATCAAAGTCTGTGGACAAATTCTGGCTTTTCTTTACTTCTTTCGGTGTATCTGGTGACTGTTTTTGAGATTCAGTTTCATGCTGCACTTCTGACAATGGTGGTGATATTTCACTGGGTGAGGATTTTACTTCCTTCGTTTCAGCTTTTGGTACGTGTATTTCTGTGGGTGGATCATTTGGAGAACTGTCCTGAGAGTCTGTTCTGCTGCTCTCTTGTAGGTCTAATTTGGGTTGAAGACCTACAGGGATTACTTCAGTTATAGTATTCATTGTCGCCGTCGGCGATTGAGCGTCAATAATGAGTGGAGGTTCATTGTCATCGCCTATATCAATTTTGTGTTCGAGACTTATCCTTCTCGTTGGCAACACTGTCAACATTCTATCATCAGATTTTGGTACTGAGCTGCTCCTTTTAAATGCGACCTTAGTCAGGTCATTCACGTTTGTGTTATATTCTTTAGAATTTTTGTCCAGCATGTCAAACTTTAATGACTGTAAGTTTTCCAGATTGTTCACATTGTCAAACTTATCCATAAATTGAATATTGTCATTGCATTCAAAGTATTGTTCACTACTTTCAGATTCTGTGCATTCTGATTGAGTTTCATTGCAGGACAGCATGTTGTCAGCTGAATCATTTTTACACAGTGGATCTAAAAAAAAAAAACATAATTTATGAGAACTTATAAAGGAAACTGATATTTAATACAATTTAATTTTAAATAGACTGTTATATATTGAAGTAATATTTTCATAAATTATTATGGTACTTACTACTGGTTGGGATGTTTACTGCTGGTGTAATCTCATCACTAACAAACTGCTTGCCAGTTGCCTCATATAACTTATTTATTGATGAGAAAAAGTTATTACTTTCTTTTCCTAATTTGTGAATGGCTCTTAAAAGAACTGAAATAAAACATAGTTATTTTTTTTTTAATCTAAATAATCTAGAACTAGAAGCACTAGAAGCACAAATAATCAAAAAGTATAAAATTGTGCAGTTCCAATAAGAAGTTTTATTAATTCATTTGTATTGAAATAAATCATTACAAGTTACAACTTACAAGCGCAGTTGATAAATAAAGATGTGTCACTTTGTAGACAATCCATGTATGTGTCCATACTAGAGGCCGTAGCTATGATCTCTAGTAGGAACACCACCTCCTGAGGCTCAATTGTCTCCACATACTTGTCTACTGTTTTTAGTATACAATCAGATTTTCTTTTGAACTCATGAGCCATAAATTTTACAAAATTAACAGACACATTTATGTCTTGTGACTCTGTAGACATGAGAATGTTGTAAGCCAGATTGAGCACTAGCATTCTACATTCGGGGTCTAATTTTGCATACAGTTTCTCAATATATGCATTCTCAACACCAATAAGATATTCAATGATCAAGTGAGGATACTCAGTGTTGCCGCTTATGTACATGTATCCAAGTGAATTGAGGAGTGTTACATCCTCAGGAAATACATTCGGTTGACCCAGCAATATATTGTAAACAATCATAGCCGCAGCAGATGCAATTTTTTCATTTTGTCCAACCAAACAATTCAGTATCGTTGAATCAAATTTTGTCCAGATCATGATTTGGTTATAAGGATTGTTTACAACTAGGTTTCCTAAAGTCTGAACAAGTACTGTCATACACGACTCATATTTCTTTTGTAATTCTTCATTGATAAAATCAACACTCGGATTTTGGTACTCAGAAGCCAAAATATACATTGAGTCAAGTATAGAGAGCTCTTTAGATATGTAGGTTTGCATCTTAGTTCCTGCAGCAGCACACGATCTCACTAAGCGTAAACATTGTTCCGCTACGGCCAAAGTACTGCGGTTGTAAGATGCTTGCTCGACGTCTAACCTCATTATGTGAAGCACTTCAGCAATGAGACGAAGGGTATATTCTGATGCTTTCTTTCTAAAAACAAGACAAAACAACTTACAATTCCAATAATCCTTCTAAACTCTTTTTCAATTATTAATTAATATGTATTACTTAAATAAACTTACGGCCTCAATCTCCCAGTTTCTGCGTCTCTGGACAGCTGGGCTTCAGCACGTAACATTTCCTCAACAGCATCCCATTCTCCAGTTTCTAATTGAAAATTGATGAGCTTAGCGTCAAGCAGTATTTCTTCAGCGAACCACACACTTTTATCTCTAGACATTATTGCAATAAAACTGAATTTTATCTACGCAAAAAGGCCGAATTTGATTTATTTTGCTATTTTCAATCTTCTTCTTTTTATGTGAATGTAGAATGAATGAACTAGCTGCTGTCAATTTTTTTTTTTTATTAAATAGCGGCCTTAAAGCATTAATCTGTGATAACTGACAGCACACAAATATTCTAAAATCTATCAATAATGGCGAAAACTTTAGATTTTTAAATACAGTTCGACAAGGCTTTAAATGAATATGTCAATGGTGTCAATGGGCGCTGCTGGTAAAGGAGAACTGTCAAAAATGACGTTTTTGTTTGATAAAAGCGTTAGTTCCTTTTCTCGCCACGTTCATAAACGTTTTTATCAGAATCGTATTGCTTCTAGTTTCAATCGTGCTGTGCCTAAAGTGGTTCTCCTTTAATAATAAACATAATATTTACTACCTGTCATTCCCATTTATCAAGTAGCTATTCCAATGTGAAGTCTAAAAATATAGATTTTTAATAACAAATTATTAAATACTTAATATGGGGTCGGAGTATGATTTATTGAGAGAAATAATAGCCAGTGGCAAATCTTTAGAATATTTTAGAATCAATAGAAGGTGAAGGTGACCGGTGCGACTTGTGAATGAGTGAATGAACATCGAAGACTGAACTTTCCTGTCTCAAGCGATGGGAAGGGAATGGCATTTGAGCGTGAAATTTTATCGCTTTTTTTGTGACAACGAAAGATTTTTCTCACGGTAATTACTGAAAATCGCGGCAAGTTGACGAATTTTTGTTAATTGATATTTTAAACTGCTTATTTTATTAATGTTGTGATAGTGATGTGAATAGTAACAATATTGGTGTGTGATGAAAGTTAAAGTGAGTGCTTCTGGGTGGAATCCTGGTATAGTTGTTACTGGGCAATAATGGACCGAATTCCCGCTTATAACGTTGGAATTTAAAACACACGGTGAGTCATCAACGTTTTGAGACAAAATTGTGTTATTATTTGTTTCATTAGCAAACTAAAAATACAAGAACGCTTGGAATGTTAGAAACGAAATATCCCGTTTGGTTGATACGTTCTGGCCAAGCTTTTTGTGTATTTTTGTAAATAAACTATGTTTCTCTTTAAACACTCAGAAACGTAAATATAAAACAGCACTATTTAAGATACAATCATTCTGAATCTTGTAGTATGTTATCATACCTAAATATCCCAGTACTGTAAATTCTTTTCTTGCTACTATACCCATAAAAGAGTAGCATATCGGACAATATGTTCAAGAGCATCATCCTTTTTATAACAGCCTGAAAGTATACTAGGGTAAAATACCAGTCATTTTGCAAATGAAAGAAAAAAATTAAGAAACATGCTAAAGTTTTTAATATTATTTTTTATGATGTACACATTGTGTGTGTTATTAATTATTATTAACGTGTTATTGTATAAATAACAATCTATTAAGTATGTTTTGTACATTTTTATAAATATTTTGTCATTTAAAGATTTTTTTAGCCTGTCTTATAACTGGTGTGTAAAAGTGCTGAAAAACAGTTATTGGACAAGTTATTAGATGAAATAATACTGATCTACTTAATATATTTGAAAGATGCGAGTTTTATTCATTACCAAAAGTTAATTTGCAGCTGACAAGTGTCTTCTGAATACTTCAAGAACCTACTTGTTGGTGTTAGTGGCATGGAATGAATAACGGAACGTAATGCAATTTGGAGGTCTTGTAAAATTCTATGGTGCGTCGCACAAGGGCTGATATTTAAACAACACGTAAAGTTTTTTACTTATTTTAATAAAAAATCTAAGGAATTCAAATTTTCAAAATCAGCTACCCTTTTCGTTTAAGTTTTATAAGGAAATCCCTGGATTGTGTTGTACGTTACTATTATTTTTGTTTCCTAAGTATTTTTTGAAAGTATTTCATGAAATACCTTGACTTTGTGTATAATGATTTGAATTAAACAAATGCCATACAATTTTTGCTACCCATCAGTATAATCCAAACTCAAGAACATATAATGCAACCTGTGGGGTCTATTTCACATCCTCAAAGATATTGTTAGCACACAATTGTTACATACATGGCAAGACAAGCCCAACTCCCTCCTGAAATTAGAGTACTGCCACAGCGACATTCTGCCTGAAAGGCAAATGAGCTGCTCTGCATTGTGCTCCAATTGGTAAGAATTTTAATTTTTTCAAGTTATTTTTTGTTAAGTATTTAATTAAAAATACCTTATTTTGTAATCTATACTAATATTATAAAGCAGAAGAGTTTGTTAGTTTGTTTGTTTGTTTGAACGCGCTAATCTCAGGAACTACTGGTCCGATTTAAAAAATTCTTTCAGTGTTAGATAGCCCATTTATCGAGGAAGGCTATAGGCTATATTTTATAATGCTAAGACTAATAGGAGCGAAGAAATAGAGGAAAATGTGGAAAAAACGGGGGGAAATTATTTGAAATGGCTTATTTGAACGTGCTAATCTCAGGAACTACTGGTCCGATTTGAAAAATTCTTTCAGTGTTAGATATCCCAGTTATTGACGCAGGCTATAGGCTATATTTTTATTACGCTAAGACTAATAGGAGCGAAGAAATAGAGGAAAATGTGGAAAAAACGGGGGAAATTATTTGAAAGGGCTTATTTGAATGCGCTAATCACAGGAACTACTGGTCCGATTTAAAAAATTCTTTCAATGTTAGATATCCCAGTTATCGAGGAAGGCTATAGGAAGGGAATAGGGTAGGGGATTGGGCCTCCGGTAAACTCACTCACTCGGCGAAACACAGCGCAAGCGCTGTTTCACGCCGGTTTTCGGTGAGAATGTGGTATTTCTCCGGTCGAGCCGGCCCATTCGTGCCGAAGCATGGCTCTCCCACGTATAAAATGTAAAAAATGGCACTGACACAATGACATGTAAAAAAATACATATAATTATTGTTGACTATGTAGATGTAGAAAATGTAATAAAAAGAAAATATGTTCAAAATATGTTATTGAACTGTACAAATATTTCTGATTTTAAATACACCTGATGCTGAAGCTGATGTCAGCTTCATTAACTTAACTGAGGACAAGCTGGACAAACTTGAGCGCTTTCAAAACTTGTCTCTAAGGTTCATCTTTGGATTACGCAAATTTGATCATGTTTCAGAGTTTCGCAATAAGCTGAAGTGGCTGCTGATACGTGACCGTCGCAATGCTTGCTTTCACTCCTTTACACCATCCTTTTTGATCCCAACAGTCCTCAATACCTTAAAAAACCTTTACATTTCGCTGTCCTGAAAGGCAAGAGCTGAGGTCATCGACCAATCTCTTACTAGATAGTTTATCCCAACTCACTGCACAAAGTTTTTCCACTCGTCCTTCTCCATCCAGTCCATTCTCCTCTGGAACTCCCTACCTACACGAATTAGGCAAGCCAAAACTTTCGATATCTTTAAGTCTTCTTTAAAAGACTATTATCTAAGTTTGAGGTGTCAAATTTAAATTTTAAAAAATGTATTTTACTATAGAAATAATATTTATATGTACATATTATATTTTAGTATTATAATATTATATATTATAACTTAGTATAGTATATATCTATTTATGTACAGTAGGGCCTCGGTAATCTGGAATCCCGCTTGTTTGGTAATCGCTGTAATCCGGCCGGCCGGAGCTTTAAACACTGCTTTAAAATGGGCTGAAGATAACGAATTTGATAGCCACGAAGTTATGTTTCTCCGTCAACTTAGAGACCAGGCTTTCGAAATGAAGTGCGAAAATCATAAACAGGAGAGTATTACAGGCTTTTTCAAAAAGAATTAACTAGGTAATGTTTTATTTTAACTTACTGGTTTCTTACATGGTTGTAATTATGAACATTTACATTTTGTCTTTATGCTATAATTTAAAAATTAATTAATGAAAATAAGGTTAAACATGTGTTTTATTAACATTAAATATTGCATACTATAATCCGGACGCCTCAATAATCCGAAAAGGCTCTTGTTTTTGCCAGGGCCGTCTCTAGCCCATGTGGCGCCCGTGAGCAAATATTACCCTAGCGTCCCCTAGCAAGCGCGCGGTCAAAATGAAATGGGTACAGAGTACAAGACGTACAGTTTGTCCGGCCGCTTAAGGGTGAGGACCAGTTCTGGTCCTAGTCATTTTCAGGTGGTGCGAAAACCAAAAGTGGCGCCCTTCTAAATAGAAAAAAATCGGTCAAGTGCGAGTTGGACTCGCGCACGAAGGGTTCCGTATGATAATTATAAAGCAAATATAGGCAAAAAATTATGTTTTTTTGTGGGAGCCCTTTAAATTTCATTTACATTAACTATTTTGTGAATATCTCAATTGCCTACTTGTAGCCGTTATTGATATACTTAATGGCCATTAAATCACATTTCTTGTATGGGATTGTATCCTTAAATATTTAATTTATTTTGTTTTTAGTATTTTATATTAAAGAAGCAACAGAAATACATAATCTGAGGATTTCAACTCTCTAGCATAGATAGTAATATAATGAATGCCTTCTATGACCTATCTGTGACCAGAATAAATATGAGGTGAGTCGTAAGAACCTTAAACTGCCTAAAAGTTAATACTGACACCTCAAGTTTAATGACTTTGAGGTGGTCTGATCTGGTAGGGGTCTGTTCTTGGCCTTCTTCTGTAGAACATCGGCTACCATCGCATCCTGCGAGCGGCCTGTCTCCGAGGGCTACGTTTGGTCTGCTATACAGACGACACATACATGCCGGCCCATGGAGATATGTACATGTTTGAGGAGACAATACGCCAGGCGAGAGTAGGTGAGTCTCAGGTTGTGGCGCTTATAGAAGCGTTGGGGCTGCGAGTCACAGTCGAAAAGACGTAGGCCATGTTTTTCTATGGGCCCTGGAAGCACCGCCCCCGCGGAATCATCACTGCGCATCTCAGAAATGTGGAGGAGAGTGTGCCGATAGGCGCTGAAATGCAGTACTGGATTTGGTCCTGGATTTTAAATGGTCTTTACCCCTCATTTTCGTCGATTGGCACTAAAACTGAAGGAGATGGCCATGGCCCTGAATCGCCTTCTGACAAAATATGTGGTCCAGGGCCTACCTGCAGACGGCTTTATACAGCGGTCCTGTTTGGGCGAAACACATAGGCGCCCGGAATAGACTGCTGCTCAGAAGCCCGCAGCATGCTTTAGCGCTGCGGATACTACGCTGCTATCGAACCGTTAGCTGGCGAAGCGGCGTTTGCGCTGACAGGGTCCCCTCCGTGGGATCTGGAGGCTCGAGTGTTGTCGGAGGGTGTATTAACACACAGCCGAGTTTAAAAAGCAAGGAGAGCGGGTGCTAGACCTGGTAAGCCGATGGCGCCACCAGGCGCGTGTCATTACAATACGCACCTGGCAAGACCAGATGGCGTCCCCAACTGCAAGCCTCCGAACTTTGAAAGCGATTTGGTCGATACTACAACAGTGGATGGCACATTCAAGGGGCGCCCTTACCTTCGGTCATTACCTGGACCGACAGGAGGACGGACAGGAGGAAACCATCGCCTAGGTGCCACCACAGCCTGAGAAAGACGATACGGCGCAGCATACGCTCATTTAACGCTCTGCTTGGGCTGAGCAACGGGCTGAGTTTTGCGCCGTCCTTGGATTGGACCTTACTACTTATTGAGAGGCAGTAGCTTATACCCTCTGCGAAACTGTTATGTCGCAAACGGAGGCTGCATAAAGAGAGCGGGAAGCAAATTAATACGCTGATCCCATGAGAAGGAGGCACGGAGGGCGTAGGCTGCACGGGCGCCGCAAGGGCGCCGTCAAGAGTACATTTGCTTGTGATCTTGTGATTTAGCGGCGAAACCGCGCTTACGCACGGACGCATATAAATCCAGCCTGACGTGAGTCGCGCGGCTCTCATTTTGGCGCCCATCTTGACGACAAATATAATCTTCATTTATGTGTTTTAAGGTTCATTTCACGTTGAAAAATAAAGTTTATATTAATATTGCAAAAGCCGAGCTGCTCGTGTCGCGCCTTGCTTTGCTGTAATTCGACAAATATAAGAAGAGCTCCAGATGCTACACAAAATGTATGCAAACTGAAGTTCATTTTACGTTGGTCATTAAAGCGCAGCGGCCGGCCAACGCGGGCGCGCGCCGAGTGGGGCTCCGTTGCGAGCGGCGCTCGGCGCCCCTAAGACCGCGGCGCCCGTGTGCAACGCACACCCTGCACCTAAGGGAAAGACGCCCCTGGTTTTTGCCTCTCCGGATTAACGAGGCCCTACTGTATTTATAAGCTCAGACCAAATAAAAACTCTTTGGTCTGAGTTTATAAGTATAATTATTATGATATTGTTTATGTATATACTATATTTATTTTATTTTATACTAACTTTTTATACTTTAAGCACTATACCTATATCCAGCAGTTTTATCCTCTCGCTCAAAGGTTGCCTAGAAGAAATTGCTGCTTAGTAATAAGGCCGCCTTTGTGTACCTTCTTCTTAGATATTATTTATATTAAACTTTGTCTTTGTATTGATTGTGCACAATAAAGTATATTTTCATTTCATTTTCATTTCATACCTGTTTCAAGTAGGAACCCCTTATCCATTTTAAAAATATCTACTTCAAAATTTACCTTTGTAAATTATAATGGTAAAATGATGCCTGGTAGTTTAAAGAAGGTGAATAGTACCTTTGAAACAAAAACCTCTATATTTTTTTAAATAATATTCTAATACCTAACAACACTTCTTTATTAAAATGTACAATGCTTTAGTATTAGCAACAAAAGTATATTTATAAGTATAAAACAAAATGGCTGGAACTTTGTATATTTCATGGAACAGTGGTGTTGTTATGAAAACTTATGTTGCAGGGAACAATGCAGGCTGTGATGCAAATCAAAATCTTTCTATACAATGGTTTCTGCATAGAGTACAGATGTGAGAGGAATTTTTAAAATGCTTCATGCTATATACCATTTTAATAAAAAAGGATAAAATAATTATTGTAAAAATAGAACAAGACGAACCTGGACCAACAAGAACAAGACTAACTTCATTCTGGCAAACTGTAGCTTCATTAAAAATTAAAAGTAGATGAAGTGGATAACTAACATTTTATAACATAGGGCAATTACTAAATTTTTTCCCCTTATAATTATTATAACAAACCTTGTAACTTGCCTATTCAATTATCTGGCTAATATATCTGACTATACATTAAATCCACATTTTTATTTTTATTTTAAATCGTTTTCCCGGTTAGGAACTAGGTTTAGGATAGGCTTTAGGAAGCCTCTGTTTAGGCAAATAAAAAAAATTTTCAAATTGTTAGTTAGCCACTTCATCTACTTATGTCATCATTTATACATGATGAAAAATATGCAAGCTTATGTACCAGATACACCTTGAATTTGTTTAATTGTTGGTGGTATTGCTTTACATAACAAAACAATAATAATTTGTACTATTAAGTAACAAGGACCATAATTTATTAAAACTAAATTTTGTATGAATAGGAAAATATTGATTATAGTTTTGTGATGGTAATGGGAAAGTACATATTAATTGAATATTTTATATTATTCTTTTCTATTTTCCTTCTTGTTTGGTCATATGCTTTTCTTAGTTCTGCCATAAGTCTACTGTAATGACAATGGAGTCAGGGAAAAAGTTCTGATTTTAAATAACATTTTCTTCAGGTCAATGCACAATATGTATTGTAAATCTTTTTTAAGAAAATAAAGTTACTCATGATGTAGCATTTAATGTGAGTGTGTTGTTTCAGAGTCCAACCGTGATGGATGAAGGTCTACTAAATGACCTCCTCGAGTGCTCCGTGTGTCTGGAGAGGCTAGACACATCTTCCCGAGTACTGCCATGCCAACATACATTTTGTTTAAAATGTTTAAAGGTAAATTTGATTCTGTTTGGTTTTGCGTTTTCTATGCCATGAACAGCCCCGGATTTATAAACAGGGAAATTAAAATATAATATAGACTAAAATATAAAATATAATATGGACGATGCCGCCTAGGGGCGGCATCGTCCATAGAGGTCCTACAGATTACGTACACGGGGTGGCGGAAATAAAGTGGCCTACTCAGACTCTCATAAAAATATAAATTCGGTACTGGCCATGAATCCGCTACATGTCGCCCGTAAGCCTGCGCGTCGTTATATGTATATATACATATTAACTAGATGACGCCCGCAACTTCGTTACGCCAAAATTCACTTATAGCGCGGGAACCGTACATTTTTCCGGGATAAAAAGTATCCTATGTCCTTTCCCGGGACTCAAAGTATCCCCATACCAAATTTCAGCAAAATCGGTTCAGCGGTTTAGGCGTGAAGAGGTATCAGACAGACAGACAGACACACTTTCGCATTATAATATTAGTATGGATGGATTTATTCGAAAAAAAGACATTTAAAATAGTCTTCGAGTTAATGAACGAAGGCAGTATAGCACTAGCTAGTTCACCATTTGCGGTCGGGCGGTCGCACGGTTGCTCCGTCGCGTCGTTATTAGAGTTCTCTAGTCACGAGTACTCACGAGCTATTTTCTGTGCGACTATACGCCGCGCTTCCTGAATTAACTGCCCTTCCTCCGGCATCGTAAATAAACACTTTTATAACTTTGTTTAATCCGAGTCCCGTTCCGTCTCTAGATGATTGAGTCATGCTTACTTTAGTGTACATAATGGCTCCTTTTACTGGTAATAAAGCAGTTCATACTTCATAATATAGTTCGTAAAGTAGTTTCTCTTGAGAGTTTTGTCGCGAATACTTGTTTGAGACTTGAAGCCGTGATTTTTTTGGTTAAAATGAGAGTTAAGTCTAACAATCCTAATTTAAATTGAGTGGGTCGAGATTAATTTTGAAAGAATACAAACCCCATATACATCATGATTCATGACTGGTGAGACATGTTCAATACTCAAGGACGTGATATTTGGCTATTAATTATTATGTTAGGGCCAACCCACACGTACCACAACCACACGACATCGCAAAGAAAAAAATGTCGTTGAGCAGTGGTTACGTGTGAATGGTGTCGCTGCAGCTTTTTGTAGTTGCGTTGTGGTACCGACAAAATGCCGACGTGGTTGCGTTGTCGCCAGTGGTTGCAATGTGGTTACGTACGTGTGGTACGTGTGGGTTGGCCCTTATATAAAAAAATATTATCAATTGATCACTGAGTAAATGTAGCTTAAAGTTATTAGTTAAATAATTATTTACCCAACGCATGGACACCGCGCGCGGGAAGGGTAGCGGCGCGGCGCGGTGTTAATAATGGAATAAAATAATGGAAAAATTATTAAAAATTTTAGGGGTCCCCATAGGTACAACTAAATCAAAAAAAATTTTTTTTCATCTAACCTATGCGTGTGGGGTATCTATGGATAGGTCTTCAAAAATCATATTGAAGTTGCTAATATAATTTTTTTCTAACCTGAATAGTTTGCGAGAGAGACTCTTCCATTGTGGTAAAATGTGTGTCCCCCCCCCTCTAACTTCTAAAGTAGGGGCATGATAAGTCTAAAAAAAATATATGATGTACTTTACTATAAAAACTACCAACGAAAATTGGTTTGAACGAAATCGCTCGCGTAAATTAGGAATTTTATCTTCACGTGGTCTACTCTATATATGACCCAAATAACTTAAAAATTGCTCCAGTAGTTCGTGATATATAAACCCTTTATAATAATTTTCCCCGTTTTTTTCCACATTTTCCTTTGTGTTTCACCACTTCCTGATAAGTGCCGAATAGGCTATCCACCACTTAACTTGACAGATGAAGTACGGAGAATCTGTCAAAATAGCTGTGGATAGCTTATTCGGCACTTTATCAGAAAGTGGTGAAACAGGCCCTTAGCGTGGTAATATATATGCCTTCTTCGATAAATGAGCTGCATAACACTGAACAAAAGTTTTTTTTAAATCGGACCAGTAGTTCCTGAGATTAGCGCGTTCAATCAAACAAACAAAAAAACTCTTCAGGTTTATAATTTATAGTGTTTTTTTTTTTTTATGAAATAAAGGGGGCAAACGAGCAAACGGGTCACCTGATGGAAAGCAACTTCCGTCGCCCATGGACACTCGCAGCATCAGAAGAGCTGCAAGTGCGTTGCCGGCCTTTTAAGAGGGAATAGGGTAATAGGGGAAGGTAGGGATGGGAAGAGAAGGGAATAGGGGAGGGTAGGGAAGGGAATAGGGTAGGGGATTGGGCCTCCGGTAAACTCACTCACTCGGCGAAACACAGCGCAAGCGCTGTTTCACGCCGGTTTTCTGTGAGAACGTGGTATTTCTCCGGTCGAGCCGGCCCATTCGTGCCGAAGCATGGTTCTCCCACGTATATGTGTATTATATTTTTTTAAATCGCTTGACAAACTCGAGTCTCGATCTAAAAGATTATGAAAAGTACCAATAATAGGGTCATAATAGGCTCACAATCATGGGACGATGCATGGTGTGATATGGTAGTGATGATGATGATGATGATGATGATGAATGTAATTCGCCTAGTAGCATAATCTGCTTTCCGTTCTTAAAACAACGCCGAAACTCCCAAACTTGTATCTATAAAGAATCAGGAGTTCTCTCAGCACCTTCCGAACCACGGTATACCAGGTAATAGGTATACCTCGGTGCAAAACCTTACTTGTTGGTAGCATATATGCTTAGAATACTTCTCACGAAACCGAAGTCACCACATAAATTTTGTTTCCATATAAATTTTGAGGAGTTCCCTCGATTACTTATGGATCCCTTCATCAGGTCACCACTTTTGTGAATATAGTACCAAATTAGGATGATACCCTATACACCAAAAGAAAAATTTTGAAAATCGTTTCACAAACGGCGGAGTAATCGTTGAACATAAAAAACAAAGATAACACAACCCCCATTTTGAAAGTCGGTTAAAATTGTAGCCTATGTGTTATTCTGATGTATATAAGCTATATTATTGTAAAGTTACATTAAAATCCGATCAGTAGTTTTTGCGTGAAAGAGTAACAAACATCCATACATCCATACATCCATACATACATACATACATACATACATACATACATACATACATACATACATACATACATACATACATCCAAACTTTCGCCTTTATAATATTACTAGACGTTCCGCGCGGCTTCGCCCGCGTTAATTAGATATTTCACAGACAAATCAGTCTACAAAAAATAGCCTATAATCCTTCACGTGGTCTACTTCTTATCTAACCCAAATAACAGAAAAATTGATCTAGTAGTTCGTGAGATAAGCCCTTTCAAATAATTTCCCCCGTTTTTTCCACATTTTTTTTTATTTCTTCGCTCCTATTAGTCTTAGCGTGATAAAATATAGCCTATAGCCTTCCTCGATAAATGGGCTATCTAACACTGAAAGAATTTTTCAAATCGGACCAGTAGTTCCTGAGATTAGCGCGTTCAAAGCCCTTTCAAATAATTTCCCCCCGTTTTTTCCGCATTTTCCTCTATTTCTTTGCTCCTATTAGTCTTAGCGTGATAAAATATAGCCTATAGCCTTCCTCGATAAATGGACTATCTAACACTGAAAGAATTTTTCAAATCGGACCAGTAGTTCCTGAGATTAGCGCGTTCAAACAAACAAATAAAACAAACTCTTCCGCTTTATAATTGTAAAGTTTCATTAAAATCCATTCAGTAGTTTTTGCGTGAAAGAGTAACAAACATCCATACATCCATACATCTACACATCCGTACATCCATACATCCAAACAAACTTTCGCCTTTATAATATGTACCTTACCTAAAAGTAAAGCTGCTAGATAGGTAAACTAGCTAAAAGCCGAGCTTTGTGAGGGCTCGCGTCGTCACACCTTGGCTGACTGATGATAACACATCTACATAATATATAAAAAAACCTTGACTGACTGATGATAGAGTGCGTGCACGATCTCTGCGCGCGATTGGCGCGACAGGTGACAGGTGCCAGCGTAGGGATTCATTAAAAAAATGGGTAATCCCAATGATATTTTTTTAAATAACAGTGGTAGTTTTACTTTAATATCTTTATTTACTTATTTAAATTATGTATAGGAATAGGCGTATCGATTATCATGCAAACGTGGCGGCCCGACAATTAGTTCCGATTTCAGCCGCGCGCAAAGTTATCGTGCGCGCACTCTAACACATCTACATATAAATAAAAATTACTATGTTAGCACAAATCAATAGGCGTGATAGTTTTTCCGTAGTGTACCACAAAATGTAAGGCCGTGTCCACACCAAACCGACTGTGAGCCGCCGAATGTGAGCGAACGTTACGCAGTTTCTGGGGACACGGTAGTGTCCCCGCCGAGACGAGCCAAGCGAAGCGCAAGGGCCTACCTACCTTTTCTCGAAGTGTTTCGCTGTTTTTTTTAACCTTCATAGAATTGGTTTCCAATATAGCAGATAGTTCATATTCTTAGGATATGATGTCAATAATAGACTTATTAAACATACAAAGTCTCAATTGAATAGGTCTAATACTTTAGATTTTATTGATATCTAAAATACTTACGCCGAAATTTGGTTACGCCGTAAAATAAGTTGAGTAGGGGTAATGGAAGTTTAAATATGAGACTTTCACCAATCTTATGAATTAGGACATAAAAGTTTACACGGGATAGATATTAACTAAAAACCTCTTAATGAAAAATATAAAAAAAAAAACTAAAAAGACTGCCTAGCAAGTAGCAACTTACAAAAAGGACTGAAATCCCACCAAAAACATTTCATGTAAAATGTTACCTCGACGACCACAAAAGGTTTGCCTTGTGAAAAAGACATCAGATCTAATTTGGAACCAATCTTCTGAATATACACGGCCTAACTCTATCGACCCTAACTCCAACAAATTCTACATATCAGTTGGTACTACTAATATATATTCTGTGATATCAGTAAGTATGTATGACTTGGCTGTTTCGTTACTTTAGATCAGAAACTAAATATTCGTCTCACCTCCACGACGGTAGCGAAACAGCGAAGCCATACATACATTCTGATAATATGTAGAATTGTTGGAGTTAGGGTCGATAGAGTTAGGCCGTGTATATTCAGAAGCTTGGCTGCAAATTAGATCTGATGTCTTTTTCACAGGGCAAACCGTTTGTGGTCGTCGAGGTAACATTTTACATGAAATGTTTTTGGTGGGATATTGTATTTCCATACATATTCACTTTTTCGTCCACACCTAATCGACAATACGCCATTACGCTAGGCGTAGGCGCGGACATTCGATACCGTATATTTTCACGTTCACACTGGGGCTCACAGTGAGCCTGCTCACATTCGGCGGCGTATAGTCAGTTTGGTCTAAACATGCGCTAAAGGTTGTGGGATATACTAGGGCTCGCTTCACTCGCCCTGATTACGTAAATCTAAAGATCGCAATTCGCAACAATTTGGAACAGCAAGAAATGGAAAAGGCGTAAGCGACAAAATGTTTTTTGTCGCGTAATTTAAAAACCATAAATATATTTCATATAAGCTATGTGCAAATTAAAGTGTATGCTTGAACCAATCTATGTACAAATTTTGGAAGCTTAAATCACTCTCCTCTGTTGGCAAAGTTAGAATCTCTTTTTTTACAGAGGTCTTTTTGATTGATTATTCTGTGTTATAAAAGTTGACCAATCGTGTTATGCTATGGGTAATTTAAAGACAAAGACATGATGAATACTGACAATTAACTTTAATTTCTTAGCTTTAGTCATTGCTGAAAAAAATCGATATCGCTACAGCCAAATTATCAAGGCGACGCCATAAGGGTAATTTTACACTTGCCAATTATGTTATATAGTCGGCCCAGTTCCACTGGGCCAACTGGGCCGACTATACAAGGCAACAAACAGAGCAATAAAAAAAGACTATCATAACTATAGACACAATGTGATAACTAAAAATTTAGACACATATAGAAGTACAAAAAGGGCTTTCAAGGAACTCAGCACATGTAAAAAATGGATACAAAGTCTAGATGACAAACAAGGAGCAACCAAAAACATGAAAAGGAAGAATATACTGAAACACGCCACGGCATACTACAAAGATTTATACAAGAACTCAAATAAAGAGGCCGAAACGGAGTGCAATTATATGGCTACAAGTAATATACAACCCTTCGATGAAAAGGAAGTGTACCTACAGACAAAACAACTTAAAAATGAAAAAAGCCCAGGTCCAGATGGTATAAGTAATGAAGCAATAAAAGTGGGAGCTCCAGTCCTAGTAGGCTACTTAACAGAATTGTTTAACATGATCCTGAACACAGAAATGATCCCAAGCCAATGGTGCTCATCACACATTATCCTTCTCTTTAAAAAAGGTAACCCACAAGATATTGGAAATTATAGGCCTATCAGCCTCTTAACAAGCACCTACAAACTATTTGCTACACTATTACTAAAAAGAATAAGCCAAGATATAGATAACTCACAACCTATAGAATAGGCGGGCTTTCGGTCGGGATATAGCACCATAGATCATATACAGACAATAGAACAAATTATTCAAAAATTTAAAGAATGCAACAGATCCCTCTACATGGTGTTTATCGACTACAGCAAAGCCTTCGATATAATCAACCACGGCTACATTTGGAAAGCACTGAAGACATTAAACATAAACACCAAATATATAAACATAAAAAACATATACAAAAACTGTACAAGCAGAATAAAACTCGAAAGCATTGGCGAACCCTTTAGAATAGAGCGTGGAGTAAGACAGGGTGACCCACTGTCACCAAAGCTTTTTATAGCCGTGCTCCAGGACATTTTCAACCAAATAAACTGGGCACAAAGAGGCATACAAATAAACGAGACATACCTTAACCACCTAAGATTTGCAGACGACCTAGTTATACTGGCAGAAACACCTAGAGACCTGGAAGAAATTATCACAAAACTTGATATAGAGAGCAAAAAGGTGGGACTGAACATGAACAAAAACAAAACCAAAATAATGACCAACAACAACAACAAAAGACCAATAAAAGTAAACAGACAAACAATTGATTATGTGGACAGCTATGTTTACCTGGGAAAGCAAATAACAATGGATGCAAACAGTAATGTAGAGGAGGTAACAAGACGAATCAATCTAACATGGAAAAAATTCTGGTCTCTGAAAGAAATATTAAAAGGTACTTACCCACAAAGAAAATTATTATGGATAGCTGCATCATGCCATGCCTTCTATATGGCTGCCAAACATGGACCTTCACAAAAAACATCAAAACAAAAATAGAAAACACCCAAAAAGCAATGGAGAGAAGCATGCTAAAAATAAGAAAGATAGATAAAATAAGGAGTAAAGTAATAAGGGAAAAAACAAAAATCACAGATGCATTAAAACATGCACTTACCTTGAAATGGCAATGGGCTGGACACATCGCTCGCTTCAAAGATAAGAGGTGGACATTAGTGACAACCAAATGGAAAGGGCCCACAGGCAAAAGAAAAGTAGGCAGACCAAAACAAAACTGGTCGCATGACATAGTTCAAATTGCTGGAAAAGACTGGATTAACAAAGCCATGGATAGAGAAGGCTGGAGAAGGCTGGGGGAGGCCTATACCTGTGAAGGGGCAACTTCACCACATTCAACTATTGCTAGTTAAACAACTCTTTATGTAATACTTACTGGGTGGTGAATTGATTAAAAGGCTATAATAATAATTATGTTATATTATCACTAGAGTCTAGATTCTAGACGTTCCTCGCAGCTCCGTTGACGTAAATAAGGAATTTTGTGAGAACCGTACATTTTTCCGCAAAAAAGTAACCTTTGTCCTTCCTCGCGGTCTACATAATCATATTATGTTCCAAATAAATAAATAAAAAAACGGTCCAGTAGTTCGTGAGATTAGCGCGTTTAAACAAACTCTTTAGCTTTATAATATTAAGTATAGCTTAGTTTAGATATCAAGTAATAAATATACATCCATAATGCATATGCCTTCCTTCCTGCCATTCAGCTCTAGACACAACTTCCGGTAAACAGCAAAATTTTTAGCGTAAATACAAAATTAAGTTACGGAATATCTAAAACTTTTAACTTACTTTTCAATTAAACTTCGCCTTCATCAGTGTATGCGAAGAAAATAATCAAGTTAATAATACTGTGTCATCTTCTTGTGAAACAATTAGCTTAACTTCTAACAATTGTCGTAATTATAATCGACTGTGTGACTAATCATTAATCATTATCTCTCCCATTGTATGAAGAACATACTTAGTATGAAGTGCATTGAAAATATTTTAACAGATAGATGAACCAGTTTCCGGTTTCTTGACACAGGGAGTAGGGACGGGTTATCTTTGTATGAACTGAGTGTATGAATTAATTGTTTCTATGTAAAGTTATCATGATAAGATACTTTATTACGCTTAGTACAAAACAAGTTAGGATACTACTTACAGCTACTTTCTGGAATAAGTAGTATCCCAAATTATTTTGTACCTACTAATAATGTAAAAAGTGTATGTCGTGACTTGTGTAATGTGTTACATACAATACCAAATTGTATAAGCCACGCAAAAAAATTAAAATTACTCGGGTAAACTGAAAAGGGCAATCAGTGTATTACGTACATGTTATCCACTTTTAACCAATAATCTGTAGGAGGAAAACCGCGGTTATGCACATTTATTTTTATACAATACATATTAGGTTGTCATATTATGCTGTATACTTACTTTCCTTCCTGTCGTTATGAAACTCTTCATTAATTCCCGTGAGTTAGGACTCGTTAAGCTTATTTCAGACAAACTAAAATGCAAATTGTAGCTAATAGTGAACAATATCGCGTAACAACGGTTCCCGCATTATAGCACGAAAGTAAAGGTCGTAATGTTTTTGATGATTACTTAAAAATTAAATACAATACTAGTATTTCCTTTAGCTATTATTTTATAAAGTGTGTGATTGTAGTAGTGCAAGTTATTTAATGATAGTAACTCAATAAGTGTAACAGGTATTTGTTGAAAAGCCCAGAAAGATTCATAATTTCAAAAAATAAAACTATCGAGTCAAAATAAGTGAATCGTGTTTTCGGTTAGCCAAATATCAGATAAATATACAATGATTAAATAAATCTCAATTTCATCTGAGTCAATCGTCTTCCGGGATCGTAATTCTTATTAGAAAACACAGCAAAATTTGACAGCCCGCTCTTAAGCAGGTAGCGAGTAGAATATGGATAGTTCTGCATTTAACAGATAATATGGTTTTATTTCATTTTAAATATCGTAGTTTAAAAGCCTAAAATTTTCGTCATGGATTCGTGACAAAGAAAATGTTTTCCTATTACAACATGATTACAATCTATTTCAACTATAACAACTTTTTAATTGTAACGTTGGTAATAGAGACAGAGATTAGAGTTTCAGCGTATCACCTTAAAAAATATAAAACTTCTCATTGATATTGAGTCACAAACACGAAACGTTATAGATCACCAATGTCTTGCAGGTATAGATTTTCCAGCTGTTTTGTTTGGGTTACCGTTAATGTCTACCGAACTGGTTTTGTGGGACAGTCGATATTAGTCTGTCATTTTTTGTGTAAAAACGAAGTCGTTTTTATTATAATCGACAGGTCGGTGTTCTTCTCTTGTCCAGTCGTTGGCATCGATATAAGTTTTTTTGTCTTTAATAAGACTTGGTTCCATTTTTAGTACGTTTGTAAATTGTGATATAATAATGTCAGTGTGGATCACTGGTTAACATAACTCATAGATGTAGTAGGTCTGAATCTAGGTTGATTGAGGATTGGACGATTGCTCAAACGGGGAATGAAAGGTGAAATTTCTTTAGAATTTGACTGAACATTCAAGTCTAGAAGATGCAGTTGAGGGCATTAAAATCAGTCAACTCGTTATAGGCTACGTGGTCCCAGACATCCTTGTCCTCTAGCGAAAAGGACGTAAGTTATGACTCAGTAGCATAGATAAATATATATAATACTGTATACACCTCAGTAGACTGTTATGTCCCAAAGGGTAGGACTTAGGAGGAGCTAATACCTAAGTCATGTCAAGTAATGTAATACAAATAACAATTCTATCATGATGTTGGTATTGGGTTTTTACGCTATTATGTTTGAATTATTATATTATAAAGTCTACATAAAAAGCCAATAACCAAAAGGTTATTGCTTCCGTTATTATTTTAGACAAGGTGTAGGTATTTTATTCGTTACTACTTAAAGTGCAACAAACAACAAACATGTAAAACGTAATTTTGTGGGCCGACAAATTCTTATTCATCGCATCAACGCTGATACCTGAGGGATTGTGAATGAGGAAACTGCGCTCACAGGTGACTTCCTGTCTCCACTCCTTAAGCTATGCAAATGTGGCTTATAAATAGCTGGATGAATATGCATTGTGTTATACTTTGATCAATTTTATTGCGGTTTGCTGTTAGCGAACTGTACGAAATTTTGTAAGATATTGATCAACCACTCCATTCAGCCTTGTACAAAACTACGCTTCTTATAAGACCTATAGCCGATCTAGCAAGCGGTTATCGCTTTGTCAGGTTACTAAGTAGGTGGCATATTTTATATTTTGGCTATAATACTTCACTTCTACTGCAATCATCCTTCTGACAAGGAAGTCTGCTGTGCCTGATAAGATGCGAATATAACATTAGCTGCCAGCAGCCTTGTACGAAAGTCGAAAACATCGTAAAGGACAGTAAAATACCTATATTATATTAATTTTTCTGTTGATGAATTTATATATTTATTCATCAACAGAAAAATTACGATTTATTACATTAACTTTATTACATTAACTGTCAACTCGTAAAAATAATGTCTAATTTCTGTAGGATAAATATTAAATATATATGAAGAATAGTTTGTCCTTGAAAGGTTACAAATAGGTATTGTTTAAATATTTAATGGACTCGCATGATTTGATATGTTTTAGGCAGCTTATGATTCTACTTCTAGTCCTATAGTCCCAACTCCCAGAATAAAGCTAATAACCGCAGTTAAGACAGTACTGCCAAGAATAAAGAGGGTAGTCTATTTTTGTAACACCTAATAATATATCCAAGTGCAAGTATTTTGGACGTTCAAGATACCTTTTCACTTCGTGGCGAGTGACACGAGCCACACTGCGGCGCCTAATCGATTATGTACTAATTTAAGGACAACGGATATTTAAGTTTATTTTGAATTCAATCTACATATTTGCAGGACTCTATGCGCTGATAGGTCAAAAAATATTGGAAACTTTATTCTATTAATAATTAATCAAATATTTGTACACAAAAATATTATCTTTTAAATATAGATTGTTGATGTAGAGTCATGTTCTCTACCACTAAATTTTTGGAGCTGTAGAGTATTAAAAGCAATAACCTATTGGAGTAAGTCTTACTCTACTGCCTCTTGACTCTACATGTTGAGGACTAGAGTATAAACTATAAACTAGGTTAAAAAAAGTAAAACGTTCTCTAACACGCTTACCTATTCCCTGCTGAAAGCTTTGCACGTGGCGCATCAAAGTTTGCATGGTTATCTGTAACCTATGTTTAGGTAAGTGTTTTATCTAGATAGATATCGATGTCGTCGAATACTCGGTATTTCATTGACAGTTTTAAAGATTTAGCATTGAAAGTTCTCGGAAAAATATTTTAGGTACTTTCGATGTTTATGAAACGTTCAATCCTATTACCATAAAACATACAGTGGCACAGAATACTTGAATCTTCGCCGGTATCGCGTTCGTTTAAATATTGACTAACAATCGTGAATGTTTTGTTCGGTGCTCATCTCATTGTTTATGTATATGTAACACTTTTACAGCTGGGATGATGATGATGCAATGGGTAATTTTGTATGTTACAAAATGGGAGATCATTTCGTAACATACAATATTTTGTTGTTATTTATATCTGAGTCACAGCTAAGCCGGGAAAAATCTACTCAATTTAATGAAAATCAAATTTTAAGACCGAAAGATCGGTTTGTTTAGTATTGACGATCGATAGACTTTTCTGATAGCGGAAGTAGATAACTATTAAGGCGGGCTGAAACCCCATTTTGTTATTTCTTGATACCCGATTTACCTAGTTCCAATATAATAACGAAACGTAAAAAAATATGAGATATAGAGCACAATATTTAAAAGGGTTTAAATCAAAAACATTTTAATATAAAATAATACTTTCGCTGTAATTAATTTACAAACTCACCTCCGACAAAACTCTTTGTCATCGAAATATAAGTATTAACAAGAATAACTTACATTTAATTTTAATAAATTGTCAATGAATCTATTTTAAAAAGGTCTGAAACGAATAATCTTTTTTCTTAATATTTATTTCGAAAGATATTTAAAAAAAACACACGAAAAATAAAATAGAGAAGATCCGCCCGTCGTAACTTACAATTTTATGCTATGCTAAAATGAATCTTATTGCGATGCGTACACGCTTGGCATTCGCGTTCGCAAGGTTTTGAAATTGAGGTAAGTACTCGCCTTAAATATTGACTCACATTTTGTGATAAGGTATTATTATAGGTCTACCAGGATCTGATGGCAAATTTGGATGGCAGATTTTCAAAAAATATCCTTAATCATTGGATAAATTTTTATATTTGCATGTTTCACACACAGAATCAGCCGCTATAAGGAAAATAAAACCGGCCAAGTGCGTGTCGGGCCACGCGCAATATAGCGTTCCGTAGTACCGCTAGTTTATGAATTTTTTTGTATGGTCAATGAATGTAGGTACATTTATAACGTGTTTTACACTACTAACAACATCATCTGAGTTATTTTCAAAGGAATTTGAACGAAAAGTTCCTTTATACTTCACCGAATACATTTTTTTTAGTTGATCGACTATTACTCAATAACTTATGAAGTCTTCTTAGCCGTGATAGTTTTCCTTTTAAATTCAGCATATTTCCTAGTCCCGTGAATTTTTTCACATTTCCAGAAGCAACCGTTTAGCTGGTAGAAGGGGGGGACACTGGACACTAACGATTTTTTCCACTTCAAAACTTCATATTTCACAAATGGATACCTAAATCGAAAAATGATTTAAGAAAACTCGTAATATTTTTTAATAACCTATCCAACGACACCCCACACGGTGGGTTGGACGCGAAAAAAAATAATCATCCCCGCTTCATGTGTAGGGGAGGTACCATAAATAAATATATATTTTTTTAATTTTTGTATACCATTTTGTTGGCATCATTAATATGCACATTCATGCCGATTTACAGACAGACGGACAGACAGACAGACGGACAGACATACAGACGGACGGACAGACCGAAACTATAAGGGTTCCTTGTTTACTACGGAACCCTAAAAAAGGATCAAAATGTTTTATTCCAATTACCCCGGTATTGCTAGAGTCAATTTCTTTTCTCACTTTTTGCCATCAGATTCTGGTAGACCTATAGTTGATTAGATACCTACTATTCGTATTTAATTCATCAAGCCCCATACGGTCACCGGTGACCGATACACAATAGAATATCTATTGTGTCTCGTTTTCCCATGATCGACGGGTTAAAATACCTTAAAATACAAACAAGAGCACTTTCTTTGCTCTGCCAAGGTCAAAGAAATGATGATCTACTGAGTTTTTGATTCCCTTATGCTGATTAAACCTGAATTGAATTTTATATGTATAGGCTAATGCTGATATAAAATTCACTTTCTAAACAACCCTAGACTCATGAGTCATGACACTCGTGACACTGAAGGACCTATTAGGGATATACGATGACGAGGTCGGTGATATTTTAGAGAAATTTCTCAACTCCCCTAATGCCCTATTGTCGCACCTGCTGCGGGACCGTTGATAAGAGCCCGACGTAACGGACATTTGTTTTTCTACATATAAACGGTGAACCTAATTAATAAGTTCACCGTATTATGATAATTGATAACAGTATACGGATCGTGGTCCAGTAGTTGAGGTTGGTGGTTCGATTCCTGGAAAAATGTTTGCATGTTTAGGACACTGCAGGCTGATATGACAAAAAAGGCGGGCGTGTAAAAAACGGTTCTGCTCCAGATCTCTCGCCCAAAAACTTGCTATCGTGCCTGTCGTCCCAAAGGGCTATAAGAGTAAAGAAAAGAGATCACTGTTGTGTTGTGTACTACGCACAGTGCACACACTTGTGTTGTGCACCTCCCTGATTTCATTAAAGCCGGCTGCCGTCGCCCAAACCGGTGCAGGAGGCATTCCTAATTTACACTTATTTAAGCAACCTTTAAAATAGGCCTTTTTTGAATTTGGAATTATCGTTACAAAAGTTTTACGCTGCTTTCAATGCCATTTAGGTACAATCCTTTCTCAAAGTTACTTTATAGGGACCAAAAGTGGTTTTTTATCGTACTAAAATGTTACTTCTCTATTCCAGGTAATAGTGGAGTCCCACAAGGAGCTGCGATGTCCGGAGTGCCGGGTCCTGGTGGAGGCGAAGGTGGAGGAGTTGCCGCCGAACGTCCTTCTCATGAGGATTCTGGAGGGCATGAAGAACTCCGCGCCCAAACGGATCCCCGGACAAAGAATAAGAAGTGGACATCCGCAGGTAATGTATCATCATAAATAAAGTATTTGAATATGTTAATTGTTAACAAATTAGTAAAAGAAGAAAAAAGAATGCTAGAAGTTGCCCTCGGCTCCTCCCGCGTAAACAGTATTACGCGGTACATTTTCCCGCGATAAGAAGTATCCTATGTTCTTCTCGTGGTCTACATTTTCTGCCAAATTACTTTAAAATCGGAGTAGCAGTTTCGGAGCCTTTTTGATGTCAATATATAAATTTTCTCGTTATTATTAGTATAGATAACATTTTGCCCCTGATTTCACATGCGATGTGGCATAATATGAAAATATACTATAATTGTGATCATTTAACCCAATTATGGTGGCAGCAAAAGGAAGGAAGCTTGTGTAACTATGCGAATATTTTTACCTTATCCCATACACTACAGTTAATGTATTTGATGAGTGGTAAATGATTGAAGAATATTGCATGCAAAATATGCCATAATAGTAATTTATTCTTACTTAAAACTTCATAACAATGTTACTTAGGCCCGTATAAATAGTCAGTACTCAAGATGCATCTCGGTCTCAAGACACGGTTCAGGCTCTGTGATTGGTTGGCTGTCAAAATTTGGACCAATCACAGAGCCGAACCGCGTCTTGAGACCGGGTCGCATCTTAAGTACTGACTATTTATACGGACCTTAGTATGACACTTATGAATGTTTTCTACTTTCTAGGCTCAAAGTCAGCAAACGTCTCGATCCGACGGCAAAATTCCACCACCGCACGCACGTGCGCTCTACGACTACGTATCCAAGGAGCCTGGGTAAGATCAACTTAATTATATCTAGCTAATTTCAAGTAGCCTATTCATGTAAAGAAGACAGCTGTAGATTTATTCACAATCTTCTTAATCACATAATAATGTTGCTTGCCCATGATCGACGTTGCTGGCGGCAATCATGGTTAATATCCATCATGGCCCAACATCGAGAGAGCTTTTTCCACATACACAAGTCTAAATATGATAAACATCATAAACTTATCAATTTAATATATTGTTTTAGGGACCTATCATTCAAGAAAGGAGAAACCATAATGCTACAGAAGAAGCTGGACTCGTTTTGGTACCACGGAGAGTGCTCTGGTAGGACCGGCATGTTCCCCATTACCTATGTTCAGGTTTGTAAAATTCATTAATAATTGATTTTCTTTATTTAACGTCGAAAACTTAATAAAAATCCATGTACTATGCAAAGGCCGTATATACATACAAACACACTTTAATAATCGTTATCCTACAATAATTTACTGTTTAAAAATTTTAAGGTAGTAAAACCTATTTTAATTTTAGGTGGTGATTCCCCTTCCATCTCCAACGGCGTTGTGTAAAGCCCTGTACGATTTCCGGATGTCTGCACCCGACGAAGACGGCTGCTTGGCGTTCGATAGAGGTCAGCACTAAGCTTTATTGAGTCAAATTATATAGTCAAAGTATTGGATTTTCGAAATGTGGTTATGAAAAAAGTAATCCAATTTACACTCAACATGCAACTGTATACTTATACTATTTTTAAAAATGCCGAATTGTTACCTCTAATAACGTCCAATCCGCTGAACCGATTTTATTGAAATTTGATATGGACATACTTTCAGTCTCGGGAAAAGATATAGAAAGTTTTTTTTTTCCCGAAGAAATGTACGCTTCTCTCGCAGCACGAAGTTGCGGAGAACATCTAGTTATACAATTTTTGTGTTGTCGCTTTCAGGAGCAATAATAACCGTGCATCGTCGAGTGGACGAGAACTGGGCGGAGGGGCGCTTGGACCAGCGAGTTGGGATATTCCCCATTGCATTTGTGGAGCTCAACCAAGCGGCTAGGCAACTCATGAACAAGTAAATATCTTTTATACTGTATAATTTATAAACAATAAATTGTAAAAATATTACAACACTAGCTGTGCCCCGCGGTGTTACCCGCGGTTTAAGTGATATATAATAAAAGACTATGAAAATACTAATAATAGGGTCAAAACGGGACGATACATGGCTCTATAATGGTTTATGGTAGTGATGATGATTATGATGAATGTAATTTGCATAGTAGCATATGCTTTCCGTTCTTAAAACAACGTCGAAACTCCCAAACTTGTATCTATAAAGAGTCAGGAGTTCTCTCAGCACCTTCCGAACCATGGTATACCTTGGTGCAAAATCTTGCTTGTTGGTAGCATAATATGCTTAGAATACTGATCACGAAACCGAAGTCACCACATGTTTCCATATAAATTTTGAGGAGTTCCCTCGATTTCTTATGGATCCCTTCATCAGGTCACCTCTTTTATGAATATGGTACCGAATTGGGATGATAACCTATAAACCAAAAGAAAAATTTTGAAAATCGGTTCACAAACGGCGGAGTAATCGTTGAACATTAAAAAAACGAACATAACACCTCCTCCATTTTGAAAGTCGGTTAAAATTGTAGCCTATGTGTTATTCTGATGTATAAGCTATATTATTGTAAAGTTTCATTAAAATCCGTTCAGTAGTTTTTGCATGAAAGAGTAACAAACATCCATTAGTAGGATTTCAGTTGACTTAATGAAAGTTAATTTAAGGTTTACCATTTATGACGTATAAAAAAACTACTTGCTATTTCTCGTTCAAACCAATACATCCAAACTTTCGCCTTTATAATATTTAGTAGGATTATTGTCATTGGAGGCATAAAGAGTCGAGTGAATAGTTTTAACTTTAACATAATATATATAATAAATTGTGTAATTATAATTGCATTGTGGCCCAGCGCGCCACTCAATCGACCCGTCCCGCCGCTGCCGGAGCAAGCGAGAGCGGGCCACTCCGAGCACAGACATCACGCCCAGGTAAATAATTATGATTTGCAACCAATATTATTATTATTCTTTGTTTTAAAATTAGTAGAAATGTAAAAAACTAACGTTATATTCTTTATAAAAATTAAATATCTCTTTTACAGCATCCACATAGATACCAGCCTATGTCGCTATCGACGCCGCCCGCGGGGCAGGGCAACTACCAGAACGTCGCCACCATGAGCCAGTCCCACCCTAACTTCCACGGCCAGGCGCTCGCCCCGCCCCTCCACCACGTGGCGGTGTCGCACGGCCTCGTCACCACCACCGCCGTGCCCCGCACCATCATCGAGCCCGCCCACACAAAGCACTCCCTCGACCTCATCAACTTCGCCTCCCACGGCAAGGGCACCCAGACGATGAGCATCCAGAGCGTCGCCCGAATAAGCGACAACTACGACCGGATCAGATCCGCAAAATTCGACAACTACAACTCGACCGTCATCCAGCCGAAGGTGGAGAGCCAGAGCGTACGCGTGCACGAGCAGCCCAACAACTCCACCGGCAGCTCGGACTCCAGCTCGAGCGCCACCAGCGCGTCGCCGCCCGCCGCCAGCTCCGCCACGTCGCCCAACCGCAGCGACACCAGCGCCAGCGACAGCGCCGAGCCCAGCGCGCCCGCCTCGCCCGACGCCGACACGCAGCGCGCCGCCGCACTCGCGTCGCCGAACGCGCAGGACGAGCCGGAGTCCCTCGACGCCTCGCTCGGCGTGCTGAGTCTCAACGAGAGCTCCACGGCCACCAACACGTCGCTGAACGTCAGTTTGCCGCCGTCGGGAAGCCCCAAGCTCAACGCGTCCGGTGGCTCGTCCTCCCAGCCCGCGGGTGACAGTCAGGAGACGGCGAACGGCCTCGATCCGCCGCGGCTGGACACCCCCTGCTCCTCGAAGAACGCGGGCCGACCGAGCGGGCCGGACTCTCTGCTGAACTTCGGCCTGGGTCTGCAGGCGGCCCTGTCCCCGTCGCACGGAAAGGACGGCGGCTACATGGTTTCGAGAACGCACAGGGAGCATCACAGGGAGAGGGAGAAGAGACACAGTCTGACGCCATCCTCGCATCTACAGGGGAACCACACGCAAAATAGGTCAGTAAACTGCTATTAGCTAGATATTTAAGGTTGACCAACTTCTGAACAAGCGCAAGAAACAAGTGTTATGCACAGTACTTATTTGATTTTAATTGTTCTTAGACACTCGGCGGAGATATTAGCCACGAGTTTGCTAGACCACACGTCGGACAGCGCGCGGCAGGAACGGTCGGAGCGCGCGGAGAGCTCGCGCGAGCGGCGGCGGCGGCGCTCGCGCAGCAATGAGCGCCCGCTGCCCGCCGCATACGTCGCTCTATACCCCTACAGGCCGCAGAAGTCTGACGAACTGGAGCTTAAGAAAGGCGGTAAGTCTATAGACATTTACAATTGTATGTGGCGTCATCAAGTGGATTTTTCTAGTAATAAATTTAAATATAACATCACGGCATTTAAATATTTTGTTTGATAGATCTCGTTTTACCTATACTTTAACTATTTAAGTAAAATTATAAGCTGTTGGTTTTCCAATATTAAATAAATAAATTTAAGCCTTAAGGACTGGATGTTAATTATAAGAACTCTGTTGTAGGCGTATACACGGTGACGGAGCGATGCCGCGACGGCTGGTACAAGGGGTGGTGCGAGCGCGCGCAACGCTGCGGCGTGTTCCCCGGCAACTACGTCGCGCCGCTCGCACCGCTCGCGCCTGTAACGCCGCTGCCGCACCGACCTAAACACGATAAGGTACTTATTTTATTTAGGAAACAAACAGTAGCTTACATTTTGTTACACTTTATGCCATTTTTTTAAATACTAATAATTCCATAAAATGTTATATAAATGCGACTTTTTATTAAGTACTTACATACAATATAATATCTAATATTAAACTTCTGTTATTTATTTACTTTTAAACAGATTGTGTAAATTTAACTTATAAATAGACAAGTTGTTGTTAAATATGTCTTTGTCTACGTCTTTAAATCTATCTTATAATACCATCAGACTTCTTTATTTGTATTTAGATAAATCACTCTTTCATCTAGCTACAATATAATGAAAATGATGATTGTATTATTGCTGTTTTTTTTTCAGACTACAAGTGCGTCGGCTGCAACGAAAGGGACGGCGCCACCGGACGCTCCGCCCCGTGCGCCTAGTCCGCTCACGACGCCCGGTAAATTACTATAGTATATTGATATACTGTACCAAGTTTATTGTAAAATATTCATTATTATTTCAATATTATATCACATCATTTAAACTATTAAAGAAAACAATTTATATAAAGACAAAAGTAACACTCAAATGTAATGAAATTTGTATTTTTTTCAGCTCAACAACTAACATACCCTTGGAGTTCTCCGATGCACACCACACCACAACAGAGTGCTCCAAGATCAGATAAGGTAATTTTTCTGAAATGATTTAGAATCAAAAATATGTCTTCTTGAAACATTTATAAATCATTTATTGCGTATTAATACTAACAAAACATTTTACAGACGAAGGAGAAATCAAAAGCGGAGAAGTCATCGATATCGAGCGGCGTGAGTCTGATGAAGCGATTGGCCGCCATGAAGAAGTGCAAGTCGCCGCCGCCGGTCGGCTACAGTATGGACAACCCTGTATTCGACGACGGTCCCGGCACATCCGTCATGCCGCATCCCGTGCACGTGCGGTGAGTGACAGAGATATATAGATATAAAGAAAGTGTAAGCCGTAAAGGTAGAGTTTTGGAGTTGAGATATGCTACTGAATTTGTTTATAGGCTACGTTCTACAGTATGTTTTTACAAAGTTTGTTCTATATTAACTTTAGAAACTTGTTCTATATTACAATTATTTGAAATTATGATTAAATAGTTCACTATGGTCTGAACTCTGAACTACGCGACACGAGTAACAAAACTTTGCTGAAAAATAAATAATTATGTTACAAATTAATTTCTTTAAGTATTCTAAAAAATATCGTAAAAGATTTACAAAAACTCTTATTGACAAAGAAAACAAAACGAAATTCATTTAAAACTAGATATCTATCTACCCTTTACATTAAACCTAGTGTTACCATTACTCACATATTAAAATACCAGTCACCTTAGAGTTTAGACCAGGGCTTCCCAAACTGTGCGTCGCGACGCCCCGGGGCGTCGCAACACTGTCCCAGGGGCGTCGCATGTCAACACAACCAAATCGAGTAAACGCCTCGCCCATTATGTCTTTCATACATCCCGGGCAGTCTAAATCCCCGGTTTCAGAAGCTATGCTCAGAAAAGCAAGCGCATCCTTCACATTAGCCAGCTTTGCTGGCTATAATATGTTTCATAAATATATTTTTTAATTTTTATGCTTGTGCTTTGATTTGGTCATTATTTCCTTATAACAATATAAATGTCCAAATAGTGTTTTATGATAACCTATGTTGGGTAGGCTAGTTCTAAAATTAGAAAGTATTTTTGGGGGCTGGGTTGAGGGGCGTCGTAAAGAAATGGCAAAGTCCTAAGGGCGTCACAGTATAAATAAGTTTGGGAAGCCCTGGTTTAGACAGTTTACTCTGATATAATGGTTTGGCACGTACCCCTATTAACATCATACATCTAACTGTGTGTGCATTGTCTGTGCATGTGTTAACATTGTGTTGTTGTGTCCTCCGAGCTAACAGCACTGTGTTGTCAATAATTTGCATTGTGTTTCTGTATTCATTTTTTAAAATGGTTTATTGTATACTTAAGTAATTAATTTAAATAAAAAGTAAAAAAAGGAAAACTAAAATATTAAATCTTTTAAAGAAAGTGTTTTTTGCAATCAACCATTTTTGTATGGTCCCTTTGTGAATGGAGATAAAATATATTTTGTTAAAACTTAAAAGTATTAAAATATTACCCATATTATAATATAATATGAATCGCCATTCTCAAAAATAATATCAATTTTTTATGAGATTACCAAGTCCTAAACATTTTTTTGAATAATAATAATTATTGACTTGATGATCTCAGCCACGAGTCGTTTGGCCGAAACAATACACGCTATGGTACGTTCATTGTAATTTGTAGCCGTTTTGTTTTAAATGGTGACGATAAAAGTTTGACGAAATAAATATTTTTTTTATTAATCCCTCGATCGTGGAAAAACGAGACACAACAGCCTTTCTATTGTTATCGCGGTAGCCGGTTAGGGCATTGGGGCTTGAAGCATTAATTAAATAACAGGGTTTATCTATCAATGACGTAATAACGCAAGGGGAAGGGTTCATACCAAACGTTCATATGTATGTTAAACTTTAACCCATCAACTCCCAAGTGGCACCCGGGTGCCGCATAACAATTGAAAATGTATTGTTTCTGCGATTCCCACGATCGAGGTATTACAGGATACTGTCGTACATAAAAAATCGTGAAATATTGGTTTTGAGAAACTGAAATTTTGCGTGACGTGATTAGGGATTGCAATCCGGCGGATTTGACCGGGTTCCCATTAATTTGTAGCCGTTTTGTAATTTGTAGCCGTTTAGTAACTAGGCCGTTTTGTAATTTGTAGCAATTAATCCGGATCGATGAAACTGAACTAAAAAGCAAAAATCATCTTATTTTTGCTAATCTGACCTCTGTGGCTCAATTGGTTGAGTGTGTGGCAGCTCAAGCCGGGGGTCGCGGGTTCGAATCCCGCCGACGGAACAAAAAGTTTTCAATGTTCCCGGGTCTGGATGTGTATTAAATATGTGTATGATATATGTGTATGATATAATAAAAATCTTAAATATATGTATAGTACAAAAAGTATTAAATATATTTCCGTTGTCTGGTACTTGTAACACAAGTCCTTCAGGTACTTAGCACGGGGCCAGACTGACGTGGTGTGAAGCGTCCATAGATATTAATCTAGTAATCTAGTAAAAACTAGATTTAAATACAGTATTTTCAAAGCGAAGTAACGACTCTTCGAATACTGTATATTAGTGCCTGGAACAAGATTTTAAATGCCCGTATGGTTGCCCAAGCACATACGGCATTCTCGCAACATTGTCGGCCTAGCTAAAAGGAATGAGCAGATGAATACGTCTGGGACTATGTGCGGGTTTCCTCACGATGTTTCCTTCACCGTATGATTAATTTTATTAAGATTTGAATGAACCGATCCTGGGTGAAGGCGTGAATCATTGGTTCACGCCTTTACCCAGGATCGAACCTGCACCCTCTCAAGTGCGAACGGCAGGTCTACCCACTAGGCCTCAAAGGCTCTTTTAGTTCAAAATAAGTGAGTTCAAGTTTAAGTGTCATTAAAGTTATATGTAGGTTGTTTTTAAAAATAAATCATAAATATATTACTTTAGATCCAAATCAATGCAAATAATTGTAGACATCAAGAAAATAATTAAGACTTAGCTGTAGCGAGCGAGTCAATTTTTAACGATATAGATCAATTTGTTACTCATCATTCAAATGTAACTCATAGGCCTCCTATACAACCTGCAAACCTTCAAGAAGAGAGCGTATTCCTTCTTAAAAGGCCGGCAACGCACCTGCAGCTCTTCTGATGTTGCGAGTGTCCATGGGCGATGGTAGTTGCTTTCCATCAGGTGACCCGTTTGCTCGTTTGCCCCCTTATTTCATAAAAAAAAGGTTACCACCAAAGCGTCACCTGGCTTCTAATAGAGTTGAGCTTTAATATATTCTAATCGGCCTTAGTGTCAGCAAAATATAATCAAAAAAAGCGAGAAAAAGCTTAAACACCACGCGTAACGCATTCAATGTACCTTATTCATGCAAAAACTATATCAGTTTCATAAAAATTGCTAGCACCGGATCCGGTCTCCGGATCCGGTATATTTGGGCCGGATCCGGTATCCGTAAAATGCTGCCGGATCCGCCGGATTACCGGATCCGGTTTTCCGGATTGCAATCCCTAGACGTGATGTGTAGCTATTTTAAAATTAACTAACTAACTCTATTTTAAAATTTATATTTTAAATATATTTTTACTGTGACATAATATAACTTTTATCGTCGTCAAAATGTGTCCGCGACGACGCTTGGCGCGTCCCCGGGCGGTAGTGGTAGATGGTAGTGCGCGCAGGTCGGGCTCGTGTCCGTCCCAGCTGCTGCGGGCGCTGCCGGCCGCGGGGGCCCAGAGCTCGGGCCCCCAGAGCGTGGGGCACTCGGGCCCCCAGAGCGTGGGGCACTCGGGCCCCCAGAGCGTGGGGCACTCGGGCCCCCAGAGCGTGGGGCACTCGGGCCCCCAGAGCGTTGGGCACCTGGGCCCCCAGAGCTCGGGGCACTCCACGCGACACAAGGACAGACACGCGATGCTCGAACATCGTATACACAGGTTTGACTCTCACTATGTACACAGTTTGTTCCAAAAGCTTTGCCGATGGTTATAATATTATAGTAAAAGCACTAAGATTGGCAAAGTTCTTGAAATACAGACTTTTCATATTGCAATTCACTTAGCACGGAGCACCACGGTACTATTACGTTGTGTGCATAAGTTTTTGCACAATCACATAGATACTTTTTTGTGTGTCTTAATACTATCAAAGCTTCTTTTTATCAGATACGTACCATATAAAATGAGATCTTCTGAAGGCGTATGTTGATACAAAGAAGCTTTATTGCTTGACTTAGTGGTACAGCATTTTAATACGTTCTTTGTTAATATAATTGATAAAGTAATATGTTCCTTTTAATCAATCCCACTGATTAATTTATTTGAAAACAATAAAGGTAATAAATGCTAACAATATTCTCATTAACCCGACCGATCTTAATGAAATAAGCCTTTTCTTTAACTATTTTCTTTCTATAGCTTTTGATGTGTCAGCTTTTGCATTTTCATCATCATTTCATTGCATACTTATATTTAATTACTTAATTATATTTCCGAAGATTTTAACCAAGATAATTTAAAGTTTTTATTCCTTTGGGGGTAGAAATCGTACATTTTAAGACCAGTATTATATAACGTAATCTAAAAAGACATTATCGGTGGGTGTTTCACTACAACAATATTGTTCTTCCAAATATTATTCAGCATACCATATTAATTTGATGTTCAATATAATGCCACGTGCCGTACGATTTAGATCGAACGAAGGTCCGTGGCAGAGTCACCGCAAATCCCAGTCGCTAGACGTGAGCGCCGCGCGCCGGGAGCGACATCACTCGCAGCCCGTTAAAGAAAGGTATGTCGAAAGTCAACGGGACATCAACCAGACAAAGTTATTATATCAATCTAAATTCCTGCAATAGTCCCGCGACTATTTTCATTCAACATTTTTACCCAATTTCCTTCGTTTTTGCTGTAGAAAAAGTGATTGACTTCGGCACGCCCTATAGTGATAAACCTTAACTAGACTGACTGGCGTCGTAACGCGATACGTAATATCTATAGGAAGTTATCACTTTAATAAATGAAATTTTATTTTCAGGTTCCGCTGCATAGCGCCGTACCCGCCCAACTCGGAGTACGAGCTGGAGTTGAAGGTGGACGACATCGTGATGGTGGTGAAGAAGCGCGGGGACGGGTGGTACAAGGGCACGCTGCAGCGCACCGGCCGCACCGGCCTGTTCCCGGCCTCCTTCGTGCAGAGCTGCCCCGACTGACCCCGCCGCGCGCGTCCGCGCTCCCCCTGCCACGCGTACGTCACGCTGCGCGCGCCGCATAACCCGTACGCCACGCTGCGCCGCTCCATGTGAAGCCCCGCCTACCCGCACGCTATAATGTGCGCATCACGTGACCCGTACGCCACGTTGCGCTGTTCTGTGTGAAGCCCCGCCTACCTGAACAGTGCCCCACCTATATTAGCCATATAAACCTCCCACTGTAGGCCAAGTTCACCGATACGCAAGGTAACCTTCCGATTATATTATATATTCCGGATATTATTATTATATTAATGTGAACAATGAACATAGCGTGTGAATATAAATATTAAATATATTCAATTTTTTTAAACGAATCTAATGAGTAGATGGCAGACATATATTTTTAAGTCGTACGGTTTATATACAGTGCTGTACGCTCAAGATTTGCTAAACTGCAATATTGTAAAATAGATTTGTCGCTGACAGTTGAGTAAATGTGGCGAATTTATATCGAGCAATAATTAAATAGATATTTTATTTTACAGATGTATTTTGAAAGTTGAAATTCAGTAACACGTTTTAATAGATAATTATTAATTATATATTGGACTTTCTATTAGCGTCTCAGTTCACGTTGAAGCGTATTTAAATATATACAAATGTTATATTGTCGAAATAATGAAGTTTATATTGTAAATTCAATTTATTTCATTCGCTCGAGTCAGTTATTTCGAGTAAAAGTGTGTAAATACGTAATGAATTTAATCCATTAAAATGAAAAGATTCTAGGTTTTTTGATTTTACTAAAATATCATCGATATTTTATTAGTGAAATTTTATATAAACAATTATATGGAAATTTTCGTAGTAAACGTCAACATTATACACTACTTCCTACTCTTCTTCACGTATAGTTTAACTCTTTTGTAATTTTTAATTCTTTGCAACAAATTTAACGGGAGACTTACCTTTGTCGGAAGACAAGAGAAGCTTAATGTGTATGCTGCAACTCTGTCTAACAATCATTATACTAGTCTAGCTATATTATATGGCTAGACTTTGAAAACTTTACTAATCAAAATCATTTAGTCGAAACAACTTAAAATTTTGAGAAATACAAAAATTAACATTAGACTTTTACTACCAATGTAAATAGACAAAAATTTCTAACTTTTGAATGTAAGCTTAGATTTTAAACTTAGCTAAATTTTAATCACCAATGGTCCCCTAGTAGTAAAGTATATATTTTTAAAAACATATTTTTCAATACTTAAAATTGTAGGTAACTTATTAACTCGTGGTTAACGTATTCTTAAAATTTTTGACAATTTTATATTTGTAGATGAATTATTTATTCATTATGACGCTTATTATGTTAGTTTAGTTTGTAGACGTCTGAATCCCCGTGTAAAAGGTGACGCGATGGCCTTTTATTAATAACTGATAAGCAACTGCTGTGAGGCAAAATACAATTGGTAAAAAAAGTATTATAGCGAATATAAAATAACCATAATTTGAACAAGCGATAAGGCCTTTACGGCGTATCTTGCGCAGGGCCTAAATCTTAACAGTGTGATAAATAAAAATCATTTTAAAAATAAATTATATTGGTTTGGATAGCTATTAAACTTATAGCATTCACCAAATGTATATTAATTTACTTGAAACTCAAAACTTATCAAACTGTTAAAAAAATTAAATAAAATGTAATGAATTTCTCAAGGGTGCCGGGGATGCCAGACTAACTTTTCTTTTTATATAAGTGAACACTGCCATATTAATCGTTCTTACAATGTGACATTTTTAATTGATTTTAATTTTAAGGATATCGCGACCTTTAGCTATAATTTAGATACCTTAAACTTTAAAGGTACTTTTGCTCTATCCGTAACTAGTTTATAGTTACAACAATCTTAGTAGCTCCTTTAAGTAAATTAATTTTCGCTGTGTTACTTTTAATGTAAATAATGGTAGAATAATTTGAATCTGCACCGGATTATGCTTACTCAATGCAGATAAAATTTGTCCATAAACTGACTGTCATCCCGCCTGCCTTTTTTAGCAATTGTTTTTTATTTTATATCTGAGATTTTTCTGTAACGAGCAAAATGTCACTTACCAGTATTTTCTACAGGCATACCGAAATATTATACCGTGTCGCAGGTTCGGTGCAGACATTTAGACTCGTACGGTCAGTTAAAAAATTAAAGAAATTGTTTGTAGATTTTACTAGTTAATTATAATCAATTTAAGACTGTATTTATATTATACTGGGAAATCAGTGTAGTAGTTACATTTAAATGAATTTAATCAAATGATTGCCGGCGTATATAGTATGCTTTATTTTACTGAATTTGTAATTTTAATAATACATAATTATGTACCTTCGCTTTTTAAATATTGTACCTAAATGTTATGTATGATCTCTTATTATTATTATCTATATGCGCTCAAATAAGATCAAAATGTTATATACAATAACTCGTTTACTTCGTTTATTATACAGTAATATTTGTGAATTGATATAAAACTAATACATACAATATTATACACATACCTAACTGATTATTATTATTATTATTAATGATGTATTTAATGTAAAGACGCTCAATTTATTCTTGATGTAAAATTTTGTCCTCGTATACTGTATATGTGTATAGATTTTCCATTTGTGTTCTATTTATTTTGTGTACTCGCTGTAAAATATTTTTAATATTTTATTAACGAAAATGTAATTGTGCGTGCGTTTTAAAGTTTCCGATCACGCACGAGCACAACGAATCGTTTAGATAAAAAAATCCCAGCTTAAAATTTTTGACACGTTTAGATGTAATATTTATTTTTCCGTGGTTTAACAGCTACGTAATATCAGTGTTTGTAGTTTAGTAAAAAAATGTGCGATTTTATATCTGGTCAATAGAATTAAATTTTGAAATTAGTTTCTAAAATAAACAACATCTATGTAACCACAATCGTAGTTGCGAAATACTCTTGAATTAAGGTTTGTAATAGTATTGAATTTGTTACTACTTTATGTGGATATGTTTTGCTAAGATGAGCGGTAAAATCATATCGAAAACTTGAATTAGGTGACTATCGAAGGAAATAAATATTTCTTCTGAAATTAGTTTTTTATTACAACAAATACCCTTCACTGTGTAAAGTCAAATTAATTCATATTCCTTTTATAGTGGCCTCAAATCAGTTACTATAATATTATACTTACTCCGTTTAAATTTATTTTAATTTAAAATTTAAATCTAACGAAGCTCAGCATGGGCAGCTATAAAGCTTCCAATTGAATCAATGACACATTATAAAGATGGTTGATCAAAATGAATCGAAACGAAGAATAAATACAGTAAGCGGTGTCGTTAGTAACAATTTTGCGACCGTCCTTATTACGAGTGTGTTGCACTTAACTTTCACTGAATTGTTCAAGTTTGATTTAAATGAAAGCTCAAAGCTTAGGTAACTTTCGAATCCTTTCATTTTCTGAAAGTCTGTTTACGTGGGTAGGACTTGTCGCACTCTAGACTTGTTATAATTAACATAAACTTACCACTTCTATATGTCTGCCAATGTTTTACTACAAGCCATGTAAGTTTGTAATTCTTATTTCCATAATGTTAAGGTTGACAAATACCAAGCAATAATGTCGGCGTCATTATCTAGTGTAATTAATGTCAGTTTTAATTTAGAATAAAAAAAGCGCGTTAAACCGGTTGCACCGACTCAGCGAGCAGGCGGCACGCTATAAACTTGATTAAAAATTATGTGTGTACCGACCGTTAAAATACTAGACCGATTTCGGTTACGCCTTCTAAAATCTAAATTATTACATATTCGGCTAATACGATTTAAAGTTTAAACCGCTAATTAATCAAGCTCGACGTTTCATGTAACAATTTCCTTTTTTCAGTTGACGACGGACTTGTATTGTATTACCTAAGTAAATTCTTGATTTTGTTGCAAAATCGCTGATCACTTGAAACTTACGTTGACACACTCAGTAGCAATAATTTTGGTATTGAGTTAATCAATCGTAGCTAGATATTATTATCATAGAGTAATTATTGGTCCATGATATAATATAATATTATGTAAAGTTGAATTCATAAGTAAATGGGTAATTTTAGTTCGGACAAACTTGTGTTGTGTTTTGAGAGTTTTGTTAATTCCTATAATTCGACACCTCCGTGGCACAAACGCGCATTGGTTAGAAAATCTCAAGACTTGTCGCGGGTTTGAATCCTGACGGTGCGTAGAATACCTACTGACTGCCGGGTGACAATAAGTTATCATTTATCAAAAGTTATCAGCACATTAAATATCAAGTCACGACTGATTGTTTATTAGAACCTTTGTTTATAATTCATACTTAGGTACATACATATAATTGATTCATGGTCAAGAACTGGCAATAGCAGGTATCATGCAACTGGTTGCATGCTTAATAATTGAAACATTAATTTTTAATACTCTATAAGAGACATATATCTATATTGAACAAATAATAAATAATAATTGTTTTTAACCTAATTACCTACATAACTATATATATATTATTGCCATTTACAGTGCCATTAAGATGCAATAACGTTACATACACAAATTAGGTACGGTATGCAAATTCGGTATCGTAGAGCAAGACGCAATGACTCAGGATGTAAAAAATATCAATCAGGCATCACGACTTACAGTAACAGTACCCTGCAAGGGCGTACTACCTAGGATTTTAGCTAGGAGGGGGCAGCATAGCTGTTTCGAGAAGATGGTCAGTCTGGTATATTGAAACAAAAAATCATGAAAATTGACTTTTATTAACCTGACTGAAAAGATATTTTGTTTCCAACACTTCATTTTGCGCAGAGTAGGTAACACGTTTTCAATCCCCACTTGCCAGGAAAATTGACGTTTATTTTATCTTCTAGGGGGGTTGCCCCTGCCCCTACCTGGGCACGCCCATGGTTCCCTGGCATGTATGTGGTTCATTGCGATTGTTTTTGCGCAATGTTGCTCTTTGCAACGAATCATAAACATTAAACATGATCTTCACTTTCTAACATAGACTTTAAAATGTCTATAATTTAACTAATTTTGTGTCTTTCAATCAGTGCCTTTATCAGTCTACAACTCTACAGGGTCGACGGGTCACAGGACGAGCTAACGGCCTGAGGTCGCGTCAATCACGATAAAATGTTACTGCCATTTCACATTTTATTTACCTTATAAGTTGATAATCATTTAGGCAATAAAACGACAATTAAGGCTAGTAAATAACTGTTAATTTTAATATTCGTCACCTCTAGATATTATATTACCAATAGGGGGTCACAACTCACACGTCTCAACTCTTAAGTTCATTGCCCCATAGTGACCTCTAATACCCGAGTTCACGGATTTTCAAGAATAATTTATTGAAAATTACCTTCATAGATCTGGTGATGTAAAATTATGAAAATATCTATCTCGTGAAAGCAAGATATTTGCACCTGCTTGTAACAAAATCGAGAGCAAAATGGCAAATACAGTACCTACAGATGGTACAGACTCTTTGTCGGAAAAATGCATTGAATATAGTGCGTCTACGTCCTTGGTTCTAATATTTATAATTTCATCATAACTGAATGTTGCAGCAATACTAAAATATGTTTATTAGTAAGTTCAATAGTAGCGCTTGCCTGCACTAACCAGTCTCTACGTAGAGATTCTAGTTCCTATCAGACTTGACGGTGAAATATTCACAAATAAGTTAAAATAACAAATTTTAAGATTTCGGTTTTGGAAATGGGTTGGGCTTGAATGCTTGATCATATTTTAATTATTAAATTCATCCAATTTATAAATGCAAATGCATAGTTATTAGGTAAGTTGTTCTCAACCGAAATGGCAGCGTAGGCAATACCGGCGCGGCGGTGCAAGCGAAACATTGTATGAATGTCAGTCAATTCGCCAGCTCGCCGTGCGCATGGCTGACTCACCGCTCACTGTTCAGTGAAATTCGGAGGCCGCCGCGGTCGGACGTGTCGCCTCTCGCCGGGTGATGCTGACATGTTATAAATAACGCGATGCCGACCGACGTCATGCCGATCCGCCCCGCCGACCGCCTCGGCCAGGCCCTCGGCAAGAAGAACGACGCCGAGGTAAAGTCCGGCTTCCTGGTGCTGGTGGGGCGCGGCGGCACGCGCCAGGACGTGCGGGTGGTCGTGTACCGGACCTTGCTGGAGCACTTCGCCGTCATGTACCCGCGGAAGCGGCTGACCAAGGCCATCGGCGTCGTCAACCTGCGGAACACCGCGATAGAGCGGATCGGCAGCGGGTTCTCGGTGCGGCAGAAGGGCTCCGACGACACGATATCGGCGAGGTTCGTGTGCTCGGAGCGCGACATCGAGGCCTGGCTGCTGGCGTTCTCGGCCGGCGCCGCGCCCGCCTGCCCGCAGACCAACCTGCCGGTGCTCGTCGAGACCGAGGAGAGTTAAACGGTTCAATTGAAGTTTTTTGTGAATGTCTTCGCTTCGGCGTGTGATTCTTGAGAAACACCGCGCGAGGCTGTCGTTTTGCAATGGGATGCAAAAGTGAAAGTTGTGTTTTTTTTGTGTATAAAGTAATCGTATACCTACGTTCTTTCACGTGCCGAATTTAGTTTGTGTTACGATTGTGAGAATTACTGGTATCTATCGATGTCAGGCACTACGATCTACCACAATCTGATGGCAATTTTTGACAGCAGATTTTCAAAAAATATTATAAAAATATTTCCTTGATCATTGGATACGTTTTTATATTTGCATGTTTTAACACACAATCAGCCGCTATAAGAAAAAAAAAAAGGATCAAAATGTTTTATTCCAATTACCCCGGTATTGCTAGTCAATTTATTTTCTTACTCTTTGCCATCAGATTCTGGCAGACCTATAATTATTCGAAGCCTACATTTTTATTCGTTGTTTAATGTTTATCTTCTGGTTTGAAACCGTGACCGTTTAACTTGTAAACCCAGGATGTATGAGGGTTATTAGTTGATAAGTCGAAGGAGAAATGAGGGGAGATGATATGAAAAGTACTTATTTAGTAAACATAATATTATTCAATTTTACCGGCTGTAACTTCTTGACTATTAGGGAATCTTAGTTGTGATGACTGATGACTGACGCGGGAGGAAAAATAGAGGCACCTGCAGAGGGTACTCAAATGTTTAGTAATCATGTTTTTTTTATGTAGAAAGCTAGTATTTGTTGGTATATTTTCCAAGTAGGGCACGGTGTGTTTGGCGCAACAATATTTACGTGAAGTGCCTGGCAATGACACTCAGGTGAAGCAACATTTTCGCAATTTTGAAGGCATCCTACTTGTTATACGTCCTTTACACGTTTTAATTACTTACTTCAATAACTTAGCAAATTCAAATCCGTTCTTAAACTTTTTTGGACATTGACTGCTGGTGCTGACTCCACTTCTATAAAAATTTGCTCTCGTAGGTGCCCAGTATTTAAACTATGTAAGATTTAAATTGTTGTGATATTAAGTAGGAACTTATTGTTTTGTAAATATTAGTAGGTACTTACTTAATTACTATTTGGAATTTAATCGACCTTTTGATTGTAAACTGTTTGTTTTCTCTTGTTCAACTTTTGCTCAAAAAATTGTGCTCATCAGCATAATTTTAGGCATGAAAGTAGACTATTGCCAGGGGTTATAGCAAACAGTTTTACTTTAAAAGGACGAAACAATAATGTATGGCCTATTATTATAATCAACTTATTGTCGACTATAAAATTAAGTCGTTTATTCTCTTTATAAATGGAAAAATATTTAATGTTTATCACATTAAATATTTTGTGTGATAACGTGTGATTGTATTTTGTTATAATATATTACTTGTTTATAGATACTGTAACATACAAAGACTATCTAGATCATTCATGTTTTATTACCATTTTGATTAAATAGATAATTATAATAACTTATTTTTTTTATCAATCCCTCGTTATGGTAATGAATACATAATATCATTTCGATTTTCAGAGCAAAGCAGATATTTAATAAATCACTATAGCTACATACTTGGGTCTACAAATTCATTATTAACAAGAAAATTCTCAGAAGCACTAATAAATTAAAAGTTCAAGCTGACAAGTGGCTGCATTTAATGAACACTTATGTAGAGCAATTGTGGGCGGCTTCGAGCTTCCTATAAGGTCAGCTACGTAGGTGCACATAATTGACATTTTAATCTCACCTATTTTTACCTCCATCGGGTTCTCGAAGCAAATTGATCATTTTGAAACTACTTTATGCTTGAGCCGATGGCAACTTATAATTCGTCTTTAACCAGCTGCAAAATATCGTCATCATCATCCCAATCGGCCTCCGGATCTGACGTCATTTGTCCCAGAGTCTCCATCCGACGTTCAACCGTCACTTTATCCAGAATATGCTCCATCTTCATATGCATGCAGTCGTTGAATACGGACGCGTACTCGCATATCTCGAATATGTGCTCGACGACATCCGTGCACTGAACGATAGCGGATTTTAACCGTCTCAGTACCTCGCCGTCGTCACCGTATACGGCTCTATTAATTTCTAGGAGATGGCTCCCCATGATTTTATTATTCTTTATGATGGAGTTTCTCCTTAGCATGCACGCTACGAAGCACTTACCTTCCATGGAGGACTGGGGGATTCTCTTGAGAAAGTTCTCGACGTCGACCATGGATGCCTTGGTTTGGCGCGCACACTCGGTTAAATTTTGTCTGAACGGCTCCACCTCCTTGCTCATTTTCTCAAACTGGTCTATATAATCCTGTTTTTCGAGTGGCTTAAGCGATAAAGAACACGTTGCATAGAATGTAAATATCAAAAGTTGGTAGAAACGACCGCTAAGAAACATTTTCGAAAGTCACTTGCCTTTATCGTTTTGTAATCGCTGTAAGCCTGAAACCTAATTGGCTTTGTTAACTGTACAATGCTCGCATTACTTGCGACCTACGTTTGATTCGAGTATAATTTTTTTTAATCTTGCTATAGTTAACATAATATTTTAAGCTGCTTATTCAGATCCAATGTGCAGACTTGCACTTTAAGACCAATAAGCGACTACAAAGTACCAAAACAATATACACTACAGTAAATAGTCATACATGAAGTGATCATAACTTGTTTGTAACTGGTAGGGCTTAATTGGTTGTTAAGAGGCAGACTATAAACTTCAGGATTTTATTATCATTATCCACATGCAGATTGGCGTTACACAATCGAGAAAAGTTAGCTTACTTTAAAAAGGACTACTCATAAGTATAATCTTCATAAAAATTTTGTAAAATATATTGTACTTACATTATTATACACAAATAAGAGAATATTTTTCTAATTATGCTATATTTGATTTATGGCGTTACAAATTTAAACCCTGGAGACCTTATGTTCATAGCATAAATTCAAATATAAACATAGCGACAAGTTATAAGATCGAACCTTTAGATAACGTTTTATATTTAGGGTTCAAATCTAGTTCAAATAAAATTTTTATGACAATTAAATAGAACAAATTTTCTTATTCTACTCAGTAACGAAACATTATCCGCACAAAAAACATTACATACTAAACAGTAATTACTAAACTATTTTATCAGTTGGAAAATGCCCTTTATTCCATTTGGCTGAAGCTGAATTGATTGATAAATTTTCGTACATCTATTATTATAAATCTAATAAGAGCGAGGCCATACTGCTCCAATGCGTTGCGATACAAGACGGTAACAGCAGCTGGTAACAGCGCAGAGCGACATTCATCCCTAGTCTCTCAAATCTGTCGTTTTGTCAAAACGTCTCGTCCGATGACACAACGCTTCAAAGTGGCATAATAGAAAAATATATTATGGTAGAGCCCAGTCGCATTGCTTAATTGCCAATGAAGCAGTAAGGCTACGCTCTAAAACGTAAAGACATTAATTACATAGTATATGTAAGTATATTACCTAATTTATTTTATTAAAACAATCGATGTTATGTGTAACTTTAAAACATTCTTTAGTTTTTAACCTAGTTAATAATAATCGAAGAATTCAATAATAATATATTATTGTTGTTCCAAACCGCATTGTCTGACACAAGTGGACCCCATTAACCTCTCGAATACCGGGATGTCAAAATTCAATTGAGCCGTAATGACCGAGTTCTATGGCGCCATTTAAATTTTTGTAATTTTTTTATTCAAGTTTTACGAAATTGCGCCAATCAGCAACTAATTTAGTGCATACTTTTTGTAGCTAACTTCATACTCTTAAAAATAATGCATCAAACAAACGAAATTAATTAAATCTTATATTCATTAAAATGAGTTAAAAAACTGCGTGAGGTCGAGTGCAGTCAGGTGGCTCGATATCGAGCCGGTGGTACACAGGTATTTTTACGGGTGGCTCTATATTATGGTGTCGGTGGGGTTCAAGAGGTTAAGCATATTATCAATGAAGTACAATGAATTGATATTTTACTTTCAGTCATTTTATGACTCAAAATATCACGTGTGATTTGTCGGGAGCTTACCTGGGAGCTTAGACAATACGTTTTCTATACCTTTTGTTTATAGAATGGCCGATTAAAGCGTCTCCCAGACAGATGCGGCCTGCGGTGGCGGTCAGTTGAATGGCTTGGCCGCGTGGCCGCGTGTGTCTGTGTCGTTCCTCGAACTCTCAAGTCATCCAACTGATCCAACTGACCGCCACCGCTACCGCCACCGCAGGCCGCGTCTGTCTGGGACACGCTTAAAAAAGACGTATTTAATTGACATAAACGTTCGATAATAATATTATGAAATCGACATTCGACTTAAGTCATGTCTTTATGAGATAAAGAGAACGTGTTGGCTAAGCCTTCAGTGCTCTTTAAGCACTGCGGTTGAGTAAAAATCCTAACATTATTTGAAGCACTTATTTTATTGAACAGTTCGTGAGCCAGCCGCGTAGCTCTAGCGCCAGTATCATTGTTTCCCGCGCTTGCCGGGCGGCTTCTGCAGCTGGAAGGAGTCGCTGGCCGTGTTGAAGCCGCTGGCGTTGAGCGACGTGTTCGGGTTGCTGGCCTGAGGCTGCGGCTGCCAGCTCGGTGCTGGAATACACATTTAAATCTCATTCTTATATTTGTACTCGCGTGCAACTGCTGCATAAACAGGGTATTTATACAACAAAACAATAATATTATTATTGTATTCTCAAGTAAATGCATTTTATGTACACGGCTGGCAACTACCCATACAATATGATGAATGAAAATAAATTAGGTTTTTTCGTTACTGACCGCGCTCAAAGCTCGCGAATAACTATGCAATAGCTTAAAAATATTTTTAATGTAACTATTGTTTTTGTTGATTTTATGATTTTTAGCCATTTGTTTAAAAAAACTGCTTACCCGAGTTATCAACTGTTGAGAAAGAAGACAGCATACTTCCAAAGTAAGTAAATGGGGATGGACCAGCCAATGAAGGAATGTTTCCTAAATAAAAAACCATGTTAATAAAAATTTACTGCTGGAAGTCATGTCTTTTTTCTGCATCAAATTTTTCGCCAGAATGTGGTAAAAAGATAAAGAAGCCAAGTTCAAGTTTCAGTTAAATCAATTTATTACAAGATTTTTAATGTTTTAGAAATAAAATATCACGTACCTAAAGCCGCTCTCGGATCGGACAGAACGGCGCTCCCGACTTCGCTCGGGTTAGTCTTCAACTTTTTCTTTGAACCTTCTGCATCACCTAATATTTGATCCAAGCTCGAAATAGCTGAAATCAAAAAATGGTCGTAAGTATTTAAAAGTGGTGGCATGTTTTTAAATATTTGAAGCTAAGAAAAGTTCCGCTGCAGGTCATTTATTCGACTATTGACAAAAATAATAAATTGTCTCAATTTTTTTATTAGATGCATCGCGCATTTTTTTGATGTTAATGACATAGAAACAAGTGATTTCTTTTTTTGCAATGGAGAAATTTACTCGACTATATCGTACCTCATCTATAAGACGGTCTATATAGCTCATAACTATACTTATAAACAAGTAGCCAACTCACCGCTTTCATTGTTTGTGTCGAACACGTCAGTGGGGTCCTTGAGCACGTATTTGCGCAAGTTGAGGTACTGTTCCTTCTGCGCCTGGACCTGCGCGTGCGCCGCCTGCAGCCGCGCCGCCAGACCCACCAGCGACTCGTGCATGCGCCTGATGCCCAGTGTCAGCTCTGAATAACGGTATAGAGGGGTAAACATTTGACGAGTTTCGCGAGTTTCTTACGCCGTTCTTCTCGCCAGGTTAGTTCCCGAACCAGTGATAGGCACCAGTAGTACCAACGTTCAGAAAACATTTGAAAAAAATTTATTCTGAATAAAAAAATTGAGTTTGAGTTTAACAGCATCATAAGGCTGCCTTCACATTACGTCGCGTGTACTGCAGCAATGTGAAGGCAGCCTAATACGTTACTGCATTGGTATATATTTCAGAACATTGGCGTGGTAAACTGAAGAAACCTTATTTCTATTTTCATTCTATCCAAAATAGGTCGTAGCGAAATAGTTCTTAATCGAAGGTAGCGAGGTCGGCACTACAAACTTCAAAATGTTACTCAATGACTGACCCTGCTCGGTGAGCAGCTTGGGCGAGGCCTGCATCTGTTTGTCGGCGATGTCCATCTGGCGGCGGAACGTGATCAGCTGCTGCTCCAGCTCCGATATCAGCTCCTTCACGTACGCCGGCGGCACCATGCCTTCCAACTCTGAGCCTGAAGTCATTAAGTATCGATATCGACTATATCAAAATAGTTATCGATTATTGTTTGTTAACAATAAAAGGGTTAGGATTAGTAGTTTTTAATATATATTTTTTTAGTTTTTCGTTTAGATGGTTAATCTCTTGTTAAGTAAAAACTTAAATGCTAGTGAGAAAGAAATCAGTTTATTTGAATTTAGCTGAGCTACATATTTTATGTATGTAGATAGTTCAACAATCAACATATAGGAGCAATGAGCATTAAGAATGGATGACTAACTTTGATGACACACCCACTAATGTTTATTTTAAAATTTAGTGATGCCCTCAAAATTACGGAGATACGCGTATATTAGCCGCAAATAATCTGTAAAGTTATCTAAGATAATTGTTCTAGTTAAAACCTTAGGCCTAAACCCACCACCCTAATGGTGGGTTTAGGCCTAAGGTTTAATAATAGTAATATCTATGGACGCTTCACACCACGTCAGTCTGGCCCCGTGGTTAGTATCTGAAGGACTTGTGTTACAGGTACCAGACAACGGAAATATATTTATTACTTTTATACTATACATATATTTAAGATTTTTATTATATGATACACAAATTTAATACACATCCAGACCCGGGAACATTGAAAACTTTTTGTTCCGTCGGCGGGATTCGAACCCGCGACCCCCGGCTTGAGCTGCCACACACTCAACCATTGAGCCACAGAGGTCGTCTTTTTTTTAAAGCATTGACAAGACTGACGTGTTTGTTTTAAAACTTAGATTACCCATTTTGCCCACCATCTGATCAATGAATAGGATGTAAAAATCTTATTTAACAAATAGCAACTAAAAATCCTAGTCAACAAATAGCAACTAAAATCCTAGCCAACGAATAGCAACTTAAAATTCCAGTTAATAGCAACTAACCTGGCGGGTCCCTAGCGGCGGTCTCGGCAGCAGCTAGCGCGGCAGCAGCAGCGGCACGCAGGCGGCGCGAGTGCGCGCGCGCGCGCCCGCACTCCCCGCGCAGCGACACCACCGCACGTAAAGTTGTCTCCACGTCGCGAGCCACCTGCGACACGTGGTCGTTTACTACCTGATCCGGCAAGCGTTGTTTTGCCATAACATATTATGTTATTTAAAAAAGCACACAAAATCAACGCCTGAGGAGTTTGGCAAGAAACAACGCGACACGTGAATTTTATAAAGGGTGTAACAAAACTTAGTGATAATACTTTAGGGTATATATGGGCCACCTGTATAGAGTTCGCTGTGAAAGTAGCAGCGCTGAAAGAGTAACTTTTTTCACTTTTGTATGAAAAAATTCATGACGCTGGGGCGCTTGCCCATACAAATAAAAAAATGCTCCTTCAGCGCTGCTACTTTCACAATAAACTATATAAGGGACACATACAGACCTTGAAGTATTATCACTTAGTTTTGTTACACCTTGTATACATATCAGATAGCGCCTATATTAGTTTATCTTAAATTTTATTCATTTTTCTGGTATAATATTCTATATATAACTTACTCTACTAAATTTCATTAATAATGGCCCAGCTGCAAAGCGTGAAGAAGTAATAGACAGACAGATAGAAAGCCAGACACACATTAACATATTTTATAATATTACTATAAATTAATTGTAATTGTAGATAGGCAAAAATAAATACCTTGTGCAAAGGCTTGATTGATACTCTCATAACATCAGAGCTAAGGGACTTTTGCTTCTTCACAAACTCTTTGAATGACTCCACTGTAGTTGATATTTCATTTGGTAATTTTGTCTGTTTGGGTGGTTCAGCTGAAACATAAAATAATAATGTCAAAAGAAAAACTTACAATGTTCATATAAGTAGGTAAAGTTAAGCTTGGACGGGAAAAATTCTTGTGAGATTTGCCTTTATTTATCTTTAATCACTCGTGTTTACGTCGTTGAAAGCATGAATGGTTAAAGTTAAGTTATGATTATAGTACATAGTAGATCTCCGACTAGAGAAGAGTAGCATAATATTTTAGGCATTTTTTTTCATAGTTGTGTGCAGTTTCGGTCCTTGCCTCGCTTGCTCCTCAACCCCAATCCATAAGAGCTAGCTTGTGTAATATAATGACTCGTTATCACTTATCAGGTTATATTATAAATGTTGGCAATCCACTTACTTTTTCCATCCGCTGTTGTAGTATTGGTGGTGCCACCCACTTGTGTTGAACCACCCAGTCCCAGGCTTGGTGTAGCTGAAATAATAACACACATCATATTATAAATTAACAAGGCACAGATAAACGGTATTTGCTAATTGCATCAACTGCCATTACTACTAATTGTTTTACAAAACATTATCATGTCATAAAGTATAAGAAGATTAGAGATAACATGATAAGTCACTCTAGTCAAACTAATAAGTCACTAAGTATAGTCAAAATAATAGGCTACTTGACTCATATCGAATTTCATTATACAAATGCGTATTTCTAGTAGAACTTAGCCTAGGAAATCGTATGTCGTAAGGTGGCACCAGTGGTCATTGACCTGTCTAGTCTAGGAACTATGTGCTAGCACTGTCTTCTGTCAACTTAAAAAAAAATTGAACTCTTATAAACACACAGACTATTATAGAGTCATCGGAAAACCCTTTGGTAACTTTTAGTATGATAATCTCCTCTCTTTTTATTTCAAAGTGATATACTTCATGCTCAGTTCACATTGAGTATGCAAAAAACCATATCGCCCTTTAAGACTAGAAACATTGTTAATTGCAGTTTGTATAGAAAACAACGAAATATGACAAGTTTTTTTGACAGGGGCTCAATGACCGCTGTTCCGCTACGGACAGAATTCGGCAATTTGAGAGCAGTGGGCTAAACTATATTAATTTCAAACTATATAATTACTGTTTAGTTTGTACAATTTTAAACCATATACTGGTGTAATATAAACAATACATAAGATTCTACGTTTCTATGTATAAAATTATCTTATACACTGTCTAAGTATGATTTTGGAAGGAAAACTTACATGAAGGTAAAATTGTGTTTAAAGAATCTCTTTTTGCACTTCTTAATATGTAATAATGGTTGTCTCCTTTAAAGGTTTAGAAAAACATTAAATCTATTTTAAGGAACGGTTTTAGGTGTGATTTTGATGATTAAACAAATTAAAGTCACACTTAACATTCTGACTAATAAATATTCCAAAAAAAGAATTCCTAATATTTCTGATAGATATGTGCTATATGGAAAACTTACCAAATGAGGTTGAAGTTGCAGCAGCAGAAGAAGCAAATAGTCCCAAACCAGACTGTGTTGTTGATGTACCAAAACCAAAACCTCCAAGGCCACCCAACCCTGCGCTAGAAGTAGTTGTTGTGCCGAATGACAAACCTTAAATGTTATGTTAAAAAATTATTTATTTTATTCAAATGACATAACCTTATTACCCGACTGCCAGGAAGGGTTGTTTTTAGCGCGTATCTTGTATGTATGTATGTAATATTCTTTATTACCTTGTATCTCCAGAACCGCTAAACGGATTTTCCTATTTGAGGCATTGTTAGATTTGTCTTTATAGCCATATAGTGATGTAAAAAAATTCTACCAAGCATATAGAGTGGGGTATCAAAATGAAGGATTTTAAACACTGATTCTAAATATGTAATATAACTTGCAGTTTTAATATTAAATGGAACGATAATAAAATAATAATTAAAAAAAAAACAAAAAACCCGCCTGCATATCCATGCATGCAACTACAATGAAAATCAACTGAAAAGACTGAAACAAGATGAAAATTCAATGATAAGGTATTTAAAAAAAAACAATGATTAGGTACTTAAAACCAAAAACATAAATTGAAACAGTACCAAACCTATGTACTATCAGAGAAGTTGATTCCTAGGCAGATGGCGGACCTAAGTAATTTGGTCACATTAAGACAAACCCATCCGACCGATTACAGCTAACATTGAATTGACATAAGCCAACCACATGATGTAGGTCCGTCAACTGCCTAGGAATCAATTTCCTCAATGGTACCTACGTATTGTACACTTAGAAATATCAGCACGGTAGTCTTTTAATTTTTTATTAGATTGATTGTCGAAATGATTAGATGACTACAATCTAAAAAGTCGCCAATAAAGTAAATGAATTCAAAAATCAAAAACCCGACTGCAAAAAAATGTTACCTAAAGACCGAAACAAGACCTAATTCTGCCGAAAGCATTGAATCCATGTTTTAATTGATTTGACTCTTGCTTACGAGTTTCATGCCAAGATGAATAGAAGGCTACATAGAAAAATGTAGAAGAAAGTGTAGAAAGTCGTATCAGTTAAAACGTGGATTCGATGCCTCCGGCGGAATTAGGTCTTATACAAATACAAATTCTTTATTCACAGAATGTAGTTTTACAATGTACATGTAGGTGGTAAGGTAGTAGTGTATTTAGTTCTTACATTCTACCATGCTTTTGCATGGTGTATGAAGTTCTATAAGTGGTTATAATATTATACATTATATTAAAAGAAACCAATATTACACAATTACTATATTCATATAACATTATGAAAGGCCATGAAGTCATAAGTCACAACATTAATTAAATTAATATATATATATATATATATATATATATATATATATATATATATATATATATATATATATATATATATATATATATATATATATATATATATATATATATATATATATATATAATATGTAGAAAAGTAATTTAAATAGTTCTAATTTTGTGTAATTATTATAACAATTAACAACACAGTCACACATAAGTGATTAAAGAGACAAACAGTATTCATAATAAAGTCACAAACAGTCAAAAAGAATCGTTTATGAATTTTTGAATGGAGTAATAACACTTTTCTGTCAACAATTTTAATAGATTTTTTAAAATATTTGAAGTGGTTTATCTTTTATGCTACTGGGGATTTTATTATACACAGTTGGTGCCATGCAAAGAATGCTCTTTTTTAGCAGAGAGGTTTTGTATCCCCCTGTACATAACAGCTGTTTATTTGGTCTTGTTTCGGTCTTTTTAGTTAACCTTTTTTTGCAGTCGGGTTTTTTGATTTTTGAATTAATTTAGTTATTTAACCACCTGTAGATGCAGAAGTGTTAGTTCCAGCCCCAAAGTTCAAGCCTCCAGTGCCTAGTCCTGTGCCAAAAGATGTGTTTGCTCCAAATGCAGGCGTTGTTGTAGATCCTGAAGGTACAATGATTTTGGTTACTTAAATATTCTTATTTTGAAAAGTATTAACATAATTTAAGATAAATATTTTACCAAAAGAAGGAGCAGCGGAACTTGCTCCAAATGTTGGTGCTGCTGATGTTGCACCAAATGCAGGAGCTGCAGATGCCCCACCGAATGTAGGTGCTGGAGTTGAACCAAATGCAGGGGCTGTAGATGTTGCCCCAAAAGCAGTGCCCGCACCAAAGCTTGGAGCTGAAGAGGTGGCACCAAAAGCTGGGGTTGCACCAAATGTTGAGGTACCACTTCCAAAGGCAGGAGCAGAAGTTGCTGGTGTACCAAATAACCCCGTGGATGGCTGCGAGGTTGATGGCAGTCCGAAACTGGTTGACGCCGGCCTGAAATAGTGAAAAATATACTATTATATTAAGTAGGTCAACAGAAAATAGAAATATATCATGAATAAGATACAGAAGCTGATGTAGGTTCACTTATATTAACACAGGTTAAAGGTTAAGTAACTTGGTCACCACAGATTTAGCCAGCTATTTCAATTTATATAAAAAAATAACTTTAGGAATTTTTTAATTAGAGATATAAATAAACTGTAATAAGTACAATACATACTTGTTAGCGCCAAAACTGAAGCCTCCTGAAAGACCTGTTGTCGCCGGAGCACTGGACGGGGCACCAAATGAAAAAGACATTTTGCGTATTACTTAACCTACGAAAATAGAATTAAATACACAAACACAAAATTCTAAAAGCCTTGTATATTGTAAATTCCCATTTAATTCAAAATTTTATGATAAAAAAATCTCACGCTTTGACACTTGACGTAACGATATTTTTGACATTATTTTTTTTTCTTATTATGGCCCTCGGCTTTTTAACCATGGCCAGTGTCAAGTATATAAAATATGGCGGGAAAACAATTTTCTTGTGTACAATTTTCGGCATCATTACTCTACATCGTCAGGTCAAAAGTCTAGTCAAAGTCGGAGTAAAAGTCAATACAGTCAAGAAGTCAAGTCGGTCGATTCAGTAAAGTGGTAGGCGCTTTACTGAAACTTTCGTTGGAGTTTTGGAGGGAACACAAAATAGCACGTTTCTAGATGTTGTATCACTTTCCGGCACTTGCATTATAACGAATATGTTTAATGGTTAATATCCTACCAATATTACACATTAAAAACCCAGTTAACACAATTTTAGGAAAATAATACAAAAACACAACATCACTCTTTCACATTCCCGGCAAAACTCCCTTTTTGACATTATGAGTTATGACATTTGATTTTGACGTTTAGTTTTTTTTAACGTAACTCTATTAAGTAGTAGGGACTAAAATACAACAATATAACACTTTTATTTCTATGGCATAAAAATTAAAAACGTTTCCGGTTTATACTTTATCGTATCGAAAGTCTATTCTTTAGTCTGCGCTCCACCGTTCGGAATCGGACGGCAATCGGAATTTTAAAAATGCCTAATTCTGCCGTATTGAGCTGTAGAAATTCGAATAGAAACGTTGGTCTAGATAATGGACAAGTTTCATATCATCGGTACGTCACAGTAGGTAGGAAAAAAGTGGCACGCCCGTTTTCATACAAATGGTGGGACATGCGGTATCTATCTTGTTCATGTTTGTGGCTTATACCTTCATTTTTACACAACCAACAATTATTTTTTTTACAATTATTGATCATTTACACAAATAATTATTATTATAATGTAATCAATAATCATCAATACAATATTATTATCATATCAACGCTAAATCTTTAGCATCATTCTAATTTATTTTTAAAGTTAGGAACTTACTAATTTCAATCCAAAGAGTCTTCACTCTTCGGTCTAGACTCTAGACACTAGAGTCTAGACGTAAACAAAGTGGCGGACTTCCTAAAACAACAGTCGCCTGCCACCTACAATTGTACGGTGCACTTGTCCGCCGGCAGGCGGCAGCCCACAGGTGTCGATCGATGCGACGCGACGCAACGTCTACCCTACCTACAGCTCCCGTCTACCTCAGAGTCACTTTGACTGTAACCCTTAAATCTATGGCATAACGGTCCTATCACATGCAAAATAATGTTGAATGCATATACCGCTATGTTTTACAACAAATTGCATGCAGCTTTATGCCTGCTCCCCGGGGATAAGATTTAGGAATTGGATTAAACCGTGGAGTGTGTTGATACATGATAAATAATTAAGTAGACCTACAATTTACAAAGTTGTTGATAGCCCATGGCGAGCTGCAGTAACTCGGTGTATAATATACACTATATACACTGCACATAATCGAGAGCCAGACAAATAAATATACAGGGGCATAATAAAGGTTTTGAAACAGAGAAGTTGCTACCTGGGTCCTGCCTCGTGTCGTTTGTAGATTGTAGTAAGTATGTATTATAATAATAATCATTACATCGAATGTTTCCTAAAAATAATTATGAAGATTCTCACAAAACTAATGAATAAACCTAGGTACAAAATACATAATATACAAAGTATTAGCTAATACTACAACATAGGAGATTTTTCCCCTACTCCTGGTATTGGCATAAAGTTTATGCACGAGAGCTTAACGAAATAGGATTACAATAGCCCTAAGGGTCTGCTGGGGTGGAAACGGAGGGCCGAGGGTGAAGTGTCCAAGGTCAAAAACGACTTCACTTCTATTGCTGTGGAAGATGGGCAGTTTTATTCTCTCGATTCATTCTTCTGAGCCGAATTTTGCGGTGGGCGCGGGGCGCCTATTTAGGCATGTGGGCAATAGACATGAAAAAGGAAAGTAATATAATATTTTGTATTATATAATACTAGCGACCCGCCCCGGCTTCGCACGGGTACAAAATATATAGCCTATGTGCATAGAGATATTATGTACTACGTAGTACTTATATGTCAGTGCCTATGTGCCACTGAAAAAAATATTAAAATCGATCCAGTAGTTTTGATTTAAATTCATTACTGCCCGTGGCCCGCATTGGCCGGTACCGCCGCAAACGCTACGGCCCGCAATTTTTAAATCAGTAATATCTTCGAAAATATTCATTTAAATCATATGCTGTAAAGAGCCTTATAGATCTATATTAAATCAACAATCTATATAAAGTGTTTAATTGAATAAGGATTAATGCTGTATTGGTTAAAATCGCTTCGAAAATTAGCCATTATTTGTCGTAGAAAGTAAATATAACAAAAAACTGTTATTGTGGGATATCCATAAGAGATAGACTTAATATACCATCGCGGAGTTTTCTGTAGACCTTTTCACTGTGTACAATACTTAGTACATTATTTTGATAAATCTCGTAGGGTTCAGCCTGCGTTTGCAATGTTAGCGTAACGTGACCATTTATTTTTTTCTCAGAGCGGGACATCTGCGGAATTAATACATAAAATAAAATAAAAATTCGGCCAAGTGTAATTAGGACTCGTGCACGAAGGTTCCGTACCATTTTAAAGCAAAAATAGGCAAACATTATATTTTTTTGTATAAGAGAGATATCCTTAATTTTTTTTCATTTTATTATTAATTAGGAAAGTATAAATACAATTGAGATTTGAGTATTTTGTATAATATATTTCAAGTGCCTATCTGTTGCCATTATTGATATCGAGTAAAATATGGCAGAATAATCACGTTTCTTGTATGGGAGTGCGTTACTTCCAGGCATTGCACAGGCATTCTTCTTCTTTTAAAAATGGCCTCCCTAATAGCCAGTATCAGTGTTGACGAGATAAAAAATAACTTGGTCGTCATCGACGACAATTATTACTCTGCTCTGTATTTAAACCTTTGTGAATGTACAAGTAAAAAAGAAAGCAAAGAACCCGATTCAAAATAAAGAATTACATTTTAAACAATTAAATCCACACAATATGAAACACAGTATCTGTAACAATACAACATAAATAATGTTAGTTTATTAGTAAACACACAATTCTACAATTTAATGTTATTTAAATTAATAAAATTACACAAAACATCTATAAATGGTGTATGAACAAGGGACAAAAGTGACTGGAAATTGGAGGGACGAGAGACATCAGAGGGGAGTAGATCATACAATGGGCAAATACGGTTAGGACAACTGAAAAATATATGTTCAAGGGTGCCTTCATCAAGTCCACATTCACATTTCGAATGTAAAAATAATTTGTTTGGTCTGTTTGCAAAAGCGGGAAAATTTCGGCCTCGCGGGGGACACCGGGACAGACTGCCTGAAAGCGGGACTGTCCCGCCCAAAGCGGGACGTATGGTCACGTTATGTAAGCGGAAAAAATGTAATTATTTACGACATCACATTAGAAACCTCAAAAATAACAGTATTGCCCCACTATTTAATGGATGTTATTATACTTATAAACCTTCCTCTTTAATCACTCTATCAATTAAAAAAACCGCATCAAAATCCGTTGCGTAGTTTTAAATATTTAAGGGAACAAAGGGACATAGGGACAGAGAAAGCGACTTTGTTTTAAGGGGGTGACAGACACGCGAGTAAGTACGCGGACTTATGGCTCGACGATCTTAATCGCCTGTGTGTCAGCAAAGAGCCGCGAGCCGCGAGCCGCGTGCCGCGAGCCGCGAGCCTGGGGGTACGGTAATCCAGTGTGAGCGATTCTCGTGTGTCACCGACGCGAGCCGAGTAAGTTCGCGAACTTAAAAAACCGCGTACTTTAAGTTCGTACGTCTGTCACCTCTTTTATACTATGTAGTGATAGTGATGTTACCGTTAGAATGCAGAATACGTTAACGTGCACATTACCTAGGTCCTAGGTAATCTGCAGATTCCCTGATACCATCCGTTTAAGTGTGAAATTTAAATAAAAAAAGCTCATAGCTATTTGCACTTTACCTAGTTTTGCATTCTCTTTCTTCGTAAAAGTCCTAAAATCTTTGACTTAAGCTTGTCAACCTGAAACTGTTGTTTCAGTTTCAGTTGGTTTTTTTTCTAAGCAAAGTTACATTTTACTTTAGATTTACTTAATAATTAATTATTCCTTTGTTTATGTCCAAAAATATATTTAATAATTCTCTACAACTAAATTACATGTTTTATTCAAACAAGAACCTGTTTTATGTAATTTAATAAGAATAAAATAAACTTTTTGCACTTTAACTGACTCACCCAGATAATATGCAGAATACTTTGTTAATCTGCAGTCTAACTGGATTAGTAACATATAATATAGTTAGTGTTCGTAGAAAGTAGTTAAATATTATCTTCTTTAATATTGAAATATACAAGCTTTTGTAAGTGTCTATTTCATCTAGTACAACTTACAAGGCCATAATAAATATGAAGACTTAAGACTTCAAGGGCTAAAATGATCGTACAAAGATAAAATCGCACGATAATAGATAATATTATTAGGCAATAACCACACTTACCATACGTAGGTATTGTAAATACATGCAGTAGACACAAGTACCTATAACCTAATGTAAATAAAGCATGCGAGCCCTGAACTGAGGTCCATTATACGCGCTCAATTTTAACTTAATTGCTGTAATTGTTTTATCTATATTATCTATAGGCCCTAATCTCTACCATAATATTTCCAACAAAAGTTTGCATCCATGTAACGCATCGATCGCACACGGACAGAGAAAAAAAACACAAAATGCACCCCTTAGTCTAGTCACCAGACAACAAAGGGTGGGCGCGCAAATTTACACCCGCGCTAAAATAAATGAAAATAACCTTTATGCCCTGGACGTAAGGTGCACAATACAAGAATTTTATAAAGTCTGCGTCCAGGAAGCGATGTGTTGTGAAGTTTGCAGTTAATTGCGTTTACAAATTTCACGCTAGAGACGGTTGAGCTAAGTCCAATATTATATATGGCTGGGTTTTACAGCTAACTTCACAGGAAAGTTTCCTTTAGACTGACACAACTTGTGTATACCTAGTCCGTGAGACTCTGGTGGGCGAAAACAAAGTCGGGTAGATTTGTAAAAGTTCAAAACTTCAGGTGGACTTCAATTTGTATAAACCGGCCAAGTGCGTGTCGGGCCACGCGCAATATAGGGTTCCGTAGTACTGCTAGTTTTTGATAATTTTTGTATGGTCAATGAATGTACATTTATAACGTGTTTTACACTACTAACAACAACATTTCAGGAATTTGAATAATAAGTTCTTTTATACTTCGCCGAATATTTTTTTTTAGTAGATCGACTATTACTCAATAACTTATGAAGTCTTCTCAGCCGTGATAGTTTTCCCTTTAAATTCAGCATATTTCCTACTCTCGTGAATTTTTTCACATTTCCAGAAGCAACTGTTTAGCTGGTAGAAGGGGGGGACACTGAACTCTAATGATTTTTTCCGCTTTGAAACTTCATGTTTCACAAATGGATCCCTAAATCGGAAAATGATCTATGAATACTCGTAATATTTTAAAAAACCTATCCTACGACATCCCACCGTGTGGGGTGTCGTCGGATGATGCGAAAAAAATATCATCCCTGCTTGTAGGGGTAAAATCTTAATGTTTTTTTATGGTACCTCCCCTTCACATCAAGTGGGGATGTTTTTTTTTCGCGTCTACCCCACCGTGTGTGGTGTCGTTGGATAGGTTTTTTAAAAATATTACAAGTACTCATAGATCATTTTCCGATTTAGGGATCCATTTGTGAAATATGAAGTTTTAAAGCAAATTTTTTTTGGGTTCCGTAGCCAAATGGCAAAAAACGGAACCCTTATAGATACGTCTGTCTGTCTGTCTGTCTGTCCGTCCGCATGTCACAGCCACTTTTCTCCGAAACTATAAGAGCTATACTATTAAAATTTGGTAAGTAGATGTAGTCTGTAAACCGCATTAAGATTTTGATACAATAATGGAAAAATTATTAAAAATTTTAGGGGTCCCCATAGGTACAATTGAATCAAAAAAAATTTTTTTCATCTAACCTATGCGTGTGGAGAATCTATGGATAGGTCTTCAAAAATCATATTGAGGTTTCTAATATCATTTTTTTCTAACCTGAATAGTTTGCGAGGGAGACTCTTCCAAAGTGGTAAAATGTGTGTCCCCCCCCCCTCTAACTTCTAAAGTAGGGGCATGATAAGTCTAAAAAAATATATGATGTACTTTACTATAAAAACTACCAACGAAAATTAATTTGAACGAAATCTAGCAAGTAGTTTTTTTTTATACGTCATAAATGGTAAACTTAATTTAACTTTCATTAAATCAACTGAAATATAAAAATAAACCTTATTGCTGCTGCGGAACCCTTCATGGGCGAGTCCAACTCGCACTTGGCCGGTTTTTTTGATTACTATCAAGCAAATTTTTGTGAGTAGCTTCATTTTGATCTCGAAAGTGGTAGCTAACAGAGATAGAAAGGATTTCATACTTTGAATTGATGGTCCTAAAATATGGACTGTTTTATTTGTAGGACAATGTTACTTTTAAATTATATAACTAATGACCTATCAATATACAAAAAATCAGCTCGTTAGGGTTCCGTTATAGGGTTCTGTAATAACAAAACTTGGTTGACTACTGAACCCTAAAACGGAACCCTAACAAGTTGTTTTTTTGAATATTGATAGGTTAATAGTTATATTATATTTGAAGAGTAACATTATCCTACAAATAGAACAATCCATATTTTAGGACCATCAAATCAAAGTATGAAATCTTTTCTATCTCTGTTACTTTCGAGATTTTTCGCAAATAAAAATGTTGTTCGTCTTATCAAAATGAAGCTACTCATAAAAAAATTGCTTGATAGTAATAAAAAAAAAATTGTTCTAGGGCTCCCGTACTATAAAGTTTGAACGTAACCACTGACATATAAGTACTACGTACAACGTAACTAAGGTGATGTTGTTAGTAGTGTAGCACGTTATAAATGTACACTCATTGACTATACAAAAATTATCAAAAACTAGCGGTACTACGGAACCCTATATTGCGCGTGGCCCAACACGCACTTGGCCGGTTTTTTAAATCAAATGTAAGGTAATACTTTATGTAAAAATATAAATAATTAAAGTTAATACTTCCACTTTAACATTATGTGTGCCGTACAAACATAAATTGATGCATTCATGCAACCTATTTATAAATTAATGATATCGTGTAACATTTACTATCGCCCTGTATAAGCCAGCGAAACACCGACGAGACTTGTTTACTGGCAGTAGCTATGCCGCCTATGCCTATAATGCAAATTGCAACGCGTAGCTGCACACTCGTTCTGCGGGCGCAAAGCGTGCGCACGCGTTGTATGAATGGAAAAAATTACAAGTATTTTGAATGGCAATGCAGTGTGATGAACAGGTGAATGCTTATTTAATAAAATACATGTACTTTATAGAATATATTTTAGTTGTAAGTTACTTAAATTTCCATTGTAGCGTTATTTATTATATCCCGTGAAGCCGTGTTAACACAAGCCCAGTATGGGCTTTTTAACACTGTTATTTGTTAACTGTATATTCATTTTTGTGTATCAATAAATAAATAAATAAAAAAAAGTAACTAACGAGGCTATTTAATCTTACTAATAAATCTCGCAAATCTTATCCAAATACAAGAGAAATATTTGTAATTTAAAGGAAACGCAAACGAAACGCAAACTTTGTTAAAAACGGTCAGCCGTCGCGAAGACTTTTTAAAATTTCACTATGATTTACATTGACCGATAAATCGTTAGTTAAGTAAGGCAAGTAAGCCTACTGACCTAAAATTTATAAAAATTATGTCTCATAATATGTATATATAAACATTTTTTAAGAATTTTCATTTAGCACTATATACCCTATATCCTAAACCCTTTATAAGTAAAGAATCGCGTAGAGCCGTAGAACCTCTACACCAAAATTTGACTATGTTCACTTAACTACGTCTTAATCTATTTCTAAATACAATAATTAGAACCAGCAGGCTTCTGAAATGTCGTATTTCACCTAATACTCTGTGATATTACACGGCTTTAGCGTCGGTCTTGTCGTGAGTCGTGAAGGTCCCGGGAGAATTGTAATATCATTTGTGAGCCGCGTCTACGGTTCCTTCTGTGTATCTTTTCTTAAGTTTCTAATTAAAAATCTCGAAAGTCAATTAAACTTTAGCATCTCCTTGCCTCGTATTCAAGAAGAAAGTAATGAATCGGGGAATTGAACTTCGATAACGTTGATATTGTCTTGAGGTAAGTGCTTATTGATTTTCCTTTGTTTTAGTATGGACTAAAAGCGTTTATCCATGTCTTTGTTTCGGGGCTGTATTTATGTCGCAGTCATCTAGATAAATCTGCGATTCGATTGAATGACTAGCGCATTCATTGAATGACACCATTCAATTGAATGATTCGGCCGAACGTCGATTGAACGATCGTCACTCAACGTCCAACTAGTTAGCGATTTGTAACATATCCCTTTGAAGATAGATGACATGAAATCAGTCAGGTAATTGAACGTATAACGTATTTCACTTTTTTCCCACTGCGGCGCTCGTAGTCATCAAAATAATTCTTAGGTAATTAATAGCAATGTATTACTCCGTGTTGGCCCAAGTACGACTTCATTGGGTTAGGTTAGATGGCTAAGGCGGGAACTTCGCTGCGCTACGCTCCCGCCTTAGCCATTGTGGTTTTTTGTAAACCACCCAGAAGTAGGAGCCCCGTGTAGCGGGGCTCCGTCACCTCATAATTGAAGCCAGTTTCTAGATTAACCTATTATTACGCCACCAACAAATACTTAAAAAAATCATAAAATTCCATTTAACGACTTCACTATGATGACGTTTAGTCAAGACGTTAAACGTTACAGTCAACGTCTTGACTAGTTGTCCTTCAGTCATTCAATAAAATGGTGTCATTCAATGAATACGCTAGTCGTTCAATCGAATCACAGATTGAACCAGATGACTGCGACATATATACAGGGTGCAATTAAACCTTCCTGCCAAATTTTGATATATTGATCCTTGTTAAAAATAAAAATACACGTATTTTTTCTTTTATAATCACTCGAACTAAAATGTTGAGAAATAGCTTCCGAAAGTTATCCTAAAAAACACTACAATTAATGGACACGACGCGTCGCCCGCGCGTGATGTGACCCCGCGCGCGCGCCTCCCCCCGCGTTACCCCCTCTCATTCCCCCGCGCCGCAAGTGACCGTTCTGCAACGATTTTAAATAGGATAAAATATGCCATTGAGAAAAAATAACACCCAATTTGTTTTTGGTTAAATGGACTCTCCTAGTGATACCTAAGCCCTGGAAAAAATTTGGCAGGAAGGTTTAATTTCACCCTGTATAATTGATGTATATAAATGACCAATTTTAGAATCAAATTATTATTAATAATTATTTCATGATATTTGGACAGCAAATATAATATTATAACATTGTTTTAAACATGTTAATTTATCTTCAAACAGACAAATATTATTATGTTTCCGGTTATAATACTTTTGTTACAAAAGTAGATACAGCTAATAGATTAATATTAAAAGTGTTATAATTAAATACTTAATTTATAATGATTTTCAGGATGATTGTAACTATGAATCATTGCGTTTATGATATTAGATACAAATCCTGGTAGTCTATTAACTGTTTACTTTAGTAACAAAAGTATTATAACCGGAAACATAATAATATTTGTCTGTTTGAAGATAAATTAACATGTTTAAAAACAATGTTATAATATTATATTTGCTGTCCAAATATCATGAAATAATTATTAATAATAATTTGATTCTAAAATTAGTAATTTTACACATTATACATCAAATATTTATACAATGTCGGATAATATCTCACATCCGCATCTCGTTGCGTAATGTTCGTTTATCGTGCGGGAACTGTACTTTTTTCCGGGATAAAAAGTATCATATTACATATACCTATGTTCATTCCCGGGATTCATTGTATCTCCATACCAAATTTCAACAAAATCGGTTCAGCGGTTAAAGCGTAATGAGGTAACAGACAGACGCACTTTCGCGTTTATAATATTAGTATGGATTACCACCTTTACAAATCCTTAGTATATACTCTTTAAAGAAATACAAAATCTATGAAGACTACAGTACGATTAGCAGAGATTCTATTCACAAAATAATTATTAAAAAGTTCATTACTTATTGTTCAATTACATCACGATCAGTCATCAGACGTCGCGCGTCGAGTACGAGGCGGATCACTCCCAGAACTAAAGTACCTCTTTGTGCCGCGTAAATCAATTTGCATATTATAATAATTAATAATTGAGTCCTGTAATTGAATTCCGTAGTCGTAATGAATATTCAATTAAGACTTATCACAATTACAGGATCGCGATACAGGTGTACAGTCGCCGCCGGTGTACCGTCGTACCTTATTGCCTTTGAAATAAGATCGAAACGTAGTACAGTTCGCGTCAGAGCAAGAGGCGTACGACGGATCGCAGATCAAAGTGTTATTATATAAATTGTTTGTCAAACACATACCCCCGTTTCGCGTCAGATTGGAGCTCTATATTTTACTGGCACTTCGATCCCTTTGATGGTCTCAGACTCGAGATGTAATTTATATTTTAAAGTGGAGCTGCTGCGGATAGACTAGATTAAAATTAAGTCGATACTACGTTTTTCTTCGAACGCGAACGTTGCGACGTCGCTCCGATTTTATAGATATTTAAATGTCGCCACCCGGGCGCCTAATTAAAGTTTTAAAAGCTATAAAAATTGAAAAGTAATAATGACTCGTAACCTCGATACGATTTTAATATAAGCCAAAAAGTGTTTGCCGAACGTTGCAATAGATCTTAGCTCTCGATGCGATATTTAAAAGTATCGGAATATTGCGCCCGCCGCCCGTCCCGAGCCTCCGCTGCGACTACGAACACAAACAGAAATTTTTCAATTCACGAATGTACATAAACTTCAATTCCGCTTTATAGTCTATGAGTCTATCAATAAAATTCAGCCCGAACCAATAAATAGCTCGTCGAGCGCTCGCGTTCGCAAAAACAACATCGAACGCTTGCGAAATAATATTCTAGCCGCACTTAGGTATACCTGCGGAGGGGGATCGCGAGGAAACGATTCCGGTAACAAAGATTTCTCGATTAAAACCGTTAATCGACTCGTAAACGCTCGATAACATTTAAATAAACCAATCTAAAAAACAAATATTGGTTCCAATATCACGGCAGATTGGATCCCGACAGATCCCGGCTACTCGAGATCGCGCGAAGTTTCCATTCGGCGTGGGTGAAATTTAATATAAGACGCTATGTAAATAAATTATATTTGCTTTAAACGTGAAATAAATTGGATCTTAGCGATCTCAGATTGTTAAATATTATGGCTGTTGATTAAATAAATGATCCCCATATTTTGTTGCTAGGATTCGTCATTCGCTGTTCGCCGAGGTGCGATCGTTCATTCCGTCCTGTTTATTGCTTTGATCTGTTTAAAGAGTAATCTTCGTGATTCTAAGTGTCAATAATTAGCTTGATCACCATTTTTCAATAATTTTACTTAAATTTGTAATGTTCAAATTTAAATATAATTGATACCCAAAATATATTTTAAGTTTCAGGCGTTTGCAGCTACAAAGTATAGTAAAAACCAAGGATATAATAATTATTATTGTTATTGCTTAGTATTTTTTTCTCATACGGCTGCACTCAAAGACATTTAATCATGACTAAACTCCAATTTAATGAAGAGTTTGCTAGATAACGATCTTCATTTAATTGCAGTTCAGTAGGTAATCTATATATTAATACGCGAGCGAAAAACTTTGTATCCCTTTTGACGAAAAATGGAGAAACGTAGGTGAATGAAATTTTGCACAGTTATAGTTTATATGGTGAAAGAGTGCATCGAGCTAATATTATTTTGAAATTATGCTTTTATCATACATTTTTTTAACAAATAAAACATTACACACACTACAACACACACACTAGGAATGATGACAGATTTTTGAGTGACAAGCCTATACGAATTATACTCTTTTATTTATGGTTGAAGTCTGTTGACAAATTGGTTGACAACAAGTTGACAGATTGTCATGGATTATAGTTTTTTTTATTGAATCTTAGATACTATTAGACAATGCTTACACGGCCAGTCTAAGATCAGCTGAGTCCCAGAGACAAGAGTTGAAAAAATATATGATAAAGTATGGATAAAGTCAATATTTTTTTACAAAATATAGGTAGTAGACCTAATAATATGTCGTTGAAACTAAGGTCGAATTTCGAGCATTGGGCGATCTCTAGTAATTATTATTCGTCTCTGAATGTAACTTACAATCGAGTAAGTTATTTAAAAACATTAACCAATTAGGATGTAGGCCAGGTACAAAATCCACCATTCTCGACGTAATCACAACTACCAGAAAAGTTTGCCAGGGGGCTGATCTGGAGCTAACCGTTCGTAGACAATAATTCTCAAGCAATCCAATAAACTTAGGATTACTTCAATATTGGCTTTATCGATGAACATTTTTTTGTTTGTTTTTCCAAGGCGATAGGCGATAGGCGCCGCGCCGTACGGACAGATTGACTGATATTGGCGTAGGTTTTACTGTCTATAAAACTTAACAGGCTTAGGGCGTGTTCATTATCCATTATTCTTTTTTTGTGTTTACGCAGGGGGCGTATTTGCCCAATATAAAATCATTTAGGTATTTTTTCGATCCAGTAAAAGAAATAAAATGTTGAAACTCTTTATAGTTTAAAAACGTTTTTGTTTTCGATGTCGTAAAAAGGTATGAAAAGTTATTATGGCGGCGATGGGTGTTTGAAATAAGGGTTTTCATTCAAAACAAACAATCGTTACAATCTAACTTAAAATGATCTGGATTTCATAAATTAGATAGAGTTATTAATATTTAAGAGTATATTATGAGTTATTGACCTTTCAACAATAATTGATCTTAATAATTATAATCATCTTTTTCTTCGAACAATGCAAATTTTTTTTAATTTAATTTGGATAGATTAGTTAGAATGGGGTGCTTTACATTATTAACTTTTGGTGGACGCCATAATGAAAAAAATAGCGTTCGAAATTAAAATTGTATAAAGTTTTCGAAATTTAAATTTTAGTAATCGTGTTGACTACGGGCTCGGAATTCCTTATTATATTGTTTTTTTAAACTGAATTCTTGCTTCTGTAGGACCTCACCCTCCTACAGAAGCGACCCACAGGTTGAAAAACAGTTTTAGGCTATTCAACAGCTTTCTGATGGGTAATATCGTGACTTTAGCGCAATCGCGCTACTAACATCTGTTAAGAAAATCTCAGAAACTGGCTACCGGGCATAATAAGAATATGCCCCAAATCTTTGGCATAAAAGTTATGTCAGAGGTTGGCATAAAGGTTTTATAAGTGGCAAAATAACTTAAAACCGGAGTGTATCTCTTGTGAACGAGCCTCTACGCTGACGCTATTGGTATTTGCTAACAATATTATCCCATAATGGGTGGTCTATATTACACTGTGATAATGTCATCATGGCAGACTGATGTAATACGTAAAATACATAGGTATATACATACATTTACTATGCTTAATCAGGAAGTAAGAAATATAAATATTATTGTGTCCGTAGAGTGTGCTACGAGGCCTACGAGACTATGACTGCTACGCATCTGTGTAGCAGTATAATATTATGTGCCAACTTAGGTGGGATTTTACCAGGCACACTCAAAACTTCGTTTTATAAAACTTAGTTCTCATTGAACGTGTTCACGCGGTGACGTAAATCTCGTTCTGTTTCAAATGGATTTCACAAACTTCTTTTGATCGCGATTATTAAATCTAAGTTTACGTGACGTCACGCGATTATTTTACATGTATTCATAATTTTAAAGCCTTCTCACGTTCATTTAACTACAAAATAGCAAGAAACGATACCTACATAAACTAACCAAACGCATGTGTCAAAACTGTCATAGTTGACATTTCTTTTGTCTATGTTTTTCGTTCCGCCATGACAGGGCTTAAACGAGTTTTTTGACGTTAAACTTCGGACTTTGGGCATTCTGCTGTGAACGCGTTCAGTTTATGTTGGTGAAATGCAATTCGATGTTATAATCGCGTTTATACGTTTCGAACCGGTTCAGTGTGCATTGAACGCGTTCCATTTCTTTGGTGGAATCGCCCCTTAGTATTATTATATATAGATGAAAATACGTAGCTAAATGTGTAGATTATAAAAAGGTGCTCCCTCACATGGAGCATTCGCTTGTAATGTAACGTTACAGAGTCGAGCATTACATCAGTAAGGAAGGAGAACCGAGCATTACAATGCGCACCTTGTAATGATACAATGTGTACTACCTTGATACAACTTGTAAGATCAATGCTACGTGACAGTGAAGTCAACTTGCTACGTAATGCTCAAAGTCGAATCTATAATGTTACATTACACGCGAATGCTCCCGGTGAGGGAGCACCTTTATGCAATCATCACCGAGAGTTACTAGCAACGACATTTTTAAAAAAATTCAGAAGCATCGACCCTCCTGCGCCATGACGGTCAAATGTTTTTGGAGATTTTCTATGTCCATCACGTTGCATTAAGTTTGATAAATGTACGTCCAGCTGGAACGGGATTTACCTCCGACTGACAGCCATGAAACAATTTATCGGGGGCCGAGCACAATATTACAATAGACCAGGGGTTCCCAAACTTATTTTGTCTACTGCCCACTTTGAGAACAAATTATGTTTTAGCGCCCTCATTGTTTCAATTTTAAATGCATTCAGATGAAATAAATCACCTCCCAAGCCTCTACACAACACGCCCATTTTTTTCTGGGTCCCACACCGCCCCCCTATAAACCTTCAGCGCCCACAAGGAGGCGTAATCGCCCACTTTGGGAAACACTGCAATAGACAATTCATAACGTTCGTTATGTGAGGATTATCGTTGGAATTTACAGTAAATAAATAAAAGGCATTAAACTCCATTACTTCTTCCACTGAATGACCAATTCTACTGGTAGTATAATACTAAAAGTTCAAAACGAAAATGTTGGAATGGCCAAGGAATAAGAACATGACACAAAGGTTAAAACCGCAATTGTAATTAATTTACAAAATTATTTATTAAAAAAATACAAACTGGGAAATTATTATATTTATTTAACGAAAAAATATATCTTTGAGAGAGCCCTTAACATTATTTGAGTAGGCATACGAAACAGCCCTACTCAAAGCGTAAAAATATTGAAACGTTAATGTCAGGCACTAAAGGAGCAGAGTGTTTATAAAATTAACGCGCGCAGATGCAGAGGAAATGTTGCCCGTTAATAATATGTCGTAAATATATCCGAAATTTCACCGACGGCAACACCGCGCCGCGCCGTGGGATAACGAAAAGCGCAACATTATTTATGTTCAAACTACCCACCACGGAGTGGAGTCAAACGGGATAAAATATGTTGTTTGCTCAAGTGAAGCTGCGCTCTTACGGAGTAGGCGTACCTCGAGCAGCCTATTTTATATCACCGACTAACTTTTCATCCTTAATACATTACACAGAGAGTACGGATTATAGCTTTTGTTTGGTTAATAATACTGTTTCAGTGTTAAATATAAAGTTTAATGCTCTCTACTTCCTAGTTTTAATTATTTGTTATCAACTACGTGGTATATGCTTTGTGAATTGTGGTAGGGAAAGCAAGGTAGAGACGTAACTACGGGATTTGAAGTAGGACCTCTAAAGTCTTAATCACTTTAAAGTAGGCTGTAATTACGAATACTACTGTAAGCGTTATAAATTATAAAAGATTTATAAACGTATTTTTACTGTAGCTATGGTGCCACTACTCCTGTAACTTGCTGTCGGAATAGCCCCAAATATTATTCAGGTTGTGTGTAGCACCTTAATACCAACACTATACGGTAACTATACTGTGGTCCAGGACGGACACTGCTCCGGTAATTTAAATGAAAATCACCCGCTACATAATATATGACGGCCGTTAGCCACCTTAGTAGGCGCATACTAATTTACGATGTTACTCCACACTCCATTATAAAATACTGCGGCCACCGCAGTCCACACCTTTGTTCACAATATTAGTGTTACATCCTAGTCGCATGGACGTAATGTAGCCTGAACTTGTTCGGTTTAATATAAGGCGATCCTTATGCTGTAAGCTTTGAAGGTCTGCAAAGCTATTTTACTTCTGACCTTTATACTGATGGAATTAGGGGTCATTATTATAGAAACTCAGGTTTATAACTATGAAAGGTGATTGACCAGCAACAGACTTTTAATAATAGATTCGCCAAAGCAATGTAGATCGTCTACGAGTTGTAAATGACTGCGACCTACGACGCTTCCGCTATGCGATGTCGTAGCGGTCACCTTTACATATACGAGCGCTGAAGTTTGAAATTGACCAAAAATTGCGTATAGTCGAATACCTCCTACAGCTGCGCTTAGATGCAGTCGCGTGGAAATTTGTAGGCTTGTTTTTTAAAATAATACAGAGTGGAATAAAGGCATAAAACGGAACAACTACGGTAGACTAATATTAGCAAAGTCATGATCGTTTTTTCACGAATCCCACTGAGCACAAAGAATTACGAGTAAAAGTATCGGAAAAAAGAAGTCTAAGGGCCGCGCCAAACCGGAATGGCAGCGGCGAGGCGAGCACGTTCAGTGTCATATGATTTTAAACTTTATCTTCATTATTGTAATACATAGTATCGCTTGAGAAGTCTACGGCCGCCCGTGGCCGCTCGTGGCCGCTGGCGGCCACGATTTCTCAAGCGATACTATGTATTACAATAATGAAGATAAAGTTTAAAATCATATGACTATTCCACACGCTGCCATTCCGGTGTAGCGCGGCCCTTAGCATTTCCTTTGACGTGATATTATTTAAAATAATCCAGCGGGGCGTATTCCATTATTACAGCCGGCAGCGGTACGGAATCCGCATCTATTCTTCCGAAGGATTACACTTAAATACTAATTCAGTGCTACCTGCTTAACATATATATCTCCGACGCGATATAGGGATGCTATATCCTGTGTCGATACGACGTTGTAGTATTTAAAATAATAATTTTAAATCTATACTTAATATTATAAAGCGGAAGAGTTTGTTAGTTAGTTAGTTAGTTTATTTGTTTGTTTGTTTAAACGTGGAACAAACGGGGGAAAATTATTTGAAAGGGCTTATTTGAACGCGCTAATCTCAGGAACTACTGGTCCGGTTTGAAAAATTCTTTCAGTGTTAGATAGCCCATTTATCGAGGAAGGCTATAGGCTATATTTTATCTCACGCTAAGACTATAGGAGCGAAGAAATAGAAGAAAATGTGGAAAAAACGGGAGAAATTATTTGAAAGGGCTTATCTCACGAACTACTAGAGCAATTTTTTGTGATTTGGGTCAGATAAGAAGTAGACCACGTGAAGGATTATAGGCTATTTTTTGTATACTGATTCGTCTGTGAAATATCTAATTTACGCGGGCAAAGCCGCGCGGAACGTCTAGTATATATTATATATTTTTTAATTGTGTTGTTTTATGATAGATGTATGAAGAAATGGCGTAAATAGAATTAATATTTGTTGTAATAGTTTCATGATAACAGTTATAGGTAGGTAACATAATATTATTGTGTGGTTTGTCTTTAGAACTAATAAATTATGAGTTATGACAACAGTTTTTTTTGTTGCTAAAAAAAAAGAGTAGCAATTCCTGAATTCTACAGTTCAGCTAACATTCTTTTTTTCCCCCTTCCTTTTTCAATTTAAAATATCGATAAGAAAAGTAATAATATCGATAAATATCTCTTTCCTGTACAATCAGCTGTAAGAGTTCCGGGAGCGTGATGGGTCTCTCTGTACCGAACTCGTAAAGTATTCCAACAATTGCTAAATGGAAAAGACTGCGGTATCACCGCGTTTACTACGACGAAATGGTTTGGTCACAATCAATTTTAAATTAAGCTTCTCGGTATTCAATTGTTTGACAATCCAGACTTTTTTATAATGTCTCAGACGGATGACTGCTAATTTATCAATTAACTAGCTGACCCGACAGACGTTGTCCTGTATTAATGATGATTATTTAATTCGAATTGGTATAATTAAGAAAAAAATAGATTAAAATTAGTATCTCCATGGCAAAATTCATCAAAATAGATTGAATAGTTTAGGCAAAAATCATTAAAGTTTATTGTGCGGGAACTCTACATTTTCCGGGACAAAAAGTATCCCTTGTCCTTTCCCGAGACTCAAGGTATCTCCATACCAAAATTCATCTAAATAGATTGAATAGTTTAGGCGAAAATCATAAAAGTTTATTGTGCGGGAACCGTACATTTTACAGAAGAAAGATTCTATACATATTATATAGATGCATAACTATAGCAATATTGTTGATCGTAGGCTGTCTATTAGTTTGTGTATGAGTGTAGGATTTTAGTGTAGGCCTGATTTATAATATCATGGGTTACAAAATAATAGACTCGTAAAAACTTTGAGTGAAAGAACGTCCGACGTCGTAACATTTTCAATTATTCTAGATGCTCTACAATGATAATAGATAATATTATGTAGAGAGAGTAACAACACAAAATACCCACCACTTGAGATGAATGTTTGACGACCTCTGTGGCTCAGTTGGTGGGCTGTTGGTAGCTCAAGCCGGGGGTCGCGGGTTCGAATCCCGCCGACGGAACAAAAAGTTTTCAAAAAAAAGTCCCTGGGTCATGGATGTGTATTAAATATGTGTATCATATAATAAAAATCTTAAATATATGTATAGTATAAAAGTATTAAATATATTTCCGTTGTCTGGTACCCGTAACACAAGTCCTTCAGGTACTTACCACGGGGCCAGACTGACGTGGTGTGAAGCGTCCATAGATATTATTATTAATTTATACTTTATTTTTTATATCAACACATTATAATTATCTGGGAATATCATTTATACAAATGTTTTTAATCTTTAATTGATAATTCAGTTAAAAGGGCCACAAAGAAAATAATTGCGAGCTGCGAAGTGGTAGCCACGACAAATGATGTGAACTTTTCTTAGCCAAGACTTACCGCTGCTGGACGTGGCTTGTTTAAAAAATTAAAATTTAAACATGTTGTACGGTCTACTTTATATAAAAACAACAATTTTTAACAAAAAATATATACCTTATAAGATATTATAATATGGAATTTAGAACGTCTATCATTGGAGATATTCGAGGATTATCCATCCTTCTTTGAAAACTTCAGCTTTATTTGAACAAAAATTGATGTGATTTGTTTGTATGGCTATATATTGCATAATAATAACTTTATTTTTGGGATTATAAAACGATCACATTTTTGTATTTCGAGGGTGGCTCCCCATACATATTGTGAGGATCAATATATTTTTTTACTTCACCCCACTGTGTGAATGCATTTTTAAAAATGCATTTTTAAATAAAGGTAGGATTTATACAAATAAAAATAGTGTTTGCAAGTTGCTTTCCGTTTGGTATTCGTTAGATAGTTGTACCCGTTTTCACCAAGCGCTTCCTAAGTCCTAACGCTAATATAAGAAAGAAACTTAAAATACCCATGCTGATAGGTATTGCTTAAAACATTTTGAGAAACATCGTATTTTTTTATTTATTTAATACAATTTATAACAATAAGAGCATGTACACGTTATTGCCACTAGGTGGCGCTTTACGTAATTAATACATTCTCTAAAATACAAGGTATTTTTACTTTATCCATACTAATATTATAAATGCGAAAGTGTGTCTGACTGTCTATCTGTCTGTCTGTAATCTCTCATCACGCCCAAACCACTGAACCGATTTTGCTGAAATTCGGTTTTTTTAACGGGCAAAAGGCCAACTACACATTTCCACCACTGCAACTCCTGTGTCGCCAGGATTAACAGTGGTAACCAACCACGAAAACCCTTTGATATGATCTCAGGGATGCCCGAGTGACAAGCTAAATCTGTCTTGGGACCCGCAACGAAATTAATCTGAAGAAAGGTAGGAGGAGTAGGAGATATTCAAGTTCCCTCCCCAAGCAAAGCGGGAGACAGGCAAATTGTAATGACAATAATGTCCGAACAAAGGGGGAAGCAGAATAATTAAATTATTGAATGCCTACTTCATAAAAATGTTATTTATTTATGATGGCAAACTTGTGTTCGATTGTTTCCAATAGTATTTATGACAAAAACGTTTGAAAGCACGGAAATTCTTTGCGCTGCCTACGAGATCATCGTAATATACGACCCTAGAAACACATTGGAGGCTGTTTAACAATTCGATTATTTCCTCATGCCAGAGATCGCACTCCCAGAGTATGTGATGAGCAGTTTGTTCTTGCGGGCTGCCTTCGGTCGAGCATTCAGAGAGAGGAGACTCGCTGAAATTCGGTAGGGAGATACTTTGAGGCCCGGGAAAAGACATAGGAGACTTTTTATTCCAGAAAAATGTAAGGTTCTCGAGCGATACGCAAATGGTCCAACAAGCTGTGTCCTGGCACTCTTTTATTTCACTCTTTTTAATAAGATGTGTCATAGCACAGCCTTTCCAGAAGCGGCTTTTCTGAAGTTTGTGATATCCATGTCCCTTATCTTCACGACGTTTTATTAAGCACTTCTCCTACTGTCTAATGACGGTACTGCGGCGGAGGCGAGAGAGACATTCCTCTGGGTGATTTTGTTTGTAGCTCAAATAATTCCAAACGTCTTTTTAGGGTTCCGTAGCCAACAAAATAGTGCCCTTATAGTTTCGGTCTGTCCGACCGTCTGTCCGTCTGTCTGTCTGTATGTCTGTCCGTCTGTCTGTCCGCGGTTTTGCTCAGAGACTATAGGACCTACAAAGCTGTAATTTGGCATGAATGCACATATTAATGATGCCGACAAAATGGTATATAAAATCTTAAACAATTTTTTTTATGATACCTCCCCTACACATCAAGCGGGGATGTGTTTTTTTCGCGTCCACCCCATCGTGTGGGGTGTCGTTGGATAGGTTTTTTAAAAATATTATGAGTATTTAAAGATCATTTTCCGATTTAGGGATCCATTTGTGAAATATGAAGTTTTAAAGAGGAAAAAATTGTTCCAGTGTCCCCCCCTTCTAACAGCTAAACGGTTGTTTCTGGAAATGTGAAAAAATTCACGGGAGTAGGAAATATGCTGAATTTAAAAGGAAAACTATCACGGCTAAGAAGACTTCAAAAGTTATTAAGCAATAGTCGATCAACTTAAAAAAATTTATTCGGCGAAGTATAAAGGAGAACTTTTCGTTCAAATTCCTATGAACGTACCTGAGATGATGTTGTTAGTAGAGTAAAACACATTATAAATGCACATTCATTGACCATACAAAAATTATCAAATCTAGCGGTACTAGAGAACCCTATATTGCGCGTGGCCCGACACGCACTTGGCCGGTTTTTTTAAATATTATGATGTTACGCGTGTTCAGTGGATAAAAGAATTTCGAAGAACTCAGCTGATATTATATTTTGTTATGTCATTATTTGCTGTGAGAATGGTTTCAATATAACGTTACTATTCTTTATGTAAATCGGTTCATAGGTTGTACCGAATCTATGTCGTCGGTCGTAATTTGGCAAATGTTTTTCTTGGCTCTACCTAAGAACGAGTGTTTTGTATAAGTGAGGTACGTTCTTGTGCATGTTAATCTTTATTGTTCTTTTCGCTAGGTATACAGGGTGTAACAAAACTAGTGATGATTCTTTCAGGTGTGTAATCCTTGTAGAGAGTTCGCTGTGAAAGTAGCAGCGCTGAAAGACCAAATTTTTTTTTTAACTTTTGTATGGGCAAGCGCCCCAGCGTCACGAGTTTCCCCATACAAAAGTGAAAAAAAAAATTTGCTCTTTCAATGCTGGTACTTTCACAGTCGAACTCTCTGCAAGGAACACGTACTCACCCTAAAGTATTATCACTTAGTTTTGTTACACCCGGTATATTTAGCTAGAAAACTATATCTATATTATAGTAGTTCTTCATTCGCGCTATGAGAAACTTGGTACATTTTCAGCACCTGTAAGCTAGTAGGCAAATAGTAGTGGTCAAAGTTGACATAGATAATAGATTAGCCACTTGGTGGTAAGTGGTCGTGTCTGTAAGGTCCCATTAAATAGCTATCTAGCTGCGGTTCCGGTGTCGTACTATTGGCGAGAATTATATTACATTTCCCCTTTGTGACCGTTTTCAAATTGTTATGTTTTAATTACCCATATTATATTTCCATTTAACTCGCGTTTTGGTATTATTATAGCGCGTTTAATGTAAATTTATATTTTAGTTTTACAATACACCGACCGGCTCGATATGTTACGATTCGCTTTAATAAGCGAATATCAATATTAATTATCATATTAATAATGTTTCTCTCGTATGCGAATTTCCACTACAGGGCTGTGAGCATTAAATCCAATATACTTATTGTATTAAAATTCCAGGAGCATCGAGCGCATGATTATTTCAATTTTCATTGTTGATGTTTAATAAATAATAGGTGTCTACTGAGCTGTGAAGGCAGTGAATTAGCATAATGCTAACTACATCATTATACAGTACTTTCATTCATGTCAAATCAAATATCTATAGATACACTTAACACTTTGGTTGAATTTTCGTAGGTGGCGAGGCACAGAATATGTAAGAAACAAACTTAGTAGAGTTAATAGGGAAATAAATATGTTTTTCTTCCATAGATATCAAAGCTAAATTATTATATTGATTCAACTTCATCAAGTTAAAAAAAGTGTATTTTCATTTGGTACCATTAAGGATTTTGTTTTTATTGGTTTTTATTGACGTTTTACGTTTAAATTTTTAACGTTTACACAGAAATTTCTTCACTTCGATAAGGCATAATTTAACAGTATCTTAACGGAGTACAGAAATTATTAAGTTAACTGATACCTTCTCCTTACCGATCTTTGTTAATACGTTTGATAGTATTTTTAAGCTATTGCATAGCTTTTATCGCGGGCTTTGAGCGCGGCGACCTAATCAACAAATTCGGTAACAAAAAACACCTAACATTCGCCTGACGTCGTTTCAGTTCGGCAGACTTCGGCTCGTTGTGGCTCGGGGTGTGGTGCTCGCTGTCGCCTGCATCGCTTTTGTCGGTCGGTGCGACGTTGCCAGACGTTCGGCACGGTGTTTGTGTGCGAGCGACTAGACGTATGCGAAATATAATTGCATATTAAGTTGATAAAAACTGCTATGCAATGGCAGTCAGTGCCACATGTATTTTTATCTAACAAAAGGATAAAGGGGCGGTCAACCCTAGCTACGCCACTGTCTAAGCAAAGTCAGCAAATGGAAAGGAAGCTCATGACGTGTTGACTTGTGGGTGAATCAAATTGCGACGATGTTGTTGTATATATGTCGCAGCCAACTGGTTGAAATAGCCGTTTAATCAAACAGCTAGCCCTTTGACTGAACAACGCCATTCAATCACACGGCTAGCTTTTTAATTTAATATTTGAGTCGCTCAAAACGTTCAACACTACAGCTGATTTAAAAGCCGCCATCTAATTGAATTAGTTCATTGCTCACCATTGCGGCGCTAGGTGCGTTTTGTTTACAATATGACCTCAACTAGCCGGTGTTTGTGGTTGTTTCAAGATATTTTTCACCGTACATTATCATAAATTCACCGTACCCTTGTTTGTTCATTAAACCCTTATAAGGCAGAGTCTACGCCAACACACTCTGACATTGGCAATTCACAAAGGAGACATAAATATAAAAGAAGAAGAAGTAGTAATATATCGGAAAGGAAGTAGTAAATATACGTTACAAGTGTTATTAAAGAGACAGAAATTATGGGGGCACATACGAGTGATACGAGGGAATTACAATTTAAACAAATATTCGAGGAGAAATTACGGGATTATTAAATGCATCATCAAGGTATTTATTGCAATTTGCAATTCTATAAATTAAACTTAATCCAAGAATAATCTTTCAAGAAATTACAAAAAGTTTTATTATTCTGTCAAATTACATACTAAACTAATGGTCACCTTAGTTTTTCTGCCATTTAACCCTAGTTGGCTAAGCGACATCTAGCTGTAGTGTTGAACGTAATTGCAGTCAACAAGTCGGCTAAACAACGTATAGCCGTGTGATGGCATTGTTCAGTCAAAGTGGTTATAAAAAAAAAGGTTTGATTGAACGGCTATTTAACCAGTTGGCTGCGACATATATATCTAGACTAGATACAAATGTAAGTTACGTCGAAAATTCAGTAAAAGCACAGATTACTAAATAGTTTCTACGTAAGTAAAAGTCAATTTTAATATCGTCGGTATAACTTAACGGTGGACCTACGTAATTTGTTCGCGTTATATAAAACCAGCTGACAGATCATTCATTCAAAATTTTTTTTTTAAATTGAATTTCGAACTTGTTTTATCTTTTTCTTTAAAATAATGTAATGATACTCGCCTCACTAATGCCGCTGAATGCTCACCCAGCTGGAACTCCAGCTCGTAGGCAGGGGCAGGCTCAGTCGCAGTGGCAGGGTCGCCATGAAATGTGCGAGACTTGGGAGTCCAATTAAAACTGTCTTGTCTTTGCGAATGCCATTGAATGCAATAAATTTTTACTACTAAGTACTAACAAACACACACACTTAAGAGGGAGGTGAAACACACAGTAATATAATGAACCTTACACACTACAAGATGCTCTAATATGTTTTAAGACATCACGTAAAAAAATGCGTTCGAAATTTAAGAAATTAAAATTTTAGTAATCGTTTACAACGGAAAAGGTGAGTGGAAGAAGCCTGTCTGTCTGTCTGCAACTTAGGTAACTTTTGAAAATTTTCGTTTTTTTGTATAAATGTAGGCTTTAGGACGTGAAAAATGATAGTCAACACGATTTTTGTGCCTGAGTTCTGTGCACCCTATTTGGATGTATTACAGAAACTGAGACCTTTTGAACTTTCAAATTTTGAAGAAAAGCTGAATTTTCTTCTTTCAGTTACGTATGAAAATAATAAAATAATATATATTTTAATTATTTATTTATATCGTTGCTTATATTCCCAAAATAACATTAAAATGGTAAAAATATATAATTTAGATTTAAAAATTAATATTTTTTTGTATCTAGGTGAGCATACCCTAAATACAGCTTGCTGTGTGCTCCGGTATAGATATGTGGCGCTCCTATTTATTTTCTAGTATTGAATAGGAACTTAAATTTATTTCATATGCTTGACAAAGTCTTTAATTTGTTGATCCAACTATCTTTTTAAGTCTTATTTTAATAAATCTCTAAGAATTTTGCAAAAATCTTATATTTTTATTCGTCTTCGCCTAGACTATAAAAGCAAACTTTTATTTTTGAAATTTGTGTTTCTGGTTAGTTTTCAATGCAAACAATCGGATAATAGTCATTAAGTAACAGGCACAAGAAAAAAATATTTTTTTGTCGACCTATGTTTTCAATCAAAAAATATGGATTTAATATATGTAACTTACAAAGTTAGCCAGATGATGAAGCAGGTATGTTACATTAAGATTCGTACAAATTGCAATGTAAGAACCGGGTAATAGTCCTTATGCTTTACATCACACAAGACAACTTGAATTTTGAAAAGTTATCTCTTTTTAGCAATATAATTAAGCAGTCTAACCGCCGTCACAGTATTACAATATTATCCCTATATTGTAATACTGTGCCGCCGTACTCAGAGACATTTAATTATTGTTACGTGCTAGGGTTCGAAGGATTTGGAGAAAAAGACCTGGTGGCTCTCTTGAAGACTTTATTCACTGACACTAGCCCACACAAATCACTAAGTCCAAACACTAAGCACTAGATCCAAATCACTGAGCACTATCACTGTTCTAGGTCGTAGCCAAGTCGTAGGTTCACTGGTTCACTCACTATTGATCACTTGTTTTCACTTCGAAGTCGCCTTGAAGATCGCTCGTATCGAACTGAACTGCCGGGCCGTCTACCTGCGGCTATTTATATGGGCGAGACGAATTCCAGAAAGGTCCCTTGCCCGATTCACGTAAACAAGTAAACAAGTGTGGGAACTATCTAGAAAATAGGTGTAAGTAAACATACACCTAACGCCATCTAGTATCGAGTAGGGGATTTATGTTGTCTGTGTTTCCCTGATCAGTTTCGCTGATTTGACGCTAGATGGCACTACGTGTCCGTAACATTATGATTAACCTTCAATTTCATGAAGAGTTTGACAGATAATGTATGGGGCTTACGTCAAAATTTAGAATTAATTACATTGTAATATAATTAATGTTCCACTCTGAGTGAGGCAGTATGACACTATTTTTTATTGATTGAAGGTATGACTTATCAAGTATAATACCGTAAAAGAACCAGTCATTGGACAGCTAAGGTTTTTTTTTACAGAAATAGCTGTAAAAAATTAAATACTTCGCATGAAATAGAAATAGATATTTATTTGTGTTCATAAATTATCCAACTTAACATAGGCAAACATAAAAATGCGATGGTTTTTACGTTTGTATTGATTTTTTGGTAAAAACTGAATGGTAGGTAAAAAACAGTTACTGGACAGAATTTCAGTTATTGGTCACCCAAAACCAGTTATTGGACAAGCAAAGTTTGATTGAAATTTGGTTAAAATAGGTATTGTAGGTAGGGAACATTATAAATAAATAAGCTGAGCCTAGCGGAGCCGAGCCGTGGCGAGCCGAGCGGTGCCGAGCCTATAGGCCGAGCTAGCGGAGCCGAGCAGAGCCGTGCCGAGCGAAGCCGCGTCGGCCTGTGCCAAGCCGAGCCGTGCTGAGCCGTGCACAACTGTACCGCGGGGCGCCGTGCCGCCACCACTCAGGTATGTATTAGTTTCACCAGTTCTATATTTTACTAGACGTTCCGCGCGGCTTCGCCCGCGTTAATTAGATATTTCACAGATAAATCAGTCTACAAAAATAGCATATGATTCTTCACGTGGTCTACTTCTTATCTGACCCAAATAAGAGAAAAATTTCTCTAGTAGTTCGTGAGATAAGCCCTTTCAAATAATTTCCCCAGTTTTTTCCACATTTTTCTTTATTTCTTCGCTCCTATTAGTCTTAGCGTGATAAAATATAACCTATAGCCTTCCTCGATAAATGGGTTATCTAACACTGAAAGAATTTTTCAAATCGGACCAGTAGTTCCTGAGATTAGCGCGTTCAAATAAGCCCTTTCAAATAATTTCCTCCCGTTTTTTCCACATTTTCCTCTATTTCTTCGCTCCTATTTGCCTTAGCGTGATAAAATATAGCCTATAGCCTTCCTCGATAAATGGACTATCTAACACTGAAAGAATTTTTCAAATCGGACCAGTAGTTCCTGAGATTAGCGCGTTCAAACAAACAAACAAACAAACAAACAAACTAACAAACTCTTCCGCTTTATAATATTAGTATATTTTATTGATATACTCGGTCGTTTTTTCCACATTTTCTTCTATTTCTTTGCTTATTAGTCTTAGCGTGATAAAATATAGCCTATAGCCTTCCTCGATAAATAGGCTATCTAACACTGAAAGAATTTTTCAAATCGGACCAGTAGTTCCTGAGATTAGCGCGTTCAAATAAGCCCTTTCAAATAATTTCCCCCCGTGTTTTCCACATTTTCCTCTATTTCTTCGCTCCTATTAGTCTTAGCGTGATAAAATATAGCCTATAGCCTTCCTCGATAAATGGGCTATCTAACACTGAAAGAATTTTTCAAATCGGACCAGTAGTTCCTGAGATTAGCGCGTTCAAATAAGCCCTTTCAAATAATTTCCCCCCGTTTTTTCCACATTTTCCTCTATTTCTTCGCTCCTATTAGTCTTAGCGTGATAAAATATAGCCTATAGCCTTCCTCGATAAATGGACTATCTAACACTGAAATAATTTTTCAAATCGGACCAGTAGTTCCTGAGATTAGCGCGTTCAAACAAACAAACAAACAAACTAATAAACTCTTCCGCTTTTTAATATTAGTATAGATAAGTTGATAAAAAATGCTATGCAATAGCTTTACCGCGACAGTCTCCGAGTGCTCACGTATTTTTTCTGTTCTCGTGATAATCATCGATCATCGATGATCAGTTATCACGTAGGTTATCACCTTTTAAATTGAGATTAGCGGTAGTGGTTTTGTTTGGCAGTTGCAGTTGGTTAGTCTGACGATACTATCGAATCGTCGACAATTTTCATTTGCAGTGGTCCGTGACTTATCTTCAGTGATCTTTGGATGCGGCGGCACATAGCTATTGAATATTGATGAAATGAGGTCCAGCGATTCACTTTTTATAGTTTTTCGTTCTCGTCTTAAGATGATTAAAAAAGTTTATATTTATATTCATTTTTAAGATTTCAAAACTCAGGATAGGCCGTAGCCTAAATTCTTAGCGATTTTGTAATAATTTCAAACACAAGTCATATTTTGTAAAGATGCAATAAACAAGCAAAGGTGCCTTCGGGTAGCACGCTCTTTTGTTGATCTTTTGGTAAAGGCCATAGAGTAAACGAACTTAAAAACGAAAAAAAAAGCGATAAACGAGTATTATACAGTACATTCGAGCGTCACGTCCGTGCACATAATTGTACAAAGGTATCATGGTGCATGGTATTCAAATGCGGATATTCGTTGCACAGGGGATTTCGGTGCGCCCTCCCAGACCTGTATCGATTTTTGTGTTTCACCCTCTAGTTGTGGGGTTGTTATTATTAAATATAAACGGCGACGAAATGTCGGTGCCGTAATGTTTTTGTGGGGGGAGGCACCGCGCCTGCACTCCGAACAATTTCCTTGCATTTTGTATTACGAAAATTTATCGTAGCGCCGCCGAAATTATAGCTTTATTAATGTTTTATGTGATGATTTATGTTTTTTTTTACTTTTGAGGAGTACAACAATCAAAAACTTTGTTATAAATGTAAGCCTTTACCTTATTAAGTTATTAAGTAGCAAGTGAAATTTTATATTAAACTTTTACTTAATTCCTAAGTGCTGAAATTATTGTCTTTATTAGGAATAAAGTTAAACAGCATCCACCTAGAATATTTTTGATCTAACCTCATTTTTTAATCAAATGAAAGGTTCGTACCTAGGAGCTAAAGCCAACAATTATTAATTAACTAATATCTTAAATTAAAAGCATTAATTAGCTTGACTCATCTTACAGTGCCTTACACTTTACATTTCGGAGAGCGAATTACATTTACGAATTATTACGAGTATATCGTGATATCAACACTTCATATCCAATATCATAATCGATAACCATTACTCGGTTAATTATCTCATTGTCACAAATATTCGTCGACTCGGTACGTCGTGAAATACGGGACCGCCCAAAAGTAGGCTTTATTTCAATGCACATAGGGCACCGATAAATAACTCCGCCGCCGGCCACCTGAATATTTAACTTTGTAAAGACATCCATAGATGGATCAGATGGTTCGACAACTGTACCGGTGACATTTTTTTTATCGTCGGAGCGAATATGATCCTTATTTCTCGAGCTTAAAGAGCCCACGGCGATCGTCACACGTATCGGTAGGTTTGCGCGGTACATAATATTATGCGTCGAATAGTATTACCGGCGTCCACTCTTCAATCCAATTACAGCACGGAGTAGTATGAATATTCAATCGCCAATACAAAATCGATTATAAAACAATTTCGCGCGATGAAAACTTTAATGTAATTCTAATAAAAAGCTTCTACGGGGAACAAATTTTGAAGTGCTCGGGTTATGTGATGTTGTGTTGTGTGATGTACAAAATAAACTTTTCTTATTCTTATTCTTAACAGCACAATAACATGAACAGAGACAAGTATCGACCTTACTCAAGATAGTTTTTCGATGATTAGAAAAAAATCGGCCAAGTGCGAGTCGGACTCGCGCACGAAGGGTTCCGTACCGCTATAGAGCGAAAGTAGGCAAAAATTGTGTTTTTTGTATTGGAGCCCCCCTTAAATATTTTTTTTATTATTAATTATTAAAGTACAAATAAAATTAAGGATTTAGCAAAAAAAAATACGTTTGTTGTATGGGAGCCCCCCTTAAATATTAACTTTATTTTATTTTTAGTATTTGTTGTTATAGCGGCAACAGAAATACTCAATCTGTGAAAATTTCAGAAGTCTAGCTATAGCGGTTTTTGAGATACAGCCTGGAGACAGATGGACAGATGGATGGATTTTTACCCTTTGGGTTCCGTACCCTAATGAAGCTTTAATGTCTGTTTTCACAAACCCACTAACGATAAGAATTATGAGCATAAAAGCTACTGCGTGTTAAGATTTCACCAACGCTTGAATGTCAACTAAGTCCTTAGAACTAAGGACTAACTGACACATTAGTAAGGGCCGAAACACATAACCGCGTTGCGGCGCCTTTACCTTTAATACTTCGTATTTTCGAGATAAGTACTCGCCATTCAAAGCCTTATTAAATGGATGTATCCAGTATCTTCTGTGTCGTATATTTAAAACCGAGTAATGTCTTCTTAATATCAAATAAGCAATAAGTTTCTTTCGGAGATCCATGCCAGAGACACATTTCAGAATAAAAAATCACGAGGAACTGGTTACCCTACCAAAACGCTGTTTTTCGCGACGCCGCAACGCCGCAACGCAAACTGCCGATTTCAGCGCGGCGCCGCAACGCGGTTATGTGTTTCGGCCCTTATGGTGGAAATTTTCAATTTTGTTTCAGCGACACTGGTATGGTCCTAAGATACCGCTGGAGATATTCAACGTAAGGGCCAGCTGATTACACCTACCGAGTAGAGTGACGAGACAGTGTCCTCGGCCGAGCACATCCATAATCCATTTGGCCGAGAGCACTGTCTCGCCACTCTACTCGGTAGGCGTAATCAGGCCCTTATAGGAGGCAATTCGTGAAAACGGGCATTAATTTTTTAATCGATAATGCGAAAAGTCAGGAAAAGTAAGGAGAACAAAACTGGCATCTTTAGAGCGCTTGCGCACTACGTCCGATCCGAATCCGATCCGTACCCGTGAAAATACGCTCCGGAGCGGACGTAGAACTGTTTCTATGATAGCTTACGCACTAAATCCGACATCGGATACCTAACTTTTATTCGTCATCCGTGAATCTCGGGTTCGGATCGGTTTCGGATCGGACGTAGTGCGAAAGCGCTCTTACATACGGAAAATATTATAAAAGACTTGAGCATAAATATTCATCTTGGCGCGGTGCAATTAGACGGATGGACTTCGTGTTATGCTAATTCTCGTTTTGTCTGGAAAATATATTAAAACGGACCCATTTTTCCTTTAAATCCTTGTACAAAAATAACTTTTCTTCGCTGTTGCGACACTGCTGTGACACGTTTTATGCCATTCGTTCAATTTACATCTTAAACAATTCTTCCACTACAAAGTTGAGTGTAAGAATTAAAATTTGAGTAAATTATTAATATTATGTACATTATACAAAAAATATATTATAAATAGATTAGATGACGCACGTATTTCGCGCCAAAATTCGTTTATTGCGCGGGAACCGTACTAACCGGGAAAAGTATCCTATGTCCTTTCCCGGGATTCAAAGAATTTTTATACTAAATTCCATAAAAATAGGTTTAACAGTTTGGGCGTGAAGAGGTAACAGACAGATTGACAGACACACTTTCGCATTTTAAATAATAATAGTATGGATAAACCTCAATTATCTTTTTACAAGTATATTATAGATTTTATATAACTAGAGATCGCCCAATATTCGAAATTCGACCTTAAATTTAATTATCTTCTTCTTTTGACTCCCCGTTTAAAAATATTGACTATTTCAGATTTAATAAAAAAAAAATAACAATCCATTTTTAATTTGACAATTTATTACAGACTTCAGGGGCTTTGCCGGGAATGTGAAAGAGTGCTGTTGTGTTTTTGTACTATTTTCCTAAAATTGTGTTAACTGGGTTTTAAATGTGTAATATTGGTAGAATATTAACCATTAGCTGATATTCGTTATTGTGCACAAGTGTAGGCAAATGCTGCAACTTCTAGAAACGTGCTTTTTGTGTTCCCCCCAAAACTTTCAACGGGAAAGTTTCAGTAAAGCGTGTACCACTTTACTGAATTGACCGACTTGACTCCTTGACTGCTTTGACTTTTACTTAGACTTTAACTAGACTTTAGACATGACGATATTATAGTAAAATGATGGTAAAAATTATTCATACCCTTGTCTGTGGCACAATATACGCAAATCTGTGTCAAGTTGCCAAAATTAAAGAAGAAAAAAAAAACAGACTTCAACCATAAACAAAAGAGTATAATTCATATGTATAGGCTTGTCATTCAAATAGATGATAGTGTGCAAATTGTAATGTGTGTAATGTTTTATTTGTTAAAAAAATATATGATAAAAGCATAATTTCAAAATAATATTAGCTCCATGCACTCCTTCACCATATAAACTATAACTGTGCAAAATTTCATTCACCTACGTTTCCGCCTTTTTTGTCAAAAGGTACCAAAGTTTTTCGCTCGCGTATTAAAATACATACTGCGTATTTATGGTGTTATTCTTTAAGTTATACAGGGGGTCTAAAAGGGTGTGAGATTTGCATATTTCGGAAGGCCGACGATATAATTTTTTCTGGCTCCATCGTAATCTTAAATTTTATACGGGTATTGTTATGGAGTATTTTACGATATTATTTTATAAAAAAATATTATATTTATTGCCAGGGGGTACTAAAAATTTGATAGCCTTTTTTCCTGCCTACTGCATTAAAATTCTATAGCGAACCGGACTGAGTGGCCTATTGTTATCTTTAGGACTAAAAATTTTGTAATTTTAGGACCATAATATTATTAATTACACCGTGTGTTACCGAGAACTTGTCTTAGCGACGGGACCATAACCAATGTATTTCTAAGTAAGATCACCAAAAAGTTATAATTACGTTACATATTTAAAAATATCATAGAGCTACACACGTCAAGCTATACGCGAATGTTAAACCAGTTACAGCGAAAAATGACATTATTAAAAGCAATTGAATTAAAAATGTAACAGACATAAGCTCGTTAATTAGCTGAACGTCCAGCGAATATGGATACTAACGTGGTTACTGTCCATCGTCCACGCCGCCACCGCGCCTAGATGTAGAGTGAGTCGATTGATCAAGCACTTTATTAACTTAACTACTTTTTAGGGTTCCGTAGTCACCAAGGAACCCTTATAGTTTCGGTCTGTCCGTCCCTCTGTCCGTCTATCTGTCTGTCTGTCTGTCCGTCTGTCCATCTGTATGTCCGCGGTTTTGCTCAGAGACTATAGGACCTACAAGCTGTAATTTGGCATGAATGCACATATTAATGATGCCAACAAAATGGTACATAAAATCTTATTTTTTTTTATGGTGCCTCCCCTACACATCAAGCGGGGATGATTTTTTTTTCGCGCCCACCCCATCGTGTGGTTTTTAGGGTTCCGTAGTCAACAAGGAACCCTTATAGTTTCGGTCTGTCTGTCCGTCTGTCTGTCCGTCCGTCCGTCTGTCTGTCCGCGGTTTCCTTCAGAGACTATAGGACCTACAAAGCTGTAATTTGGCATGAATGCACATATTAATGATGCCGACAGAATGGTACATAAAATCTTAAAAATATATTTTTTTAAGGTACCTCCCCTACACATCAAGCGGGGATGATTTTTTTTTGCGTCCACCCCACCGTGTGGAGTGTCGTTGGATAGGTTTTTTTAAAAATATTACGAGTATTCAAAGATCATTTTCTGATTTAGGGATCCATTTGTGAAATATGAAGTTTTAAAGTGGAAAAAATCGTTAGAGTCCCCCCCTTCTACCAGCTAAACGGTTGCTTCTGGAAATGTGAAAAAATTCACGGGAGTAGGAAATATGCTGAATTTAAAAGGAAAACTATCACGGTTAAGAATACTTCAAAAGTTATTGAGTACTTAAGGCCCTCCCCTATGGAGATTCCGTAATTTACCGTATTTTTTTTTTTAACGGGCAAAAGGCCCACCACACATTCCCACCACTGCAACTCCTGTGTCGCCAGGATCAACAGTGGTAACCAACCACGAAAACCCTTTGATATGATCTCAGGGATGCCCGAGGGACAAGCTAAATCTGTCTTGGGACCCGCAACGAAATTAATCAGAAGAAATGTAGGAGGAGTAGGGGATATCCAATTTCCCTCCCCAAGCAAAGCGGGAGACAGCCAAAATTGTAATGACATTGATGTCCGAAAAAGGGGGAAGCACCACGGGAAAAATAAATAATTATGCTTAATATAATATGCCTACTTCATAAAAAAAAAAGACATTTATTTATAATGGCAAACTTGTGTTCGATTGTTTCCAATAGAATTTATGACAAAAACGTTTGAAAGCACGGAAATTCTTTGCGCTGCCTACGAGGTCATCGTAATATACGACTCCAGAGACACATTGGAGGCTGTTTAATAAATCGGTTCTTTCCTCATGCCAGAGACCGCACTCCCAGAGTATGTGATGAGCAGTTTGTTCTTGCGGGCTGTCTTCGGTCGAGCACTCGCAAAGAGGAGATGGAACTAACTTGAATCTATGAAGTTTAGCTTTAAAATTGCCGTGACCAGTTAGGAATTGTGCAACGCAATGATCTATTTCTATCCAATGCATGGCGAGACGTTCGCGAACTGAAGGAAAGAAATTGTACAGGTGCCGACCTTTAATAGATTTATCCCACCGATCCTGCCACTCGGATAAAAGATTTTGTAGTGTAATGTCTAGTGATTCAAACAATCTATTCACCTTATTTCTGTCTCTCATGCTTAAGAAATCTGGGGTCGTAATTTTTTTATTTTTGTAATATAAAGCAGCTCGGCGCTGTATTTCCAAGTCTACAGGCAAAACACCCGACAGGACAGGAAGTGCTTCAGTACTGACCGTTCTATATGCCTTACATAGGAATATTAATGCGAGACGTTGGCTTTGTAAAAGTTTACGCCGGGCTGCGCCAATCGTAGCCCTATCTGCCCAGACCGGCGAGCCGTAGCATATTCTGCCTAAGTACGTGGCTGTATATATAGTTTTTAACGTTTTGAACGAGAGACCCCATGTAGATGTCGATATTTTAGTAAAACTATAGAAATTTATTTTTGCTTTCTCACCCGTTTGTATGATATGTTCTAAGAATGTGAATTTATTTTCTAAAATCAGTCCAAGATAACAGAGTGACTGTTTACGTTTGACACTTGTTTCGTTAAGTTTAATGCGAGGAGTTGATATAAGAGAGCCTTTTAAAAGAATTTGATAAGTTTTGTGTGCCGCAAATTCCAGACGATTTCTGTGACCCCAACTTGCAATTACGCTTAGGCACTTGTTAGCTTTAATCTCTATCTCAGTTCGCGTATTTCCTTCAACAATGAGGAACCCGTCGTCAGCATAGCCTACCAGATAACAGAGAGGCGGTAAAGGAATACACAGCAAATCGTCAAAACTTATATTCCACAGGTATGACGATAGCACCGACCCCTGTGGGCAGATCTTTGATATAGATGTAGTGACCGAGTCGTAGTTTAATAACGCCGTAACGGAAATACGATTGTAGTAAATAATAAATATTTCGGTAGCATCCTCTGTTCCGTAGCTTTAGTAGTAGCATCGGCCACCAGGTATTATCAAAAGCCCCTGCGATATCCAAAGATATACCTACCACGTAATTACATTCAGATGAGTTCACTATTTTTCTGACTTCGATTGCCGCATCGATTGTCGATTTTCCGGCGGTAAATCCAAATTGCTGTTTATTAAACTTCAGCCCGCCAGGTAGAAGGCGGGGCACAACCAGACGTTCTAATAATTTACCTAAACATGGTAGAAGTGTTATAGGCCGGTAAGATTTCGGGTCGTCAGGTGGCTTATCACCGGCTTTAGGAATTAATTTAATTGTGCCGATTCGCCAAATTTTTGGGAACGTGCCTTCTGCAATACATTTATTCAGAACTTCTAAGATCGCTGGTCCAGCCGTTAGACAAGCCTGCTTAATCATAATGTTAGAAATTTTGTCCTCGCCGGCGGACTTTTTTGTAGGTAATAAATTTACGGCTTTAATAAACTCATCGAGGGTAGGCAAGTCGGAAACCGGGGTGTTTACGGGGTCAAATAGTCGGTGTCGAATTTCACGGTGATGATCGTCGTCCAAGTCCGGCTCGTCGTCAGGAATCAATACGTCTATGTAGGCCTTAGCTGTGTCTTCTAAGCTGTGAGTATACGAGTTATTAATTTTTATATTCGAGATAAAGTGTGAAGCTGTAGTATTGTTCGGTTTTAATTCTCGATATAAAGAGGACCACGGGCCCTCCTTATCTAGTCTGTTGGCGGCGTTACGTAACATATTATTTTTCGCCAACACGACGGCGGCGCGATAGCGCGACCTTGAAGCTCTAAGGTCGGCTAAACAAGAAACAAAGTAAACGTCTGATGGACCGAGTCCCTGTCTACGAATGATTTTAATTTTTCGTCTGGCTCTTCTAAACTCCCTGCGTAAGCTGTATAAATTATCGTGCCACCATTTACAACTTCTGTCCGTCTTAATCGGTTTTCGACCTAGGGCAATATCGGCGCAGTAAATAAAGGTGTTGGTCATTATTTCAGCACTATCATTAGAATTTAAGTCCGGTCGGGTGAAGTCTCTGGAGTGGGCGGACATAAGGTCCTTGAATAAGTTCCAATTACCATTTTTAACATTATATTTAAAGTCGTTCGACTCAATCATAGAATCACTCGAGGAAGCGCATGAGAACTCGTAAACAATCAAACGGTGGTCGCTACTCGCTGCACGACGCGTCTGGAATGACACGCCATTTAGTAATATTATTACTATGGACGTACGCGCTAGAAAGCGTGACGTCGATGCAAGATTCGCCTGAGGGGCTGCTAAAAGTAGGTGGTGCATCAGGGGTGTTATGGACTTGTAGATTAAACTCTGCAATGAAATCTTCTACCGCACTACGACGGTCGCGGTCAACATACCTAAGTTTGCCATGCCATAAGGGCGACGAGGCATTCACATCGGCACCTATGACTATATTTTTCCCCGCGAGAGATTGTAGGACGCGTCGTAGCTGGTGTAAGTGGGGACCTACCGGGTCGGAATATTGGAAATAACAACTAACTACGTACAGTCTGAAGTATCGACACGAGACCTCCGCCACCGCACAGTGAGACGTCGATAGGTTTGTTAGGGCCGTAATTGAGAATTTAGACTGAGGTGTGTATATGCCGGCTCGCGCTAGGTTGTCAGTTTGTACGACTTTCGGCCGTAGCGACTTACATTGGTATTGTTCTTGTATGAGAATCAAGTCTAAATTATAATCCGACACCAATTTTTCCAGTTCTAACGTCGCGTGCTTATTGTTATGAAGGTTCAGCTGTCCTATGACTAGTCTATTCATAGTGAGTTGTTAAAATTAATTGCTCCATTTTTGCCTTGTAAGTTGGACAGTCAGGGGAGCCCGTAGGGTGGTCGCTAGGTTTCTTGTAACGGGTGCAGCTACCGCAAACCGGCTTAAAATCTTTTATGTCTTTATTAGGGCAGTCGCTCGATTGGTGTTTATTTGCGCAATGACGGCAGCACGGGTCGGATTCGCGGCAGAATTTTGAAGTGTGGCCGAACTGTTGACAATTGAGACAGCGCACTAGTTCGACGTCATCGACAAAACGACACATGGCCCAATCTATAAAAAGTTTTTCTTTCGTTTCGATTAAATGTTTACGAACTTTTGGTTGCAATTCGAGGCCCATCCATTTTCTATTATAATTATTATTGATAAGACGACGCCTAATAATTTTTGTCGTACTCTTAAATTCGTCTTCAGACACATTAATTTCGCCCTTAATATTCTGATTATATAACGCCATTAGAAAATTTTCGTCCGAAATATGTTGCGGTACATCTTTAATTAAGATACGCGGGCTACGGCCTTTAGGAGTTTCGAGGCGCAGGCCGGCAGATTTTAGTGCGTCGACTGATTTTAATTTTTTTATTTGTGACTCATTAGTCAAACGTAAGATGACGCCCGAGTTTGCGGTTTTTTTTACGCCGTGGATTTGAAAGCCGTCCGAGGGATTAATAGCTTTCATTAATGCCTGTTTCGTTTCAGTTGACGATTTTAATTCGGCCGATTTTTCCTGCGTCGGATATGCTATGACGCACGGGAGCGGTTTACGCGTCTCGACTGGCGGTACCGACTTTGCGAGTTTGAGCTTTAACGCGTCGGCATAAGAGGCATTTTGTGCTGTGGGGGCCGATTGCACGGCGTGAGATGCATTTTTAGCTGCTATCAAGTCTCGCTCAATATTTGCGACTTTATTTTCTAGTGACGAATTTTTAAGAGCTAAAAGTGAAATAATGGTAGTTAATTTTTGTGTCATGTTCATTATTTCAGCTTTATTAGTGAAGTTGTTGCGACGTGATACGGTGTCATTGGCAAACTCATTTATTTTAGCTAGGTACGAGGAAGCTTCCCTGACTAATTCATAGTAATTGCATGAATCATCTGATGCGCGGCTTGTGTCAAGCAGTGATATTACGGGAGACAGTGGCTCATCCCTAGTGGGTTGGTGTCGCTTCTCGACAGGTGATAACGAAGAAGGTGATAATTCTGACAATAAACGTTTACTAGACAAAGTTGGCGGTGAGCGAGTCATTATGTCACTTCTAGCGAATGGGTTAGTGTCCTTATCTGGTGGAATATTGTTATGGCTCGACATTGTGTAAAGTCGAAGTTAAAAACAGCAAGATTCACACTATTTATCAAATTTGAGTAAAATGTAATCTGTAATAGGTGATAGTAATCAGCTGTTCAACCTGTTCGGCCGGCGCTGCGCTGCGCGCGCGCTACCGGCACTCACAATATTTTGTCTACCTTCAGCCGCTAATTTACCGTATTTAGAGCCTTATAAACTCGTAATTTGAAAGCTACAAAGTTATAATAAAAATACAGCAATAATCTTCAGTATATCAACATTCCTTTCCCCGTTTTAAATTTTCTATTTTTGTTTATTATACTCATGAATCATGATATTAGCTTTCAAAGTAATATCAATTTATTAAAATTGAAGCACACTTTCAGCATCTCCCTAGTATTTACAAATTACGTTTATTTGAAACACACGACAATAGATAGACAATTTCAGTAACTACATATTCCCCGTTTTAATTTTTTTTATCAATTTTGAACTAAGATAAGTAAAAAAACCGGCCAAGTGCGAGTTGGACTCGCCCATGAAGGGTTCCGCAGCAGCAATAAGGTTTATTTTTATGAAATAAAAAGGTTTTTGATTTATTTTTATATTTTAGTTGATTTAATGAAAGTTAAATTATGTTTACCATTTATGACGTTTAAAAAAAATACTTGCTAGATTTCGTTCAAACCAATTTTCGTTGGTAGTTTTTATAGTAAAGTACATCATATATTTTTTTTAGACTTATCATGCCCCTACTTTAGAAGTTAGAGGGGGGGGGGGGGGGGGGGACGACGACGACACATTTTAGCACTTTGGAAGAGTCTCTCTCGCAAACTATTCAGGTTAGAAAAAATGATATTAGAAACCTCAATATAATTTTTGAAGACCTATCCATAGATACCCCACACGCATAGGTTAATAGATTTTTTTTTTGATTCAGTTGTACCTATGGGGACCCCTAAAATTTTTAATAGTTTTTCCATTATTGTAACAAAATCTTAATGCGGTTCACAGACTACATCTACTTACCAAATTTCAATAGTATAGCTCTTATGGTTTCGGAGAAAAGTGGCTGTGACATACGGACGGACACACCGACAGACATGACGAATCTATAAGGGTTCCGTTTTTTGCCATTTGGCTACGGAACCCTAAAAAAAGGATTTTTGTGCGATTCGGCAACGCGTCAAATCCAAATGTATGGTCAAGGTCGTTTGCTCGGGGGATGGCATTAGACTAAAAAAAATATTCGGCGAAATATAAAGGAACTTTTCGTTGGAACTGAGACTGAGATGATGTTGTTAGTAGTGTAAAACACGTTATAAAAGTACATTCATTGACCATACAAAAATTATCAAAAACTAGCGGTACCACGCACGGAACCCTATATTGCGCGTGGCCCGACACGCACTTGGCCGGTTTTTATACAACAAAATGGAATGCAAGTTCAAAGCTGATGTTTCTTGTTCTTATTATGTTTTGTTTCAAAGTAGAAGATGCTATCGAATTTTTAATAAAGTGAAGATTTGAGAAATAATGTAATGTATTACGTAATATATATGGATCTTCGCGATATTGAGGATGAAATCGCTCTTCTCTGTTGGTACAAAATTTTGCTGACGTACTACACATATTTCAAACATTCTCGACGAGAATTTCACTAAATATACTACAAAATTGCAACTCATGCTTGAAATAATTTTATTTATAATTTACAGATGTTTCTGAAGCGTTATGCTTAGACTTTCGAGGGCAATTTATTAGCTTTATTAATTAAAAGATATTGGAGCCAAAGGGTGCATGCCATTTGGGTCTACTATTTTATAACTTCTCAACTTACTTATGCACAAATAGTTCGGTAGCAATAACATTGATCGAGGAGAAGGTACTCACTGTGTTACGTCGTCTGTTTCTTTAATCAGATGTAAATGAAAAAAGATGTCAGATTAGATTTTTATAATCGCTACACTATAAAGTAAAATAGAATACATACAGTAAAAGTTTGCTCCATATTATACAAAATCAGAATGTAGAATTGGGTGATGCAATAATCCCTTTTCATCAAGTTGAACTAGTTCAGTATGTACTATTTATTTGTTAACAAGACCTACAGTCTCAGGGATGCCAAGTATTAACTGTGAATTGGATCCCCTCCAGAACTTATAAGCGACTGCGACATTGTCAAGAAAATTTAGATTTATGTCTCATTTATCTTCCATATCACATACTGCTGTAATCTTGTAAACCTAATAAGACATACAATTTTCATAAATTCCTGGGTAGATACTACATGTAATATGTATGGCGGATTTCTGTTTGACTTTCGTTCAACGAAATTGAGTTATTATAAATATTTGAAACCATATAATATTTGAAATAAAAACATATGAAAAGAATACATAACCAGTGTCTTTGGCAGTCAGTTATAAACTGAAAGAGTCAAGTGGAGCACATCAACGTTACATAAAAATTTGTTATCGCGATTCGTCAGTCATCGATGTAAAAAAAAAACTCAATTAGCGAAGTTAATGAAACGAGCGCGACCTTGTTATTCAATATAACACGCCCTAGTAAATATTAAATTATTTATTTTACAATAAATATGAAATATACAAATTTATTTTACGATGAAAAATTTTATATTATATTTAGAAGCTCTACGAATTTTCAATAACATTTTAAATAAATGTATTTTGTCTGTGGTGAACTATATCCTATCCATAATCCCTCTTACTGATAAAAAGTTGCACAGGGTGTATAGAGGCTGCGTAAGATTTTTTCAATCATTTTTTTGACATATGGCCTGTGTAAGGCTGTTGTAACTTCCATACAAATTTACCCAACGCTTACACAAGGCATCACCCTTGTATAGAGTGTGAATAAGATCAAGATGGCGGATTTTCAATAGATCAGCTCATTATATTTTATTTTGAATGTGTAGTTTTGAGTGCGTTTGCTGATTTCTACCATCTTATTAGCAAAGAAACATAAAAAGGACTATTTAATATGTTTTATTTCTTTAATAAATTGAATGAAATAGATTTTCAATGTAAACGAAATAAAACATACATCGCGATCGTTTTATTTAGGGTGCGTTCTACTAAGCACCTACAACGATAACGCTCACGAGTCACGACCGTGGTTTTTGCCGTTCCACTCGCATGATACAAATCGCGTCAATGATACAAACTCAAGTGGAATGGATTATTGAGCGTTTCTAGCGTTCATTTCAAATTATAATTTTATCGCATTTTATATTGTTTTTGTCTAGGAACGGCTTTGAATAGTTTCTCGTTTTTATAGCTTTTTTCAAGATATTATCGTATAATATTTTTATTTTCCTCTTAAGTCATCATTGTTTATTGTTACATTTATTTTATAAATGTATATTTATTTAGTTTTAATATTATCATTGTAATTCTTATTCCTTTTTTACCTCTTATTTTACTAACTTTATTATTATTGTTTTATTATAATTTTTAAATTTTAAATTAAACCACTTATTTTGCATATAAAAAGATGGTGGTTTTATTAAAACGTCCACTTCAACCCACCTTTAAGATGGGTCGTTTTTAGCTTTGCATTAGCGAAAATATACGTCATGAGTGACGACATGTGAAACGGCTGATGGAGTATTTTCAGCGTTTGAGCGCTTAGTGGAACGCGTCCCTAACACGTCATAAGTGACAAAATATGACAATTTCAAATTTTATTAACTTTGACATTAGCGTTGCGTTCAAAAACTTTGAAAGTAAATGTCATAGTCGAACATTATATTATTTACTAAATTCACGTACTCTACTGATTAATATTAACTAAAAATGTTTAAATATCAATCTTGTGTCCAATTATAATTACCAGGTTCATAAAAACATAACTTTTATATCAATTTTTGTCATCAACACCCGAACATCAGATAGCGTGTTACTTAATTCCTGAACGTTTTCCTTTGAGTCTACAGTCTATGGTATATAACACGATTTTATAGGTCTACCAGAATCTGATGGCAAAAAGTGAGAAAATAAATTGACTCTAGCAATACCGGGGTAGTTGGAATAAAACATTTTGATGCTTTTTGTTTCTTATAGCGGCTGATTCTGTGTGTACACATGCAAATATAAAAATTAATCCAATGATCAGGGATATTTTTTGAAAATCTGCTGTCAAAAATTTCCATCAGATTCTGGTAGACCTATAGTTACATCATCACAGTCATAAATGTCATTATCATTTGATTATTAGTAGAGTTCTGTATAAACCTTGTGTAACGTGTGGGTAACACAACCACCGTGTTTAACTATTCATGCGTTACACGGATGTGTAAGAAGTTTTTATTAGTAAGGGGGAATATCTTTGTTTCTATGAATCCAAATCAATAGAATATTCTAACTAAACTTTCATACAAATGCGAGATTGATATTTGCCGTCATGTTCAGTTTATTTGGTCGTCACCAGCTAGCAGATATTCAAAAACTAGAAGATATCTAAAGCACTTGGCACTACTGTGACTGCCACTTTTAGTACGCTTCTTGGCTGCCTCGCGGCAACAGCAGCTGTAAATGCTAACAAGAAGATATTACGCCTCTCGTTGCCTGTCGTGTACACGAACTGCTAGTGGTTTAGCAAGGGTCACTTCCCACCGCAACGTGACGCGTAGATGAATTTCTAAATTTGTATGGATTTGACAGATTTGCAAGACGTCTCACGCAATTGAAATCTTTCAATTCAGTACAAATTTAGAAATGCATCTACGAATCGCGTTGCGGTTCGAATTGACCCTCAGGGTCAGCTCTCACTGCAACGTAACGCGTAGACGCATTTTTAATTCCTCGATCGTGGGAATAGCAGACACAATAGATATTCAATTGTTGTTGCTTGGGGATTGATGCGTTAAATTGCATTTATTTTGATAGACTTTAATGTAGCTCGTGTCACGTCTCATACGAGTCTGTCAATTCAATACTGAATACATTATTTAGAAATATATCGTACGGCATCTACGAGTTACGTTGTAGTAGGAATGGACACTTACGGTGGTATGAATAAAAAAATCTTAGTGAATGTTTTAACAGTTTTCTAACTTAAATGTTCGCTAAAGTTAAAAACCGTCTTATAACACTCCATATGAATAAACGCTTACTAAGCCTTCGTTATGTAAAATACTTTTAGATGACGTTTTATAGTTTTTTTTTTGGTAATGTTGGTAGTGTGCCAATTTATTGTGTTCAATGTGTCAAAAATAATGAGTATTTTGTAAAAAAAAAGTAAATATATTTTATGGATTTCATAAATTATAGGTCTACCAGAATCTGATGGCAATTTTTGACAGCAGATTTTCAAAAAATATCCTTGATCATTGGATAAATTTTTATATTTGCATGTTTAACATACAGAATCAGCCGCTATAAGAAAAAAAAAAAGGATCAAAATGTTTTATTCCAATTACCCCGGTATTGCTAGTCAATTTATTTTCTCACTTTTTGCCATCAGATTCTGGTAGACCTATAACGTCATAATAGAGCAAAGTAGACTTTGACATTGGCAACTCACTGACTACTGAGGCCGCCATAGTAAAAAGAAGAAGAAGAAGAATGACTAAATTTAACACTATTTTATTCTGTGTAGTTTACTTTTGAGGTCTTCAATTTATTTTTAAACAAACTACGTTATATATTATCCAAAATGCAAAGTGATAAAATAAAACGCATCCGAAGTGAAAACTGGCTCGATGAGGATAAAGTTCAGGTGTGATGCCGCCGCCTCGCCTATCTTTTTGTAGTTCTTCAGACACTAATGACACATTAAATGTATCGTACTGATTCTTTTGTAAATCTATTTTTTTCTAAAGTCGTCCTCTGTTAAATCAAATGGATTTATTCTTATTTTATATACTTTTTGTCGATGAGGGCGGCTAGAAATTCCTTCAGAAATTGCAATAATGTCAGAAATCGCGATAATACTCGATATTTCGTCCATTTCAATCTCTTAAAATGGTCTTAATGTAGGTCCGAGGCTTCACTAAAGTTTGCGAACTCCTATTTGACATTTCGAGCCTAAACAACTTTTAGCAAACGTTTATTCATAACGATTATGCTTAAAATGTTCTTAAAATAGGTTTATAACAGGCGCGCTATTTTTTGACAGCTGTCACCTTAAAAAGGCGTTAGAGCACTGTTAGGGAACCTTTATTCATAATAAATTTTACAACAGGCTTTTAAAGCTAATATAAACCCTCGCTAAGTTTTTATTCATACGACCGTTAGTGTCTAAACACACTAGGCCGAAAAAAGTTCGGCATGATTATGCCTGCAATGTATTTTAAATTACTGATGACACACCATGCCGAAATTACGTCGCGTTTGTATTGTATGCGTAGCGCATTGCTGGCGTAATCATGCCGAACTTCGGCCGCGTATTTTCGGCCTAGTGTGTTTAGACACTAAGATAGCTGTATGAGAACTTTACAAGTCCTACGATTTTGAATGGAACTCGGACACAAAACGATAACGTTAATGATACACTTCTCATTATATCACACACTCATCCGCCACGAGCATGGTCGTTATTTTCTTTCAATTTAATTCACAAATGAAACGATTGAATTTTCTTTCTTTAGAATTTCCAGGCGTAATTACGTTTTATATAATTGTATGAGCCATAAGCTATTCTTATCCTTTTCATTTAATGCTTAGATCTGGTATACTTAATAGATTAAGCATTCTAACATGGAATTAAACTAAACTATACCGAAGTTTAAAGGTATAATTAACTGCATATTGTATCTTTTAACTTCAGAAAAAAAACTATGTTTCTATTAGGGGTTAATCTTCTATAAAAAAAAACATCGGGCGCAACATTCGCTGATGTGATCATTTCTGATATTTTCTCCCTCACGAAAGCGCATTGAACTATTGCCATTGCGTGAGGGCTCAGATACCCTTTTAAAGGCTAGGGGAAGGTCCTATAACAAAAAGTTTCGCAATTTCCAGCGGCTCAGGAAAGCACTCCACTTACGGGAACGTGAAAGTCATACGAATACATAACTGGATGTTTAAGAGATTAGATGTCATTCCAACCTTGAACTTAAATTTAATTTGCCCTTATGGGAGTTGGCGGGGAATCGAGTCGGCACGTTACTGTCATTAAATAAATGAAGACGAATGTGTTTGCAATATTTATGCGATACGAGTTTATGAGTTTTTATTTTATGACAGCTAGTGTGATGTAAGTGTGGTGTGTAGAATTCAAAGCTTATAGCTTAAATGGTCTGATAACTTTTACTGAAAATCTCGTCTTGGCCTAATTATTTACTTAAAATGTCCATGATTGGATATGTTTTTTTCCAACATTTATTTGTACAATACCATCAAATGTAACTGCACCGTTAATACTTAATATCTATATATATTATACATTTGACACTATAAATTAATGAGCTGAACGTAACATCATTATAATTATTTATAATATATATCTAGTCTCAAAACTCGTTGACCGCATTATATATTCACAACAAGTTGCTATTCTAATAAGATGAAATAAAACAGAAGCGCTGCAAATGAAGAACTACATTTTGCATTTCCTGAACTAATATTAATTTTCAATTTCTCTTATCTATGGTAGGGTATTTAATTTTTTATATGAATTCAGATTTTTTTTTCTTGCTATAGGATGCGTTTTTTTAAATAATGAGTTATTTCAAACCAAAATTAATCTTTATTTTATATTTCATATGGGTTAGTCATATTAATTACAGTATTATGATTATAACATCCAGCTATGTAGTTCTTATCAAAATAAAATCTAGTATTTTTATATTATAATTAAAACATAATATATTATATACTATATTATAGTACTCACAGTTTGGACGAATGATTCGTCAAAGGTAAAAATAAGTCGATAACGAATTAATCCCACCAGATTGTTTCAACCTTCAAATGAAACAAGCAACAAAATCTGTCCAAAGAAGCTCCGATGCTACAAACTTGGGGTCAAAAGGAATTTGCGGCCATGTTAAATACGAACTGGAAATATAAAATATTTGTCCCTTTCATGAAATACAATCTTTCACAGTCTAATTCACTAATAAATCCGTCAGACGTTCTCGAAGATTCTTTGGGCGGATGATCTTAATTCGATTAACTGTCCGCCCACCCGGACCGGCCGGGCTGTCCGGATCCGGCCCGGGTCTGTGCACGCTCTAATCCGATTATATTCCGGTTTTAAAATATTTCAGGTGATACCCGCTGACGTCGCTCATGTGATTGCAAGCGAGTTCAATGAGCGACGCTTGTGCAGATCGTATCTACTCAGAATATAACTCTATATTCAATTGATTTTCCATAATGTCTTTCTCTTTTATTACTCCAGTAGGACTGTCATGCTTATGTACTTGCAAAACAATCAACTATTACAATAGCCTTTCAATTGTGTGCGATTTAGTGATGTGACATTGTGCAAATTTCCAGCGCGCATATTGAATTAGCCGCAACTAACACGACAAGGCAGACATGGCAGGGGTTGCGAGGGATCGATAGTTTTCCCCTGGGGAACTCCGCAGGGGGACCGACCCCCCCCCCCCCCCCCCCCCCTGTCCCCCGGCGGGCAGACACCGCGGGCGGACACTCGCTCGGACATCACCACTAATGAAATTGTATTTATGTCTCCAATTTTTATATGGCGACGGACAGAGTAGATTGGCCACTTTTGTACATTCAATCGAATCCGAATAAAGAATGATTTTCGCAAAATAAGTGTTCTTTTGTCGCGATTTCGATTTCGACTACATGTGTTATGTTATTTATTGTTGTAAAGGCACATAGGTTTATGTCATTATTACGCCAAAACAGATTTTGATAACGAATTGGAATGGAAATTAAATTAAATAAAGATTACGTAAAATTTTGGAAGCCGAAACATATAATTTAAATATAATTTGCACTGCACATTTAATATTATATTTTGCAAGTGTTTTATATCATATTTAAGCCTGGTACGTACGAACGAATATTATTATCAAAGGCATTGAAAGTATGCACATAAATTTAAATGTAAATATTTCTTATTTGCGCAACATTATAACTTCCACGTATTCCCAGTTGTGCTACAAACGGGTAGTCATGAATTTTCGAGTTGGCGTTACATCTAGGTGGGAACCGACGCGAGACGTAGAGAGCTTCGTTTTCAAAATGTTTAATTCGTAGTGATGCTGTCCTCTTAGACTCGAATATGATAATTTGAAAATCGTACAATATCTTTATCAAACTAGTAGAAGCTTCTTTCGTAAGCTTGTCTTAAAATTCAAAATATTTTACACCTTAATAATGCTAATCACGTTGTTGTCTGTCAATGGTTTTTCGATTTGTTAATTGTAACTTATAAGACAAAGACAGTAGCATGGATTAACGAAAGCATGGTGCAAGCAATGCAGATTTCCAACTCTGAGCAGTTCCACTTTGTCCCATTTACAGAGTGCGAAGTTAAGAGACACGTCATCGCGATAACTTCGAGTTCAGTTGGTGATGACGCTGTCAGTCGCAGAATGATCATCCCAATCCTAGACAGTTTCACCCGTCCTCTTGCATATTTTCTATTATTGTATATCAACTTGTTCCTTTCCTGATACTTGGAAATCTGCCCACATTATCCCCTTACCAAAATCCTCTCGTCCTAAAGCTGTCACTGATTTCCGTCCAATATCCATCCATCCTTTCCTATCCAAAGTTCTGGAGCGACTCTTACATCACCAACTTACAAAACATGTTACCGATAACCACCTCCTTAGCGCCTACCAGTGAGGATTTCGTAAAGGTCATAGTACCACTTCGGCCCTGGTTAAGGTGGCAGATGACATTCGAGCTGGTATGGATAATAAGATGCTTACCATTCTAACTTTACTTGATTTTAGTAACGCATTCAATTCTATCGACCATGATATAAAGTATTGCTTTGTTAGCGACTCTTAACTTTTCTCCTTATTATAGTATTGTATAATATGTATTTTATTTCGATGTTGCATCTGAGAGACTTCATAATAACCATGTAGTCCGTTTTACGACCTACAACATCGCCACACGATTTTTAGATAAGTGTTTAAAAAGATTTAAAAACGAGTGTTCACTCACTCACCGCTCGACCAATCCCGAACCTCCGCTCGGCTTCATTCGTTTTTCGTGTGCGACATCGTCAACACGTTATTCTTTTTAAATTAATTTCTACAGTGTTAAAGTGTTATAATTAGTGTAAATCGCCGAATAACATAGGAAAAAGGAAGATTAAGGATGATTACGAACATATTCGCCGCAACAAAGGAAAAGGTACCAAACTACCCACATCCATTTTTAAAAATATTATGAATTTTTTCTTTGTTCTCAGCTATGGTATGGTTATGATACGTTACAAAATTACTATCTTAACGTGTTAATACGTGATATTAACCAGATAGTCAACCATTTGTACCTTAATGTGGTAATACGCGATATTACCCTGGTTACAAACTGAGTTCTTTCTTAACGTGATGGTACGTGATATCATTCTGAAAGTAACTTTATGCTTTTGTTTATTCACACCGGAGAAGATCCAAGTCGTCAGCGTCCTCCTCCTGGGAAGGCTGCCGCGATTACGAGCACTCATCCGACGACAATAGGCGCGATGTAGATATCGACGCGCGGGAGGCTGAATCTCGCTGTGGAGCTCCACAATCTTTAGCCGACGTCGAAGACGTGGATTATGTGGAGTCGCCCGCGCCTGCACCGGCGTCGCCGCAGGCCGCACCGCCGATATCAACGCCGCTGATGGGCATTTCTTCGGAGGCGAAATTTTTGACGGCAACGGACTTTTTTCTGTAACCAGGCAAAAGCAAACAATAAAAAAATTTGTTTTTAAATACTTGAGCTCTGTGTCTACCTAGAAACAACTGTCTTTTTTTAATAATTGTAGTTTCAGTATAGGAAAAAAAATCTTAAAGTCTGTTCTTCTCATTACCATAGAGCGTCCTCTTGCCATTTTCTTCAACAAAAACGTCTATAATTCATTTCCTGTTTGACAAATCAATGCAAAATAAAATTATAACGAAATTACATTAGTTTACCTGTTATAAAAAATAAATATAGTAGGCATGGCTACATTACAGTACTTATAAATAAATAAGAAAAGAGTGTCCAACGTAAAGTTATAATTCCTGTGGCCCAAGTTGCGATCGATCATAACTTTTCTGGTAAAAACAATGGGAGTGTATCTTACCGCATGCAGGCAAGCCAGTCATATGTGAAAGAAGCTATCAGGCGGATGTGCGGCTAATTGATTTCTATCCAGGTGTTTGGAAGGTAAATATATCATTACCCTATGTTTGGTTCGCGTAGTTTATCATTTATGTGTCTACTATATCGAGTTTATTTTACTATTTCAAAACTTTAATCTGCGTGTCAACTGATGCTCTTGGGTCACATATTTATGTTATGAAATATCAAAACTGATGCTTGTAAGAATTATGAGGTATGCATAATTATAGGCATAATTTTCATTTCCGTGGGTCTCATTATCCTGGTCAAAAGACCAGGGTAATGATAAAATATATTAATTTAGTCCTGAAATATGCACTTTTATGTGCGATTCACGAGTTCTGTAGAGTACTACGACTATTGAATATCCTTGCATAAAGTTTTTTTAATTCATAAGACTCTTTTAAATTTCCTTATAAAAACTTGTTTGTAACTTATGATTACAGACATTAGAATAACGTAAAAACGATGTCACAAATTACAGAAGAGAAAAAAAGAATAGAAAAAACTAAGCAAGATCAGGAAAAGCATGCAGTGTATATAATATGGCTAACGGAGAAATAAAATATATGTATTCTGAAGAGAAGGAGGAAATATTTCAAGAAAGTGTTTCTTCTGTAGGAAAAAACATCGATCTACAGAAAGGATTCTTCTCCCTATAGAAAAAAATGATTGTGAAGATTTTAAGGTTCTACATTTTTTTCTTCACATAAAACAATTCTATCTGGCCATTCAGACTCGGAGTCATATGATATCTTTTACTTTAAGAAGTCTCAGAACAAAAAAAGAAGAAAAAAATTTATTCAAGTTGCTAATGTTTGCTATTGACTTCTATTTCAGTAAAAAAAGACCATGGGAACAAAAAATAATTTTGAGAATTACTTAAACTCAACTTCTTGTACAAAACCAAACAAATACTTCTTTTGATTTTTCTTTGGATAATCGTGCTATTTTACTACTCTAGATGACGCCCATAACTCTATTGTGCCAAAATCCGTTTATCTCGTGGGAACCGTAAATTTTTTTTTCGGGATAAAAACTATCCTGCGTACTTTCCCAAGACTCAAAGTAGCTCCATACCGAATTTCAAAAAAAATCTGCTCAGTGATTTGTGCGAGAAGTAGTAACAGACAGACATACTTTCCCTTTTATAATATTTGTATAGAAGAAAAAATCACTTTGTATGAATTTAAATCAAACGTTTTGTATGCAAATGAATTTTAAATTATCAAGACTGAACTAAGACTGGTTTCTAAGAGTACTATAATCACTAGTTACTTTATTATTTTTTAGGATGATACAAGGAATGTAAGTCGTTTTCAAACATATAAAACAAATGTTATGCTACAAAAACTATAACAAATGTTATAGTTTTTGTCAGAAGACGATTATTTTCAAATAAAAATATTTTATTTAGATAATTTTTAAATTTTTTGTTACTTTTATAATTACCATGTATGCAATTATCATTACCCTAGCCACAAAATTTTTGAACTTCGATATTACTAAATCTTCTCTATGAAAACGAGTCTCTTAAGTAAAAGTAGGTTATTTGACCTTTTTTTTTTTTTAACGGGCAAAAGGCCCACCACACATTCCCACCACTGCAACTCCTGTGTCGCCAGGATCAACAGTGGTAACCAACCACGAAAACCCTTTGATATGATCTCAGGGATGCCCGAGGGACAAGCTAAATCTGCCTTGGGACCCGCAACGAAATTAATCAGAAGAAATGTAGGAGGAGTAGGAGATATCCAATTTCCCTCCCCAAGCAAAGCGGGAGACAGCCAAAATTGTAATGACATTGATGTCCGAACAAAAGGGGGAAGCACCACGGGAAAAATAAATAATTATGCTTAATATAATATGCCTACTTCATAAAAAAAAAAAAAAAAAAAAAAAAAAAAAAAAAAAAAAAAAAAGACATTTATTTATAATGGCAAACTTGTGTTCGATTGTTTCCAATAGAATTTATGACAAAAACGTTTGAAAGCACGGAAATTCTTTGCGCTGCCTACGAGGTCATCGTAATATACGACTCCAGAGACACATTGGAGGCTGTTTAATAAATCGGTTCTTTCCTCATGCCAGAGACCGCACTCCCAGAGTATGTGATGAGCAGTTTGTTCTTGCGGGCTGTCTTTGGTCGAGCACTCGCAAAGAGGAGATGGAACTAACTTGAATCTATGAAGTTTAGCTTTAAAATTGCCGTGACCAGTTAGGAATTGTGCAACGCAATGATCTATTTCTATCCAATGCATGGCGAGACGTTCGCGAACTGAAGGAAAGAAATTGTACAGGTGCCGACCTTTAATAGAGTTATCCCACCGATCCTGCCACTCGGATAAAAGATTTTGTAGTGTAATGTCTAGTGGTTCAAACAATCTATTCACCTTATTTCTGTCTCTCATGCTTAAGAAATCTGGGGTCGTAATTTTTTTATTTTTGTAATATAAAGCAGCTCGGCGCTGTATTTCCAAGTCTACAGGCAAAACACCCGACAGGACAGGAAGTGCTTCAGTACTGACCGTTCTATATGCCTTACATAGGAATATTAATGCGAGACGTTGGCTTTGTAAAAGTTTACGCCGGGCTGCGCCAATCGTAGCCCTATCTGCCCAGACCGGCGAGCCGTAGCATATTCTGCCTAAGTACGTGGCTGTATATATAGTTTTTAACGTTTTGAACGAGAGACCCCATGTAGATGTCGATATTTTAGTAAAACTATAGAAATTTATTTTTGCTTTCTCACCCGTTTGTATGATATGTTCTAAGAATGTGAATTTATTTTCTAAAATCAGTCCAAGATAACAGAGTGACTGTTTACGTTTGACACTTGTTTCGTTAAGTTTAATGCGAGGAGTTGATATAAGAGAGCCTTTTAAAAGAATTTGATAAGTTTTGTGTGCCGCAAATTCCAGACGATTTCTGTGACCCCAACTTGCAATTACGCTTAGGCACTTGTTAGCTTTGATCTCTATCTCAGTTCGCGTATTTCCTTCAACAATGAGGAACCCGTCGTCAGCATAGCCTACCAGATAACAGAGAGGCGGTAAAGGAATACACAGCAAATCGTCAAAACTTATATTCCACAGGTATGACGATAGCACCGATCCCTGTGGGCAGCCGCGGGTTAGATCTTTGATATAGGTGTAGTGACCGAGTCGTAGTTTAATAACGCCGTAACGGAAATACGATTGTAGTAAATAATAAATATTTCGGTAGCATCCTCTGTTCCGTAGCTTTAGTAGTAGCATCGGCCACCAGGTATTATCAAAAGCCCCTGCGATATCCAAAGATATACCTACCACGTAATTACATTCAGATGAGTTCACTATTTTTCTGACTTCGATTGCCGCATCGATTGTCGATTTTCCGGCGGTAAATCCAAATTGCTGTTTATTAAACTTCAGCCCGCCAGGTAGAAGGCGGGGCACAACCAGACGTTCTAATAATTTACCTAAACATGGTAGAAGTGTTATAGGCCGGTAAGATTTCGGGTCGTCAGGTGGCTTATCACCGGCTTTAGGAATTAATTTAATTGTGCCGATTCGCCAAATTTTTGGGAACGTGCCTTCTGCAATACATTTATTCAAAACTTCTAAGATCGCTGGTCCAGCCGTTAGACAAGCCTGCTTAATCATAATGTTAGAAATTTTGTCCTCGCCGGCGGACTTTTTTGTAGGTAATAAATTTACGGCTTTAATAAACTCATCGAGGGTAGGCAAGTCGGAAACCGGGGTGTTTACGGGGTCAAATAGTCGGTGTCGAATTTCACGGTGATGATCGTCGTCCAAGTCCGGCTCGTCGTCAGGAATCAATACGTCTATGTAGGCCTTAGCTGTGTCTTCTAAGCTGTGAGTATACGAGTTATTAATTTTTATATTCGAGATAAAGTGTGAAGCTGTAGTATTGTTCGGTTTTAATTCTCGATATAAAGAGGACCACGGGCCCTCCTTATCTAGTCTGTTGGCGGCGTTACGTAACATATTATTTTTCGCCAACACGACGGCGGCGCGATAGCGCGACCTTGAAGCTCTAAGGTCGGCTAAACAAGAAACAAAGTAAACGTCTGATGGACCGAGTCCCTGTCTACGAATGATTTTAATTTTTCGTCTGGCTCTTCTAAACTCCCTGCGTAAGCTGTATAAATTATCGTGCCACCATTTACAACTTCTGTCCGTCTTAATCGGTTTTCGACCTAGGGCAATATCGGCGCAGTAAATAAAGGTGTTGGTCATTATTTCAGCACTATCATTAGAATTTAAGTCCGGTCGGGTGAAGTCTCTGGAGTGGGCGGACATAAGGTCCTTGAATAAGTTCCAATTACCATTTTTAACATTATATTTAAAGTCGTTCGACTCAATCATAGAATCACTCGAGGAAGCGCATGAGAACTCGTAAACAATCAAACGGTGGTCGCTGCACGACGCGTCTGGAATGACACGCCATTTAGTAATATTATTACTATGGACGTACGCGCTAGAAAGCGTGACGTCGATGGAAGATTCGCCTGAGGGGCTGCTAAAAGTAGGTGGTGCATCAGGGGTGTTATGGACTTGTAGATTAAACTCTGCAATGAAATCTTCTACCGCACTACGACGGTCGCGGTCAACATACCTAAGTTTGCCATGCCATAAGGGCGACGAGGCATTCACATCGGCACCTATGACTATATTTTTCCCCGCGAGAGATTGTAAGACGCGTCGTAGCTGGTGTAAGTGGGGTCCTACCGGGTCGGAATATTGGAAATAACAACTAACTACGTACAGTCTGAAGTATCGACACGAGACCTCCGCCACCGCACAGTGAGACGTCGATAGGTTTGTTAGGGCCGTAATTGAGAATTTAGACTGAGGTGTGTATATGCCGGCTCGCGCTAGGTTGTCAGTTTGTACGACTTTCGGCCGTAGCGACTTACATTGGTATTGTTCTTGTATGAGAATCAAGTCTAAATTATAATCCGACACCAATTTTTCCAATTCTAACGTCGCGTGCTTATTGTTATGAAGGTTCAGCTGTCCTATGACTAGTCTATTCATAGTGAGTTGTTAAAATTAATTGCTCCATTTTTGCCTTGTAAGTTGGACAGTCAGGGGAGCCCGTAGGGTGGTCGCTAGGTTTCTTGTAACGGGTGCAGCTACCGCAAACCGGCTTAAAATCTTTTATGTCTTTATTAGGGCAGTCGCTCGATTGGTGTTTATTTGCGCAATGACGGCAGCACGGGTCGGATTCGCGGCAGAATTTTGAAGTGTGGCCGAACTGTTGACAATTGAGACAGCGCACTAGTTCGACGTCATCGACAAAACGACACATGGCCCAATCTATAAAAAGTTTTTCTTTCGTTTCGATTAAATGTTTACGAACTTTTGGTTGCAATTCGAGGCCCATCCATTTTCTATTATAATTATTATTGATAAGACGACGCCTAATAATTTTTGTCGTACTCTTAAATTCATCTTCAGACACATTAATTTCGCCCTTAATATTCTGATTATATAACGCCATTAGAAAATTTTCGTCCGAAATATGTTGCGGTACATCTTTAATTCAGATACGCGGGCTACGGCCTTTAGGAGTTTCGAGGCGCAGGCCGGCAGATTTTAGTGCGTCGACTGATTTTAATTTTTTTATTTGTGACTCATTAGTCAAACGTAAGATGACGCCCGAGTTTGCGGTTTTTTTTACGCCGTGGATTTGAAAGCCGTCCGAGGGATTAATAGCTTTCATTAATGCCTGTTTCGTTTCAGTTGACGATTTTAATTCGGCCGATTTTTCCTGCGTCGGATATGCTATGACGCACGGGAGCGGTTTACGCGTCTCGACTGGCGGTACCGACTTTGCGAGTTTGAGCTTTAACGCGTCGGCATAAGAGGCATTTTGTGCTGTGGGGGCCGATTGCACGGCGTGAGATGCATTTTTAGCTGCTATCAAGTCTCGCTCAATATTTGCGACTTTATTTTCTAGTGACGAATTTTTAAGTGCTAAAAGTGAAATAATGGTAGTTAATTTTTGTGTCATGTTCATTATTTCAGCTTTATTAGTGAAATTGTTGCGACGTGATACGGTGTCATTGGCAAACTCATTTATTTTAGCTAGGTACGAGGAAGCTTCCCTGACTAATTCATAGTAATTGCATGAATCATCTGATGCGCGGCTTGTGTCAAGCAGTGATATTACGGGAGACAGTGGCTCATCCCTAGTGGGTTGGTGTCGCTTCTCGACAGGTGATAACGAAGAAGGTGATAATTCTGACAATAAACGTTTACTAGACAAAGTGGGCGGTGAGCGAGTCATTATGTCACTTCTAGCGAATGGGTTAGTGTCCTTATCTGGTGGAATATTGTTATGGCTCGACATTGTGTAAAGTCGAAGTTAAAAACAGCAAGACTCACACTATTTATCAAATTTGAGTAAAATGTAATCTGTAATAGGTGATAGTGATCAGCTGTTCAACCTGTTCGGCCGGCGCTGCGCTGCGCGCGCGCTACCGGCACTCACAATATTTTGTCTACCTTCAGCCGCCAAAAAAAAAATGAACAATGAAATTTACTTACCAAGTTAAATCCAACAAAATACGGGCAAATGTGTTTCAAAAACTTACAGTAAATGTAGATTGCACCTTTACCTAGCTATTTACACACACTCAGCACGCATTTATCGATTTAAAACCACTGAAATATATTTTTGATCCCGGAGCGCACGTCAGGCGATGTTAACCGTACGGAGGCCGCGGGGGGGAGGATGATGATTATTTGACCTTTATATTATCATAAAAATATGAATTCCAGTCAAAAGAGTAACGTTTAAAATTGACCATGGTTTTTTGACCATTGGAAGAATCGTTTTCCGAAGAATCACCCTGATGCAACCAGGAGTTACCGTGCCGGTAGATTCTAATCAAGAATCTACCCCCACGTTACTACTTGAAATACTAAATATTCTTGGCGAGGCCAATAAAACAGACAAAGCCCTAGGCAAATGCATTCCCACTGAACTCTCTGAACGTTGGGGTAAAATCTTGGTCGATGGTTGGGCTAAGAAATACAAGGAGTCGCTTGTGGCGAAGATTCTTGTACCGACTAACTTTTCGCTGGCACAAGTGCCTAAACTCAATCAAGAGGTAGCCGCAGTTCTACAGGAGGCTGCGAAAAACCGGTTAGAGAATGCGCAGAATCAACTGGGCCTAGGGAATAGCCAGTCTCGCGAATTTAACGCGACAACTTATCCAATAAGACCTTCCAAAACTCGAAATAATTACAACAAATTTCAGAAATCGCTCAGATTCTCCTAGATTTGCATTACGAGGAATCGAAAAAAGCTTATACTGGCCAACCAAAAAAAAAAAAAATTGTAATACAAATTACAATCCAAGGCGTAAAAAGCGACGTCTACCTTTTCGGTGAAAAGGTCGGTGAGAATATTAAAAGTACCAAGGATATCGAAAGATCTGGTCTTCAAATAAAGAAACCTTTCACTCAACAAGCTTTCTCGCAGCGCAAGCAACAAGCACCACTGGGCAACTCCCGAGCTCCTCCTCGTCAGCAGTACGCGAGGCCAGCGCCAGCAGCGCCGGCCCGCCCGTACGAGCTGCAGCCGTCCACGTCGGTGAGGAGGGCCCAGCAGCCCCCGCGCCGCGGCCGCCCCTACGCGAGCGCCAGACCGGGCAACGACAGGAGACGCCGCTACTAGAGGTACCTCACGCTGGCCGCATTCAATTCTTTTTACGCAATTGGCTTTTAATTACCTCCGACAGCACGGTGCTGTCGTATACTAAAGGATATAAAATGAAAATACCCTTCTGCATCGAGTTATAAGTCCCTTCTGTAAGTCACCTTACCAACGTGTGGAACCGAGTAATCCACTGTTTTCAAAGAGTCAGACGAGCAAAGCTATAAGAAAACTTAAACAATTAGGTGCTATTTCAGTATGTAATGAAAATTTGCCAGACCAATTTATTTCATACATTTTTCTTACACCGAAAAGTAACGGTGGGTTCAAATTTATACTTAACTTAAAATTACTTAATAAATTTGTACGTAATTAACGTTTTAAAATGGAAGATATTCGCACTGCTATAAAATTCTCTTCAAATGCTTATATTATAGTCTCAATCGATCTCAAGGAAGCATACTTACTTCCTTGTGCCGATTCATACATCACATAAAATTTCTTTTTGAGATTTCGATTTTCATAATAATCTTTATGAATTTAACTGCCTTCCGTACGGCTTAAGTTCTGCGCCAGAAGCTTCTAAAGCCTCTTCTTATTAAGAAAGCAAGGGTCATCTAGTGGTCGCTTACCTAATACCTTTGATGATCTTTTTTGTAAAGGTAAAGATTACGCTACGTGTAACAACACGATGCATATATTAAGGTCAAAATTGGAACAATTAGGTTTTATTATCAACTTTGAAAAACTAGTATGACGCCTTCACAACTTTGTAGATTTATTGGCTTTGACATAAATACTCAAGTCATGCAATTACAATTACCTTCCGAAAAGCTCCAAATAATTTCTAAACTAGCCAACGAAATCCGTAACAAAGTCCAAATTAGCATACGTGATTTCGCGAAGTTCATTGGCACTTTAATTTCAGCGTGTACTTCGTACGAGAGAAGTTTTTAGCTTTACAAAAATGTAATAATAATTTTGATTCCATCATGCCACTAAAACCTTATTTGAACCATGATTTAAGTTTGTGGTGCAATATCGAGTACAAGCCTTTTAATAGAATAAACCCAAGTTTATACGAGCTGGAGATCTTCACAGACTCGTCACTCACCGGCTGGGGCGCCGCGTGCGACGGAGTGGTAACTAGATGTCACTGGTCGACGGATGAAGCTCGCAATCATATCAATTATCTCGAATTATTGGCTGCCTTTATTGGATGGAAATAATTTTGCAAGGATCGTTTTGATTTAAATGTGTTACTAAGAATAGAGAATACTACTTCCAAGTTCCATATCTTATATTAATAGAATGTGAGGTATTCAATTTCCTCAATCTCAATGAAATCGCGAGAGATATATGGCATTGGTGCGAAAAACAACGCATACATAATATTTTTGCTTTTTATATAAAATCGCGAGGAAACACAGATGCTGACCAGGTTTCTAGGTACACTTACGTTGATACCGAATGGAAATTGAACGATAGGAGCTTTCAAAAGATCTTACTGAGCTTCGTTCAACCTGATCAACCTGATACTGTACTCATTCGCGTCGTGCTTAAATAATAAGTGTAACAGATATGTCTCTTTGAAACAAGACTCAGGTGCCTTCGATATCAACGCTTTTACAATTTCATGGCACGATTATTTTTTCTATGCCTTCCCGCCATTCGCGCTCATACTGAAGAGTCTTAGGAAAATTGTAGTGTCCGACGAGATTTATTTTAGGCGAGATAAAAGCCTTCTTCTGTCCCCTTCCAGGGAGTGCGATGGCACTCCCTGGAAGGGGACGGAGGAGGGTTTTTATCTCGCCTAAAAAAAAAAACTCAGCGGATGCGCTGTGGCCCAGTCTTAACCTGGTGTGCGCAGTATTGTGCGGCAAGCCTACCGAAGACGTCGAATACCGGAGGCGTCTATTGATATCATACTAAAATCGTTATCGGGAGACTTCATTCCCTCCCAAACCCTAACACGAGGCATGCAGATGGCGCATGCTGTGTGAGGACCCCAGGAAGCAGAATAAAAGCCTCGACTACTCCTCTGAAACAAATGAAGCCGAGCGGAGGTTCGGGATTGGTCGAGCGGTGAGTGAGTGAACACTCGTTTTTAAATCTTTTTAAATACTTATCTAAAAATCGTGTGGCGATGTTGTAGGTCGTAAAACGGACTACATGGTTATTATGAAGTCTCTCAGATGCAGCATCTCACAAAATTTTGGTTGAACTTCACTTCAGGTAAGTTCGTTTAACCATAAATTATGTGTGTATTTATTTCATAGGATAGTATTTATATGTAACGTATAATGTATTAATGTTAGGTCTTTAAGCTTTACTTTTAATTGTAATTAGATAATATTCTTTAAGCACAATGCCCTTTCTCCAGCAACTTTTTGTTTCCTTTCCTTCCAAAGGTTGTCTAGAAGAAATTGCTATTTAGTAATAAGACCGCCTTTGTGTACTCGTCATTTTATGTGTTTTTGTCGTATGTTTGTTGTTACTGTAACTGTGTGCACAATAAAGTATAATGAATGAATGACATTAATTAATTAATTAATTCATTCATTCATTCATTCATTCATTCATGGTGTAATAATTAACCGACTTCTTATATGAAAATAGATGCAACTATAATGCTACCAACAGTTTACTTACCACGCAATGATTTTGGTGGTGTTCTAATTTTTGTTACCATTAAAGATAAAATAAATTTAAACAGACTGCGATAATGTCTTCTCAACTCCTACATCTCCGACCAATTTTAATTTTGAGAATACATTCATGACCTATATTCTGTATTCATCACATCATTAAGTCATATGCCGTAAGTGAACATTGACAAATGAATTGTTGGAACATTGCCTACGTGATACGCATATAACTTTGTCCTAAGACTGAGTACCGATATAATTTATTAGGTTTACTCTTAACTAGTCGAACAACAATAATAACGAAAGTAATACGATTACTTTTCGTTGGCAATAAACTTATCTACACGCCAAGACAAACAACTGTTGTTAATTTTATTACCTTGATTTTCTTTGCAAATACAATTATTATTATGATTCATGCCATAGCTACTATTATTTTTCCACGGCTAAAGATTACCTACAGTGTACAATCGTTGGTACATCTCGCCATAAGTAGCCTATGTAAAGACTTCGATTTCGACTTTTATCAAATCACTCCCGTAGTTAAAGCAGCTGCATGCCTTGCAAATAATACTTACGATGTTTCAATTATTTTGAAAGTTTTATAAAAAAAATGAGTGAAATAAAAATAGTAGGAAGGACGTTGGAAAATCCTTCAAATCTTCATCCAGGTACCTGGTCCAGGTATTTTCAGGTACCCATCGATGATAGAGTACACATCGATGGTTCTCCCTTTTCGATATCCATCTGGCGCATCACTACCTCGAGTAGAGAACTTAAGGAGTTATAAAATATTTTACGTTCCGTTCACGTTATATCGAATGACGGCCGCTTTTATTTCCTCGCTGCATCGACGTTTTGTTAAACTCAAATAAACAACTCGAAACGGAGCCGATATTATTCCTATAAGATCTGTGTTTTTATTAGATTTTTATAACCGAAAGGGCTTGTAATGCGATTTCTGTTAAACGAATCAAAAAGCGACCAGATAAGTTCCTAGATAACTTGATTTTTTTATGTTTCACGTAATCAGCTTACAGATATTCAATACAAATTAGACTTCGTCTCATTTTACGTTAAACATTGTTATTCTTTCATGCATCATACAAAGAAAATGATTTAACTTGAATATTTTACTACAATAGTGGCTAAACAAATAACCTTTTTTTGATGAAGAAATTGAGTAATTAGAAATTTTCTTTTAAAACATCTTTGCAATGTTTATACTTACGATATACATATGGCCTAAGATATCAGGGCATTTCTTCGGAGGCGAAATTTTTGACGGCAACGGACTTTTTTCTGTAACCAGGCAAAAGCAAACAATAAAAATATTTTTTTAAAATACTTGAGCTCTGTGTCTACCTAGAAACAACTGTCTTTTTTTAATAATTGTAGTTTCAGTATAGGAAAAAAAATCTTAAAGTCCGTTCTTCTCATTACCATGGAGCGTCCTCTGGCCACTTTCTTCAACAAAAACGTCTATAATTCATTTCCTGTTTGACAAATCAATACAAAATAAAATTATAACGAAATTACATTAGTTTACCTGTTATAAAAAATAAATACAGTAGGCATGGCTATATTACAGTACTTATAAATAAATAAGAAAAGAGTGTCCAACGTAAAGTTATAATTCCTATGGCACAAGTTGCTTTTGAGTTTGATCAATCATAACTTTTCTGGTAAAAACAATGTGAGTGTATCTTACCGCATGCAGGCAAGCCAGTCATATGTGAAAGAAGCTATCAGGCGGATGTGCGGTTCATTGATTTCTATCCAGGTGTTTGGAAGGTAAATATATCATTACCCTATGTTTGGTTCGCGTAGTTTATCATTTATGTGTCTACTATATCGAGCTTATTTTACTATTTCAAAACTTTAATCTGCGTGTCAACTGATGCTCTTGGGTTACATATTTATGTTATGAAATATCAAAACTGATGCTTGTAAGAATTATGAGCTATACATAATTATAGGCATAATTTTCATTTCCGTGGGTCTCATTACCCTGGTCAAAGGACCAGAGTAATGATAAAATATTATATTAATTTTGTCCTGAAATATGCACTTTTATGTGCGATTCACGAGTTCTGTAGAGTACTACGACTATTGTATATCCTGGCATAATAAAAAAAAGAAGAAAAAAATATTCAAGTTGCTAATGTTTGCTATTGACTTCTATTTCAGTAAAAAAAGACCATGAGAACAAAAAATAATTTTGAGAATTACTTAAACTAAACTTTTTGTACAAAACCAAACAAATACTTCTTTTGATTTTTCTTTTGATAATCGTGCTATTTTACTACTAGATGACGCCCATAACTCTATTGCGCCAAAATCCGTTTATCTCGTGGGAACCGTATATTTTTTTCGGGATAAAAACTATCCTGCGTACTTTCCCAGGACTCAAAGTAGCTCCATACCGAATTTAAAAAAAAATTTGGGCGAGAAGTAGTAACAGGTAGACATACTTTCCCTTTTATAATATTCGTATAGAAGAAAAAATCACTTTGTATGAATTTAAATCAAACGTTTTGTATGCAAATGAATTTTAAATTATCAAGACTGAACTAAGACTGGTTTCTAAGAGTACTATTATCACTAGATACTTAATTATTTTTTAGGATGATACAAGGAATGTAAGTCGTTTTCAAACATATAAAACAAATGTTTTTTTTTTTATGAAATAAGGGGGCAAACGAGCAAACGGGTCACCTGATGGAAAGCGACATCCGTCGCCCATGGACACTCGCAGCATCAGAAGAGCTGCAAGTGCGTTGCCGGCCTTTTAAGAGGGAATAGGGTAATAGGGGAGGGTAGGGAAGGGAATAGGGGAGGGTAGGGATGGGAATAGGGTAGGGGATTGGGCCTCCGGTAAACTCACTCACTCGGCGAAACACAGCGCAAGCGCTGTTTCACACCGGTTTTCTGTGAGAACGTGGTATTTCTCCGGTCGAGCAGGCCCATTCGTGCCGAAGCATGGCTCTACCACGTAAAAAATCATGCTACAAAAACTATAACAAATGTTATAGTTTTTGTCACGAGTCGATTATTTTTAACTAAAAATATTTTATTTAGATATTTTTAAAAATTTTCGTTACTTTTATAATTACCCTGTATGCAATTATCATTACCCTAGCCACAAAATTTTTGAACTTCGATATTACTAAATCTTTTCTATGAAAACGAGTCAGAGAGAGAGTAAAAGTATGTTATTTGACCTTTATATTATCATAAAAATATGAATTCCAGTCAAAAAAGTAACGTTTAAAATTGACCATGGTAATGAGACGAAGAATCGTTTTCCGAAGAATCACCCATCACCGCTAAATCCTGCATGTATCGTTTTTTTCTATGAAATATATTTTTAAGTAATCTTTAGAACGTATGGAATGGATTAAGGTTGGGTTGCCTTGTTAAAACTAGCCGCAAGTACCTCTAATTAAGTTTAATGTACATAAGAAATTAGGATAATTTGCATGTATATTTTTTTTAGTTTAAGTTTTATGTATATATACATAAAACTTCAGTTTTATATCAAAATTATTAAAAAAATCGATGCTTCAATTTTTCCATAGAAGTATACTTGTTTACGAGCTCTAAGTCTGGCAACCCTAGATTGCGGCAGACTTAGAGCTGGCAACCATTTCTACCTTATTTTGTCACATCATTTTCTTTCAAATGATGTAAAATTTACTGAAAAAAAAAATATACATGCAAATTATGCCAATTTCTTAAGTTCAATAAACTTAATTAGAGGTACTTGCGGCTAGTTTTAACAAGGCAACCCAACCTTAATCTATTCCATTACGTTCTAAAGATTACTTAAAAATATATTTCATCGAAAAAAACGATACATGCAGGATTTAGCGGTGGGATCTCATACTATTACCTAACCTTTATACATTATAGACTGTGATTGGTTGTAACGCAGCGTAGCACGCAGTTTTCTCTGCGCTGCGTAGCTCCGCGTAGAGGTCCTCTACGAGGCTCGTAGCCGCGTAGCGTAGACCTACGTGCTGTTGCTACATCAAACTACTGTAATATTATTGTTTTACTTATTAAAAATAAGCTGTTGAATAGTAGGCTTTATATTAAAATCTCTTGTGTAAAAAGCGAAATTTAATGAATCAAAAGAAATTTAACGGTATAATGGACGCCCTAATTTAATTAATATAAACTGCCAAATTATACAAAACAAAAATGAACGTTTCATATAAAATTATCATAATTTTTATTCAAATAAATAAAGTTTAGTCCAATAAAGTTTTGTTTCGCGCGGATCGGATTTACATCCGAGATGTTATATTTAATAAGATTTTCGGCGATGGAGTATTATTGAATTAACATATTTTAACAGTGTTTCAGTAAGCGACTTCAGGGATTGTCGATTTAGAAGTTTCGGCGCTGTTCGATGTGGAGCATTCGTAGCTACTTTCAAGGTTTCTTACTACTGTAAGCGGAAATCAAATTTTCTATAAAGCTATCCTACGTTTAAACCATTGTAAAACTAGCCCTTAGGATCTAAGTAGGTAGTAGTAGCAAATTTTTGTATCGCCCGGGTAACTTTTAAAGCTAGATCTTGTAAAAATCTTTTAAGTTCTATGCGTTTACTTATTTTTAAGTTCCATGTGATTTTAATGTTTATTTAAATCATTAACAGCTTTGTAATAAAATGGTATTTGAAAAAAAATGTAAATACATACCGTTTTATATACTTACCCTTCACAGATTAGACTAATATTTATAAAGAATTTAACTTTTCTCTCAAGAAGCAGTCACCTATGTCCTTCTCCTTTTACTTTATATCTCAGCTAAACTTATTTAAATTTCATCAGACCAGTAATTTCGGAGCTAGTTCAATGCAAACCAACAAACTTTCCATCTTTTATTTCTTTATGTGTGGGTGTAACAAAACTAAGTGATAATACTTTATGGTGTGTATGTGTCCCTTGTATAGAGTTTACTGTGAAAGTAGCAACACTGAAAGAGCAAAATTTTTTTTGTTATTTGTATGGGCAAGCGCCCACGCGTTATGAAAATTTCCATACAAAGGTGAAAAAAAAAATTAACTCTTTCAGCGCTGCTACTTTCACATCGAACTTTACATAGGGGCCTCATACACACCCTAATGTATTATCATTTAGTTTTGTTACACCCTGTATATCCAGGGTATAGGAAGAAAATAAAAAACAAAACATTCAAACCACTTTCTTTATTTCGTGTTCATTGTTTTAATACAACATACAAGTAAATTTATCATCAGATATTATTTATCAATTCTTACGAGCTAACTTAATTATTTGAATAACAAATACTTAAGAGTATTGATGCGCCCAGCTCCCAAACACGGAGGAAGGTTATCGGAGATGCTGTTTAACCCACACTTAAACATATAACAAACATCTTACACCGAAATATGGAATGTGAAACAGATCAATTGGAAATTTTAATAAATTACAGAATCAAAAATACAAAAATAACTCGAGTGTTACGAGGCCCAGTCGCAGATCGAACGTGACACCCGGTACGACGGACGTTCGATCTAAAACTGAAGATCATACAGACAAATAAAATGAAAATTAACTCAGATATATCACTCATAAAATTCATAAAATAATTAAAGAAAACACAAACGCACAAACACACAGTAAACGGTAAAAAATCAACTTCGTAGGAAGATAATACGTGATAACGTAAAACTTACTCAACTACGGCATTTGTACGTAAAAATAATAAAATCGTCATGAAATCCTTATGAGGCTGCTTACAAATGCACATTCATAACTTTAAACTAAAACAAATTATGGAATCGTGGGTGCAACTGAAAATATTTTTGGTTAAACTTAGTCTTTTGGTTCCTTTCCAACAACTATTTTAAACTCAAAGCTAATCATATTCTCCATGAAGTTACATTTAAACGAAACGTCACAATGAAAGATATCTAAAATTACATGAAGTTATTATCTACGGGACAGCGCATGAGACACATTACGAAGCGTCAAAACTTGTGACTAGAGAGAAAAGCGTCGGAGAGCTTCGAGAAAACATAATTAAACGATATTACAAGTACCGTGTCACAATACGTCAGACTCGTTCACGAAACGAGAAACTGGGATCGCGGAACCCGCCGACTCGCGAAGTTCCAGCGAGCGAGTCGACAGTCGTAGCCTCGGCGTACTTATATAACCTACCAATAAAACTAACTTATACACTCACTGACTAGCTTCATAAATAATTTTAATAGTAAAATAAATAGTAAGTTAGAATTTAACGCCGTGAATAAAGCTTAATTTGTTATTGTAATAAATGTAACAGTCGGTAGTAAATAATGTAATAAGTGGGTTTGGCCTTTCGAAGTGTAAGAAGGTGCAGCGAGACGGAAACGGGTGAGTCTGTTTATGCCGGAGAACCTCAGAACTCGCAAATATTATCTAACGTAACGAACACTAAACAACTAAATCATTGGCCACGATTCGTCCGTCGGTTCGTTCGCAAAATTGAGTCGCCTCTCGCGGCGGATGTTCCCGAAACCGAGTGGAGACGAGATCGTGGCAATGATGTTTTACCACACGATATTTTATTTCCTACACAGATATAAACCTTAAGTATCGATTAGCGATCGAGTTCATTATGAAAAAATATATCATTGGAAATATTTTTCAACCTCTCTTCTTAATCTCGTACCATCCAAGAACAATTTTATGCATGTGACAACCGATTTTATAACTACACTTTATCCCTAACAACACTTTGGCAACAAATAGTATTTTATCCTTCAATTTCAACAGCAACGTCAACATTTTTGGAGTCAACATTACCATGTTTATTTACCGTTCGTTCATCGTCTCCAATTACCATCGTCTTTTTAAGAAAGAAGACAAGAAGGTAGCGACAGAGGATGTGTTTATGAAATTGGGTGTTTCATTGTTCAAATAGTTTTAACGTGTCGATAAATGAATTATTGCATGATGTTACTGCACAAAACATTTGTAGATATCTACGTTTTGTATTTATCGGCACGTTTGAAATATTTGGAGTTTTACTTGCCATCCCCTTATCAGATGTTTATTTTCTGTCGGGCCGATGATAAGTCAACGCGATGATGTTATCTTTCGAAATAAAATCACCCAATAGAAGTGGTAATAGTATGCGACGATGCAAGTGTCACACCACCGAATTTGGCTATCAATTTTCAAATAACTCCCCGTACATTCGCATCGTCGGATACTATCGTTGTGATCGTACGGAAACTACCTAGTCATCGAAAACAATTATCAGGATTACAGTTGTCTTTTTTTATATATTTTTTTATTTTCTGTGATCAGTCTTAAAATTGAGTCATACACTCTAAGTAAGAAATGATAAACCCTTAAAATTACCTTAAATCATTGCTAGGCCTGAACTAACACGGATCATGCGTGAGGTTGTGAGGTGACCTGAGTTTAGAATATAACTTTATTGCGAAGGTACGAAAGGCGTACATTGCAGTACATCAGCGACAAGATTACAGCCTCTCTCAGAGATGTCGGCGCAGCAGTGCCGGGTATAGAAGTGCCAGGGGTTCCCTGCGTACACACAGACGTCCAGAGCGGGACTCGCTCATATCACAGGGGGAGCAGCCGCGGAAGCTAGCTTGGGGCGTAGTTTGGTAGTGGCACTACGCGCGGTGTCAGAACGCACCATCCGTACATGAAGAAATAGGGAACAGGTAATATTAACCGTCTAAGGAAAAGGCGCTCCGTAAGTAAGGCTCCCGGGAAAACTAATTACATCGACCTTAACACATACATTATTGGTTTTAGAGTAATCAACATTGAATAGTTCTCATTTTATAATTATCTTAACACTAAAGAGTACAAAAAATAAAGGAAATACGAATATATGAAAAACAACAAGTTATCAGCGCACACCGTCGCATTTCATATAAGAACAACATGATTTTTTCGTTACAGTAACATTAATTATTCCACACTTATTTAGTAGAGATGAGAAAACAGGTCATCTAGACGACGATACCCACCGACTCCACGAAGACCGTCGAGGGACCTCAGAAACGGCGGTCCGGCGCGGGCGGTCCCGGACCGCGGCATCGATACAAATCGATTATCAATACACGATCGTTTCCCTTCGATTATCCTTAATGTATCAAAAATATCTGCTAAAACAGCCCTTTCCATTAGAGAAAACTCGATAGAGTACATTTTGAACAGTCTCGAAGTAACTAATGTAGGTAACAATATCAAAAGTGTTGGGGATATGCAAGAGTCGAAGATCGAAATCAACAATTTATACACGCTAAACGTAGTTAAAGCGATACTATACAGACACTACCGCAACGTCTAACCTATGTACGGGAACTATACGAGTACGAGATAACATTACGACTTACTGTACGTAAACGAACCGAGAAACATAGAGACTTAAGTACAAAATTCAAATCGTGTTTTCATATTTTTATCAAAGGAATAAAACATCCCTTCAAATATAAGGCCACAGCGCAAAATGGTGTTTCAGTAGTAGTATATAATTTACTGAGTTATTTTTTAGTTTAAATAGATGTCATTAATCTAATGACTGGCCTTATATACAGTTGAAGCTCCTCGTGCGAATACAGATTGCATGAAGTCAGTTTGTGTCGAATGCGAATGCCGTGCGAGAGCATTAGTCGAAGTGAAGTTACACAAGTCTTAGGACTACGTTACTCTAGTGTGTAGCGGTGCCGGCCTCGTGCTGCGGCTGCCGCTATACAAACGATACACTCGTAAAAAATATCGGTGACAGACTGTTCAAAGCTCAAAGTGTCTTAACCACTAATCTAACATAGACAATGCGATATCTAAAAATACACACTAAACCGTACGCTAATTAGGATATTAATATAATTTAATTCATCATAAGCATTGTGTCTTAACTTCTGGCAGGATGGCATTAATTAAATGTGTAAAATCGATTTGTGTGTGGACAATTTAAGCATCGTATAACTAATTTATTTTAAAATTTACGTGCATACACATATTAGGTTAACATTTAATCTAGAAGCAAATTTTTGGCGACTAGCTCCAATGAGAAAGATTCCAAATCGTCACCGTCGAGTGGTTCACCGTTTATACGTCAACGAAACCAAATTTGGACTAATTGATAAAGTCTACGTCACCACTACGTGGATGATATGTCCAGTTCCCTCGAGTGCAACATTTCCCTATTAAACCTTTAAATTTCAACATGTGACTTTCCCTCATATTGTCAGTAGGTCGAACGTTATACATAATATTATTGTACACTACCTCACTAACCATTCCCCTCGCGCTCCCAATATTTTATATAATTACAATATTACATTGATATGTCATTAACTACACCATCAAGTGTCTACTCAGTTTCATTTGGAATCTTTCCGGGTATAAAAGTTATATCGTCAACATAAAACACACCTTAAAATTACTTCACACAATTAAATGAGACATGAACTTTACGTGCAATAAATAATGAAATAAATCGCTTCTCGTGTTAGAAGTTCGACGAGGATTAGTATAGTCCATAGCTGTTAATAAAATATCAACTTCACAAAACATGATAGAGAAACGAAAGCACAGAATCACGAGTATACATGATATCATTAGTCCTAAATTTACAGTAAAACCTTTATGCGTAAGCCCCTACATCAAAACTTTTAAAAATTATCGTCACAGAAAATAAATACTATTATTTGCAAACGTTTCAACTAACATAAGCGATAGTAAAATATTTTTATTTATTTTTTACAATAAAATGTATCATAAATTCAAACGTGAGTTAATCAAAACATTCAGCGTAGTAATCTTAGAGGATGGATGGTTTGTGCTCATATGTGCTTTGTTTCTTTCGCCTTAAATTACAACAATCACAATTTGACGATCCGCGAGTAAACGGAAGAGGTATCGCATCGGAACCCTGGCCGGATACGTCGTACTTGCTCCGTTTACCGCCTCGTCCGAGAATTAATTTTTCATATTTAAAACGAACATCAGTCGATAATGTAGTAAAATCATTGCATGCGATCACATACAAGAAAAATATCTCAAAAATTAAGTGAAACACCAACGTTCTGTGCATAATTCACTAAATTATATATCAAATAGCGAATTAATGAAATTCAACAATGATACAACATCGCCGCTTTATATAATTCCTTAGAAGCGATGATACAAAATATCGTAAATCATTTATAAATACAATGACAAAACTTATACAATTCCTGAGCAATTAATCGCGTATGCTATTGAAGTACTTTCAGTGAATACGTTCGTCGAATTACCGAAACTAGTTCCAATCGCAAAACTTATTGACACGATTACATCTACGCACGCCGTATGACGTCACTGAAGGTACTCTTACGAGTAGAACTTGTAACCGAACGGAGTAGCGACAATGATATTTACAAATATCCCAATAATACATTAAAAGTACCGTTATGTTCTATAAAATTCAACGACCCCCTACTAAATAATCAAAGTGACTAAATCGTCAACCACATACATCTGATAATCTAACATTGATACAATATTTTCTACCAGGATGAATACATTAACAGGTGATTCTAATAATTGTTATGATTTTTTTTTCATTTTCAAACAATGTTTTAAGAGTACAGATATCGATATGGTTACTGGCAAATCTTTCAATTCTAATCGTGTCCTATTCCGATATCATCTTTAACAAACCAGAACTTTTGATAACTATACCCAAAATCTCGTCCTAATAACACGGTTTCGATTCTAGACAACATCTTATATAAATTAGACACCTATCGTTGATTCATAATTTCTATTATAAAAATACATGCTTTTGCAATCCGTCCCGTTAATCCACTACCGTCTTGTACATTTCCCGGCACTCCTTAATCCTAGGAAACTTAGCTAACAACGTAGACCTGCTAATATTTACACGAATTTTACACACTTCCTGAAGTTTGTGGCAAATCTAAGGTAACTGTCATGATTAGCTACGAAGCTTGAAATTTCATCAATGATCATTGCAGACTAACAGACCTAACTGAACGTTAACTTCGTTTTAAGAACAAAATATATTAGGCCTTCCCCAGTGTCAGACGTGAGTAATGATCAGAAGCGATATAGACAGGGGCGGGGTGAGAACTGAATTATGAGAGAACAGCAGCATTGACTGAATCTGATTAAAGCCGGGTGAATTATTAATTTTCTGTTTGATCGATCGCCAATTTTATTTGTACTGAATCCTGAAGACGTATGTGAAGTAAATTATAATTTTGGTAAACCTTAATTTTATCCTTAAGAAAATTGCTGAGTACAAAATTATAAACGATTTTGTAACATTAGACTAGTAAGTGTTAGTAAGTAGTAAAATGTTCCCTAGAGTAATTGACTTGGAAATAGTGGTTAGCGTTCTTTTGTAACCTTCAAAGCAGTGCTGCTGTGGAAAGATGAGAATCAGGATCCATTAGGTCCTATTTAAATATATCTACCGTATTGTAGAAAAGTAAAGCTTCCTCGGGATAATTTTACTTACATTTAGAATACAAATAGATCTTACGAGTAGTGTTATAGCCTACATTCATAAGAATATGTAGTTTCGAAGAAGTTTTAGTCGTATGGAAAAGTTTTCGTCGTCTACCGCCGTAGCCACTGAAGGTGTGAACGTAGAAACCCTCGTGCTCGTGCAAGCAAAGAAAAATGTCCTCGTCTGTTTACCATATCTAATGCACTGTGCTAGTAATATTTTATAGGAGCAAATTTAAAGTGCTTGAATTGAACTGTGTAACGATTAATTCTAAAGCAATACTTACAAATCTCATGCCGTCATTTGTTCCCCAACACCAACTGTTTCAAAAGAAGTCTCACAAAAATGCACACACACACACGAGTACCGAATACATATAACACACGCACACTCATAATCTATCTAATATTTGTGCTAAGAAATCATTTAACTTGATATCACTAGAAAAATTATTGAGGGTAGTTTAGAAAGATTAGCATAAGGCACAGACTGTTTAGGCGATGAGAAGATTAATTAGCACAAACGATATTATACTGCGGCATCGGTTCTAACTAATTTAGAAGAACTAAATTAATTAAAAGCGATTCATCGAAAGCTTTATGGAAAAAATAAAATAAAACACACAGTATAACTGCAATGAACTGGTATTATTATAAAAAGCAATTATACAACAAAATAATTCAAAACAAAACGACGTACATTAATTTAAAGAACAATAGTTTATACAAATAATTAAAAAAATATAATAATTATAACAACAAACATCGACAAAATATATTTAAAGACAAAACATGTTTCAATTTATCAGTCCTTTATGATTCAGAAATGCAATTTTAAGAATGAAACGTTTTCCATACAAATTATTAAATTATATTATGCAAAACAAAAAATATTAAAATAATATGAGAAATTAATGCGTAATAATTGAAAAACTTAATTAGCTTTAATTACATTATTAAATAATGGGATATAACTGAAAGTCAGTATTCGAAAAAACGGTACAGAATTACGAAAAAATATAAATGTTGTTAATATTTGCATGTTCTTACATAAAATTTTGATACACTAAAATAGCTACTTAATGTAAATATAATACGTTTATTTTAAGTAGAAGCGTAATTTCAAACAAAACTATTTCATTCGTGGATATCCTATTAAATACCTTACTCTTGAAAATTGTGACGAAAAGTTTGGGCTTCAAAAGATATCTCAGACTTCAAGCATCAAACTATTATAATTGGGTATTTCATTTGTACATTATATCATTCGAAATTAAAGGACTCAATATTATACTTTTATTCCATATCGTAACTGATAATAATTGGTTAGTTTTATTTGCAAGCCTTCTTTCAATAATCGATCTCTGAGATAACTTTGTTCGATGACTGTGATTTCCTATAGTCGCGCATACCTTAGACCATTAAAGCGAATTATTCAAGAAATACCATCACCACGTTGCAAATATCAGAAAAAATAATTCGCTCAAATAAACCTAAGGTACGACAGGAAAATTTTGATTTTGAAAATGAAGTGTATGCGATTCGACAAAAATAATTTCATCTCAGTAGATTAAGTGAAATACAATTCTTCAGCCGATCTAAAGTAAATTTACTAGGAACAGAGCAGTCTATAATATAAATTCATTGGTGATTCATCACTGAAATTTGAATTAGTACTTGGAAGAATATATTCTACTTCACCTAATCTAATGGTAAATGTAATGCGTGATCGAAGACGCGTCGAGATGATGGGCTCGCTATAGGCACTGACGACAGCAAAATTAGAAACGTATATAAGCGTAATTCAAGAACTGTTACAGTCTTTCTTTAAGGTCAGTGTACGTAAAAAGGTAAGATTATCGATTATTCATTATAAACTAGAAGCTGAGTACAACAAAAACAGAGTAATATAACGGATCACTTTCTTTTTCCCAACAGAATCGAAAGTGAAATTAATTTATTACTTCATCAAAATATGGTACATATTTACAATACTAAATATCACTTATTAAATCACAACATGGTCTTATGGCACTCGTTACGCTGGTACTGTAGGGAAGGATCAGTGCGAATAGCTGCGATCATCTTTCGACGCGTTTTCAATGTGTTATAAAATAAAAATAAACATTTATAAACAGGAATATCACCATAATGTAGCGTAACTTAAAGCATAAACTTATCCAGATCAAAATTAAGAGAAGATCGTCGGCCCCTCGTCGAGGGGCTAATCAGATCTCGTAGTTGTCGTAGATTCCAAAAAAATCTAAAAACGCTATTACTACTAAAATCAAAACTAATGAGTCTAACTAAAATAATTCTGCTAATACACTCAAACACACGGGTAATGTAAAAAAATAGTAGCATATAAAAAATAAAGTAAACGTTACACATGCACCGTATAATACTACTGCTACAAAATAAAACTGTTCCGTACAAAAATATCTTACCAGAATAACAAATTGTATAATTATTTTGTATACAGAGCGAAGCTTTAATACTCCAGTAAGCGACCAAACAAATCCGCGCGTTCGCACGTCGCTCTACATCAGCTAAAATCTCAAATAAAAAAATCATAAAAACGCTAGCGAGACGACCATTTCCTAAAGTGCTCTACTAGTTACTACGTGTCCAATTATTATTAAAAATATTCAAATACCTACTTAGTTGTATAAAAAACGAATAACATTATTATAAACCAAAATGATACTAATTGTAAAAAGAAACAACGAAATTGAGGAATTTATGGATCCGTGGGCTCTCAGTGACTAGGCGGTAATGACGTCGAGATGAAAGGAAAATATTTCAACAACTATCCGATTAGGAGGATACGAAATAAAAAATACAACCATCGCTATTAGTAAGTCTAAAATGCTTTATAATACTCAAAGTTTACTTTAGTCAAAAGACCTAACGGAAAATTCTTATGTAACTGACTCAGGTCTATAAAACATTTTTGATCACTCGTCTCCTTGTGATGCCGTAATTTATATTATTTGGTTTTATTACAACAACAGACCTTTCGTTTATTATTACATAAAGGACCTGTCACTGAAGGTGTCTAAAAACGCCGCAGTCAACTTTGTCATTGATAAAACCCCTAACATCACATTTTCCTAAAATTTTGTATCTACATTTAAAGGAGTAGTAACTTAGGATTGTCCATATCAGCTCAATCAATTTAACACTTACCTAATAATAATGTAACAACTTCTTACTTACTTTCATAATCATGGTTTCATCGACACAGAATAAGTGCTAATTAAAAACAGGAAGTGCCATTGTGCCGAAGAATATCTTAAAACTAACAACAATACCGCTCGATGCTCTCTTATTACGATAAAATCACACGCTTAACGCCTAACAATTTTAAGTAATAATAGTTAAAATATTGGTCCAACAAATGGGCTAAATAATACAAACGCCCTTAATATTCATCCCTAATTTAACGACGCGGGATATGAAAAAATATTATTCAATAGTTAAATAAATGAGAAGGATCGAGAACCTTTCGCTTTACTGGATCGAACCGAGGGAATAATCTCTATGCTTTAAATAGTTATTCATATAACAATGTCAATACTACAACTAATCTCATTACAGTTTCGATTGGAAATTATTAATTTAGAGATCTCACGCCGTATGTGTATAGAATTTTCATACATAAATTAACCACATCGAGACAGCCGCACATATCACTCGCACATACAAAATTTAGGAAGTTTAGTTCGTAATCCACGTGTGTCGTCACTTCACTTTTATAAAATGACGTACTCGTAACTAAATGTTTTACACCACAACTGAACTACTTCTTGAAAGAGTTAATTTTGGGCATATATTTTGTCGGTCATTCCGATCTTCTATAGTCCTGGCGGGCGGCTCACATGCCTATAGGCGGAACCTGCACGTAGCGATAGATGTAGAGCCGGTAGTCTTTGCTGGCCAGTACTACGGAGCCGTCGTCCATCAGTGCAACATCGAAACATTGCGCATGTTTTACTTTACTTTCTAGAGCTGACACCAATTGACCATCCTGAGTGAATATTGTCAGGTTAAAGTTGTTATGATTGTCAGCGATTAGAATTTCACCGGCCGCGTTGATACCTACGCCGATGGGATAGTTGGTGACTCCTTCGCCGCCAATTTGGCGTAGATAAATACCTTCGTAATTAAATACTTTCACGCAGTGTGCTCGATTGTCGCTAATAAATATTTCTTGTTTGTCATTGACGACAACGCCATTCGGGAATTCGAGGTGTTTGGAACAACCGAATTTTTGTAAAACGTTGCCAACTTGATCGAAAATAATGACTCTCATAACTTTGCATTCGACGACTACTATACGGCCTTTATTATCAACGGTGACGCCACGAGGATGCTGTAGAATATTGGCGCCGAATTTCCTAACGAATTGACCGTATTGATTATAGATTTGAATTTGGTGTGTAGGAGATCTTTCAGTGACAATGATATCTCCGGAAGTGCGTACAACGGCAACTCTATTTGGGTACAAAAGCTGTCCGTCTCGTTTGCCACATTCACCAAATTGAAATTTGAAACGTCCTTCTTTATCGAATATTTGTATTCTGTGGTTGTTGGTGTCAGCAACAATGATATCGTTTTGAGCGTTTACGGCAACTCCGCTTGGTTCTGTGAATTGACCTTCCATCACGCCGAATTCGCCGAATTTGCAATGATAAATCATTTTTTGACGTTTGATCTGAGACTTCGGTGGGAAAATGGCAGTTGAAATTAATTTATTGGTCAAGTCAAGAATGGGATCAGTGTGTGCTGCTGTTGTCATAGCATATGGATCGGCAGCAGCTGTAGGGAATAGCGAATCGCATCCACCATTGGACCATTTTTCGTAGGAATTTATTCCGTTTAGGTTCATGTCTCCAATCGCAGTAGAGAAAGGTCCCAGTGTACTCGGACTATTGAACCTTTTTGAAATTATATTTGAATCAAAAGGTGAGGTCGATTGGCTTGCATGCCCGAGTAAACCATTTGTATATGGACGATCAAGAACACTATTGAGTCCAGTAGGCAAATGTATGCCACCATTCAAGCTTCCCGAGCTACCATTGACACTACTGCTGCTAGAGGACGATCCACCGTTTAAAAGCGATCCATTTGTTGGTCTGGCAATGGGCGGTTGTTTAGTTGGGCCCACATTTGCCTCAGAGCTTGAACGTACATAACCAAATGTGTTTCGCACACCAACTTGAATTGCCTGATAATTCGAAACAAATTCAAGTTCACACGCAGTCTGTACGCTTTGCTCGGGGTTTGTATTCATTAGTGATTGTAATTTTGTGTCTAGAAGTTTCTTAAACATTAATATTTCGGCAATATTTGCACATTTGGTTAGTCTTTCCACAAAATCGCAGGTTTGGTAAATTTTGTCTACTGTTTCTTGAGCTTTTTGTCCAACTACAGATAGAGCTATTTGTTTTGCAGAAAATACGCTCTCAAGTTCTTTTAGTAATTCCTGTTTGCGCTCTTCCAGCATGGAGCGGTAGAATTGGAAGGTATCGTTTATTTCATTTTGAGCTTTGTGATACTGTACTTGTAGTTTTCCTGCGGCGTGTTCCACAGTTTTCACGACGTGCCTGATTTCGGTAGCACGAGTCTTGGCTTCAGCGACCGTCTGTTGCATCAATTCTAGTTGTTTCGGTCCAACATCAGAAAGGTGTTCATAATCGTGCAGGGCCGCTGGGTGTTCAATTATCGTACATTCCTTGCATACTGGCACAGAACATGTACGACAGTAATATTTTAAAATATCATTTTTGTGCCTCGGACAGAACGCGGTTTTTTCTCCGCTCGTCGTAATCGTAGATCCTAGCATACCCTTGTCGTCTTTTAGCTCCGTGAAAGTCAGCACTCTATGCCCCTCGAAGCAATGCATGAATTGGTGCGCCATGACGCAGTTGGGACACAAGAAATTCGCACAATCAACGCAGCGCGCTACTGCGTCCGATTCCTTTGATTTACAGCCGGTGCACCTAGCCGAGGGCGAGTTCGTTTGGCGGGAAGATGTCAGTAAATCAGCGTCTTGTTCGACTGCAGCAGCGATAACTAGGTTAGTCAGTAGTCCGGGTATACCAGCTGCGGGCAGCTGACTGTCAACTCGGCAAGTCACGCAGGTGACTTTGTCAGGATGTGTCTGTTCTCTCTCCAAGCAACCTCGGCAGAAGGTGTGAAAGCAGTTGAGCACTTTAGGGTCGCTGAACGTTTCACGGCAGAGTGCGCAGACTGTGTCGAGACCGTCGAATTCTCGTAGGTCACATACGGCGGAGTCGCTCGCAGGAGGCGAGGAGCCGCTGAGTGTGAGCGGTGATATGGAGCCTCGCTCCAGCGAACCTATAGAGTTGGCACCGGGCAGCGACTCAAGAGACGGGGTGCGTGAGGCCATCTTCAGGAAACCGGCATCCCTGAAACAAGTTAATTAATGAAATTTTAATCCATTGTTTTAAAAATGTGTAGCATAAAATTTCACTAATGTAATAAAGAAGTTAAAAAATTCAGCTTTAAAAGAGTATTCTAATTTATTATCATTAACGCCGAGTAAGAAATGCATCATGCACATCCATTATTTTATTATAGTACAATGTACAGTCTATTTATCTTCATAAGCCGTTTTTATTTTTACTTTTAAAGAGATTTATTATATTTTAGTACTCATATTATAACGCTATTAAAAAAATGATTTGTCTATTTATAATTTTAATGATGATCAATTTAATCTTAAAATATTTATTTTTTAAATAATTCAAATGCTCTAAATATCATATAACGACGTAAAAATGTTATTTTACTTAAGTAAATATAATAATATTTAAGTATAATAATTGTATCAAATCGTTCATAAATGTAATTGGCAAACCACTATTCACTATCTCAAAGCATTCAACATATCACAATATAGAAGATCAAGTGTTGGATATTGAAAATCGGCCTCCAAAAGGTAATAATGGTCGAGCATTGAATATGACGTTATATCAATTTTATAACACGAATGCACTTTGAAGGGTTTGGTAGCCATGGCAACGCGTGGGGCGTCTCGTAAGGGGATACTGAATTAGGGTGAGGGTGGATATTTTGGTTTTGTTTGGTATTAGGGGAGACATTTGCGAGGTGAACGCTCTGTTCGATGCGTTTCTCGAATATTCTATTTCCAATATCGACAGACGCTGGATATTATCAACAAATTCTTTCGGTAAAGTACACATCTTGTTAGGCTAAATAATATATATTATTTTCCAATAATATTAGAAAAAAAACACACACAGAAGTAACAGATGTTTATAATGTTAATCGAAGTCAAAGCTTTATTTTTTATTTTCTTATTTTTTAGGGTGCATAAAAAGCTCTTAAGTAACTTTGGATGATTTTTACGAGGATTAAGCCGCTAATATTATTATTATTAATATTGCAGTACGTGTCAAGGATCTAAAAGTTTTGTTAATTCGTTCCAGTAGCTAGTGTTAATTTTTTCTTTCATTCGAAATATCCGTCGCCGAGTCACGAAGTAATTAAAAGACAATATAGGTGCGCCAGCATAGTATTACATAACCAAATTGACGGGGGACACGAGGAGTCCGAACGCCAAACAATACATCACTGGAGGCCTATCCGTCTAGCGCTAGATACGTTGCAAGTTTGCAACCTACATCACCCAGGGCTGTCACACTTGTTACCGCAAAGTTTTAGGTGACAATTCCCAAAATTTCTATTTACTCGTGTTTGTTGTCATTTCAAAATCCTTACATCCGAATAGGTATTAAAGTTTTTGTTTTGGCACAAAACGAAGATTTAATCAAAGCAACTTTCCGGTACACAAGTGTTAAACAGAAACAAAATAACCTTTTGTTTTAGGTAAACATCTGCCGATACACAATTGCCAACTCATTAAAAAGTCCCTACATACAATACAGAAAACTTGTTAAGAAAAGTTTCACCCTAGTTTAATAAAGACATTCTTATTTCTCGTTGCTAAGTTTCTTTGTAAATGCGATTAACTTTCGAGCGAAGAAATTGTGTCTACTGAATATAAAGGCCTAATAAACATTTGTTTCACGAATAACATGTGTACAGCCAGATTAGCTACTAACAAGTAACATTAACTAAATAATAAATTGCTTTGCGATAATTGCGCGATAGACCATTTTCCTAATTACATAATTCCAGTTATATAGTTATTGTAAGCGTCAAACGAAAGGAAAATTTAAATAGAATAAAAGAATCGCCGAGTCCTTAAGCTGGGTTATGTGTACTCTGCTAAAAAGGCAGATTAATAGGTCGCAATAAAGTATATAAATGGTTCGGAGTAAACAACGAGAGCATTCACACTAGTGGACACGAGATTACTGGCGGTGATAAAGCAATCTAATATAACATTTGTGATATAACGACTCCCATATGGGGTGTCAGCCGCAAAGTAAGCAGACGTTGCGCAATTCATACTAAATACTCTTTATATACAGAGAACATTTTAATATCATTGGATAATCTTAAAAGATTAATCGTAATGAAAATTCGTAAAAGCTCTCAACGTATTATGAAAATAATATAAAGATTTATCAATTTTATTCTTATTTGTAGTCGTTATGGGTAGGTAATGTATTTATTATTATAACTTCGTGTGTTTCTTTTAGGTATTATAGTGTTCAGTAGGTATTATCTTTATTAAATCAGTAGAGTAGCTTAACTCCACTGATTAATTTCACATTAAGCATCCTCTTCTTAGGTTTTGCTATAATTTGAAATAATAAGCAATTAAAAAGTTAAAATCTTAACTTTTTTTAAATTAAGTGGCGTTTGGCAGCCCTATATTTACAATCCAAGTGATGGATGCAAACTCCGCAATACATTAGAGCGGCGTGACGGCTCGATCGCTGGCTGTGTGCGAAATGACGTACCGACTGCCACGGGGACCTTAAAAGCCAACTACATTCATCATATTATGTAAAAACAGGGTGTGACACTACCCAAACGATTTAAAATAGGGAACAAAAAGGAAGGCGAAAAAATCCGTCTGCTCCATGGTGAAACAAAAATGAATTAATATAGTGAAACAAAAAATTCTCTACAATAGTAGGTTTCTGTTGTACGAGTAAGATGGTAGTTTTACAGGTAATTTACACGTAACCTATGCTTTTTTTCTCCAAACATAATTTTATCAATATACTAAATCAATAATCCGAGTTCTATGAACATTGATATCTTAGGTGGACTTAGTTTGGAGCATATTGCGGATGTATTACATTAGGCTGTCGTGTGACATCGGAATGGAGAATCACTACGAATTAGATTCAAACCGACGACACACTGCCCTCAGCGATGACGAACAAAGAACAAACGTTGTTTGTCCAACGTTACAAACAAACATGGGATAAAAATATATTTGCTATCGAATCGATGTACGAGTATTTTAATAGCAATGTTTTGTTATAATGAAATTAACTTTGTATGTTTTTTCTTCAACTTGTTTTTTAAACAGCTAATTATTTTCTTATTTTCTTCCTAATTACATACATACATGTATTGATACCAACAACAGTAATTTTAGTATACCATTTACTTTTAACGTCAAATGACATGATACCTCGCTATACATTTTATACAAAATAACAGCCGCTAGCGAGTCAGTAATGGGTAAAGCACATGAAAAATTAACGACAGCTCACATTAGCGACAAGCAAAATGAATAATAACTGATGTGTTTGCCGTTCCAAACACATTTATGTAGTCATTAGATAAACAGCGGGCTGTATCTAGAGACATAGTATGTATTATGGCTGAAGACCGCATAATAAATCGTTCCGCAGACAAAGCCTGGCGCTCGGAATAGCTAATGGCCATTAGATAGCGCAGGCTATTATCAACGCAATATTCATTATCACTAAGGACTATCTTCGCGTAAAATAATTGCCCTGATGGCGATTATTGTTAGTGCATTGTTCGTCTTTCGTAACTTATTTGATTGTTTCGTTGAGGTTGGACCGCAGTGTCTGTTGACAATAATATAATCTAAAAAAGCTTAAAATTTAATAAAATGAGATGTATTTAGAAAGACCTGCGTATTACGTCTAAGTGAAGTAGGTAGTAGGTAGAGTAATGTAGAAACACTTAGTAATAGGCTCCCAATTCTCAAAATAAGTGGTCGAAATATAAGACGTTATTAACGGGTGCCTTTTTAAAGATTTGGGAGTTCGAATGCGTCCTGGAATCCTATAATTAAGTATTGTCAGTTAACAATGGGACGTAATTTTTTGGTTTTCCTCCGCAATTTAAATGTCAATAATTCGTCGCTTAAAAAGTCATCCCACGTCCTATTGTTTGAGTAACACGATTTCTCGGGTGAGTAATGAAACGGTAGGGGAAACTCCAATTTGTGTAGAACATTTGATTCGGCGGGCGACCGACAATTGGCGAATTGAGCGCCATTGTTGCCAGGCCTTCCAGAACATTCGCCCGGACTGGAAACGGCCCTAAGGTACAGGTGCCATTGTATCGTACACACTTTGTAAGGGGTCTTTTCCAACAATCCTACTAAGAAAGTTATCGCAACAGAGTGAATATGTGATCAATTTTTATCCCAAAATTAGGAACCAATAGTCTTCGTAACAGTTTAATCGATGTAGAATTATATTTGACTGAATAGGTGACGATTAAACGAAACGAACGAACCGCTCAAATAAAATCGTTGTTTACTTTTAAAATTTAAAAACAAGCGTAGATCCGCCCGGAGAATCCAGACCGTGTTAACAGAACTCCTTGGGGACCACAAATTAAACTTGCAAAAACTTCCCACTGTTAGCACTTCCAGAATAGTAATTTCTTCGTCCAATAGTTGATCTATTGGGACCCTATTAATTGGAATCGGGCCGAAGCAGATAACAGAAACCCAAAAGGTTTTCACGATGTTGTAAATCGGGTCGGTCGCGAGCATATCTGACACGTAACACCCGCGGGATAAGGCGCAATATTGTTTGGGAGGAAACCGCCACAATTGAAATAGCAGAGAATTTCAGGAGCATTTCGGCTTTGAATTGTGGTCATGCGATGGGCATAAGGATGTGAGGTTATTTTCGGCTAGCGTGTATTCATTTCGTGTCATTATTTCTGTGTAACCCAGTGGAAGTAGTTTGGGTATAAAATTACACTAAAATGAGTCTCATTTTCGTAATCAACCTTAGGTAATTTTAAGTCTAGTATTTTTTATTTTATTAACGTTAAATTGCCTACCTACGTTCAAATCTTCAATCACCAGTTCATCACAAATCATTAGGGTCATGGAGACTATTCGAAATACAAATTACTCGTTTTCATGACTACATCATAATATCAAAATAGAAGATTAATCGCAGAAATATAAACTATTTTACTCGGAAAATAGTTCGTGTAGGTGGAAATTAACGAACAAGAGGTAAAATAATCCATCACCTTTCACCTCACTAATTAGTAACACGATATTTTGAAAGTACACGCATCTAAATATACCTCCACTATTCTGAGAATAGAATTCTTTTTCACCCACAGGCCACACCACGTGCCTCACCTTACACTACACCCGCACAAATACGCAAATACGATACAAATTACATTCGTCGAACTATGTTTTAGGCAGGATTCGGTACTACTAATTGAAAAAATACTGTGTCCGAGTGATGTCATATAATTATTATAGGCTTTCTCGACAAAAAAATTATTGCCTACAAAAACCTCCACACATATTCCTAGCAGGAAATGTTTAAAGAACCGAAAATTTCCCGTGCAAATAAAAGCATCGCGGAATTAACAGTCGTATATAGATTCAGTCGAAACATAACATTCGAGCTACGTTTACAAACATCTATAATTACGTTCCATTTTCAAACGTTCCGTGTTAACGTAATTTAAAAATAGACGTGAAATTCATGAGAATTGCGGACATGAACATATTTTTCAGCGGCAACACCGTACACGGCCGAGTATTTTCCGCCGGCAACATCGCGCACGTCACGTTTGAAAATGTAATTTCAATTTGATTTATACCGGTATTATCTGTGCGGTGCGACTGGAAGTTGAGTGGTCTTTAGAGCGAGTGCGTTCGTACGTTGTGTGAATTTTCATATCATTTTCCTCTCCGCGCCTTTGTTCCTCCGTCGAGTATTTAGTAGCCTTGGGACGGTTAAGAGGATTGGTTACTTTGCAACTTTACTGTCGTTAGATTTTGCGACCCCCCACCTCATTAGGTGAAATTTACATTTCAGCGCATTAAACGAGATCCTGCCATATTTCAGTCGCGCCGCAGCTCGCGATTAATTTTTAAGAAAACTTCCCCTAAACTCTGTCAAGATTAAAAATTTTGTTTGGGGGAATTGCCTGCCATCAAAATATATACCTCAACTTGGTAGCGGATTATTTTGAGATTCTTTATTAGACGCAAAAGGGGCGAAATAATAGGGGTGGAGCGTGTCATTTTCTTAAAATTTATTACCCCACCAGTTGCAGGTTTACTGCCATATTTCTTCCTATGCGTTAGATTAAAAATGAAGTCTGGCGCAACTTACTTTGTATTTCTTACATTTTATTAATATAGACGACATAAGAAGCCCTCGAAGGCTGCGAATAAAATACATAATAGATAATAATAAATTTACATATACGAGACATTATGTTTGTAGCGAGACAAAATATGTTACATAGAACGACAAAATATGAAAGTTGTCCAATAATGTTCATGTAAATCTCTCAACGCATAAATAATGTATGAAACAAGATTCGGGACGCTTCTTCATATTCCGAGGATTTTTATAAACGAAATTAGCTGTCGCTTTGACTGCAATAACGTACGCTGCAGATTTATATTAAAATGATAAAATACTGTTCAGAACAGAAGTTGCTGATATTAATATGGTTGGTCCTGAACACAAGTTTTTGATATTATTAAAGACATGTAAGGAGTGTGTGATAATACTGTGGATGCCTATTATAAATATTATTATCATGTCACAATTCTAGATGCATTCACAAAGAATTGAGTGCAAAAATGCTATCTGGTCGCAGTCACCAACCTAACCTAGACAACCTTACATTTTTTTTTACAAGCACACAATTTTGAACATTTACTAAAAAGTTTTGTAGTGAATAAAAGTTGCAATGAGTTCTTAGTTCGGAACATGCATAGCGTGGAATAATGTGCCTCCAGCTCCCATAAAACAGTGGTAAAATTAGCGAAATTTTCATTAAAATATCATGCAATCGGATGTTAAATAATTAATTCGGTCGGTGCCAGGCACGGCGCGGTGGCATGTCACATTAAGCTCACGAAGCTCCTCCAGTGTACCACTTTTTATTATAACGCAAATACTGTCACATAACTACACTTTCGAGTGGATTATACAGCGTGAATTTGCTCTAGAACTGCAGATATGATTTCAAAAAGTGTTCACAATATCAAACATAAACAATATGTTTCTACTGCTACTTTAACATCATAACAGCTATACTAAAAACAAAATAACGAGGCACAAAATTAATTTCGAATCAATTATGAAGTTTTACGCCTTCGCCGATTTGTCTCCACAAATAGAAATTGAGCCCTCAACATGATCGCTTTGGTATCCGTGTATTTTGTCCGGTTACTGTGTATTCAGCGTGTGTGGGGGTGTTTATGACGAGCGGACGGACACATGCAAATCATCCGAGGTGTCCAATTGTCAGCTAATTGTCAAATCACTCTTACCGCAATTACCTACACTGCAAACGCGATATTTTTGTGATTTTGTAATTGATTTTTTAAATAGCTAAAAAAATTAACCCATGGACAGTTTAGTCACGCTTGTGTCTTCTAGTGATTCTAGGTGGCTTAGTTGACGAAACAATGACTTGTTTCAACTTTCAAGTCAGTTTTCTCTGAAGCCGTGTATCCGGTCTAGCCTTTTATAATGCCGGAGCAGGGATCTCAAGATTTTTTGGTAGGTACTAAAGTTTTTCCACTGCAGCTCCGAAGTTACACTTTAATATATGTTTAAGATATGTTTTAGATCGCTTGTTTTCTATGAGAGGCCGGGCCGGCGTCTCATAGAAAACAAGAAATGGAACAGCAAGAAATGGAAAGGGCGTAAGCGACAAAACATGACAAACAGACCGTAGGACGTATGAAGCGAGCAGTGATGATGAGTAATGATGATAAGGACGAGGTCAAAATAAACAATGTTCGAGTAAACGTACATAGACTGAAAGGCATACGGCAGTGATAAATTGTTGCTAAGAACCGGCTCTAATTAAACTGCGCTCCGAAAGGAAAGGATTATCCGCAGAACCGACTTTTTAATGTATTTAATAGTATTTACAGAGAAAATCCACGTTTGGGGCGGGGAGAGATTACTTCGATAAGAAAGATCGATACCCATTATCCATTTAATGAGATGTTACTATGTTATTACAACATCTTAATCATGGTAAAACACGAGTTTCGCGCAGGAAATGTTCGGATACAACAAAAAATCCGCTTCGGCTTAAGAACTCCCTAAGTTATAATAACTTCACCGAGGATAATATATTTTCGGCGCTATCTTGTTTGCAATCCATTTAAGTTACATACAACATAAATAAGCTAACTCGAGCGGGTATTATATTCATTACCACGGTAATGTGGGTAGAATCAATACAGAATACGCTCATTAAAATAGAAGAATCTATAGACTATTGCCAACTATTGCCGTTAGATGCTCTTGCTAATTAAAGAAAGTTATTTGTTTTTAATACACGAGAGCTTTAGCAGCAAATTAGTCCTTACAAGTTTCTCTTTCTTTTCTTCTTTTCTTTTTTTCTTGATTTAAATGAAAATAACAAATTAAAAAGTAAAAACCTATCAAATTAATGTGCCATTCTTATTTATTATTGGTATCGAAATATTATATATGAATATCGCAATTCAAGCTGGTAGATTACTTTTTTGATTTCTGGTAGTAAAAGATAAGACATAATATGAATAATTTTGATGTCTATACGTAATATTAAAGCTGCCAGGGCTGAAGGCTGAACATAATAATACCTAGTTGTAGCAACATGTTATAAAGGGTAAAAACAAACATAATATGAAAATTTATGGGCGGTACTCGCGAAGTTTCGATATAAACTGACGAGGCACAGATTCATAAATTGAACTAATTTCCAACAGTTTTCGACCCGATAAACAATTCAGTCCGTTGTATAATTTTGCAACCTTAAAATTTAAATATTAAATTAGCGCCTAATTTCTCGATGTAGTTATAAAAGCATTTAATGTTAGAGCTTTAGTTTTCATTAGGTAAGTTAGAAAAATACTAAGAAACCCCAGCATTGCCATGGTCAAAATTGCGTACTTTACTGATTTTATAAAAACCTTACGTATACATTCGTGCCGATATTGTATTGGAATAAATACCGTCATTAAACATAAATATATAATTTATTACTATAATACATATATTCATTGAAAATTCGGTCCTGCACTAATAATATTTCAAGGGCCAGGTTATTGAAATATATAATTGAACAAATACGATTAATTGGAAAAGATAAGCGCTGAGGATCTCGACGACATCGTCAGATTCGCAAATTATCACCGACGCTGTTTTCCCAGTATTAATGAGGGGTTAGGTCTATTCAATATAATATTTGTCATCAGAGTGAAATATCTACTATTTATTTAAATATATTTTATGACATATCACAAAAATCTTAAAAACTTTTGCTATAAACTTTTGGCTTTTTGGTCATAGATTTTAAAATAAACATGTACAATATTAAATTATTATTATGACATGATGTATTCTTTTTCGACAAGCATTTGTTTGCGCTGAACGCCCAAATGTTGTGTATGTAGGCTCGCGTGTAGACATAGTATTTAGTTTCTAGAAAATAAGGGTTTATACAACGTATAGTTTACCTTGGCCATTTGGACATTGTTCATAATTAGGTTTCTTGGACTTCGGCTCAACTTACCTGAAAACAAAAAAAATCAGACGTTAAATTTTATACAAACAGCGTCATAAAATTCAAAATACCAGATTTCGGAACGTTGCACCATTCCAGCAACTTAAAATTCAAGTCGCGAACCGAATTAAAAAAGGTAAAAATTCCTGAAAGTCTTGAACAACCAACCAGCTTGAACCCATTAGACGCACAAAATATATAAAGTTACGTTGTAATGATAAAAGATATTTAATTCTAAGCATAAAATTAGGTCCACATTAACAACTAAATTGCTAATAAAAGGGTCTAAAAAGGTTATGAAAAGCTTCGCATTTACTGCCCTTTTGCATGAGCTTTTCTCCGAAATACCCTCAATGTGAAAAGCGATGATAAAATTTAGACGTTAAGCATAATCAAGATGTAAAGTTACTTCATCTCCTTTATATCTTTATTCTCAACCGAACCTTTTAAATTCAGTAAGATGTAGTTTGTTTAATCTTCAGAGTTGTGGCAAGCAGTTTATACTGAAAACATGAGATAAAAGATATTAACATATTTATTTAAATATCAAACCCCATGTCTACGTTTCAAAAGGCTTTGCACTAGCCAATTTGATAGGATTTGAGTCGACCACCAAAGGATTCTTTTCGTTCAAACCTTTAAGTCGTCACTGAATTATACTTTAAGATATGCCCATATTATGAGACATAACTATGAAAGAATTATATTTTCAGAGGCGTGCGTTAGTAGGTACAGTAGGTACTATAGAATATAGATGTGCAGATACCACAATATGTCACAACTCACGACATATTATTATTATAATTTTTAAGTGGTCTATCCCGAACCGTGTCCCACAATCACGTCACACTATTCTGGCCGCACCCTTACATATTTATCTAATATCCATACTTTAAGAGCTTTTTTGGGTTCCGTAGTCAACAAGGAACCCTTATAGTTTCGGTCTGTCCGTCCGTCTGTCTGTTCGCGGTTTTGCTCAGAGACTATAAAACCTACTTAGCTGTAATTCGGCATGAATGCACATCTTAATGATGCCGAAAAAATGGTATAATAAATCTTTGAAAAAAAAATTTGATTTACGGTAACTCCCCTACACATCAATGCGGGGGTGATTTTTTTTTCGCGTCCACCCCACCTTGTGGGGTGTCGTTGGATAGGTTTTTTAAAAATATTACGAGTATTTAAAGATCATTTTACGATTTAAGGATCCATTTGTGAAATATTGAAGTTTTAAAGTGGAAAAAATCGTTAAGAGTCCAGTGTCCCCCCTTCTACCAGCTAAACGGTTGCTTCTGGAAATGTGAAAAAATTCACGGGAGTAGGAAATATGCTGAATTTAAAAGGAAAACTGTCACGACTAAATAGACTTCATAAGTTATTGAGTAATAGTCAATCAACTAAAAAAAAATGTATTCGTAGAAGTACAAAGGAACTTTTCGTTCAAACGAAAGTTTAACGAAAAACGAAAGTGTAACTGAGATAATGTTGTTAGTAGTGTAAAACACGTTATAAATGTGCATTCATTGACCATACAAAAATTATCAATAACTAGCGGTACTACGGAACCCTATATTGCGCGTAGCACGGCACGCACTTGGCCGGTTTTAATTGTAAATTTGACCTGTATAAAAAGTTTCACGATTAGAGATGTGCCGACTATCGCCGACTAGTCGGTAAACGGAGCGGCTATTTGAGTGGCCGGATAGTCGGCTGACTATCCGGCCACTTTTGTAGTCGGCGAATAGTCGGCAAAAAGCGCCGACTATCCGGTTTTTTATTATTTTACTATTATTGATATTACATTAAAGAAAAACCTTGACTATTTTGAAATTGAGTGATTTTTTTCTGAAATAACTCGCTTGTAAAGAAATATCTATGACATTTATTAAATAAAATTTGTATCTTAAATACCAAACAGAACATCATGTAATATCTTCTTAATTCTAAACATTTATAATAAAAAAAATACGTTTTTTATATTAATATTATTTATTTATAATATTATTATAATAGTATTTATAATAATAAAATAATTCGCATACGACTACGTACTACTACCCGCATTGCCGTGCATCGTCTAATAACTGAAAGGTTGTTAGACGATGCACAGCATTGCGGGTGGCGTTAGGTTTATTTTCGTTTCGGGCTCAATGTCCGCAAAAAAACTATGCAATAGCTTTAAATTTATTTTTATTTAAATAAAATACTCGGATTTTCAACGAATCAGCAGTAACCGAAGCGTTACGGAAACATCCGAAACCATGATCGGCTTGGTCGACTAGTCGGCCGATTAGTCGGCTTCTTTGCAACCGACTAATCGGCTAGTCGGCTAGTCGGCCAAAGTCATGATCGGAACATCTCTATTCACGATAATATAAACCGTACCTATAAAAATATTCCCATTACTTTTTAACACCTTCGGGTCCCCTGGTACTAGATAATGACTCTTTCGGGCCGCAGTGCCCTGCTTTATTAAAAGGGAAAATATTTTTATGCTTAATTTACTCCAGCCATTTCATTAATTTTTATGCTTAATAATAAAATCTCCATTCCTTTGAAATTAGGATCCAACAAAAAGTGGTTATTTAAATCAGAAAATTAGGAGTCGGTAGAAATATGATCTTTTGCATTTTGGCAGCTTCGAAAATTAAAAATGAGGAGAAAATTTATCTCCTCCAGACGGAGCGGCTATTTGAGAGGCTTTCGAAATTAAGCAAATTTTCAGACGGATAAAACGAGAAGATATTTCGGAATCGGGCACAAATTAGCAGGACAAGTACCAGTAAATAGCCGGCCGGCGTCCACTCTACGAATGGAATCTTATTCCAGTTGTTGAGACTTTTTATCGCCCCACGTAAACGATATTTGGCCGTGACACTTTCGTTAGCGAAAAACGTGCAAGACGTAGGAACTATAGTTTAACGTCCAATATCCGTTCTATCAGTGGAGGCCGGAAACAGCTGGCGAACGTCATTTAAGGGCGGCTTATTCGAAATTCACGTTTCTGGATGTATAAATTTTTAAAGAAAGCGTCATTAAAAAAAAACTGAAAAATACATACATGTATAGATACATATTTTAACTAGTGACTTTTTTAGTTAGAAACACAATACAGATAATTTTACTCGATAAAAAAAATCCGAAACAACGTCGACTTGAAAAACATTTTGAGTTTTATAGGGACCCAATCAAAAAATAATTTTGACAGTTCTATTACTATTAAAATTTTACAGGGTATTCATTGGATAAATGTTTAGTTATAATATTTTTCGATTCAATATCAACGAGAAATACGGCTTGCGCGCACCACGCCTGACGCCACGTCGCATCAGTGTCCATCAAACAGCGCTAAACACTTGCGCGGCGGGATAACATGCCCTTAACGTCATTTATATGGCAAAGTAAGCAACCTGCGATTCGCACGCGCTACGCATTTGTCGAGAACGTGTTCACAAACGGGCACATCTTTCGTAGAGGAGGCACAGGATTCTAAGCTTCAAATATATCAAAAAAAAAAATATAACAGAGGCTATAATATGTTATTCTTAAATCGCGGAATTCTGTCTGTAGCGGTCATTGACTCCCTGTCAAAAAACTTGTCATTTTTATACAAACAGCAATTGATAATAAAGTGACAGATCTTTCTAGTCTAAGGGCGATATCGTATTTAGCATACACGATGTGAACACAGTATGAATTATATCACTTCAAACTCATAAATAGTTGGAGATTATCATACGAAGAGTTGGAGATTATTATACGTGACCAAGACGTTTTCCGATGAAAATATAATAGTCTGTGTAGAAAATATTGTAGTCTTTACAATAATTCAATTTAATTCTTAAGTTAACAGAATGCAGTGTGTATTTTTCACATAGCTCCTAGACTAGAAAGGTCAATGACCGCTGGTGCCACCTTAAATTGTCCTGACTATAGTAACATTGGTAAACCGCACTAGAATTATTGTAGCTGAGAGTTGAATATTTTATACAGAACCAAAAAGGTTTACTTCATAGTTCATACCACATCAACACTACCTTTTTAATACTTTTAATGTATAATTAAAACGTATTTTTTCTAATGTAATCCGTGAAAAACAATTTTATAAAAGCGCATTCACAAGATCCGAGTCACTGTGTGATGTAAAACTTGAAACAATGTAAACAATGCCAGCATGAGGCGGCCGACACATTTCTATTATAAAAATATTACAGCTCTGAGTTATGATGCCTACATATTTGTGTGATATACATTTACATCCATACTAATATTATTTTGAAATGGTTCTGTCTGTTACGGTTTGACGGGACACGAATATATCTAATACGATAGCTTTTGTTCAGAAAAAAGCTACGGTTTCCGCGCTATATAGACTTAACTTTTGTAGAGAAGTCATACATTTTAAAAGTACAACACGTACATGTTCTTCAAGTCAGTAATTTAGTACACAATATACCCGAGAGGAGTTCCAACAAGTTTGTTGTTTAATTAAAGTGATAACTTATCACTTTAATTAAACAACGAACTTACTGATAACAAATTCCGTAATTCGCGATTCCGCAAAGTCGAGTAATATTTTAATCGCGACAAAGTTCGTCGTCAGCACGCGAGCGGAACACGCGCAACAAAAAATTCACATCGCCAACTTTATAATTCCTAATTACAAACTTCCATTACGTATTACTGCCTACCGCGTGTATGTAAATCATGTATTAGTCGCAATTAAAAAAATACAATGACTCCATGTTTAGCAGCTTTATATAATAATATGTTTACTTATTAAAATATAGGCGTAGACATTACATAATCGATTTTTCTTGAATGTAAGTCGTTGTATATGAAAGCAACAAGTTAACAAGCTGAATTTCAAACAAGTACGTATTGTAGTCCAGTCATTTCCACTTCATTCATTATCCGAACGAATCTAAAACCCAGTCAGCTTTATTCGGTATTCGACTTCATTAGTCGTGTTTTGAGTCGGTCGGTTATTAATCTGTTTGTTATGCAACTTCGCTCGTTATAAGGGAACGTTCAGATGGGCGCGTGTTCTACGCGTGCTCTGCGCGTGGTCTGCTTGGTGCGCTTGGGAAAAATCGCACGCGGCACGCGCGCGGATTCAGCGCAGATTTGGCGCGTGCCGCGCGCGTGTTTTCCCAAACGCTACAGCAGAACACGCGTAGAACACGCGCAGATTACGCGCACGTCCGAACGCGCCCTAACTATCGCAATAGGGAGTAGTGTGGCGTGCGGTACGTCGGCGCTGGGGCCGTACCACGAAACCGTTTTGAGACTCAAACAATCGTACGAGAATGCCGGGTCCTACTCTAACAAACGTGAAATGACATTGTTTGAGTAGGACGCGGTATTCTCGTTCGATTGTTTGAGTCTCAAAACGGTTTCGTAGGCCTACTGATTTAAAGCTCGGAGCGGCCCGTTCGCAGTTATTAAGGAGTTTTAATATTTAATGCAAAGGGAAACTATGAATTGATTCCGACATTATAAACGAAGTTATATAAAACACAGTTTGCCTAACGGACTTGTAAACTTACCCCAGCAATTGTAAGGATGTTCGGAACAATGGAGCCGGGAGTAAAATTGTGTTGTTTTGTTTATGTAATTTTTAAACTTTATTGCGTAAGGCTCTTAATTTAATTGTTTCATTCAAAGTAAAAATTACATACTACGAACTATATATTTACTTATTGTGCAACTTTAAATGTAATACCAATAACTCTCCTCCTTTGAAATACTCAACTTTTTACGTTTGCTAAAAATTACCATATTTTTATGAAAATAATTCATAAAAGTTAGTGTCGCCAACACGCCAGCGCATTAAACTATACCAATTTGGTTTATACTGTATAAACGAAACTAAAAATGAACTTCAAAATTTTAAATGTAAGCGTCAGATGAAGCGGACTAAATCGTACTGCGAGTTGCGACTCGTGTATAGCTTCATTAGTCATTACCCGCCGACTTCGGACCGTATAACCGGCGGCGCCGTGTCGCGCGGCGATGGACTTTTATTTAAAATTTAAATGAAAAACTTCACAAGCTCAAAAACATTTTATGCTATGCCTTTTACAATGATTAGGTTTGTTAAACGCCCCGCGGGCGAAGTTAACGTGAAATATATTTCATGGCGAACTTTTATTAAATATTTTTCTAGATCGGTATGTTTTGGAGAATTCACTAGCGCGAGTCGATAGAGTTCAACGAAGTCGAACGTCGACGAACTAGTTTACTCGAAAATTTTGAAATTATTTAAATTCGGGTTCGAGTGCTTTTAAACGTTCACAGTACATTAGCGTCGAAATTGCAATAAGTTGAGTGCATTGCGTGTTTCCACAGCTGCATTGCAGTACATCGCTCGCCCGGCGCCCGGGCCGACCGGCCGACCGGGTAGCACCGCGCCGTCCACTGGGATACATTGGATCTCTTTTGTTGCTCGAAAGCGAAACCCAATTTGGGATTGAAGAACTCTAAAATACATTTTATGAATCCTAAACAAAGCTATCTAAACTGTAAGCACAGACGCTAACGAAATAAAGCTGCAGCAGAACAAAGCTTTCGGATATAGGTAAATTAATACATTTGTTATCTATATAACATGGTATCGGAAATACATAGGTACCTACATGAGATTTTATATTAACTCCACACACATAACGTCCGCGGTACGACACATTGCAAACTTTGCCCCGCCCATTAAGCATGGGCATGGAAAAGGTATGCCCTTTTCCATGTGTTCGTTAAAAAAAACATAATCCAAACGTGGTGAGATAATCGCAGCGTGCGAATCACATCTGCATCGGGTCCCCGGAGTGCGGAGTTCCACTGTCAAAGTATTAATGGATTTGATTTATCACTCCGTCGATACGCGAACAGTCGGTTTTACGACTTCTACCTGGCAACATCGCCAGTGCCAGTCGAAACCAGCTGGTGTCGCAAATTAACTGTCAAAAAATTGAATTCCATTCATCATCGATCGTCATTAATTATTACCACCATCGGCTTAAGCTGCCACATTTCGCGAGACATCGAAAACAAATTCAGAACGGTAAAATTTTATGTAGGTAAGTCTCCTACCAATTAACTACGTGTAATACGAGAGACGTGATAGTTCGTCTGAGGTTTAATAGGGGCGAGTTTTAACTTTACGTTAGGGTTGGCACTTGTCTATTCTCGTTAACGGCCCGTGAGGTCGTTACGTTGACCATAAAAATGATATAAGAATGCGACGCCTCTGATGTACGAGCCTCGTCCACCGTATAACACACTGGCTGTACATGGGCTGCACTGTGCACATAGAATTCACTACTTTTGAATTTTTTCCCTTTCCGAAACAACAAATTAGGCGAATAAATTTTGTCGGGACCCGGCATGAGCACCCTCAATGATATACTCAGGTCGAGTTGCAGGTGCGTTTTACTTCGAGATACACATTGTGTCGGGCACTAATTTATTATTACAATCGAGTGGAAGTTCGCCCGTTACATTTAGCATAAATTCGAGAAGTTTCGCGCCGTAATATCGTTAATATCGTGCGTTGTGTTGTAATATCGTAAATATCAAATGTAACATCGTGTGGAAGTTGAGAATTATTAAATTAAATAATTTCGAATGGATACACCGACGATCATGCCGCTGCGAATATTGTTTCCATTTTATGGACCGTTTCGGAGTTGTCGCTTTAATATCACTTTTATTCGGAGCTACATTTATTTTAATCAAGGTTCTGTCATATTATGTATCATTTAGGAAGGTGAAAACACGTTAAATTTTATAATATTTGATAGCTGACATATGACATATTATTTTCATCAAATTTCATTAATTTTAACCAGTTTACAAAAAGAATTATATACAAAAATTTAAATAACGTTTATACGACGGCTAGCTCCAGGATTCGATCTTTATATTTCTCGTAGAATTTATAGCTGGCTACTTAGATAAAAGTTGAAAGGCGAAATCCACGCGAATGGCGCTCTTATCTCAAATATTTACAGCGCCTGTCCGTTCGCGTCGCTATCCAGATACGAACGGATTTGAACAATTGAAACTATATCACTGGGATCCTCGCTGTTTGCATGTGATAACACAATTCTTACGGGGTTTCTATAGTATTTCTAGAATTCTTAGGCCCGCTTTCGCCAAGCCTCAAATTTTTTTATAAATGCGAAGTAGCGAAGTAATACAATATTCACTTAAGCCCCAGCCTGGCGTAAGTTACCCTTACAAGTAATACGTACTGTTAGTTTTGATTTTCTACGAAAAAAGAAGATGAAATAGCTCATATTCTATTTAGTATTTATGGAGACTCAACAAATTACATAATACAATATGAATGTCTACAAAGTTTTGTATTTAAGCGGTATGCAATAATAGAAGCCGTTCTCGGAATGTAATTACTAGACTAGTGAAGGTCAGAACAATAAAGTCAATACACGAATAAACCACAATTATTCCCAACCAAAATCGGATTGTCTCGAAGAATTGCTTCGGGTAAAGTTTTATACAACCCAAAGCTAGGGTTGTCAAAACAAGTCTCTTAAATTATATCAGCGCTTATGATATTGTGTGATGTGAAAATCTTACATTTTACTTTGTTCTCATATCTATTAGATCTATCTACATCTTGATCTACAGAACAAGAACAGAGAATATAATATTTTCTGAGTTAACATTTTTACCAGCTTTCCTACAAAAGGTATAATTAAGCTAGTGATAACCCTAGCGATAGCCAATAAAACGTTAGGGGATAAGTTGGAAGTTCGTATCAATTGCTTTTATTGATAGAGTCGGTACGTATTCATACTTATATGTTGCTACTTACGGGCTACGGCCCTCTACGGCTTCGCTAGTCCTTTTACCCTATAAGTAAAATGTACTACATACTCGGATTCTACTTAGCTTAAGTGCTCAATGTCTAGCGCTTTCTGAAGTCAATATTTTATCTCGCTAACATTTTTAAAGAAAATATTTTTATCTCGGTCTCAAATATCTGGAGCATATTTTCGAATAAAAAGTAAAAATTACTTTTCTTATTATTCAGGAGTAAACAAGGAATTTAATTAGTTAGCTTTTTTGTGTCCGAATTAGGAGTACCGTGGCCCGTGGTCCGTGTCGCAAAGCAAAAGTTTTCACCATATCAAAGACGAGTTCGTTAAGCATACACCTTTATAAACGTCAAGCAAACTTTACAGGCGCATAAATTCGGGTGCCGCCCCGAACCTTTTAAAACGGAACTGTGGTATTGCCGGCCGTAAAACCAAAGGAAAAGATACATTTACCTGATTAAATTGCTGGTTTGTTACTCTAACACGATTTTTCTACGGTTCTTTCGGAAGTTCGAGTCTCGACGGTTGCCCATTTCAAAGCTTTGGGAAGAGAAAATTTGTAGGTTTTATGTTATAATCAAATTTCAATATAATTGATTACAAGTATAACGATAAAATTTGTATTGGTTAAAACTTCTACCGAGATGAGGTTTTTTTTACGTCCTTGGTTTTGACTTTGAATTTCGTAGTACAGGCATCGTGTTTAAGTCTCATTTCTATAATTTATTTGATAAATAACGCGAACGTTTTTAAAACAGCCATAAAATAACCCGTAACGATATCCTCCGCGAGACTTAACGATTGTAATCCCCGAAGAGCCTCGGCGTTTCTTACAAAACCTTTTTATTAAATAAATTGATTTTTCCAACAAACAAGGCGCAATTTTTTCTCTTGTCTATACAAACTTGTAATGTAAAAAGTCATATTTTTTTATGATATTCGTTGTACCTATATACTTAAGTATTGAACTTATTCACGGGACTCTGCTGTATCATACTTTAATAATATGGAGCCATTTTCTTTCTAGCAATAGTTGTAGTAAGCTGTAGGTCCTTTGATAATTGATTATAGAGGTAATATGTAATATTGAACGTAATTATATTCAGTTAATAATATCCATTCAATTAATTCACAATACATGTGAAATTGAGTTAGCTCGCTAAATTTAGATCGACAAAGGCTGCGTTCGAGATGCCGCACATAGGTGACCGCATACAATGCAACAACACAATCTATAAACCATGGTTTCCTAAAGGGACTATTATTGGAAATATATTGTTAATAAAATTAAACAGTTTACGTTATATAAATCCGCGGAGATCCTATTGTTTTCGCGAATCGATTCAACATAAAAACAAAGAAAACGCACATCCAAGGGTAAACAACAAAGGATCGGATTTGGGTGTAATATTCAAAGAAATATCGACGGCTGTAATATCTATCGACAAATACGTGTTTAATCAATCATCTCCGAGCCATCAGCGTATTCAACAAGTGAAAACAAAATTGTTATCGAGGCCGACAGTCGTGTCTAGGGATGTCGTTTAGCGCTATTCGCATTAATCTTATCGATTAGACATCGATGGGAATGAGAAAAAGCTCTTAATGCCCCGGGGGACTCGGCTTTCAGTAATAAATTTATTCATGACGCACGATGCCTCTGTCATGAGTGATTTCTTATTAGTTGTATTAACATAATAATGCCGACGAAATGGAGGATAAATTCTACCGAAGGACCACATCATTTTATTGATCTATGTGTTTTTCTGTGTTTACAGCCCTAGCCGGGTGCTACATTTTGTTATGCGAAGGGCTCGACCCGAGGTGTTAAAAGTAACAAAATTACTCTACAAATTTTTATAAGTTATGCATAATTTAATCCTCGCGTTTTAAACTTAATACACATTAAAAGCGATGACGTAGATATGCCCACATGATGTAGGAGCTCTAACAAAAGGAAAGTACGGAATAGTACTTTTCATACAATGAGGTTTTAAAATGAAAAATTAGTAAGTATGCATTATAATTGATGTGAACACGAGTGAAGATCAAAAAGTATTTATCATAATCTCTCGCTCCGCGTCGGTTTACTATGCATGAGGCGGGCACCCTATCAAATATTGCACATGTGTGTATTCCCCTTTATTAATGCGTGCAGCAGACCGTGCGGTGTATACTTATTTAAGCCCCTTTCAGACGCGCCGTTTAAAGCTTCAAAGTTAAGCGATTCTGTAGAATCGGTAGTCCTTTGTGGAAGGTAAAATAAATGTATGTAATAACTAGCTCCTATTTATACGGATATGCATTAGCCGCTTAGAAAAATCGTATCATAACTAGTATAACAATATCATTGTGCTGAATAAATTCCAACAGAAAACTGAGACTTGCTTATAATTTAATACAAAAGCCCGGCCATTTTCTCGAACAAAGCGACTGCTTGAGAATTTTTTAACCGAGACACTATCATAATTACGTTACACTGCGGGAAACATTTGATATCCTAATCAATACAATGCTTTACGTGTTACAAAAAGCGTCGAATTAATTAAAAACGCGTATGAATTAATCGCCCCGTGTGAAGCGTGCCTAATTTATTGGAGTGTGGGGCCGGCAGATGTGTGAGCCGCCAGCTGCCACGCGCCCTACCCTTGTGTACATATAATTCGGCACGCGCTGTGCTTTCACTAAATAATACATTACTATCGATGTTACTTTTCATTGTATCTTATGCAGTTGCTATGCGTGACACGGGGGATCGATAAACCGGCTCGGAAAATATTAGTGAGCCCAGCAATTATATGGAAAGCTTTCAGCGTGTATAAAACATTCATTTGACGATTTATGTTCGTCATTAAAAGCTCAAGGTGATATGCAACTGAGGCTTGGCGTTTACACGTGTTAGGTGTATGGGGTGTAAGTGGACGGTTTCCATACAACTGCTCTTACCATATTCATAGAAGACATTCATTTCACTAATGTTAATTATAAGCAGGAAAGGTTGGTTATTTGCATTTAATAAGCTCCGAAACTACTAACCGATTTTGATGAAATGCACAGGCGTAGGGAAGGACAAATGACATTTTTAACGCGGGAAAAATACGATTATTGCGGGATTCTGTACACACGCAAATAGAGCCTTGCTGTGAGCGACTTCCATGGAGGATAACAATATCATGTGTTTCGCACGTATCACCATAAGCTTGGTAAGAATTTGTTTGACCACAACTATTGAAGACTACAATAATAATATGGATACATTTATAGAATTAGGATTAGAATTTCCACTCTATTAATGTTGCCACACGTTTACTTTCACACCCGAACCCACGGAAGTATGATGAACCTACGAAAGGTCGCGCCCTAAGCATCGCGTTACAATCGATAGCTGTGTCAAGTCAACAACATAGGTAGGGGATGTACCGATTCTTTTACATTATATATATTATTATATTTTGATTCACATCAACACAGCTTCGATCTCGTCAGAATCCTATCAAACAACAAAATAGTATTGCCCTGAATGTGAAAACATCAAACGACTAGTATTTGAAGATGCGACCAATCAGAACGCGTTTTGCGTTGGTTTGTAAGGGGAATCCCATGTATGGAAGTATCGTATTAAAGTTGGATTATAACAGTAAAATTAGTATCCCACTAATGTCATTCCATTAACGATCGGATTGTTAGACTGATTGGATGTTGCTGTGAACTCATTGCGTCCAAATAATAGCAAATAGGGGCTTCGTTTCAACGCCAAATTGCCCGAGTGTCTAAACGTCGAAATCCGCAGCTCACTCGACGATAGAGATCGGTACCTACTCTACTACTAGGTACTCGACATCACTCACTTTAACCGCTGCCTAGTAGAGTAGCCCTTAACACGAAATCATATGACACATTATGTTAGGGAGACACTTAAAAAAATTGCCGTTAAAGATTACAATTTGAGGGTTCACCAGTTATTGAGTTGAATATACTAAAAGAGTTGAGTTTGAAAAAGTTCTATTAAGAATTTACTATTATGAAGCTTTTAGCTGTAATTTCTCTGTTGATCAAATGATGGCGCATCATAATCAAAGTTAATACAAAATTGTGTAAAAAGTAAGAACATTTTAATTAATTAAAGGAGCTAAAAGTTTTAAGTCGTACAATAATCACATGTAAATGTAGTTAATTATGCTATTGCTTACTTATTCTGATGAATTAACGCGTAAAACGTTTTTATGGCGGCTGTAAAAAAGTCATGACATGGTAACTATCCATTTTATTTTTGATTCGACATTACCTTTCCCGACTAGCGTCTCAATCGTAGCTACATTGTAATGGATTATACTATTTAATCAGCAATATTGGACTTTACGCCAATGTTACGTAATTATACATTTGTACCTATAGTATCCTATAATCTATAATAATATATCTTTGTGTACGCGAATAGCGTCTGGGGCGCATTCTATAGCAATATGTCGACACTGTAATAAGCTTACAGCTTTTACGATAGTAATTTATTATGTGTCAATATGTAAATGCTCCAGCAAAATGCCGTTCCATTTTTCAACTGACGTAGAGAATAAACAAGGTGTGTCAAGACTAAAAGAAAACTTGCAGCACTTTTTATATTATTGTATAAGAAAATTTGTGACGTTGGGGCATTTCTCACAGAAACAAAACTCAATAGTATCTCTTTCAGCGCTGCTACTTTCGCACTGAACTCTGTATAAGAGACACATACACACCCTAAAGTTTGATCACAATTTCGTTACACCTGTAAGTATATAAGATTTTTCCAAAATTCTTTTATTTAAAAGAGTACATACACGTAAGATGTAAATAAAACCTTTTAAAATAAATTAACGGTGAACGTGTTCTAAATTATTCGCAGGCGGAATAAATAGCAGGCACTCGGGTATTCGGGACTCGCAGCAGATGTCACGGGACCCCAAATCCACCGTTTAAAAGCCTTGCGACATAATTCGGATGTACCCCGTACCTATCAATTAACTCGGTTTAATTTGAAGGCACATCGTGAAACGGAACGAAACAAATTCTCTAATTCGTTGGCCGCCATTTTCGAATTTTCCCCCGCATTTTATTTGGGAGTAGTGATGTTGGAACCGAATCCGGCTCAGGCAGATAGATTGTCCAGCCCTTCAAGTGCTTTCTAGAACACTGGAGCTGTAACTATCGATTTTACAACGTTATTGCAACGTCGATGTATTAAGTTTTTTGGCAACTGAATGCAATTCGAGTCATATTGTAAGGACAGTATTAAATTGCAGCGCCTAGGTAACAATAAAAACCCGCTTATTCAGTACAAACAATGGTAGAGCTTAAATGCTGACATATAATTCAGCAAAAGTAGACCCAAAAGGATTATTCTATCAGACAACCTCGCACCCTACGATTGTATTGCTTATTGCGTCCCGCTCTAGCGAGGACGATCGCCGGGCGTGCGAGGGAGAGAACAGTCAAACAACAAAAGCGAAACGATCATTGGTCACCCTTCGTATTGCACCCTATTCATACGACACGTGCCAGTTCGAGGGACATAACTGCCACTTTAATGAGAAATTCGCTGCTGTCGAGCCTCATTTGCATTATAGTCGAGATAACAATAATGAGTAAGCAGCAGTCCTTTTTTAAATAAAAAAGTAGATTATCATAAGCGTGGCTCTCGGTCTATACGTATATGGAATAAAGACAAGGGTTGGTCAATAAGCCTATCTTTTGTATACAGAAACACAATACCGACCCTCACACTATGTTCAAAGTTATATTGGTCCTCGCTGAAATTGAATGAGAAATTTTAGACCCGAACGAGGGATGTGCTCTCGCGAGTCGCGACTAATTAGCTCCCTCACGACTGACATAGAGCTCTATCCAATAGGCCAATGTAGAGCCTAGCAAGCTCGAATAATCATGAATAATAAATCAATATCAATACAATTTTTAATTATATCTCGATTCGCGGAATCAATTAAACATTTTGGCTAGGAATGCACAATGTAAATGCGCAAATCATTGGAAGCCATTAAATTACATGTGTAATTAATCTATATAATTAATAATATTCATTTTGCGCGGGTAATCCCGGAATATGTTAAGTAATGTTATTACGAATTCTTTTGTATGTCATATCACGTTAAACAGCGGATTAGCGGGCGAGCTCGCGGTGCGCCTGATCGCCGAATACTGTCATTGAAAATGTAATAGGCGGGCAGGAATGCATAGCTAATTGTGAACTATTTGCTAGTGGGCGCTTAGTTTAATTAATACAATGGATGAACCTAGTAGCTTTAACTCACGCTAAAGTTTTAGTGGCGCATGTTTTTTCCAACACACAATGCATTACCAACAAAATCTTTGCTCGCGAACGTGACTCAGCCGACAGAGCTACAGTTTAGGCCTAAAATTTAGGCGCCATTTACAATCCATGCTCCGATTGCGGAACCCACTTGAATATGGATAAGGCGACAGTTGCCATCGTTGATAAGGAAATGGAGGCAATCACTACATAACTAGCTGTATTTAAGCGGAATAGAATAATTTATTAAATAATTCCAATTACCACGCCGTTAGACGAGAATGACGGATAAAAGAATGGCGAATCGGAATTCATGATTTGAATCTGGAAGTGTCGAGTTTCGGCAGTTAGCGCGCCTAGTTATTTTGGATGATTAGCCTGAACAGAGTAGATGAATGGATTTCGATTACGGCGCCCAGTGCTTCTACATTACTGGAATAAAAGAAATGGTTGTGCTTTTTATTTCCAACTAGCCGACCCGTAATTTTGGCGTATACACGGTATTGCCATAATATACATGTTTAATGATATGAATGATCAAATAAACGATCAATAGATGATCAAATAGATGTCATAAAAAATAATCTAATATTAATTTTGAGCTTACTCAAATCCTTGACTTGGTTCAAGTCAGACGCTAATTAAGGGGCCGGGTGCCATCGAAATTTTCATACATACGTAATACCAAAATCATTTTCTCATACAAAAATATTTAACATTTTTGAGTTATTTTTCAGCTTAAAATAGTAATTACCTAGGTTCCTGCACAAAAATTTACTACAAAATATTTAAACACAAAAAATATAGTAAAACACTAAAAAATATATAAATAAATAGTAAATTTACTACAAAATATTTAAACTTTAAAAAATATTTTTAGTATTAAATAATTTTGTAGTAAATTAACTATTTATTTATATATTTTTTAGTGTTTTTCTATATTTTTAGTGGTTAAATATTTAGTAGCCAATTTACTACAAAATATTTAGGTAAACAAAAAAAATTTTTTTAGGGTTTAAATATTTTGTTGTAAATTTTTGTGTAGGAACCTAGGTAATTACTATTTTAAGCTGAAAAATAACTCAAACATGTTAAATATTTTCGTATGTGATAATGATTTTGGTATTACGTATGTATGAAAATTTCGATGGCACCCGGCCTCTTAAGTTTTCATCATCGTTCCGATCGACTGAGAAAACTTTTAATTCAGGGTTTTGTTTCTTCATCAGAACTGTAAAAAACAGAAACAAGGTACGGTGCGTAAAGTTTAAACATTTAGAGCGTCAATACGGCGAAGATGTATTTTACTTTGAGGTAACGTAGTATTGCTCGCTATATATTTATATATTATGATCTATTACACACGGCGAAGATAATATTATACTTCGATGTTATGTGCGTAGTGTAAGTGAATCGCCGGAGCCTAATCCTTGTGCCGTACATTTCCGCGTAGTCACGTCCCCCGGGGATTGGAGCTCTTCTGAACTTGCCCTTAATATATTCAATATCGGGACATTTGCGAGAAACGCCGAGTAATTTGAGCGCGACAAAAACTACGCATGGACCTTAAAGGATTCCCTGATTCACGGACGCGCCACCTTTTACAATTTAAGGTTTATCTCTACCTGCTTTGATGTCAGCCCGAAAGGTTCCTAAATCTTTATCAATGGATATTTCCTTAGTAATTGAATTTTCGAAGATCCGCGCTACATTTTTCGATGATACACGCGCACTTTTCGAGGGATTTGCCTTTGCTTGTGTTTAATAAGGAACTTTTGTAGTTTCGGTTAAAAACAAAGTGTATTTTACCTTTACAAATGCTTTGATGTATATTGTAATTTGTAGTTAATTGATAGGTTCACAGCTACTTACCTGAAAAAAAAAGAAATCATATATTAATATTTCATCAAAGATACAAACATGGTATTTCTTAAATATTTCTATATTCTATATTTTCGATATAATATCTAAAACTGAAATATTATTATTAATAGGTATGCCCACACAAACCAGCTTAAAAGTAAAAGCACTGATAAAGTGATTTAAGTTTTAAGCACTGATAAGTGCTATATATTTACTTCCCGGTCCCCCCAAACAGTTAGATACGAGTAGGTAAAACAAATAACAATTTCTCAAATGTAACACGATATTCATTTCTAATTAATTATTTTGACAATTTTAATAATAATTATATATTTCAATATCTATTGGAATATTGAAGGGCACGCCGATTTCGTAAGGATAAAATATAAATCCAATATAACTTTTCAAGTTATTTGAAGATTAATTAAACATTTATAAAACTTAGTGGGCGGGGAAAATATTTTTAAAGAAATTCGAAGCGATCGGCCTTAATCAAGATCCTTTCATTCCCCTTTCCTTGATTCTTTTATGAAATGGCCTTTCAATATTTAACTAACACTGTTATAGAAAAGCAAAAATGTTATGTACCACAAACGATAGTTCTAAGTATGTATCTCATATTATACAACGTACAGCTGGGCTAAAATGGTCACATTTAGCAATTCCTCTCAATCAATTCACAAAATGAATTGTCAAAACTGTCAAACTCACGAATGTCAAATTAGTACGAATTTGGACATCTGAGTTGCAAACAGAGTGTCAATTATGCGTTTTTTAAAAAAAATAATCATATTATGATTCATAGTATGATTCTCCAAAGCGACCATTTTAGCCCCGCAGGTTTATACAAAACTTGGGACTTGAAAATACATAGAATTTGTAAAACACACAAATATTATAACAGCTCCATTCTGTGAGAAAATATACAAGTCGCCTGGAGCTAGACTAATGCCGCCTTTGATAAAAAATTCGAAACATGTGAAATCAGTTATTAGACTCACAAAAACCCTCTTTGTTCATATATCAAACACATAAACCTAATACATATTGAAATATAGGTACTGGTACGATTGTGTAAATCTAAATTAAGTATGTAAATTATTTGCTTAGTCAAAATTGAACCTAACATTATAACATTAGATACCTACTACATACCTTTTAAAACTCATCTTTGATTTCCGATAGATATCATCATAAACTCTGTATTCAAACTTTATCGTTAACTGTGACACTCCAGTCAAATGCACTTTCACAATAAGAGCATGGCAACAGGAGATCAAACTAGATTGAAACATAAAAGCACGAATGCCTGTAAGAGCGGGGCGCGACAAAGCTATTGTATCTCCCAACAATCCTCCAAAAGAACCGATCCAATTAAAAGCCAGCCTAGGTTACCACTCCACCCGTATCGCACTTGAAGAACGGTATAGGTAGGAAGCCACCCTGTAGTACCCCACCCTGGGTTTTATGAAAATTGGCACTAAATAGAGGCGCACTGCACGCGTCTGGCCACCTGCCAAAATATACCACTATATCTTTACACTCTCAAGAAAACGTAAAAGAAGTGTAATGGGAAACATATTTCTTCGGTTCCGTCTATAATTTGTTGCACTTTAAACTTTGCTTACTTATGGATTCGCCTGCATTAATTTGTGTCCATTACTCCATTATGAGTTTGACATTTTTGTTCTCTATAATTTGAAGGCACAAAAAGAAAATACTATTAGAAATGTAATATTTTATTTGTTGAATAAATAATAAATATGATTGACTTACAAGAAAAGTTAGTTTAAGAAAAACATTTGCGAAAATAATAGTTTGTTTCGAACCCAATCCTCTCACTATTTAAGTAATTGGTAGGAATTATGCTCGAGACGAGAGTATTATTTTATGAGAGTTCGGTATCTAATATCTCGATTATTTTAGAGTGTGTCCAAAAGTCTTTCGAATCAGAATTACTTTCATTCTTTAGTACCTAAATATTTTGGAATTTTCATACGGGAACTTTATATGAAAGGGATTAAATAAAAATATAGGGAATAGGATCACTGTTGTCCCTGCCAAAACAATAGTTTGTTTTTTTTTCGAATATCCGTCGAGCGCTTAATAAAATCGGCTCAGTTCTATTGTGACAGTCTATTATCATTGAATTTCAGTTTACTTTCGAGATCTATTGGATTATATTGACTTTCTACGTGTAGGTACGTACGTCTATGGATACCAATTTAGAAGAAATCAGTCACTCTGAAATGTAAGCCGTGGCCCGTGACACTTTTCAATTTTGAATAATAATAATAATAATACGTTTATTGACATCCCAAAAACTTACTTGTGTTGATTACAGGCAATTAATTTTGTACAAAATTAGGATTTAAACTCGGATGGCACAGATCGGTTGATCTCTGACTTTGAAACTATTATAATGTGATATCGGAGTCAGTGATTCTCACAGTTGAGGCGGTTGTAAAAGAAAAGTAAGTACAATAATAATAGATTATTGAGTAATAGATTATTATTATAATATGAATACTGTAGTATTCATATTATAATAATAATCTATCATGTTTTTGGGTTTAGTAAACAAAGACTTTTAAATATTATATTATATTAAATATAAAAACATAGGCTAGAGTTAAGGATAAAAGGGTCATTTTGTGTGTGTGTGTGTGTGTGTGTGTGTGTGTGTGTGTGCGCGTGTGTGTGTGTATGTGTGTATGATAGTGTTTATGGTGACCTAGCCCTACAACACGAGTGTTTTGGGTTCAGTACATGGTACTGTCTAGGGGGAAAGAAGGGTGTGTGTGTGTGTGTGTGTGTGTGTGTTCGTGTGTATGCGTCTGAGTGTTTGTATGAGCGCTGATAGTGCATGCTCCATAGCCCTACGACTATAATAAGAAAAGTTAACTATAGAAATTGTCAAACAAGAAACTAATTACACTCCTAATTGCAAGGACGCGAAAACCTCCACGGAAATAACATTATTATTAAAGCTACTGACAATAGTATGAAGGTATAAAGCTCTGCACAAAATTCATTTTACGAGGTTAGTGCTGGAAACAATTCGGCCAGCGCTGACTTCGCAAGCCTCCGACGGCAGCTTTCAAAATATACCTGGGGACGTTTATTAATCTACCTCCTTTTGGGCTAAAAAGAGGTTTGTCATTGTGGAAACTGTCGACTTTCTTTGTCATTAATTAAAATTTAAAAAGATTATTCAGTTTCAAATATACATAAGAAATTATATCATTCAGTTTCAAATATCTACTCCAGTAAATACATGGGATATTGAATCAAAGGGACCCGCTAGAAACAGTCCTGTTTAATGTCTATTATAAATTCGCAGTAAAGTCCGAATTTCGTCACTCGCCTGGTCAAAGGGGGTAGCAATCACAGTGCTAAATTATTATGACTGAAGTTTGTACTGAACTGACTGAGCGTAGGAAGGTACGACAAGGGCGTAAATAATTTTGCTTCGATTGTAGTAATAAAATGAAATTACTCATTTGCTTGTCGATGTAGGATGATACTGCAGTGCAGAGGTTCTGTTTTCAACGTTACTATAAACTACTAAATCGATAAGCAATCTTCCATGTTATCATAGTCTATGGGAGTTCAGAGACCAATATAATAAGTATTTCAAAACAAGAAAACAAACACAATATAAATGAACAAAAGCAAACGGCACAAATTACGGCAGCCGGCAGGTGATTAAAATGTAGCGCAACTGCAATACTTCGTACCGTCGCGTCGACGTAATTGTGGATCTTAGACAACTAAAAAGTTAAGAACAATTCAGAATACAAAGCACGTTATCGTTAGGAGCGCGAAATTAAACGGGAATCGCGGTGCTCTGTTAAACAGCGGCAATAAAGGAAATGGGTGGACAAACTTACTCCACACCTGTTGCCGGTGACCTACATACGATATTTGTCTAACTCACCTCGAATACAACTTTAATAAAACGATTTGTTCAAACTGTTTCAGGTTGTTCCCATAAATACAATTTCCAGTATCGACTATCGAATTGTTATCAAACTCCGATATCGCTTAGACGCACTTGTATCTGAACGGCAGCATTTTCTGAAAAAGCTTCGAGTTTAATAAAATATTTTAAAATTTAGAAGGTGATTGGTGATTAGTTGGAAAATTGTGGCCTCCAGAAAATAAACCCACACAAAATAGGCACCCAAGTCGTACCTAAGTCGTGAGCTGTATCGCATAAAACCCCAGTAAGATAATAAAAATATTTTCGTGCCTTTAACAAAGAACATTTCATATTTCGTTAGCGAGAAATTGCTATTAAGGTCTCGGCAGGCGTCCGAAATAAAAGTTTTGTTTTATTGGTTTATTTGTAGTAAAATTCCATTTCATGCTTTGCTTGTCGATGTTATTTCGCGCTAAATTGCTTAAATCTGCAAATGATCAATAAAAACTAAACATATTTATTTTAGAAAAGAAAAAACGTAAAGCGATATGTGTTAAAAATTCTACCAAGACTAACGTATTTTAGACTAAAAGTCTACCGACTAAAATGTGGTTACAAAATACGATTTAAAGAGTTTCTTTTTTGTGCAATCACAATCGGAATTGTGAATGAAAATCTCTTCGAGAAACACATTAAAACTATAGGCAGTGTTATTTAGCTTCGAGGGGAGTTCTCTGTCACTGCCATGACCTAAAAGGCAGAGTAAACATCAATATGGCGTCGTGTTAAAAATAGAGCCGTTGGTGCTGCAACAAGTGTCCCGATTGTTCGCCACACGCGGACCGCCGTTTGGGCGCGCCTTTGACAGCGTCCATAAAAAAGTTTACATATTTACCCGCGCCGCGTCAACACAACGGTGCAATTTAAAAGCGTTCTAGCCATGCTAAGCACCCTCGAATATACGTTATTTGCAAGGCGGGAGGAAAAATCAGGCGTAAAACAATTCGTAAGTATGCTCTTAATTCAATCGATTTTAAAGCACTTATCAAAAAATCGATTTATAAGCATAATATGCCAGATGGCCTACGTTATTTGGTAGGGTCAATGTTGGTCGTGATCTTGTTTTGTCGTAACCTTTAACAAATTAGGTACGTCCGCTATCTGCATAAAATCGACTATGATCGTACAAAAACTAACATTTGATACTAGTAGCAGTGATATGTTATGTTTCCAATACCCACAGACATAGATCAAGATAGATACCGCATGTCGCTCCATTTGTATGAAAACGAGCGTGCCACTTTTTTACTACCTACTGTGACGTACCGATTATAAGAAACGTGTCCATTATCAAGGCCAACGTTTCTATTTGAATTTCTACAGCTCAATACGGCACTTTTAGGCATTATGGCATTTTTGAAATTACGATTGACGTTCGATTCCGATAGCAGACTAAAGAAAAGACTTTCGAAAGACGAGCATTGCTCGTCGTTTGGGAACGCGACATGGCACGCGAAGTACATACACATGCGGTATCTATCTTGATTTATGTCTGTGCCAATACCTCTCTGACTAGTAGTAGATATTTGTCAGTGAAGTGGCAACAGATTGAACTTGATACGCGAATCGTAACTAGACCACGTTACGTAAGTCTGAGCCACCGGCGAGAAGTATTCGTTTTGCAGAATACAAATGCTAAAAGAATTTCAAATATTGTTACCGATGTCGATATTTTTCTCTCTTTAGCTCTAAGAAGGTACCCGAGTTTATTTTATTACATTTCCAATATTAAACTATAAGGAAATAGGTAGCTTGTTTTGTTACGGATGAGTTTATGTTATGTACATCGTACATAATAAAAAAATTCTAAGAAAACATATTTTAAATATGTCATTCCAATCCTTCTTTATAAGGATGTCTCCATTGCGAGAGATCAAGGAAGTTTATAACAACATTGTTTCCTAGGAAATCCATTTAAAGCTTTAACATAGTAATAATATAATCTACACACCTATAACAATTATAATAAAAATAATAGGTAATTGTCAAAAATGTAATTCTAGCGCCATATTCACATTACAAAATTCAAAGGACTACACATTGCGGGTAGTTTTGTGCTACTTGCTAGTGTAAATTTGGTATCGCACTTTGTAATTTTTAATTTGTTTGGAATATGAAAGCGGGTTTTAAGCGGGTTTTTACTGCATTGCAGACGAAGGGAGCTCAAAACATCCCAGCGCGCCCATAACTAGAGTTTCCCTGTTCAAATATTATTTACGTAAATACAAGCTTTTCATAAATCAACGCTAAAATCGTTTTCGCAAGGTTATTGTAGTGTATATTACAAATTTATTACATTATATGGCTGAACTTTGCAAAAACGTAGTGTGATCATGTAAAAGTTCAGTTGTATTTTAAGAAACTTTTTCACTGTATTATTTAATTTATGTAATATATTTTTGTTTTATTAATAATACTGATAAAGGCTTTCAGGAGGCCTTATCAATGCATTAAGTCAATGTCTTAATAATATAATAGAAAAAAAAAGAGAATTTAAGACACTACATTAAGATTATGTTTCTGCCCGCAGTTGGAGACAACAGTGCCACGTCAACAGCTGAGAATCTGACAGCTAGGTGGATCTGTTAAGCGTTGTACAGAATTACACCTACCTATGCATTCACTACAGACTATAGGTACCTACTGTCGTCAGTCGAGTAAAACGGATAACATTGCCCAAACGAGTATATTACATAACGTCATGAGTATACAAAGAACGTACCTCGTTATATGAATGCATAATTTGATTACTATGTATTATTTACATATAATGACATACATAAGGGGAATATAAATAAAAACAGACGAGCCAACGGTGGCAATGAGTTACCGACACTATTCCGTAAAATGTTCACTAGATTTTTTTTATGTTAGCTCGCTTTAATATATTTTATTTAGGGCCATTTGAAAATCTAATCTTTATTCTAATGACCGGACGTTCCGCACGAAAGGGTAGGCAGGAATGCGCAAAAAAATGTAATCTCGCAAAATATAACCTCAACCCAAAAATGTTACACAAAGAAAATGAAAAATGTTGCAAATCACAGGCACGCGGGACTGAGAGCGAGTTGAACTCGGCCAATTCCACAGTGCCAGGCGACGGTGCACTCGAAGACAACAACCCCTTCCTCAAAAAAAGTTATTAATGAACCACGCGCCGTTCCGACACCGACCAGCCTCACTTGACCGGCGCGGGGCCGGGAGCCCGCGGAACGGCGGTGAAAGCGCACCCGGCAGCGCCATCTGGCGGGTCAAGGCTGACTGGTCGTCGGCGGGAAGTCGCCGGCGGTTACAGAGCATGATTTAAATACTGTCGGCCATGTTCTATCTACGATCGACTACGTGACGCCGCGACTAAGCACGCGTGAGTCAGGTTTGGCCAAAAATAACGAACCGACTTAACGATTTCAAGGTTCCTTCTCGCCTTTGCCCCGTTTGGAATAAGGTCTTTACTGAGTTGCTTGACGAAAATTTTGATAACTGTAAGGCAAAATAAAACTCATAAAATCTAAAAAATAAACGGACCAATTTGGAAACATTAAACGACACGAAAACATTAAATAAATGGTTTATGACCCGAAAAATGTGAAGTCGAGATGTATGTGCGTCATTAATTGGACAAGGCCCTAATAATTTTGCGAGGCTCCGCTCCCTTAATATCCAGCGACAAACCCATTAACGGCCGGCTCCCTCTGATTACGGCTATCTCAATTTTACTGCTTTGGGTTATTAAATTTTAAATGACGTCACACGATGGCCTCTAGCCGTAAACGTACCTACTTTATACAACTGGAGCGACGGCCGCCCACGACACCGAATTATCAACATCCTCGTATTGAAACTGTATAGTCAATAGTGTATAAAGCGTTAATATTTAGCAAAACCTGCTCGTTTTAGCATCTACGAACATATGATTTTCATATTAATATTTTATTTCCGCATGTATATTTTCTCACAAACTACAAGTCTCTTCGTAGCTTTGATATGAATTTTCTCGCGGGCTCGCTTTATTAGCTTCTTGAACATAAATAGGTACGAGGAGTTTTTGTCACAACATCAGAATCTAGGAGTGGCCTGAATTTTGATTAGTTCACTTAGCTAGCCGGTCATTTTTAACCGACTTCCAAAAAGGAGGAGGTTATATGTTCGGCTGTGGATATTTTTTTTTATTTTTTTTTGTATGTTCAACGATTACTCCGCCGTTTGTAAACCGATTTTCAAAATTGTTGTTTTGTTCTATTAGGTTTCCCTCCAATTTGGTCCCATTTTCACAAAAGTGGTGATCTGATGATGGGATCCATGAGTAATCGAGGGAACTCCTCAAAATTTATATGGAAACATATGGTGATTTTGGTTTTATGAGAAGGATCCTAAGCATATGCTACCAAAACGCAAGATTTTGCACCAAGGTATACTATGGTTCCGAAGATACTAAGAGAACTCCGGATTCCTTATAGATACAAGTTTGGGGGTTTAGGCGCTGTTTTAAGAACTGAAAGCATATGCTACTATGCAAATTACATTCATCATCATCATCATCATCATCATTACCACGTCAGGGTCACCAGTGTCACATGGTTGTATATGGATACAATATGCCCCCACAACACCATAATTATATCATCACGTTGTCTTTATAATAATTGGTACTTTTCATAGCGATTTTAATAAAAATATAATGTTGTTTCAAAATAAATGATTCAAGTTCTAAGCGACTTATGTACCACAAAATTGAACATAACAAAGTCAACCTTAACTCCAGAGCGTAAGGCACACATTTGACATTACTTTTGAGATTCGAAAGAAAAAAGAGAAGTAAGTTGCTTCGATAGGTACTACACTAGTTTAACTATTAACCCATCAATCCCCAAACGGCACCCGGCTGCCGCATAACAATTAAAAATCTATTGCGTCTGCGATTCCCACGATCGAGGTAATAAATTGAACCCTTAGTATGAAAATACTTACATAGGAAAACAATCTACATCGTAATAAGAATAAGAAAAACAATCGAGGTAACTAAAAAGAGCGAAATTATTATTTTTAACAAAAAATTAAAACCGACTTCCAAGGTAAAAACAATAATAACATCCTTATAATATGAACTAAAAAGTATTATATAATTTTTCCTATCTAATAGTGCCTTTTTCCGAATTCGGCTAAACCTCAACTATTTCTGTACTCAATCTTCATAATTTTGAAGTCGGTGCCAGTTCCAAAAGTTTCAAATACCTATTCTGTCAGAGAACTGAAGATTCAGCTATATCTGGTACCGACTTCAAAATGATGAAGATTGAGTACAGAAATAGTTGAGGTTTAGCCGAATTCGGAAAAAGGCACTATTAGATAGGAAAACTTATTTAATACTTTTTAGTTCATATTATAAGGATGTTATTATTGTTTTTACCTTGAAAGTCGGTTTTAATTTTTTGTTAAAAATAATAATTTGTCTTGGTATGTTATAACGTATAAGTCTAGACAAACAAGGATGCGTGGTCGATGATAATGATGTGCCATTAATATGGGATCGGAGTTTTGACCTTTTTTTAATTGCACGTCAAGTCAATGAAATTCTTAACAAACCGACAATAGCAATTTATTCGACAGCGTCTGGTTTTTGTTTCGAGGAAGTTTCTCTACCACCAGTTCTCGCGAAACAATTAGACCCCGATATTATTCCAGTCTGTTATACGGGTTATCTAAATTATAGTCAAAGAGATCCGCAGACTCGTACTTACTTCAAAGGAGTTCTAAGAATTTGTTTCCTAAATGGATCTAACCCGAGTTTGCATGAAGGTCCCCCTCAATTAAAATCTAAACAAGGCTACAATCGCCCGTGCCCTGGAATCGGGCAGACAATTTACCCAAATTCATCTACATTTAGATTAAATTACTCGCCGTGCAGATCAGGAGCTAACGACTATTTCTAACCTACCTATAAGCAAAGGTACCTTCTACCAAATTAATTAAGATGTTATCGGAATGATTCTGATAAAGCTTTCCTTATTATACTTGAATGTTTCTAGACGAAGTTGTACCATGATACCTCGTACAATTAATTAGTTTACTGCATAAGCTTTATTTTGTCAACTTAATTTTACAACCTGCAACTTGCAAGCACGTGAGCTTTTAACTACGTTCTACATACGGCAGCGCGATCCGACTCAAAAGCGTCGACTTAACTTTAACGACTTGCTAAGGTATAAAATCAGTTGCTGATTTAAGTTTGGTTTAATAATAATTATAATTAACATAATCTTCTTTTATATTTTTATTTTTCGGTTTATAATTGTAGCAAGATAAATATCGTACAATATTAACTTTATAAATTAGGGTAAATGTGCAAACATTTATTTGATTTCGTTTACGATGATAATTTGATAAATTATTCTTTTTGTTTCGTTTACTCCGAGGTAAACAGACTTTAGTCAAGATCAGGTCAAGATCATTCGTCCGTCGACCAGTGTATGTAAATGAGACATCACAAGCGTTATGGCACCGATATTACCCGGAAGAAACCGGCCACGTGCGACTCGGGTCAAAGAGTTCCATGGTTTTAAAATAATTTACATAATCTTTACTATCAACTTAATAATCAACGTCACGAAGCGTGTCTGACTGTCTGCTACCTCTTACAGATGAAATCGCAACACCGATTTTTTTTTAATGAAATAAGGGGGCAAACGAGCAAACGGGTCACCTGATGGAAAGCAACTTCCGTCGCCCATGGACACTCGCAGCATCACAAGAGCTGCAGGTGCGTTGCCGGACTTTTAAGAGGGAATAGGGTAATAGGGGAGGGTAGGGATGGGAAGGGATGGGAATAGGGTAGGGGATTGGGCCTCCGGTAAACTCACTCACTCGGCGAAACACAGCGCAAGCGCTGTTTCACGCCGGTTTTCTGTGAGAACGTGGTATTTCTCCGGTCGTGTCGGCCCATTCGTGCCGAAGCATGGCTCTCCCACGTATGCGGAGTAAATTTGGTATCAAGTTACTAAGATTAGGTTTTAACGAGAAAAAGTAAAAAAAAAATAAAGCAAAATGGAACAGCTGCAGCCTTCCATTTTTGTCCGGAGAAACAAGTGGCTCTTTGTTAGCCCGTCAAGCGATAAATATATTCCTTGTAAAGTTGGAAGTTGGGGCCAAACAATTAATGACATGCAGAGCACTAAAGTATTGCAGCTACTATTAACTTTTTTGTGAAACCGAGCTAATAGCCAGCTCCTTTTGAGTCCCACGTGAAACCTCATAAACCTATTTTATTTCTATTCTAGCGAACCTGTTTATAAAAAGTTTGTTTGAATATCAAAATACAAAAGAAAGTTTATATCGAAATCTTCGAGATACACCTTTTGTCACGACGGTTCCCTTAACCATAAATACTTATAGTGATGAGATACGAACAATAGTGGTATAAGACCGTTAGAATCTTAATAAAACGGGGGTTCTAGGATCCTTTGTGACCCACCTGATCGTGAGAAGACGGGGTCTGAGCGTCTCCAACGGTCGGGTCATAGATACTATTGTGCTACTAATTCGTAGGTATGAATTTAACATGGTCATTTGACTTTGTAATTTTCTCACGAGCGGATTATGAAATGCACCACATTACGTGTAAGTAACGGTCAAGTGGCATCGTAGGCAAACGTTCGTTCCGACGGTCATTATTGCAATTAGTGCGTTAATTGTTAATACGCGACCTTTCCACGTACCTCGCGAGTCGTGCCTCAACAGGAGTTGCCGACACGTACGTGACGACTGCGATACAAGCGTCTGACACTTGCGAAATAAGAGCAACGACGGAATATGTAATTGGAAATATACGTGATTTACTGACCTATTTCTAAATGTGCAGTGTCGATAGTATTACAATTTACATGGATCGCATAACGCATTACAGCTGTTGTAAAATAAATTGAGCTGTATATAAGTCTAAGATAAGGTGTCAACAGTGGAACTGACGACAACAGCAGGATTTACTGCTGCAAAAAACGAATATGCTGATTATGAAATTTACAATTATTCCATTAAATGCGAAAGTATGTAAATATGTCTTTTTGTAAATCTGTGTGTCTGTTTATTACCTTTTCACGCATAAACGATTTTCGAACGATCGATGATATTCAAATCGAAGGTACTCGGAGTCACATAAGGACTAAGGGTAACTTTTAACAACATCTAGCGCAATATATTATGGCGGTAACTCGGTAAGTCACACCCGGAGCGTGCAAATCTGCGGCGTTAAATAGACATGCCGTGTTGGCTAAGCTTAGTAATCGGATTACAGATTTCAATCTTATTAAGTATATTACTCCAGCTCCTACCGATATTACACGACCGAGTGCAGGCTATTTATTTAAGCTGCAAGTCCCCCCGAGAACCTTATAATATACGAAATGTTTGTGTCAGCTATCATAGCGATAAGACACATCGCCCGCTATTCCGATGGGGATGAGAAACAATCCCGCCCGCACTGAGAAGCGACGTAAGTCGTTACTCACATATTTTGCTCTTAAATATTTACTTACTGAGTACCTACTTACACTAACTGGGTACTTAGGCTTTCGATTATATCGAAAGCGAAGTTAGAAATAAAAACTGTAGGGTCTTCAACTCTGATCAGACAAGCGCCTGCATCGTGTCACACAGCGACGCGTTATATCAAATTGCATACATTTCCGAAATCTTACTTCCCTAACAAAACTATCGTAGGAAACTTGACTTACTGCCGCACTCAGAGTGGAACATCAATTACTTAAATGTAATTAAGGGCACCTTCTCCCTAAATTAGCAGGTCGATGTCTGTTCAGTGCGAATATTGACGTAAATGACATTAAAATAACATTCATATCAGCGCGCCTTGTACGGTGGCGGTTACGACGCTCGCCGCGTCCATGATAGGGCGAAATAGGAGAAAAAACCTTTTTACTTAGATAAAAAATATTATAATTAAACATGTATCCAATCATTTCCCTGTAAAATTTTAATAGTAATCGAACTGTCCAGATTATTTTTTGATCGAGTCCCTGTAAGTCCTATAAAACTCAAAATGTTTTTAAAATCGAGGTTGTTTCGGAATTTTATTTTATCGAGTAAAATTATCTGTATTGTGTTTCTAACCAAAAAAGTCACTAGATAAAAGATGTGTAGATACATGTATAGATACATGTATATATTTTTCAGTTTTTTTGAATGGCGCTTTCTTTTAAAATTACTCATTCTAGAAACGTGAATTTGGAAGACGGTGCCCTTAATTCAAAATTTTGACATAAGCCCCATACATTATCTGTCAAACTCTTCATTAAATTGAAGGTTAATCATAATTAAATGTCTCTGAGTACAGCGATTAGTGTCAAGAGCTTTTCGTTAGGTACCTTATTATATTTTTAACCAAATATAAAAATATTTTTTTTTATTATATGCAGCTAATGTTCGTAAGCTTCTTAGAGGTTTGACACAAAATGAAACTAGCAGCGAGCACAGATATGAAATATGAAGCATATTTTGTTCGGCGAAGTGGGAAATCATTATTTTCCGTCAGCGAAATGGAAGTCAGAAGCCGAGAGTAAACTGTAAACAATTTGTCAGTTCAATATCGATGTGACCCCGCGATGAGATTCATTTCGGAGATGATTTGATTCACGTCAGAATTTCGTTTCATGTCAGAATTTTCTTACAAGGAAATGGATGTAATTAATTTGATAAATCGCACCAACAGAGGTGCCATAATGAGATAAGCGGACCTTTTCTTATTACATATTAGATTAACTCCGCGCTTCGGAAAAGGTACGGGAATACTAGGCTTCAGCCTCATTGTTGAGTATAATATCGACGAAAAGGTTGGATTGATACGCAGAAACTCTTTTATATCTAATCTAATCTAATGTTAATTGCATACAAGAAAAATTGTAAATGAAAGCTATAAAAGTTTATAAACATTAGGTAGATTTACGACGAATTTTAAAAACTTACTAAACAATATCAATAGTAAAACTTCAAGCTTAATTTATTAATTTAAGGTAAAGTTAGCCTTTTAGCGGGCTCTGGGGCTTAACGTTAACTAAATAAATGTTTGTGCGACTTGTTTGTATTAGTCTTTGTATAACAAAGATAAACAGTTCAAAGAATTGTGTTGTTTGTCGACCGAAAGTACCAAATTTTGAGCAAAATTTATCAAGGCGTTACTTTGTACGAAGATGATGTTGTAATGTTACTTTGTAAGATAATCTGGATGATCTGAAGTATCTACCAATAAATTATATTATTAAGAGAATAATAATATTAGAATATGAATATTGAACAATACTAAGTTTTCCAAAATAAAATAATAGATCATCAATATTGATAACGACTTTAAATGTTAATTAACTCTTTAGTAAACCGTAAAAAATCTTGAAAACAACGAATGAAAAATATTATTTTCTGAATTTTATATTTTAAGATAAAATATAGCCATATATTTATAGACTCAAATAACCACGGACCACCTTTAGGTGGTTTAAAAGTAGATAACATTGACATTAACAACATAATATTATAATAGTTAAAAACAAAAAAAAGAAAACTATATTATGCAAATAAAAGTGCAAAACACTGGCAAGTACCCATCAAAACGTCTTGTATATTTTGTCGCTATAGGTCTACCAGAATCTGATGGCAAAAAGTGAGAAAGTAAATTGACTCTAGCAATACCGGGGTAATTGGAATAAAACATTTTGATCCTTTTTTTCCCTAATAGCGGCTGATTCTGTGTGTGAAACATGCAAATATATAAATTTGTCCAATGATCAAGGATATTTTTTGAAAATCTGCTGTCAAAATTTGCCATCAGATTCTGGTAGACCTATACACAGCTCGAAAAGTTATCCCGAAAACCGTCAAAGCGACACAAACGCCGGGCCGCGTCTAGCAGTTCGACTCACATAATCCGTTACGTAACAAAACTTGTTCCGACGCAATAACGAAAGCAAATGTTAATCCACGAGTGCCGGCGTACTTATTAGCTCCATAATTATTTTATATACTGACCTAGAAGCCGGCTTCTCATCGTGTTATATCAAAAGAAATTACATTCACGATGTTATTACCCATTATGACACAGATTCACGGAGGGTACAATGAGCTATTTCGCTTTTTCTTACAAGGTTAATGACTGGTCAAATATGATGTTATGGTAATTAGTTGCAATATACAAGGCTATCATACCACAATCTAACTAAATTCTAAAAAAAATTAGTAAGTAGGTAAAGGACTGAATCTTGAGAAAGAGGTGCGGAAAATTTTTTTTAGACTAGCTGTGCCCCGCGGTGTTACCCGCGGTTTAAGTGATATTATATAATAAAAGACTATGAAAAGTACCAATAATTAATATGGTCAAAATGGGACGATACATGGCTATATAATGGTTTATGGTAGTGATGATGATAATGAATGTAATTTGCATAGTAGCATATGCTTTCCGTTCTTAAAACAACATCGAAATTTCCAAACTTGTATCTATAAAGAGTCAGGAGTTCTCTCAGCACCTTCCGAACCATAGTATACCTCGGTGCAAAATCTTACTTGTTGGTAGCATATTATGCTTAGAATACTTTTCACGAATCCGAAGTTACCACATGTTTCCATATAAATTTTGAGGAGTTCCCTCGATTACTCTTCACCCCACGAACACCCTTCATCATGTCACCACTTTAATAAATATGGTACCACATTGGGATGATACCCTATACACCAAAAGAAAAATTTTGAAAATTGGTTCACAAACGGCGGAGTAATCGTTGAACGTAAATAATCGGCCAAGTGCGAGTCGGACTCGAGCACGAAGGGTTCCGTACCGTTATAGAGGAAAAATAGGCCAAAAATTGTGTTTTTGTATGGGAGCCCCCCTTAAATTTTTATTTTATTTAATTATTATTATAAATAAAGTAGACATATTATAATATATCTAAGGACTTTTTTAAAATTTCAAGTGCCTAGCAGTTGCCATTATTGATTACGAGCACAAAAGGCCAAAAAAATAACGTTTGTTGAATGGGAGCCCCCCTTAAATATTAATTTTATTTTGTTTTTAGTATATTTGTTGTTATAGCGGCAACAGAAATACTTACACAATCTGTGAAAATTTCAGAAGTCTAGCTATAGCGGTTATTGAGTTACAGAATACAGCCTGGAGACAGACAGACAGACGGACAGACGGAGAGACGGACAGACAGACGGACATACATCGAAGTCTCAGTAATAGGGTCCCGTTTTTACCCTTTGGTACGGAACCCTAAAAAATAAACATAACACCTCCATTTTGAAAGTCGGTTAAAATTGTAGCCTATGTGTTATTCTGATGTATAAGCTATATTATTGTAAAGTTTCATTAAAATCCGTTCAGTAGTTTTTGCGTGAAAGAGTAACAAACATCCATACATACCTACTTGCATCTATACATCTAAACAAACTTTCGCCTCTATAATATTAGTAAGATTTAGATGTATATTATTGAAATTAATATGTTCTGATGTATAGTACAAGTAACCCAAATATTATTCTGTCTAAAACCATAGTGGGTGACGCGAAAATGTCACAAAATGAGTCACAATATTAAAATACTAACAATAAAGGTCATGTAATATACGTATAAACCACGTCTAAAAATAAATCTACATGGAAGTACAATAAAATAAATAACATCTATAAAGATAAAGAAAAGAACTGTACTAGAAGAAAAATATTCAGGTATAAAAGATTTTTAAAATAATTTTATCGCACACTACTGTTAACTACAATACGTTTCTGGATCGTTTAGGATTTAATTAAAATCATCGACCTATTGAAAAGTGAACTTTAATTAAAGTAGACAATTAATTAATGCGATATTAGTCGGCGTAGTGCTGGTAATTAGCAGAATATTATCGCGTTTCCCGGAACATAATAATTGTATAGAGATCGTTCACAGTGCTATTGACGATTTTCTACTGAATGTTTTACCCATAATATGTTGTAACATATTGAATTTTTTGTAAATTATGAAATATTTTTCCCTTTTGAATTATTAATTTAATACAAATATAATATTATTAATCCAATTAAAGGGCTGAAAAACCCAGTTAGGTATGAGTTTTTAATGTAAATATTCATTTATTGTAAAAATGTACCGTATTTTATTTTAACTCTGCGCATACCGAATTCATTATAAAAATATATTTTATTTCTCATATTTTTTTGCTCTTCTAGTCTGTTATGAAAATATAAGCTGTTATTATATACATTTCATAACATATAATATCTAAAGAAAGATATAAAAACGATGCCGGTAACCATTTTTTTTTAAAGTTGGTTCTCTTTATCAATTTTTTTTTTTTACTGGTTGGCTATATATCATCTGAAGATACATTCTCGTACGATAATAAGATATCCCACATCTTCAGTAGTGGGAGGTAATTTTTATATTCAGATGAACAAAAGGACCAGTATAATGTATTATGTAGGACGCGTAGGAGTCAAATGAAAGGTATCGAGTCGGTTGCTCAACTAAGTTCATGTTGTGAATTGTGATACCAAGTCCGTTTTAGAAGAGCAATGAATATCGAGATGTATAATATTGTATATTTGTTTAAAAAAAATAATTGCCCCGCAGTTTACCACTTTAAGGTAAATTTACATAAGATGTGGGTATATGTGGGTATTTCGTCCTTATAATTTATTTTACAAAAATAATTAAGTCGACGTATCCAAAAGCTAACGTGATATTATTAGCCAAATCACAGGACTTGGGCAGCAATATTCAACACATTACTAATATTTCATGTACCCACAAGAAGTATACATACTTCATTTCTGCACAGAGCTCAGAGCACACAGTCCACAGGTAAATTCGTCAACAACTGTTTGTGTCGGCTGTTTAATTAGGACGGCACTAAAGTTCCAAAATCAAGTTAATTCAAACTATTTGGTTAGTTTAAGGTGACGCCGCGTTAAATCCGTGTTGGATATATTTTAGATTGCTTGTTTTCTATGAGAGGCCGGCCCGGCTGAAAACAAAAAATGGAAAGCGCATAAGCGACAAAATGGTTTTTGTCGCGTAATTTAAAAACCATAAATATATTTAATATAAGCTATGGGCAAATTATAGTGTATGCTTGAACCAATCTATGTACAAATTTTGGAAGCTTAAATCACTCTCCTTTGTTGGCAAAATTAGAATCCCTTTTTTTACAGAGGTCTTTTTGATTGATTATTCTGTGTTATAAAAGTTGACCAATCGTGTTATGCTATGGGTAATTCAAAGACAAGGACATGATGAATACTGACAATGAACTTTAATTTCTTAGCTTTAGTCATTGCTGAGAAAAATCGATATCGCTACAGCCAAATTATCAAGGGGTAGCCTTAAGGCGAGGATTAACTATCGGTTTCCCACCGAATCCCACGGACACCAAGAAAATTACACTTAAACTTAAACAGCACGAATAGGGAATGCTCGTTTTATTACCTGACTACTTTTTGTAGAAGCCGGTTAAAGTATTGTGGGTAGGTTAGGTAGTTTAACTTTAAAAGGTAACAAAAAATTCTATAACCCAAATTGAAACAATGCGTGTTGACTGTTCGCAAATATTGTTTTTACCTAGTAAAAGTAATAAAACCTAAAAGCAGAAAAAATATTCAAATTCTATTATTTAAAAATCAGAACACATTAAACGTCAACAATGGAGCCAGTATCCTTTATGACGAAATCTAACGATAACAGTTGTTTTACGGAAGTTTCCATACTATAGGTCTACCAGAATCTCATGGCTTTGGATGGAAAAATTTCAAAAAATATCCTTAGTCATTGGATATTTTTTTACATTTGCATGTATCACACACAGAATCAGCCGCTATAAGGAAACAAAAGTATCAAACATTTTGCTTCAATTTCCCTAGTATTGGTAGCGTTAATTTCTTTTTTCCATTTTTTGCCATCAGATTCTGGTACACCTTTACATAATAATATCAACTAATAGCAAATTATTTTTAGGTTATAAAAGTAAATAACATTATAGTAATAATTATTAATTAACGATAAAATAAAGAAATTATTTTTTTAGAAATGTTCAATGGTTCCAAAAGGACGAAATAAGACCGTTATTACAAAAGACACTAACCGACAAAAAGTTTTTTCAACTTACCAAAGCAAACCAAATCCGTTCATGAAAACTTTTCCAAATGCCTTATTATATCAAAACACACAATACAAACTATATAAAACTACGGAAAATTTAATACAAAAGCACTTATGAGTAATACTACAAGTAATTTGGAGAATGACTAGATCGAATGGAGCGCGTGCACAACCGTTCGCGTCAACGGTCGAATCATAACTGAGGGTCAAGATTTCGAAAAAATCCAACTGCAGTCGAGGCACCCATACCGCATACGACCGAGATGACTACAACAAAAAGCTCTAAATATGGCTCCTGTGCTTCTCAAACCTTAAGTCGGGTTTTAGAAAAAAAAAACGACAACTGAGGAATGATGTACTTTTTTTTTTAATAAAAGCTCGTTACAGAAATTTTTATTAACGATTTGATTCCGGTTTTCAAGGCGATCTGGCTCCGTTCATTGGACTTTATTATAACCGATAAAAATATTACGATATAAAAAATCGTAACTTGTTTTTAAATAACCTTACGTCACTGCTGTTATAGTCAATTTCTTTATTAGTTTCACGTCCGATTATAAATCAACATCGAATTTGAACGGAAAATGCGAGTTTTCCCATATCGTTGTTTCAAGGATTTCCTGATGATAATTTAAGTTAGTGGTTATTTGAAACTTATTTCCAACAAATTTGTTGTCGAATGGTAAATGTTACGCAAGGTTTATCACGATTTTTGACTACTTGTTGCCATTAATTTCTTGTACTTTTTTAAATGTTATTTTTGTGTTTAATAATAAACCTTTATAAGATCCATGCATACGATGCTATTTTTGCTTAAATGGAATACTATTTTTGCTCAATAGAATGTAAAAGATACTTAAAAATTACATCATATTTCAAGTTATTGCCAGTGTCTAATATTCTTTTTATTACACAACACTTTATTTTATATTTTATTCGTTAATTACTAACAAGTGTTGTTAATTGTATCATAAAATAAAAGTAAGAATTCTTAAGTAAATAATTATTAATAAATTAAAAGTTTAACTGCATTTTGACGACCTTACTATAATTATTAGACGTTGTAACTTGTAAAATTGTATGTTTTGTCCTTGTCTCACACGCTGGGGAACTCGCTTGATAAACAAGAAAAACAAGTGACCATTTTTCGTCTCTAACTATAACATTTTAAATTAAAAAAAATATATTCTTTAATAAAGGAGCTATTATTATGTACCTATTCTCATTTATTTTTAGGTGCAAAGTGCAGGTAATAATGCAGTTAATATAAAATAATATTTAAATCTTACACATTCAATATTCAGGTTATTATTTTATTAATGACGATTGTACCATCTAAATAACACATTAAAGAGCACATTAACTGAAATAAAATAGTCGATGTAATAATTACTGAAATAAAAGTTAGAATTCATCATAAAGCGACACCCGGGCGCGCAGTTAGTTAATAATAAAAGTTTGAATACCACAGGCAGTTAAATTCAAGTTTTGCAGCTGCCGTCCCGGCTGTCTCACACATGTGTACAATGGACTGTGTGTGTGCGGCAGGGGTCCTGTGTGCGTAGGGGTGTAATAGCTATTGTTTTTCCCTTTGTTTCGAGATAAATTGCTTTATTATTATTATTTGTATCGGGGATACTTGTCGGGAGTTGTGTTAAGTTAGTGCGTTTAACTTTACAAAGGTTCGGCGGTAACCTCTGACTCAGTCCTTTACGTTTGCTAATTTAAAGGGAGCAGCTGGCCTAGCATACCGTCAGTAGACAAACGAAAGAATCTAAATTTTGACAGTTTTACCGGAAAAACATTGGAGAAAAAGTTTCTTTCGTATCTCGATTTCTTCCGCTTTTGAAAATCTATATGTCAAGCATGACGACCATTTTTATCCGCTTTTGACAATTTAGTTTCTTGATTCTTTTTTTTAATTATGGCACTTTGGCTATAAAACCATGGCCAGTGTCGAGTAAATGGCGGCAAATTCATAAAAATCGATGTATAGCAACTTTGTCTATAGCTGGAATTATAGTTTTGATCTAGGAACTACGAATAATAAAGTTCCTTAGTTTTTATTATTGGTATTTCATAGATCGAAACTATAATTCCGGCTATAGATAGGATTGCTACGCGTCGATTTTTTTAATTTGTCGCCATTTATTCGACACTGGCCATGGTTTTATAGCCGAAGTGCCATAATAAAAAAAAAGAATCAAGAAACTAAATGTCAGAAAGAAATAATTGCCGTTGCTATAATGGTTGCTATGGAAAGAGTTTCTTGTCTTTGTCCACTGAAGCTCGAGTCAATGGGTGGCGCCATGCTCAGGAAAAAGATAAGTAGACATGGGAAAGAAACTGCCATTACTTTCTTCCGAAGAATCAACTGGGCAACGCCGTGCTAGCTATGCTGGTTCGAGTGTGATTTAAACATTCTTAAAAGTATTTGATCTGTATTAAATGTCAGGCGAATTTTAAACTGCGATTCTGCAGTTCAAATCCAACTTTATTACAGCTTCAATGTGGATTTGATGCAGTTTCGGTACAAAAAAGTTACAAAATTACATTTTCATCTATTCAATTACAAAATGTCAAACTTCTTCTGAGAAAACGTTTAACGTATCTGAGAATACTATTTTCAGAGTAGACAGAATAATTATTTTGGCTGTTTGATCTAGACTGGATCGAAGCTGTATCAATGTTCGTTCGAAACGAATTAGGGTATACTTAAGGAAGTAAAATTAAAAGTTAACGGTCAAAGTGCAACTACATCGAATATGATAAGAAGGCGAAGAATCCGCTTTCATACGGGTGTATTGTAGAATCAGGTGGCGGGAACAGGAACACTCACCACAAGAGGGAAGGTTCCTATCCCATAGTAATTTTACCACAAGTTACGTATATTGTCGGCGTTTCGAAGGCATGTTGAACATATTTCTCTAAAGCCGGCTGTACACATTGGGCCAACGCATTGGATCAACGAGTAGAGGCCTACTTAGTACTTACTACTTAGCCATAAGTTGGAAGCGATATCCCATACTATACAATAATATTGGTTATACTGTATACATCAGAATAACACATAGGCTACAATTTTAACCGACTTTCAAAATGGAGGAGGTGTTATGTTCGTTTTTTATGTTCAACGATTACTCCGCCGTTTGTGAACCGATTTTCAAAATTTTTCTTTTGGTGTATAGGTTATTATCCCTATTTGGAATCATATTCATAAAAGTGGTGACCTGATGAAGGGATCCATAAGAAATCGAGGGAACTCCTCAAAATTTATATGGAAACATGTGGTGACTTCGGTTTTATGAGCAGTATTCTAAGCATATTATGCTACCAACAAGTAATATTTTGCACCAAGGTATACCATGGTTCGGAAGGTGCTGAGAGAACTCCTGACTCTTTAAATAGATACAAGTTTGGGAGTTTCGACGTTGTTTTAAGAACGGAAAGCATATGCTACTATGCAAATTACATTCATCATCATCATCATCACTACCATAAACCATTATAGAACCATGTATCGTCCCGTTTTGACCCTATTATAGGTACTTTTCATAGTATTTTATTATATATCACTTAAACAGCGGGTAACACCGAATATATATAAAAGAACGATAACATAAGTATTTTTATAAAGCCTTTAAAAAGTATAAAACAAACACGTATGTAAACTTGATCCATGACCTTTGGAATACTAACTGGAGTGACACTTGAGACTTACGGAAGCTTAAAGTTGTCAATGTCGGCCGCGCGTCAATAAACAAGTCTTATCTGCAGGCTGTACGATATACATAGCTAGGGCTGCCATCACCCAAATTGCCGTCGCCGGTCAGGCACGACAAAATTCTCGGACATTTGGCCGAAAAGTGGTTATTTCCCCGGACACCTCTTTAACAGTATTTACGATAACGGCTTGCCAATTTTTGCTTTTCCAACAAGAATTTGTAAAAATCTGACTAACTCAAGTCCGTGCAAGAAACCGTGTGTATGCTTAGCGAGTTTTTATCTTTCGTTTATTGCTTCATGACTTAAAAGTTTAATTTCTCTCAACAAAAGTGTCCGGATTTCACCCGGACACTTTTCAAAAACCCGGCCGGACGCACCCCTTTTTCAAACTAGGACAAATCCGGACGGATGGCAACCCTTAGATACATAGCTAGTAAGTTGTACCTTATCACATTAGCACAAGCGTTATACCTTAACATTATTTTGACACACGTAATGGCCGGTTTACATTTTCCAATTCAGTTATCCAATGTGTTGGATTGCTACTGGAATAATGTAAACAGGCACCGGAATGCAATTCAGTGCATTTCAGTATCCATTTAGAATTTATATTATTCCAGTAGCACTCAAGCGCTGGATTGGATTACTGGATTAGAATAATGTAAACTTGCTTTAAATACAAATTACATATGTATATGGTTACAAAAATAGACAGCAATTTTGACAATCCAGCATTAGCTTAAGTTGGAACTAAAATGATTAAGATAATTTAACTTATTGTACTCAATTCGAGTATCTTTTATTTGACGATTTTGCATGAGTCTTCGTGATCATATTGTTGTAACTCGGCAACTAAATATTATGTTGGGCAATGATCAGTGACGGATTAACCCTTAATCAAATTAAGCAATTGCCTAGGGCATCACGTCTGAGGGGGCACCAGAGGAAGCACAAAAAAAATCCGTCCTTAGGGCATTACTCTCTTACGTCACCAAAAACCACCCCAAAAAAGTTTCTAGCAAAAAAAACTAAGTTTTTTAGGCGGTAAAGGTTTAAAGACCGATTTTAGTTGACATACGGAGGGGGCTCCCTAAGGGCATGGATAGCATAGGGCAAGGCAAGTAGTCTTAATCCGTCACTGGCAATGGTAGATAACCATGATTGCCAACACGCCTAGACGTTCAGAGCATTCCCATGTGCACTCATATACGGATATGCGTTCTACAGGCTCGTAATGTTGTATTAGTCCATCATGGCAACAGCCGCAAATAGATTATTATATTTACTTGGCAATTTTTCACGGCCCATTTTGATGATTATTTAACTTAGCAACTAACGTACACGTGGAAAACTACTGCGATGTTAATGTGAGTACCGTTATACCACTTGATACGTCGTAAGGATGAGATTCGACTCAGTGGAAAAATTCTACGCATGACGACGATGACTTTTATAAACAAGGAAAATTGTGTACTGCAAAGCTTAAGACTCTGATCGACGAGTGAGCTGCTGAGCTAATTACCATGAAAATGAAGATTTGGCGTTCCGATCGCTAAAATTAGGCATAGGTTGGAAATTTTTGTTTTCGCAAAATGTGCAGCAATCGCTCGATTAAGGAATTTTCGAGCAAATATTAAGTAAATTTGTTGTAAACTTTTAATATACTTAATTAAGTATATGTGACGGATTACAGATCAAACAGATTTAAGCGTTTCTCGATTACCTAACAGAGACGTAACTTCCAAATAAGCTAATCGTCACATATTAGGCGTTTGTGTAATAAATCTAAAAATAACAAACGAGTTTATAACATAACTCCTTACCCATAAGCTATAACCATAAACCACGTCAACACTGCCTACATAGATAGCAGATACGAGGGCTATGAATGTTTCGCCCGCGGCTGTCGCCTACTTTCGACGATGTACAAAGACACCGGTAGATCAGAGTCGTAGGTAGGGGTTCCGTACATAAACACCGTCTATTCCTACAATATCACTATGAGTAATGAACTTTGAGGTACTTACTGTATATGTAATTGAAGACTTACCTGGAAAAGACAAGACAATAAGTTTTATTAGTAACGGTTATTAATTATTATTAATATTTCAATTTCAAACTTACAAGAAGTTTTCAATCTTTCAAATTAGCTGGCCACCATAGAAAGGATTTCTTTCCACTGAAGAATAGACATGACAGATTGTAGGAAATCTCTAGATTTGTCTCTAGACTGTCAATAATTAGAAATTACATTGTAGTCATGCTAAAAGTGCCGAAAGCGGGTTCCTCTTTAGAGGAAGACCCTGAGTTATATAATAGGAAGGGATTACGATAAAGAGCGTAAAATATAAGTGGTAAATGAAGCAGATAGAAATGGAAGAGTCAATAAATATAGGAGCCCCACGCCGCTGTCAACACTCGCTAATACAAAAAAGATAATATTATGATTTATGTCTATTATAGACGCATAGACAATAGTGTCGCACGACGGTCACAAGTCGATGACTCGTGTGACGCAAGAGTGTTCACGTCGCACGTCGCCAGCTCAGATATTATCAGTCCCAACTCCCAACTCCCAGCTATATACGGCTAACGTCTGTGCGATGTAGATTAAGCTGAAGTTGGCGAAGAAGAATTCGCAACGTTTCGACGTTAAACACTTGAAGTTAGTGCAAAGTATACTAACTATTACGCACGCAACTCCGTCGCGCCAAAATTCGTTTATCACACGGGCACCGCGCATTTTTTTGGGATAAAAAGTGTCCTATGTCCTTTCCCGGGACTCCAAGTATTTCCATACCAAATTTCAGCAAAGTCGGTTTAGCGGTTTGGGCGTGAAGAGGTGTAACACGACAGACACAGTTTCGCATTTATATTATTAGTATGGATGTTTAGTGGTAACGTATGTAATTAATTACCGCATTAGACATCCAATTTTAACCTTTGGGGAAAACAAAATATATTAATCAGAGCTAGTTTTTATTAGGGTTCCGTACCCAAAGGGTAAAAACGGGACCCTACTACTGAGACTTCAATGTCTGTCCGTCTGCCTGTCCGTCTGTCTGTCTGTCTCCAGGCTGTATCTCAAGAACCGCTATAGCTAGACTTCTGAAATTTTCACAGATTGTGTATTTGTGTTGCCGCTACAACAAATACTAAAAACAAAATAAAGTTAATATTTAAGGGGGGCTCCCATACAACAAACGTGATTTTTTGGCCTTTTTGGCTCGTAATCCATAATGGCAACAGGTAGGCACTTGAAATATTCACATAATCTTTAATTACATTTGTACTTTAATATTAAATAATCAAATTAAAAAAAAAGGGGGGCTCCCATACAAAAACACAATTTTTCTCTATAACGGTACGGAACCCTTCGTGCGCAAGTCCGACTCGCACTTGGCCGATTTTTATTCGTCAGAGCCCTCTTAGATGATAATGATGATGATAAAACCACAGGCAGTGATGGAATATTGCCAGTTGAACAATTGAAAACGTTAAGAATATGCACGCGCAGTGTTAGATAATAATAAGACGCATACAGACTCTAAATAGGCACAAATAGGTAACGTGCAGCGAGTAGGGCTGGCAAATGTACGCACTGAAATAACTTTTTTTTATAACTTGGTTGGATTATGTCAAGTCAATGTTAGTTAAATCGAGAATAGCTGGTCTTGATATAACCCGACAAATTACGTACTGCCTATGAATTAATTGAAAATAAAAACAATTAATTCATGTTAAGCACAGAGTTCATAATAATTAGCAACCCTAGTGCTACAGTTTTCAGGGTTGACAAAAGCACGAAGTCGTATTACTCTCTAGTACTATTCTTAGCTCATAAGACACTTTAGATACGTCCTGTTATGGGAAGTAGGTAGTAAAAATGCTTGATAACGAGTCACATTCGCGTACAAGCGAACGTCGCGTGTCGGGGTCATTACTCCTGTGCCAAAGACATTTGACCGTAGATATTTTTTTTGTCGAAAATGACTAACCCTCGAATTTCGCCAGAATTCACAAATCCGATCGTTCAGGCGAAATCACGTGGTATGTTAAAAACCGCAACCATTGGCAGGGAGTTTCCCGTCTACGGAAACATCCTGCCGTGGAATTCCCTTTGCGGCAAGAACTTACCACAATATAGGATGTTACTTATTTTCGTTAAAATATATTTTAAGCGGTTTGTAAACCACAATGAAACTATTAATAAATATTAAAAATAAATTCATCGCCATAATTTTAATCGAATAAGAGTATTGAATATTGATGCTGTGTTAATTGGGTACTTAATTGGTTAATTACGAGATAGTTGGAACCAAGTTTTATTGATCTTTATTTAAGGAATACAGTCTATCAACTACCTAGTTTTCTATCATCGAACTAGTATTTTCGATTTATTGGTGGATAAGGAAATGCATTTTATATCAGCTGGTAGCCCTACAGGGCGCATGCGTTGTGGTAGGCCGGACGTACCTTGGCTTAGGTAACAAATATATTGTAGGAGGTCAACGCTCGGGTCAACGCACTGATGACGCGATCATTTTTATGTTGCCAGCGGAATGATTCATCTCGAACTGTACTCGGATGACATACTGTTCAATATTCATGGTACTGTATCCGTTGACACACAAACTGACACTCGGTGATTAGCTACATGGATAACGTTTCCTCGTGAGGTCGAAAGGTTAAGTGGAACTGACAATGACAGTGTTTCTACGCCCTATATTTACTTTGAGGTTTTTAAAATTTGGTTTGAAATATGGATTTCAAAAGTAGGCACTTAGGTATATGACTGCCTTCACATTAAGTCGCGAGTAGTGCGGCAGCCGCGCGACTTAATGTGAAGGCAGTCAAAGATTTTTTGTTTCTCCGCATTTGTAGGGTTCCGTACCCAAAGGGTAAAAACGGGATCCTTTTTTTTAAGGAGGGGAAATTCATAACGCATCCCCCACCCCCTCGAGTATGTCGGACTCTCTCCGCAGAGGTTTACCGACTAAAACCCCCCATGCCCTCGTCAACGCTACACGCGGAGGAGCGGGATCGCTACGTATTCTACCGCGTACTCAGCCTATGCCGCCACCTGTCTCCACCGAGAGGCTCCCCGGCTCCCCGGGCACCGGGGGAGCCTATCTCTTCGGGCCCTATATTGTGGGCGGTGATCCCCCGATCAGCCGCCCACAGGCCTAGGCTTTTTTATTTTTACCAATACTTATGATCAAGGAATTACTGTTTTCCGGTTATAATATATATGAATAATGAATGGTAGAAAATACCTTGATTTCTAAGGTTCCGTACCAAAAGGGTAAAAACGGGACCCTATTACTAAGACTTCGTTGTCTATCCGTCTGTCTGTCTGTCTGTCTCCAGGCTGTATCTCAAGAACCGCTAAAGCTACACCTTTAAAAATTTCACAGATTGTGTATTTCTGTTGCAGCTACAACAACAAATACTAAGAACAAAATTAAATCAATATTAAAGGGGGGCTAGCATACAACACACATGATTTTTTTGGCCTTTTTTGCTCGATATCAATAATGGCAACAGGTACGGCACTTGAAATTTTCACAAAGTCCTTAATAAGTGCATTTAAATAACTATTAATAATATTAAAATAAAATAAAAATTTAAGGCGGGCTTCCATACAAAAAATTCAATTTTTAGCCTATAATATTTGCTCTTTAACGGTACGGAACCCTTCGTGCGCGAGTCTGTCTAACTTGCACTTGGCCTACTATTTATTTATAATTTCGATAGAATCCGATATTATGGTTGACAAAAACTGTAATATACAAATTTTGTACCTAACAGATTTACGAAAGGAGGAAAGATCTTCTTATTATTTTCGTTGAGAGCGCGACAACTTTGCAATGTACCTACGGATAGGGATGAATGATGATCCTATGTTTGACAAGATATTTCAAGAGTGATCCTATACAAATATAATCAAAAAACCGAAATAGCGAGCTATAAAAAACATCAAGATCTCGTGCAAACACCACAATGTTTGATGACGTTTATTTTGGTCCTGATAATATTTTGTATGTAAAATTGTAAGAGAGCCGTCACTCGTTACATACAACCCGTCTGAAGTTCGAGGCCAAACAAATGGTTTGTGGTCCAGTAAATCATGTAAACCTACGTCATAGTACGAACCGTCGAGGGTCTTAATAAGATAATCTATCTCTTTCAATCATACGGACAGACAGAGACAGATGGTAATGAAGTTCATCTACGAATGCATCCCCGTGCCCGCTCGATCACGGACGCCATTTCCTTCGAATCGAAAACTCCGCTTCGTCCGTAACACTACTTTAAATGACAACAATAAATTGATCTGTGTTAGAGATTGTGTTTATTTATTTCTATTTTTCTCTAAAGCGTACAATATGCATTTGAGATAAGAGAAAAAACCGGCCAAGTGCTTATCGGGCCACGCACAATATAGGATTCCGTAGTACCGCTAGTTTTTGATAATTTTTGTATGGTTAATGAGTGTACATTTATAACGTGTTTTACACTACTAACAACATCATCTCAATTACGTTCAAAGGAATTAGAACGAAAAGTTCCTTTATATAGACTTCTCCGATATTTTTGAATTGATCGACTGTTACTCAATAACTTAAGAGGTCTTCTTAGCCGTGATAGTTTTCATTTTAAATTCAGCATATGTCCTACTCCCGTGAATTTTTTCACATTTCCAAAAGCTTAGCAGAAGTTTAGCTGGTAGAAGGGGGGGGACACTGGACTCTAACGATTTTTTTCACTTTAAAACTTCATATTTCACAAATGGATCCCTAAATCGGAAAATGATCTTTAAATACGCATAATATTTTTAAAAAACCTATCCAACGACACAGTGGGGTGGACGCGAAATAAAAAATCATCCCCGCTTGAAGTGTAAGGGAGGTACCATAAAAAAAAATAAGATTTTATATACCATTTTGTTGGCATGATTAATATGCGCATTTTGTAGGCCCCAGTCTCTGAGCAAAACCGCGGACATACATACATACAGACAGACAGACAGACAGACGGACGGACAGACTGAAACTATAACGCCTCTAGTCCACCGACGCTGCGAACTGCGAAATATCTGCGAAACCAATGCGAAACAGGAATAGAACGAAATGCAATACTTATACAACGCATTTTCGTGTGGCGGATAAAGACAGCAAATCGGTTCGCTGCTGCTTCGCAGTTCGCAGCGTCGGTGGACTAGAGGCGTAAGGGTTCCTTGTGGACTACGGAACCCTAAAAGGGATTGTACGATCATTGTATGATCATTTTGACATCTTTTTATCTTTAATTCTATATTACATAATAAGATCTTGAACTTTAATTCTTATAAAGCTTAAACACAAAAGAGCTGAGGTTATTATGTAATTCGTTTATGTAAGTCGTTTTTTAAGATGTTTAGTCTTAGAAAACTAATCAACAACACTAGTAAGTAGTACGTATATTCGAAGACGACGCAGACAAAACGATTGTCGATACAGTAGCAACACTAGCAACTTGTGCGATATCTCAAAAGGCAATTGCAAAATAGTGTTTTACATAACCCGGCTGCAACTGCAACAGGCAGTCCTTCCGTTTAGTGTTGTGTTTCACGCCGCGCCGATATCGATGTCCGTAACGTGATCGCTTGCATCACGCCGCGTATCGGTTGCGAGGATGTCGAGGTTAGCTAGCCGGGCCCAGGAAACCTACTGGCCTGAATTCTTAAAAACTCTCACACCAAATGAATTTAGATTTTAATAAGCTGATTCGATTCGTATTACGACGTGCGAATATTTTCAAATCACTCTCAATGTGAAATCAGATAACACAACCCCTAAATTCGTTCAAAACGTAAAATTCGCGTTTTGCGAAATTACATTAATATCCGCTGAGCCGTGTAAAATGATAAGGTAGCGGACGTGGAAGCTTTCGTTGAGTTTCCTTTAAAAATTGTCACGTTTGACGCGCGTGTATAACGGCCTAACGTTAAATCAGTACATGTGTAAAGCGATACATATGATGTAAAGGGTAAAGCACACGCGGTGTCCACGGTAATTTATTGCGAGATACGCTGCGGGTTCGTCAATCGTCAGCTTAGCCCCGCTTTAAACAAACATGATATACAACCCTATAAAAATTAAAACCCTTTTAGGTTGTTAAAATATCATGTTCAGGCTTACCCTGTACACAATAAACCAGCGAACGTTTGATTATATTAACTGATATAGAGCCCCGGTAAAATCTTTATAATAAAACCGTAGTGATGTGCCCGTTAGAAGTTATTTATGCGATTAAGCATACATCTTAATTTCAATGGTATTGTTCAGTTATACTATGTTGGGTCTCGACAGAGATAATATCCCGCCAATTTTAGGCGTCGGAACCAGCCTAGACTATGTTCAAATATTATAGGCCCCTAGGAAGTCGGCCGTCAAATTTGGTGTTAATTGGGAAACATCGATACGGCTAGTGATGCCGAACGCCGCCGTCGATAATTCCCTAGGCGAGTGCTTGGCGCTAATTGCGTTCGATATTCAAACAGCTAAGACAGGCCGTTTATTAAATGGCCGGTGTTGTTACAACGAACTGAGAAACGAGGCCAAAGGTCACCGTCTTGCATTTTTCATTTTGTTTCCAACGATACAAAATTTAACATGACAAAAGAATAAAAACGAGAATCGAGTTTCTTTGTGTCGACGGTAATTTAATTTTCTTCCGTGAACAACATTACTCCAAACGTTATTAAAAATTAAAATTGAACGAAATACACAAAGAGGTTCTTATTGCGATACGTCCGAATCGTTTAATTGGCAGATTCGGTTCGTACGCTAAATATAACTGGACGATATGTTCCAATATTGAAACAATCGGGACGGTCTTAAACGAGTGTCGCGTTTTCCTCGACGGCTGTTTCATGGAACTCGATGCTTCATGCTCCATACACCTATCTGTCTAATACCTAGAACACTAGCGCATAAAGCTGTCCTATTTCAAAACCACAAACACTGGAAATAACACTTTTAAATACGTGAAACAATACTTTATAATATTCTACATTATTACTTAGTCTCTAGTCTCTGTCTCTAGAGAGCAAGAATCAACGGAATTGGGAGCATCATCTGACGCAGAGTTCGTTAACTCGGAGTGAGCTTTTGTCCGCGAGTACTTTTTAATTAACATAGAGGCGTCACTTGTTAATCTCGAAAGAGGCTGTCAGCGTCAATCACTGATTTAGTCCACTCAGTCTGTAGTTTAGTTTACGCATATCTCATGGGCTCTTACAAGTTACAACGCATGATTTAATCTGGGTCAGCTCATACCTAGTAATCAAATGGCAAACCTGATTTTACGTCTTAGGCTAATCAAGAATGATCGTAGAAAAATGTTTTCATTTTATGTCCTCAAAAAACATATTATGACACACTTGAGGCCGGTAAAAGTACAAAGAAATGCGAACAATAACCAAAGAACGCGAATCTTATCAAACGAAAACTCGCCGACTCAAAAGTATTTTTAAGAAAGTATTGAGTATAAAGGGTCTCGAGTGAATTAAGCGGGAGTCGAACCCCGGTGCCGCGGTGCATGCGGAATGTAAACAGGGAAACGCATTGATCGATACGGCGCAGTAAACACGGCGGTCGCCATGGCAACGCGCCAGGATCCGTCACTTCCGCCCCCACCAGCCGTCGCCCCTGTTGTGACATGCCGATAGTAATGGGACACCGCGGCACCGTGTCGATGAAATGAAGATATTACTTTATTAGCAGACTTCTCTTCTGTTGTAAAGAGTTCTGACAACTGATCGAGGTAATTCGCAAAATTTTTATTATACTACAAATGTTTCCTGGGTGACAGGCTTGAAATCTTTATTTGTTATAAATTATAATTTGTATTATACATAACAGTAGTATTTTAAAAGATGTAAAGCTGTCAGCTATGTAAATTACTGTCATATATTAAAAAAAAAAAAAAAACAACATTAGGCTTACACATTTATGTATGAAATTGTTTGAAAATAAAAGAATAATACTTATGTTTATTATTGTAAGCATCAAACTTATTACGATTAATCTGCCAAATATTTAAGACGTTGCGCGACGTGCATTCATTTATTCATAATATGACCTCAATACACACTTTTTATGCGTACTTAGCATTTATAATTAGTAGTTTAACGTTACTAGTCATTTTAATTGTGTTACAATAACATTAGAGTTGTTTCTTTGTTTAGGTTTATTTATAGTACACAAGTGATTCACAACTCATCGTTTACACTGTACACACTACGAGGAAATGGAATTACAAATTGAAGCATTTGGATTAAAACTTGAGCTTAATTATGTCTCATGTCTATGTTAGATCAGTACATCATTTTTCTCTCTGTAGGACAGCTGGAAGAAAATATTTTTAGAGATAAGCTGTAAACCTGTTGTGTCGTTTTTCTTTCTGTGTATATTTTCATGTGAATAATTTGTATATGTGCAACAAACAGTAAATGAAATCGTACTGCGTTAATGGCATCAAAAAAATTGTAAGAATTTACATAAGTCAAAGTTTTATATTTTCATAATATTTTATCGACAACAACGTCGCAACACTAATAATGTTTTACGGCGGTATTAAACTAGTCTGGTGTATATCCATATATAAAGCAGCGATTATACTTCGAAGAAGATATTGTTAATTAATATATTTAGCGGCTAATTAAATGACACTTTATAATTACTGTAGTTAGTATACTTTTTATAGCACGAACGTCGGGATGCCATTAGAATGTAAGCGGTTATAACCCAGTGGTGTTATGCAAGATGCTATTTTTAGATATATGCATAATATAGAATAACGAGCTGTTCTATTATTGGACGACGTATGATAAAGAAGAATGATAATAACTGTAAGGAAAATTATTCTGCCATCCAACCTTCAATAATAACGTCAAGTGTTATTCTGTATAATAATTTAGTATCTAGAAAAAGTATAGTAATTTAAGCTCTAGACTGGAGCTGTAAAAAAACATTAAATTATTTTATGAAATAATGTGGTCAGGAAAATACCAATATAATATACCAAAATAGCACATCAAAATCGTGAGGTAAATGAAAACCTCTTTTATTGAATTCTGTAATTCAATAGATTTTCCTTTTTGACCATCTCGGTAATAAAACTTTGGTTCGGTGAGATTAACGATTCATATATATATTAGATTCGTTTCTTTTCTTTGGTCGAAGCTTTCTAGGAAATAAAATCGGAAAGTGGGAAGCCGGATGTTTCTTCGACTGTTCACTCATTGTAGGTTCACGTACTCGGTACTATCAGGAAAATTTATCTATAGGCGGCAGGCAGGCGGACCTACGTAACTTGGTCGGATTTCGTCAATACCAACAGACAGATCACGACTAACATAACCCGATCAAAAAACGTAGGCCCACCTACCTTTGAATCAGTTTTTCTGACGGACAAAATAAAATTGATAGCGCGAGGTATAATATAATATTTATAGGCGTAGTTTCCGGCCGTACACGGAAAGTCCATTCCCTGGCTTCCCGCGGGAACCATCGGCCAGGGTGGAACATAAATCTCTCTCGCTCTGTCAGCATAACCTGAACATTTTCATCGAAAACGCTTGTGAGGTTTCCGCACGAATAAACTTATAACAATTAAGCACGAAGTTTGTTGTTAAGCTATACATGCTGTATACCTACAATGTAAAGTATATAGACGAATATTATGTATTTATTACATAACTGTAAATAAATGAAGATTTTGACATAAGCCTGATACATTATCTGTCAAACTTTTCATTAAATTAAAGTTTTATCATCGTTTAAGGTCTCTAAGTATGGGCGTTATTGTGTTTTTAGGCAACACAAAAAACTTCATTGCACAAAAAATAGAAAACTAAACAATTTATAATATTGACATTGAATGTACAAAAGGCTTTTAGTTTAATTAGGTATAGGTACTTAATAAAATCTAATTTTAAAATTAAACTAAAGTAATTTTATTACAATGCAAATCTAGCCTTAAACGTTATTATAATAAAATACTTCATTATAAAGCTCATGATTTTAATAATTCTAGATCACAATCAACAATTAAGAACAATTTGGCGTTGATTAATATGAGGGTGACTACATAACTTAGTTACGTAATGTTAACCTTTACACTAACTGGTGTGAAAAGAAAATGTTTTCGAAACGATATTATATTTTGCCTCTTACAAATAAAAAAATTTATTGTTTAACGCAGTCTTTCCCTAAGTGGGCGATAACGCCCCCTTGTGGACGCTGAAGGCCTAAAGGGGGGCGGTGTGAGACCCAGAAAAAATGGGGGCGTTGTGTAGAGGGGGTGATTTGTAATTTCATTTCATCGGGATGTATTTTAAATTAAATGCATATTAAATAATATTCAATTCCCTCACAACTTTTAAAGTTTTAATTTTTGGATAGCAAGTTTTGGAGGCGACTTCTGAGAATATAATATTTTGCTAAACAAAAATCTCGGAATTCCGGGATTGGAGAAAATTCCCGTAAAATAAAGTGAGTGATAATGGTAAAAATATGGTTTGTAAATGAATAATTTAACATTTTGTATTTATTTTTATAAAATTTGCGATGCAAGCCCCTTAATTTAAATAAAGATAAGAAAGTAGGTGAAACAATGGGGGCGTTAAAAATAATTTGTTCTCGAAGTGGGCAGTTGACAAAATAAGTTTGGGAACCCCTGGTTTAACGTAATGTTTCGTCCTCGTCCGATATGCTTGAAAAGTAAACTCACAAGTCACATACAAGGACAAATCATAATATAACTGTAACGTAGGTAGTGTTTATCGTTTATTAGTAAGAGAGTTTATGAATTGCATCCCAATGTATATTTTGTGAATTGTTAAAATTTGAGCTGTTTTACAAACATAGTAACTGACAACTTTTATTGCATAATATATGGTTGTACAATAAAACTTGCCTGTATTGTAAAGAGTGACATTAAATCCTACAATAGACCGAAATTTTGATGTCCCAGCGGTGACGCTTTTCCTTTATACGTCACAATATTTTATTACTCCTAACAAAATTCTATGAAGAAGGACGTAGGTTAAGCTAGCATAAGATGTCCCTTACCGTGATGAGAAGTCATATAAAATGGACATAAATCTACATCTTTTATTAATTCAGAAATCATTGAACGCAGTTACATAAATAACCTTGAAATAACAAAGATTTACGATAAACTGTAGCCGTTGGAACTAAGCTCATGATAAGCCCAAAGCCTCACGCAAAAATGAGTCCTGCGACGAGAGCGATACGGTAGAACTCGGAATACACTTTGCATAGTTTTAGGGGGAACCCATTTCGAACCACCTGTGGTGAGCCTTTGAGCACTTCCTTTGCTTTTTACTATAAAACGCCTTTCGTAGGTTCAATATAGACGCGACTTTATGACTCCCTACGAAAATACGTGATTAGAATCAAAAGGAGTAAGTAGATTCGTTACGAGGGAAATGAATCTTTGTTACCGGCGTGACGGCCGGCTGCGTGATTTACTATCAAATCTTCGTCGGCATATCGATTTGCCTGTGAAAATGGCAAGTGTTCGTGTGATGTGTTTTGTCTATACCTGAATACGAGAGGACGGATCACGTTGAATGCACTAAAGTGTAGAGTTGGGGACGTTTAGTGACTAAACGTCCCGAACGTTCGATAGGACGACGCGACGATCTACGAAGACGTAGCAACATATCGAATTAAGGCTCAGCTCGGTTCGGGAGATATTAGCATATAAATAACGTTACTTCATGTAATTACATATGAATATTTAAATGTCAATAGAATCTGAATTTTCACTTGGCAAAGTTCAAATGAAAATTTGGATCGCGAGTCAACTAAATTCAAAGGCGTGGAGGCAGTTCATCAAGTACCTCCTCGATGCCACGACTTGGGCTCGTGTGTTATATGCTAATTCGCGTCTTAATTCTGAATATTTGGGAGTGTATTTGCAACTCGTCCGAATAATTTGCACACGAGAGGTTTCAAACAATTTTACCTTCATTTTTATACATATTGACTTGGTAAGACAAATGGGCCGAAACGGTCTTTTGACTAAAAATATCCAGTCTCTTGCTCAGTAAGACTTGTCTAACAAAAATCACGATGAAGTAGCATTGAAACACTATCGATGGAATACAGCTATCGTTAATAATAATCTAGTGCAGACGTGACTGGTAGGTGGTAGCACGCTACAACCTACAGGCCCCACAAAATGCAGGAAACGAATATCGTGTCCGATGACCCGTTGCCTGTTGTTGCCGACACGCAGTTGTCCAAATATTTTGGGAATTGATTTCCATCGACCACTATTAAATCAAGGTTGTCAATTTGTATTTATAAGTAATAACTCGATTTACTCAAAATCGTAGACCTATCAAAACGTTGCAAAATTTAAGCAGCCGAAAATGTAGGAATCCATCGTAATTTTCGACAGCCATATATATTGCAATCACAAAAGGCTCTATCGTCCGATTTTTTTCTTATCTCGAATGTACAGGCCTTTCTCGAGGGAGGAGGTTCATTGTCATGTTGGTACGAATGTAACGCGAGCAGGCCTGCCAAAATTCAAATAATATTCATTCCCACTTTAATCGTACAGTTCATTTGTCACAAATAAAGATTATTCTAAAACATATTAAGTATTTAATTAAAAAGGGAGGAATGCGTTAAAGCGGTTTTGTGAAAAAAAGTTAAATGTCTGTGGTATGTTACATGATACATCACATGCAAACGTTAAAGAAAATATAAGTAGGCTCTTTATTAAATCATAACTGGAGCCCCCAAGCAATAAAATCATAATCAATGGCAAGTTACTGGAGTGTGTAATAGAATTTAGGATAGATAATAACGTCGGTAATTTACGAAGTATAACGTATGTAAGAGATTTAGGAGAGCGGGGCCATATTTATTTCTGCCTGACTCCTGAGCAATGATATCCGAGTAGGCAAAAGATTTTTGTTACTTATGTTTCTTTCTTTGTGGTTTCTTCCTTATCCTATTGATATAAGAAGCGGTAAGGCTTAAGCACATGTTTATTTACAGCCTAAAAAAGTGTGCTGATTCTGCTATTTCAATCATACTATAATTAGTATAATTCAAATAAATTTGTATAAAAACCGAGACTGCATTGAAAGTTGAAATCATATTGATGCTGATACCAAAATCGCGGTACTGAACAATATTGATGTCCACATCCAATCAGAGTTTTTGTCCGTACGCAACATAATATGCAAAATTGAACCGTCTCCTATGCAGGCGATGCAATGTAGCGATTACGGCTACGAATGGAGTCAGGGCCGATGAAGTAATATCAATTAGATGTGGCAACGTGTTCGGTATTGTATCTGTGCACAAAGGAACAATCGCTGAATAATGTAGCGGAGCTTTAGCAGCCGTTTACTCTGCTAAGTGCGACCGACTAATTCAGTAGCGCTGATTAGTCTATTAGACGTGTTGCGATGCTTCGTGTAAGAATGAGGAGTTCTTGTTTATATGCAGTTTCAGTTTTAATTTACGTTATTTTTCTTCACAGATAAACTTTAGTGGCTCACGTATAGTACATCTTAAACATAAAACAATGTTATAATTATATAAAGTTTATAAAATTAACTGCTTTAACTGCTCGCCACTTCGTGAGCGCAAAGGAAATCCCGCGGAAGTGGTTAATTTTTCCGCGATTAAAACTTGTCTATGTCGTTACCATCTACATCAGTATATTTAATCTTATATTTAATAATTAATCTTGCAACCATACAGTTTAGATGCAGTGTCCGTATGATAAAATAAACTCTAAAAACCAACGTCAAACACCAAAAAAATGTTAAGCGAGCGTTAAGTGGTGTCGGAAGGAGACGTGTCATTTGACACTTGAAGTATTGTTGTGTAATGGCGCCCTAAAGCCTTCGCAAATCTTTGTGTATGGTAAACATTTAATTACTTGACTTTTTGTTAGGAAATTCAAGTATTTGTCTATACTTAGAAATGGCGCTCCTTTTGTAAGTAATTATAGTCGTATAACATAGGTATAACGTATTAGGTATGTAAGAATTTTCAGAAAAACAATCCGGTATGTTTCAGCATTTAGAGTTTAGGTACCTATTCGAAAGTAAATAGTATTTTTTAAAAAGACACATTGTTATTTAAATACAATCTACATTTACCTACATTTATTACATATTAAGATATTTTGTTTCCAACACTTCATTTTGCGCAGAGTAGGTAAGGCAAGGATGTCCCTAAAATTAGCAGGTCAATGTCTGTCAGTACGAATATCGATGAAAAGGACATTAAAATAACATTCATATCAGCGCACCTTGTACAGTGGCGGTTACGACGCTCGCCGCGTTCTTGATAGGGCGAAATAGGAGAAAAGTATACATTGTATTTTATTATTTTAATGACCGAATCATTTATTAAAAAACTATTCGGTTATTTTGTTAGAACTATAAAAAGCTATCCTTTTTGTAAAAAAAATCATATCATTGTCGTTGAAAATAACGAGATGTTCGAATTTGAAGTGTATTTTTATGGTGATATTCAAGATTTTTTTACAGAATTACCATGCCATTTTTCAATATTCTGTTCGGTTATTTTGTTACTTTGTTCCTTTTTGAGTCTACATCAATAATATCAATAAGAGAATTCCACATAATTTCTTCAGACTGGAAGCTTCAAAATCAGTCTTTTCGAACTGGTCTCGCCGTAACACGTTTTTAATTCCCACTTGCCAGGAAAATTGACGTTTATTTCATCTTCTAGGGGGAGGCAGCTGCCCTCCCCTGCCCCTACCTGGATACGCCCATGGCTACAATTATGCAAAAGTTAGATCCAAATAAAAATAAGCTTCAAAAAAAAATTGGTTATTATAATTTTTGATGCAAATTATAAACTGCGAAAGCGAAAACCGAAGTTACCAAATAGAAGTCCGCTTTAGTAATTTTTCTAATTGAAATATAGTTTGCCACGTCGGTAAATACGAGTATGTTCGGGGATGTTAAGCCGTAGTTTTCACGAGGAAAGTTCCGTGTTTATATTTGAGTTAGGTATCAAAATTAAAATGTTCTCTACCTGTGCCGCTTCTACGTGCTTTTTTCCTTTTTGTACGTATGTTTTAAACTACTATTAATAATTTTAAATGTTTGGAATGTTTTGACCGTTAGGGCCGATTCACACCGGAATGGCAGCGCAGCGGCGAGCATTTTCATTGTCATAATATGATTTTAAACTTTATCTTCATTATTGTAATACATAGTATCGCTTGAAAACTTGGAAAGTCTCGCGGCCGCGATTTCTCAAGCGATACTATGTATTACGCCTCTAGTCCACCGACGCTGCGAACTGCGAAACAGCGGAGAACCGATTTACTGTCTCATCCGCCACACGACAATGCGTTATATTGCATCTCGCTCTATTTCAGTTTCGCAGTTGTTTCGCGTTTCGCAGCGTCGGTGTACTAGAGGCGTTAAACGTAAAAATCGACCAAGTGCGAGTTGGACTCGCGCACGAAGGGTTCCGTACCATAATAGAACAAAAATAGGCAAAAAATATGTTTTTTGTATGGGAGACCCCCTTAATTATTTCTTTTATTAAAATTTTAGTATTAATTTTTAAAGTATAAATAAAATTGAGTATTTTGTGAATATTTCAGGTGTCTACTTGTTGCCTTCATTGATATCGAGCAAAAAATTACAAAAAAATCACGTTTGTTGTATGGGAGCCCCCCTTAAATTTTTATTTTATTTTGTTTTTAGTATTTGTTGTTATAGCGGCAACAGAAATACACAATCTGTGAAAATTTTAGCTATTACCGTTCTTGAGTTACAGCTTGGAGACAGACAGACTGACAGACATCGAAGTCTTAGTAATAGGGTCCCGTTTTTACCCTTTGGGTACGGAACCCTAAAAATTGTTGCGTTTCTTTCATTAGAGGCCCCCACAAATTTTAAAGTGCAAACTTATTAATTATTATAGACGTTATGAGCATGTGCTTATAACGCCTATAATAAGTTTGCAAACTATGTAGCTTGAGAGAAAATAAAAAGTTTGCTGTTTGTGGGGCACTAAAAATTGGGCCGGTGTGTCGCTAGGTAAATTTTCTTGCGTCATCTTTTTTCTATGCCATTAAACATTTATGAACAATTTCACAGGAGATGACATTTTTCATTTATTTGATCTCTGTTGAACTCTTTAAATTAAACTCATCTGGTATTGATATAATTTTTTCAATTTATTCCATTTACATACACTCTGTTTAACGTCCACCCTCTGATTGGCGGGCACGTTTTGATTGAACTTTCATTGATTGGCGATTTACATGATAGATGTGGATATATTTTGTTCGACCAATGAAAACGATATCAACTGGGATTATCTCGTACTTTACCTCAAATATGCGGCGATAAATTTAAAACGTATTTTTACCCGACTAGGGCGCAACCAAAGGTACTTAAATGAATAGGGAATATTACGCAAATGTCGGAGCAGAGGGCGCTACTATAGGTCTACCAGAATCTGATGGCAATTTTTGACAGCAGATTTTCAAAAAATATCCTTGATCATTGGATAATTTTTTATATTTGCATGTTTAACACACAGAATCAGCCGCTATAAGAAAAAAAAGGATCAAAATGTTTTATTCCAATTACCCCGGTATTGCTAGAGTCAATTTATTTTCTCACTTTTTGCCATCAGATTCTGGTAGACCTATAGCACATACAGTAAATAAATCGACCAAAATCCGACATGTTGCACACGTCATATCAGAAAATTGACAAACGTCGTAAAGCGTCGAACAAAACTTTTTGTTTGCTGACTATGCTGATGCTGCCTCTAGCGTGAAAACATTGCAGTAATTATACAGTCGAATTATCAATTTTTTTAAATAATAATATAATAATATCGATGGACGCTTCACACCACGTCAGTCTGGCCCCGTGGTAAGTACCTGAAGGACTTGTGTTACGGGTACCAGACAACGGAAATATATTTAATACTTTTATACTATACATATATTTAAGATTTTTATTATATTATCATATACATATTTAATACACATCCACGACCCAGGAACTTTGAAAACTTTTTGTTCCGTCGGCGGGATTCGAACCCGCGACCCCCGGCTTGAGCTACCAACAGCCCACCAACTGAGCAACAGAGGTCGTCGAAAAATTAATACTTTATAGTTTACTAGATGATGCCCGCAACTCCGCTGCGCCAAAACTCGTTTATCGCGCGGGAACCGTACATTTTCCTGGGACAAAAAGTATCCTATGTCCTTTCCCGGGACTCAAAGTATCTCCATACCAAATTTCAGCAAAATCGGTTCAGCGGTTTGGGCGTGAAGAGGTAACAGACAGACAGACAGACAGACACACTTTCGCATTTATAATATTAGTATGGAAGTATGGATACTCCTATAATCTTCATTCTTTTTATTTATTTCGTCGTGTGTTTCAATGGTTTTGAAGTTGGCACCATGCTACACTGAAGTCCTGGCTACACTACAATGTGTTATAACTTATCTAAGTAAATATATATAACTCAAAGGTGACTGTTCGACTGACATAGTGATCTATCAACGCACAGCCCAAACCACTGAACGGATCGGGCTGAAATTTGGTATGATGATATGACGTAGATGTTATGACGTAGGCATCCGCTAAGAAAGGATTTTTATCAATTCTATCCTCAAGGGGATAAAATAGGGAATAAAAGTTTGTTTGAAACGTTGTCAATTCTAAACCGATCGGGCTGAGACTTTAATACCTAATTAATAATAATCGAAGCCGCGGGCAAAAGCTAGTAAATTATAAGTTAAAAAGTCACTATATTATGTAGTATTGGACTGGAACTCACTTTTGTTTCATTAACAGATTCTAATATAATATAACAGAAAAATAATGACTAACAAAGTATCAGTCGCAAATTACCTTGGCTGTATCGCGTATTACATAAATTCAAAGTGAGTCGATGAGAACATATAATAATGGTTTAGAAGTTACGAAATAGTAGATTGTTGTTGGAAGTTAAATTACGAGGTCGCTCGTATATAATGCTGTTAGTACTTACGGTGTATCAACACGTGAATCAATATTATGGAAGCATTTGAGACTTATCTTTACTGTGTAGTAAATCCTTTCCTATTTCGATTTTTCCACAAAAGGTGTACTGCTTTTTGACGATCAAACTAAAATCTATTATAATTTAATCAACTGAAATAAGATTTTGAATGCATTGACTTTAGTACTAGTTTGTGAATTTACAATAGCAAATCTATGTTACCATATTATTATAATTCTTTATATACTAGTGTAGACTTATAATAAAGCGATGTAAGTTCATTTAGGTAGGTGTTGCATGAAAAAAATATAATATATCAACGAAAAATGAAACAAAAATATCACAAGCTTGATTGATGGTGTGAATAGTTATGAGTGACAACTGACAGCTCACAGCAGACACAGAGACAATATTTGGTCACGTTATTTAGGGTACGTATGATTAATGATTTTATAGTAAATTGAAATTTATTAAACTTAATTGGGTCAATCAACTTTTATTCGTCCTGTAAGCACTAAGTTTTGTCCCTGGCCAATAATCGCAGTTATAGAGAAAATTATGTGGTTTGTTGGCATATGTCGCATTTATCTTTTTATTAAGCAAACATACGAGTAAATTATTTAAATAAATCACTATTATACTGAAAGTTCAATGGTTGTTCGGGTGACAAAACCTCTGATGAAGCGTTGAATTGTTTGTCCCCCAGTTTAGGTTAGTACAAGAAAACATTACTTTAAACAAAAAATACTATATGACAAATGAGAATTAATTACGCTTGTAAATAATTATTTATTACAATGTCTATAATAATGCTGACATATAGATTTTTATAATTTTAACGAGTTTTTTTGCATATTCATTTTGGTCCCTATTATATTTTATTATACTGACGTCCACCCACCGGACGGCCCAGTTCCAAAACCACAACGCAGATGACGTGATCAGTGCCTTAAGATAAAGTCGATTCATTTGCTGACAAAAATCATCCAAAAATCATTTTGATTTCATTTTTGCCACGGCGTCAGTTGGTCGAGTGTGTTTGGAAAAAGCGGGTGGCTTTTTTGTGTGTCTACCGGACAACCAGCACAAAAATAAAACATAAATAAAAAATAAACTATATTCTTTAATCTTTATTTTTCACTGCGCGTAAGACCTAATTCAAAATATCATTATTATTTATTACCAGGAAGCGCAAAGACTGATAAATGTCGCTCGGAGAACCAGTCACTTGGACAACCAAAACCGTTGATATTTTGACCGAATTCAACTTTTTACTACTTTGTACTTGTGTGTTACCTTACTGAACACATTTTTATAGTCTAATAGTTCTTCTATTCTTATTCTAAATTATATTTGTTATTATCTTTAGATAATGGGTTTGACAAAAAAATAAAAATCAGCCAAGTGCGAGTCGGACTCGCGCACGAACGGTTCCGTACTATTATAGAGCAAAATTAGGCCATAAATTGTGTTTTTTATATGGGAGCCCCCCTTAATTTTTTATTTTATTTTAATATCATTATTAAATATTAAAGTACACATTTAACTAAGGATTTTGTGAAAAATGTACCTACCTGTTGCCATTATTGATATAGAGCAAAAAAGGCCAAAAAAATCACGTGTGTTGTATGGGAGCCCCCCTTAAATATTAATTTTATTTTGTTTTTAGTATTTGTTGCTCTAGCGGCAACAGATATACATAACCTGTGAAAATTTCAAATCTCTAGCTAGTTCTTGAGTTACAGCCTGGAGACAGACAGACAGACAGACAGACAGATAAACGGACAGACGGGACAGACAACGAAATCTTAGTAATAGGGTCCCGTTTTTACCCTTTGGGTACGGAACCCTAAAAATCAAGACGCTATAGAGAAAAACTTAGAGACCCCGATGCTGAGCGAAAGAGGAAATAATCGGCCAAGTGCGAGTCGGACTCGCGCACGAAAGGTTCCGTACCGTTATAGAGCGGAAGTTGGAAAATAAATATGTTTTTTTGTAAATTGTGTATTTTATTTAAATGAACCGTTTTGCTCTATGCAAATTCTTAAAACATAAAATTGCAAATATGTCAAATTATAAAAAAAAACAGTTAAAATTAAAATAATAAAATTTATCAATGAAGTACACTTAAAAGTTGATCGACCCAATTATAATAACGGTAAATGCATCGAGTAGGTATAGGATCTATGGTTTAATGACTATGATGCTGGTTGAATTCCGCCGAACTTTTAAAGATATCCTGCGATCCTGTCTTAGATAGGACATATTACTGCAATGTTTTCACGCTAGAGGCAGCACCAGCGCAGACAGTAAAACAAAAAGTTTTGTTCCACGTTTGACAACATTTCTGTATATATTCTGCAATGACTTAGAGATCTTTGATATTCTGATATGAGGGCTAGGGCTGCCATCCGTCCGGATTTCCCCGGATTTGTCCTAGCTTTAAGGGTGTCCGGGGAGCGTCCGGCTCGGTTTTTGAAAAGTGTCCGGGTAAAATCCGGACACTTTTGTTGAGAGAAATTTAACTTTAGTCATGAAGCTATAAACGGAAGATAAAAACTCGCTAAGCATACACTTCTCTTGCAAGGACTTGAGTTGGTAAGATTTTTCTAGTAAGTTCTTGTAGTAAGCAAAAATTGGTAAGACGTAATCGTAAATTCTGTTTAAGAGGTATTCCGGGAAATAACCATATTTCGGCCAAATGTCCGGGAATTTTTCCGTGCCTGACCGGCTACGGCAATTCAGGTGATGGCAGCCCTAGATATGACGTGTGCAAAATGTCGGATTTTGGTCGTATGACGTATTATTTTAACTGTATGTGCCAGTAGCGCCTTCTGCACCCACCTTTGCGTATCTTCCCTATTGTAGTCCATAAAAAAATTTTGGTATTTACTATTTCAATGTCTGTAGAATGTTATTTTAATCATAATTTTACTTATATTTTATTAAACTATGTAAAGCTACGTGGTTTTCTAAGAGGTATTAATTTCCCGGTAAAACGCGAAACGTTCGCGTAAAAATCTATTATCATATTATTATAATGAATTGCTGTAAAATTCACCATGTAATTAATGACGGCAAATTGTTATCCGGAGATTATTTCGAAGGTTCGTTATTCAATACAAAGAAAATATATCGAGTTTCGCGACTCCATTGTCCCTAATTATCTTTTAAGTGCGAATGTTTTAAATTATATTATTAACAAGTTTTCAATTTAAATCGCCATTGTTGGGAGAAATTCGACTTACAATTATTCAAACAGCCCAGCCGGTGGGGGTGGGAATGTTTGTTTAGGCTCTGATTGTGCGATTTCCCTCGGTTTTAAGACAATTTGCCCTTTAGCTCGAAGGGTTTAGGCGCTATTGTCGTGAAGCAGCATCTCTTTACCCAGCATTTACTTATATTCGTAATACAATCGGAAACCTTAATGAGATTATGTTTGATTATATTGTATACGGTTCCCTGTTTAGGTTCCTCGTAGATATTACTTATTCAAATCCTTTGGCTATATTTATTCTTCTAATTACTCCAAAATTAATAATGTCGTCACGTGAGGTTTACCCTTGGATGTACAAAGTATGGACTTTGATAAGATTCAATCAACTAAATCATTAATTATTTATATTAATATAAAAATATATAATAAAAAAATATAAAATAGTTATATTAATTTATGATTAGTTATATTAATCATAAATTAATATAACTTAAGACATCATCAAAAAGCTTTAAGTCATTTACCATTTTACATAGATTTAAAATACTTCGAATGACAATATAACATTTTAAATACAGGTTATCGTTATTATGAAATGTTATTGGAGAAATATCGAGGAGAACTTACGTTTCGATATCGTTTGTGGCGATATCTAATTCATTGTCAGCGGTTCGGTCGCCTCATCAGTCAACAATATCTGTAACAATATAGATATGTATGTATATTACTGTAGAATGTCGATTTTCATCATCAAACTTCTTTTGACGACTTTTAGGCAGACATATTGCGTTTTAAAAGGATTAGAGCATTTAAAAGGGCTTATTCGTAGGACCACTATCGGCTTATATTTTGTGTCTTGACTCTTGTCGTCTGTATTGAGTGGACAAAGCAATGGTGTTGGAAGAAGATGTGATAGTATAAAGATGTATCTACTAAACCATAAACGCTAATTTCCAACAACGATCATATTTATAACAAGAAACCAAACAGGGTTTGAACCTGCACACTCTAGTTACCAAGCCATTCATCACTCTACTTCATGTATAAGGTATAACATTATTTTGATATTCGGTCAAGCAGGGTCCGCTAACAAAATGTGGGTGAGTGCGTGATCAAAGCCATAACTATGAATTATGAAAATTGATGTTTTCTGTACGGGTCAGTTCCGATGTTTTGTACCCCTTAGCGTCGTGATTTAACTACATCGTTATAATAAGCTATTTCCTGAGCTTACACACGAAGTATTTATAGAAAAATGCCTGCTCCTTTTACGAAAACGATTAAGTCGTTCGCCTTCGAAAAACGATAAATTGGTTGCATGTTTTTCGAAAATCTATATATTAATACGCGAGCGAAAAACTTTGAATCCCTTTTGACGAAAAATGCGGGAACGTAGGTGATTGAAATTTTGCACAGTTATAGTTTATATGGTGAAGGAGTGCATCGAGCTAAAATTATTTTAAAATTATGCTTTTACGAGTATCATAAATTTTTTTAACCCTAAAAATCAACTTGAAATTATTATTTTTTTAACATTTTTCAGTCAAAACATCTGTTCATAAGGAGTAGACCTAGGTACAGATGTAATTTAGTAGATTTTATCAAACCTTTAAGTTCCGTTACAACATTTGTACTTCTTTTAGATTAAAACTACCTAAGAAACTAAAGGATTATTCTCTCAATATGCATTCCTAGAGGTTTTTATGTGAGGGTTAAAACTGAACGCAGGTAGGTGCCGTGTAACATCGGAAATATACATTTTAAATTGATGAGTCACGTCCTTATACTATTTGTTTCGTCTGCTCTTTCCAAGAAAGAGCTCAGGCTTTTACAAGATAAAAATAAGAATCCATTATCCGATATTGTTTTATTTAGAACTAGATGTTGCCCGCAACATCGTTCGCATAGAAATTGGTTTATGGCGAGAGGGTTTCGTAAATTTTAAATTTTTTCGATGCCTCCGTAACACTGCGATTAAAATGTAAAAAGTTAACAGTAATTAATAGTTAGGAAATATTAATAAAAATGGACATACGAAGTTACAAGTAAATCACCTCTAGGCTCTAACCCTTTGATAATGACCGAAAATTTTGAAAACAGTATTTTCTTCATCTCAGTCCTCGTGTGGCACACTCAAAAGGCACTAGTCGTAAAGTCGTCAATTTGGAAACGCAAATTATGCACTGTGACTGCGAAAGTTATATCTAATAAGTCGAGCAATGTCAAACGCGCCATTTTTAATTATTAACGAATAATTGTAGCCTATAAGGCTTCTTACAGACGAACGGCACATGTCGGCCGCACGCGTCGGCGGCAGTCGACGGCAGCCGTCGGCAGTTTATGACGCTTGCAGGGAGCCTAACACGACCTTTTCTAAAACTATCATGCTTCCAGAACACTTTGTTATAAGATTACAATAACATTACCGTACTCACTTTTCAAATATAATTTTACTAAAAAACAGTAAAAAATGCAAAACATTATTAAATCCACTGTGAAATATTAACTTTTTTAAGATCGCTAGCTTAACGTTAAAGTAATATTGCTCATCTGTCAAACGGTGTCGCTTAGTAGAGGTGGTGGTAGGCCCCCAGTTGTGACGTACCGCCTAAAGGTAAGCGACTACAGGTCGGTATCGTACGCAACGGACGTCTCGCATCAAACGGATAATTTTTTCACAGTACGTCCACTGTATCGGCAGCGTACGGATTACCGACTAGCCAAGTAAATGAATGCTCAAAAGGGAGGTGTGGATGGAAAAGTCGAAAACAGAAATTTTGACTTAGGACCTTTGTTTGGACTAATTTGGAGATAAATATACTGGCTAGTCGGTAATCCGTACACTGCCGATACAGTGGACGTACTGTGAAAAAAATATCCGTTTGATGCGAGACGTCCGTTGTGTACGATACCGACCTGTGGACGCTTACCTTTACGCGGTACGTCACAACTGCAAGCGTGATAAACTATCGGGCTGGATGCCGTCGACTGCCGCCGACACGTGCCGTCGCCTGCCGTCGACTGCCGCCAACGCGTGCCGCCGACACGTGCCGTTCGTCTGTAAGCGCTCTAACGTAGAGGCGAAAGGGAGGCCAGTCACCGTCTAATACAAAGTTCATTATCACCCACGCGAGGCCGAAATTGGACGGTCACAAATCACAATACTATTCATGGGTTTCGCAAACGAGCCTGCAATTCAATCAATCGCCATTGTCTCGCGTAATTAATGTGTAAACTAATTACGTTCACACGTATTGACAATATTATTTAATATTTTATTTAAGGGTGCATATCACGATTCAAATTGCATGTTTTGTGACGCAGATCGCTCAATATATAAAAGTAAGCTAAAAAACACTCTAATTAGGCTTAGGTAGAAATAATAAACGTTATAGATGCCCTGAAAGAGGTATCATAATAAAGTCATTAATTTTCATACATATAATTTTATTTCATTACTGTTTCTTTTATTTAATTTAATTCAAACAGATTTTATTTATGTAACAACACCTTTCATAGAAATAGTTTCAGTCACTCAAGACTTAACTAAAAACTACAACGAACTTTATCTTCTACACATATAAATGTTGTTCAATCATCTCGTTAACAATTTACTCCGATTTTAGTAAACAATATAATGAGTTCATGATCTCAATTTTAAATTACGAAGCATTATGTGCGCACAATATGTTTTGAACAAAGTAAGCGTTTTCCTTTAATTTGATAATTTATTGTTATTGGCTTTGTTTCGAGCTCGTTCCATATTTATTAGTTGCTAACTGTTACTCTCGACTTCGTCTGTAAAATTTTGTTGACTTTTTTGAAAAGTACCTAACAAAAAAGCTAGTATAAATTTTTAACAAAGTACTTATTATCTAACAAACCGTTTTAATTTAGGCACCTCGTTCTAAGGGAATTCTTTGAAAACGGGTGCCAACTTAATTTTAGCGCGTTATAGTAAACTGTATTATGAGTGGATAATATTCCGCAAAGTAAAAGTAGGCAAAGGTGCAAAAAATAAATTAGCAACCAGTGAAAAAGTATTTTAATGAGAGTCTGTAAAGACTTTCAAATTACATATTGAAATAAATTTTCATAAAAGCGACCATTTATTTTTAGGAAATCATAAAGTGAAGTTCAAGACAAAATGTAATATAAGGTTCTGTACAGAAAAAAAAAAAACGAAGCATTGTACACATACATGAAACGTAGTAGCCGAAAAGATTTGTTAATGTGAAGAAGCTATTGTAGTTCAGAAATTAATAAGCCACGTGGGTTCCTGTCGTGCCCTACGGAACTCGAAGAAGTCGGACAGGCAAAAATCTTCACAGCATTAATTGAAATAATAAAAACTTTTAGAATCTTTAATATCTGTTTTACTTTGCTCTTAAGAGTGAGGCACAAAAAATCTCCGCCGATTCTTGAAGAGAGAAATAAAATTTCAAAGTACCGGCGTAGGTACTTAAGACTTTTAGATAACTAAAGTTTAGGGATGACAAAATTTTTGTTTCTTCCCGAAGCCATTAGCGCCAATTAAAATTTTAAAACTTTATTGTTTCCTCGTCGTTTTACGGAATATGTACAATGAATTACCATACCATAAATCTGAAATGTTACTTTTAAAAGGTGAGTTTAGTAACCTGCCAATCGATTTTAATGTATTTTTCCATACAAAGTATACCGCGACAACACCAAATATTAATTTCAGGTAAAATACCATTGTCAGTCAACTGGCAGCCCTATCCACTCCGCCTGAACATAATTTGCAGATGTCAGTTACACTTCGGCGTAAGTGATGAGCAAAGCAAGACCAAGACCAAGACTCGACCAGTCTTGGTCTTGGTCTTGCTTGTGCAGTCTTGGTCTTGCTCAAATCTGTCTGGTATTGGTATTGGTCTTGGTCTTGCACGCCTAGTCTTGGTCTTGGTCTTGCAAATAGCAAGACTCTTGCAAACATTTTGAGAATGATTCTTAAATTGAAAATACTAATGGAAAGTCGAGAGCCAACTCAGCATAGGCTGATCTTTTAGCGGAAATAAGTCCTTAAGAAAAATGAAAATTTTGAAAAATAAGAACTTTCCCTCGGATTTCTTCTAGAGTATTTTCAGGGTTCCGCAATCCGTAGCCAAATGGAAAAAAACGGAACCCTTATAGATTCGTCATGTCTGTACTCTGTCTGTCTGTCCGTCCGTATGTCACAGCCACTTTTCTCCGAAACTATTTAAAGAGCTATACAATTAAATCTTGGTAAGTAGGTGTAGTCTGTGAACTGCATTAAGATTTTGATACAAAAAAAGAAAATTTATTAAAAACCAGACGTTCCGCGCGGCTTCGCCCGCATAAATTAGATATTTCACAGACAAATCAGTATACAAAAAAATAGCCTATGATGCTTCACGTGATCTACTTCTTATCTGACCCAAATAACAGAAAAATTGCTCTAGTAGTTCGTGAGATAAGCCCTTTTAAATAATTTCCCCCGTTTTTTCCACATTTTCTTCTATTTCTTCGCTTCCATTAGTCTTATCGTGATAAAATATAGTCTATAGCCTTCCTTGATAAATGGACTATCTAACACTGAAAGAATTTTTCAAATCGGACCAGTAGTTCCTGAGATTAGCGCGTTCAAATAAGCCCTTTCAAATAATTTTCCCCCGTTTTTTCCACATTTTCCTCTATTTCTTAGCTCCTATTAGTCTTAGCGTAATAAAATATAGCCTATAGCCTTCCTCGATAAATGGACTATCTAACACTGTAAGAATTTTTCAAATCGGATCAGTAGTTCCTGAGATTAGCGCGTTCAAACAAACAAACTAACAAACTCTTTCTTCCGCTTTATAATATTAGTATAGATTGTAGGGGACCCCATAGGTACAACTAAAACAAAAAAAAAATTATTGGAATGAAGTTCCTTATCGCGCGTTGCGAAAGGGGGCTAGACGGAAAAACTTGTAACGACACTTTTTGACCGACACTTTTTGCCACAGACATAGATCAAGATAGATGCGGTATCTATCTTGATCTGTCTTTTTGCTATAGTTGTAAGCCGTGCGGCGTGCGCGTGCTTATCTGTCTGTCTCTCTCTCTCTCTCATAGAAAGCAAGCCAGTTTTGATTTTTTTGGTCTCTCGGTTGGAAGATCTTCCTTTTCGGCCGCCACGTATATTCCCAAATTTTTAGTTAAAATGCATTGTTACATAATCAAAGGGTAAAAACGGGACCCAATTACTTACACATCGCTGCCTGTTCGTCTGCCTGTTTCCAGGCTGTATCACAAGAACTTGAAATTCATGTTAAGTAGATATTATATATTGTGATAAATATTTTATCTCTTAATACAGTCACTGCGAGTTGCGACTAAGTAAAATTTTTTAGCAAGAGTCTTGCATGGAGCAAGACTCTTGCATAGTCGGTCTTGGTCTTGGTCTTGGTCTTGTTCTTGCACACCTAGTCTTGGTCTTGGTCTTGCTAGTCTTAGGGTAGTATTGGTCTTGGTCCTTCATTTTTTGCAAGACCAAGACCAAGACTGTAAGACCAAGACCAATTTTGCTCATCACTATTCGGCGTTCCCTTGAAGACGGCTCTCAATGAAGTACCACAGACCGGGCCCTACAAAAAGTCAAGTACTACCCGAACCATGGTAATAGCCGCAAAAACTACAAGAGGAACCACTGAAAAACGTTGCTTCTGTTTTTTGTCAGACTACCCGCCACCCGGCCTAATTGCCGAGTTCCGGGTACACATGTGCTGATGATGACGACAACGATATTGACTCATCATTACTAGAAACATTTTAATAATATGTAGTAGCTGTTCTATCTATACGTCCCACGTATCAACCGTCTGTTTGTTACTTTTAGCTTACACCGCTGAATTTGAAGTAAGGAATCTGGGAAAGGACATAGGATAGTTTTTAATTAGTTTTTCAAAATGGTAATTGTAGATTGTAGAGTTCCCGCGCGACAAACGTATTTCAACGAAAGGTTGCAGGCAACATCTAGTACCTATTACATAAATAAATATCAGTGATTTTGTAGAAACGTTAGTCTTCCCTTGGTGCAATTGTTGACATATGATGATAATGTATGTCGGAAGCGTCGCGTGTGTTCCACCCAAAATTGTGAATTTTCAACGCAGCAACTGAACTACCTTTTTAATTTTCCACGTGGATGAGTCTGTTGCCAGCTGGTTCACATTGACGTCTGTTTAATTTAAAAAAGAGGGTGGAAACACAACCTTCGGAGCGGAAGTCATACTCGGGGGACGCGATAGGTCGTAAGTTTCATTCCGATGACCTAGGACACGTTAGCACGCTCCACATTCCTATTCATGAGCCCTAAAATAGATGGCGCAGGTAATATGTTAATGTGCTTTTAATTAGTAGACGTATACGAGTGTACGCAGTAGTCACGTAAGATATTACGGCACGACTGTAAAACATACTGCCCCATTTCGATACGGAGATTAACTCCCCGAGGGCTGGGACAAAAGTGATGTCGCTAGTTGAATTTGTCGACTCAGTTGTGAAAACTCAGTATTACATGTTCAAGAAGCTAAATTCAAATGTTTATAAAGTCCAATATTCAGTAAGCACGAGATAAGAACTACATTTGAATACGAATCCAAGTCGAGATGACTTTATTAAAGTCACGTCAGCGCCAGCACCACACAGTAGGCGGATGCAAATATTGACGGTTGACAAGGGTAACGGGTACAGAATACGAATCTATTTGCTAACACCTGATATCGCCGGGACACCTTCACGCGACTGACTTAATTAAGGTCAGTTTAATTTGGATTCGTGACGTTCCTGGCGACCGCGGACAACCCGTAATCCTCATCGGCATTATTGCCCAACGCTGCGGCAATTAGCCGTATTCGCAGCGGAAATTTGAAGGGACATCAAAAGAACGAATTACATCAGCCCCGGAGGAAACCCCCCTTGAGGACGTTCATGGTCAATTTAATTGAGTGCCTCGATCGGATATTTTGCTCTTTTACGTCTTTTATGTACGTGTAATTAAATTTTATAAATGGGTTACCGAAAATGAAAATTGAAATAATAAAAAGCGAATGTAATTTTATGTAGCACGGGAAAATTCGTAATAACATGATTCTAGCAAAATCGTAGAGGTAAGCGAATAAAAGCCGAGGACGCTTAATTACTTTAACCCAAAAGTAGGGTAACCATGATTACGACATAATGAGAATTTACACAAGTTTATTTACCGCGATAGCGCTGGTCTTTGTGGAAACAACGGACTCCACAATTGATGTGATATTCAACTGTATTACTGTGCAGTGTGCATGTTTTGTTCGTTATTTTGATTCAATTTAAGATTATATAATATGATTATTAGGTAGGCCGTAGGGTAATACAGTATTTATATTATAAGGATATCGCCATGCATTAGATATCAAGGTTTGAAACCAGCTTGCGGAAGGAATGTTTCTAAACGACTCAACGGCCTTCAAGAAAGGAGTATAACTTTTAAAAGGTGGCATAACATCTGTGACTCGTGAACATCTTGTTTTGGACGCATCACATTCCGCATAGCAGAGTTATTTGAGGTCTTCTTGATAAGGCTCTAAAAATGTCTGTCTTAATCTATCACACGATAAATATCTAAGGTAATAATTAAACTACAGTATGTAGGGTCAAAGCAGTTAAACATTGTTTTTCCTTAGACGCTTTCTATGGTGACCCTACTCGGTACGGAGAACATGAAATTCAGATAAATACTGTATTAGCCTACAGCGTGCAGCGGTCTAATTAACATTGTAAAGGCGCCGTAAGTCGCGCGATGAGGAGCAAATATCCAGTGAACAAGTCGATATTTATTACGTTACAAATGCCAGCAGTTCCGTATACTTTATCTAGAAATAGATGATGCCTGCAACATCGTCGCGCCAAAATTGGTTTATCGCGCGACCGCGGAGGCCGTACATTTTGCTGGGTATTAACAAGTATCCGGTGTAAGGACATAGGATCCTTTTTATCCCGGCAAAATGTGCGGGGAAAGGTCCCGGAACACAAAGTGTCTCCATACCAAATTTCAGCAAAATCGGTTCAGCGGTTTGGGCGTGAAGAGGTTACAGACAGACAGACAGACAGACACACTTTCGTCTTTCGCATTTATAATATTAGTATAGTAAGTATGGATTTTTCAGCTGAAAAGTCGTGTAATTTTTATTTTTAAGCCTGGAATATGCTTTTGTTTAATACAGTTATTGGTATTGAAATTATCTTGTAAGTGGGTGGGTGAATAAAAGTTTTATCTGTAAGATAAAGTATATCGTTTAAGGCGCTTCACCCACGTCAAACTTTTTGTATGTCAGTTAAACGGGTCCGTACTCCGTACTCCGTAGTTCCTACGATTTGTTACTAAAATACAAGTAGTATTTTTAAAGGAAATGCTGCACGCTCCGAACATTTTGTTGTGATAAAATACTTTTTAACAGGCTACTGCTTGCCTTTTCCTCGTGGTTTGCTCTACATCTGCGCTCATTTATATTTAAAATCGGTTCAATATGAAACGATCAAATCTTTTCCGACTACAATACTACAATATATACTTGTAAGTTGTATAGAAGACAGAAGTATAGAAAACATATTATACCATATTCATCCAGCTGTGCGTTATCTTACAAGTGGTATTACGTGTCGGTGACGCGGGAAGACCATGTGTGGTCACACTAACGCCTATCTGTTCGAGATACAGCCGTAGCCCATATAAGATAACATTAATTGGACTAGACAACTTCATCTTTGTCTTTACTAAAATATACCTTTGATAAGGTAGGACAAACCACCCAACGATGGCAGCTATCCAGCATCCAGCATATTGTTAGCACCTTAAATTTTTGGTTGAGACTGATACTTTGAGTGTCCATAAGGACTTTCTGTAGTATGAACTCTTTAAGTACTAATGTCAGATAAGTATTAATAATACTTATCTGACTTATCTAATTATTTTGTAGGTTTTAGGCGATATAATATAAGTTACAGTACGCCATTGATGCGTTCCCTGAATTCATCTCCCACCCGAAAACCTATAATAGGACCATAGCCATTTCTAGTGCACCAAGATTTCCTAGCATCCGCCCTTACTGGTTATATTATTACGTAAATACTTAGCCCCGGCACATGCCAATTATGTAACCATGTCAACCTGTTCCCGGTTGTATAATTGGCTGCGCAGATGCAAATTTGTGTCATATTTCCGCTGCAAATAGGCGATAATCGAATACCAGTATTATAGCATTAAACGTCTTTGTTTTACACTGCGTCGGTGTTACATAACAGTGTTAGATTCAGTCGTCAGCCCTATCAATGGATAAGCAATTAACGGACTAGGGACTGTATTGCGGGGTGATAAGGTTTATTTTGTGTTTAATTGGCGGTGTCAAAGCGAAACTTTTCACTTAAACCACACTTAAACTAATGTGACAACCCCGAGTCTTCGTCGGGGTGATTATTTTCATAGACCGATCGAGTCGGGGTAAAAGGCAGTCGAGGAAGTGAACTTGACTACTTTGAGCTTTACTTAACAAAACTCGATCTTCACAAAGATGGGCCGGGGAGATAAAAGGACAATACATAGAGTAATCGATTAGCAGAGAAATCGCGGATCATAGAGATTTTGATAAACGTTACCTTTATTTCGCTGTCTTTTACAGTTTAGAATTTCACATGCTATTCTAAAAATGCGTAAGCAAGTGGCTAAGACTATTATAATCTTACAGAAAATACTTTAAATATGACGATTTATTTTCAAATTTTTCGTAGCATTTATAGACTTTTTTAAACATAACGTAATTATTATTATAACATAATATATGGAATTTAAAATCATACGAACAAATTCTAAAAACAAACGTCTAAATAATCTAAACAAATTCTAAAAACAAACGCAGAATAACGAGGAGCGCATATTCTCTGTAACATCTACTCTGTCTTATCTAGCTTTAGGCCTTTAAAAGGGTATTGAAGTTTTGCAAAGGGAAATCCGACCGAAAGTTATTTAATAAAATGAAAATACCCTTCAGTCTTAAGGCACCTCTCCACGTTAGCTCATTATAGACCAATACTAGAGATACGAACGTATCTCGTAGAATGTAGAGCATAACATGAAAGTTTAAATTTTTCACTATGTACAAACGAAATATTTGTTACTAGATGGATCGTGAACTTCGTATCACTTTCCTATTCCCTAACCTTCCCTGGACTTTCACGAACATTTCAAGACTAAAATTAGGTAAATCGGTTCAGCCGTTCTCGAGTTTAACGAGATTAAAAAAATATTGAGATTCATTTTTATTTATATAGATAACTAGCTTTTCCCCGCGGCTTCGCTCGCGTTAAAAAGTATTATATACAATCTTTCATCCCCTATTTTATCCTCTTAGGGGTGAAATTTATCTAAAACTCTTTCTTAGGGAATACTTACGTCATAGTAGCTTTATGCATGCAAAGTCTCAGCCCGATCGGTTTAAAATTGACAAAGTTTCGTACAAACTTTCATCCCCTATTTTAACCCCTTGGTGGTAGAATTGATCAAAATCCTTTCTTAGCGAATGCCTACGTCATAACATCTACTTGTATGCCAAATTTCAGCCCAATCCGTCCAGTGGTTTGGGCTGAGCGTTGATAGATCACTATGTCAGTCAGTCAGTCACCTTTGAGTTATATATGTCGCAGTCATCTGGTTCAATCTGTGATTCTATTGAATGACTAGCGTATTCATTGAATGACACCATTTTATTGAATGACTGAAGGACAACTAGTCAAGACGTTGACTGTAACGTTTAACGTCTTGACTAAATGGTCATGGTGAATATATATTTAGAAGATAATAGATATGTTAATGTACGTAAGGCTAAAATCAAGTAAATAGAATACCGCATTTAAGCAAGAAATAGGTACATAGTACATAGTCTTCTTGGTATATGTAATTGCTTCCATAAATACTAACGTAAACATAATTCGCCAAAGGAATGAAAGAAGAAAATCCGATCCGAGTAATGAACCACTAAATATGAAAATAGACGTTTCAGCTTATCAATACGAGGCATTAAGCCGGTACAGAATAAGCTACTTTCATTGTACGTAATAATTGAAGACATGAGTGGATGAAGTAGGTAACAAAAAATTTGAAAACTGACGTTTTTTGTTTAAATAGAGACTTTTAGGACCAAGAAAATGATTTAAAATAAAAAAACGTGGATCCAATATATAGCTAGAATGTATTGTATATTAAGTAGATAGTGGATTTAGCTAGATAATAGTGCATTCTACATTAGCTAGAATTGTTAGATGATGAAGTAGGTTACACAGTTTGTTCAAATTATAAGGGCAAAAATGAGTAATTGCTCTTACGTTGTAAAATGTTAGTGGCCCACTTCATCCAGTCACGTCTTCAATTATAATGAAGAGATTAGTAATATTCAGAGTGTAATTAAAATCTACATAATGTGAACAGATTACATACGGCGCTCAATGACGTGTACGCGGTTTAATAACGAGAGTTGGAGGTCGTGGGTTCGTTTCCATTTGTGAAAATGTACTTTATGCGCCTAATAAGAAAAATATATTTTAGATGTATGTCATGTATGATATTTTATAGATATGGCATGTTGGGGGAAAATTGTGGTGAAGCAATTTCTGTCAAATAGGTAGACGCAGTGCCATATCCAAAGTATTTGAAATCTTTGAGTACCACGCATTCAGATAGAACAGTAAGGCGGCAGTTTAATTATATAAATGTCGCCATTTTTTTTATTCCTTTTTTAAGCCAAGGTTAATATGTATACAAAAACTTTTATCATCGTCACATATCCTATTTTTGATCTACCTACGTTAAAGTTTATAGTGAGGGACAATATACGCCTGTCACTTCCTACAGACTCACAAAGTTATGGGGGTACGAAGTGATACGGGTGTTCTATTCATTAGCCCTATCAGCAATAATTAAAATGGACCCTTATAACAGGAATAAAGACGTAAAAACTAACAGATGTTTCTCTGAGGCTTAACATGTTTAATTTAAAAAGAGAAAATGAAAAATAATCACTATGATGGAAGCAGTCGATGTCATTAATAAATATACAAATCGAAAAATATTCACAGGCGAACATATAACCTGCTCCTTTCTGGAAGTCGGTTTAGCATCTAGCTACGATGTTTCATTCTAATTTATCATCGAAGTATTTCCTTGGCTTAGTTTTTCGATCTTAGGGCTTCCCACATATCCTAGCTTCAAGTATCTAAAGTGTAATATTTTCTCTTTCAGTTAGCGGAGCAAAGCAAGCAATGCGCTACGATCAACAGAACAAAAACAACCCTATAAATAAACAGTGGGTATTCTTGTCTATTACAGAGCTATTTTTATTGAAAAACCGACCAAAATGAATACAAAGCAATCATACAGCAGACTGTATGATTGCTTTGTATTTGTATACAGGGACAGATCCTTCGCTGTAGTTACTATAATTAAAATCAAATTTACGTCGAACCGACAGGTGTCATTTGTATTTTGCTTGTATTTTGTTGTCATCAGCGGACACCGGACTGTCTTGGCTAATGATTGTTTCTGTATTTGTCTACACTTTACAGGGTGTCTTAAGCTGACACGTTATTGCCTATGATTTAAAGCCGAGGCAATTATTATTAATTACCTATTTCAAGCAAGTCGCCCTGTATCGCCTTGAGTGACTATTCGCAATAGGTTAATTACAGGGCCTACAGTTGGCCAAAAAATATTTTCTGATAACAAAATAATAAAATTAAATTATAAAATTCTGTGAATTGAAATTATTTTTTGGGATCATACAAGCAAACTAGGGCATCGAGACCGGGTTTTCCCGAAACCCGAAAACCCGGGAAAACCCGGGTTTTGGGGATCACGTAAAAACCCGGGTTTCAAAAATGGAACCCGGGTTTTTCGAGCTTTTCGGGTTTTTCGTTTTTTTATTATTATTGAAGGCAAGACCTGATATTTTAAGGTATTTATAACAAACTAACATACAAATTCTTTATTTTTATAACATAAGTATAGGTTTAATTATTTCTATTGGTCATAATTAAACAAAATATAATATTTTAAAAGTAAAAGTTTCATTTCAAGAGCATTAAAGACCAATTATTGTCACAAAAATATTTATTAATAATAATATTTTGAAAATCCTACCAAAACTATTCAATTTAAAAAAAGCCAAGTCTCTTCAAACAATCTATCCATCGCAAAAAGTTTTCAAATTTCATAGAAGCAAGTCTTGTTAAACTTATTAGGGTTCCGTACCCAAAGGACTATTACTAAGACTTCGATGTCTGTCTGTCCGTCTGTCTGTCAGCAGGCTGTATCTCAAGAACGGTGATAGCTAGAGAGTTGAAATTTTCACAGATTATGTATTCCTGTTGCCGCTATAACAAAAAATACTAAAAACAAAATAAAACAAATATTTAAGGGGGGCTCCCATACAACAAACTTGATTTTTTTGGCATTTTTTGGTCTATATCAATAATGGCAACAGGTAAGTAAGTACTTGAATTTCTCTCAAAGTCCTTAGTTATATGTATACTTTAATATTTAATAATAATATTAAAATAAAATAAAAAATTAAGGGGGGCTCTCATACAAAAAACACAATTTTTGGCCTAATTTTGCTCTATAATGGTACGGAACCCTTCGTGCGCGAGTCCAACTCGCACTTGGCCGATTTTTTTATAGTTTTCAATCAAATTCAGTGATTTACCATAGTTTTCTTTATTATGTGATCAAAGGCTTACAAAATAAAGTGTGGACAGCTTCAAAGGGTTCTAAGTCTGCTGAAAGTACCGTAGACTTTTGATGATGGGCAAGTCACTAGTTAGTGACAAAACGTTGTAACTTGTATGGACCGTTGCTGATAAAATACACCCATCAACAAAGCCTTAGGGATATTTGTATTTTTGGAATATCTAAAAACCTGTCAGGAATTTTTGAAGACAGTGTATGGAACAATGATAGCTTATTTTTTGGTATTTAATAAAACATATTATTAAAACAATTTTCCGAATTTTATCGTTTCTAAAACAATCACAGATATCTACAGTCATAAAAAATCAATGATAAGTCAACAAATCTTTATTTCGTTTTATAAACTGAAATTTTCATTCGAATGAGATATTTTTATTGCTGATTGTCAAATAAATAGTAATAATTTATACTGATCTGATGTTTGGCATACAGTATTTTTACTAAAAAATATTTTTTGTGCCCTGCTGCGGTATCACGCCCAGTCTTCTTTGCAATTTAAAGTCATTATTTTCAGTCGTCTTACTTACTAAAAACCTTAAAAGAGATTTTTGTTTGTCGTTATGCTTTTTGTCATTATTTGTTATATTCACAATATAACAAATAACGACAATATTAAGACAATGCAATCAGTAAAAAGGTTCCAAGAGAGCAACCAGCCCCTAGAAACTGACAAAACCATGCAAAGGAGTTTCCATCAAGTATGATGTGAAACCATTTTGTATTCCAGTATTGCAGTCTGGCAAATGCGGCAGATTGCTTTTCATTGCTTGAGAGACTGGTGTTGGTAACACATAATAGGACGAATGATGGCTTTCCTTAGCCAGCCGTGGATGTCATACTCACTGCGGAATTATTAAAACACGTGGTTTTAATGAACCCAGATGAAATACAAGCCGAGTTTTTATCAGCACCAGCGCCAGAGACAATTTCTTGTGTGTAACACCATACCACCATGGTTAATCTTCCAAACTCATTAAAAGCAACCTTCCGCATTTGCCACGTGGTCTGTTCTGATCAATTACATGTACATAATTACAAAGGCAATTTCAGGTAAAAACTAGGCACAAAAATTTATTTACAGGTATAAAGTATGCCAACATCAATTAGGACTAAATAATTATTAATAATTTGACAATCAGCAATAAAAATGTAAAAGATTAAATAAAGATTTGTTGGCATACGTTTTATATTTAAGGTTATTCTTCCATTTAATATCTTCAAAAATTCTGGATAGATTTTTATATATTTCATAAAATACAAATAGGTACATTAAATAATATATATGTAATTTGGAGGTGAAGCTTGTTGTAATACTTAATTTTGGCCCGAAAATCTTAATCCCTAGCTTTGATAAGATCCAAAATATAGGAGAGGTAAAATAGTCGCTTCGATAAAAGTATGATACGGCCGTGCCAGCTTACTCGAGAATTGGTTGGGCACTGCTGCGACCCCAGACAATGGTATTTAAATAGTATTTTACTGGATAGGTGATGGCAATCGCAGAAAATCATGTGTAAAGTATTTTGGCATTGTTAATTTTTGAATAGTTAAAAAACCCGAAAAAACCCGAAAAACCCGGGTACCCGGTTTTGATCAAACAAAAAACCCGAAAACCCGGGTTTTGAAAATTGGGCCGGGTTTCGATGCCCTAAAGCAAACCAAACGTGTCTATAAAAATTAAAATTAGTAGCATCATAGTGTTCTAGTAAATTTTTATTTGTATAATAAAAAATGCACCTACCACTTCACGCTACGGTTGCCGGAAACCAGTCGAAAAGTGCACCGCGAAAAAGGCCGTAAGCCAATTGAACAATAATCGTATAAATAAGGTAAATTACCTAATTATTATCACTTTGGCGCGACAGACTACAGATAGACCAATTGGCATTAGTATTTTCGAACAAAAATTTCGAGAGGTTCCAACATAAGGGTGATCGCCAACCTTGCATTTTGCTCTATGTAAGAGATTCATTATGTAGGCAAAATTAGTTAAAGCAGATATTAGAGTATTGCCTATATAGCGCGGTTCCGGTTGACGTGGTCGGGAGGCTGTTTCGTATGCGCATCCATCACGCCGCTTCCGCGCCGCCTGTCCACTTCCGACACGTGTCACACCGTCACCTGTGTGATCGCTGATGTATAGTCATTTGTAAGTTGTAACAATACACCACTTATTGATCAAGATGTAACTACATATTTTATAAGTAAGGACTACATCCTACATTTGATAGAAAATCACCATCTTTGTAATTGTTTTAAATTAAAACAAATGTCAAAATATCAAGCCTAAGCTACTGCATAATATCAACAAAGGGCAATTCAGTTAGGAACTCGTCTAATAACTAGGAGTTGATAATAAGCCTGAAATCAAAATGTAACGCCGCGCCGTTTTGGCGTAAAGGTATTCGTATTTGTAGTGCCAGTAGTCTCAACTCTCAAGTACCTGTTGATATCAGCTGACACTAGAGAATTTAAGCAATAAGAGCTACCAGTAGGGTACTAGATAAATAAACTTGAATTATTATCCAAACCCATACAACAGTCACCTCTTTGGCAGCAAGCAGATGCACTAATATGATTGCCTTAAAAATAGCTATCGTTTAATTTATTACCAAACCAACCAATTATTTATTACCAAATCATATTTTCGGGAACAAAAATTATTTATTACCTTTTTATTACATTTCATGTAAGTAACTTAACGAAAGTTGTAAGTGCGTATTGTAATCTGATAGCGAAAGATCGTAAACCTTAACTGATTTAACATACAACAGGCGCGCGGTCATAAAGAATTTAATTAAAACCAACTTGCGGCGGCCGGCGAGTGAATTCTAAACTTGCTTTAATATATTTTATTAGTCGAATTTACTACAAACGCTTTTAACGGGCGTTACAAGGGTGTAAAATATGTAAAACACGATACATTTAGTGTTACTCGTACTAAATGCATAGGTAACACCTTTCCCATAGAGCTTGGAGATAGGCTAAGTCATTCTTCATATTTTTACTACGTAGTACGTATACGTATAAAGATAAACCCTCTTACTAATAAAAACTTCTTAAACATGCGTTCTGCGTGTGAATAGTTAAACAGGAGTTTTTAATTTACACACACGTTACACAGAGTCTATACAGAGAAATTAGTATGGAAATGACAGCATCGTTATACAGGCCTTATGTCAAAAAATGATTATTAGTAGAAAAAATCTTATGCACCCTTTTTACACTCTGTGTAACTTTTAATTAGTAAGAGGGCTAAATTGTACAGATAAAAGTATAAATACAGTGTGTCTTAAGACTTATACGGCTCGGGCGAGAAGGGCGAATATTCATTATTCAAAGTTTCCGGACAAACAAGACTGAAGACGGTAGAATTTTTTTCATTAAATTTTGACTTAAACCATCTGTCGCCTCTGTCACGGATTAGACATACATATTATATTTTGAGATGTCCCAGGCTCCCAGGCGTTCTTACGTTAATTTATTATGGTGGTTCTTTGATGTATTCATTTTGTTTCAAAAAGTTAGCCAAATTACTTTGGATCCGAGATAAGGTAGAGAATTAATTAATGTATTTTGTATAAGCCTTAAGGAGCTTTATATACCGAAATTTTGATTCGGAGAATTTTGTAATACAGGATTAACTTATTGAGTTTTTACATTATTATCAAGGATTTTAAAACTTAGGACTACCTACGACGGCTGTTTACGATGACAGAAAAATCGTCATAACTACATAGTCATCAATTTTAAGACTGAAAGTGTCAAAACGGTCTCTAATTTAGGTTAACAAGTTTTTTGTCTTGACGCTAAAGATAAGATGGCAAATTAAAAATAGTTGAGAAGCATTTTGGTATAATAAAGAATTTTATGAAACCCGTCTCTTAATTCGGTCTTTAGGCAAACGGCGATAATATTATTATTTAGTGTGAAAAGCCGTAATCCACGTAAGCGCGGGGCTGTAGGTACAACTTTGGCACTTCAACTCTTACACGGCCTAATTAATACTAAAAGTTCACGGACAATACAATAATTAATACCGACGACCTAGATTTTTGTCCAATTTCTGTTCTGTTCAAATAATGGGATCTTTGGTTTGCGTTTCGAGTAGGTACCTAATCTTGAAGTAGGTAAGCATATCATCTGCATGTTTTTATGAGCAAGAAGATTGCCATCAAAGTTAAACTTTTAACTTTACAATTTCTGTGTAATTTACATTACACAGGTTAATCATAAATGTATCTTTTTCACTTATCACACGCGCATCCAAAACGATTGTCTTGATATAAATTATTTAAAAACATGATAGAATTGATGCTGAAATCTCTACATACACTCATAACATAATCTCTACATATTTCTACTGGTGTAGCCTTTATGATCATAATGATGACGATAATTATGATCATCAGCATAAGAGCCGGTTTGCTCATCGCCATTTAAATCTAAAATCACGTACACATCTTAATCTGAATTACAGGATTACGTTTAATAATTTTGGCTCAGTGTAAACACGGCCAGAATACCTGAGCTCGCCCGTTGATTGCTTTGAAGTTTACCTGAAAACATACAAACAAACAGTTTAATATAGGCACAGTATCAATAGCAAATCGAACATTTTTTATTTAAAAAATATTACTTTAATCTTTAATTGGAGGATTATAGATATTACTAGCTGTCCCGGCAAACGTTGCTTTGCCATAATATAAAGTATTTCGCCCATATTATTTTATTGAAGTGACTAAATAAGTATGTCGCCATGGCAACGTCGATCGCTATCCCGTCGCACAAACAATGGTCGCCGTCAGCCTCAGGTTGTAATAATTTACTATTATTTATTCAACAAATGCACGTATCAATATATGTATAAAGTACCCAGTAGCCGATTCTCAGACCCACTGAATATGCATATAAAATTTGGTTAAAATCAGTTAAGCCGTTTCGGAGGAGTTCGCTGACTTACATTGTGACACGAGAATTTTATTTTATTTTATTTTTATTTTATCAGGAAAACATACAGTGATTTGATTTACAACCTTAGATACTACATAAACACTTAACACTATTTACACGTTTTCACGTATATATAAGATGATGATAAAAACATGTTTAAATAGAGTCTTTTTAGCGAAAGCAGAAAAATTTGTAAGATATTAGGTAAAACTCAATTTGCAATATACAACATAAGTTATATTTTGACGACCTCTGTGGCTAAATTGGTTGAGTGTGTGGCAGCTTAAGCCGCCGACGGAAGAAAAAGTTTTCAATGTTCCCGGGTCTGGTTGTGTATTAAATAAGTGTATGATATAATAAAAATCTTAAATATATGTATAGTATAAAAGTATTAAATATATTTCCGTTGTCTGGTACCTGTAACACAAGTCCTTCAGGTACTTAACACGGGGCCAGACTGACGTGGTGTGAAGCGTCCATAGATATTATTATTATTATTATTATTATTATATTATTATGCACGTAAAACATACTGATAATTAATATTTAAACGCGCTACTCCAAAAACCGAAATCAGATGGATGGATAAAATTATGGTTTTTGAAAATTTTAAGAACATTTCAGCTTTTTTTCTGCACAATAGCCTATGTATTTGTGTATTAATTTAAACAGAACAAATTTTGTTATTTCATACACAATTTTGTTAAAAAAGCAATCAAAAAAACCGTTAATAAATTTTGTTAAGCTCACAAATTTGTTTACGCTCTCGACTACTTTAAATTATTTTAACATTTTATTTTAACTCAAATATAAATGTTTATCTTTCAAAATGCGAAATTTGAGTTGCAAAAACATGCGCAGCGTTCAGCAAGTAATCTTACGAAGTCGACAATGTTGCATTTTCTATACATTTCCTGACATTTTATTAACTCACGGATAAAATCTTTAGAGGGTCTCAGTTCAAAGGCAGTAAATTGAATCAGTGCGCCGCATCTGGAGGGAGGGGGAGGTTCAAAAGATAGAATGCACTAGCAAATTTAATAAGATCCTCGTCTTTGTTATATCAGAGCAGATTTATACGAAATTGCCCCGCCACTTAATACGATTCATCGTATAATGAACTATGTAAGTAGCAGATTTGCAGCTGAACTGAACATTTGTGCAATCTCTAGGAACATTTTTAATCTGGAAAGTACTTTGCTGCTTTATATTAAACTGTTACGTAGGGATGTTGCATAAAGGTCGAGGAGAGAATAGACATTGAAAGAAAATACTTTCATTATGACGTACAGAGCACAGACATAGATTACAGTGTCAATACGCAAGGTAGAGATCACAGGTAGGACTAGATTAGCCACATTTCCTATCTTTACGTGGCAAAATAAAATAACGCTGTCGTCTGTAAGCTTGATTGTTTGAATGTAGAGTAGTTAAAGAGGAAGATTTTATGAATTACGTGCAGCAATCATACGAAAATAATGCTGGCACTTCATATGGCTATTTGTATTTGCTATTGGCTATTTGTTGTATTTGGCAACATTATTGACGAATACGCAAACAAGCAAATAAAGGCAAATACGACCTTCCACACAAGGCCGTCAAATATCAAAATTTTACTTGATTTTGTTTACTTGCCTATTTGACTCTTTTGATGTGCGTCAAAAACCGACAAAGGTACGGATACGTGTATTTGGTATTGGTCATATTTGTCAAATAGGCAAATAAGGCCAATACTTTGTCAAACATACCGTCTACACCGTTGTTTGGCGAATACATCAAATACGCAAATACAAATAGCCTTGTGAAGTGCCAGCATAAGATACAAATTCGGGTTTGTATGAAGAACCGCTCTAATTTCCAGTTGCAACACGTTCAAGTGATGTTACGTCTCGCTGTTTATCTAAAGCTAATCCACGAATTATCTCACATCTTATAAAGCTTATACAAACTGTCGGATATAATATTCTGGTATGTTTCATTTCTACTAGAGTGTGCTCCACATTCGTATTGCGACTTAGTATCCTTGTAAACATATTCAAATGATTGTTAGTCAATTTCCCTCGCGTTGGTAAAGTAATTTTGTTTTAAAATGTTGATTAATTCAAAGATTATTTTCATAGTCAGTGGATTTGAGGAAGGTTGTTTTGTTGTGTTGATCTAAGAAACCAGACTAAATCTTTTGTATATTTTGACAACTTATCTATTTTTTCCAAAAACGTACCATTTGTGTGTCATAAAATGTGTTCCGACCGAAAACCAAACTTTTGCCCTTATAAATAAACTGAAATAACATCTGTAAAAACAACCCGGGGATAACTGTGAAATCGTAAATAGCAAAAAAACCAAAACCCATAAATGATTTCCATAACTCATAAACAAATTATTGATATGCGATTTTGGTATTTACTGCAGCGTATTAAGGTCTAAAATAAGTATTCTGACTTCATTACGCACAAGTCGAAACCCCCGCATAGCGTATAGTCCGCGCCAGAAATATGTAACATAAACACAACATGTTAAATGTAAACCAACACTTGGTTTGGCTATAAATAGATGTTTGTGAGATCTTTAAGATCCTTGCTCCGACGCAATTTTACTCTGGACTGCGTAAATACATAGCTATCTAGTACTCCAATCCAAATAGTAGTATTTATTTAGTAGACAGGCGAATACTTATGTGGCACCTTGATAATTAAATTCTACGAGTAGGTTTAGATTACACTCAAAAAGGAAATTTTATCGATTATGTACCTACTTTAAATATTCGCTGCCACGCATATAAATACCATTATTTAAGCATCTTCCTAATAAAAATAAAATAAAGTTCGTTTTACAGCGTTTGTTTTACAATCTTTTGTCCTTTTCTCTTAAACGACTCTTCCATTATCACCTAAAGATGAAACTGTGTATCTAAAGCCTGTACTTATACGTAGTGTGGTACTTTTTTAGGGAGGTAGGAGTTTGACTACCAAGTCAAACTGTATGTACTGTATCTATAAATAAACTGGGAAGAGTCCTTCGCTACATTCCTCGTGATTCGGACACAATTCCTTCCCTATTGCCCAGTCAGTAAACAGTTGATTTGGTCGGGTCCGTTTAGAGTTATCCTCGAGGTTCTCCTGTGGCTCTTACATCGGTGGCATAAGGTTCTGTCAAAGGTAGAATAACTGTGAACGCCCTGTACAGTGCCTATCAGAGATGTGCCTGACATTGATGGCGGTCGGCCGTAATCACAATATACTTCAGGCGCACTCCAGCCCACCTCTTCTATTTGTCTTTATTACTAGGGCAAGATGATCGATAGAGTAGAGACGATAGATATGCCAGCATAATTGCTACTTTAAGGTTGAATACAACATAAGCTTCACTTGTTGTATCCCTAGAATAAAATAATAAATTTTTAACATTGGCAGCCAAGTAGGTGTTGCTATATTTTTATGGGTGAATAATAAACGCTCCCGAATGCCACCGTCAAATAATCTGAAAGACTAATTGCTCTATAAAATTAGTAAACAAAACTGCTTTGAGCCCATTAAGTCGCTAAATCTAATAAAAGATGGGGCCGCGTTTAAAACTTTATAATAGCCTATGTTCGCGAAGTTGTAACTTGTAAGCAACGAAATGAAGTTAGACTTGAGGCAGGCCATAAACACGGCTAAAGTCAAAGAGTTTATGTAGCGGCTTAATGTTGATTCGATCTAAAATCGAAAACAATTTCGCAATTTCGAAACAAAGTACTTTACTTCAATTTAAATAGCTGAGCACACGCGCAGAATTCGGTCTTTATTGTTATTTACATCCGAGTTAACTTTAGATAGATATAATATTTTCTGAGTAACTTTTATAGTAGTGTAGACTTAAGACGACGCCTTGATAATTTGGCTGTAGCGATATCGATTTTTCTCAGCAATGACTACAGCTAAGAAATTAAAGTTCATTGTAAGTATTCATCATGTCTTTGTCTTTGAATTACCCATAGCATAACACGATTGGTAAACTTTTATAACACAGAATAATCAATCAAAAAGATCTCTGTAAAAAAAAGGGATTCTAATTTTGCCAACAGAGCAGAGTGATTTAAGCTTAGAAAATTTGTACATAGATTGGTTCAAGCATACACTTTAATTTGCACGTAGCTTATATGAAATATATTTATGGTTTTTAAATTACGCGATAAAAGCCATTTTGTCGCTTACGCCCTTTCCATTTCTTGCTGTTCCATTGCTTGTTTTCTATGAGAGGCCGGGCCGGCCTCTTATACAAAACAAGCAATCTACAACATATCCAACAGTTTTTTTACTTTAACGCGGCGTCACCTTAAGAGACTAGAGCTGCAAAAAGGTGTGTCCAGATTCAACGTAAATATGACCGCGACATTTCAAATGTGCGTATAAGTACTATAAATTGACACCCTCTGTTGATCAACAGACATCTAGGCAACAAGACAATGTGTTCAGTCAGGTCCAGAAGAAACACGAACCGTCCATAAAAAATACTAAATTTAAATTTCTGCGCGTTTAATAATATTTAAGTTATTTTAATAAAGATGCAGGGAAGAAGCGGCTTTACATTATAAAAGCAATGTAAGAATAACCAATATCGTCTTGCTTCATCAGGTTAAGTTCTAAAGTTTTCATATAATTGAATTTTTTATCAGTTCCCTAAGTTATTCAGAGATATTTAATCTACATCAGGTAAACAGCTAGAAAGTAAAGTTAAAACTTAAGTTGACATCTACTGTTTTGGTATAATCAAACCTAACAACAAAGTCCATATTATACTACACAATATCGTAAGTCTTAATGAATAAATAACTGCATACCTTGTCTTCTAATATGAAGAGGGTACGTTACAATGTGATCAATTGCACCCTTATCCTACGTTGATCAATAATGAATCTTAAATCTAATCAGACAGGGTAGCAATTTCGTTGTACGTGTACAGAAGCATCACAACATCGAGATTTCCTAGCCAATTGGTTCTTGACCTCACGGCTAAGATTTTAATCCGCTCTTCGATGAAGCGACTGCTTCACCGAGGAGCGGTATTTATACTCCAACTCAAGTTTATGTTTATTACTGTACAGAGTGCAACGTTAATTAATGAGATATATTTTTGCTTTGCAAGCCTCAGTTTGTTTACAACTCTATTTCCTAAAAGCACGAGATTTTTACTTCTTAATTAAAATTTGATTAACTGTTACAGATGAAGCACTATTCGATTTAGCTGCATCATCAGTATGAAGACTGGTCAGTAGTCACCCCTATTCGATTGTAAAGAACCAAGATTTTGACAGCTTATTCATAAATTTTCAAGGCTAGATAACCATAACCCTAAAGGCATTCAAGACGGCTGGACAGTTTAATGCCATATAATAGATACTTATAGGCTGGATGTTGTAGTAAAAAAACGTCCGTGGCGGCTTTGTTGTGGTGGTCAGTGCCTCGTGCAAAACAAAAATAAGACAAACGGGACGAAACAGGTCCCCGGCGAAACCAGTCGGACGAGTATCTCGGGCGAGCTCCCAAATAGGACCTTATTGTGATCGAGTAAGGTATCGCTTGGGATCGAATCGGAATTGGTTCGGGCTATGATTTAGAGGCATTTCGATTTCCTTAGGAATTTCGGCTCACATGTGACTGTGGATGCGTTTCTTGGAAGTAGACGGTGTTTTTTGTCCGCTGTCTGCGTGCGTGCGACGAAGGTGTTATTAGAGCTACCTGCTGATATATCATACAATTTAATATTTTATAACACGAACCTAATGGAGGGTTATAAAATGTAGAGGCAGACAACCAGTATTTTTGTACTGCATAATGCGGTGGTTATGTAGAATATACAGGCGCTTATGTTATTGAATTACGTGATGTTTTAAGGTAAAGTTGCCCAGATAAGTCCTTTGTAGCTATGGTAATAAGTCAGTCGTTGCATAAATCATTTCCTGAAGCCCTGGAATAAAAAAGGAAAAAGAACACGACTTTTGACTAAATTTCATTCTTTTATGCCTGTCAATTTTAAGGTCTAAAGTGACTTCAATAAACTCGATAATACAAAGTATTTAGGTATGTAAGATATGATTGACACGTAAAAGATAACAATATGCTCCAGTTTTGAAGAATGTTTGTATTGTTATCATAGAAATCTTTTGATTAGCCGCCTCTTATCTTTCCTGTCTATAAAGTATTGTTATTCGAACATTAGTATTGATTTTACATGAAAATGTCAGATAACATACAATTATTGGCTTCGCTTATCGGAACATTGGCACAAATATACGCTACGTAACTACATAACGTTTAACAAAGAAACTTTAATCACCCTTCAATTTAAAAACAAATTCTTAACACAATATTGTTCTGAACTTAACGGATGACATACAATGTATTACGAGGTCTGTATTCTCTTAGTAAATTAAATCAGTTTCCATGATTTGGAATATTCTTAGCCAAGACATTTACTAACCCTACGTATGATATTTTTTACTGAAGTTTATCATATAATAGGCTAACGTTACTAACCATCAACAATGCTATTGAATAGAATATAAAAACTGCTGTCAAATCTCAGAAGCTTAAGAGATGCTTGGTGAATCTTTAAACCAAAATCAGAATACAAGCAGTTTAGAGTTTAGACCCTGCAGACGTGTGTGTCCATGCCACCCACGTCATGGTCTCGAGGTGGTAAGAGGATACTGGTGGAGGCGTAAGCCCGATTGACGCCAAAAAACGACGATGCTCCATATTCATTAAAATTCGAACCCATCGAGTCCCATCAATCAGTGACTTGAGACTATGCTGAATACTCATTTAGTTACTAAAATCTTAATCATTAGTCATTGATATTTACTTTTGTAAAACTTATGGTGTGCAACCAAAACGCCGTTGAGATGACTTCCCAACGTAATGGAATAAAAACGGAGGGTTGGCTAGCCAATTGGCTCAATTAAAATAAATTAAAACTGAACGAAAAGTATCGTTCAAAATTTCTGCGTAACATTGTCCGTCGTCTGCCCATGTTATGTTCGTTCTTTATCTACTAATCAGTAAAAAACCATTACGTTACGTTGATACTGATAGCGAATGTTGGGAACATCTGTACGGCCGTTAAGAATATACAACTTAATAGGCCTCCGGGTCCCCGTGAAGATATTTTTTTAGTTTCCGCCCTTTCCGTGGCCTTCTCGCTCGAATAGCTCGTGTTACCTTGACTGGCTCGTTTTTTGTCTGCACCACATTTTTTTCTTTTTCTTTTCTTTTATCACATTATAAAATTTTCATTCACTACCATTCGATTATAACACTCGTACATATCTGTCGAAATGGACAAGATAAACTAAAATTTTGTTGTAATTTTTATTTTACTTTAATTTATTCATGTCTGAGATTAATATTTGCATTTACAAGATTATAGGATTATTAAATAAATTATACACCATATTAAAATACATTTAACTGATGTTATTTAATTTGACTAAGGTCTGTCTGTCATTACGATTAATTCCATTTCATGCTCAAGTAGTCCTCCCTAGTACCTACACAATTTATAATAAAATACGAACATAGTTTTTATGAAACAAAAAATACAATTAATTGCTACTCTATGCAAATGGCGACGCATCCGAAATTGATGTGCACCTTACTTTATTTGCCGCACATCACAGTGTTCGTACTACCATAATTGAGTGTTGTACTTATCGACGATATCTGCTATCACGATAAATCGTAGCATCCCTCGAGCCACTATAAATACCCGGCCCACAAGCTCGCAAGGACACAAAAATAATCAGAAAACATATGGGATGAAAAAGAAATGCGACGAGAGACCAGCGCGCGAGACCCGTTCAAAGAAGGGCATTCTTTATTCGCTCTTTGAAAACGAGAAAATGACTCGGTTCAAGCCGCGCTGGTCGGATGGACCAGTTTTAAATGAGCTGTTATGTTAACTTATTACATTCTTTTGTGCGGCTCTTTATGTGCTGGTAGTACAGTCACCCCAAGAAAAGGTCTCGTGGTCACTGACCATGAACAAGAATAGCTCGTAGGTACCTGCGCGGGCGCAGGCTGCGTGTGACGTCATAGATCATCGCCTCGCGCCTGGTATCTCCAGCGAGCTCGAGCCAGTTTTATATGGTCATTAAAATACTTAAGACTCGCAAAACTGATGATTCTAAATCGAGTTTCCTCCAAACAACAGGAAAATATTCCAGGCAAGTCTTCGGTTTTCTACAAGTCAGAGATTTTGTTCTGAAATCTACAAGTTTAGTCTACACTCATGCATGCTTTTAAGACACCTAACTAGTTTAATGAAATACAACAAGTATTCGGCAGTTTTCTCTATGACAAATCACATTATATTCGTTATTTTTATTGCATTAAACTAATAGGATTGAACGGGATTAACATAATCCGGCCAATAACTAAAAGCATTCATGTAAACATGGTTAAGACGCACACATACATAATATACATTCGTTACTCGGACATAGGGTTACCACTTACCATCACCCAAATTGCCTTCGCCGGTCAGGCACGACAAAATTCCCGGACATTTGGCCGAAAAGTGGTTATTTCCTCGGACACCTCTTAAACAGTATTTACGATAACGTCTTGCCAATTTTTGCTTTTCCAACAAGAATTTGTAAAAATCTGACTAACTCAAGTCCGTGCAAGAAACCGTGTGTATGCTTAGCGAGTTTTTTATCTTTCGTTTATTGCTGCATGACTTAAAAGTTAAATTTCGCTTAACAAAAGTGTCCGGATTTCACCCGGACACTTTTCAAAAACCCGGCCGGACGCACCCCGGACGCCCTTCAAACTAGGACATATCCGGGGAAATCCGGACGGATGGCAGCCCTACTCGGACATAATCGGATCAAGTAAACGGAAGACGAACAAAATGACTAAACATACCCGAACGCCAACACTATTTACCAAAACTCCAAAATATACTGTTTGGGAAATTCGAAAACAATACACAATTCGCTGATCGTGATGCAGAAAATTGTGCCTCCATTTATGCAAAAATGGCATTTTTTTAACTGTTACCAGGTTCTTCCATTCACGTCTTCATTTATCTATTCATAATTTCAAAATCGTAAAAACAACAAGATGTCATAATTATTCTATAAGAAGTTCATTCTAAAGTTAAATGACAAAAAATATTTTATCCAAGTTATTTTATTTAAAAAAAGTAAAGTATTATTCTAGATTATATTTATTGACTATACTTTATTGAAAACGAGTTCAGGGTCAATAAACTTTAAGGTGGTTTGCCGAACATTTCCGGCCGTTTCTGAGCCCGCAAACCAAGATAATCTAAAAGTAGATATTGCAAAGAACGAATTAAAAAAAATAATCATGTTACGTAATGAGGGCAAAATGACCTCCCACATTTAGAGCCTGTCCAGATGAGGCGTTTTACGCGCGAGTGCGCGACTCGCGCGAAAACGCGCGTACTCGAGTTACTAGAGCTAACTACATATTATATCCCGTCCAGATGCCTACGCACGTTTCCTTACTCGCGCGTAAAACGCGTGCAATGAGCGGGACACTCGAGTCTCGACTCGCCCGTTTAACGCGCGAGCGACGCGCGAGTCAAGATACTTGGGTGCCAACTGCCATTGTAGCGTCCAGCACTACGCGCGAATCCGTGGCGAATGGACGTATTTGATTGGAGCGTGATAACTTCGAGTCCATGTTTGTAGCGTAAAAATAGCGTATTGGAAATTGAAACGCGCGTATGGACTTCGCGCGTAAAACGTCTCATCTGGACAGGCACTTAAAAAGGCTTGCCTGACACTCTTCCGGCAAAAAAAAAATAGGTTTTTTCCTGAACGGTAAATAAATTTTCTATTGAATACACTTTAGGCACATAGGGCATCGAAACCCGGACCCAATTTTCAAAACCCGGGTTTTCGGGTTTTTTGTTGATGAAAACCGGGTACCCGGGTTTTTCGGGTTTTTTCGGGTTTTTTAACAATTTAAAAATTAACAATGCGAAAATACTTTACACATGATTTTCTGCGATTGCCATCACCTATCCAGTAAAATACTATTTAAATACCATTGTCTGGGGTCGCAGCAGTGCCCAACCAATTCTCGAGTAAGCTGGCACGGCCGTATCATACTTTTATCGAAGCGACTATTTTATCTCTCCTATATTTTGGATCTTATCAAAGCTAGGGATTAAGATTTTCAAGCCAAAATTGAGTATTACAACAAGCTTCACCTCCAAATTACATATATATATTATTTAATGTACCTATTTGTATTTTATGAAATATATAAAAATCTATCCAGAATTTTTGAAGACATTAAATGAAAGAATAACCTTAAATATAAAACGTATGCCAACAAATCTTTATTTAATTTTTTACATTTTTATTGCTGATTGTCACATTATTAATAATTATTTAGTCCTAATTGATGTTGGCATACTTTATACCTGTAAATAAATGTTTGTGCCTAGTTTTTACCTGAAATTGCTTTTTGTCTGTCTTGCTACGGTATGAAGCCGAAAGTTCTTTGCAATTTAAGGTAACTTTTCTCTGTCATCTAACTTACTGGAAAATCTTACATTACTGGAAAATCTTACATTACACTACACCTCAAAGCTTTTTTTGACGACCTCTGTGGCTTGGTTGGTGGGCTGTTATACTATAAAAGTATTAAATATATTTCCGTTGTCTGGTACCTGTAACACAAGTCCATCAGGTACTTACCAGGGGCCAGACTGACGTGGTGTGAAGCGTCCATAGATATTATTATTATTTTGCAGTTATTAGTTCTAGTCACAATAGACAGAATTCATGTCAGATAGCCATGTAATTGATCAGAACAGACCACGTGGCAAATGCGGAAGGTTGCTTTTAATGAGTTTGGAAGATTAACCATGGTGGTATGGTGTTACACACAAGAAATTATCTCTGGTGCTGGTGCTGATAAAAACTCGGCTTGTATTTCATCTGGGTTTACTAAAATCACGTGTTTTAATAATTCCGCAGTGAGTATGACATCCACGGCCGACTAAGGAAAGCCATCATTCGTCCTATTATGTATTACCAACATCAGTCTCTCAAGCAATGAAAAGCAATCTGCCGCATTTGCCAGACTGCAATACTGGAATACAAAATGGTTTCACATCATACTTGATGGAAACTCCTCTGCATGGTTTTGTCAGTTTCTAGGGGCTGGTTGCTCTCTTGGAACCTTTTTACTGATTTCATTGTCTTAATATTGTCGTTATTTGTTATATTGTGAATATAACAAATAATGACAAAAAGCGTAACGACAAACAAAAATCTCTTTTACGATTTTTAGTAAGTAAGACAACTGAAAATAATTACTTTAAATTGCAAAGAATACTGGGCTTGATACCGCAGCAGGGCACAAAAAATATTTTTTAGTAAAAGTACTGTATGCCAAACATCAGATCAGTGTAAATTATTACTATTTATTTGACAATCAGCAATAAAAATATCTCATTCGAATTCAGTTTATAAAACGAAATAAAGATTTGTTGACTTATCATTGATTTTTTATGACTCTAGATATCTGTGATTGTTTTAGAAACGATAAAATTCGGAAAATTGTTTTAATAATATGTTTTATTAAATACCAAAAAATAAGCTATCATTGTTCCATACACTGTCTTCTAAAATTCCTGACAGGTTTTTAGATATTCCAAAAATACAAATATCCCTAAGACTTTGTTGATGGGTGTATTTTATCAGCAATGGTCCATACAAGTTACAAAGTTTTGTCACTAACTAGTGACTTGCCCATCATCAAAAGTCTACGGTACTTTCAGCAGACTTAGAACCCGTTGAAGCTATCCACACTTTATTTTGTAAGCCTTGGATCACATAATAAAGAAAACTGTGGACAATCACTGAATGTTGATTGAAAACTATAAAAAAAATCAGCCGAGTGCGAGTTGGACTCGCGCACGAAGGGTTCCGTACCATTATAGAGCAAAATTAGGCCAAAAATTGTGTTTTTTTTTTTATGGGAGCCCGCTTTTATTTTTTATTTTAATATTATTATTGAATATTAAAGTATACATATAACTAAGGACTTTGAGAAAAATTCAAGTAATTACCTGTTGCCATTATTGATATAGACGAAAAAATGCCAAAAAAATCAAGTTTGTTGTATGGGAGCCCCCCTTAAATATTTGTTTTATTTTGTTTTTAGTATTTGTTGTCATAGCGGCAACAGGAATACATAATCTGTGAAAATTTGAACTCTCTAGCTATCACCGTTCTTGAGATACAGCCTGCTGACAGACAGACGGACATACGGACAGACAGACATCGAAGTCTTAGTAATAGGGTCCCGTTTTTACCCTTTGGGTACGGAACCCTAATAAGTTTAACAAGACTTGCTTCTATGAAATTTGAAAACTTTTTGCGATGGATAGATTGTTTAAAGAGACTTGGCTTTTTTTACATTGAATAGTTTGGGTAGGATTTTCAAAATATTATTATTAATAAATATTTTTGTGACAATAATTAGTCTTTAATGCTCTTGAAACGAAACTTTTACTTCAAAATATTATATTTTGTTTAATTATGACCAATAGAAATAATTAAACCTATACTTATGTTATAAAAATAAAGAATTTGTATGTTAGTTTATTATAAATACCTTAAAATATCAGGTCTTGCCTTCAATAATTATAAAAAAACGAAAAACCCGAAAAGCTCGAAAAACCCGGGTTCCATTTTTGAAACCCGGGTTTTTTCGTGATCCCCAAAACCCGGGTTTTCCCGGGTTTTCGGGTTTCGGGAAAACCCGGTCTCGATGCCCTACACACGTGCACATCATGAGGGCAAAACATTTATTCACTTTTTTTTCTTAATTTTTTTTTCGTACTGCCGGCTTTGCAAATCCACGCAAACCGAGCGTTTCGAGTTCCTCTAGTTCTAAAGTCTAAACTATCTATTTTCATCAAAAAAATCCATGCACAATATGAGGGCACTTTTGAGATTGACAGCTACCGGACCATTAGGATCATGAAGTAAAATATTGAAAAGAATATTATGAAGTCAGCAGTTGCAGAATTTTCAACTCTTAATAATTCTAAGCTTTTTGAAATGTCTATCAAAATACCCTTGTGTTCAACAGGCGCATCCGATATTGAGTATCATAAACTTTAAAATTGTAATAAAACTTCATTGGATTTTACCATAAATACAGATACTATCAAGTGCATATTTACATATTCTCATGGTCAAGTGGTAACTAAGTTTTGTTTTAATGCGATTGAACCCATGACCTTGGTGGGTTCTCAAGTCGGTACCCACACCGGCGAGGAAAATGCCCGAATGTTTTTGCGCAACAAACTCCATATTATTTTCGTCTGATTCTTTTTTCTTTTCGTTTTCGAAATTTGTTCTATAAGAGCGGCCAACCCGACCATCTTTCCATACAAACGCTCGTACCTGATTATGGCGTTGTAAGGGATCTTTCTTTGAAACTTGTGAACTAATAGGTATCTTCTGCACTATATCTAGGTTTATAAAAAAACGCGAACTCAAAATTTGGAGAAACAAATTCAGTATAAGCCTCCAAAAACTGCTTTTTTGCACAAATTTTATCTGAAATTTAGACGTTTATAATGCACTTACTAATTGTACCAGTAAAGGAAATATTTTTATAATAAACCTTGCAAATGTAACGGAGATTCTAAATGTCAAACATTTTTTTTACAAACTTGTAAGGCCTACTAATATACACGTATTTCTTGGAACAAGGTTTATGAAATTTCCACACACTATTTATCGTGAATACTACTTATTACTAATTATTAATAATTTATATTAATTACTAATAATAATTAATAACTAATAATTACTAATTAATAATAATTACTATTAATCGATGAAACAAGAAGCTTTTCGATGACTCCCGCGTTGACGATAGTGGGACTGGGAAGGGGAGGCCCCTTAAGGGCCTTCCCCTACGGAGATTCCGTAATTTACCGTATTTAGAGCCTTATAAACTCATAATTTGAAAGCTACAAAATTATAATAAAAATACAGCAATAATCTTCAGTATATCAACATTCCTTTCCCCGTTTTAAATTTTCTATTTTTGTTTATTATACTCATGATATTAGCTTCCAAAGTAATACCAATTTATTAAAATTGAAGCATACTTTCAGCATCTCCCTAGTATTTACGAATTACGTTTATTTGAAACACACGACAATAGATAGACAATTTTATTAACTACATATTCCCCGTTTTAAATTTTTTTTTGATCAATTTTGAACTAAGATAAGTAAAAAAATAGGATTTTTGTGCGATCTCGGCAACGCGTCAAATGTATGGTCAAGGTGGTTTGCTCGGGGGATGGCCTTAAAGACATTCTACCAGAGAATTGACTTTAGCCTGTTTTGGTACTTCATTAATACTTCGAATAAAATATTAATTGTTTCCATGGTGTCAAGTTGTCAACTGTCGTCTATATTATTATGATCTATTTATTAAAGCTTTTATTTAACTTGATCAATATGTATGTAAGTATGTGTGTTACGGTGGAATTTTGGAACTCAATTTTGAAGTAGATACAATTAACTGATTGAGCTGAAATTTTGCATACGCGTTTAGTTTGGATGACAATGTACGATATAGTATGTGACATCACTATAAATCCAATATGGCCGACCATCCAAGATGGCGAAATAATTATTTTCTATGCAGACCTACAATATGGATATTAAATGAAAAGGCTTTTTGAGAGTAACTCGAAAACGAATGTAATTTCATTCTACATCCAACATGGCGGCTCATCCAAGATAGGGGAATAGTTATTTTTAATACACTTCTGCAATATGGGTATCAAATGAAAGAACTCATTGAGGGTAACTCGAACACTTATTTAATGTCATTCTACATCCAATATGGCGGCTCATCCAAGATAGGGAATAACTATTTTTATTGGACTTCAGCAATATGGGTATCAAATGAAAGGGCTCATTGAGAGTCGTGTCGTGTCGTGTCATATGTCATGTCGTGTCGAATCGTGTCGTGTGTCATGTCGTGGCGTGTCGTGGCATGTCGTGGCATGTCGTGGCGTGTCGTGGCGTGTCGAGTCGTGTCGTGTCGTATCGTGTCGTGTCGGGTCGTGTCTTGTCGTATCTTGTCGTGTCGTGTCGTGTGTCATGTCGTGTCGTGTGTCATGTCGTGTCGTGTCGTGTCGTGTCGTGTCGTGTATTGTCTTGTCGTGTCGTTTCGTGTCGTGTCGTATCGTGCCGTGGCATGTCGTGTCGTGTCGAGTCGAATCGTGTCGTGTCGTGTCGTGTGTCGTGTGTCGTGTCGTGTCGTGTCGTGTCGTGTCTTGTCGTGTCGTGTCGTGTCGTATCGTGTCGTGTCGTGTCATGTCGTGTCGTGTCGTGTCGAATCGTGTCGTGTCATGTCGTGTCGTATCGTGGCGTGTCGTGGCGTGTCGTGTCGTGTCGTGTCATGTTATGTCAAGTCAAATCCAGCCGGATTTTAAAAAATGCCCGGTTGAATCCGGTCACTTTTGTTAAGTGTGTGAAATTTAACTTTTTAGTCATGCAGAAATAAACGGAATATAAAACTCGCTAAATATAGACACGATTTTTTCACTGATCAAAATCAAGTACTATTTCTTAAGGTCTTATGTTAATCAGATATTAACAAATTCTTGAAACAAAACAAACTACAATCAAATAGACTAATAAATCTAACTAGAGATAACTAAAAAACAAAAAATAAATTATAGGCAAAAAACTTTTTGAAAAAAAGCTTTTATTTAAATACTCCAAAAATAAGAAAATAAATTTCTCCTTAAAAATTTTAACTATTAAGTTATAACCTCAATATAAATTATACAATTTGCATGATAATAAAAGCTTGTCGCGCGATTTGTAAATAAACTTGTGCCAATTTAACTGAGTAAATTGATATTATATTTTATATTTTAATAAATTTATTAAATACTAACAGATTGTTAAGTCTCGCGACAAGCTTTTATTATCATGCAAATTGTATAATTTATATTGAGGTTATAACTTAATAGTTAAAATTTTTAAGGAGAAATTTATTTTCTTATTTTTGGAGTATTTAAATAAAAGCTTTTTTCAAAAAGTTTTTTGCCTATATTTTATTATATTATAATCTACAGACTACAGCCGACATAAAATTTAAAAGACTGCAATGTAATCTCATGTCGGTGTGCATAATTTGGCGATAATTCCCCACTAATTTATACATTTATACCGGAAAGGACCACCTATATTATAATTTATAGCCCATGACAATTAAACCTACGCATGTACGGGACTTAAAACATGTTCGGATGTGTTTCATTGACAATGCCGAGTACAAAGCGCCAAAATACCTTATTTGCATGAGGACCGGACGAGTAAATAAGCGGATATGATTATTCGCATAATGGTTTCAACGAAATTTTGCGGTTTCCGAACGGTGCCTTTTAATAATACATACTTGGAAAATCGAATATTTTCACAATACGTACCATTATTTCAACAATTTTCAAAATATAAAGGCGAATTATCTAAAATTCTCATTATCGTTTGTATCATCTGTCGATTTCACCCATCCCATTTATGGGCGAGTTTAAAATGTAGTCTAAAAATATTCGGACTGTCCCTTGATTAATAGTCGAAAGGTAACTGAAGGGCTTATGATAAAAAGCACCCGTCATCCCGGGCCGAGTCTATGTCATGAGTCATGACAAAGGCGTGTCATCCTGACTGTATCGCGGCCATCGGGAATTGATCAAATAAATTTTAGAATAACGTAACCCAACATTTTTCACGGGCAAAATAGAAGGGTGACACAATTAGTGACAGTTTATAAATAAGCTTTGTTATTGAGCGTCAAATTATGTACCCCATTACTGCAATGTTTTCACGCTAGAGGCAGCACCAGCACAGACAGTAAACAAAAGTTTTGTACGACGTTTGAAGCTGCATTTTATCAGGAGGACCATAGTGCGTAATATCACAGAATATATATTAGTAGGTAATATGCACATTACGCTCAAACTCCTAAGGAAAAAGTTTTAGATAATTAATAAAACGGGGAACACGCCACTTGGAGTTGGACCCAAAAGACTTGTGAATGTAGCTTGCGCTTGAAAGGAATCATTGCGATTTGCAATATTTTTGGTACTTATGCGATAAATGAACGATAATGATTGATGAATAATAATCCATCCGATTTCCCACTACTAGTTTGTGTAATACAATTCCATTTCAAACACGTCTTGTTTAAACAACAACTAAACCTGGATAAACATAATATGCTATTCACCAATTCTAAAAAAATATTTTTATTTTATTTACTGGTGTTTATTGATTTCTACATAATTTGAGTTTCGGTGATTACTGATTCCTCGAAAAAGTTTTGATATTGATTTACATTCGTCCTACAGATAGTCGTCTGTTACTCCAAAGTGAATCTTTATCCGCGGCCATACGGTCTTCTTTTGCGTGTATGTACAAGAGGGTGTCAAATCAAGTCGGAGTAAGAAAAAATGACGTGTGGGTGGTGCGGCAGGCACTAAAAACCTTATTTGAAGGTGTAAGTGTAACAGAATGTTTGATTTTCTCCAGTAGGTAAGTACTGCCGTACACACGTGACTGCGTAATGGGTATCGACCGGGCCTTCATAAAAAGTGGTTATAAGTGTGATGACCCGATAAAGCGATCTAGTGGACGAGGAAGTTTATAGGTGACAGCCGAGAATCTGGTGCCGTGAGTGATTATATTGTGGTAATACCCGATAAGTACACTAAAATGAAGGTGAATGAATGATGAATATGGTACACGTGTAACACCAACAAGTCCTGATCAGAGTTCAGATATTACAATTTTTATGTTTTGTTTTTGTACCTAAAAAGAGTATCTAAAAGCATTATTCTTTAAAAGGAAAAATAACCAATAGGTAATAACGAAGTCACTTTGCTCCAATGCGTTGCGTCGCCGCAGCGACGCCGCTTCAGCGTTGAACATACGCAATAATATGTAATAGGATGCATTATGTCGTCGGATCATTGGCGTCGCGTCGTGTTGAAGGAACAACCGACAGGAGATGAAGTGGAAGGGTAAATGACTCGTTGCGCGATCACCTTCTTGTATTGTGCGATGACGCAACGCACTGAAGCATTATAGGCCAGGGCACAACACTACGTTGCAGGCTGCAGCGTCATATCGCAAAAACAACTATTGCAAAATTAATTTGCAAATAAATGTAGATTTTTAGGGTTCCTTAGTCAACAAGGATTATAGTTTCGGTCTGTCCGTCCGTCTGTCCGCGGTTTTGCTCAGAGACTATAGATAGTATAGAGTATAGGGCCTACAAAGCCGTAATTCGGCATTCATGCACATATTAATGATGTTGACAAAATGGTATATAAAATCTTATTTTTTTATGATACCTGTCCTACACATCAAGCGGGGATGATTTTTTTTTTCGCGTCCGCCCCACTCGTGTGGGGTGTCGTTGGATAGGTTTTTTAAAAATATTACGAGTAATCAAAGATCATTTTTCGATTTTTAAGGATTTTTAAAAACCCTTAATAAATATATGTATAGTTTAAAAAAAACCGATTTAGGGATCCATTTTTTAAATATGAAGTTTTAAAGTGGAAAAAATTGTTAGAGTCCAGTATCGCCCCCTTCTACCAGCTAAACGGTTGCTTCTGGAAATGTGAAAAAATCCACGGCAGTATGAAATATGCTGAATTAAAAGGAAAACTATCACGGCTAAGAAGACTTCATAAGTTATTGAGTAATAGTCAATCATCAAAAAATATTATGGGCTACTACGGAACCCTATATTGCGCGTGGCCCGATACGCACTTGGCCGGTTTTGTAAAGATTGTTGTGGCTTGGCCTTATTACCTGCGTAAGTATCCAAAGAAATGACTGCTCGTGTAACGTGTTACATACACGAATTCTGACTTTGCTCTAAGTACCCACCCTAATAGAAGACTCGCAAATGATAATTTGGAGTGTGGTATTAACGTCATAATCAATTTCCTATATAAATGCGCCGTATCATATTAAGCCTTAATTAAATTTTAACGGCTGGCTTTAAACAAACCACGGTAATGAATTAGCTTCTAACCGAATTTAAAATGAGAGGATTGTGTGTTTAAAGCGCCGTTAGAAACATAATGACAGTGACTATTATGAACGATTTTGGACAAGCTGATGATTATAACTAAAACAAATTACAACTGCTCAAACCCGTAGGCCGTATCCTTTTTTAGTTAGTTAATATTTGAATGATTAGTTTGTTGTATTATACAACAGGAAACAGCTTTATTATGAGTATAGATACTATAGTCTAAGAGCCAACAGTCTAACTAAACTAACATTTTTTTATTAAATTAGTGGGCACATTATTCCATCAGTCCTCAAAAATATTAATATAAAATGTCATATTTCAATCATAATACAATATAAAGAAAACAAAATATTATCTACTAATACAATATTTAAAAATACAAAATTTAGACGAATGACTAAGCATACAAAATGAAATAATTCGCATACACATATAACATTCACAGCATAAAATGTAATGTACAAGAACAAAAAGAAAAAAACATTTCTCCCACCTCCCTTTGAGTAAAAAAAAAAGCATTAAAATAATGACATTCGTTATCAATAAGCCATGTTACCTTATAATCAACGAAATGTTTATTCAGCTTCAAACAACGTTTACCTGCAAACAAACAAAGGCAAACATTGAGTGATTAACCTATAGAGCTGTACAACGATACAAACATCTTGTATATTAAAATTTAGCAACATCATTATCAGCACGAAACGTTAACGATACACGAGTTTCATTAGTTAAATAAAATCGAAGTAAAATATAAAGAAACCGAGTAACCAACTTAAGCTAATTGAAAGATAATATTTAAAAGTACGAGTAAAAATACATAAGAATAAATTAATATAAAATCTACATTTAATGCAGAAAAGATGATGTCCAAAAGAAGAAGGAAGTGAAGAGTGCGTCCGACGACTGCTGGCTCTTAGACTAAATCTATTTGATACAGTCTTAGCGAGGCTTAGCGTTACTGTGGGGTTGAGCTTGAAGCTAATTCATTACAAAGATCGCTGGTGTTCCTGGTAGACGCGACCGAAGATTAACACGTACGAGGACCTAAACATACAGAGCTGCTGGCACAATACAAACATACAGTAGAGTAACTCAGCTGACCTATTAAAATTAAGCTTTTGCAGTACAAAAATGAGTTTTACGCGTGCGACGTGATACTCCTATGTTTTGCTCTTTACAGTTATCTGAAATCACGTTAATGTGTGCGTATGCCTAATTCGGACGGTAAAGTATGAAGACGGTCTACTGTATAATATTTACCCTGTGGTGCTAGCATGAGCTACGTAATCCTGTATCCGCTGTGTATTATCACCGCCTCACACAGGGACCACACAATCTCGTATGAAATACGTTTGTTTGCGGAGGCTTAAGTTGAAAATTGACATATTTTTTGTTGTTCCATTTGAGTTTCGGAAGCCTCCAGCTAACGAAACTGGGGATAAATAAATTCATTAAAATATTAATAACGGAACTGTTTAATGCACGATGTCAAGGTAAAACAGAAGCCTCTGGCAATCAAAAACCTATTAAGTCGATTGCAATATTAAAAACCTTTTGATTTAAATAGAAATACGATGTATGAATACTTAAATCTTACTCCTATAGTCTTGCTTAAGCTACACGCATATGATGAATAAATAACGATTCCCACAAACCACGAGCCACGAGAATTCGGGAGTAATTCGCAGGAATGCCGCAAGGAGGCCTTGTGGAACCGGCGCGGCCTCCGTACTGACGATACACCAGCGAATTCCCGTGAATCATACGATACAATTTCAGATCGAGTTCTGCGGGGCTAAAATGGTCGCTTTGGAGAATCATATTATGAATCATAATATGATTGATTTAAAAAAAAAACGCAAAATTGACACTATTTGCAATTCAGATGTCTAAATTCGTACTAATTTGACATTCGTGATTTTGACAGTTTTGACAATTCATTTTGTGAATTGATTGAGAGGAACTGCTAAATGTGATCATTTTAGCCCCGCTGTTCAGTCATCGCTCCGTACTTCGTAGCAGTTGCGCATAAACTTTACGACGCCGAGAGTTGAAGACACCGAAACAAAATAAGACTGAAATGACATTTTTATGGGGTTATTTATGGGAATGGACTCGGATAATGGAACGTAGGCAGACGCCGTTTTTACAATAAGTGTAAAATGTATTAAGCTGTTTCCTCGTAGAGAAATATGGGCAAACCTTTACAATTACAAGCTCCGACATCATTTCTAGGCCCGAGAACTAGTTCCGCGTTGGATCATAGATGTAAGCTGGTGTAAGTAATAAAATTCATGTCCCGTGTACTACCGAATACATTCCTGCAGTGACCTTACTTTTGCACCAGGCTAGATAGTTTAACTAGTTTTTACGGAGTAAATATATTAAATTGTAAAATTACACCGAGGTCTGCCCATTTGAGTACGCAGACATTTTTCATATTTTGGAGGCCGCTTGTAATAAAATTATAAATAAATGATGTCATTTATTTTACTGCTCGGGTAGGTTAAAGAATCGATAATCTATCGTCCGTGTAAATTTATAAATAAAGCTGGAGAAGGATCATAACTTGTAGCGTGCCCTTTCTCCTCGCATAGAAACGATCCTCAGTTTTTTCGAGTTGATTGATTGAGCCCGTATGATTGATTACATCAGGTTTGTTCCAGATAAAATATGTAGATTTAAAAAAAGGCAAAATATGTTTGTTCAGGTATAAATAAATTCCTCTGGCGTCTTTTTATCGGCCCACTGAGCAGTGATATGTAGCTTTTGTATATCAGGCAGGCTTGTCTATTTTGATGTGATGGAAAATATAAAAACGCCCGAGGCGAATAGTCTCTTGTGAAGAAAATTATGTTATAAAACAGCTATCTGAAAACTAATTTCAGGAGTTCAAAGCATTTCTTTATCATCATTGCTGTCATTTTTTACTTTGAAGCATTTTCACTATTTTTTTTGGAATTTAGGCGCTCACCTGCCTACACAAATAAATTAAGGAAATTCCTCGCTAGAAAACCTACTGGCTACTGCTTGTTCCAAAATGATTTGAAGGCATTTTTGGAAAAATAATATCATCAAAATAAATTAAGAGAAAAACGTAGGGTATGAAATTCGCCTTAAAGTAATAACAGATTTAAGAGGAGGCATTCGTAACTGAGTGATGTAGGGGCTCAGGCGCTCAGGGCCGCGGTACCGTGGGGTGGAATTTTTTGGCCTATTTATTGAGATTTATCGCATTGTTTGGCCGTACTTCTTGGTTATTTGCTACTATTTGGGATTGCTGGAATTAAACATTGTACCTTTCTTGATTAACTGTGCCGGTTGATATACGACCTTTGTTACAGGTTTCGCTTCAGGTTTTACCGTGAAAAATAAGTTAGCCAATGAAAATGTGTCTAAATCTAGAGACTATTATGGTTGCGTTTTTGACAAGACTTATTCGTAGATGAAGTCGTGTCTACAGGCTTGAAATAAAAGGTTCGCCTGACTAAGGCAAGTCAAAACACAATCGCAACTAATGATGAAGTTACTGTTTCGAAATTAATTACAAAGTAAACGTTCAAAGAGTTTTTCGGTAAATGAATATAAATTATGAGGCAGCATCTGGATAACTTATTGCCTGCTACATTACTTGATAACTAAAAGCCTCCGTGGTACCCATTAAGTACGAGCTAGCATTAATTATTATTAACAAATTGATTAATTACTCGGCAAGAATTCCGGAGGGATCCAAGTTCACGGGGAGATATGATCGCATGAAATTTGAATTTCAGTAGCGGAATATGTTTGCTATTAATAACTAAGTAGGGAGCTGGTGCTTCCCATGCCCGTGTTAAGATTCGTGCAATTTTAGCAGCTAAAAATTTTGGCGTAGGAACGTTGCTTTACCAAGGTTTCCCATAGGAACCCTGTTCTTTTTTGAATAAAGGTGGGAATGTAAGTTTTTACATTGGTATATAATACACCTAAGTATGTATCATAATTAATTAACTTTAAGCTACATAATACACATTTCTACTGGCTTATGACATGTGGCACGTACGTTACGTACGCTATCGATTTTGTTATAACCTTTATTAGTCACAAAGTGATACGCGATGACACGGTCTATTTTTTATTAAAATCGAGGAAAAACTATATTGCATGATTCATAATATCTACCTGTATATCAAAAAGAATACCGAAAAATCTGACGTTAGAGTAACCAGGTAAAAACGATATCGGAATATATGTATTATAAATTATTGTTCTATCCGAAAAATTAATCATCCTACCTACTATATCCCACAACCTGAGCACTTTTGTGGTACACTTTACCGAAAAAAAATCACGCCTATCGATTTGTGCTTTAACATAGTAATTAGGATTCCGTACCCAAAGGGTAAAAACGGGACCCTATTACTAAGACTTCGATGTCTGTCCGTCTGTTTGTCTGTCTGTGTGTCTCCAGGCTGTAACTCTAGAACCGCTATAGCTAGACTTTTGAAATTTTCACAGATTGCGTATATCTGTTGCCGCTATAACAACAAATACTAAAAACAAAATAAATTAAATATTTAAGATGGTCTCCCATACAACAAACGTGATTTTTTTGCTATTTTTTGCTCGATATCAATAACGGCAACACATAGGCACTTGAAATATTCACGAAATACTCAGTTTTATTTGTACTTTAATAATAATAATAATAAAATTTATTTAAATTAAATAATTAACATATCCCATACAAAAAACACAATTTTCAGTCTATTTTTGCTCTATTGTGGTACGGAACCCAATCGTGCGCGAGTCCAACTCGCACTTGATCGATTTTATTTTTATTTATATGTAGATGTGTTATCAATTATCATCAGTCAGTCAAGGTTTGGTTACTATTCAAATATATAAAAAAAAAAGCTTAAAGATTATGACCACGCAGAAAAACGACGCGAGCCCACACAAAACTCGGCTTTTAGCTAGTTATAATATGTTCGAGTGTCTAGTCAATTCTAGTCGATAATGTCATAAAATAAAGCTTAATGACACATAAATTGAGTAAAACATTCATCGACAATTCTTCAGATGATTTCCTAGTCCGTTTTATTACTCCATAAACGACCGAAACAAATTTAACTTCCGCCTTCAATTAATTAAACAATTACTTTAAAATAACTAAACTTCGTAGTAGGGATAGGAAAACAATGGACTTATCGATACCTTTGACGGATGGAGGCTTAATTTTAACATAACAAAGGAGGGTCGGACAGGCATTGTTGGACCCAGACGTTATTTAAATATTCCGTCGGGAGTCGGGACGACGCGACGGTGCAGGCTGGCTCCGGGTTTTTACTCGTTTTGTATGAAATCTGTCGCGGGCGGTCCTCGGCGCATTGAAACTTTAATGGCGCGATTAAACCCTCGTGTTTTGATGTTTGGAGCTCACATCTCGAACACTAAACGCTTTTTGTTTTGCAATTTTTGTGTCGGGCTCCTAATAACGCTCACGTGATATATTGCGAATTTATTTAAATCGGTTGTTTTATATGCTCCGAGCGATGCAGCCGCTCTGTGTGGTGACCGGTAAAAATGTATCAATCAATTCTGCACACGATCCTACCTCTACAGGTATAAATCGATTGTTGTTTAAAGCTATATTTTATCGACAAAATTGAAGTAAACCGTTTGCAACTCTACATACATTATTTAAACTGAACGTTTGTTAAAAGCCCAAGTCTATTTTTTACTGCGTCTACATTTTTATACTTTAATTCGAACAATTGAAGTGTCAGACACAACGGACAGCTAATAAAGTTAAGCTCTTTATGGATTAGCGTTGAAATGCAAATGATGGTAATTTTGTGATTTGACCGCGACAAAAAAACAATTAAACTGACCTACCTACCACTAAGCCACCTTATTTTGAAGAAAATCCCGTGTAATTTTGTTAATTGCCGCCGTTGTGAATTGCCATAGAATTTGTAAATATGTCATTTACAAATTCTATGACAATTCTGTCTGTCTGTGTGTCCACGTGGTAGGCTAGAAGGATATCTCTTGGACAAATTAGGTCTCAACAAAATCCTCTACATAAATAAAGTACTTACACACCTAATAAAAAGCAATAAAGTGAAATGAAAGCCAAGCAAGCTCTGCTTTAATAAAACTATTCTCAAATCGCGGAATTTTGTCTGTAGCGGTCATTGACTCCCTGTCAAAAAACCTGTCATTTTCTATACAAACCGCGATTGACAATGAAGTGACAGATGTTTCTAGTCTAAGGGTGATATCGTATTTTGCATACACGATGTCAACACAGTATGAATTATATAACTTCAAACTCATAAATAGTTGGAGATTATCATACGAAGAAGTAACCAAGACGTTTTCCGATGAAAATATGTATAATAGTCTGTTTCTTTACAAGAATTCAATTTTATTCTTAAGTTAACAGAGTGCAGTTCACATAGCTCCTAGACTAGAAAGGTCAATGACCGCTGGTGCCACCTTAAATTGTCCTGACTATAGGTAAGTCAGAAGTCCGAAACATTTTGACCTACAACTAAGTTCATCACTATTTGTTGCTGTAACACGGCCAAGGGCGTACAGCGAGCATATTTTATTCAGACTAAAGAACCTAGCTGTCTTATTATTGGATACGAACAAATGAAGCTCAAGTATACGGCTAAAATAATTAAGTTTGTCTGTAGCTCTGCGCTAATTAGATAAACTTACTTTTATTGCTCCCTAAATTACTAAATAGGTCTTTTGTCTCATAAGAATTAAAAATCGGCACTTAAATTACTAAATACGTTAGCATTACATTTTTAAGGAAATCATGAAATCGAATACTCAATTAAAAAACAAAAAGCTATATCATCCTACATTTAGCGTATTCGGAGGAAAAACAGACAAGTAATCCACATTGAGCGAGCCGGCTCGAAGGACCGAGTGTCACACGCAAACCTCTACATCATGTCTTAACCCATTGTAATTTAAATCAACCCCGGGTATATTTAGAATATTCAAGGGTTAATTTCCGAGGTCCAGGTAAGGTTTATAGGATTATAGTATTAAACAATAATTTCGGAATGTTTTTAAGAGAAAATATGAAATCAAAATACCAGGACCTTTTTTATGTCAAATGCTGTTTTGATTTAGAATTAAGCTTAAATTTAAATTATTATCAAATGCAACTTGGCAAGAGATTATGCAGGAGCAATAGCTTTAAAAAATATATTAATCCTTACTAATATTATAAATGTGAAAGTGTGTCTGTCTGTCTGTCTGTCTGTCTGTCTGTCTGTTACCTCTTCACGACTGAACCGCTGGACCGATTTTGCTGAAATTTGGCATGGAGATACTTTGAGTCGCGGGCAAGGACATAGGATACTTTTTATCCCGTAAAAATGTACGGTTCCCGCGCGATAAACGAATTTTAGCGCAACGGAGTTGCGGGCGTCATCTAGTTGTACTATAATTTATGATTTTTAAAGCCTTACACTGCTATGCCAGTGGGGCTCGATCATTTTAAAGTGTGAATTTATCTTTAGAAATTCTTTCATGGGCACACACTGTTGTAATGCGGACAACAAACAGCACAAAGTAGCGTTTCTACAAGTTAAACACGAGTCTGTAAATATGGAGTGTGGACAAACGTCGGCGAAACGGAAGCACTAATAAAATGTGTGTAAATAAACTTCGCCTTGTACATTATTTTAACTACGAAAGTAACACTTCCGGTGTTAGTGTTGTGGCTTGGGACAAAGAAACTGATTGATCGTTTTTGGCCTCGGCGAGTGGATTTTAAAGGTGTATGTTGGTGAACCCTATATGTGACTGACAAAGCCAATTTTTTGGTTGTATGTTAGGTTACCAAGTCACAATATATCCTCAAGGGTTGGAGTGACGTCAGGGCAATATAACCTGTCTTCAAGCAAAAAAAAAAAAGGTTACCAAACACGTGAAAGTCCACAACAAACATGACGTAACAGTTAAGATTCGTGTTTCAGTACTTTTTGGCAAATTGGATTTCCACAAAAGTATCCTTTAGACACAAATACAGAGCTTATATTTAATTATTACCTTCCAAGTTCCAGCACAATGGAAGTATTCTCAATAAAAAAGAAACAAAGTGTTTCACATAAGTAAAGTAAATAAATACCGTATGTTACGTGAACACCGTACAAATTTATTATTATTCGTATTAATACTTATTTTTATGGCACGTAGGAGCGCAAGGAGATATAAATACGTAAATACTCAACCGCGCGATAAAACAGGCTTAAAGTCGAGGGGGTAAGGTCGAGATTTGTTTGCGTCGGCACCACGGAACTCACTAGGAGTTGGGGAGGATGTTTATGTGATAGTACATTTTTTACCTGAACGATACAGGCGAGTGTAACTGCGGCCGAGCATTAGTGCTCGTTAATTATTGAGGTCGAGCTACAGATTGGCGAACATTACAGCTCCAGTCGATACAGGCCCTTTAGCCAAGACCTTTTCTTTATCGCTTCGTTATAGAATCGCCGATCAAAATGTATGAAATTGACATAAGCTCTCATTGATATGACGTTGACGTTCGACTCGTCTAATGTCAATTCCATACATTTTGATCGGCGATTCTATAAAGAAGCGATAAAGAAAAAGTCATGGCTACAGGCTCATGGTACTCAGCTAGCATAACGCATGATTCGAGAGTTTTCATAGTAGTTAGATTTCAAAATTTATGGGATTTGACATAAGGCACAGCAAAAACTACATCAATTGACGTATTACATACCAGATGATACTCGCAAGTCGCAACTCCGTTGCGCCAAAACTCGTTTATCGCCAAAATTTTATACGTGGGAGAGCCATGCTTCGGCACGAATGGGCTGGCTCGACCGGAGAAATACCACGTTCTCACAGAAAACCGGCGTGAAACAGCGCTTGCGCTGTGTTTCGCCGAGTGAGTGAGTTTACCGGAGGCCCAATCCCCTACCCTATTCCCTTCCCATCCCTACCCTCCCCTATTACCCTATTCCCTCTTAAAAGGCCGGCAACGCACTTGCAGCTCTTCTGATGCTGCGAGTGTCCATGGGCGGCGGAAGTTGCTTTCCATCAGGTGACCCGTTTGCTCGTTTGCCCCTTATTTCATATAAAAAAAAAAACGAAACCGTACATTATTCCGGAATAAAAAGTATATAAAGTACGGAATAGTAAGCATGAAGAGGTAACAGACAGACAGATACAATTTCACATTAAAATATTAGTGTGGATTAGTACTAGACCGCTCTCCCAATTTCAGATATTAACTTAAATTGGCGTAATTTTGTAACAATCACGTCACACGTTAAACAATTCTGTGTTAGGCAAGTTTGGTTACAAGGAATAAGGATACGGCTGAGTTATTTTAGTGTATGATATTTACACTATGCAATAACGGTGATTAAAGTTTGTCATGGTAATTGTTGATGACTCGTTCATCCCATCATCAGGTCCGGCTTAGGTCACGACTCACGATCTGTAGTAGTGGTAATACTCATGTATGGAACTCCATTTCTTAACGCAGTTTACTACTCAGTTTCAATTATTAATGTTAAATGATTTGAAGATACCGTCTAAATCTGATTACTGATTCCAAGATAAGCAAAAGTTACAGGTAGACAAACTCGTCTTCCCTAGACTTACTCATAGAAACTAAAAAGTAATGTAACGAAATAGCAAAATGAAAGTAACTTTGCATAAACCTCAGTATTTTTTAATTTAAATATATAGCAAGATTACCTTAAGACCTTTCGCTTTTACTCATACTTTTTTGCAATCACCGGATTGAAAGGACCAAGAATGAAGCCCTAGGTAAAACTAGTTTTATATAAAACGGGAAACAACGTGCTAAGAAAATTGAAACTAGGAGCACGTTGGAGAGTCCGTGTCGGATGTATTTTAAGGCTTCCGAAAGGATAGCCTAGGGCCTAGGCCACCCGCTACGACAAATTGCGCAGAATACTCGTGGGATATGGTGTGACGGAGAGAGAAAGCCACTTTCTCTATCCCTCTCTCACGTACAATATTAGCTTATTTTACGAATCAAAACAAATTCTGAAGTATAGATAAAAAGATGATAAAAAGATCTAAAGGACCCCAAATTGAATTTGGTTGTACTAAAAGGTCGACCCCGCCAGACTCATGCACACACACAGGAATGCAAAAAATGAGCCCGGTGAGGTCGGCCTGCAATCAGTCCGACCAGTCACCAGAGCGATCGGCCGTCCTGTATATTGAGAGGACAAAAGAGCTTGACAAGCAGCCAATATTTTTGATCACCAGGAGCCTCATATTCTTGCATGCCAAGTTGTTTGACAGCGTGTGTCGTTACTTGGTCAAAACTCAAAATATTAGCCTTTTTGACACCGTAAATATTACCGGTCAACATTGTAGCCATTTGGTCGTAACGAGTAGAATTTTCTAGATTATCCCAGTTTCGGGTGAAGTTTTTAACCTCTTATTCCCGTTATGATAAGATTACGCCAACAAATAAATACGTAGAAGTGATAACGCGGCGTGGTTTACCATCGGAAGTCGTTCTTATCAGTGATTCACACTCATTTTGTACTACGCGAGCCTGCGGTGCTGCTTGTCAATAGATATCAACAAAGTTAAGTGTCTGTGCAATTATGTTAAGTACTATGATGATATCTAGAGTATTGATAATAAATAATAATGAAGTTAAAATTGATCAGTAATTCTTTAGACGCAAGCATTGTCGATAACAGTTTTTAAATAAAGTATCTCTTTGCGAAATATAAAAAGTATCCTAGAAATTGTCATAGGGTATGATAAAAATATAATCGGAAACCATTATTTTATTAATAAAAATTCAAATTAAGAATATCCAATTATTATTATCGAAAACTACGTTTGAATTCGGAACAGAAAACAAGATGGCCGAACTCGCTTACAACAATTAGCCGGTCATGTGTTCCGGGTCATTGAACCATACCTACAGGTCGAAACAGATTGAAGCACAAACAAGTCGCTAACAGCCGGAGGTCAAAACACTCGACGTTTGAAAAAAACAAATGTTAACACACGAAAGAAAATAAACAAAAATATTAATTCAAATAAGCGTAAAACACGAAATGAGTCGGGTGATCGTTCTTTCGACTGCTTTATAAGTAAAAACATTTTATTCATGCCTATGACTTTAGAGTTTAGACTTGCTAAGTTTTGCCATAGTATTTCAAACACGAGGCCAATTGTTTGTAACTATTTTGTTATATCAATGTTCGAAAACGAGCAAACACATCGTTTGATGGCAAGTGATACAAATATAAGAAAATATATTATTTTACAGGAGTTTACGTATTCACGTAGCGCTTTTGATTGACAAACTTCAAAACAATTACCAATCAACAAAGCTGTTGATAAGATAAACTCCTGTCACAGAAACCTTAGAAACTGGGTACTGAAGTGTTAAAAAAATTTTTTTGACATAATAAACGCTAAAATAGTACATTAATCCTCCGGCTAGCCTCATCTATAAACCTCGTAGTTTAGTCCGCCCAGCCATATCTCGGTCTTTTATACAAAATGGAAAAATATGGTAAGAGAAAATATTTTATACGGGTTTAGGGTGCCCTCGAGGCACAGGGAAGGGACAGTATTTCCTACACATATTATGTGAAAAACGTGATAAAATTTATAAAAAAGACAAGGCGAGGAGATCCGAAAAGATAAAATTGGTTGCGTCAGGAGTCGGGACTGTCGAGTTGATTATTATTCAAGCTCAGGCTGTTTTATAGAAAATCACTGATATAACAATAGATTTTGACCGGAATGTTTTGCTGCGTAACATATTTCTAACTATGTTTAAATGTTATTTAGAAATAATCATGTAAGTAGTAAATACGCAACAATAATATTATTATTCACTAACATTTTGATACAAGTCAGCAATAAAGTTCTTGATGACTAAAACCGGCCAATCCGTGTCGTGCCACGCGCAATATAGGGTTCCGTAGTATCGCTAGTTTTTGATAATTTTTGTATGGTCAATGAATGCACATTTATAACGTGTTTTACACTACTAACAACATCATCTCAGTTACGTTCAAAGGATTTTGAACGAAAAGTTCCTTTGTACTTCTACGAATACATTTTTTTATAGTTGATCGACTATTACTCAATAACTTATGAAGTCTTCTTAGTCGTGATAGTTTTCCTTTTAAATTCAGCATATTTCCTACTCCCGTGAATTTTTTCACATTTCCAGAACCAACCGTTTAGCTGGTAGAAGGGACACTGGACTCTAACGATTTTTTCCACTTTAAAACTTCATATTTCACAAATGGATCCCTAAATCGTAAAATGATTTTTGAATACTCGTAATATTTTTAAAAAACCTATCCAACGACACGACCGTTGGGGTGGACGCGAAAAAAAAATACACCCCCGCATTGATGTGTAGGGGAGGCACTTACCGTAAATTTTTTTTTCAAAGATTTATTATATCATTTTGTCGGCATCATTAAGATGTCTTCGTGATTCATGCAGAATTACAGCTTTGTAGGTTTTATAGTCTCTGAGCAAAACCGCGGACAGACAGACGGACGGACAGACAAACAGACGGATGGACAGACCGAAACTATAAGGGTTCCTTGTTGACTACGGAACCCTAAAAATGGATATCTGAAAAACTTGAGCGAACATTGTAATAATGTGTTTCGTACGCATAACGTGAACTTAACGATACCATACATCCAAAGCCTAACGTGTGTCACGTGGTAACTGACAGGTGGCAGCCCTATGCATGCTACCTTTGATTAGCGAAGTGCACAAATTCTTAATCAGCGCTAGGGGATCATCCCACTGGTAGGATTCTCTCAGATCTCGGCCTTTCACTCGAGTAGAGCTAAAGCCTCATCAAAAGGTTTATCCTGTTGCGTTCTCCTATTCGAAACAGGTTTGTTGTTGTGAAGAGTATTAAATAATGATCAGGAATCTTTTTTGTCAGCCGGCAGTCGGCAAAAAAACCTCCAGTCACTGCGAGTACAAAAAATGAAGCCCTATAATGTATATCATTTTTCTAGAGATGCGTTTAGAATCGTTACCTGTCCCGTAACCACGATATTTCCACAGGTAACGTGCGAGAGAGAGGCCCGAGGTTCGTCCTCCACCTCACTCGTTCACGCCGAACAATGCGTAACCCACTATCGATACAGTTCAGTTGATTTAGGACTTTATTATTAGTGGAGTAAGTGCTAATATGAAGCGTACACAGAGATGAAGCGTCGCCGTACAATTCACACTTCCAACAAACATTATTTGACTTTTCATACAGTTTCCTCGTGTGAGGTCGTTGCTTCAAGTTTTAAGGTTACCTAATAGTCTTTGTTAATCAAAGACGGGCATTCACTGAGATAATGCAAGATGTTTCAAAACACCGTCGTCTTAGAATATTTTAGTTAAGTAATTGAAGCTTTGAATAAAAATTGCTATGCGAATTGTAAACTTTGCCGTCCCACCGCCGCGCCGAGACACCTCCATGCCTGACAACATGCCAAATTAGTCACATAAAATAGTATAAATCTTTAAATTATACCTATTATTATAAAAATGGGCCAAGTGCGAGTCAAACTCGCGCACGAAGGGTTCCGTACCGTTATAAAGCGAAAATAGGCAAATATTTTTTTTTGTATGGAGCCCCCCTTAAATATTAAAGTAAAAATATAATTAAAGATTTTGTGAAAGTTTCAATTGCCTAGCTGTTGTCATTATTGATTACGAGCAAAAAAGGCCAAAATAATCACGTTTCTTGTATGGGAGCCCCCGTTAAATAAGTATTTTTTTTTGTTTTTAGTATTTGTTGTTACAGCGGCAACAGATATACACAATCTGGATAAAAATCAGAAGTCTAGCTATAGCGGTTTTTGAGATATAGCCTGGAGACAGACAGACAGACAGACAGACAGACAACGAAGTCTTAGTAATAGGGTCCCGTTTTTACCCTTTGGGTACGCAACCCTAAAAATTGATAGTAAGGGATACTCAAGTTGTTTTAATAAGTACCTAATAGTAATAACCTAGTATTACAAATAAATTCAGACGAGGGGCTGGACACGCCTCCACCCGATGACGTCACGCCGAGCGACTTGTTTTCGAGTGACCGTTGAGGAGAGGGGGTCCTGGCGACGCCTGGCGAGGCCCTTCACTTTTTTTGTGACTTTCGAACGTGGTGGACGCTTTAGAACTATTAGTTAAATTTCGTAATTGTTTGTTCTTACTTTGCTCAAAGTTTATTGTAAAGTGTTGATTTAGTACAGTTTTGCATAATGTTTTCGTGTTTTAATTTTAACTTCTAAGTTTTTCGTAATTTTAAAAATAGATTTCTAATATCAGAAGTTGGATCATCACGTAGCCTGCTTCAATAGTTATTCTGATAACGATCGTTCTTTATTTCTTTTAATATTTTGTGATTGTGGGTAGATTACATTTCAATTACGGGCAATTTTTAGAATCTTTGTGCTTCTTAAGTTACATTTGTTGCTGGTAATTATCGATTTGATTGCATAATGTCAGGGCGGTCTACAAAAAGGAATAGGAGCCGCGAATGTGATAGGTCTCGTCATCGTAGTAGATCTAATAAGCGGCGGCGTCGTGATGGTTCTAATAACCGTCATGACAGCCCTAGTATACTGGCTTTAGATACGATACTAGGCAGGTTGAGTGCGATTGAGAGCAGATTATCTGCCACATCGACATCCTCAGTACCTGAGCGGCCACGTCCACCACGAGATTGTCATACACCAGAGCTACCAGCTTTAACGCCAAGTGTGAACTGTTTTTCCTCTTTGGCTAAAGGCGCGGTAGAACAAAATTCTTTTCCAGCTCAAGAACCGAGCTCTCTGCCAGGACAAGGACCTAGGGAGCTTGAAACCGATGACGCAACGAATAGGCTGGTGGGCGCGTTGACCTCTTTGATTGAAGTAAGATCGCCACATTACTATATTTCTGACTTTGATCCCAGTGTACATAACTTTGATGCTTGGTGTACAGAGGTCGATCGCGGTCGTATAGCGAATCGATGGGACGACCGTGAGTGCCTATCACGAGTGGGTAACTGCCTTAAGGGTGATGCTCGCTCGTGGTTAAGCGACTGGGTTACTGTTGATCGTACCTGGACAAATTTTAAATCGGACTTCAGATCCCTATGTCCGTCAAATATTGATGTGGCTTCTGTTCTTTTTGATGTAATGTGTGCAAACTCTAATAGATTTAATACCTACTCCGAATACGCTCGGAAATCATTGTTGCGCCTTAACATTGTTGGTGGCCTATCGGACGACCTAAAGACAGCTATTATTATTCGAGGTATCTCTGATGTCCAAGTTAAAGCTGCCGCCTCTAATGCGAAACTTCAACCAAATCAATTAGTAGAATTTTTGTCCGTTTATAGTAAACCAAAAAAAGATTTTCAGTTTACCCACAATTCTGCCCGTTTGTCTGCCCATATAAAGGGTTCTCACCCTGGTAAACGTTTAAATCAAAAACCTGATATGCGCGGAAAATGTTACTTTTGCGGCATAGAGGGCCATAAGAGGGACGCATGTCCTAAAAAGCAAAAATCTGACAACTTAGATATCGTTTCATCAGCGCCTAGTACTTCTAGTAAATCGTCACTTAACTGCAGCTATTGTAAAAAGACAGGGCATACTAAGGAAAATTGTTTTGCTAAACAGCGTGCAGAAACAAATCGTAAAAAGGTTAGTGATGTAAATTTTTGCCAGAAAGTAAAAAACCCTTATAAAAACAATGTAATGGCGGTAGTCGTAAATAAAGTACCCATTGACGCGATGATAGATAGTGGCTCTGACATTTCGCTAATTTCAAACACCGTCGTACGTTATTTAAACTGCAACAAAAAACCTACCAATAGAATAATGCGTGGTATAGGTAGCCAGGAAATAGAGACCACAAGTTACGTAACGGTGGTTGTCGAGTTTCCAGAAATATCACTGGAAATAGATATGTTCGTTGTCCCTTCGGATTGTATAAGCGCGCCTTTGTTAATCGGTACCGATGTCCTTAACCGCGAAGGAGTAACGTACATACGGACCAGTGATACACAAAGACTCATAAGGACCGACACCTCACCAGATATTGTCTGTAATTTGAGAAGTGTCGATACAGATAGCTTAGTAGATACATGTTTGACCGGGGAGGATAAGCAACAATTGCTTTCACTTCTAAGGGAATTCAATGAGTCGTTCGTTACGGGTACTGCGACTTCAACGGTTAAAACTGGAAGCATGGAAATAAAGCTAAACAGTAATGTACCGGTGCACTACCGACCTTATAAGTTATCTGCCGACGAGAAAATACGCGTTCGTGACATATGTGCTGATCTTTTGAGTAAGGGAATCATCCGTGAATCGCAGTCTGAATACGCAAGTCCTATCATACTCGTCAAAAAGAAGGACGGGTCTGATAGGATGTGCGTTGATTATCGGGCGTTAAATGCAATCACTGTAAAAGAGAGATTTCCCCTACCATTAATCGATGACCACATCGATAAGTTAGGCACTAGTAAACACTTTACAAGCCTTGATATGGCCACGGGCTTTCACCAAGTACCTCTAAAAGATGATGAATCCATAAGCAAAACAGCGTTTGTGACTCCAGAAGCTCAATACGAGTATTTAAAAATGCCATATGGACTCACAAACGCTCCCGTGGTCTATCAACGGATAATTTCTAGGACCCTTAAACATTTAATAGACACTGGGAAAGTTCTAACGTACATCGACGATGTTCTCATAATGTCAGACACTATTAAAGAAGGACTTGCAATCTTGCGGCAGGTGCTTGAAACCCTTACCAAGGCAGGTTTTTCCATAAATTTAAAGAAATGCTCATTCTTAAAAACTGAAGTAGAGTACTTGGGTAGATTAATAAGCCAGGGTCAGGTACGACCGAGCCCTAAAAAAGTAGAAGCGTTAATCAAGTCCCCAAAGCCTAGTAGTGTCAAACAGGTGCGGCAATTTTTGGGTCTTGCAGGTTACTTTAGGCGTTATATAGCCAACTATGCCATAAAGACCGCGTGCATTGCAAAGTTAACAAAAAAAGGTCAACCATTTATTTGGGGTGAAGAACAAGATTTAGCCCATAAGTACATTGTTGACTGTTTAACACAAGAGCCCGTGCTAGCAATATTTGACCCAAAATTGCCCACCGAACTGCACACAGACGCCAGCGCGATTGGTTTAGGCGGTATTCTTTTTCAAGAACATGATGGTAAGCGTAAACGGGTAGTTGGGTATTTCAGTAAAGCGACACATGGCGCAGAGTCTCGCTATCACAGCTATGAACTTGAAACGCTGGCGATAGTGAAGGCTCTGCAGCATTTTCGTCATTACTTAATCGGAATAGACTTCAAGATTATTACTGATTGCAATTCAATTAAAATGACTGAGCGAAAAATAGATCTTGTACCCCGTGTAGCTAGGTGGTGGGTCTATTTTCAGGACTTCCGCTATACTTTAGAGTACAGAAAGGGAACGTTAATGCAACATGCTGATTTTCTAAGCCGAAATCCGGCACAAGTCTCACATATTCGTAAGCCTAAAAATTGGGCTCAGATCGCACAAACAGCAGATTCTGAATCCCAGGACTTAATAGATAAGTTGCGAGACGGTCAGCTAGATTCATCCCGTTACTTGGTCAAAAATAACATTCTGTACTATAAGTATAGCTCACCTGGCGAAGACTCACGCCACCTTTGTTTCATTCCCAAGGGCCATAGATTAAGCCTGTTACGGGTATTCCATGATGACCATGACCATGTAGGGATTGATAAAACAACTGATCTAATTCTGCGTCATTTCTGGTTCCCAGGATTAAGGCAATTCGTTAGAAAATACATCACCCACTGTATAGTGTGTCTCTCACATAAAAAAGTTCCCCGGGCTAGTTATCAGCCAATCCAATCATGGACTAAACCTGAATCCCCTTTTTCTAGTGTTCACCTTGACGTGCTAGGTCCCCTAGTTGAATCTAATGGCTTTAAGTATATCCTGATCCTTGTAGATTCTTTCTCAAAATACTGCCTCTTATACGCCCTTTATAGGCAGGATACTGATGAACTAAAAAGGGTGTTTACGAATGCCATATCTCTATTTGGAACTCCATCTTTGATTATATCTGATCAGGGTAGGATGTTTGAAAGTGCAGGATTTCAAAATTGGGTATCTGAAATGGGGTGTGCTACTCATCTCATAACACCAGGGATGCACCGCGAGAATGGGCAGGTAGAGCGGTATTGTCGGACGCTTTTAAATATGCTCCGAATTGAAGTAAATGTTAAGGGTAATAAATGGTCTAATATTTTGTGGAAAATTCAATTAACACTTAACATCACTAAGCAGTCCACCACTCGAACTTCGCCGTTACTTCTTTTAACGGGCATAGAAGGCGCCACTCCTGTACTTCGGTCACTTGTAAGAGATGTGGCTTTAGAAGATAGTCATGCAAATCGTGAGGCAATAACTACACTCCGTAGACAGCGAGCTTCTGAATTGCTTAAAGCTAACCAGCGACACCAAGACCGCCGTATAAATGAACGTCGTAAAGAACCTCGATCCTATTCTGTTGGGGACTTCGTGTTTGTTGGCAAGGCCTCCCAGGCTTCTGGCAAGCTTGACTCGGGCATGAGGGGTCCATACAGGATTGTTCGTGATCTTCCCCATGATCGTTACGAATTGGAGCTCATGACAGGTTCCTATGGAAAACGAACACAGGCAGCCGCCGAACATATGGTTCGATGGCGTGGCGAATGGACACCCGATGCCTGTGCAGCCTTCTTTGAGAGTGTTGGTAAGTTGACATCAAGTCAACAGTTTGTTTTGACCGGTTATGTTTTGTTTAGCGAGCTCGCTGAGGGGTGTTTACCCTTAGACTTACATGTGGTTTGTGACGAGGTGATCGTTCGATCACTCCTATCGTGGCAAGCGACTGTGATGCTTCGTGCCACGGGGCATAATGAATGCATTTGCAGACCTAATGCTTTCATAATGCGATTAGGGACCATATTACGCGAATGGGATGCCTATGTTATGGTCAAGACAATCGTGGCAAGCGACTGTGATGCTTCGTGCCACGGGGCATAGCTTTAGCATTCAAAACCTTAATGCTTTTGTTATGCGACACGACGATAAGGATCCGGAGCTTTTCGTTCGTGTTTCGTTATAAGAAATTTCAATTTTAGAATCGTTCCTTGTAGAACCATTTCGACACCTAGCTGTTTAACAAGCAATTGAGTGAGGGCATTTTCGATTGCGATGGCTTGAGTGCACGCAAGCAATCGTATTCGGGATCGTCTTCTCTCAAAAGTGAAGCTGAAAGTCGCCTTTTGACTGTTTTTCTTAACGAATATTCATATTTCAGATGACGAAGTATCTGACGATCATCTGGGCATGTCAGCGAACCAAGCAATCGAGGATGCCGCTGACCAAGCGGACAAGGATATCACTGGCCAAGCGGTCGAAGATAATGCTGACCAAGCGGTCGAGGACGCCGCTGACCGGTCAGGAGAGGCCGTATTACAAATAAATTCAGACGAGGGGCTGGACACGCCTCCACCCGATGACGTCACGCCGAGCGACTTGTTTTCGAGTGACCGTTGAGGAGAGGGGGTCCTGGCGACGCCTGGCGAGGCCCTTCACTTTTTTTGTGACTTTCGAACGTGGTGGACGCTTTAGAACTATTAGTTAAATTTCGTAATTGTTTGTTCTTACTTTGCTCAAAGTTTATTGTAAAGTGTTGATTTAGTACAGTTTTGCATAATGTTTTCGTGTTTTAATTTTAACTTCTAAGTTTTTCGTAATTTTAAAAATAGATTTCTAATACTAGTCTAAACCAGGGGTTCCCAAACTGTGCGCCGCGGCGCCCTGGTGCGTCATGGAAAGGCAAGAGGGGCGCCGTGAGTTGATCCTCCATCATTATCCGAAACGACAAATATTATAAAATTAAATTATAATATTAAGTATGCAAAGCAGGCAGATGATTAAATATTTGTTTATTACTATTTACCTGCTTAACCTAACTGTAATCATTAAAGGTATTTATTTATGTATCTTTTTCTAATAGCTAGGTAGAGTAGCGTACTCTACTACTGTGTGTAGGGCGCCATGACAAAATATTTTACGTGTAACTGCGCCGCAATGAAAAAGATTGGGAGCCCCTGGTCTAATCTAAACCATGATTCCTGAGACGTACCACCATAACTCAAGCTACAGGTAATTGCTTTCTGTGTGTGCAACATATTCCTGGCGTAAATTACAATACATTAATGTACAAGAATCTTTATCTTTATCAAGCCGAAGTTTATCCATAATACACGCACACTTGAAGTAGTAAATCCTCCCTACCAAATATATATTCTGTGACCCTACTAACTTAATCCATACTAATATTATAAATGCGAAAGTGTGTCTATGTGTATCTGTCTGTCTGTCTGTTATCTCTTCACGCCCAAACCGCTAAACCGATTTTATTGAAATTTGGTATGGAGACACTTCAAGTCCCGGGAAAGGACATAGGATACTTTTTATTCCAGAAAAAAAATGTACGGTTCCCGCGCGATAAACGAATTTTGGCGCAACGGAGTTGCGGGCGTCATCTAGTAGTAACTAAGCCTTTCCTTAATTTTTCGGGACGGTCGAATTTTTTAGATATTATTTAAATCGTACGTTGACCCATGATACGTTCACGAATCACACCACCGTACCACCACGGTCGAAGTATTGTGATAAAAATACGTCTTGAGTTTTGAAGGCTTAAAAAATACAAGATGTTTTCATAAGATATTTTTCTTTTACTTTATTTTCCCATCCGCGCCACCCACGTCCGACTCAACCAGAAAAATAACCCATAAAAGTGACAATTACGGGCAACGTTAAATTTTTCAAAGACTTCCGATTTACCTGGCTGGAATAACTAAGCAGGTTAAGTCGTGAGTTACGGCCGACTTTGACAGGATAAACTTTGACTGTGTACTTTGTGATACGGTTATCGCTGAGTCAACATAATAATCATTAAGCTGTTAAGACCGAGCCTATTCATAGACGTGGCATATTGAAAGCTTAAACGTAGCACATTGGACGTTCCTTGTTTATATTCTCCAGTCCATAACCTAACCAGCGATAAAGTAAGAAGGAGAGAGTAAGGAGTATGTTTTTAAATTCATTTGAAATAACTTGCACACTTCAATGATAGAAATTATTAATCAGCCTAAAACCACTAATTGGTCAAGATTTACTCAAAACTAGCTCAAATACAAAAAGTTCAGCCTTGATAAGATATGCCTAAAATGAGACAAAAATTATGGTCACTTTGGGGATCAAAATGAGCATAAAAAGCGTCACGTATTTACTAAGATAACACGACATTACGAGTTCACGTTTCTTTGGAGGTACGTGAATGGACAGAAAAATTAAAAAAATAATAGAGCGCGGACAATCACCGTACCCCATCAGCCACAATGATACACGAACATGACATAAAAATGTTTAATATCCTCTTTACGCCGACCATAAAACGTTGACCTCCTAAATTGAGACGTTTTATTATTAGAAATACGATTTTGACAGACATAAAAGTATCATAATAATATGGGTACTTTACAATTTGGAATATCGAATGCGACATGGGTGTCGTCTTTAAAACTACGCAGTATTTTGTTTACTGTTTGCGTAATGGCTGTCCAGATTACCATTACAGCGGATTTCAGTTAATCCAGCATGACACGCATTGTCTACTCAAGAGTGGATGTTGTAAGACTTGTAAGCTACAGTGTACAAAGTATAATAATAAGTAGGTACATCTACTGGAAATGACTGAAAACTACTGAAAACTGTTAAGTTTCGTAAAGAAATTGCTAGCCAAACCTAATTTCTACCAAGATCAAACTGCTTTCGGGAGACAGATACCAATTATATTCCAAATAGGACGAAAAACAATCGCAGGGTAAACACTTAGTTAGGCACAAGTTGCGCAATAAGGTGACTTTGTACGCCCTTTGTCCTTGACATTATATCTTATTAGTGTGTTACGCGTACACCCAAAATAGAAAGGTTTCAAAATTTAATTTCTTTCTACATATCATGGTATTTTGTTGTATTTAAAATTCTGGACTAGTTTACAACTTCAACATATGGGTGAATTTAACAACTGTCATAGTAAGACGGGCTAAGACAATACGATTTTATTGTGAGGGTCAGTTTACATTGCAACGTGACTCGTCGATGCAATGCGATACATTTTTAAATGGCACATTCAAAACTAAACTTTATTGACTACATAAGAAGATACACATATTTGAATTTACAGACCTGCCGCTCGCGGTATCGGCACAGGCAATGTTGGGCAATGTTCCAAATCTGAATGCCGCATTTAAAAAATAAGTGAATTGACCCTAAGACGTGTTTGATTGAATTGAATTGTAACGCTTATTAAAATAATCAATTAGATGACGCAGACGTTATCGAGGTATTCAATTCGAGTACGACTGACGACACTACGAGTGGTAACTGGTACTGTACATGTAACTACGTAGTGCCGAGTGCGTTGGAGTAGCAACCATAGTAAGCGACTTGGCCTGCCTCGTGGAGACATATGGTGGAGGTGGCTGCGCCTGCGCACTGAGCCAGTGACAGCTCAGGTTATAATGGGCAAATGAGTCATGTTTTTTTCATCTGTGACGCGTTTTCCTGTCGCCCGCGGCGGCCATGACATTTGGTGTCTGACCGATTGTACGGCCTTGGTACGCGGTCATTTACTCCGCGCGTGAGTTGGTACATTACCTTACCGAGTAAAACCCGCCGTCTCTTTCGCACATCAACTCGACTTACCTGCAAAAAAAGAAGAATTCGTTATGCATAGAAAATTCAAAATAAATTTATCAGCCAAAAAAGTTACGTCTAACATGGTTTTTAATTTTTATTTTAGTAAAAGTAATAAAAAACACTATTAATTTTATTACCGTTGAGTCTTTTAAGGAAAAATCTTGATTCAAATTCATCACATACGTGGACCAAAAATGGTCGAATTAAACTTAATCCCTGGTTTAAAAATAAACGTGTAATTAATAAATGGACGTATTGTCAGGAAACAGATTAACCGTATGAAATATGGACGGACATTATTGGACGAGAAGTCTATCCAGCATCCTGTTTCCAATTGATTCCGAACGAAAACAGAATTAGCCGGAGTCGTTTGATTTGTTGTTAGAAAAAACATTCCCTCTTTCGAATCAATCAACCGTTCCCACTAACGCTGGAACTAAATAAAGATTTAACAAACATTTAATCTCACCGTACAGACGAATTAAATGTGTTTGGGAAAATTCTGGAGCGCTGTTACATTAGCTTCGCGGTTACTAATGGCTGCTATTACGTTTAGAATTCGAATAAACTATGGGTTTGTTCTCTTTTCTTTATTTTAGGTTATGTTAAATCTGATCTATTCTTTTTTTGATCTTAGATTCATTGAAAAATTCCATGGCGCGAAAAGTCCTCAGTCCTCGCTTAGACTGTTACAAAGAAGTAATACGATTAAAATTGTCTGCCCCTTATTCAATGACAACTTATGCCGGCTTCTTACGGCGCGTAATATCACGAGCCGCGCCGCGCCCGCGCCAGCACGAGCCACGCGCCATGTGAAGGGTCAAGGGGGTGGCTCGAAGTGGCGCGGGTTGGCTCGAGCTGGCGCGTCCGATCCGATTGAAGTCGGTAACTTCAAAGGCGCGGCTCGGCGCGGCTCGAGCGGCTCGTGATATTACGCGCCGTGAGAAGCCAGCATTAGAAACGGACGAACGGTATCACTACATATAATATAAAACAAAGTCGCTTTTTCTGTCCCTATGTCCCTTTGTTCCCTTTAATCTTTTTAAAACTACGCAACGGATTTTGATGCGGTTTTCTTTAATAGATAGAGTGATTGAAGAGGAAGGTTTATAAGTATAATAACATTCATTAAATAGTGGAGAAATACTGTTATTTTTGAGGTTTCTAATGTGATGTCGTAAATAATTACATTTTTTTCCGCTTACATTGCAAACGCAGGCTGAACCCTACGAGATTTATCAAAATAATGTAAGGTACAGTCGCCATATATCGTCCCTTTTTTGTAAAAACTTTCTAAAAAATACTACAGTTACAAATGAAACATCAAACTTTAGCTTCAATATTCCTTTATTCTTAAAAATAATCAAAAATGCGTTAACGCTTTTAGGAAAAGTTTAAAAGTAGCCTTAAGAAAAATACTCATATTTTCAAAATTTATTTTTGGGCTCCTAATTCCGTCCCGGGGACGATATTGAGATCACAATTATTAATCAGTACGTGAACTAGAGTTGTACTCTTAACAATTTTATATAAAAAAAAAACAACTCCAGCATCTTATAGTTTTCTCTTCGGCATGTAAAAGATTAAAATCGGCCAAGTGCGAGTCGAACTCGCGCACGAAAGGTTTCGTACTATTATAGAGCAAAAATGGGCCAACATTTTTGTTATTTAACACGGGAATTTTAATTATATTTTTGTTTCATTATTAATTATTAAAGAACACATATTATATTGAAGATTTTGTAAAAATTTCAAGAGCCTGTCTGTTGCCATTATCGATATAGACCAAAATCACGTTGATTGTATGGAAGGCCCCCTTAAATATAAATTTTATTTTGTTTTTAATATTTGATATACCGCTATATGCACAGGGTGTAACAAAAATAAGTGATAATACTTTAGGGTGTGTACGTGTTCCTTGTAGAGTTCACTGTGAAAGTAGCAGCGCTGAAAGACGAATTTTTTTTTTCACTTTTGTATGGGGAAACTCGTGACGGGCCCTTGCCCATACAAAAGTGAGAAAAAATTTTCGTCTTTCAGCGCTGCTACTTTCACAGTGAACTCTCTACAAGGAACACGTACACACCCTAAAGTATTATCACTTATTTTTGTTACACACTGTATACAACAGATATTATACACAATCTGTGATATTTTCAGAAGTCTAGCTAGCTATAGCGGTTCTTGAGATAGAGCCTGGAGACAGACAGACAGACAGACGGACGACAACGAAGTCTCAGTAATAGGGTCCCGTTTTTACCCTTTGGGTACGGAACCCTAAAAAAACATATTTCCACAGTTTCATCCAAAAAGAAATGATACGAACGTTCGAGATCCATTCACTGTTTGAGATCCTAATACTGTCCCGGGGACGATATAAGGTTCATGTAAGGGGACGATATTAGGAAATTTAATTTTTTTTGGCTTATCTATTTAAACAAAAAACGTGTTATAACCTCAAAATTTTACTTAATCGATTAACATCTGAGGTAATAATAGTTAGTTTGACAAAAAAATTGTATCGATAAGTCAGGCATCTCAATATTTTTTGGTATCCAAGAATATTTTCATGAAAAACTGACTTTGAAAACTTTTTTTGATTTTCCAATTCCTGCCGGTACGAACGGCGTGACGCCCTCACTTCTTCACAATGGCCGACTGATGCAACTAGCTTCTAGTTCGTGACACTAATGATGGATGGCAGTTTTTAAAGAAGTAGATATCGAAGGGGACGGAATTAGGTTTGGAGACGAAATTTGGCGACTGTACCTTACAAGTATTGTACACAATGAAAAGGTCTACAGAAAACATCGCGATCGATGGTATACCTATCTATCTCTTATGGATATCCCACAATAACATTTTTTTGTCATTTACTTTTTACTACAAATTATAGCTAATTTTCGAACCGATTTTAACCAATACGGCATTAATCCTCATTCAATTAAATACTTTAAATACATTGTTGATTTAATAAAGATCTATTTTAAATCAACACTTTTAAACCCTTTACAACATAATATGATTCAAATGAATATTTTCGAAGATATAACAGATTTAAAAAGTGCGGGACGTAGCTTTTGCGGCGGTACCGGCCAATGCGGGCCACGGGTAGTAAGTACTTAACACGTTGATGGACAGTACCGCCCATAGACGTAAATACTTAATTAAAAAGCGATACGACAGTATGCCTGCAGTCGACGTATGAGTTTAGGTCAAGCCGCAGACAGTACGCGTCAAGACGATCGATACAAGCATTAGGTGCGGCTTTTTGTAGTGTCACCGTAGAAGTATCTTAGACTTTTGTACTGTCACCATGTAATGAATTACAGACACTTAAGGGTAACGCATACATTGAAATTTTTTTGTCCCCCCCCACGCCGCACACTAGGCCCCTAGACGTCTTCTTTTCATACATTTAGCCCAACAGTGTGCAGCGACAGTGCATCATACATGATTTAGACCCCTGATCAAAAGCGTAGCGCGCCTTAGCGGGGCCCCATATAAAATTTGTTTGGGGGCAAAATGTAAAAAAGGCAGCCTTAGGAAAGGTTGCCTTTTTTACATTTCTCATATTTTGTGAATTTAATAAAACAAATGGGAAGTTTCTATTCACTTTGGGGGCCCTTGTGGCCCGGGGCCCCCGTATAACTGATACGGCATAATATACGGCGGTAGCTACGCCCCTGCCCCTGATAGACGTACGAACTTTAAGCACGCAGGTTTTAAGTTCGCGAACTTACTCGGCTCGACGTCGATGATAGACGTACGAACTTTAAGCACGCGGGTTTTACGATCGCGAACTTACTCGGCTCGACGTCGTCGGTGACACACGAGAATGGCTCACACTGGATTACCGTGTCAGGCTCGCGGCTCGCGGCCCACGGCTCGCGGCTCGTGACTCGTGAGAAGTTGGCAACCCTAGTCGTGACACTAAACCCCTTACTAATAAACGTTGTATAAGCTTTGAATAGTTATACAGTGTTTTGTTCCTGTCACACAAGTGACATTTTTAATTGGATTAAAGAAGACAAAACACTGTATAACTATTCAAAGCTTATACAGCGTTTATTAGTAAGGGGGTACGTCTATAGGCAATGTATGAAAATAAGTAGTGTCAAACTAGGAACAACAGTACAGAAGTAGTGTCCATCAACGTCTTAAGTAATGAATATTATAAATCAAAACTACTGAATCGATTTTAATCATTTTTTTCAGTGAGTGACATAGGCTATATATGTATATTTTATACCCTAGCGAAGCCGGGGCGGGTCGTTAGTCTACAATATTTGTTTATCCCGAAATACCCAGAAATATTTACTATCCCAAAGATTCTGTCGCTGGCACTCGAAATAAGAGTCGAGATTCAAAGAGACTATATTATAAGATGTAAATTGGACGATTTCCATGAAATCCTATGACTCCCTAATGAGTGACAAAATTGACGGCGTTGACGTGTTGTACTGCTACAAATTATTACGGGGCTAAAATTAACCATTTCGTCTGATTATAGAGCGAATTATCACAATTCACAGGTGCCGGCGAAAACCAGAGGCAAATCACAATCAACAATGAATGTAATTTGCCTACAATAACAATTGTAGTTATTTGACAAAGTAACATTGACATAATAATTTATATATTAGTTTATCAGAGTGTAAATATTTACTTGTTGATTTAGCACTAGTATCAAAATTTATGTAATCGAATATGTCAATGGTCGGGATGAGCGTGTATTCTGTCCTACGCTAAATGTAAAGTATTTCAGACATTACCGAGTTTCACAAAGACAGTCTAGTAGTCAGCATAAATTTCAGAAACAGGTTGACAAATATCCGGGATTGCGCAACCGTGTAAACGCACCTTTAGCGTAATGCAAAATGAAACATTAACTGAATTATAAATAAGGAAATGTACTTGTGTAACCAAGGTCACCAGTGAAGGTGGTTACTGGTTGGCATAGCTGAGAAATACTTCTCGCCGCTCGCAAACTCCGACAACCAGTTTGTATGCGTGTTTTATTGTTTTTAAAACCATTCTAGACTAACCTTTACCTTTACCGTCGATCTCGAGATGCCTTTAAACTCGTTTTTCTTTTACGTTCCTGCCGCTGTAATGGTTCTAGTGCCTTTTGCGTTTGTTTCGTTCCATGATCCATCGCATGTAATATCAAAATTACTTGTATGCAAATGGACAAACATCGTCTCAAAAATAACTATTCACATTCCCCATTAGCCAGTGCCCTATTTAAATACAGTACGTTATAGTTATTTTGTAAATGTTGTTGCCTGTTAACGATACACTAAAACTATTTAAAGCAACATGTTGGGTTGACGACTTTTGTATTGAACATTATGTAGTCCAATACTAATAACCTCCTCCCTTTATGGAAGTCGGTTAAAAATGCTTCGAAGGAATCACGACTTTTAATCGTCAAAACATAAGGATCACCTTATGTTTTGACGCTAAAAGTCGTGATTCCTTCGAAGCATTTTTAACCTCAGTGAAATGACGTGTTCATATTCAGAAACTTGTTTCTGAATCTAATCAAATATATTAACTCTTTATTTACAATGTTCTTGTAATTAATAGTTATTATGATGATAACCGACCATTTATAATGAATTTGCCAGACGTACCTACTAATCATTTACCTCACCTAAGTACTTACAATTATACGACCATGTAAACAAGATCATAAAATATTAATTCACGTTTATCTTTAGCATTGCCTTTTTTACTCTTGCCAAATGCAAAAAAATTGGCAACAACATCCGTACTTATACCATTTTACATTGGAGAAATGAATACAATATTTTACCAAAATAGAGTATAAAGTACATACAAAAATTGCACAGGATAAAATTCCTGTGCAATTTTTGTACAGTTTTAAAAAAAAAGTAAATTATTATAATTTTCCTCAATTCTAAAAATAATTCCAAGAAAGAGGATATTTCAAATTTTCAAGTATCTATTCTATATACTTATTCGTTTGTTTCAGGAACTTTAACAGTTTCAAGAAAAATTCAGAGTACAGCAAAATTTTAACTAAAATGTTTGATTATTATTATTCTCTTGTACTTATTTATAAGCGTCTATTGCATATTTTTTTTATCTTTTTGGCATTCATGAAGCACAAGTAACACGTCGTTGTCGTTAAGATAAAATTTCGTGAGGAATGATCATACAATAAATTATAAACAAAAAACTTTTTGAAAAAAGCTTTTATTTAAATAGTCTAAAAAGAAAAAAATAAATTTCTCCTTAAAATTTTTAACTATTAAGTTATAATCCTCAATATATTATACAATTTGCATGATAATAAAAGATTGTCGCGACTCGCGAGACTTAACAATCTATCAGTAGTTGATAAATTTATTAAAATAAAAATATAATATCAATTTACTCAGTAAAATTGATACTTAGGTACTAGTTTATTTACAAATCACGCGACAAGCTTTTATTATTATGCAAATTGTATAATATATTGAGGATTATAACTTAATAGTTAAAAATTTTAAGGAGAATTTATTTTTTCTTTTTAGACTATTTAAATGAAAGCTTTTTTTCAAAAAGTTTTTTGTTTATAATTTATTTTTTGTTTTTTAGTTATCTCTGGCTAAATTTCTTAGTCTGTTTGATAGTAATTTGTTTTGTTTCAAGAATTTTTAAAATCTGATTAACTTAAGTCCTTAAGAAATCGTACTCGACTTTGTCCATTGAAAAATCTATATTTAGCGAGTTGTTATATTCCGTTTATTTCTGCATAAATAAAAAGTTAAATTTCATTTAACAAAAGTGACCGGATTCAACCGGGCATTTTCTGAAACCCGGCTGGATTTGACTTGAAGTCACGTCACGTCATTTCACGTCACGTCACGTCATTTCACGTCACGTCACGTGACGTCTCGTAAAGTCACGACACGACACGTTACGTCACGTCATGCCACGTCACGTCACGTAGCGTCACGTCACTTCAAGTCACGTCACGTCACGTAACGTCACGACACGACACGTCACGTCACTTCACGTCACGTCACGACACGACACGACATGACACATCACGACTCGACACGACATGACACGACTTGACTATTACTTTTCAATTTACTCTCAATGAGCCCTTTTATTTGGTACCCATATTGCAGAAGTGCTTTTGAAAAACTATTCCCCAATCTTGGCTAAGCTGCCATATTGGATATAGTATGACATTACATTCGTTTCCGAGTTACTCTCAATAAGCCCTTTCATTTGGTATCCATATTTCAGAAATGCATTAAAAATAACTATTCCCCTATCTTGGATGAGCCGCCATGTTGGATATAGAATGGAATTACATTCGTTTTCGAGTTACTCTCAAAAAGCCCTTTCATTTAATATCCATATTGTAGGACTGCATAGAAAATAATTATTTCGCCATCTTAGATGGTCGGCCATATTGGATTTAGAGTGATGTCACATACCATATCATGCATTGTCATCTAAACTAAACGCGTATGCAACATTTCAGCTCAATCGGTTAAATATATCTACTTCAAAATTGAGTTCCAAAATTCCACCGTAACATACATACATACAGAGCAAGTTAAATAAAAGCTTTTAAAAACAATTAAGATAAAAACAAGAGTCGTAGCTACTTAGTGCTTAGCTAAGATTTAAAATTATAAATGCGCTCACTTTTGCAATAAGGGTTTGAAATTGGTTTCAGAATTCAGAAACACGTTACTAATATTGTCATAACGATGACAATTAGCAACGACATAATTATTTATGCCAGACTTGATGTCTTGTTAGCAAGTCAAGAAGTTAGCTACAATTGGTCTCGTAATTGCAGATAAAAGATATAAACGCGTTATAAAAATGCATTAAAATGATACAAGTATGGATATATCTGTAGTCTGAACGTATAATGAAGATCGTGATTTATATAATCACATTGCGACAGAAAATTTTCCGTGTATTACTGTTAATGAAGTAGAAAAACAGAAACAAAGAGTAGCAAGCTAAGGACCTCGGTAAACACATGACGAAGCGTCGCGCGCCGCTCCAGCTCAGAGTACGCAAAGCGCACAAAGAACCCATTGGATGACTAATTTTACTCGTTATGACTCAGCTGCCAGTAAACGAGTGTAAACGGGCCGGGCTGGGAACACACGGCGTTCCGGATCATGAACAACGCAGGGACAGACGCGACCGATGATTACGCTGGAAGAATTCCGATCTAGCCAGCGTAGCCTGACCCGCCGTACCATCCCGGCGCCGTCCGACGAGGAGGCGCGGTGAATGCGTTCGACACGTCGAAAGGCCTCCATAACATGGTCAAATCAAAATGCTGAAGTAGAAAGGGCGTCATGAATAATGGTTCCATTTCCCACGTCTGACGCTATTAGCTGATAATTACGAGTTTTATACATAAACGATACGAGTTGATTAATTATGTTGCATTATTTTACGTCACGGTCGGAAGGGTATTTGAGAATTCCTTTGACAGCACCATTTGTAAGGTCAGAACTGATTTCATCTCGAGGATTGTAATAATGATACGGAATTAAATTTATGGCACTCTTCTTGGATCTTTTAGAGAAGTCAGTTGACTTTCTAAAGCTATTACGTTTAATACTGTCTACGTTTTAAATTATTATGATAATAAGTGCCTAATATTTATTAGTTGTAGAGTTTTATAATATTGGGATCAGGCAACACGCCGCATGCCAGTCAAACATTTTTATTTTCATCGCCAATAACGTTTCTTATTATTCAATGATATCCATCAATTAAAACTGAACATCAAATATGTTTTATTCGTCTCAAATGAACGATAAAAAGAATTTCGAGTCATTGAGTTTTATTAGCCCCGACAAAAAGAGGGGGTGTTATAAGTTTGACGTGTCTGTCTGTCTGTCTGTCCGTGGCATCGTAGCATCCAAACGAGTGGACCGATTTTGATCTATTTTTTTTTTGTTTGAAAGCTGACATGATCGAGAGTGTTCTTAGCTATAGTTCATCATCATCAGCCTGATCAGTGCTGGAAAATCGCAGTTTATCTGGTTCGTGAAAGGCCGTTAGCAACTTGCAGTCGTTTGATGGGTATTATAGTTTGCATTCTAGTTCGTGACATTTATGAATATTTACACATTAATGGAAAGTTGTCCTAGTGCTGCAGCATCACCTGGTAATCAATACTATACCCAACTCCTCACCAACTTAGAGCAGAGGTTTCGTGTTTGGGCTCATTTTAATTGCGACAACCAGTAAGACGTAGATAAACAGTAAATATTTGCATGCTGCTGCTGCAGCTGGCAGCATCACCTGGATTCTATAAGAGCCGAGCTCCGTATGAACCCAAAGTGGAGGTTTCATGTTTGGGCTTATATTGACGGCCTCATCCAAGATGATAATTATAGATATTATTCATTGTGATATAATCCTGCGATAGGAATTATTCTGCACTACAACCTACATAAGTTTAAAAAGCATGAAATAAAATTAAATTAAGAAATTTAAAAAACTCCCGCCAAACAACTTTAAAAAGTAATGAAATAATATTTACTAACTTTAAATTTAAATAATTCCTGAGTGTAAAGTAATATTTTAGTCCATAAATTATTGTTGTCAAGGTGTGTCGGGGGGGCCGCTAAAGTAGATGTTTGATTTCACCATTATATCAGTTCACAGCGAACCGAATCGAGACAATCAGCGACTTGGCGATACAAAATGCATGCAAAAGTCGCTGTAGCCGTAGTTTACTTGGCGGTCCCCCCGCTCCCGACACACCGTGACAACAATTATGGACTAAAATATTACTTTACACTTAGGAATTATTTAAAGTTATCGACTAAGAGCAGACGACCAAATTCGTCATGTAGCTTCAGCTGTATTAAAACTCCGTTAGCTACTTCCCTGTTCCGTACTGGTATACAGGGTGAAACAAAAATAAGTGATAATACTTTAGGGTGTGTACGTGTTCCTTGGTAGAGAGTTCACTGTGAAAGTAGCAGCGCTGAAAGACCAAAATTTATTTTCACTTTTGTATGGGCAAGGGCCCGAGCGTCACGAGTTTCCCCATACAAAAGTGAAAAAAAATTGGTCTTTCAGCGCTGCTACTTTCACAGTGAACTCTCTACAAGGAACACGTACACACCCTAAAGTATTATCACTTATTTTTGTTACACCCTGTAGACCGAAAGTAGACAAAAAATTGTATGGGAGCCCGCCCCCCTTAAATATTAACTTTATTTTAATTTTATTATTAATTATTAAAATACAATTATAATTAGGATTTTGTAAAAATTTTAAGTGCCTAGCTGTCACCATTATTGATTACGAGCATAAAAGGCCAAAAAAATCACGTTTATTGTATGGGAGCCCCCCTTAGATATTCATTTTATTTTGTTTTTAGTATTTGTTGTTATAGCGGCAACAGACATACACAATCTCTGAAAATTTCAGAAATCTATCTATAGCGGTCCTTGAGATACAGCCTGGAGTCATACAGACAGACAGACAGACGGACAGACGGACAGACGGACAGACGGACAGACAGACAGACAGACAGACAGACAGACAGACAGACAGACAGACAGACGGACAGACGGACCGACGCGCGACGGTCAGACGGACCGACGGACAGACGAAAAAATCAAAGTTGTTGAACATACATTTTTTTTTATTTTTTCCCCACCCCACCTGCACCACTCCCACACCCACCGCCCACGGCCTGCCAGCACGCAGATTATCAGAAAGGATTGTTCAGGGAAGTAGCTAACGGAGTTTTAATACAGCTGAACCTACATTTTTTCCCCACCCCACTACTCCCACATCCACCGCCCACGGCCTGCCAGCACGCAGATTATCAGAAAGAGTTGTTCAGGGAAGTAGCTAACGGAGTTTTAATACAGCTGAAGCTACATGACCGATTTGGTCGCCAGCTCTCCGTCGATTATCAAATATTATTTCATTACTTTTTAAAGTTGTTTGGTGGATGTTTTTTTTTTAATTTCTTAATTTATTGCCGATAAAATGTATGAAAATCGGACACATCAGTAGGTTCGTATCGTAAAAACTAGTACCAGTATGGACAAACCAGTACTGACTAGTACTGGCCTTATTCACTGTCCTTATCATTTAACTATTTAATAGGCGTGTCTGCAGCCAGTTTTTATGCCATTTCCACCTAGCCTTAACCTTGGTTATTCCTAGTAATTGTTCGACAATTCGTATTGCGACTGGTGTCTGGTTCGTTTACCTTGTTGATAAAGTGTAATTTAAGAATAATCGCTAAATCTCTAATCTGACTACTTCTAAGTACCTATACAACGATTTCATCTTTATATTTAACTTGGACGTGGACGTCAGCTTATAACGCGCGGTGGTTCCTGTTTCCATGTAGGCTACATTACTGCAACATTTCCATGACAGAGTTGCTTCCGCAGTACGCATACTTCAAACTTTCTTTTTGCGTTGGGGGTTAAAAACCGATGTCTGATTTCAACACTTCACAATACTTCTTGAAAGTTATCAAAAAGAAAAACATAGATGAATCCTTACCACCTCTTATAGAAACGAATTCGTACTACCGCTAGTGCGACCTAGGTGACGTTCAGCGCCATCTATTATGAATTATTGTAAACTATCTTAATTTTAACAACATTACGCAAAAACTCCCCCTTACAACCCATTTTTCCTTTCTCAGGCTCTAGACTTTCTGTGTACAAAATTTCGTTACAATCGGTTCAGTAGTTTTGGCGTGAAGCGAGACAGACAGACAGACAGACAGACAGAGATACTTTCGCATTTATAATATTAGTATAGATAGTTGTTACCCACGGGCCACGACTTTGTCTGCGTCTATTTCATAAATGCATAATTTCGATCAAACTTGATTCTTAGACCATATAAAAACGATTATTGTGAGCTAATCCTAAAAGATAGACATGTTCTATCACGGACATTTTTGTAGGTCATTTAAAGAGGAATAAATCTTCCCTATATATTTTTTGGGTATCTTCTACCGTTTTTGCAGCGCACGCAACGGAAACTCTCAAAGATGAATAATTTTCCTCGCTTGTTCCACATTTTCCTCTGTTTCTTCGCTCCTAAAAGTCACAGCGTGATGTTATATAGCCTTCCTCGATAAATGGGCTACCTAACACTGAAAGAATTTTTCAAATCGGACCAGTAGTTCTTGAGATTAGCGCGTTCAAACAAACAAACTCTTCAGAATTATAATATTAAAGTATAGAAGACAAGGGAAAGGGGATTTCGTGTTTTGAAACTGGTCAAATGAATTTTAAGCAGTGTTTCATAAACAAAACTGGGTATAAAATGCCTTTTGTCTCCATTGGAGCGAATCCAACCGTCTTGAATCGGATGGAGTGAGGCTTTGTTTGTTGACGAGGCGTTTTTACGTCAACGCGATTAATATTCTTATGCCGCAGCATGTAGAGAGATTCTACCTATTCCAGAAGAACGAATATTTTATAGCCTAAAGCCCTCAAACACAAAGACCAATGAATAATATGTCGACACCAAGTGACTACCACCAGAGTATGATACTCTTTCTTCTCCTGCACTATATAATTGACTAAGCAAATTATAGTGCAGGAGAAGTAGACTGACAAATCCAACAATAGGTACCTAGGTCATAATGCACTATTTTTCGCTAGATTCATGTACCGCATGTTTTGCAACTGACAGCAACATTGGGTTCGAAGTTTCGAACACCCCTCCCTTACATTATTGTATGATTGTTTTTAATTACACAGGAATACCTTGTTCTGAACAAGGATGTGGTTTAACGGCTACTGGCTACAGTAAGTACCCAATAGTAACCCTTGGGAAAGCATACTGTATCAACTAAGTAATTATTATTAGATATTTCGATGATCACCCACAATATCCGAGTTTTTAAGAGCGTGAGCAAAATTAGAATGCCGTTTGCGTTTACTTTTAATTACTACAAAATCATTTTTATGACAATTTCCTTTTAACAACCTTTAATTTAATGACTGCCAGAAATTTAGATTTTCTGTGAAAAGCAAATAAAATTGTCCTTTCAAATTGCTCGAAACCTGAATTTCCAAGGAATTACTATTTTATAGCGGCGAAGTAAAAATGCTAAAGATAAGTTAACAGGCCGTCGGATCTTTTGATCTAAATGTCAGCCTCGTAAACATTTTGTCGCCGGAAGATACTTCGGTGCTCACAGAGCTGACACTTCAACAATATATTTAGTGCACAGTAGTTATAAATCAGAGCTGCAAAAGGCAATGACGTTTTTCGTTGCAATTTGCGATTTAATTCTTATATTCCTGACTTCGTAGTAAACTTTATGAATCGCAATAAACAAAGGAAAGAGATAAAAACAATTGGCTGAGCTGAATCGCTGACAAAACTAGATACACATATATGTATAAGATTGGGAAAGGTCAGTAACATCTGAAATCTGGCAAACCGCCGAGCGGCGACCGGACCGCGCCAGTCGTTCAGGGTCAATGCAAAATATAACTTAACATTTTAACCTTAGAGCGGACTTTTCAATGACTAGAGTTCATTGAAACCCACTTATCACGAGTATGGGAGCTCCATGAGATAATTCACATCGCACATTATTCGGTAACTAATGGCGCGTTAACGGATACCCGCGCGGCTTCTGAAGTTCGACAATAAAATAAATCTATTATATTCGAAAGGTGATTTATTTTACGGCAACCCGAGCGTTACAGTGCTCGTTCATTAGAAAATTTCCTCCGAATTTAGACATTTTCAGGGCGAAAATAGAACATGAATGGGCAAGAAATTATGATTGAATATTCTAAGATAAAGCTGCAGTTAATCCTCCTTTCCATCCACCATCCTCCAATTTAAGAGAGAATTGTGTCCTAAAGCTAAAGCTTAAAAAAATATTCTATATTCCAAATATCACAATATTTTTATACCGTATATCGTATGTATAAAGTAGGGTGTTTCCCTTCATTTGAGCGAAGGGCATTAAAGTCAACGATATAATATATTCAACCACAAGTTCCGGTGCGCCGGCCCCCGTACATCAGTGTGGGTTTAGTCCACGACCGACTGAATTTATAGCCGCCTTGTAACCTAACCCGTGACGCTTCCACATCAACCCATCTCTCCCGATTCTCCTATTATATGTATAGCCCAACGATGTCAATACTTGGATATGGCATACGCCATCAAAACTGTAGCAATGTTTTTGCATGCAAAATGTGTATCGAGAAAATATTGTCGTCCTTTTTTGTCTTACAGTAATAGCATATACTAATTTCTCTTTCACTCATTCACGCTTTCAATGCATATTTTACATAACCCCTAGTCTGTCAACATGCCGCTCACTGGAATACGAGAAAACGCTTGTCTGTCGACATGCCGCTCACTGGAATAGCACCGGGGAAAATTTCCCGGGGTCATATTTACCTACATATACTCAAGATATATTTATTGTAGCTTTGTGATGCTAATTTGCTACCTGTCGACTGACAAGGGGAATAATCAATGCACTAAACACGTCCGACTGTCACCGCGTCCTAAGGCACACTGCTCTCAGATGAGTGAGCTCACTCATTTCGAGGGTGACACATTTATATATATATGTATAATAGCCTATAAAGCATGCATGAGTTGCAACTTGCTATAATAATATAAATGTTCCAATTTAGCAACATTTATGCAGCTTCAATCCTCGCGTTCCATCTAGTCCGTTTTTTATCAAACCACAAAATGCCGGTCTCGTGAATTGTCAAAATATCAATGTCATTATTAGCTTGACATTTCATGAGAATACCATTTTAGTAGTTTGACAGGAAACGGATTGGATCGAAAAGGAACGAAACTGCATTCATGATGCCAACTGCAGCTGAAAAATTATAAATATGTAATATTCCTTTTAATTAAAAATGAGAGAGAAGAAAATTAAGTATTTAATTTAATATATAATATCCAGGGAGATATTCTACTATATTATTATAATATGGCAGACATCTACGTAGGCAAAATTATGATAACCGACATAATATATAAGTCATAACTTCTGTACACGCCGCGGGCGCTCTGCAACTACGTAATTACTTCAGGAAATTACAAAATAATATTTACTTTTATTAAATAACCAGTTCATCTGGCAAAGGTTGTTTTGCCATATACTTTATGACTAATGGTAGAGCTTGAGAGTCTAAAGATCTTTCGACCGAGAGAGGACAGCTACGTTTTAAATAGCAACACATCTGACATCACACATTGTAATGAGAACTCATTATAGAATCCCAAACTTTCAGACAAACTTCGATACACAAATTTAATGTTAAAATAACGGGAAAACTAATCACATATGACATACTTTGTATGTTTGTGTGATAAATGTACGTCGTAGGCGTTACATTTCTAGAAGTCCTAGATAGATAACCTTTATGTATCCGTTTCCTGCTGGCAATCACAATAATATATTTATTTTCTGAACCTCCGGTTAGCTTTTATTTAATAAAATATTTAATGCTTGTTCCATAAATCAGCTTGTAGATCCAAATAATAAATATCAATGACATTTTGTAAAGTTTTGAGTCCCGACTCCCGCCTCGGATTGGACGATACTGTGACATTATTTAAGTATTATATTATGACTATAGTAGTCTAATACTTAAATAATGTGAACTATTAAGTTTTTTATTTGAAGACTTATTTTAATTCTACTTATTTCATGCAAGTAAATTATTTTAATTCAATGTTCAAGTCATGCTCTCCACGGCTTTCTCTCAAAAGAAACAGTGGTAGTTGGTGTACTGAGAGGCCCTTAATTTAAGCGTGGTTTGAATGTTCCTCTATAAGGTTGTATTGCGTATACACATTGTAATCGATCCAGCTATAAAGCTCGCATGTTGTATCTTATCTATCCGGCTGACTGCGTATCTGTAACGCGTAGTTTTCATTGTACTATGAACGCTGATTAGTTCCCCTATTTCATAAAGTTATCATTTTCAGTAGTACGCACCAGCAAAGAATTGGCGGATGGCAGACTTACGTTATTCGGTAGGATTAAATCAATAATCATTATTGTTTTTTTTTTTTTTTAAACGGCCTCCAATTGGGACCTCTTGTTCCCCCTTCCGAAGGGAAGAGACAATTATTTACGGAGTTCGTTTCATCGAGACAGTTTTTTATATTTAATTAATCATTATTGGTTGAGATGTGTCTGCTAGTTTCTGACAACTTAAACAAACCACGAAGGCCGTCCTCTGCCCACGAATCAATTTCTCTTATACAGGTGTAACAAAAATAAGTGATAATACCTTAGGGTGTGTACATACGTGTTCCTTGTAGAGAGTTCACTGTGAAAGTAGCAGCGCTGAAAGACGAAATTTTTTTTATTTTTTTTTTGTATGGGAAACTCGTGACGCTCAGGCTCTTGCCCATACAAAAGTGAAAAAAAAATTTTTGGTCTTTCAGCGCTGCTACTTTCACAGTGAACTCTCTACAAGGAACACGTACACACCCTAAAGTATTATCACTTATTTTTGTTACACCCTGTAGAACAGCTGTGTATTTCAATGTGTAAAAAAATAATAGTTCTCAAACACCGAAGAAATGTTAATTTCATTTCTATTTAGGGGGGAGCATGACAGTAAACAGATTGCAGCTGTTTACTGTCAGGGTTCGTTCTAGAATCTATATAATACGCGAGCGAAAAACTTTGGAACCCTTTTGACGAAAAATGCGGGAACGTAGGTGAATGAAATTTTGCACAGTTATAGTTTATATGGTGAAGGAGTGCATCGAGCTAATATTATTTTGAAACTATGCTTTTATCATACATTTACACACTAGGATCAGCCTATACGCACGAATTGTACTCTTTTATTTATGGTTAAAGTCTGTTGTCAAATTGAAAATACTTAGTTTTTTTTTATTGAATCTTAAATACAGTTAGACAATTATTACACGGCCAGTGTACTCTGTCATCATTTAACTTTATTAATCTGAGACTTTTGCAGGAATTATGTCTACAAAATAATAGTCAATATTTGACAATAGAATATCAATAGAAAAGCGTTGAAATTTGAAACTTATAATTTATTTTTTTATTGGGGGTCTAATTTCGACCATTGGGCGATCTCTAGTAGAACTTAAATCTTTACAGCTGCACTAATTGCTCACTGATTGAACCGTCTCCTCTGTTTACCTGGTCACAGTGATATCACTCCTACGCTCAACCGATTTTAAGTGTTGGTCTAGTAAACGAGATTAGCGTGGGCGGGGAACATTTCTATCAAAATCCTATTTTATTTCATGCCTATTCCATAACTCCTCGAAATTCCAGTCGAGCGTGAAATCTTACGCCCACAGCGAGCTCAAGAAACTTCGGCATTCTTTGACTCCGAATCCTATTCGTTTTTTGTGAAGCCATAGGCCACTGGGCCTGAACGTGGTCGCTACAATAGAACGAGTGAATGGACGTTTTTTGACACTTTATTGATAGAGGACATATTATATTTAAGCCCGACTGAAAAGTGCCTTTGTCCTGGACTGTACATCGAAAAAGGCGAATCTGTTCAACTGATTCTATTAAGGGTTTTAAAATGTACCTACTGCTTTTGCGATACAATAGTTTCTACACGGGTTCGTCAAACGTGATGTTGCAAAAGATCTGAACCGAGGTTAGCGTTTAGGAGAATATTTGCCGATTGTTTGTTTCGATTGGATCGCAGCTGTATTAATATTGAATCAGCCAAATAGGGGTATACTGGGTTGCTATTTACTAAACAAAAACAATAGAAAACTACATGCAAGCACAAACGCCAGTGCAAACATAAACTACATAGTTACATAATACATATTAAAAACTTAGCGTATCAGCCTTTCTACATAATTCATTGTTATCTATTAGATAAGCGAGCTCCCTACCCACAATCAATCAGCCGCCCCGACAAGAGCTTTGCATTTCATTATAACTTGAGAACTCCATGCTTAGCTTATACGTTACCATAACTTATCACGAATAAAGAATTACCATAACGTAATAGATGAGCTCATGAATGAGGATTTATTATGAGATCTGGACATATAGGGCCCACCCGGTAGCCAGTATACAGTTTGTTTTATAGGTTCTGACTTCTACCATATAGGTGAAACGTCCATGCCACGTTCAAAATGTCTAGTAATATTATCACTGTGTCCATGCCTCTTTTAAATCACAGTTGTAGATGGCTGAGTGCCTGAGTGTAAGTATTTGTCACTTTGTTCTCATAAGAACGTAAACTATTACAGATGATACATCCTACTAATATTATAAAGGCGAAAGTTTGTATGTATGGATGTATGGATGTTTGTTACTCTTTCACGCAAAAACTACTGATTGGATTTTAATGAAACTTTACAATTTTATAGCTTATACATCAGAATAACACATAGGCTACAATTTTAACCGACTTTCAAAATGGGGGAGGTGTTAAGTTAGGGAGTTTCGGCGTTGTTTTAAGACCGGAAAGCATATATATGCTACTGTGCAAATTACATTCATCGTCATCATCACTACCATAAACCAGTAATACCATGAATCGTCCCAGTTTCACCCCAATTATTGGTACTTGGTTGGTCACAGCTAGTAGTACATACATACATACATAAAGTAGCACATACTTTGTATGGAATCGAAACAGCGCCCCTAGCGGCAACAACGGTAACTAATTCGATGGCACGCTAAGATTACACGGGGATAATTGAATTAAATCGTACATTTTGGAGGTATCTTCCAAAATCGAGACAGAGGCACAGAATATATATTAGTATTACCAAACAGAGGTAATAATGGATAGCCATCCATAATAATATTCATAGTAATTATTATCTTATTCTAGAGGTTAGGGAAGCCCCTAACCTCTAGAACTAGATTATGATTTTTTTTTCTTATCTTTCTATCTAACACCTTATCAAAATGGTCTTAGTCATAGTTGTATGGAGAAACCCGCGACGAAACGGCGCTTTTTGCGGTGAACATCATGTTACGAAGTACCTCGAGCAATAACATTAATTTAAACTTCTATTTTTGTATTCTCATTTCATGTTTTACTGATTCCATTCAAGGTCATGGCGTGCCCCTTTATTTGTTCAAGCTCATACCAAAAAGTTTTATGATAAAAACCGTACTACGCATCAGGTACCTTGTACCTTGTACCTTCTACCTTAATAGGCAGTAGGCATAAAGTCCTGGTTTGTTGCTTTCTTTTTTAACTTCTATAAAGTATTTTTTTTGCATATCCAATAGTCAATACCCATACCCATTACATTACCTACTTAAATTGTTATCCTTAACGGAACGTCAAAGAAATGCTAAGTGACAAATCCCAGGCAAAAAATATTTATTAGTGCGGGTGGCGGGTTATTAGCCAAAGTCTAAACCGATACAATTACTAATACAGTAGTGAATTTTGATAATTTTCTTAATTTTTATCAAGAAACATTGAATTATATAGTTTTGGAATGATAAAATAATCATCCCCCACTCATCACAGCATCCCAAGGTGCCTTAAAAACACTTCGTAAACATCAGAAAACGATGATCTTATCTGAAGATTACGAAAATCTCAAATGCGAATTTCTTCTAAACGGGGAGTTTGTTGGCGGTGAAAACGGTAAGTACGAGTTTTTCTGACCCAAAACAACCCTCCTTAGCCCATGTCACCAACATTTAATTGACGTAGGTTTCTAAACCTTAGCCTAAATTTTTGCAAATATTTTCTGAAAGTCTACATGATGCCTAGCACCGGTTCGGGAACTAACCCGGCGAGAAGAACCGGCGTAAGAAACTCGCACCCCCATTATTGTAATACATAGTACCGCTTGCGGCCGCGAGACTTTCCAAGTTTCTCAAGCGATACTATGTATTACAATAATGAAGATAAAGTTTAAAATCACATGACACTGAAAATGCTCGCCGCTGCGCTGCCATTCCGGTCTGAATCGGCCCTTACGCTCTAATCGCTGACGGCTGAACCGATTTTGCTGAAATTTAGTATAGAGATACTTTGAGTCCCGGGAAAGGACTTAGGATACTTTTTATCCAGGAAAAATGTACGGTTCCCGCATGATAAATGAATTTTGGCGCAACGGAGCAGCGGGCTGCGGGCGTCATCTCTTTCTATCTAAATCTGCTTTAAGCGGGTGATATCCATCAAATTCGTCGCTACATCAATTTCAATGTCAAATGAGTAATTACCAAGAAGCGATTTCTTCATATTGCGTAAAGCACAAGTGTGTCATTAGCGAAGTACGCTGTACGAAGTATCCGCTCAATTTAGGTTACCTAAGTTTGTGTCGTAATCACTATGATTGTGAATTTGAGCTAGGCTTGACGTAGAATGTCCTAGTTAATAATAATTGTAGAATAGCAGTTATTTCGCTAAGGTCATCTGTCTTTTAAATATTAGGTCTCGGTTTGTTAGTTTATTGTTGTTGTCTTAAAATAAATAATCATGAAGCGATGAAGAACCAGAAAATGTAGAAACATTTTCTGGTTCTTCACCTATATTCTACCAGAAGATAGAATAATTAAAATGAAATCAATAATTTTCTTTTCTTGCAGATATTATGCTACATTAGGTGAAGTAATCTATGCAAAAGCACAGAATAGACAATAGTCAAAAGAGGCTAATCTGATCTTGCTACTTGGGAGTTGGGACTAATGATTTTTTTTTCGAACACTACCTGTTTAGGGAGGGAAGGGGTCTTCATAGTACTTTGCTTGGTCGCAAAGAAATATAATATTATGTAGGTCTATGATCTATCTATATTATAGTTACATGTTAAAATAAATTTTGTTTGCAGAGCATGATAATAATATTTAATTTTCATTATTGTATTACAAAACTGAGTTACCTACCAGATTACAACAATAATTATTCTCATGTATTATGTAATATAACTGTACTTACACGTTAATAAAACAGCTGTAACGAAAACACACTTATTAATTAGTTATATTTAAATAAATTTTGCCATTACAATTTACAACCTAAGTGGTGTGAGAGATGAGTGAATCAAATAATGTGGTATATTTTTTAGATTTTTTTGAATATAAAACGCTAGGTATACCCACCCGCGTGCATATAGTATAAACTTTCATAAGGGTCAGTTCATACAGAAATGTATCGATCGTCGTTTTTTGACAAGTCTCGTTAGAAATACATTCAGTTCAGTTACGAAGCTAGTTTAAGACTGCCTTCACATTATGTCGCGGGTACCCGCGACATAATGTGAAGGCAGCCTAAGCCAGAAATATTCATAGAATAAATATGAAACAGTAGTTTTACTTCGCCATGTCTTCGAAATTAGACTCGCTCAACTCAGATACGTCAAGTTTGACGCGTGTCTAAAACCACAGTAATGTATGTGACCAATTTAGGCATAGATGGCAAATATGGTCTACTGCAGTGTTTTTCAATCTGTGAGTTTCGACTCCCTGGGTTCGTCAGAGGTCAAATGAACAATTTCAGTAAAAACATTAAACGTCGAAAAACACTGGTCTACATTCAGTAGACCAGTGTTATTATTATTACTAGAGATCGCCCAATGGTCGAAATTCGACCTCAAATAAAAAATTAAATTCTAAGTTTCACGATATTCTATTGTCAAAATTATGACGTTATTATTTTTTAGACATAATTCCTGCGACAGTCTCAGATTTTATTAATCTGAGACTGTCGCAGGAATATGGTAATTTGACTTTATTAGTCAAATGATGATAGACTGGCCGTGTGTAATAATTGTCTAACAGACAACAGTATTTAAGATTCAATAAAAAAAAAACTATAATCTATTTTCAATTTGACAACAGACTTCAACCATAAATAAAAGAGTACAATTCGTGTGTATAGGCTTGTCAATCAAAATCTCCTAGTGTGTGTGTTGTAGTGTGTGTAATGTTTTATTTGTTAAAAAAATGTATGATAAAAGCATAATTTCAAAATAATATTAGCTCGATGCACTCCTTCCCCACATAAACTATAACTGTGCAAAATTTCAATCACCTACGTTTCCGCATTTTTCGTCAAAAGGGATCCAAAGTTTTTCGCTCGCGTATTAATATTATATATAGATTTATATTGTAGTATAATATTATATTTTATAAAGTACCTTAAAACCAGAAAGTAGGTTTTCAAACACAAAATACTGGTATTATAAGTACATAGTTTAGTAGCACTTAGCAGGCTAGCAGATGACCTTTTTCAGGCTGACTGCTGCCTATTGAACACATGTTTCACAAGGGCTTTATTATCCTCGCGTCGTGGGTGGTTTCTTGTCTGGTAAGTATACTAAAACCTCGTAGGAAATTTTACTACCTAAACGCAAATTTTGTTTCAGGGATTTTTGGAACGAAGTTCCTTATGGCGCGTTCGGCGTTGCGAAAGGAGGCTAGACAGAACGATATTTGACCTCGACACTTTTTTATTAGTACCTGCATAGTAGGGGCAGAGGGCGTTGACAGTATTCCTGTGCGTCAACTAGATAGCGTTTTTGAGAATAAACAAAGACGCGTTGTTAGTATTCCTGGGCGTCAATAGATGGCGTTTTTTTAATAATTTTTTTGAGTGTATAACATGTATACAGGTTTTTTGAACATGAAATAACTTCGTTCCATTCGGGTGTCCCTTGACACCTCTCAAGTTTATTTTTTTAAATATCTCCTAGTAAACTCCTGTCAAGAAAACTCAGAAACTGGGCATAGGACATTAGGATACCTTCAAATTTAGGCAGCAAGGAAATTTCACATATTATTCAGTTTTATGGTATGCCTGGCCTGGTCGAGCTAACTTCACCGATGACACCTAAGGGTCAATTCAGACCGCAACGCGACGCGTAGATGCGTTTGACAGTCTTGCATGCAGCATGACGTCTCACGCAATTGAAATCTGTCAAATCCATACAAATTTAGAAATGCATCTACGCGTCGCGTTACGGTCTGAATTGACCCTAAGTCAGATGACGATTGAACTTAGCGCTCAAATATTATTAATTTTTCAAATCTCAAATTATTCCCTAAAACGAGCGTCTCGTAACGAATTTTGAGTTTTATTAATGACTGCGCCAGCGAACTGTGGTAAACAAAACTAAGCAACATTCATCACGTTTTTACAACAATAATTCGTGGTCTCTCCTAGGTCATTTTCTCCGAAATTACAGCGTAGAATAATCGGTGAAACAAAATTATTAATGAAAACTTGAACCATTATTATTTATGGATGGCATCCGTCAACGACCGGGTGAAATGTGAGTTCTTTAATAATATTCAGTGGGGCGAGGAGTTGATGTTAATTAATTTACTTTTTACTTTAGGCACGAGTAACATTGAGTTCGGAACGTTCTATAAGCCGGAGTCTCAACAACTGAATAGGTAATATTACGCAAAGGTGGGAGCAGAGGTACAGTAAATAATCCGACCAAAATCCGACACATCAGAAAATTAACAGAAACGTTGGCGAACGTCGAACAAAACTTTTTGTTTACTGTATAATAAGCTTCTGCAGTCTGCTGCCTCTAGCGTCAAAACATTGATATTGGCAGGTAAAGTCGACTAGTATTGGTCAAAAGGGTAACTTACCTTAATAATAAGTGGCCCTACAATTCCTAAATCTCCACTATTTAGGAATTATTTGTAGTTATGTACATTTTTTTACATTGGGAAATGCTTATGGTATGTGGGATTCCACTGCGAAGGTCTACCCACTAAAACCACATGGACCATGGTGCTAGGCAGAGTTGCGGGTACCTATGCCAAATCGGTGGGAAGGTACCGAAAACAATTGATGAAATCGTTGAATTTCGTACGAAAATTCGCTATGGTTAATAATGAATAAAAAATCTTCCGACCGATATTTTTGTCTGGCTATTTTTTTTTTTTTTTGGGATTACCTACATACTAAACTAATCTCGCGTCAGAAAAAAGCCAACACAGCTGAGCCTACATGAAAATCATTATTATTTTCCTACTTTTAATTAACGCTGGCAACCCCTTCCCACCACCCGATCGATTTAAAATTTTTTTTGGGTGCACAGGAAGTACAGAACAGCTGTTTAGAACCCCACTACACCCACATCCACCGCCCACGGCCTGCCAGCACGCAGATTATCAGAAAAGGTTGTTCAGGGAAGTAGCTAACGGAGTTTTAAAGCTGTGCGTCCACTGGATCGGAATCGAAGCGTACGCAGCGTACGGATTTGTTGCTTTGTATTGATTTCTATGGTACCTGCACCTGCGTCCACTGGATCGGCATTTCTGCGCCTGAGACCGGTATTTTATGCCGATGACGTCATCCGCAGTGAACGCGTCATTCGGATTCCGAAGGTTTCAAGTTCTGACGTGTTTGCGACGACGCGACGGCTATACATAAATACTTATTCAAGATGAATGACGATATTTTAATTACTTTAGTGCAACAATATGAAGAACTTTACAATCTAAAACATCAACATTATCATAATTCATAACCAACTGAGGAGAGACAATATTTGGGATGAAATTGGGCAAATAATGAATGAAAGTTGTTCTGATAAAATACAGCTAATTACAACAATATCCTCGTCACTATCCTCCATAATGCAAATGCACGTTAACAGGCTATTACGAACTAAAAATAACTCAATTGCCGATGCTGAATCCGAATGCAGTGGACGCACCTCATCGGCATTTCGTAAATGACGACGCTCCGTCCGCTCCGTACGCTCCGATTCTGATCCAGAGGACGCGCAGCTTAATACAGCTGAAGCTACATGACCGATTTGGTCGCCAGCTCTCCGACGATTTATGTCAACAGGAAACTGTTGAATATTAAATATTATTAACAGTGAGTCACTGCCATATTGACCGTCAATACTATATGTAACTGAACTAAAAAGCACTATTATTTATGGGAACAAAATATATAATGACCACCATAAAATGCTCTGATACCCTAAGCTTGTTCACCAAAAATAATAACTTAACACCTACGAATAATAAAAACTACTTAACACCAAAAAAATAAAGTCCAAAAAAACAATACTTGAAATTGTATATCGGCGGTGACCCAAATAGCTCTAGTACTTGGGTCACCGCCGATATACAATTTCAAGTTGGCCGACTATCGTACAACTAAATTGCGTAGTCCACTGACCTCCATTATACAAGTACGCTGGACTTATGATACCTTTTTGAAATGACAGCTATTTTTTGTGCCTATTTGAAGCGGAATCAGCGCCCCCAATGCGGGGGAAGAGAACTAAATCTGACGTAAAAATGACGTTTGAAAGTCGCCATATTGGCGCTGATAGCAGTAGTGAGAGTACTTGGAACTAATACTAGTGATGACAACTGTTGTTATTGGTTGTGGTTACGTCAAATTTAGTTCTCTTCCCCCGAATTGGGGGCGCTGATTCCGCTTCAAATAGGCACAAAAACAGTGTTGCCAACTGCTAGCCTTGCCGAGTAGCTAGTAGCTCTATTATTGTTCAAAAGTTGCTAGATTGCCAGTTTTCGTTCCCCCAGTAAGTTGCTAGAAGTAGCTAAGTGCAACGGACACTGTTTTGCCAACTGCTACCTCTACCAAGTGGCTAGATTGCTCCTAAAAAGTTGCTAGATTTCCAGTTTTTGCCGCTAGAGTAGTTAGTAGGTAGTAGCTTAACGTATCTTTTAGTTGGTGACCATCAAATAATCGGCCAAGTGCGAGTCGGACTCGCGCACGAAGGGTTCCGTACCGCTATAGAGCGAAAGTAGGCAAAAATTGTGTTTTTTTTTATGGGAGCCCCCCTTAAATATATTTTTATTTTATTATTAATTATTAAAGTACAAATAAAATTAAGGATTTAGTGCAAAGTTGAAGTGCCTACCTGGTGCCTTTATTGACTACAAGCAAATAAGGCCAAAAAAATTACGTTTGTTGTATGGGAAATTAAATATTAACTTTATTTTATCTTTAGTATTTGTTGTTATTGCGGCAAGAGAAATACACAATCTGTGAAAATTTCAGAAGTCTAGCTATAGCGGTTTTTGAGATACAGCCTGAAGACAGACAGACAGACGGACAGACATCGAAGTCTCAGTAATAGGGTCCCGTTTTTTCCCTAAAAAAAGATGTATTTTTAGATTTTTTTCTTCGATTCTCGGTACATACTTTACGAATCTCGAAAGATGAAAAGTAGCTAGAAAAAGTAGGTGGGTATCATAAGTCCAGCGTACTTGTATAATGGAGGTCAGTGGCGTAGTCTCACAATTGAATTGGATAACTTTTTAATTGTGGGTAATCGGAAAGGAGTCGCGGTTCTGATACGATTGGTGTCCTATTATTTAGTTGTACAATTTAGTTGGAAAAATGTGCGAGCTCTCATAAGTCGCTATAGCTATTATATTGGTATACTATGCGATTTAGCTGGCCAACTTGAAATTGTAAGTCTGCGGTCGCTCTTTTAGCCACGGCTACACTTCAAATGGTAATCGAATGCCAAAAATAGTAAATAATCACCAAAATATCCTAGCGAGCAAATCAATGCGATATTTTTGTCCAAATAAATCACTACGATTGACTTAGCGTATTAATAAAAAAAAGTATTATAATAAATTACTTCAAACTTCAACCTCTTATAGAAACAAGTTTGAGTAAGCGCTTGTGCGATGTAGGTCATAGGTGACGCACAGCGCCATCTATTATCATTTTTTGGAACTAACTTAATTTGAACAAATTTACGCATAAACACCCCCTTACAACCCCTTTTTCCAGTTAAAAAGTAGCCTATGTCTTTTCTCAGGATTTAGACTATATGTGTACAAAATTTCATTACAATCGGTTCAGTAGTTTTGGCGTGAAAGCGAGACAGACAGACAGAGATACTTTCGCATTTATAATATTAGTATAGACTGTATTCGGCTTGCAGTCCCCTCCTACCGCACTGCAAGTGCCGATGCCGTCGATGCTTGGACACGACTCACACGCAGCAGTCCCACGTGTAAAATAGGTTCAGCAGTTTGGACGTGAAGTGGTAACAGACAGACACCTACCCTTTCCAATTTAAAATACTATTAGTATGGATGATGAGAGTTATTTACTATAATAATGAATTAAAATATAACGAGATGTAATTCTTTTGTTTCTAATTTTAAACCAAAAATATGTACTTAGTTCATAGGTTTCTTTTTATTTTTTTCGGTTATCAATAATTATTTTTTTGGGTCATTTTGTTTTAATAGGATAGCAAGATGAAAATTTTTGGTTATAATTTTACATTAAAATGATAGTATAATTAATGTTGGTGATCATTTACCACATGATCATCATTATTCTAAATTTCATTTAATAAGTACTTAATAGTTAATGTTATTTGTAATTTAAAAATATGACCTGTTGTGGGGTTGAAATAAAGATTTATTTATTTATTTATTTTATTTACTACTTTTGGTTTTGTTGGAAGGAAGTAAGTTATCTTCATACAAACGCACCGCGCGCGGCTTGTATGTGTGCGCCATAGTAGGTATATATGCGTCGCCGCATGCACACTTAACACAATCTCAACCTGTTTCTCAGTGCGCCAGTCGGGGCTAACACTGCACGAGTTTCGCGCGTCACGGCTTTTCGGCACCGCTAAATGAATCAAAAATGTCTGATAATCGCAGCTGGATAAACTATTGCTGTGTGTTTGGGTGTATTAATAAATTCATCAAGTCCAGAATTGCCGTCTTTTTTAGGGATCCGTACCCAAAGGGTAAAAACGGGACCCTATTACTGAGACTTCGATGTCTGTCCGTCTGTCTGTCTGTCAGGTTGTAACTCAAGAACCGCTATAGCTAGACTTCTGAAATGTTCACAGATTATGTATTTCTGGTGCCGCTATAACAACAAATTACAAATACTAAAAACAAATTAACGTTACTCACTGACATATAAGTACTACGTACTACATAATATCTCTATGACGTTACTAGTAATATTTAAGGGGGGGCTCCCATACAACAAAGAACAAACGTTATTTTTTGGTCTTTTCGGCTCGTAATCCATAATTGCAACATGAAGACACTTGAAATTTTCACAAAATCCTCAATTATGTGTACTTTAATATTTAATAAATAATAATACAATTAAAATAAATAAGTAAGGGTCCCATAAAAAGAAACACAATTTTTCCCTATTTTCGCTCTATAACGGTACGAAATCCTTAGTGCGCGAGTCCGACTCGCACTTGGCCAATTTTTATATATAAATAATGCTGCTCTGTATCTTGAATACATTTCTGCATTTGATAGGAAAACCATTGTTGAACTTTATTGACTAATAATAGATGTGTTTATTGCTAAAATTGACAACCCTGACAGTAGGCAATTATATCGCAGATTGGGCCCTCCGGCCCTACATCCCCTCCTTATTTTTATACTATGCTTTTGGGTTAACAATGATTTATTTGGAGTCATTTTGCATAAATAGGATAGCGAGATGTTAAATCTTTGGTTATCATTTTACATTAAGGGCCTTCCCCTACGGAGATTCCGTAATTTACCGTATTTAGAGCCTTATAAAGTCATAATTTGAAAGCTACAAAGTTATAATAAAAATACAGCAATAATCTTCAGTATATCAACATTCCTTTCCCCGTTTTAAATTTTCTATTTTTGTTTATTAAACTCAATATATTAGCTTCCAAAGTATACCAATTTATTAAAATTGAAGTATACTTTCAGCATCTCCCTAGTATTTACAAATTACTTACGTTTATTTGAAAGACACGACAATAGATAGACAATTTCATTAACTACATATTCCCCGTATTAATTTTTTTTAGATCAATTTTGAACTAAGATAAGTAAAAAAAAATAGGATTTTTGTGCGATCTCAGCAACGCGTCAAATGTATGGTCAAGGTCGTTTGCTCGAGGGATGGCCTTAAAATGCGGGTCTGTATTTTGGTGATTGTTTACTATTTTTGTCTGTTAAATTCCATACTATAACTGTATCAGTGGTCAGTTAATTACAATACAAGCCATTATTTATTTGTATTAAAATACTTTATTTCTTAGTAAGTACAGTCCCACCTAGGTACTTGAGGTACTTACTAATATTTGTTAGACATCCACATTTTACAAATTATAATTTATAAATATGTTTTTCTTTAATGTTACAAGTCCCAATAAAAGGGAATCGAACCAACGATCTCCTCCGGGTTAAGAGTCATGGTCAACCACTGAACCACGGAGGCGTTTTTCATGTCAGCAGGCTGATGATGATGGTAAAGAAACATTTTTCTGGCACGTCTATACTTTTACGTGCGAAATCCAGTTGGTTATGACTTATGAGTTGCATGTCCCCGTTTTTAGATACAAATAATGCTGGACGAATTTGAAATTTAAATCGCTGCGATTCTTTCATCATCTGCGCTTCATGCAGCTCGAAAGTAAATCATTTATTACGCAACTGCTTTGTCTCGACTCTTGCGTTGACATTACTAATACATATTAGGACAGTATTTCAAAACGTATCTAACATAATTCAAATCCGTAAGTAGGTATTACCTAACCCGGCCCCGCGCAACAAGTACAATAATGTAATCATAGGCAGGTACGATATACATAAAAGGTTAACAATTATATAATTTGATGTTTTAACCGTCGTCGACTTGTTAAATTTTTAATTACCCCCCCGTTACCTTACGTAAGACAATTACTCTCAACCTACCTACTCGTACGAAAGAGGTCGTTGACCGAGAATAGCAAAAAAATGTCGCACAATATGCACTATCAACATTCAACACTAAATCTGTGTTTCGACGATTATTCAGTTTATTTACTTGTATTATTTAACGCAATCCGGCGAAGCGGCTTTTAAAACTTATAAAATATGAAATATCAACATACCTTATAATGTTGTTATTCGCTCGGAAAGTTCACGTTAAACAAACTAATCTTGTTTCCACACAAGTCAACAGCCTCCGATCAAACAGAGCAGTTTATCTGAAAATAGAAACGAATTTTATTAATGTATACCGTCGTAACACCGACCGGAGCCCTAACGAAGGAATTATGCTCTAACCGCCATTGCGATGTAAACAATGTCGTTAATCGAACAAATAATCTTGAATGCGATACGCACCGATATAAAATACACGTTCACGATAGTTTTTGTCCACAACACAACGTATAGCCGGTCTTTTCGCAGCTACACTAGTTTATTTTCCGATCGCATCGTATTGAACGAGTAACATCCAACCTACACAGCGGTCGGCGCGAGACTGAGCGAAGCTAGCGCCCTCCTCTTCGCCCCGTGTCGAGTGTGTGAGTGAGTGTTTTGTTTGTGAGGGTGCGCCCTGCGCCCCGAATCCCAACATCGGTTTATTTATTTTTGAATACAGGGTGAGGAGAGCTGACGGTGCATTATAGGATGAGGGATATCGGCGGAGGAAGGTGGAGTGTTGTGAAACTCTCGCATCAAGGATATACGTGCGAGTGCGTCGCAACAAACGGCCATGAACTAGCACGTCAGGCGCGGTCATTGCCACGACCACCGGAATAAAAGACATCGGAGCACTTAGATTATGGATTTAACACGAGTATTATACCTACCTACTGACACGTAATAATAATAATTTGATTTAAACGATATTCATAATATTCCCAATAAAGAGATTTTTTCTCGGCTTTGTCAACCGCTTAATTGATAATAATATGTACTTACGTATTTACTTATTATTTTTATTTGCGTATTCAGCTAGTTTATTAGCCTGCACATTATAATATTATGTATAATCTGATTTTTTCTACTAGTTGGTTGTTATTTGATCGATATTATGTATAGGTCTATCAGAATCTGATGGCAATTTTTGACAGCAGATTTTTAAAAAATATCCTTGATCATTGGATAAATTTTTATATTTGCATGTTTAAAACACAGAATCAGCCGCTATAAGAAAAAAAACGGATCAAAATGTTTTATTTCAATTACCCCCGTATTGCTAGAGTCATTTTATTTTCTCACTTTTTGCCATCAGATTCTGGTAGACCTATACTTACTTATAATTTGAATAAAAAATAGGAATAACCACTACACCAGTAAGCCCATTATGATATCTAGTTTATCTAGCTTCTCTTCAAGTAAATATTTTGCAGCACAGATAAGTTAAAAGACTGGCTATCTTTTTCGTAACACCGTATTAGTTATTTTAAGCCCTAATCCATCTTTTTAAGTTCGTCTAGTGTCTAGACTTCAGCTAATTAGTCAGCAGCGTAAAAACTGGAGAGTTCACCCTAGATGACCTTTTTCTACTTCGACCGATTGAGCTCGTTACAGCTACCGGCGCTGACCGGTCCCTGGCGGTCTTTTTCAGCTAAAGCTAGCCAAAAAGGGTATATATTATATTTTATTATTTTGTACGAAATCCGGAAAGGATGAAAAAAAATTTAATCACTGAAATTAAAATTGAGTTTTACTTTTTTTCGGAATCAATTTAATTATTTTTTTCTTGACACGTCTTGTATGTTAATTCAGCATCTGCTGGAGTTCCTTCATACAACTGAAATTTCAGGAATCGTTTGTATTGAATAATAAAATCGGTAGAGGTACAATTCTACTAATTAGCAGAATATTCCACAAACACGACGGAGACACGGCCCCATACGTTTACCAGTACCATAGATTTTACCAGTAGCATATTAGTTTTGGTGTGAAAAATTCTACCATAGTTGTAATTTGACACACGATTTGAACTTTTTGTGCTATCCATACTAATATTATAAATGCGAAAGTATTTATGTCTGTCTGTTAGTATTGCCAATATTTAGTGGTCAGAGAAAATAGGGTCCTAAATCCTAATCTACCTTAAATTCATGTCTGACACAAAAGTCTAGAGTGTGGACTTTAAAGTCTAACGGCCGTACTCAGAGACATTTAATTATAATTAACCTTCAATTGAAGAGTTTGACAGATAGGTAATGTATGACTTATGAGGCTAATGTCAAATTTTTAAATTAATTACATATTTTAAGTAATTAATGTTCCACTCACTCTGAGTGCGGCAGTAGCTCTGTCTTCATTAGGTCACTCAACAGTCAATTCTTCATATTTATTAAGGTAGTAGGGTTTTTAATAAAATTACTGTAATTTACAGTTTTAATAAGAACCCTACACAACATTAAATTTTTATTACGCCATAGCCATTTTCGGCTTTCTGATTTTCGAAATTGGTTATCGAATAGGAAAGTATTGTCGTAGGTCATTGCTTATCAAATTGCTCGTAACCCGGGCCACATTCGCCGGCGTCAGGAATGGAGATAGATATTCGGGGGTTAACGACACGCCATTTGGACGATTACTAAGCAATTTTAATGCTCCTGGGACTTGGCTGTTTACATAATTACAGTTCCGCTTCCCTAATGTATTTTGGTCACTACTCGCGCGTTTGGGATTCCGCCGCTCCAGTGCCGAATTCCTTCCAAGTAATAATGTTTTGAAGCCTTAGAGGAGAGGGAAGAAAGGATGTTATCATCAAAAGTGTTATATATATATATATATATATATATATATATATATATATATATATATATTTTTTTTTTTTTTATGAAATAAGGGGGCAAACGAGCAAACGGGTCACCTGATGGAAAGCAACTTCCGTCGCCCATGGACACTCGCAGCATCAGAAGAGCTGCAAGTGCGTTGCCGGCCTTTTAAGAGGGAATAGGGTAAAAGGGGAGGGTAGGGAAGGGAATAGGGGAGGGTAGGGATGGGAATAGGGTAGGGGATTGGGCCTCCGGTAAACTCACTCACTCGGCGAAACACAGCGCAAGCGCTGTTTCACGCCGGTTTTCTGTGAGAACGTGGTATTTCTCCGGTCGAGCCGGCCCATTTGTGCCGAAGCATGGCTCTCCCACGTATATAAGTAGATTATTTGAATGGTGGAAATGTTTTTTAAGGTTGCGTAATAAATATAATGCCGGGGCCACACTAGCGAGAAATGCCATTAATTATTGCAGCATTATCGCAACAAAGCAATGCCATTTCTCGTTAGTGTGGCCCCAGCATAATGATCCGTAGCTGTTTTAATGTCTGTCCGTCTGATGATAGATGCAGAGTCAACCCGCTACCGCAAACTACAATTTTTATTTTATCTTTTATTTTATTACATTTTGAGATGTCGCCAGATGAAATAATAATTATGAAAATTAGCATGTCTATTGATCAGTCGCCACTCATCACAGCTCACGTGTAGCTCGTTTGCACAAACAATTTCTTATATAGGTTACATATAAAATTAGCACGTCCGTCGCTGCCTTAATTACGATTTACGCCTCTCAAGTAGGCAATTAATGCACGCCACAAGCACGAAAGTTATTCCGTCTAGTTGTTTTGTTTCATAATGAAATTCTCTTGGCGTCAACAGGAATAGTTGTTACGTATTGCGCGAACTGTGGACTGTCGACACTTTGTCACCCTACGACCTACGAGTTACGACGCAAGTCGCATCCTGAAACAACTTTTCGCACCTTTCTGGATTATGTGGATCACTTAGGGCTACAGCTCACTTGAGAATTGAGGCACGACCACAGAAATAAATTAAGATAGAACGGTGACGCGCGTGCGTTGCTAAGGAATCGCTCGTGTCAATTTTTGCTTTGCTTTTAGTTAGAACAAATCACTTACCCGTGGAAAGGACTTTCGTACTTCTGTTTTTACAATTAAACACTGCACAATGAGGCATTTTTGCACAACCGCTCCGGTGTAATCAAGTCGAGACGTGCGCGCTGACTGAATGAACGTTCAACGAATCTTGCACACTTGTGCAAGATTGAAACACGCGTACTCCACCCGCTTAGCAGTTCTATCTTGATTTATTTCTGTGGGCACGACAGTCTTAAGACAGACTATTACTAATTGCTTTACAAAATGCACTCGAAACAAATATTATGTTTGTTGCAATATTCTGTCTTAAGTCTTTCGTGCGAGCTGTAAACGTATGGTTAATTTCTCTCTAATGCTGCGTCAACTCTTGAAGTTAATATTATGGGAACACTGGGACATCCTGTTAACATCTCAAAAGGATCCTTAAAATATTACGTCTCCAACTCTTGTACCAGATAAAGGTGATAGATACCATTTTTCGTAATTTCTTGTGAAAACGTAGAAATTCGGATTCAACAAGGAAAGCTATTTCTCATGTATGACCACCGAAAATACCAAAGTATTTTCGAGGTTATCGATTTTCCGTAACACGAGACCCTAATAAAATCAATGTCCATAGTTGGGGTCAATTTTTTCGTCCGTCCAGTACAGTTTATACGGCCCTGATAGTAATTAGAGGAGACGTGGCCGGCGTTTTCAGAACACGTCCCAAAAGGAACTTTTATGTCGCGTTAGTTAGTTTCGTTTGATGAGGGTTTTACAAAGTCTTAACACCGAATACTTTTATCCAACACAAAATCAATACATAATAATATTGATTTGTCTTATTTATAATATTTTAACTCTTAACCACCTACCACATATAATTGTCACACAACCACCTGCCATACGTCTGGGAGACCCTTGCTAAAAACATAGGATAACTATAAATAAAAAGGGGTAAATATTTTTTTATTAAAAATTTATACTAAGGCACTACTATACTCTTTATTTAAAAAATAAAAACATGAATATCAACAATATTTTTCGAATAATACAGAATATTTGGCAGAATCTTGTGTTTTTGGATTATTTACTAATACTTCCAGAAAATAATTTCTAAAAAATAATTATGAAAGTAATAAGAAATTATACTCACGTTTTCATATGATTACATTAACAAGGAACTTAAAAAAAATACTCATTATAGTTACCGATTCTACAAAATTGCAGGCCCCAAACTTGGAGCTTTTAAGGCCCTGAAAACACATCTTGTTTGATCATTCGAGGCAAACAGGCGCTTTGCTTTCAAAACACATAATATGTCGTGTTTTGTGTTTTTTTTAATATTCGTCAGTGGAACAGTTTTTACGAACTGCCAATCACTTTTCATCAGTGCTGCTGCATGGGATATCTGCTGGAAAGTCAAGTTAATCTGAAGGATGACGTTGCAGTTTTACGTTGCTTTCACGTGCCATAAGCGATATCACTAGCTGTTCAGCCAAATTCTTCATAAACAAGTAACGGCTTTCAATCTTTCGTCTATGTAGCTGCACAGACTGGTTCACTAGAGTGTAATTTTGGGCAGGCCAGATGGCCAACCAACGTCATTATTAGAAAAATTATTCTTCTTCCCATGTCTAGATCGAATTTTCGGTAAAGGCACATCCGCAAATGAAAACTCTTGGTCCCTTTCTGAAGAATTTCATTTTGTGGTGGAGAGTATATTATGTACAGTTGGCTCTTCGCATTCCGAATCAGACACTCCACTATCTTCCAACACAAGATTATTTTGACCGGTTCCACATCGCTGCATTCGTCGCTCAACCATCGCTCAATAAGAACTTAACAGAGTGCCATTATTTTCAAAACAATAAAAAAACGATTTAAAAAACTTACGTAACCTCCTGACAGGGGTCTCTCAAGTCGCAAGTCTTTATTTACTTACCTAAGCCAAACGCGTGCTAGCCTAACCTTGCCGAGCCGTTGGATGGTAGCTAGGGGCGCGGGGAAAAGGTTCAATTAAAGCGAACGAGTCGATACAACACTCCAGCGCAAAAATATTAACAATAATAATATCAGCAGGGTCTGTGAGACGTATGGCAGGTGGTTAAGGGTTAAGTAAAATAAAGTTTGCAGACTAGGTAGTAAAAGTATTGTTAATAGCTTAAAATATATAGTTGATTGCGCGGTAACTTAGTTTATCGTATCATTGTTTACAAAAAATCTTATTTTATAGAAGGCAAAATGTGTTAGGTTAGGTACACCTAGTGCCTACATAACAAAAACAAGTACGTAGTCGAGCTCCCTGAGAAGTCAGATTACCAAAACAAACATCAAATTCGAGTCCATTCACAAAACAAAAGTTGTCTCACCCCGTACACGTACAGCTATAGCCTAGACCACAGTACCCCCTAGTCTGGTCGTCTAGCCGTCTGGAATTACCCCATGCATACCTACAGCCGCTGCTCCGGCATTCTTGACCCTCGCAGCACGGAATAGGGAGGAAAATGCAGTAAACACGCGACAAATTTACCATTTAAACTCTCCCACTTGGAAATAGGGTTGATTTGTCAACGCCGTCTCGTCCTGAATTTGTCACGGCGAAATGGCCTTTAGCTCATCGGGATAGGGTGTGGAGTTTTCGTCAATAACTGTTACCAGGCGACGCTGCTATGGCTACGTGCACCTATAGTGTGTATTGAGTCATCAGTGCACCCAAATTGGAGGAATATTAATTAAAGGACTGCATATCTTGTTACGCTATAGCCCTTATTCGTGTATTTTGATGAGGACTTTGCAGTATCTTTTGGAGAGCTCATTCGGCTAACTACTCTAAACATTAACTCGCTTTATCTCAAATGGACTGAATTTCTGCATAGATAATAGAAGTTTGCTTAAGAACCACAAAGGCCAAAACATTCCAAAACATTTTCTCCCCAAGTGTTCCCCGAAATTCCTCCAAAATATGGGATTTAAAGAAAAATCCCCCCACAAATCATAAAAGATTTTTTTTATTACTTAATTATAATAGGAAATTAACAAATGGATACGATGAATGTACAATATTTTCTGGAATAGCGTCCATCAACGATATCAAAATACTAATTATATGGCGTCCATATATATAGAATCAGCATCTTCGCGAGCTTCTTGATCATTTTTATGGTTCCGTAAGTCGTAACCAAAGAGTAAAAATGGGACCCTATTATTTAGATTGGATAGTTTGGATTAAAGTGACTTAATAACGGTTGAACAATGCACAGTATTGTTGGAAGGATTTTATAAAATTTTATGGGAAAATTTACAGTACTTATAAATAAAATGCTTTTATCGAAATAGAAAGGTTAGGCTGTAAATCTCCGGTGTCGAGACAGCGCGCACTTTTATTTACGACGTTAGTGAAACACGGGGGATGGTGGTACATTAGGGAATGCCTGTAAAAGAATTTATTAAAATAACGGCCAGAATAGTGATATAATACAAGATGTGGTTAAGAGCCTACTGTCAAAACGCTCGCGCTAGCGCCGCCTACACACACCGCTATCCTCCAATCGTGATACAAATGATTCCATGAATCGTGCTCCCGGGCAATGTGCTTTACGCTGCAGCTAATAGTGAACAATATCGCGTAACAACAGTTTCCGCATTATAGCACGAAAGTAAACGTCGTAAGTCCTAAAAATGTTTTTGATGATTACTTAAAAATTAAATACAATACTAATATTTCCTTTAGCTATTATTTTATAAAGTGTGTGATTGTAGTAGTGCAAGTTATTTAATTATAGTAACTCAATAAGTGTAACAGATATTTGTTGAAAAGCCCAGAAAGATTCATAATTTCGAAAAATATAACTATCGAGTCAAAATAAGTGAATCGTGTTTTCCGTTAGGGTCAATTTATACTAGCACAGAGTCGAAGCGCATCGAAGCGAATTTTCAAAACTGAACATAACAAACTCAACCTTAACTCCAAAGCGTTAACGAACACATTAATTACTTCTGAGAATTTAAAAAGGCGCGCGCATTCGCGCGAATTCGCCCGTCCAACGCTGGTAGGACTCGCAGAAGTAATGTGTGCGTTACGCTCTGGAGCTATGTTTGAATTTCCTGTGTTCAGTTTTTCGGAATTCGCTTCGATGCGCTTCGACTCTGCGCTAGTATAAATTGACCCTTAGCCAAATATCAGATAAATATACAATGATTAAATAAATCTCAATTTCATTTGAGTCAATCGTCTTCCAGGATCGTTATACTTATTAGAAAACACAGCAAAATTTGACAGCCCGGTCTTAAATCAACTACTGATAGTTTGTGCTCATGAGTACCATCTGAGTAATTCATTCATAGCTTAGGTGTACCTACTTCATTTGGTTTGGTTATATCAAGTCAATGTTGTCTTCTGTAGGCTAGGCTTGACATAACCCATTACCCAACTAAATTACGTTGATCCGTTATCTACCTATGAATCAACTTCTCGCATTGTTTAGCATTTAGACTAGACAGAAAAATAATTGCCATAGGTACTTGAGAAAAAATCCTTTATACAGGCGAGTTTGTATTTCACCACCTGTATCTAGAACTAATCTTTAAGAAGATTGCATTGATAATTATTAAGCACCTTGCACATTGCAGTACAATCAATCTCAAGGGTAAACGATAGGGTTGTGCAATTTGTGTTTTTATAATATATTTATATCGTGCGGGAACCATACCTTTTTCAGAGACAAAAACTATTAATATGTCCCATAGGACTTGAGTCTTAACGTCTCACGTCCCAGAAATGTCGTTAGGTAAGGTATGTACCAGATAGACAGATAGACAGACACACTTTCGCATTTAGAGTAATATTATAAGGACATACATATTTCATACCAGTGCGTCTAGCATGCGCATACAACGAGATATCTCACTCTCGTGTGTAGTTATATTGTCGATATCGAAATAATGTCTAAATAATTTTTTGACATTATGTCGATAGATTTTGACGACAGATCTACAAAAGAAAAAACGTATGTCATGTTAGAGTCAATAGAGATGAAGAGACAAACCATCAAACATCGAGAAAACATGTAGACAACATTTTCTCGTTATGCGCATCTAAGGCCGGCAGATGATGCCCGCAACTCCGTTGCGCCAAAATTCGTTACGACGACCTCTGTGGCTCAGTTGGTGGGCTATTGGTATTTGGTAGCTCAAGCCGGGGGTCGCGGGTTCGAATCCCGCCGACGGAACATAAAGTTTTCAAAAGTTCCTGGGTCATGGATGTGTATTAAATATGTGTATCATATAATAAAAATCTTAAATATATGTATAGTATAAAAGTATTAAATATATTTCCGTTGTCTGGTACCTGTAACACAAGTCCTTTAGGTACTTAGCACGGGGCCAGACTGACGTGGTGTGAATCGTCCATAGATATTATTATTATTATTGGGCAGGAACCCTACATTTTCCAGAATAAAAAATATCCTATGTCGTTTCGCGGCACTCAAACTGTTTCCGTACCAAACAGGAAAATCGGTTCAGTCGTTTGGGTGTGAAAAGGTAACAGACAGACCGACACACGTTCGCATTTATAATATTACTATTTACTATGGGTTGTAGTACGTAATATTCATATACTGTTAATTTAATCATTTCTAATACCGTTTAACACTTGACCTAATCGGATAACATAGGGCGTTTTAATTAAACGAAATTAATGTAATTTGGTGCAGCCGTATCGATTACCGAATATCCATCACTTTATCGTGTCAAAAGTGACAGACAGGGCTGACAACATATCAAACATAATTCAATTAATTTAAATTGAGAACCTTGTATGAATTTTGTGTTTAGCCTATGATATTTACTTTACAAATAAATATATTTGTTATGTACAATGGATATATTATTATAATACGACTTTTACAATATTTTGTTCTTTTACAATTATACACAAATACTTTTATAAATTATTTAAGTACTCGTAACTCGTAAGACAGAGACAGGCCTTATAGTTTATAAAAAAACATTTTTTATTTGTTAATTTAAAGTTAAAATTAGCGTATTTCTTAATTTTTAGTTGTGTTCTCTAAAAGTTGTTTTATTTAGGACAACGCCATAGGGAAGTCGAGAATAAACTGCCCTATAACTTTTGTCCTCGTGAATGTTTTATTGTGTTGGGCAAATCTTTTTACATTTTATGCTAGATATTACCGCGATTTTATACGCGCTAATTTCGAGGAAACTGTTTAATTTTGCGCGATAAAAAGTAGCCTATGTCCTTCCTCATGAACTATAGAATTTTTATGGCTTTCTTTAAAATGAGTCCAATAGTGTTTCGGAACCTATTCGATACAAACAAACAACCAAATCATTCCTCATTTAAAAGTGATTTTTTAAAATGTAAATATTATTTCTACTTAATTTGCTGTTAAATTGAACTGTTTACTGTTTTATGTAGCTTATACTGTTGAATTCAAGGAACATTGAAGAAATCCCCTTACGTCCAGAGCGTTTGGAACTTTGGATTCTAAACTTCTAAAGCTCAAGAATTAAAGCATTAACTATTATAAGACGACCGATATGTCAAAAATGTAACAGTTGAGAAAAAAACAAAATGTAACATCAAGACAGGCAGAAGGCTGGCAGCCCTGGTAGTCGTTAAGGCCCATTCACTTAGCGTCTGCAACTAAACAAAGACCCCTATTATTATCAATCTACCCGCATAAAAAAACACCGCCGTTCTTGATACAGAACGATTATGTATATTGTAGCCCCTAGCTCCTTTTCAATAGCTTTACTTAAAACGTATTAAGTATGGTAATTTTTTAACATCCTCATTTTTTCACCTTTTTAACAAGACTTTAAGAGGGAAGGTCTTCGTCGACTTTTTTGTTTGCATCCTATTCACTGATATAAATTATATAACTATAGAGCTATAGGATAAAATTTTATTTGCATCTATTATGTATATATTTAACTCTTTTGCTCTTACAGTCTACTAGATTTTGCCGTCGTCTTCGTCTACGTGATATTATACGGTAAACCTACCCCTCGAACAAAAACGTTGTTGTAATAAACCCTTTTGTTGAATGACGGGGTTGAGTTTTGCAGAATCCTTTTTCAAAATCTTGATTTTTTTAAACGCTTTATAAAAGTCGCTGATATTGCTTGCTGACATAAAGGACAAGGGTAAAAGACATACAATTTTATATCGTCTTTAATACGGTCCAGCACCATTGTTGTCTGTGGACCGATGATTTAAAATGTGATTAGTTATATCGTATGTCATATTGTAGGCCTACGTGCTTGGCCCAATATCGTAACGATGTGATAGTTTGAAGTAGACATGATGAATGATCCTCTGACAACACCCTAGTCTAGACGCCGTCCCCGACGAGACCCAATTAGCTCGTAAATTCACTTTAATACCGTAAATACTGTATTTATAGAGAAAAATGGTGTAATTATTTCAGTTTTCAGCTGAATTTTTTAAAGTTTTTATTTTGCTTAGTAGATGACAGTCATCCATTGTTGCGGGCTTTTTATCTAAGACTTCCCGTCGCTTCGTGTCTAATGAGGCATTTTTATTACGAGGCATTAAATTTGATCAAAGTACAAAAACGTTTAGAAATATTTTTCCGAAGGAAATTTTTATATTTCCAATTATTTTAAGGGGAGTTCGCTTATGATCTCATTTATTTGTGCCTGTAAATTCTAGGCTTTGTTCAGGTATATCTCGGGTATTTTTATTTAAGTTTGAACAATGAAAAGATGAAAGGTGTTTAATTTGTTCGAGAGTAAGTAAATGTCCCTTTGTTGATGTAAATGAGTGGGTGTATTAAAAGATTTAACAGTTGTGAAATAAAAATATTTTACACAAACAGCGATTTTAGCTAGACAGAAAAGTACTAGGTATGCGCGCTTGGAAAAAAACATATGGGAGCTAACTAGAAGAGCCCATAGATTAATGATTGGTCTAAAGACCAATCATTAATCTAAGGAAGCGCCATTATTTTCAAAGCTCTCTTATGCTAAGTACTCACATACGGTTTTACTCGATCGAGCAATCACGTAGAGTAAAAACCACGGCTCGGGCTTTCGTCCACACATTCAGCATTACTCGATAGTTTTACTCCAAATCGAGTAAAAATTATCGTGTGGACCGCAAAACTCACACGCTTGAGCATGGCTTGAGTAACGGCTCGCGTCGAGTAAGTTAATCGAAGGAAATTAGATTTATTTAATTCCATCGAGCCGGCTCGATGCGAGCCTTCGAGCTGTGAGTTTTACGGTCCACACGGTAATTTTTACTCGATTTGGAGCAAAACAATCGAGTAAAACCGTATGTGAGTAGCATTATGGTGTTTTCTTTGTGATATGAAATACCTATTGCAATTGAAGGTCAATAACCTTTATACTTCGAGTGTATATTAAATATATCTTTATTTTTATAAGTAAAAAGCGCATATATTTAGATACATTATGTCTAAAATATCCGTAAAGATTTTCGATCATATAAATATAACGCTGCTCCTCGGGATTTAGATGAAACTTTTACAATTCCAGTATTGTTTTTTCATCTGTGGTCTGAATGCTGCTACGCCTCAGCCACACGTTTCAATTTGTAAACACGCTCAGCGCCAGTGTGGGTAACCATTACAATTCCTGTTTTTTACTCGGTAAACGTCTAAAGGACGACTATAATTATTACTCTGTGAGCAGGTGATGAGATTCTCAAATACTCGAGCGCCTAATGTTTTACCGAAGAATTTCAAAAAAACTTCTTCGGAGGCTTTTAAGTATGGCGTTTGGTTAGTATTCAAATTATGTATGCTATATGATATATTAAGGTCACAACACACATATCCACTCGGAAAGGGATCGTCACCGTATCGCCTTTCGCCTCGCCGTCAACCAGGCGTCAACCAGGCGTCAATTAGGCGTCAACCTAACGTATGCACGTAACCAAAGCGTATCAGTAGCGCCTGCACGTCAACTCGGCTACGGCTAGGCGACGCCTCGCTTACGGCTCGGGGAAGGGGAAAGGAGTAAGGGTGGACGAAGAAACGTAAGCTTGAGTACGGAGAGACGTAAGCACGGGGACGACGAGCCGTAAGCGGGTGGACGACGAGCCGTAAGCAGGTGGACGACGATCCGTAAGCGGGTGGACGTCGAGCCGTAAGCGGGTTGACTGTTAGTTGACCACGCGTCGCATCCCGGTTCGGAGCCTGTTCCGAGGCGAGGCAATTACGTTACGGTTCCGCTTAGGGTGAAGCCAAACGAGCGTAATTTTGTGAGTCGTGAGTCGCAGAATTTCGGTCGCGTAAATTATTTTTCATACAAATCATGACTCACAAAATTACGCTCGTGTGAATCAAACAGGACTTTTGTATGAAACTGAATGCAGCAGAATTTCTGCCAGCCGAAATTCTGCGACTCACAACTCACAAATTACGCCCGTTTGGCTTCACCCTTAGTGTGCGTTGCAGTAGGGAGTTTCATACAAACAATATTGAACGGCTCGAGGCGATACGGTGCCGATCCCTTTCCGATTTGATATGTGTGCTGTGATCTTTATGTAATTGTTATTGCGTCGTGCGGTTGTCGCTTGATAATAAATACTACAAAACATATTTTAGTAGCAGCAAGGTGTGACAATTAAATATAAAACTTAATACATAATATCATTGATTAATAATTCCTGTGTCAATTACCTACTTATGATCAATATAAAAAGTGATTTAGATTTTATCACAGATTACTAAATGGTTACTTTTATAAGCTTTATGGAAGACTTATCTCAAAAACTCAAATATAATTGTTTACATTGAGGGATACAAGATAAAGCCTCACGGGGTCAGGAAACCCCGCTAAGCCGAATGTGGCTGCGCGAAAACAATAAAACAGTCAAAGTTTGGTATTTCATCATTTTTATCATAAAATTAGGGCTATAAATATCCTGATGGTGGCCATAATCCGCGTCAACTCTTTCATTTCAAATTCTGGCTAAATAAAACCCCTCGCATTTTTTTTTATCCGTCTCGCATTTTAACCGTCGATTTCTTTGGAACAAAAATTTTAACATACAATTTTGCGAGTCGAACTTTGCCGTGTTTTTTACAGGTTAAAAATTTATTGATATTCAGATACGAACCATTTCAAAATTTAAAAACAAAGCTATTTCATACATACAACGTCAGCTCTATGAGGCCGATAAAACATACGAACGAATGCGCTTTTACCGACGATTTCGTTGCTTTGTACCTACCTAATGGAATAAAAATCCGTACACCATATTTTTGAGGGTTTATGTTAGTACTACCGATCGACTATCAAGCAACTTTTGCAAAAAGCTTGCATCGACTTTAAAAGCGCGAAGTTGATTTTATATAAGTACACGCAGTGAACGATAATCACATGCTAGAAGTGTAGAACAACCGTCTCGTTTCCGCTGCAGTCATTATCTCATTTGGGTACTTGATAAGGTCGTTTGGGTACTATTACGGACCCTCCTCAAGGAGTGCCGTGGAGGGTATAAATTGGGAGGATACAGGAAAGTGTTCCAGCCGGTTGCCCCGCGCTTAATGTGACACGGTTCAGCGCACCACGAGACTTGCCTGGATACAAACATATTAGTATTCCGAGTAATTTATAGCTAGACTTGCCGACCCTGTGTTATATGGGTATAAATATATCATATAGCTCTTGCTTAGTTTATATGCTGGAAGACCGATAAGCCCGGCCGCATATAATCCGAATTTCTGATCAGAAAAATTCGGACGCCCCGCTCATACATTTTGACACGTCAGAATTCTGATAGTTTGCGAGGTCCACAACAAGATGTATGAACAGAGTGCGTTCCGGCGGGCGTCCTAATTTTTCTGATCAGAAATTTCGGATAATGTGCGGCCGGGCTAAGTCTGGTCGGAATGCTCTAAAAGTCTACATCGGCCAGCGTCAGTACGAGCGCATTCAATCGGCCTCCACGTGTATTGAGGTCTTTAAATTATAACATTATTTCTCTAACCAGCGTTGTAAAAGCGTTGAAATTTGAAACTTGTATTTTTTTTTATCTGAGGTCGTATATTATAGCAGATGTTTTAGTTTATCCAACAGGCTATATATTTCTACCGTACGAGTGTTCTGCTTAACCGAGATATTACCGCGATGTCAGAGGTGTCACAAACATCTTCTCGTCTCTCGCTTATATCGCGGCAAATTGTAATCGAAATGCTATGCTTGTGAGTGTACTAGTAAGCTTCAAACATTTTCCTACTCGAACTACCAAGGAATAATATCAAGGAATTTCTGTGGTTAACTAAACCTTTTGTTACTATTTAATTTTATTACATATCTGTCAAAACTCAGCTTCGCCTCTAGCAACGTTAAAAGCAGTAAGTAATATCTATCTACAGTATTATGTTTACGAACGTCAGTTAACAATGTGAGTTGTAAAGTCATAGTAATTAAATTCTATTTTAGTCATGTCCATAAAGTACTAACAAAAATGAAATGACATGGCAAAAGATGGTTCGGGCGAGTTCAAAAGTCGGCTCGGTCACGGCTCATGACTTCGTTTCCATACCACGTTCTACCTGCCGGGTGTTTACTTGTCAATCAAATTGAATCCAACAAATTATAATATTTATTCAAATGCGAGGGCTGTCTTTTAAGTTATGTCGTTTGAAATAAATACAGACAATCTAATAGATTATCCCCATTTATTGTTTTTCTAAGAATTCTCCGCGATATTTAATATATTTTTGCATGAGTTCAAACCAGTTTTTATAACATTTGTTCCAGTCCGAAGTTGGGGTAGTCAAAATGACCGATTTGTACGCGTAAATAGCTTCTTCAGGTAAACTGAAACGTTGACCACGAAGACTTTGCTTAATTTTGTGGAACGTAATAAAATTATTAGGTGTTAACTCAGAGTTGTAAGGCGGATGATCTAAAATTTCAACGTTTTGGGTTCTCAAATACATCTTTGTTTGACCGGCGATGTGCGAACATGCATTGTTATGGCCAGGATCATACGACGTCTTGAATTGTTTTTTTCGAAATTCGGTGATGACTTGTGGCAAACAAGCTGAGGTATACCAGTCAGCGGTAACCGTTTTGCAATCTTCTAGTACAATAGTGACGATGTGACCACCCTTTGCCACAATGGAGGCAACCTTTTTTTTAAGTGCTCTGTGAGCCCTGACTTTGGTCGATTTTGGCTCATTCTAGAAGACTCAGACAGTTGATTGCTGCTTCGAATTTGGATACCTATTTAATTAAAATCCTTTGTTTTAGATAAATCAGTGGGAATGTACATATATTTAAATAAAATTAAATTAAGAAATTTAAAAAACCCCCGCCAAAAAACTTTAAAAAGTAATGAAATAATATATACTGACTTTAAGTTTAAATAATTCCTAAGATTAAAGTAATATTTTAGTCCATAATTGTTGTCACGGTATGTCGGGGGACCGCCAAGTAAACTACGACAACAGCGACTTTATCATTTTGTATCGCCATAATAGTCGCTGATTCTCTCGATTCGGGTCGCTGTGAACTGACCCTTTAACTATAATATTATGTGAAATCAAACATCTACATTAGCGGTCCCCCGACACACCCTGACAACATTTATGGACTAAAATATTACTTTAATCTTAGGGAATTATTTAAACTTAAAGTCAGTATTATATATTATTTCATTACTATTTAAAGTTTTTTGGCGGGGGTTTTTTAAATTTCTTAATTTAATTTAATTTTATGCTTTTTAAACTTGTGCAGAATAATTCCTATCAACAGGATCATATCCCAATGAATACCATCTATAAAATATGTACTCTTGGATAAGGCCGTCAATATGAGCCCAAACATGAAATCCACTTTGGGTTTCTTACGGAGCTCGGCTCCTATAGGATCCAGGTGATGCTGCAGCTGCAGCATGCAAATATTTACTGTTTATCTACGTCTTACTGGTTGTCGCAATTAAAATGAGCCCAAACACGAAACCTCTGCTCTAAGTTGGTGAGGAGTTGTGTATACTATTGATTACCAGGTGATGCTGCAGCACCAGGGTCAACTTTCCAATAATGTGTATTATATTTATAAGTGTCACGAACCAGAATGCAAAATATAAAACCCATCAAACAACTGCAAGATGCTAATCGGCCTATCACGAACTAGGTAAATGATGATGATGAACTATAGCTAAGAACACTCTATATCATGTCAGCTTTCAAACAAAAAAAAAAAAAACTAGATCAAAATCGGTCCACCCGTTTGGATGCTACGATGCCACAGACAGACAGACAGACAGACAGTTGGTCGGGGATTAAAAAACAACTGTATTACAACTAGACCTTGCAATTGCCAAGATCTAGTTGTAATACGGGTCGATTTTGTCTAATATTTCATTTGGAGGTAGGCATTAGCGGCTGTAACATAGTTATAACTTCTGCAGCTCCCAGGCCCCCCACCGTGCATATATTTTTTGTATAGTGTGTTTTTATTTAAATAAAGAATTTATTATTTACTAGATGTTCCGCGCGGCTTCGCCCGCGTGAATTAGATATTTCACAGACAAATCAGTCTACAAAAAAAAATTGGCCAAATGCGAGTTGTACTCGCGCACGAAGGGTTCCGTACCACTACAGTGCAAAAATAGGCTAAAAATTGAATTTTTTGTATGGGAACCCCCCTCAATTCTTTAATTTATTTAAATTTTATAATTAATTATTAAAGTACAAATAAAATTAAGTATTTTGAGAACATTTCAATTGCCTATGTGTTGCCGTTATTGATTAAGAGCAAAAAATAGCAAAAAAAATCACGTTTGTTGTATGGGAGCCCCCCTTAAATATTTAATGTATTTTATTTTTAGTATTTGTTGTTATAGCGGCAACACATATTATACACAATCTGTGAAAATTTCAGAAGTCTAGCTATAGCGGTTCTTGAGTTACAGCCTGGTGACAGACAGACGGACAGACGGACAGACATCGAAGTCTTAGTAATAGGGTCCCGTTTTTACCCTTTGGGTACGGAACCCTAAAAATAGCCTATGATCCTTCACGTGGTCTACTTCTTATCTGACCCAAATAACAGACAATACTCTAGTAGTTCGTGAGATAAGCCCTTTCAAATAATTTCCCCCGTTTTTTCCACATTTTCTTCTATTTCTTCGCTCCTATTAGTCTTAGCGTGATAAAATATAGCCTATAGCCTTCCTCGATAAATGGGCTATCTAACACTGAAAGAATTTTTCAAATCGGACCAGTAGTTCCTGATATCAGCGCGTTCAAATAAGCCCTTTCAAATAATTTCCCCCCGTTTTTTCCACATTTTCCTCTATTTCTTCGTTCCTATTAGTCTTAGCATGATAAAATATAGCCTATAGCCTTCCTCGATAAATGGGCTATCTAACACTGAAAGAATTTTTCAAATCGGACTAGTAGTTCCTGATATTAGCGCGTTCAAATAAGCCTTTTAAAATAATTTCCCCCCGTTTTTTCGACATTTTCCTCAATTTCTTCGCTCCTATTAGTCTTAGCGTGATAAAATATAGCCTATAGCCTTCCTCGATAAGTGGGCTATCTAACACTGAAATAATTTTTCAAATCGGACTAGTAATTCCTGATATTAGCGCGTTCAAATAAGCCCTTTCAAATAATTTCCCCCCGTTTTTTCCACATTTTCATCTATTTCTTCGCTCCTATTAGTCTTAGCGTGATAAAATATAGCCTATAGCCTTCCTCGATAAATGGACTATCTAACACACACACATAATATATATGTAAGTGTTTCGTTACATAGTATAATACTCATGATATAAGCTCTGTTTAGTTTGGGGCTATATAAATAGGTGTAAGTTTTATTATTAATTATTATTAGTTATCGCCTAATGATAGTCCCAAGTATAAAATGGCCAGTCCAGTAAACAAGCAGGGGTCGTAGTTATAAAGTAAACACCGATAACAGAAAGAAATAACACGTGAACGTACACTGTAGCGAACTGACTGTGACTAAGGCTCGGGCGACTACACCTAACACCTGCCTACGCAAGAGCGTAGGTCGGAGAGTGGGGGGAGGGGGAGGGGGTTATTTTGTGCCCGGTTATCTTGTGCTGTGTGCATGCGCCGCCCGCCGCTGTGCACTAATGAATAGAATATAGATGAATGAACATGTATTTTGGAATCAGTCGTCAATAATACGATAACGAGATATTTTTAAACGTAAGATATCATGAGAAGATGATATTTTTATGTTTTTCAATTAATTACGACTTTATTTACGAAGTTGTTATATTATTTTAACAAGATAGTGTAAAATTTTATTTACAATACGGTATTTAAATTAAAATAATTGGACGAAATTTAATCGACTACGTTAATACTTTCAGGTTAATTACATTTAAGATCATATTCATGAGGAAGCTTTAAAATATCAAGCACTGCATAATAAATGTTTTGCAACCATAGTGAAAGAAAATGATAATAATTGGTTTATTGGAAACAATTTAACAACTTATGCATTTTTCATAATATTTTTATAATTATTTACATTAATCTGCACAATTGGACTGCGTTATGTAAGAACGAATCAAGCGACAAAATTGAAAAAAATGAGTTATGAATGCAGATTGATTCCAGGCATTATTAACTATGTATTCAGCTGATTTTGTGTTCAAAAGTCAATCCTAGTGCCTTATAATAAGGGGTGAATTAAGCGACATGTCAAAATTTGTTAAAAGTTTTGACATGTCGCTTAATTCATCCCTTATTATTAACAGTAACTTAGGCGTATAGAATTGTTACAAAATATACAAACAGGAATTTAAAATGCATAAACGAATTATATCCACAAAAGTTGTAGATAATCCGTTTCAATTTATTCATTAAAAACGCAATAACGAACTAACCGCCTAAAATGGCAGCAGATTTTGATATAGAAGATGAAGACCAGAAAAATAAAAATTGATTACATTCATTTTTTATCATTGAGGGTTTAGTTTTTTGTTTTTTTTTTTTTTTTTTTTTATGTTGAAAAAGTGTCATTTTAGTTTATTACAACTCACAAGACTACATGACGGCTGACGCCCGCAACGCCGTTGCGCCAAAATTCGTTACAACCGTACTTTTTTCTGGGACAAAAAGTATCCTACGTCCTTTCCCGGGACTCACAGTATCTCCATACCAAATTTCAGCAAAATCGATTCTGTGGTTTGGGCGTAAAGAGGTAACAAATAGACAGACAGACACACTTTCGCATTTATATTAGTTTCATAAAGGATAGCGAGACAAGCAAATAATTATGTTATTTTGAGGTATTTGACTATAAAAAACTATTCAAATGTTAGAAAAACTGTATAATTTGTGTTTAATTTGAGAAATTTGCATTAAAATATTTGGATTTAATCTTATATATTGCACTTTATTTCACCCAAAATAAATCGTATTAAAGAATCAAACGACAATAATGTCGTATAGGTACGTTATTTAAAAATTTAATTTATCTGAATATAGCTACAAAACATTAACGAATTAAGCGGAAAAATGGCTATATATTTTAAAGTATATTCTTCACAATACATTATTCTAAATTAATCTAAACTTTATATACATCTCAATTTGCAGTAAAAAAATCATACACGTAACATAAATAATGAGCTCACAGCGACAATTTTAAGTTTAAAATCTTTGAAGCTTATTTTCTCGAATTCTCTCAAGTGTCGCTTAATCTGTTCTTACATAACACTGTCCAATTGCAATATATTACAAATTACATTTTTAGGGTTCCGTACCCAAAGGGTAAAAACGAGACCCTATTACTAATACTTCGATGTCTGTCCGTCTGTCCGTCTGTCTGTCTGTCTCCAGGCTGTAACTCAATAACCGCTACAGCTAGACTTTTGAAATTTTTACAGACTGTGTATATCTATTGCCGCTATAATAACAAATACTAAAAATAAAATTAACTAAATATTTAAGGGGGGCTCCCATACAACAAACGTGTTTTTTTTTGCTATTTTTTGCTCGATATCAATTACGGCAACTCATAGGTACTTAAAATGTTCACAAAATACTCAGTTGTATTTGTACTTTAATAATAAATAATAAAATTAGATAATCAATCCCATACAAAAACACAATTTTTAGCCTATTTTTGCTCTATAGTGGTACGGAACCCTTCGTGCGCGAGTCCAACTCGCACTTGGACGATTTTTTTTGTGTCTCCATGTGAACTTCACACATAAATAATTATGATGACACTATCATGTAAATAAGAAAAATAAAATTTTCTGTTTTTCCCCAGTGGTAGATTAAGTAATAGATATCGGGAATTTACTATTCGTTATTTTCTTGTTTACACAAAAAAAAAATATTTACTAAGAAATCTAGACGTATCTCGTTATTTTAGAAAACAGTATTTTAAAGATTTAATATTAAAATTCTATTCTTATATAAAACGGGTCCTTTAGTTCCTTAGCATTGGAGAGCTGCAGCAATATAAAACGAAATTCGTTCTGACCTCACAAGGGCTCGTGTCCCAGATCGAGGTTTGCTTTGTTGCGAGACGTATAATAAGCCGGCAGTCCGGACAGTCTGCATCGCAAATTAATTCCCTTTCCACGAAAAACGCGTTTATTTTTTAGGGTTCCCTACTCAAAGGGTAAAAAAAAATCCCTGGATCCCTGACCCTAAATTGGAAAATGATATTAGAATACTCGTAATATTTTAAAAAAACCTATCCAACGACACACCACACGGTGGGGTGGACGCGAAAAAAAATCCATCCCCGCTTTATATGTAGGGGAGGTACCTTAAAAAAAATTGTTTAAAAGATTTTATATACCATTTTGTCGGCATCATTAATATGTGCATTCATGCCGAATTACAGCTTTGTAGGTTTTAGTCTCTGAGCAAAACCGCGGACAGACAGACGGACGGACGGACAAACGGACAGACAGACAGACGGACAGACGGACAGACGGACAGACGGACAGACAGACGGACGGACAGACCGAAACTATAAGGGTTCCTTGTTGACTACGGAACCCTAAAAACGGGACCCTATTACTAAGACTTCGTGGTCTATCCGTCTATCTGTCTGTCTGTCTCCAGGCTGTATCTCAAGGACCGCTATAGTCTAGACTTCTGAAAATTTAACAGATTGTGTATTTCTATTGCCGCTATAACAACAAATACTAAGGGACCTATCAGACAGAGAGCGGTCACGCGTTCAAACGTTCTGCGTTCTGTTATACCCTTACTATGTAAGCAATTGTGCTTACACTTATTTTTCCTAAGTCAGCATAAAATAGGAGAGACGCTGCTCGAGCGCCGGACGCTGCTCAGTCCTATTCCAATCTCCGAATCGGTCGGTCGAATTTTTAATTAACCGATTTCTATTTCCAAATTCTATTTCTTTATAATCTATATACATATAATAAAACTGTAGAAATGAAAATTCTGTACGTTAAAGATATTCAAAAAATAATAAGCGGGGGGTGTCACTACATCGCTATAGAAGCCAAAAACGTGGTTAGTTTTTTGTCTGTCTGTCTGTATGTTTGTTCCAGCATCACACGAAAACTACTGATCCGATTTGAATACGGTTTTCAAAGATATATTCGTCTTCTTCCAACTTAACATCTGGTGTATAAATTTTTTTCCCCCCCACCCCTGTAAGGTGACAAAAGAGGGGGTCAGGTTTTGTTTCAAACTTTTTTTTTAACACGAAAACTACTGATCCGATTTGCGTACGTTTTCGCAGATATATTAGTCTTTTTCCAACTCAACATCTGGTGTAAATAAAATTCCCCACACCCCTCTAAGGGGACCAAAGAGGGGGTCAGATTTTGTATCAAACTTTTTTCTTTAATGGACTTACTTCATATTATTAACTGTGTTTTCCAACTTAACATCTGGTGTATAAAATCCGCTCCGCTCTTTGTCTGATAGATCCCTTAAAAACAATAAAATTATTAGTATAATATATCTTACAATAAACGTGATTTTTTAGGCCTTTTTTTTAGGCACCTCGCTCTGTCGGAAAATCTTCCTTTGCCGCCACCACGCACATATTTTCCACAGTTTATTTTCTCTGAATTTGTGGAAATATTTCACACTGGGTTCACTGAACTTCACTACCCAAAATACGAAAGCACTATTGAATTATAAGATATATTGAAGCACATTAAAACTGCCATTATCATCGAAAGGTCCCATCTATCAAAACTAATCTCTATCGCTATTAAAATGCAATCAGCCGTCTAAAGTCTTCGAAGTTTGTGCGAATTTCGTTGAAATGGGCGAAGTCGGCCGAAATCCTATAAAAATACAGCGCAAATGGAAAACTTTGAGAAACTTATACCTGCAGTTGAAATACGAATAATGAATTCATTTTGGATGCTGCCTCGAAAGCCCTGACGCACACTAGAGTGTATTACGAGCGTTGTCAACTGGAATAAAGTGAAATAATCAGAAATTATTCATAGTGTGACACCTTCGAATAAATACTAATTCGGTATACAAAATAAAATGTAATGTCAAAATATTTTGGTATTATTTCATATCTATTTTTCTGATAGATAACACATAATATAGAACAACGTTTCATACAAAAACTCTACATGCTTACAACTTTAATTAGCAGTATAGTTTGAGCCAAACGGGAACAAGTAACTTCGCGAAGTTTTATTTCAAAGTTCGATTTAATCTGCTTAATTCAATTCTATTCAACTTCTGTTCTTTTTATGCTCGAGACTTTAACAGATAAACTTTTTCGGTGTGGGGAATTTTGTTTTGTTAGGTCGAAGTTCTACTTAATTCCGAACTTCAGGCTGCTGTACATGACAGTGATGTTATTTAACTCTTCCATCATCATCATCAACGATCCGTACAAGTTTCTTGTTGTTTTCACAAATACTACAGTTGTATGTGTATCATGTATGCTTTTACTTTTTAACTTTAATTAATTCTTATGTAGGTAGTGTATTAATTTGAATTATTATAAGAGAAAATCCATATTCACATTGAAGTGTGTGTGCGTCAATTACACCGTCCGCGTCAGTGTGTGCGTTCATCTGTGTGCGGGCGTTTGTCCCTAGATGGTGACATTTGCTGTGACACGACACTTAATTAGCGCTGACGACCGTTCCGTACTATACATATCCAAATATAGGGTACAATATACAGACAGAGTTTGAACACTATATTAAAGCGCAAATCTCATGTATTGCATTAGTGGATCATAATGGAAACAATCAATATTCGCCTACAAAATCTCTACCACACCGCAAAAAACTAAGTTTTCATATGTTAGAACTGGATTATTGTAATATGTGTCTAAAAAAGCTAGCACCTAAAATATTATCTGAGTTTCCATTTTCTATTTTAGACAGATATAAAGCGTAACATAATACCGACTAATAGTAAAGTTTATTGCCTTTGTCTAGACGTATCTTTCCAAAAGGCATTAAGTTGATGTTAGCTTAAGTGTGCGCTGACTGAAATAAAACTTCACGGGAACATTATGCTAACTAAATGTGCTGTTGGCTTATCTTTCACGTTCTAACACCTAAATTCAACATATTATGTAGTTATTTAGGAAGAAGCTCCATCTCCATATCATTTTACAATATTATTTAAAAATTAAAAATGTTAGTTTTACAATAATTATTATGCTTTACTAAACTGACAACAATCATTTTAAGAGTAGACAAAAACGTTGAGTTGTGACGGTAATTAATATATTAATTAATATTTTATGATTATAATAACAAAATTAATGAATTGAAAATTTTGGAACATACTAAAGTTGCCTCATAATAAAGCAATGACATATTTTTAATTACAGCGAGCACCTCAGTTTCTTAATCTTTTAACTCGTTATCTCAGACATCTCAAATACATAGAGCTCCGTGAAACCGCAAATACATCCTTTTCACGACGTGTAGTCGATGGGAAAATGAAACGGCGCAAACATTTAGCGCGGCTCGCAGGCGGCAGGGACTTGCACAAATTTTTTTCACTTAAGTTGAAAATGAAGCGACGAGCCGACTTAATGAGTTCCCCGGCACCGGATAGAACGAGGTCGTTTCCCAAATAAAACTAGACGTGGGGTAGTGATGGGACCGTGGGGTGGACATCGATATTATGCATATTCGAGAAGTCAATTACTCGAGTCCAATTCCTAAGATTATAGAGCGAATTATTCAGCTGACTAGGTCGAAAATACGAAAAAATATATTCAACAATCGATAGGAAAGAAATATTTGTAAATTTTGTATAAATTCATTTTATTTAATTTTTACAAATAGTTGTAAAAAATATCAGTGTCGAGGTAACTTTTTGCGTTAAAAACATTTTTAGTAATCCCCATTTCTAACTGTCAGTCAAAAACTTCGGGGGAAAAATGTACAAAAAATATTTTTTAAATATTCATTCGATCGCTGAAAATGTCCGTTGCCAATCATCTGTTATTCACTGACGAATTTCGCTGCGCTCCCAACTCCATCGTTTAGCATACGCCATGTCAGCTCGAGGATTAAATTAGGATTCAAATTTACGATCCACCATGAGAATATTCGAAAATAAAAATTCACACGTGTATCATTTTAACATACTAAATGCGTTATTTCAAGGCATTTATTTTTTAAATATGTATTAAATAGTTAAACAATTTTTCATATGAGTAGTATGTTTACCAGCCTACGTAACTTTGATCCTGCTGAAAGCAGAACATCCACCATACACAGAAACGACTTACGTTTTAGGTACTTAACCGTTATAGCCTTTTTATCACTCCCACGCATGTATGTTCACTTAAAAGGGTAACATTACAATCGCATTAGGTCGATTACTAGATAACATTAATCACGGTTATGCCTACCGAGCACATCACTAGCAAAAGGGAACGCGATTTCAAATACAAATTGCTACATTAACGAAATTTCACTTTGACGCTGCATTGGCTCACGACGGGCACTATGAAATTTGATTTCTTTGCTGTTTTATGAAAGTCTTTGAGGTAATGTGAGAAATGTTTTTAGGGCTCCAATGTATAAATACGTCTAGCATTATTATTTAACTTCTATGTTTTAAGTTGCGAGCTTTTTATGTTGCCAGACAATGCTCTTACTATTTTCTTGAAGTGTCTCGTTACATTAGACGTTCTTAAAGTGTTAACTTTGTTACCCTATTTAGAAATACATATTTTGATTTTTGATTTTGATTTAGAATGAATACTAAGTATTATAATTTGTATTTGTGAGCAGGAAATTAACAAAATCCCTTTATAATAATTTTGCCATTAAATTATGTCAATTATAGGTAAGATAAAGAGACTCATAAAGGGTTCCGTAGCCAAATGGCAAAAAACGGAACCCTTATAGATTCGTCATGTCTGTCTGTCTGTCCGTCCGTATGTCACAGCCACTTTTCTCCGAAACTGTAAGAGCTATACTATTGAAATTTGGTAAGTAGATGTAGTATGTAAACCGCATTAAGATTTTGATACAATAATGGAAAAATTATTAAAAATTTTAGGGGTCCCCATACGTACAACTGAATCAAAAAAATTTTTTTTCATCTAACCTATGCGTGTGGGGTATCTATGGATAGGTCTCCAAAAATCATATTGAGGTTTCTAATATCATTTTTTTCTAACCTGAATAGTTTGCGAGAGAGACTCTTCCAAAGTGCTAAAATGTGTGTCGTCCCCCCTCTAACTTCTAAAGTAGGGCATGATAAGTCTAAAAAAAAATATATGATGTACTTTACTATAAAAACTACCAACAAAAATTGGTTTGAACGAAATCTAGCAAGTAGTTGTTTTTTTATACGTCATAAATGGTAAACTTAATTTAACTTTCATTAACTCAACTGAAATATAAATCAAATAAATCAAAAACGTTTTAATTTCATAAAAATAAACCTTATTGCTGCTGCGGAACCCTTCATGGGCGAGTCCAACTCACACTTGGCCGGTTTTTTTATCATTATCATTATTGGAAAGTATTTTTTGTTATGTTATTTTTTAATCCATGCTGAAAATACTAATTTCAATAACACAATCCAGCTCAAATACATATTTCAATAATACAATCCAGCTCTTCTCAATATTTACTAATAGGATTTAACGTATATTAAATCAACCAGCTATAAATAATAAAAAATGTCGAATCGTTTCGCGTTACTGGCCGGCAGGAAGTGACGTCACATATTTCCCTACATTCGGAGCTCTATTTCCGGTGCGACATATTGCATCGAACATCGTCCGAATTCTGGACACATTTGTTTAAAAATATAATTTACAACCGGTAATAAAATATTCAGTTTACATTTCATTTCCTACGTGTTCAATATTATCTATACTATATAATATTATAAAGCGGAAAAGTTTGTTTGTTTGTTTGTTTGAACGCGCTAATCTCAGGAACTACTGGTCCGATTTGAAAAATTCTTTCAGTGTTAGATATCCCATTTATCGAGGGAGGCTATAGGCTATATTTTATCACGCTAAGACTAATAGGAGCGAATAAATTGAGGAAAGTGTGGAAAAAACGGGGGAAATTATTTAAAAGGGCTTATTTGAACGCGCTAATGTCAGGAACTACTGGTCCGATTTGAAAAATTCTTTCAGTGGTATATAGTCTATTTATCGAGGAAGGCTATAGGCTATATTTTATTACGCTAAGACTAATAGGAGCGAAGAAATATAGGAGAATGTGGAAAAAACGGGAACGTCTAGTCTATACTAATATTATAAAGTGGAAGAGTTTGTTTGTTTGTTTGAACGCGCTAATCTCAAGAACTACTGGTCCGATTTAAAAAATTATTTCAGTGTTAGATAGCCCATTTATCGAGGAAGGCTATAGGCTATATATATATTATTAAGCTGAGACCAATTGAAGCGAAGAAACAGAGGAAAATGTGGAAAAAACGGGGAAAATTATATGAAATGGCTTATTGCTTATTATCTTAAGAACTACTGGAGCAATTTTTATGTTATTTGGCACACATGAAGAATAGACCACGTGAAGGGACATAAACTATTTTTTGCGGAAAAATGTACGGTTTCCGTGAAATTCCTAAATTACGCGGGCGAAGCCGCGCGGAACATCTAGTAATGCTATAATTTATTAGTAAGGGCCCGTTTCACAACCGCGTTTTAAGCAACGAATTGTTTATGATGAGGTTTTTCCTGCCAATCAGTATAAAATCAAATGGTTTTTGAAATAAGCCTTTCATTTCTAATATGGTGGTTGTAAAACAGGTCGTGAGCGACCTGTTTTACATTAAAATCATTCGACTTTATTATAACATACATACACCCTACAACAATAATAATATTACATTGTGAGTTAAAACCTTTACAGCAGTTTGGAATTTACATAAGATACCTCTTTAACTAATGTAAGTATGTAATTAGAAATGTATGTTTCGTCACGGCCTCTAACAACTGCGCCGTTCTCTTAGCTCTAGCTAACCGCATCTGCGAATGAAATGCTTTGCAAGCTTCAAGCTCTATTATGTAACGTGATTGTGCTTTTATCAGACACCGGATTCAACAACATTGTAAGTGCTAAGCAACATTGTTAAGTGAAAAGAGCTTTGGTGAATTATCAAAACATAGGTATGATAAAATTGTATGCATCGATGAAGTTACTTTCTTCCAATTAAAATTTGAGCGTATTGATAGATTTTGCGTCTTAATTTTAAATTTTCATATTCCATTGAGAAGAGGGAATACCTCTTTACGCTTAAATAGCGATTAAGTGGACCAGTGTATCCCATTTTGTTAAAATTTTAAATCCTAACCAAAAGGTAAAATTAAATAAAGATTAAAATTTAAAACTACAACTTATTTATAAATATTGTTATGTCTAACCTCACTGAACTAAATTTGTACGCTAGGCAGTTCTATCTAGTATTTATTGTAAGTGGCAAATACACTAAACATTGGTGTATCTCGGGCACTCGTGAATATTGAATGTTGACAGCGGTGACCGGCGACCTGTCCCGGCCGTGACCAGGCTACCGATGCAACCACCAACAAGACCAAGTAGAATATTAAACTTTAAATATGCATGCCCACATTAAATCCAAATTTGAATATTTTCAGAACAAATTTTATACAAAACTAGCGAAACCACAGACATAGATCCAGATAGATAGACGAGCATTGCTCGTCGTTTGGAAACGCTATATGGCACACGAAGTACTTACACATGCGGTATCTATCTTGATCTATGTCTGTGAGCGAAACCGACTGACGTTGAACTCTAATCTAAGCCATCTATCTGATCTAAGCCATCAGTTCAGTTGTTTATTATTTACACTTTATTGCACACAAAAACAATTAAAAAGTAACATATTAGAAGAAAGACGACACAACAGGTACTGCTTATCTCTAAAAGAATTTTTTTCCAGCAGTCCTAAGTAGAGAAATTTGAACAGAAACATCAGATAATTAATATTGATGAAAAATTTAAATTACTACATTAAAATAAGATAAGATAGAATTTAAATTACTACATTTAGAAGGAGTACAGGTACAAACACAGGTACAGTATAGAATTATGTATAAAAATATATTTTATCAACGTCGAGTTGATAGCTACCATCGGTTCTGGAACTAGCCCGGTAAGAAGAACCGGCGAACCCCGTTGTCTATATGGAACCACCAACGCCGTGACTTACTCAATGCTTACAACAGACTCCTAATGATTTACAATGATCTACACTACCGCTAGATCCTGGTTCATAGGATACAGCGGTAGGTAATGCAGGGGTCGAAATGTCCGTTTAAAAAAATATATGACAGTGTACATTAAATCCAGGTAGTCCCTAAAATTAGCAGGTCGATGTCTGTCAGTACGAATACCGACGTAATGCACATTAAAATAACATTCATATCAGCGCGCCTTGTACAGTGGCGGTTACGACGCTCGCCGCGTCCTTGATAGGGCGAAATAGGAAAATTATACGTTTCACTTAGATAAAGACCAAAATGCAAAATGTAACCACATATTATTCTTTTTTAAGCTATGAGCTTTTCGTAGATATGATTTTTGAAAGTAAAATTATCATAAGCTTCATGAAAAATAAGAAAAATATCACAAAATATTCGAATTTAGCCTCCTCTTCGGAGTTATTTTTGATCGAGTGAAGTTTTTAGTATTATATTTCGAACCACAAATTGCCAAAGTACATTAAGTAAACAACAATGTGTATTTTTTTGGCTTTTAAAAGTCACTTTTTGTTTGTTTATTATTGATTCAAAGTCATGCAAATTAGGGACTACCTGGCCTTACACAAAAGTTGCTTCCTGTAGCTCCGTTCCCATCTATGTTCCTATTGCCCTTTTCCCGGTCTTAAAGATTTTATTCAAATCGGTTCAACAAGCCAGAAGGTAACAGACATACATAATTTCGTATTTATTATTTTAATCATATATGATAAACGGAGGATGGTAATGAAGACGGTAATCCTATAATGAGTGCCTCAATTAACAGACGTTCGACGTAAATTTTAAACAAACACGCTACGTCATGTAGAAATCATACATTACAGGATTATAATTACATAATCGTATTATATTCATAATGTTGTTTGTCGAAAATGATTACAATGCACGAATAATTATTGTATAAATAAAATAATACACATCTTACAAAATAACATGTTTTGTTAAAGGAAAAAAAAAAGTCATTACTTAATTATTCAATTCTACTATTCTTTTTTTAATAATATTTTACCATACTGCATAAAAATCAAATGAGGTGAAGCGCCTGCTACCCTATATAGGTTAGGAAACCTGTAGTTAGGGCTAGCAGTCTCTTTTCCCCTGAATACAGAAGTAACAGAACACACAATTTTTTAACAATACTAGACGTTCCGCGTGGCTTCGCCCGCGTAAATTAGATATTTCACAAACAAATCAGTCTACAAAAAATAGCCTATGATCCTTCACGTGGTCTACTTCTTATCTGACCCAAATGACAGAAAAATTGCTCTAGTAGTTCGTGAGATAAGCCCTTTCAAATAATTTCCCCCCGTTTTTTCCACATTTTCTTCTATTTCTTCGCTCCTATTAGTCTTAGCGTGTTAAAATATAGCCTATAGCCTTCCTCGATAAATGGACTATCTAACACTGAAAGAATTTTTCAAATCGGACCAGTAGTTCCTGAGATTAGCACGTTCAAACAAACAAACAAACTAACAAACTCTTCCGCTTTATAATATTAGTATAGATTTGCATTCTCCTAAATACAGAACCTTTGCGACCCTCAGTGGGTTAAAAAACACTGGTGTATGATAAAGTATAATCTTGTCAGTCGAGTTGCCAGTACTTCGTAGAGGCCGCTACGGCGTAGCACGGAATTATTTTGCTGGCGTCAACTGCCGGCGCCGATGTGTATACTATCGCCCATAGATTCAGAGTAATGCTTGAATATAAATAAAATAAAAATTAATAATTTTACTTACTATCGGCAAAGTTGTGGCTCAACCAATACAAGGAAAAGAATTTGATTTCTTCATAATAATATGTTGTTTGTTTGCGGAGATTTGGTAATTTCTTACTTGGTGTTTTTATATTTCGAGTCGTACTGTTTGTAAGAGCAAATTTTTCAAACTGGTGAGCATGAGATGTGTCAATTTTTTTAATACTATAACGTATAAAAGTTACATTATCAATATACATAACAAAGGAATGTGATAATGCTTTAGGGCGTGTATTGTCCATTAACAGAGTTCACGCTAAAATAGCAATGTTTTGTTGTGATTTGTAGGGGCAAGCGCGCTAGCGTCTTGCGTTTGCCCCTACAAAAGTTACTCTTTCAGCGCTGCTACTTTCGCAGTGAGGTCTATACAGAGGACTCATGCACACCCTAAAGTATTATATCAGTATGTTTTATTACACCTTGTATATTACTGTAACAGTTACATTAACCTTTACAAACCATTTAAAGTTATCGACCAGTTAGGTTTATAACCATTTTAATACAACTTTACTTTAACTAAGTTGCAAACTTAAACTACGAGCAATCAGTTTAATCTAGCACTTAGTTTTCTGGACTTGGGAACTGTATTAGGCATATTAAATTGTGCATAAGTCTTGAGTGTACTTCAGTATAGTTTTATAATTATTATTGCGCAGTAATGGCCATTTAATGAAAGCCTACTTTATGACTTGAGAATTTTTCATACAAATGGGTTTATACGATTATTGTTTTATTTCCTTATATGCAAAGAAAATTTTAATTAAGAGTAGGTTTAGGTTTACAGAACAAATAATGAACATTTATTCGTTCCTTTGCATTTTTTAAATTGTTTATTAAAACTTTTGGAACCAATAACAATAATTATATTCGTTTAAAACGTTTTAAGTTTTAACCTTTTTTATGCGGACTGGCCGATAAATGCAAAGAAAGCTGTGGGACATCAGTATTTCTGGACCAATACGACCTGCACACCTTTAAAAAGAAGCGTATTCCCTCTTAAAAGACCGGCAAGGCACCTGCAACTCTTCTGATGTTGCGAGTGTCCATGGGCGACGGTAATTGCTTTCCATCAGGTAACCTGTTTGCTCGTTTGTATTTTTTTGCCCTCATTTTAATAAACAAAAATATATTTATATTTTGCACTCGTTACACTTAATTAGCCGACTTCAAAAACCGGCCAAGTGCGTGTCGGGCCACGCGCAATATGGGGTTCCATAGTACCGCTAGTTTTTAAAAAAATTTGTATGGTCAATGAATGTACATTTATAACGTGTTTTACACTACTAACAACATCATCTCAGTTACTTTCAAAGGAATTAGAACGAAAAGTTCCTTTATACTTCGCCGAATACATTTTTTTTAGTTAATCGACTATTACTCAATAACTTATGAAGTCTTCTTAGCCGTGATAGTTTTCCTTTTAAATTTAGCATATTTCCTACTCCCGTAAATTTTATTCACATTTCCAGAAGCAACCGTTTAGCTGGTAGAAGGGGGGACACTGGACTCTACCGATTTTTTCCACTTTCAAAGTTAATATTTCACAAACGGATCCCTAAATCGGAAAACGATCTACGAATACTCATAATATTTTTAAAAAACCTATCCAACGTCACTCCACACGATGGGGTTGACGCAAAAAAAAAATTAATCCTCGTTTGATGCGTAGGGCCTTCCCTACGCATCAAACGGGGATGAATTTTTTTTTTCGTTACGGAACCCTAAAAAATATTTTTTTATGGTACCTTTACCATAAAAAAATATTTTTTAGGGTTCCGTACCCAAAGGGTAAAAACAGGACCCTATTACTGAGACTTCGATGTCTGTCCGTCTGTCTGTCTGTCTCCAGGCTGTAACTCAAGAACCCCTATAGATAGACTTCTGAAATTTTCACAGATTATGTATTTTTGGTGCCGCTATAACAACAAATACTAAAAACAAAATAAAGTTAATATTTAAGGGAGGCTCCCATACAACAAACGTTATTTTTTTGGTCTTTTTGGCTCGTAATCCATAATGGCAACATATAGACACTTGAAATTTTCACAAAATACTCAATTATATGTAATAATAATAATAATAATATTTATGGACGCTTCACACCACGTCAGTCTGGCCCCGTGCTAAGTACCTGAAGGACTTGTGTTACAGGTACCAGACAACGGAAATATATTTAATACTTTTATACTATACATATATTTAAGATTTTTATTATATTATACACATATTTAATACACATCCAGACCCGGGAACATTGAAAACTTTTTGTTCCGTCGGCGGGATTCGAACCCGCGACCCCCGGCTTGAGCTGCCACACACTCAACCAATTGAGCCACAGAGGTCGTCAATATGTGTACTTTAATATTAAATAATAAAATTAAAATTAAATAATTAAAGGGGGCTCCCATACAAAAAACACAAATTTTTCCTTATTTTCGCTCTATAACGGTACGGAACCCTTCGAGTCCGACTCGCACTTGGCCGATTATTTAAGATTTCATGTACCATTTTATCGGCATCATTAATATGTGCATTCATGCCAAATTACAGCATTGTACTTAGGTCCTATAGTCTCTGAGCAAAACCGCGGACAGACAGACAGACGGACAGACAGACGGACAGACGGACAGACAGACCGAAACTATAAGGAATCCTTGTTGACTACGGAACCCTAAAAAAGGAGGTTATCAATTCGAACCGTGTGTATATAATATTGCCAGAACTGCCCAGTTTTCTTATATCAGCGCGTCAGTTTCGTATAGTCTATATCAGCGTCTGAGCAAATGTGCCAAATTTCAAAAGTGTATGTACCTATCTCCGGAACCACAAGTCCGATTTAAGTAATTCTTATTGAACTAGGTATTGTTCAACTTAGGGAATGCTGCAAGTTTAATCAAAATCGGTTTAGTGGTTTTTGAGATAGTGAATTTTAATTCTCAATTAATAAATGTTTATTTATTTATTTAATTACGAACAAACTTGAAGTCGGTTTTATATTTTTAAAATACTATTATTTAGTCCCATCCGCTAGCGCTTCGCTACTAATAGGAGCCTCTCAAATGCAAACTACACCACATTAACTTCTCATAAGGCTTCCTGGGAACATTTCCTGAAAACTGTGACTTATGACCGCAAATCTTTGCAAAAACTACGAGACATTACGAACTTTGTACACCGAAAATGTTTTAAACGTGTTAACTGTTAAATTTTGTTTTGTGAATATTTTTATTCAGCATTACATTTTATGCGACAGCAGGAGAAGGAGGGTTATGTTTACGAGTGTTGTAGTTATGTATATGGAGAGTACATAAAACTGTAACACTTGAAACATAAAAGGCGAGTAACTGTGGTGAGTTCTTAACTTAAATAATTTTATAATTTTAATATTTGTCATATTTGAGCCTGAAAGGTATTTATAAGAAGTGCCTTAGTAAGTGATATTGGGTACATAAAATCCTTTTTGGTGTCCTTTTGCGTTAATGATGCCTTCAGTTAAATATTATTAAAAGTTTAAATTCTTTTTTTTATAAAATAAATGGTAGGTCAATGAAGTTATTATCGTGAGCCAATATTTAAGCGAAAGTCATCAGTGACGTAATGAAAAACCAATAATATGTTGTTAACGATGAAAATTTACACGTTATGAGAAATTCAAATAACCATAGTATAATAACTTCATTTTAATTTCACCTGTAATTAGTTTTTCATTTCATCGCTCAATTCTTGTTGATTGTTGAAATATAGATGGGAATATCAAACAACTTTTGTTCTGTGTTAGCTGATCAAAAGTAACAAGAAATAAAAGACTGTTTAAAACAGTAGAAATATAAGTTAAAAAGATGTTTTATGTCAATCCGGAGAAAAACACGTACGTGCAACAGTAGAGAGAATAACTGCATAGTTATAAAACTGCAATTTATTCTCACATGTTTGGTTTATTTCAATCGAGTTTTCAACAAATTTTTTGTCTTGCATGACTCGACTTTCAGTTCTAAATAAAACCACAATTCCGTGTCGACTCCGACTTGTTAAGGATTAACTTTATAACAAAAGGGAATAAAATAGTGGTTTAAAAAGGATGTTTATCATATTATTATCATTAATATATTTATATCGTGTAGGGTAGAATCAATTATATCCGTACCCAGTATTACCGTACAGTGTACGGCTGGGCCCCGGGGCTACGTTTGATGCTGCATGCTACCTAATTATACACGGAAATCTTCATGTTTGCTGGAAGCGATTTTCATAATACTATTTAAATATTTTACGCACCAATTTTGATACAAAAAAGTTTAAAAGTAGACAGTTATATTTGTTTTATGTTTTTTTTTTGTATTCAAAATTCGGTTTTGTAACATAATATTTGTATATAGTTTCTATATTAATTTTAAAATAAATTTTCTTTATGTAATCGCGAAATAAATATCGTTACTGCAAAGCACTTAAAAATATACTGTTTCATTTCGAGCAGTTCAATTTAATGACGATAACTTTTCTTTTCGAGAGTCGTAATAAAATCAAAATTAGTGAAGGAGCAAAGCAAAAAGAAAACTCAGCGGTCGCCAAGAAGTCTGTGATCGCACTCTGACTTCAAAAGTCAAGCGTCACTCCATGCTTGCTCCATTTATTTGTAGCTTATTTTTTTTTTATAACTTGTACCGCATTGAGAGGGAATAAAATATATTGAACTATTAACCGACTTTCTAAAAGCCTTTATAGTATTCTAAAGAACATTACTTGTGTAGTTATTTTTAACGACACAAAGTGTACTAAAGATTACATTGTATGATTTGGCCATTTTTGCGCTCAAATTTTATGAAAATGACACACTGTTGTGGAACATTCTTATCAGGACGACCGAGCAATGAACATAAAGTGAAGGCCCTTTACATTATGCCGTGGGTGATTATGCTCGATCATTGGTGAGTATCGCCTATTATTATTGGTCACCATGGGCCAATTGAAAACGGCTTATGATAAAGTCATCTTTTCCAGTAAATCTACATCTGTGCTACGAAAATAACCTAAAGCGGGTAGCTAAATATTAGCAATGTGGTATATTATAACATTATTTTCATATAAGCCGCAGAGCCTCGTGCATGTGACACGCCAAAGAAAAATTACACAAATTTTTACATGACTTAACAGTACGTAGAACCACTGAAAAATCTGCATTCATTTATTTAATTAGACTGTATTTAGTCTGACATAAATGTAGCTTATAGCATGCTATTATGTTGCAGTAGAAATGGTAAGGCCACAATTAGTTTATTTGATGAAATTCATTCGCCTTAAATAGACCATGCATGCTTGAGGTAGGTTATAATGATTTATGATAAAATCTGGCATCGATTTTTATGCTAATTTAGTATAATTATTATTGTTTCAGCTTAACTCTGTCATAATAATTTTTTCCACAGTAACAAGTAGAATATGATCATAATACTTTGTAATATAACAATGGTAAACTATAAATGTACTTATAGTTCGAATTATTTCACTTATTGAGATCAACCTTGCATGAAGCACTAACCTAGCGAAGAATTTTCAGAAACTCAACGCTCAAGCGGTAAATCAAAACAACGCAAGCATCGCTACAGGCCTAACTTATTTTAAGTTGCATATTTTTTATCGATTGTTAAATTATATGATAAGCACAAGGTGTGCAGATGGCGGATTGCAGCTGTTGGTTCCGGCTGGCGGCTGCGTACGTGATATGTAGGAGGTCGCGGATTCGAATCAAGGGCAGATATTTGCATGCTTAAGTGAAACGAAATAATATTTATATCGATAACAAAATAATCAATTTTTACTAAGGTCATTTTTAATTAAAATATCTAAGCGATTTTGATGTAGGGGCAATTCGAGTTTGATCGCTCATGTACATCGATTGTGTATGCCATGACGCCCTCTCTAGCATGGTACAAACTGGATTATCCATAATAGTCCAACGTCGAGGGTCCTTTTCGTCGCATCCTTAATAACATAAACGTCTCCAAAAGTATAAGGGTTGTGCAATTAGAAAAGTATATAACATTCAGAATACAAAAGGTAAACAATTGAATGTGGTGCGAGTTTGAAATTGGTGCACCTCACGTCGGGCGCGCGGCGATCCCGGATTATTGTTCCTGTCAGCTAGTCCCTCTAGTTCAGCTCATCTCATCCGGCCGGTTATCCACCCAGCCGGTTATTTCAGGCCGGTTATGTCACCCAGATGGATATCCCACTCGGCCGACTGACAAGGTTGCCATTTCTAAATTTCAGTGAGGCAAGGCATTTTCAAAGCTCAAAGTAAGGGTTTTGAGAAATGCAAAACTTCCAGATATGGTTATACACTACCTAGTTTTTGCGTGTCACAGACTCACATTTGGATAATTTACAAAATTATTAATGGTATAGCATAAATTATGCTTAACAAAACCTAACCGCTACTTAAATAATGCTTTTAAAAAACGCAACGTTCCAACTTCAAGAACATAATACGGGAATAGTTTGAAAGTGGAAAAACTTGGAGCTCACCTCCGAACTGAACTGAGTAATGTCGCTTTGTGTTTTTTGTCCGATTCTCAAAGGAATTAACTTAGACGCTTTGCCGATCGGGTACTCACTAAGTCACAAACACACCTACAAACTTTGCACACAAATAAAATCAAATGCCCCGAGGTACGAGACCTTTTCACTGCAAATACGGATTGTTCCAACTTTAAAAAAGATGTTCCTCTCATTTTAAAAGTAGTAAGTTTTAAAATGAGACTTTTTATTTTCTCTCAAACTTTGTTCTATTTTTAAGTTTTTGAAACGATTGTATTTACTCTTTGAATAAAAATTGTGTTTTAATTTCGATGATACAATCGCCTCTAGTATACGTTACATAACAATAAATATATTACAACCTGGAGTGGAAAAATTAAAGCTATCAAATTATGGTAATGCGAACATCATCCAAACCGCCATTAACCTGAGTGAGCGCTGAGCTGGCTTTAGTTTCATGTTTATTAGCAGGCAATATTATAATTAGTCATCGCATTACTATTCATATCGATATTATATTATTTAAATTGAGTTTTTTTTTATATTATTTACTCTGTTTACGTACGTTAAAAACTTACTAAATGTAATTCATAGTAGTAGAAAACCGTATACAATAATAAAATAGTGTCGCAACTTCAAATTCCTAGTGGAAACATTCAAAATGGGAGCACAACTTAGAATTATTTGTCAAAGAGGATTTTCTCTTTCGTCGACGCCTCACAGCAACACTAATGAAAAGAAATACGGTGTCTTCCTTTCCAGATACTTAAAAACGAATCTAGCGTCCAAATAAAATGAATAAACTGAGACGTATTCAGGAGACTTCTTAGTCACGGGGCGAAATGTAAAATTCTTGACTCAGTTTCTCTACCTGTATTTGAATATTTAATATTTTAATTCTATGTCCTCTTTCATTTTATATTTTGGGTTTGTTTGTACAATGATTAAATCTGGTTAAGTTGTTTTCATACGTTGATTATACTATTTCTGTATTTGAATTAACTTTAACATAATTTTATGTTTAATTTTGTTATTCAAGCTTATGGCTTGTAGATTATTATTATTTCAAATATTTGTAACTGGCTTACAACAAAAATCATAAAATTATCGACATGTTTTAAAAAACTTGAGAGATGTCAAGAGACACCCGGATGGAACAAAGTTATTTCTTATGTAAAAAAAAAAAAACAAAAAAAATAGAGGGAGAGAGACAGAGAGAGAAACACGCGCTACCGCACGGCTTACAACTATAGCAAAAACACAGACATAGATCAAGATAGATACCGTGAAGTACATACACATGCGGTATCTATCTTGATTTATATATTGTCTGTGGCAAAAAGTGTCGTTACAACTTTTTGGTCTCAATTCTTTCCGTCTAGCCCCCTTTCGCAACGCGCGATAAGGAACTTCGTTCCAATAATCCGTGGGACTTCACAAAACAAAATTGATAAAAATTTGTGTTTGTATCATTGTATAAACAAGTAGATTCGCAAATCTTCTTATCAAGGGGGTGACAGACGTGCGACTTGCGAGTAAGTACGCGGACTTATGGCTCGACGATCTTAATCGCCTGTGTGTCAGCAAAGAGCCGCGAGCCGCGAGCCGCGAGCCTGGGGGTATGGTAATCCAGTGTGAGCGATTCTCGTGTGTCACCGACGCGAGCCGAGTAAGTTCGCGAACTTACAACCCGCCTGCTTTAAGTTCGTACTTCTATCAAGCTTTTTACAGAAACATTAATTACGAAGCATAAAAAAATAATCACCCACTCGGTAATGATATAAAGTCAAATCAAATTGGCTCATAAACTCCTAAGCGACGGTAGATTGGACACTTTGCTTGAAGAGGGCTTTCTCTTAAATTACGCTCCAAATCGGATGAGATGTCCCGACCTCCCGAGAGTTTGATTTTGTCATTTTCTTCTAATCAAGCTGGCTTTTGTTTTTTCAGGAAAAAACTAAGCTACCTACGTAATATCCAACATACTGTTTTTATGAAATTAAATAGTTTTTTATTAAAATTTATATTATTGTGGTTACTCAAATTCAAAGTTAGTTATAAATGGTTGTACTATTAAATAAATTGATTCATAGCCGCATGGCGGACCCATAATTTGGAAGGATTTTGTTAAGCCCAACCTATAGAGACATAGAAAACGTCTGCGTTTATTGTATCAAATACTGTAGGTATTAGGCCCTCTGCTTATGAAGCAAATCATAAGCAGAGTAGACATTATCAACTCTCTCTGACGATATAACTGCGCTTTTACTACTCCAAATAATATATAGAATAGTAAACAAACATTTGCATTATCTAAGTAATATGATAGCTCTAGTCGCGCCTTCAGCTATAAAATCGATATAAGGTGCTAGGAACTATCGATTCTAAGGTTTATGGTTCTAACGCGTCTAACTCGTGATCGCAGTTGGGAACTGTCGGCGCGCGCCGTAATTAAATCTAAGTCGCTGTTAAGTGCCAAATGCCAATATAAACTCATTTCATACGAAACTTTCCAGCGAATAATTTAACGTTGAGTCGACGTAAGATGGGATCAAGATATCACTACCTACCCGATTAAAGTTTAGACTTGATAAGATGACTTTTTTATGAGACGAATACCAGCCAAGTCTACATATATTTTGATCGCGATATACCTAAATATTTACACAGTGCATAAGCTACACTGTGTTGCTGTCTCTGAAGCGACGCTTAGGTCATATCATTGATAGCAACATTGTATTTATATATGTGTTGAGTAAATATTTTTATAATAATAATATATACGTACAACTTTAGTATTAAACCTGTACGGTCGAATAAAGTTGTAACTTGTAACGTATTACCACAAAGTTGCCAGCAGTTAGCGCCGGCGGCACGGCGTGGCGCGGCGTCGGTATTCGCAAGTTGGCAACACTGCTAACTATCGGATGCCATTGTTTTCCAGCTCCGTGTAATTTCCCGATAATGTGTCTCATACTTGCATGTGCTGCAGGAAATTATCGGTATCTTTGCTGTATTGCCGATACTGCAGATACAGAGCGAGATGGAGAATAAGTCGAGACTTGCGCGTTATTTTCTACTTCTCCTTTTTATTTTAAGACCGGGCTGCCAAAAATGTCAAAGCACGCTAGCCCCGCCTACACACCCCGCTATCCTCCAATCGTGATATTTATTACAATGATTCCATGAATCGTGCTCGCATGAATTGTACTTTGCGCTGCAGCTAATAGTGAACAATATCGCGTAACAACGGTTCCCGCATTATAGCACGAAAGTAAAGGTCGTAAGGCCGAAAAATGTTTTTGATGATTACTTAAAAATTAAATACAATACTAATATTTCCTTTAGCCATTATTTTATAAAGTGTGTGATTGGAGTAGTGCAAGTTATTTAATGATAGTAACTCAATAAGTGTAATAGATATTTGTTAAAAGCCCAGAAATATTCATAATTTCGAAAAATATAACAGCAATCCAGTCAAAATAAGTGAATCGTTTTTTCCGTTAGGCTAATATCAGATAAATATACAATGATTAAATAAATCTCAATTTCATTTAAGTCAATCGTCTTCCGGATCGTAATACTTATTAGAAAACACAGCAAAATTTGGCAGCCCGCTCTTAAAACTGAAACTTTGTAGGTAGAGCTTCCACTATTCTGCCTCATTCTTCATTAGCAACTCTACCTGCCTTTTTAGGGTTCCGTACCCAAAGGGTAAAAACGGGACCCTATTACTAAGACTTCGTTGTCTGTCCGTCTGTCTGTCTGTATGTCTCCAGGTTGTATCTCAAGAACCGCTATTACTAGACTTTTGAAATTTTCACAAACTGTGTATATCCGTTGCCGCTATAACAACAAATACTAAAAACAAAATAAAATTGATATTTAAGGGGGGCTCCCATATTACAAACGTGATTTTTTTGGCTTTTTTTGTTCGATATAATGTATACTATATAATGTAGACTACTAATTACAAAACATAATAACTTTTAAACAGCACAAAATATTAAATAATTGTTGAGCTTTTAATGCTTCAAATAATATTGGCAAAAGGTAAGCACTTGAAATTATCACAAAGGCCTTAATTATATGTGTACTTAATTAATAATAATAACATAAAAAATTAAGGGGGGCCCATACAAAAAAGTAAAAACACAATTTTTGGCCTATTTTTGCTCCATATGGGTACGGAACCCTTCGTGCGCGAGTCCGACTCGCTCTTGGTCTATTATTTTGAAGCTTTAGCTATTATAGGCTTCATTTACAAATAATTTATTTCCAGTATTCCGTATTAACTTATATTATAATATTATAACATTTGTTTAAGGCCATCCCCCGAGCAAACGACCTTAACCATACATTTGACGCGTTGCCGAGATCGCACAAAAATCCTATTTTTTTTTACTTATCTTAGTTCAAAATTGATCTAAAAAAATTAAAACGGGGAATATGTAGTTAATGAAATTGTCTATCTATTGTCGTGTGTTTCAAATAAACGTAATTTGTAAATACTAGGGAGATGCTGAAATATGCTTCAATTTTAATAAATCGGTATTATTTTGGAAGCTAATATCATGAGTATAATAAACAAAAATAGAAAATTTAAAACGGGGAAAGGAATGTTGATATACTGAAGATTATTGCTGTATTTTTATTATAACTTTGTAGCTTTCAAATTATCAGTTTATAAGGCTCTAAATACGGTAAAATACGGCATCTCCGTAGGGGAAGGCCCTTAATGTAGACTACTAATTACAAAACATAATAACTTTTAACAACACAAAATTTCAGAGTAAATAATTGTTGAGCTTTTAATGCTTCAAATAATATTGGTATTTAATTAAATGTTTTGTCTGTTTGTTATGTAATTTTAATTGGTCATTTGTTAACGTTTGTACAAGTTTGGAATATTAAACGACATTTTATTGGTTAATCATCAATCATTATTTGTTCAAAAACAACAAACAAACTGTTTGTTCTGTGATCTGTCTGTCCTACTGTTTGTATTCGCCGTTCGATTGCTTTTGTTTAGCAAACGTGCACTGTTTAATGATTTTTACGATGAAAAATATTTTCATCACGAAACAAATTTATTTGGCTTACATTTTTGTATATTCAACTGTAAGCCGAAGCATATAAGTACCATGTCGAACAACTATGAAAGATAAAAACACCGAATTATCTTTTCTGAAATACTGGTTGTAAGGGTTTCGAAGTAGTAACGTCATGATTTACAGGATCTTCCTGCAAATCATATTAACTTTGGAACAATGTGCAAGCATTTTTCATATAGCTCCTAGACTAAAAAGGTCAATGACCGCTGGGGACACCTTATTTCATTTTGACAATAGTAAATAAGTTTCAATTTTGAATAGCTTACCTTAGAAGAGGCATCACTGCCTCATGTACGCTACGTTTCAGTAAGAACAGACCCAAACTCAAGAAATTAGCTCCTTTATTAAAACAAACGATAAAGCTCTCACGACAGCCATAAAGAATAAGATATGAAAAGAATATGGCGGATATAAATCACGAAGCTCATAATCAAAAATATCATCCCAGTAATTTTCAATTAGCATTAATTAAACCCCCACTTCAACCCCGTTACTGTCTCATCGGAACACTCCAATAAATAAACGTCACGGGAACAAAATGGGGGTTCGTTTTGATTTAATTTTTAATCTGTCCTTTAGAGCCTGCCCATTAGGGCGAGAGATATTTCCATGGAATCTCAAATGGTGCGTCATCAAATGGAGAGTAATGATTGTTTTCGTTCTGAATGGCCGACGATGTCCGTAATGTAATTAAAAATGCGTAACACCGGATTTTTATAATATTTTGGAAATTAATTAGTAATTTTTACATGGTAAAGCATTTAGCAAAATCCTCCGGGACCAATTCTAATATTTTCATGAAAAATCAAAACGTATAATGGGTTCCACATGTGTTTAATCATTTTATTAGGGTTCCGTACCCAAAGGATAAAAACGGGACCTTATTACTAAGACTTCGTTGTCTGTCCGTCTGTCCGTTTGTCCGTCCGTCTGTCTGTCTGTCTGTCTCCAGGCTGTAACTCAAAAACGGTAATATCTAGAGAGTTGAAATTTTCACAGATTATGTATATCTGTTGCCGATATAACAACAAATACTAAAAATAAAATAAAATAAATATTTAAGGAGGGCTCCCATACAAATAACGTGATTTTTTTGGCCTTTTTTGCTCTATATCAATAATGGCAACAGGTAAGTACTTGAATTTTTCTCAAAGTACTTAGTTATATGTGTAATTTAATATTTAATAATAATATTAAAATAAAATAAAAAATTAAGGGGGTCTCTCATACAAAAAACACAATTTTTGGCCTAATTTTGCTCTATAATGGTACGGAACCCTTCGTGCGCGAGTCCTACTCGTACTTGGCCGATTTTTGTAATTATCATTGTAATTCATTTAATCTAATAATACCATAATCATAACAAAATAACCAACAGTTAGAAGTACTTCAGTAGTGATAGTGAGGGCTCGGATCAATATGAAACATCTAAATCTCTTTTAATGGAGATTCATTTCCGTCGATGTCAAACTTTGCCATACTAATTATGATTAATGGCGAATTATATTATCGGGAATTAATTTTAACATCTTAATTTATGTGCTGCGGCTTGCGGTGGTGTAGTTTAGTCAATATTTGGTGTAACTTGCTCGATAAACACTACAGGCATTGTCCTGTCACTTTAACTTTACTAAATTGACGTTTAACGCCCGATCCCAATATACGATCCCAATCCGTTTTTACCTATCCAAGATCGATATTTCAATCCATATTTGTGTTTGAGTGTGCCAATAATGTATCCACAGATTGAAATTACAATCTGTGGTTGCAAGCCATCCATGGGAGGTTCGATCTAAGATTCCGGATAGCCCTCCGTGTGAAAATGACAGTTCGAGTGTATTAATAACCTATCTCACAGTTTTGACGTTTCTTTCAATCGGTGTTTTGATCCAAATCCGCAATCTTAAGAATTTCTCGGTTTTGCTGTTTGGATAATTAATTGCTGTAAAATATGGATTTGTCTATACTCTCAAGCAGTGATAGTAGTGATTTTGAGGATCTTATACTGATTTCGAGTGATGAAGAAGATGCCCCGAGACGCTTTTCACGTAGGATGAGAAGAATGAACTATATGCAGAGTCTTTTATTGCGCATGTCCAAAACATGTCATGTCATGGCAACGCCACGAACAAAGTTGTTTATATACTTAGTTACCGTCAAGTTTATTGTTTGACTTTTGATTTGGCAATTGACGGATGGCTTTAAAATATTCCGTTCCGTTCCATCCATTTATTGCATCGAGATTTAAAAAAATATTATAAAACAGACACAATTTGTATCTTTGTTAATTAATAAAGTATTATATTAATTTAACATATATTTTGTAAACTATTGAATTTTATTTTGCTTGTCGATATGATTTATATTTCCATTAAAATATACACGAGAAACATGGCAATTGCGCGAAACTGAACGTGCGGGAGGAAAAAGATCGCGGGCTATCCGACCACAAAAAAGATTGCGGATTACAACTTTTATTATTGAAATGGAGATTGGAGATCGATCTAAGGATTGGGATCGATCCGAGATTCATTTCTGATCTGTGGATTAGGATCGAATATTGGGTTCGGCTGTTAATCACTACAATGTTTTGGTCTGGTTTTGAGTCACAGTGTTATTTAATATTTTACTTCAATTTACATTGGTGTTTATAATCACAAATTACAGCTGGTTATGCCTACTAGAAGAAATGAAAAAAAATAAGGCAGTTATCTTAAAATTAGAAACCTCAATATGATTCTTGAAGACCTATCCATAGATACCCCACACGCATAGGTTAGATGAAAAAATTTTTTTTTTGATTTAGCTGTACCCCAAACCCCCTGGGGACCCCTAAAATTTTTAATAATTTTTCCATTATTGTATCAAAATCATAATGCGGTTCACAGACTACATCTGCTTACTAAATTTCAATAGTATAGCTCTTATAGTTTCGGAGAAAAGTGGCTGTGACATACGGACAGACAGACAGACAGACATATGTAACTAGATTTATTGATGTTTTAATGATGCCTGACATCTGTCTCTGGATGCAAAACTAGAACTAATCTCGCACCTGGGAGAGTCACACATGTCGATTATCTCAAGCCAGACAGGAACTAAAGGATTTACTAAAGAACAGGATAACAGGCCTCAATTTTTTCTCTGTGTATTTTGGATATCTGACATATTTTCCCTGGCAATTCCTCTCCTGGCGTGCTACCGCCGCCTACACTCTATCATCATCAATCAAATCTCTTATTGTTCGCGTCCATTGTTCTTATTTTGTGTGTGTATTCGCTGAAAACTCCGCGGATAGTGGTAGAATCTACCTATCCTTAAAACAAACTACACATTGCAGTTTTATTATGCATTTTAAGTAATATATCTTTTTATTAAAAGCTTTTATTTAACTTGCTCTGTATGTATGTATGTAATATGTTCGGGTGAAATTTTGGAACACAATTTTTAAGTAGATATATTTAGCCGATTGAGCTGAAATTTTGCATATTATACACGTTTAGTTTGGATAACAATGCACGATATGGTATGTGACATCACTCTAAATCCAATATGGCCGACCATCCAAGATGGCGAAATAGTTATTTTCTATGCAGTCCTACAATATGGATTTTAAATGAAAGGGCTTTTTGAGAGTAACTCGAAAACGAATGTAATGTCATTCTAGATCCAATATGGCGGCTCATCAAGAATAGGGGAATATTTATTTTTAATGCACTTCTGCAATATTTTTTTTTTTTTATGAGATAAGGGGGCAAACGAGCAAACGGGTCACCTGATGGAAAGCAACTTCCGTCGCCCATGGACACTCGCAGCATCAGAAGAGCTGCAAGTGCGTTGTCGGCCTTTTAAGAGGGAATAGGGTAATAGGGGAGGGTAGGGATGGGAAGGGAAGGGAATAGGGGAGGGTAGGGAAGGGAATAGGGTAGGGGATTGGGCCTCCGGTAAACTCACTCACTCGGCGAAACACAGCGCAAGCGCTGTTTCACGCCGGTTTTCTGTGAGAACGTGGTATTTCTCCGGTCGAGCCGGCCCATTCGTGCCGAAGCATGGCTCTCCCACGTAAAAATATGGGTATCAAATGAAAGGGCTTATTGAGAGTACCTCGGAAACGAATTTAATGTCATTCTACATCCAATATGGTGGCTCATCCAAGATAGGGGAATAGTTGTTTTTAAAGCACTTATGCAATATAGGTATCAAATAAAAGGGCTCATTGAGAGTAAATTGAAAAGTAATAGGGTCAAGTCGTGTCGTGTCGTGTCCAGCCGTCAAGTCACGTGACGTGACGTGACGGACGTTACGTGACGTGTCGTGACGTGACGTGACGTGTCGTGTCATGTCATGTCATGTCATGTGACATGTCAAGTCAAATCCAGCCGGGTTTTAGAAAATACCCGGTTAAATCCGGTCACTTTTGTTAAATAAAATTTAACTTTTTAGTGCAGAAATGTAACAACTCGCTAAATATAGACACGGTTTTTTCAGTGATCAAAATCAAATACGATTTCTTAAGGACTTAAGTTAATCAGATTTTAACAAATTCTTGAAACAAAACAAACTACAATCAAACAGACTAAGAAATCTAGCCAGAGATAACTAAAAAACAAAAAATAAATTATATTCAAAAAACTTTTTGAAATAAAGCTTTTATTTAAATAGTCTAAAAAGAAGAAAATAAATTTCTCCTTCAAATTTTTTTTACTATTAAGTTATAATTTCTCAATATATTATTACAATTTGCATGATAATAAAAGTTTGTCGCGCGATTTGTAAATAAAGTAGTACCAATTTATCTGAGTAAATTGATATTATAATATTTTTAATTTTAATAAATTTATCAAGAACTGACACATTGTATTCGGCGCTCTATTCAATCTAACTAACTATCTAAAACAAAAGTCGGACGGTTCTTTTTTCTTTTTCTCAATTTTTCTTTCAAAAATTGTCGAGCGTGTGACATTATCAAAACGAATAGAAAACGCTCCATTACTTTTCATTTATTCAACTCTACGTGACTTTTTATAGCTTCTAGAATTCTCCAGACTCGACTGGTGAGAATTATGATAAGTAAAATATATAGTTTTTCAGTTAAATTATATTTTACTAGACACTTTGGTAGAATATTTATAAAGTTTGGCATGTTTAAAACGAATTCTGAATTACTTTGCCGAGTTAAAGGTGACTTTGCCATTTCATGTCGCTACAGGTAGCGACATGAAATGGCAAAGTCTGCGTAGGATATAATTTTATAATTATTTCGTATGCGTCGCGTAGAAGACGTTAAAAACTGGTTTAAAATACTTACATGTCCAAATCTGTGGATTTACTTAGTCGTAGCAAAAATTTTTGCATCACATTGTAAGTATTAAACAAGAAATGAATAGAAAAAGTTTGTAATAATACTTTTTGTGATTTTCAATATTATAAATGATACACCAAACTCTAGTAAAATTATCCTAACGATGAAATCCCCATTCGCTCGGAGGTCCTAATGGTTTATAAGAAATTATCTCCAAAAGTTACGAATATTATGAAAAAGATTGTAAAAATAAATTAAAGATTGTTATCTGAGTGAAAAAAGCCGCACGCGCCTTATAGGACGCCTGGGAAATAAGTGAAAATCAGAAAAGGTACTGTGACGAAGATGAATTTTATATGACTTCACGCGTAGCAGCCTCGCGTCGGGGTTTATAACTTGAGATATGATACAAATAAATTTGATGACGTCATACGTATACAAAAAGTTAAAAGCTCGCAGGGGAAGTTTATCGTCGCAGTTTCGAATTACCAGTAACGCGGTGCCAGAGTTACATAATCATTTCTACTGTGCACGTAGGATACGTATTATAATATACATTGTAGTAAAAATTTCTTGTATCTTCTATCATGATTCATGCAGCTAATAAATCAATAAGGTTAATAATTTTGTACCTACATAAAAAGGTTTTCAGCCCAGCTTACATTACATACATTACATTACAAACAGATAAAGGGAATTATAATATTTCAACACATATTTATCTCACTCTAAACTTATAACCTAAAAATCCTTTGATCCACAAATGTTTTAAAACTTTTTCGAGTGTACGGAGCAGAAATAAGAGTATATTGAAGCTACGTTTTCTATGCTATTTACATTTGCCGAGCTTTTAATGAGTTATATTATGAGCCTCCACACTCGCGAGATACTTTGAGAAATCTCGAGTAAACATATTATAAAGGAATTGCTGTTGGAAAACTGTGCGTGACTATATTTGCTCTGCTCTCAATGTCTTCGATTTTTCCGAACTCCTTAATAGCTCATGTACTTGTTTATGTATTAATTTCAATTATTATAAACGTAGGCAGATTAAAGTGTGCAGTATTATCAATCATTATGTAGCACTGATATTATGAAGGCCAAAACTTGGTTTAAGTATGTCTGATCAATGATCATAACACAAAGGCTATTGAACGGGTTTCGATCTAATTTGGTATGGAGATATTTTTTACTCTAAATTAACTCTTAGACTTATTATTAACTTATGGGCAGCTAGAAGAAGGCAGATGAATTCTGAAATGTATCACGTGGGCTTCGGCCTGACCGAGCATTAACACCTCGTTCGGTCGGAAAATCTTCCTTTGTGGCCTCCACCCACATATTTCCACATTGGCGACCCTCGACAGAACACGCCTCTACATCATCATCACTCCCCCGCCCCTCCGCACCACGCCAGTCAGCATCGCCTCATCGGGTACCTCGTCCACTAGCCGCAATGTACCGCGGCCTGGGCGACTCCGCATCGGCATTTTCGGGCTTTCTCACTACACCGACCGGTCAGCAAGCAGAGCACATCTCTCCTGGTCAGCACGTAGCATCGGCCCCGCACGGCAGCTATCCGACTCACTGGATCCCGTGCAGCAGCATCAAGTATTAAATGAGAAATGAGTAAAATGTTTTATAAGATTTTTAAGACCAAAGGATTTTACAAATAAACGAAATCATATTCATATCTTTGTATTAAATAAACATAAAAATAATCTTCGTTTAGGGACCGAGGTGGACCGAGGCGAACTTAATTGGGTCCCTTTGAAAAGTTCATAATTAGGCCAATCACAAAATATATTGTTCCTTTTACAGATTTATAATAGAATTTAAGCATAATTGTTACATTTATAGCTTCATTAAAAGGAATTTATTTTGAAGGTTCTCATTGATGTATTTATTGAAAAGAAAAAGGTGTTTGATACAATTGTCCAGATTCTAAAGTACCTTCGGTACTCAATTTTCAATGCAAAATATAAACTCTTGGAAACTTGATAATGTTTTTATTAATTTTGCAGAAGTTAATGAACCACAAAACATTTACTTGAGAATCGTATGGATTGATTTGTTACATTAACAAGCCTTATTATATAAGGGTTTACTGCCGCACTCAGAGAAATTAAATGATGATTAAACTTCAATTTAATGAAGAGTTTGATATTATATTATCCATAATGTATGAATTATGCATAATATTTATGTAATTATTATTCGTCTCTGAGTGCGCCAGTAAATTCTTCCTTAAGGTGGTTCGTTTCCCATACAAAAAAACAATCGACATTAATTAGCTGATTTCATACTATTACTAGATAAATTTATATGCACATCTATTTATTTTGCAATACCATTCTCGCGAAATATATTTAAAATACTTTATTTCACACAGAAGTCACATTTTTATTGTTTTTTTTTTATAAAAAGTGACATTTGTGGCTTATGTCACTTTTTATAAAAAAATCAATAAAAATGTGAGTTCTGTGTGAAATAAAGTATTTTAAATATATTTCGCGGGAATGGTATTGCAAAATAAATAGATGTGCATACACGTACATAAATTTTTATGTAGTAATAGCACAGAATATATATTGGTAGTACCAAGTAATAGTATGAAAGTAGCTAATTAATGTCGATTGTTTTTTTTGTATGGGAAACGAACCACCTTAATGTGATACTATAATGTCATATTATTTAATAAGTAATGAGTGCACGTGATTAACCCGTCGAGTGCAGCGGGCGGCGGGCAGCGGGCAGCTGGGCGCGGAGATGACGCGTGACGTTTCCGTGTTTAGATAACAGACCAGTTCGGAGCGGACCTTGGGTCACTTTCTTGTGGCCTCCAAAACTCACTTTCGCTCGCTGACCCCATTACTCGACCTTGGTACTCGATTCGTGTTACGTCTTACCATTTTTTTTCCGATCGATTCGTGTGTATTGAATGCACGCGCAATTTAATTGTTTTAATTAAAACCGGTCGCTCATTATTTCGACGAGTACATTCGTCACGTATGCTACACGCCGGCCGTTATTTTTTGTGGTTTTTTTTTAATATTATTAACGATTGTGGATTATCTGAAAAATGTGTTTGAACCCAGGAATACAACAATAACGCAATATGTACTTACACTTTGATAAATGCTTTAAATAGAACCTAAATAAATACTATCTTTTAAGCGTCGGTTTTAAAGTAGCGAACAAAGTAAATACGTTAGGATGTGTTCATTCTGTTACGGAGCGGTTCAAACTCCAGCTAGAACAGAAGCTCGGATAGCAAACGGTATTTAAAATTCGAGATAAGCCAGCTGAGTCAAAACGCTCGTAAGAACTAACCGTAACCGACTTGTTTAAGCCATTAATTTTTATGCGGTCATACTCATGAACGGATTTGGCTGCGACGAGCAAAAATATCGATTTTGGTCGTACGTTCTGGACATTAAAGCGGACACGAGCGAAAGGATTTTATCATTATTTAGGAACATTTCGGAAGCAGATTATAGCAGATAGAAGCAGATATACAGGGACTAGGGTGGTGACCCCATAAACTTGAGGTTAAGCTTCTATTGACCCCCCCAATACATCCCAAAAACAAAATTGCGTCCTCTAATAAATGTAAAGCAAATGTAACATTTCAATCGACTAAATATTAAATTGTTTTCTGGGCACTGACGGGTTAAGAATAAAAAAGGAAGAAACAAATTAACATTAAATAGAGCTTGTAGCGCTTGTATAGCTCGACAAGGCTTTAAATGAACGTGGCGAGAAAAGGAACTAACGCTTCTATCATACAAAAACGTCATTTTTGACATGTGTTTGACAGTTCTCCTTTACCAGCAGCGCCCCGTCCACATTCATTTATAGCCTTGGAGCACTATATCGGTCTGATTACTATTCCAACCGCTATACTCGTATCTAATATGCATAAGGTAAGCGTATTACGTCATAGGCCAATAAAATTAATTAATATATAACGAGTCAATTAAAACGTATGCGAGTTGCGAGCCGGCGCTCCCGCGGGGCCCGTGTATTATGAATATCATTTTCCATTACGTTACAATTAATTTGAGCGATTCCGTCCGTTATTCCGTGTTATTGAGTTTATTTGTCGCGACTTTCCTGCCTATTTGACCGTATATTTTTAATTAAAGCAAAAGAACCGAGTCTTTTTGCGTCCACTCAAAATTAAATTAAATTCGAAAGTAAAATAAAACCGAAAAGCTCGCCGTGAAATAATGAAGGACTGTAAATGCAAACAAAACTTTATATTTACGTTCACGTAGGCATGCATGAAATTTTACGTATTAGTTTAGTTTAATAATAAAGTACCACGTGTAAAAGTTTCGCAATTTCAGTAGTGCTCGTATTACGCTATAAACTATTAAATTACATGCGAGCCTCAGTATTAAAGCGATAATAACCGAACGAACTCCTATAAAGTATACCTCACTAAACATTCGGAGCTCAGCGCCAGAATATATTAATTAAAGCAACAAATACCTATACATACGAGTGACTAGTTAATGTCATACCTTCCCCGGGGGCGAACAAATCCAGTTGAACTATATTTATGAAGCGGGGCAACCCTTATTGGACATCGCAAAACATAATCGCACCCCTAAACTTACACTATGAATAACTGAACTAACCCCATAAGCTTAGGGCTGCCGCTAGTCAGGTTTAAGCCGAAAAGTCGGCTGCAAGTTGAGTCAGACATTTGGGGGGGGAATGTCCTCAAAGGTGAAAGTGGCAAAGTAAAATTCAAGTCAGGCCGTCTGAAAAGCTGACAAAAAAAAAATTGGACGTCAACTTCTCGGCTGGTTGCGTCCGGCTGCCTCATAACGCGTGGTAGCCCTACGTAAGCTTATGGCTGTGTATGAAGATATCATTAACAACTTCGAACTTTAATAATAACTTTGAGCCTCAAGAAAGGCGTTTGTGCAAACTTGAGTTAGGTTTAATCGCTCGAAATTATACCTCTGTTACGGTGACACACTCTCATTGTATTTTAAGACGTTTGGCCTTTAATTTACCTACAATTAATGTGCATTCGTATTCGTAATAATTACGTGTATTACAAGTTTATGTAAAAAATGTATTAGACTTAAAGTTTCTACAAATTTTATATTCCTATTTTATATTATGTCCAAAATACGAGACGAGCTAAACTGTAAAAAAGTTTTTTGTTTATCATTTTATATAAATATGCCAACCTAATTATCACAGCAAAAATTGTATATTCGTGTTTATATATAAATTAAAATTATATATAAATTATATATTCGTGACGAAAAGCTCTGCATACCAGTGACAAGTACAAAATATATTTCACAAGAAACTCGGATGTGTGAGCATTCACAACCGCACGATTTACTCGGCATTTCCTGCCGCTCTCCTCTTCACAGCGGTTGAAGTATTTCTGAAATGAAACATTTAGAAATCGATAAGTTTCTGAAACCCCGAAACTTGTTTTTTCTGTAATTCATCCGCGAAATAATAATTATTCATTAGCAAACCACTAAGAAGTGATACAGTTGTTAATAACTTTTAATTATTAATTTAACAATTTTATAATATAATAAATTAAATTCATCGAGGCTAATTAATCATAAAATCGATTCGAAATGCACGATGAGTAAAATAAGAAGCACAAGGAAATCGAATCAGCAACAAACACGAAACAGAGGCCGTAGCCAAAGTCCCTTTCGTTATAAACGATGACGAAATTCGTTATCAAAATGTATGGGATTTCACATTAGTCTTCGCAAGCGAAATGTCATTTAGCGATGACTTATGTCAAACCGCATACATTTTGATAACGAATTTCGTCATCATTTTTAACGAAAGATACTTTGTCTAAGGGGCCTGAGCTCAATACGAACAAAAGTCGACAGAAATAGACATGCAAATTTGTAAAATATATACCACCAGTACAGAGGGTAAAATATCAGACACAGTATAATAAGTCCAAGGAAATTGTTAGCGACAAATAAAGTACATGAAAGTTATCGTTTTATGCGCCGCCGGAGGACGGTGCAACTACTTACTAGTTTCAAAGTTCTTCGAGTAGAGAAGATCGACTGGAATTTTGAAGAACGCGATCGAGCGCATGAAATAGATAGGTACTTTATAATAATTAGGGTGCCTATCATAAGTGCTGATATATCACGTCTTATACAGGGTGTAACAGAACTAAGTGATAATACTTTAGGGTGTGTATGTGTTCCTTGTAGAGAGTTCACTGTGAAAGTAGCAGCGCTGAGAGACCAAATTTTTTTTTCACTTTTGTATGCGCAAGGGCCGAGCGTAGGTAGGTAGTAGGAGCGTACTGGTTTTGCGAAGAACCAAGAATTGTCTGATTTTGTTGCTGACCAGAACAGTACTCGGGCACTGTTGAAGAACCAGCAACAAAATAGATTATACCGCCCAGGTGTATTTTTTTTATCTTCTTTGCTTATGCTATCTTGATACTGGTTTTGCGAGGAACCAAAAGTTGTCTGATTTTGTTGCTGACCAGATCAGTACTCGGGCACTGTTGTAGAACCAGCAACAAAATAGTTTGAACCGCCTAGGTGTTTTTTTTTTATCTTCTTTGCTTATGCTATCTTGATACTGGTTTTGCGAGGAACCAAGAGTTGTCTGATTTTGTTGCTGACCAGAACAGTACTCGGGCACTGTTGTAGAACTAGCAACAAAATAGTTTGAACCGCCCAGGTGTTTTTTTTTTTTTATCTTCTTTGCTTATGCTATCTTGATACTGGTTTTGCGAGGAACCAAGAGTTGTCTGATTTTGTTGCTGACCAGAACAGTACTCGGGCACTGTTGTAGATCCAGCAACAAAATAGATTGAACCGCCCAGGTGGTTTTTTTTTATCTTCTATACGTATAGCCTATGTAACTCACTGAAAATAAAAAAAGCGACTTTGTTTTATAATATGTAGTGATTGTTTTTTAGTTTTTACAGAAATATACTGTAAAGTAATACAGCGAACCGAATCAAGACCATCAGCGACTTGGACGGTTGTAGGTTGTAGTTTACTTGGCGATCCCCCGACACACTGTGGTCTGTGACAACAATTATGGGCTAAAACAGGGGTTCCCAAAGTGTGCGCCGCGGCGCCCTCATGGTGCACCGTAGAAAGTACAGTAGGGCGCCGTGAGTAGATCCTACAAGATTATCCTAAACCACAAATATCATTTATTTTGACTGTATCATTTACAAATAGCTAGCTAGGGTAGGGCGCCGTGACATAATACAAAATTTGTTACTGCGCCGTGGGCTGAAAAAGATTGGGAACCTCAGGACTAAAATATTACTTTACACTTAGGAATTATTCGAACTTAAAGGCATTAAATATTATTTCATTACTTTTTAAAGTTGTTTGGCGGATTTTTTTTTAAATTTTTTAATTTATATAATATTTTTATACTTACGTTTTATTATATAAAACGTAAGTATAAAAATATTTTTTTTTATGATTTATGGAATTTCAAAAAGTCTCGGATTATAAAGAAGAAGGCCTGATGATTAAGAAGCATAAGGCGCAACTTATGCTTCTTAATTGTCACGAAATCAAAATCCAGAACGACCAAGCTAATGCAATAATTGTATTATTGCTCTCGATATCCGTTAAAATCGATACCTTTTACATCGCTTAAGGTTTAACTACGCGAAAATTCGCATTATCGTTTCGTTAATGGCTCGTGAAACGGTCTCAGATATTATCAGATATTAAATCGAATAACCGAATCGATTAAGATACGGGTCGTCTCGATTAATATTTACGTGCTGGAGAAATTGCAGCTATTAAGATTATCGACTTGTACACATTTTATGAGAGTATCACCTTTCGTGTCATCGGGTCACGAAAAAGGTGTGATAAAAACGATTTTCCGACGAATTTGCGTCTCGTGTTTAGGGTTGTAATTTTATAACGATTTATTATCACAAAAATATGTTACATAGACTTTTGACGACCTCTTTGGCTCAGTCGCAGGTTCGAATCCCGCCGATGGAACAAAAAGTTTTCAATGTTCCTGGGTCATGGTTGTGTATTAAATGTACCTATGTATCATATAATATATTTTTTAAATATATGTAAAGGTATATAAAAGTATTAAAAAATATATTTCCTTTGTCTGGTACCCGTAACACAAGTCCTTCAGATACTTACCACGGGGCCAGAGTCAAGACTGAGGTGGTATGAAGCGTATAGATATAATTATTATTTTAGACAAAGTAGGTAAAGTGATTTCTAACAACGAATATCACAGAACATCTCAGTATGTTGCACAAGCTTTCTTTTAATATTTGATACTTTCCACTTTTGCAAGTCTCACCGACTAGATTATTCTATTACGCAACGCAAACCCTAAAAATACCCTTTTAGTTAATGAACACAAACATTTGCTTTAGATAGTGAATGGAATAAGGAGGCGTACAGACTACATTACTGCGGCGTTGGCTTTCAGCGCACGTCCGTTATGAACTGTATTAGAATAGTAACAGAATATCATAACACAGAGTAGCTCGCATTATTACAGCCAACACCGCCATACGTGATCAGCACCGCTAAAGCTTTTATTAGCACTGTCTCCGTTAACTTTAATAAACTAAAACATTTGAGACTATCTTGGAATGGAAGACGTGATTTTACTATCTTCACTGTATGTACATCGACGCTTTCGAATAGCTGGATTGCTTAGGACAACCCTTAAATAGCGTATAGATAAAATAAATATACCGGGTGTAAGAAAACTAAGTGATAATAGTTTAAGGTGTGTACGAGTTCCTTGTAGAGAGCTCACTGTGAAAGAAGCAGCGCTCAAAGGCAATTTTTTTTCACTTTTGTATGGGGATTGGGAAACTTGTGACGCGGCGGCGCTTGTCCATACAAAAGTTAAAAAAAAAGTGAAAGTAGTGCTGCTACTTTCACAGTGAACTCTCTACAAGGAACACGTACACACCTTAAAATATTATCACTTAGTTTTGTTACACCTTGGATATGTGTCCCCTGTGTAGAGTTCACTGTGAAAGAAGCAGCACTGAAAGAGTAACTTTTTCAAAAATTTTGTATGGGCAAATTCATGACGCTCAGGCGCGTGCCCATACAAATCACAAAAAAATTGCTTTTAGCGCTGCTACCTTTACAGTGAACTATATACACCCTAAAGTATTACCACTTAGTTTTGTTACAGCCTGTATAATAAAAAAAATACTTCATGTATTTGAATTATGTTAACAATTGATGATAATGATAACGATGTATATTGCTCTCCGGAGTCATCAGAGATTACTTCAATCGTACTCGCCGAGTTTTGATACGCAATTCGCAGAGATATAAAGCCTGGCCAACAAAAATACATAAACGACCGGCTAGAATCGACATGGATGCCTTTTATTGGCACTAGAGGGCGCTACGTTTATTTTTATTGTACTACCCACGTAATTGTAAGAAAAGGGACTGGTCAGTTGTTTATATGTGTACCTTTTTTATTGACCGTAGCCTGTTATTGTTAATGTAACGCGTAAATTACTGGTAATACCATGAAGACGGTAGACCGTCATGGTATTACCAGTAATTTACGCGTAATACAAGATGATAATAGGGTAGATAGACCCTATTATCATTTTGTATTCCTTCTTAATGTGAGCTCACACGCACTCAAGATGAGACACGGCGCTGACTTTTTAAACAGTGTTTAAAAGGAGAACTTTATTTACTATACACACTACACAGGAATAGTCCTGTGTAGACATATACAATACAAGCATATGCAAAGACATATACAAGCTTCATTGGCGGGGTCTTGGTGTGAAGTTAAGCTTACGCTATTTTCTTGGAACATAATATTACATAGTAGGTATTACGGTTAATTCAATCTTGGTAGGTCTTGTCTAGACTCTAGAGAATTGAAATTACGTGCAGCAACTTCCATTCTAACGTAGGCGAGCGCGAAGATTTTTAAAAGGTTGTTTAAACTTTCTTAATTCCGCCTTAACATGATATTATATTCAAGAAACTATGTAACGTGTAGATATAATGACTCTCAGGGAAAATTTCAGTTTCAAAGTTAAAATTTTAACCTGCTTCGAAATAATAGTACCAGATTATTATAGTCCTCATAACCAGGTTAAATTTTTTGTAGACTTGGCAACTGGCATACGATAACAAGGTCTGTCCCACAGTCTGTCATCAAATCAAGTCTGACATTTTGACCGGATTGTAATACTTTGCTCTCTTACCCAAGTTCTTTGTCGGAGATTCTGCCAAGTCCCAGCGCATTCTAAACAAATCATAATTCATCACATAATAATAATTGGATCACTTCCAGATCTTCTCCGATATCCATTTTTATTTTGTTCCATTAAATTTAATATTATAAGAAAACGATTCCCGAGTTCATGAGAGCGATAAAAGCCAAGTACACACTTTGATGTATTCAAACGTGGGGGTCAGGTAGGATACAGTTGAGCGATCGCCTCTCCTTGAAGTCGCTTTGAATATAATAAGGCTGTGTACACATCGTGTGATTGCTTTGCTTGCGCCGTAGGGCTGCCAAAAGCTATAAATATTACATTCTAGATATAATCATAGGTTGTTGAATTTTTGACTATGATGATATAAAAGTTATATTATTGCGTTTGTCTTTGACGTGTATATTACGTATTGTAATGAGACGACTCGTAAACAGACTCATTACAGTTGTATGCCAAACAATCAGTCCAAGAAAACAAACGAACCACGATCAATGTGGGCTCTAACAACTGCTACTTAGCGCAACCAAAACAACCCATTATAGGGGCGATGAACTTTTCCTCTCTTTTCAATAAATAAGGTATTTACAGAGCATCAATGAACACTTGATACCGCGTATGCGGGTTTCCGTCTTTGTTCCATCACAATCGGAGTTAACAATAGCACAGATTCCCCGCGATGCTCTGACTTCGAACATTTTTAATGTTTAATAAAGTAACATCCATCTATCAGCGAAACTAGGTTTCCTTTATATTCAAATTGCTTTTTGTTCCTTTGAGAAATGGGAACAAAATTATATTTGCTAACCATATTTTTGTTATTATTTATCATATTTTCTACATATCCTTTTGATCTACATTCTGTCGTGATCTATAAAAGCGTTCATTAATATAAGGTCAACCACCTCCAGCCCCGCAAACAAACATTATCCCTGTCATTAAAGTAATTTGTCAACCCTAGCGAAACTCATGATCGCTCTGAAACTTTAGTGTTATTATTAATCATTTTCCGTGGTAGTTTCAGCGGAGTCTCGCAACGCAACAAATCATAGTCGCAGCCGGCGAGAGGCAGCCCTACCAGATAACACCCGCGAGGTATGACCGGAGACTTATTTTTCTTTTGTCCCTGGTGTGTGGCGCAGGCGACAAGATTGAACGAGATACATTAAGTTTTCGATTTACTTTGTTATTATATAAAAAATGTTTATCTTTCTATTTTGTAAAATTGAAAAAAAAAAATACTTTAAGTTTAAATAATTCCTACGTATGTCCTTAGTATAAAGTAATATTTTAGTCCATAATTGTTGTCACGGTCTGTCGGGGGACCGCCAAGTAAACTACGACAACAGCGACTTTTGCATATTGTATCGACAAGTCACTGATTGTCTCGATTCGGTCCGCTGTGAACTATGACCCTTAAACTATACGCGCGGTCCCCGACACACCGTGACAACAATTATGGACTAAAATATTACTTTATACTAAGGAAATACTTAGGAATTATTTAAACTTAAAGTCAGTAAATATTATTTCATTACTTTTTAAAGTTGTTTGGCGCGGTTTTTTTTAAATTTCTTAATTTAATTTTATTTAATGCTTTTTAAACTTGTGTTGATTATAGTTCACAATAATTCAATGGATACCAGCCATGAATAAGGCCGTCAATATGAGCGCAAATATGAAACCTCCACTTTGTGTTCATACGGAGCTCGGCTCCTATAGAATCCAGGTGATGCTGCAGCAGCATTCAAATATTTACTGTTTATCTACGTCTTACTAGCTGTCGCAATTAAAATGAGCCCAAACACGAAACCTCTGCTCTAAGTTGGTGAGGAGTTGGGTATTCTATTGATTACCAGGAGATGCTGCAGCACTAGGTCAACTTTCCATTAATGTGTATATATTCATAAATGTCACGAACTATGTAGAATGCAAAATATAAAACCCATCAAACGACTGCAAGTTGCTCATCGGCCTTTCGAGAACCAGATAAACCGTGATTTTCCAGCACTGAGCAGGCTGATGATGATGAACTATGGCTAAGAACACACTCGATCATGTCAGTTTTCAAACAAAAAAAAAACGAAATCAAAATCGGTCCACCCGTTTGGATGCTACGATGCCACAGACAGACACACAGACAGACAGATAGGCACACAGACACGTCAAACTTATAACACCCCTTTTTTTGTCGGGGGTTAAAAATAGACTGTTTTTATTAAATTGATAATCAATCTTATTGTGACTGTGAACTGACATACTATATCCTGATCGTGGATATAAAAAAGACAAACATTTTTCAAAACGATATTTCAAAACATCTAAGGCCAATTTTGTTAGCTTCATTAACGAAATGGAAAAGTCTCTATGAACCTAAAATCAGGCTAGTAAAGTTAAGAGGAAAAACTAGTGTTTATCCAAGATCTCTACCGCTTACCAAATGGACCACTCTCTGTGCTCCAGAGCATATTATAGTTTTTCTTATCTCTATTGTTGAAAAGGTGAGGAATAGTGAAACAAATAGAGGAATATCGGGTGCGTGCTCGATGTTGTGAATCGGAAAAAAAATCAGGTAATTTCGTCGTATTTGTCCCGGACACAGCCTGCTGGCGTCGCTAGGGAGATTATATTTTACAAAAGGACCAGATTTTTCTTCGCAATTATTATTGAAAGAGCATTTTCTTTCTCTATTCTTAGCCTTTGAGAATTTGTTTCTGGCCTTTAGGGATTCGACGTTTGGAACTTCTGTCGTACACGTGGTGGCTCTGTGATTGAATTATAGTTTCTTGGGTGTTGTCATTTGAGTGTATAGAAAGAAAATCGGCCAAGTGCGAGTCGGACTCGCGCACGAAGGGTTCCGTACCGTTATAGAGCGAAAATAAGGAAAAAAATGTGTTTTTCTAAGGGAGCCCCCCTTAATTATTTATTTAATTTTAATTTTTTTATTTAATTAAAAATTACACATATAATTGAGTATTTTGTGAAAATTTCAAGTTTCTATATTATGTTGCCATTATGGATTACGAGCCAAAAAGACCAAAAAAATTACGTTTGTTGTATGGGAGCCCCCTTAAATATTAACTTTATTTTGTTTTTAGTATTTGTTGTTATAGCGGCACCAGAAATACATAATCTGTGAAAATTTCAGAAATCTAGCTATAGCGGTTCTTGAGTTACAGCCTGGAGACAGACAGACAGACGGACAGACAGACGGACAGACAGACGGACAGACATCGAAGTCTCAGTAATAGAGTCCCATTTTTATCCTTTGGGTACGGAACCCTAAAAAACCAAATTGTTTAGTGGTGTGGAGGGTAGTTTAAGCCTGCAACACGAGATAATCATAATTGCTGACGTATTTGCTTGAAGTTTTTGAGCTGCATGCTTAGCTCTACTAGGCTGGGTGGCGCGCTAGCGTCTAACGCAGTGTAATTTTTACAATTCTTTGCAACTGAGCCCCATAAAAATGTCATCAAGCGCTGCGAGATCCTTGTACGTCTGTAACTATCCTTTATATAGACGTCAATGAGACAGATAAATTAATCAGATACAATATGTCCGTATGAGCTAACCGAGTTTGTTATCTACGCACGTCCGCATTAAGTTTCCAGCGGTGTACTCATTATCCCGACAGATGTAATTATGGCTTTGACGTTGATAGCGTCTTTTGGATGCCACTTAAATGTCGTCAGTTTGGGGAACGTGATCATTTAGGTAACGTTTGTTAGTTCAATCAAGTTATATAAATGTGATTAGATTTAATTACCAAGTTTTGAAGCTCTTGAAGGCATCGGCAAATGTCGACTAAATTTATAACTAGACTAGCTGTCCCGGCAAATGTTGTTTTGCCATATAAAGTATTTCGCCCATTTAATCAAAATAGATTAAATAATCTAGGCGAAAATCATATAAAAGTTTATTGTGCGGGAACCGTACATTTTTCGGAACAAAAAGTATCCGTTTCCTTTCCCGAGACTCAAAGTATCTCCATACCAAATTTCATCAAAATAGATTGAATAGTTTAGGCGAAAATCATAAAAGTTTATTGTGCGGGAACCGTACATTTTCCGGAACAAAAAGTATCCCTTTCATTTCCCGAGACTCAAAGTATCTCCATACCAAATTTTATCAAAATAGATTGAATAATGTAGGCGAAAATCATAAAAGTTTATTGTGCGGGAACCGTACATTTTCTGAGACAAAAAATATCCCTTGTCCTTTCCCGAGACTCAAAGTATCTCCATACCAAATTTCATCAAAATAGATTAAATAGTTTAGGCGAAAATCATTAAAGTTTATTGTGCGGGAACCGTACATTTTCCGGGACAAAAAGTATCCCTTATCCTTTCCCGAGACTCAAAGTATCTCCATACCAAAATTCATCAAAATCGATTGAATAGTTTACGCGCAAATCATAAAAGTATATTGTGCAGTAACCGTACATTTTTCCGGGACAAAATGTATCTTATGTTGGTCTCCGGGACTCAAAGTATCTCTATGCCAAATTTCAGCAAAATCGGTCCAGCCGTTTACGCGTGATATCGTGACCAAGGGATAATATGGATTCATTTTTATATATTATAATATACTAGCTTTTGCCCGCGGCTTCGCTCGCGTTAAGAAGTATTATTATTATTTAGGTATCAAAGTCTCAGCCCAATCGGTATATCCTCTATTTTATCCCTTGGGGGTAGAATTGATCAAAATCCTTTCTTAGCGGATGCCTACATCATAACATCTACTTGCATGCCAAATTTCAACCCGATCCGTCCAGTGGTTTGGGCTGTGCGTAGATCACTATGTCAATCAGTCACCTTTGAGTTTTATATATTATTTAGATTAAGATTTAGTGAATAATTAAGTATTATTTAAATCATCATTTACTAATAGATCTAAACTCCCTCCTGCACGCGCGCCCCCGCCTTGGTGACGCCCACTTCGCAACGGGCCGTGCAGCAGAAATCGTAATATTTTAATTTCGCCATAACTTCAAAATCAAACGTCCAATTTTAATCAATCAAAGACCAAATATTATCTACATAAACTGTGCTTAGTGATGAAATAATTTATTTTGATAAGGATTAATAGCATGAGTAAAATAAACGTGTTTAAATGAAGCCCAAAAAAAATTCAAGATTTTTAAATAAAAATGGTTGTTGTGCTTCACTCGACATAGATAAGTATAGTGTGTCCTGGACTTTTTTGTAGATATTTATAAGATCTACAATTAATTGGAACATTTTATCGTTCTATCTTACGCAAAATAAGTAACTTTTCTGGTTGATTTTTACACCTTGTGTCCTAAAAACCCAAATATCTTACGGAACCCTATTTTTTCCAAAATAAAATTTAGCCTATGTTACTCGTGGATTTTTTAAAATCGGTCCAGTAGTTTTTGAGCCTCATTACAATTAAACAAACAAACAAAGTTTTCCTCTTTATAATATTGGTGTAGATAGATGTTGTCGCTACTACGTTACGCCGAGGAATGACCTTTTTCATTACTGAAAAAAAAAAGAATTTTAAATTTCACCAAAATCGGTTCTGCGGCTTAACCGTGATAACAGATTGTAAGATGGAATGAAAGGCGGAAAAACAGACGTTTTCGCATTTTACGTTGAAAAAAATATGGCAGTAATAAACTTTAAAACTCCGCGCCTTAAATCTACGTCGGCATCCATGCTTCTTTCTGATATTTTGGAAGAGCCACTCTCAGACAATGAGATCTACATGGTTAAACGTACCTAATCATCGATAATATTATTTTTATTAGAAGTTTAAAAAAGTTAATATCACCTTTGTGGTATTATGTTAGTATTTGCCATCCTTCAAAGATTTAACAAAATTAATTTGGCGATACCTATTTCAGATAAGGCGGACGATCCACCAACGATAAGAATAATAGCGTGCTAATGTCCTTCGAGCCTCTCCTAATGAGACCCTAAATAACTGGCAAAATTAGACCACTGTAATACGAGATAAGCCCAGCTTCCGATTTACTGAGTGACCGGACCAGGGGCTTTCATTACTTCTGTTTACTTGTGGCGAGGACGTGACTATTAAAGTACTAGCTGACCCGGCAATAGTTGTTTTGCTATAAAAGTAAATTGAGTATGAAATATAGATGTTGGATGATCCTGACAAGGACACAGAATTTCATAAAAATCACCCCAGATATTTTGGAAGAGTATGGCATGGGCATAATGCGACACGACAATTTTACTACATCGTAATCTATAATCCGACCAGCCGTTTAAGCTCTAGAGCGAAAATCTTCCTAGCACATATAAAATGACCATCATTTCAGGGTAGTAATATTAAAAAACTTGACTTTCCAAAGTACGGGAAAATGTCGATAACTGCGTTATGATTGGACGTTGAAAGTAATCATAAAATTGGCGATTAGATCGAAATCATAATTTCATTTGTAACTGCAACAATGGATTTGAAATACTTACGTTTACGAAAATGTCGACTGGAGTTGCCAACATTCCGTGGATTTTCTAAGGATTTTCCAATGTAGCAGTAGCTATTGTTAACTTTCAAGGTGGTTTGTTTCTCAGGATTTTGAAGCCTTAACTCAGAACCGGGAAATGGAAATTTTATATAGCAAGCTCGAACAAATTTCTTTTCATCAAGTTTTTATAAGTAGTTTATTTTGGAAATCGTTATATTTTGTAAACACTTCAGCAATTACAAATACAAATACAAATATTTATTGACCAAAAATTGTTTACATAATGCGACACTAGGCGATGCCTGTCCTGTGGGGACGAAACGAAGTTTACAATAAATACATATTTTTATTTTTACAATTTTTTATAAGAATTACTAATTTACTTACACTAAAATTAAAGTTATTACATTTATTGATGTTATTTGTGTGTGTGTGTGTGTGTGTGTGTGTGTGTGTGTGTGTGTGTGTGTGTGCGTGTGTGTGTGTGCATGACTTTATTCTGTAATTCTGATCATATTTTCAGCTTCCTCGTACGAAATTCCAAAAAGAGTTTCAGAAAGAACAATCTTAGCTTTCATAAAAGATAACTTTTCAATTTGGCATAATTTAATAAGGTTATTGTATATGTAAGGCAGAAGAAACGGGCCAAATTTTTGAGCGAACGAAGTTTTGACGGCGACTGCGGGAACTCTAAAAGACCGTTTTTTCAGTAGTGTCATGTAATGGGAGGAGCTAAGGATATGCTTGTGCATAGCCATTCCTGCTCTAAGTATGTAGAGTTTCCTAACACTTAATACACGAAAATCTTGATACAAAGCAGAAGTGGGATATCTTCTGCTCTTGTTCAAAGCAACCTTGAGTATAGCACGCTGAGCTCTTTCGGCAGCGATAAGGGTGGTAGACGCTGCACCTCCCCACACAGGTATGCAGTAGTTTATGATAGACTGACAGAGTGCTAGGTATATGGTTCTTAGTAAGTGAGGGTCCGCTGCGTTGCGTAGATTTTTCAGAACTGGTATTATTTTTCGAATACGGGAGGTCAGTAGGCAGATATGTTCCCTAAAGGACAGCTTCTCATCTAAAATTATGCCAAGATATTTCAAGTTTTTTACTCTTCGAATTTGGGAACAATTACAGGACTCTCGCTCATTAGCAGGACAGGTATGGCTATGTATACTCAAATAAAGTAATGGTTTGCAGTTTGATGCGGCTGTTTTATGAAAAAACACAAATTTCGTTTCCGAGGTATTTATCGTTAACAAATTTGATATAAGCCAATCTGAGACAAGCGCTAATCCTTCTTCAGCAATTCGACGGACATCACTTACAGTTTTAGCGTGGAAAATGAGCGCAGTATCATCCGCGTAGCAATAGATGTCTGCAGAGGCTAAGGGCAAGGAGGCAATCTCGTTGATGTAAAGTAAGAAAAGGGTTGGGCCTAATATGCTGCCCTGAGGGACACCATAGGTAATTGGTTTAGCATCACTTAAATTCAAAATAAATTACCTAGTTTAACTCATTGAAGTCTGTCTGATAAATAGCTGGTAAACCATTTTAAGGCAATACCCCTAACGCCATAAGATTCTAGTTTTCCCAAGAGTATGGGTATTGAAACTGTGTCGAATGCCTTAGCCAGATCAAGAAATACACCAACACAGCACCGACCCTCGTCGAGGTGAGAAACTACTTTATTTACGAGAGAAGAAACAGCGTCCTCCGTAGATTTTTCCCTTTGAAATCCAAACTGACACAACGATGCCTACAACCGTCCACAAGAATTATCACGATGAAAAATCGTTCTAGAACGTTATCTAACTGATTAATTTCCACCTCAAAAGAGTTATTTTCAGACTGTGCCTCCAGGCACCGGCGTATGACCTCACCGAGGCCGGCCAATTATTCGGCGTACGGAGGTTGTTGTCCTGCGAAAATAATGGGAAATGTGCTTATTATGGGGCGACTGAACCGACGCAGGCTGTTGAACCAAGTGTAAACGTCAAATACACAAAAACAAGGTCTGAAACAATGTCGGTAACATTGTTACACGTGTTCACCATGATTCGTGAGCTATATCAATAGATGTTTCACATGATACGAATTAGTCCCGCGGGAACATTTTTCCGCAAATTAAAGGTATTGCCCTTTTCCGGGACTTAAAGTATTTCGATAGTCGATACCAAATTTCAACGTCAACAGCTTAAAGGGTAGACAAATTAAATAATGTTGCCTGCATCTTTACGCACACAAGAGTATCTTGCTGAAACTGCACATTTTGTTACGAAGTACGTAAACATTATTATCTGTAAATACTTTCTCGCCACTCTACGCGTACTCTACATACTCTCAAATCTCAATAATTATTACTACAGGTAACTATAAGGTCTAGTATTTTAGATGTTTTCATTCAACGAGGAAAATATATCAAGAAACATTATGTGGGATGTCGGTAAGTCTTCAATATTTTTCAAGTATTGTTTGTTTCTTACAAATCGTGTATTTTGTTTGTCTACTTAATATGAAACATGTGTATTATTTTTGTTGTATAACACAAAATATATATTTATAGCTGTGTATAAAGAGCGTTTAATTTTTGAGAAAATAGAAAAAAAGGGTGATTCTAGTCTCCCAGAAATAGTAACAAATTAGTTTTTACTTTACGTAGGTACATTTGTAATATTGTTGAAAATATTCTTTTTAAAATCGTGATAGCCTGCGTATGTACTATGTATGTACCTACAAACTACGTTGAAATAAAGCACTTTCTTTCGTGACAATAGTAAATGACATGAACATTACTAATTACTTATATTATAATTAAATACTTACCATAGGTGCCAGACTATAATATTTGTCTTTCAACATCAGCACATAAATTGCAATTGAGGTGCGATTGTAAAATGTCTCAAAAGATAGATAAAAGATGGAACTGCACAAACATTATTGCTCAGGTTAGTGGCTGAGCGGTACTCAGACACACTTAGCCGGAGAGCACTCTGCACTTACCGGTTAAAATCTACTTAGCACGCGACGACTATTTAGAACGAGTCAACTTACTACCTAATAAACACCCCGACTATAAATATCATTAATTGCTTGCGTAACATCTACGAGCATGCCAAATTTCAGCCCGATCCGTCCAGTGGTTTGGGCTGTGCGTTGCTAGATCACTATGTCAGTCAGTCACCTTTACGTTATACAATATACATATTTAGATTTTACAGTCGGGGTAGTGCACATTTTGCAGTAGGTTTTATTCTTATTACGCACATTGCACAGTCAAATAAAAATAAAAATAAAATAAAATAAAAACAACTTTATTAAACATACAAGGGACAGAACACAGCCAGAGTTAATAACAACACAAGGAATTACAAGTGAATTGACATGACGCACACAACATACATACTACATTTAACTACTTAAAATTAAACTAAAAAGTACTCGGTTATGTCTGTGCAATGCACACACCGCAAGGAAATTAATGCTTGGCAATAAGTTTTTTTTTCAAACTGTACAGTTTTTTTCTTTTAATGCACTAATCTCAGGAACTACTTTTTCGATTTGATAATTATTTTTGCATTGCATAGTCCATTTAATAACGAAGGTTTCAGGCTACATAATGTGATATCAAACTGCGACGAATCGGTGGAAGAATTAGTGAAAATGGAGAAAATTATCTATGATTATTATTATACATGTAAACTGACGCAGACGAAGTCGCGGGCAACAGCTAGTCTTATATAAAAGTAGAGCTGCTTTAACATTTGTATTAATTTTCCATCTTTATTAGGTTTGGTTATTTACTTAGAGGTATATAAATAAAACACAGTTCAAACGTACTGCAGACCTCGACCATCGACCATCCCATTAATAGTGCTCGATATTCATTTTCCTATGGAAATGATGTATGAAAAACCTGTTGCTAAGCTCAGGATAGTCGAGATGTAAATAATATGTTTAATTTTGACAGTTCCTAACATACATATATAACTAAATATGGAAAAAGACGTTGTTAGTTGTTACTTTTTTCAAAACATCTAGTGTTGTTCTCAAGCGCTGTCTTAGGCTGCCTTCACATAATGTGAAGGCAGTCTTATGGGTATCCAATCGCAGTGATAATCGTAGTGAAGTATTTCTCACGCTGTCTTACGTAACATGAGCTGAACCATATGGTGTACCATTCGATACGCTTATGATCTAGTGCGTAATACGTTGATTTCCCGCCTGATTCTAGAAGAAATCCGGGGCATTTTATCTTGGGCCCGGTACCCCTGTGGGTAGAGAGGGTTAGAATACATTCGTCTCCGTCAAGAAGGCCTGTCAAAAAGGCGATTTAACCCATATCTTGTCGCATGGGGTTTATCGTATACCATCCTCCGTAAGGTAGTCTTAACACACTCGTAGTACATACGTGTTAGATAACTAAAGGTTAGTTTACACTGCCAGCGATTTAATATTTTAGCGCTGCGTATTATACGTTTATACCACAGACATAGATCAAGATAGATACCGCATATGTATGTACTTCGCGTGCCATATCGCGTTCCCAAACGACGAGCAATTCCGAAAGTCTGTTCTTTAGTCTGCTATCGGAATCGCATGTCAATCGTAATTTTAAAAATGCCTAAATGCCTAAAAGTGCCGTATTGAGCTGTATAAATTCGAATAGAAACGTTGGCCTTGATAATGGACACGTTTCTTATCATCGGTACGTCACAGTGTTAGGAAAAAAGTGACAGCTCGTTTTCATACAAAAGGAGCGACATGCGGTATCTATCTTGATCATATTATGTTTGTGGTTTATACGCAATAATACGCAGCGCTATTATATTATAGTTTAAACTAAGCGGAATTATGTCTCACAAGTCATTCTGTTCCATTCATAGGTTTATGCAAAACTTCATAGTACCTAAATCTATTTAGATATAAAATTTTGTGACTTGCCTCGTGGTTACGAACACCACCCAATTTAATAGCACTCATTACAAGGTTTTATTTATTACAGACCAGACTTTCGTTTTAGATATAGCACTAGATCGTACTAGATCCTATAGCACTAGATTGTTAACCGTATTATTCTCAATATCTTAATTTAACAAGATCTAATAAGTCCATTAGGACTTTAAGACGAGGACGTTCGAATAGGATCAAAGGGACTGACCAATTTAGACGTTTGACCGCCAAAGGGTCCGGACCGCTATCTGATCGAGATGTGCTTCATTACTTAATTGACTGTTCTCCTTTTTAATATTCTCAAAACAAATGCTCAATTTTAAATGATTACAAATTGTTTGGAACAATTTTGAAAGGCTAAAAAATGTTTCTACACCAAATAATAATGTTCATAATACCTATGTCATAATCAGTTCTGACAGTTTCCATCACGCGAGATCGTGGGAGAAAATTAGTATAATATGAAGCGTAATGCTTCGAAATTTCTAGAACTTTTAATTGGCCAGCCGGAGCACGAACAAGCGAAAGAGTTTACGTACAGTCTTAACTTCTGCTAGCTCCGGGCTATACAAACTACACCGACCGGTGCACTCTATACAAAATAACCTATCCAAAACAAATAAAAGAGGGATGCATATTAAAAGAATATGTAATGTGCATTTAGGTATTCATTTATATGTTGCCTTAGTAAAGACTAAAGCCTACCTTTTAATAACTACCCCTACCTTATTTCAATTTTGGACGATCTTGAATGACGTGTCAAAAAATAATAAGGGGGAGTCTAGATTAGTGTGACGTTTCTGTCACCGAATATACTAACTCAACAGGGATGTCTCGGAAAGTGTATGTGAGATAAATTATTATGTGTTGGGAGTTGTGACATAATATTTTTTGTACACATCACATCTGCTTACATATTGTACCTACTAACACATACGAAAAATCACGGTCATCGTTACTTCTAATCTGGACGCACCTTTATGAATTGAAAAAAGAACTCTATCTTTTCAAAATAATTATAGTTCTTGGTGTTAATTTGTAAACTTACGTTACAGAGTTTCTCTGAAATGAATCTTGTGTTATTCCAGTCAGGGTCATGTATCTCCACATTGTGCACCGACGTTAGCTCATCTCCAGAACTAATAAAATGAAAGTCAACGCCCTGCCCCACAGCCCAGCGATGCACCTTCGAGTCGGTACACGATTCCGCACGCGAAAACGAACTCTAACTCGATTACTGAAGCACTAAAATTAATTCCCGGCGGCATATTTAGAGCAATGTAAACAAAATTCAACCTTCTTGCAGTTTTATTAGGACTAAAGACTGAAAAAGCTACAGTCGTTTCCACAAATTTACATCTGCAGCGCTCCGACTGTTCGATGTTTATTTTGAATTCTATGTTAATGGGACAGGGTTCATATCGAGGTCTGCGGGCTCCAAAGAGTATTCTATTTTATCTTTCGAGTGGTTTACCGGATGAGCATGTGGTGAACGTGTTAAGTAGGTTATGAAAAGTGAAAGGTTCTGTAATGAATTGGTGAACTCCATAATGCGGTCGGCTTAGACCAGTTTCTATGAATATGTTCTGCGGTAAATGGATTCTTCCCACATTTTCATTCCCCAGTTCCAGTTTCTAAAGTGTTCTTTCAGCACGGAATACATGGGCTGAATAAAATACCGTCACTAATGAAAATAACTAGAGTGCCTCGCCTATATTATAAAAAGTATCAGCTGCATAATAATTTATTAGAATTAAAATAAATAAAACCGTTGCCTATTTAACGATCATTAATGGTACTATTGACTCGAGCATTTTACCTTCTGTCGTTGACTGAACAGGACATTTACCTGAAAAAAAAAACAAAATGTCATCAGAATTCATTTAAAAATGGAACAACATTTAAAGATAACGTCGCACGGAACGATGAACACCATTTCGTCGAACACTGATCAACAATATGGCGGATTAACGATAAATGGTAGAATAGTAGGGCCGCAATCAGCGAGCCATTTCTGAACGGAAATGTATTCTGGCATGAACCTCCGAGGTAACGAAACGATGTGATAATGAATTTACTTAAGGTGACGCCGCGTTAAAGTAAACAATCATTTTGGATATGTTTTAGATCGCTTGTTTTCTATGTGAGGCCGGGCCGGCGTCTCTTAGAAAACAAGAAATGAAACAGCAAGAAATTGAAAGGGCGAAAGCGACAAAATGGTTTTTGTCGCGTAATTTAAAAACCATAAATATATTTCATATAAGCTATGGGCAAATTATAGTGTCTGCTTGAACTAATCTATGTACAAATTTCGGAAGCTTAAATCACTCTCCTCTGTTGGCAAAATTAGAATCCCTGTTTTTATAGAGGTCTTTTTGATTAATTATTCTGTGTTATAAAAGTTGACCAATCGTGTTATGCTATGGGTAATTCAAAGATAAAGACATGATGAATACTGACAATGAACTTTAATTTCTTAGCTTTAGTCATTGTTGAGAAAAATCGATATCGCTGCAGTCAAATTATCAAGGCGTCACCTTAATGGATGTGACGATTGTTCGCATTTTGCCACGAACGATGTAGCTGATATGGTCTTTATGAGTTCGGAATGTTATAATATAAATAAATTGTATGATAAATCAGTTGATAAAATAATGCCGAAAGAATAGTTCGTAACTACTTTGTCTTTGTGAAGAATCGAGAATACACGCCTGTAGAATGTAGATATTTTCTAACAAAAACTTTTCAGAATGAATGGCAAAAACTCTGATTAAAAACAAGCATATTTAGAGAAAAGTAACGGTTGGACAGGAAAAACAGGGAGAAAAAGACGCGGTTTAATTGATTTTGTCGTACACTTTTTATTGGTCAGATCGTGGAAACAGCGTTTCCAGCTTTGTTTTCCCAGACCAGACTATTGATTCTCGGATACGGTTTTTAAAAGGTTTAATGTTGTATCAGTCTACAATTTTAAATGGAAAAGTCTCTCCTAGACAATACTCAATTTAAATTCGACACAAAGCTTCGCTACATTATTATAAACGAAATAGAAGATAAAGAAGGAGGGGCATATCGTACCCACTAATGTAGCACTTTGAGACATATACCAAACTAGCGTTCCGCGCGGTTTCGCCCGCGTAAATTAGATATTTCACAGACAAATCAGTCTACAAAAAATAGCCTATGATCCTTCACGTGGTCTACTTCTTATCTGACCTTTCTTTATACGTGGGAAAGCCATGCTTCGGCACGAATGGGCCGGCTCGACTGGAGAAATACCACGTTCTCACAGAAAACCGGCGTAAAACAGCGCTTGCGCTGTGTTTCGCCGAGTGAGTGAGTTTACCGGAGGCCCAATCCCCTACCCTATTCCCTTCCTTTCCCTCACCTATTCCCTTCTCTTCCCATCCCTACCCTCCCCTATTACCCTATTCCCTTTTAAAAGGCCGGCAACCCACTTGCAGCTCTTCTGATGCTGCGAGTGTCCATGGGCGACGGAAGTTGCTTTCCATCAGGTGACCCGTTTGCTCGTTTGCCCCCTTATTTCATAAAAAAAAAACCCAAATAACAGAAAAATTGCTCTAGTAGTTCGTGAGATAAGCCCTTTCAAATAATTTCCCCCGTGTTTTCCACATTTTCTTCTATTTCTTCGCTCCTATTAGTCTTAGCGTGATAAAATATAGCCTATAGCCTTCTTCGATAAATGGGCTATCTAACACTGAAAGAATTTTTCAAATTGGACCAGTAGTTCTTGAGATTCGCGCGTTCAAACAAACAAACAAACAAACTAACAAACTCTTCCGCTTTATAATATTAGTATAGATAAAAGGGCTTGAAAAGTTGAACATTTTATTGTACGACGAAAGATCTCTAAACCATGGGAGAAAAAAGTTAACAAGGGTAGAAGGTAAGAAAAAATCACAAAAAAACGCCCTGTATTATTGCATCAATTTATAGTGTTGCTGGTAAGCAATCATTTCTGGAAAGTAATCGTATATGGAAAACTTGAGGAAAGTGTTATATTTTAGTATATTGTTTCATATTTCTAAGAAATATATGGGAAAACAATAAAACTTTAAAAATCTAACCTTTCCTGGATTTTACCGTATATTGTTACCTTGGAAAAATTGTTTATAATAAGCAATACTAGCGATTGGTGCAATAATACAGGATGTTTTATTTTTCCTAAGAAAAAAAAAAACATTCTTTATTATTGCACCATGCGCTAATATTGCTAATTGTAAATAATTTCTCCAAAGTGATTTAAACGAAAAAATCAGGCAAAGGTTCGACATTCGGCATTTTATTGTTTTCTCACACATTTCTTTAAAATATGAAACAATATATTAAAATACAACACTTTCCTCAAGTATGCCGTATACAATTGCTTTCCAGAAATGATTCCTTACCAGCTACACTATAAATTGATACAATAATACAGGATGTTTTTTTGTGATTTTTTCTTACATTCTACCCTCGTTAGCTTTTTCTCCCATGGTTTAGAGATTTTATGTCATACAATAAAATGTACAGCTTTTCAAGCCCTTTCATTTGATATATGTCTGGATGTGCTACAGCTTGGGTACGGGTTCCATACAAAAATGCCCCTTGTTCTTTCATTATTATTTTGTTAAAACGCCTCGTTCGTTTCGGGACACCTCAATAAATAATTATCCACAGATTTTACAAAATATTTTCGAAGATTATAAGCGCAAAGATATCTTTTATAATGTGGTTCCGTGTCTGGAATTAAGTTATTTTGTAATTTATATCACGTAAATGTATCGTTTTGTGGTGGACGGCCGAGATGATGGAGTACAACGCAAGACCCGGGAGCGTGCCTGGAATTGCCCGAAAGCAATCTCAAAGCAGACAAGATTTCATTTTTTACTAAATCCCCAGTGACACTGAAGATAAAAGGTATAAACATTAAACATAGAGTTCTCATTTATAAAACGTTTGAAAAACAAATAACTTTTAATGCATTATAATTGCATTAATCTAGTTGGACTTACATAATCACTTGATTCTGCTTTTATGTGCCTTACGAGTATTCTTCATTGCGTTCGAGTTACAACTTACAACCAAGTTTTGAAAATTATATGCAGTTAAAGTACATTTCATGTGGTGTACTTTTTTATAAAATGAGTAGGCAAACAAGCAAACGGGTCACCTGATGGAAATCAACTACCGTAGCCCATGGACACTCGCAACATTAGAAGAACTGCAGGTGCGTTATAAGTTTATTTGCAAGCTTAGAATGTAACAGTAATAGAAACATTATTATTGTGTTACTAACGCCAAGGCTACGGAACTCTAAAACCGTAATTTACAAATGGCAGAGCAAATATTGCATTTGGCGTAAGCGGATGTAATGGAATTTTAATGCCGAAATTTATGGCGAGCTAATCCGGATTTTAGGGTTTTACATAGTTTAATTATTGCAGAGTAAATATTTTGTACTTTTTATTTTTAATCAAACAAATATGGCTACCGCGATAACGATTAACAAATAAAGGTCGTTATTCAAACATATTTTAGCGCCGAATTCAATCCTACCAATTGCCAATTCAAAGGTTTAGATTTCGGTTATTCCAGGCCGAAATGTTTAAATCTGTAGTTTCGCCGTTATATTGATAAATGAAATTAAAATTTCATCCAATCGTTTTTGTTTATTTTCTCTTAATACGTTTTCGCATGAAAAACATTTTATGTTTTCAATCGGCACAGTGAAAATGAAAATTGGTTTTTCATGTTTTCGGTATTAAGTGCAGTACCTTTTATAAATGAATATCTGGATTTCTGTGTGGGTGATTACATCTACTTTTAATAATAGGATAGAATTTAAATAGAATAGAGTCGAGAGAGATGTACTAATTGAAACGCAAAAACAGATGCCAAAGAAATAAAACGTCGACAACATTTTTGTCGAACATTACTTTCGAATAAAAGAATTTCGCCTCCGTTAACTTACATATTATGTATATAAGTAGGAGGGCATAATCGAGGCGAACAACGGGAAACTGTGTTGTCAAAATAGCGAAAAGAAGGGATAAACCCCAGCAACCACTTCCAAACATCTGGTACAAGCGAATGCTCTATACAAGTGGAATCGATCGAAATCCAATAAAATTAAAGATTCAGTAAGCGTGCACGGAGAAGCTCACACAGCGCTTGCGGTGCAAACTACCCAACACCGCGAATTACCACTTCCTACGTGGCCACGTAATATTGACGTGGGTAACGCTAACGCTATAATAGGGTACAAATAAAATATTTGAAGATAATAATGTTGATATTGTAAAACAGAAATGTAACAATGACCATAATATCATTCCGTAGATAGATGAGATCATAAGAACTTAAAAGGTACTTAAATGTACTTGGTTTTACGCTAACATTTATGTTTCAAACAAAAAAATAATTCGGCACATACGTTGCCGCCCACTTGCACTTTTTTTGAAAAGGGGACATTCTGTCATAATTTTCCTAATCAGAAAACAGCAGTTCACAAGCAGTATTTATTATCACTGTAATTACATTTTAGTCATATTATTTAGACATAACTCTCATTAAAACGAGTTCTTAGCTCGTCGTCTATAGCTTGCACCGCGCCGCAGTCAAAGCCAGCAGGCGTACTCCCACTTACCGTTAATATGTTTATTTACCGCGGCGCGGGCGCTACTTCAGCTCCGTAAGAGTCTAGCTAATATCCCTGAAATCGATTATATGTGAAGATATGCAAGAATATTAAAAGTTTGAGCACGAACAGAAGGTTCAGCATCATCATTCATATTTAAGACTTATGTTATGGAACAACCTGGAGAAAAATCTTTAGATCGGGCTATACCAGTGTTGTACCATAATCGCGAAGCTGTCTGTAGCAAATACAATTGACGTCGATCATAGGATACTACAGACGAATAAGTCCCTCTACTCGTTATAATACTTTTTTGGTCCATCATACGTCAACGCAAAGAGTGGCGTAAAACCATCGCTATAATGGTCCGTCACTCGATTGGTCATCAAAGTTTCGTTGTATTATGAGGAGCTAATTCCAAACTTACCTAAAACATCCGTTTGAGATCGTTTAAGATCTTAATGAGATAACTTACGAAAGAATGTCCAATTCGGAAACCGCCTCAAAAAGCCTATCCAATCCACTAATCCTTTATTCCGGCGCGTGATCAAAGTTGATCCGAATTTAACTCGGGACGACTTGCACAAGTTCCGCCAAGTTGTTTGTTGTCTACGATAATGGATCCTCAGTTGTACCAAGTTGTACCTACTACCGACCTATATAATTACCGCATTCACCGAAGTCCACGGATCACAGCGTAATCGACGATTACCTATTAACATACGGCCCGGTTACACCGACGCCCGATAGTAGTAACCCTTCAAGAAAATCGTGCGATCTCCTTCTATTTTACGAGTAACGAGAGAGATGATATATGTCAACGTGCGGCTTTAGTAGGCGTTGTGAAATTGGAACGTTATACAACTTATAGTGTCAGGAATAGTTCAGCGGCAATCGTATTATTAGCATAAATAGACAGATCTCGAATAATTTTTAATCCTTATCTTTAAACGGCTGATGAACTATACAAACAAATGAACATCAGAAATATCTAGATTTCTATGTACTTACAGGTTTTAAAGTACTTTAGATTTTAGAAAATAAGGCTGCACTTTCGAAAAATTGCTCATAAATATTACGTAGCACGTCTTACTGTATGAAGTTATCTTTGAAACATCTTGAAATATTGAAGCCTTCACCTAAACGGCCTAACTTATGGCCGAAACTAAAAATGTTGATCCAAATAGTTTTAGCGCATAAATAATATTTTAGCACGAATTTACTATCCTGAGTACAAAAAGTAAACTACGTCTTAGTATTATTGTAGGTGTAAGGTTTGTAAAATGTATAAAAGTAGCAAATCCAAAAATCACATAAAACTGCAATAAAATTTCAAAGCTTACACCTACTTCCCTGTTTGTAATCTCCTTAATGGTTAATGTGATTAAACTCGTTGGCAATTTTAAAACCTTTTTATCAAAATCTTTATTCTAATCCATTTAAATTGCTAAATTACAGTCGCTTTTATGCAAATCCTAAACTGAAGCTGGTTCGTGATTGAATTATCAATCTACTTTATTGCTTTTTACGCCAACAATGGCGACCCAATTTAAGTGGTTGTCGGTCGGTATAAGATGCAGCTTATTGCACTAGAAGCTTTTAGAAGGAATATTGCTTGAGCCTTTGACAATTAATGTTACAGGTACTTTAAAAGGTCAGGAATTTCTTGTATAGTTTATTTTTTGCAAAGTTTAAAGGTAAGGTTGTTATTGAATTAATGAACTAGAGATCGCCCAATGGTCGAAATTCGACCTTAGTTTCAACGACATTAGGTCTACTACCTATATTTTGTAAAATAATATTGACTTTATCATATTTTTTTTCAACTTTTGTCTCTGGGACTCAGCTGATCTCAGACTGGCCTTGTAAGCATTGTCTAATAGTATCTAAGATTCAATAAAAAAAACTATAATCCATTTTCAATTTGTCAACTTTAAATGTACTAGTTTAAATGTTGTGTCTTTAGTGTACATTGCCCTGTTTTCACACCTTTTTATATGCACTACTGTTTATGGTTTGCTGGAAGAGATCTCTTAAAGAGATAAGTACGCCAATGTTATATTGTCACTTTTATAAATAGTATGTCTTAATTTTGTACATAAAGAGAATAAATAAATAAATTATAGTTTATGTATAGGCTTGTCATTAAAAAATCTGTCATCTTTCCTAGTGTGTGTGTTGTAGTGTGTGTAATGTTTTATTTGTTAAAAAAATGTATGATAAAAGCATAATTTCAAAATAATATTAGCTCGATGCATTCCTTCACCATAAAAACTATAACTGTGCAAAATTTCATTCACCTACGTTTCCCCATTTTTCGTCAAAAGGGATACAAAGTTTTTCGCTCGCGTATTAATATATTTATTTTGATATGTATTGTACGTATATTTGTTCTATCAGGTATTGTAGCGTCTCAACAATTGTCAATATTATTTTGTAGAAATTCTAAAGATTATGATTTTCGTTACTGAATAACGTTTTTAATTTGATATAATATTTAAACGCTAAAAATATTTATAACTCTTCTAATATATAATTAAGAGGAGAGAATTCCGCTGGTTAATTCATTGTCGATATTTTACCTCTTAATTAATATTCCTCAGAAAAGCGTTATACCAAACACATCAGCGCTCCGCACTTCACGCATAATTAAAATCTTAACGAGCTTCGAGTATTAAAAGTCACATCACCGGAACAAAGAGAGGCTGGTGTTGTCAGTTTAGCTATAACTAGTTGCCCGCGACTTCGTTGAAGATGAAGAGGCAAACCATCAAACATCGAGAAAACATGTAAACAAAATTTTCTCGTTATGCGCATGCTAGGCGCACAGGTGTATCTAAACTTTAAGGACAATGGAACCACAAAAATAAAGAATTTCAATCGCATATTTTAGGCAAGCTCAAAAATTTTATCATCTTTTCCTTAAAATCTGTTTAGTATTTAGCTTCGGCGGAACCCATTCCATACCACGGAACCCTAGGGCTCCTACCCTAGTTTGTGATCCCTGGTGTAGACAAATGGATGGCAGGAGCGAAATTGCTGAGTGCCGGAACGGCAGCCACTGCACGTTAATATTGAAAGTTTTATTATCCCGCTAAAGTTCACCAGCTCCGGTGTAATTACTGCACATTTTCCACGCAAATGAAATCGTCAAGATTGATAAAGAGGCGAATTTATATTGGAAGCGCATTGGACGCCTGCGCCCTGAGATATACGAGTGTTTTCGTAGCGTTTATGCTTGCCACTGTTTGGTTGTTTTATCCTAATAAATGAGGGCCCAAAAATGATAAATAAATACAAAGTACTTAGATAGCTATCATTCGATAATTTCAAAGGTGAAATCCTACTAACATTATAAAGGCGAAAGTTTGGATGTGTGTATGGATGTATGGATGTTTGTTACTCTTTCAAGCAAAAACTACAGAACGGATTTTAATGAAACTTTACAATAATATAGCTTATACATCAGAATAACACATAGGCTACAATTTTAACCGACTTTCAAAATGGAGGAGGATGTTATGTTCGTTTTTTTATGTTCAACAATTACTCCGCCGTTTGTGAACCGATTTTCAAAATTTTTCTTTTGGTGTATAGGTTATCATCCCAATTTGGTACCCTTATTTGGACCTGACGAAGGGATGCATAAGAAATCGAGGGAACTCCTCAAAATTTATATGGAAACATGTGGTGACTTCGGTTTCGTGAGCAGTATTCTAAGCATATCCTACCAACAAGTAAGATTTTACACCAAGGTATACCATGGTTCGGAAGGTGCTAAGAGAACTCCTGACTCTTTAAAGATACAAGTTTGGGAGTTTCGACGTTATTTTAAGAACGGAAAGCATATGCTTCTATGCAAATTAAATTCATCATCGTCATCATCACTACCATAAACCATTATAGAACCATGTATCGTCCCGTTTTGACCCAATTATTGGTACTTTTCATAGTCTTTTATTATATATCACTTAAACCGCGGGTAACACCGCGGGGCACAGCTAGTTAGAAAATAAAAATGGGAGTAGACATGACTTTACCTATATGAAATCCATTAATACATTTTGATTTCTATTGCAATTTATAAAATGCAAATTGACTAAGTTGAGTGTTCATTTAAGGCAAATTCGCAGTCCAAAATCTTATGTAATTAACAGCTATGACTCACGGCGACAACACAGTTGCTCCTGACGTAATATTATATTAAAAGTTTGAGGGCAACTGGTAAGTTGTGAAGCAGGTGACCGCAAACTTTGGCAGTCATCTGTAGCCTATCAATTTCCACGTAACTACTAAACTTGGTCCAACTAATTAATGACGTCCTCACAACTTTGACGTACGGCGGACGTTTTACTTGGTACTAGCGGATTCACACAAAATGCATTACGTAGAGCACAGGTAAAGTAATTACCGTCTATAGTTCACATTTGGTCCCGGTGAACTCGGAGCGGTATAAAGTTACATTATAATTAAGTTAAAGTAAAGTAAATTTTTAGCAAATAAAACAAAAAAATTTTCCTTGTATAATACGTTGAGGACTGTCATTCACCTCATCAAAGAAACAAAGTAAAGTACAGAGTACTCAGTCGGGTTTCGTTCGTTAGTTTCGACATCAAAGCTAGAAATAAAAAGTGTACAAATCGGATTTTACATAATATTAAGGCATCACACGTTCAAATATTATGTCACTTACTGCCGTACTCAAAGATGAAAATTAATTACTTAACTGTAATTAAATGAAGATTTTGACGTAGGGCCTCATACATTATCTTAAAAACTCTTCAGTAAATTTAAAATTGAAGTTTAATAATCATTAAATGTCAACTAAGCTATTGAAATTAGCAAATGCACTTAACTAAGTATCCACCATCTTCCTCTCTTGAATATTCGAATATACCTGATAGTATTTACTGAACTTACCCGAATTTGGATGAGGCTACCCACAGCCCCTGATTCTAAGAACATCGACCATTACTGCCCGTGTGTTGCCATGCCTAAATCGTCACCGGTGGCAACGCAAATTGTGGCTTCTTAGATTTAGAGGTTTGAAGTAACCATCATCAGTAAACACTAATATTATCAATACAGATAGAATTTCTCCTCCCTGATAATAACACACTATTTGAGCTCCGGGATGTCATAAATCATAATACGAGTATATATAACTAGACGTTCCGTGCGACTTCGCCCGCGTAAATTGAGAATTTCACGGAAACCGTACATTTCCCGCAAATAAATCCCCAAATAAAGCCTGTGTCTCACATGGTCTACTCTATTTCTATGCCAAATAACATAACAATTTATCCAGTAGTCCGAGAGATAAGCACTTTCAAATATTTTCCCCAGTTTTTTTTCACATTTTCCTCTGTATCTTCGCTACTATTGGTCTTAGCGTGATAATATATAGCCTAAAGCTTTCCTCGATAAATGGGCTATCAAACACTGAAATAATTTTTCAAATCGGACCAGTAGCTCCTTAGATTAGCGTGTTCAAACAAACAAACAAACAAACTCTTCAGCTTTATAATATACTAGACGTTCCGCGCGGCTTCGCCCGCGTAAATTAGATATTTCACAGACTAATCAGTCTACGAAAAATAGCCTATGATCCTTCACGTGGTCTACTATCTGACCCAAATAACAGAAAAATTTCTGCAGTAGTTCGTGAGATAAGCTCTTTCAAAAATTCCCCCGTTATTTCCACATTTTCTTCTATTTTTTCGCTCCTATTAGTCTTAACGTGATAAAATATAGCCTATATCCTTTCTAGATAAATGGGCTATCTAACACTGAAAGAATTTTTCAAATCTGACCATTAGTTCCTGAGATTAGCGCGTTTAAATAAGCCCTTTCAAATAATTTCCCCCCGTTTTTTCCACATTTTCCTCTATTTCTTAGCTCCCATTAGTCTTAGCGTGATAAAATATAGCCTATAGCCTTCGTCGATAAATGGACTATCTAACACTGAAAGAATTTTTCAAATCGGACCAGTAGTTCCTGAGATTAGCGCGTTCAAATAAACAAACAAACAAAGAAACAAAGAAACTAACAAACTCTTCCGCTTTATAATATTAGTAAGATATATATATATATATATATATATATACATATACATATATATATATATATATATATATATATATATATATATATATATATATATATATATATATATATATATATATATATATATATATATATTATATATATAGCGAAAAAATTAACGATTCCCATACGACGAGTGTTAATCTGCTCAATAGAAGGTGCACGCAATATCTAAAAGGTAGGTATTGCTAACAATAAAATAAAAAAGATCAAGGAATTTTCTACCATTCATTATTATAACCGGAAAACAGTAATTCCTTGATCATAAGTATTGGTAAGAACAAAAATTAATACCACCTAAAATTAGAACTCGGCGAATAATATTTTCATTTTAGCGACAAATTCATGAGCAAAACGTAAGCTGTTTATTAAAGTAGGCCTAAAGGTAGAGATATATGAAATCGGAGCTAATGGAACATCGCTGTTCGTAGTCTCCCTTAATCTGATGGAGGTCGCATGTAAAATAAGAAACTACTTTAATGAAATTAAGCGATTCGCCGAAGCGATTTGTTACAATGTTCTGTATTTGCTTCGACGTGCAAAATTATTCGAGACAGGTTGTTCGAAATTTAGGTAATCTCACTAAAATGTTACCTACTTGGTTTGTGATACAACTACTTATTTAGATGTTTCAATTTTTGTAAAGTATCAAAATTATCATTGTCATGTTATATGTAAACTAAGTATTACAAATTACTTGTCAAAGGCGAACATTACAAATTACTTGTCAAAGGTTATATTAAAGGGCACGTACATAGGCAGTAGATTAAATTCAAAAAGTCAAAATTTAGCTTGACGTAGTTCATGGACCAAAAGTACATTATACCATATTGCCCCCAGCAGGCGCTTGCATAAAACTTATCGTTGAATTAAAATCGTAAGAAGCCGACGGTTCTAGCTTGACCTCTCCTCGTCTGGCTTATTGGGCACGCAGTGAGGTCGGGGATCTGGCCCCGAGCCAGGAGACATATATTTGATATCATTTACCCCCTGATAGGGTAACTTCAAACCAAATAATTTCATTCACGACCCGTTTTATTAATTTTACTGTGCTGTTTATGTAAATGCTGCAAAAAAGCTTTGGTAACATACTAAGAGCTGCGGTTTAAACATTTTTATCGTAAGCTACATACACGAAAAATATTACTTGTTTTCGTGAAAAATACATTACGTTCTATTCTGAACTATGTATTTTAAAAACCGGAGCGTGATCCGTTGGGTATATAAATAAAATGCTAGGAACTCAAAATCTTTTACTTAATGCTCCTTTTCCCACAAGAAGAAACACTTTCATCGGATTTAAAGAGTATACATTTACGTAATACATAGTTACAGGTAAAATAGTTTTCTTTGTGCTGGGGCGGGCAACACAGGCAGCCCGGGCACATTACAGGAGTGCAGTGTGCTGTATGGCGAGTGGAAATTGAATGAACGTCAATTCCCAAAGGCAGCGTATTCACTTTGTGACGTTCTATAGAAAATTCCTTAAAAATATTAAGAGTTTTCCTGCGATGATGTCGGAATACAGCTTATTCTATGAGATGTGTTGAAAAATTGAAAATGCGATGAGGTTAAATGGCTTTTCAAAATGGATTCTGTCGACGAGCAGTTTGTGAAAAATATTCGATCTTTAGCAAAAACGTATCTCACGCAAAGTATCAGTGAATTTCATGTTCTTCGTAGGTAAATATTTTTATTTACAAACAAGACGTGTGATAAACACAGACCTAAGCCGCCTGCTTTCTTTGAAATATTTAAGAGCCTATACTCCGTATAAATTATTATCCTGGATCCATTTTGAATTGTAGAATTATGTAAAGCCAGACCATTCGGCTGATCCGAGTTAAATTAATTGTTTATGGTGCAGTCCCTGTTTGCGATTCAATTTCGTTCTGATCCCGGCCCTGATACCTCCTGATTAACCGTTTTACGTTACTACTCATAATTAATATCCGGGGACGTATAAATTGGGATACCGTACCTGTAATGAGCGCACTCGATAGTTTAAGCGTACTAAATTTTGGAAATTAACGCCGGTGAAATACCTCTAAATTAATATTGTGCGTTATTTGCCTCTTCAATATTTCCGGCCTTCTAAATGTATTTAGTTGGGAGATAATATAATTTTAAGTTAAGTTACAAATTCTCTTTCTATATTTTTATGTAATCTGCGTTTTCCAGAATTGGAAGATAATCCTGCACGTCAAATGTTACTTCCATCAAGGACGATTATTTTTTAAATTTGGAAAAAAATACTTTTTACACGTTTAGGGCATCACGTCTATATTTAGGCGTAATAAGAGAGATTTTCCAAAATATCAGCATTAAAATTTGAGTTGAAGTTTGAATGTTAAGAATATTATTTAACGCGGAAAGATACAGTCATGAATAAAATATGTAATCATGAAGAAAATAAGATTTCTAATAAAATTCCTCCTACTCCCACAACACAATATGTGTATTGTTAATAAAATACCTTGTGTGGGAGTAGAAGAAACCCAACAAAAATTACAACTGCTACATATTCTTTATTACGGTTTAAAAAGAGATATTATAATAACTTTCTGAAATTGATGTATATATTATAGGCGTAATCACTGTCTCAAGCTTACCTCTTATCGCTTTACAACTTTTGGTTCAAAGATTATGGGAATTTTACCTTCGGCAATTAATATTTCTGAGAAAATCCTTATTAAAGAGTGTTCACAGTGTTAAATATACAATATTCTTTACACAAAGCCTATAAATCATGAATTTTCTGACAGATCTAAGTAACTTAATCTCGATTTATCCAACATTTCTGATAATACTTTGATATGAATAGTATTTATAAAATAATAGAAATTCGTATGATAAAACGAAACTTATAATCTATAAAATTCTTTTATGTAATTACCGACAAAAAACAACATACTCGGGAGTCACGGCAGAAGTGAAAAACTAATATAAACAGCAGGCAGACACATTTTCGCTGCGACGTAGAATGAGAAGAGGAAAAATATAGATTCCTATCCTACGCCACGCCGGCAGTGTACTCTTCCTCCGCCTTACGCTTTTTTGATCAGGTCACACGTCCTGATGCATCCGTCAGTTCAACATTTACGTAACCCAAAAAAGTGCACAACGCCGCTAAATATGTTTTTACTTTAATGAAGAAATTAAAAGTAAAACTAAGGACTAACAGACAATCAGTTTTAAGTAAAGCGGAATTAAGTAGACAATCACTTTAAACGTTCATAATCTGTTTTCCCGGTTTAATTAATAACACAAAAGCGTGCATAATTGAAATTATACGCGGGAATATGAATTAAAATTGTCAGTACAAGTAATCCCGATTTCGGATTACGGAAAATGGATAAGCGGTTTAGCAAACAAAATTTATGCACCGAGCTTATATCAGTTCATTATCTTATTAATACAAATAACAGCCCATTGTGAATTTCGTATTAGTCACTGCATAATAATTGATTTTCATAGTTGTTCGGTTTAAACTTTAAATTAATTCGATACTAATGAATTATTAATAAACTATGCGCCTCGATTTGTAACATTCATTACGAGCAAAATCCAGATATTATTGTTGCTGTATCTATATAGTCTGGATGAGTTTTAGGGCTACGCATATTACTATTCGCTACGCATGGTACTATCAAACGAATATTATAAAAACAAAATTATCTTTCTTTCGGTCTGTTGCCTGTGGACGCTTACTTAAGCCGCTGAAATGATTGATATTGATGAAATTTGATATAGTGATAATTTAAGCCGTGGGGAGAGGATATAGAATAACGAATTCCTCTAATATTTTTGTCTCACCGTCTTTTCTACTTGCTAGTTGTTACAATATTTTAAATACTATAAGACAAACACAAATACAATTTTCAATATACAGTTGTAAAACAATTTTTCTTTCTCGTGCGTTCTTGTGTAAAATTAATTTTATTTTGTGAACGCTAACAAGACAAACATGTTAAAATTGTGTAAACGGTTTTTTTTCTCTCACTATTTATTTAACCAAACTCCATGTCGAACCATTGTTTCATTTATTTTCTTTCAAACTTTTCCATTGTTAATAGTTTTTCGTTCCATTAAAAGTTCAGACGCTACTCGTTATTGACGTGGTGTTTCTTTAATAGTCCGGGTTCACAAGAACATTTTTTTTTTATTACTATCAAGCAAATTTTTCGTGATTAGCTTCATTTTGATAAGGTGAACAACAATTTCCTCTGCGTAAATTCTCGAAAGTAGTAGCTAACAGAGATAGAAAGGATTTAATATTTCGATTTGATGGTCCTAAAATATGGATTGTTCTATTTGTATGACAATGTTACTCTTTAATTATATAACTATCAACCTATCAATATACAAAAAATAAGCTCGTTAGGGCTCCGTTTTAGGGTTCTGTAATCAACAAAACTTGGTTGACTACGGAACCCTAAAACGGAACCCTAACCAGCTGATTTTTTGGTTATTTATAGGTTAATAGTTATATAATTTAACAGTAACATTGACCTACAAATAGAACAATCCATATTTTAGGACCATCAAATCGAAATATTAAATCCTTTCTATCTCTGTTAGCTACCACTTTCGAGAATTTTCGCAGAGGAAATTGTTGTTCGTCTTATCAAAATGAAGCTACTCACGAAAAATTAGCTTGATAGTAATAAAAAAAAATAGTTCTAGGGAACCTGTACTATAACATTTTCTTCGTATTCGAGATTTATCGCCGCCCGTAATACGATTCCATTTTTGACAACCGAATATTGATTCGTATTTGAACACGCAATGGACTTTGTATGTGGATGATAAATTAGTCGGTAGCTATAAAACCAATTCCATTCACATAGTTATTTTCAATATTTCCAATAATGTTTGTGCTTTTGTGGCATTTCTTTTGGAATATTTGAAAAGACTGCTCGGTATTATTATTGTTTTGGTTACGAGTAGAACAACATTTAAAACCACGGCTATGCCAAATATAAGAGCATTCAATGAGTTAACTGTTTTAGAAAAGTACGGAATGTAACAAAACAAAGTAATAATGCTAAATATATGAAACCATACCACAGAATATAATATATTTGTAGTACCAAACCATACACACATATTATATGTGTATGGTTATGTAGAGATTGCAGTAAAAGTGGCAGCGCTGAAAGAGCAATTTTTTGGGGCAAGCGCCCTAGCGTCTTCTAAAAAAGTAAAAAAAGTTACTCTTTCAGCGCTGCTACTTTTACAGTGAACTTTATACAGGGTACTATATACTAATACACATCCTAAAGTATTATCACTTTATTTTGTTACTCCCTGTATACTGTTTTAAAACATAGCTAGTTAAACTGATGTTAACCGAACAGCAGTTAAAACCTTTGCCGTACGAACTTTTATGGTTTTAATATTAAGGAGTTAATTATAATATCCCATACCATGGGGTTGTGGAGTGTGGAGTTGTCTCCAGAGAACGCAATTCCCGACAACGGCCGTACTGTAAACTAATTAAGTTTTTACTGCCCGGCAATATGGTTCTATATTAAATTTGATTATGAAAACGATGATAGCTTAATTGAAATGAATCTGCTGATTTGATTTCGAAATAATAGTAATTTCAGTGGAATGTCTTTATTAAAATTTTGAGCTTTTACATGGATGTTTATTGCGAGAATGTAATTAATCTCTATATTTTTTGTAATAATGAGTTTTGTTTTAGGTCTAAGTAGATGCAGATTTCCCATATCTTGTTGTTTGTATCTAGGAGATAAAAAACAGATGCACAACTAAAATAATATGCTTTTAAGTATTTACATAAAACTTAGGAGTATAAATAAGAGAGACAAAATAAATATTACATGCTTTATAGGGGACCCTCTCAGCGTTTTTTGCGAGAGAGTTGCTATGGGAATCGCTTAGAAATGGCCTAAAACAACACATTTCCTATTCCATTTGAAGGCCCACTGTCCTAAAAGGGTCCGTCCGATGTATTCAGAGGCCTATGTTTATTCATATACGTACATTGTACATAATATTTTTTCATCGAGACACCAGTATTAGTTTTAAAAATTTAATGCTACATTTTTTTCATAAACAGGTAGGTACGGGTAGATAGATTTACAAAAAAAAAAATGATTTTGTTTGACCTACTCTTATAGTAATCTGGTACAATACTAATATCATAATCAACATCCTCTGAACCTGATTACGACGATACGTAGGTATATTGTACATATTAATATACAATAGCTATATTACATAATGTGCAATACAATGTTACAGAAGAGAAATCCATAAATTCCGATAATGCCGATCAAGGTAATCGCAATGTAATTAGATAGGTATATAGAGGTTATAGACTACATATACAATGTACACGAGTAAGTTTTAAAGAGCAATATACGTGTGCGTTATCCAATGGCCATCAACCAAGCAAACGACCTTGACCATACATTTGACGCGTTGCCGAGATCGCACATAAATCCTATTTTTTTACTTATCTTAGTTCAAGATTGATCTAAAAAAATTTAAAACGGGGAATATGTAGTTAATGAAATTGTCTATCTATTGTCGTGTGTTTCAAATAAACGTAATTTGTAAATACTACGGAGATGCTGAAAGTATGCTTCAATTTTAATAAATTGGTATTATTTTGGAAGCTAATATCATGAGTATTAATAAACAAAAATAGAAAATTTAAAACGGGGAAAGGAATGTTGATATACTGAAGATTATTGCTGTATTTTTATTATAACTTTGTAGCTTTCAAATTATCAGTTTATAAGGCTCTAAATACGGTAAATTACGGCATCTCCGTAGGGGAAGGCCCTTAATATAAAAGAAGTCAAGCGAAATATAACTTCATTCGAAATAAATTCATGTAAGAGCAAACCAACAAAATATCTATCAAAGTCAAAGTTATATTTTATGCATAATACCATCCGCATCTTGAGCGATGGAAGTGGTTAAATCAATGCCAAGACTGATGTAGGCTGCCATCAGAATTTCACTATGCGGCTGATGACAATACTATGTGCGCATCCAATTTCCGAAGTCGGCTGGATATGGAGCGGTATTTCGTCAATGAAATATACCTTTGGAGTTCGTTAAATGAATACTGGCCGAGCCGATGCCGAAGTACTACACTCAGAAATTCACTCCACCGAATATATTCTGAATTGAAACTAAATTTCAAAATGGCGGCTCTAGAATAATCTATGGACCGAGTGCTAAGCGAGTGCTTAGCAGTTTCCATTAAGCACTTGGACATTATTAAGTTGTCTGTTAATTTATTGATCAATAACAGACGCTTATATAAACTGGATTACTGGAATTATGTGATGGTTACGCAACCTTTCGGAAAGGATAGTTTATGAAGTGAGTTTACGTAAGATATTTATGGTCCCTTGATGATAATTCACTTCTACTTATTAATAGATCGAGTAACTATATTAATAGTTGCAACGTTTACTTCAAAACTCAACCATCATTCCAAGCGTAATACTAGCCATGGTGTAAACAAACTAAAAGCAATATAATTAATATTGTGATAATTTTACCATTTATTGAAATTTCTTCTATTGGCTGTATTATACTGACTATATAATACACGGTACACCAATATACACCAATATGCCCCAATAATAGAGCTCCAGGAAACTAAAAGCACATTCTGCCCTCTTCCATTCTATCACATTTAGCATTAGCAATTTGAGAGGCAAGGGAAAATACATCAAAATTTATGGTTCATCTACAGACGCAAGAAATTGTAGACATGTCAACATTATATTATTACCTCAGTTTTACGTCATTTTCTTTAGTGGAGACTTTTTGAAGCAGATTTTCTTCTAGGTCTGAAATAAAATAAGTTATTAATACGTTACTGTCTAGTATCTGTTGTATAAATAAGACAATAAATTGATGTAATTATTTCGAGATAAAATAGTTTCGAAACATTATCGGACCTCAACACTACTTTTATCTGCCTACGGCGAAGGAAGGGTATTGATTTAACCTTTTTTTCGGTTTATCCATATCCATACTAATATTATAAATGCGAAATAAGACAAACGAAATGTACGGTTCCCGAACGATAAACAAATTTTGGCGCAACGGAGTTGGTGGCGTCATCTAGATTCCTATATCTCTGGTTCCTTACATGGTCACGTGCCGGCACAGAGGAGTGTTACGTGTAGAACTGCACCTCCACAGTTTCGTGTTATCGTCACCTAAATTCCTCTGGAAGGGAAGCCAAATGGAAAGAGCTGTTCGAAGTTATTAGAATTAATAGACGTTCCGTATTGATTTTTGAGGTGGTATGAAGGTATTTTGTAAAGTGAATTTTATAGCTGATAGCTAAGCTATGTAACGTCATAATATTATGTTTCTGCCAAGTCTTACTACTACTACGATGGCTCAGCGATCAGATCAGTGGATCTTGGCCTCCGAGTTTGCGCCACTTGTCGCGGTCTTGAGCAGTTTCTTGCCACTCTGTGATTTGAAGATCGCGCAGATCAGACTCCACGACATCTAGCCATCGGTACCGTGGACGTTGACAGGTCGTCGCCCGATCGGACGCCCAAGGAACGCCTTTTTAGTGACACGACCCTCTCCCATTCTTGGAACATGACCGAGCCATCGGAATCGCTGGGCTTTTGTTCACCGGGCCCAAGATCTTGCGGAGGATTTTTCTTTCGGCTACCAGTATAAGTTAATTCTCTTCATCGAGTGTGAGCGTCCAGGTCTCGCATCCGTACATTAGATTGAAAATTATTTTAAATTCATTTTACAATTTATATCATTCAGTCAATAACCTGTGTATACTATCATGATATCTACGACAGATTATGGTAAAATCACAACACAGAAACTGTCATCGACATTGGCAAACGAAAATTTAAGGTGCCAATAACAGGATGACTGGTAAGTGGCAACGATGGGATAGGTGCTCACTTGCGAGTAGTGACACCTCGTCTTACATAGTACTGTGCCTAAATGAGTATAGTTATAATGGGCTGTATATCATCAGGTCATTCGTGAGAGGTCATCCGTGTTAGTCATTAGCCAGATAGCCAGCGCCATCACCTCATTAATTTTAACAACCCTCATAAGCTCCAGACTATTCTCAGTCAGGATTATTTCGTGATAATATTTTAGGACAGTATTCTAAGCTAGATTTGTTACACTAAAATACGTGAGAGCATAGAACTCAACTTTCAATGTACTAAGCAGATTGCGGACCTATATAATGCGGTTTGATTATGTCAAGCTTAGCCGATAGATTACAACTAAAATTGACTTGATATAATGCGACCAAATTACATAGGTCCGTTATATATGCCTATGAATAAATATTTTATGCAATTCCACCGTTATCGATATACAACTTATGTATCATAATCCATTCTGTTATCATATAAACCGTAATTGCCATTACGGTTAATATGATAACAGAATGGAAAGTTGACACGGCATATTGTAATTTATCCCTATTTTCCTATAATATTATCAGTTATCACTCTTTATGATTCTAATTTAAGAAGAAATCTATACTCCTTAAATTAAATAGTTATCTAACTTTGTTCGGTATCAAAGAAAGTAGTCAATCATAGAGGTAGATTTGGCAGTGCCAGTAGGTCGGGTTAGTTAGCCTTGGCTAAAGGTCGCTATCTGCCATGAATCAATTTCTCTGATATAACAATCAAAGAAAGTGATTCATAACTACGGACTAGAATTTGCTTGACATGATCCGATCAAATAACGTAGGTGCATGATTCATGAATCAATTTCTCTGATGGTACTAGGATGTTGTTGAATTAGAAATAAAGATATTATTACCTGCCATTAAGTGTACATAAGTAGGCAATCGCTAATAAATTACGATGTAGTTAGACCGCACGTCGGCGCTGCGGTCGAGTGTCACAAGCACGGCGTGGCAGTCGCAGCCACCGCAGCCGTGTGGGATGCCTGTGTAGCGGTTTGTAATGTGAGGGCCACACTGAATTATCACGATTCACGAATCATTATTCTATGCTTGATAACGCAACTCGGTTTGCAAATTTGTTTATCGCGCGGGAAACATTTTTTTCGAGATATAAGTGTCCTTTCTTGAGACTCAAAGTATCTCCATACCAAATTACAGCAAACTCGGTTCAGCGGTTTGGGCGTGACGAGGTAATAGACACACAGACACACTTTCGCATATATAATATTTGTATGGATCTCTAAAAAATCTAATTAGTTATTCGCAGTGGCTGCCCTTAGGCAGCTACTCATTTGAGATCGTTTCCATACATCTGGTTTCTGATGTAGGTAACGTTTGCTTAAGAAATCTTTCCTGTACGTTGAAAGGATCAATAGCAAATGACATATAGACTGGAATCTTGTGACTTATGAGGTTTTCTTTTAATTACTAAAAAACCAGTAGGTACATTTTATTTTCGACAGATCGAAGAAAACACTCTAAATGAGCGGTATTAAAATATGTTAAACAAATAAAAATAGAAAAAATTTTCGCCCGCATAACATTTGCTAACACAACTCGCACGGGAAAAAATGCAGACATTTCGTCACAAAGTTTGTGCGCTAAAGTTTTTATACGGTACAGAGCTACAAAGTAGGAAGGCATTTGAGCACTATTTTACGACAGTCGACTTTATGATGCGCGACAGACTGTTTTAATAGGGCCACATGAAACTCCGCGACATCCTAAATTTCAAGATTCCTCCTCACATTTTACTCTTGAATCTGGAAAATGTCGGGAGACATGGATAATATTAAATATTTTATGTCGTGACTCGTGATACACAAAATGTTGAATTCCTTTGAAAGTGAATTTGTGTAACATTGTGTTATTCTCGATATTTTCTTTGTATACAAAATACAAGTTCAAACTACGAATAATAAAAACTAAGGAAACGTAACTCCCTTACTTCAACCGTTTTGAATTTGGTTCCTTTTCGCACACTAAATATGACAATAGCTACATAACACTAGGTGTCTAAATACACTAGGCCGAAAATACGCAGCCGAAGACACTTCTATAATTAATACACAAAATTGAGACCCGAACACATGCATAGTGGGGGAGCCCAAGGTGCTAATCGTGTAGTCACTCGAGCGTCATGGAGACCTAGTAGGTTTTTTTACATTAGGTAAAACTGATAAAAAATAATAATAGCGTTTTTTATTTTAGCGGTGGGTTCAGAAACTGCAGCCATTTTAAAGTTATGAAAAAGAAAATATATCCAGAAAATTGCTTATTTGGGTAAGTTATAACAAGATTTTAGACAACAAGGACTAAATCATTTAGTTTACTGCAGCATAAAGTATCTGCGAAGCTTACTTAGGAAAATATGAAGATTTATTTTTTTATATTTTAAAATGTCCCTACAGGCTTACCTAACCTTTGAATCGTCAATGCTTTATATGAAAGCTTCTTTGAGGTATACTAAACAATCCCTATCTTAATCTGACAGATCCGATGACATTTCAATATTCGAAAATAACTTTTTTTTAACCCACCACGTGAGAAATCTGATTTCTATACCATGACAACTAGACACATATCGGAAGCCTATACAAGCTTAATTTGACACGCTCGAGCTTGTCGCGAAATCCCCTCTTCCCCTCCCTAATAATTAGCAAGTATGCATGTATTCGGGTCTCATTTTGTAGACTCGTGGAACAAATTTTTGACACAGTTACTCTTTCTTAGTTTTTGTTATTCGTAGAGTTCAAAAAATATTGTTCTCAATTTCCGTCTTTGACATATCCTTGCGTACGTACTATTAGAGGTTACCTGGTTGGGTTAATATGTCAAGTCAACCTCAGGGTCAATTCAGACCGCAACGTGACGCGTAGATGCATTTCTAAATTTGTACTGATTTGACAGATCTCAATAGCGTGAGACGTCTTGAAAATCTGTCAAATCCATACAAATTTAGAAATGTATCTACGCGTCGCGTTGCGGTCTGAATTGACCCTTAGTCGTTTTATCAACTGGGCTTGACATAACCAGACCAAATTACGTCAGCCCGCCATCCGTCTATGAATCAATTCTCTGATTGTACATGCTACAAACTAAATAATTATCAAGTTAACTGTTGATTCATTTGAGTATATTTCGGTCGTATGGGAACGAAGTTCCTTATCGCGCGTTGAGAAAGGGGGCTAGACAGAAAAATTTTTGACGAAAAGTACAAATATGTAGCGACGATTTTATTTTTTTGAGTGTTTACAGGTTTTTTGTACTAAGAAATAATAAACTGGAACTTCGTTCCATCCGGGTGTCCCTTGACACCTCTCAAGTTTTTTTAACCGACTTCAAAAAAAGGAGGTTATCAATTCGACGCATATGTAGAACTGCCCAGTTTTTGTATATGGTCTATTTCAGTGTCTGAACAAATGTGCCAAATTTCAAAAGTGTATGTATGTATGTATGTATCTATGTATGTATGTATGTCTTTATGTTTGTGTTCGCATATCTCCGGAACTACAAGTCCGATTAAGTAATTCTTTCTTTGTAGTACTAGGTATATTGTTCAACTTAGGGAACACTGCAAGTTTCATCAAAATCGGTTTAGTAGTTTTTGAGATAATGCAATTTTAATTCTCTATTATGTACAGTTTTGAAGTCGGTTTTATCTTTTTAAAATACTATTATTTGCAGTAAATAAATGAGTTTTCCGTGCGCCATAGCGCCCTATTACTTGGGACCTAACAACAGCTCTAGGTAATAAAGTGCGTCTAAATTATGAAGCCGTTAACCTGTCAGGGCTGGACAACGCGCTAATGCCTCCTCAATACTACAGCCTTAGTTCTGTAATTAACTAGAACATTCGAATGCCAATAAATGTTGTTTAAGTGATCGTATATTGGCTACTTACTTTGCGTTAATGAGCTCTTTTTACCCGATTATGCAAAAGGGAATACATTTTTGACTGTCTCTATCTCTGAAGACATGAGTAGATGAAGTGGGTAAGTGACATTTTATTGCATAAATGGAGGTTTTAGAACCGAGGAAATCATTAGAAATAAAAAAAAATGGATTTTATGTATAGCCAGATATAATTAGCTAGATGATGAAGAAGGTAAGTTACAAGATTTGTTCAAAGAATACGGGAAAAAAAATTGTCCTTATGTTTTAAAATCTTATTTACCTACTTCATCCACTCATGTCTTTAATTATGTATTTCACTATAATATAATTAATTACACTTCGATTATTTTAGACTCTCTTTTGATTGAATCTAATAATATATTATCGTACTGTAGTGTTTGTTGGCAAAGTCCTCCGAAACGGCTGAACCGATTATGATGAACTTTTGTGTCCTTAATCGCGTAGGCCAAAAGTCAGTCAATATTTATTTTTCATAGCCGAAATAACGTATATTATGTCAAACATTTTCCAGGTCCGCTAGTGTTAGATATACCTAAGAAATATCGATTTGCAAAATAAATATTTATTGCTCGAAAACGTCATAAAATAATCGATTATAGTCGCGTACAACCACGTGCAGATTACGTAACGTAATCGATTGGTAACGGTTAGGTAAGAGAAAACACTGACATTGGCACTACATAGTGAAAGTAGCCCGGAGCGAAAGGTTTTGAACTCTATCCCCGGGTATTAAAGTTGCAAATGCCTATGTACGTCTGATCCTGAGATGATTTTTTCTATACCGCCTATTTCATAAGGAAAATGGTGTGTAGAGAATATTGAGAGAATAGTAAAATTAGACTTAACAACACCTTAATTTATTTTATTATGATTCTTTTGCAAATGGCAGCATAATATTATATTCAAAATTCATGCTTATATTATCATTTAAAATGCGATGCAAAAATATATTACAAATGTGTGTGCCACTGTCTGTTTGTCTAAAGACATTTGGAGACCCAGAAAAGGAATTAGTTTCAATTGCTAAGAAATGTTCGGTTACCGCGCGATAAATGAAACGTTACCTTACAAAGTTGTAGGCGACATCTGGTTTCCTATTTTTTTAACAGGCATTTTCAAGATGAGGTCAATATTTTATGAATTGGTTTAATAAAAACTTTGAAGCGATCCCCTGAAACCTAATACATTTTTTTCATCATTTGCAATGAAATTAGACAAAACTTGTACCAGTTTCAACGGTACATATTTTCGGTTAATGTAACCTTGAGGTTATTTTCGATGTTTTATTTTAAGTTACACGTCAAAGTAGTTAGTGCTCAAAACTGTGAGTCACAGTGACTGATACAGTTGCGGATACGGACGTCAACTTGGATCTACGAAATATACAGGGTGTAACAAAACACAATTAGGGTGTGTATGTGTCCCTTATAAAGGTAGTCATACTTCATACTTCATACTTCATATCATACTAATATTATAAATGCGAAAGTGTGTCTGTCTGTCTGTCTGTTACCTCTTCACGCCTAAACCGCTGAACCGATTTTGCTGAAATTTGGTATGGAAATACTTTGAGTCCCGGGAAAGGACATAGGATACTTTTTATCCCGGAAAAATGTACGGTTCCGCGCGATAAACGAATTTTGGCGCAACGAAGTTGCGGGCGTCATCTAGTTTACTATAAAAATAAATTTGCGGAAAGAGTTACTTTTTACTTCTGTTTAAATTGTGTGTTATGTTTCTATGAGAAAATTCCCTAATGTCATGAATTTGCCCATACATTAATAATTTAAAAAGCAACTCTTTCAGCGCTGCTACTTTCACATTGAACTCAACTCTATTTAAGGATATTATCACATTGTTTTGTTACATCTTGTATAAAAAAGGCGGCTAGAAACAATGTTTTCTATGTTAAATAGATTTAAACTCGACGGGCAATTAGAATTCACGAGGCGGTACCCAAAACAATTGTTGGAAAAAATAACAAAAAATTGTAGAGATGTTATTGACATGTTTTTTTATGTTCCATGGTATTGTCCTCTAATGGTGCTACATCCGTTGAGCTATTGTTTTTTGTTTCATTTTTTTTTTGCCGAAAAATTAAGATTGTAGATAAATATATCAAGGCCGGCGAACAATGATCTTGCGGATTAGGAGGAAAATTATACTGCGGTTTTGAAACACACGAAATGGTATAAGACCGTATTCAGGAAAAAGTCACTAGAATACTAAGTAAAACTTTGCGATTTGAAATTTTATAAGAAACAAATAATGTATTAATAAAATGTTAAATTACTTTACAATTTCACTTCACTTAAGATTTCTAGGCTGCGTTAATTTCCTTACGTTCAAATATAATTTTGGGAAAACGACCAAAATATAGTTAGAAAAAGCGTCACTCCCGCACAAAAATTATGCTGCATTGCAATATAAACATTTAATAGACAAAAATATATTTTTTTAATAATATAGGTAAATTAATATGAGGTCATGCGGGCGTCTGTACCCGGCCTAAGGTGATTGACGTGGCGTTCCAAAATGGCGCGCGTAATCAAATAAGCCACGTGCTTCCTCTAAAAGGCAATGACTCTATCTTTGATGATCTCGGTTCAAGGATCGAGTCTTAGGCTTCGCACGGATTAGTGAATTTGAATTTTATGGAGAGCATTAAAGGCAATTTTCAATGTAATTAAAATTGTTAATTACTTTGGAAGTGTGTGAGAATTTTCATGGGCCCTCCTAATTGGAAACGTTAAGCCGCGTACACACGGCGCCCGTGATTTATAATGCTGATGTAAGTTAGCGCTTATCTTAATACCGAGTAATCTTGGAGTAGGTAAGTAATTATTTAAGTAAAGCAGCCGAAAAAGAAAATGTTTTTATAAGTTACCTTAGATACGTTCTCTGACAAACATACATTAATTTCGCGGACAAGTACAAGCTACGATGCGCGTAGCCGAATCCGAAACCGAACTTAAAATTGCTCCCACTTGTCCAAGCTTTAATGATGAAAACCGGACTCACAGAAAAGTTGAAGCATACGAGAAAAACCACCGTCTAGGGTATTACATAATTGGTTCATCGTGCTCATGCGAAGGCCATCCTTCAATTAATGTCGGCCGCGGGGGACGCGACCTTTAATAACTTTCTGGTGTCGCGTTATTCATTTGCCCTGGTCGTATCGCTCGTATTTTTGTAACATACTTTACGTGATGCTAGCTCGTCACTTTCCTTTGATTAACATAATTTTTAGCAGTTATTAAAGGAGTTTTTCTTTGTCAAAGGTAAATTTTCTTTTTAGTCTTTTGTGTTTTTGGATTTATCTGATTTAATTGGACATCGCACGCTAAACTTTTTTGAAATCTACGTTTGGACATTAGCACTGCAAGTTACAAATTCGTAGAAGAGAATAACAAATAAATGATATGATAGAAAGGATGATAGAATCATAAATAATTTACCCTGAGTCAAATGAGTCTGGCTAATTGAGCACTATAATTTCGTTAGTTATATACTAACGATAAATTACACTTACACACTTAGCCCCTAGGGTCTCATTTCATATAACCTCGAACGTTACTCTCACCTGTAACAAAAATTACTTCTATTACAACTGTGTTAATTAATTTACTTTCGATAAAATGTGATGAAATATTTTATGAAAATTATTCCAACAATTAGTGTTAAACAAAAACGTATTTCAATTTAAAATTTGTTTGCGCAAATAGCGAAATAACGAAATTGAGGCTTTTCAACGTGAAACAATTTTCAAACATGCCTAATATGACAAACACACAAATTCATTTTCGTATTACAAACGAGATAATCTATACGAAAAGCTATTTCGAACGTATTTCAGTGTCTTTATTTTCGTAACCCGAAAAACCTCACACATTTTCATCGCAAAAAAATTTCATATTCCATTTTCTGTTCAAATGATTTTCTTGTCCCTATTACATGATAATAAATTGAGTTTTTGTGCCGGTGACGAGAGGCAAAATTCGTTAGCGCGGTACATTCACGAGGGCCCTGATAAAACATCTAATGGAGCTACAAAATTATGTGAAATTTAATTGAATATTAGGTTAAGCTAGCAATTTCGTAAGTGGAAAAAGTTACGTACATTCCCGTTGATTGCCTGAGCTGAAAAGTATAAGGTTGAGTAATCAGTAGAGTGACAGAGTAGACTTATACTTCATTAATTAACATGCGTAGCAGTGCTACGCTGCGCGGCGCTACGAAATAATTCTCAATACGATGAAATGGGAGTTTAGTATGAAATCGAGCTACGATATTTTCAACAAATCATACAAAAGGTCGGTTCCTCTCGACGACGGAGAATTCTAAACATTTTAAATTTTATTTTTGCTTTCATACCGGAGTACCCATTATGAGAGCGAAAATAAAATTAGCATAAAAGTATATAATGCTTCTACTTTTGAACCTCATTGTGGTGCAAGATATCCTTAGTTAATAGTACGAGCTCATGAAACCGAGCCATTTCATCCTTTTCGAGTACTAAAGAGTGGAAATGACAAACATTTCCGTGAATACAGTACGCTGCGCACAGTAATGCATAATTTAAGGCGCTCGTTTACGAGCAGCGTTTATAACTTCTATGTGACCGCATCCAAAAATAAACCGTAGTGGCCGTTGCACTATTTTCGGTAGTTACACGATGAAAACAATACCGAAATAGATTGATTGAAAATATCGAAACTTACACCAGATTTCTGGGCGGGCGCCAAAAACTTTGGAGCCGGAGAAAAAAGGAGGAAAGTTCCAGTTGCGAAGAAGCCAGCTCGATGTCTATCGGCTTTGTTAAAAAGGCCTGCAAAAACTTACGGGAATAAGACCGAAAACTGTGCTATACCTACTTAGGGAGCATGCACACTACACTACAAAACGAAAAGAGACAGTTTAAAGTAACTACTACAAAGAATAATGAAATAGTAAAGTAGTAGAATTTGACAGTTTTTATGTATTTAAAATTAAATCATTTTATCTATCAAAAACACTTACTTGTCGTAGTTTGGAAGACAGCGGGAATGTTTTATACTATGTAGCGATATGGAGTGAAGCAGTTTTCCTCAACACCATCAGCGCTTTGTCATAATTAATAATTATTCACGTTTGTTATATTAAATATTTTACAATCTATAGCGGCAACAATGGGGTTCGTCAGGTGAATACAAAAACAGTTCGTGAAGGAGCAGCCATTGTTTACTTTGCGATCGTTATTATTATAATATGTATCGTGGTCGACGATCACGACTCACGATCGAGTCTGTCCAATAATTAGTTCGGCGTGTTGACCCACACAACTCCTCATACCAATTAGAACATGCGGCTGGATCTAGTGATCCGTAGACCTAATTGCTCGATTCAAAAGTAATAATAATAAAACGTTTATTCCCTTTTTTTGCCCATTACACCACAAGACAATAGAACGAAAGAAAGAATAAATATAAATAATAAAACTATACAAACAAAACGTACAAGATTACCAGTAATTTTGACAAAGGTACAAAACAATCCACAATAAATATTACAAACAAAGTATACAACAAGACAATATTATACATAATTAATAATGGCATAATAATTAAGACTACAAAGTCCAACAGAGTATAAGGCAGGCAGTGTAATGACCAAAAACTGAATTGGTATCCACTCAGGTAATGACTCAGGTAAAGTGGTTTTGATCTCTCGTAATCAATCTGTTGCTAATACCAGGAGCAGTTGACTCGCATGAATGAAACAATTTGTTATTAGTACAATGACATATAAAGACTAAATGTAGTCGTCCAAATCAAAAGGGACCTTATGGCGGAAATGAGTTATCTACAGAGCTGAAAACTACATAAATGTACCTAACTATATACCCAAGAACCAACCTTCTAGCCACTACCGTTATTTTTTTACGAATTTTTGAAGTTCACTGATCGAAATTTATAAGTTTCGAGAAAATCGCAATTTAAGTTTGCCGTACAAAAAGTTATGTTTTAGTGTGAAGTTATGTAACTGATTGTATACTATGATTGACTATGATTATTACTAACTAGCTGTGCCCCGCGGTGTTACCCGCGGTTTAAGTGATATCTAATAAAAGACTATGAAAAGTACCAATAATAGGGTCAAAACGGGATGATACATGGTTCTATAATGGTTTATGGTAGTGATGATGATGATGATGATGAATGTAATTTGCATAGTAGCATATGCTTTCCGTTCTTAAAACAACGTCGAAACTCCCAAACTTGTATCTATAAAGAGTCAGGAGTTCTCTCAGCACCTTCCGAACCATGGTATACCTTGGTGCAAAATCTTGCTTGTTGGTAGCATATGCTTAGAATACTGCTCACGAAACCGAAGTCACCACATGTTTCCATATAAATTTTGAGGAGTTCCCTCGATTTCTTATGGATCCCTTCATCAGGTCACCACTTTTATGAATATGGTACCAAATTGGGATGATAACCTATACACCGAAAGAAAAATTTTGAAAATCGGTTCACAAACGGTGGAGTAATCGTTGAACATAAAAAAACGAACATAACACCTCCTCCATTTTGAAAGTCGGTTAAAATTGTAGCCTATGTGCTATTATGATGTATAAGCTATATTATTGTAAAGTTTCATTAAAATCCGTTCAGTAGTTTTTGCGTGAAAGAGTAACAAACATCCATACATCCATACATACATACTTTCGCCTTTATAATATTAGTAGGATGGAAATTCTTACAATCCGTGCATGAACTTGTCTGTTGTTGGAACTAGACCCGCCAACATAATGCATTATCAATAAGGTGCAAAGTATCGATAATAGTATTAAAAATAAGTAAACCGCCTATTTCTCACAAAACTTTTATCGTTTTTATATTGCTACTAATTACATAGATTTGCGAAAGGCCTTAGATGTAAATAAAAACAACACATAATTTAAAAAAAATCGTTTTTATTCACTAGCAAGAATTCTTATTTTTTATAAACTTTGAGATCTGACAATAACAAAATCAACACTTACCCTCTTACTGATAAAAAAATACACAGGGTGTATAGAGGCTGCGTAAGATTTTTTCTACTAATAATCATTTTTTTGACATAATATGGCATGTATAACGCTGTTGTAACTTCAATACAAATTTACTCAATGCTTACACAAGGCATCACCCTTGTATAGAGTGTGAATAAGATCAAGATGGCGGATTTTCAATAGATCAGCTGATTATATTTTATTTTGAATATGTAGTTTTGAGTGCGTTTGCTGATTTCTACCATCTTATTAGCTAAGAAACATAAAAAGAACTATTTAATATATTTTATTTCTTTAATCAATTGAATGAAATAGATTTTCAATGTAAAATGACTATCCATTTGTGGTCGTCCAAAACAAAAGGGACGCTAGATCAAAAGACGAAGCTAGATCGGGCCCTGGCACGATGTAGCTATTAGCCGCACCGGGCAAAGAACATTTTCGCTGCCCTTTACATATAAAGAAAACCATATAAATCATTCAGAGCTAGTTTTGTTGGGGGATAATAGGGGGAATGTTTAAGTAGGTCAAATACTTAAATATTTCCACTTTCCAAAAAATATTTCCACTTTCCAACCAGAAGTAACATTTTCAAATTTGGGTGGTGGATGGCTATAATGGCTATATTGGAAGATCAATTTTGCCGCCCCTCATGTTTTGCCGCTTTGAGCAAATGCCCGGCTCGCCCCCCCTTAGATCGGGCCCTGTGGATAGCTACGATTACTACCCCGATTCCGAAACCATCTTTAACATCGATGTCGAACGGTGAACCTGGAAATCATAGACGAATATTCTCCTCTTAACGTTCCTAATCGTTTGTACTTACATGGTTCATCATATTCATGGGCCAATGTGGAGAGGCCGTATTTTAATGTATGTGTGTGTTTACATTAAAATAATAATTTATTTAATTTCCTCTTTTTCTTTAAATTATCTAAAAAGTATCACAATAGGTTTACAAACATAGTTACTCTTTGAATTGTTAAGTAAATATTTTAATGTTAAGAGTAGTAAGTTTCTTTTCGTTTTGGACATACATAATACATAATATACAGCTTAAGTTTCGCGTCATAATGAAAATTTTACATGTTAAAAAAAATAAAAATGTTAGAAACATAACATTTACGTACCCGTAGTTATCTCATTCAACACAAGACTACTTAAGTTTAATAACCACGTACTTGTAGGTACCTTATAATACTTAATTCACAAAATATTTCCCCCATTCGTAGCCATCAAGTGAATTGTTAAACGTGAAGATTCCAAGCGCGCTACAACTTTGTAAACTATCCTTAGTTAAGCTCGGTCTAAGATTAAACATCACACGTGCGCGAAGTTGGGAGCATTCATCATACGTGTACAGATGTTTGTAACGAGCCACGCTTTTGCTAAACGATCAACAAAAAAAAAACAACAGACGCGACGGGATAATGGATTTTACAGGGTAATTACAAACGCCCGGTTTTGTTCGACAATGTTTTTAGTTTGCCGTCGTACGTTTTTCAACCGATTTTTATTACACTTAATATTATGATACTTAATTTGGGTCAAATTCTTTATTGCTATAAAATTGTTCTTAAGCATAATTTTAGTAATATTCAGAAAAAAATATATCACCAAGTAGCAGTATCTCACTTTTTATTTGACAAATTCCCTCCTCCGAATAAAGTTTCAACGCGAGTCGTACAATAAGATACAAAGGGTAAATTTTTTTACATTCAGAATCTGAAATAGTTTTACATATTCGCCGCTAAATTGAACTACTGAATATGAAAAAGGGCCCGAATGTAGTTCCTCGTCGAAGTGGGCGGGAGGTGAAATAATGTTCCCAGTAGGGACCTTTTTGTAGCTATAAAAAGTGTTATAAGTTGATATTACATTATAACTTTATTTAATATTTTACCTTTATATTTGAATACTTTCTATATTCGGATATATTTTGTATCGCGTATGATGTTACTCTATGTTTATTCTATTTACTTGATACCTAACTGCCGCACATAGAGACATTTTATAATGGTTAAACTTTAATTTAATTAAGAGTTTTACAGATAATGTATAGTTACGTTAAAATCTTAATTAAATTACAGTTAAGTAATTAATATTCGTCTCCGAGTGCGGCAGTAAGTATCGTAAGGCATCCATTACACGGTAGGTTTTGCTGTCAGTTTTACCACAGTCATGACTGTAACTGATGCATAACCTGTCGTGTAATGCAGTAACTGATGGTTGCATGAAATTGATTGACCGTTATCTGGATATTTTGGTTTTTTGTCATGCAACCATCAATCATGACTTTTGAGTGAGTTTTGTCACATGTGACAAAATTGGAAAAAAATTAGAAATGTATACTTACCTTTGAAAATTTTGGCTTTGACTGACATAAAACTGAAGAGAATTGAGTGACCGTCTAATACCATTCGTCAGTCTATCAGTCACCATCAGTCAAACATAATTCATGACTGACGGAATTAACTGACGCTTGCATGCGCGTATAATGGATGCCTAACGCAAAACTGATTAAGAAACTAATCCAATATTTTGGCTAAAGAAATATGAGAAGTTGTTGGAAAATACTCTTACTATAATGTTTTCTAATTAAAATATAATATTCTGGTCCAAGGAGACCGTGGAAAAATATATGGAATATTAATTTTGATTTAATAAAAGGTAAATAAAAGATACATTATTTATTTGCAATTTTAGGGCGAGGCCACGATGCTGTCTAGTCTTGACGTAACGAAACAACGCATCGTATGTCACATCAGTTGACGCTGCGTAGACGCGATAAAAATCACGCTTGTGCTGAAACATTACCATAGAGTATAAAAGCGTGGCCGTGACAGTATCCTACCAGAGCACGTTGTGCAGCGCCGGCAGCACTTTTTTCATTTACAAGAAACGAAGAGCTGCTCTAGAAGAAAACATGATCATTATATTTTGATGGGTAGACGTAAGGGGATGTCATACTTTAAAACTTCTCTCAATTTTTTTATTATTTTTTGTTTTAATTAGTTGAAATATCGCGCTCGATAACGTAACGCACCGATATGGCACATTATCATATTGTATGTTAATAAGTAAACGTAGTTTCGACGCTGCGATGAGTCGCCGCAACGCAACGATGCGATGTGGCTTTGCTCTTAAGTGGGAAATTTTTGAGATAAATTGTATTCGGAGTTCATCGCTCGTGCCGTCTCAAGGTCGGGTCAGGTCGGTGTGTGTGCGACTCTACAATTGACTAAATTCTTACACTTTGAGCTTGGATACGACTTAGAATTATAGTCCATTAATCTACCAAGTGCCAATGAAGTTAAATTAACTTATTTATTGTTATTTAAAATGACCTAAAGTGAGTAATAAATCAAATTGAATTAAATACAATCAAAGTAAACTTTATACTCGTATAAGGTAAGTATCTAATTCTCTTAGATCTTAACATGGTTGTTATTACCGAAATATGAGTAGTTGGTAGTACAAAGTAGGGAGTATCTCACGAATCGCGTAGCCTCAGGGTGTACTATATAAGGGCGAGAGAACTACGGTAATCAGCTCCTAACATGGCCGGAAATGATGTAACGGATCCAAATACACTTCATGATTCATCTTACTGTACTTAGAACGTAAAAAATAATGTATTATTATTTTCAATATCGTAAGAAAAAATCCTTTTTCAAGTCTAAATAAAACGATTATTATGGTTCACCGAAATTTATTTTAATCGTTCGTTTTTTCGAGATAAAACGATGTCTTTTCCCGGGTCTCAGCGTATCTTCATAGTGCCAAATTATATCAAAATCAGTCAAGTGATTTAAGCGTAAACAGGTTAATATTACGTCTGTCTACTTGTCTAATGTTATGACAAACTTTTGTATTCATCAGGGCGGGCAAAGCGAGCCCTAGTATATCCCACAATGTTTACATTTTGTAATACACTTTACGGAAAAACGATCACGCCTATTGATTTGTGCTTTAACATACTAATTTTTATTTATATGTAGATGTGTTATCATTAGTCAGTCAAGGTTTTTATATGTAGATGTGTTATCACCAGTCAGTCAAGGTGTGACGACGCGAGCCCTCACAGAGCTCGGCTTTTAGCTAGTAATAATGGTAATATGAAAGTAATAGTAATAATTTAAAATAATGTCAATGTAATAAGTCATGTTGAAGAGAATCACTTCAAACCTGCGGTTTTACCGCGCATGATGTAGTGCGCACGTTCGACGCCAAAATAAATGGAGCATGTTTACACGTTTTCGCAATATATATACGTACAAGTTCCGTGTTCATTATATACATATGTATTAGTATATGTTTTATGTATATTATGTACGAAAATTTGCTCTTAGTAGGTAACCTATATCGGCATAATATTATACCAAATTAAGTAACTGAAACAATGACTTCTTCCTAAAACCATAATTTATTGCATAGATATTAGAGATAGTCAAGTTTTGTAATAAACGTAATATGTAAAATCTAAATCTAAAAAACTACAAGGGGAAGCAAAAACGCTGACAGAAGCGACGTGTGAGCTTAATTTAGACAACAATAGACAATTACATTAATATCATCAAACAAGAGAAATGTCAAAGTTAATAATGTAAAACTGTAATTTCTGCTAATGCTAAAACTGAAAACTGGTTAAATAGAGCAAGAGGCTGACTACAGTCGGTCCAAATATAGCGCGTTATGAAATGAATTTTAGTGAAATTTTGCACTGAATGGTAACAAAAGTTTGTAAACAAAAGCTCCATTGAGGAGCGGACGAACACACACCCGTATTAAACTTGTCTCAATGAGCACCGATTTGAACCGGTGCCAACTATTTCCTTAGCGAATTGTCAACTCGCCTCTTGATTTATTTTTAAACGCCAAACTTGGTTTGACAAACGAAACTATTGACTTGAGAGTTCGGAGGGAAGTGGTCAGCAGAAAAGTCACAATATATACAACCCGGTCAAAATATCTGTAAACTCGAGTATGCGATAAAACCACAATAGACCAACAATAGACGGAACAAACCAGTCGGCCGATTTATGTGTTTTTGAAATTTGGGGTCAAGTATAGATTTGACAGACTTCAATTGCGTGAGTCGTCATGCCAATCTGTCAATTCAATACAAATTTAGAAATGCATCTACTCGTCGCGTTGCGGTCTGAATTGACCCTTATACATTTGTCGTAGTATATTGACAGAAGTCAAGTCGCGCGGAGGAACACTGCGTAAGAGCCAGGCCACACGGCGCGTTGCGTCGACGCAAGTTCCAACGCACACATGACGGACAGCAGCCCCCGAGACGAAGCGGGAGGGGGTGTTGACGTTAAGAGGATACGCTAGCACTGTTTTTCTATACAAACGTATTTCCCAATTTACTCCCTGGACAATGCGTCTAGACAAATGATTTTTTTATACAATATTGGGATCTGTTAAAGCTATGCCTCTACGTTAGATTTTTTTTAATTTACTAATAAATAAAATAATATGACCCTTCAAAAATCGCAAAAAATGAATGCCCAGTACCCCACCAATCGACCGACCATAAAACAAAATATTTGAAAGATCTTTAAGATAAAATAAAAACATAGAGGCATACTCATCCTTCATGAAGATATTTAAAAAAAAATTAGATAGGCTCTATTTTGAAGGAGAAATCAGAGGACTACGTTACCTCGATTCATTGCATCTGTCTCTATCACAAATCATAATAGACGAGCCGGCGCAGGGTGAAGCGTGATGGCAATAGTTTTTTTCAAGTACTTATTTTTTAAATTCTACTGCACTCGCGTACCCTCTAAAGACTGCATCGTAATAACGCTGCGATGGTGCAGCGCCCGTGTAGCCGGCTATGCGTCAAAATATTATTTGCGTTGCGACGACGCAACGCAACGCAACGCGCCGTGTGGACTGGCTCTAATGCGTTGCTTAGCCGTTCGGTGCATGCTTGCAGCTGCGGTACTTATAATATGTTCATGCGGTTCAGCTGTTATAATTTCAACTACAATAATGGCAACGAATATTATGTCTATTTAAACTAAAAACTTTATACATGCTGTCTGTTTTCTCAATTTCAAATTATGTCTTTACGTTCAAACTTGTTGAGATAGACCACTTTAATCATAGCTACTCTCTACTATAATTTGTATACCCCGGTATACCATACTATGAACATATACATAACAGTAACCGGCTATTAAAAATCAATTAATTGGCAGGGCAAAGCGATAAACAGTGTTTACATTTGTCAGAACAATAGGCAGTTATGGATCAGGTGACCGTTGTTAGCCTTAGCAGTGCGCAAAATCTACATAATTTTCAATAATATGGCCGCTAGCCAAGAAAGCCTAAGCAGATCGGCAAGAAATTCTATTGCGAGATTTCTTTAGAATCCTCAGCTTAAATTAGTAAGTTAAGGACATATTTATAGGAAATGTCTTAGGTTAGGTATTCTTGTAGGATTATGTTTTATTTACTCATAACATAATATAGCTGTATATTGTATTACTTTCCATGCATTGTTGACTATATGGTATTAACTATTACTAGATGTTGCACGCAATTTTGTTCGCGTGGAGAATCGTCGTAGTCGTTAGTCGCGATCGTCGCATTTTTATCGCGCAAATCTTTTATTACGTATATCAAAATCATGTCATGTCATGGCAACGCCACAAATAAGATCAACGGCTTTGGTTATACGTCAAGTTGCGTTGACATGATATGATTGAAGAGGCGAACACGACTCTTATCTGTCCGCCGGGTTAGACATAGACCGTAGTCCAACCAAATTACATATATTACCTACCTATGGTCCACCATCTGCCGATGAATCAATTTCTATGACAGCTTTTATTATGATTAAGGCATAATGATCATTGATATCCATTGTTTTATATGGGCCAATGTCAACATAGCACACCTGCGTGCTCCGGCGAATCTTACTCATACATACAGCTTTAATTTGCAAGACTGCATATTTGCTCCGACCTTGCATTATTTTAAATGACTTGAAACAAAGAAATTAAATAATAATACGCAGAAATCAAAGTGTTATGATTTTGTTTTCAGAAAGTATTAGAAGTTGAAGAGAGCTTTTATTACAAATTCAAAATAAAATTACACTGACCACAATCTCAATCTTAAATAGACATCGGATTCGGTTTCGCATATTGTGAGATTTCTATTCCCTTTAAACGCCTATGCGAATACAAAGCACTTTAAAAAATCACTATTAACCTACCATCACCTAGCTACCATTGTGCATTGCAATTAGCCGCTTCAATAAACTATTACTTATATTATGGAGTAGTTGCCACAATACCAAGTCAACTTATTCTAAGTCCTAAAGACTCGTCCACATGTTGGAAAGCCATGATTACCACTATGGTTGATGATGATATGAAGCCGTTTTACACACACACGTTCTACACATTACAAATTCGTCGTCGAACATGAGCAATCGTAAAACATACGATCACTTGTTCATCATGAGACAACGTGGAAATGGTGCGTAATCGTAACAGAAGCCAAATCCATATCCATACTAATATTATATATGCGAAAGTGTGTCTGTCTGTCTGTCCGTCGGTCCGTCTGTTACCTCTTCACACTCAATCCGCTGAACCGATTTTGCTGAAATTTGATATGAAGATACTTTGAGTTTCCCGGGGAAAGGACATAGGATACTTTTTATCCCGGAAACATGGGCATTGGGCAGGTCCCGCGCGATAAACGAATTTTGACGAAACTTTTTTACTACAGAATGCTATAACACATTAATATACATGGTAGTCACGATTATTTTCAATAAGCAAATCGCATTTACAAACAAACAATACAATATAACATTTATATCCAATTTAGGTTTTTCTAATTGACAGTGGCCTTTAGATTCCCGCTTATCTAGATGGCTTGAGCTACATTGTAGGACCTAACTCCTACGATACATTGTTTGACAAATGTTTAGAAATTCCGAACCAAACGTGCCAATGTTCACGTTCTGTATACAGGATGTGTGAATAAGGTTAGATGCTTTATTTGAATGTCCAATAGCCCCCTATAAGAGATCTACACTGTATACTGAAGTTTTAGTTAAAGTCCATAACATACCGGAATGTTAGAAAAGTGACTTGAAAGATGAGTACAAAACATTGTACAATAATTATTATAAAAGTTATAAATATAAGTTATATCGTTTTTATTTACCGATCTTTTTAGTAGGGTAGAGAGTTAAAAATGTGTAATGTAGCTATTTTTTTTATTTCCTTCTATTTATTTCAATTTCCATTTTCTTTATAAGCAACACTTCTATACTGTACTCGGCGAAACATGGCGGAAGCGGTCATTGACTCCCTGTCAAAAACTTGTCATTTTCTATACAAAGCCGCGATTGACAACATCTGACACTTCATTGTCAATCGCGGTTTATATAGAAAATGACAAGTTTTTGACAGGGAGTCAATGACCGCTACCGCCATGTTTCGCCGAGTACAGTATAGTTTACAGTACAGTGGGGTACGTTAGCTGTCAAGATAATAAAAACCTGTGACCCTAATCTATTAAAGAGCAGAAAAAAAAGGGGAAAATAATTATCGCAAAAGAAATACCCCTCTTAGTCATACTCATTCTTGCTAATGACTGTAACTGTGGTGTTGAGGGCGTGGTCCCAGTTACAGCGAAATATTTCAGTCCTAATTGCGTTTTATTAACTCCTGAAAGTTATGGCTTATTTAGCTCTTTAATTATGCTTATGTTAACTCATAATACACATATATTTCTATGGGTTTCTACTTTCTGATTAATGAATAAAATTCTGAGCTAGGAGTAATGCAACATGTATGTTAGTTATTTGACTAATACGCCAGTCACCATTATTATTTTCTCTTGATTTTGTATAAATAAAAGAGATGGCAAGATAATTTAACACAGAATCACCAATGACTCAAGGCGTTGAATTAATTCCTGCTCCGTTTTCCTTAAGTGAAAGTAATCACATTTTGCGCCTAATAAGGTAAATAAATAAAAAGCGCTAGCGATTTTACGACGCCATAAAACAATAATTGGACCACAACCTACCCACATGGAAGCCCTGGCTGGGGTGGAAGTCGCCAGTCATGCCACTCGATCACATTTCACCTAACGGCCTGTCGACGGTAACTCTGTAATTTTTTCCCAGAGCTTCTTCATGTTTGGTACAAGTTAGGACAGTGGCGTTTTCAGGAAAGCATTTCATTTAGCAAAGATTCTACATACGCCGTGCAAATATTAATCGATTTGACGAAAAATATCAAGGCCCCAAGAAAACGAGTGCACGAGGACCAATATTTGTGGAGGTATTTGAAAGATGCAGTGAGTGATAAAAGAAAAGATAAGACTTGAAATCTTCGAGTTTTGGTTCAGCTGCCATAGCCCATAACCAACTAGAACCAAACCAAACGAAAGAACACCGCTTAAGCTCATCATTCACACCACACACATGGGATTTGCGGCGTAAATTATTTCTTTATGCGAGGAACGTAAATATCTGTTGTAATTTCGCGATAAGCAGCCGCGTGCTTCAGCGAGATATCAGTGGGATGAAAGGAACACGTTATTTATGTAAGCTAAATTATTTATAACCATGTGACGCTTTTATTAAAGAACACTTTTTCATCAGATTTGTAAATGGAAATAGATGTTTCCTGAATCCTGTAATTTGATTGTTAGTTTTCGGTTTATTAAGATGAAAACTACTTTGGTGCCATTGTGTTCTTTTAGGGTTGGTTAAAAATGTTAAATTCGTGTGAATCGAGAATATGGATGATGTCATGATGAAGTCTTGATCGAAAATTCGTAAGATAGAAGTAGAGTAAACCGCCGGACCGGCGTAGTAGTGGACGTAGTAAACTCCCTCTCTTTTAGCGCACGGAAAAACGTTACTTCGTTTAGATTAGTTTTATATTCTGCTGCGCTGAGTGCGAGTAGAAATTTTTTCATTACTAGTTACTACATTTTACATCATTCAAATTAATTTTCCACTATTAACTTACGCATCCGATGATCAGGATTGTATATACTTTTGTATGTAATTGTATTTACTATTGATACACAAATTCACCATTCATTTGTCAAGTTGCGGGCGTTGTGATTCGCGATGACAATAATTATTGATCAATACTGGAGTGCGGTCGCGGTTAGGTGATGGCGTAATCATCCAGAATTTCGCATCAGCAATTAAGCACGCACTAAAACCAGATTACGTATTAATGAACCGGTTTTGACTCTTGATTAGATTGTGATTTTGTGATAATTAGCCTTTTTCCTTGGAAGATTAAAAAAAATCCGCTAGGGGCAGCGCCAGTGGGGGGTCCACATGTTTTGAATTCTCTATTGACTATAATAACGTTAAACGTACATAATTATAATAGAAATTAAATTAACGGAAGATGATGTACCTAGAGCGAAATTAAAATTTGCAAAAGTGCAGGATCATCTTGTCCGGGACTTAAAACTATGGCTTGCATGTCAGGTAATAAAAATGATGCTTAACCGTGTCAGACCGTAATAAAAATGTCCTAGTTGAGAGGTTAGTTGGTTTACAAATTTTCTTGTATATTATGTCATTGTACTGTTGAAATTTTAAATAAAGTGTGTTGTTTTTTTATTTTTTGTATATTTAAGGATTGAAGAATGCATTGCAAATGGTAATGATAATGATATTTTTTTTATTGGAATTGATAGTGGTAAATGTTTAGCGGATAAACAGCAACGCATGAAATTATTCAATCCAACTCTACCGAGTTCAACATCCAGCACTTTTCTTACTACAAATTGGGCAAATTTTCCATCCTAAGCTATTCCTCGTTATTTTTGCTATGCTTTACTGTATAATTATATTACTACCGGTCCTATTGATAGTTCAGATATGAATGTCACTTTATCTAACGATGGTGAACAGCTTCCGAATTGTGGAAACTCGAAAGCACTTCAAAGAGGAAGATAAATATTGCTTGAGTGACATTTGTACCCCCCACCGGCGCTGCCCTAGCGGATTTTTTTAAATATTCCCAGGAAAAAGGCTAATTTGGAGTGAAAAATAAAGGATCATTCTGTAATTTTCATATACCATCAGAGAATTTGATTCGGATAGACCAAAGTTGTTTCGGATTATGTCAAATCAACACTACTTGTGAAAGTTAGCTAGGCTTGAAATAATCCGTTTCCGCACCAAATTATATAGGTCCCGCATCTGCCTATGGGCTATGAGTCAATGAAAATAAAAGAAGCAAAATAAGTTATTCCATAGGGGATTGACAAGCGATTAAAATGGAGTAGAGATCAAGATGGTCTTCGTCTATGATAAATGATTGCCCATGATCGACATAAAAATATGTGCTGCTATAAACAGTTTCAGAGGCCAGATGGGCATATTAATTTATGATTTCCCAAGTTCGATAGCGATTGTGTTGCTATACATCTTCACAATCATAATGACAATCGTGTTATGATCGTGGAGAAGGGCGTCTTTACAATGTTCCATCGCGTCACGGTCTGGTGGTATTTGCATCGCTTATCGTTGCGTCCTGAAAGTTATCTTTGAATTAACATTGATGCGGGTTCCGCATCGTCACCGCCGCGACATTGCAATGACAATTTCGCTTATCGCCAATGTCAAACAACACGTTCCAGACAGGAAAACAGCCAATAAGGATTCTGCTATTTTAGTCCAACATAAAAACATCTCAATTGACATAAGTACGTGAGAATACCATTTTGTATTTTGATAGGAAATGGAATGAATAGAACGAGGAACGAAGCTGCATTAATAATGCATTATTTTTGCGTTTAAATAGTAGAATAGGGGCCTTATTATGGCCACGCGCCAAAACAGCCATGTCAGTGTGTAATGGCTTCGTGTTTTTATTTTTCGTTTTTAACATGAGGTTCATCTCACACAAACAAGACAGATTGTTTTGTTTCGTTAAGTTGTAATGATCATCCGATAGTTTCGGGGAACGTCTTCGAACATGAAAGAGTATACAGAAACATTTCTACTCAAATTAACCCATTAAATTCCAGGAGACCACCACCCAGGCTATAAATAAAAAAAATCTTAGCTAGTGATGTCGCATCGCTTATCGACACTTAGGGCCAGGCCACAATATTGCGTTGCGACTTGCGGCGTCGCATCGCAAAAAACTACATTGCTTTTTAAAGGCTAGTGTTGTGGCCTGATCCTTAGCAACAATAACAGTGGCAAGATAAAAGATAGAAATTGTTATAAATATTGTAAGTCACGATAAGGAAGAACTTGCGTATTTTGAAAGTTAGGTCTAGACTCTAGAACCTCTAGGCTAGACCCCCAAGGCGCGATTCAACTTAGGTTTCAGCTGAGCCTTTTTCTGCCGCACTCAGAGTGGAACATTAATTACTTAAATGTAATTAATTCAAAATTTTGACATAAGCACCATACATTATCTGTCAAACTCTTCATTAAATTGAAGGTAAATTTATTAAATGTCTCTGAGTACGGTGGTTAGTGTTACTAAAATAAAGACACGTCATTTTGACGTGGATATGATAAGTTATAAGCATAATATTTTTTTACAAATCGAAAATTCAACACTTTCTGCAAGTTAATTCAATTACTTTTTAAGAAAATCGTAATTCTGGCTCGTATACTTCATAGAGTCAATTTTCTAATATAATATTATACTATTAGCCTAAAACGATTGGGGATTTTACACATATTTTTATTTTGTGAATCACGTTTCATCGAATTTAAGACGCTCACAAAAACTCATCCTGCGTCAAACTGTGTATTCTTCCATGCAATATCCGTGAGCAAACTAAAATATCGATAGTCGATACGTCTATCGACACGGGGCGCCCCTTATCACGCGCCCGTATATTTATAGAGGAGTACTGTTCTGAGAAAAGCATCTGTAAACATTCACGGTCAGGGTGTTGACCTTCGCCATTATGATTTCGGTTTTTTCATTTATAACTGTCGCGTTTTGCATTAGATTAATGGTGTAACGGGGCGTTGAACGAATGAAGCTTTTATTGTTTACTTTCTGCGAAAGAAATATAATAGGAGAGTGGGTTGAATTGCTGTTTAGGAGAAGCAGAACTTGCTGCATACTTTTGGTACTAGATAAAGGATATTGTGAAGGATTATCTTAAATACGTTGCGCAAAAAGAATGTCCATTTGACCCAAACTTAATAACATCGTGGTCTCTTGATTTTTAATTGACAATCGCCCTAAATTAGCATATTTTATATTTTATATTTATTTAATATTTTACCTTAATTTATACTTTGGTTTCATAATTATGTAGCCATAAGCGTAGATATATTATGTGAATTGGTACCAAGTAACAAAGTACCAAATGTGATCAAATTTTTCCATACCATGTCCCAACTCCCAAGCCCCAACTTGTCGCTAATCGACACATCATACAAAATGCATCAGTATTTGTTTATTTTCCGTTCGACTTTTGCGAATTTCAAAACCGTTTGTCCTGTGTCACATTTAGCGTCCTTTGTGGGGTTTTGGTCCTGCTACGTTTCCGAGAAACATTTAATTCCGAAGCGTTATTTATATGCAGTAAATTTGCGGGAGGCACGCGTTTGAAACCTACGGTTTTGCTACGAAAAGCAGCTCAGTACGCTCCAGTTCAATTTAAATTACGTTCGAAAATCAAAATTTGAGGTGTTCTAAATTATTGTACCTAGGTGTTTTAACTACAGACATGTGCAACTTATAGATCAGGGGTCGGCAAGTAATGTTAGGCGGATACTGTGGGAAAAATTTAACGAGGTCCAAAAAAAACACACTTGTTCTATGTAGCTTAAAAATATTATTTTAATTATTAATAAAGGTATACGTATACCTTATCTATGTATTAATTGATACTTGGTATAAAATACATTACAATATTTCGCGGTCCGAGATTCGACCTTTCGCGGTCCGCAAACGGACCGCAGTCCGCCTGTTGCCTACCGCTGTTATAGATATTCCAATTTCCAATTAATGTGACGGAATCAAATATGATATATAAATAGCCCATGACAGACTATCTCGTTTTCTGCTTATTGTGACGATGGTTTCCAATTCAAAGAAAACGGAAACGTAGCACGCGTACAGGCGCGTCGCTTCGTTTTCAAAGCATAAGCTTCCAGGAAAAGAAAATATTGTTAGAAGCTAGCAGCAATCCATAATAAGCACCAGCTGTATGCTAAATTCGATTTTAGTTAATAAGTGGTTTTTGTTTTGTTTAAGAAACACGACTGCATAAAAAGTATTTCAAATGATAAGGGTTTGTGTTTATAAATATTGTACATACATATTATATCTAAAAATATAGACCAGACGTACAATATTTGAATCAAAGTTACTAGAGTCTGCCTCGTAAATGGCACCATAGCAAATCATACCGACTTTGTAGTGCTAGATGTATAGTGGTCTAATTGACACCTAACCGCTACGCAGGAATAATTTCCAGAACAAAAAAGCGTACGCCTATGACCCTACCACAATAAAAAGTGCATGAAACCATCCGGGCTAAAATTATAATGTCGTCGCACTCGGCTCGACCGACTGCACGCTTCCTCGAGCGAAAATGAAGCTCTCTCCCCCGACTACAAAGCTCAATTTTCGATGATCGATCCGTTCGAGCCGAGTCCTTTGGAAAACCGACTACGACCGTCATTCAAACCTAACGAGCCTATTAAATGATATATCCGAGCGACATCCATATTTGAAAGAAAGCTCTGCGGGGACATAATAAAATACATTTTGCGAAATCAACGTAGGAATGTCCGTATTAAAATCTCCGAAGCCCGTATAATGGATCGAGGCAGCGCGAGTAGCTCACGAATTCCAACTTTTCCATATCGAGAATATAGTTCAATTTTAGTTAGCCCACCCCGAATCGCCGTTCGGCGAAGTGTTTGAAGTGCGTTTATTTGGCGGATTAAAAAATGGTTTTTATTAGTTGCGGATAAGGTCGAGAGTCGCTCGGCAGGTGCGGCGGAGCGGTCGGTGTCATGACATTGCATTCCAGGCGATGCGAATGACTCGCCGATGACAACGGCCAGACAAGGGCACACGCTTGCATATGCGCGGCGCGTCGCTATACTATGTGTGAGATGTATCAATTCAATACTATATTTTGCTAAGGCTCGTACGTTGAATATTTATAATTATCGCAATGTTGTTATGTATTTATGTGGGAAAGCTCCGTGGAATGCGGTAAATAGATTTTCTTTGTAGCTTGTGTTTACATATCGACACCGATATGAGCATGACGCGGTAATTAAGTTGCTAATCTATGAAAAATCATTTCCATTTATTTGCATACTTACATAATGATGTAAGTTATTAACACGTTGATCGCCAAGCTCAAAGACAGTGTTTTTCATTTATTTGGACATTTTTTTTTTGTTAAATCATTTTATAATGTGCTCTGGTACTATATTGCGGTAAAATAAAAAAGTATTTTCCTTGATTTTCCCCCATTTTCCTTGTGTGCCAAAAATATACACAAGGCCTCTGAAAAAGTTTTGTGTAGAAATTTTCGTCAGAGGCCGTGTGTATACTTTTGGAAACACATTTTATTTTTTAGTTTTTTTTGCCTTTTTCTTTATTATTCATTGCACACTAATTTTTTCTTATATAATTTGCTATTTTTTATTGATATTGCATGTTAAAAAACCATTATAATTAGAAAGAATAAAAGTCTTTTTTTGTTAAAATATTGTTTTTAATGTTTTTTTAACCATAATTTTCGACTTGTAAGTCGGACAGAGAACCCACTCGGACTGAAACAACCGTGGAGGCCAGACGAATCAGTTTCCATTATAAAATGTACTGAAATGTGTATCCTGTTGGGCACACTGGCCTCGCAATGAAGCCACTGCCTGTGTTTCCAAAAAGATACACGTGGCCTCAAGAGGTGGCAGTTTGTGTTTCCAAATGGATACACATGGCACTCATCGTGTTAAGAGCTGCTCGTTGAACGTCATATCAATTTTTCCGAATGAAAAAAGTTTTCAATCCTTTATGGAAATAGTAATATCCTTCTTTACACACCAGATTTATAGAAGGTAGCCACGAGCCCAATTATAATAATAACTCAAACTATTTACTTGAACCAATCAATATTTCAATTCAATTCTCCATGATGGCCAATGTTGGATAACCATGATCGCCTCATTTGCACAAGCTGTCTATAATTATAAGCAATTATTGTAGACGAACTTGCCTTTAAAAATTAGTAAACGTGTTTTCTGTATTTGCCCATCAGGGACTATCGTGGAGAGCCAACTAATAGAAACAAAACGATCATCAATATTAATAGAAAGAGTAGCATTCCAGAAATGAAGTAACTAAAGGAAGTCCCAACTATTGAATCGTAGAAATGAGGATATTCAGACACTTAAATCTATAAATAGCCATTTCAATTCCTAGGAAGTAGTCACTGTATTTTGCATTTCTCATACCAATTGTAGCCTATGTCCATTAATTAATACAAGAGACGTGGCTTCCGTCGATGGGTCATTGATGATTCACTAGCGCCTCTTGAGTGGAGACGTGCCAAGTCTAGTACATTCCGAACGTGGCTGGTTATACGTGGCTTGTAATATGTAATGGAATTATTGCTGCAAATCTTCTAGTGCAGTCCTTAGTTTATGATGGAGTCTGGTAGAGTTTCAGAACGGCATCTCCACGTTCCGCTAGCGATTATAAACGTGTAGAGGCGTATTATCGTCCGAAGACAGCTTCACAATCATGGTGACAATCACCAAGGCCCAAGCTCTTTCACTGTTAAGTACTCAATTGATAATCATTTGCTATCAGCTAGTTATTGCAAAGTAAATCAAAACGTCAGAGTCACTTAGATCAAGTCTGAGTGCTGCAGCTGCTGCTCTACAATTTTTTCGATTTGAAAACAAAAACACGTGTTTCATGAAAATGCAAGGGATGCTTGTCGTTTTGTATTATTTGACTCGGAAAATTCTCGTTTAAAACTGATACGATCGGATAAAATAGGACACTGCATTAAATATTTTAAGAAGTAGATATACTCGTAAACAAAAATAGCAGGTTCTTAGAGCACTATTTAAAGTGGCACATAACACGGAAATTGTCTAACTCGAATTTGCCTACAAAATGAAATAGCCCCGTCTATCAGCACCAAGATGTAAGATTAAAGCATTAATATGCAAACAACGGCGTCCGGACGGCGTCTAGTGTCTAACCGAGTACTGACATCAATGGAAGTTGCATAACTCACTTGTGCAATCCTTTTGTTAATACACTTACTTTATAGGTGGAAGCGCCGACTCTGTAGAGATTGGAGCTGCATAACCGAAATCGGCAAAGCTGATTGACTGATAGATCAACGCACATAGACACACATTAAGACTTGATTACACCTACCGAGTAGGTGAGACAGCTTGCCCTCGGTCGAGCACATTCATAATAAACATACTGAGTGCTTGGCCGAGAGCACTGTCTCGGTGTAACCAGGAGGCCTACAACGGAACCGTTTTGAGACTCAAACGATCGAATCAGATTTCCGCGTCCTACTCTAACAACGTCATTTCACGTTTAAAATTTCATACTGTATGCGTTCTGCTTATAGTGTACGCATCCACTTAGATTTTACAAAATTCGATGGAGATTTATAGAGGGTTAAATACTGCCTAGTTCACGGAAGTGAAGAAGCGGAAAAACCTAGTAATTTACCTTAAAAGCCTTATGTGGTTTTGTGTTGCTTGGTTGTCTGATAATACCTCGATCGTGGGAATCGCAGACACAATAGCTTTTCAATTGTTACGCGAAAGCTGGGTGCCGCTTGGGGATTGATGGGTTAATAATATAATATATGAAGGTGAAGCTTCCATCAAACACAATAATACAGACCCTGTTATATGCAAATGTGTACATTGCGCATACAAGAAAGTGTAAATTTAATTTAAGTGAGAAAATATATAACTTAACTTGTTTGAAATCGCTACATGAGTGCTCAGCAGCTATATACAATAATATGTTTTTGGAATATAAGTAACATGCTCATAAAACGGACAGCTTAATTTTCGAACTACATACATCAAATTTGAAGATATAAGTGGATGAAGTGGGTAACTAAACGACTTGAAAAATGAAAACTGTCGTTTTTTGCATAAATCGAGGCTTTAGGAGCGAAAAAATAATTTGAGAAAAAAAATGTGGATTCTATGAATAGATATATTAGATATATTAGCTGGATGATGAAGTAGGTAAGCTACAAGGTCTGTTCAAATTATAAGGGAAAAAAAATATTTTTTTTTCTTTTTGCTCTTATGTTGTAAAATGTTAGTTATACATTTGATCCACTTATGCCTTCATTTATTAATTAGAAAATATACCCATTATAAGCACGTCGAAAATTACCCTCCCGCGTAGAGGAAATTTAATAAAGACGGAGACCCCTACGTCGCGAACCTGCCCGGCTTCCTTCCGGCTCCGGCCAATATGGCCGACTATAATTCCCTTTTCAACTTTCAAAACTTAGAGTGAAGACGTTCTAGAACATTAAACTCATCTTTTAAAAGGATCTTCGGCTCGTCCTTTGAAGAGATTTTTTCGTAACGACATTTTCCAAGACATGATATAGATTCTTCGTTCGTTCGTTATCTTTACTTTAGGACTTAAAAAGTTAGAAATAAAATTAAAATAAAGTAAATTGAATAACTACACATAATATGATTTACATACCGGTATTGTGACTTTTTTTACGTGTCAGAGTTGGTCTGCTAATAATATTATAATGTTTTATGAAATTCTTTAGTAGATTTCACTAGTCATAGTAATTATTTGAACCATTAAAATAATTCAGACCCGAAACGGATTGCACCCAGAATTGACTCCACCTAACAGCTGTAAATTGTAATTAATCTAAATGAAGCATGAATCATTATAGTGTTACTCATGAACAGTTACTCAAACAGAAGTCAACAGAAGCACATGTTATATCGTAATGGTGCTAATTCTAACGCACACAATCCATTCGCTCGGACTGTTTTATAGTACGATCACAGTTTATGTAATAGTAGTATTTATGTTATGAGTGTTAAAGGTTATATCGGAGGTAGTATATTTCTAAACGGAATGTCCGTCTCGGTGCGAAAATGTAGCGTATTAGCTGGATTAGAAAAATAATTGACATTGTTATTCCTTGAAAGTTGAAACGTATTCTATGTAATACAGTATCAAGTTGTTTGAAACTACTATTATTTTATTGATTTAGACATTTTTGAAAATATCAATAAAATTTTAAGGTAGGCGGTGTAATTATTTTTGATGATCATTAAAAGATGCACCGCAAAGCCTGCAAATTGCTACCGAGCGGCCCAGCAATGGCAGAGCGAAAAAACAATCTTCATATTAATATGCTCTTGTAAAATAATAATTGGCGTAAGATTCGAAAACCAATAAAACCTTTTTAAATATTCGCACATTTATAAAAGCGAACAATAAACTCGACCGGGTAAATTGAGTGCGCTAAGTTTTGATCGAAAATAAAGCGGGGATGAATTAAGAGGCATTCCAGTAATGTATGACGCTCGTGTTTGAAACCAGAAAGCGAATGGAATGAGTGTGTACACCCGGAAAATCCGTGGTGGGACAAGTCATACGCTGAGGGATTTAGTGGATATAACTAGTACATATTATAGCCTGACGTTGTACCACGCGACCGGGCAGAACGTAAATGCTTTAGTTAGGGCTTTTGTGTTCGCGCTACTTAAGAAAGAATTTGTATAAAATTATGACGCTTTACTAATGTCAACGCTTTGCTAATCTTATGTCAAATTTATTTTGTAAAATTTAAATTGCAATGTATAGAAAACAAAGTGATAAAAGTTATGTTTAAAGCAAGATTATACTTATTTTATGTTTACTAACAATGCACTATGTTTATTACGAGTTATGGCGAGTACTTACATAGTACAATTATAATAATATTACCTAATCTTGTTTCCATGGCAAAAGAAAGTCTATAATTTTGTATCTAAAATCTGATAATATTTCTATTAATTCGTATATTATCTACTGTGTTCGTCTTAAGATTGTTAGAAGAAATAACCTAGAAAATTGAAACTCGCTCCCGCCCGTGACTTGCGTTTATATATAGGTAAGAATAAAACCCTCGGACCTACAAGATTGCTTTTCAAGTGCCATTACCTTGTTTCCCGAAAAGTGAAGCTTTTATTAGGCTGCCTTTTATTTCTACTTCAGCGTCTGCAATGTTTGACTTGTCACGAAAAGGATCTAAGGTAAAACTTAATTGCAATCCTCGGCTGGAATTTAATTCGATATCGCTTTGTTATATTGTAATTCGTGACGCTACTATTTTGTAATTCGAATTGTTCTCGAAAGAACGGCAAAAAGGTATTTTCAAAAAGGTTTTACTGCATAATATATTCGGTATTGTTAGTCGTTCTGGCGAATATTTAAATAATAATTTAACGACACATAACAATAATAATTTTAGGTAAATATAATTCAATTGTAGCAGTCACTACTCACTGGTACGTCTGTATCGGGGGCTTTTGTGACCCCAACTGAATAAAATGAACAAATCAAAAAAGGTTTTCTTTGGGAAATATTAACTAGCTCAATTTGGGTTCGGAAGGAAATTGTCAGACAAAAGCCTAAAGGACTTTTATATTGAGCTTTTAAATAAACGTTCATGAAATAAAATATGATCGTTTCTTTTCTTTTCTTTGTGAAATATAGTGTCAAATCATATATTTTTACTGTTACTGCACCTACATACTGAAATTGGGAGTTCTAGATGTACTGCAATCTGGGTGCACGGCAGTGCACTCGCTGAGACGAGCAAAGCGAAGCGCAAGGGCACTACCTACCTTTTCTCGAAGTGTTTCGTCGTTTTTTCGAACCCCCATAGAGTTGGTTTCCGATGTACCAGATAGTTATGATATGTAATCTTCCAGTGGATATGATGTCAATAATAGATTAATAGACTAATTAAACATACAAAGTTTGAGACAATAGCTATAATACTTTAGATTTTATTGATATCTAAAATACGCCGATTTCGTCACTGACACACTCATACACTGACAGTTTGTACTGATTGATGATCATCAAAATGTTTGGCTACTCTCTGAAGAGCTAGAATGCTGAAATTTGGTATGTAATCTAAGTTTAGTTTACAACCAACAAAAAAAATCATAAACTTTTAACTTTCGCCCCCCATCCCTTAAAATGGGGGGTGGAGGTTTATATGATACTTTCACCAATTTTATGAATTAGGACATAAGAGTTTACACGGGACTGTAGACAGTAACTAAAAACCTTTAAATAAGTACTTACAAGAGCCAACTTACAAAACGAACTGAAATCCCACCAAAAACATTTATTGTAAAATGTTGCCGAGACGATCACATAAGGTTTACCCTGTGAAAAAGATATGAGATCTCATGTAGAGCCAAACTTCTGAATCTACACGGCCTAAATCTACTGACCCTAACTTAAACAAGTACTGCATATCAGTAAATATGTATAGCTCGGCTATTTCGTTACTAACTTCAGATCAGAAACTAAATATTCGCATGACCTCCGCGACGGTAGCAAAACGGCGAAGCCATACATATTTACTGGTATGTAGAATTTGTTTAAGTTAGGGTCAGTAGATTTAGACCGTGTAGATTCAGAAGCTTGGCTCTACATGAGATCTCATATCTTTTTCACAGGGTAAACCTTATATTATGATCGTCTCGGCAACATTTTACAATAAATGTTTTTGGTGGGATTTATAATTATTTTATGATGCTTATTTTCTTTTGCAACGCCCGAGCCTCTATCACTTCGCCTTATCAGGCAGATTCACAAACGTTATACTATAGCTAATTATTAGGGTATTAATTGCAGCTATTCATAGTTAAAGGCTATTATAGCACAGAGTATTTAATAATATTGAAATAGCAATTGTTATTATACATACTTTACAATTTGCTTTTCATTGCACATACAATATACATATTTGCATTACTTGTTTAACTATACAGTTTTTCATTCTAATATTTTCATAAAATACCAAATGTTTTATGTAGCTATAAATGTTCAGCTTGCAGCTAAATTTTGTTCGTCACGTAATATTTTTATTGACAGGGTTTTGCGTTGTTTCAGCACAATTGCTATTTGCTTTTCGGCAGCTAAATGGATACTCGTGCTTTAATATTTTCCTGTAGGAATTTATTAAAACACTAGCTGTCCCGGCAAAAGTTGTTTTGTCATTTAAAGTATTTCTACTTCATCAGTTGATACAAAATCTTACCCCCTCTTTTATCCCCTAGGAGGGGTGGGGGGAAAAATTTTATACACCAGATGTTAAATTGGAAAACACAGTTAGTTAATAATATGAAGTAAGTCCATTAAAGAAAAAAGTTTGATAAAAAATCTGACCCCCTCTTTGGTCCCCTTAGAGGGAGGGGTAGAGGGGGGGAGGGGGGGGATTTTTATACACCAGATATTGATAGTACATTCGTTCGTAGAGTCTCTGATAGTACATTCGTTAGGCCTGAGAATAGGTTTTTATCTACCTACTTTTTATATTGATACTAGAAATAATTTGTAGGGCAAAACAACGTTTGCCGGGTCAGCTAGTTTTTCTATAGTACTAGGCAAGAAAAAACTGAAATCCCTTTTCTTTTAAAAATATTGAGATTCGCGATCTACAAGGTTTAAGATGACATATTATGACACAACTCTATGAAAACAGTAGACCTTCAAAAGTTCGTATAATATATCTATGCTAGGTAAAAAAAATTAAGGAGGGGTTTTTACTATAACGTTTGTTTAATGTAGATATTTTTATTAGTAAGGGGTAAGTGTTCAATTAATTTTAACAATCGGTGGATACTTCACACAATTCCCACCCAATCCCAAGTCGGAATTAAGGTGAAGTATGCTACATTACTTGGGGAGCTTTCACAAAGAAGTTTAAGCCCAATTACGCAGACCGTAACTTCTTTTTGAAGGCGAGCGCCACTTAAGCTTTCCGAGTCAATTTTTAAAAGTTAAGAGCTTTTACCTTTAATTAGATGGATCGTATCAAAGGGTTGAGTGGTTGTTATGGTAAGCTTTGTATTAAATGCCTTTTATTACCGAAAATATTTTGCTTTGGTCATATCTAGTGTATTATGACCGTATCAAAATATTGAGGGGCGATGAGTGAGTTTGGGGAGATTTCTGTATGGCCGTGGCGCAATATTTTAACTATCCTTCCACTTGCAGCAGTAACGGAGGCTGGTTCTTCCTCAGACAAAAATTTCAAGTATATATGTGTAACAGGTCCTGATTAGAATGAAGATTTTCAAAAACGTAATAGATTAGAGAAGGGGATACGTGAGGTGTTATAAAGACCTTACGCCGTTGACTTACAGCTTTTAAATCGTAACATTTTTCATATATTCGTTGGCAATAAAAATTCGAGGGCAAAATGTTAAAATAATATAAAAAAACCCTTAGTATACAAGTCGAACTTTTCAAACGGTATTTAGACGACCTGTAAGTCACAAAAACGCTAGAGGCAAAGTTTCTCAACCCAAATCTTCTGGGACATGGGATGCACCCACGTTACGTCAATCATCATTAATTGCCTGTCACTTGTGAATGGCCCCGCTAATCCTTCCATCTCATGAGGTTGACGAAATGACGGGCCTAATTTAAACGTATTGACTGATGGGGCTTTGCTGGCGGATCTGGGCAAGACTTGGGAGTCATTGCCTAATTTCACCAACCGCTCCCTAACGCTAAGTGTGGATAATGTATTGCTTTGTACTTAGTACATTCATTTTATGGGTTATCCATCTCTTAAGACAAAAAATACGTGTGGCACTCGGGGACTGTCGCGGTAAGCAATAGCTTTACCGCGGCAGTCCATTTTTTATCAACTTATGCAATTATGATTCGCATACATCTAGTCGCACGCACACAAACACTGTGCCGAAGTCTGCCGAACTGAAACGGCGTTAGACGATACACGGCAACGTCGCACGAGCGGGGGGTGTTAGGTTTATTTTCGTTACGGAATTTCTTGATTCGGTCGCCGCGCTCAAAGCCCGCTATAAAAGCTATGCAATAGCTTAATAACATTTTAATTATCGTTTAAGTATCAGTTATCACGTAAATCTTTAAGGTATATGATATATTAATAAAATCCGTAATCCATGAACAACAACATTCATATTATATATATGAGTGTTGGTGTCCAAAGATATCTTTATTGGTCGCTAGGATCAATGTTAGGCCGCGGTTGGTGAAAACTGGCATAAGACAGCTCTTCTTACTGCCGCACTCAGAGTGGAAGATTAATTACTTAAATGTAATTAATTTAAAATTTTGACATAAGCCTCATACATTATCTGTCAAACTCTTCATTAAATTGAAGGTTAATCACAATTAAATGTCTCTGAGTACGGCGGTTAGACTAGACTTTATAAATTTCATTACATTATCCAAAACACCTTACAAAAGTATTTTAAAAATCTCATAATTAGCGGCCTCTAATATATTTTTTTGTACTGCAATGTTTGTTAACCCCGTATAATCCTAAAAGTGTAAGTCTCTAACGCGTAAGAACTCTAACGTGCAAGAACCCTAAGCCTAAGTTCTATTGTAAACGAAATCGAAGGTGAAACTTGTCGATATATTAGAGGAGATTGGGTAATCATGATCCACAGCCCTGAGGGTGAAGTAATAGACCTACTACATGCACGTCACCGCTTGTTGGCTTTCAATTTATTTCACTTGGACACGGATTAACTCGTTTTTAGGGATGGGACGCGTTATCGATAATTTCAAACGATCCATATTCCAGAATAGTACAGTTTTTTTCTTTTACTTATTCAGTAGTAATAGTCGATTAAATATTTAATACAATAAACACTTAACTTACAACATTTTAAGGAAAGAAAAAAAACACGTTGATGTCTTGCCTTCTTTGTGTACTTGGTTCTTGACGATCAGATAGATAAATTGATTCTCTCGTATTCATCGTCTATTAATAAGTATCTTAAAACTCATAATCTTTAATAACTGAATTTACATTGATACTAGCTATGAACATAATATTATTTCAAACGCAAACCAAGCAATGAATTAATCGATGAAACTGTAAAAACACTATGGAAATTTATAACCGTCGTAAAATAACTAGGATAATGGATACGCTGGACGCTCCAGCTGAACAAACATCGATACCTACCTATCTTCCATCCCTAGCCAGGGATTATAATCTTGACCTGAAATTGCTTATTAAGAATTCATTAGAGTAATACTTATTACTGTAAAATGTTGTATTTTCATTTGAATATCGGCTGCGCGTTTTGATAACACTGCATCCGCTACGATAACTATATTTATTTAAATCATTAGAATATTTTTACAGATTTGTACTCTTATTGCTGTTTTAAAATACTTTTAAACCCTAAAATCTTTAATATCACCTGATAGCTTCTGTGTACCACCTTTACCTAGCTGTATATTATGTTTTAAGCATAATGTGAGATCCGCCTGTGGTTGGCCCATAACTGTTGATAACAATATTATAATGATTAACTTTCTTCCTAGTTCGTTTTTCTTTTAAATCGTAATTAAAAATCAAATTAATTTCCTTTAAAAATCGGAATTTCGGACTCCTCCATAAGCACAATAATTATTCTCATAAAATGGTACTTCAATTTTTTTCACAGCGTATTAAAATACGGAATAGGTACACAAATACGTCAATACAATTAATACACGTATTGCTCAAATCACTCTGCATCAATTCAGTTCTGTGAATTTCTGTGAATTGCCTCAGTCCATTGTTAAGGTTCATAATAATTAATTCCTTGAATGGATTATATCGACTATTGCTGACTAAATCCGTAGGTGACCTGGAACTGTTGTAACTTTGTTAGGTTGATACTATCTAATCTACGTGAACCTTGTTAGGGATAGAAGTACTTTTGCGGAAATTAATTTATAGGCACATTTTGGATTTACGTAGTATCTACGTAATTCTGGCAGGTTATGTCAAGCAATGACAGAATATTTTGATATTGACGACCTCTGTGGCTCAGTGGTTGAGCGTGTTGTCAGAGCTCAAGCCGGGGGTCACGGGTGCGAATCCCGCCGACGGAACAAAAGTTTTCTATGTTCCTATGTCTTGGATGTGTATTAAATATGTGTTTAATATTATAAAAATCTTAAATATATGTATATATAAAAGTATTCAATTTATTTCCGTTGTCTGGTACCTGTAACACAAGTCCTTCAGGTACTTAACACGGGGCCAGACTGACGTGGTATGAAGCGTCCATAGATATAATTATAATATTATTATTGACTTGACATAACCCGATCAAATAACGTAGGTCCACGAATAAATTTCTCTGATGGTACCTAATTAACCCAGTAAGGTTTTCTCTAATACTGGCTTATGATAACTATTATCTTTATCGCAAAAACAATATTTATTTTAATATTAGGTATATCTTATTTATTTCGATCGTTGTTTGAAATTAAAGTCTATAAATGCTTACCTATAGACTAGGTACAATAATAATATAATATGCTACAGTAAGATAGAAATATAATACCACTAACCTGCATCTGTCGAAGAAATTCCAAGCGCGTAGTTGATTCTAGAAATTTCTACCCAGCGAATTCAGTCCACATGAATTTAAACATACGCAGTTCAAATAAACAAAGTTTGTTTATCAATAAGTATTTATGCTAAACTAATCATAAGCTTCCGTCCATATAAACTAGATGGCACTTTTCAAGGTTAAATTTAAACTGACGGAATACGAAATTTGAACGAAACCCGGGAATTGTTTTTTTTTTCACTACACCAAAAAGGTCTGGTACACACTGAAAAATTTGCAAATTCAAAATTTGAATTTAAATTACGAACGAGTTCTGCATTTACACGTTCAGTTTCGCGCGCGTCAAAGGAGTTTAACGCACTGAATAGAGCTGAACGATAACCGAACGATTACGTGTAGTGACGTGACCATTGACGTCCCGACGATGTCGATAATATTACGTCATTATAATAATGACGTAATATTTCATTATTCGGCGATTACTTTTCGAATTTTCAAAATCGGATAGCAAAGTTTATGTAAAACGTCACAAGTGAAATGAAAACAAATTAGTTGCTATGGTTTTTATGACATAATATTATATGGACGGACGAGTATGTTTTGACTACAATTTTCATGGAGGCGTGAATAAAAAGCAGCTGTTGATAACAGTCGCCAGCGTTATTTTTCTTTTCGATTACAAGCAAAATAAGACTTGGATGACATTGACAGGAGGGACACAGCTGTCATCGAGAGACATTTTACGATGAGGCGACGAAAAATTTGACTTTGTCGACGAAATTATTGGCAGATAACATATAAGTTAACGTAAAACGTTAAACCCTTAGAGCATTATTTAAAACTATCTTATACAAAGAATATTTGCCACTACCTACTCATTCCTAATCTGCAAAAGGAACTAACGGAGTCACTTATTTTAATTTGTTAATAATTCACCACTATTTGGTACTACTAATATATATTCTGCGCCACTATATAAATTACTGATCGGTACGGAGTATGGCCAACTCTAGCAGAGTTACTGGTTCGTAGCAGGCAGCGCCAACGGTCACCAGTCGTGAAAATGATGCAATGATTGATATTACTTAAATAAGATTATATTATAAAAATTCAAATTAAAGGTCGACGGAAGTATAGAAAATTTATGTGTCGCTGTGTTTATTATCAAACTCCTCTGAAAAGGCTGGTCCTATTTCGATGAAATATTGTCTATAGGGTAGGTCTGAAAATTGGCCAACATCTTTTATCATACCAGGTATAAATTAATTTTTGTTGCAAAAAGTTTGTTGGGTCAGCTATAAGTTACTAATGAAACGTTAATCATTATTATTAATTGTTTATTTATAACGACTTATCACTTATCAGTCATTCACTTGCAGATAAAATTGTCAAAACATAAATAATGTGTCGTCGACTTGTGATAAGAAAATGTGAGACATTGACACATATTGTGACTACTGTTTAACAAACTGCTTGTGGTCAGAGGTGATAACCCCTTATCTATTAATTATTATAAATAAACATTTGAACTACTATAATATGTAACGATAACGTAAACAAGTACGCAAGCATCGATGAAGGTATATTTATTGTTTATAAATTATTGTACAGATAATTAATTAAAAGTAAGTTGCAATAATTGTTACATTTTCCGTGATAAAGACCCTATGTCCTTTGTAAGCATTAAAAATATCACCATAATATTATCTAATTTATTCAAAACTCAGTTTTAGCTGTTTTGGGATAAAAAGAAACTACTACTAAGAGTCGATTTTTTCTGCATAAGAAACAAAAAGAAAACGAAGCGATAACTCAAATAGTAACGTTTAAAAACATAGCAACCGAAATATTTGATTATTTACACGTCAAAACAGTTTAGATTCGAATGCCAGATTAGGTGAGCAGCTATTCGATAGGGAGGGCCGAAACCTATTAACACTCAGTTATCGATAAATGTTTGCTAATGGGAGTATAAAATGGAGTTCTGAACTAATGACATTTAGTTTACAAATCGTGATTGATCACTGGTCAGCGCAAGCATCAATTTGAATTATGTCACCTTATACACGGATGCGATGTGAATAATTGAGACTTACCCACCTGATGTATGGTACATATTTGTTTGTTAGTCCCGGTGACAAGTTTCTGATCAATCTTAATGATAGCGAAAGGTATTAAGGTATTGGGGTAAATTTTATTATAACTAGGTCATTCTTATTAGGTAGGTGTCAACACTTTATAACACAGACAATTTTTATTCAACTTTTATTTCAAATATTTGTAATATTCATTCACATTTCTGGTACGTTGATTAACCTAAAAGAAAATAAATTGTTGTAATGACCAATAAAATGTCTAAATGGTCCAATAAAATTTTGACGATGTTCAATAAAAATCGTGTTTGCGAATGGTTTGTGATGAATTTTCATAAGCCTAATAAAATAACAGATTGAATATATATTTTTCAATCCTTATTTTATAAATTGCGCGTAGGTCTTATCATTAATTAGCATTTAAATACGTAAAAATAGTAAATAACCATAATAAGTACTATTATCTCTGTTCAAGTTGATATTTTCTGATGTTTATTAAAAACATTGAAAATTAATTTGTTCCAAACAATAAAAACATCCAGGAATTGTTAAATAGAGTACTTTTTAGGCAACAAAAATAAAAAGTGGTTAGACAAAATATATTAAATGTATCAGAAGGTTAGGATATTACAATTTCCTAACTTTAAGTTGGTATCTTTGGGAAACAATATTCACGTCAAAATTATTAATAAATAGATATCTGTACGCATTACGCATAATACTAAGTACAAAGAAATTATTGCTACGCTATATAATTTATGCACTGTCAGCTTTCCCTTGCTCCACCGACATAATATCGCAATGTATGTACCTAATTGTGCAACATTGCATAACGCGGTTCCCACGCGTTGCACCCAAACGCATCGGCGTGACACGATTCGAGTGCATCTAATCAAATTCGACTCTATTATGTGCGTCATAGAGCTCACTGTTTCCATTGTTTCTGTGATAGCGTAATAAGCAGATTATAGCTGAAAGAAATGTAGTTCACTTTGATGGTTTAACACCAACTTGAGCTAGTAATAATTGCATAAAAAAAAACTGTGCCTGACTTCTAAAAGGAATTAAAGTAAATGAAATAGGTTCTTTCTCAAAATTAATGCGGTATAAAAAATGTATAATTATTAATTTAACCCGTCGATCGTGGGAAAACGAGACACAATAGATATTCTATTGTGTCTCGGACGCCGGTGACCGTTTGGGGCTTGATGAATTAAATGTAATAAAATAATTATCTTGCACTTCTCCTCTTTACTTTCTGACTAAGTAGAAAGTAGAGTGTCGTTTTTTCTGCCCATTTTTCATTTTGATTTGTCATTAAAACTAACCTAAATTATTACAAAACAGAACAACATCTGTCGGGCTGCTTGTATTGAATATAGTATTTCTCATTCAGACTTCAGTAACAATTTCATTAATAAGTGTTTCGAGACTTCCGAGTTAGTTTATAGAAGTTATAAAGTTATAATAATTATTTTCTTATCCCGTAGCAGGACCTTAGAAGCAATGTTTTAATTTAACTTTCCAATTACTTTTTGTTCTTGCTTTTCTTTTTTGATTTTATTTTTACACTGGCACCTTATAAAAGTCACTTTAAGATTATAATATTTAGCGGAGATGCCGCAAAATAAGTAGAAAACTTTACGTGTTAAAAAATTCTAATCATGCTATTGAATTTATTTAAATGTGTATTCTAATATAGTGTAGTATTAGTAGTAATATTTTTCCATACTGCTGATTGGAGATCTCTAATCAGCAGTATCTACTGCGGTATGGAAAAATAGCTATATGGCGCACTTGCCGGGTAGGCGCATTTTGCCAGATTATTATACCAGAAATTTCAAACAATTTTAACTTTCCGCGACGTGCTGAATAGATTGTAAGTTTTCTGAATATTCAAGAGACCATTTAAAAGAACAAACTGTATGAAAAAGAGAGGAGAATCTTAAGTTTTCGTACAACACACAACAGCCTTTGTCCCATAGACTAATACTAGTTCCGACCTGCTTTCATTACAAACAATGCTTTAGCGAGCAAAAACTGCTACAGGTATTCTAGAAGGTTTTTTCTTTTACTTTAATTATGAAAAACACGTATGTAACGTTGAGTTTTTCCTTTTCCCGATTTGATGTAACTTTCTTTGAAATATTAGATATTTTTTTAGATTTTACTTTTAATTGATTTTGACTATTCAAAAATTTTTGCCAAATCACCCAGAGAAACTACAAAGTAATACCTAACTTCATATAATAACCTTATATCACATTGACCTTTGCAATAAAAATCACCGAAAAATACCACTCTTGCATTCAAAATGTTCTTTTTTCAAAATATGTTAATAAATAAATTGTTGCATGTTGGCTATCGTTTACATCTTAAGGTTCCAATTATATCTCAAAGTATTCCCCTGGTACAGTGCACTAGTGAGCTCCGGACTCCGGGCATGACACGTAGGCTAAAGTTCAAAGTATACACTGGTGTGTTACAAGAAACACGCTCAACTTGTAAGATATAACGAAGCTAGGGATGCGCGTTTGTCCTATCGAATATCGATAAAAGAGGCTTATACAATAGTTCTTAGGCTGCCTATAGAATACAAGTAAAAAGTGAATTACTTTGTAAAACTAATAATAAATACTCATACAATATATGGTGAATATAAAGACATAATAATAAGATCGCATGATTCGAGTTTCATTCATATTTAAATCTTTTATCGAATATTATTAAATTTTACTCTATTAAATAAATGAACAAGTTCAAAGCATAGCTGCCCATTGCTTCTGACAGATGTGCCAAGTTATTAAAAGTTAATACAAAAGAACCAGCTGTATACGTCACAGTTATGAAGTGTCAGAAATTACTGTATTAATCTATTTTCATAGCTTAATTAAAAAGATTGAATACATTATGTGATAATTTGTTGATTTATGATTCAGATACAAAAAATACTCTCCTGAATATCGAAAACATTTAATTAACAATGAATCATTTAACAGAAGACAAATATTTGAGATAAATTAGTACCTATCTAAATTTCCCTTGAAGACAGTCGATACCTCGAAGTTTATACTAACCTTAATTGGTCCGCTATTTGGTTACGCAAAATTAATGTTGATCGCAGTTCATCGATTTTAAACATCTATTTCATTTTATCGACATGTTTGCGTGACTAGAATCTAAATTCTAGACTAGAATCCTATGATTAAGTTTAGGAGTTTGCCCTAGGCTACTTTCAGTGCACGACACGCTTACTGCATCTGAGTCCTATATCAAGGTGCTCGTTTTTCACTGACTAAATAAGCTACATAAATATTATTTACCGGGAACTGAGGCGCCAGTTGCCGTTTATGTGGTGCAGTTGGCAAAACATCATCATCATCATATCGAAAAATGGACCCAATTTTCGGTCAGCTCCACGTAGAGAGTAAAACTACTTTGGTACATTTAACTTCTAGATTTATATTTTATTACTTATAGAGTCGTTTGTTAAGTATAACGAAATAATTATTTTGATAAGAAACGTACCTAACGAAACCGCTGTTTGGTTTCGGCGTTGTCGATTAAAAGCATTATTATTTGCAGATGCGGAATGTCTGACTCAAACACAATGTTAACGAATTAGCAAACTATGTGAGTTTGTTCAGAATCTATTAATAAACATATGTACTTTTAACTTAATCGTAATATTTAACCCCGCGTAACTCTTTGAAAATACTAGCAGCGGAATTTCGAATTTAGGAATCAGATAGTAAATCAGTTTAATGTGAATGTGGCCGGGATATTCGCCGCCGGAAATATTGTATGGGCTGATATGAGGCTGATACAGCAGAAAATAGAGAAAAAAAACTTCCAGAAAGAAATAGACTCCGTAAAGAATTTTGTAGAAAAATCTTAGCTTTACCTTGCACACGATTATTCCTTAGTCCTGCAACAAGAAAAATAGCTAAATTATGGTGTGTTTTAATATTACACAGGCAAATTCAGCACTATCATACTAATATTATTATAAACGCGAAAGTTTGTGAGTGTATATGTTTGTTAATTCTTCACACTTAAACGGCTGGAGCAATTTCGATAAAAATTGGCATGGAGTTAGCTGACTTCTTCTTCTTCTTCTTCACATTTTACTTCGAAAAAATGTCTTATTTCTATGGTAAAAAATGGCAAAATAATTTCACTAAAAAACCGCAGGTAACACCGCGGGGTAAAGCTAGATAACTATAAAACTTGAAGACACAACCCAAGTGAAAGAAAATAAGTATATCAACTGTTTTTCTACAGCCCTTAAAAGTGTAAACAGTAATGTATCAAGATAGTCCCAAACTTAATATATTTGGGTGAAGTTATGGACCAAGAGCCCGCGAGGGCCAGACCTTCCTTCGTTTCGTAAAGCTGAAAGTTTACCTGTTTGTAGCTATGAAATTGAGATTTACTCTTTCTCGAAGGTCAGGTAGAACTTCAGAACTGGATACCTAAAGTAACCGCGACCGAAACTCCATAGTTGCTGGTCGTTCTTACCTCTGTAAAGGTCACAAACAGGTAAACTTTCAGCTTTACGAAACGAAGGATGGTCTAGCCCTCGCGGGCTCTTACTCTATTAGTTGCAAAGCCCGCATTAGGGCTGAACATTTATCACCATGACAGATCATCGCAGCTCTACACTCATGACGAATGTAGCGGTCAGGTATTTCACTTAAACGGTTTTTGATGGCCCTAACTTTTCTATTTTATCTTACTTATAACTTCGTATTGTACTTCTATGAGCATCTTAGTTGATTGAAAATGAAACGTCAGCATTAATTGTTCTAATAAGTATTAATTTTTATTTTGGTGATCCAATATGCAACAATTCGAATACCCAGATATGGCTTGAGGTAAGTGCAGAAATAGTTGTGCTTTATTTTGCTCAAAGCAGGAAAAATATAAAAGACAAAAACAAAAATGTATGGTATGGTAAAATTATAACTTTTTAAAATAATTATTTTGTTCGGAATACCGAATAGGACTCTATAATCTACACAAAAAGAGATACAGACACGAAGGGACGAAGGTCAATAAACATAATTGAATAAATCATAACCCTTTACATAAATTTGAGTGACATTTGGGAGGATAAAAAGGCCACAGATAACAGCGTCCGAGCTCCATGAATCACCCTGTCGGGATTTGCATGTCAACATTACAGTTATTTCAAAGTGAACGAATTCAAAATGTGAATCGGGCATTAGAATTTCAAAGGCGCAATCCCAGTTTCAAACATTCAAATTTAGAATTCGAGAATGCCTGAATTAAAGAATTCTTTAAGAGAAACGTGTTCTTTTTTTGAAAAGAGCAGGTTTGGATATTGGTTTGCCAAAAATGTTCATCATCTACAGCCTTCTCGTTGTTATGAAAATGGGTCTTAGCAATAACTATTTAGTAAATTCAAGGCACTCAATATTGCATTATATTAATGAATCGAGCTTGCTATTTTGATAAAATTAGTACAAACTCGCCACTGTATTAACCTTCAAGCGGTCGCGCGACGTCGAATCGACTCCCTTCAATACATTTTCGTTAATATTATCAATATTTCTCATTGAATCAGTATCATTCTCTCAGTAGCTTTTCATAATTTATCTATCTACCAAATAAATAGCTTAAACTTACTCTTCGGCCTTCGCACCCCCTTTGCAGCAAGGAGCTCAATTGTTTTGGTTTCGGCGCCGGCGCGGCGTCGAAAAGACTCCGCGCGCCTCTCTTATACTGGTTTATGTATAAAACTAAGTCGTCGTAGACCGATAACATCGAGTGTTATTGCTAGATGAAGAAAAAATCGGAACTAGCATAAGAAAATTTTGGTCACTTTTTCTGCCCCTGTTCACACAAGATAAGCTACTTTGGGTCACCGGATTTTATAACTAAGTTTTTACTAAAAGTACATTTATTTTTCTGGGTGAATTGATTCGTTTTATAAGAGTATTAATTAAATTTATAAAATAATAAATAATGTTAAAAGAAAAGTGTTTTGTTTTCCAAATTCATGACGTCTTTTGGGTTACGCGCGACCAGTGACCACTGCCATTACAAAATAGCGCGCGCCCGCTAGAAGGTACTTAATTTTTTTACACTTAGAATTAACATTACTTACTAACATTCTATATTTTGTATAAAACATTCCTGCAACATGATATCAAGTGAATCAACCAATCGAGTCTTGAACTTTAAAAAGTTAGAACTAAACATCTGAGCTTCCACTACGTCACCAAGGTTACCGGCTTACCGCATAAACGGCGGAAAATATAGAACAATAGGCGGTAATCATGATTAGCACACAATTCGCTATGTAGAAGGAAAGGAAGCGTTCTTGGCCCACATGGCGCAACCCCCGGCCGGTGAGCGGTACTCAAGGATCTTACAGCGACAACTCGAAAAACCTACTTTGATTGACTAACGCTAGAATATAATACTAGAACACATTTTACCGCTTTGGAAGAGTCTCTCTCGCAAACTATTCAGATTAGAAAAATATGATATTAGAAACCTCAATATGAATTTTGAAGACCTATCCATAGATACCCCACACGCATAGGTTAGATGAAAAAAAATTTTTTGTTTCAGTTGTACCCATGAGGACCCCTAAATTTTTTAATATTTTTTCCATTTTTATATCAAAATCTTAATGCGGTTCACAGACTACATCTACTTACCAAGTTTCAATAGTATAGCTCTTATAGTTTCGGAGAAAAGTGGCTGTGACATACGGACGGACAGACAGAGAGACAGACATGACGAATCTATAAGGGTTCCGTTTTTTGCCATTTGGCTACGGAACTCTAAAAATAGATAGAAAAGGAGGTAAAGAATTGTATCAACAGACGCATGATCTTTGTTGCTCTACAAATTTCACTTTATGTGAGAGTACATACACACTTCGTATAAATCGAGTACTACTAAAACTTTGAACAAAGCTTTTCCGTAAAACGTAATACCGTAATATTATGTTTTATTATTTATTACGAAATATTCATAAATCGATTTCAATAATATAATGTTATTTCAGTAATAATACGTTATCAATAAATAAATTACGGGTTCCCACTTCCCATATCTTGACGGTGTTACCGGTGTATTGATTTTTAGTGTTTACATAACCTACTTACCATGACTAATTTAATTGTATCGTAAAATGTAATCTATGTAAATAGGTACAATCAGGAACAAGTACAGAAAATATAGTATACAATGTGTATACTAAATGCTGTAATATAATCAAATTATAATATTATGTATGTGAAAACTCTTTTCGACATGTCAAGTTTTTACATACATAATAAGGTTTAATCATCCCTACTGTGGGGTTGTATGGAGAAATTTTGACATTTGGACTTTTTTCCATAGTTGCTGGTCGTTCTTATAAATCTTACCTCTATAAGGGTCATATACAGGCAAACTTTCAGCTTTTATAAAATGACGAAAGTCTGGCTGTCGCTGGCTTTTGGGTTATTAGAACTTAGTTAATTTTGGGGTTGTTTGGAGTTATTTTGACTATATTGGTTACGACATTGCCACAGACGGCGATTTCACAGAAAAAAAATGTCATAAAAAATATTTTCTAGTACGACGATTTTTTATGTAAAACTACGTTCTGAGTTCAAACGTTTGATGGAAACGTATGTAATTATAACTTATACAACCCACAAAATAGTTTACAACGAGTGATATTTGTTTAGCGGAATCTGCAATATTCGGTGCACCAATCAAAATTTGTTTCGTAACCGCTCGCCAACCGCAAAATTCATCAAAAAATCGGGGAGCATAAATTTTTGTCGGAGCTGTTTTAAATAAAAAATTTACATCGACAGCCCAATTTGTGGTACGTATTGTGTAAAATACAATGCATAACTCAAACCCGGCTCCGTTGCAGAGCTATCGGCCGAACTATTGAACCAAACATGAAAACTAAAATCATTTAAAAACTACGTACATTTCAAATCACTTTTCTATGCGCCTTTGTCCGAGGAATCAATTTGAAGAGAAAGGGGACCAAAAAAGCTAGCATTGAATAGAATTCCTGAAATACCGCTGCGGCCTCGCGCATATTGCATGTTGTATTTCCACCGACCAAGGGTCGAATTATTTCGCCAAATTAAATACAGTTGAGATTTTGTTTCCTATTCATGTTTATTAAAGTTGGCTAGTTTTGAACCCTGATAGTTTGTCTCTCTGTAGGTAGATTATATATTTTTGTCTCTATATATGGTACGGGAGGTAGCAACGTTTGAAAAAAAAAGTATTTCAGTCATTTTTGCTCTTCTGGTTACAGTCTGGGCGGTCTGGCTGCTGGTAGTAGTTGCGTTCATTAGTGCGCAACCTTTTTGTCCAGCTTATAATCCTGGATTATAAAATAATTTTAATATACATAATGTATACTTAAATGATTTTAAGTGATTTTAAATAATTTTAAAATAATTTTAGTGAACAAGGAGTGCTCAACACAAACGTAATGATTACGACAATAATAATATGAATTGTTAAAGCCTGGCCTTTAATTATGACAAGAGCCAGATGCGAGAGATTGCCATTTCTTTTTATCAGGCGCTCCTTACATTAATAGCATCACCTGGATAAATGAAATGCGCACTAATGAACGCAACCACTACCGGCAGCCAGACCACCCGGACTCTAGCCAGAAGAGCAAGAATGACGACATATCACAAAATCAGCCGTCCTGAAATACTTTCTCGAAAACATTGCTACCTCCTATATATATTATATTACATTATGATTACACTTATACATACATTGATTACACTTTGGAGACGTCGGGTTCATCGAATTCAATTTGATTAAAAAGGCGTCAACAATTTACGCGAGTAATTGAACATTAGGGTAGGTACAGCCAGATAGAGTGTCCGTGGCCTAGTGGGTAGACATTTGGTTCGCACTCGAGAGGGTGCAGGTTCGATCCCGGGTGAAGGCGTGTACCAATGAGATCAGATCTCAAGTACATAATACGGACACTCATACGGTGAAGGAAAACATCGTGAGGAAACCCGCACATTGTTGGTCCCAGACATATTGACCTGCTCACTCCGCTGGACTAGGTCGACTATGTTGCGAGAATGCCGTATGTGCTTGGGCAACCATACGGACATTTAAAAATTAAAATCATGTCCCAGGCACTACAGTATTTAAAGAGTGGTTACTTCACTCTGAAAATGCTGTATAAATAATCCACAACGGATGCAAAGGCCTTGTTTTTAGGTCCAGCCAAAAAAAATATCAAAACGTCTCACGCAATGGATGCCCCCTAACAAAATAATGAACGATGATGGCGTTTATAATTTGGCATCAGTGGTTGTACGTTATTTAACCGTTTAGCAGTGACTTTGTGGAGTACCGAGCCGGCAGTAATGAACACTTTGATCGCTGGCGCGGCGAGCCGCACTGGTTCAGCTTTATTTCTTTTGTCCGATGAATACATCAGTATTGGTTTTCGGATAGTCATTCTGCGATGAACCGCGCTGTGAAATAGCTATCGAAATATTATTTAAAATAATTACCAGAACATACATTAAGTATAGTGCTGTAGAATTAAAACTACTTGTTAGACTTTAAAGTATGTACAACTTAAAAGTAAACAATTTTAATAAACGGGATAAGTCGTAGATTGTAATTAAAAAGAAAAAAAAACCAACCACTTATAATTGGTTAGTTGGTTAAACCTAACTTAACTACTACCTTTGGTTGAAAAGGTCGAGTATTGAAAATTATGTTTTTACTTTTTTCATATCTACTAAATAATTCATTTTCAAAATGCACGCAATACGCATTTTCTTACTTCCGTAAATAAAGACATTATGATCTTACATACGAGTATAATAAAATCGTAGAGGTAAAATTTTTGTACATTGAAAATAAACTTGAAAAAACGAGTCTGGGGCATGTTAGAAGTGTAATTGAACACATCTTAACAGTTTTTGAAATTTTTGTTTCTCTGTCTGTTTGTCTGTCTGTTTGTCTGTTTGTACAGGCTAATCTCTGAATCCGCTGGACCGAATTCAATGAAATTTGGCATGGTGATACCTTACATCCCCGGTCAACATCTCAGATACTTTTTTTAACCGACTTCCAAAAAAGGAGGGGTTAATGTTTACTTGTTGTTGTTAATGTTTGCTGTTTGTGGTCCGATTGTCAAAATTATTTTTTGTTGTATAGATTGTAAACCCGAATTTGTAACCACGTTTACAAAAACGGTGACTTGATAATGATTCTCTCAGGATCCTCGAGGTATCGACGAAGTTCCTTTACAAAAAAAACATTACAGTAATTTTTCCTTTTTTTAAGGAAAATTAACATAAATATGCTACCAAAAAGTAAGATTTGCGCCAAGGCATATCCCAGGGTATTGGGCTTAACCGAAGGGCTGAACGGAACTCCTAACTCCTTATAGATATAGATTATAGGCCCTATATCTACATAATATACCCTATATTATAGGGTTTTTAGCGTTGTTTGAAATACTGGAAACACATGCCACTATGTCAATTATATTAATCATCATGATCACCACCAACATTACACCATCCATAACCACATTATGATGTTTTTATTGTTTTTTTTTTTTTGTATTCTTTCGCATTGAAAGGATCAGAATCGAAATTGATAATTATTTCGCCGTTTCTGTGCGAATTCTTAGTAATTTTCTTTTTATTAATTTAAGGGCTATAATTTATTTTTGGTGCTATGGTCGCGAAGGTGGATATTTCATAATGGGATCCATGGGGTATTGAAGGAACTCCTCGAAATTTAGAAAGTATGACTTTCGCAGTTATGGTCGCGATTATAATATTAATCCTTATCCAAATAAAACAGTCGTTGATGGGTATTCAATTTTATAAATCTCGATTACAATAACATACATTCACGCGGACTAAGTTGCGTGCAACAGCTTGTAAAGAAATAAAGGCAATCTGACTAAAAAGGCATGAATGTAAGTATGCTATGTTCACAGGAATTGGACAAAAAGGCTTACCCTTAGGCTACCTAACTGCACAACTTGGAGGCGATCCAACTTCTTACTAACATCCGAATTTCCCCAGCCGAGTGTAATCTTGATAGAGTCTTTTAAAATGCATCTAAAATATCTAGTAAGTACTAGCTGTCCCGGCAAATGTTGTTTTGCCATATAAAGATTTTTTTTAATTTTTTTCTGACATATTATTCTTCTCCGGACAGTAAACAAACACATCCAAAAAAAGAAATAGTGAAATCGGTCCAGCCGTTCAGGCGTGATGTCGTGACCACGGGATATATGGATTCATTTTTATATATTATATAGATGTTTGTCTCTCAATGATTGCTCAGAACGAAGATAGTTATCCCTGAAAGATCTGTACAGTTGAAGCCTGATCTATTTTATTACTTTTCGACCTTACAACTCGGCAATAATGTGAACATTACTTCAAACATACGTGACCAGGTCTTCAACTGTACATAAAGAGTATTTACTCTGCAATTAATGGGGATGTAGAATGGTTGGTTTTCGTACATATCAATGAGTTAGAGAGTAGAATGGGGAATATTCGAGATGGGGAATAGGGATATGGCGCAGGTAAATACTCATTAACGGGGATGAATTGCTGATCATCGAAAACGATATCGAAAATTCGGTAATTGAATTTAAGGTACATTATACCACATACTTACCGCTTTATTCGCTTTAATGATCCATTTTATAATTAAGTTTATTAGTTAAACTAGTTATATTGTAAAATGGAAATAAAGACTATTGATTTCTTTGAGATGGACTAAAGTTGTATATTGTAGGATCAAGTACAAAATGTTGCAATTTAAATTCTAATCATTATACTTTTTGGAACATAAAAATATTTATCTACGTCTCAACGGCTTAAAAATCCGATACAAAACTGTCACCGATAGATCAATACAAAGGTACCGCTCCACTAATCTCCATAAATAACAACACGGAAGGAGATGAGACGGTCTCATTACGATAATCTGCACAAAAAGCTATCTTATAAAGAAAGCTCACAAAAGAAAATTGTGTTTCATCGGGCGCTCGACAAAAAGGCGTTGCTCATAATATAACGATTATTACGCCATGGAGGGAAATGAGATGGAGGTTTCTTTGAGCCACTTCACTAATTCCTATTACCGGCGTTGCTCGGCTTTTTGCAGTCCGTCGTAAAACTTGCTGCGAATATAATATTTTTATGGTAGTTGCTATTTGTTGTCGTGTGTTTTTGTAGATGTATCTGTAGATAAATATTTAACACTAGCTGTTGCCCGCAACTTCGTCCGCGTGAATGTGTGTGTGTTTGACCTTAAAATTCCATGGCCGATAAGGAATTGAGATACGCAGTGGTCAATACCATCCAGTGTTTGGTTAATCGTTCATGAATATTAGGGAAAAGTTATAAAGATGTCGACCTTTGCTGGAATTGATAATCACTTTGAGTATCGTTGTAAATTTAGAGGAGTTTCTTCAATTCCATTACTCATAGATCCCATTAGGAAATTTTCACCTTCGCGACCATAGCATCAAATACAAATTATATCCCTATATCCTCCTGATACCCGAGCTATAACTGAAATCACTTACCAATATGGCCGAATGTCCTTTATAAAGCATTAAACTGTTTATGGTGCAAAGGCCGAGACTTTGCAAGTTAAATAAAAGATAGACCAGGGGTTTTCGGGAATTTCACTAAAACAAATGTTTTTTGGTATTATTTGATCAATACATCAAGCACATTAAAGTTTAGGTATTTTTTGTCCTTTGTTAAGGACTTCAGGTCATTATGGCATAAGTAGGTTAGGTGTTTAAGTAATACAAATAATTTTATTTTTTAATATAATCTTAAGTAATGTCACAAATTAGGTACCAAACATAAACATATTTATTTATTTCTATAAAGATATTAATAAATAGTCACAAGACTACCACAAAGGAGCGTCTTGTGGCCGAACCGGCCCTCGACTGCGAGTGCCGCCACGTGTAAGAACCCGACACCCAGCACGTCGTCGGCCCCGACCTCGACGACCAATATCCCTGCCTGGACTACGAGCACTACCCCGACCTCTTGGTGAATTGCTATCAGTACTGTTGAAACTGTCGTTCAAGCCTTCGTCTGCTGAAGATAGGGATTCGTTTATGAAGCGTGTCTCTCAATTAAATCTTCATCCTCACTTGAGTCTTCAAACTCGAGTTATTTAATAATTCCGTAATATCGCGGTCTTGTAACGCTGAAAGTAATAATTATGTATAAATACATATAACAATATAATATAACATAAATATACTATGTTAAGTACTACGGCCGACATGGATATACAAAGGATCAATTCCACATACTTTAATTTGAAATTGCGTACGAAGTGCCTTTCTAAAGGATTAATTTATTTACGAAAGTTTATTTACTTAATTATGCTTTATTTCTTGACATAATTATGTATTTTTGTAAGAATATTTATTAATTAACAATTCTATAAAATATCTACAACATAATAAGTGACTAAAAACAAAAAAAAAGTAAATTTTACTTACTGCGTCGGCCGCGCGCCGACATTGTTGTAAACTCCTGAGCAAGTTTTGCGCGAATGAAGGGCACTCATCATGCGATCTCTATCGAAATCCAAGGACAAACTATTGCCATTGGTTAAATTTTATTGGTTGGAAGCATTCATGTGTCTAATACTTTTTTAGCGGGAAAAAACAAACACTCGAGAATTGATGCTACATAAAGGTTGGTCGTCCGTTGTCGAGCTAAGATGTCAAGAAATACTCGGCCTTTAGAGTATGGTTTATTTAGCACTTTATAAAGGACGCCAGGTGTCAGGAGGTTAAGTAAGAAATCTACAAATCGGCACAGAAACGGCGAAATAATTATCAATTTAGATTCTGATCCTTTCAATGCAAAAGAATACTTACAAAAAAAAACAACAAAAGCATCATAATGTGGTTATGGATGGTGGTGATATGGACTGTGCTTCCAGTATTTTAAAAAATATGAGGGGTCAGTAGTTCCGTTCAGCAACGGAACCTTCTGAAGCCCTTTACCCTAGGATATGATTTGGTTTGAATCTTATTTTTTGGTAGCATATTATGTTAATTTTACTTAAAAGAAGTGAAAAATTACCGTTTTTCAAAACATGGTATCAAATTTGGGTCTACAATCTATACAACAAGAATTTTGTCAATCGAACCACAAACAGCAAAGTAAACATTTACTCCTCCTTTCTTGGAAGTCGATTAAAAAAAGTATCTAAGATGTTGACCAGGGATGTAAGGTATCACCATGCCAAATTGCATTGAAATCGCTCCAGCGGATTCCGAGATTAGCCTGTACAAACAGACAAACAGACAAACAGACAGAGAAACAAAAATTTCAAAAACATTTGAGATGCCAAAATAATATTGTTAATAATATTGTTAATAATTTGTCAATAATACTTATAATTCACTTAAAACGATTAGGGACGATATGGTAAGAATAAATGTCCAGAGGCCGTAGCCAAAGTCCCTTTCGTTAAAAACGATGACGAAATTCGTTATCAAAATGTATGAGATTTGACATTAGTCTTCGCAAGCGAAATGTCATTTAGCGATGACTTATGTCAAATCGCATACATTTTGATAACGAATTTCGTCATCGTTTTTAACGAAAGATACTTTGTCTAAGGGGCCAGAACGCGTTATGGTCTTTTTGTGATTTCCAGAACGCGTCGTGGTCGTTTTCATTAGAGCCACATCGCGAATTTCGCGTCGTGGCTGTTTTACTGTGACCACAACGCGTTGTGAGCTATTTTTCCGCTCAGTGAGCGTTTTCGGTCTTTGAGCGTAACAGATATTTTAATTTAATTGTTATTATTTTTATTAAAAATTAGGTATTATATGTAAATCACATAAAGAACCATCATTTTTTTTACATTTAAAGCAAATAATCACAAAAAACTGTCTAGTCTATCAAATAGCCTAATACGCGACGCGTAGACGCATTTCTAAATTATTTGTATATGCGTCGCGTTGCGTTCTGATTTAACCCTTAGACATAAGAAGTTAAGTTTCGCATTCAAAAAGTTTTTGACAGTTAATAAATACTTATTATTAATGAAACAAAGCTCAAACAAAAGCCCACACAAAAGATGTATTTCAGTTTTATAAACAAACTAAGTATTTGAATATATCATTTCAGACATTAACATAGAAACAATAGAAGATTCTGGAATCCGTCTAAATTCGACTAACAAAGCGAGGATCGAAATTATTTGAGTTAACTCTGCGTGAAATCTTGCCATTAATCTCGAAACTGCCTTCATTTCGGACGAATAAAGGATACATTAGTTGAAACGAGAGATTCGGTCCCTGGGGTATAAAAGATATGATAACAAAAAGATCCAGAGAAAAATGTTGCTCGTTTAGGATATTTTTTTATTTGGACTTCATTTATTTGCTTGATATTTTTAGACTGATATCAGTGTAACTTCACAACGTCGATTAGACGTTTTAGCTGAAATCTGAAGGTCAAATTTATCTGAACTCGAACTATTAAATTTAAACTTACTTACCTTACCTAAACTGTGGCCAAGTATTAGTAGATATAGTATATCATTAGCCAAACAGTGATCGAAATCGTTTATGATGATTAAACATTATGGAGTTTATGTCTAAAGCTTCATTAAATCAAAATTAAGTAATTATTAAATATCTCTGAGTGCTGCCGATACAAAATTTATTTTCATGAATGAAATCCTAAATTACATGCGTAAAAGATACGTGTTCCATTTTTTTCACAGTTGATAAGAGCGTTCTATGTATACAAACCGCCACCGACGGTGACGCGAAGTATAATCTTGATGTAGCGAAATGTTGTTTACTTCCCTTCTTCCATCTATCTGATCATTTAGATACACCGTGGCATACGTAAACGATACAATTTGTTAGGTTTGTTTACAAATTGTGAGTATATTTTCAGGTATTATTTGCTAATGATTCCAGATTTTTTTGAGTAACTCAAGAATTAGTTCGTTTAATACTTTTCGACTCAGTAACTACTGAGCGAATTGTAATCAAAAGTCTGGTACTTAAGCTTCAGGACTAACGTATAGGCTATATTATGTTCCGAAAAATTACAGTCTTCTCGTAGGAGCATTGCATAAGAGGAATGATATAGAACTTCTGACCCTTATTGTTTATGACAAAAACACACTTTGATAAGTAGTATTTATTATAAGTAAGTTAGTTACCACTGAGCCACAGAGGTAGTCACAAATCGAATAAGAAAACGTTATGCTAATAGTATTGAAAATTGCTTAACATTGTAGCAAATCGAATTTAGTTTCATGAAACTAGTCATAGATAGATGGTCGCCAGTTTCGTTTCAAATTGAGAACATCTTTGTTGAAAGTGATTTGTATTTAGTATTTGTTTAACGAGAACGTTCGATCACTGTAGGCTTTAAATGGAAGAAACTGTAAGTGTCAAACGTAAAACATACTTAATAGAGCTCACTTTAAGAGCTTCCTTGGAGATAGAGCTAATATTTTGTAAATTAGGCAAGTACTGTGATAGATATCTAATAAAAAGGAAATATAATTTTTGAAACAGATCTATTGCCTTTTAATGAACAATTTTAAATTTAGCTCCGAAATGGAAAAGTATAGCAAACAGATTTTGATGCTTGGAAAATATAATATCTTTCTCATGAGAATGTATGCAAAAATTTTATAGACAAAAATTAATAAAGTATACTAATAAAGGAGAAATAATTACAGTTGTAACAATTTGTATTTTCACAGCTTATACTAAGCACATTATAAGTTTACTAGGAATTATTCTACTTATCTAAACATACATACATTATCTTGAAGATTATCAGCTGCATAATTAGTTCGATATAAGCAGATAATCCGACTACGACGGCGCAAGATCGTATGCGTCACTACTGACTGCTTCATCATCATTAACCAGCATCTAGGTTTGACTTGGACCAAAACACTTTACTTCTTTCTGGAATAAGAGGCTTGCAAGCGAACGGATCGCCTGATGGATAGATAGGAGTCAAAAGTAAATTGCATTGAGTTTTTTAACATAAAGAAGTCCTCTGAAACGGCTAGACCAATTTTGATGATTGGAGTGTTATCTGTATTTCATACCGAAAATGTACCTAAGCAAATAAGTTATTTAGCTTGCCATAAGTTATTTTAATTAACGTATGGCTAAAAGCGACATCCGGGTCAACAAGTATATCACAGATATCTTCACATTATTTAGTAAGAGAGAATACATTAAGATAGAAACATTAACGATAATATTTTTCCTATTACGCAGCAGATATCCAGCCTAGAGCATATAACGCACTCCACATAAACTCCCACAGTATGCGGAACCACAACAAGCACAACTACATAATAACGCGGTACATACGTATAATAGGTCGGTATCAATTGAGCTGGTGGCAATGATCGCGGGCTGGTCACGCTCCGGGGTCAACTGCGCCATAGAGCAACGAGTGGAGTGTATTATGCCTACACAGTCGGCGAGAGTAATAGAACAATAGTGGAAGTGACTAGTGCCTAGCAATAATAACAATGCTTTGTATCTAACGGCCGCACTTAAAGATATTTATTAATAATTATTTAACATTAATAAAATGAAGATTTTGTCATACATATTTACTGTCAGAATCATAATAAAATTGAATTTAAGTCATCATTAAATTTGTTATTATATATTTACCATTTATTTCAGGCAACTTGGCCTATACAATATGTCCTGACACCGGTGTCCGATCATTTAATGGCATGATGTATGGCATATTTTATCGATAAATTGGCTCTCAAATTTTTTCTCTCTCTCACGGTTGTAAAATGGCAGCCATTTTAGTTTTTCTCAGGCTTTAACACTAATCTGACCAATACTTCTCATGTAAATATCTTATGAAGTTAAAAAAAGGTCTCATTTGATAGCTAAACTTGTGGACTACGCTTATGAAGGCAATATGTTATGAATTTTGTAGATTTTGACATAGAAAAACCAAAGTTTAAGGAAAAAAAATTATGGTTTTTAATGAATGGCTTTTTGTGGAAAATCTAGCGCATTAAACTGGTTCTTTTTTACTTTAAGACAATAGAGGAAGTTCTCATCTTTAGTAAATTCCTTTACTTCTATGCTCTCAGTCAGATAGTTTAGAAGTTATAACGATTTTCTTATGAAGTATTGGTCAGATGATTATGAGACGCAGATATATTTTTTTTTCAAAAGTTACATAATAAAAATATTTGAGGGCCATTTCGTCAATGAAATATGCCATACATCATAACATATTAAAGGATCGGACACCGGTGTTGGGACACATTGTATAATAAATACCTAAAAGTCAGCCCCGGATCTTCAATTTTTTTTAGGCGGGGCAAAAACTGAAAAATGCCGCCCCGCCTATCTACTTATGTTTATTTTCACCTTTATCATCCATATAATTTCAGCTATCAATATGTAGGATATACATTCAAATAATATATTATCTCACTCCGCGCTCAGGGTATCGGTCAAGTTGATATGGCCATGAAATTCCTTTACTTGTGCTATTATTTATTCCGTGGTCAAAGTTAAATAAATGATGAGTTTTCCATTGGTCCGTGAAGTGTGAATTTGGCCGCCTCCTGAATTTGCCCCCCCCCCCCCCCCCCCTAGATCCGGGGCTGCTAAAAGTCTCTGAGTGCAGCCGTAACAGTACATGTAGGCTGTGACTTTCAGGCTATGCTAGTAACGTCGCGTGGAAACTATACCAGAGCACAGACACAAACACAATTACAGAACGTCATGTAAGCCCAAAGACCTTTAAATCTATATGTCAATGTGTAAGCCCCAGTTACTCCACTTGTGTCAGTCCACTCAGTCGACGTTAAAGTCAATTGTAGAATATTTGCTATGTTCATCTCTCTTGTTCTTCGTATTTATGCTAGAGACGTAGAACATTGGACAAAAACTTAACAATAAAAAACACGCAGCTATGAGTCTGTTTAGTCAGTCATACATTAATTAATTTATGTATGTTTAAATTGTTCAGGGAAAATATAGAGCCTAGAGATTAATTATTAATAAAATAAAGCTAAGAGTATCGTTATAAAGATAATGAAATACTTAAGTAAAAGGAAGCGTATTCTAACAAAATCAGTCATCCTTATGATCTTCTAAACTTAAAATTACTCTCATAATATAAATTCCTTATTAAAAGAACTTTGAGAATAAAGGGTGTTGTATTCTGACTTTCAACCGACTTCTAAGTACTAATCATAAGTTAAGGACTTGCCTTGAAGCGTTATTAAATTCGAAGAGATTATTACGTTCAATTTCGAATAATTATTATCTTATTGAATTATTGTAAGATATACGGTTTAACTTTATTAAGAAACAATTACTCAAGTATCTTCAATAACTGAATATTTAAATACTAAATTATCTTAGCTTATTACAATGAACAGATTTTTTCCTTTCTTTTTTTATGTCGTCTTACGGTATAGTTACAAAAAGTATGATCTATCTAATAGGTATTAACGCAAGAATGTCGCTTCTGTTTTCCGGTAGGCCGATGATTTGCTCTTCGTCACGTTGCACTCACGCTCTGCGTCCGATGCCCTTGTCCTATCTGTATGTTGTTGAGGCAGGCCGGGTCTCGTTGTGCATTCCCAACTAGGGTACCTAAATATCGGACACTTGGTTATACTATGGTACCAGATAGGTAGGAACTTAGTGGTTTGATTGCTCCTTACGGTCGTATGAATAAAAACTTAGCGAGGGTTTATATTAGCTTTAAAAGCCTGTTCTAAAATTTATTATGAATAAAGGTTCCCGAACAGTGCTCTAACGCCTTTTTAAGGTGACAGCTGTCAAAAAATAGCGCGCCTGTTATAAACCTATTTTAAGAACATTTTAAGCATAATAGTTATGAATAAACGTTTGCTAACAGTTGTTTAGGCTCGAAACGTCAAATAGGAGTTCGCAAACTTTAGTGAAGCCTCGGACCTACTTTAAGACCATTTTAAGAGATTGAAATGAACGAAATATCGAGTATTATCGCGATTTCTGACATTATTGCAATTTCTGAAGGAATTTCTAGCCGCCCTCGTCGACAAAAAGTATATAAGATAAGAATAAATCCATTTGATTTAACAGAGGACGACTTTAGAAAAAAATAGATTTACAAAAGAATCAGTACGATACATTTGTGTCATTAGTGTCTGAAGAACTACAAAAAGATAGACGAGGCAGCGGCATCACACCTGAACTTTATCCTCATCGAGCCAGTTTTCACTTCGGATGCGTTTTATTTTATCACTTTGCATTTTGGATAATATATAACGTAGTTTGTTTAAAAATAAATTGAAGGCCTCAAAAGTAAACTACACAGAATAAAATTGTATCAACCCATCAAGCCCCGCACGAGCACCGGTGATCGCGACAACAATAGAATAGGCTAAAGTTTAGAATCATGCCCAACGATTTTGGTGGTGAGATGGATTGAGGAGGGATAGGTTGGATCAGGAAAACCCTCCCGTACCACTTCCATCCTCAGGAGACCCTCCATTTATGAGAAATTCGCATTTAAAATTTTCGTAATTTCGAGGTTAGGTCTTCTATTCCCTGGTGTTTACGAAGTGTTTTCAAGGCATTGCAAGGCTGTGGTGAGTGGGGGACGAATATTCCGTCATTCCAAAACTATATAATCCAAGGTTTCTTGATAAAAATTAGGTAAAATTATCAAAATTCACTACTACAGTTCGACAAGGCTGTATGCGAACGTGGCGAGAAAAGGAACTAACGCTTCTATCATACACAAACGTAATTTTTGACAGTTCTCCTTACCAGCAGCAGCGCCCATTGACAGTTTGACACATTCATATAAAGCCTTGTCGGACTGTATATAGTAATTGTATGGTTTTGGCTAATAAATATTTGGCTTCTTCTTCTTCTTTTTCTTTTGTTAGCTTTTGGCACTGATACTGAGGGTGTACTTTGCCACTTCGATATTCCAATTTGCATTGTTTTCGTAATTTTTTTTAAGGATTATTTATATTTTACGTAGTGTTATATTTCAATATTGATTCATAATTAAATATACTTAGGTAATATTATTTATTTTTTATCACAATAAAATGAATATTTTAAATAAGAAATGTGTCTTTGATACAATGTATAAAAATATTTCTTGAAGTGTTGCCGATTACTTGAGCCTTTTATTTTATTTTATCTGAAAATATGCTTATGAAATCAATTATAACTGAGAAACAAATCTGTCAACCCCGACTCCACGTAGTCACCCCCTAGAGTGTAATTCCTAAGCCGGAGGCGCGGAGGGAGAGCAGCCTCCGCCCGCCGTAACGAAACGAGGAACCAGGACTCCGTGGCGGCGGAGGCGGAAAAGCCGGAGCAGCCTAAGGCGAGTCCTGGTTTCTTTGTTTCGTTACGCAAGGGCGAAGGGGCTGCATTTCCCGCAGCGCCGGAGACGTGACAAACGGACATGGTCCCAAAAACGAATTTGCCAACCCCTAGAGTGCAATTCCTAAGCAGAAGGCTGCATTATGATAAAAAAAAACGTCAAAGTAATGTCAAGTGATAACACGGTAGATTTTATTTGTAGTTTGTAGGTAGTGAATTTTGTTAATTTTACTTAATTTTTATCAACAAAACTTGGATTATATCGTGAAACAAAATTGGAATATACATCCTTCACTCAACCACAGCCTTGTGATGCTTCAAAAACACTTCGTAAACACCCGAGAACAGATGACCTAACCTCAATATTAGCAAAATTTCAAAGGTGAGTAGCTCCAAAACGGGGGGGCTCCTGAGTGTGGAGTTGGTACTGGGGGTTCACCTCCCCCCTCCTCCCGCTCCCCCCTCCCCCCTCCCCCCTAAATCGTTGGGCATGATTCTAAACTTTTACCATTGAATACAATAGCATTTCCAAGAATCCCCGATCGAAGGAATTTAGTCATTCTTCTTCTTCTTCTTTTTTTTTTTTTTTTTTTCTTATTATGGCACTTCGGCTACATAACCATGGCCAGTGTCGAGTATATTATGGCGGGAAAAGAATATTTTTTATTACAATTTTTAGCATCGTTTTTCTATATTGTCAGGTCTAAAGTCTAGTCAAAGTCTAAGTAAAAGTCAATACAGTCAGGAAGTCAAGTCGGTAGATTCAGTAAAGTGGTAGAAGCTTTACTGAAACTTTCGATGGAGTTTTGGAGGGAACACAAAATAGCACGTTTCTGGATATTGCATCACTTTCCCACACTTGTGCACGATAACGAATATCTAATGGTTAATATCCTACCAATAATACACATTAAAAACCCAGTTAACACAATTTTAGGAAAATAATACAAAAACACAACATCACTCTTTCACATTCCCGACAAAACTCTTCTTCTTTTTATTATGGCGGCCTCAGTAGTCAGCATAAAGTTAATATACCTAGCGGAATTCCGCTAGGTATATTAACTTTATGGTAGTCAGCAAGTGAGTTGCCAATGTCAAAGTCTACTTTGCTTTATTATGACGTAATTTATGAAATCAATAAAGTATATTTACTTTTTTTTACAAAATACTCATTATTTTTGACACATTGAACACAATAAATTGGCAGACTACCAACATTCACAAAAAAAAAAACTATAAAACGTCATCTAAAAGTATTTTACTTAACGAAGGCTAACGGCCGTTCCCAATATTCAATCTATCTCTGGTTTGACATACGACCGATCGCAGCTAACATTGAATTGACATAAAAAATATGTCTCTAATGTCTAATGAGAGCTATTCCTATCTCTAGTAGGGCAAAACCAGAGATAGATCAAATATTGGGAACGGCCGTTAGTAAGCGTTTATTCATATGGAGTGTTATAAGACGGTTTTTAACTTTAGCGAACATTTAAGTTAGAAAACTGTTAAAACCTTCACTAAGATTTTTTTATTCATACCACCGTTAGTCTTTAGTGGACCTTACTTATTGATTGGACTCTAGTAGGTGCAACACGGCAACTACTATAATAATACTATCTATTTATAAAAATAAAAATTAATTTTCAATTTAATTATTCTCGCTTAAAACTCAAAAACGCCTGAACCGATTTGGCTAATTTTAGTGTTGAAATATTCGTGGAAGTACAGGGAAGGTTTATATCAGGAGGGAAGTGATATAAAGTACACCGGGTGACCTAGTAATTCATAAGAAAGGCTAATATATTCCCAATGACTAATGAGTATTGAATTTATACCTTCAATAAAAAAAAATAGTGCTGAACAGTGGCCGAAGTGAAAAGTTACGTTTTTGCTGTGCGGTAGAGATGTCAGATTGGTATCTTTATTGCGTCCTCTCATGTGCCGCGCTGCTCTGCTCTCCCTCCATCTTACGAATTTTCTCTGTCATCACTCTTTGTTTATTTTATTTATTTATTTATTTATTTTAAAAGGTTTGTCAACAATTGCTAACACTTACAATAAAGTACAGAATACGCTTAATTAATGTTGCTTACTTATAGACAAACACTACATGCACCAAAAAAATTTAACAACAAAATATAATCTGTAATAAAGTAATACGACTATTAAATTAACATTGCATAAGAAGAATCAAACAATACAATACAACAAAATAGGATATGACTCTTGATGCCAATTGTCTTTTTTCCCATTTCAAAGAGTACGTGCTAATGAAGTTTCCACTTTAAAATTGTATAATTATCCAAATTTTAGTATCAGTTGGATACAGAACTCAAGCATCACAACAACACAAAACACCCAAGTTTATGGAAGATTCCTAAATCTTAAGAGGAATATTAACCAGGTCAGGTCTGACACTCCTCAGTCTCATTATACCCGGCGCCTGTACTTGCACCTGTAACGACCAAGTGAATTAACAAGCAGTCCTACCAGAGTGCTCCGACGTTCCTCATTTGCTGTTATGTTTTGATGAAAAGTCGTATTGTAAGAGCTGTGAAAAGAGATAAGATTTATGCCAAAGTAAGCAAATCTTTCAAACGTCAAGGTCTATACTATAAAATCCAAGAAAACGTCCAAAATCTTTCAATTAATTTTTAAAAGTTGTTAAAGAACGTTTGTGTGCTAAGGCTTATTATAAGGTAACTCATGATTTTCTCAATGATGGCACACCTTGGGAAAAATAGGCTGACAGTCCATAGGCCGCTTCTATACATATAAATGTACCACATTTTTACATACTTAGTGTAAATTAGTTTAAGCTTTTATTGTAATTTTCCACCTTTTTGGTAAAAAGTGTTAACTTTGTTAACCTATTTAAAAATAAATACTTTGATTTTGATTTTTGATTTTGATTTTATGCCGAGTTCTTGAGGTTTTTTGATAGGAATTTATGTATTCATTAATGTTGTTGATTGGTGTAGCAAGTTCAGTAGAATAGAATAGCCATAATTTAATTGTCTTTGCATCCTTACTTAATATTATAAATGCGAAAGTGTGTCTGTCTGTTATCTCGTCACACTTAAACCGTTGAACCGAATTTGATAAAATTTGGTATGCAGATACCTTGAGTCTCGGGAAGGAACATAATATAATTTTTTTACCCGGAAACAGTTCCCACGCGATAAACTTAATTTCTGCGGAACGGAGTTGCGGGCATTAGCATAGTATCAAAATAAACTTTTTGTTCGGAACTGGCCATAAACAATTTTCTGAAAGTAAGATACGTCTTTTGTTTAATATGTAGAATGCATTTCTAAGTTCAGTGATTAGATACCGCTTACATCTACATAGTGCCATAATAGTATATAGCCTGAGATTGCTAATCCTTCCCGCGCTGATAGACAATTTACCAGATTAGATCAATTAAGATGTATTCCCTGATATTCGAGCTTTACTGTCTTAGTAACCATTATCATCAGACACAACGAATAGGGCATTTAACAAGAGAATTCGCTATTTCCGAAGGTAAGTTGTGAACATGAACCTTCTGAGAAATAAAGATCTTGAATACATAGTTATATGCTTTGTAAATAGTTTTTTTTAGTAAGGAAGTTGCCAGAATTTTGAAAATATCATTAAAAACATGCTGTATTGTATATCATTAAAAATATGCATGCTAGGTTTTTGTTTTTTTTTTTTTTTATGAAATAAGGGGGCAAACGAGCAAACGGGTCACCTGATGGAAAGCAACTTCCGTCGCCCATGGACACTCGCAGCATCAGAAGAGCTGCAGGTGCGTTGCCGGCCTTTTAAGAGGGAATAGGGTAATAGGGGAGGGTAGGGATGGGAAGAGAAGGGAACAGGGGAGAGAAAGGAAGGGAATAGGGTAGGGGATTGGGCCTCCGGTAAACTCACTCACTCGGCGAAACACAGCGAAAGCGCTGTTTCACGCCGGTTTTCTGTGAGAACGTGGTATTTCTCCGGTCGAGCCGGCCTATTCGTGCCGAAGCATGGCTCTCCCACGTATGAGGCCCTGTTGTTTTTTAGGGTTCGGTACCCAGAGGGTAAAAACGGAACCCTATTACTAAGACTTCGATGTCTGTCGGTCTGTCTGTCTGTCTCCAGGCTGTATCTCAAGAACCGCTATAGCTATACTTATGAAATTTTCACAGATTATGTATTTCTGTTGCCGCTATAACAACAAATACTAAAAACAAAATATAATTAATATTTAAGGGGGGCTCCCATATAATTATATGCTCCCATATCAATTTTTTTGGATTTTTTTGCTCGATATCAATAATGGTAACAGGTAGGCCCTTGAAATTTTCACAAAGTCCTTGATTATATGTGTACTCTATTAAATAATAAAAATGTTATAATAAAATAAAAAATTAAGGGGGCTCCCATACATAAAACACAATTTTTGGCCAATTATCGCTCTATAACGGTACAGAACCCTTCGTGAGCGAGTCCGACTCGCACTTGGCTGATTATTAATTTTGACAAACAAAAATTTGATCCTGTTAGGGATCTTTTGCTTGGAGTAAATAAAGACAATTTTGCATGAAAATATTATGCTACAGTAAAATGCAGTAAGCTCGTTCCGTTGCATCACGCCGCAACTCGGCGTGACAACAAGAAAAGTAACAAACTTAAGTTCTTAACACAGAAAGACAAATGAATTACGGTTCAAGTTACATAACAAAAATGTTGATGATTGTTTACGGTAAGAACTTTATAATTTCAACCATTCCCGGCTTAATTGTTTCACATATTTTCCTAAGCGTACTTTTACCTTCATTTCGTAATTTTCATCCTTTGTTCCACTGTTCTTACAATTTTCTTTATTCTCAATACACTGTGTTTTCGCTTGTTTCAGCATATTAATTTCCTTCGCGATTTGTTTGAATGGCTTTGAAATTAAACCTGAATATTAACTCTGTCGTTATGTTTCAGACTCTCTTAAAGTGCCCAGACGGTGAAAATATAACCGAATTTTCTTCTTTTAAATATTTTTTATTTAGACTTTTGTTGTTAAGACATCAATATCAGCATATCAATCAATAATTGCTGTTTTAAGTAACCTTTTGTTCTTTTACATTATGTTTATTACGATAACAAATTGTATCAAGTCACCAAAAAAAAAAAATATATGTCGACCAGCAAAAACAAGACTCTGTGCTGTGGTATTTTCAAAAATTTCCTCCTATGATCTATCCTGTGGCTACAGCAAATACAAGCTATATAGTTTCTAGTACTGAGTAACTATGAATTTGTCAAAGCAGGAAGTACAGATATTATATCAGCGCCATCTGGTAAGGAACGTTATCTCATATCTGTGATCTGCCGCCCACGTGTTCGCCAGCCTGAGGAATGTGGGTCTGTAGCAAGCGGGTGTTCAGCTAGGCTCATAGCGATATTAATGGTGGAAATTATAATTCAAATAACTTACAGATTAGAAGGTTGTACTACTCTACTTTATTGTTGTCAAAATTCTATAAGTTCTCCACTTTAAAAAAAAAGTACACGACCCTTAAAATTCTCGTGTATCGGTGTTACGGCTAGAGTCTAGACCGATTGTGTTAAACTTTTGTATGCTTATTATGTGGGTCTAAGAGTCGGTCGGTTTCTCATTCTGGAAATAGCGTTTTAGCATGACCAAACAGCACAGTCTTGAATCGCGCCTATCGAATTTTTGATATGAAATGCATTCACCCCTATTGAAATATTTAGTTAAATACCAGTGAAGTGTAAGCTTGTGCCCTAGCCCCACTATTGCACAACAGTTCGTTTAAACTGGTCCATAATAATTATTATGGTTTCCAACTGATTACACAACCGGAGCTTTGAATGCGAACACTCCGCCGCGGGCTTTTCACATTTTATCCCTGAAACGTACTCCAACTTCCACAATGTTTGACTTCACAAATAGTTAATAATACACTCTATTTTGCGATTTCAATTTTGAAATCGAAATGTTTTCGATAAAACATTATGTTAGGTGCGGAGTTTCTGTGGTAAATTTAGTACTGTAACCCTCGCGTAGGTATGGACCTATTTTGATTTAGGTACTTGACATAAAGGCCTGTATTCACTTTGATTAGTGATAAGTGAAGGTGTAATCACCTGCACTAATGTGCAGGTGATTAGTAACCAGGAGAAAGCAAGTGTGGACAGCGACTGATTAGTACAAGTTCTTTATTTTCTCCTAATCACCAATCACCTACACTTGCACTATGACGTAGGTCCGTCAACTGCCTGAATCAATTTCTTCGATAGTACATATACGTTGTTAATAATTTTGCTCAATACGGGAAATAATTAGGTAATCATGATTTATGTTTATTTAATCAAAATGTTTTATATGAGATAGATAATACCCGATAATATACCACTAACGTCTTATGTACAAACAAAAATTTAAACTCCCGTTAAGTTTCGGGTAACGTTTATTAGGTTTGCCTGCACTATTTTTGAGATTTTTACAGGAGTTTAATATCTATCTAACATTGTTATTGATTGTAAATAGATCGACAGACGATTTTATTACATTGAAGCTTTTATACGACAGATTAATCGTATAAAAGCTTCATGATAAATTATAAGATATTTATTATATTAAAAACAAAATAACTAGTTACATCGGATTATCTTATTTTAACTAAGCGTAGCATACTATGAATGAATACAGACCAATGGAATCCAAAGCGTTTTCATTCAGACAGTGCACTAAAATTACAAGGTGATGACGCGGAACGTTCTAGCATCTAGCACTCCAACTACAATTCCGATTCAATCCGAACTTAACATATCCGTAGTGTAATAGAGTGGCGTTCACAACAGGCCGGATCGTCGGCGGAATCCGTAGAGAGTAGAGACACTCCAGCACCGGCACGAGATCCGGATTGAAGCGGGATTGGATTTAATAAAACTCAATTGAAACGCGCTCTGTTTTTGAAATACGAAAAGAGTCACGTAACGCGCCCGTCAAAGGGAAAAATTCACCGGACGGTTTATTATTTCTGCCGCCATGGAAAATAAATTTTTTTTCGATAGATATCAGCGGAAAAATTATTCAAAAGCAGATGACGAACCTAGGTATTTTGGTTGGGTTATGTCATGTCCAGGATTTAGATTACGGTTAACATTGACTTAATCCGAGCAGGTCCCGGGTCCGTCATCTGCATATGAATGAATCTCTTTATAGGTCTGTGGAATTTCCTGACAGTACTTCCACAGATTACTAAAGTCTAAATAGTTACTATGGTACTTCCAACATGACGTGTTACTGCTGCGTACAACAAAAAAAAAACAAAGTTAGGTCATAGGTATAGGTCTAACAGAATCTGATGGCAATTTTTGACAGCAGGTTTTCAAAAATATCCTTGATCATTGGATAAATCTTTATATTTGCATGTTTAACACACAGAATCAGCCGCTATAAGAAAAAAAAAGGATCAAAATGTTTTATTCCAACTACCCCGGTATTGCTAGAGTCAATTTATTTTCTCACTTTTTGCCATCAGATTCTGGTAGACCTATATAAGGCCCAAATTCTCTCCTCGTTCGTTTGACTTCAAGATATTTTATAAAAATCAATGTAGGTAATTATTTAATGTATTTTGAAAAGAAAACAATGCAATTTAGAATCAGAAGTTATGAGCTAAACTCCACATTATGACAAGTATTTCTCTCAAAGGCATAAAAGTAAATGTCGGATGGCCAGTAAATTATTTATCACTTGTAAAATTAGAGTTTGCGTATTCCCGTTCAATCTTATTTGGTAGATTTTATGAACTATTCACATTTTGGACGTTCCCGGGGGATAGCATCGGAATTGGATTGGATCGCTTCAGATACCAGCGTTTACCTTTCCTTATGGACGATTCGAGAAATGTTTTTTTGTATTTTTTCTTTTCTCCGACCTTATATTGTTATTGTATATAAGTCTTATCAATTTATTTACCCTTTACCCTTTGAGTACCTAAGTACTAGCTAGTCAGTCCAGGTGTGACGTCGCGAGCCCTTACGAAGCTTCGTAAGGGCTCGCGACGTCACACCTTGACTGACTGATGATGACACACCTACATATAAAAAACCTTGACTGACTGATGATAACTGCACATCCATATAAATAAAAATTACTATATTAAAGCACAAATCAATAGGCGTGATAGTTTTTCCGTAAAGTGTACCAAAATGTACAGGTTGTGGGATATAATAGCCAACAGTGCACGCTTCGCTCGCCCTGATAATATATTGGGAATAAAACATATTATACTTTATTACCTTGATCCAAAAAATTCAAGCAAAAGAAAGTGACGTCACGCCATTTTAGGTTAAAACTTCAAAAGTAAAAACTAAGGGTAAGTCGGTGTTGCTTAGAGGAAGCAACACCGACTTACCCTCATTTTTTCGGTTACGGTATTTTGCCTCGATATGGCAATGTCTTGAATACGTCTAGGACTTTTAACTTATTAATATAGTCCATCAAGATTACAGGAGTCGTATGTTCTCTGATGTAAAATACTTCTAAGTACGGAAAAAAGCCATAATAAATATGACAAGGCAACATAAATGCCGTAATATCATGTGTATTGATGGTTCAAGGAACAAGTTTCGCCTTTTTCTGGGCACACTCGGAGTCATTTATCATCACGATATCATTAATCTAGGGCTCCAGTAAATAAATGTCGGCGATGTGTGACTTCGGAGTTCAAACTGCAAAGGTTATGTAGAGGTAAATATTATTGAAGAGAAAATATTTTATAAGTATCTACTTTTTTGTACAATATTTTGTAATTCAAGTATCTGTCTTAGCTCATCACGCTTAAGTTGTTGAACCGATTTGGATGGTTATTAGAGGTATTGTGAGTCTCGAGAAAGGATGTGAAATAGCTTTTGTCATAAAAATGTACGGTTCCTGCGTGATAAAAGATCTCAAACGAGAAACATCAAGTCATGATTAAAAAATCTATTATCGTGTGCCCTAGGACTTTTAAAACCTAATTCGTCAATTCTAGCCCAAAAGGATCGAACATCAGCCAGACTAAGTGAAAAGACAAATTATTGAACAAAACAGTCGTTTTATCCTCGTTTTCTTTTCGAGTATAAAATACCTTCAATGAAATATGTCTCACGGCCCTCGAATAAAAAATTACGAAAATCTCTAAAAGAAAAATTAGGGATCCGACTTTATCTGAAATAATGTCTCTATTCACAGAGCTTTAGTGCTGATCCTCGCTATTATCGGAGGCGACGGGGAATAAGGCTGTATTCCGTACTGAATACTACCTATAATTGGACTTTTAGCTACAATATAGGACGTTTTTACAGGAAGTCTTGAATAAATACATCTAAGCTACGGAAAAAAAACTATACTTAGTTAATATTTTTATCCGGTTGCATACCAATTTTACTATTTTCAGGGTGAAGATTCATTCGCATAAAAATATTCTGTATTTATATAATGAAACAAATAACAATATTTGGCAATCAAATAAAAAGGGATCTTAGGGGGAAAAAAATAGAGTATCTATACTAGGGTAAAACCGTGTGTGGACACTTCACAATTAGCAACTTTGCTCAAAAGCGTTTCGACGTGATCTCTCATAAAAAAATTGTATGGACAAAGTTGATAGTTGCAAATGTGTCGGGCAGGCATACATGACTGCACTCCAGCACTTCGACAGTCCACTCCTGCTGTAGATGTAGGAAACTGAAAGATATGACATTGAAACTAAACAATTTAAATTAATATTTATTACCCTACTTATTACCTATGGATTTACTGACTATTTTGCCTCATGATGGATAGCCTGCATGATTGCCGCCATGGTTGCGCAGATCATGTGCCTAGAGGGTGTAACATACAAATATTTCTGTATTAATTAGTTCCTAAGGAATTAGAAACGAATACGGACAAAATATTGGTCCATCGACATGATTCATGATTCATAGGCCAATACGGAGGGGTCGTATTATACTCTATAAATAAATTTTTGATTGAGATATATGATTGATATCATTTACTCTAAAAACACGGGAGAACTAAGTCATTGACCAAAATAATATCTTATATATAAAATTCTCATGTCACAATGTTAGTTACCGTACTCCTCCGAAACGGCTTTACTGATTTTTACCAAATTTTATATGCACATTGAGTAGGTCTGAGAATCGGCTACTGGGTACTTTTTATATTGATGAGTGCATTTGTTGAATAAATAATAGTAAATTATTACAACTCGAGACTGACGGCGACCATTGTTTGTGCAACGGGATACTACCCTGTTACGACAAAACGCTGTATCCTGTAACACGTCAACTTTCAAAAAATGAGTTTATTTTTTTTAACTTAAGCTCGTTACCAAATGTTTATCCAGTGTAGATAGGTACATGGTTTCTATATGAGCTGATTACTTATAATATTTCCAAATTTTCATTAGAACATTATTTTATCGTATGTTTTTTAATTATCTTAAAATACTATAAAAACATGTGCCAGTATAAAATATTAAGGGGCAAACTCAGCTTGCAGCGTTTTGCAAAAATAAAAATAAGCTCAAACTTGGGCGATTGTTATCCTACTACGGGCACAAAACGCTGCAATATTTAATATTTTTGCAAAACGCTGTAAGCCGTAGTAAGTAAGGGTGGCTTACAGTGTTTTGCAGAAATATTTCATCCACATTTTGGGTTACAGCAAAATGATACATGGAATATTTCGCTAAAAAACTTGTTCTCAATTTTTTGGGTTCAATCAATACAAAGCTTACATCAAGTAGATAAATTTAGACTATATTATTACAAAACGATGCATTGTTTTGTCGTAACAGGACCGGATAACGATGGACGTTGCCATGGTAACATACTTATTTAGTCACTTCAATAAAATAAAATGGGCGAAATACTTTATATGGCAAAACAACATTTGCCGGGACAGCTAGTTTATATAAAATTCCCTCGTTATTTGCTACTATTAAGCTATAATATTGTAACGTTTCATTAAAATCCAATCAGTAGTTTTTGCGTGAATGAGTAACAAACATCCATACATACACACTTTCGCCTTTATAATATTAGCAGGATAGTAGGATAGAAGCAAATTACGTGGGAATTTTACTAACTTTATCTGCATTTTTATCAGTAATATATCTTTTTGAATCCCATTGGCTCCTGAGTCCTGTAGGAGTCCACAATGTGAGAACGGATATGTAAATTATTGTCAGAACTCAGATCTGTTATTGTAAAACTCTATGGTGAGTGAATTTGATGCGAGAACTCGCAATGCATGTAATAAATTTCAATGTAGAGTAACGTTATAGCAATTTTACCCTACAAGTTTACACTTGACTGAATTAAAATTAGTCTATTTCTAAAAGACTGCGAGAAATATTATGCTTAATAGGTCGGAAAAAGGATAAGTGTAGTGTATTAAAAATAATTTCCACCTTTACTTACGTTTGGTCACTTTTACCCGTGCCACTAAACTACACTACTAAATAGTTATAAATCGTCGCTGCATCCTCGAGACTTTATAATTAACATGGTAGTCCGCCCCTAGCTTCCGGCATCGAACACTTTTCAGAGCTTCCTGAAAAAATAAAATAGGTGGCGCGGCAATGGCGCCATTTCGAATTTTGGCGCAACGCAGTTGCGGGCGCGACCTAATGTAAATATAATAAAAATGTCAACGATCACCATTTTACCCTGTGACATAAAATGTATGTTTACGGAAGTTTAGTGCACGTAACATAATGACGGTTACAATTATAATTAGTCTCTTGTTTATTTATAAAGGTAAACCGAGTAATTCTGTGCAACTTATACAGGCTGTTACTGTTTTTTGTTATTATAATAACTGCAGTGTAAGGGTATTAGATAGTAATGAATGTTATAGACGAAAGCATGTTAGGTTTAAAGGAGGACTTTGTAATATAAAAAAGCGAAATCTTCATGAGTTGTGACATTATATGAGATACATTGAGTTGTGTCTTTGTATAATTTTATAATATTTTTCTTTTGTCTACATCTTGTTGTGTTCAAATTGTATAAAAATCATTTTCATTATTTATGTTATTAATTAATTAATATTTATTTCATTTTAAAAATATATTTTATTGAACTATTATTAAACATAATAGCTGTGGTCTAATAAATAAATAGTTATAAAAAACAAATACAAAATATGTTAAAAAATCATATTATTTTCATGCGATATGCACGGCAACGAAATAATGCGTTCCCTAAATTTCTAAATTTATCTGATGTTTTAATATTTTGACTTGAATGTTTTTAACAATAAATACTACAATTGTTTAGCAAACACCCCGTGTATGTCACCAATGCGTCTGTTCCAGTTAGCGACCGGTTTGCGATACGGCCGGTTTGCGATACGGCGCGGGCGCGCTAACGCAGTTGCGTAACTTCGAGTAATACAGATGTGTAGAACAACAACCAATACCTGAGGACAGGAAAAGCGCCCTTAGTAGGTTCTTAGGGCACTTTTCCTGTCACGCATGTTGCCATCCGCGCGCGGATCTTATCCGCATGCGGGTGACAACATGCCCATGGCCGCACGTGTTCCCGCATGACAGGAAAATCATTCATTAAATGATAGGGATGCTGGCAATTTCCATGGCCACAGATCCGCGCGCGGGCGATGGCATGCATGACAGGAAAAGTGCTCAGTCAAAATGCATTTACTAGTTTCAATTGTGAAGTGAATCTTTTATTTAAATATTTAAAAATAAATATATTTCAAACATATTACACACTTATCGCAAAAACTTAATAAATAATTATTATAAAGTTACAGCTAATTAGTTATATAATATTGTACAAAATTATAAAGTTGTGAAGTTAGGTCAAAAATGTATCTAGGATCGTGTAGGACTCGACATGGCGCTTGCGATGTATTATGTCAAATCCAATACATTTTTGACATCTTTATTATAAGGTTGACTTTAAGTAGAATTGGCACAAGCTTAGTTCTATCTACTCTGGCACAAGTGAGCCTAGCAGTATCTAAATTGAGAGCAATTTTGAAATGAATTTCTTAAATTACGCGTTTGTGGTTGTGGCTTATTTTGTACAAAACAATTTACATAGAATCAAATAACCGCCTTCAATAAAATAAAGTAAATATTTCAAATTAAGATGATTCGGCGTAAGAACTACAAATGAACCACTTTTCTTGGTAGCGGCGTAATAAAACAAACATCAAAGTGGTGGTTTTCGTTCTAACTTCTAGATAATAATGATATTGGATTTTCTTTTATTTGAAATTGAAAAGCTATTGCACAGAGCTCGTCTTTTTGTACAAGGTCGTAGAACGAATTAACGAATTCAAGGAGTTCCAGATCTTCATTAGAATTTAGGACATTTTTTATCTTTAGTGAGAATAAAACTGTATTGGGTAGTTCGACCTGTTATAGATAGATTATTCGGGTCGCTCATACAGTTTTTATTGCCCTTGCTACTATCGTTTATGGCAGTAACTGATCAGGCCACTTATGAGAGATTCAATGTATGAGAGTTTTATATACTATTTTTTTACATGAGGAAATGCTTTACGCATCCCCGGCGAATTGGGGATGTCGGCCGGGGTATGTGAGACTCCTGACTCCTCTGGCGTACGGTCTACCACTGCCCACCAATACCCCTTAGTGCTCCCCATTCCCCGCTTAAGTCAGAGTTGCGGATACGATAGACGCTACCGCAACTCTCCCAGGTAAGAGTTCTATTATACCTGAAAATGAATGAAAATGTTTTTGGTCAATGATGGTATGTAGTAACTATTGAAATGGTTATTTTGGAGTGTTCGGTGCGCGCTGCGGCCGTATGTATCGTGACGTCACGTCGCGGCGCTGCGCACGTGTGCGATGACGAGCGCGACCACTTTCTTTGTTCACTGCCAGACGTCGCGTGCGTGCGGTTGGCCAACACTGCCAGCACCAAATAGTGTACGAATTCAGCTACGTCTAGGGTGCCCACGTCAGACCAAATACTGATTGCAATAGTGCAACGCATAAGTCAAACAAAAAGTTTTTAAATACAAAAAATATGAAATGGTAATCATTCCCGATATTACAAGTCCTACAAATACAAAAAGTATGACTCGGATAGGTACCCTTACATGGAACTATAAACATGCAGCGCTCTTAAAGTCGGTTCAAGACTTGCAGTAGGTACCAGGATAATTTTGTTTACTGCCGTACGTCGTGGTTTGCCCAAGCACATACGGCATTCTCGCAACATAGTCGGCATAGTCCAGACTCCAGAGGAATGAACAGGTCAATACGTCTGGGACTAGCCATGTGCGGGTTTCCTCACGAAGTTTTCCTTCACCGTACGAGCGTCCGTATTTTGTACTTGAGATATAATAATATATCATTTGTACACGCCTCCACCCGGGATTGAACCTGCACCCTCTCGATGGCAAAACAAAAGTCTACCCACTAGACCACGGACGCTCTGATTGCTAAATAAGTAGATAATTCGGTATACTATTATTAAGTAAAAGTGATAGAAGCTTACGTGAACATAAACATCTTCATTAGGACTTAGGACGTCAAAATATATCACTCGACGTTGAAACAGAAAGTCACTAAAGAAATTTTCTTTTGCCCTTCGTGATAAGAAAAATATGGAATAAATTCTTCAGTCATTTGAATTCATGGGTAAAGTTAGTATATCTCCGTCTTCGGTTCAACCCTGAACGTGGGATGAATATGTAAAGACCTTCATACATCATAATTCCCGTATGGTCCAGTGGCTGAAGTTTTCTGTACGCTAGTGCGGGTTCTCAAAATTATTTTATTTGTAAGGTGAATCTAATCCTTTAATTGTTTACTGCCCAATTGTATTATCAGGGTAAATGATTCAATAGGCCGAGTGCGGACCTACGTTGTTTGGTCGGACTATATGACATAGTCCGACTTACCGACGCCAATGATATAGGCCTGCCATCTATGCCTATGTAGTAAAATTTTTCAAGATACATAGATGCAAGGTTTTAAAGCTGAATTTAGGATAAATTATTTGACCCAAAATTGCTTATAATATGTATCTAATATGCAATTAAAATAGCTCGTTACCTGGCTTATGGCTGTATAAAAGTACTTACAAAATCGTTGAATAATTAAAGAAGTCCGTAACGTATAATTTCGGGTCGCCGTTAATGAAATCTAAAGTGAAATAACAGTAAACAAGCTTTTGAGGTTAAAAGTTTTTAACTTATACGAAGTGTAGAGGTTGAATTTAATAAGTTTTATTTATACAAAGTTAACAAGCCTCGATATTGCTATAAATAAGATAGACAAACTTCCATTAAATATAGTAGGTACACAATTAGGAAAACCAGATACTTTTGCATAGTCTTTCAAATGTAATTCTTAATTTTAACTTATGTTATATTTATTAATATTATGATACTTTAAACACAAATATTTTGAATATATATTTTATGCTTTACCAGCATCTCAACGGTTGTTAATATTTTCCAAGAGTATTTAAAGCGTTTGAAGAGAAAAACTACCTGTCCAGGATGAGGCGTTTTACGCGCGAGTCCACACGCCGGTTAACGAACTCACAATTACCCAGCACCGAATTTATATTTTTTATGAGAGTAGGCACTAGGCCACTTTATTTCCGCTGCCCCATGTACGTAATCTATATGGACGCTGCCACCCCCTAGGACGCTGCCGCCCTTAAGCCGTGGCCTATAACGCCCTATTTAATAATCCGGGGCTGCAATTGCCTACTCGAAATTGATATAGTAAACGTTGTTTTACTTTTAAGCATCTGTGCCAGTCTCCACGTACACATCATACAATTTCCAGAAGCAGTGCGTCATTCAATTGCCGCAGGTCATCGGGTCAACACGCCTATCCTGTCCAACTAATTCACTATCACATGGTTACGGTGACAGTAGCCGGTTTCATTGAAACCAGACCAGGAGGAGTGGTTTAATAGTGCCTATGAGTAGTACATAAGATCACTCTCTCTTCCTTTACTCTCATATTCAGTGCAGGGGTCACCAATTAGTTTCGCTCGGGGTCCGTTTTAAGAAATGAAATGACCTTCGCGGTCCACACAAAAAATATTTATTAAAGAAAGGTAATTACGGAAATTACACAGGTGTATTTTATTTCCACATCAATGAGAAAAGTGACAGTTTTTGTTGCTTTGTTTGGAGTGAAATTGGTGAAAGCTATTGACATTAAATCCTGGTCCCTGGAGATGTTCATCAGTAAGTCGATACCGAAATTTATTTTTAACGAAGTTCATCTTCGAAAATGCTTGGTCCGTACACAATGGGTCGGCGGTCCGGATGCGGACCGCGGTCCGCCATTTGGTGACCCCTGGTCTAGTGTGACGGATGACCGACACTACTGGCGAGAGATTAGGTGTACCGTGTAAAACGGGCTTTTTACATACAGTCTAACAGCTAACTGAATACCTTCGACCTGAGAGCCACACTCTATACCAGTGTTCCACAAACTTTTTGTGTTCGAGGTACAACTAGGAAAATGAAAATTATTGAAGGTACACCACAAAATATAATCAGTGTGTATCGTGATCTAAGTTCCCATCCGTTCGTCGATCATTCTGAGATGTTCCCATTTTGGTTCTCATAAAGTAGGAATAGGATAAGTGCGATGACTTTTTCCGAGGCATACCAACTACTGACCACGGTACACCATTGTGGAACACTGCTTTATACCACAGGACCACGGAGCCGTTATTAGAATCTATAATGTTCAATTAACTACTATCACAAAGTGACGAACATTTTTCGAACACTTTAATTTGCAACAATTACAAATTTGATACAGTTAATTCCTAGCATTCTTCTTATTTTGGCCTTCTAAAGACTAAAACATAGAATGAGAATTAGAAATAATACGGACTACAATTCCGCTATTTTAATCAAGCGGCTTTGATGAATTTAAAAACGCTTTTGACGTTTGTTGGACAATTTATGATAATACCATTTTGTGGTTTTATTGTACCGAGATTGCGTTAATAACTATATAGAAACGATAATTATTGATGTTGGAATAAAACAGAGGAATCCCGAAAAACGCGAAGTAACTCAAGTAAGTCGTCACTGAAGTCATAAAAGATAGTTCCATAAGTTTTCCGCGACATTGCTTGTAAGTTGTAGGTGGAGGGTCAAGCTCCTGGGGGTGTTGTATTGAAGTTATATATTGTCGACCATTATTAAATGCACTATAAGGGCCCCTCCGGAATTTATGGAAGTTAAATAGTTTGGTACTAGCGAAGTTGTAAATGGACGTAACACGATTATGAAACTGAATACCGACGAGTATAAGTAGCTATTAATATTTTAAGTATTTATAGTAGAAAAAATATTAAAAAATATATTAATTATGTTAGGCATAGTGACCGAGGTCAATAAAATTAAAAAGAATAGAAAATTCTTTGATAAATAATAATTAATAACCCTTAATAATCAATATTGGCAATGAATCACTATAATCGCAATGACATGGCTATGAACAAGACAAGTACGCAATAATACTGCTTACAGCACTTTTTTTCTAAATAAACGTCACGAGTACTGGGAATCTATTAACATTTTATAATAACCCTAAAACCATTCAACAAATTGGAGCCCTTTACCCTTTTTTTTTTGCATATAGGTACTTACTCAAATACTTACTCAAGGAAGGCTAGTAGTCGTAGTCAGGTAGAAAATATTTAGCAATTCTCATTGTAGTAAGATCGATGACGTGTAAGTGAGGGGTGATCCATTATTCCAGCGCACGGGTTTATGCTAAGTCCGTGTATCTGTTAGCTGAGACTGACAATACATCCTATTGGGGGTTGGGACGCTCCCGAGATGAATGGGGGATTAGATGCAACTCGAACTAACTTTAGCTTCTATCTTATGTAACAAGTTCCCTATATTTTAAGTGAAGTTTTAGCGTACAATATCAATAAAAGTAAAGGCAAAATTATGCAATTTGTCTTGGAAACCCAACAATAGGTTCATGATTTAAAGCACGTTTACCTCCGGTGTTCGAATGTCCGATTATAATATAATAATCTGAATATTATTAGCTAAACCAACTTCTTAACCTCAAATATAAACACACTATAAAATTATTGCAATACGCTAAATTGCATCGGTGCTATTAATTTTAAGTTGGCGCTGAATATGCAAGATGTCATAATAATATTATTATTATTTATTATCTATCTCGTTATCAAAATATGTATAGGTCTTAAGTTTTTCGCTCGCGTATTAATATATACTTTATATTAATACGCGAGCGAAAAACTTTGTATCCCTTTTGACGAAAAATGGGGAAACGTAGGTGAATGAAATTTTGCACAGTTATAGTTTATATGGTGAAGGATTGCATCGAGCTAATATTATTTTGAAATTATGCTTTTATCATAAATTTTTTTAACAAATAAAATATTACACACACTACAACACACACACTAGGAAAGATGACAGATTTTTGAGTAACAAGCATATAATTACGAATTATACTCTTTTATTTATGGTTGAAGTCTGTTGAGTTCAAACCAAAAACAAGTTGACAAATTGAAAATGGATTATAGTTTTTTTTTTTATTGAATCAGACAATGCTTACTCAGCTGAGTCCCAGAGACAGGAGTTGAAAAAAAATATGATAAAGTTAATATTTTTTTACAAACTATAGGTTACTACCTATATACCTACCTAGGTAGTAGGTAGTAGTCCTAATGTCGTTGAAACTAAGGTCGAATTTCGACCATTGGGCGATCTCTAATAAAATTATTTGTTCGTAGGATTTGCATAAGAAATTCGGAATATATTTTTGAGAGTGTAATTTTTTTTATTTTTGCCACGACAATGGAATCTGCATCAAAACATCCCTTGAAATAACATTTTGAGGCGCCTTGTTTTAAAGCCGATCCTAAATTGCTATCAAGTTATGTAACATAAGACGTTGGAAGGACAAGGTGACCGAGGCTCTGAACTTTTGCTCCCATTTATTACCTAACCCTCTCAGAACAATAATTCTAAAAGTTGAATAAAAATGTTTGATTTATAAACAAAAGGTAGTGTAAACATGCCATTATGTTACAACCCCCTTTAACAATAACCAACCCTTACAATAAAGCTTGCTGCCTCTACTTGTCCAATTTATCCCCTTATTAATAAAGTTATTTTACACAACGTATTAAATAACTCAAGGATTTCTGTCTTTACCATGTGACTTTGCCATTGTGCCAGACAAAGACATGGGGACCCAGTTTTTTGAGGTGTAATTTTTTTTATTATTATGTGGGTTGAAGAGGGTTCAATGTAAGGAACACATACACTCTCTAAAGTACGTTTTTCACCTTGTTGTAATTCTAAATACGCCTTCCCTGTATCTGGAATTAAAAACAAGTCACAACAATAATTACCTTTCAAATCAACGGTTTTCGAAAATAAAGATAATAATTAATCTAAAAATAACGTCGCGGTTTGGCTCGGGAGAAGCATGGCGAGTGACCTTGGACAAGTTTTTAGGTCAACGACGATACCTGTTTCTCGTTTGTATTCAGTGTTCACGCGTTCTCATCATCCAAGAAACTGGCTCCATTCACCATTGTGTCTTCACTTTTTCATCTTATCAGAGGTAACATATACGATTGCAGTGGTGAACTAGTTATTGTTGCGCTATAATTTCTTATCGTATAAAATTCTAAATCATATTTTAACAGTTTCTAAAACTATGTTTTCAATTCGCCTATATTATTTACGTTACAAATACTTTAAATCTTATTTGTTCGTAATAAATTAATTTCTAGGTTAACTACAAAGTTATATAATATCTATTATTATTATTAATTTGTAATAATTACAAATTATTAAGTTCCTTTAATTGAATATCTACAAACGAACAGCAATTTACAAACAAAAAAAGAGAGTCAAATTTTCTACACAGGGGGTTGAGGAAAGCACCACGCTGTTCCTGCCATATAAGTCGTAACGACTCCATCAAACCTCCGAGGAGGATGCCCTCACGAAGAGGGTTGCCATGAAGACCGGCCATACTCAAGAGCACAGTCTCATTCAACACTGGTACGTACCAGGCCATCGCGCATGTCACTGCTGCAGGTAAACCCACCAAAACCTGCTGTGACGATGCAAGTAGAGGGGTTCAGAGCAGCGCCCCAGCTACCACTGCCATACTGCGTAGAAACGGACTCCCGCTAGCGAGCGCGCGCCGCTCGTATATATACTCAGCCGCGTCAAAAACTTCGATAGCGCGATTCAGAAAAAATAAATTATTTTCAAAAATAAATCAGTTTGATAGGTTAATAAAATTTCTAAAATGTTTCTGAACAAATTAAAAATACTCGGGATGTCTAATTTATGTAAAAAACATGAATAATTATTTTTTTTATATTGTAAAATGGATATAAAAAGAGATAGACAACTAAAATTATGCAAAGAGGAAAAGAGATGACTCTAATAAAACGTTACATCCGCTTTATTATCGTGCTACTGATAAAGATTGAGTTTATTGTGTGTTGTGGGTTGTATGAGACACGTGAAAAGACGTGTTTACATGTCTCATAATAATATCACAGTATTACAATATTATCCATAATATTGTAATCTATACTAATATTATAAAGCGGAAGAGTTTGTTTGTTTGTTTGAACGCGCTCAGGAACTACTGGTCCGATTTGAAAAATTCTTTCAGTGTTAGATAGCTATTTTTACAGATTATGTATTTCTGTTGCCGCTATAATAACAAATACTAAAAACAAAATAAATTAAATATTTAAGGGAGGCTCCCATACAAAAAACGTGATTTTTCAAACATTTTTGCTCGGTATCAATGATGACAATAGATAGGCACCTGAAATGTTCACAAAATACTCAACTGTATTTATACTTTCATAATAAATAATTAAATTTAAATAAAATAAATAATAAAGAGGGGCTCCCATACAAAAAACACATTTTTTTACTATATTTTTTTGCTCTACATAATGGTACGGAACCCTTCGTGCGCGAGTCTAACTCGCACTTGGCCGATTTTTTAACTGTTTACAATTTACTTTCGGACAGTACTTTGTATTCAATTCATCTCGGGACACAGCGAAACATACGTAGAATATAAATGGTGGAAAACGTAATCGATTGTTTATAGAATATGTTTACGAATCATCAAATTATTCCGACTCATCAGTATTCAGTACGAGGGTCTGGCTTAGGGTGTTCCAGTATCGGTTTTTATTCCGAACCAAATATACTGCTCATTTATGTATTTGGGGAAGAAATGTGGATGAAGCAGAAATCTGCTTACAAGTTACAACACAGCTCAGTTTTAAGCAGCGTACGCTCTACACGTTCAAGATTGACATTGGACCAAAAAAGATTCTAATTTGTTTCTTTTGTAAACTTTTACTAAATAGGTTATTAAACTAAGGGGCTGTTTCACCACTCCCTGATAAGTGCCGGATAGGCTATCCACAATTATTTATCTGACAGATAGAGTATGGAGTATCTGTCAGATAAGTTGTGGATAGCTAGCCTATCCGGCACTTATCAGGAATTGACTGAGGTCATTGACTCCCTGTCAAAAACTTGTCATTTTCTATATAAACCGCGATTGACAATGAAGTGTCAGATGTTGTCAATCGCGGCTTTGTATAGAAATTAGAAAATGACAAGTTTTTGTCAGGAGTCAATGACCGCTACCGCCATTTTTCGCCGAGTACAGTATAATATATTTATAGCTAAATTAAAGCCAAAAGAGCAAACAGCTGACGATCGCCTGATAAAAATATTGTGATTGATAATAATTTGTGGGTACGCGCAGCTATCACCGATCGGGAACGAACCTGCACCCTCTCGAGTGCGAATCAAAGGTTTACTTCGTGGCCCAGTGGGTAATTAATTTTTACCCACTAGGCCATGAAGTCCTAGATAATTTAAAAATCGAACATATTCGACAGAATTGACTGTACATCCGAGAAAATAATATTATGTTAAATTAACAAACACAACTTATCTAGATACGAGTTACGGCAAAAGAGACCTTCGGAAGTTTAAAACCTTTCTTGAGAAACAAACGAACGTCAAGTAACCCAAGAAACGGACATTAATAATTTAAAAATAGAGTATTTGTTCAGAGTAAAGACCGATGAATAATAAAACAAGAGAAACATCATTGTTAGAAAACGTTACATTCTTCATGAAGCTTGTTAGTGCAGTGCGAATTTATAATGAGGTAAACATACATTTTTTGTTTTGTAAGACAACAGGAAAAATGGACGCTCTTTCTATGGAGAAATTGGCGAGCGATGAAAATTTTCTGTATAAGGGCCAACCCACACGTACTACAACCACACGACAACCACAACCACACCACAACCACACCACGTGGTCGGGCGTATATTTCGTATTATAATTGAACTGGACTATTCACACGTACCACATTTTGCAGTCGTTGTCGACTACTTGTCAGATACCAACCACATCGCAACCACATCGCAACCACAACGTTGCGTCGATGCAACGACAGTGTGCGCACACCGCCCGCGCTCTTCCCCCCCTCCGTTTCATTGACTTTCGTTATTCGTACGTAACCACATCGCAACCACATCGTAATTCGCAACCACTGACGACAACGCAACCACGTCGGCATTTTGCCGGTACCACAACGCAACTACAAAAAGCTGCAGCGACACCATTAACACGTAACCACCTCTCGACGACATTTTGTCGTTGCGATGTCGTGTGGTTTTGGTACGTGTGGGTTGGCCCTTAGGGCGAGGGCTGACGCTCTCACCCAAGCTGCTATTGGTTAGGTAAGTGTATTTCCAAATTCCTAAGACATACGCATATGTCTTAGGAATTTGGCTGTAGCCTGTAAGCAGCTGTAATGTCTGAAATATCATACCAACCTTTGTTGTGACTTGTGGAGAATATATTATATTCTTCATTGATATTATTATATTAATAACCCTATTATTATATTAATAACCCCAATGGTATTAAGCCCTCACTTAAAATATCTTCTTACTAGGGATATCAACAACCAAGTACCAACCCTTAAGGGGCACATGACCTATGCCAATGTAGGCTAAGACCTATACCTAGGCTATCTTTTGTAGTTTTGTATGGCGTTATTTATTTTCCACAAGTAATTTTGCACTTGTGATTGAAGACGAACAATCGAAAGCTCTGTTAAGTGCTGACGCGGGGTGGCTGCTTTAATTTATATTAATGGGTCTCAAGTCATAAGAGACGACGATTGTACGATTTGCTTAATAATAATATTAATCAGTATTAAATAATGCACACCGTAAATACAGACGTATTATTATAATGGTAGTTAAACATTGATGTTATGTCATTTGTCTTGTATGCCAGTTTTTAACTTATAGGACTAGAACAAAAAAAGTATCTTTAAGTATAACGACTGAGTAATAAGTAATAAAATGTATACAGTATGGATATTTTTATAGTATGTATCTTTGTCTGTCATGAGACGGTACAGTATGCTTAAAACAAAAATAATCAAACTTTTTATGATCACTGTTTTAATATGTTTATACCTATATAGTCCTTACTTAAAAGCGATAAAGTCAAGCAAATTCATACGAAAGTGACTGCCGCACTCAGAGACGAATATTAATTACCAAGAATTTGACATACGCCCCACACATTATCTGTCAAACTCTTCATTAAAATGAAGTTTAATCATCAATAAATGTATCTGAGTGCGGGCGGCGGTAAGTCTGAGAAGATGAACATGCACCACACACCACCCCCACTTAGGGCTCTTGTAAGTGGTCTGCCGCATTATTGGCAATAAACTGACCGAAACAAGCCGCATACTGATGCTATATGACCTTGATGTGTCCACAATTATACACTGTAAATCTTCAATTTCTAGACTTTTCGGAATAGATACACTTTTTAGCAATTTTCTTACAAAAAAAAATTGTTTCATAATATAGTTTACCGTTGCCTTGGTGCTCAGAGAATAGGTACTGTATTTGTATGAGACAGCAGTTTTTTGTGTGTGCCTTTTCATTCTTTCATTTTTCAAAGTCTTGAAACAGAATAAAATATAAGTATCTGGGGACACGGTAGTGTCCCCGCCGAGACGAGCCAAGAGAAGCGCAAGAGCACTACCTACCTTTTCTCGAAGTGTTTCGCCGTTTTTTTGAACCTTCATAGAATTGGTTTCCGTTGTAGCAGATTGTTCATATTTTCAGGATATGATGTCATTAATAGAAGTATTAAGCATACAAAGTCTCAATTGAACAGCTCTAATACTTAAGATTTTATATATATCTAAAATACGCCGAATTCGTCACTGACACACTGATGACTATCAAAATGTTTGGCTATTTCCTGAAGTGCTAGAAAGCTGAAATTTGGTATGTAAGCTAAGTTTAGTATACAACCAACAAAAAAATTCATAAACTTGTAGTTTTCGCCCCCCAGCCCCCAAAAGGGGGGGGGGGGGGGGGGAGGCTCATAGAGTTGGTTTCCAATGTACCAGATAGTTTATATTCTCAGGATATGATGTCAATAATAGACTTATTAAACATACAAAGTCTCAATTGAATAGGTCTAATACTTTAGATTTTATTGATATCTAAAATACGCCGAAATTTGATGGACATTAACTAAAAACCTCTTAGTAAAAATAAAAAATACAACTAAAAACAGCGAAGCTTATCTACTTGATATTATGTAGAATTTGTTGGAGTTAGGGTCGATAGAGTTAGGCCGCGTAGATTCAGAAGCTTGGCTCTACATTAGATCTGATGTCTTTTTCACAGTGCAAACGTTTTGTGGTCTTCGAGGTAACATTTTACATGAAATATTTTTGGTGGGATTAACTATTCTTATTCGTCCTATAATATAGAACAAATAAGAATAATACTAAGTTTTGGTTTACTCAATAGGTATATTATATTGATTATTGATTAAACCAAAACTGCATGCACTTATAATAATAAACGACACTGCATTTTGGTTGTCCATGTAAAATGTTTGTATGTTTGTTCTAACTTCCACTGATGCGCCTAAACTACCAAACCGATTGTATTTATGTATAAGATGTAAATAGTCTATAATACTTAAGTTTGCAGTGATTTATCAAGTTTTAATATCTATTACCTCTGTGAGTTTTCAATGTTTCTACGACCTACGTCATGTTTGTGTATAATAAATATGTGTTAAAACTCTTTCTAACTTGGATTTTGGTGGAACATACACAGTGTGTATGACGTGTACTTTGAGGGGGCTTTACGTTTTTTGTTTCCATGAAAATTTAGTTTGAATTCAGCGCCGCACTACAACGCCGCGCGCTATACGCTCTTTGTTTTGGCCGTCGGCAGCAGCCTCCTTTTAATCGCTTGTTTATCGATTTTACTATTTGTTTTTCGATTTCCCAGAATTTCTTCACTTTTTACTGCTAACGCCTTTGTTTTATACTATGTAGTGATGACGCCCGCAACTCCGTTGCGCCAAAATTTGTTTATCGCACGGGAACCGTACATTTTTTCGGGACAAAAACTATCCTATGTCCTTTCCCGGGTCTCCGAGTATCTCTATGCCAAATTTGAGCAAAATCGGTTCAGCGGTTTGGGCGTGAAGAGGTAACAGACAGACAGACAGACATACACACTTTCGCATTTATAATATTAGTATGGATATTAGTATGGATGTGTATTTAGAATTATTTTTCTAGAAATAGTACATATAATAATATAATTTACGTAATTTTAACAATGTTAATGAAGTGCCTGATACTTCATTTCGTTTCAGTAGGCCTACTACGAAACTGTTTTGAGACTCAAACAATCGGACGAGAATGCCGCGTCCTGCTCTAACAACGTCATTTCACGTTTGTTAGAGTAGGATGCGGCATTTTCGTCCGATTGTTTGAGTCTCAAAACAGTTTCATGGTACAAGGCCTGTTTGCCGCGTAATAACTTTTGTGTATACTAGATGACGCCCGCAACTTCGTTTCGCCAAAATTAGTTTATCGCGCGGGAACCGTAGATTTTTCTGGGATAAAAAGTATCCTATGTCCTTTCCCGGGACGCAAAGTATCCCCATACCAAATTTCAGCAAAATCGGTTCAGCGGTTTAGGCGTGAAGGGTAACAGACAGACAGACAGACAGACACACTTTCGCATTTATAATATTATAAGTATATAAGTATAATATGGCTTATCTATGAATCTATGGAGCTAGTTGTGACATTGACAGGACTACAGCACAATATGTAAAATAGAAAGAAAGGTTATGATCTTATGAATTTTAGAAATTAATACAAACGGGTAAAGCAATAACTTTAAATGTTGTTTTCTCTTTCAGGCAAATTTTCTTTGTAATTGATTAATCTAAGAATGTTTTGTAAAGTGTAAACATGTTTTTACTTAATGAAAATCTCTTTCAAAGCATCAGAGCAACTCAGTTCTAGTTGTTGTTTTACTGTTATACAAGGATTATAAAAAGACATTATAACAAAATATGTCCCGTTTTTATCCTTTGGGTACGGAATCCTAAAAAGATCATATTATATATGGTCAAATTGAGAAACCTCCTTTTGGAAGTCGGTTAAAAATATAATATTGTTAATTTTCACAATAAAATATATTATAGTCAAATTTCCCATATCAGTAGTAACTTTGAGTGCTTTTATCTACTAGCAGGGGTTCCCAAACTGTGCGCCGCGGCGCGGCGCCCTGGTGCGCCGTGGAAAGGCAAGAGGGGCGCCTTGAGTCGATCCTCCATCATTATCCAAAACCACAATTTTATAAAAAATATTATAATATTAATTATTATGCAAAGCAGGCAGATGAATAAATATTTGTTTTAAATTATTATTTACCTGCTTAACCTAATTATAATCATTAAAGGTTTATGTATCTTTTTGTAACCTAGATAAGGTAGAGTAGGGCGCCGTGACAAAATATTGCGACGTGTAACTGCGCCGCAGGCTGAAAAAGATTGGGAACTCCTATACTAGAGTATTCGGTTAACATCCAATATTCCAATCATTCCAATCATGGGATATACGAACAGCTTCCCACATGAATTGCCTTACTGTGTAGAACAGACTATACAGATTTATCTAAAGATTTTATATAATATATACTAACGAGTTACAAAAACTTCAATAGTGCGATTCAGAACGCATTTCCCAAGTGTTAAAAATTGAAATGCACTCTAAAGATTCCTATTTGTTTTAACCATATTATGCTCTATACTGTACTCGGCGAAACATGGCGGTAGCGGTCATTGACTCCCTGTCAAAAACTTGTCATTTTCTATACAAAGCCGCGATTGACAACATCTGACACTTCATTGTCAATCGCGGTTTATATAGAAAATGACAACTTAACTGTCCAATGAGTCACATATGACTCATGGTGAACTTTTGGAATAAGTTCATGAGTCGCAGGTGACTCAAATTTAGATGAGAATTCGGGGTATATTTTTGTTATGAGCGTGACATAAAGAAGTAACAAAATTTACGTGAACGTGTGGCAAAAACCCTAACCTCTAAGAAAATGAAAGAAATTTTCGCAAAAGTTTGTACATATTCTAAAGATATTATGAAAAGTAAAACCATGCATTTCTAGGATTAGGCTTAGTATTTGTATAAAATAAGACAAACATAAGAAAAATAAAACTTTTTATTGCGGAAAATATAAAAAAAAACTAGTTATGTTTTTCATTGTAACATTCCAAACAAAATGTTTTGTTACAAGCTTTGCAGTTTGCACTCTGTGTGCACTTGTTTGGCTTTATGAGCCAACTGCCCTAGAGTTTTTAGTTTGGCATAGCAGCCGCTGCATCTTTTTCTAACCAATTCATTGTTTGTGATATTACGCGGAATTTCTCGAAGACTGTGATTAGAAGTGGTGGATTAATACGTGGGAGAGCCATGCTTCGGCACGAATGGGCCGGCTCGACCGGAGAAATATCACGTTCTCACAGAAAACCGGCGTGAAACAGCGCTTGCGCTGTGTTTCGCCGAGTGAGTGAGTTTACCGGAGGCCCAATCCCCTACTCTATTCCCTTCCCTACCCTCCCCTATTCCCTTCGGCTATATGCTTTGGCACGAATGGGCCGGCTCGACCGGAGAAATACCACGTTCTCACAGAAAACCGGCGTGAAACAGCGCTTGCGCTGTGTTTCGCCGAGTGAGTGAGTTTACCGGAGGCCCAATCCCCTACTCTATTCCCTTCCCTAACCTCCCTATTCCCTTCCCTTCCCATCCTTACCCTCCCCTATTACCCTATTCCCTCTTAAAAGGCCGGCAACGCACTTGCAGCTCTTCTGATGCTGCGAGTGTCCATGGGCGACGGAAGTTGCTTTCCATCAGGTGACCCCGTTTGCTCGTTTGCCCCCTTATTTCATTTAAAAAAAATAGAAGATCTTGGAGTCAGAGAGAAGGAAGCTCTTGGAGGCACGTTAGATTCCGTAGTTGTCGCTGGTCGCTGATGTACGTAATTATAAGCTCAAATGACATTGTAAATATTTTTAGATAGGGTAGGTATCATAATAATCGTGACTGATCGTGACAGATTAAATCAAACTCTGTTATCAATAAATTTGTTGTCTATAGTTCATATGTGCATAATATATGACTCATTGAACGTAGGAAAGAATTTTTTTTCCCACGCTCATGAACCATATTATGTGAATCATAAAATAAAACGAAGAAAATCAATACAAAACATTGATAATTTTATTTAAATATTGTGTTTTACAATACATATACGTTCATTAAACCTAACAGAATAGAAAACATGATGGACGTGGGGTAGGTGTATATTTCATTGTTAAAAAGTCAAGTTGTTAAAAAAAATAACGATCAAAAAGAAAAATATTTAAATATCTCTGGAACCAACATACCAAAATGACATAAAATCATATTAGGTTTACCTGGTGATCCCGAAACTATACGAAATAATTAGAAACTTTAGAATTTTTGAAACCCAAAAACTTAGCCCTATCGGAATATAGCGCAAAAATGTATTACGCTAAAATAGAGCAACCACAATAGAATAATAAATAATATTATTCTAAACGTGTTTATGAGAAAAGTTACGAAATTACTGTCGAAAATATAGAGTTCTAAAGTAATCACTAATTGTTGCAATAACACTTCGCTACCTAGCTCAGTAGGTAAGATGCTCGGTCTCTATCTATACATGATGCGGGTTCAAGCCTCAGTCAAAAATTTTTGTTTACTTTTTTTATCTAATTCCAATTATTGTTTTTATAATGTTTTGCTTGTAGAATATTAAATTTTAAAATATAATGCATTTTTTTAAATCTCGCATTGTAAATTTACAAAATTGAAATCTATAAAGTACATTACAGTCTCGACTCTATGGACAGAATAGATATAAAGTAACTAGTTAGTTATAACTTATAACTTAATATACGTACTATGGAGTTCCTATGGAGTATATATGAAGAGAATCACCGGCGTGCATTGTCATTAAAATATAATATTATTAATTATTATCAATTAATATACATTGAATATTAAGATATTATTTAAATTACTCGTAAATGACATTTAAAAAAATGGAATATTAAAGAGACCCACTTGATATCACTTAGTCATGGCCATGGCCATACTAACCGGTCCTGCGGCTGAATCGCGCTATCGAAGTTTTTTCGCATGGTGAGTATATATAGAGTCGTCGGGACCTTGATTACGGAGAGTCCGTTTCTACACAGGCAGGCAGTCGTGGCGGGGGACTGCTCTGATCCCCGCCGCTCTGAGTCGTGTTCCGCACTGGTTTTGGGGGTGGCCAAACGCGAACGCTCGAGGTGAACAAGTCGTAACTGACAGTCAAAACAGAGATGTTTACGGACGAAAGTCCAAATGGCAAAGCAGGAATTAAGTTTCCTCACACCCACTGTTGTAGAAAATACGACTCTCTTTTGCGTCGCCTAAATATTGTTAAAATAAGTTTTTTTACGACTGCATCAGTCTTATTCTCTTTTAAATTATATTGTACCTCGCTTAATCAACAATTTGAACCAAACAATAATTGTAAACCAGATTACTGAAAAGAATATCAAATATAAATTAAAAACATAATATTATTTAAATAAAGTGTTAAATGAGCATGATTAAGAGGATATTATATTTTTGTTATTTGTTTATTGTTACTATTGTTTTATGTAATAATTTTATATTTTGTGTTCTTATGTTATAATTGGTGTTACAAATTTAATTTTGTTATGTGTAAAAGAAAAGAATATTCAATTAAGTTTACTAAGACGTATATAGTATTATAAAACACTCCGGACAAACCTTAGTGGTTTATGGAGAGTCACTATGAAGAATTATGTATGTTTTATGATAATAAATAAATAAAATATATTTTGCCATTATATACAGGGTGTAACAAAACTAAGTGATAAATGATAATACTTTAAGGGCTGTATGTGTTCTTGACATAGAATTCACTGTGATAGTAGCAGCGCTGAACGAGCAAATTTTTATTCTGATTTGTATGGCCAAGCGCCTTAGCGTCGGATACTTTTTTTTACAAGGGTTTATTAATACTTCAGACTTTAGATATAAAAATAAAAGAAAAACTAATTTTTTTTGGGAATGGCTACATAATAATAATAGTTAAAAAAAAAACAAATAAACACGCTTATTTATTTTCATCTTTTATTAAAATTATTCATTTTTTTTTTCAAAATATAGGTAAAAATCGTGCTCAAAGTTCCGTTACAAACATACAGCTCAAGCTTATAAAAGTATGTTAAAAAAGTTAAGGTATTAATTGTGTCGTCTGCCAAACGGCTCCTGAGTCCTGATATTCGACACAAGGTAGCCAGCTGCTGAAAAAGCTCGCTCAGCTTCCACGCTGGTTTGTACAATTGTCATTTCAATAGGTAAATTGAATGTAAATTGTTAAGAAGGCTGCCTGTAGCCAGTTCACGCACCCCCGCGCGCAGAGTTACACGTATGAATCACGCTTCTTTGTAATCCCGCCAGTCCCGCGGGATCCCGCAAAATTTTTAACCAGGATTAGTCCCGCATGGATTTATATGCAGGATCCCGGTATTTCGGGATCCCGGTATCCCGGTATTGCATTCCCTAAACGCGAGATTTAAGCGATTAGTTAACAATAAAAAAATAACGAAGAGCGTTAACGATTTATTTTTAATATTTAGTAGCTACTGTTTTCACAGTCAATCTTTTGATAAATACTATGGGTTGCAGTTTGCAGACTTAAATAACATTGTTTAAGTCTTGACATAAACATATTTAAAAGCAAACTCTACTTGGTTATATAAAATATTTTATACAACCATGAACCAAGTAGAGTTTGCTTTTAAACATGTTAATTCACGAACGGTTAATTATGAGTAGCCTTGGAGTTAGTATTTCAAGGTCGTGTCGGGTATCGGTCGCGGGCCGCATATCTTATCGTGACGTCACGGCTGCGTACGCGCAGACATCGTGCTCTACATTCGCCGAGTTTTGTTGGTAGAGCTACTTATTCTCTTGTGTATTGACAAACGTCATATTTTTGGTAAATAAAGAGCTCTCGTATGTTTTATTAATCTATAACGAAGATAATGAAATATTGTGTATTGTACAGAAATTTTGAAAAATTAAGAAGTGGGAAATAAACTTGTTAAATTAGTTATATTATTTGTAAGCCATACAACTAAAATTGTATAATCTTCACAAACGATAATCTGTAATTTTTATCGACCCAGAATACCTCTGTATTATTACAAACTCTACCAAATCCTGAATCGCGCTATCGAAGTTTTTTTGCGTGCTGAGTATATATAGAGTCGTTTGTGCGGTTCTGACGAGGGTCCGTTTCTACGCAGGCAGGCGGTCGTAACGGGCACCGCTCTAAGTCCCGTGCTCGTGATCCTATAGTTTTCTGGGTCGGCTATGGTTGAACACTTGAGCTCCGTCTCATGATCATTATCATGGACAAATGGTTGACAAATTAATGTTCTTAATGCAAGTCAGGGAGTAACTATTATTTCCTAACCCCACTGCTGTAGAATATTTGACTCTCTTTTATATTTTTTTGTAAAAATCTATGTAATTTAATATTTTACGTATAATACAAATTGAAGAGCTGACAATTCATTTTACAAACTATATGTTTTGTGATTGAAACTATGTGATTTTTTGTTAATTATTCTCCAAATTAAGTTGTAACCACCTCTATCCCTTTAACCACCAATAGAGCTATTAGCCTCTATAATAAATTATTTCTAGTTAGCGATGTTCGTAAGTCCTTGATAGTTATTACTTATTATAATACACTAGACGTTCCGCGCGGCTTCGCCCGCGTAAATTAGATATTTCACAGACAAATCAGTCTACAAAAAATAGCCTATGATCCTTCACGTGGTCTACTTCTTATCTGACCCAAATAACAGAAAAATTGCTTTAGTTGTTCGTGAGATAAGCCCTTTCAAATAATTTTCCCCGTTTTTTCCATATTTTCTTCTATTTCTTCGCTCCTATAAGTCTTAGCGTGATAAAATATAGCCTATAGCCTTTCTCGATAAATGGGCTATCTAACACTGAAAGAATTTTTCAAATCGGATCAGTAGTTCCTGAGATTAGCGCGTTCAAATAAGCCCTTTCAAATAATTTTCCCCGTTTTTTCCATATTTTCTTCTATTTCTTCGCTCCTATAAGTCTTAGCGTGATAAAATATAGCCTATAGCCTTTCTCGATAAATGGACTATCTAACACTGAAAGAATTTTTCAAATCGGACCAGTAGTTCCTGAGATTAGCGCGTTCAAATAAGCCCTTCCAAATAATTTCCCTCATGTTTTCCATATTTTCCTCTATTTATTCGCTCTTATTAGTCTTAGCGTGATAAAATATAGCCTATATATAGCCTTTTTCGATAACTGGGCTATCTAACACTAAAATAATTTTTCAAATCGGACCAGTAGTTCCTGAGATTAGCGCGTTCAAATAAGCCATTTCAAATAATTTCCCCCCGTTTTTTCCACATTTTCCTCTATTTCTTTGCTCCTATTAGTTTAGCGTGATAAAATATAGCCTATAGCCTTCCTCGATAAATGGACTATCTAACACTGAAAGAATTTTTCAAATCGGACCAGTAGTTCCTGAGATTAGCGCGTTCAAACAAACAAACAAACAAAGTAACAAACTCTTCCGCTTTATAATATTATATTAGTATAGATACAATATAATAACTATTGATGAAATCGGCAATTTATGGTATAACTTTTAACTTTTACAACCCTTATATTGTAAACATACTTAACATTTTCATTTTAAAATATTATTATTAAAAGAACCAAATATTTTAATGTTTTCATCGTATATTTTACCACCAGGCCTGGGGTCCGTTATGAAATTATCATAATTAAATGGCTCATATAATTGATACCTATTATTAATTAAGCTGCATTGTCCGGTTTTCGAAAACAGCTGACCACAGTCGTTCATTTGCAAAAAACGTTCTGCTCTCCATTTATTCAGCGTAAACTTAATTGATTTTAAAACAACGCGATTTTTTTCATTGTATTATTAACTTAAAATTTCTTAGCTGCTTATTACTTTTTTAATGACTTGCCAATACGTAGTATAGGTACAGCAATATATAACACACACTTTAGGCACAGAAATATTATTCTATGTCCTGAGTATAATATACAAGGTGTAACAAAACTAGGCGATAATACTTTAGGGTGTGTATGTGTTCCTTGTAGAGAGTTCACTGTGAAAGTAGCAACACTGAAAGACCAAATTTTTTTTTCACTTTTGTATGGGGAAACTATCGTGACGGGGCTTGCCCATACAAAAGTGAAAAAAAAATTGGTCTTTCAGCGCTGTTACTTTCACAGTGAACTCTCTACAAGGAACACGTACACACCCTAAAGTATTATCACTTAGGTTTCTGACATCCTGTATACTGTATAGGGATTAGGGGGATGTATAAAGAACTTGGTGATATACCTAATTTTTAAACCTGTCAAATTACTTAACTTTCATTTGTTATTACTAATATGTAATTAACTTAGCACCTATAGTATTGGTGGAGCAGCACGAGTAGAAACTAGGAACAATCGACGTATAGTTCTTAGTTCTTACTGTCGAAACAAGCTTTAAGCTATTTGTCTACAATGCGAAAATCGTAAACGGAATGCATTCAAATTGGCGGAATTCACGGACATTTTAAAATAGGATGACAAGACATGCCTTTGTCTCCGGTCCCACTTTGTTGCGGAATCCTTTGTGCGACCGAGTGACACATAAAACGAAGATCAGCGTTACCTGGTGATTGGCAATTTATCGCCGACCGACGGGGCTTCCCCCGTAATAGTCCCTTTTGAATGCGTACCCCTTATGTTATTGCCGTTTTGTAACGAAATTGGCTATGTTATTCACGTTTTTGTATATTCTCTGTGTTTTGATACAGATAAAGAGCTCGTGTTCTACAAAATTCACCCGCAACTCCGTTGCGCCAAAATTCGTTAATCGCGCGGAAACCGTACGTTTCTTCCGGGAGAAAAAGTATCCTGTTGACTCTGGACTTAAAATATCTCCATATTCAGTAAAATCGGTTCAGCCGTTTGGGCGTGAAGAGGTAACAGACAGACATAGACACTTTCGCCTTTATAATATTAGTATGGATAGGATAAACACTGTTGTTCCCCTAATTTTATGTCTAATTCCCAAGGAAAATGTTCACCCAAACTGTAAACAGTAGCAGTAAAAAGTACACGAAATTCGTTCTAAATGCTGTTTGGCAAATCTGAATTCTTAATCCTAACACGTCGTCTCCGGGGGCCGGCGTGGCGTGACGAGAGATGGATGCTCGCCTCGGCCGTAATTTACGAAGGCGCGAATCTCATTTGACTGCCGCGGAATGAAGTATTTTGTTCGGGATTATGAGTTTCAGACACAGACAGATGTCCCTCCATTTGTATGAAAACGAGCGTGCAACTTTTTTCCTACCTACTGTGACGTACCGATGATAGGAAACGTGTCCATTTTCTAGGCCAGTGTTTCCCAACCTTTTTCAGCCACGGACCCCTAGGAAATCAAGCACGGTTTTACGGACCCCCTTAATAAAATAAACAAGAAAGAAAAAACGGATTCATTTAAAGCGCAATTTGTAAGCGTAGCGATTACAAGGCATATAGCATTTATGTATGGTCCAGAGATGGCACTGCGGACCCCCATACACATACTCGTGGACCCCCAGGGGTCCGCGGACCACAGGTTGGGAAACACTGATCTAGGCCAACGTTTCTATTCGAATTTCTACAGCTCAATACGGCACAATTAGGCATTTAGGCATTTTTAAAATTCCGATTGACGATAACGGTGAAGCGCAGACTAAAAACAGACTTTCGAAAGACGAGCATTGCTCGTCGTTTGGGGACGCGATATGGCACGCGAAGTACATACACATGCGGTATCTATCTTGATCTGTGTCTATGGTTTCACAAGTCAGAAACAAGGGCATCAGCCGGCAAATTCAAAGACTCAACATCCCCAATGATTTATGCTTTTAGAGCCCTTATTTATTTATCACTGTTGTATAAATTGGGTTAAGCCAGATTTCTGTAGATTATAGCTGACGGGTCAAACATAATTATTGTTTTGCTAATTAATATACGTCGAGTACGTTATGATGTTATTATTTATTAGTAGATGACTCGTGAGTCGTGAACTATAACGTATCCCTTAACTCCTCACCGTATAAACCTTCTCTAGACTTCTACTAATATTTCAAGACTGCAATTATCCAAATCGGTTAAGCCGTTCTCGATTTTTAACGAGACTAACAAAATAAATTATATTCATAATATAGATAATATAGATTTTATTTACGATAAATCGCTCACAGAAAACATAGTGAATGTTCGCATTTTTTTTGCTAACAACTTTTTTTTTTTTAAAAAAAGGGGCCACATTTTCTACGACAGTGGGGGACGGATGGTGTTCCTGCTCAACGTTCATTGGGGACTTGGGAATATTCCCGGGACATCTGTGGGAGAGCACTCACAACTCCCTAGCGGGGATATGACCCGCCACGACTGCCATTCTGCGCAAAAACGGACCTTACTTTCTTTTGTTCATCGGGTGTATACAGTTACAGTCAGGACTCAGGTATAAATATACGTGTCAAAATAAAACTTTGATATGCCGATTCAGGCGCAAGAACGTTTTACCGTTTATTGCAGTATTTACTATAGTTTAATTACCATTAAACTATAATGGTAATTTGTGAACATAGTCTGTTGCCTATTGGAAAATAAAATAATTTAGTTTCAACTTTTTATATAGGTACTTATTTTCTTTGTATAACTAGTGGCTATGGCTGGTACGTAGTGTGAATCATTCATAAATATTACTAATATTTTTATTTATTTTTTAAATTGTATATTATACACGTAAAGTTAATACACATGACCTAGGAACATGTAAACTTTCTTGTGCCGTCGGCAGGATTTGAACTCGCGAACCCCGAAATGCCCCAAATTCGAGCGAAATGTACTGCTCAACCACTGAGCCACATAGATCGTAAAAAGACGTCATGCTTAAATAACTTAATACTGTGCCATTCTATTGTTATGAAACTGTCGCAACACCTTATTCTTTGAGGGGCTATAAGCCATAAGCTCAGCACAGGGGCGACCTTTTGTTATCCTGGCCATTCAAAAGCGCCGGCCTGCATCGCGCTATCGAAGTTTTTTAGCGCGTCGAGTATATATACCGAGTTTGGGCCGTACTACTCGTGGGTCCGTTTCTACACAGGCGGGCAGTTGTAGCGGGCACTGCTCTGAGACCCGCCGCTCTGAGTGGCTAACGCACTGGTTTGTGGGTCGCCTAACGCGTACACTCGTCGAGCTCTCCAGTCTTTACAGATTGCGAACTATGTCCTCTACAGACGAATGTCTAATGAACGGTAGGAACGCTAGTTTCCTCACACCACTGCTGTAGAACATTCGACCCTTTTTTGCAATTTTTATTAATTATTATACGGAAAAAAGATGTCACAGATATACTCAAGAAAAAGTAGTGGTCACATAGATGGCCCCTCGGAAAGGTTTTTTGGAGCCAGTAGCGGCGTTAGGGGGGGGGGGTGACCTGGACCAGGACGCCTGATAAAAAGGGGCGCTGAAGGCAAACAAAAGAGGTTTCGGCACTATCAGCGTAGGGCGCCGTAGAAATCTCGCCCAGGGCGCTGGTAGTGCCAAAATCGGCCCTGTTTGTAGCCATTTTAGAATTTTAGATAGGCCAGTAGATGGCGCGCCGCGCGCTAACTTTTTCTTGATCTGTTAAAAGTCCTTATCTTTGACAAAGACACAAAATTTGGAGTCATGTAGATACTTAATAGTGTGAACAAATTAATGTTTGTGCCAAAATGTTACGTAAATATTTTTCTACAGCGTACAAAGGTAAACTCGGCGCTAAGCCCTTCATGGATTAAAAATTCGAATTAAAACTTGTATAAAACATAAATCCCTTAGAATTAACAACTTTAAACTGTAGCCTGTATTCCGTGAAGTGGAATTGGTCACAAGCTTTTACTTAAGTTGGATTCTAATTTCATTAGTTTGTGTGCTCGGAGTTAGTTATATATTTCGGCTTAACTCGATGTTCCACTGGTTGTAACTCGCAGATAATGCTCTACTTAGTAACACTCTGTAGAGCTACTACATTAAATCTCTAATAAACCGAAACTAAGGAAATTAGTATAATACTGTTACGTGCTAGGGTTCGAAGGATTCGGAGAGAAAGACCTGGTGACTCTCTTGAAGACTTTATTCACTAAAACTAGCTCACACAAATCACTAAGTCCAAACACTAAGCACTAAGTCCAAACACTAAGCACTAAGTCCAAATCACTGAGAAATATCACTGTCCTAGGTCGTAGCCGAGTCGTAAGTTCACAGTGGTTCACTCACTATTGATCACTTGTTTTCGCTCCGAAGTCGCCTAGAAGATCGCTCAGATGAAACTGAATTGCCGGGCCGTCTACCTGCGGCTATTTATATGGCGAGACGAATTCCAGAAAGTTCCCTCGCCCGATTCATGTAAACAAGTAAACAAGTGTGGGAACTTTCTAGCAAATACGCGTAAGTAAACATACACCTAACGCCATCTAGTATTGAGTAGAGGATTTATGTTTTCTGTGTTTCCCTGATCAGTTTCGCTGGTTTGACGCTAGATGGCACTACGTGTCCGTATCCGTAATAATACTTAATATCTGCAAGTACTTCGGTAACTTCTTAAATAATAATTGTTTTATAAAATTTTCAATTCAAAGTAGCTTTTAAACTCTACTTCTTGAACATCAAATAACTGACGATAGATGTGTAAATTACATCCACAGTCCTATTTGGTGCGTTTGACAAATTCCAGGAACTTATTTTGGTGCTGAATATTCTAAAAGTTTTGTATCCAGCGGTGGAAACCTCTAATCAGAAGTTTAAGGTCCGTCAAAAATACATGCGGCTTGTTAGGAGCTATGCAAATTGTGCCTTTTGTCAAACAATCTCCATGCTAACGAAACACCGTAACATGAAGGAGTTTGAGCAAACATTATCAAATCTGTCGTATTTGCACTCCGCTCGGGGGCGCTTAATTAAAACATTTATTGTCCCGCGTCCCTCGCAAAATTGTCTAGAAATTGTACAGATAATATTCGAAGATTTATATCAGTTATGTTATAACGTAAATAGGTAGGAGTGTCTATGCGTAAGCCCATAACACCCAAATAGTTGAGCAGATTTTGATAGAATTTGCTTTAACTTTGAGTCCAGGGAAAGGACATTGTTTGGATTTATAATATTTTTATAATATTATCTAAACTAGAGATCGCCCAATGGTCGAAATTCGACCTTAGTTTTAACGACATTAGGACTACTACCTATATTTTGTAAAAAAATATTGACTTTATCATATTTTTTTTTCAACTCTTGTCTCTGGGTCTGTCCCGACCGGGACGAATTAACAAAAAAAAAAATGGCTCTGGGACTCAGCTGATCTCAGACTGGCCGTGTAAGCATTCTAATAGTCTAATAGTCTAATAGTATCTAAGATTCAATAAAAAAAAACTATATTCCATTTTCAATTTGTCAACTTGTTGTCAACAGACTTTAACCATAAATAAAAGAGTATAATTCGTAAGTATAGGCTTGTCACTCAAAAATCTGTCATCTTTCCTAGTGTGTGTGTTGTAGTGTGTGTAATGTTTTATTTGTTAAAAAAATGTATGATAAAAGCATAATTTCAAATTAACATTAGCTCGATGCACTCCTTTACCATATAAACTATAACTGTGCAAAATTTCATTCACCTACGTTTCCCCATTTTTCGTCAAAAGGGATACAAAGTTTTTCGCTCGCGTATTAATATAACTAAAATTTTAAGAACTTTGAATTATTTAAAGGAATCACTTTATTAAAGACGAACCTTTAAATTGAAACTATTTTTTTCAGCGAGTAGGAAGATAGATGAACGGTTGAATGATAGAAAAGATTTGTGAGCATTTGTCGCCGCCCGCCGGAGTCGCTGCCACTTACTGAATTAAGGACGTCGAAAAAATTCTACCCACAATTTTTCTTGTCACCTTTTGACTTTAGTATCAAAGGCCTGGATGATTAATCGAGTTTTAAGACCGAAAGACTAAAATAGCGGATAAAATGTATTGATAACATTCATCATACCGCCCACTTTAATCTCGAAATGAGGGATTCGAATAAAATAAATTTTGCGAGAACACCTCCACGTTCTGAAAGTTCAGGTACAAATTGTGAAACGATTTCCACTCCAGGCACACCGAGCCCTTTATATTCTCTTCCATTACATCGCCATAAATCTTCCGGGAAAGTAAAGTTTAATTCAAAAGAATTTTTAATTACACTACTCTTTACAAGTTTTTCATCAAAAGTTGGAAGCAGTTTTCTTTTGTACTTACGAGCTAACCCGCTTCCCCGGAGTAAATTTACTTTAATCTGCTAACAAAGGATTTACGGGATAGTTACATGGTGTCTGGGATTATGATATCTTAGATTAATTTTATTAATCCTTGGACTAAGTATAAAAAATCTAATGCCTTGTTTTGCTCATGTTATGTTTAAATTGATCCTCTCCTCCACTCTTTTCTCACACACTCACACCTACTCTAAAATACTAATTGTAATTTCGGAAATATTTGAAAAATTATAAGTAGATACTAGATACTTACCGTCGCGTCGGTGACCAAATTATTATTATACTCACTTGAAAAAAAACCCTTTTTTGTGTCTTGTAAAGTAAGATTGTTTTCTTTAAAAAAGTTAATATTTTTTTAGCCTTATGGTAAGGTGTAGAGTCCTAGATAATTATGCAGGTGCCGTCTGGCTACTATTCAGCCATCTGGTGATGGAGAGGAGTTTGCAAAACTCGCAGGTACAAGGTAGGTATTGGTCTTGACGCATGGTTCCTTCAACCAAATGTAGTCGACTGTCGAACATTCCCCTTTGAGCTAATCTCGCCCCATATTGTAACCGACGAAGGAGGTTTCACTCGTTCAACAACACAGCTTTCATCAAAATTTTCAAGTCGCCTGCGGTGAACAAACTGGGAATTGTCCTAGAGGATCTCAGTCAGTTGGGTCATATTAAGGTTATGCCTTTAACCTCATAATTAAAAAAAATACAATTAAAATAACTTGATTTCCTCCTTCCAGTATTCCTCAGTCCAATGCTTATGCATTTTAGCAAACGCAAATCGTTTAGCACGAATTGTCTGGGTAAACTTTAGTTTTTCAAAGGACAGCAACAGCTGAAATCACTCACACTGAGTATAATAATTTGGCCACCCACTGTAATATTATTTTAAATGTATGTTTATATGAATTCTTATGTTTGAAATTAAATTAAAAACCTACTTGGAAAACATTAATCTTGAGTTAGTTTGTAATAATACTTAGTAACTAAGTACTTTTTACACTTTTTTAGATTTTGGCGTATCTGCATTAGTTTTTTCCTTAAATATTTTATATAGAGATTCAATATTAATCAATAATATGATATTATGCCATATACGTATGCAGCAATATAATCCGACCTAATCATATTATACATTCCTCCGTTTTCTCGCCTTCGAGATTAAATTACAAAACGGTGATTGCTGTGATTCCATGCTACTGATTCATCCAAATTATAGCATTGATTCATCTTAATTTAACCTTCTCTCTTGTGTTTTTTTTTTAATTAATCAAAAAAATGTATCGTAAACTGCTTTTATATAATTTTATATTTCAAATACCTTAGAAATAATTTTATCTTGAAACAAGTAATTAGTTCAATAAAAAAAGAAAATATATAATAAAGAAAATTGAAATATAATAAAGTTTATTTAGCCAGCAACTTCAGTCTACGGCAAGCAATAGTTCAACGTTCCGAAGTTCATTGAAGCGATTTCATAAAAGTTCGAATCAATGTCGCAAAGGGTAACCGTAACTCAATAAAGTCACTCACAAAATCCTGAAAATTCTTTAAATAAACAGTCTAACTAACCATATTGGGACTTATTTTATTTCACCGAGAAATTGTTCGCTAAAATCGGGACCTTTTTCTGTTATTGTTGACTTCCATTGTAAGCAAAATTGGATTAAAACTTGGGTCAGATCCTTTCTCGATACAAATGGTTTGCGGCTCGCTGAGAAATAACACATCCTGTGTAGCATTCGTCTCGCGTGACCGCTATATTTTAACACAAAATTAAAAGAGAGACATTACTTAAGTACTGAAACAACACAAAACAGATTGAAACATTTCAAAAAGTTTGTTTATTTTGTAAAGTAATAATAATAATAATAATAACTCCCACACCGGTTTCGGTGACGGTGGCCGGTTTCATTGAAACCAGCCCAGTTACGCAGGAGTAATTTTATAGTGCCCAAGTGTGTGCGCAGTACACAAGACCACTCTCTATTCCTTATACTCTCATAACCCAGTGGGACGGAAGACCGACACGACTGGCGAGAGATCAGGCGCAGGACCGACTTTTTACATGCCCATCCGACGCATGGATCATCTTACTTGTCAGACAATCAGGTGATCAGCCTGCATTGTCCTAACCAAACTTGGAAATAACATATTTCCAACGCGGGAATTGAACCCACGACCTCCGAGTCAAGAGCCACGCTCTAAACCACTGGACCACGGTAGTGTTTTAAGTAAAGTATATAGCAGAAGAATACTTAATATGTATGATTATTATAATCTTATTAGAAATCTAAACCCGATTCACACGAGTATTCTTAATAAAATAACATTATATTTATGTAAGACACTTTTGAGAAATAAATAATGGTTCAAAATGTATGAAGGTTACATAACACCTACATTCCTGTATATTATAATACTCGGATACGTTTTTAGGGTTCCGTAGTCAACAAGGAACCCTTATAGTTTCGGTCTGTCCGTCCGTCTGTCCGTCTGTCCGTCTGTCTGTCCGCGGTTTTGCTCAGAGACTATAGGACCTACAAAGCTGTAATTCGGCATGAATTTATATTACTTAATGATGCCGACAAGATGGTATATAAATTATTTTTTTTCGCGTCCACCCGACCGTGTGGGGTGTCGTTGGATAGGTTTTTAAAAAATATTACGAGTATTCACAGATCATTTTCCTATTTAGAGATCCATTTGTGAAATATTAAGTTTTAAAATGGAAAAAATCGTTAAGAGACCAGTGGCCCCCCCCCCCCCCTTCTACCAGCTAAACGGTTGCTTCTGAAAATGTGAAAAAATTCACGGGAGTAGGAAATATGAAGAAAAACTATCACGGCTAAGAAGACTTCATAAGTAATAGTCGATCAACTAAAAAAATGTATTCGGTGAAGTATAAAGGAACTTTTCGTTCAAATTCCTTTGACGTAACTGAGATGATGGTGTTAGTAGTGTAAAACACGTTATAAATATAAAATAGGTATGTATACCCGAGGAAATTGATTCCTAGTTGACAGACCTACGTCGTTTGGTCGGCTTATGTCAATTCAATGTTAGCTGTGATCGGTCGGATGAGTTTGACTTAACGCGACCAAATTACTTATACGTCTTAGTACCTCCTCAGGTGGTGCTCATTTTGAAAAGTCATTTTATACCGAGCGAAAATCGTAACAATAATAGTATTCTATTAATACATAAGAGTTTTGATCGTCAGCTACTTCAGTATGGGTGGAATAAAAATTGAGAGTATCTCAAAAGTCAAAGTTGTTGTTGGAAATCATATTGTATTGACATTATAAAGATCCCAATTCGCACCCAATAAAGGTTCATTATAGACATTTAGGTTCGATAGGTGTTATTTTAGTTTTAGCATGTAATAACAGATGGCGCTTTACATGTAAAATGTATATAATTCTTCCTCACAAATAAATTGACTATCGAATTAATTACTTACCGAATAAAATTAATATATGAGACAATTTTATAGTTAATTCAAACGAAAATCGCCGTCAGCTGAATGTTTGTTGGTGAAAATGTCGTCTACGCGACGCCCGGCACTCAGATACATTGAGCGCGAAGTATGGTTATTGGTTATATCGCTGGCTGACGGACGGTGGCGTCATAATAACGACTGACGGTTTTCTTTATTATTTACAAAGTAGAAACATTCACCTGTATAAATTTTGTACGGTATAAAATGACTTTATATTCAAATTTTTTTTTACATATTCAGTAACGCGACTGACGTTGAATCCCCCGTCTGCAATACGGCTGACGGTAATTTTTTGGTTAAACATGACCTCAATAATCATCCATCAAACTTTCATACGGTATAAAATTACTTTTAGGAAAAAAAAAATCGACAACTTTGAGACACTCTCAATGTACAGCCCACCACGGGTGCGGCGACTGACGCTGATTATGTATACTAGACGTTCCGCGCGGCTTCGCCCGCGTAAATTAGATATTTTACAGACAAATAAGTCTACAAAAAAATAGCCTATGATCCTTCACGTGGTCTACATCTTATCTGACCCAAATACCAGAAAAAATGCTCTAGTAGTTCGTGAGATAAGCCCTTTCAAATAATTTCCCCCGTTTTTTCCACATTTTCTTCTATTTCTTCGCTTTTATTAGTCTCAGCGTGATAAAATATAGCCTATAGGCTTCCTCGATAAATGGGCTATCTAACATTGAAAGAATTTTTCAAATCGGACCAGTAGTTCCTGAGTTTAGCGCGTTCAAATAAGCCCTTTCAAATAATTACCCCCCGTTTTTTCCATATTTTTCTCTATTTCTTCGCTCCTGTTAGTCTTAGCGTGATAAAATATAGCCTATAGCCTTCCTCGATAAATGGACTATCTAACACTGAAAGAATTTTTGAAATCGGACCAGTAGTTCCTGAGATTAGCGCGTTCAAACAAACAAACAAAAAAACTAACTAACAAACTCTTCCGCTTTATAATATTAAGTATAGATTAATCTTCTACTGTACAAAAATTTGGTCGGTATGAAATGACTTTGCAAAAAATAGCATCACCGGGGTACTATTAGGTCCACAATCTGCCTAGGCCCTAGGAATCAACTTCTCTGATAGCACATTCATTGATCATACAAAAATTATCAAAAACTAGCGGTACTACGGAACCTTATATTGCGCGTGGCCCGACACGCACTTGGCCGGTTTTTTTAACGATTGTAATCTCGGAGATGACAAAAAAACACAAAGCTCTTCATTATAAAAAATATACTCGCAATTTATCAAAACAAATTGCCCGAAAACAATTTGGCAGCGCCATTCTAAATCAAACAAAGGTTCCAAGCACAAAGGTATACATTGTTTTAACCCCTTATATTTTGTTTATGAATTTTGAAACAAAAATATAGAACGTAATAGAATTATCCCGCACAGGCTTCGCACAGGAATAGAGTCGTGGAGCTTTTGAGCTTTGAATTTACTTATAAGCTTGCAGCTGACTCCTGAGAAACTTGAAGAAGGTGCTTCAAGAATCAGCTGTGAATCCGAACAACTATTTTTGTCAAGAAAATGATTAACTGGGTCCTGGGGTCTAGGTACAATATTTAGACAATAATAATTGTGCTTGCCTCGGTTTTAAGAGACTAACATTATACAACTTCCCACCATTATTTATGCAACTTATCAATTTAGCATACATTACTAGAAATAGTTACTGCGTTGGTAGTTTAAAAGTTTATGTAGCTAATTAAAAGTGCGAATTCCAAGTTGATGGGTCTATTCACTTTAGGGTATAAAATATAAGTCATATAATATAAACGACGTAGCCTTTGCGTATGTAATACGCAATAGTAAAGTAATTCTCGGGAAGTACGCCGCTGAATATAGTTAGGGAGCGCTCAAAGTTACGTAATTAAATAATGTCGCGGTACACACGGCTAGGCCTAACGTGATTATAGACACCCACAGGCATTTAGTGCCTGGGCTTCATGCTTCAGCCATCACCGTGATCGGATTACCTCACTTCATTTCCCTTCGGTTTGATTCCGATTTTTTTTGCGGTTTCACGTTTTATCCGAATTTCTGTTAGGCGGTAACTAAACTACCATGAGCTTATGTATTCATGTCCTTATATATCCGGCCTCACCCTGAGACATTATTAATAACTATTTTTATCTAACAAAGACTTACATTAACTTCACAGGTTTCCTGTTGAACTTTTCATTAAATTGAATTAATTAGTATCTAATCATTAAATGTCTCTGAGCGACCGTAAATAACTAGAATTACTAAAATATAATATATGTGCTAAAATACACGAATATTATATTATGGACAAAGTTCAAAGAAATGATAATCCTACCAAAAACATAAATGTAAAAAAGAAGAGCCAAGTTCAATGCAAACATTATGCTTGTCTATGGACTTCGCCGTAAAAAGAATGGAGATCTAAATGAGTGCCAAGTTCTATGGAAAATCGAAATATGTATTAAAGGAACCAAATAACATTATTAACAAATAATAGAGTCTATTTCTTTGCTTTATTTAATATCTATAACAAATGCTGTTATTTAAATAATGTGATATCTTAAAGTAGATTAAATCTAACTTGGCCAGTTTTCATTACATATCAGTCATTTCATAAAGGTTTTGAAAATTTTATTTCTGATAAAAACTTGTAACACAAGTATATTTACTCTATTAACTCTACGGTACTACTTATTATAAAATACAGTAATACTCATTTAAAAATATTTTTTATTAAACTGTCAAGAAAACTAACTACTCACAAGTGTTTCTATTCAAAGTACTATTTTAGTACCGCCAGACAGACAGACTGACAGACGGACAGACGGACAGACTAAAGGACGGACAGACGGACAGACGTAAAGACGTACAGACAGACAGACGGGCAGGTGGACAGGCGGACAGACAGACAGACGGACAGACGGACAGACATTACAGACGGACAGATGGGCAGACGGACAGACGGACAGATGGATAGACAAACAGACATACAGAATTAAAAGAATTCTTTGTCTATTCCCGGGACACGTCACTAACTATATCTCCATACCAAATTTCAGAACAATCGGTACAAGCAGTTTGGGCGTGAAGAGGTAACAGACAGACAGACAGACACACTTCATAAAGTCACTTTCTATTCATTTCATAAAGTTTTTTCACTTCACAAATAAATATTTATGGGGGCTCCTTACGACAAACGTGATTTTTTGGCCATTTTTGCTCATAATCAATAATGGCAACCGATAGGCACTTGAAATATTCACAAAATCTTTAATTTTATTTTTAATTTCATAATTTATAATAAAAATAAAATAAAATAAATATTTAAGGGGAGCTTCTATACAAGAAACACAATTTTTGTCTAGTTTCGCTCTGTCCGACTCGCACTTGACCAATTTTCTTTGTTTTTAGATTTTTCCCTATGCTTACACACAATTACCGAGCTGGATTCCAAATTTCATCCTCCTAGGTCATCTGGAAGTGGGTTAGAATTTTGATCTATAGGTCAGTCAGTAATAAAAATGTAAATTTTCGGACGTAAATATCTCAATAACCGTTTAAGCTGTGTTTATGAAATTTAGACCATATATGTATCTCGCAGGTTTTAATATATGAGCCAAATTTGACACGTTTATGTTTAATAGTTTCTGAATTATGAGGGGGTCAAAAGTGGCTGCAAATGGTTCGTGTAATATTTTATATTACACACGGTGCTGCTCGCCAGTTCTGTTATACTTGAACTTGGCTTGACACGCTACCGCGTGTCTAGATAGAAAACGAATGTACGATAAAGCCCACATTTGAAGTTTTGAATGTTAAGTTTAAAGTTATCGTTCTCTGCTTTTGAGTTGCGGGTACAAAGAAACTTGGAATAATTTGACATTAAAGCTTAATGTGGGGATAAAATATGTTTTTTAGGGTTCCGTACCCAAAGGGTAAAAAAAAAGGGTCACAACCCTATTACTAAGACTTCGATGTCTGACCGTCTGTCCGTCTGTCTGTCATCAGGCTGTAACTCAAGAACCGCTATAGCTAGACTTCTGAAATTTTCACAGATTGTGTATATGTGTTGCCGCTATAATTAAACAACAAATACTAAAAATAAAATAAATTAAATATTTAAGGGGGGCTCCCATACAACAAACGTGATTTTTTTGCTATTTTTTGCTCTTAATCAATAACGGCAACACATAGGCAATTTAAATGTTCTCAAAATACTTAATTGTATACTTTAATAATTAATTATAAAATTTAAATAAATTAAATAATTGAGGGGGGCTCCCATACAAAAAATTCAATTTTTAGCCTATTTTTGCTCTGTAGTGGTACGGAACCCTTCGTGCGCAAGTACAACTCGCACTTGGCCGATTTTTTGATACTTAATACCTAACTCGTCACCGAACACTGATCAAAATTTGGTAATTCCGCTAGCTTGTTTCCACAGATATGCCGTATGCAATAGTGCGAAATCAATTTTTTCGCATGTGAATTAACTTAGCAACAATGTGTTAGGTCAATTTCCAAAATGCGTACATATTCAGTCAGCGGTATGAGTAATAGATATTAGAATTTAGATGTAAAATATGTCCATACGATAAGTATTTGAAAGAAAGCACCCAAAGCAGCAATTATAGCTTTGGGTGCTTTCTTTCAAATACTTATTAATCGTTTCAGCAGCTACGGTGTTGGTTAAAAGCGATGATCATTTTGAGCAATACAGAGATGTATCCACTTTACTGTCGGATGAAAGTGTTTCCGTACCAATTAAGCTGCGACCCCCTTTAACTTGTTCTAATAACTTATTTTAATCAAGAGAATTCTTAAGCTGTTTTTACAAATAGCGCTAGCTTTGAAAGCGTTTAAGCCAGCACTTAGTTTCCGAGGCTTTGCTTCTTTAAGCTGGATTCCAACTTAGTTATTTTAAAGTTTATTTTCATTTTTCATACATTCTTATGCTCGGGTTGAAGTAATTAAAAAGGTGAAGTATGTAACTCCTTAATGAGTTGAAGACGAGGTTATTTCGTGTTGATAAGACATTTTCATTTTAAGAATTAGAGACGAAGTACTTGCTTGCCCGTATTATGTAGAAAGTAATACCAACATAATTGTTGTAGTAACAGTTTTGTTATGTAATTATTTATTATCATAATTTACTAACCTCCCAAAGTCCAAGTCCCAATTCTTTTTAGGGTTCCGTACCCAAAGGGTAAAAACGGGACCCTATTACTGAGACTTCGATGTCTGTCCGTCTGTCCGTCTGTCCGTCTGTCCGTCTGTCCATCTGTCCATCTGTCCGTCTGTCTCCAGGCTGTAACTCAAGAACCGCTATTGCTAGACTTCTGAAATTCACACATTGTGTATTTCTATTTCCGCTATAACAACAAATACTAAAAATAAAATAAAATAAATATTTAAGGGGGGCTCCCATACAACAAACGTGATTTTTTTTTGCCTTTTTTGCCCGTAATTAATAATGGTAGCAGCTAGGCACTTGAAATACTCACAATATTCTAAATTATATTTGTACTTTAATAATAATTAATAATAAAATTAAAATAAAGCAAATATTAAAGGGGTACTCCCATACAAAAAATACAATATTTTTGCCAACTTTCGCTCAATAACGGTCCGGAACCCGTCGTGCGAGAGTCCGACTCGCACTTGGCCGATTTTTTTTATTTAATTTAGTGCATGGAAATAAGAACTAGAAGAATAATAATTATTATTTGTTATATTAAACTGAAACCACTTTAAATAAAACTTACACATACGTATGCCTAAAACTAAACTACTTCAATGCAATATAAGTTTTCATGAATTTAGAAATTTGATTTGATTCTGACATGAATAAAAAACCATCAACTACAAAATAAATACTACGTGGGAGAGCCATGCTTCGGCACGAATGGGCCGGCTCGACCGGAGAAATACCACGTTCTCACAGAAAACCGGCGTGAAACAGGGCTTGAGCTGTGTTTCGCCGAGTGAGTGAGTTTACCGGAGGCCCAATCCCCTACCCTATTCCCTTCCTTTCCCTCCCCTATTCCCTTCTCTTCCCATCTCTACCCTCCCCTATTACCCTATTCCCTCTTAAAAGGCCGGCAACGCACCTGCAGCTCTTCTGATGCTGCGAGTGTCCATGGGCGACGGAAGTTGCTTTCCATCAGGTGACCCGTTTGCTCGTTTGCCCCCTTATTTCATTAAAAAAAAAAAAAAAGTACATAAGTAGAGTTTGGCAATATACAGAATGTGTTTTTTGGTTTGAGCCACAGTATTGTAAACTTAATAAAGCAGTTGGTTTTAACAAGGAAGGTATTTTCATGTTAAAAATTAAAACAAATGCCACAGCGCGGACCGCAGTCGACTGAAATTTTAAATTAAAATTCAGACGTTTTGTTCAACTAGTGTTTCTAATTAAGAGAATGTTTATTGTAAGACAGTTTATTATACATATAAAAATAATATGTAAATATAGTTTGACTTACGACAATTGAGTATAAGCTTGAATTCAGCCATATTTTGTTGTTTTTAATATACTTTCAGACAAATATTGGTCCATATATCGTATCTTCGGTAAGACAAGCGCACAAGTTTCTTTGAAAATGCCTTTGTCTTACCGAAGGTACGATATGCAGATAGACCAACGTAATTTGGTCTAATATTGACTAACATTAACTAGACATATCCCGATCAAATGGTGTAGGTTCGCCACCTGCCTGTGTCAACATTTTTCTGATGGCACTAATCTACCTTAGTAGACCGTACTCATTGACTTTTCATAGGACTTTTCATAATTTATTTTAGTGGTTTAAATTTTTAAGAATAATACACGACAAAAGCTATAAACCCTCACATATAAAAAAGATCCATTGATTGAGTAAATCTTCAATCAATTCTGGAAGTGTGCCATATCATTATCACTAATCTGAACTCAATCGGTTCTGTTTGCTGTCGCACTTGTCAGACAAAGAGATGCTTCAGTATAATCTTAATTGAATGACGTCACGGATTATCGTTGTTAAGTACTCAGGGCCCAATTCTTACACCTTTGATCTTCATTCCTTTCTCGTGCTGTCCAGGCTCCAGGTCACGCCTTAGAATTAATCCGATATTCAAGACTTAAGATTAGGTACTTCCCTTAGTTGATCGTAGAGGAAATATCACGCCAAAACAGGAAATTAGATCTGAGATAGCCATTAGGTAAATTCGAAAAACTATAGGAGGAAACCCATCATCCTGACCTATTTATTACCTCTGACCAGCCTTTGCCAATGCAGCGCATTCCTCTTTCATCCATCATTACAACTCGGCGTCAATTAAGCTAAATTAGGTAATTAAAATTAATTCAGTAACAATTCAATCGCATAATATCAAATTAATTCAGTAACAATTCAATCGCATAATATCAAATTAATTCAGTAACAATTCAATCGCATAATATCAAATTTTAATCCTTTAGCTTTACAACGACGACACCTAATAGTAATAAAATTTTAAATTAAAATTTTCTAAAGTGATTTTAAATATTATTACATAATATTTAAAATCACTTTAGAAAAACGTAACACCGTAAGTGGTAATAATGACAAAATGACATCTTGCACCCTGCGATAAGCCAGATTTGGCGAATTCCCAAATTCACTAGTCATTTATTTCACCTCTTTATTTCAGCCATCTGCGCTAAAATGTGCTCACTCGGCTCCTTCTTTAATATATTTTATAATATTAGGTATTAAATATTGTATATTTTGCTGGTTTAGGGCTTCCCTATATTTAATTTAGACGGCTATCATTAAACAAATAGTTTAAATTTTAAACTCACCAGACTATATATTTGAAACCACTAAAAAAATTTACGCAGGGAATGATTTGCTAGTCTTTTTTCCGGCACATTGAAAACGTCGCATATGTTATTTTTTGAATAGAGAAGATGCGATATATTTATTATTATTATTATTATTTTTGTGTTTATTTTAAAGAACTCCGTGTAGAATAGACCACAAGTATATTAAAATAATTAAAACACTGGAATTTACTTACTGCAAAAAATGCGGTTTAAAATTGTCAATGTAAATTTTGGCGCCAAAACGGATCTATAGTCTGTATGACGTCACTACGGTTTGACAATTATTGACAATGGCCCCACCTGATCGTACCTATCAAAAAGTTGTCATACCCCGCGTTCCATTTAGCGTTAAAAACGATCAAAACACTCAATTTTGATCGTTTTTAATGCTAAATGGAACGCGGGGATAGCAGATGTGACGTCACTGAACGCTGATAGGTGTTTTGAAATACGTTCCGTTTCAAGTTACTTTTAATTCGTATTTTTTGTAAAAAAAAACAATATTTTATAAAATATTAACCTTGTTCTTTTATATTTTTTTAACATTTTAATAGCAAAATTTTCATAAATATTATATTTGCATGTTCCCTTTTGTGCCACAGATTACTAAGTAGTTACACAATATATATAACTATAGTTACCTCCAGCCCAGGAAAATTAAAGTTTCGACCTAGAAATAATTCGCATAGAGCTGAAAATTTACAATTACAAGAAACGAAAATTACACATAAATACCGATTTATGTGTAATTCTGGGCACCGGCCCAGCGTCATGCAACTTCTTGTCAAAGAACAAACCAAGTCACCAACAACGTACCTGAAAATGGAAAAGATCCCTTGAAATACAATACAAAGAAAAACAAATCGTGAAATATTGTACGTAAAGCTGTAAACCGTTTGAGATGAAATTCAGGCTGAATAGAAAAGTTTTGTTTGTGTCAAAGTTGGCGTCAGCCTAGCAGGCCTCAGGCCGTGACCGAAAAGTCTGGGTACCTATCGCTCTATTGTAAGCAATATTTGAGTTTACACGTTCGAATAAGTTTTATTACGACCATTTCTAGATTAATGCCTGAGCCTACCTGTAATATTGGGGTTCATAAAGAACAATAACTTGCAAAGATTACAAAGTAAGTTAAATTGTAATTTTAATGATATTATTTACTGCCTTAAGAGCATCGGTGACTTAGTGGGTAGACCATTGGTTCGCATTCGAGAGGGTGCTGGTTCGATCCCAGGTGGAGGCGTGTACCAATGAGACATCTTCAGATCTCAAGAACGGACGCTTTTACGGTTAAGGAAAACATCGTGAGGAAACCCGCACATGGTTAGTCCCAGACGTATTGACAACAAGACCAAGTAAAAAACAAGACCTGTTCATTCCTCTGGACTAGCCAGACGAATAAACATGACGTCTTGTTTTTTATTGCCTTAGAAACAGACATGTTAATTATATTATAGAAATGCAAAGGCTAAAAAATATGTATCAAAATAAAAATACTTTGGGATTGTTTGGGGCCATTAAGGCATTGCCGTTGACGTAGATGGCGTTACTTTTCCTTCTTCCAAGAATTTTTATTGCAATGAAGAATGAAGTGAATAATTCTAGTAAATTACAGTCAACTAACTTAAAGTTATATTGCTTCTATATTTAAATACTCAGAAAATACAAGAACTTCAGTCGACACTTCCCAAGACACTATTCAATTTTCCAGTTATGCTAAGTTGGATGGAGAATCAACACAATTATAAAGTTAAATAGATTTAGCGAGATGTTTAAATTAAATAAAATTTATTTAAATTTACGAATTGTATTAGGAAAAATCGGATAGAAGAAAATTCTAGTATTTCGCACTTCATTAATTGAGTTTTCTTCAATGCAATAAAAGTGTGTTTGCTTTGTTATCTTTACTAAAATATTTAATACAGTCTTTTGTTTAATTTACTTCGTATCGTATCGATCATAGACATAATATAGATTATAGACATAATAATATAACTAATGGGAACTAATTTTTTGAGCTGTTATTTAAATATTCGAGATGTTATTATGGTCAGTTGCAAAAAATATAGAGTAGTTATTTAATTTAATGGTGGTTGGTAAATTATTGTGACAGTAAAACATGGACGGTTATTTTATCGTACAATGCCAATTCTAAAAATAATTAAGCAGTCCAATAACTGAATGAGCGGTAAAAATGATGGAATGAGCGGTTCGATAAATAGTTCGGCAGATCATAGCGAGCGGTGCCACCCGAACCGCAGAATATATATTAGTAGTACCAACAGAATTCCCACTCGCGAAACCCGTTTAAAGAAATAACGACTCATGCTACGATACTATAAAGTTCAAATTCCGACCGCGCAGTGCTAGGTGCCTACAATTATATTTACCTACATGTGCGCTCTCTTTCTATCGCGTAAGAGGTACCCTTTCTGACGAAATCAGGGTTGTCTCTTTTTAAAAATAATATTATAATCTTTATATTTAATTAACTACATTTTATTTAACTCGAAATAATCTACGATATTATGTCTTAGTACTATGTAGATTTAATTATCATAAATTCGCGTGTAACTAGTTACGCGTACTTACTTAGATAGGTATATCGTATTAAACGTATAACCGGCCTTATTAGTTATTATTAACTTATAAATAACTAGACGTTCCGCGCGGCTTCGCCCGCGTAAATTAGATATTTCACAGACAAATCAGTCTACAAAAAATAGCCTATGATTCTTTACGTGGTCTACTTCTTATCTGACCCAAATAACAGAAAAATTTCTCTAGTAGTTCGTGAGATAAGCCCGTTCAAATAATTTCCCCCGTTTTTTCCACATTTTCTTCCATTTCTTCGCTCCTATTAGTCTTAGCGTGATAAAATATAGCCTATAGCCTTCCTCGATAAATGGGCTATCGAACACTGAAAGAATTTTTCAAATCGGACCAGTAGTTCCTGAGATAGCGCGTTCAAATAAGCCCTTTCAAATAATTTCCCCCCTTTTTTCTACATTTTCCTCTATTTCTTCGCTCCTATTAGTCTTAGCGTGATAAAATATAGCCAATAGCCTTCCTCGATAAACGGACTATCTAACACTGAAAGAATTTTTCAAATCGGACCAGTAGTTCCTGAGATTAGCGCGTTCAAACAAACAAAGAAACTAACAAACTCTTCCGCTTTATAATATTATAGTATAGATAGTATAGATAACGTAATAATCGACCAAGTGCGAGTCGGACTCGCACACTCGGGTTCCGTACCGTTATAGACGAAAAATAGGCCAATCATTGTTTTTTTTTGTATGGGAGCCCCCCTTGAATTTTTATGTAAATATTATTATTAATTATTAAAGTAGCCTTATAATTAAGGCCTTTGTGAAAATATCAACCTACTAATTTTATTTTGTTTTAAGTATTTGTTGTTATAGCGGTTAAACAATCTGTGAAAATTTCTGAAGTCTAGCTATAGCGGTTCTTGAGATACAGCCTGGAGACAGACAGACGGACGGACGGACAGACGGACAGACATCGAAGTCTCAGTAATAGGGTGCCGTTTTGGTTTTGGTAAACTTTGGTACCGTTATTGTGATATTTACGAACAACTCGTGCGCGTGCGTCACCGCTCGCTTGTGAGTCCCTACTGATTTGCCACCCGCGGGTGGTACTTACAGTTCGATGCCTACTCGCGCGAGTACAACTCGAGGCCTGCCCGAACCCAAATTCATTGAAAAGAAAGGTACAATAGGTTTATTTTAGCTGCTACTAAGCAAATTCTATGTCTCTTTAATTACTTTTAAGCTACGAATAATAAAAACTAAGGAAGAGTAACTGTGTCAAAAAATTTGTTCCACGAGTCTACAAAATGAGACCCGAATACATGCGTCATGCATACTTTATGCATGTATTCGGGTCTCAATTTTGTGTATTAATACAAGTGACAATTATTGTCAACGGTTTTATTTCGTAAATTTGTGTGTTAAGCACTCCCTAGACGGTAATTCAGCATTACATGCATTTACGTGACAGCATTAATTGTTGCATGACATGCTGATCGCGAAACGATCATGCGTGCCTGTCATGCACATACTGCAGGACGAAAAATTAAAAGAAGTTGTCAATAAATGTACAGCACGTAGTTTGCATGTCATTCGCATCAATCAATACAATAAACGATCATGCGTGCATGACAGCACGTAACGCATGTAATGCTGAATTACCGTTTAGGGAGCGCATTAGTGTCTCGTTGCTATTGTCATATTTTAGTGTGCGAAAAGGAACCAAATTCACAATGGTTGAATTATGGAAGTTATTTTTCCTTAGTTTTTATTATTCGTAGCTTTTAAGTATGTTTAGAATTACGACTAAAAGTTCCTATTATTATTATACAATTTGTTTTATTTAATTCCTTCAGTAACAGCATAAGTAATTTAATTTTTCATTACTATTTAAGAACTATTTTTTTTATTTTGTTTTATCATTACCACCTCATTGTTTAAAGGATTGCTTAGAATGAGATTTCTAACTGACAAATTCCGATTTATTACTGCCCACACTTAACCGCTCGTTCAATAATTTTTACCGCTCATTTAATTATTTTCCTGCTCAATTGTATATTCACCGGTCCATTTAATTATTTTTTATTACTCATTTTTTAACCCCCGACCAAAAAGAGGGGTGTTATAAGTTTGACGTGTCTGTCTGTCGGTCTGTCTGTCTGTCTGTCTGTCTGTCTGTTTGTCTGTCTGTCTGTCTGTCTGTGGCATCGTAGCATCCAAACGGGTGGACCGATTTTGATCTAGTTTTTTGTTTGAAAGCTGACATGATCGAGAGTGTTCTTAGCTATAGTTCATAATCATCAGCCTGCTCATTGCTGAAATATCACGGTTTATCTGGTTCGTGATAGGCCGATTAGCAACTTGCAGTCGTTTGATGGGTTTTATATTTTGCATTCTGGTTCGTGACACTTATGAATATATACATATTAATGGAAAGTTCACCCTGGTGCTGCAGCATCACCTGGTAATCAATAGGATACCCAACTCCTCACCAACTTAGAGCAGAGGTTTCGTGTTTGGGCTCATTTTAATTGCGACAACCAATAAGACGTAGATAAGCAGTAAATATTTGCATGCTGCTGCAGCAGCATCACCTGGATGGTATAGGAGCCGAGCTCCATATGAACCCAGGGTGGAGGTTTCATGTTTGGGCTCATATTGACGGCCTCATCCAAGAGGATATTTATAGATCGTATTCATTGGGATATGATCCTGTTGATAGGAACAATTATGCACTATAACCAACACAACTTTAAAAAACATAAAATAAAATTAAATTAAGAAATTTAAAAAAACCCCCGCCAAACAACTTTCAAAAGTAATAAAATAATATTTACTGACTTTAAGTTTAAATAATTGTTGTCAAGGTGTGTCGGGGGACCGCTAATGTAGATGTTTGATTTCACATAACATTATAGTTTAAAGGTCAGCACAGCGAACTGAATCGAGACAATCAGCGATACAAAATGCAAAAGTCGCTGTTGTCGTAGTTAACTTGGCGGTCCCCCGACACACCGTGACGACAATTATGGACTAAAATATTACTTTACACTTAGGAATTATTTAAACTTAAAGTTAGTAAATATTATTTTATTACTTTTTAAAGTTGTTTGGCGGGGTTTTTTTTTTTAATTTCTTAATTTATTACTTTACAGCTTAGTTTTAACTGCTGAAGTAGTTATTAAACGTGCAATTTATAATTTTTAACTTACCAAAACTGCTATTTACAACTGCCTCTTTAAATCAGTGCCATAACTAATTATCATGTTGAAGCAAAAAGTTATATAAAATGCTAACTTATTTTTTATCCGATTTCTGACATTTGAGATTTCCTTTGACCATAGCTTTTTCTTGCATGAATACTTATTTATCTGTCAAATATAGGTAATTTGCTTTGGCCAATCTTATCCTAATATACCTAGCGGAATAGAGAAACAATCCCGAAAATTGATTTACATCTGTGTGCACGTGTTTACGTGTGCGTGAAAATGATGTCCCTACATACATTTTTCTGAGAGCTCAAATTGTCAACGTGCCGATATAATAATATATTATCGTGTGTGAAATCGCAGGTAAGTGCAGACTGCAGACAGTGCAGACTGACTGTCAAACAGATGAAAAAAAGAGTTCTGCAGCTCTTTGTTCCTCTATTCCGCTAGGTATATTAACTTTATGCTTTTAAATGATTTTTTGCCTATTTAGTATTTACTTTAAACTTAAAACGAACAAAGGTTATCCCAATGAAAATAAATAATTTTAAGTAAGTACGTTAAATTTATACAATGTCTTGACTCTTGATTTATCTGTCTGGAAAATCTTTGACAGACAAATATAAAACTTTTTTGAAAGTGTAGATATTCTTCTTATTAGAGGGATTGTGCATTTTTAATATTCCCTTCAATAAGTGTCAATAACAATAGAAACTAATCGCCATTTCCACGTAATACACGACAGGCAGTGGGCACCAATATTCAAACAATGGGACTAGCTTTGATGTCGGAACAAAAAACTTTATTGGATAACAATTGACTATTTGCACAGCTGCTGTCGGATGCATTTAAACCGAACTTTAACTAATACAGGTTAAAACGCGCGGGCCTTTGATGTCCGGAACAACTAATTGGTTAATTATAGATGCGTGCTTTTGTTATCTCTGTTACTTTTTACCCTGTGGCAAAACATTCATTTAAACTTTTAAATGTATTTCTAAAGTAAAAAAACATGGCGATGTAGATGAACCATGATACCCACTTTTACAGAAACCAATAGTTTTTTACCTGTTCACGCTTTACTTATAACAGCTGCACCAATTATGATGAAATTGAAGGACATAATGCGTCTAACTAGACATTTTTGCTGTCGACATAGAAACAATTCTATCCCGAAGATATTTAGTACCCTCGATCAAATATCTGAGTACCTACTCGGACAATACTAACCCTTAACCACTGACGTTCGTCTGTGAGACGTAGGCGCGCTACAAGAAGGATAATATCTTTTAAAATCTTTGTCGGATGAACTTGTCCATTCCAGTACCTTAGCTTCCTAGGTACCGGTAACGTGTCCGAAGCGGTAGTGATCAGAAATGTGGTCTCAAATAGGTAAATATACACTTTGTGACGTCTGTAAGACATATTATGGTCAGTGGTAATGTAAGTTTTAATTTTTTGAATTTAAATTTGTTTCTGCTTCAAAATAGTTTGTTATAATTTTTTTAACGTTGAAGTTGCGACTTCTATTGGTTGGAGAATAATTAATGTAAATGATCAAAATTTTGAGAATTTTGTTTAGGAAAACTTAACTTTTTCGGAGTCTGGCGATTTTTGTGTTGATGAAAATGAGATCCTGCAACCAGAGACTGAAGAGGTCACATATTTTGGAATCCCTCATTCTCATTTCATCAGACAGTTATGACAATGTTCCCTTAGCAGAATTATAGAGGGAAGCACAAAAATAAACAATTTTTGAATCTCATGCTGAAGGAAAGTATGACATCCGTAATGCCATGTTGCAAAAAGTGTCAAGTCCATAAAAACGTGTAGTTTATTCATTTTTATATACATTATTATTTCATGAATAATAAGATATAATTAGTTCTGTAATAATTTTAGACTGAAAAGTTAAGTTTTTGAGCTCATAGAAGAGAGGCATTTTTGTTTCAGGTGATTCTTATTAGTTGTTTGTTTGTTTTGAGAAATATAAATAAATATTAAACATAAGAAAAGACTTATTGACTTATTTTATTTATTAGTACAATATATACTGAAGTGACGATATATAATAAAATAACAATATTTTCTTATATAATTATTGACTTACGGCCGTTCCCAATATTTGATCTATCTCTCTGGTTTTGCCCTACTAGAGATAGAAATAGCTCTCATTAGACATTAGAGACATATATTTTATGTCAATTCAATGTTAGCTGCGATCGGTCGTATGTCAAACCAGAGATAGATTGAATATTGGGAACGGCCGTTAGAGCTGTTTAAATCAAGTGTACGTCCGTGAGACGTACGTCAGTGTTAATGCTATAGTCTGTGCCAGATCGATTGAGAATATCGGACATTGACCCTTGAAACGGGCCGTGAGTCGAAAAGTGTAACTTAGAAATTAATTATTTAATGTTAAAGATATTTGAATCCAAACATTTACCCTTGAAACTAGCCGAGAATCGAAAAGTGTGAAAATAATTATTTAATAAAAAAATACTTAAGTCAAATTTTATAAAAAAAATGTTCAGCGCAAAAAATGTGTTGTAATTTGGTTCTAATATATGTTTCAGCTCATGCAGGGCGCAGGCAACAAAACAACACTTTTCACAACAGTTATTTTAAAAAAAACAACATTTGAAGCAATAAAACGCACTTCTAATTTCATTCTTTAAAAATAAGCAAAACGCGAGTTACATCATTTTGTTTCAAAGAAAACGCAGCACTGACAGGTAGAGGTGCGTACTCACCTTGGGTTCGCCATTTTGTTTTCATTCCTTCACCGACAGTGTTCGCGCGTGTACGTTGAGTTTTCTTTTTTTGTTAAATCTGTTACTTAAATTGTTTCTGTTATTGTTTTGTTATTGGATCTGTTAATTTGCATATATTTTGTGGTTATTTCTGATAACTGTGAAAGAAGGAGACATTTATCAAGAATAATGTATTTAAATTAAAATAAATAATGGAATTTCAAAACAATGTTTGATTTTGAGCTTCGTCGATATCCGTTATTTTTATGTAATTAATTAATATAATCATATTTATTTTAGTCATACCATAATTTGAACCTATAGCATGTAAGTTTGTAACCCCTGTAAAAGGTCAACGTCCGATATTTTCAATCGATCTGGCACAGACTATAGTAAATACACGTCAGTGGGGCTAATCTATTGACACTTTTGTTATCGCGCAGTATTTAAACGCTACGAGGATACATACATAAACTGCCAAAATATTTTTTTAGCTTCGCCACAGTCGGTCAACTAATGAGTTACAATATTGTCATACAATAATAATTGAGCTCAGCGAAGCCGCTCGTGTAGATCAAAAGCGCACCACAACTAAAACATTGTAATTTCGGTCACGATCCCCAATTAACTCTTAAGCCTTTTATGACCCGACCCCGACCTTCCGATACCTTTTGTTGGTCAATGGCGAGAGAGAACATATCTCACGGGTTTATAGTTTATTTTTTTACCCCTCATTGTTCAAATAAAAGTAAATTTGCCATAAAAGTGAGTAATGTTTTCTCTATCGGCAGTAAAATTATTTTCTTCGTAATCGATCGAACTGAAAATATATAAAATGATGTTTATTAAATTGCACATTATATTTTCTACAGTCAAAAAAAGACATTAAAAAAAATTGTAAGAACCTTAATAAATTTGATGAGCGATGACGAATAAAAAAATTGCGACGCATGGTGGCTGTCGCAGGCTAAGACAAGGAATTCAACAAAGTACTGAAATTCTACTTAATGTAATATCGCCAATTAACTTACAATTAATGTTTTCAAGCACAGTTTGGGAATTAAACAGCGTTAAAACGTTATAAATTTATCAGGAGTATAATATTTCTTCTGCGGCCTCAAGTCTGCGTGTTAACAGGCCGAGGAGCAGCTATGAATATTAATGTTCACGATAAGACCCGATAGAAAGCCTATTCGAACTTGCCCCATTGTGAAAAGTTTATCGCATTAATGAGACAAGCAACAGCTAACGCCATCTATTACGGCATAAGAAAATGTTTTTTTATGAAACTTGGTGTTCGTTCGCCGTATTTTTGCATCCGTCTGGACCTTTTTGCTATCGAATTAAGGATAATTTTCCTAGAAACTCCGAGGCAACATAACTCTAAACAGACTGAAGCGTTTTAGATACTTTTTAGGGTTCCGTACCCAAAGGGTAAAAACGGGACCCTATTACTAAGACTTCGTTGTCTGTCCGTCTGTCTGTCACCAGGCTCTATCTCAAGAACCGCTATAGCTAGACTTCTGATTTTTCTGGCCTTTTTTGTTGTTTGCTCTATAGTCTATATCAATAATGACAAGAGGTAGGCACTTGAATTTTTCACAAAGTCCTTTGTTATATGTGTATTTTAATATTAATAATAATATTAAAATGAAATAAAAATTTTTTGTATGGGAGCCCTATTGGGCTCCCATACAAAAAACACAATTTTTGGCCTATTTTTGCTCTATAATGGTACGGAACCCTTCGTGTGCGAGTCCGACTCGCACTTGGCCGATTTTTTTTCTTTTTTTATTTTCTCTGTTATTATCTTTGTCACTGTGTTTATGTCTGTTATTTTTTAGCGAATACTTTTAGAAGTATTTCTATAAAATATGTTGTAAATAATACTCGTAATAACATAATCATGTTATTTCTATTTCAGTTGACTTTAATAACAAAAAATAATCACATAACTTTCTGAATATTCTATTATTGGCCCTTTACTTTTTATCGAATTATAGCTGACCTGACAGACGTTGTCCTGTCTTAACGATGATTATTTAATTTGAATTGGTATAATTAAGAAAAAATAGATTAAAATTTGTATCTCCATGCCAAATTTCATCAAAATAGATTAAATAGTTTAGGCGAAAATCATAAAAGTTTATTGTGCGAGAATCGTACATTTTCCGGGACAAAAAGTATCCCTTGTCCTTTCCCGAGACTCACAGTATCTCCATATACCAATTCATCAAAATAGATTGAATAGTTTAGGCGAAAATCATAAAAGTTTATTGTGCGGGAACCGTACATTTTCCGGGACCAAAAGTATCCCTTGTCCTTTCCCGAGACTCAAAGTATCTCCATACCAAAATCCATCAAAATCGATTGAATAGTTTACGCGCAAATCATAAAAGTATATTGTGCAGCAACCGTACATTTTTCGGGGATAAAATGTATCCTATGTCCTTCTTCAGGACTCAAAGTATCACGATAACAAATTTCAGCAAAATGGGTCCAACCGTTTACGCGTGATGTCGTGACCAAGGGATATTTGGATTCATTTTTATTTATATAGATGACAAAAAAAAATATGACTAAGATCCACACAAATATAGCTAGGTAAACCTACTTTGTTTTAGCGGTTGTACAAGAGACAAAGGTATCCAAGGGAAAAGTACATCACTAACCTTTTTTTTCTCTGGAGCTGTGTAGGCACCTTCTGAATTCCTGTTCTTGCGATTTCACATATACGATAATATTTAAGACAAGTAACAGACATTCGCGGCGGACAGCTGATTATAATTCCAGCTGACGGTGGTTCGAATTTCGAATGCGACGTATGACGCGCGCGTATTCGCCGCGGGTTACGTATTAACTGTGTTCTATGAAAAGTTGAGGGTAAGTGGAAAATTTATTCGCTTAATGTCAATATACCACCCCACTTTAAAATTAAAACATTCGGGACTAAAAAAATATTTTATGTTGGTCTAGTAAAATAAAAGGTCTTTTAAGAGGTTTTATTATTCATATATTTTATTAATTTAGGCGTATTAATGTAAGTATTTTGTACAAATTTACTGGAATTACAAATTAGGCTTTAATCACTTGAACTTACATAAGCGAACGAAAGTGGAGCTCAGAACTCTGCGTATAATTATTTTGTTGCGTGTAAAATTTACAATTACTTTCATCCGAGTTTATCAACAGTATCTTTAATCTATATTATCCAGATTCCAGAATGTCATGAAAACTTGTAAAAAAATTAAAGTTACCTTTTACAATCAATTATCAAAGAGCTTTAAATGGCCGACATAAAGCGGGTTTAATTCTATAGAAGAATGGACAAAGTAAGCGAATGACAGAGGAATTCTATCATTTTGTTCTCTAAATCTATCAGTGTTTGTTTCTACTGTGATCATGCTAGTGCGAGGCCAAAGATGAAGTAGTTCTAACTACCACACTCAGAGATGATTATTAATTAAGTAATTAATCATTGTAACGACAGATCGCCCAATTTGACGACCTCTGTGGCTCAGTGGTTGGGCGTATTGTTAACGCTCAAGCCGGGGGTCGCGGGTTCGAATCCCGCCGACGGAACAAAAAGTTTTCGATATTCCTGGGTCATGGATGTATATGTTACGCTCAAAGACCGAAAACGCTCAGTGAGCGAAAAAATGGCTCACAACGCGTTGTGGTCATAGTGAAACGGCCACGACGCATTCTGTTAATCGAGAAAAGCCATGACGCGTTCTGAGCATTTAAAAACAGCCACGACGCGAATTCGCGTTATGGCCCTAATGAAAACGGCCACGACGCGTTCTGAAACCAGACCAGTTACGCAGGAGTCATTTTATAGCGCCCAAGTGTGTGCGCAATACACAAGAGCACTTTGGTTTCAATGAAACCAGGCCAGTTACGCAGGAGTTATTTTAAAGTGCCCAAGTGTGTGCGCAATGCACAAGAGCACTCTAATTTCAATGAAACCAGGCCAGTTACGCAGGAGTTATTTTAAAGTGCCCAAGTGTGTGCGCAATACACAAGAGCACTCTGGTTTCAATGAAACCAGGCCAGTTACGCAGGAGTTATTTTATAGTGCCCAAGTGTGTGCGCAATACACAAGAGCACTCTGGTTTCAATGAAACCAGGCCGTACACACTTGGGCACTATAAAAATTACTCCTGCGTAACTGGCCTGGTTTCATTGACACCAGAGTGCTCTTGTGTATTGAGCACACACTTGGGCACTATAAAATTACTCCTGCGTAACTGGCCTGGCTTCATTGAAACAAGAGTGCTCTTGTGTATTGCGCACACACTTGGACACTATAAAATAACTCCTGCGTAACTGGCCTGGTTTCATTGAAAACAGTGTTCTTGTGTATTGCGCACACACTTGGGCACTATAAAATAACTCCTGCGTAACTGGCCTGGTTTCATTGAAACCAGAGTGCTCTTGTGTATTGCGCACACACTTGGGCGCTATAAAATTACTCCTGCGTAACTGGCCTGGTTTCAGAACGCGTCGTGGCCGTTTTCAATAGGGCCACAACACGAATTCGCGTCATGGCTGTTTTTAAATGCTCAGAACGCGTCATGGCTTTTCTCGATTAACAGAACAGTTTTCATTAGGGCCACGACGCGAATTTCACTATGACCACAACGCGTTGTGAGCCATTTTTTCGCTCACTGAGCGTTTTCGTTCTTTGAGCGTAACATATATAAAATATGTGTATTATTAAAAATCTTAAATATATGCATAGTATAAAAGTATTAAATATATTATTTCCGTTGTCTGGTACCCGTAACACAAGTCCTTCAGATACTTACCACGGGACCAGACTGTCGGGGTGTGAAGCGTCCATAGATATTATTATTATTGTTATAATGGCCAAAATTCGACCTCAAATAAAATATTAAATATGTTGTGTTTGTTAAAAAAATGTATGATAAAAGCATAATTTCAAAACAATATTAGCTCGATACACTCCTTCACCCTATAAACTATAACTGTGCAAAATTTCATTCACCTACGTTTCCGCATTTTTCGTCAAAAGGGATCCAATGTTTTTCGCTCGCGTTTAATATATAGATTAAATGAAGATTTTGACATAAGTCGTACTATCAAACTCTTAGTGCGACCGCACATTGGAGACACGACGTAGTTAGACAACCTTGTTTCACATAGACAAGTCAGTCTTACGATTAAAGAGAAACAGTTGTGTCTATCACGTGGCGCACACCAAGTCAAAACTGTCTTGACTACGATGACGTAACGCATACAATTGTATATTAAACAGTAGAGAACGCCCGAACAGAGTAGACAGAGTTATAGAGTATGCCGACTTACGGTGGTATGAATAAAAAAATCTTAGTGAAGGTTTTAACAGTTTTCTAACTTGAATGTTCGCTAAAGTTAAAAACCGTCTTATAACACTCCATATGAATAAACGCTTACTAAGCCTTCGTTAAGTAAAATACTTTTAGATGACGTTTTATAGTTTTTTTTTTGTGAATGTTGGTAGTCTGCCAATTTATTGTGTTCAATGTGTCAAAAATAATGAGTATTTTGTAAAAAAAGTAAATATACTTTATTGATTTCATAAATTACGTCATAATAGAGCAAAGTAGACTTTGACATTGGCAACTCACTTGCTGACTACCATAAAGTTAATATACCTAGCGGAATTCAGCTAGGTATATTAACTTTATGCTGACTACTGAGGCCGCCATAATAAAAAGAAGAAGAAGAAGAATGACTAAATTCCTTCGATCGAGGATTCTTGGAAACGCTATTGTATTCTATGGTAAAAGTTTAGAATCATGCCCAACGATTTAGGGGGGAGGGGGAGGGGGAGGAGGGGGGGAGGGGGGGGGTTGAACCCCCAGTACCAACTCCACACTCAGGAGCCCCCCCGTTTTGGAGCTACTTACCTTTGAAATTTTGCTAATATTGAGGTTAGGTCATCTGTTCTCGGGTGTTTACGAAGTGTTTTTGAAGCATCACAAGGCTGTGGTTGAGTGAAGGATGTATATTTCAATTTTGTTTCACGATATAATCCAAGTTTTGTTGATAAAAATTAAGTAAAATTAACAAAATTCACTACCTACAAACTACAAATAAAATCTACCGTGTTATCACTTGACATTAATTTGACGTTTTTTTTTTACCATAATGCAGCCTTCTGCTTAGGAATTGTACTCTAGGGGTTGGCAAATTCGTTTTTGAGACCATGTCCGTTTGTCACGTCTCCGGCGCTGCGGGAAATGCAGCCCCTTCGCCCTTGCGTAACGAAACAAAGAAACCAGGACTCGCCTTAGGCAGCTCTGGCTTTTTGGTCGCCTTCGGCGACCAGCCTCCGCCGCCACGGCGAGTCCTGGTTCCTCGTTTCGTTTCGGCGGGCGGAGGCTGCTCTCCCTCCGCGCCTCCGGCTTAGGAATTACACTCTAGGGGGTGACTACGTGGAGTCGGGGTTTACAGATTTGTTTCTCAGTTATAATTGATTTCATAAGCATATTTTCAGATAAAATAAAATAAAAGGCTCAAGTAATCGGCCACACTTCAAGAAATATTTTTATACATTGTATCAAAGACACATTTCTTATTTAAAATATTCATTTTATTGTGATAAAAAATAAATAATATTACCTAAGTATATTTATTTATGAATCAATATTGAAATATTACACTACGTAAAATATAAATAATCCTTAAAAAAAATTACGAAAAGAATGCAAATTGGAATGTCGAAGTGGCAAAGTACACCCTCAGTATCAGTGCCAAAAGCCAACAAAAGAAAAAGAAGAAGAAGAAGAAGCCAAATATTTATTAGCCAAACCCATACAATTACTATATACAGTCCGACAAGGCTTTATATGAATGTGTCAAACTGTCAATGGGCGCTGCTGCTGGTAAGGAGAACTGTCAAAAATTACGTTTGTGTATGATAGAAGCGTTAGTTCCTTTTCTCGCCACGTTCGCATACAGCCTTGTCGAACTGTAGTAGTGAATTTTGATAATTTTACCTAATTTTTATCAAGAAACCTTGGATTATATAGTTTTGGAATGACGGAATATTCGTCCCCCACTCACCACAGCCTTGCAATGCCTTGAAAACACTTCGTAAATACCAGAGAATAGAAGACCTAACCTCGAAATAACGAAAATTTTAAATGCGAATTTCTCATAAATGGAGGGTCTCCTGAGGATGGAAGTGGTACGGGGGGGTTTTCTTGATCCAACCTATCCCTCCTCAACCCATCTCACCACCAAAATCGTTGGGCATGATTCTAAACTTTAGCCTATTCTATTGTTGTCGCGATCACCGGTGCTCGTGCGGGGCTTGATGGGTTGATACAATTTTATTCTGTGTAGTTTACTTTTGAGGCCTTCAATTTATTTTTAAACAAACTACGTTATATATTATCCAAAATGCAAAGTGATAAAATAAAACGCATCCGAAGTGAAAACTGGCTCGATGAGGATAAAGTTCAGGTGTGATGCCGCTGCCTCGTCTATCTTTTAGTAGTTCTTCAGACACTAATGACACAAATGTATCGTACTGATTCTTTTGTAAATCTATTTTTTTCTAAAGTCGTCCTCTGTTAAATCAAATGGATTTATTCGTATCTTATATACTTTTTGTCGACGAGGGTGGCTAGAAATTCCTTCAGAAATTGCAATAATGTCAGAAATCGCGATAATACTCGATATTTCGTTCATTTCAATCTCTTAAAATGGTCTTAAAGTAGGTCCGAGGCTTCACTAAAGTTTGCGAACTCCTATTTGACGTTTCGAGCCTAAACAACTGTTAGCAAACGTTTATTCATATCGATTATGCTTAAAATGTTCTTAAAATAGGTTTATAACAGGCACGCTATTTTTTGACAGCTGTCACCTTAAAAAGGCGTTAGAGCACTGTTCGGGAACCTTTATTCATAATAAATTTTAGAACAGGCTTTTAAAGCTAATATAAACCCTCGCTAAGTTTTTATTCATACGACCGTTAGAAGTTAGAAATTTTTAAATTTGACGTATTATGACAAAAATCGCTAGGGTTGTTAACTTGTCACTACGAACTTAAAACTATATATATATTACAGGCATTAGGCTTTCCTATTACTGTATTTCTCTGGGATGTTAAACATGTTAAACACGTTAAAAACGGGATGTGAAACACGCCAATTTGAAATAATTTATGTTTACAACTTAGGTATTACAAATAACAAGTTGTATATTAATACAATTAAAAACGACGAAATTAAAACGTTACTGAAAAATATATTTTGCGTCTATTGCGAGCAGTTCTAAAAGATTTTATAGATATAGATAGAAAAGTTCTCATTCGGATAAAAATAACTTCAAAAATAAACGGGAAAGACTCGACGGGAAAGATAGTAGGTACTTGGATCGCTGGACGTGTTTCACTTTTTGGTCGTATTATTGTTTATGTTTTGGCACATGTGATTAAAATTGTCAGAATCTAATTGAAATCTATAAGTATTTAAAAATAAATTATATCAGCCAGCGCGAGGCACATTCCATTCATAATCTTAGTGAAACCCGACGAATTTGACATAATATATTGAAACCTGTCCGTCTTTTTGCAGTCGAAGTCCAGAGCTCGGAACCGGTATTTTTTTAACCAGGTTAAAACGCTATATAACCAGGTTTTTGGATAAGTGTTCGTTCGGAGCGAAAAAGAGATGCGAGCGGTATTGCTTCTGAAATTAACCTGGTTAATTTCTCGCGGAAAGTAACTCTCGGAACCGGTATTTTTTAAACCAGGTTAAAACGCTCTATAACCAGGTTTTTGGATAAGTGTTCGTTCGAAGCGAAATAGAGATGCGAGCGGTAATGCTTCTGAAATTAACCTGTTTAATTTCTCGCGGAAAGTAACTCTCGGAACCGGTATTGTTTTAAGCAGGTTAAAACGCTCTATAACCAGGTTTTTGGATAAGTGTTCATTCGGAGCGAAATAGAGATGCGAGCGGTATTGCTTCTGAAATTACCTGGTTAATTTCTCGCGGAAAGTAACTAGTGCAGTGATATCATCTATCCCTTTCTAGTGCACCATCTAATAGCCAATAGGCCATAACTTGTTTATGTGTGGACAATGGGTGATGGTCGTGGTGTAAATGAGTGGGCGGGGCAAACATAACCGCGAACGGTTCTAAACGGTATTTTGAGCAGTGAGCAATTTAATTTTGCTCTTAGAACAAAACCAGAAATAATTTCGGTCTGTTCAGAGCGGAATCGAAATGAAAAAGCTCTTTTGGAAATGTATGGCGTTTCTAACGAACAGGATCGCGAAGATTAACCAGGTTTCCGAGCCCTGAGTCGAACTACTGGTAGTTATGTCTATTGTGGCTAGACAGTTTTGTCTTAGATGTGCGCGCTCGCATACACTTCAAAGGGAAGCCGACAGTCGTTAGTCAGACTTGTCGCGGGGCGCATTAGACAACTTTGTCTATGAGACGTTTTGTCTCAAATATGCGCATCTAGTGCATTTTATTATGCGATAGTCTGTCTTAAGACAGTCGTGTCTCCTCAGGTGTGCGGTAGCCCTTAATTAAAGTGAAGTTTAATCATTATTGTCTCTGAGTGCGGCAGTAAGATAAGCCTTATACATCAGAATAGCCCAGGTTTGACACTAGTTTGGCCTGACTGACCCATTAAGGGTTTCAAAGTTACCGGAAACGGATGAATCAAAACAATCACCTCGTAAACAATCGATATCTGTGACAAATATACTTTGGCGCTCTCTGTTGTTTCGTAAACATTTATTCGCTTTTCGGGTGCTCAATTTAAAAGTTGTGTCGACAAATTTGTTTTATTATTTCTCCTTTGATAATTCGGAGCGAAGTATTTGACTGAAATCTTTTGTACGACGACGTGAAAATAAATAAAAATGAAGTGCCCGCTTGTATCGCTGAAAGCTTTTGTGATACGTACTTTGTTTCCCTGTTAAGTCGATGTTTGTACATATTATAATAATCTAGGTCTGAGTGTTTACATTATACTTACTCGCTTAGGTTTCGTTTGAATATTACATTGTCTAGCAAAAATATAAGAAGATTAAGGCCCAATTTTACCAACGTCTGTTAGTGTTAACAGAATGTTAAAATGTCATGAGTTCTCTTTCATTCATATGAAAATGAAAGAGGAAACGTGATACTAATTCGAGCATTAACTTAAACAGTCGTTGATGAAATTGGACCTAAGTTGGATTATGGTTTCATATACAAGAGGGTTAAGTAGAAAAATAAACATGGCGTCGATCTAGACTTAGCCATAATCTGTCGGCGTGTATTACGAGTGTCCAGTTAGCCGCTTACCGTCGGCTCTGTGTTTACATTGCTCTGTATAAAGTGTGTACTGTGATTTGTACCTGGGGCTACACAATACCTGACACGTGATTATACAGCGTGTTCCTAAACACTACACCGATCTGTGAAGGTATTGTTAGGAGATGGATTATGTAGGGTCAGTACACATCGAAACTAAACCAGACAATGCGTAGTAATTTCTAGCCTTGCACTTAATTTTGAATGGATTATTAAAATATCTTCAATAACATTTTCTCCCCTGAAAAAAAATAAGTGTCATAATTGTAATAACAGTATGTGACTACATAATAATCATATGACTTTTGTCTCTCTTTCTATAGATTCCTGTCAATTTGCTTTTTGTGTCAAACCTACACTGACAATTAGCTTCAAACCTAGGTTAACTGATACCTTCTGTGGTGGCCCCACATTTCCCGTGGATCTGTCAGTAGCGGCGCAGAAAGGAACACGGTCGGGTTTTAGTGGGTAGAGCTGCGGCCACTTACCATCTCATCGGTCGCAGCGAGTCCCACATACCCCGGTTGTCCTCCCCAGCACTGCCGGGGATGCAACAAACTTTGCTACCTGCTACCTGCTACTTGCCAGACCACTTGCCTGGACTTAGGCATTATACCCACACTTGTAGTTATTATTCTTTTCTCTGCTAGAGGTATAGAAGAACTTTTAGCATTTATACCACAAGAAAGGTCACTAGCTCTCGATCCATTACAAATGACACTTCAAAATCCAAATCTTATTCTGCTAACTTAGAGCGTATCTAATTAACATTTCTCTAAAGCTACATCGCTGGAATATGTATCAGTGCATTTGCCATCAAAATGCATTATTCGCGAGCAATCCCCGGCAGCCTCGCTGGACTGCAGCAAAGGTAAAAGTCACTGAATAATATAGCACCGAGTTAATTACAAGACGAGTTAGAGAATACCCAGATTCTACCATTTTAAACCGATACCGCTTCGATCTCGTTTAATCCAGTCCGCAGGGTGATTATATTTCTTACAACATCAATGTAGTATGCGTATAACAACATAATATATTGTACAATTTTCGCCAGTACATGTTTGCCCTGCCGTTTCCTAATAAATTACAAATGGGATTTTCATGAAATGTTATACCATTTTAAGCCGTTTGTCATTTCACGGGAATACCATTTTGTAGTCTGATAAGAAAATTACTGTATCGAATAAAAATGATGCTGAAATAATACATATTACATTAAATTAGTAAACGTTCCGATACTGTATCAGGATTCTGCCATTTTAACCCAATATTAATACGGCTTCGATATGGTTTCGTTGCAGTTTCAAGAAAACCTACAAAATGGTTAATCTTATAAAAAGTCTGACAATAAACGTTCTGAATTCAAAAAATCTGTCGTTTGACGTAAACTAAATAATCAAAGCGTAAACTATTAACGCCTCTAGTACACCGACGCGACGCTGCGAACTGCGAAACAGCGGCGAACCGATTTACTGTCTCACCCGCCACACGACAATGGCTTATATTGCATCTCGCTCTATACCTTTCGCAGATTTTTCGCGTTTGGTTCGCCATTACGCAGTTCGCAGCGTACGTGTACTAGAGCATAGAGGCGACAGGCGTAAGGCGTTAGATAGGATCTGCTGGAGCTGAAGCTGTATGTTAAATTAATATAGCAGAATAGGGGCACTGACTTAGTTTACTTGGGACTGGGTGACCCACTATAATATTATTATAATATATTATAGTGGATCACCGAAGCAAGGAACGAGGTTCCGTTTCGATTTATTTTGATCAAAATGTAAACATAAATTTGAACACTATCAAATTAGATGTAACTTTTAGCATAGTCTCCTAAAATACAAGGTGTAACAAAACATAGTGATAATACTTTAGTGTTTGTATTTGTCCCTTATGTAAAGTTCACTGTGAAAGTAGCAGAGCTGAAAAAGCAAATTTTTTTTTGTGATTTGTATCGGCGAGCGCCCGAGCGTCATGAATTTTCCTATACAAAAGTGAGAAAAAAAGGTACTTTTTCAGCGCTGCTACATTCACAGCGAACTCTATACACGGCTATACACGGCTATACACGGGACCCATACACACCCAAAAGTATTATCACTTAATTTTGTTACACCCCGTATAATTTTTTTAAAATCAATCCTAAAAAATTTAACTTTTTTAGGATTGAAAGTATGTTATATAAAACAATTTGTTAACTTCATGGCAAGCTTAAGGCCTAACTAACATATTGTGATAGCTTGTACTATTTAGTTTGTATTTTAAAATGATGCATAATATAGAAAAATAAACCTAAGATTACGAGATAATTTAAAATTGTGACCCTAAAGTTATGGCAGTATAAAATTAAATTCTTTCTTCAATTATTTGATTTCTTTTTTTTCCAAAAAAATCCCTATTCCTTTTTCCACATAGTACTAGGTACTTATCAGTTACAGTAATCTGATCGTAAGAAAATATGGTATCATAATATGATTCATCACTTGAAATTAGTGATGAGCAAAGCAAGACCAAGACCAAGACTCGACCATTCTTGGTCTTGGTCTTGCTTGTACAGTCTTGGTCTTGGTCTTGGTCTTGCAAAAAGTCTTGGTCTTGCAAACATTTTTCAAAACTTTTTGTATACGTTTTAATTTTCTCGAAAAAACATTTTCAAACCTAAATTATAAGACTAGCTACATGATCTTATCTTAACTTGTTAAGAGATTCTTGAATTGAAAATACTAATGAAAAGTCTAGATCCAACTCAGCATAGGCTGATCTTTTAGCGGAATAAGTCCTTAAGAAAAATGAAAATTTTGAAAAATAAGATCTTTCCCTCGGATTTCTATTGGAGTATTTTTAGGGTTCCGTAGCCAAATGGCAAAAAACGGAACCCTTATAGATTCGTCATGTCTGTCTGTCTGTCTGTCTGTCCGTCCGTATGTTACAGCCACTTTTCTCGGAAACTATAAGAGTACAATTGAAACTTGGTAAGTAGGTGTAGTCTGTGAACCGCATTAAGATTTTGATACAAATTGTATCCCCATCCATGGGTCCCCATATAGGTAAAACTGAAACAAAAAAAGTTTTTGGAACGAAGTTCCTTATCGCGCGTTGCGAGTTTTTTTTTTTTTTTGTTTTTTTTTTCGTTTTTTGTTTTGTTTTTTTTTTAGTGTATACAGGTTTTTTGTACATAAGAAATAACTTCGTTCCATCTGGGTGTCCCTTGACACCTCTCAAGATTTTTTCATCTTACCTATGCGTGTATATCTATGGATAGGTCTTTATATAATTTGTGTCTCGGCAACGGCTGATAACATATTATATCCATGAAATTTAATCCACGAAACTAAAAAACTTTGTCCCTTTGGTAGGATTTGAACCCGCAACCACCGACTTTAGCGTCGACGTGCTAGCAACTACTTAACTATACATAACTACCTCTACAACTACTTAACCACAAAGGTCGTCGATTTCAGTTAACACTAAAATTCTGAGCTACTAACACTTACCTTAGCTAATGTTTTAAAAACACAGAAACGGCTTTAAAACAAAAAACAAAGAAAATAGAAACAAAAAACACGCGAGTTTTCAGCAGTTCGCTGTCACAACAAAGATTACGCGTCGATTATACGACCACGAAAAATGACAGGGACGCCGATACGGCCGCGTAAATAAAAAGGAACAACTCGATTTGATCGGTTTATATCTCCAATCGGATTATAGGCCGGAGAGAAACTGAACTTTCGGAATATTGGCTAGGTTTGGTTTTTATAAGTCATGGTCATACATATGCCTCCCAAAGGTGTTATGTACACTGTGTGGAGAAAAACCTGTAGAGTCCTTTAGCCAAGTAGGAAGCGAAAATATTATAAGTATCTGTATCCTTCAAACTGCAGGACAATCTGGATAACTTCCCGCTTAACTGAGTTTAATGTTGATTTGATTTTTATTAAAATAACGATTCGTAAGAGGAAATCACACTGACGGAAGCCTGGTTAAAATTAGAAAATCGATTGATAACAGTACTTTCAATATTATTATTCGAATACGCCAGAAAGGTTGCCAGCATAATATGAGTGTATATTTTTATTTGCACAGTGCACACTATAGACTACTCTAGAGTCTAGCCTACTTGTAGAGCTTTATAGAGATCGAGAGGTATATCCATACTAATATTATAAATGCAAAAGTGTCTCTGTCTATCTGTGTGTCTGTCTCTTCACGCCTTAACCGCTGAACCAATTTTGCTGAAATTTGATATGAAGATAGTTTGAGTTCCGTGAAAGGACATAGGATACTTTTTATCCCGGAAAATGTGCGGTTCCTGCGTGATAAATGAATTTTGGCCCAAGAGTTGCGGGTGTCATCTAGTTCATAGATAATTATTTATTCATATTTAAATTGAATCGGATCGGACTGATGGCAGGCCGTCGACCTGCGGGGCTAAATGGTCACATTTAGCAATTCATCTAATACGACCGTTCCCAATATTCAATCTATCTCTGGTTTGACATACGACCGATCGCAGCTTACATTGAATTGACATAAAATATTATATGTCTCTAATGTCTAATGAGAGCTATTCCTATCTCTAGTAGGGCAAAACCAGAGATAGATCAAATATTGGGAACGGCCGTAAATCAATTCACAAAATAGATTGTCAAAACTGTCAAACTCACGAATGTAAAATTAGTACGAATTTAGACATCTGAATTGCCAAGACAGTGTCAATTTTGCAATTTTTAAAAAGAGAATTCATATTATAATTCATAATATGATTATCCAAAGCGATCATCATTTTTTCACGTTTGATCCGCTGAATCAATGTTGGTACTCGGTAGATGAAATATTCAGGAAAACACATAATATTATGATACCAATTAGCAATTAAGGTCTAGGCAAAAGTGAAGAGCTTTATTCTTTCCGTTTGATTCTTGACTATATTTTTAAGATTTCTTTTTAAAGTACTAGAAATCAATACAATAATATCGTTTACCTTATAGCTGTTTAAAACCATCATTAACCTTTAGTGGAGCTTTAGAGATTACTATCTAGCGGCACTTCGCAGTAACAGTAGTGTCGTTTGCCCACATAAGAAGGCTTAGGACCGCGGTGGAGTAAGGAGCTTGTACTGTACTTAGCTATATAATGGTACAATATTGTGAATTACTAAATATGTTTAAGCATTAGAGGTTTGTTCATAGAGTTAAAGCACGAGTAGTGTATAGATTATAACAAACCACGTGAGCCACCCAAAATACTTTAGGGTGTGTATTTTCCCTTACATAAAGTTTACTATAAAAGTAGCAGTAACTTTTATAGAGTTACTTATAAACTGATCCACACAGATAGGTACATACAATGTGGATCAGTTTATAAGCAATTTCTTATTATTTTTCTTGTTATATTGTTATAGTTATACAATTTTCTGCTTTGTCCGTCAAAATCATTTTTGTAATATATCAGACAAGTACAAATCAGTGGCGGAGCAAGACCTAAATTTGATGTGGGCAAGATATATTATGCGGGGCCCCATATAGAAAAAATTTTTTTTTTTGAGTGAAAGAATTTTTTGATACTGAAACTTTTATTTATAAAAATTTGAATATCAAAACTCATCCTCACAACTCATGAATCCTCAAAAAAAATCCTCGTAATCCAAGGGGCGCGAGGCCCCATGTATCGCGAGGCCGTGGGCGGTGGCCCACGTCGCCGACGCCTTAGGCTGCCTTCACATTATGTCGCGGGTACCGCCGCAGCCGCGCGGCTGCGGCGGTACCCGCGTACCCGCGACATAATGTGAAGGCAGTCTTACCCGCGTACCCGCGACATAATGTGAAGGCAGTCTTACCCGCGTACCCGCGACATAATGTGAAGGCAGTCTTACCCGCGTACCCGCGACATAATGTGAAGGCAGTCTTACCCGCGTACCCGCGACATAATGTGAAGGCAGTCTTACCCGCGTACCCGCGACATAATGTGAAGGCAGTCTTACCCGCGTACCCGCGACATAATGTGAAGGCAGTCTTACCCGCGTACCCGCGACATAATGTGAAGGCAGTCTTACCCGCGTACCCGCGACATAATGTGAAGGCAGTCTTACCCGCGTACCCGCGACATAATGTGAAGGCAGTCTTACCCGCGTACCCGCGACATAATGTGAAGGCAGTCTTACCCGCGTACCCGCGACATAATGTGAAGGCAGTCTTACCCGCGTACCCGCGACATAATGTGAAGGCAGTCTTACGCCGCCTCTGGTACAAATCATTGTATGACTAGGTATGTACCGAGTGAATCTATTTATTAGTAAGAGGGTAAAAGCTTAGGGATGCAACGAAGGTACTCTATAACAAGGTATTTCATTGTTGTTCAAAGTTGAATAAACTTAGATTTATTTTCTTATTTTCCAAGTTCTGAAAGTGAACTTCCTCGCGGCATGCTAACTCAACTTTTAATAAACTATTGTAACATTGGAAATGTTGTTTATTAAAATAAAAGTTTACATTTTGTAATGTTTTTAAGTAAATAATGAATACATTCAATATTTTCATTATCAACAGTTTTTTGGAGTATCCAGTACCTAGTACAGGATACTAAAGCCCACTCTAGTTTAAGCATTAAAAAGGTGACAGGAAGAGCATAGGTAGAGCAAGCATACAAACAGGCAGACAGACAAACCGATTCCTTGTCGAATTATTATTAACTAATGCAAGTTGTAAGTTAATGTGACTAAAGGCTGCTTAGTTGTTGAAATATGAATCATCTTATATTTTATGGAGTACCTGTTATTGCATTAACAATTTTACTATTAACAACAGGGAAGGCAATTCGTGCAGCTGCAAGGCCTCGTTTGAAGGTCTAAAATTGCCTTAACAGAAAGATTACAGTAATCCAAGCTCCCGCTCACTGACCTTAGAATTTGTGCAATTGCAAACTTTAAATAAAGTAAGGTAAATGTTTTATGGATATAAATTGGCTTCTACGTTATACCACAGCATAAGTAATACACAGTAGAATACCGTCATACGAGATGAAGTAGAGCGCACGTAAACATTAGCGTTATTTCAGTAGCAATAATGATTAATATTGATGAAATATTTTAATTATGTACATTGTTTTTTTTTAATCGCGATGGCATCTCATTAGCACTTTTCCTACATAACTGCACCAAAATAATGTTACATTAAAAGCTTCTCTCTTTCCTGAGATATAATTTATTCTCATTCTAATAGGGAAGACACGTCAAAAAGGCAGAGAGCATCATTTTTTTACCCCAAAAGCGAGGGTGTGTCAAGGTATTCACTGTAAAATAACGGAACTCGTGAGTCACCAGGGTTGCACAGCTTCGTCCTGTGACTCATTTATTTATTTTCTGTGAGGATGATTCACGAGTCACAGCAATATCGTATATAATTACAATTTGGGAGCAATTCTTAGAATTCGTGATATTGCTATTTTATTACGGCAGGATATGACTAACGTATAACTTTGGTTTTATCAAAAAAGGGTCTTGAATAATCTTTTAACGGGAATTTAACATCGTAATCATTCCATGTTTTTTTTTAAATGAAATAAGGGGGCAAACGAGCAAACGGGTCACCTGATGGAAAGCAACTTCCGTCGCCCATGGACACTCGCAGCATCAGAAGAGCTGCAAGTGCGTTGCCGGTCTTTTAAGTGTATGTGGTATATAAATTTTGCGTTGTACGTATGTGTGTCTACTTTTAATCCCTCTTTGGATAAACCACTAACCATAATGTTTTTACAAAATATAGAGGTACTTAACTATTATTTCGTTGTTTTGATGCAAAGGCATAAGGATTACTGCTCCAATTAAAATGATATTATTTTATTCCACAATAATCCACACTGAACTTATTATTGTTTCAAATATTTTTTATTTATCTAATATATAAAAATTAGTCGGGTTTTCCTTCCTGACGCTATAACTCCAAAACGCACGAACCGATTTCCACGGTTTTGCATTCGTTGGAAAGGTCTCGGGCTCCGTGAGGTTTATAGAAAAAAAAACCAAAGAAAACTTCAAGAGAAAAGCAGGAAAACAGGGGAAACAGGCAAAACAACATTTGTCGGGACAGCTAGTGCTATAATAAAGATCAAAACGTTAAAGCAATTACGTTAACTGAGCATAATAAAACATCATATTTCTATGAAGCCAACTACTGTGTACTTCTGTTTTATACGCTGCCAATACTACAATGTTATGTAATAGGTACGCTTACTGGCTTGTATTAAACGAGAGTGCCTAATGCCTCTGAGTATATATTGACTAGACCTAATTCGTGACCAACAAAGCAATAGGTATATTAGGAGGGAGATCGAAAACTGTGGTCGGTACTAATTGAATAGGAATTAACGCTGCAACTAACGCTTTCATGAACATTACAGCTTAGGTCGCTTTGTACTCCCAAAATTGTTTTACTTTCACCTCTAAAGCAAAATGCTGCGAACGCAGCTCTAAATAATATCATTGTTTTCACCACCCAACTTTGTTATTATATTATATTATGCTATTTCAATTAAAAAAAACTACGACAGTCTATATTGAACATTTTACAAGACATTAAACTATTTTTAAATATGTATTCAAAATCTGTCGAAGTAGAATCCTAGTCTAATAATTCAGATTGATAGAAATTTAAAATGAAAGAGGTAAGTGAAGCCGAAAAGAAGTACTTAAGTATAGAGTTAAGGAATCCAAGACCACTGCAAGACATATTATCATCAAACTTGATTAAATAGTTATTTTAATTTTAAAATTCTTGTTTTTTTTTTTTTTTGTAGTTACAACACCCACAGGAAAAACGGAGATAGCTGAAAACATGGTCGTCGTATAAAAAATTAGATAAACATTATCAAGATGTGGGATAGCCAAGCTCTTAAAGTAACATAACCTGGTGATACAGCGTGTCTACACCCCACAACAGCGTCAACCTGGCTCCCTGCCAGCCTCCGCCACCATAAACATACAGACAACAGGCTTTTTACAAAACCTAAACGCTCGAAAAAATATTTAAAAAGCATAAGTGTCCCCTGCGGCTACAATTTTTCTCGAAGCTTTGTTGGTATTGTAGTTTGGTAAAATAAATATAACTTTCGAAACCGCTGTTTTCAATATATTTTCAGGGCGAGCGAAGCGAGCCCTAGTATATCCCACAACCTGAACACTTTTGTGTTACAATTTACGGAAAAACTATCACACTTATGCGCTTATATGCTTTAACATAGTAATTTTTCTTTATATGTAGAGATAGATGTGTTATCATCGGTCAGTTAACGTTTGGTTACCATTAAAGTATAAAAAAACTGCCTTAAAGATTATTACCACGCAGAAAAACGACGCGAGCCCTCACAAAGCTCGGCTTTTAGCTAGTATTTATTTATTTGTCAATACAAAGTTTATAATTATCAGAGTTGACGCCTACTAATTTAAATATAACTTGAATATAATAATTTCGTTGCATTATTTTAGTATTAGGCGCATAAAAAAAATTATCATCGCCTTTGAAAACTTTCATAGCAATTGCAGATCCGAAAAAACCTTCATATTTCTCTGTACAAATTTTCGATCATAAATAAAGATTGGTCCGAGTAAATACAGGGTGGTTATCTCGTATTTGGATTTCAGATTTCCCACATGCCAGATACACGGCGCGTGACGTCAGCCACCGCAGCGCCGCGTCCGCTCGCGGACAGAACTATTTTTTTTATTCGCAAAAAGTGGATTTATCACGTACACGAACCGCGCTTTGGTTTTTTTATGTTGAATGAGTCTTATTTTAAGCACGCGAAATATATTCGGAAATTTCATTTCTCGAATTTACCATTTCATGGGTCATTTGTAAATTAATAAATAGTAAGTTGATAAACTGAAAATAAATAAATTCCTAATATTATAATATATTTTGTTCTTTTTCAAAACTTTTCGCATTATATTATGGCCGACACCATTTTTTAAATAGGAAAGAAGTTGCAAACCACTTGTGCCATCATAGAATACTTAGAAATACTTGTGTTGTTATTACAACATACATGAAAATTATTGTACCGCCCACCCTCGCTCCCTCCCTACGTACTCTATGTAGCACCGTAGGTGTCAGTAACAGGGCAGCAAGTACTATGATTTTTTCTAGTGACCGACCGAAATTTCAGTTTCGGTTTCGGTTTCGGCCAGTTTCGGCCAAAAAAACTAGTTTGGGCCTTAGTTTCGGTTTCGGCCAAAATATAGCCGAAACTTTCGGCCCCGCCGAAACTCGAGTGTTCGTGAATTTTCGTGCGTCGTTCGGTAAACTTTGCAGTTAACTCGTGCTTGCTCGCCGGCGAGGCCCCGGCTCTGTTTGCCTCCTTTTTTTTTTGGTTTAATCGTGTTTTAAGGTTATGTTTTGCAAATTAGTGCCAAATCACTAATTATTTAAATTTTGTTTTTATTAGTAAGTACTTCGTTTTATTTTCATTAAATTGTCTAAACTTATTCTTATCGAACATTATATTGTTGAATTTTATTTCTAAACGACAAACGCACGTATATTTAACCGTTGATGAATTACGTGCTGTATTTTTATTTTAACAATGTTTCCCAAACAATCATTTCGCAATCGTTCCACGCGAAAAATATACCATCCTCATCACCTTCATGAGTGGCAGTCTTCTACCGACCACCGTGCGTTTTTCGCATAACTTTCTGTAACTGTAAAACTCTGGAACAAACTGTCAACAGCAGTGCCTATTTCCGGACAAATACGACCTGCAAACCTTCGAGAAGGGAGCGTATTCCTTCTTAAAAGGCCGGCAACGCCCCTGCAGCTCTTCTAATGTTGCGAGTGTTTATGGGCAACGGTAGTTACTTTCCATCAGGTGACCCGTTTGCTCGTCTGCCGCCTTATTTTATACAAAAAAAACTATTAACTAAATGCTATGATAAATTGATTATTTTGTGTGTGAACTTTATTAACTTAATAATTTTGTTTGACTATGAAATAATAGGAGGATATAATATAGCTTGCGAGATTTATCTAGTCAATCATCTCGCCTCATCTTTTCCTTTTATTTACATATATTTAAAATTAGCCTTTAACTATGAACGCGCAGTCTCACAGATCGTTCCTACCTTGCTAGAATCTTATCTGCCCCACTTCCCCGTAAGCTTCACTCTTGCGGCCCTTAGTATCTTCATGTTTTCTATGAAAACATGAATGATAAAACATGAAGGGTCTTGTGAAAATGTCTTTTGAATCAAAATAATGTGACGCCAACTGCAAGTTTGCTAAGTAATTTCGTTTTGAACTTCTAGCGCGGTCTGTGAGAGACCCGTGTCCATGTTTCCCATACAAAGAATATGACTGCAATTATTGTGTTTTCAGTAAGTAGTACGTCGTTAATGTCTAAATAAAATATCTTGAAATAACTTCTGCCCATGTTTTTTAGGGTAATCCTTCGTTGATAAAAACTTGGAATCGTATAAAAAAACGGAATATGGTACTGAAAAGTTTGTAGGGAACATATTCGAGTCTAAGATTAATAATATTTATTTTAAGAAATATCAGAAAAAGTAAAATATCCAATTTGGCACTTTTTCTTATGTGTTAAATGTTATAAATCAGTAACTTTCAGTAAATATTCGTAATTTTAAATGTTTTATCAAGTTTCGGTTTCGGTTTCGGCCGAAACAGACAGTACAAGACCGAAAATTCGGTTTCGGTTTCGGCTGAAAAATCAGTTTCGGTTCTAACTCAAGGGCGTGAGTCACAAAACGTGAAAGGAAAGCCCGTTGACTCATCAATAACATCATAGAGACCATTAATTCCTATGAGACTGTCATGGCGTGTAGATAGAACAAATATATGTAAAGATCAAACAAAAACGTGTTTGATAAGCCGCAGACACGCAGATTAAATAATATGATAATATTTATCCACAATATGTATAATTTAATATTAATTTTTGTTAAATCATGCGTCGGCGTCCCCAAAATATAATTTTATTGTTCATAATGCTCAATAAAATGTAATTAATTACAATATTTACTTGTTACAAAATACGATACTCGGTTACTTTCGTAATGAGATTCAAACCCCGTTCAAAGACGCGATTACTTGAAACATCGCGTCTTTGAACCGCCCATCGTCAATTAGTACAAACCAAACTTTTGTTTTAATTAATATACAAACAAAATAATAGAATTTACGTTCGAGCCATGACAATTTAACTGAATACATTTTCATTAGCAATTCCGTCCTTTATTGCTTCAACTGCAGACTAACGAAATTGACGAAGATTTATTTTGTTTTAAAAGCTTTTATTTTTCTTGCACTTTATTATCACTCAGTAATAATTATTATCGTATGTTATATTTACAAGTGGTAAAAATAAAGTGGTAAGTGATATAAAATATCGTATTTAAACGATATTTTATATCACTTCTTTTGTCGTGGTCTATAATAAACTCCATGTCTGTATTCGAAACAGACAATAAAAACTTTTCGATTCTTCTATTTATAAAATAAATTACAAAAGGCAACTGTGCTTGGTTTTTATAAATAATAGAAAATGAAACCCTGCATAGTATGACACAACATAAGTAATTTTTTTGTGCCATACTGTGTGCTAAACTCCGGCTAAACTCTGCTTCCTTATTAATAAGCTAACAACTACGCTAACAATCACCTTTATTTACAACTTCGGTTGTACGGTTAATATTGAAGGATGTATTGTGTTGTAACCTGTAAAGTTCGGGGAAGCGTGTTGGCCGCAAACTTCGGAGTTCGGACAAATAAATTATTATAAAACTGTGAGCCCCTGGGGTTCGGCTCGTATGCGGCTCGTACACGGCTCGTGTCCGCGTCACGGGAAAACTGCTAGAATATTTAACACTATTTGAAAATTCCGCGTTTCATGTGTATAGGCTACAAAATGTGTTGCTTGAAAATTTAAAGGTAAGTTTTCAGTTTCACCTTATGTTTGTTTATAAGTAAAGCCTATATTAGTATTGTATGAGTCCGTAATTTTCTCAAAAACTACCGGTGCTGGTTCAACGAGAAATCATTTACTCTGATCTTGTAAATAAAATGCAGTTGACCTATGATAGACAAATACATTTGTATTACATCCAAACTGTTTGTCTATAATTGACCATGGTCGACGTTGGTTGTGCATGATATAGACAACTTCGCAATCATGGTAGCAATTATAATTATTATCCTTAAATTATGGCCTGACGGCCTACGTAGGGAGTAGAGACCCTGATGGCGGCTGTACACACTCGTCGAGACAGCCCGAGACAGGCCGAGCGCGAGTGTGTACAGGGCGCTCTCGTCCTCGTCTCGTTGGCTCTCGCGAGGAAAACCAGCAAGCATGTACGGCCGAGGATCTCGGCGAGAGGCTCTCGTCGAGGGTGTACAGCCGCCATGAGATTTTAGAATATAATGTAGCACAGTGTCTGAGTCACGTCTGCTACGATACGGCTTTCGGAAAGCGAAAGGAAGAAATTTCTCGGCGGAAATAGCTTTCAAATTTTTATTAGCTTTCCTGAGGATCTGGTGGGAAAGCCAATTAGATCTTTAAGCGCATTGATAATGTGCCTGAGCGAAAATATAGATTTTTCATTAAAATTAACATTATTCATAAGAGAACTTTAAAGATGCTCTGTTTGTAGAGTTCTACGAGGACTTTTTTAGTACTACTGTGTGTTTTCATCCTAATTTCAAGAAACGTCGCTTATTTGGTAACAATTTTCCACAACAGAGCCGCAATTTGCGTAATGCCTGTTCATATAATATTAACAGCACTATTCCAATGTAAATGACGAGTAGATCCTTTGAGGGCGCACTGAGCGCTGACCGCACACACTTTGTTGTGATTCTCTCAAACAAATTAATGGGAAGCAGTTATATTCGTAATCAACTAAATAAGTGTAATTTAGTATTTACTTAAAACTTTTGATAGCTATATTCATGTGCCTATGAAATTAATACGAATTAATGGAAAGTTATTCGTATTTGTAATTTAAAACTAAATAAGTGTAATTTACTTTAAACTTTTTTAAAATACTGCAAGCCTATGAATATGATACTAATCACAGACTATAGGGAAAAGTTTTAGGTGCCTATTTAAATTAATAAAAAATAACCTATGTAAGAAGGTTACTTTAACAAAATGAAAAACAGACCTTTTACCTTTATAATATATTTTGTCTAGGTATACCGCTCACATTATCTGGGTGCACGGTAGTGCCCCCGCCAAGGCGAGCTTCGTAACTTTGGTTTGGATACTGCCAGATAGTTCAAAATTTTAAGATATAATGAAATGAGTGTAATAATTAAATGCGCAAAGTTTGAATATCGTAGCTATTATAATTTAGATTTTATAGGTGTCCAAAAACCCACAATTTTGTCACTGACTCACCGATCATCAAAATTGTTAGGGTATGAAATTTGGTATGTTACATAATATTAGTACAGAAACAACAACAAAATTATCAAACCCAACCTAACCTATCCTATCTCCTTGATACAGAGGGTGGATGTTAGTATGAGATACTCTCGTTTCTTGTGCTAGATACAAAATTAAAAATAGTATAATATACTTCTTGTGACAAATAAAAAATACGTGTTAGCCATGAGAGACCACAGACTCACAGAAACCCGGCGTGAAACAGCGCTCTCACAGAAAACCGGCGTGAAACAGCGCTTGCGCTGTGTTTCGTCTAGTGCAGGGGTTCCCAATCTTTTTCAGCCTGCGGCGCAGTTACACGTCACAATATTTTGTCACGGCGCCCAGTGTCCTACTATTAGTATTAGTATTATTTATTATTTATTTATTTATTTATACTTTTTGCACAATGTTGGTACATAGGCGGACTTAATGCCAAATGGCATTCTCTACCAGTCAACCTTTAGGTGTTCAGAATCAAAATTGTGTAGGTGCCAATAGTGCGAAAAGATAGAAAAAAAAATAAATAAAATGCAATCTAAATTTAGGGTCATGAGCAAGCATTTCACTTAGTAATACGAAACTACTCTAATAATACTATGAAAATATGCCTAATTTAATACAAATTACTTACTATATTTACATAAAAATATCATGCTATATATTATTTAATTAAAAAAAAAATACTAGTACATAATATATAAATAATGTATATTATATAATACTTGTATATATGTATATATTAATAAAATAATAATAAAAAAGTATAAATAAAGTGAAATTAAAACAAATATTTAATACTTTCGTGCCAATTGCGCCAAATAGAATTCACGAACCTTGCGTTTAAAAGTGTCCCTGGTTTTGGTTAGCCTGATTTCTCGAGGAAGAGCATTCCAGAGTAGTATAGCCTGTACGTTGAAAGACGAGTGGATGATGTCTGATCTATGGGAAGGGCAAGAAAGGAGTGCATTATTAGAGGATCGAAGGGATTTGTCATGGGTACTGGAGCGGTATTGGAAAAGGGGTGTTAGGTATTTAGGAGCATTGGGGTGATGCAACAGGGAGTAGAGCATACGCAAGGCCCTAGTAGAGCGGCGCTGTCGTATTGGTAGCCAGTGTAGTTTAGATCGAAAGGTAGAGACATGATCGAATTTTCGTAAATTGAAAATAAATCTTAAACAGTTATTAAGTAGGCGATCAAGTTTATTAAGTTGGTCAGCGTTTAAGTCGAAATAGCACACATCACCGTAATCAATGATGGGAAAGATAAGTGACTGGACGAGCATTAACTTGACTGTGGAAGGAAGGAAGTTTTTTAACCGATAGAGGGATCGCAGGATACCAGTGACTTTGCGAGAGACGTGTGAGATTTGTGTCTGCCAAGCAAGAGTCGAATCAATGTGTAATCCAAGGTCCTTAACGTTCGAACAATATGGAATGACAGAACCGTTATAGATGACTGGTGGAAGAGCACCTTGATCAACCTTGCTTAAATTTCTAGCGCTACCCAGTAAAATGGCTTGGCACTTTGCTGGGTTAACTATCAGGCCAAAGTTACTACACCAATCGACACTATAGAATTAATTGTCTTGTTGATTTCGTCCGTAGTAACAGGAGAAAACTGGAATGGCACAAGATTAGGACTCGATAAGCTGTTTAAGTACCTTAATGACCGAATCTTGGCATTATCATCCAGAACGTTAGTATTGGAAAAATGGAGATTTATATCATTGGGACTGATGTTGCTGGGCAGTTCAAGATCCTGCGACTTACCCACACCGATTGTTTCGAGAAACTTCCAAATATTGGATGGAGATGAAGAAGCAACGTTTTCGAGAATATGGCGGCGTTTAGCATTGCGTATCATCTGATTGCAACGATTTCTAGCCAATTTAAAGTTATTCCAATTAGCCTCACAACGATCACGTCTAAATTTCGCGTAGGCACGATCCCTGCACCTCATTACCGTTCTAATTTCAGCAGTAAGCCAATGTGCTGGTTTGTGTTTTAGTTTGACTTTTTTAAGCGGTGCATGATTATCAAAAATGTTATTTAAAATATTATTAAAAATGTCAACTTTGTCGTCGATGGTTGAAGCGTTAAATAGTGGCTCCCAATTAATGATAGCTGCGTCATGTCTAAGCTTACTTAAATCAATGTTTTTGAAACAACGTTTAAATATTATTTTAGGACAAGATTTAGGTGGTTTCAGGGTGTAGGAAATATATATAAGGTCATGGTGGGAAAAACCAGGAGCAGGGATTTGGCCATGGGATTTGATCGGAGCGGAATTAGATGTAAGAATTAAATCCAGCCAGGTATCGTTACCATTGATGTTGTGGTGTGTGGAAGAGAGCGGTAAAAAATGGAGATTAGCTGATTCAACTATTTGTGTTAGTTTAGATGTACGTAAGGAGGATTGATCTAATAGATCGGTGTTAAAGTCTCCCATGACAATGTGATGTTCATATTCCGAACCCAAAACTTCCAATACAGGCTCAAGTTGTGAGAAATAATTCGAACAAGGAGGACAATAGACTACACCAATAGCTATTTTAGTGCCTTTGATGCCGATTTCAAGGAAAAGGTATTCTGCAGCAGCAGAGCAAACGGAAGGGGAGGAGGCAATTATTTTAAAGGGGAAACCACTACGGAGATAGATGGCAACACCACCGCCTCGCCGATCAATCCGATCATTGCGTATCAGAACGTAACCAGGCAATGCATATGATGTAGAGAGAAGATGCGGCTTAAACCAGCTCTCTGAAATCAGGACAGCGTGTACATTTTTACCAGAGAACGCTTCAGTCAAGTCGCTGAAATGACTTGGAACACTTTGCGCATTAATATGACAAATGTTAATAACGCTGTTCTTTTGGTAGCTAAACTTTTGACTTAAAATTTCACCTAATGTATCAGAGTTATCGTCATCAGAGGAAGTAAAACTTGATTCATTGGCAGTATAATAAGACTCAGTATCAGACATACACTTAAAATAAGAATAAATATAATAAAATAGATAATATTATTAATAATATATTAATGAATATAAAAAATAAAGTTATAAATTAAATAAAGCAGATTTAAAATAAAAATAAAAAAATACAAATTTTGCGAATCTGAACCACCCGCCAACTGACTAAGAAACAATATTACACAGGTAGCAATTAACTCGACAGACAAAATAGTTAAATAATAATTATTTTTAACTGACTTTTCTAATAAACAAAAAAAATTATACAATAATATTTGTTAAATTATGGTTGAGTTGTCCAATCAAAGCAGAAGAAGAAGTTGACATAAGTCAATTTCACATAAATTGTCATCTGCCAAGTGACATTCAGTACAATCTGAGGTACAATCGTTACAATTTTTACCAAAACAAAGTAGGGCATGTTAAATTTCTTAGTTAAATCGGCAAACAAGTGTTGAAAACACCCTTTAACATAATATTATAAAACCAATAACATAATATTGTAAAAATGTACGACTACATAATATACAAACGGAAAGCTACATGAAACATTACAAGTACACAATGTGACAAATAAATCAGAGATGTATGAAAACAAAATAAACTGGGAGACATGCAGTGCTACTTATTCTTTTGAAATAGAGGATGTTCCAGGAGTTACTTTAGGGTATTTCGACATCAGGGGCTGCAACTCCTCCATGCACATCACCTTATGACGCTTCCCATCATTAGTCTTGATGACCACTACACCTTCCTGTGTCCAGCATCCCCTCAAGCCGAAATGAAACCTCGCCTTGCCAAAGAGTGCTTGCCGTGGCTTAGTTAAGAACTCCTTAAGCGAAGTAGAAGTGCCTTTTAACTTGGTTTTAGCTCTCCACACCGCACTCCTATTTTCAAAAGAAGTAAACTTAACAAGTATAGGCCGTGTTTTCATAGGATCCTTGCTACCGAGACGATGGCAAGCTTTAAATGAATTAGTTGTCACATCATTTACTCCCAGCTTACTGTGGATGATGTTTAGTACAAGTGCTAAACAATTTTCACCATCATGTTCGGGGACACCGGACAAGATAAGTGTTTTCCTGCGCGACCTGCACTCCATCATGTCAATAGCACTTAAGCATTCAGATATCTGCTTGCGGAGAAGACTGAGCATTGCATAAGTCAAGTCCCTAAATGTGCGAAATTCCTCGGCTACTTTAGCGACTGTGTCTTTGGCCGAACCGCACTGGAGCTGGGCCTGGAGTTCTTCCATTTTTCTTGTCACTAGTTCCTCGAGGCTTTGCTGTGCCTTAGTGATTTCACTGAGTTGTGACATTATAAAAATTAAATGAAAACTTGATTTACTTGCAAGAAGATGAATCAGCTGGTGGGTGGTGTCTTAGATTGGTAATAGTGCTTCACATAAAGTTTCACAAATGTTTATTGACCACAAAACCGTATGTATTAAGCTCAATTATACTTAAAAATAACCAAGGTTTTTGGCTTAACTATTTAATAAGGATAATAAGTCCTCAAAAACGTTACTATTTCTTTTTTGCACCTACCCGAAAAAAGTATTACTACCTAGCTATTAGAAAAATATACATAAATAAATACCTTTAAGGATTATAGTTAGGTTAAGCAGGTATATGGTTAATAAACAAATATTTAATCATCTGACTGATTTACATAATTGATAGTATAATTTTAGTAATAATTATAATACATATTTGTGGTTTTGGATAACGATGGAGGATTGACTCACGGCGCCCCTCTTACCTTTCCACGGCGCACCAGGGCGCCGCGGCGCACACTTTGGGAACCCCTGGTCTAGTGAGTGAGTTTAGTGGAGGCCCAACTGCACCCTTCTCTCTTCTGCTTATTCCCTTAGCCCATTCTTTTATAAAAAGGCCGGATACGCACTTGCAACTCTTCTGATGTTACAGTGTCCATGGGCGATGGCAGTTGCTTTCCGTCAGGTGACCCGTCTGCTTGTTTGCCCCCTAATTTCATAAAAAAAGGAAAGAGAACAGGGGAATATGAATAAAACTTTTCCCTATTCCCCTTTCCCTATTCCCTCAATTAAGCCTTTTCTCTCTAAAAAGCTGGCAACTCGGCGACGGTAGTTACTTTCCATCAGGTGACCTGTTTGCTCGTTTGTCCCCTAATTTTATATAACCGATCCATTCTTAAAGGCTGGCAAAGCACTTGCAACTTTTCTAATATCGCAAGTGCATATGCTCGTTTGCCCCTTAATTTCATAAAAACGTGTGTGGTAATTTTTACTAGAGAATCACCCGTAACTCCTTATAAATAATATTATATATAATATTTTGCTCCTTATAATATTAATAAGTAGGTACTTTACTTTGTAGACTCTAGATCTTAAATCGTCTTAAAAATATGTAAGTTCAAAGTAAAGTCGTAGTCTCAGCATTTCTTTGCAAATATTAAATTAATAAAAATATTTCATTAATTTCATTAATTATATATTAATTAGTTACATAACTATCAATCTATTTCAAGTTTACTTAAACGTGAAATAGATTGATTAGGAAATTTAAGATGAGTATATTAGGTCTCTAAATAGTTCGGTTTATACGTAAACAACATCGGTTATTTTACAGTACAGTAAAGTTAAACGGGAGATCTCACAACTTTTTGACACCACGAACATGTTCTTGTCTTGGCAACATTTTTACATGAAAATGTTTTTGGTGGGATTTATACATTTACAAAATATATAACGTAAGAGCAACTTCATCAAATACAATGCTAGAAACAGAGTTGAAACAGACATTCGATTGAATGAACAAACAAACCAATCACACAGATCGGCTTAAAGGATATAGGTGGCGGAAATAGTTTTGAATGGTAGCGACCGCCGACCTCCCGGAACTTCCGTGCCGACTGCCGGACTATTTCCGATTAATCGGCTTACCGGCCTAACTCATTAATTTCAAATAACCGCTAAATGCCCTGACAATTGTAAACAAAGGCAAATGGGAAAGATCGACTAATGACTGGGTAAGGTTAGATCATTAAAATTTAAAATACATTATACAGAATAGGACAATAAATGTCGTATATTGGATTGGACCACCCAAATATGGCTAAAGTTACTCTCATTTAACAAGTAGCTATAGAGGAACGTAAATTTTTTAACCGACCCAAGTGTGTGAAGTGGCATTGTGTCTTAAAACCATTTTTAACTGCTAATTGTCAAATAAACTGTTCAATAAAATTGAAGCGTCATATTGCACAATAAATTGATCATTTAGGGTCCCACATAGTATGATATTTCAATGGGTTAGGTGCTGAACAGCACACACAGTCTTTTTCACGTACCATAGAATCTTCCAGGTCATAGACAGATATCGATGGAAACATTGTAAATGCTTTCATCAGAACCCGCCGCATCGCCTGGGGATGTGGGGAGAGGCCACAGAGAAATCAACCAACATTCGCACATATTATTATAGTAATTTCAAATGTATATTGTCTATGCTATATTATGACGAATTTTCTATTTACTTTAGAGTTTTTTTGTTGATAAATGATTAGTTTTTGATGTTTTTTCGTCAGGAGTTCCAACAAAGTTGTTGATTGGTTAATAATATTTTACGTTAGCCAATCAAAAGCGCTAGTGAACAATAAACTTTAGTGAAAAAAACCTCACAATTCACAAACCACGCATTAATGTTTTAAAATCTAACGTACATTTCTGTTTACACGGTACACAACTAAATTCCTATTATTCCTCTCTATTTTAATTCAATTAGATCTACCAATATGAAATATGTAGCAATAACACTGTTCCCAGAAAAAGTTATAAAAGATATTCGGATTTGTGCCTACCAGGCGGCTCTTTGAGGCATAAATATTAGAGCCGGCGACTCCAGTGATCTTTACAGCGCGCCCATCCGACTGTAAAAATTGCTGAAGTGCATTTTATTTGTACACATGTCTTGCGTTCTGCGAAAAACGCTCGAATTTTCGATGAAAATTTTCCCTGTGGCTTTTGCGTTTGTCATCTTTCAGATTCGTTCGATCTAAAGTTTGATTGTACCGGTTGTAGGGCATAAACTACTAGATGCCACCCGCATTAATGTTTCAGCAAAATCGGCTCAGCGGTTTAGGCTTGAGGAGGTAACAGACAGACAGACCGTCCGCGACAGACAGACACACATTCGCATTTATTATATTAGTATTAAGTATTACTACGTAATTTGTTACTTAGCTGTATTTCATGTCTATTTCATTCACCTACTTATAATTTTGAAATTAAGATGCTGAATCTGCTCAATAGAGCCTCAAGTCAAAATATCAGTCGAAATATAAATTAACCTCATCAGAAGATAAGACGACTAAGACATGAAAGAATGTTACTGCGAATAAAAATAGAAGCCCCAGTATATTTTATTATTTTTACTATCTCTCGGCGCCCTAGCCCGGGGCCCTGGGGCGACGTTTGTACGTGTGCAGTGGAGTGGTCAAATCTTTGAAGAATGAAGGTGCGAAGGTTTTTCTGAAGCCGCGGAATTTCGCCTCTCCGTGATACTCCTTTGCGAATTGTCAATATTGTTCGGATCCACCAACTTCTTGAACCGGAACCGGGTTGAAACATTATCTCTTATATTCGAAAATAGTATTATTATTTGTTGCGGTTTTTCAATTTGAAATCAATACTGTTACTTTTTTGTAAGGTTGCTATAAAGTGTAGCATCATATTATATGGATGCTGTTAAACATTCGTGTACTATCCCACATCGAACTAGTTTTGAGTAATCGGCGGTTAAAATATTTTTGAAATAATATTTCTTTTCTGCAATGTTATTGTGCGGTATCATCTTTTTTAGGGTTCCGTACCTAAAAGAGTAAAAACGGGGCCCTATTACTAAGACTACGTTGTCTGTCCGTCTGTCCGTCTGTGTGTCTGTATGTCTTCAGGCTGTATCTCAAGAACCGCTATAGCTAGAATTTTGAAAATTTCACAGATTGTGTATATCTGTTGCCGCTATAACAACAAATACTAAAAACAAAATAATATTAATATTTAAGGGAGGCTCCCATACAAAAAGCGTGATTTTTTTGGCCTTTTCTGCTCGATATCAATAATGGCAGCAGGTAGGCACTTGAAATTTTCACAAAAGCCTAATTTAGATGTGAACTTCAATAATTAATAATAATATTAAAATAAAATAAATATTAAGGAGGGCTCCCATACAAAAACACAATATTTTTTCTCTATAACGGTACGGAACCCTTCGTGCGCGAGTCAGACTCGCACTTGGCCGATTATTGTTGAAATGCGTAGATTATGATTATGAAAATACATTTTAAAATTACGTTCAGTTTTAAGAGAAAAAGTATAAAAATGTTTAATGCTTAAATTGTTATAGGACTTATTACATTTAGCATTATTGTCCTATGTGATTTAACACATGAAAGCCGCCAATCCACCGCAGCGCACGGAGAGACTACGCACGTGCGTCAAGCTTCGCTTTGTAAGAAAATAATATATTATGTGACTGTGTCCACTGCAACCCACGGACACGCTACGCACGAATTGACACACGTGGCTTGCTCGAATACGGTGCACACTGCACACGTAGCTCAACGCTGGCCACGCTACGCATGCTGTGCACGGGATACACGTAAGCGTGTACATACTGCACAGTATTCAAAACTGTGCTGCGGTACAGTTGTACATAGTCGTGACTCGTGGCCGTGTGCATAGCGTGTGCTGCAGTGGAAACGTTGACCCACGTAGTCAAACTAATAAATCCGTGCGCCGCGCCGCCGCGTGGCCGTGTACAGCGCGGCGTGCGCCGCGGTGGAATGGCGGCTAATGCAAAATTCTGATTTGTTCTTTCGAAACAAATACTAGCTGTCCCGGCAACCGTTGTTTTGTATATTATAATAATGTTTGGCCCATATTATTCTATTGAAGTGACTTAGGTATGGCACCATGACAACGTCCATCGCTATCCCGTCGCACAAACAATGGTCGCCGTGATAAACAAAATGATATTATGTGCCTAAACCACTATACCGATTTTGATGAAACTTGGTGTGCACAATATACTTTGAGTCCAGTGAAATGACATAAAATAGTTGTATCTTTAAAAAATGTATGGTTCGCACGTGATAAACTAATTTCTACATTAACTAAATTTTATCAAAATCGGTTCAGCAGCTTAAACGCAAATTAATAAAGTTTATTGCCTGAATACCGTATCCGTATATTTTCCGGGATAAAAATTATCCAATGTCCTTTCCCATGACCTAACGTAATATCTGTTACATACTAAATATTATCGATATAGGTTTAGCTATATAAGCCCAAATATTTTTTGATGACTGCGTAGGAACCGTACATTTTCCGGGATAAAAAGTCCAATGTCCTTTTAAGTGACTCAAAGTATCTGCATAGTGCATACTAAATTTTATCAAAATCGATTCAGTGGTTTAAGCGCAAATCATTTTTGCTATCGTGCGAGAACCGTACATTTTTCCTAACTTCGCACTGGAGTCGCCTTTTAAAAGTATCCTAGATATCCATCCCCGGGACTCAAAGTATACCAAGCATGCCAAGTTTCATCGGTTGAGCGGTTAAACTATAAAGAAGTAACAGACAGACACAATTTTGCATTCATAATATTAGTATGGATTAAGTCTGAACACAAAGTAGCAAGCACAGCTACTGTAAATCATTGAGGTCTTCCCTGAACTGTCCTTCCTTGTATAACTTTGGAATAAAAATATTTGCGTTCCAAATTTAAACACATGATGATTGATGGCATTCATAGTGTAAGGGCCAACCCACACGTACCACAACCATACCACGTGAACCACGTCGCAACGACAAAATGCCGTCAAGCAGTGGTTACGTGTGAATGGTGTCGCTGCAGCTTTTTGTAGTTGCGTTGTGGTACCGACGAAATGTCGACGTGGTTGCGTTGTCACCAGTAGTTGCGATGTGGTTACGTACGAAAGTCAATGAAACGGAGGGGGGGAAGAGCGCGGGCGGTGTGCGCGCACTGTCATCATCATCGACGCGACGCAGCGATGTGGTCGGCCACTAGTTCGCTTGTGGTTACGACTTACGATGTGGTCAGTATCACACAAGTGGTCGACAACGACTGCAAAATGTGGTACGTGTGAATAGTCCAGTTCATTTATAATACGAAATATATCTACGCCCGACCACGTGGTGTGGTTGTGGTGTGGTTGGGGTTGTCGTGTGGGTTGGCCCTAACCCTAAGACACATAGTACATAAATGCTAAATACAAAACCTCACTTAGAGAAATTAGCAATAACCATTTTAGTACTCTAAAATATTCTACAGTGGGTTTTCAAAAAAATGGATTTCACTGCCGTCAACCTTATGTTCTAAATAATGAAACTGCATTATTACATGAATGCTTAACAGCAGCCAAATATGCTTTAATGCGTGGCAAACGCTTTACGAAGCTTTGAAATTTGACACCAATTTTGTTTATTAGATGGATTTTGAAGAAACTTTTGCAGTAATGTAGGCTACATTTTATCCCGGCATTCCCACTGAAACATCAGGAACCGCGCGCTGTAAACTGAAGTCCATGCGGACGGAGTCGCGGGCAACAGCTAGTTATGGCATAAGTTGATAAAAAATGCTACGCAGTCCCCGAGTGCCACACGTATTTTTATATTAATCACGAATTAATCTGCGTTTCCGCCAGAGATGTGTTGCGAGGAATGTGTTTTTAAGATCCAATAGCATCGCCGCGCTGAGCGATGGTCATGGCAAGCTCACGTCAATTAAGCGATTCTAATGGTTCTCAAAAACACATTCCTCGCAACACATCTCTGGTGGAAACGCAGCCTTAAAAAGTGGCTTATATTCCTTCTTGTAGTCTATTTGATAGTAGTGATAAATTTTATTACTTAATAACAATCCAGTTAATTATCAAAGTATAGTTACAATATTGAAAGTTACTTAAGCACCTTTTATTTAATTAGCAACGAGTGTGCAGGACAGGTAAGTTAGTCCCCAACTAATACTAGACTGGGAAAGCGAATAGCACATAGCTGCTAGAATTAATTGACCGTCTATGACACCGATATCACAATAAAAAATATGCACTGACATGATATATTTTATTTTAATGAATATTTGATTGACGACCTCTGTGGCTCAGTTGGTGGGCTGTTGGTAGCTCAAGCCGGGGGTCGCGGGTTCGAATCCCGCCGACGGAACAAAAAGTTTTCAAAAGTTCCTGGGTCATGGATGTGTATTAAATATGTGTATGATATAATAAAAATCTTAAATATATGTATAGTATAAAAGTATTAAATATATTTCCGTTGTCTGGTACCTGTAACACAAGTCCTTCAGGTACTTAGCACGGGGCCAGACTGACGTGGTGTGAAGCGTCCATAGATATTATTATTATTATTATTATTATTATTTCATAATATTATATAATGAGTAGAAACGTGCGGGGATAATATTTTTGTCAAAATAGTAAAAAAAAACAAAGGTAAGTAAAGAAAAAAATATTTAAACTATAGTTTGCAATTCCAGAAAATAAATTTTTAAGTCTTTGTATACACAACACAGAAGTAAAAAAAAGTAAATTTCAAAAAAACATAATTTATCTTCAGCACTCCCAGCAGCTGCGATAGCTGGAAGATGTCCAAAATAAACTCGAAACGATCATCGCCAGATAAATTGCCAATACAATAGGTAGTGTAGAGATAATCTTAAATATACTAGTCTGATATGCGCTAGTTTCGCTTGGATGCAATTGAATGGATCCAAATATTATACAAACGGTATACAAAGTCCCGTATATTCAATGGTGGTAATATTATGTTATATTAGAATTCTTATTTAATATGAGAACTTAAAGCTATAATGTAAGCGTTATATTAATTTAAAAATAGCTAAAAGCCGAGCTTTGTGAGGGCTCACGTCGTCACACCTTGTCTGACTGATGATAACACATCTACATATAAAAAATCGGCCAAGTGCGAGTTGTACTCGCGCACGAAGGGTTCTGTTATATCGAAAGTCGAATGGGATTATATGTATATTAAAAACGCTTAGTTTTCACTTGCATTTCATAGAATTGCAATTGGAAACTTTTGCTATTTCTTTATTTCATTTTGCGGTGTTTTTCATTAGATCGAATTGGACCTTCGTCGGGTGCAGGTCTTCTTTTAAGATTAATATTAAGTTTTCTGAATAAAATTATTTTCAGTTTTAATAAAAGTTAATTTTTTAAAAAGTCTCTCAGAATCCACCAAGTAACAGTGGTGTCAGAAGTGTAAGTGGGATATCAGCATTTATCGTGAAAATCCGTCGTTCCGCTGGTATTCCTTAACGGTTCGCGAAAACTGACTGAAAAGTGAAAAGAGAACTGAGTGAGTAGAAAACTATGAACCAATTCGTCTCCGGAGTGTGATATTGTGTCCTTGTCCACTTCGTAAAAACTCAAGTGCACTGTGTCTCGACAATAAGCCTTGCTTCGTAAGCCTGCAGACCAGTCCACCTGCACCCCGACATCTCGCGCGCGATAAATCCGTACCGCCGCCGTATCTGCCATCGTTCCTGACATTGTTCCTGCTGCTGTTTCGCCGCCGTCCCGGTCGTCGTGCTGCCGTTCTGCTGTCGCTCTCGTTGTTCCTGACTTTGGTTGCGTTTGGAAACGCGCCGCCGCTGCCTGCTGTCGCTCGCCGTGCTGCTATGCCGCTCAAGTTCCTAGTGTTCCTGTCCCTGTGAGTAAAACATATTATTATTTGTTATTGCTACATTTCAGCTATATTTTTTATTAGTGTCGTTCAATATACTTACCAAATTCCTTACCAATCTCTTATCCTTAAAATAACAATATTATACCTAATTAATAATTATCTATATACTAATTAAGGAATAAAATAATCTAGTAATTCTTCAAATTAATTTTAAAATGTCGGTCGATAAAAAGGCAGAAGTCTCAGTAAGCGAACAATTCCCTATTAATGTATTATGTAATTTTATTAGTCCCTATAAAGGAGATCGTGAAACTTTAACTGCTTTTCTAACTAATTGTCAAAACGCCTTAGATTTAGCATCGCCATCTCAAAAAAATTTATTAAATAAATATATTTTATCGCGTCTAGAAGGCAAGGCTCAAATTGCCTGTTCAAATAAAGTTTTTGAAGATTTTAATCAATTAAAGGGTTTTCTTAAACAAAATTTCGGCGAAAGAAAACACTATAATCATTTATTATTAGATCTACAGTCATGTAAGCAACAACTAAACGAACCTGTCGCACAATTTGCCTTGCGTATTGAAAGTTGTCTTACTGATTTACAATCTGAAATCTATAATTCCGACTCTCTTAAAAAAGATATCTCTGGTCGCATCGCTATGACAGAGGATTTAGCATTATTTTCATTTTCCTTAGGGTTACATACGCGTTTAAGTAATAATGTTAGATGTAGAAGTCCTAAAAATCTAAATGACGCTATTAATATTGCTCTGGAAGAAGAGAAAATTCAAAATCTTTTATATAAAACTAATACTACAAAATCTAAGTGTAAAACTTGCGGAAAGACAGGACATACGGAATCCGAATGTAATTATAAGGATAGGCGTTCTTATCCGCCTCGTGATTTTTCAAAATTTCAAGGTCAAAGATCATTTAATATAAATAATAATAATCAATCCAGTTCTCAAGCTTTTTGTAGATATTGCAAAAAAGACGGTCATGACATTAAAGAATGCTATAGAAGGAAATATAATAATGAAAATCGTAACTCATATAATAATCATTCTAATAATTACAATAAGTCCGCGAACGCGCATCATATTACATACGAGCCGCCGTCGCCACCGTCACCGACACCTTATGAAATTTCTTGTGAAAATGTCGGCGACAATGCTTTAAACTAAATGATCGGATTACGAAAAAGTGCCGCCGTTTTCCGACTAATTTAGGCACATTGCAAATTCCTTCTAAATCTAATAATAAATTAACTTGTTTTAGTACAAAATCAATGGACCAAGACACGGGTAACCAGCCCCAAAGTAGTGTCCAAAATCATTTTTCAATGGACCAAGACACGGGTAACCAGCCCCAAAGTAGTGTCCAAAATAATTTTTCAATGGACCAAGACACGGGTAACCAGCCCCAAAGTAGTGTCCAAAATCATATTTTAATGGACAGAGCCACGGGTAACCAGTCCCAAATATGTGTCCAAAATCTAAAGTCAATGGACAGAGCCACGGGTAACCAGTCCCAAATATGTGTCCAAAATCAAAAATCAATGGACAGAGCCACGGGTAATCAGTCCCAAATATGTGTCCAAAATCAAAAGTCAATGGACAGAGCCGCGGGTAACCAGTCCCAAATAAGTGTCCAATCTCATAACGAAAATCAAGTTCAGTCTGAAACTCCAATTTATGAAATAAAATCATTTATAACAAAAATATCATTGCCTCATATAGAATTAAAAACGGAATTTTCTGTCCGTCATTTACGTTTTCTTATTGATACGGGCGCAAGTATAAGTCTAATTAAAAAATCAAGTTTAAATAATAAATACATTTTATCTCGCGAAATCGTTAAAATAAAAGGAATAAATAATATAGAGCAATGCTCTGAGTCTCTAGGTACATCTCAAATTAATTTCTACTTATCTAATAACACTTATAATTATAAATTTCATATATTTAATGATGATGTAAGTTTAGAATATGACGGTATAATCGGTAGTGATTTTCTCGGTCATTTTAAAGCCAATATTAATTACGATTCTAAAACAATTAATATCTGCGGGCAAACCATGGATATGAACTATGTCCAGCCAACTTATATAATTCCAGCTCGTTCCGAAGCCGTCATCGAGTGCGCGGTATCTAATTACACACCTGAGCGTTATCCGAACAATCAAGGTTTATTATTAGACCATACTTTAAAAGATGGTATTTATTTTGCTAATAGTATTGTCACAATAAAATCAAATAAAAGATTTAATGTTTCAATTTTAAATACTACCGACTCAGCTATCGAAATTAAAGATTATTCAGTAGAGTTAAGCCCTTTTGAACAAGAAAATTCTTCGTGTAATATTCCGTCTCAATCTGTAAATTCTATTTCTTATTCTAGTTCCGATAGAGTCCAAAAAGTCCTCGATCTTATTCGCTGCTCACATTTAAATCAAGAAGAAAAAGAAAGTCTTTTGGAATGTTGCTCACACTACACAGATATTTTTCATATGGAGGGTGAACCCCTGACATTTACAAGCGCGATCGAACATAATATAGACTCAGGAGATGCGCCTCCTATTCACGTAAAATCATATCGTTTCCCAGAATGTCATAAAGAAGAGGTAGATTCACAGATTCGTAAAATGCTTGACCAAAATATCATACGTCCTTCTGTTTCACCTTGGAGTGCTCCTGTATGGGTCGTTCCTAAGAAGATGGACGCTTCAGGTAAAAAGAAGTGGCGAATAGTAATAGATTATCGTAAGTTGAATGATGTCACTGTATCAGAAAGTTATCCACTACCTCTCATCACAGATATTTTAGATCAGTTAGGACATTGTAAATATTTCAGCACCCTCGACTTATCTAGTGGCTTCCACCAGGTTAGAATGAGTTCGAAGGACGCCCCGAAGACAGGATTCACTATAAATACGAATTCTAGTGCCTCTGGACACTACGAATTCACTAGAATGCCTTTTGGGCTGAAAAACGCCCCGGCTACATTTCAGAGGCTGATGAATACGGTTCTCTCGGGTCTTCAGGGGTTGCATGCATATATATATTTAGATGACACCATTATATATAGTCACGACCTTCAGAGTCATATTTCAAAACTTAAATTGGTCTTTGATCGTTTAAGAAAATTTAACTTAAAACTACAACCAGACAAATGTGAGTTTCTCAGGCGCGAAGTTGCTTATTTAGGTCACATAATCACAGACAAAGGTGTCTGTCCAAATCCGGATAAAATCAAGGCCGTAACTCAATTTCCAACTCCTAAAAATCCAAAGGATATAAAATCCTTCCTAGGTTTAGTCGGATACTATCGACGTTTTATAAATAACTTTTCACAACTCACAAAACCTTTGACATCTCTATTAAAAAAGGATGCAATATTTAATTGGTCTCATCAGCAAGAATTAGCTTTTAAAAACCTTAAAGATAAATTAACTTCAGCACCTTTACTTCAATATCCAGATTTCAATCAACCTTTCTTATTAACTACCGACGCTTCTAATTACGCGGTAGGTGCTGTATTATCGCAAGGAGATATAGGCAAAGATAAACCAATCTCGTATGCGTCACGAACCCTAAATAATGCCGAAGGCAATTATTCTACCATAGAGAAAGAACTCTTAGCGATTTTATTCGGTGTAAAAACATTCCGTCCCTATCTATATGGCCGTAAGTTTAAAATAATAACAGACCACAAACCATTAGTGTGGCTGTTTAGTGTCAAAGATCCCGGATCAAGACTCATTAGATGGCGCCTTAAATTAGAAGAGTATGACTATGAAATTGTATATAAAAAAGGAAAATTAAACGCTAACGCTGACGCATTATCTCGCTATCCAGTACTCGCCTTAGATGAAAATACAACTGATAATTCAATGTTATGTAATCCTACACTGTCACCCGGAAGTGACATCGACTCTCATAACCTTCCTTCAATATCTGAAACTTACGAACAATTTCTTCAAATCTCAAAACAAACCGGTGTTACTTTTGACACCGTAATTCAGGAACATAATGAAAGCCTATTAAAAACTAAAATAAAATTAATCGCGTATCCTACATCAGTCGATTTAGACGATTCTATTCCTTATTGCAGCGAAATTATAGACGCATCTACTAGTGAGCCTAATATCCGAAATATTGAACGCGAACTTCATTCATATTACTCAACCTCTAACGAAAATCATATTTTTACTCATTTGTTTATTAAATTAAATCATTTTGACGAAATGACTTACAAAGATATATTTAATGTCCTTCGTGAATACCGAGACATGATAAAATACTGGTATTCCGAAGAAAAAGAGATAGCAATATCAGATTTCACAGATCCTTTCTCTAAACTTTCATTTACAAAAATATATAATATTATTTCGTTTCTTTTTCATAACACTAGTATTAAAATTCATATCTATCATAATTGTATAAAATATCCTACACCTAGTGAAATTAAGCAAATTTTAAAAGATAATCATGACTCACCTGTAGCCGGACACCCCGGTATCTCGCGTATGCTAGAAAGAATAAAATCTCAATTTTGGTGGAAAAACATGAGGCAAGATATAGAAGATTATGTTAAAAATTGTCGCTCCTGTCAAATTAATAAGCCCTTACGTCAAACTAATCGGGCTCCAATGATAATTACTTCCACAGCATCGCGGCCTAATGAAAAAATATATTTAGATCTCGTCGGTCCATTACCTGAAACATATGAATATAAATATAAATTTTTACTTACCGTACAGGATGATCTCACAAAATTTTCACAGGCCTATCCTATGCAGTCATGTTCAGCTGAAGACACAGCTAGAACTCTCGTTAATTATATTGCTCACATGGGAATACCTAAAATGATAATTTCAGACCAAGGCACAAACTTTTGTTCAGATCTCTTTAAACAATTAGCTAAATTATTCAGTATTAAGCATATTTTCGCTTCACCATACCATCCCCAAACTTGTGGAGCTCTCGAAAGGAGCCACTCCACCCTCAAAGAATATTTAAGATCTTATATAGGCGAAAATCAAAATACTTGGGACCTTTATATCCCGAGCGCCATGATAGCTTATAATTCAAATGTGCATAGTACAACGGGTTATTCCCCTCTAGAACTTTTATTCGGTTTTAAGCCCTACATACCATCTAGCATAGATGTCCTCGATAATAATACATATACAGACTATATTCGAGCATTAAATCATCGTCTTTATTATAGCCGTCAAAAAGCTCTACAAAATATTCAGGCATCTAAAGAAAAGTCTAAAAATTATTATGATATACGAACAAAACCTATTACATATAATGCTGGCGATATGGTGTATGTCCGTTGCCACCATAAACAAAATAAAGCCTTGTCCCCAGTGTGGAAAGGCCCTTATAAAATAATAAAGCTCAACGGCAATCATACGGCTACGTTATTAATTAATCGTAAGCACGTTCGTCATCATTTCGATGAAATAAAGCCGGCAAGTGACGACACGTCATAGTGTCCTAGGTCAGTAAGTTAGTAGTAACTATATAATAATTATAACATAATCGTAACATAAGTCCTTTCGTTCTATTTCAGATGCGCGCTGTCGCCGCTAGCTATATCAGATTACGTATCGCCCATCATTAGTAGTCCGGGCCTTTATTTCGATAAGCTCTTAGATGTTAAGTTTACTAATAACGATTGGAAAGTCTTAGCATATTTAGATATAAGTCATGTTCAACCGAATCTAGATAAGATAGAATTTTTATTAGAAAAATTAAATGTATTTTGTAATTCTCTTACGTCGTCGAAGATACAGTCGGATTGCATAAATTCACTCACGGCGCTGAAAAATCAGCACCTTATTAATGTTAATAAGTTTTCTTCGGTTTCATATTTGCTTCACAATGATAACACAAAACAGCGTTTTAAAAGAGGTCTTATTGACTTAGGAGGTTCTTCTTATCTTGAAAACTATCTTCGGTACATTGGATGCCGAAGATGCTGTCAAATATTCGGAGGCTATAAGTAGTGTCCAGACAGACGAGAAACATCTCGCTCATCTTATGAAAGATAATATTCATGTCATACAATCCACTATTTCGTCATTTAATAATTCTATGTCAAAAGTTAATTTAAATGAAAAGCATCTTTTGGAAAATATGGAAACAATACATACAATACTAGATTCAGTTTCAAATACTAATGATAAGCTTACTTTAAAAACTCAAATTAATTCTTTATCTAACTCTTTGGAAGCTATAATCCTAACGTCGTCATTCGATATCGATGACATAAATAATGCTATTTTATTTTCGAAACTTAATATTTTACACCCGACTGTACTCAGTCCCTATCAGTTATATAACGAATTAGATAAGCATAGAAATAAACTCCCTAGCCATTATGATCTGCCTATACCATTATGATCTGCCTATACCATTAACACTACAAAATATACAGGAATTAACCGATATTTCTAAATTAGTTTGCTATTATCATCAAAATAAAATAATATTCGTCCTTCACATTCCTTTAGTCCTACCTCAAACCTATAATCTTTATAATATAATACCATTACCTGTCCCATACGATATATTGAAACCAGACACCTACATTCTAATAGAGCCGACTAGCTCATATGTAGCAGTAACGGGTGATCGCATGTTCTATTCACTATTAAGGGACATTGACAAGTGCAAATTAATAAATGAAAAGTGTTATGTGTGTGTGCTCGCCGACTTGTTCTCAGTCGTTGCCAACCCTACGTGTGAAACAACGTTATTAACTGAAGTGGTTACTAAACTCCCAGACTCTTGTGTAGCTAAAATTGTTCATGGTTCTATAGATGTATTTCATAAATTAAGTTTTAACCGTTGGGTCTTTGTGCAATCAGAGCCAGGGAAATGTCACATTACTTGCGAAAAATCTGACGTTAATTTAGATGTAATTTTATTCGGTACTGGTATTTTGACCTTACCGAAACATTGTAAAGCATTTTATAAGACCTTGCAGTTCACCGCAGTTGACGAGACGTCACTCGGTAATGTTACAAATGTTATCTCCAATTTCAATATTTTATTAGACGACTGTTGCGAAAAAACTAAAATTAATAAAACTTTTTCTAAACTTCCACATTCCAATTTAAAGAACATTGGTAATCTTGATTCTTTACTTCATGCCAGCATCCATCTTCGTTCAATGGAAGATGAGCTATATAATTTAGAAAATCCGTCTCACTTTGATACATATGGAAATTACTACATGTCTTTAAGTTTATTTAGTAGCATATTATTCATATTTTATCTCTTATATAAATGTCGAAAAAATATTACTTCTCAGAAAAATCCTTGTTGTATTCAAATCTTTAATCAGTGTCACAATTCAAAGACTCGCACCGATCATCCAACATCTCTTGTAGTGTTCAAAGATAACAATAGTGTAAGAAATGAATCTATGTTAGAGGAAACAAATTTTGCAAGTACGCCGACTCCTTTAAAAAGGAATGTTGTCATAACCAATGTTGTAAAGGATCATGAAATGTAGTTTTAAAATTTTAATACTGTACGATTTTATTTGAATATAAAATAATAATAAACATTTATTCTAATAATAATGATAATAATTTCTATATTAATATTTTTGTCTTTTCATAATTTTGTGTTTTTACTATAGTGTTAGTTAAGTTCTTATTTTTTGAATAAAATACGTTATTAATTAAATAGTTTATAACTTAGCTACTTCCTTGTATACTCCAAACGAAAGTCCAATTTCTCGCGTTTATAGTAATTTCAGTTTTATCTCTCATCACTTTGAGATGTGATGATCGATCTTAACGGGGGGGTTGTTATATCGAAAGTCGAATGGGATTATATGTATATTAAAAACGCTTAGTTTTCACTTGCATTTCATAGAATTGCAATTGGAAACTTTTGCTATTTCTTTATTTCATTTTGCGGTGTTTTTCATTAGATCGAATTGGACCTTCGTCGGGTGCAGGTCTTCTTTTAAGATTAATATTAAGTTTTCTGAATAAAATTATTTTCAGTTTTAATAAAAGTTTATTTTTTAAAAAGTCTCTCAGAATCCACCAAGTAACAGTTCCGTACCACTACAGAGCAAAAATAGGCTAAAAATTGATTTTTTTGTATGGGAGCCCCCCTCAATTATTTAATTTATTTAAATTTTATAATTAATTATTAAAGTACAAATACAATTAAGTATTTTGAGAACATTTTAATTGCCTATGTGTTGCCGTAATTGATTAAGAGCAAAAAATAGTAAAAAAAAACACGTTTGTTGTATGGGAGCCCCCCTTAAATTTTTAATTTATTTTATTTTTAGTATTTGTTGTTATAGCGGCAACACATATACACAATCTGTGAAAATTTCAGAAGTCTAGCTATAGCGGTTCTTGAGTTACAGCCTGGTGACTGACAGACGGACAGACATCGAAGTCTTAGTAATAGGGTCCCATTTTTACCCTTTGGGTACGGAACCCTAAAAAGCTTGACTGACTGATGATAACACATCTACATACAAATAGAAATTACTATGTTAAAGCAAAACAAATCAATAGGCGTGATAGTTTTTCCGTAAAGTGTACCACAAAATGTTCAGGTTGTGGGATATACTAGGGCTCGCTTCGCTCGCTCTGATTAATATTTCCTTTTGCATTTACCACCATTTAACCGGATATTTCTATTAAATATAGTGCTTACTTAAGGTTTTTAATGAAGCCAGAATTAGTGTATATGGTGTTGTGAAGTTACATTAAGAATAACAATATGGTCTGCAGGTCTGAAATTGCCACTTTGTCAGCTCACAATGAATCATGTACCTAACGTTTTGAAAGAAGTTCCTCCGACCCCAATAGTAACATCCAACTCTAAGTGAGTTGGATGTTATCAGGTTACTATTGGTTGGTTATTTGACATTAAAGCAGAATTACTTGTATTATACTAATAATTCGTATTAAAAAAATACGTGTGTCACTCGGGGACTGCCACGGTAAAGCTATTGCATAGCATATTTTTTTATCAACTTATGCAATAAGTAATTATAATTCGCTTACGTCTAGCCGCACGCACACGATGACGATGCACGGCTTTCAACGCCGCGCCGCTGTGCCAGTCGGAGTGTTAGGTTTATTTTCGTTACAGAATTTCTTAATTCAGTCGCCGCGCTCAAAGACCGCGATAAAAGATATGCAAAGCTAAAAATCTAAGCCAATAATAGGATGACTGCTTACGATGGGGTAGCTTTTCATTTATTATAGTGGCCATTTTAGAACCGCACATGTTACATGTCGGTGAGACAGGCGGCCGCAATAAATGTTGGAATTAATAGTGAGTGATTCAATAGCAATACTCGCAGCAATCAATTAGTGGGTTCGACAAAGCGACGCGTTTCCAACTTAATTAGTTTGGTGTTCGTCCCGCCTTCTGTTTATTACCATTTTGCTGCAAATTATTTTGCTTCTGTTTTTCTAGGTCTATTGAATTAGATAACCAGAGTTTTACTCGATTTCTTCTTATTGTAACCAATAAAATCGACTAAATTAGTGTTTAGGGTCTGTCCGCACTGCGAATTTAATCGCACGGATTTTTTTCGCATATCACTGTGCGACATGAAGCGGCGGCAGACGACGTGTCGTCGCGACACTACTGGTTTCTATGTATTAGCTGCGCAAGGTATTTTTATAACTTAAATAACTAACTTAAGTTATGATTTTAAATACTTTTAAAACTTACTGTTATGAAACATTTTAGTTATTTGTTGATTTCACTTGTTTCTTTTACGACTTCTTTTCCACCAGAACAAAATGCGTTGTTATCTATACAAAATAATCGGCCAAGTGCGATTCGGACTCGCCCACGAATGGTTCCATACCGTTATAGAGCAAAAGTAGGCAAAAATTGTTTTTTTTTTTGGATGGGAGCCCTCATATATATTTATTTTATTATTAATTATTAAAGAACAAATATAATTGAAGATTTTGTGAATATTTCATGTACCTACTTTTTACCATTACTGATATAGATCAAAAAAGGCAAAAAAAAAACATGTTTATTATTATGGTAACCCTCCTTAAATATAAATGATATTTTGTTTTTAGTATTTTTCCTTATAGCGGCAACAGAAATACAAAATCTGTGAACATATTATATTTTCAAATTTCAGAAGTCGAGCTATAGCGGTTCTTGAGATACAGCGTAAAGACAGACAGACGGGCAGATAGAAGGACAGACAGACGGACAGACAGACATCTAAGTCTTAGTAATAGGGTCGCGTTTTTACCCTTTGGGTACGGAACCCTAAAAATATAGAACTTTTCAATAACTTCAAATCGTTATTAGACTTATTAGTTAATAAATTTCCGACATTAGAAATTTTCACAATAATGAGAATTCAATAAAATGCACGGGTTTCCACTTTTTACGGTACTCTAAAAATGGCGGATGATAAAATAAATAAAATAGTAAGATATGCGACTTATAGACATGAGTCATGACACATCATATAAAAGTCATCATCATTACCTAAAATCGGTTAATTGTAAAAGTACAGGAAATCTTAAATTAAATTAAATTCATAAATATTATTTTGCAAATTTTGTTCGAAGGGGGCGTTAAATATTTGTTAAAAAACGTATATACAATCGTCGAAAAATTTAATGGGTTGTTTTCTTTTTTAAATCTCCACCAGACGGCGAGACGGTAGACACTTCTAGATTTTCTATTGGTTCCCCACTGATCTGAAATTATCTGCAGGTTGGCATCACTGACTACATATTGGTTGTGTTTCTAAAAATTTCAGTGTACTGTCAAGTGTGACATAAATAAAAATATCTTAAACCTAAGCGATCATTGGCCTAAGCGATTAAGCTAGTATACTGGTAATAGTTTAGAAACACGCTGACATAATAAAAACTTGTCAAACTGAAAACTGACAACTGAAAAAGTTTTGGCGGCCATGTTACTATGAAACTTCTTCTACTTTTTATTGTTGGTGTGGTTTTTATTATTTTTTCCCAAATTGTGTTATTTGGGTTTTTGATGTTCATAATTGGTAAAGTATTAGCCATTAAATATCCGTTATCGTGCACAAGTGCAGGTAAGATGTTGTCAAAACCAAAATTTATAATTCCTGTGACATTTGGTGTGAATAACGATAAATAGGGCTATTTCTTCCGTGAGTTTTAACTAAAACATTGTTGTAATAACTTTATTATTCTATTCGTTGGAATATCATTGTGTCTTTTTCAAATTAAAATGTATCAAGTTTTACATTCTTTTGCCCAGTTTAGTAGCAATTATTGATGGTATTATCTGGTATTACCGATAGTTGTCTACCCATACGCCATCTACTTACTAAAATGGAAACTGTTTGACAATCAAATTAAAAAAATAAGAAAATGCCTCATTCCCCTTAGAAAAGAAGATATTGTTACTTTTCTAAGGGGAATGAGGCATTTTCCGGCTAACACCAAATACATTATAGTCAATAGCATTCATTCTATAATAAATATGGCAGACAAACTTTTACCAACAATATTTTGTAAACAGTTCGTTTTTTTTGTTTGATCTTAATTCTACTGAACTGCAAAATAATTACTATCCGCAAAAAGGTAATGCTGATGACTACTTCCCAATGATTATACAACATCTACTGGATCACAACACGACGAAACGGTTGAGTATACAATTAATCACTTTACGATTGCTATACGGATAAAAGTTTTATATTTTGCGCCTATTTCGCGTCATATATAGGTTAACTAGCGACCCGCCCCGACTTCGCACGGGTATAAAATATATAGCCTATGTCACTCACTGAAAAAATGATTAAAATCGATTCAGTAGTTTTGATTTATATTCATTACTACCCGTGGCCCGCATTGGCCGGTACCGCCGCAAAAGTTACGTCCTGCAATTTTTTTATCTGTAATATCTTCGAAAATATTCATTTAAATCATAATATGCTGTAAAGGGCCATATAGATCTATATTAAATCAACAATTTATTTAAAGTATTTAATTGCATAAGGATAAATGCCGTATTGGTTGAAATCGCTTCGAAAATTAGCCATTATTTGTAGTAAAAAGTAAATGACAAAAAAATGTTATTGTGTAATATCCATAAGAGATAGACATATAATTATACCATCGCGAAGTTTTCTGTAGACCTTTTCATTGTGTACAGGCTGAACCCGCGTTGTAAGCGGCAAAAAATGTTATTATTTACGACATCACATCAGAAACTTAAAAAATAACAGTATTTCTCCACTATTTAATGAATGTTATTATACTTATAAACCTTCCTCTTGAATCACTCTATCTATTAAAGAAAACCGCATCAAAATCCGTTGCGTAGTTTTAAAGATTAAAGGGAACAAAGGGACATAGGGACAGAAAAAGCGACTTTGTTTTATACTATATAGTGATACGACTGGTACATAACCAAAACGGCCGATCTCAAGTTATAACCAAAACGTCGTCTCGAAATCTATAATATGACCAAATTTTGCTAGTTGGGCTATACCTACTATATACGTGGGTCCGCGTCTGCCTAATGCCTATGAACTCATTTCTGTGACAGTACATAAATAAAACTGAAATACTTAATTATCTATTATAATAATTCACAAAGAAAACTGATATAATAGTTGGAATTATATAAGAAGCTTCCAAAGATAAATTAATTAACCTTTTCTCGGGAATCAAATTCACTATAATCGCATTAGACATGGCTCAGTTCTAATTTAAGTCGAATAGATTTTCTAGAATGCACTTCCGTGCACGTTCCCGTTCCATCAACATTAATTCTTATTATTATACTTATTAGGATTTTTATGATAATAAATGGACGCACTCAAAAAATATGTTTAATAAAATTACTTAACTTTAAATTATTGAAGACTGACGTAATCTCCATACATTTTCTGTTCTTAATGAACAGCATTAAATTAAAATTAATTAATCATTTATCTCTCAAAATACGTACTTCTTTTATTTTCGTTTCGTTGAAAGTATTTTTAAAGATTCTTTTTTTTGTTTAAATTTTAGGCTACGCTGTAAACTGTTAAGTTAAAAAAACGGAAGTTATAACATGGGAAATAAATATTAATTTGTTTTATTTTTTCATAATCGTTTTAAAACCACGAACCAATCGGAAGTCACTCTATAGTTCCGCTTATAATGTGTGAAAGAGACAACAAATAATGTCATGCGTAGTAAACGAGCTTGCGTAAAATGTATTGATATTTTACACTGACAGCCAGCGGTCCCATGGTGTAATGGTTAGCACTTTGGACTCTGAATCCAACGATCCGAGTTCAAATCTCGGTGGGACCTGTCGTTTTTGTTTTTTTAGGGTTCCGTAGTCAACAAGGAACCCTTATAGTTTCGGTCTGTCCGTCCGTCTGTCCGTCTGTCCGTCTGTCCGTCTGTCCGTCTGTCCTTCTGTCCGTCTGTCTAACTCCAGGCTGTATCTCAATAACCGCTATAGCTAGACTTGAAATTTTCACAGATTATGTATTTCTGTTGCCGCTATAACAAATACTAAAAATAAAATAAAATAAATATTTAAGGGGGACTCCCATACAACAAACGTTATTTTTTTGGTCTGTTTTGCTCGATATCAATAATGGTAACATGTAGGCACTTGAAATTTTCACAAAATCTTCAATTATATTTTTACGTTAATAATTAATAATAAAATAAAAATAAAATAAATAAATTAAATATTTAATTAAAATAAATATTTATTCCCATACAAAAAACACAATTTTTGACCTATTTTTGCTGTATAACGTTACGGAACCCTTTGTGCGCAAGTCCGACTCGCACTTGGCCGATTTTTAATCTCTTGTCTCAATAATTTGTTTTAACCTTTAACAGCCAGTTTAACAGAATCATAAATTAATTAAAAGTGATAAGTCTAACTTTCACAAAAACTACCTTTGAAGGGACTGAAATATTTGAAAAACTTTCATAAAAAATTGTATTGCAATATAATTTTTTAATAATAATTATATTAAAAGGCCATATTTAAAAACAAACTTATTAAAGTGTTTCAAAGGCAACATAATTTAATTTAGAGATTTGACCTCGTCATATAACATACCTCGGGTTCGGGGTTCCTCCTCGGGCTGCTATCAATCCAACCCTGTGCTTGTCCGGTTTTAGTGGTGGTTGGGGACGACCAGATTTAGTGCAGATCACGCTTGGCTATGACTCCCGGGGTCCTCGTTAGCGGGATATACCACACCATATAATGTAAGGTAGGAAAGCCTTGGATTATCCGCTATACAAGTGTATAAAATATGTATTTTTTTATTTAATGTAAAAGAGCCTATGTTAACTAGTTAACTAAAGCTAGCGACGCTTCAAATGCTATACCTATTATAAGTAATAAAAAGTCTTTAAATATATTATCATTTATCCTTAACTACTTTTAAATCGCTTTAACTTTTCTAAAGATATGAGCGTTGAAAGATATAAATTATTTTGTTTGCATTTATTGTATCAGCTTTAAATGTTGCTCTAGAATGTTGAATGCAAAATAAATTCTAAAATAAAAATACTATCTACCTGAATTAAGGTTGCCAATACAGTGATAAGCTGCGCTATTAAATGGTTCATATTCTACGAATAATCACAACAAACAACAATAATCACAACAGACAAAGTCGCTTTTTCTGTCCTCATGTCCCTTTGTTCCCTTTAATCTTTAAAACTACGCAACGGATTTTGATGCGGTTTTCTTAATTAGATAGAGTCAAGGGTTCCCAAAGTGTGCGCCGCGGCGCCGTGGAAAGGCAAGAGGGGCGCCGCGAGTCGATCTTCTATCATTATCCAAAACCACAAATAAAATAAAATATAATATTAATTATGTAAAGCCGGTAGATAATTAAATATTTTTTATTTTTTTTACCTGACTTTTATTTACTTGCTTAAACCTAACTATAATCATTAAAGGTGTTTATTTATGTATCTTTTTGTAGTAGTTACGTAGAGTAGGGTGCCGCGCCATGGCAAAATATTGTGACGTGTAAGTTGTAACTGCGCCGCAGGCTCGAAAAGATTGGGAATCCCTGAGATAGAGTGATTAAAGAGGAAGGTTTATAAGTATAATAACATTCATCAAATAGTGGAGAAATACTGTTATTTTTGAGGTTTCTAATCTGATGTCGTAAATAATTGAATTTTTTTCCGCTTACGCTACGAGATTTATCAAAATAATGTACTAAGTATTGTACACAATGAAAAGGTCTACAGAAAACTTCGCGATGGTATATTATGTCTATCTCTTATTGATATCCCACAATATCATTTTTTAGTCATTTACTTTTTACTACAAATAATGGGTAATTTTCGAAGCGATTTTAACCAATACGGCATTAGTCCTTATTTAATTAAATAATTTAAGTTTGTTTGTTTGTTTGTTTGTTTGAACGCGCTAATCTCAGGAACTATTGGTTCGATTTGAAAAATTCTTTCAGTGTTAGATAGCCCATTTATCGAGGAAGGCTATAGGCTATATTTTATCACGCTAAGACTAATAGGAGCGAAGAAATAGAAGAAAATGTGGAAAAAACGGGGGAAATTATTTGAAAGGGCTTATCTCACGAACTACTAGAGCAATTTTTCTGTTATTTGGGTCAGATAAGAAGCAGACCACGTGAAGGATCATAGGCTATTTTTTGTAGACTGATTTGTCTGTGAAATATCTAATTTACGCGGGCGAAGCCGCCCGGAACGTCTAGTAATGAATATAAATCAAAAATACTGAATTGACTTTAATCATTTTTTCACTGAGTGACATAGGCTATACATAATATATAACATTTTGTTTACAAAGCAACTTTTGTGAAATGTCTATGAAAAGTGCGGTGGGTCTTAAAAATCAGAGTTAAAAGTATTGTTAAAAAGTTAAAATTCTATAAATAATCTTAACGGGAAAATAATATATATCTTTAATTTTAACCTAGTCTGGAGCGAGTAGGCCTCAGTCGAACGTCGCTAAACATTTACATCGCCGCTTAGCATAGCTTTTGCAGTGTGGGCCACCTTTAGCACAGCGATTTAGTTAGCTACGAAGAAAGAATAGGTACCTTTTGCATTTTTATTGGACATTTTCTCCTCTCGACGCTTCAGTTTTGAATAATACTGTTTCAATAGAGGCGCTTCTGCATTTCAGCGTTAAATGCCTGTCTCCACTCTCCAGCCATTTGTCGCAGAGCCAGGGACAATAGACAGCGAGACAATTACATAAATATTATTGCGAACTACTTATAGATATTCTCTTTCAATTATATTGTATAGAAGTATAGTCTAAAGACGAAAGGTTTTAAGGTCTCAATGGGAACTTAGGTCATCGTTACTTTAAAGAGAATTATCCGAGAAGGATTGCAATTTTCTTAGCTTTAGGCCGTGAAACGGGATAGTTGATCGCTTTGGTTGGACTCTTCGCAGACCAGTCAGTCAGTCTCTTGTGCCAGTCCGGTCAGGCCTGCGATCACTCCGACTGCAACGACTGGCCTCGTTGTAATTCGTTTAAGGAGGCCTAAAGGCTATGTAAGCATATGATATGTATAGAAAGCACTAACCTCCATTATACAAGTACGCTGGTCGCTGGACCTATGATACCCACTTTTTTTTTGCCTATTTGAAGCGGGATCAGCGCCCCCAGTAAGTGGGAAGAGAACTAAATTTTACGTAACTTGCAAATGGCCGCTTAATCGTTATTGGTTGTCATCACTAGTATTAGTTCCAAATACTCCCACTACTGCTATCAGCGGCAATATGGCGACTTTCAAACGTCATTTTTACGTCAAATTTAGTTCCTATCACTCACGTTGGGGGAGCTGATTCCGCTTCAAATAGGCACAAAAAATAGCTGTCATTTCAAAGGGTATCATTAGTCCAGCGTACTTGTATAATGGAGGTCAGTGATAGAAAGTCATAACTCATAAATAGAATAAAAATAGTTTAAAAAAGCTAAAAAACATTTTTTTTTTTCAAAAATTTTAACAAATTATTGCATTGTCATTGGGTTCTTAATATGTATGCAAAGTTTCGAATTATTAAGACTACTGGAGATAGGCAAAAATCGTGTTCAAAGATTCCGTTACATACATTCAGCCCATGCTAATGAAAGCGTGTTAAGGCGGGCTGAAACCCCATTTTGTTATTTCTTGATACCCGATTTACCTAGTTCCAATATAATAACGAAATGTAAAAAAATATGAGATATAGAGCACAATATTTAAAAGGGTATAAATCAAAAACATTTTGATAAAAAATAATACTTTCGCTGTAATTAATTTACAAACTCACCTCCGACAAAACTCTTTGTCATCGAAATATAAGTATTAACAAGAATAACTTACATTTTTATTTTAATAAATTGTCAATGAATCTATTTTAAAAAGGTCTGAAACGAATAATCTTTTTTCTTAATATTTGTTTCGAAAGATATTTAAAAAAAACACACGAAAAATAAAATAGAGAAGATCCGCCCGTCGTAACTTACAATTTTATGCTAAGCTAAAATGAATCTTATTGCGATGCGTACACGCTTGGCATTCGCGTTCGCAAGGTTATCGTTTTGGAATTGAGGTAAGTGCTCGCCTTAAAAAAGAATTTCATACATAATATTTAGTCTGAAGATTTATTAACTACGTGAAAGCTATTGTAATTTGTGCTTTAATTGTCGAACAATGGCATCTAAGGTAGCGTAACAGATTCTGCTAATGGTCGAGCATAATCGTAAGCAATTTCGACTCCCCATTTATTTTTATTACACACAATGTAATTTGTAAATTTCTTTTTAAACGGCCGTTTCGGCTGATAGAAAATATGATTTTCACGGAATTATCAATGCTCACGGAATGAATGCTCAAAATGTTTTAGGAGAATTTTCCAAATTTTTGAATGTTAAGTTAGCGTAGTTAATAGTTGAAATTAATTTCCAGTAATCATTATTGGCTTTTATAATCATTTGGTAAACATTTTTGGTCTAAAAGTAAAGTACGTTTGGAAAGCATGAAGATCAAAAATTTTGAGAAAGTATTTCATTAAATGCTACTTAATATTATGTAGATCTAATACAATATTTCTGCGAACGTTTTAGAAGGTCTTTATTTTAAATCTTCGGTCTTCACACTTTCCGAGTAAGTCGAGGGTGCTCAAATGAAAGCTTTTTCAATATCACCCAAGGGTCCATAAATTAAGGTGAGCCTTCGAAAAAGTCAATTTTGTCGGTACTTACTCGGTAGTCATGATTAAAGTTCCGAGAGTACCCGACGTATGAAGAACGAGTCTAACCTCATTTAGGTTAATAATGGCTTACTGGGAAAATATTGCAGGTTTAAGGTCCAACTAACTTTTACTTTACTTCCTTTTACTAACTTTGTACTAATAGCAGGTACATTTTTTTGTTCTAAGAAACAGATTCCAAGTTTATAAACGAAATGTGACGTGAATAAAACATCTTGCCATATTCCGGTTAATAATAATACTCCCCACACCGGTTTCGGTGACGGTGGCCGGTTTCATTGAAACCAGGCCAGGTACGCAGGAGTAATTTTATAGTGCCCAGGTGTGTGCGCAGTACACAAGAGCACTCTCTATTCCTTTACTCTCATAAGCCAGTGGGACGGAAGACCGACACGACTGGCGAGAGATCAGGCGCAGGACCGACTTTTTACATGCCCATCCGACGCATGGATCATCTTACTTGTCAGACAATCAGGTGATCAGCCTGCATTGTCCTAACCAAACATTGTCAAGAGCGACGCTCTAGACCTCTGGACCACGGAGGCGTTATATTCCGGTTATAATCTGTACTAACTAGGTACGAAGTTTTATAGCTTTAGTAGCAACTTTGATGAATTTTGGCGGGATTTGTGGCAGTAGAAACTTCTGCACGATTAATTTGGCCTTGCAAATTGAGAGACGGCTTAAAGTACATGCAAATCGAGTTAGTGCCGACTGGTGATTGCCAAATATTTGCCTTGGAAAGTTTGGAAATGTTTACGCTAACCGCACTCCGGGTATCTGGCTAATGCTGGGAGTCAACATCGAGTTTACAAGTAGATAAGGAGAAATTAGAGTCATAAAATAAGTACGAAGTAAGTATAGATGGGACCGGCAAATAATTGCATGTGGCAAACAATTTGTATTTGTTGCTATAGCGGCAGCAGAAAATGATAATTTGTGAAAATTTCAACTGTCTAGCTATCGTGGTTTTAGAGATAAAGCCTAACGATAGACAGACGGATGGACAGCGATGTCTTATAACTTTTATTATACACTTTGGGTGCGGAACCCTAAAAAGCAAAATAGATCTTGTGTGAGTATCACGAGGCCCGAGGGCAATGGCATGATGATTACCTGAACAGTAAATGCAAAATATTTTGCATCAAGTATTTGAAGTAGGCATTTTCTATTCATCTCGTTTCAGTGTTTTTCGTCCTATCGTCGTGAGCTAACGCAAGTTTACGGCTTTTATTTAAGAGCAACTGGAACTATTCTAAAGCTTTACTTGTGGTCCGATATTTTTTGCAGTAAAACTAGGAGACATTTTAAGTGCCCCGTAAACAGCGTGGAAACAGCTTTTTTTATTTTCCTAAACGATCCTCGAATGAAAGTAATGTCACCAATTTTCCTTGTTGAAACATTTTATGTCTCAAACTATTTATGCGAAGTCAAGAGATAGCGCCTGTTGGAAATTGTAAGACCACTAGGTGTTTTAATTACAAAGAGGATAGATTAGTAAAAGCGGGCTGTGCAATTTTGCTGTGTTTTCTTAATTTAATTAATTTGTGACTCAATTGAAATTGAGATTTATTTAATCATTGTATATTTATCTGATATTTAGCAAACGGAAAACACGATTCACTTATTTTGACTCGATTGTTTTATTTTTCGAAATTATGAATCTTTTTGGGCATTTCAACAAATATCTGTTACACTTATTGAGTTACTATCATTAAATAACTTGCACTACTACAATCACACACTTTATAAAATAATAGCTAAAGGAAGTACGAGTATTGTATTTAGTTTTTTAATAATCATCAAAAACAGTTTTGGGACTTACGACCTTTACTTTCGTGCTATAATGCGGGAACCGTTGTTACGCGATATTGTTCACTATTAGCTGCAGCCTAAAGTACATTGCCCGGGAGCACGATTCATGGAATTATTGTATCACGATTGGAGGATAGCGTTGTGTGTAGGCGGGGCTAGCGTTTTCACAGTAGGCTCTTAAAACATACTTATTAAAAGATTTCAGACTGTGTATACTTACAGACAACGTATAAGCGTTCACAACATGAATTTTATTGACATAAGGGAGTTAAAAATGTAAATCATTTAAAAAAGTGAAAAAAGAGGAAATGAACCTTTTGAAATCCCTCAATTCTTCAAAATACATACTTCTGAATATCTGAGTAGTGAGAGATAACAAATAGCTCAAACGCCATTTTAATAAATGATGAGAGGCGGTGGCCGGTGGAGAAATTTTAATTTCATCTTCATTAATTATGTACTTCCGAATATTTTATGCATTCAGTTGAACTGACTTTAGATTTTTACTTTTTTGATATCTCGAGATTTTTAATAAAGTGCTAATATTTTTTTGTATTTTTAAATTTTTGTACACTATTCACGATGGGTCACCCATGGGTCAAAATCCTGTGCACGCCGCTGCACTATTGTAGTAACTGTCTAGCGCTGACTTTGATTGTTGCCACGTGTCCCGTCCGCTTCTAAAAAGTCTTAAAGACTGGTCGAACTTTTTTGGTTTTCCTGAAAATGAACATACTACCACAGATACTTACTACAATAGGCAGAATTAAATACTTATGTTACGTTCAAGTCGTCATCGTTGGATTTTTAATTATCATCATAATAATTATTATTATAATACAAAATTTGTGAACACCGCTTGTACCATCGAGGAAATTGATTCCTAGGCAGTTGACAGACCAACGTCATTTGGTCGGATATGTCAATTTAATGTTGATTGTGATCTGTCGGCAGGGTTTGACGTAACGCGACCAAACTACGTAGGTCCCCCATCTGTCTAGGAATATACTTCTCTGATAGTACATATTTTCAGTGCTGAAATGAATACGTTATACGAGCTTTCAGTTTCACAGGTAATTCCATTGTAAACTGTGCTAATTTATTATTAAACAACAAAAACTTCGACTATAATAATATTATACTATACTCACGAGACTCATACTTTGTACAAACTTATTTACGTGGCAGCTACTCAAATTTAACTTCTATTGCTTAGACAATAAAGACTACATTCTTGTGAACCAAAAATACCAAACAATATTGGTTCAACACTAAAATGTACGCGTTATTGGTACGCAAAGCCATTGTAAGACCATCTGAGTAATGGGTAACAGGAATTCAGGTAGATACTAAAACAATATTTCCTGAAATAAAGCTAAATTTTTCCCTGCGATAGACTCGCAACGAAAGACAACAAAGCAATAGAATATGTAAATTCATTAAGAGCGGGCTGTCAAATTTTGCTGTGTTTTCTAATTAGTATTACGATCCTGGAAGACGATTGACTCAAATGAAATTGAGATTTATTTAATCATTATATATTTATCTGATATTTGGCTAACCAAAAACACAATTCACTTATTTTGACTCGATAGTTTTATTTTTTGAAATTATGAATCTTTCTGGGCTTTTCAACAAATTCCTGCCTCCAAACTTATTGAGTTACTATCATTAAATAACTTGCAGTACTACAATCACACACTTTATAAAATAATAGCTAAAGGAAATATTCGTATTGTATTTAATTTTTAAGTAATCATCAAAAACATTTTTGTAGGTCCTAAAAATGTAAGACCTTTACTTTCGTGCTATAATGCGGGAACCGTTGTTACACGATATTGTTCACTATTAGCTGCAGCGTAAAGAATATTGCCCGGGAGCACGATTCATGGAATCATTATATCACAATTGGAGGATAGCGGTGTGTGTAGGCGGGGCTAGCGTTTTGACAGTAGGCCCTTAAATGTGTGGGAATGGGTGCGTGGTGGCCACAAAGGAAGATCTTCCGACCGAGCGAGGTGGTATGTTCGGTCAGGCCGGAGCCCACGTGATATATTTCAGCTGTCGTATATATACTGACGCGCTCAGAAAACTTCGATAGCGCGATGCAGGAATGTTACGCGAATTGTGGATACCGCCACATCACTCCCCCCCGAAGACCGGAGGTCGAATCTTGAAGTCTTGTCGCTTGAGTCGCCAGTGCCAGAGAGTTCCAGTGAGTCGAAACTGTTGCAGTGAAGACCCAGTGAGTCGGAACTGTGATGCTGCTGCACGAGATCCAGTGAGTCGGATAGCTGCCGTGCGGGGTCGATGCTACGTGCTGACCAGGAGAGATGTGCTCTGCTTGCTGCGTGTATCGGTGTAGTGGGAAAGCCCGTTGATGCCGATGCGGAGTCGCCCAGGCCGCGGTACATTGCGGCTAGTGGACGAGGGTACCCGATGAGGCGATGCTGGCTGGCGCGGTGCGGAGGGGCGGTTAGTGATGATGATGAAGGAGGCGTGTTCTGTCGAGGGTCACCAATGTGGGAATGTGTGACTGGTGGCCACAAAGGAAGATCTTCCGACCGAGCGAGGTGGTATGTTCGGTCAGGCCGGAGCCCACGTGATATATTTCAGCTGTCGTATATAAACTGACGCGCTCAGAAAACTTCGATAGCGCGATGCAGGAATGTTACGCGAATTGTGGATACCGCCACAAATGTATATTAAGCCACTATGAGTATAGTAAGCCAGTATGAGATAATTTGCAAATAATTTTGAATTTATTTATTTTCCTAACAATCTATTGCAATGATAGTTAGCCACTGAACCTCTAGTAATACCTGGTAATACGTACCTCTATCAGTTATCTCAATACGCTATTAAAAATTGTTCAGACGATTTTTTATAAAAATGAATAAAATATTTTTTTAACTATTTATTTTTTTGCATTTCCAAATCCCATTGATTATGAAGTTAAAAGTGGTTGCTATAAAACTAATTCAAAGAAGCGTTACCAACGCTTAGAAAACGTCAAGTAGGGTTGAGCTGCGAGCATGACAAAAGATGTATTTGAATATGCTGCTTTCTACGGGGCCAGCAATGGTGCAAATGAAGAAATTATAATATAGAAGACTAAAGAAAACGGAACTTTGTGATGGTGGATAAGTTCGAACCATTATCTGATATAACTATGAGAATTGTTCTTTAAAATCTTGCTACATTTCATTCACTTTCATAATATTATGTTTTAAATTCAGATTTGTTTAGTAAGTATTACAAAAAGCCAAAAGACATGAGTGTTTTGTTTGGAGATAATTTGCAAACTGACAACGACGAGGTATGAGATCGTTTTCATGCGATGTTTGAAAATGAAAAATATAAAAATATCATGAATAGTTTACGTATGATGAAAAAACTGTAAAGTAAAAGGACCAGATGTGGACTCAAAATACTCAGTTATTTGTCACGGAGACACTTTCAGCAAACGGCTAGTAAATACATTCTATTCTTGTTATTTTACTATAAAACAATGGAAAAGCTACATTGATTTCCAGAATTCGTCTATAAGCAAGTAAAGGAAGTAAAGTCCTGCAGTTACGAACAAACAAATTAAAATATACGGACAGATCGTAAACTCTGAGTAATAGGATCTTGTTTTTACCTTTGAAACTAATATATTTATATATCTAATTATATATTTCTTTGTTATTACGATTTCATAGAATAATAATGATTTATGTTAAAAATAGTATTAATCTACTATCACTCTAATTTCCGTAGGATGGGAAGCCAACAAAATGTATCTTCATACCTTCGACGACTACCAAACGGTAAAAATATCATTGCCTACAACCACTGACATATAAGTACTACGTACCCTACAACTGATATTTTCTACCTTATCTTCAACTGTACGGAGTAAACTGATATTTTCTACCTTATCTTCAACTGAACGGAGTATAAAACACGAGCAGAGCATTTCTTCGAATGGCTTGATTTCTACCATGCAGAAGTGGCAAAATCACTTTTAAAATTTGGACTCTAAATCCATAGACATCCAAGCAAAGTTTATCCAAAAGACATATTTGATTGGATATTGCGAGATACAGAAAAAATGGATTTCAATTGAATGAAATGATATACATTCAATTGAAGTCCATATTCATAGTCTGGCTGGGTCAGAAGAAACTGCAGCTATCAAGAAGGCAATAGCTGAGGCAGAAAATATGGACCAGCTTGCTGAAGTGGAACTAAATAAACGAATAGAAGGTCTTATAGATAGTTGCTTAGACTTTGGATATCATACAGAATGAATCATAACCGTAATTTTGATAATTTAATATGTATATTCATGTTATTTGGATAGTGCACACAATTTCTTCAACAAAATTAGTGGGTGAAAATGAAAATCCCGCAAAAAAAAAACCCGTACATTTTTTCCACCGTGGAAGTAGCCCTGTGATCATGGTACGACAGTAAAAAGGATTTTGTTTTGTTAGGCCGATGGTAATAAAATTGGACACAATTGATTATCGCCATATTTTTCGTTACATAATGTAGGTACATATTATACGTTGTTAATAATTTTGCTCAATACGGGGAATAATTAGGTAATCATGATTTGTGTTTGTTTAATCAAAATGTTTTATAAGATAGATATAGGTCTACCAGAATCTGATGGCAAATTTTGACAGTAGATTTTCAAAAAATATCCTTTATCATTGGATAATTTTATATATTTGCATGTTTCACACACAGAATCAGCCGCTATAAGGAAAAAAAGGATCAAAATGTTTTTTTCCAATTACCCCGGTATTGCCAGAGTCAATTTACTTTCTCACTTTTTGCCATCAGATTCTGGTAGACCTATAATACCCGATAATAATATACCACTAACGTCTTATATTAAACCGATTAACGTTATGTCTCGAAATTCGTTTCCTGGGAGTTATATGATTAATTAGTAATGAAGATATATTATTTTTTTTACTTTTGGGTAAGTACTTATTATTTTATTAAAAACAAGAAATCTGCCTGTGATTGCAATTGCAATAAATATTAGTTTTAAACGTAACCTTCTGCTTTATTGATAGATTTTAATCAAAAAAAAAAAAACAAATCAAGAGTGCGGTAGGACCGTAGGACACGACTAATAGGAGTAATCCGTAGACAATATTTTATGTTATATACTAATTTAATATTTATTTACCTAAAGCGCTTTGTAGTGGCAAATATGGTAGTTTTTTTTTTTATTTTTTTTTATTTTTAACAAGCCAAAAAGGAGTAGTCCGATAATAATCTACGATTTTTTTAAAAAAATGTGTGTGTGCAAGACATATCAGCATGGAAAATGTATAATTTCAAACTCTTGTAGTGGTAAATGCCAGGAGGGACAACTTATAAGCCTTTAGTGGTCGATGACTCAAAAACAGATCTAATCTAGAAGTTAATATACAGGGTGAAATTAAACCTTCCTGCCAAATTTTTTCCAGGGCTTAGGTATCACTAGGAGAGTCCATTTAACCAAAAAAAAATTGGGTGTTATTTTTTTTCAATGGCATATTTTATCCTATTTAAAATCGTTGCAGAACGGTCACTCGCGGCGCGGGGGAATGAGAGGGGGTAACGCGGGGGGAGGCACGCGCGCGGGGTCACATCACGCGCGGGCGACGCGTCGTGTCCATTAATTGTAGTGTTTTTTAGGATAACTTTCGGAAGCTATTTCTCAACATTTTAGTACTGAGTGATTATAAAAGAAAAAAATACGTGTATTTTTATTTTTAACAAGGATAAATATATCAAAATTTGGCAGGAAGGTTTAATTGCACCCTGTATAAAAATAAGTCGGGTTTTCCTTCCTGACGCTATAACTCCAGAACGCACAAAAACGATTTCCACGGTTTTGCATTCGTTGGAAAGGTCTCGGGCTCCGTGAGGTTTATAGATAAAAAATAAAATAAAAAACTTCAAGAGAAAAGCAGGAAAACAGGCAAAACAACGTTTGCCGGGACAGCTAGTATATTATAAAATTCTCGTGTCAGTGTTTGTGCGCGAACTCCTCCAAAACGGCTCAACCGATTGTAATGAAATTTAGTATGTACATTAGTTAGGCCCGAGAATAGGATTTTATCTACTTTTCATATTTAAACTAGAAATAATTTATATGGCAAAACAACGTTTGCCGGGTCAGCTAGTAACATTATATAAAATTGTGTATAAAACATGACGTTATATTTTAATAACTAAAGGTAAATCTGAACTGGCCTACATGTTTTTTCCTGGTAGAAAATATTAACATAGCAACACTCATATTTATTCCTCAGTATATTGCTTTACTCACTTTACTCATTGATCGTATTACAATATTATCTATCGATAAAAGGTACAGTAATTGTGCGTTGATACCATTAGTTTTCAAATAGATTAATATAAGCGATAGCGTGCTTTATACATAAAACAAAAATTCCACAAACGCCTTTTTAATTTTTTCGGAAATGGCCGTAAGTTTGAGTGATGCGAGCTACCTGAGTAAATCTCAATTTAATATTATTTATAGTGTGTTAGAAGATTTAAAACTAAAGGATAAAGAAGTGACCATTGAGCCGTTGGGGGCAGCCGGAGACAATTTCGTCGCCGATGTCAGAGTTATCAAGGTCAAAGATGAAGATGAAAAAAACGAAGTCAGGATTATTACGAAGCTAGGTAGTGCCGGACTTGGTAAAATGAGCTCCCTCACTCCGGTGTTCTTTAACAATGAGGTGACAATGTATGTAGACGTTCTGCCTGCTTTGTCGGAACTTCAGGAGAAGGCAGGCGTCGCGTTGAACGATGCCTTTCAATTTGCGACCTGCTTCGGATTCAGCACCGAGAGTCAGCAAGAAATCATATTATTAGAAGATTTATCGAAACACGGGTACACAATGCTAGATAAACATAAGACCCTATCGAACGATACAATAAAACTAGTGCTGGCTAGTCTAGCCGATTACCACTCGATGTCCTACGCTTTAAAAGACAAATCACCGGACAAGTTCAAGGAGTATGCTAAAAGACTAATCGATATGAACGACGTAATGAGTGAAGACGAAACGACTGGATATAATATGCTCGGAGAAATCTTCAGCCAAATATTAGATAACGAAAAATATAAGAATTTTGTGAAGCACTTGTTCACCGTGCAAAGCATGGAGAAAACAAAGAAGTTGAAAGAAGCGGATACCGGATCTAAATATTCCGTTATCGTTCATGGAGATACGTGGACTAATAACATCCTTTTCAGACTAGATGTAAGTAATCCATACTAAACTTTACTATTACTTTACTAATATTAAAAATGCGAAAGCGTGTCTGTCTGTCTGTTACCTCTTCACGCCCAAACCGCTAAACCGATTTAGCTCAAATTTGGTGTAGAGATACTTTGAGTAGGTAGTACCGAGATAGGACATAGGATAGTTTTAATTCCGAAAAAAATGTACGATTTCCGCGCGATAAACGATTTTTGGCGAAACGGAGTTACGGGCGTCATCTAGTTATAATATAAAAAAGCCTAATATACATATATTGTAGAAGTCAGACATCAATGCACAAAATATATTTATTGTTATTTATTTTCAGGGTGACAAAACGACAGACTGCATATTTATAGACTATCAGTTAGGGAGGGAGTCGATGCCAGTGATAGATATCATGTATCTGATTTTCAATTGCACGGACTACGAGGCGCGGGCTAGCCACTACAACGAGTGGCTCGACCACTACCACGCCCAGCTCGAGAAGTCGCTCTTTAACTTCGGTCTCAAAATCAACAACGTGTATCCGAGGGATAAGCTGGACTCCGACATGATGAGATACGCGAAACAGGCGCTGACGATGGCAATCATGACGCTGAGCATTCTGCTCAGAAAGAATGATGAATCGGCTAATTTTAAGGAGACAATGAAAGACCAGCAGGAGCTCGAGGATATGGTGGACGCGATGCAGCTGTCGACGCTTCATATTGAGTCGGTGGCAAAAATCAAGGAGCGAATCGAAGGATTAATAGATAGTTGTTTTGAGCTTGGTTTAGTTAATGCAGTTTAATTATTAATGAGTATTTGAAAGAATTTGAATTTTATGTGCAATGGTTATTGTTAAAATTTTAGGTTAGATATTTAAATCAAATTCAAATCGTTTATTTCAGACACATAGTCCATATAAAATGAAAATAAAATATGATAATATACTACATAAACACTAATTCAAATACACAACAAAAATAATTAATTTTGAAACATTGAGAAACTGATTATTATTTTATTTTCTGATTATGTTGTGAGCGATATGATAAGTGATAAGATTTAAAGGGTGTTTCTTCGAAAAACGTTTCTTCGTCTCATTACCCTGGTCAATTTTAAATGTAACTTTTTCGTCTGTAATTCATATTTTTAAGATTGTATAAAGGTCAGATAACCTACTTTTATTTAAGGGACTTTAGGATTCGTTTTGATAGAGTAGATTTCGAAATATCATAGTTCAAATATTTTGTGACCAGGGTAATGATAATTGCATAAAGGGTAATTATAACAGGAACAAAAAATAAAAACTTTGTCTAAATGAAATCAGTTTAAATAAAAATAATCGTCTTCTGACAAAAACTTTGACATTAATATGTTTGAAAACGGCTTACATTTCTTATATCATCATATTATTATCATCATCATATATATATTAATACGCGAGCGAAAAACTTTGGACCCCTTTTGACGAAAAATGCGGGAACGTAGGTGCAAGAAATTTCGCACAAAGTTTACATGGAGAAGGAGTGCATCGAGCCAATATTGTTTAAAAATTATGCTTTTATCATACATTAATTATTTTAATAAATAAAACGTTACACACACTACAATGTGCACACTACGATCTTTTGAGTGAGAAGCCTATACGCACGAATTATACTCTTTTATTTATGGTTGAAGTCTGTTGACAAATTGAAAATGAATTGTAATAATTCTTTTATTGAATCTTAAATACAATTAAACAATGCTTACATGGCTAGTCTGAGAATAGCTGAGTCCCAGAGACAAGAGTTTAAAAATAAAGTATAATATGATAAAGGCAATATTTTGACAAGAGTATCTTAACATCGTTAAAACTTATATTTAATTTATTATTTAAGGTCGAATTTCGACCATTGGGCATCTCTAGTTCTGAAAATTAATTAACTATAGGTCTACCAGAATCTGATGGCAAAAAGTGAGAAAAGAAATTGACTCTAGCAATACCGGGGTAATTGGAATAAAACATTTTGATCCTTTTTTTTCTTATAGCGGCTGATTCTGTGTGTGAAACATGTAAATATAAAAAATTATCCAATGATCAAAGATATTTTTTGAAAATCTGCCATCCAAATTTGCTTTCAGATCCAGACCTATAGTAATTATAGTAATCTTAGATTAGAAATCAGTGTTAGTTCAGTCTAGATAACTTACAATTTATTCGTATACAAAAACATAACATGTTATTTTGGGCAATGCATTATAGAGATATTATGTACTACGTGGTACTTAAATTTCAGTGGGGCAATGTGATTTTTTCTTAATAATATTAATTATAATGGACCAAGAGCCTGCGGGCTGTGACGGCCACACCTTCCTCAGTCATGAACGATGTATAATTTCTCTATGCCTCAGTTTAGGAAAGCTGAAAGTTAACCTGTTTGAGACCTTTACAGAGGTAAGAACGACCAGCAACTATAGAGTTTCGGTCGCGGTTACTTTAGGAGGTATCCAGTTCTGAAGGTCTACCTGACCTTCTAGAAAGAGTAAAGCTCAATTTCATAGCTTATATTCTTTGCGGTAAGTGGAGGAATCTCGTCTTCCAATGCCGGACATTTGCTTCCCACTGCCAGACACCCTGAACCTTTATTAAAGTATTAGACTTTGTTGGTGTCTAGCAGTGGGAAGCAACTGTCAAAAATGTCCGATACAGTCTGAAGACAGACAGGCAGACGGACAGAGAGACGGATAGACAACGAAGTCTTACGGCCATTCCCAATATTCAATCTGTCTCTGGTTTGACATACGACCGATCGCAGCTAACATTGAATTGACATAAAATATATGCCTCTAATGTCTAATGAGAGCTATTCCTATCTCTAGTAGGGCAAAACCAGAGATAGATCAAATATTGGGAACAGCCGTTAGAGGTAGTTAGTTGAGATAGGGTCTCGTTTTTACCCTTTGGGTACGGAACTCTAAAAAAGAAAGTTGTACCTAGGCAGATACATAGCTCAACTATATTAAACCATTTTTTGCTGTGCATGTTTTTGCCTGGTTACCAATTACCTTAAAAAGTTCGAGGCCGACAAAAATTTCGTCTCCGGAGATTGTGGGCATTCCATAACCAGAAAAAGATGAGCAGGTTGTGGGGTATTCAAAGTACCAATTCACATTTGGTCACTTTATTATTTCTATCTTTTAGGCTCGGAAACCTAATACAAAATATTTTACTTAACGTCCACGTAAGGTCGCAGCGCAAAACCCCATTATATCTAAAGCCGTTAAGAGCATATATGTAATACACTTACCTCCAGTTAATAGCTAGTTAAATCAGTTAAGTGAATTTCCACAGCATTAAATGTATTAAGGCTGCAGGTCGTTTGCGCTGTTGAGGTGACGCAAATATTTACTTTACCCCGGGCATTCTATCCTCTTAAACCTAAATCTAGGTTTATTGTCATACTTTTATATCTTGAGGGTAATTTTACGTAATTCATCATATACTTTTACTTTAATATTTCCTGCTTCATTCATTTTAAGATTTAGTATTCAGAAATTTTTAAAGACTTATGTTTAGAAGTGTTTTAGCTTATATTTAGAAGACTCATATATGTATATCTAGTTATGTCAACCCCTCAACACCCTGTCATCATTATATAGTGCAGCGATGACAGATTAACTGCTTACCAATTATAGTTCCAGTTAAGGTTTTGTTTGTTTAAGATTAAATTCATAGAAGCATTACAATGTAATCTGGCTTCACCACCGCCTTGAGACGGGATAGGAGGTCAGTCGATCATAGCATGAGCTTCTGCTAGGTAGTCTCCGGACAGATACAAGCTCTGCCCGTTAAGTGTAATTACTATTAAGTCTAATACAAATGTAATTCGAAAATAAACTTTTAACAGTTTTTAAAAACTTGTCTTCCGCTCCCGCAAACTTGTCTGGCGCAGCCGGTAGGATTTTTCCGAGAAATCACTAGTCAATCGTCGCGTTTAAGTCATCGATTTGATAATTCGTGAACGAGCCTGGCGCAGTGAAGGAGAGATCCAGAACCAAACAAATTCGACAAGGCAGCTTGAAGAAGGATGAATACGGCGTGTTGGTGAGTCGAACTTTTTCACCTCCCTTGCCCACTGTTAATCCAGGAATAAATCTTCCGTTTTAACGTAATCTGGTTTCCCAGTTAGTATTTTAAGAGTGTTATATTATGTGTTAAAAATTAAATGAATATTATATGAACAAGAAATTGAAAATTATTAAAGTAAATTAAAATTTAAAGGTGAACGAGAATAAATAAAATTTATTAAGAGGAATATTGAATGAATATAATATTAAAGTAAAATTATATTGAGTTGAATAAATATTAAAACTACAAAAATGGAGCAAATCACATTAATTCCGAGTGAAATTATAAAACTAATCCCATTATTTAATGGTGATAAAAGACAATTAAACTTATATATAAGAAAATGTGAATATGTAATCGAAAAGTTTAAGGGTAGCCAAGCCCAAAATACTTATATTATGCATTGTTTAATGAGCAGGTTAATAGATAATGCTGCTGCTCTTATTAGCGAAAGAGAGGATGTAGTATCTTGGACAGATTTTAAGGATCTGCTAATCCAACATTTTGGTGATCAACGTAACGAAGAGTGCATAGCCATTGAGCTAGAAAATTTAAAAATTAGAACTCACGAAACCTATTTAGATTTTTGCAATAGGATACAATCTGTCAGATCAAGTTTAATTTCTAAAGTCAATAGAATAGACAACGAGGAGATTAAGAAAAGTAAAATCATAATTTATAATAATATAGCATTGAATGTATTTTTATACAACTTACCTGAGCATATGGTGAGAATAGTGAGATTAAAAGCACCGAATAATTTGGAAAATGCACTTAGCATTGTATTAGAGGAAGTGAATTTTCATGAACAATATAACGCAAAAAATAAAATATACTCCCAAAATAAAAATTTTCAAAGCAATAATTTTAACTATAAAAATAATTTTATGCAAAAGCCAAATGCATTTCAGTTTGGAATTCCGCAACAGGCGCAATTTAATTATCAAAAACCAATGTCACAAAAATTTAAATTTAATAATTATAACAATAATAATAATCAACAGTTCGGATATAAGCCTAATTTTAATAACAACCCTCAGCTTGGTTATAGACCAAATTTTAATAATAATAATTTTCAGCGAATGACACCACAACAGTTTGGTCAAAATAATAAGTTTCAGAATCAATTCTCAAATAAACCATTTAATCAATTGTATGGCCAGAAGCCACAGTTTCAATTCGATAATAGACCTCAATTCGGTTATAGACCACCAAATTTAGGTTACAAACCACAGGTTCAGCAACAGAATACGGATGTGTCTATGAGAACAGCCCCTAGACCAGCTATAAATCATTTACAATTAAATGAGGAGGATCCTCAAGCTTCAACTTCCCAGGACTATGGTCGAGATGAAGTTGATAATATAAGTTTTAATTCAAAAAATTATGTAGCGCAGCCAATTGAAAAATTTTCGGGGAAAAGCCTCAAGCGGCCCCATGAAATAATCGAAATAAACTGTGATAAAAATCTTAGGTTGCCGCACATTTACATACCGGAAATTAATTCTAAATTCATGATAGATACGGGTAGTACACGATCATTTATAAGACCCAATATAGCACATAAATATTTTAGTTACTATATGTATAATGAACCATTTGAAGTAATCAGTACACATGCGTCGAGCGTACACCACGAAGTTATTAACATTCCCTTATTACCCATATTTAAATCAAATAATTTTCATAAGTTTTACGTGTATAATGTAGACAGTAGGTACGACGGATTAATTGGTAATGACTTGTTAAAACAATTAGATGCAGTAATAGATCTAAAAAATAAAGTACTTCATATTAGAAATGGTAAAATTCCAATTATATATAACGAAAAAAGCCATATTATTAAATTACCACCACGTTGTGAATTACGTGTTAGCTTACCGACAACATTAAAGTCAGGCGAAGCAATTTTAAATTTTGTAGAATTTTGTGATGGCGTACGTATGCCTAGTGCGTTAGTCACATGCGAAAATGGTTTTGCGAAAACCATTATACAAAATACAAGAGAGGAAGAGGTGATATTAACAATTCTAGCACCATTTGAAACTATTAAATATAACGGAAACATGCGTAAATGTGAAATAAATAATATAAATATAAATAATAATAATAATATAGAAATTGATAATTTGTTAGAAGAAAACTTAAAAAACAAACTAAGGTTAGAGCACATGAATGAAGAAGAAAAAAATCAAATATATAACTTATGTAGAGAATATAAAGATATATTTTACTGTGAACATTTTCCATTATCGTTTACCAATGAAGTTAAGCATTACATAAGAACAAAAAATGAGGACCCTATTTATATTAAACCGTACAGACAGGGCCCAGTACAGTCAAATGAAATACAAAACCAAGTAGAAAAATTATTAAGGAATAATGTTATACAAGAGTCATTTTCTCCGTGGAGTGCACCTGTGCATTTAGTTCCAAAAAAAATAGATGCATCGGGTGAACAAAAATATAGAATGGTAATAGATTACCGTCGCCTGAATGAAATTACGGTAGATGATAAGTACCCACTGCCAAATATTACAGATCTTTTTGATAAATTAGGAAATAGCATATATTTTTCAACCCTAGATTTAGCTAGTGGTTACCACCAAATAGAAATAAATGAAAGTGATCGTCAGAAAACAGCTTTTAGTACACAATCAGGTCATTTTGAATTCCTAAGAATGCCATTTGGTCTAAAAACGGCACCGGCGACATTTCAGAGAACAATGGACAATGTCTTAAGAGGATTACAAGGATATCATTGTATGGTGTATATAGATGATATAATAGTATTTTCAGGATCATTGCAGGATCATATAAATAGCTTAAGAATAGTTTTTGATAGACTACGTAAAACAAATCTAAAGGTACAATTAGATAAATCAGAATTTTTAAGAAAAGAAGTATTATATTTAGGGCATACAATCACTAAGGACGGCCTTAAGCCAAATAATGATAAAATAAAAGCAGTATTAGACTACCCTATACCTAAAACTATTACTGAAATTAAAAGCTTTTTAGGACTGGTAGGATACTATAGGAGATTCATAAAAGATTTTGCAAAAATAACACAGCCTATGACAGCGTGCTTAAAGAAGAGAAATAAGATAATTATTAACGAAAAATATATAGAGTCATTTGAAAAATGTAAGGAGTTACTAATAAATGCACCATTGTTGCAATACCCAGATTTTGATAAGCCATTTATTTTAACGACAGATGCGTCAAACATAGCGTTGGGTGCAGTACTTTCTCAAGGATCTCTTGGCGAAGATCATCCAATCGCATATGCAAGTAGAACTTTAAGTGATACAGAATCACGGTATAGTACAATAGAACGTGAATTGTTAGCCATAGTATGGGCAGTCAAACATTTCAGACCATATTTATTCGGCAAAAGATTTAAAATTTACACAGACCATCGCCCATTGGCATGGCTTTATTCTATTAAAGAACCAAATAGTAAATTAACGAGATGGCGTTTAAGATTACAAGAGTATGATTTTGAAATAATTTATAAGAAAGGAAAACAAAATACAAACGCAGATGCATTATCTCGCGTAAAATTAAATATAATAGATGATGATAAAAATTCATTAGTAGTTAATGTAGATGAGAAGGAAAAGAAGTTACAAAAATATTTAACAAATGTTACAGGTAAAATAGCTAGACTAGCAGAAAATCAAAGAGTATCAGACGAGTCTAAAACAATAACGATTTCAGATTCATCTGCTACCATTTCAGTAAGCCCAGATGATTTAGAATTTGAGGAACAATATCCGATACCTTCAGTATCGAGCAGTAATGAAACAACACATTCTAATGTAAATTATGACACCTCAGGTATACCTATATTAAATGAAGCAATTGATACTAAACCGAATCAAATTTTAGTTTTTTCATGGTTTAGAGACGAGTTACATGTAAAAGATTTATCTAGACCTAAACAAAGAATTTTAGAAGTATTTTTACCATTAAATAATATAGAACTAGTTAAAAACTTTTTAAAAGAATATGTAAGACCAAAAATTAAATATTTTATCTATTTTGAGGAAAAGGAACACAGGGTTGATTTTGCAAAAACCATTATAACATTATTTAAAAAGGATACAATAAAAATGATAGAATGCACCGAACGAGTAGTCTATATAGAAGACGAAAAGGAACAAAAGGCGATAGTATTAAAATATCACGAGGGAAAAACATGTCATCGTGGAATTAAAGAAACAACAGTTAGAATTAAAAGAAATTATTATTGGGAAAATTTACAGGAAACTGTTTCAGCGATAATAAATGCTTGTGAACCATGTAGGAGAATGAAATATGAAAGAAAACCTATAAAACCCTTACAACAACTTACACAGACGCAAAATGCGCCTTTTCAAGAAATATTTATAGATCTATTTAGCATAGAGGGTAGATATTATTTAACTTTAGTTGATGCTTTTAGTAAATTAGGTCAAGCAATCAATATAAGTAATCGTTCAACGCCGGAAGTAGTCCGAGCGTTAATTAAATATTTTTCATTTTATGGAACCCCTAAAAAGATATCATGCGACCCAGGGACTGAATTTAATAACCTATTAATGAAGGAATTAACAGAAATGTATAAAATTGAATTACATATTACCACACCAAATAACCCAAGTTCAACAGGTATAATAGAAAGATTTCATTCTACCATTTTAGAAATTTATAGATTAGCAAAATACGAACAAAAGTTTACAGATGCAGCATCAATAATGACATATTCAATTATGGCATACAATAATACAATTCATAGTGTAACACAACTTACACCATTTGAAGTAGTCTTTGGACACACAGACTCTAACAGTATATTTAATATTAGCTTCGAAAAAACATATATGCAACAGCTATTAAAGGAGCATGCAAAAAGAACGAAATATTTATATAATTTTATTACTAATAGAATGATAGAGTTGAAAGAAAGAGAAATTAAAAGGAAAGGGGGAGAAACTAGTCCCGAATTAAATGAAGGAAGTACTATTTTCGCTAAAGCAGTAAATAAGCGTCAAAGTAAAGATAAACCCTTATACCAAAAGGCCCAAGTCATTGGTCCAGAGATTCGTAATACAGTACCAATAAATATAGGAGCTAGAAATAGTAAGGTCCCATTAAAAAACATTAAACGTCCTCCACAGGTCGTGCATCATAGCCACGGTGCTGATAAGTCACAGCCTGGCCCTTCAACTTCAAAAGATTGATGGTAATCCAGGACTTCTTCCTGTAAGAAAAGGTTCTGCATATAAGCAAGAAAATAAGTGGATAATTATAAAAGTTTTAGATTTAGTTAAAATATATGATAATTTAGAATATAATATTAATGGATATAAAGATTTTATTAAGTTAATAAATGATAATAAGCCACACCATAGTGAATTTAACATTATTAGATCTCAAACAGAATTCATAAGAGACTCTACAATCTCTAAATATAGGCAGATTGTTCCAACGCAAAGATTTAAAAGAGGTTTACTAAATCCGTTAGGTACAGTGATAAAATCCATCACTGGAAACCTAGACAATGATGATGCACTCAGATATGATAGCTTAATTCAGGACATAAATAAAAATCAAAATTTATTACAAAACAAAATTACCTTAATTACCAAAGTATTGGATTATCAAAATAACAATACTGAAATTATTTATAATAATTCTATTATTCAAAACGAACGTTTAAAGCGAATTGAATCAATGGTTAAAGATTTAAACAATAAAGAAAATAAGTCAATTTACTCTACTTATATATTAAGTATGTTTACAACTTTTATAAATAGTTTCAGAACAATATATATTATTTTAAATGAAATTGAAAATGCTCTTGCCTTAAGCAAAGTTTCTGTTTTACACCAGTCAATTGTGAATTCAACAGAATTACTTGAAATTTTGACTAATGTACAAAAATCAAATAATCATTTGTTATACCCCGTAATAGAGAGTAATCTAGTTAAAATAGAACGTATGTTATTAGTTAAGGCTTATGTGAAAGGAAACCAGATAACGTTTATAATAGAGGTCCCATTGATAGATAATAATACTTACGACTTTTACCAAATTTATTCTTTACCAGTCTATAATGAGAGTAAGAACAAGACCTTTATTATAATCCCTGAATATCCCTTCCTTATGGTGAAAGGTTCGTTATACTCATCCGTAGCATCACCTTGTGAAGAAATAGCAAATGATGAATTCCTGTGCACCGATAAAGAAATTGTGTCATATAAATTACCCACCTGTGTAGAACAGCTGATGGAATATAATGAAGATACGTCGCTGTGCATCCCTTATGCTGTCTATATTGAGGATATTAAGGTCCAACGCCTTTCAACATCGGAGTGGATAATATATTCAAAGGATAATATAATTATGACAGATAAATGCGGAAAGGAAATAAATAAAACACCTATTAAGGGGACGTATATTCTAAAGACGGACCCAGGTTGTGAAGTTAACTTGGGAAATTTATACTTAAGGCACTTACAAAATTCATTTGGAGAAATAACCTATAAAAGCACACCCCGCATTAAATTAAATAAAATTAAGATTGAAGATACAGAAGTAACCCCTATAGACATGCAGGGAGTAAACTTAGATGACACAAAGTATTTGACAAATTTAGTGAAGATGCAGGAGTCTGTGAGTGAACTCAGTGAAAGTGAAAATATAAAAGTCATTAAAGTGAAAAGCATAAGTGTAGCGACCCTAATTTTGTATGTAATCTTTTGTGTAATCTTAATATTAAGTATTTTAAAATATAGAAATTTTATTTTTAGATTCTTGTGTTTTAAAGGTCGCAACCCTCAAGAAGTTAAAATTCCCGAGGGTTCCGAACTTAGGGAGGGAGGAGTTATGTCAACCCCTCAACACCCTGTCATCATTATATAGTGCAGCGATGACAGATTAACTGCTTACCAATTATAGTTCCAGTTAAGGTTTTGTTTGTTTAAGATTAAATTCATAGAAGCATTACAATGTAATCTGGCTTCACCACCGCCTTGAGACGGGATAGGAGGTCAGTCGATCATAGCATGAGCTTCTGCTAGGTAGTCTCCGGACAGATACAAGCTCTGCCCGTTAAGTGTAATTACTATTAAGTCTAATACAAATGTAATTCGAAAATAAACTTTTAACAGTTTTTAAAAACTTGTCTTCCGCTCCCGCAAACTTGTCTATCTTTATAACAGAAATTAGATTATTTACGTACTAACTAGCTGGTACAAGGTGGTTTTTTTGGATCTTTGCTCTATTCTGAAAATCAAATGATTACAAATTACAACTGAACGTACACAATTATTCTAACAAACAAAAGGAATCATTTTTATACGCGCAAGGCTTTCCTTTGTCTATTGCTTTCATTATTTTTGGCCAATAAAATATGAATTCGAAAACAGAACACAGGGAGGATAAGTCAACATTACCCTTGGGATGCAGGGTATAGAGAAATCGTCCCAAATGAAATTTCTCACGTCAGAACTGTTACATACTTGCCGTGGGAGCAGACTCGAGGTAAAATAAGCTATACATCCATCTCAACAAGGTTTAAATTGTATTAAAGACTTGAAGAATAAAGGAATTTTACGCACGAATGTTGGTAAAGGATGAATTGGTGAATTGCTCTTTTACACAAAGAAACATTGGCTTTAATGAAGTGCTTTACATATCAGGTAATTGAGGAAGACATTAAAATGACTGAATTCATACGTAAGGGCCTGTATTCACTTTGATTAGTGCAGGTATTAGTGCAGGTGATTAGTGATTAGGAGAAAATAAAGAACTTGCACTATTCAGTCGCTGTCCACACTTGGTTTCTCCTGATTACTAATCACCTGCGTCCTGCACTAATCACCTGCACTAATCACCTGCCCTTATCACTAATCAAAGTGAATACAGGCCGTAAGGGCTTAAAGTTTACCTTCTCTTTGACAGTAGTTTACCCCTAGGAGCTGTCATAATTGACCAGATAACAGCACGAGGCCTCACTTAGCGCCCTAATGTTGTTCAACTACGAAATTTGATCATGTATATAATGTTAAAAAATCGGCCAAGTGCGAGTTGGACTCGCACACGAAGGGTTCCGTACCATTAACCATTGCCAACACGATCAAATTATTAATTTACAAGAAGTGAACTTGATTTGATTTTTATGAAATCTCATAAACGGCGCTGCTTCAAAATTGTCTTTATACTACTAACATTCATTCAACTATGTTTCTCTGCCCAAGTTACTAAAATGGCGTAGTTTTATAGTGTAAAACTAGATAATTATAGCATGGCTTACTCAAAAACAACATTTAAATATGCGTCGTTAGATTACACGCTGACAAAGAATACATAAGAAAAATTATTTTTAACAAAAAATTAAAACCGACGTCCAAGGTAAAAACAATAATAACATCCTTATAATATGAACTAAAAAGTATTAAATAATTTTTCCTATCTAATAATGCCTTTTTCCGAATTCAGCTAAACCTCAACTATTTCTGTACTCAATCTTCATCATTTTGAAGTCGGTACCAGATATAGCTGACTCTTCAGTTCTCTGACAGAATAGGTATTTGAAACTTTTGGAACTGGCACCGACTTCAAAATTATGAAGATTGAGTACAGAAATAGTTGAGGTTTAGCCGAATTCGGAAAAAGGCACTATTAGATAGGAAAAATTATTTAATACTTTTTAGTTCATATTATAAGGATGTTATTATTGTTTTTACCTTGGAAGTCGGTTTTAATTTTTTGTTAAAAATAATAATTTCACTCTTTTTAGTTACCTCGATTGTTTTTCTTATTCCTATTACGATGTAGATTGTTTTCCTATGTAAGTATTTTCATACTAAGGGTTCAATTTATTACCTCGATCGTGGGAATCGCAGACACAATAGATTTTTAACTGTTATGCGGCAGCCGGGTGCCGCTTGGGGATTGATGGGTTAATAGTTAAACTAGTGTAGTACCTATCGAAGCAACTTACTTCTCTTTTTTCTTTCGAATCTCAAAAGTAATGTCAAATGTGTACCTTACGCTCTGGAGTTAAGGTTGACTTTGTTATGTTCAATTTTGTGGTACATAAGTCGCTTAGAACTTGAATCATTTATTTTGAAACAAGAACAAGTAACAACATTATATTTTTATTAAAATCGCTATGAAAAGTACCAATTATTATAAGGCAAAACGTGATAATATAATTATGGTGTTGTGGGGGCATATTGTATCCATATACAACCATGTGACACTGGTGACCCTGACGTGGTAATGATGATGATGATGATGATAATGATGATGAATGTAATTTGCATAGTAGCATATGCTTCCAGTTCTTAAAACAGCGCCTAAACCCCCAAACTTGTATCTATAAGGAATCCGGAGTTCTCTTAGTATCTTCGGAACCATAGTATACCTTGGTGCAAAATCTTTCGTTTTGGTAGCATATGCTTAGTTTACTTCTCATAAAACCAAAATCACCATATGTTTCCATATAAATTTTGAGGAGTTCCCTCGATTAATCATGGATCCCATCATCAGATCACCACTTTTGTGATAATGGGACCAAATTGGAGGGAAACCTAATAGAACAAAATAAAAATTTTGAAAATCGGTTCACAAACGGCGGAGTAATCGTTGAACATACAAAAAAAAATCCATAGCCGAACATATAACCTCCTCCTTTTTGGAAGTCGGTTAATTAGGTTTTTTTTTAAATATTCAATGTACACTTTTGACTTTTCTAAGATTTTATTACATTATGTAATAGATATAATCTTACTAATAAACGTTGTATAAGCTTTGAATAGTTATACAGTGTTTTGTTCCTGTCACACATGACACAAGTGACATTTTTAATTGGATTGAAGAAGACAAAACACTGTATAACTATTCAAAGCTTATATATAACGCCCAATACGGAATACCCCCCCTTACAACCCTTTCTTCCCAGCATTCATTACAGATAGTCTAGAGCCCGAGAAAGGACATAATATTTCCTGTCACACAAGTGACATTTTTAATTGGATTGAAGAAGACAAAACACTGTATAACTATTCAAAGCTTATACAGCGTTTATTAGTAAGAGGGAATATAGATAAGAAAGGTAGTAAAGCATGAATAGTATAGACTCTAGATCAGGGGTGGCCCCAACTTGTTTAGACCCAAGATCTACTGTTTACTAACGAAACCCTGTGCGATCTACCAAGTTCATACTTCTCGAAATCTTAAATGAAACAGCATAGTTTAGCTTATTGGTCTGGTAGTCTGGTCTAATTATTTATATTTTTCGCCTGGCCACGATCGACTGGCTTACGGCTGTTCCCAATATTCAATCTATCTCTGGTTTGACATACGACCGATCGCAGCTAACATTGAATTATTGACATAAAATATATGTCTCTAATGTCTAATGAGAGCTATTCCTATCTCTAGTAGGGCAAAACCAGAGATAGATCAAATATTGGGAACGGCCGTTAACAGTCGCGATTGACCGGTCGATCGCGATGGACCAGAGGCCTTAGTGCGAGTTTTATTCGATCATACGCATCGAGCACGTTAACGCGAATTTATATGGGATCAAAGCAGCGCCATCTACTGGCTAACGTGGATACTGCTTTGATCCCATATAAATTCGCGTTTACGCGCTCGATGCGTATGATCGAATAAAACTCGCACTAAGCCCTCGGTTGGCCACCCCTCTAGATTATAATATACAAGTTACAACCGAACATCCCGAATTCTGTTACTCGATAGGTTTAGTTGCACCCTGTATATGTAAAATTATCGTTATCGGTCGCTGTTATACATTCATGTATTAACGCACAAATATTTTTTTGTGATTTACGCCATGTTTACGCAGCGCACAGTGTACAGAGGAGACGAAAAATCGGAAATTTTCTATTTTCTTCATTTTTGAATGGGCATTAGTATTATGAATGCAAGAGTAGAACACCCGCGTGTTAATTCGCAATAGTTTTTATTCTACGAGCTACCAAAGTTTAGCGATTTTTTGCGGCCCGGAAGCGAAAAATCCATATATCTCCAAAAAAATTTGCGTAATAAATAAAATTTTGTATTTCACCTGAAAGCCTATTAAATAAGATATATTTCAAGCTTTTTTCCTGACCCGCCGTGTCGATATTTTACCTACAATAAAATAGTTTTCATTTTTAGGTTTTTATTTTTTTAATCCAAAACCAAACAAAAGATGCATAGGCTTGAAATATACCTTATTTAATAGGATTTCAGGTGGAATATAAAATTTTATTAATTACTTAAAAGTTTTGGAGAAATATGGATTTTTCCCTTCAGGGCCACAAAAAAACGCTAAACTTTGGTAGCTCGTAGCATCAAAACTATTTTGAATTGACACGCGGGTATTCTACTCCTGCATTCATAATATTAATGCCTATTCAAAATTGAAGAAAATAGAAAATTTCAGATTTTTCGTCTCCTCGGTACACTACATAACTCTTTTAGAGCTGCTACTTTCACAGTGAACTCTATAGAGGAGACTCATACACACCTATCACGTATTGTGCCTATTTTGGCACAACAAGTCGATCGTGTAGTCAAAGTATCGAGTAACAAAAATTCGGGATGTTCGGGCGTTCCCGCCCCGAACCCCGGTAGCGCTCCCACGGAACCCATTTCCTGGGTCCGTTCCCCGGGGACAGCACGAGTTCTCGCACGGACAATGTAGCGTTAATGCTTCCGATATATATTCAATTTTAACACTGAAGTATTATGCGGTTAGTGAGGGGAATATCCCTGCAATAAATCTTCCCCAAGTCTAGAGCAAAAGCACGGCCATACTATACTTTTCTAGAAGCGGTTCGCAGCTGATTCACCGCCCCTATATCTTACAAAGCTAGTACGGATGTAGATTTTCGGTGACTAGGAGCAAGTATTAAAATTTAAAACTAGCTTAACATAGGCTGTGAAAACTTTTTAACGTAGAAATATTGCATAGATAGACTTGCCTGAGCTCCTTTTTACATTAATTCACGTTTTTAGTGGAATAGGAAAATGAATAAAAGTGGGTACACTAAAAAATGTAAATCCATATACTTCCATACTAATATTATAAATGCGAAAGTATCTCTTTTTGTCTGTCTCGCGTTTACGCCAAAACCACTAAACCGATTGTAATGAAATTTTGCACATAGATAGAACATATTATGTCCTTTCTCGGGCTCTAGACTATCTGTAATGTATGCTGTTAAAAAGTAGCATACTATGCTACTTTTTAACTGGGAAGAAAGGGTTGTAAGGGGGGGTATTCCGTATTGGGCGTTCAAAGTTTATATGACTTTTTTTTGGACTGGGCTACGGATTTGAAATTTGGCTTAAATATTGTTTATTTCAAATTATGAAACGGCGCGTTTTTAAACAAAAAAACAATTATGAAACAGCGGTTTTTGGATAGGTATTTTGATTTAAAGGGTGGGTTATAAGGGGGCGGGGTAAAGATTTTTATGAAGCTTTGAAATACACAAATTTTGTTTATTACATGTATTTTGGCTAAAAAACCACCCAAATCAGCTGGTTCAAACACAGAGACACTACTAATCGCCTTATAAGGCGAAATATCCTGGACTTAGACACACTGGATTGAGATCCAAAATAATCAATATAGAGATGTGCCCAATGGGGAAGAATCTCCGCCTGCCACAATTCTTTAAACTCATCTGCTCATAGTCTGAAAGACTGATCGCATGATTTCGGAGAAAAAAAAAACATGTATTTTGAGGTAACAAAAATCAAAATCAAAATATAGGTCTCCCAGTATCTCATGGCAATTTTTGACAGCAGATTTTCAAAAAATATCCTTGATCATTGGATAAATTTTTATATTTGCATGTTTAACACACAGAATCAGTCGCTATAAGAAAAAAAAAGGATCAAAATGTTTTATCCCAATTACCCTGGTATTGCTAGAGTCAATTTATTTTCTCACTTTTTGCCATCAGATTCTGGTAGACCTATAGTTTTTATTCAGAGTAATTTAAAAAAAAAAATATCCGAACGTCGTGAACTCGTGACTAAGGTGCCTACCACCGGTTCGGGAACTAACCCGGCGAGAAGAACCGGCGTAAGAAACTCGCACAGGGCCATCTTTTACTAAAAAGATGAAAAATTAAAATTAAAAAAAAACATATAACAATATTATGACTTATAGCTATTTACAATAGGAAATATAAAAAATAGCCAGTAGGAACCACCCTATTCCCAAGGTGTGTTGTCGTCGATGAAATCATTGATTTTAAAATAAGCTTTAGCACACAAACGTTCTTTTACTACTTTGCAGTAATAGGCTACATTTTATCTCGGCATTCCCACGGAAACGGAAACCACCGCGCGCTGTAAACTGAAGTTCACGTGGACGGAGTTGCGGGCATTAGTAAGTTTGATTATAAGGATTGAAAGAGACGATGCCCATCACTATTAAGAAAGTTTAAATAAGCCATTTAATATCTAAAAACATATTTTTTAAATATCTACAGAAGATGGGCGCTGTAAAAACATTTTTAAGAAGTAGGCAAAATCAATAATTTTGTTAATTATTATTTCCCAATAATTTGTATAACATGCCTAAAGCAAAACCCCTATTATACGTACAAAACCCTTTAAATTAAGGGTTGCTTATGCCTTGCTCTATAGAAATAAATAACATAAACGTCTCAATATCATTCCCACGATCTACCTTATTAATCTTTACTATATCAAACCCCTCACAAAAACCGTACAATTTAAATATGTAATCGTATAATTTCCGTGCTAATGTAGCGCTCCCTTTGACGCGTGCCGACTGCCGAGTGTCGAGTGGATTGGCAACAACGTGTGACCAAACTTGTGTCCCACAGGGAACGGGGGACAAGTGACAAAAACTCGTTTAAATTCCATTACTTTTGGATTATTTACCAACTTTTGTGGCCTCGTGTTTGAAGCCTGCTTAATTTTAAGAGTTTTTGTATAGGCAATTTAGTGCTATGCTGACGCCTGTTTTCTGAAACCCAACTATTCTATTTTAATTTAATATATTTTATTAGTGTTAGTTTATGATATTTATTTATTAGTTATACATATTAACTTTGTTTCTGGCTGAGTCCATTTTTATCAAACTAAATATGAAATGAAAATCAACGACTTTCACAATAAATGAGATGTTGCATTACACTAGCAAAATATTTTTACTAGATACTATATAATTTAAGTTGTGTGAATAACTCAACACCAAGCCTATACCTAATTATATCGATTAACCGTCCACACTATTTTACTATTTCATTAATGAGCTAAGAAGATCAATTATTGCGACCGACGACCTCTGTGGCTCAGTTGGTGGGCTGTTGGTAGCTCAAGCCCCCCGTCGCGGGTTCGAATCCCGCCGACGGAACAAAAAAAAAAGTTTTCAAAGTTCCTGGGCCATGGATGTGTATTAAATATGTGTATCATATAATAAAAAATCTTAAATATATGTATAGTATAAAAGTATTAAATATATTTCCGTTGTCTGGTACCCGTAACACAAGTCCTTCAGGTACTTAGCACGGGGCCAGACTGACGTGGTGTGAAGCGTCCATAGATATTATTATTTTTATTATTATTATTGCAATAAATTCCCTGTTCCTTGTGATTTCTTAACGGAATTTCATGTTCCCATGTTCCCACCCCTGCCGTTCACACGCTCGTAGTCCTACCCCGGGTACCCGTGAGAACCGGGGACAAAATGCCTCGTGCCTTGCCTCCGATAACGATAAACTTAATTAGCCTTAACGACTACATTATAATCAAAGGGTTTTACATAAAAAATATTAGAACTAATATAAATAAAAAAAAAAGACAATAAATATAGGTAAAACTCGAGGGTCGATACTCTTTCTCAAATTATTCCTAATAATTAATGGATATTTTAAAGATATAACAGAAAGCGATCATTGAACACAACTTGACAGCCATAAGCATAAATTGTATCAAAACAATAATATTTTTATCATCACTTCCATCCATTCCATTACAGAAATCAAAAAAAACTAAATTATCCGTTTTCGAACTCAAAAAAATGGGTACAGACCACAAAAGGGTATTAAGTTATTAACTCGTTATCACTATAATATTAAACTTTTCCCGCCTTTATAAACTTATTAAGGGTAATTTAACAGTAATAAGTGGTGGGGTAATCCTCTGGCACGCGCCACGAACCCCTGGCTCCCACGGTATCTTCGCGATCGGGTACTTTACAAGTGGCCAAGCGTGAACATGCCCTTATTAACGGGTTCCGATTATACTTCTATAGTTCTAAAGTTCTACACACTTTACCTGAAATGTTTAGCTTTAATACCTTCTTATAGCTGTTTTTATTCATAACAAAGCAATTTAATTAAAATTAATATATATATTTTTTTTTAATTTGGGACGATAAAATATATATTCAACTGTTAATAGGCGACTACTTAAGGCGGGCTGAAACCCCATTTTGTTATTTCTTGATACCCGATTTACCTAGTTCCAATATAATAACGAAATGTAAAAAAATATGAGATATAGAGCACATAAAAAATAATACTTTCGCTGTAATTAATTTACAAACTCACCTCCGACAAAACTCTATGTCATCGAAATATAAGTATTAACAAGAATAACTTATATTTTATTTTAATAAATTGTTAATTAATCTATTTTAAAAAGGTCTGAACCGAACAATCATTTTTCTTAATATTTATTTAGAAAAATATTTAAAAAATACAGAAGATCCGCCCCTAGAAACTACAATTTTATGCTAAGCTAAAATGAATCTTATTGCGATACGTACACGCTTGGTCTTTGGTTCTGTGCAAGGTTATCGTTTTGGAATTGAGATAAGTCCTCGCCTTAAGATTTGCTTTTAAAATATTTAACTACTTTAAAATTTTAATATTCTTATACCTTGAACAAAAATAATTAATCTCAAACTGGCTAAAGTGGAAGTAGATAATAATATTATCTTAGTCAAACTTTTATATTAGTGGTTTATAATTTCGAAAGGAACCCAAAAAATCGTTTTGTATTTTTGTAAATTTCACACGAGACGGAAGGTCGAGCCGTGTGCGTGGGAATCAAAATCTGGGAGTTAAAATGGAATGTTACATTTTATCTGCACTTTATTTTATGTACAGCTTTAAATTAAAAGGGGTTAAAATAGAGTTAAAGCAAAAAAATGTTTTGCTTTTACTTTTCAGGCAATATTTTCTATACTAATATTATAAAGCGGAAGAGTTTGTTAGTTTGTTTGTTTGTTTGAACGCGCTAATCTCAGGAACACAGAATTTTTCAAATCGGACCAGTAGGTCCGATTTGAAAAATTATTACAGTGTTGGATAGCCCAGTTATTGAGGAAGGCTATAGGCTATATTTTATCACGCTAAGACTAATAGGAGCGAGGAAATAGAGGAAAATGTGGAAAAAACGGGGGAAATTATTTGAAAGGGCTTCTCACGAACTACTAGATCATTTTTTCTGTTATTTGGATCAGATAAGAAGTAGACCACGTGAAGGATCATAGGCTTTTTTTGTGGACTAATTTTTCTGTGAAATATCTAATTTACGCTGGCGAAGCCGCGCGGAACGTCTAGTATATTATATATAATTAGAAGATATAATGTGTTTTAAAATACAAAATATGAAAAATGTTTAAGCAATATTTTATCGTTTTTCATAACTTATATACTTACTCGTATACTAGCTACTAGCATATTTCTTAACAATACCTTATATTTTTACAACTTTTCCTAACTTATAGCTCCTATTATTATTACATTTTTGTCCCAATTTGGTGAGACAAGATTTTTTACGTCGGTAAGGCGACAGACATGCTATTTATTGGAGGTGTCTTACACACAATGAAGCCGAGGGTTCACGGAAAGCAAACACAAAATAATGATCGCAACCTTGCAATTGACAGGCAAAAAATACTTATCTCAAATTCGATCCTAGTTTGGGGAAAACCTCCTTTATTCTGTGGGTTTAAAGGTGGGTATTCGATGACGAGGACATAATATCAACGGTCAAACAAATTCGGGTCCCACACTGGAATATTTCTTGTGGGAATGAAATTTTTGTGGGAATTCCGAGCGCGGCAGCGAGGGTGACACGTGCGGCACAGCAGATATGTTAATCGTTTTTGAATAGCTCGTGAACCCTCATTTAACTTGTATGGATTACAATAACCATTAACGGAATTGTTTTAGTCGGATTACCTGAATTAGGTGCCTGGTACTAAATACTATTGCAGATATTTTGCAACTAATAAAATGTTTACTTTATTCTTTCTTATAATATCATTTTTATTTAATTTTTACATAATTACGTACAAATTTTTGTTATTTGCGTTATATAAAATAAGTGACATCTATTTCCGGCGTTAAATATTATTTTAGCTGCATGATGCATCACATTAGGCTAACTTCGCCGTATTATTTTTCACCAAAAGTAATTAAATTACTATGACACAAATCAATTAAAACGTAACATGACTTAATGACTTTCCCATGAACTTGTTCACACCAAATCGAGCATGGGAATATGCTACCCTAAAGTGGAACATAAAAAATGTTTACCTGGCTCATAGACTATAAAGTGATGGTGCGGTAACCACAAGGTCAGGCGGGGAGTTCCCAGGTTCCCCGGTTCTCACAGGAACTAACACCGCGACCGTGAGAAATACCCTGATATACAAATTTTATCTTTCGAATAAAAAAAAAACTCGAATTTTTTGATTATTAATGGGCACTTAAGTAGGGCTGAATACCGATTAAGAAATAAACACTTCTTAATCGTGGAAAAAGAATATATTTTAGAAGTTAACAGTTGGAGCGGAGAAATGCGAAGAATATCGCTGTAAAATAACGCACCTATTGTGATTGGAGTAAGTGGATTAGTGGACCCATTGAACGCCTTAGAAATATAAATTTAATATAATCTAATAAATGTATTCTTAGAGATTTTATTTAAAGATTGAAGATTGATATTTAATATCTTATCAATTATTTTGAAAATCAGCTTCAAAAGCCAAATTATTTTTCTCTGTATTTTTTTACTCCTTTTTCTGAAGACTTTGACATAATTTGATTTTAATGCCTGGTTAAAAATTTGAACCATGCAATATAATTTAGATAAGGTGAGCGAGGACGCACGGTTCCCAGGATCATTCATTTCACACGGGAAGGACCATGGGAAGCAAATTAACTGACGTTTGACACGGGAAAAATATTTACCTGGCTCTTGGACTAGAGGCTTGGCGCAAACCGACGACCACGTTACTACTGCGACAAAATTGTAGTAGAAACGATCTTAGTCGTACCTTGCGTGTTTAGTGTACTATAATTTACAATTGAATCATAATAATAACATCTGAATGTATGACGACAATTATTATTGATTTAGTCCCGGCCAGTCGCTCGTTTGCATTGACACAAAACTGCAATGATACTGTCAAGGTCGTTCCCAGGATCCCCCCGTTCACACGGACAGCTCGAAGGACCATGGGAACTGCTTGTTGAGACAAACTATTTATCTCTGACACATAATATTTGCAAGTGATTTCCTATCCAAACTGACTGAAACTAAAATGTTTAGCCCCGTACTAATAAAAATATTTACACCGCGAATAATATGCAAGGCATGATTGTCTTTGTGCGGCTTAGTAGATAAGTTTATGACAGACAAAGGCAGTGGACCTGACGAGCAGAAAAAAAAGAAAATTGAGTTGTTATTAAATATGGTATTTATTCCGTTTACATAAAACGTGTTTCAAATTTAAAACATTTTAGTAAATTGTTTTCTAATTGGTACTATTCAAAATGTATAAGTTACGACAATACTTGTATTTAAAAATATACGTTACTTTTCCCCAAAACACGACTTCATAAAAATTGAGTATACTATTTGATTTTCTCTCCCGGGAACTGAACTACATCTAGCTACGTCAGCAGCCGAATCAACGATATGTCTCATGGGCAATACGAAATTATTATTATTATTATTATTATTTAAAATGAAAATAGCAAAAATCAGCACACTTTTTTTCGAAAATTATGACGTCACTGAAGAATTATTTATTGGAAGTAAGTCGCTTGTGTCCCTTGTATAGACTTGACTGTAAAAGTAGCAGCGCTGAAAGAGTAACTTTTTTCACCTTTGTATGGAAAAATTGATGACGCGGGAAGCGCTTGCCCATACAATTCATAAAAAAAAAATGCTCTTTCGGCGCTGCTGTTACAACCAGTAAAAGTAAAGGAGTTTCCATGCAATCTAGCAAATGCGGGGTGTTGCTTTTCATGAGTTTGGGTCATAGAATTTATAACCTTTAGAAGAGGCATTCCATACAATCTGCAATCGTCAGCGCGTAAATGTGTCACCCTCGAAATGAGTGAGCTCACTCATCTGAGAGCAGTGTGCCTTAGGACGCGGTGACAGTCGGACGTGTTTAATGCATTGATTACGTAAAATATGCATTGAAAGCGTGAATGAGTGAAAGAGAAAGTAGTATATGCTATTACTGTAAGACAAAAAAGGACGACAATATTTTCTCGATACACATTTTGCATGCAAAAACATTGCTACAGTTTTGATGACGTATGCCATTATCCAAGTATTGACATCGTTGGTTTGGGTGATATACAACTCCTTCTACAAAGACAATCAGCAGGCAATATCATATATATTAATGAATTAATGTTTTGCTACTTAAAGTTACTTTCAGCCTAGCTTCAGCCCCTTGTTATGTAACCAATAATATTATCTAACTTCTTCTTCTTTTAAAAATGGCCGACTCAGTGAGTTGCCAATGTCAGAGTGACTCGAAAGACTTTGCTCTATGTAGTGAAGGTCTGGTGAAGTAACAAGTGTACGGTTACAAAATTACATATTTACAGGAGTTGATTGACCTAAAACAAACACAAATGTTAGTAGAAACATCACAATCTAATATTGTTAACACGAATATATTATTATGTACACAAAATGATGATGGGCAAAAATGTATGGGCTCTGGTATAGGGCTCAACAAGAATTGATTCTATATTTTTTGGAAGGTATACATACCCATGTACATTAATGACCAATTGGGCGCTTGTCAAGATTCGTTGTACTTTTTGAGTAAAGCCACGTTAAAAGTGACATCAGCGCTTGTACATTTCATGCGATAACATCCCGTTATATTATAACATGATCATTTTTTTAGGATTCCTTAGTCAACAAGGGACCCTTATAGTTTCGGTCTGTCCGTCCGTCTGTCCATCTGTCTGTCCGTGTGTCTGTCCGTCTGTCTGTCCGTATGTCTGTCCACGGTTTTGCTCAGAGACTATAGGACCTACAAAGCTGTAATTCGGCATGAATGCACATATTAATGATGCCGACAAAATGTGATATAAATCCTTAAAAATATATTTTTCTATAGTACCTCCCGTACGCATCAAGCGGGGATGATTTTTTTTTTTTTCGCGTTCGGGGTGTCGTTGGATAGGTTTTTTTTAAATATTATGAGTATTCATAGATCATTTTCCGATTTAGGGATCCATTTGTGAAATATTAAGTTTTAAAGTGGAAGAAAATCGTTAGAGTCCAGTGTTCCCCACTTCTACCAGCTAAACCAGCGGTCGGCAACACGCGGCCCGCGGGCCGCATGCGGCTCGCGAGCGTCTTGCTTGCGGCCCGTGAATGTTTTGTAAATAAGTTAAATGTATCAAAATCAATGTTTTCTAATAATGCCAGTAGTTATTGCTACTTAAGTACGTAGCTGTTTGTGCCATTTAAAAAAAATTATTTCCTTTCAATATGTGTAGGTATTTTGAGCTTCTAGGGTTACTACGAGTATGAGGTCTGCGGCCCGCCTTCAGTTTGTTTTGTCACCTTGTGGCCCTTGCCTGCCAAAAGGTTGCCGACCGCTGAGCTAAACGGTTGTTTCTGGAAATGTGAAAAAATTCAAGGGAGTAGGAAATATGCTGAATATAAATTTTCGTTCAAATTCCTTTGAACGTAACTGAGATGATATTGTTAGTAGTGTAAAAGACGTTATAAAAAATGTACTTACATTCATTGACCATACAAAAATTATCAAAAACTAGCGGTACTATGGAACCCTATATTGCGCGTGGCCGATTTTAAACCTAGTAGTTAAGGTATGTTGTGAATTGACATATTACACAGACAATGTAAGCAAACGACTGACTGATTGAAGAGAGCGAAAATCGCCCGCGCATTGTTACCTGATCCGCCGTCCAAGAGTGAGCGGTATGAGGGAGGGGTTAAACTACTACTGTGAGCGTAAATCTAGGATGTACAGTCTAAGACAAGACATTTGTTACCTTTCTAAGCGCAAAAAAATCTTTCCTTGATTTTATCATATGCTATCACTTTGGAGATAATATTGTTAAATATAAGCAACACTAGCGAATGGTGTAATACTACAGGATTTATTTTTCTTTTTTTTTTAAATGAAACATTCTTTATTATTGCACCATTCGTTAGTATTGCTAATTATAAACAATTTCTCCAAAGTGATAAATGATAATATACGATAAAATCCAGGAAAGGTAAAATCTTTCCTTGATTTTATCATATTATGCTATCACTTTGGAGATAATATTGTTAAATATAAGCAACACTAGCGAATGGTGTAATACTACAGGATTTATTTTTATTTTTTTTGAAAAATTAAACATTCTTTATTATTGCACCATTCGTTAGTATTGCTAATTATAAACAATTTCTCCAAAGTGATAAATGATAATATACGATAAAATCCAGGAAAGGTAAAATCTTTCCTTGATTTTATCATATTATGCTATCACTTTGGAGATAATATTGTTAAATATAAGCAACACTAGCGAATGGTGTAATACTACAGGATTTATTTTTATTTTTTTTGAAAAATTAAACATTCTTTATTATTGCACCATTCGTTAGTATTGCTAATTATAAACAATTTCTCCAAAGTGATAAATGATAATATACGATAAAATCCAGGAAAGGTTCGATTTTTAGTACCTATCTTATTGTTTTCTCATACATTTCTCTAAAATATGAAACAATATACTAAAATACAACACTTTCCTCAAGTTTGCCACATACGATTACTTTCCAGAAATGATTGCTTACCAGCAACACTATAAATTGATACAATAATACAGGGCGTTTTTTTGCGATTTTTTCTTACCTTCTACCCTCGTTAACTTTTTTCTCCCATGGTTTAGAGATTTTTCATCATACAATATTTTTTTACTTTTCAAGCCCTTTTAGGGTTCCGTAGGTACCCAAAGGGTAAAAACGGGACCCTATTACTAAGACTTCGATGTCTGTCTGTGCGTCTGTCTGTCTCCAGGCTGTATCTCAAGAACGGCTATAGTTAGACTTCTGAAATTTTCACAGAATGTGTATATCTGTTGCCGCTCCAACAACAAATACTAACAATAAAATAAATATTTAAGAGGTGCTCCCATACAACAAACGTGATTTTTTTTCGATTTTTTGCTCGATATCAATAATGGCTATAGCTAGGCACTTGAAATTCTTACAAAATCCTTAATTATATTTGTACTTTAATAATTGATAGTAATATTAAAATAAAATAAATATTTAAGGGGGGCTCCCATACAACTCTTCGTGCGCGAGTCCGACTCGCACTTGACCGATTTTTATTTGATACTAGGTTTTGCCCGCGGCTTCGCTCGCGTGGAATTCAAAAATCACGTAAAATACGAATATTCTTGTAATCCTCCTCTGGAAATATGATGTTTTTCCAAGACCAAAAGTAGACTATGTTATTCTACATCCTTTCAACTAAGTATATGCCAAAACTCAAGTCGATTTGTTGCTTCGTTAGGAAGGACAAACAAACAAACACAATTTCGCATTTATAATCTTAGTATGGATAGTCATGAAAAGCTTATAACCAGCAGTGGACGATAGATATACAGGAAGTATAGTAATACAGTATACTAATCAAACGATGAAAAAGTGTATGTTTAGTTTAGGTTATAATAAATTCAGTTTTAATTATTAACTTCGTTTGTTCCTAAAGAGGAGGATTAAAACTCAACACTAACGACGCAGCACCATTTTGATAAAAGCTACTTTTCCAGGATGGAAGCCCCCCCCCAATTAGTGTCGGGGGGCTTTGCCATAATCAAACGACACTCGAAATCTGTATGTTTAGTTTAGGTTAGAATAATTTCGTTATGATATTCACTTTTAATTAATACCTCTGTTTGTTCTTAACCTTTAACGTCACGGGCGGGGTCTACGCAGACCCCACGCGCTGTTTTTTGACGGTATTTTTTTAAATTGGCAAGTTACGATGGCACGTTTTCGGCTAATCTCAATGCAACGCGAGGTCTTTCAGTGAGTAAAAGTCCGTCGCTCCTCTGCTAAGTGAAGTTACATTTTTGCTTATGTGGGGATACCTGCAGACCCCACCCGTGATTTAACGTTTATACTTTTTTCACATTGGTTATGTGTTTATTTGTTTGTTTTTTTTGAATTGGCTATGTATAAATGGAAAAAATTATTGCCGAATAATAGAAAATCAAATTGCACAAAACATATACAATTTTAATGACTCTGAAAGTTTTTGGAAACATTTGGGAAGAGTTAGAGGTAGCTAGACCTAGTGCATCAAAAATGAAGCGAAGATGCTATTATTATCCCAGAACTAATTACTTTTGTCCGTAAGCCTTGCTATAAAACTATTTGCAAGCCTCATTCAATAAAATTATTTATTATTTACCTTGCCTACTCAAGGAATAATTTTAGTTAATGGTAGTACTTTTCAAGGATTTTTAATTTTTTTTCTGTAATGTTTAGTGTTAATTTTTCTTTTGATTACTTATTTCTAAGTCTTATTTTATTAGAAAAAAATAATAAGTTAGTCAGAAGTAGACACATTTGTTGAATTTTGGTACAGTAAACATGTGCCCTAAAAATTCTATGCACGAGATTGGTTAGTTCATAAAAATGTTCTTTACTGTCTAAATAATGGTTAGTTCATTATTTATAAATGCTTTTCATAAATAAAATAATATCCTTTCTTATAATACAAAACGGGTTTTAAAAATTATCAAACAATTCTGAATTTATAAGTATATTTATATTGGGGATACTTCTAGACCCCTCGCGTGACTGAACGTTACCCAAAACAACGCGTGTACTTAAAGGTTAAAAAAGAAGAATTACAACGCAACACTAACGCCGCGACACCGTTTTGTTATAACCATCATTTTCAGGGAGGAAGAGGGCGCAGCCCCTAAGTAGGGGGGCTGGGGGGGCGAAGCCTAGTAATTAAATTACACTCAAGTAGTGGATGTTTAGTTTAGGTTAGAATAATTTCATTTTTAATTATTAACTTAGTTTGTTCTTAAAGAGGAACCAAAACTCAACACTAACGACGCGACACCATTTTGATATAAGCTGCATTTCAAGGAGTGGGGGGGCGCAGCCCCCCAAGTATTGTCCTGAGCCAAAACCCCCCTCCTCCCATATTAATCAAATGACACTCAAAAACTGTATGTTTACTTGCCACTGTACGTTTAACTGCCCCCCCAAGCAGGGTCCGGGGGGAAATCCCAGGTGCGGGAGTTATGATATATATATGACGCGTTACCATTTTGTTATAAGCAACATTTCCAGGTGGAAGGGGAGTGAGGGGGGGGTGTCGTTTGATTATTATGCGAGGGGCTTTGCCCCTGGACACTACAAGGCCCCCCCCCCCCCCCCAAACCCCCACCCCTCCTGGAATTGTAGCTTAATATATCAAAATGGTGTCGCGTCGTTAGTGTTGAGTTTCAATCCTCCTCTTTAGGAACAAACTAAGTTAATAATTAAAACTGAATTTATTATAACCTAAACTAAACATACACTTTTTCATCGTTTGATTAGTATACTGTATTACTATACTTCCTGTATATCTACCGTCCACTGCTGGTTATAAGCTTTTCATGACTATCCATACTAAGATTATAAATGCGAAATTGTGTTTGTTTGTTTGTCCTTCCTAACGAAGCAACAAATCGACTTGAGTTTTGGCATATACTTAGTTGAAAGGATGTAGAATAACATAGTCTACTTTTGGTCTTGGAAAAACATCATATTTCCAAAGGAGGTTTACAAGAATATTCGTATTTTACGCGATTTTTGAATTCCACGCGAGCGAAGCCGCGGGCAAAAGCTAGTATTATAATAAATCATACAAAATGTTTCGCTGGCGCGCTCCAATTCGAAATGACGGCCAAAAAATGCCTCGAGTTTCCTCGTCCCCCGTCTCAGGTGTATAAATACCCATGGCGCGGGGGAGGAGCGTTCAGTTGATTTCGGAGCGCGCGAGCGTGCAAAGCTATGAAAAACGCTTATTATGAACACTATAAACAATTGTTAACCTATTTCTATTATATTTAAGAACATAAATTGTTAAAAACTATATAAAATCGATAAAACAAAAAGGTAAAATCAAATAGTCTATCTGTCTCTATACAGAACTTGATACTTTGTATCTATCTATCCTATTCTAATAAGAAAATTTATAAGAAATTAAAACTTGCTATTTTATTGCTTAAAACTATTTGAATTCAACACAAACTATAACAAAGATAAATTATCGATAAATATTAACTATTGGAAACTTAAATTTGAACAGAAATTATATACTACGAAACGAACATGACTATTTTCAGTCTTATAAGAATCTTATGTACCTACTATCATTTTAAATATTAAAATATATCATTACTGTAAAATTATTTTATAAAATGAGTATTCTTAAGTATCAATTGGTGAAAGTATCGATTTTCGATAGGAGAAAATGTTTAATAACAAAGAGGCTCTCTATTCGGCATTGCCGGCGTTCACTCACCACTAGCGACCTCTGGATGATATTTCTATGTCGTAATTCCTTTTTATCGTCTCGTACAAATAGTGTCTTTTAATGATTTTGGTTTTTGTTACATTATTATAGTAAATAAAATATAAAACTATGTTGTTTACATTTTTGTTTTACATATATTTATTTGGATTTAAATATCCGAAATCAATGCAGCTTCTTATTGTGTCCTCGATACGTTGTTTAATTAGCAATACCGTTTCCATGTGTAAGCCAGACATATTAAAATTTTCCGTAAAACTCTCCATAGTCTCTGCTTCTGCCATAGTTTCTTTTACTTTAGCTATTTCTTTATTATTTCTTACCATCAGACTATTAGCGATTAAAGATAGTCCAAGCATTATTTTTGCGTATCTACTAAGGTCAGATTCAAGTTTATCTTTGGGATATGTGGTTTTTACTTTTAAGCCGTATACATGTAAATGTATCTCTAATTGTGAGTGATAATAATCTATCCACTCGTGGTAATGTTTGGTCCTCGTTTCATAGTCGGTGCAGTTGAGAATCAAATGAAGAATGTCGACGACTGGTGGTGCTTCTCTCACTAGTTGGTAGTCGATCATAATGCACTTTGTGGGCTTATCGTCCTGAAAAAAGAAATTTTAAAAGTGAGTAACTTCTTCTTGTGAAGGTTTTTTAATTGTGCTACATTTCTAAACGTAAATTTTATAAAAGATTGTGTTGTAATAGCGAAGTTAATAAGATATCAATAATAAACAATAATAGCCAATGTTCAGTAGGACACCATAACAAGGAAAATAATATTTTAAAAAAGAAATATTTACTATTCAATCAATTTATCAAAATAGTGTCACTAACCTCTAACTTAAATAAGAAATTGTTCGTCCAACAATCTCCATGAACAATAATCGAATATTTGGAACCTTTATCGCATTTTTCGAGCCTTAATGTTCTATCTATTTGTTCGTTGATTGTCTCTACTACTATATTCGCTGTTAACTTGTCTTCAAAAATTTTACTTAGCTGCTGTCCAACAGTTTTAAAACTTTCCGCGTTATGCAAGAAATCTTCAGCTGTGGTCATATTAACAAATTTTTTACAAAATCCAGCAAATTCTTCAGGCGATTTTTCTTTTAAAACAAAACACAAGCAATGATACTGTGCTAGGGTCCGCAATATTAATTGTATGGTATCATTTGGCAGGGGCCTAAACTTATCCAACATGACATATTTTTCTTTCATTAAATCTTCCAATAATATAATTTCATGTGGTGTTTCGTTGCTCGCACCATAGCAGACAGGAACCGGAAACATATCTCTCGGTTCTATTCCAGCATTCTTCTGTATCTCAGTCATCATCGGCAGAACTTCATGATACATTGTGATTTCATTTGTAAACATTAGTACAGTTAACATATTAGCCTCATTTAAAAGTCTCGTAACATTTTGTGTAACTTTGACTATAATTTTAAAATCTTCTTTTTCGTTCTTAATGGTGATAACTCTCATGGCAGAACCTAAATTATCACCGGCTTGTCCGAGCACTGATACGGTCGCATGTTTCCCTTCTATTTTATTTTCTTTTATTTTTCTCCTTATGAAATTCAATTGCTGGTCACTGAGACCATAAAGATCTCCTTTGATTTCAATATCCATATTTCAATAATGTTTAACTACTATTATAAAACTTTTGGTCACCTCATTATATAGAGATTTTCTGTTTCTTATCTGGTTGTTTATAACATTTATTATCATTATATTAATAAGATAATGTTTCGTATTATCGTACAATTTAACTTATGATACATATTTTATGTCTTACTATATAACGCCAGCAACTCCGTTTCGCCAAAACTCATTTATCGCGCGCGACCCGTACATTTTTTTGGGGAAAAAAGTATAAGTTAAGTTAAGAAAAAGTATAAGCTAAGTTTAGTATACAACCGACAAAAAAATTAATAAACTTGTAACTTTCGCCCCCCATCTTCTAAAATGGGGGTGAAAATTTATATGAGACATTCACCAATTTTATGAATTAGTACATGAAAGTTTACACGTAACTGTAGACAGTAACTAAAAAACCTATTAATAAGTACTGACAACTTACAAGAACCATCTTACAAAAAGAACTGAAATCCCACCAAAAACATATCATGTAAAATGTTGCCAAGACGACCACATAAGGTTTGCCCTATTAAAAAGATATCAGATCTCATGTAGATCCAAGCTTCTGAATCTACACGGCCTAACTCTACCGACCCTAACTTCAACAATTCTTATATTTTATATTTATTTATTTGGGATAACAACAGCCATCAATTTACAATGTTCAATATTATAGAAGAATACAATGAGTACATAAGGCCAATAACAGCTATCCACAACTTATTACGTTACTTATTACAATTTTACCAATCACTAATCAGCATAGAAGACCTCTGTGGCTCAGTTGGTGGGCTGTTGGTAGCTCAAGCCGGGGGTCGCGGGTTCGAATCCCGCCGACGGAACAAAAAGTTTTCAAAGTTCCTGGGTCATGGATGTGTATTAAATATGTGTATGATATAATAAAAATCTTAAATATATGTATAGTATAAAAGTATTAAATATATTTCCGTTGTCTGGTACCCGTAACACAAGTCCTTCAGGTACTTACCACGGGGCCAGACTGACGTGGTGTGAAGCGTCCATAGATATTATTATTATTATAGAAACAGAAATGAAAACATGTTTGACACTTACGGCTAATTCTTATATTTATGAGTAAATATGTATTCTACATAATATGAGTAAATATGTATTGCTAACTTGTTATTATTTCTAGTATTTACATTATGATTATCGCTTTTCTTTTTGAAAATATTCATGTTCTTTCTAACATATAAGAGATTTTCCAAAATGTATTGAGATGCGACGGTCAGGATTCTTATTTCTTTAAATTTTTCTCTTAGAGATTCAAAAGACGACATCTTATAAATAGATACTGGTCTCCGCGCGGTCGTAGCCAATCATTAATCTAAGGTTATTTGATAGAAAGTCACGAATCACGATTAAAGCTAGAAACAAATCGAATCGGACGCATCCATAGGTCGCAGCTGATGGATGCGTCTTAACAATGTGCACGGTTCATCCGCGGACGTCCGCGGATGCAAAAACATCCAGCCAGCCAGATTCTGCTCCGACGTCCGAACGCTCAAGGTCGCGTCCGCGACTTATGCCAGACAATGTGCACAGTTTAGTGTATTTTGTATTAAGGCGGGCTGAAACCCCATTTTGTTATTTCTTGATACCCGATTTACCTAGTTCCAAGATAATAACGAAATGTAAAAAAATATGAGATATAGATCACAATATTTAAAAGGGTTTAAATCAAAAACATTTTAATAAAAAATAATACTTTCGCTGTAATTAATTTACAAACTCACCTCCGACAAACTCTTTGTCATTGAAATATAAGTATTAACAAGAATAACTTAAATTTTATTTTAATAAATTGTTAATGAATCTATTTTAAAAAGGTCTGAAACGAATAATCTTTTTTCTTAATATTTATTTTGAAAGATATTTAAAAAAAACACATAAAAAATAGAGAAGATCCGCCCCTAGAAACTACAATTTTATGCTAAGCTAAAATGAATCTTATTGCGATGCGTACACGCTTGGTCTTTGGTTGTGTGCAAGGTTATCGTTTGGAATTGAGATAAGTCCTCGCCTTAATCAGATAGAAACAAGCCGCGACTTATGGATGCGTCCGATAATTTGTTTCTAGCTTTCGTGACTTTCTATGAACGTCCAATAATTTGTTTCCAGCTTTATCATGATGATTGATGCTATTTTATTTGAACTCCTATGAAATAGATAATGATGTGATTACTAGAAATATTAACAATATTTCGGCGTGTGTTATTAATTACTAAGTCCTTATAAGTTACAACTCATTGCTTGCGAGTAGTATATTATTATTTGCTTATTAGTTATTACATAGTATTATTATAATTACTACTTTTTCTAATAATCATCTTCGTCTGAAATTTTGTCTGAAAAAGAAAGAAAGTAAATGTTTGCTACAGTTACATACTAAAATGTCTCCTGCTCTGATTCCAAAACTCAAGATGAGCTATAACGTGTATAATTTGATTTAAAAATCTTTAGAGTGGGTTGCACCAACTTACTTTAACTATGACAAAAAGTCAAATGAACGGTCAAATCTCTGGTTAAAGTCAATTATGGACGCCATATTTGACGATAACCTTAACCGCGCGATTTCGCTCGGTTAAAGTTAAAGTTAGATTTGACATAAGGGTCACAGTGTTTCCATAACAAATTATTTTTTCCTGTCAATTTGTATGAATAATTCATTTTTTATACTCTCAACTCCATTAACTTTAGCTACAGACATCTTTCAAATTCTGTGGTCATTGATAAAGCTAAAGTTAAAGTTAACCTTATTAACTATAACCTTATTTGTAACTTTAACAACGCCTCTGGTGCAACCCACCCTTAGAGGAGAACTTTTTCTGCTATCTGCGTAAAAGTTAAAGATAAAATATCAAAATAGAGTCGAGTCCTTCCCAAACAATTCCACTGTAGCGCTTTTTGGCTTAAACCTTATGATATTGTATTAGGACATTCTGGTTCAAGTATTCACCCTTGGTGCAGTCCAGCCTGGTACAGGAGGGGGTTCGGTCGGCGCCGCAGATACACACGTTACAATCCCTCACATACCTCTCGAAAGGTTCGCAGTCTCCGGCTAAAATTAAGCAACACATAGCTTAATTATAATAATTGAAGATGACGCCTGCAACTCCGTTGTGCCAAAAATTCATTCATTGAGCAGAAATCGTACATTTTTCTGGGATAAAAAGTATCGTATGTCCTTTCCCGGGACACAAAGTATCCCCATACCCAGCAAAATGTTTAGCGGTATGGGCGTTAAGAGGTAACAGACAAACAGACAGATAGCTACCCACGATTTGACGACCTCTGTGGCTCAGTTGGTGGCGCGTTGGTAGCGCAAGCCGGGGGTCGCGGGTTCGAATCCCGCCGACGGAACAAATTTTCAATATTCCTGGGTCTTGGCTGTGTATTAAATATATGTATGGTATAATAAAAATCTTAAATATATGTACAATATAAAAGTATTAAATATATTTCTGTTGTCAGGTACCCCTAACACAAGTCCTTCAGGTACTTAGCACGGGGCCAGACTGACGTGGTGTGAAGCGTCCATAGATATTATATTATACACTTTCGCATTTATAATATAAGTATGGATTAAGGGCTAGAGCTCACTTGGGAGTTGGGACACGATAGACTTTATATAGATTTATTTATTTATTTGCAGTACAAAATATGTATTTTTTGTGTCTGTGCAATTTGCATCTTCATGTGTTGTTTGCATAGCTTTGTGTCTTGAGACTGTTAACTCAAGTAAGTGCAAGCACAAATAATTAGAATAGAGTATAGACCTACTTGGTTTAAAATCGATGCGTGATTTATTCAAGGAAATAGTAAGTAAATTATTAGAATTAAAATGCCGTTAGGAATTCGTAAGTCGTAACCTTTTGGAGTCACGAATTGTACATGCAGCCTTGTTATTTCTATCGTCTTTGTAATTTCGAAAGATTATTATAACAGTACTTGAATTTTATAAAACAATAAGTTCAGCTTATCACTATATTTTGACCTATTGGCAATAGTTATTCTTTTTCGAGGTCAATGAAAGTCAGTGACTGCAGTGACTGCAACGATAACGACGCGACAGCAGCAAGTTAGCAATATTCCGGTACGGGTGAGGCCGCCAATTTTTGCTGATTTGGTAATATATTTTCTCCGCCCTCGGTATTTTAAAAATTATTGTATTTATCTTATGTTCGAAAACTGATTCTAACGAAGAAAATAAAGCACTCAAGGATGCATTAGAATTATTTCGGTTCAAATCATAATCTAAAAATATATTTACAATTAAACATAAAAAAGGTAAGAAAATAGCTTAAAACATGCCATCCGCCGTGGAAGAGGTGCACTTCAACTGTCGCTGTAGCAGTAATTTCTTTCGAATTCTTTGATTTGAAGATAAATTGGATATGTTATGAATACTTATATAAATGGCTATTACCTCATCTAATTCTTATAGTATTTTAAGATAACTTTCTTTATAAACTTTTTAAAATCAAATGAATCGTTAGAAACATCAATTCTACCCCAGTTTTTAAACGTCACTAATAATACCCATTTATTATTCACGTTAAGTGTTAGGGACGGTAAAATAGGGAATGCTGAGTTTTTACGTACTTTATGAAAAATCTCGTAATATCCGCCATTTTTCGACAGTTCACATTTGAACCTCAGACGGGCTGTGTACACAGTTTTTTCAAAGGAAGTGTTTTTGTGACACAAATGTAAGTATTACTGTTTCACATAAAACTATCAATGCATCATGTGAGTAGTCAAAAGGGCCATGTCTGGGACTATAACACAAACCACATTATGTATTATTTACAGATATAAGTTTGATTTTCTCAACGCTACGGTACCGTAGAAATAAAAATTATCTACCATTTTAGTATGTAGAGTAGCGTAGACAATTTTTTTGTAGTAGAAGTATTTACGCTACGCAACGCAATAATTCAGTGCCAAATCAGCAAAAATTGGCGGCCTCACCCGTACAAAAATAATGATTACTATCAGAGGTATTAGATAACACAAGGAAAATTATTTGTACACAGTAATACATCACATACAGTAAATATCAAGTAAACGATTAAATTCACTGTTGTTGTTTCAATTCTTTTTTGCGAATGCTATGACTAATGGTGATCATTATTTTTTATGAAGATATAGCTGCGATAGTAAACATATTTTATACTTAATTGTTATCATGAACGTAGTTTTGAGGAATCATGGTGACAAGAAAAAATCAGATGAGTACTTGCGTGTACACCTGGAAATTAATTTTTTAGTTTGACCGAATGTCTTAAAATTTAGTTTGTTATTATTTTTAGCATTATTCCGCGAAATAAACCTCAACCTTTAAGTGAAAATTCATTTATTGAGGAGTGTACGCATAGGCATGCGTACAGCACCTTCCCTCCTCTCCCACACTGCCTATGCGTACACTCGCATGCAAGAACCTGCAAACACCACCACCACACAAGTCAAGTGCCGCCACCGGCCAAATCGCCGCCTTTTATACCCTATCGAGCCCCACTACTACTACTATCCCCACTACCCCCACTACCCTCACCAGTACCCCCGAACATATTAATAAGCGGTGACGTAGTCAAGCAAGTTTGGTCATTCAACAATGCAAATCTGTTATTTTTCTTTTCTTTTATGATCTCTAATTGTTCTAACACGCTCAGCCGAAAGCTATTTATGTAAAACTTTATAGGAATGGCCATCGGGCACGGTATGATTACTATCTAAAAGATGTTTAGCAAAATGTGACTTATCAGGATGACCATTCCTATAAGCCGCGATATGTTCTTTATGCCGAGTATCAAACCTGCGTCCAGTTTGACCCACGTATATATTTTTTTTATTGAAATAAGGGGGCAAACGAGCAAACGGGTCACCTGATGGAAAGCAACTTCCGTAGCCCATGGACACTCGCAGCATCAGAAGAGCTGCAGGTGCGTTGCCGGCCTTTTAAGAGGGAATAGGGTAATAGGGGAGGGTGGGGATGGGAAGAGAAGGGAATAGGGGAGGGAAAGAAAGGGAATAGGGTAGGGGATTGGGCCTCCGGTAAACTCACTCGGCGAAACACAGCCCAAGCGCTGTTTCACGCCGGTTTTCTGTGAGAACGTGGTATTTCTCCGGTCGAGCCGGCCCATTCGTGCCGAAGCATGGCTCTCCCACGTATATTTTTTGTCAGTTATCATGTTCTTCCACTCACATCTTCAGTTCTGGGGTTAACTATAAAGGTATACGGCAAAGGCTTGTAATAGGCTTGCATTTCAAAAATATAAAGACTTACTTGACTTCCAAAATATCGCCATATCTTCTGGTAAGACCCTCGATCTAACAAGAGGAAAGACCTGAAATATTTTATTTTACTATTTTTATCATTTTATATTTAGCCTCATCTTTCTCTAGCAACCTAAGTTTTTCATAGTCAGGTAATGAAATTAATAGAGCAATTACAAACTCTCGGGATCGGACACTGGTGTTGGGACACATTTACTGACTTCGATGTCTGTCCGTCTGTTTGTCCGTCTGTCTGTCTGTCTCCAGGCTGTATCTCAAGAAGCGCTATTGCTTATAACTTCTGAAAACTTGTGAAAAACCGGTAACAAAAATACACAAAATATCTTCACAGATTGTGTTGATTGTGTATTTTTGTTACCGCTATAATATCAACAGCTAGGCACTTTTTAGACAGACAGATTATATTTGTATTTTAATAATTAATAATAAAATAAAATAAATATTTAAGCTGCAATACAAAAAACACATTTTTTTACTACATTCGCTCTATAACGGTACGGAACCCTTCGTGGCACTTCGACCGACTCGTACTTAGCCGATTTTATTATTGTGCTATCAAACTCCACAATAACCACAATGTATTTATAAAGAAGTTATGAAAATTGATTTTCTCCATACACTCACAGTAAGTAAGAAAACGAACAATCTACGAAACATTTTACTACCAATAAAATTCCGCTTTCATAGTAATCAATTTTTATTGTTTTACAGGCTATAGCGTAGAAATTTTAATCACGTAGTCGAGAACTATTTGTTTTAGAATTACCGAATTAAGCTTTGAACAAACCTACGCGTCAGTGACGCGGGACGCGGGACGCGATCATAAAGTTAATATATCTAGCAGAATAGAGCAACAATCTCGAGCTGTCAAACGAAACCGAAATTGGTTTCATCTGTGTGTAAAAATATGTGTACGTATACACTTACACAAGCATGATTGAACATGAATTCTATGAGATTAACTTGTCAACGTGCCGATAAGTGCCGACTGGACGTCAAAAAAAGAGTTCTGCTGTCATGTATCACACGTCTCTTTTTACCACGCAGTGTTACTGATAGTGACATCTCGCTTGCTCAGGCCTTTGTTTCTCTATTCCGCTAGGTATATTAACTTTATGGACGCGATACGGGAGCGTCTGCAACGCGAAACTGGGCGTGCACACCTGCGCGACTACGGTGCGAACCGTCAAACTTCATTTGTCAATGAATAGTCACTGAAGACGCGCGACTTTATCTGGTGCAAATTATGCTAAATTGTTTTGGTAATGTCATCCTTATACTTAACATCAGAGTCGGTTGGGAGGTACTAAGCTGGCTTTTGATTTGGAAGGTGCAGAGGAATAAAACACGTCCATAATGGTCAAGACTCAAGTCGAATTAATTTAATATCATAACACAATCTATCAAAACGTAAACAAATCAAAAAATCATAAACTAAAGAGTTGTACAAAATAATATAAAAAAGGTTTTAAAAAGAAGTCTAGTTATGTACACTTCAAAACACACGTCTGATAACTTGACGAGCGCGTCCCGCTTTGCCGACGCGAACATCCCGCGTTGCGGTCGCGCAGGTGTGCACAGCGCCATAAGATTACATGGGCAGCGTCCGCCGCGCGGTAGACGCTCCCGCTTCGCAGTCGCTTTGGTTGCGTAGGTTTGGCCTAAGCATAAAAGGTGGCTTTCCAATCCTTGCCAATGTCGGTAGAAAATGAAACATATAACTTTGTTCATAAAGTGGCATTTTATTGAATTTAAAGCCCTTCATCATCATCATCATCATCATCAGCCTATTGCCGTCCACTGCTGAACGTAGGCCTCCCCAAATGAGTGCCAAAAAGCCCTTAGTGATATAATATTAGCTATATCTCTTATATATATATATATATATATATATATATATATATATATATATATATATATATATATATATATATATATATATATATATATATATATAATATATATATATATATATATATATATATATAACTAACATTGTGACACGAGAATTATATATATATATATATATATATATATATATATATATATATATATAATTCTCGTGTCACAATTTTAGTTACCGTACTCCTCCCAAACGGCTTTACTGATTTTTACCAAATTTTATATGCATATTCAGTAGGTCTGAGAATCGGCTACTGGCTACTTTTTATATTGATAAGTGCATTTGTTGAATAAATAACAGTAAATTATTGCAACTCTAGACTGACGGCGACCATTGTTTGTGCGACGGGATAGCGATGGCCGTTGCCATAGTGCCATACCTACTTATTTACTCACTTCAATAAAATAATAATATTAAGGGCGAAATACTTTATATGGTATAACAACGTTTGCCGGGACAGCTATTAGGATCTAAAATAATACTTATAGGTAATACTACCGGCATAAGAAGAATTACTAAAGCACCAGCGATAGGGATAAGGATTTAGACAAATTGCTTACAGCCTATAGTTGTAAAAAGGTGCTATAAGCTTCTGAATCACATGTCGTCATTGCCGCTTTTAGTTGTTAGTATTGTGTAAAAGCGCCTTTAGTGTTTTAACACTAAAGGCGCTTTTGGAGTGGCTACCATAATTTAATCACTAGCATGCTCTATAAAAGTGATATTTATACCTTTAAGTGCTAAGCATCGCTCTTAATGTTGAAGTGGCTATAAGAAAACCTTCAAGCCGTTTAAGAGTTATAACAATATTTCTTATAATTCTTAATAATACAGTGATACAATAGAGATAAGGATTCCTTTTCAAACACTATTAGGCTGTTTTAGCGCTTGCGGTGCTAAAGAAGCATGAAACTTTATAGCTCTTAAGAGTGCTTGTGTGAACACTATTAAGTCTTATAGCAATACAAATCTTCTAGAAATATGAATCCCTTTTGTATCTTATTAAGCTGTTTAACGAGGATAGATATGAGTATCATAAAGTTAAAATCGAGGTTTAATACGGTCCATATAGGTAATACCCATATCTAAAAGCTTTAAATTAGTTTACATAAGTGTTAATAATCATTTTAAATTTTAAAATCTCCGTTATACCGCTTAAATAGTCATATTTAATGTCCACCTTTTATTCTACTGAACCCACTAAGTGAACGTTTTGTATTTACCGAGGAAAATAAAATCATGGAGGGACAAGAAGAAAACTGCTGCAATAAAAACCGGCCAAGTGCGTGTCGGGCCACGCGCAATATGGGGTTCCGTAGTATCGCATAGTAATTCATCTCATCTCATAGTAATTTTTGATTGGTCAATGACAAGACATTTATAACGTATTTTACACTACTAACAACATCATCTCAGTTACATTCAAAGGAATTTGAACGAAAAGTTCCTTTATACTTCGCCGAATACATTTTTTTTAGTTGATCGACTACAATGATCGACTATTACTCAATAACTTATGAAGTCTTCTTAGCCGTTATAGTTTTCCTTTTAAATTCAGCGTATTTTCTACTCTCGTGAATTTTTTCACATTTCCAGAGGCAACCGTTTAGCTGGTAGATGGGGGGACACTGGACTCTAACGATTATTTTCACTTTAAAACTTCATATTTCACAAATAGATCCCTAAATCGGAAAATGATCTATGAATACTCGTAATATTTAAAAAAAAACCTATCCAACGACACCCCACACGGTGGGGTGGGCGCGAAAAAAAATACATCCCCGCTTGATGTGTAGGGGAGGTCCCATAAAAAAATAATTTAAGATTTTATATACCATTTTGTCGTCACCATTAATATGTGCATTCATGCCGAATTACAGTTTTGTTGGTCCTTTAGTCTCTGAGCAAGACCGCGGACAGACAGATAGACAGACAGACGGACAGACAGACGGACTGACAGACAGACAGACGGACAGCAAACGGACAGACCGAAACTATAAGGGTTCCTTGTTGACTACGGAACCCTAAAATAGAAAATCCAGATGGTATGATGACAGCATAAAAAAACTCAACAACATACTCTTATACGCTAGTGTACACTACAAGTACAACGCTTTTTATCCTTATAAATCGCATCCATAATTAAGAGGGTTCCGTTCATTACAATATTGGAAATAAACAAATTCAAATACGATAGACTTGTAAAGCGGTCAAATTTTTATTTATTAAGTGAACAGGACCGCAATTAGGCTAATATGGAATTAAATCTTGGAACAGGACAAAGACACATATATTTTTTAACCGACTTCTAAAAAGGAGGGGGTTATATGTTCGGCAGTGGATTTTTTTTTTTGTATGTTCAACGATTACTCCGCCGCTTGTGAACCGATTTTCAAAATTTTTGTTTTGTTCTATTAGGTTTCTCTCCAATTTGGTCCCATTTTCACAAAAGTGGTGATCTGAAGATGGGATCCATGAGTAATCGAGGGAACTCCTCAAAATTTATTTGAAAACATATGGTGATTTTGGTTTTATGAGAAGTATCCTAAGCATATGCTACCAAAACGCAAGATTTCGCACCAAGGTATACTATGGTTCCGAAGATACTAAGAGAACTCCGGATTCCTTATAGATACAAGTTTTGGGGTTTAGGCGCTGTTCTAAGAACTGAAATCATATGCTACTATGCAAATTACATTCATCATCATCATCATCATCATCATCATTATCACGTCAGGGTCACCAGTGTCACATGGTTGTATATGGATACAATATGCCCCCACAACACCATAATTATATCATCACGTTATGTCCTTATAATAATTGGTGGTACTTTTCATAGCGATTTTAATATAAAAATATAATGTTGTTTCAAAATAAATGATTCAAGTTCTAAGCGACTTATGTACCACAAAATTGAACATAACAAAGTCAACCTTAACTCCAGAGCGTAAGGCACACATTTGACATTACTTTTGAGATTCGAAAGAAAAAAGAGACGTAAGTTGCTTCGATACTACACTAGTTTAACTATTAACCCATCAAGCCCAAGCGGCACCCGGCTGCCGCATAACAATTAAAAATCTATTGTCACTGCGATTCCCACGATCGAGGTAATAAATTGAACCCTTAGTATGAAAATATTTACATAGGAAAACAATCTACATCGTAATAGGAATAAGAAACAATCGCATTAAGTGTGACTCTTAACAAATTGTAATAAGATACGTAGAATATTCGCGATGGTTTACTAGGTAACTAAAAAGAGTGAAATTATTATTTTAACAAAAAATTAAAACCGACTTCCAAGGTAAAAACAATAATAAAATTCTTATAATATGAACTAAAAAGTATTAAATAATGTTTCCTATCTAATAGTGCTTTTTTCCGAATTCGGCTAAACCTCAACTATTTCTGTACTCAATCTTCATAATTTTGAAGTCTGTGCCAGTTCCAAAAGTTTCAAATACCTATTCTGTCAGAGAACTAACGATTCAGCTACATCTGGTACCGACTTCAAAATGATGAAGATTGAGTACAGAAATAGTTAGGAGGTTTAGCCGAATTCGGAAGAAAGCACTATTAGATAGGAAACATTATTTAATACTTTTTAGTTCATATTATAAGGATTTTATTATTGTTTTTACCTTGGAAGTCGGTTTTAATTTTTTGTTAAAAATAATAATTGTAAATTAGTGTATTACCTACCAATATGTTTGATATTAGTTTATAGATACCCCTTACGACATGTAGATAAATAAAACACAATTTAAATCAAAACATTGTATTTATTTATACCTATTAGATGGTATCTAAGTTGTGACAATAGCAAGACATTATCTATACTGTCGCAAGGTACTATCGCACGGCACGCGCACTGGCAATCCATCGCTCTGTTGACTGTTATAGGCACCCAAACGTTTGATTCCTCTCGCGGACAATCAACGTTTCAATCAGTTTACAATTTGTTTAATACCTATATTATATTATTGTAATTTTCTCACAGTTAAATATCTTATAATAATTAGATTAAGATTAACCATTTAAAAAATCAGCCAAGTGCGAGATGGACTCGCGCACGAAGGGTTCCGTACTGGTATAAAGCAAAAATAGAGCAAAAATTGTGTCATTTTTATGGGAGCCTTTGTATGTGTATTTCTGCTTTTACCCTTTGGGTACGGAACCCTAAAAAGAATAAGTATAATTAGCAAAATTACCATAAAGTTAATATACCTAGCGGAATATAGAAACAAAGGCCTGAGCAAGCGAGATGTCACTATCAGTAACACTGCGTGGTAAAAAGAGACGTGTGATACATGACAGCAGAACTCTTTTTTTGACGTCCAGTCGGCACTTATCGGCACGTTGACAATTTAATCTCATAGAATTCATGTTCAATCATGCTTGTGTAAGTGTATACGTACACATATTTTTACACACAGATGTAAACCAATTTCGGTTTCGTTTGACAGCTCGAGATTGTTGCTCTATTCCGCTAGGTATATTAACTTTATGAAAATTACAAAAAAAGAATATTACCGCTATATTTTTGAACTTGAGATTTCTTAAAACACCTTTTGTTAAAGGCGCTACAATATAATAACAGAAAATTCATCTGCCATTACATGCACATCACACTTATGTGCAAAAACAATAAACAGATTGTACGAGAGATTAAAGAATTTTTATTTTCACTACTCTTAGCATTTTTTCAAAACTTTCAGTGATATAAAATAGCGTTTTATAACTTTTATAGAACCTTTGTAAATAAATAACGTTTCGTCAAACTTTAAGCGATACAAAGTAGCATCTTATAATTTTAATAAAACCTTTGGTAATAAACAACGTATTTGCAACACTTCAAGTGATAGAATAATACATCTTATAACATTTATAGAACCGTTAGTAATAAATTCGGTTATTTTACTTTTTACTATCGCCATTGGTAAGAAAATACCATGTTTTAGTATTTTTATACCACTTATTTATTACTCTTGCAGTTAATACGATCTGCTGTTGAGCTTTTAAGTGCTAACGCGTGGGCCTAAATCAGACTATAAGAGAGTTATAGTGCGCTAAATCGCCAATTTTCAAGCCGAATTGTCGTTATTGGTGTTTAATTGACATTGATTTTATCGATTCACTGTTAGAAATGTTAATCTCTACCGGGCGTGTAGATTTTAATTATCGTCTAATAATCGTGACACAATATATATTCGTACTTAGATAAGTAGTTAGATTATAATTTATACGGCAAAAAAATAATACATGTACCTATACTAATATGCTTAATGTTAGGTATTATGAAAAGTTTGTTTGTTTGAACGCGCCAATCGCCATGTTTCACGAACTACTGGACTGATTTGTATGCAAATTAGCAAAGATGTAGAGTAGACCACGAGGAAAGACATATCATGATTTTTTCGCTGTACCGTTTTCATGGAATTTCCTATAATAAATATACGCAGAGCCGTCCGATCTAAGAAACGTCTAATTTTTTTACATAAAATTAACATCTGTTAATCCATACTAATATTTTAAATGCGAAAGTGTGTCTGTCTGGCTGTCTGTCTGTTACCTCTTCACGCCCTAACCGCTGAACCGATTTTGCTGAAATTTGGCATGGAGATACTTTGAGTCCCGGGAAAGGACATAGGATACTTTTAATCCTGAAAAAATGTACGGTTCCCACGCAATAAACTACTTTTGGCGCAACGGAGTTGCGGGCGTCATCTAGTATTAATATAAAAGTCCAATAGAAAAGCCTTTTATAGTATTTGAAACATATTATATGGACGTGTTCGGGGAATCCCCGGATGTAATTCTGTGCCGTCCACTGAACCGGAAACCTTCGATTTGTTCCCTTCCGGAACAAAATGTCATATCGCCTGACGTACGTGTATTTGCATTAGCTTTAGCGGCATATTATGCACTTTGTAAGACGACAAATCTTTAACGTCAAGTATACCGCTTCCATCTTGTAAGACAAAGGTGTATTAGAGAAAATTCGGGAAACTTATTACATTCTAGCATACAGGGTGTAACAAAACAAAGTGATAATGTTTTCGGGTGTGTATGAGTTCACTGTGCAAGTAGTAGCGCTGAAAGTGCTTGTTTTGTGCTGAAGTTGTCATTATTGATATCGAGCAAAAAAGGCCAAAAAAATCACGTTTGTTGTATGGGAGCCTCTCTTAAATATTAATTTTATTTTGTTTCTAGTATTTGTTGTTATAGCGGCAACAGATATACACAATCTCTAACAATTTCAGAAGTCTAGCTATAGCGGTTCTTGAATACAGCCTGGCGACACACAGACAGACAGACAGACGGACAGACAATGAAGTCTTAGTAATAGGGTCCCGTTTTTACCCTTTGGGTACGGAACCCTAAAAACGTTTAGGCAGATATAAAATTGAAAAATCTAAGGAAAATTATGAAAATATTACATTTTTAAGTTATCTCTGTACTCGTATATTGTATTTCGCACTAATTACGGACTTCCATTGAAAACAGAGTAAAAAAACCCAGCGACCTAATTTAAAAAATAATTATTTTCATTAATTTCAGATTTACTGTATAATAAATATTTAATTATTAATTAAAATATGTATTTTAAAATATTTAACATGAATTCACGTTATATCTGCTAACAAAAATATGATATTAAATAGATAGCTATTATGGAAACAAAATAACGCGTTCGTATCGGATTTCCTACAGGAAGTAGGACGATTACTTCAAGAAGCAGTTCATTCATCTGGACCATTTAAATTGCCTCAGATCAAGGAACAGTGAACGATACAGGGGTCTGATTCTCAAGCCTCAAATAATGCTTCGTTCCCAGACTATCTCGGATACAAAATTCAAAGTATGACAATAATTATGTTCTCGTGAGATCTCCTTAAAATGCCTATGACCTTAGCCAGGTAAGTTTTATTGTTGTTTTAATGACTCGACGATAAAATAGATGACCGGTGTTGCAGACAGAATGGATTTCATTCTCAATTTGTCAATTTCTTTTGGAGACAAGACTCATTTCTACGGCCCTGTGGTTTTCATACTAAGCGGGCAGATACGTTGTTGGACTTCCGGCGACTACTGCGACTTTGCTATGAACGGGAATGGAGCTGCTTAGGATTGTTGTGGCTCATACACTGATCACATACGCTGACCGATGTACCCAATCCACCGTGGATCCGCCATTAGAAAAAGGACTACTTTCACGGTACCTTTTTACCGGTATGCCCCGGGTTGGGGATGTGGCTCAGTTAGCTGAGGCACCCCGGGGGTATGTGGGAGGAGCACCGAGCCTACAGTGACTTGCCATCAGTCGTATATGGAGGGATGTCCTGGATCTGTCAAACACAGGACTCCCTCCGCGACTGGCCGATCTACCTCAAAAAGGGACCGGACTTCCACCAAAATAAGGGAATGCTTCGTGAAATTGAAGATACTACACGGTACCTGCCAGAGGTACCATATAGAATATATATAATAGTTATATTATATAAAGTACCAATAATATGTGACGTCATCATGCCTCCCCCGGTATCACCGACGTATTATCGGGGCAGTAAAAATATACTCGTAAACTCAGCCATTTCATCTTGCTTATATTGGGGTAGATAGTATTTAAGATATTTCTGCTCTAAAGGGGTTATTACTTATTTTATCATTTGACAGCTGTCCTATTTCTTTACGTTTATTATATTGTACTCAGCGAAACATGGCGGTAGCGGTCATTGACTTCCTGTCAAAAACTTGTCATATTCTGTACAAAGCCGCGATTGACAACATCTGACACTAATTCATTATCAATCGCGGTTTATTACATAGATAAAGTATTATATTATAGATACAAGTAGTGTGCGTGTATTTTCTTGAATATTTCTATTTGTCGATCATTTCGAAGCACATTATAATCCAGAAAAGAAAGTAATTTAGTTCATGATATCGATAAACTATAGTTCAAGTAATGAGAATCCGTAAACACACGTAAAAATCTATGCAATTTTTGTAGCCAAATTATTAATTGATGTAACATTTTTAGCACTAATGCCTTATATAGCAGGAATAAGGGATTATTAAACTTATAAATTATCTTTTTAGCTTACAAAAATACCGATTGAAAAGCTCAAAAAACGTTGCTCAAAACTTACGTATTTAATGTCAAATCCACGTGTTTGAGGCATTCTTTGGCCGTTCTTATGGTTTATTATTTAGCGGAACCACAAAACTCAACAATATCTAGCATAAAATGTTTACTAAAAACCTTTATTAACACTTTTAATACATGAAATATGCAGACCGGCTCCTTTGTTATGTACTAGGAAGTAGGACATAACATTACACGCTTTTGACGCTTATATACTGATATAAGGCTCTCTCCTATTAGTCTATCTCAATGATTTATTATATAGAAAATGACAAGTTTTTGACAGGGAGTCAATGACCGCTACCGCCATGTTTCGCCGTGTACAGTATAGTTACGAAATTAATTTAAATGTCCTTATTTTTAATGTAGTTATCAAAAATAATCAAAATAGGTATGCCACTCAGTAAAAGGTGTAAGAGGAAGAAAGGTATCCTATAATAATCCTTCAAATGTCAAATTTTAGGCACCACAGTAAAGATTACTTTACAACCTTACAAAACTGCTGTTTTCTAGAGTTTATCCTTGGTATTTTTGGGTATATAGTTATTTTTCGCGCTTTGTTTTTTTCGTTCAGATTTGGGTACAAATATTACGTGCGTTTATATTGCACAACAAACACTGGAACATAGTATAAACACGAAGAAACCTAAACAAATACAGACCGCATAAATAATTTATGTCGGACGTACTGTTGTCGACGCTTTCAGTTGTTCAAACACTCGATTTTCGAGAGACTTTCGAAAGCGTTTGTGCGTTCTACGGCTGACAATACTTTGAAATTCGAATACACCTTCTCCTTGTCTATGTTCTGAGCTGATTCTACGAAAAACTATTAGCTCTACATACGGTAAAAGTCCGTAAAACATTAATGTAGATTGTAGCACATTCATACTAATATAACAAGGGTAGTATTTAATCGAGTGACTGTAAATTACAGTTTTAAGTGTCAAAATTAATTAATTTGGGTTATAGAATTACTATTTGAGCGACTGACTGTGAGTGACGAGAAATTAACAGAACAGCAACTTACAAATTATTTATTTGAGTTACTTAAAATACAAAATGAGCAGCTTCATAATATTTGAGCGACCTAATATGTGTTTGAGTGTCAACGTTACGTCCTGCATTTTTTTCAATATTTGGCAAATGTATTTTTTATACTGAGCGGCATTTTATCTTAAATGAAGTGTTTCGAATACTAAAACCACTGAAAAATACACTAATGAGCAGAGCTCACATTAAAACAAAAAAAAATGATTATGAAATAAATATTTGATGAAACACTATTAATCAGGGATCCCTAGAACAATTTTTTTTTTTATTACTATCAAGCCAATTTTTTGTGAGTAGCTTCATTTGGATAAGAGGAACAACAATTTTATCTGTGAAAAATCTCGAAAATGGTAGCTAACAGAGATAGAAAGGATTTCATACTTTGATTTGATGATCCCAAAATATGTATTGTTCTATTTGTAGGCACTTAAATTATATAACGGTAAAAGTTTGGAATCATGCCCAACGATTTAGGGGGGAGGGGGGGGAGGAGGGCGAAGGGGGGTAAAACTATATATAAATATATGTATTTACCTATATATAAAAATCATTAATAAATTATTACATTACACAAATTATAATTCTTAACGGAACGTCAAAGAAATGGGTAAAAATTTTAATGGCGACCTATACCAAAAAAAAAAAACAACTGGTTTCAATTATTATGAGTCGACGGAGGCTCCTACTTCTGGGTGGTTCACAAAAAAATAACCAACATACAACAACATAACATCTAACCTAACCCAAAAAAGGCATATTGGGCCAACACGGAGTTCCTTAGACTTAGACTTTAGTCCGCGTTTCCACTGACGCGAATCCATATTTTGGGACCATCAAATCAAAGCATAAAATCCTTTCTATCTCTGATAGTTATTCACTTTCGAGATTTTCATTAAAACACGTATCATAATATAAAATATAAACCCTCAAATAGAATATTAGTAACCAATAATCATTAATAAAGCAGCTCACAAAAGTTTGCTCAAAGTGAACTTTTTAGTAGTTCGTAATGTATACCTCACTTAGAAAAATTGAATCTATCTTTAATATTGAAGTTGCCCGCTATGTATTAATCACAATCCACTTTTTGTAAGCTCTGGATTTTATTATAAATCAATATTAGTCGTTAGTTTAGTTTATTTTTCGCTTACTCAAATTCATACCGCTCATGTTATTAAAACAGTATGTTCATCATCAGTCGCAAAGTAATTTTTATTCGCTCGTTTTATTATTTCCCATATAAAAATATAATATACAGGGTGTAACAAAACTAAGTGACAATACTTTAGGGTGTGTATGGGAAGTATATGTATAGAGTTCGCTGTGAAAGTAGAAGTGCTAAAAGAGTAACTTTTTGTTTCATCTTTGTATGGAAAAATTTATGACGCGCGGGAGCTTGCCCATACAAATCACAAAAAAGTGTTGCTCTTTCAGCGCTTCTATTTTCATAGTGAACTCTATACAAGGAACACATACACACCCTAAAGTATTATCACTTAGGGTGAATTTCCCAAATGGCTTTTTTTTGTCTTCGTTGAAATTACTATTAAAAAAAGGGAATATTGTTGTAAATTATTTGTTTTAGTATTCAATGGGTAGCTATAGGATTGTGGAAAAAATATAATATGCCTAGGACTATTACAAAGATAGAAATAAATAACTTAAAGATCTATTTTTATCAAATCGGTGCTGTCCCTCTACTTTTTTTACAAACAAAAATGCTTATATACTAACAAATATGAATAAGTTAAAGGTATAACTTATATTATTTCATAGAATATTAGTTTATCTATTATTATATACCATATTTTATTATATAATTAACGATAATAGTTACTAACAGACGCAAATGTCAAGTACATTTGCGTCTGTAAATAACTATCCTGAGAATTTTTCTCATATCGCTGGATAAAAGCAAGCCTTACTGTTCATTGACGAATCGGACAGTCTCCCCACCCCAATTTTAATTTACTCCTTAGTGTGTGCTTCCACGCAGTCAAGACGAAAGTGTGTCAAAGCGCTGCATATTCCCGCCAACAACCTAAGTACGCCATTAAATATGCTCTCGGACAATAATTTCATAATATCGGTGATTGAATTTTTTTAATGTAATGAATAGTTTTAAAATTGTTGTTTGGTTGTAATGAATGTAGTAAGTGATTAAGCTTCATTATCTGTAACCAAATTTATATTAGATATAATGCATTTTTTATAATTTCCTTAAAAGTGTGTTGTTTCTCACGTCGCTGCTCTCATATCGGTGTAATCGGTGGTCATTTTAACCACCGATATGATAATTTACACCGAAATTATAAGAAAAAACCAATCGGTGTCTTAAATCTAATATCGGTGTTTGGAATCATGACCAACCCACAGTTTTGTCACATCGGTGGATTGCTTTATCATATCGGTTGATAATTTTACCATATCGGTGAATCGTTTTATCATATCGGTTGATCTAGTGGCATTTTGTTAAGTAATATATTGAGTACGTTTTAAAAATATTTTAATTTAATTTCAAAAACTCTGTTCTTGATCAATATAAATAGTTACATTAAAATATAATATTATGAAGATAATATTATCATATCGCTGGATTAGTATGTCATTTCAGTGGTTAAACTTATCACATCGGTGCACAGAAATAAAAATCGGTGCCGGTTTATCATATCGGTGGAAACCAGAATTCAAACTGAATTTTCTCCGTAGTATTAAATGATACGTTAATGATATTAAATTTGGGAACATTTTGTGTCCTAAAGAATACATAAAACCTGAAAAGTATATAAAATATATAATATAAATAAAAAAGTTCACCGATATGATAAAAAAAGGCCATTTGTTGAAATTCACCCCTTATAAGTTTTGTTACACCTTGTAAAAGCGAAAGTTCCTCTTCACGCCTAAACCGCTAAACCGATTTTGCAGAATAATGGTATGGAGATACTTTGAGTCCCGGGAAACGACATACGATACTTTTTATCCCGGAAAAACGTACGGTTCCCGGGCGATAAACGAATATTCGCACAACGGATTTGCAGGCGTCATCTGATTAAACATAAAACTCTTGAACATATAGCGCATAGCAATTAGTATATTGCTCATGGGATGTTTCTCGTTTAGTAATAAGTTACAAGTTAGCAGCATAAAGTTTAAAGTACCAAGTATTTTATTTTTTCCCAAAGGTTACCTATGCTTCTCAAACCGTACTAAAACATTTCTAAGGCTGTCAGAAACCCTTATAATGTTGAAATAAGATAGAGGAAATGGTATAAAGACAAGATAAAGAGTGCCTCGTGGGACTTGTGCACTATATGACAGCCCGGCCGCTCCGTGCGCATACATGAATGTGAAGCTGGCCCCCGGGCGGGATGGAAATCTACTGTCAATATCATTTTCATGAGTAAGCTTTGATTTGTAACCGACCTCCAATAAGCAGTACTTTGAATACACTCCGAATGTTTTTACATTTAAATATATGTTTCCAAAAAGATTTTTGTTCTTATGAACTATCAGAGAAGTTGATTCCTAGGCAGATGGCGGACCTAAGTAATTTGGTTGCGTTAAATAAACCCATCCGACCGATCACAGCTAACATTGAATTGACATAAGCCGACCAAATGACGTAGGTCCGTCAACTGCCTAGGAATCAATTTCCTCGATGGTACATGTAACATATTATTTTACGTATGTTTAAGAGTATACGGAAGTGCGATTTGCTTGCACATTTAAAAACACACTGTGTGCTGTTTCGATAATGTCCTACTAATTCTACTATACTGTACTCGGCGAAACGAGGCGGTAGCGGTCATTGACCTTTTTAGTCAAGGCGCAAAATGAAAAATGCTCGCATTGTATTTTGAATATTTAAGAATAAAATTGACCTCTTATAAAGACACAGATTATTACAGATTCATCGGAAACCTCTTGGTAACTCTTAGAATGATAATCTCCAACTTTTTTATGAGTTCGAAGTGATATGCTTCATATTCAGTTCACATCGAGTATGCAAAATGCGATATCGCCCTTAGACTAGGAACATCTGACACTTCATTGTCAATCGCGGTTTATAAAGAAAATGACAAGTTTTTTGACAGGGAGTCAATGACCGCTACAGTCTCGATTCCCCGAGTACACCTTAACTATAATTATTTTTATCTCTATGATGTACAACTGCACCCACTTATTATTAAGGGTTGACAGAACGCAATTTTTGAAAGCTTATGTTATGTCTATTCTTGTATGGCGCGATAATGACATAATATCTAGCCCCAAAACGCCCAAACATCCATATTATACTTACTTTATCCATACTAATACTAATCCATACTAATATCCATACTTCCATATTTCTATAGTAATATAATATTATAAATGCGAAAGTGTGTCTGTCTGTCTGTCTGTTACCTCTTCACGTCCAAACTGCTGAACCGATTTTGCTGAAATTTGGCATGGAGATACCTACTTTGAGTCCCGGAAAGGACATAGGATACTTTTCATCCTGGAAAAATGTACGAGTCCCGCGCGATAAACGAATTTTGGCGCAACGTAGTTGCGGGCGTCATCTAGTAATAGAAATAAGCTGTTTATCCCGGATGAAAGTTACAGTGTTTAACAGTTAGCTGCTAAAAGCTCTTTTAGCTGGTGTAAAAGTCATCTATTTCGAGCCACAGTAAACATATCAGAAATACTTCGTTTTATTTCCAGCCGACCTAGCCGATAATAGACTACTTTCACTGTCTATTCGTTCACATTGACATTTGTAATTTATTTGTGGGCTACCGGCTACCAAGGGTAAGGTGAAATTAAGCAAATAAAGTATAGAGGCTTTATCGTTATATTATTTTGGTATTATCGTTAGTACTGTGCATTATAGTAGTGTGCAAGTTATTTTCTATATTTAGGGTTACGTAGTCACCTGGAATTCTTGTATTTTTGAATAGTTTGAGACATTGTAACACCTAATTTCAAAAGTGCGGCACAAGTCTCAGCAATATATTTTCTGAAAAAAAAAAAACCGGCCAAGTGCGAGTCGGACTCGCGCACCGAGGGTTCCGTACAAACCTGCAAGGTTTACAAAGTTTGATTTTGTTACAGCTTAAAGGTATTATAGACCTGAGTATTTGGTATGAATTTCAATTTAATACCTCTACGCGTTTATGAGGAAATGGGTAGTAAGTTTAAAATTATTAAAAAAAAAAAATTATGTGATGTAACTAAAAATTTATGGTTTTCGTAATTTTTCCTTTATCTATGCTATAAGACGTTGCTTCGTACCAAATTTCAAGATTCTGAGTTCACGGGAAGCACCCTGTAGGTTTTGATTCCCTTGCAAGTGTCGAAAATTTGCGGCATAAACGGCTGTATCTTTTGATTGCGTTGGCTTAGAAGTTTGATTTTTTCACAGCTTCAAGGGACAGTAGACCTGAGTAATTGATATAAATTTCAGCTTCATACCTCCACGCGTTCCTGAGAAAAAGGGTCTTGACAGACGGACGGACAGACGGACAACAAAGTGATCCTATAAGGGTTCCGTTTTTTCCTTTTGAGGTACGGAACCCTAAAAATCATACTAAAAAGTTAGTCAGTGTTCAATAAGTATACATACATACTACAATAATAATTATTGTAAAAATGGTCATAAAAAACACAAATAAGTGGAGGTATATTTTATTTCAATACGTTTTTGCCTCGATTTAGTTAATGTGGTCTTAAAAACTTTATAAATCAAGATTAACGTTTGATTGTCAAACGTTAATCTTGATATGTGTGTGTAATGTAATTAAAACCTTCTTGCACGGATTTATTATGTACTGACTGACTGACATAGTGATATCAACGTACAGACCAAACCACTGGACGGATCGGGCTGAAATTTGGCATGCAGGTAGATGTTATGGCGTAGGCATCCGCTAAGAAAGGATTTTGATCAATCCTACCCCCAAAAGGGAATAAAATAGGGGATAAAACTTTGTCAATTTTAAACCGATCGGGCTGAGACTTTGATACTTAATTAATGATAATACTTCTTAACGCGAGCGAACCGCGGGCAAAAGCTAGTAATATATAAAACATGAAGTTAAAACCAGAATAAACTTTAACCCAGATATAAGAACCTTAGTATAAACTTAACCTATTTAGAAAAATACAATTTATTATTGCCCAAACAGTGTTATCTTGATTAGCGCCGCCAAATTTAGAGACTGGAAGTTGGTAAAGCGATTTCGCGAATAAATTATAACTTGAAAATGGCTGTATCGTCCATTTTACATAACAATGAGTTCAACACTATTTTAGGTATGTTGAATTTGTCTTTCCTTTGTTATACATTTCAAGATGACTTTGTAATTTTCTTAGGCGAATTAAATACGGCTATTCATGTTTATTATAGGCCAAATTTATGACATGTTATGACTGGAATATTGAACCCCAACTAGTGAAATTGTTTAAAATTAACACACGCACAGTTTAAATGCGCAAATAAATATAATATTATTTATCATCACAGTCGGTCTCGTTACGTATTCAAAGTAATGCGAAATAGTGTCTCTTCAGTCTATCTATCTGTCTATTTGTTTGTTGAGGTAAAATTTGATTATAATTATGATGATTCTTTGATTCCCGGGAAAAGATGCGTAGCTTTTGTTAAGGGATTTACGAATTTTAAGCAACGAAATTGCAAGCAACATATTGTTGAGATACCGCTAGCTCGGAAAAACTGAAGCATCATTAGTTTTACTAAATTGATTAACTAGCGTTCGTAAAATACTAGCTTTAAGTATAGTATAAATGCTATACAGTAGAGAAACAAAGTTTTTCTAAATGAAGTGTCAAATGCGTCCCATATATGTATACTGCATAACTATTTCACCTTATATAAAATCAGTTGTTTAACCATATATATATCCTCTTAAATCACTCTATTATCCTCATGAATCTAGATTATAAGATTACTAGACGTTCCGCGCGGCTTCGCGTGGTAGACTTCTTATCTGACCCAAATAACAGAAAAATTGCTCTAATAGTTCGTGAGATAAGCCCTTTCAAATAATTTCCCCCGTTTTTTCCACATTTTCTTCTATTTCTTCGCTCCTATTAGTCTTAGCGTGATAAAATATAGCCAATAGCCTTCCTCGATAAATGGGCTATCTAACACTGAAAGAATTTTTCAAATCGGACCAGTAGTTCCTGAGATTAGCGCGTTCAAATAAGCCCTTTCAAATAATTTCCCCCCGTTTTTTCCACATTTTCCTCTATTTCTTCGCTCCTATTAGTCTTAGCGTGATAAAATATAGCCTATAACCTTTCTCGATAAATGGAGTATCTAACACTGAAAGAATTTTTCAAATCGGACAAGTAGTTCCTGAGATTAGCGCGTTCAAACAAACAAACAAACTAACTATCAAACTCTTCCGCTTTATAATATTAGTATAGATATAGATAAAAAACGCGTCAAACCCGTTGTGTAGCCTTAAAGACCAAAGCATAAAATATACCTAGAGACAGAAAGGGAAAACTGAAAAGCTACTTTGTTTTATACTACTATAATCATGCTACATAAAATATTAGGTTATGCAACGTTATGGTTTAATACCAAAGTTGTGATGAATGAAAGATTTATCGTCTAGAACATCAGGAAGCCAGAGTTTACAAAGTAGCGGGATCCGCAAATCCTGTATACTGTATACATAATAAACTGCTGCACCCTGTGATTTATAAAGGAGATACTACAAGTTAGTAAGAAACTTGGCACTTAGGCTCAGGGCCGTCTCTAGCCCATGTGGCGCCCGTGTGTAAATATTACCCTAGTGCCCCCTAGCAACCGCGCGGTCAAAATGAAGTACAGTTTTTCCGGCCGCTTAAGGGTGAGGACCATGTGCCCGTCCTAGTCAAATTTCAGGTGGTGCGAAAACCAAAAGTGGGGCCTTCTAAATAAAATAAAAAAATCGGCCAAGTGCGAATCGGACTCGCGCACGGAGGGTTCCGTACGATTATAAAGCAAAGATAGGCAAAAAATAATGTTTTTTATGGGAATTTTTATTTAAGTACAAATACAATTAAGTATTTTGTGAATATTTCAAGTGCCTACGTGTAGCCGTTATTGATATACTTAATGGCCAAAATAATCACATTTGTTGTATGGGATATTCGTATCCTTAAATATTCAATTTATTTTGTTTTTAGTATTTTTTATAAAAGAGGCAACAGAAATACATAATCTGAGAACTTCAACTCTCTAGCAAAGAAAATATAACGAATGCCATCTATGACTAGAATAAATATGAGGTGAGCCGTAAGATCCTTAAACTGCCTAAAAGTTAATACTTTATTTAAGACCAGACCACCTCAAAGTTATTAGACTGGTAGGGGTCTGTTCTTGGCCTTCTTCTGTGGAACATCGGTTACTATTGCATCCTGCGAGCGGCTCATCTGCGTGGGCTACATTTGGTCTGCTATCCAGACGACACATACATGCTGGCCCACGGAGACATGTTTGAGGAGACAATACGCCTGGCGAGAGTGGGGAAGTCTCAGGTTGTGGCGCTTGTAAAAGCGTTGGGGCTGCGAGTCGCAATCGAAAAGACGTAGGCCATGTTTTTCTATGGGCCCCGGAAGCACCGCCCCCGCGTAAGCATCACTGCGTATTGCAGAGATACGGAAAGGAGGAAACCATCGCCTAGGTGCCACCAGCCTGAGAAAGACGATACGGCGCAGCACACGCTCATTGAACGCTCTGCTTGGGCTGAGCAACGGGCTGAGTTTTGCGCCGTCCTTGGATTGGACCTTACTACTTATTGGGAGGCAGTAGCTTATACCCTCTGCGAAACTGTTATGTCGCAAACGGAGGCTGCATAAAGAGAGCGGGAAGCAAATTAATGCGCAGATCCCATGAGAAGGAGGCACGGAGGGCGTAGGCTACAGGGCGCCCGGTGCGACCGCAAGAGCGCCGTCAAGAGTACATTTGTTTAGCGGCGAAACTGGAGTTCTTTTTACTAAAACGCGGCGGCCGACCAACGCGGGCGCGCGCCGAGTGGGGCTCCGTTGCGAGCGGCGCTCGGCTCCCCTAGGATCGCGGCGCCCGTGTGCAACGCACACCCTGCACCTAAGGGAAAGACGCCCCTGCTTAGGCTGTTAATACTATAGGTGAGTGGAAGAGAGATAAAGGAATAAAGTCTTATTTAAATAATTAATACTTACTTACTTTTGTTTCGTATTAATAAATGCATGGAAAGTAAAACAAAATTTTATAACATTTTTTACCCATTCTAAAAAAGTGCACAATATCGCTAAACCTATAAAAAACCGAAATAAAACCCTTGTATGGCAGTAAGTTTTCATCATCCCACTTACTGATTGACATGTAGGTATATATTTGGTCAGCTTTAACTATATTCAATCGCGTCAATTGTAGGAGCTACAAATTACGAAGGTACGAACAAACTGACAAACTTGACAGACTTGTTACTTAAACAAACGACTTGAAAACAGACTTAAAACTATGTTTTCGTTGGCTTAAAAAAGAGGAAATGTATAACCACCAAAAACATCTTCATGTAAAAATGTTGCTAAGATGAGAACATAATATTATAGTTCGTGGTGTCAAAAAGTAGTGCGATCTCATGTAGAGCCAAGTTTCTAATCTTACATACTTAGCCCTAAATCTAAAAACCTTAATTTTACACTTAAGTCGCGGCAAAATACTTGATATAATGTGTCAGCCGCACGAGAAGAATCTAAAAACTCTACACATTAGTCAAAATCGGTGGCCTGGCCATTTTGTTACGGTTAATATTTAAAAAGTTATTAAGCACAACAGAAAAGTAGTATATTAAATTCAAAGCCCTATAGCATGACGAATAATATTTTGCTCTATAATGGTATGGAACCCTTCGTGTGCGAGTCTGACTCGCACTTGGCCGATTATTTGTTTGTCGCATTTTATTCTATTTTTAATTTTAAAAGCTTTTATTTAACTTGCTCTGTATGTATGTAAGTATGTGTGTTACGGTGGAATTTTGTAACTCAATTTTGAAGTAGATATATTTAACCGATTGAGCTGAAATTTTGCATACTTACGCGTTTAGTTTGGATGACAATGCACGATATGGTATGTGACATCACTCTAAATCCAATATGGCCGACCATCTACGATGGCGAAATAATTATTTTCTATGCAGTACCTACAATACGGATATTAAATGAAAGAGCTTTTTGAGAGTAACTCGAAAACGAATGTAATTTCATTCTACATCCAACATGGTGGCTCATCCAAGATACGGAAATAGTTATTTTTAATGCACTTCTGCAATATGGGTATCAAATGAAATCTAAGCTTATTGAGAGTAACTCGGAAACGAATGTAATGTCATTCTATATCCAATATGGCAGCTTAACCAAGATAGGGGAATATTTTTTTTAAAGCACTACTGCAATATGGGTATCAAATAAAAGGGCTCATTGAGAGTAAATTGAAAAGTAATAGCCAAGTCGTGTCGTGTCGTGTCGTGTCGTGACGTGTCATGTCGTATCGTGTCGTGACGTGACGTGTCGTGTCGTTTCGTGACGTGACGTTACGTGACGTGACGTGAAGTGACGTGACGTGAAGTGACGTGACGTGAAGTGATGTGTCGTGACGTGACGTGACGTGACGTGGCATGCGTGACGTGACGTAACGTGTCGTGTCGTGAATTTACGTGACGTCACGTGACGTGACGTGAAATGATGTGACGTGACTTCAAGTCAAATCCACCCGGGTTTCAGAAAATGCCCGGTTGAATCCGGTCACTATTGTTAAATGAAATTTAACTTTTTAGTCATGCAGAAATAAACGAAATATAACAACTCGCTAAATATAGATTTTTCAATGGTCAGAGTCGAGTACGATTTCTTAAGGACTTAAGTTAATCAGATTTTAACAAAACAAATTACTATCAAACAGACCAAGAAATCTAGCCAGAGATAACTAAAAAACAAAAAATAAATTATAAACAAAAAAGTTTTTGAAAAAAAGCTTTTATTTAAATAGTCTAAAAGGAAAAAATAAATTTCTCCTTAATTTTTTTAACTATTAAGTTATAATCCTCAATATATTATACATTTTGCATGATAATAAAAGCTAGTCGCGTGATTTGTAAATAAACTAGTAAGTACCAATTTAACTGAGTAAATTTTATTTTAATAAATTTATCAAGTACTGATAGATTGTTAAGTCTCGCGAGTCGCGACAAGCTTTTATTATCATGAAAATTGTATAATATATTGAGGATTATAACTTAATAGTTAAAAAATTTAAGGAGAAATTTATTTTTTCCTTTTAGACTATTTAAATAAAAGCTTTTTTTCAAAAAGTTTTTTGTTTATAATTTATTGTATCTAGCACAAGAAACGGTGGTACTAACATCCACCCTCTATGTATATCAAGGAGATGGGATAGGTTATGTTGGGTTTGATAATTTTTTTGTTGTTTCTGTACTAATATTATGTTACATACCAAATTTCAGCTTTCTAAGACTTCAGGAAGTACCCTAACAGTTTTGATGATCGGTGAGTCAGTGACAAAATTGTGGGTTTTTGGACACCTTTAAAATCTAAAGTATAATAGCTACGATTTTTAAACTTTGCGCATTTAATTATTATACTCATGTCATTATATCTTAAAAATTTGAACTATCTGGCACTATCCAAACCAAAGTTACGAGTGTTCAAAAATACGACGAAACGTTTCCAGAAAAAGTAGGTAGTGCCCTTGCGCTTCGCTTGGCTCGTCTTGGTGGGGGCACTACCGTGTTTCCAGATCGTAAACACATACTTTAAAATACGTATGCAGCATAGTGTAAACGACCGCCCACGGTAACAAAAGCTCGATTTTGTAACTAATTCAAGTCACACGTAGGGATGTAAAGCGGTAAAATTACTTTCGTAAAATTCGGTAAATTACGATATTTTACGTAAAATATTATATTTTACGGTAATTTACGGTAAAATTGGGTAAAAAAAGATTTGATTTCGTGGCATAATTTTCATTAAGAATGTGGATATAAACAATTAAACAGGTTACTTAATGCAAGTCTAGACTGCAGTAAGTCAAAACAACATAATAGCCAGCCTGCCGGCTTGCTGTATGCTCTGTCGAGTGTCGTCAACTGTCAACAAGTCGCAACAGCGCAAAATATTATAGCAAACAGCACTAATCGGCAACGTCACAACTCACACCGTGCGACGCGCACGCAGTACACAAATTACAACTTGCAACACGCTCGCCCCGCCCGCCGTCATACCACCATTCTGCATACATACGTAGCCGGTAATTTTACCGTAATTTATATAAATTACCGTAAAATACGCGTATTTTACCAGCGTTTTCGGTAAAATTACGTAATTTTGCAACCCTAGTCACACGTCACACAATATAAAAATCATACAGTGTACTGTATGATACTCTACCTACTTAAGAAAAACTCCCTTAACACAGACACTAATTTTACGCACGTGCCACATGACACCTCGCTGTTACGCTACTTAAAGTTATCTGAAAATACACTTATGTGCGTTCGATTCATTCAGTTCAGTACGGAGATAGCGTACTGTATATGCTTATACTGTGGTCGCCTATAACGGATACGGGGTTTACGGTCGCCACACACAGCACTCAATATTTCAGTAGCGTGACGTGTATCGGATGTTATTGCTGCTGCATAGTTAACACCGCGAGGTACGTTATGACCTTAATATTCATAGGACTTCGGTGTTCGTTTAAGGTAAGTTCTGAAATATTTCAGAACTTACCTTTTTCAGATTCAAAATTTCTGTTTGTTTTTTATTTTAATTATGTTTTTTAATTTAAAAAAAAACGGTAAAATTTTGTCTATCTAGTCACTAGTGTGTTGTAATCAAATTAGATTATTTCATTATTTACAAGACCCGCAACTTTGTTGCGCCGAAATTAGTTTACACCGCGGGAACTGTACCGCGACGAAAATTATTTTATGGCCTTTCCCTTCTCTCAAAGTATATCCATACCAAACATCTAAATCGGTTCAGGCGATTAGGCGTGAAGAGGTAACAGACAGACAGTTAGACAGATAATATTAGTAAGGATTCTTTATTAAAATATATACATGCAATTGATAAAGATGTACTAAATACTATTTTTAATTAAATCAAACAATTTAAAGCACTGAAGAAACGTACCACTGTATAGATATAATAATAAGATTCTGAAAACAACTGCAACAGTACCAAGTTCCAAGTTCCAACATAAAGTTTGATTAGTTCCCTAAATAAAGCCTTAATTGCCGAGCTGAATAATTCCTAACGAGGCGGTATTTGGCCGAAGTAAGTTTTAATCTAGCCGATAAGTCGTATAAAAAGCTTAATTCAAAGTGGATTTGGCAAAGGCCGTGTGACTCTCGAGCCGGACTCCAGCCAGACTGGCCCAGTGGTGGATTTACATTGGGGCAGATTTCGCCCAGGGCGACTAATTGTCTAGGGCGGCAAAATTAAGTTAGTGGAAATATTTAGTGTTACTTAGATTTATATTTTTAAGCTATGTATAGCTTTTATCGCGGGCTTTGAGCGCGGCGACCGAATCAAGACATTCCGTAACGAAAAACACCTAACATTCGTCTAACGTCGCGGCGTCGTTTCAGTTCGGCAGACTTCGTCTCGGTGTTTGTGTGCGTGCGACTAGACGTATGTGTGTAGACTTGCTGCTCATATTGTATTGTAAGAAAATTGTTTATGCGTAAGTTAAGTTAATTCTCATAATTCATAATAAGTGCCGCTGTTTGTCAGATACATCACGCTAGTGGTAACATAATTTCGTTTTTATAAGAGGTAAGGACCTTCTCAAACTAGTTTCAATCTGGATCATTTTATTATTAATAGAGATCGCCCAATGGTCGAAATTCGAACTTAAATTTAATAATAAGTTTCAATGCTAATAATATTCTATTACCAAATTATTGACTTTCTTCTTTTGGCTCTCCGTTTAAAGTATTGACTTTTTCAGATTTAATAAAAAAAACAACAATCCATTTTTAATTTGACAACAGACTTCAACCATAAATAAAAGAGTATAATTCGTGTGTATAGGCTTGTCATTCAAAATATCGTAGTGTGCACATTGTAGTGTGTGTAATGTTTTATTTATTAAAATAAGGTATGATAAAAGCATAATTTTAAAACAATATTGGCTTGATGCACTCCTTCTCCATATAAACTATAACTGTGCGAAATTTCATGAACCTACGTTTCCGCATTTTTTGTCAAAAGGGGTCCAAAGTTTTTTGCTCACGTATTTAATATATAGATAGATTGAATAGCTCAAATTACATGTTTGCAAGTAACTTTTAGTTTTTTTTTTTAATTATTTTGTTAACCACTGTCTCCAAATTTGTATGTAAGTTTTTTTTTCTGTTTATCGAGTTAACGAGTTGATTACAGAACCTTAAAACAGAACCCTAACCAGCTGATTTTTGTACATTGATAGGTTAATAGTTATATAATTTAAGAGTAACATTGTCCTACAAATAGAACAATCCATATTTTACCATCAAATCGAATTATTAAATCCTTTCTATCTCTGTTAGCTACCACTTTCGAGAATTTTCGTAAAGGAAATTGTTGTTCGTCTTATTAAAATTAAGCTACTCACGAAAAATTTGCTTGATAGTAATAAAAAAAAATTGTTTTAGGGACCTGTACTAAAATTGATATTTTATATATAAATATTTTGAGTGATATCTGCATAAAAAAAACTTGAAATTAATCAATAAGTTTTTGATAGGGTAGCATTTTTTATTAGTGCCCGTGGCGACAGAAACTTAAATCCGGCCCTGCTCCGGCCAGATATTAAGAGAGCAAATTATGTCTGGAAAACGCTACGTTCATTTGAATTTTCACTGGGGCTCTTGAAAAAATTATAAATTCTCATAGAATACTTAATGTGGAATATTTTAGTGGAGGTGTTGTATTATAATTACGCTTAAAGAGCTCACGAATTTCACTCCCCATTAATTATTTAACGAAAACAATGAAGTGGTGAGGTTCATATTTAAAGGATTCATCAGTCTGCGAATTGTCAATCTACAATTTGCTTTTGAACTATTCGTACAAATTGTTAAACAAATCGACGGTCCCATAGAATAGAGTCGTAGGGTAAAATAAGACGAAATCACTTTTATTTCACATTCGAACTGCACTCAATAGTAGTTACATGACCCTGTTTTTATTATTTTTTAAATGATTATATTGCCAGATATAGCGAATTGAACATAATCGTATCTATACAACGCTTCGGCGTACAAAGTAGCTAATTCATATCAGAGCATGTTCATGACAAGCGGCGACTCGCGCGCTGCGTTACATCTTCACATAAGCCGATGTAGCGCGGATCGGACGTGTTTACGACCATCAACGGTTACCTTCGTATTTTGTTAAAGAGCGTGTCTTTTTTGTGTTTGAAATAAATAAGATTTTTTTGTTCATACAATGGCGTCACGAAGTTGGAAGATTTTAAATAGAATTATTAAAAAAAGTGATTTCCGAGATTCATTAAACTTTACAAATAGAAATGAAAGTGGCAAAAATAAAGTTATGCCAATAATTTTTTACTATTGTATAAAACTTTCCGTCGTCTAAACGTAATAATTTGAATTATAACGTGATTTTAACAACACTTCTGAATTAATCTGTGTAAATGTAACATTTCCCGTCTGTTATTACTATCCATTTTTGTTCAGCGGAAAAATGTTATAATTTCAAATTGGCATTGTTACACTCAAAACTTCAGTACCTTATTATTATGTCGTGTTAAATACTTTCTGATTTTGATTTCACAGAAAACCGGCGTGAAACAGCGCTTGCGCTGTGTTTCGCCGAGTGAGTGAGTTTACCGGGGGCCCAATCCCCTACCCCCCTAGAAATGCCGCAGTTGAAAAACAAGTTGTTACCCCAGGAGGGTACCAACTGCGTTGGAGAATCCCTCTCTGGACGTCCATGCTCAGGAACCCCTGGAACTGAACGTGGACGTCCAGGCTGCCCCTCGTATTCTGGGGAGGGCAAAACTGCGCTCCAATCTGCTCGAGGCAAGAGCAAACACACAAAGGCACCCCCCTCGATATTAAACATGGACTTTTGTAATATCAGGGGATTACACTCCAACCTTAATGCCGTCCATTACCACCTTGAGACGGCAAAGCCGGCTTTGCTCTTTTTAACCGAGACGCAGATATCATCTCCGAGTGACACATCATACCTTTCCCACCCAGGGTATTATCTCGAGCACTCCTTTCTACCCAAAGCTGGAGTGTGTGTGTATATCAGAGATGATATCAGCTCTCGCCGCCTCAGCAATCTTGAGGTCATGGACCTGTCCATCTTATGGCTCCGCATAGATTGCGACGACCACCCTCGCGTCTATGCGTGCCTATATAGGTCCCATAGTGGTGACCCCGAGACGGACCGACTCTTGGAGCACCTGCAAGCTGCTTCAGATTTTGTGCAGCAGCAGATCCCATCCGCAGAAATCATAATACTTGGCGACTTTAATGCCCACCACGCCGACTGGCTCAATTCCAGTAAAACTGATCATGCGGGGAGATCTGTCTGCAACTTTGCCCTTGCGAACGACTTGACACAACTGGTTACTACGCCTACGCGAATCCCAGATGTGGATGGTCAGAATCCTTCCTGCTGACTTCAAATCCTGACAGCTACCAAATATCCGTAACCGCACCACTTGGTTCATTGGATCATTGCCTTGTTAGGAGTTCTGTGCCACTTACGACGGTGTTAAGACAGCGTGCTGTTAAATACCGTCGTGTGTGGCACTACAAGTCAGCAGACTGGGATGAGATGCGGTCGTTTTTTGCATCCTATCCTTGGGGGTACGTGTGCTTCTCGCCGGATGATCCCGACAACACTGCCAACTCTGTTGCCGATGTGGTGTTGCAGGGGATGGAACTTTTTATTCCATCCTCTGTAGAGCCAACTGGCGGCAGATTTCGTCCCTGGTTTGGTTCATCCCCCAAAAAAGCTTCTCGCCGGAAGCAGGAGGCTTACCAATCCTGGGCCAACGCAGTGTCTGCTCGGGATTTAAATACCAGCACATACAAAAAGGAGTACAACCTTGCCTCTAGATCCCTCAAGAAAGAGATTACTCGGGCAAAGCAACAGCACGTCAATAGAATTGGCAAGAGACTTGAGCGCCTCCCCTCGGGAACCCGTGCATTCTGGTCTCTGGCCAAAGCTATTGAAGGAAATTTCTGCAAGCCAACCCTACCATCCCTACACGTAGGAAATGGATCGTTGGCCCAGGACGCAAAAGACAAAGCCGATCTTCTGGGCAAGCTCTTTGCGTCAAACTTGACCCTGGATGACAGGGGGCAGAAACCACCGACCATACCGCGATGCATGAGCATCATGTCGGATGTTCGGTTTCATCAGCGCTCAGTGCGAAAAGCCCTCTGTTCCCTTGTTATCCAAAAGTCGAGTGGGCCTGACGGAATCCCGCCTATTGTGTTGAAAAAGTGTGCTCCAGAGTTGGCTCCGGTCTTGACGCGTCTTTTTCGGCTCTCCTATTCCACTGGCATCGTCCCGGCTTCCTGGAAGACAGCCTTGGTGCACCCGATCCCCAAAAAAGGTGATTGCTCAAATCCTTCAAACTACAAACCAATCGCTATAACCTCTCTCTTCTCGAAGGTAATGGAATCCATTATCAATAGCCAGCTTCTTCGATACTTGGACGGCCAGGGATTACTAAGCGACAAACAATACGGGTTCCGTAAGGGTCGCTCGGCTGGTGATCTCTTGGCGTACCTGACTCATCGTTGGGCTCAGGCAATTGAGTCGAAGGGAGAGGCATTGGCTGTTAGTTTGGACATTGCGAAGGCCTTTGATCGGGTTTGGCATAAAGCGCTGCTATCAAAGCTTCCATCATACGGGCTGCCCGAGAAATTATGTAAGTGGGTCACTAGTTTCTTAGCAGACAGAAGCATAAAGGTCGTAGTTGACGGTGAATGCTCGGAAACTCAGTCTGTTGATGCTGGTGTCCCTCAGGGCTGTGTGCTATCGCCTACTCTATTCATACTGCATATCAATGACATGTTACAGACCAACGGCATTCATTGCTATGCGGATCATAGTACAGGTGATGCTGTATATACCGGCTCCCCCAATATTTCTCGGCAAAATGTCACTGAGAGTCGAAACGAACTTGTGTCTAAGGTGGAGAAATCATTGGAGAAGGTCTCTGAATGGGGCAGACGTAACTTGGTCCAATTCAACCCCGCCAAGACACAAGTCTGCGCGTTCACCACTAAAAAGTCACCAATGGTCGTATATCCTCGTTTCGAGGGCACATCTTTAACCATCTCCCCTAGCATTGAGATACTTGGCGTCAACATATCGAGCGAAGTCCTGTTCCGATATCATCTAGAGGGTAAGGCCAAATTAGCCTCGAAGAAGCTTGGTGTCCTTAACAGAGCGAGACGGTACTTTAGTCCGGACCAACGCCTACAACTCTACAAGGCGCAGGTTCGGCCTCATATGGAATATTGTTCTCATCTCTGGGCAGGGGCGCCAAAATACCAACTGCTCCCTCTGGATCGTATCCAACGAAGGGCCGCTCGAATTGCTGACTGCCATAGTGTTTCAAACAGCTTGGACCCCTTGGAATTACGCCGAGATGTAGCTTCACTCTGCATCCTCTATCGGTTGTATCACGTGGAGTGCTCTGAGGAATTGTTCGGAATCATACCACCTGCAACTTTTCGCCATCGTCCCACGCGAAAAATATACCATCCTCATCACCTTGATGAGTGGCAGTCTTCTACAGTGCGTTTTTCGCGTAACTTTCTGCCGCGCACTGTAAAACTCTGGAACGAACTGTCACCAGCAGTATTTCCGGACCTATACGACCTGCAAACCTTCAAGAAAAGAGCGTATTCCCTCTTAAAAGGCCGGTAACCCACCTGCAGCTCTTCTGATGTTGCGAGTGTCCATGGGCGACGGTAGTTGCTTACCATTAGGTGACCCGTTTGCTCGTTTGCCCCCTTTTTTAATAAATAATAATAATAATAAAAACTGCTTTTATACTTGTTATATTTTCCGTAGCATATAATAACTTAAGACTCTCTTCATTGGAAAAGTAGCTAGAAATTAGTGTCGGATGTATACAAACAATTTTGTTCTTTGGAAGACATTCTATCTAATAGTGTCGTATGTGTGTATAAGATTTTGTTCATTTGAAAACTAATTCGAATTTGGTATCGTATATACACAAACGAGATTGGTTCTGCGGATTATACTCATGTTGTAGGTGTAGTTAACAGAACAGCCCATCAAGACAGAACTGCAATGTATAATAACTTCATAAATTTTACAGATTTTGAAGAATTACGCAACCAAGAAGCTCATTCCAGCTCGCCCTTATAGCGCAACGCCTTGCCGATATGTTTTGGTCTCGCTGGGTAAAGGAGATGCTGCCGCAGCTAATCCCTAGGAGCAAATGGACCCAGGAAGAGACACCTCTGAAAGTAGGGGATTTAGTTATTATCGTGGACCCAAATTCTCTACGAAACTGTTGGTTGCGGGGAACAGTAGAGGCGGTTGTGAGGATTTGGATGAATTGGAGGAGTCTTAGTATTCCAGCCCTAGTGCGAATGTCCACCACTCTGACGTGCCTATCCCTCCCTGACATGACCGCCTCTACTGTTCCCCGCAACCAACAGTTTCGTGGAGAATTTGGGTCCACGATGATAACAAAATCCCCTACTTTCAGAGGTGTCTCTTCCTGGGTCCATTTGCTCCTGGGGATCAGCTGCGGGAGCATCTCCTTTACCCAGCGAGACCAAAATATATCGGCAAGGTGTTGCGCTATACGCCATTGCTTATGTAAAAATAAATCGGAGTCGTCGAACTTCCCTAACATCGGTAAATTTGACGACGAACCTAAAAGAAAATGATTAGGCGTGAGGGCCACCTCCGACCCTGGCTCCACGCTCACATGTGTTAACGGACGACCGTTCACTATCTGTTCGACCTCAGCCATCAGTGTGAGTAGAACTTCCTCACGGGGGGTGCGCTCATTTAATATGACTTTAAGTGAACTTTCGACAGTTCGAATGAGACGCTCCCATGCCCCACCCCAGTGCGGACTGGAGGGAGGTATGAAGGTCCAGGTTGTGCCTTAATTAATCGCGATCGACTGTAATGTGTTGCAGCGCCGAGTGGGGCACGTGAGGTAAGTTAGACACAAAACCATGAACACACCAACCTAGTAGAGTCAGTGTCGCGTAAGGCTCATTAGGTTTGCCCCTGCATCCAGCAGCTACTGCTGGATGCAGGTAGTACAAAAATTGGGAGTTCACTTCGGTTGAAGCATTATTATATATTCAGGAGTGGACTCTTACATATAGAAAGATGATGATGACAATATACGACGCCATATTTAGTACTAAAATCCGAAAAACAAAGCTGTTTTTGCACATTCAACCTATATTTTAATTGTAATAACCATGGTACATAGTCGTTTGTGTTTATAAGCCCCCCTGTATTTCATAGAACAACGTCGTTAAGTAATATAAAATACACATTTTCTATAAATAAGTATAAACAATTATGAAAATCATAAATAATACAAGAATGCAACATTGTTAAAAGGGTTCAGTAAGAATTTTCAACTTAAGGTGTTATAATAACATTAATTTGCACTTGAATTCCTACTTGGGGTTATTATGCGCGCTACTTAAAATCTTGCAAGTAGCAGTTACGACTTTGTTCTATGGGGCCGTCGAAATATAATATGGACTCTATATATTATATTCGATTAATATTAAGAAACAATATCATTTATAAACAAAAAGCAACCCTGTGATATTTTTTTAAGCTATTGCATAGCTTTTATCGCGGGCTTTAAGCGCGGTGACCAAATCAAGAAATTCCGCCACGGAAAACACCTAACATTCGTCTAACGTCGTTTCAGTTCGGCAGACTTCGGCTCGGGGTGTGGTGCTCGTCGCACCGACCGGCACAGGCCACAGACCACAACGCCGCTATCAGCTATGGCCAGTGCTGGTCGGTGCGACGTTAAAAACTTATTGTCCCAAAATTATTTATTAATATTTTAAAACAATAAAATCCCTCCAAAAATATTCAATGTAAAAAAGCCAAGTCTCTCCTAGCAATCTTTCCATCATAAAAAGTTTTCAAATCTCATAAAATCCAAGTCCCGTTAAACTTATTTCATAGTTTTAAATCAACATTCAGTGACTGACAACAGTTTTCTTTATTTTGTAAAAAATATCTTGTTTTCAAATTTAAAGGTTCTAGTGGTTCTAAGTCTGCTGAAAAGTACCTTAGGCTTTTGACAATGGGCAAGTCAGCCAAAACGTGACAAGCAAGTGACAAAACTTTGTAACTTGGATCGACCGTTACTGATAAAATGCACATATTATATCAACAAAGTTTAGGGATATTTGTATTTTATGGTATATCTAAAAGCCTGTCAGGTATTTTTGAAGACTGGAAGAAACTAATTTAACAATAATTAAATATATATCATTCTTCCATTTAATAAAACATAAAACCCTTTTCTGGATTTTTAAGCTACTGCATAGCTTTTAATTTTTATTGAGCGCGGTGGCAGAATCAAGAAATTGCATAACTAAAAAACCTAAACACCCCCCCACTCCGACCGGCACAGCGGTGCAGCGCGGCGTGGCAGTGCATCATTTAACGTATAACGTGTTTTAAATGTCTCTTCGTAGTTCGTCGTCTTTATTTCGATTTTTAAACTGGAAATTTAATTCGGATGAGACATATTGCTGATTGTCAAATTATTTATTAATATTATTCCTTTTCAATGCTTGGCATAGAGTATTTTTACCTAAAAAGTAAAAATACATTTTCATACCACATGAGTGATGAGGTCCAATCTTTTTTGCAATTTAAAGTAACTTTTTTCTGTCATCTCAAGTTTACTGACATATAAAGCTTTTTGTCGTTATTTGTTCTATTCACAAGACAAAAAAATAGGGAATTTTGGGTAAAAACTATGGCACGAAAATTTAACATCAATTATTAGGATTAATCTACACTAATATTTAAATAAAGAGGTATAGTTTTTTTTTTGTTTGTATGAGGTTATCCCTGAAACTACTGGTCCGATTGCAAAAATTCGAACACCCATAACAGAGTAGGCAGAACTAAGGAGTACCTCGACTTCAAACAAACGAGCGAATATACGCGAGTTGGGCGCGAGTGTCACTTTCAACATGTTTCACAATGCTTAGTAACGCATTAGTACGGTGCGCGCCGATCGATATGACATACTATAGGTCTACCAGAATCTGATGGCAAAAAGTGAGAAAATAAATTGACTCTAGCAATACCGGGGTAATTGGAATAAAACATTTTGTTCCTGTTTTTTTCTTATAGCGGCTGATTCTGTGTGTTAAACATGCAAATATAAACATTTATCCAATGATCAAGGATATTTTATGAAAATCTGCTGTCAAAAATTGCCATCAGATTCTGGTAGACCTATACGTCAAATGTATCGAGATCTCTTCTGAGTCGGCCTACTCGTTAGTTCTGTTTACTCTGCCCATAGTATGTTCCTGAGTGACAAAGGCTATATTTTATGTACTTACAAAAAGTTATGTTTTTTTTCTTGGAAATATGTCATTCTCAGAATTCCACGCGGGCGAAGCCGCGGGCAAAAGCTAGTAAATAATAAACTAATCTAATTTTATATACATATATTATGATTTTGAATGTACTGTAACTTCTTGGTGGAAATTCATGTTTCTTAGTAATAATATACAGTTTTCAGGCACTTATTCCACTTAATTTATTTTACAATTTTTTTTTTGATGATTTTGTCGAAACCGGTCTTGTAAAACATTAAAATTGTAATAAAATAATATATATCTATACTAATATTATAAAGCGGAAGAGTTTGTTAGTTTGTTTGTTTGTTTGAACGCGCTAATCTCAGGAACTACTGGTCCGATTTGAAAAATTCTTTCAGTGTTAGATAGTCCATTTATTGAAGAAGGCTATAGGCTATATTTTATTACGGTAAGACTAATAGGAGCGAAGAAATAGAGGAAAATGTGGAAAAAACGGGGGAAAATTATTTGAAAGGGCTTATTTGAACGCGCTAATCTCAGGAACTACTGGTCCGATTTTAAAAATTCTTTCAGTGTTAGATAGCCCATTTATCTAGAAAGGCTATAGGCTATATTTTATCACGCTAAGACTAATAGGAGCGAAGAAATAAAAGAAAATGTGGAAAAAGGGGGAAATTATTTGAAAGTGCTTATCTCACGAACTACTAGAGCAATTTTTCTGTTATTTGGGTCAGATAAGAAGTAGACCACGTGAAGGATCATAGGCTATTTTTTGTAGTCTGATCTGTCTGTGAAATATCTAATTTACGCGGGCGAAGCCGCGCGGAACGTCTAGTATAATAATAATAATAAAATGGAATAAGTGCCTGAAAAGTGTATATTATTACTAATCTAATTTTGTTTAGAAAACACTAGATAGACGGACAGAGCGATGCTTAAACGTATATATGGGTTCTTTAAAGCACAACGAACCCTAGAAAAGGATTTATTACTATGAAGGGAGTGACATAACATATAACTCAACGTCATCGGTGGCTCGCTGGGGAAACTCGAACCTCTAAGTGCAGAGTTGAGACATGTTTTATTCAGACTGACAGCAATCCTGGCGGACTGGGAATATTAATACAGCCTCATCTTTATTAAGGCTGTGACTGTATGATGCAGAATTTGGAGATGGGGAGGAAATTTAAACCACTGTAAATATAATTCTCGGCTACTGTAAATTGTAATAGAGTTGATATTGAAGATCAAAATACCAGTAGTAAATGTTTTTTAGCGGCTTTAGTTCACTACACATTTCCACTACTGTATTTTCTGTGTCGCCAGGATCCACAGCGGTATCCAACCACGAAAATCCTTTAATATGATCTCAAGGAGCCCGAGGGTGCTAAAGCTGTCTTGAGACCCGTGAAGAAATTAGTCAGAACAAAATAGGAGTAGGAAGAAAAACTCTGGGATTATTTAATCATCGCGACTTGTTTAAAGCGCATTTGCCCACTACACATTATTACCACTGCACCTTCAGTGTCGCCAAAGTCGACAATGGTATCCTACCAGAAAAACTTTGATCTTCGATCTCAGGGGCCCTGTGGGATTAATTAGTAGAATAATAGGTAGAAAAAGTTGCTGCTTGTTAGATTATAATTTTATTTAATTATTTATTAAAGTTAATTAATAACGGGTAACCCCAATTACAATAATTAGCTACAACTAACCACAAACTTAACTTAACATTAATCATAATATTGTCACAATAAATACACAAACAGTTAAATAGACAAATAAAATAGTAATAGAAGAAACTCTTATAATATTAATTCTATTAATTGGTTTTCTATTAAGTTTACCGTCCTCAATTTTCTTCGCCTTTCTAGGCTCTTTTACTCCCAGCCTAACGCACGTCCTTAGGGAGTTTAAGACAAGTTTAAGACTGATGTACACTTGACTTGAGATCACTTATGCTAATCCATTTTCGATGCTTAACTTTGTATTCCCTAAATAATTAATACTATTTTAAGTAATTACAATGCTTGTGGTAGGTTTAGGAATAGAAGCACTTAAGAATACGTTTTCAAACTATACGCAATGAATACGATCCTAAACAAGATTTTTTATGACAGCTTTTCTACTTAAAAATAATACGTGTGGCACTCGGGGACTGCCGCGGTAAAGCTATTGCATAGCATCCAATCTACACACATACGTCTAGTCGCACGCACTGAAACGACGTTAGACTACGACGTATTAGGTTTATTTTCGTTACGGACTTTTTTCATTCGGTCGCCGCGCTCAGAGCCCGCAATAGCTTAAAACTCTGCTGTTTGATACAAAAGTGTTGCAATCTACAAAGTTTTGAAACGCAATTAGTAATCACTCTGTGTTCATTGTGTTACTTCTAATGTAATTGTTAATTTAAAATCTAAATATTTATCCTATATTGTCAACCATAAACTTGGAAACGACCATTGCATTGTAGGAACCATTATAATAATACATACTTAAGTATATTGAAATTTATTATTTAATTTCGTACCATAGTTTTATTTAAAAACAGTGACCACTCATGACGTGATTTTTTTTATTGTATGTCTGTTTTACTATTAAACAGAAATGATCCTGAATTCTTTGAAGAAAGGCTTTAGAACTTTATCAACAGACGCTTGTAGTTAGAGTAATCCCTTGGTGACACTCACTCTGAAAATAATTAACGGAGCCTAGGTGTAGTTTGTAGACTTAAAGCTAATCTTAACATAAAATTCAGTTGTCCCATCGGACGAAATTTTGAAGTTGCTATTTAACATTTTAAAAACTTTTATAATTTTTATATTAAAACTCCTATATTATCTAAAACTTACAGAGCACCTAAATCTTTACAAAACTATTCGAAATAGGAAAACCTTTGCAAAAATTTATAGCGACAGATTTACTTTTGCAACTTTAAAAATAATAGGTTTGCGTGCACAAATAGCAAAAAAGTCGAGTTTAAATTACTTAAATGGCAAATACCATAAACTACGAAACATTTAAGTTAGCTAAAACAGTTTAAAATTGTACCACCCAGTAATAAACTGGCTGAAACGCCGCCAAAAATTCTCTTAACACACGCCTGCAGCTCATAAATCCATACACTGGTGAAACTAAACCTCGCACAAATATTATTTCTGTTGCTAGGTTTACAGAAGTCAACCTTTAGAATCTGAAAGAACTATGTCAAAAATAGTTGGAAGCGGCTCTGATGCTGATCAAAAAATTGTAGAAAGTACCTAGTTGGAGCTTATATCAAAGTCTTCGTTAAATTTAAGTTAGTAATCAACTTATCATTAAATCTCCCTAAGTACAACTATTAAATATAGAATTTTCATAACCTATAAAAAGCGCGCGTCATTTTGACTTAAGATTTTGAAAATAGAACAGAATAGGAGTAAATTGAATTCTTAACACAAAGCAACGAAATGTCGGCCGTAAATCCTCGGGGCTCGGGCATTTAGACGGTGGACGTCCGTAAAATGGGATATCGATACATAATACAGGCTCGTTAGAACGAGACATCCAGATATAAAGTATTTGTTGCCAGAATTGGCGACTCAATTTACCCGCCGCCGTAAGAATCGCTGGAAATTGGCAACACTGATAGAGGTTATAATATGTTATAACAATCAAAGGTCGACACGTAGATACTACCAGAATACACAAGTTTCTAACCATAGGAATAATAATAATTATAAGCAACGATACTTTATACAGCCTTTTGTTATTCGCATATAAAAAGAAGAAAGTTCGAGAACTTAGAATTCTAAGGCATTTCAGTTTTCTCTCTACTCTTTTGTTAAGGTTTACATTCAACCTTCCATCGTTGGCAGTCATTTTGTTATAATTTTGATTTTGTTTGAAATTACTAGGAACGCTAATAAATAGAAAGTCCTATTATTATAATAATAGTACTTTCTATAGTGTGAACTCTTAAAGTGCTATTAATTACATATTTTACCTATCCTCTTTTAGTAGAACTATTTACAGAACCGTAGCGACATTTCGGTTCGGAGCACATCCACTTTGCGATCCGGTGGTGAGTGGTGTCCGACATTGAAATTCCAGCGCATTGTTTCCAACTTACTGGAATTGTTCGGAAAACACTTAATGCCATTAAATTATAGCTTTTTATTGGTACTAACGTGGCTTTTTATTAAGTTTCTATATAAGTTATTAAGTCGTCTCATAGTTGATATCTGAAATAGTCGTTTTTTCGGTCTGAAACCTAAATAAGGAAAAGTTTGTAACAAAACAGGAAACATAAGATTATTGTATAATTTATTTATTTTTTGCTATAAGTAAATAAATCGTCAGTAACCCAGGCTCAGCGCAACGATCGGTATTCTCTGCACGATTTTTTTTATAAAAATTGCAAACATCTAATTCAAATACGTTCGAATAAAATATTCATATCATTAGGCCCGCAATCGGAGCCGGCAAACAGAATAATTGGATTAAAAAATCCCAAAATTAACCCTCACTCGCTTTTACATAATTTTATAAAAAATCAACTTCATACATATTCATACATTTATGTAAATGGTGAGCTCAACCTTCACTTCCAACTCGATTTAAATAATGTTAAAAACTTAAAAGGATCAAAATTATCAATTTAGCGTTACGATCATCATCAGTATATTGTTGAAAAAAATTTTGTTTCCAAAAAATTGTGGCACTAATTATTCATATAATAAACAAGATGACGCCAACAGCTCCGTTGCGCCAGAATTCGTTTATCGCGCGGATACCGTACATTTTTCCGGGATAAAAATGTATCCCAATAAGGGCAATAAGTCCTTCCCCGAGACTCAAAGTAACTACATACCAAATTTCAGCAAAATCGGTTTAGTGGTTTGGACGTGAAGATATGAGGTAACAGACAGACAGACACACTTTCGCATTTATAATATTAGTATGGATAACGAAACATTTTACGCTAATTCTTTAATCATGAAGGTAGATCTTACTCGCGGTAATTAAAAGTTGAACAGCGGAGTGAAAACCGAAGCTAATTTCCGGTGAATTAAAAACGCATTATAAAAATCTCGGCTCCTATATTTATGGAATATCTTCAGAAACGCTTATTTAAACTTTACGCCTTTAAAAGAACCCATTTCCGCTGCGAAACTTTTAAAGTTCATCTTCATGCAAAACAAGAGCGCTGCAAGTTAGGTAGATTTTTTAAATAATTTTCCGTTGTTTTTAAAATTCCCTCTGCTTCTGAGGGGTGAATTTTACATAAGCTACTCAAACAGTGGGAGTGCATGGCTTTCGCTAAGTGCACCTTTATTTTGCCCCATTTTTCACTTTATCTATCACTGCCGTCTGCCTGTATTCTGCTATTCTACTTGCGCAATTTTCAGGTTGAGAATGACGTTCTAAAGTCATAGGTGTTTCCCGCAACTCTGTTTGTGACTCTATTGTGCGGACATTCATTTCACGCGGGTGCCGTACATTTTGCGGCTGCGTGAAATCAGAAATGACTTTGACACTTGTAACTTTTACACTAATTAACAATATTAAGGGCCTGTTTCACCACTTTCTGATAAAGTGCTGAATAGGCTATTCACAACTTTTTTGACAGATTCTCCATACTTGATCTGTCAAGTTAATTGTTGGATAGCCTATTCGTCACTTATCAGGAAGTGGTGAAACAGGCCCTTAGTCTGAGTGCGGCCATTACCCTTTTAATAATAATTTGTTTTACTTTGAAAGTACCATTATTGCTATCAGCGTTATTATAAAGTTTAGAATATTTCGTCTATGTCTTGCTGTTTCTAATTTTACGTTGTTTAAAGAAATCTTACAAGTATTTATGAAGGTTCTTAAAACTAAATTATACGACGTACTCCATTATGCTATAAAATATTTAAGTATCAAACTTTTCTCGACCTTTCATTACTTTTCAATAGAAAATTAAATTTAAATTTATAATGTAATTGTGCCTAAAACGTTAAACTTAGTTTCTAATAAATTTTCTTTCTCATATGTATCATAAAAATGTTCTTATATTTTTATAATGGCCTAACAGCTTATGGATATTAATTATTATTAATTTTATAGTGCTTTTAAGTTTTTTGAACAATTGGGTTACATAGTACTCAAAATTCCTGTAGTTAAAAATTTGTTACCTAAATATGTAAACTTGTTATATTATATAATATGTTACGCTCAAAGACCGAAAAAGCTCAGTGAACGGAAAAATAGCTCAGAACGCGTTGTGGTCACTGTGAAACAGCCACGACGCGAAATTCGCGATGTGGATCTAATGAAAAGGGCCACGACGCATTCTAGCAATCACAAAAAACCCCACAAAGCGAAATTCGTGTCGTGGCTGATTTGTTATTCGTAACTATATTTTTATTATTTATTGAGATCAGCAGAGTGAAGCTACATCTCGAAGTAATTCCAAGGGATCCAAGCTGTTTGAAACACTATGGCAGTCAACAATTCGAGCGGACCTTCGTTTTATACGATCCAGAGGGAGCAGTTGGTATTTTGGCGCCCCTGCCCAGAGATGAGAACAGTATTCCATATGAGGCCGAACCTGCGCCTTGTAGAGTTGTAGGCGCTGGTCCGGACTGAAATACTGTCTTGCTCTGTTAAGAACACCAAGCTTCTTCAAAATATCTATGGACAAATATCTATGGACGCTTCACACCACGTCAGTCTGGCCCCGTGCTAAGTACCTGAAGGACTTGTGTTACGGGTACCAGACAACGGAAATATATTTAATACTTTTATACTATACATATATTTAAGATTTTTATTATATAATACACATATTTAATACACATCCATGACCCAGGAACTTTGAAAAATTTTTGTTCCGTCGGCGGGATTCGAACCCGCAACCCCCGGCTTGAGCTACCAACAGCCCACCAACTGAGCCACAGAGGTCGTCAAAACGTCGAGGTTAAACATATACAACACACTTCGAAGTGGCATAATATGTAGGCACTTATCAGGGTAAAATACCAAGACATTACTAAATAGAGTTGTGAAGGCGCCGCATTCACGAACATAACGCGACCCCAACATTAAAAATGTTCCATTACCGTGGCAGTGTAAAAGGCTTGCATACATTAAATAGTTATTTCCCGGGCCGTTGGCGGCCTTAAGAGCAATATAGAGGCATCCGGGTTTATTATTACGTTATCACGCCTTCACTCTCCCTCTGTTCGTAAGAAAACGTCATGTCGCCCGAGAAATATTATAATAATGTTATGAATAATGCATTTTATTTTATACAAGTGACTTTAAGTTTTTCATTTGCAACGATGGACGGAGACGCAGTCAATACACAGAAATTTAACAATGATTCGCATAATATATCGCGAAGTAAAAAATATTTAAAGGAACAATGTAATAAATGAAATACCACTAGTTTTTGCTCGCGGTTTCATGAGCATAAAATATGTAGGATTTGATCTCCCCTTAAATCCCTTGAGCTAAACATTAAATTAATTCAATGCATGTGTTTTAAAAAGTCTTTAATTGTATGTATATTTTTGAATATATTGTGTATTAACAAAAGATTACCTCTTTTTATTCATTATTACTTACAATACTATTTCATATAATAGTAAAAAGCTACCACGTCCATAAATAACATACAATTAAATTCTACAAAACTTAGATTTAGGGACGTCACATTAACCAATTTTCCAGTACCACGTAGCCGTGTTAAGTGGAAAACAGCGAGATATATGTTTAAATCACATCACCTTTACTCCGTACTCACCTATAAATCTTCCCCAAACTAAATTAACCACACCGGTACGCTTTAAAAAGCTTTTACTATGTGTGACTGTTATTTAGAGTAGCATGACTATTCTGTATATTATTTAGTTTAGAGCACTAGACGGTAACGGTAACGGTAACGGTAACTATATTAAGTTTAGAGCACTAGACGGTAACGGTAACGGTAACGGTAACTATATTAAGTTTAGAGCACTAGACGGTAACGGTAACGGTAACGGTAACTATATTTAGTTTAGAGCACTAGACAGTAACGGTAACGGTAACTATATTTAGTTTAGAGCACTAGACGGTAACGGTAACTATATTTAGTTTGGAGCACTAGACGGTAACGGTTTTTGGTGACTTTGACTGTACATTTTTTGGATTAAAACCATCCCATATCTTTCCACCGTACGCGACTGAAAGAGACCATACAATAATCAAAATAATGAATCACATAATTTCATACAAATTTAATGACATTTTATAGTATGAGGTTTTATGCCTCGATTCACTGTTTGGACTTTAATAGTAGATTGGGCCTCTATTAGAATTTGATACCTACCAGTACCAAAGTCAAATTGAACAATTTTTATTAGGTCACCTCTAATGGCAGCCATTGCATACATTTTGAAGTGGTCATGTAAGCAATATTAACTTCAGCCGCACCGCATATAATATCAGCTGGAAGCAGTGGCGTAACTATAGGATGGCAGGGTTGGCAAAATGCCACGGGCCCCCGACCCAAAAGGGCCCCGGCCCCGGCCGTGAGGTCAGAAATTTTTTATACATTGATTGTACCCGTTTTATTATTAACGGGACGATTTTTACTGATAGGGCCCCATCAATTTGCTACGGGCCCCAGATGGAATAGTTACGCCACTGGCTGGAAGTAGCACTTTCATGCACTTAAAAGTATTGTGTGTCGTGTAAATAGCTAGTCCTTACGTGACTGCAGTCAGCCGCAGTGCGACCTCCTGCGACGCACGTGCCTTACATATTACATATACATTACAACACGCCTCGTTTAAATATTGGGATGAAAACGTCAATGTTTTGTGCCATCGAAGAAATTGGTTCATGATCGGTAGATGGCGAACCTAGTTTAGTCGTGATCAGTCGGCTGGGTTTGACTTAACGCGACAAAATTACGTGGGTAAAAAATTATATACACTCACCTGGAAAAGTGGGAACTGAAGGAATCACCTACGTCGCGTCAGTGCTTCGCCGGCCGGCTAGCAAAACCTTTCGAAGCACACCAGTGTCACAAGAACTTTCTTTAAACCTCTAGCAAGGTTTATAGTTTATAATTATTTTTTCAGAGACCAACGCGCGAGACTGTACAGGTGAACATTTTTTTTCTTATATGCGCCCGCGCTGTGATTGGTTATTGGACGGATGCACGCGTTAGCGCTAATGTTTAAACATCGAATACAGAGTCCATAGTTTTTTGTTTTGCGAGATATTTAAAAGTTTCATCGCAAAAATCTTATAAATATTTATCAGCTGAAATCATAATATTTTTGGCATATATTTTTCAGGCCAATATCATAATACTATTTTGAATTAATTTACTTAATGAGGATATTAATGAATTATGCCTTAATTCCTTATTGAAATTTGAAAGCGCCGCACCCTCTACGCGCTACGCGTCGTGGCGTAGCAGTTGCTGCGTAGCTGGTCCAACAGTGATATTATGTTATATTCACTGGTTTACTTTTTTTTTCGTGACTATCGTAACATTTTGCATAATATTATGCATATTGATAAAATACGGATATTATCCGTATTTCATCAAAAAATCATCATTATTCTTACTTCTGCCTCCTAATTGTTGTTGCTGTTGTTTGTTAGAATCTAGAGTAATAAATATATTTTTCATAATACTTTAGAGTGCATATATTAGTGTACAACATAATCAAAACGCTCGCTACTTTCATCCAAAACAAAAGCATTATATCTCATATTTATTGTCATGACAAACGTAAATAATGCCGAGACAAAATATAAGAAACATATTTTCATTAGGCGACGCTCCGCACTCAAGAATTCATATCCAACTCATCCTAGAGAGAAACACGCGGATATTTCAAATTTCGTATGTACACGGCCGTGCTGCATGCCACTACAGCCAAAAGTAAATATTTATTTTTATTTCGTTTAAGAGAACGCGGCCAAAGTTCTGCTTTTGTTTCTCTCTTTTGTTTTTATTTATTAACGCGAGCCAGCGCTGGCTGCATTTGAAAATATGCAGAACACGACATTGCATTTTAAAAACGATTACATATTTTGGCGGAGCCATAACTTAGCCGGTGGAAAATAAATTCATACATTCATTTGTATTCAAAGCTAATATCCCCGGCTGGATTACTTATAACAAACTAGTTTCTGTATTCATAACTTTTGTGTTAACGTTTTAATGTTAACTTTTGAAGGAGATAAAATAAACAGCGGTATGAATTAAAGAGTAACGAATAGTTCAGCACACGAATTCTAGTTTCAGTTAGTTACATTCATCAGACATTCAAACTGAACGGCTCAGCGTTAATAAGTTTCAATGTTGATTTTTAATATTCCACTTCTAGTTTCAATACTCTCCGATCTTAAGAAATCTTTTAACAAATTCCAGAAACTTCTTTGTTATAACGTTTAATTATGTTCCAATCTGCGTTTTCTTTCGCTCGTGTGAGGTACAAAAGTGCAGTTGTATAGTTTCTCGGAGTCTGGATCAGTAACTGGATTGAAATCCTCTGTAGCGTGTAATCTGTTCTTCAAAGTATTGTTGAGCAGGTCGCGGGCTGTACTTCTGATTGAATTTATAAGTTATCGAGTTCGATACGTCCGAGTTGTGTAAACAGCTAACTATATTCCCTTCCTACCGGTTTTATTCTTTATTTACTGGAGTTGCAACGATCAGAGGTTTCTGTACGATAATTGTAAATAGTATTGACTAATTGGATTCACATAGATGAAAGTTTGAAATTAGGCTGCGTTATCGAACTTAAGGCGGGCTGAAACCCCATTTTGTTATTTCTTGATACCCGATTTACCTAGTTCCAAAATAATAACGAAATGTAAAAAAATATGAGATATAGAGCACAATATTTCAAAGGGTTTAAATCAAAAACATTTTAATAAAAAATAATACTTTCGCTGTAATTAATTTAGAAACTCACCTCCGACAAAACTCTTTGTTATCGAAATATAAGTATTAACAAGAATAACTTACATTTTATTTTAATAAATTGTTAATGAATCTATTTTTTCTTAAAAATAGAGAAGATCCGCCCCTAGAAACTACAATTTTATGCTAAGCTAAAATGAATCTTATTGCGATGCGTACACGCTTGGTCTTTGGTTGTGTGCAAGGTTATCGTTTGGAATTGAGATAAGTCCTCGCCTTAAGGTACCAATAATAATGTAAATTAAGATTAATTTGTATCTCTAATGCCATTTTACTTTATTAAAAGTATGATTACATAAAAAACTACGTTCACAAACGGCGTAGCATATCTGCACGATTTCTGAGCACTAACTGCCGCACTCAGAGACAAATATTAATAACTCAACTGTAATTTTATGAAGATTTTGACATAAGCCTCCATACATATCTGTCAAACTCTTATTTAAGTGCGACAATCACATGTTAGAAAATAAACAAGGGATTGACAAATAATGCGCGCTCAAGTTTCTGAAATAGCGTAACAACTAACAAACACAGGAAAGTATTCACATTCAGAATCTAATTTCTATTGTACTGAGTAAACTTTATATTTTGTATAGCTTATCTGTTTAATGTTATTATTATGTGCAAACTTGTGCTATCTCGGTCCATTACTGTCGTCTATCGCAATAATCACGGTAATAATATTGTGAGTGTCCTAGAAATATTATGTAGAATTTATTACTGTTAAGGAGATTCTAGTATTAGGGAAAAAAACTTTTTAAAATAGTATTATAATTGGAAAAAATACGGTCACTTCATTTAGAGTTTGGATCTCGCGGGTTCGATTTCTGTGTTGGAACAAATATTGTGTTGTTCAAGTCAATAAAGTGTGTGCTAGCTTGGTTTTCATCACGTATTGTCAAACCACTGACACCAAAATCGGAGCTGGAGCTACTAGTTGGAACTATGGGATAAAGTAGTTTTTTGACCTTATACGATGTGCTTATATGTAGTAACTATGGGATAAAGTAGTTTTTTGACCTTATACGATGTGCTTATATGTAGTGTAACTTAAATAAATCTAGCGTTCAAGAGAGAGAAAAAGGAAATTAAAATCGCACTTAACAAAATGGATACATCTTTATTTACAATCGAAAAGTCCAAATGAAAAGCCATGTTGTATGTTAGTGTAAGATCTTATATTTATATACTTTTAAGACCATCTATTTCCGTTGTGACAAAATATATTTATATTTTTGTCATTTGAATCGTATAATAAGAATAAATATCACAATGGTAGTTTAGATATAATATAACATACAATATTTTATATCATCTCATATATGAGATGAAGCTATAGCTTAGGCTTGAAGAATTGCGTTCTTGACCGCGGCGGCTGCCTGGATTGGGTTCCTTCCATTGGCAACTACTCTCAAGAACTGGAAAAGAAACCGTAATAATGATACCAGTCATAGTCAAGTCAAGTCACATCGATATTCTTTGAAATAGCTATTATTACATCAGAAACAGGCCGACTCCACCGAAAAAGGCTTCGTAAAACGTGATGAAAGAACTTCTTAATTGAAGCTACCGGAAACTACAGAAGTTAAGAAAATTTAAAGACCGACAACGCACTTGTAAGTACTTGAGTATTTGTCTAACGATCGCTCTGGTGTAACGAGTTTCATATGTGTACCATGCACGCTACTTTAACTTTAAATCATGATCAAGTGATCCGAGTGAGTGAGAGATATACCTGAGCGAGAGGTCTGATAGCCCTCTGCGCCATCTGGTTGACTGGCGGCAGGGTGGCGGCAGTGATGGCAGCGGCCACGTTGTTGCTGCGGTCGTACAGCGACGAGTACAGACGCTTGGCCGAGCAGTACACCTCATTCAAGTTGCTATAACATAATACACCGTTAGGACCGCCCGTATAAATAGTCAGTACTTAAGATGCGACCCGGTCTCGAGACGCGGTTCGGCTCTGTGATTGGTCCAAAATTTGACAGTCAACCAATCACAGAGCCTGAACCGTGTCTTGAGACCGAGATGCATCTTGAGTACTGACTATTTATACGGGCCTTAGGGTGAGGCCAAACGAGCGTAATTTTGTGAGTCGTGAGTCGCAGAATTTCGGTCGCGTAAATATTTTTTCATACATGACTCACAAAATTACGCTCGTGTGAATGAAGTAGGAATTTTCTATGAAACTGAATGCAGCAGAATTTCTGCCAACCGAAATTCTGCGACTCACAACTCATAAATTACGCTCGTTTGGCTTCACCATTACAGTCTTAATGTCTGTCCGTCTATATTGTCTAAAGTCCATCTAATCTCGTTATTTTAATTAAATATTACATTACTATCTCTTAAAATAAACCGCTAAACCTTTGATGTATTGAGCCCAGACAGGATATAATAGTTTTTATCGCGAAAATGAACGGTTGAACGAATAATATTTATATGAAAGAAGTAACGGGTAACATCCTGATGCTTCATCTTGAATGCAGAAAAAACCAGTGGTCAAATATGCTTCTTTTTAAAGTCAGTTAAAAATACGTAATACATACGCATTGTTGCCAACGTTGGATCTGTCTAATATCAATCCCCAGGCGCTGTCGATGTCGAACACGCGTCCGCCGCTCACGCAGTTACCTTGGGGTCCAGCCTGTAATGATAAGCAGTGAAAAAATGTTACTCCAGAATATTCGAATCTCTTTATACTTAAAACGAGTCGAGCTTGAAAAATATATTGGTAATTGGTTTCTCGGTGGCTGCAAGTATTTTCATAACAATATTTCTGGTATAAGGGGAAGAAAAAACGATCTAGCTAGTTATCCACGAAAAGTTGCACATTTTTGTAATACAAGTTTTCGTTAAGGATAAAACGTCTAAAATCTATGTTTACTTTCTTTGAATTTCAAGAAATGCTCTGTCTTCCAGTTTCATACACCAACAAGGTGACTTCGCTAACTCATATAACAATCAGATTGTATTTCTCCAATGAATCGTCCGACAAATTGGATACACGTAGCAATAATTGGAATAATAATAAAAACCATCGATACCAATGGAACACGTGCAGGTCGACGTAGATTGATAGCGGCCCTCCATCACGCCGGCAAATAGAGAAACTGCGCCATCCCTGATTGTTATTTAATTGATACCCGCGATATTTTCTAAATATTATTTCCTATTGTTTGAATTTTATGATTTATAGTACTATAGTAGCCATTAATCTTCGAAATAGTGCGCTTGAGAGTGTAGAGGCCTGGAGTACGAATGCTCTCAAGTACGGCTTATGTTCGAGGAAATGAGGGGCCGAGCGTCCAGATTAGCGTGACGTAACTGACTAGTCACACATTTTTGGAATGGAACACTCAGAAAACTGAAAAATTGTCTTGACATAATAATATGCTGTGTAGTAAGTACTGTAGATGAGTACCATAATATGATATAGTACTCATCTACAGTACCTATTTACACACGGTAGTAAAATTTAATGGTTATACAACCAACCTGGACGCTCCGTAGGAACTCGGGAGGAAACCCGCTGAATAATTGACAAAGACTGACGAGTCATTCCTCTGAACTTACTGTTCCGAGAATTCCATATGTACGGAGCATGTAAACGATGTTTTAAAATTCCAACTGACTATTCTACGTATTTGAAAGATTCTTCCCTCGGATATTACTTCAGGGACTTTTATGTTGTCACACAGAACTCTGACACGGACAGAATGCTTCCTGTGTGAGTATATCTATGTAACGTAATATGTAATATATAAACAAAGAACGCAAAACTGACCGCTTCAACGCTTGATCGCGTTCCTCTATCTTCGTCTAGCAAGTGTGGAAACGTTCTAATGTGCAAAAAAAGCAGACCGTCTATAGATGGCGATGTGTATATATTTTTCCAGGGGGTAGGAACATTTGTTAAGAACTCTTATAGAAAATTGTTGATACTCACAGTGAATTTGAAAGCATTAGGCCTGGTGACGAGAGTGGCGATGGTGTCGATGTAGTTGACGAGAGCGGGCACGAAGCTGCGGACCGCGCCCTTCGCATTACCTGACAGGTACGCGTTTATAGCCTGGCAATATTAGAATATGCTATTTGTTAAGAATGCGAATAAAAATAAAATAATCAAAAAATCCTTCGCTCTTAACACTTACTGTCATATGCCAGATGCGAAAGATCAAAGCGGAATCAGCGCCAAGTTAGTTTTTTCTTAATAGCTCGATAAATATATAACATTTTAAAAATCCGCTAGTATCTAGTATTACTAGTATCTAGTATTACCCTGGGTAATAGAATTTTATATTATTTATTGAAATATAGACTCAGTTGAATGCGCCGTTTTGAAAAGTGAAATTTAGATGCATCTTAGTAATTTTTTTCTATAGAGAAAATTTTGTGTCAATATCGTGTTTTCGCTAGTACAGACCCTCGCAAATATAATGTATATCTATGTTTAAAGAATGTAACAATTCGCAGCTTATTATTAAGTATAAAAATGGATTATAATATCATCTATTTTACTTTAGTCGCCCCTTAAATCGAATGTGAGCAACTAAAAAATGCTATATAAATTAGATTCTATTCGTGTTGGTCTTTTTGATAATCTTATAAATTCTTTTAAGCACAACCACGGCGTGTTGCCACGCAAACAGCTTGTAGAATTCGAATACAGTTTCAGAGGGCTGAGCATGAGTTTTATGGATCCCATATGATGGGCTCATTTTCATAATTATGAAGAAATTCCAACACCATTTCATTGCTCCACTCCATTTTTACGAAATATCAACCGTGGACGGCGCCGTCGCGCGTTGCATAAAGCATCTGTTTGTAAGAGGTCATCTCTGGAACTACTGATCCAATTCCAAAAATTTTAACACCGATAGAAAGCTGGTGTGTTCCTGAGTGACATAGGCTATATTTCATGTAGGTATAAAAAGTTATGTTTTTTCCTGAAACTATGTCATTCTCAGAATTCCACGCGGGCGAAGCCGCGAGCAGAAGTATAGGATATACTCACAGCGGCGGATGTGCAGGAGTTGCCAGAGACGCCGTAGGCCAACTCGCCGAGGGCGGCAATAGTCTGGAGTACGGCGGCGGCCTGGGACGACGGGTCGGGCAGATCGGCCAAGCTGTTGATGGCCTCCGTCAGCACAGTGAAGTACAGACCCAGGTCACCGGTGTCCACGTATTCGAGGGCACCCTTTGTTATGGCTCTGAAATTAGTGATTACTAGATGACTCCTACAACTCCCTTGTGCCAAAATTAGCTTAACGTGCCGGAACCGTACATTTTTATGAGATAAAAACTATCCTATGTCCTTTCCAGGGACTCAAAGTATATCCATGCCAACTTTCAGCAAAATTAGTTCTGCGGTTTGAGCGTGAAGAGGTAACAGACAGACAGACAGAAAGACAGACACACTTTAGCATTTATAATATAGTATGGATATGGATGTAGAAATATTGTATCGTTTTTCTTCTAATAATATGTAACTTTTAAGTTATTTTTGTGTGCAATAAAGTGTAAGTAAAAAATAAAATAATAAAGATCACGACTGACACATCACGTATAGCCAAAATAAAATCGCGCTATTCATAGCCGTGATAATTTTCCTTTTAAATTCAGCATATTTCCTACTCCCGTGAATTTTTTCACATTTCCAGAAGCAACCGTTTTGCTGGTAGAACACTGGGGACACTGGACTCCAACGATTTTTTTCACTTTGAAACTACATATTTCACAAATGGATCCCTAAATCGGAAAATGATCTATGAATACTCGAAATATTTTTAAAAGACCTATCCAACGACACCCCACACGGTGGGGTGGACGCGAAAAAAAATTATCATCCCCGCTTGATGTGTAGGGGAAGTACCATAAAAAATATTTTTTTAAGATTTTATACACTATTTTTATATACCATTTTGTCGGCATCATTAATATGTGCATTCATGCCGAATCACAGCTTTGTAGGCCCTATAGTCTCTGAGTAAAACCGCGGACACAGAGACGGACGGACGAACAGACGGACAGACGGATAGACGGACTGACGGACAGACAGACGGACGGACAGACCGAAATTATAAGGGTTCCTTGTTGACTACGGAACCCTAAAAAGTTAACCACTAGCTTATAGAGTAAGAGTCTGCGATGGCCAGACCTTCCTCCGTTTCGTAAAGCTGAAAGTTTACCTTTTTGTGGCCTTTACGAAGGAACGAGGTAGAACCTTTTAGAGGTAAGAACGACCAGCAACTATGGAGTTTCGGTCGCGGTTACTTTAGGAGGTATCCAGTTCTGAAGGTCTACCTGACCTTCCAGAAAGAGTAAAGCTCAATTTCATAGCTTATATTCTTCGCGGTAAGTGGAGGAATCTCGTCTTCCAGTGCCGGACATTTTTGAGAGCTGCCAGACACCCTTAAACTTTCTTAAAGTATTAACCTTTGAGGGTGTCTAGCAGTGATGGGAAGCAACTGTCAAAAATGTCCGGCACTGGAAGACGAGATTACTCCACTTACCGCGAAGAATATAAGTTTAAAGTTATGAAATTGAGCTTTACTATTTCTGGAAGGTCAGGAGGTCTACCTGACCTTCCAGAAAGTGTAAAGCTCAATTCTGAACTCAACTCAATTCAGAACTGGATAGTGGATACCTCCTAAAGTAACCGCGACCGAAACTCCATAGTTGCTGGTCGTTCTTACCTCTGTAAAGGCTACAAACAGGTAAACTTTCAGCTTTACGAAACGGAGGAAGGTCTAGCCATCGCAGGCTCTTGGTCCATTAGTAACTGCTACAAGGACAAATACATAGATAAAAATCTATCTAATCTATCTATAATCCTTTTGACCGTATAGTCGAGCAAAAAACTTAATTTTCTTACTGCCTTACTTTTTGTTTAGAATCTATTGGTGCAATTTCCTAAATACATAATTATTAATCTATATCGGAATACCAATAACTTACTTGTTGACTAGTCTTCCATTGTCAGGAGTGGCAGCAATGTCGTTGATGCTGTAGGGAATCACAGATACAGCGGGCAGGGCGTAGGCGCTCTACGAACACAAGTACAAAATAATATTATAACGCATTCAGGTAATAATAATCCAAGACAATTAATCTGTAATTGGTCGCATTTGTGTCCTAATCTAACCCACAAAAATTTTTGTTGTTAAATTTTGAATGCAGTCTTGTTCTAAATCATCTAAATAACATAACTACATTCATAACTCAATACGTAATTTTTTGTAGGTTAGTATACGAATGCTTTAAAGCGTCCAATTATAGTATGATTTTTTCAACAGAAAAACATGAATTTCATTAATAAATTGATAATTCATAATAATTAAAATCATAAATACATATAGTAAGTTAATATTACTAAATATTTCAACACGTCAGAATCTTTAATTTACGTTTACGTATAATAAAATATGTTTACGTATAATAAAAACTACGTAACGAGTCCTATTAAGTATATTAACATTTTTTTGTTTATTTTCAGTTAACCTATCTTAATACATTTTTCCAAGAAGGAGAAAATCAAAACTCTATAATGTGTATTCTCAAAATCACATTTCAAATTGCATTCATTACAATTACTCATTTACTTAACCCTTATTAACAAACGGAGTATAATGTTTAGCTAAAGGTACTTAGCTATACGGCCCTCAAACAATCGCACAATCAGTGACCCTGGTTCCCTGAGGCCCGGTACTGTTTGCCCCTCGAGAGATTAGGGACGCATAAGGCCTGATTACACCTTCCGAGTAGAGTGGCAAGACAATGCCCACGGCGGAGCACTCGGTACCTATATTGAATAGTAGATGACGCCCCGCAAAATTTGTTTATCGTGCGGGAACCGTACATTTTTCCGGGACAAAAAGTATTATATGTCCTTTCCCGGAACTTAAAATATGTCTATACCTAATTTCAGCAAAATCGGTTCAGTAGTTTGGACGTGAAGAGGTAACAGACAGAGTACGGATTATAGCTGATATGCTCGGCCGAGGGCACTGTCTCGCCAATCTACTCGGTAGGTGTAATCCAGCCTTTAAGGTTACGGACGCATACAACTTTACATATTCAGCGTTTTGCAGTAAACGCATTAAGGCACAAAGGGTTGATTGAGTGATTTGGACGTTGTCAAAGGGTTAATCCTTCGATCGTGGATTCTTGGAAATCTAATTGTTATTCTATTGTTGTCGCGATCACCGGTGATCTTATGAGGCTTGATAGGTCTGGGTTTATGACACAATTTTGGATCATGAATCAGTGCTACATAATCGTGCGTAATTTCGAACGACAGATTAATGCTGGGGACCTATTCTCGTTACTCGAATGTCGTTTCGAGCGTAGTATATTATAATAGTAATCTATTATATTTTAATCATTCAACGTATGTTAAAAGCCAATTCACGAAATATTGTTATATGCTCTCAGTTCCATAATAGGGTGACCAATATGTTCTTATGAAAATAATATTTTATATTACCTACAATAAAGCAATTCATTCGTGGGTTCAAAAGCATGATCTAAGTTAAAAAGTATGTTTAAAATGTTATTAGTTGTGCCTTTTTCTGTATTTAATGTAAATGTATTTTAATAGCTTGTTGAATAGAGTAACACAGTTAAAAATAAGAAATATTATGATACTTCAAATCAAAAAGTTACATTTTTTATTTGAATTACCATATTTCAAATCAATTTTACCCAGCTTATATTGTAAACCAAAAATATTTGTATTTTTCCTACGGTTTTACGTCTACGATCAGATGGGAGGAATATCATTTTACAGGTTGTCCCATTTTATTGAACGTACCCATATCCACCCTATCATTTCAAACGAATGTCACTTGCAGCGAGATTTCAATATACGTGAGGAGAGCCGACGCGACGGGAGTAGGGACTCACAAACATTCTCATGTAAATCCGCAATCGCGCTCAGTGTGACAGCGACCCCGAAACGTCACAGATATACCGCGCGTCACAGCGTCACAAAGCGTCACAGTACAGCGTCACATAACGACGATATTGATATCACATCAACCGTATCATCCGTTTTACCGCGAATACAATATTCTTGCATACTAATATTGCAGTACAGTTTATCTGATTCTTCGAAATAAATTTATTCAAGTCGAGAAAAACACCTAATTAATCATTGCCAGCTCTTCAACTTTATGAGTTCATACTACAGATCTTATTATTGATTGTATTCCTAGCATTCGAATAAAAATATAAGGTGCCAATAATAGGGTAGGATTACCAACAATTGTTATAATTGGGTTAAATTATACATCCGAGATAAATACAACCGTAGCTTTGGTATCAAACTGCATATTATAATTTTTTTCACTACATTGGTTATTCTTTAAGAATAAAAGTGAATTTTTGTTAGTCTCGCTAAAAGCCGAGAACGGCTGAACCGTTTTGGCACATTTTAATGTTGAAATATCCGTCGAAGCTCAGGGAACTGGGAAAGTTTAAGGAGGAAAGTGATAGGAAGTTCACCGTGCCATCTAGTGTAGAATATATTGAAATAGAATATTATTGAAATATGTGTTTTAAGTAGCTAATTAGACTATTATTTATTTCACTTACTGTAGCGACGAGTAACACCAGCGCGAAGGACAGCATCTTGTCGGTCTATGTGACCAACGGTATAATATACACAATACCCACAGACATACACACATATTTATACCACAGAATACACCTGTATAAATTAATAATTACAACAAACAAACCCAACATTAATTACAACTCTTGTATCGTGCTAAAGCATATTATTGACACAAGTATTATATTAAATTCAAACAAAAGAATTTAATCGTGTGCGATTTAATTTTGAATTGTCTTTGAACAATGTATAATTATGATGATTAACGTCATCGCTAAATAAATAACGGGAGCATCGCTTTCAATTGGAAAAAGTGTGAAAAGCTGCACAGTGTTCCCATGGATTTAGATTTTAGTAGGCTATTAACTCACCGTAATATGTCGTCGTGACTTCTGAATTCGTAATAATTTATTTTCTCTTGTCAATTAATACATATATTATCAATTTTTATTATTTTATTTTATTTATGGTCAATTTTACAAATGCAAAAGTGTGTCTGTCTATCTGCCTGTTACCACTTTACGCCCAAACCGCTAATCCGATTTTGCTGAAATTTAGTACTTTAAATCCCGGGAAAAGACATGGGATACTTTTTATCCTGGAAAAATATACGGTTCTCGTGCAATAAACAAATTTTTCTTATATTCATGTATTTATCATCGCGACAAGCACAGCAACCTCTCTTAGTTTGTTAATGTAAGAATATGACGAAAGAATAAGAAAGGAAAAGGAAATAAAGGTCGTTAACAACGCCATGATGGGAGATAAAACTCGGAGAAATACTGCGACATAATTTGGCGCAGGAGCTAATGACACAGAAAGCTGATTTCCCTAACAAATGCGCTCGTCACGTGCAAATATGACCCAAAATGATATTCATGACTAATAAATGATTTAATTTTACCGACACCCGCCATAAGATTAAATTAAATCTAGATTCAATGTCTAAATATACTTGAAAACTTCTTCCCATCGAGAGAAAAACCTTTGTAGATGGTTACAGTACTGTAGCATGAAACATGTAGGTAAGATGAAAAATATGAAAATTGTAGATATCTCTATGAACGTTAAAGCATGCTATCTTAAGTAACATAAAGTAATTGAAATAATCGGCCAAGTGCGAGTCGGACTCGCGCACGAAGGGTTCCGTACCAATATTGAGCAAAATTAGGCCACAAATTGTGTTTTTTGCATGGCCACCCCCCCCCCCCCCCTTATTTTTTATTTTATTTTACTATTATTATTAAATATTAAAGTACACATATAACTAAGGACTTTGAGAAAAATTCAAGTACTTACCTGTTGCCATTATTGATATAAACCAAAAAATGCCAAAAAAATCAAGTTTGTTATATAGGAGCCCCCCATAGTAAATATTTGTTTTATTTTGTTTTTAGTATTTGTTGTTATAGCGGCAACAGGAATACATAATCTGTGAAAATTTTAACTCTAGCTATCACCGTTCTTGAGATACAGCCTGCTGACAGACAGACGGACAGACACACATCGAAGTCTTAGTAATAGGGTCCCGTTTTTACCCTTTGGTTACGGAACCCTAAAAACTAAGAGTTTTCATATAACATCTTAGTTTCTAATATACTGTATACGTTTATTAACATGTTTCTAATTAAAACTTCTGTCTAGTGTCTACTTAATTATGTCTTACATTCAAAGTTTTAGACTTACGATTCACAAATAAATATATTTTGTTAATTATAACAGTGCCTCTAGGAGCAGTACATCGTTGTTAAGAAACCTGCGGAGACAGATAAAGTTCTTATAAATTATTTATTAACTGCTCTCCCGACACTTTTGTACTGAGCTTTGTTAGAGATTTGAAAAGACGAAATATTTTTTATATTTCGTTCGCGCTCCCACTGATAAGAGGCTTACTGGGATAAATGTTATCTCTGAATTCGTAAAGGGATCATAAAAAATAATAAAAAATGATAAAAGTTTTGTTTAAGGTGTATTTTTATGATTTGAAAAGTGCAGGAGTTATTTTTTATTTTAATAGTACCTAAATGTATTCCATTGTCTACGAAATGTGACTAATGTGCTATGTACCAACTAACTTGACGACCTCTGTAGCTCAATTGGTGAGTGTGTGGCAGCTCAAGCCGGGGGTCGCAGGTTCGAATCCCGCCGACGGAACAAAAAAGTTTTTCAATGTTCCCGGGTCTGGATGTGTATTAAATATGTGTATGATATAGTAAAAATCTTAAATATATGTATAGTATAAAAGTATTAAATATATTTCCGTTGTCTGGTACCTGTAACACAAGTCCTTCAGGTACTTAGCACGGGGCCAGACTGACGTGGTGTGAAGCGTCCATCGATATTACCATAGATATTATAGCTACTGTGACGTACATTGTTCTGCAACATGTTAATAATTTTAATAGATTATCCAAAACTTCCCGCCATTCAAATCTTCCTTGAACTAACACGATATCACACTATTACTTCGCACTCTTATGTATTTTTCAATCGGTAGTTTGATTTTCCGACGATTTACCTTCTTCCCCCCTTCCCCTTCATTTTTGTACAAACATTGAATTTGAAGCCTTATTACAAAACCTCTAGCTATTGCGAATCTGTCTCTACCTAAAACGCATCTGCCACTGTTCAATTTAAGTATAATATCATAATTGAAGACTGCGTAAGCACAATAAGGCATATTTGCATATCGGATGGAGCTAGCGCTGAGAGTCCAGACCTCTTCAGGTATTGCTGATGCCTTGGAATATATTCACATAATAAGCACTTGGCTTTTGTATACTTACTGAATAATATAGGTATGGTTTAATTTTGGAATGGTTTCATATATTATTAAAATTTTAAGTGTATAAGTCATAATAGGTATAACCTGTGGGTATAACGTACCGTACAAGATTAAATTCAATAAGGAATTAGTTTATCTTTATTTGCTGAGCACATTAAAAATCGCATCCAAAAAATAAACTCTGATTTTACCGACTTCACAACAAACTAAACATTGCTTCAACATTTTAAATAGTAAGAACTTTACACGTATGAATAACACAATAAATTGAATGTTAAGAGACTGTTAAAACAAATATAACATTTTCCCAGCGGGGAAATACATGTAACATCTTGAAGTATTTTTATTTGGAAGTTCGCGCGAGAAGCGTTAGTTGAATTTTATTTTAAACGCTCCGTTCGGGAACTCGGGTAAGTTATTTAGTGCCTTATTAAGCTTGACTGTACATTTAACAGGAACAAAAGAAATCGCAAATCTATAGAAGCAATGAAGAGAATTGATTTATCGACTTATAATATACTGTAATAAGGTACTTAGGTAAAATGCTTTCGAATATTTCGACAGCAACGTTTCGGGCCCCTAGACTAGCAATTTTATTGCGCAATAATATCACTTATTGCGTAATATTATTGACCGTCTAGGGTTGATATTGAACTTCGCGCTCCTTCAAGAGATAATAAGATTAGACATCACAATCGCTTCATATTGAGAATGCACCTGACCCTAACTTGCTTTAACATTTTTTTAACAGAAATAGTTGAGGTTTAGCCGAATTCGGAAAAAGGCACTATTAGATAGGAAACATTATTTAATACTTTTTAGTTCATATTATAAGGATTTTATTATTATTTTTACCTTGGAAGTCGGTTTTAATTTTTTGTTAAAAATAATAATTTCACTCTTTTTAGTTACCTAGTAAACCATCGCGTATATTCTACGTATCTTATTAAAATTTGTTAAGAGTTACACTCAATGCGATTGTGTTTCTTATTCCTATTAGATGTAGATTGTTTTCCTATGTAAGTATTTTTATACTAAGGGTTCAATTTATTACTTACCTCGATCGCGGGAATCGCAGACACAATAGATTTTTAATTGCTATGCGGCAGCCGGGTGCCGCTTGGGCTTGATGGGTTAATAGTTAAACTAGTGTAGTACCTATCAAAGCAACTTACTTCTCTTTTTAACCGACTTCCAAAAAGGAGGAGGTTATATGTTCGGCTGTGGATATTTTTTATTTTTTTTTGTATGTTCAACGATTACTCCGCCGTTTGTGAACCGATTTTCAAAATTTTTGTTTTGTTCTATTAGGTTTCCCTCCAATTTGGTCCCATTTTCTCAAAAGTGGTCATCATCATCATCATCATTACCACGTCATGGTCACCAGTGTCACATGATTGTATATGGATACAATATGCCCCCACAACACCATAATTGGCTGCTGTTTAGCATTCGTGTTCTATTCCACATAAAATCGGGTTTCGAGTTAATAATGCAGTTTTATTCTTTAGAACATAAGGTTAACGACAGTGAAATCCATTTTTTTAAAACCCACTGTAGCATATTCTAGAGCACAAAAATGGTTATTGCTTATTCCTCTAAGTGAGGTTTTGTATTTAGCATTTATGTACTATGTTTCTAAAATGATTTGCGCTTAAGCCGCTGAACCGATTTTGACAAAATTTTGTATTCAGATACTTTGAGTCACTTAAAATCACATTAGATACTTTTTGTCCCGGAAAATGTACGGTTCCCGCGCAGTCAACAAAAATGATTTTGGCTTATGATATCGATGATATTTAGTATATAGATATTACGTTAGGTCTTGGAGAAGGACATAGGATAATTTTTATCATGAAAAATGTACGGTTTTCACGCAACAAACTTTATTAATTTGCGTTTAAGCTGCTGAACCGATTTTGATTAAATTTAGTTAATGTAGGAATTAGTTTATCACGTGTGAATCGTACATTTTACCGCATTATAAACTATCCTACGTCCTTTCCAGGGCCTTATAGTATCTCCATAGCAAAAGACGCCTCCATGGTCTAGTAGTATAGAGCGCGGCTCTTGACTCGGAGGTCGTGGGTTCGATTCCCGCGTTGGAAACATGTTATTTTCAAGTTTGGTTGTGACAATGCAGACTGATCACCTGATTGTCTGACAAGTAAGATGATCCATGCGTCAGATCAGATGGGCATGTAAAAAGTCGGTCCTGCCGCCTGCGCCTGATCTCTCGCCAGTCGTGTCGGTCTTCCGTCCCACTGGGTTATGAGAGTAAAAGGAATAGAGAGTGCTCTTGTGTACTGTGCACACACTTGGGCACTATAAAAATTACTCCTGCGTAACTGGCCTGGTTTCAATTAAACCGGCCACCGTCACCGAAACCGGTGTGGGAGTTATTATTATACCAAAATTGCGCACACACATTGGGCACTATAAAATTACTCCTGCGTAACTGGCCTGGTTTCATTGAAACCAGAGTGCACTTGTGTATTGCGCACACACTTGGGTACTATAAAATTACTCCTGCGTAACTGGCCTAGTTTCAATGAAACCAGGCCAGTTACGCAATATCCTTTTCCTATCTCTATACCAAAATTCAGCAAAATCGGTTCTTCCCCGGATGTAAAGTATCCTATGTCCTTTCCCGAGACATAACGTATCTGTATACCAAATATTATGGAAATCCATTTAGCGGTAGCAGAAATCATTTTATTTAATGCTATGCTATGCTAATAATGATAAAAAGGGTCCTATCCTATGGCCTTTTCCGAGACTCTCCGAGTATCTCCATACCAAGTTTCATCAAATCAGATCAGCGGTTTAGGCGCAAAATAAGAAACTTTATAATGCGGTAACCGTACATTTTTCAAGATAATAATTATCTTATGTCCTTTCACGAGAGTCAAAGTATGTGCACACCGATTTTCATCAAAATCGATTCAGCAGTTTAGGCGCAAATCATTTTTGTTTATTACACTGGTACCGTACCTTTTTCCCGGATGTAAAGTATCCTATGTACTTTACCGAGACATAACGTACCTGCATACCAAATATCATCGAAATCCACGTAGCGGTATAAGCAAAAATAATTTTTATTTAATGCCTGCGAACCGTACATTTTTTCGGAATAAAAAGGATCCTATGTCCTTTATCGGGACTCAAAATATCTCCATACCAAATTTCAGAAAACATCGGTTCAGCGGTGTGGGTGTGACGAGGTAATTTTATTATTTTTAACAAAAAATTAAAACCGACTTCCAAGGTAAAAACAATAATAACATCCTTATAATATGAACTAAAAAGTATTAAATAATTTTTCCTATCTAATAGTGTCTTTTTCCGAATTCGGCTAAACCTCAACTATTTCTGTACTCAATCTTCATCATTTTGAAGTCGGTACCAGATATAGCTGAATCTTCAGTTCTCTGACAGAATAGGTATTTGAAACTTTTGGAACTGGCACCGACTTCAAAATTATGAAGATTGAGTACAGAAATAGTTGAGGTTTAGCCGAATTCGGAAAAAGACACTATTAGATAGGAAAAATTATTTAATACTTTTTAGTTCATATTATAAGGATGTTATTATTGTTTTTACCTTGGAAGTCGGTTTTAATTTTTTGTTAAAAATAATAATTTCACTCTTTTTAGTTACCTCGATTGTTTTTCTTATTCCTATTACGATGTAGATTGTTTTCCTAGGTTTAGCCGAATTCGGAAAAAGACACTATTAGATAGAAAAAATTATTTAATACTTTTTAGTTCATATTATAAGGATGTTATTATTGTTTTTACCTTGGAAGTCGGTTTTAATTTTTTGTTAAAAATAATAATTTCACTCTTTTTAGTTACCTCGATTGTTTTTCTTATTCCTATTACGATGTAGATTGTTTTCCTATGTTAGTATTTTCATACTTAGGGTTCAATTTATTACCTCGATCGTGGGAATCGCAGACACAATAGATTTTTAATTGTTATGCGGCAGCCGGGTGCCGCTTGGGCTTGATGGGTTAATAGTTAAACTAGTGTAGTACGGTCTATCGAAGCAACTTACTTCTCTTTTTTCTTTCGAATCTCAAAAGTAATGTCAAATGTGTGCCTTACGCTCTGGAGTTAAGGTTGACTTTGTTATGTTCAATTTTGTGGTACATAAGTCGCTTAGAACTTGAATCATTTATTTTGAAACAACATTATATTTTTATTAAAATCGCTATGAAAATTACCAATTATTATAAGGACATAACGTGATGATATAATTATGGTGTTGTATATTGTATCCATATACAACCATGTGACACTGGTGACCCTGACGTGGTAATGATGATGATGATGATGAATGTAATTTGCATAGTAGCATATGCTTTCAGTTCTTAAAACAGCGCCTAAACCCCCAAACTTGTATCTATAAGGAATCCGGAGTTCTCTTAGTATCTTCGGAACCATAGTATACCTTGGTTCAAAATCTTGCGTTTTGGTAGCATATGCTTAGGATACTTCTCATAAAATCAAAATCACCATATGTTTCCATATAAATTTTGAGGAGTTCCCTCGATTACTCATGGATCCCATTATCAGATCATCACTTTTGTGAAAATGGGACCAAATTGGAGAGAAACCTAATAGAACAAAACAAAAATTTTGAAAATCGGTTCACAAACCGCGGAGTAATCGTTGAACAAACAAAAAAAAAAAATATCCACAGCCGAACATATAACCTCCTCCTTTTTGGAAGTCGGTTAAAAATCTGTAAGGTCTAGAAAACTGATTTTTTTACACAAGTAACTTCAGTTCATGAAGATTAAATGCTCAAGACGAAAACACGATTACTGAAAAAATGCTCGATAGTTTCTTCTTTTACAAAAAACCTTGTTTTAGACAAATTTTTGCTTGGATCTTCGAAGTTTGCTGTCTTTTCTTTAATATTTTTTAATATCTAAAAAGGCATTGATAAAACCTAAATTTGCTCAAAATACTTTTTTCATAATCATTATAGTTCGTCTTTTATTCATAGTAAAACTAACTTGGCGATGATTCCGCGTCGTCCTTTTTCACCTGGCACATGAAAGACGGGCGTGAGTGTGAAGAGATCGAAGGAAGATGTTTGATTTTTTGAGTCAGTAGCCCTCTTAAGTTAACATAAACGGCAAGCCAATATTCTTCAGCAGTCAAAACAAGAATATGAGAGAACACGAAGACTACAAAATACCGAATGTACAATGTAGAGCCAACAAAATTGAAGTTGAGGAATTTTATAACCAATTTATTCTTTGATGTTCGACTACACTTATCCGATGCAGCCTGAAGGATATAAAATTATGTTTTCCTAAAATGGACTCTAGGAGTTGGAGGTTAAGTATAATTTTGTCTGTTACCAAAAGACAATAAACTAAATTCCTAACTAATATAATTGCAGCTAGGGTTGTGTTTTCTAATGGGAAAATCATGATTTTCTAAACCCTCGTTTTCATGAAAGTCGATTAGAACATAGTTTCAGAAATTTAATTAAAAGCATAGGATGTTTCGCATAGGCCATTACATGTGCCATTACGGTAGAGCAACCTTAATTTGGCTATAAAACATTTACTCCAATTCTACTAAGTATTTAATACAACTTTAATGCAGCTTTATTTCTTGTGCGATGTTCTTTCCTCACATACTAAAAGCTGGTGCCTGGTATCTATTGTGGTATTCTCGCGAAATATTAGACCAACGTTGGTAAAAACTCTAGGGCCCTGATTCACGATTCGCAATTCGACTCGAATTCAGAAACTTCATCGCGCGCATCCAATAAATGCTCACCGCGCTAATTGACCAATGATCGCACGTTTCCGAATCCGAGTCGTACGGAAATCGTGATTCGTGAATCAGCCCGCAGGAGTCAGTCGTTTGACGTTTGTTTGACGTACATGACAATACTTTTGCTTTTTCATGAAAAACAGGCTAAATCGAACATAAAACAAAGCGATAATGGTACAAAGACTAGAATCGGGGCCCTCGTAGTCGACGATAGCTTAAGCTGAGTTGATACTCTCGTCTATAACAATGTAGTGAGGTGCTTCTAGAGTCGTCATAATAAAGCAATAACACTTTAATTTACTGCGCCTCGGGATGACGAGTCCGGGTTATCGTCGCAGATGTTACCCGCACATCAAAACATGTACAATGTTCGCTTTACAACTATAGATTAACAAACTCTACCTCGCTTTAGTACGCGTCTTTGTTCTCGTAAACATACTTGATTCTTATATTTTCATATAAGGTTCCTATCTTTCTTAAATTTTAAGTAGTTGTAATATTTGTGAACGTAGGACTACGTTTAGTAGTAGAAAGCGATAGGCTGATGATGATAATGCCGTTTTAATCCTGAAGGTTAGGAAATGACGATAAGAATAAAGCGTGCGCCTCTAAGATGTACAGAATAAAGATTTATTCATGTTTTTCGTGGTCACCTTCGTTTAATAATTTAAAATTTTCCTCGGGACTTATTCTCACCTGGTAACCCTATTCCTATTACGTAACATTCGTAACAAAGTCATCAAAATGAGACAAAAGAAATATGGGGAACATCGAGGCGGCAAAATAACAAAAGATGGTGATGCTGTGTTATATTATGATGTTTGTTTCAGCATTGTGTGTGTTACCTTAATTTTCCGCATCCGGATTACGCACTTGATGTTATATTTTGAAGTATAGAGAAAAATTCGGTTGTCTTCATTAATCATCGTCAACCTATCCTTCTGCTGCTTCTGGCCTCCCCGAACGAGCACTATATAACTATCCTAACCTTATTTATATTTTTCATTGGCTACCATTAACGATCCCTCAAGTCAACTCAAGTGACCTTCCATGGGAAAAGAAAAATGTTGCTATCAATGCTAATTGCATGCTACTTGCTAGCAAGATTTGGCATATAAGTTCTGATTTGCATTGGTATTGCAATAGCAGGCGCAATCGAAATCCGGCTGTGAATCAGCACTGCAACACTTATTTTCAAAACATAAAGTTAATATACCTACCTACCTCCTTCCGCTAGGTATGTGAACTTTATGATTAAAAAAAAACTACAAAAGAAGACAGAAAACTTAAGTATATTTCCTACTTTTTTTTCTACTTTTTCTTTATCATTGTAAAGTAGTGTAAACGTTAATAAAATATGTTTCAGGGCCGATTTTTCAATCGTCAGATAACTTTTACCTAAAGAATAAAATATATGACATTGACATTTTTTCCATTTAAAATCTGTCAAAACGCCAAATTTAATCCATTGATATTTATCTGACGATTGAAAAATCAGCCCTTATTATTATACACAAAGACATTATATTCCATCGGATTTTCATCTACCTGTAATATTAAAAAGGTAAAATGTAGGTGGGCGCCGGGCGTCCGACTACTACAGCCCACGGCATTCATCACAGCAGCTGCGCGACTCTTTATTAAACTTGTAAAATTGCCCGTTATAAAGGTATGGTCCGTTTGCAAGCGTCAATATAATATTTTTATAATTGTACTACCTGACCCGGAAAACATTTCTTTAAAAAACCGTATCATTTATATCAACATCCATTTTAAAGATCTATGCATGTATATGGACAGTCAGCGGAAAGAGACTTTATAGTGACAATCAGTTCTCTTCAAATTAATTAATTAATATACTGATAATTCAGTAAAATCAGTTCCCTTAAAATATTCCGCTTATAACCTTTAGCATTGATAACTGACCAAATATTCTCCACCTATAATAATTAACTTAACGTGAAGCATAGATATTCTGCAATACTAGGCTCTAATTAAGACATAAGTGGTACTTACAAATCTCAATAGCAGTCAGGCCTCTCACCCACTGAGCAGGCGAAGGCGATAACGATTTGTAATTCCTAGAGCTGTAATAAGCTTATACTGTGAAATGATATTACAGACTCGCGTTTAAATAATAGTATTATTAAAACTTTTTTTTTAAATTATTAGGCTCAAAATAAGCCAGTAGGTAAAACTGCATTATTTTAAGTATGTTACAAAACAACTTAAACACAGTATGCTGATGGATTAGCTTATAGTTTTTTTTATTATGTTTAGAAAAAAAATCAGCCAAGTGCAAGTCGAACTCGCGCACGAAGGGTTCCGTACCGTTATAGAGCAAAAATTGGCCAAAATTTTAGTTTTTTGTATGGGAGCCCCCCTTGAATTTTAATTTTATTTTAATTTTATTATTAGTTATTAAATTACACATATAACTGAGGATTTCGTGAAATTTTCAAGTGCCTATCTGTTGCCCTTATCGACATAGAGCGAAAAAGGCCAAAAAAATCACGTTTGTTCTATGGGAGCCCCCCTTGAAAATAAGTTTTATTTTGTTTTTAGTTTTTGTTATTATAGCGGCAATAGATATACATAATATGTGAAAATTTCAGAAGTCTAGCTATAGCGGTTCTTTAGATACAGCCTGGAGACAGACAGACAGACAGACGGACAAACAGACGGACAAACAGACGGACAGACAACGCAGTCTCAGTAAAAGGGCCCGTTTTTACCCTTTTGATACAGAACCCTAAAAAAATGAGGCAAAAATTTTTAGGATTTGATCATATACTTAAGTTCACTTAACGGGCCCCTAGACTAGACGATCAATTTTGTTGTGCAATATCACGCTTCAATTTTACTGAACAGTTTATTTGACAATAAGATTGAAAGGCGGGCGCGTTCATTATCAACCCTAGACGGTCAATATTATTGCACAATCCGTGATATTGCACAATAAAATTAATCGTCTAGGGGCCCGCTTACAATGACACCCCACAGCTGGGCGTAGCACCTGTAACGGAGTGGAAGATGCAATAACGCCACAGACTGCACTCTCACACGAACTGTCCACTTACAAATGTACGTGTGATGTGCCTCATTGTGCCTCACAATTCTATTTTTCCAAGTTAAATTCCATTGTCCATTCCGAACATAATACTCGTACGTCGAATATTTTCAAACGTCTTTCTCTGTACACTTTGAATATGTATTTTAGTCACAGTATAACAAACAGTACATATTGTTTTCCTGTCTGCACTCTGCAGGTATCACCAAACAGGGTTCCCGCGGAATCCTAGAGTTCCGTGCCTGTGACATCCCAACCATATTACATATAGAGATCATAGTACGGCAAGAATTAAAATGCAATAAGAAAGATCCTATCTGAAGATAAACAAAGAAGTCTCCATGAGATCTCAGACAAGACTGGGACAGCAATATTAAATTTGACTACATTAATCTCCTATTGCGAATTATTGTATTGTGCAAACGACATTTTAATTGGTAGAATTTCAGGCCTTATCGTCTCAACTTTTAACACTATCTTTATAAGAATAAACATATTATTTTAATGAATTAAAGTGTTACAATATTAGTAAATTACCTAAATTTATCTAAACAGAGTATGTAAATACTAATGAAAAGATGTCCAGCTAGCGACTAAAATAATTACTGCGCGCAATCCCAAACATTACCCAGCTCCAATAACTCATATTTTACGAGTTACAGCACTGCAATTTTCGTGAAATTAAAATTGTAGTGCGGTTTTGCCGTTACAGCGAACTAATCGGCGCCGTACGCTCGCCTTTTTGCGCTATAACCGATACGATAAAATGCGGTATGTGACAATGTTACTGAGTGAACATTTTGTTCAATGGATTCTCAATATTAGTTAACGTAATGTTTTCAATAAAGTAAAATAACTAGTTACAGTTGTAATTGCCTAAACATAGACAAGGTATAATATTATGACAACAAGTCTCCTATTATAAATATATTTTTTTTTAATTTTTTGGAAAATTCTAGATGCAGTGATGAGCACATATTGGAATAAAACTTATGTAATTCAAAATGGAATTCAAAATATAAGAAAATATATTTTATCTACATTTTTTTTCCGTCCATTGATTTAAAAAACAATAAAAGGCAATATTATTATGATCTAACACAAACAATTGCAAGTTTCAGATGGATCGTAATTCATGATGAGCCTGGTTGCAACTTGGCGAGCGATCGAGAAGTACAAGTGTGACGCTGCATGTTCCGTGGAGACGGGATCCACGTGCTTTTCGCTGCATGAACCTCGAGCAAGCCATGGGCGTGAGCCTCACCGAAGAATGAAGATCTTTATATACACCCACCCCTGATGACGAGGAGCTTGAGCAACATCTCAGGGATAAATTGATGAGAGATACGAGACGTAGAAGCAGCGCCGTTCCGACCCCCCACAGCGCCTGTGCGCAAAACCTATGAAGCGCCTCTTTTAACCGACTTCCAAAAAAGAAGGTTAAATGTTCGGCTGTGTGTATTTTTTAGGGTTGCGCAGTTAACAAGGAACCCTTATAGTTTCGGCCTGTCCGTCCGTCTTTCCATCTGTCTGTCGGTCTGTCGACTGTCCGCGGTTTTGCTCAGAGACTATAGGACCTCCAAGCTGTAATTTGGCATGAATGCACATATTCATGATACCGACAAAATCTAAATATTTATATAACTCAAAGGTGACTGATTGACTGACTGACATAGTAATCTATCAACGCACAGCCCAAACCACTGGACGGATCGGGCTGAAATTTGGCATGCAGGTAGATTTTATGACGTAGGCATCCGCTAAGAAAGGATTTTGATCAATTCTACCCCCAAGGCGATAAAATAGGGGATGAAAGTTTGTATGAAACTTTGTCAATTTTAAACTGATCGGACTGAGACTTTGATACCCAATTAACAATAATACTTCTTAACGCGAGCGAAGCCGCGGGCAAAGGCTAGTTGTTCATAAAATCTTAAAAATATATTTTTTATGGTACCTCCCCAGTGTACATCAAGCAGGGACGATTTTTTTTCGCGTCCAACCCATTGTATGGGTTTTTTGTGGGATGTGGGATTCGATAGGTTTTTTTAAAAATACTATGAGTATTCCAAGATCATTATCCTATTTAGGGATCCATTTGTGAATTAATATAAAGTTTTAAAGTAGAAAAATCGTCCAGACTCCAGTGCCCCCCCATTCCCCCCGTTCTACCAGCTAAACGGTTGTTTCTGGAAATGTGCAAAATTCACGGTAGTAGGAAATATGCTGAATTTAAAAGGAAAACTATCACGGCTAAGAAGACTTCAAAACTTATTGAGTAATAGTCGATCAACCCAAAAAAAATGTATTCGTCGAAGTATAAAAGAACTTTTCGTTCAAATTCCTTTGAATGAAACTGAGATGATGGTGTTAGTAGAGTAAAACACGTTATAAATGTACATTCATTGATCATACAAAAACTATCAAAAATTAGCGGTACTACGGAGCCCGACACGCACTTGGCCAGTTTTTTTAATGCTAACAACGATTACTCCGCTGTTTTAGTGAACCGATTTTGAAAATTTTTCATAATCTTGTATAGGATTTTACCTTAATTAATTTAGTACCATGTTCTCAAATGTGGTGACATGATAATGGGATTTATGAGTAATCGGGGAACTCTTCAAAATTTATAAATGGAAACATAATATGGCGATGCTACCTAAAAGCAAGATTTTGCACCAAGATATTATACCATGGTTCCAAAGCAGCTGGTGCTAAGAGAACTCCGGATTCTTTATAGATATAAGTTTGGGGATTTCGGTGTTGTTTTAAGAACTGATAGCATATGCTACTATGCAAATTAAATTTATCACCATCATCATCATCATCGCTACTTAAACGTCCTTGGCTACCATCACACCATACGTTATCACAATATTATGACCCTATTACTGGTACTTTTCTTCGTCTTTAACATCGAGTTAGTCGAGCGATATTAAAAATTAAATGTTGTTTCAAAGTAAATACTAAATGATTCAAACTTGGTGCTGAGTTTCGGACGGTGAGCTGGAGCGACGGCCGATCTCTACGACTACGTACCCGAGACGTCATATGAATCGAACGGTGAGCTTGAGCGACGTTCGATGAATGAGATGACAATATGACATTAACAATGAGCTTAAGTGACGTTTGATGAATGAGATGACATAACACGAACGATGAGCTTGAATGACGTTTGATGAATGAGATGAGATGACACGAACCATGAGCTTGAGTGACGTTTGATAAATGAGATGACATGACTCGGACCATGAGCTTGAGTGACGTTTTATTAATGAGATGACATTACGGAACCCTAAAAAATTTAAAACGGGGAATATGTAGTTAATGAAATTGTCTATCTATTGTCGTGTGTTTCAAATAAACGTAATTTGTAAATACTAGGGAGATGCTGAAAGTATGCTTCAATTTTAATAAATTGGTATTTTTGGAAGCTAATATCATGATGAAGTATAATAAACAAAAATAGAAAATTTAAAACAGGGAAAGGAATGTTGATATACTGAAGATTAGTGCTGCATTTTCATTAAAATTTATAACTTTGTAGCTTTCAAATTATGAGTTTATTTAAGGCTCTAAATACGGTATATTACGGAATCTCCGTAGGGGAAGGCCCTTAAGTATATTACGTTATGTAATACAAAGAGTACTCTACGACGAGTAAGAGTTTGTGTACTAACGCAATTTTCACAACTTTCTACAGAAAGCGGAGCCATCATGGCTTTTACAATCTTGTATCATCTTGAAATTGCATTACACTAAAACTTAGTTATAATTTTTACTTGAATATAGATGATGAAAATAATCTTGTGTATTTATACCTATTTTATACCACAGATTTCTAAAAAGTTACTACGTAACTTACACTATGTTTGTCGCCGTCGGTAACCGCTGGAAATATGTTCATGAATCATGATTGTATGTTTCTGGAAAACCGCAATTTTTAATTGTATTTAATGTTTCTTTTTTCTTTGAACTCCGAGCAAATCTTATGTTATCCCAAGTTCTATGTGTAAAATGGAAACAATCATTTAACCGAAATTCTTTATTATCTCCTCAATGTACCCCAACTCCTTGTCATCCGTCAGAAACTTTTTGACAGACAGAGTGGTCCGACGCGTCATAGGAGCCGGCAGAGCCTTTATAACCTCATGAACCTGAAAAAAAATTATTTTAATAACAAATAGCATGATAATGAAAGGCACAATCGTTTATGTAACTTTACGAAACATAAAGGAAGGACATTGGACAATAAAGGTAATTCGCCATTTCATCACTAAAATATGTCAGTATGTCGATTCATTCCCATTTATGCTAAGCCTGCAGGTGTTAAGGATAAAATTAGTACATAATATAGGATAATGATAATATAAATTATAATACCCTTTGTCTAGCCGTTTGAAAGTTTAACAGCTGGTCGAGCGCAAGCCGCTTCTCCGACGGCCGAGAGTTCTGGTACAGGCGAAGAGCTCGATGAAACTGAAATTATCACCAAATGATGAAATAGAAGAGATATGTCACTATTTGTACTCACACTGAGTAAGAATTTCACAGCAATAAACGCTGTACAAACATTCTAACAGCTCACAGCAGTGGTTTCCAAGTAACTTAAATTATATTATTAACCAGATGTTACAAGGAACTGCGATCATGCAAAAATGCGTGTAAACCGTACATCACCTTATGAATTATCCCTATGTACTTTTTTCTGACGATTAACTTTACTAATTTATGCCAAGCAATTTAGGAAATTGAAATAAAATATTATCCTGCATAAGCTTAAAGTATAGTTTACACAGAGCCAATAATCTTGGCGCCAGTCTTGCAGAAGCCAGCATTGGCCTGGCACCTGTTGTTTAGACGAGGCCTTCACATTCACGGATTTTTCTTCGGGTGTGCACAAGTTTGCAATTAAAAAATAATAAATTTGCGGCGAAGTTTGTTGGAAAAGAAATGTTTAAGGAAAATCTCTGCACTATTATGAGAAGAGTTAATTGCAATATTAGAAAAAATAAAACGAAACTACTTTGGATAAAAAAATGGCTAAGCGATAGACCTATAACTAGAGCCTTGTTGCTGAAACAACTAAGATTAGAAGATCCTTTTGAGTTGATCCTACACGAATTGATCGAGTGCCGAAGCGCGTATTTCTTTATTTAATGCATCACAATTCACAACGCTTATCCCACAAGCATTCGTGCTCTCCATATTAAAGTTGTATAAATTTTAAAGTATGCTCTTCGTTTCATTTTCTCGGCATTTTGTCGCAGAAATTCCAAACAGATATACACCGTACAAACGTTCGCCAGTGACTGGCGAGATGCGTCTACACTGCACACGTCCGCAACGCTGGCGCGGGGCTCGAGGGGTATGCGGGCGGAGGTCACATGGCTATAAAAATAGACGGGCGCTCTATTCTCGCCGGTATTGGCAGCCAGCGTTGGCCTGGCTTGAAAAACTGTTCACATGCCGCATATACCAAGCCAATACTGGCTGCCAGTCTTATTGGCAGCCAGTGTTGGCTGTGTATAAACTATACTTTAAGTATAGTTTACACAGAGCCAATAATCTTGGCGCCAGTCCTGCAGAAGCCAGTACTGGCCTGGCCACTTTTGTTTAGACAAAGCCATCGCATTCACGGCATTGGGTGTGCACAGTGCACACGCTTGCAGTTAAAAAAATAATGAATTCACGGCAAAGTTTGTTGATTATAATATGTATTATAAATGCAAAAGTGTGTGTGTGTCTGTTACCTCTTCACGCTCAAACCGCAGAACCGATTTTGCTGGGTATGGAGATACTTTGAGTCTCGGGAAAGGTCATAGGATACTTTTTATCTCGGAAAAATGCACGGTTCCCGCGCGAATAACGAATTTTGGCGCAAAGGACTTGCGGGCATCATCAATCATGTAGCCAACTGTAAATAATAATTATTAACTTTTCAAAAACTAATTATCAAAGGTCATTAAGTTGCTTTACCCTCTCCAACAAGCACCAGCTATTCCTAGTATTCTGTAACAGGACGAGCGGCGTGAGGACAGCGGCGAAGAGCGCAGCCGCGCGGTCCAGCGGGTCCGCCGCGTCGGAGAGGTGGTCCAACGTCGCGCGGTAATTCGCCAGGAACGCCGCGTTCGAGTTACCACGGTCTAAGCTGTAAATACACTTTAAATTAGGCCGTTAAGTTGCTTTACCCTTTCCAACAAACACCATCTATTCCTAGCATTCTGTATCAAGATGAGCGGCGTGAGGACAGCGGCGAAGAGCGCTCCGCGCGGTCCAGCGGATCCGCCGCTTCGTAGAGGTGGTCCAACGTCGCGCGGTAATTCGCCAGGAACGCCGCGTTCGAGTTACCACTGTCTAAGCTGTGAATACAAATAAATATTATTAGATTGCCAAATCCTATACTTCTGTTTTTATTTTATCTATACCTATAATACGAATCTATACTAATATTATAATTTGTTTGTTTGAACGCGATTATCTCAGGAAATACTGGACCGATTTCAAAAATTCTTTCACCAATGTAAAGCTACGATATCCTTGAGTGCTATAGGCTATGTATGTACTATGTACCACAGGCGGAGCCGGGGCGGGCCACTAGTCTTGAATAAGAGGAGGGGCATATCGTACCCACTAATGTAGCACTTTGAGACATATTATACCAAATGAAAGGGCTTGAAAAGTTGAACATTTTATTATAATACGAAAAATCTCTAAACCATGGGAGAAAAAAGTTAACGAGGGTAGAAGGTAAAAAAAAAATCACGAAAAAACATCCTGCATTATTGCATCAATTTATAGTGTTGTTGGTAAGGAATCATTTCTGAAAAAGTAATCGTGTATGGCAAACTTGAGGAAAGTGTTGTATTTAAGTGTATTGTTTCATATTTTAAAGAAATGTATGAGAAAACAATAATACCTTACAAATCTAACCTTTCCTGGATTTTATAGTATATTGTTTTCTTGGAGAAATTGTTTATAATAAGCAATACTAGCGAATGGTGCAGTAATACAGCCTGTATTTTTTATATTTTTCCTAAGAAAGAAAAAAAGCCGTTATTATTGCACCATTCGCTAGTATTGCTAATTATAAACAATTTCTTCAAAGTGATTATATACGATAAAATCCAGGAAAGGTTAGATTTTTTGTATTTTATTGTTTTCTCATACAGTTCTTTAAAATATGAAACAATATACTAAAATACAACTCTTTTCTCAAGTATGCCATATACGATTACTTTTTCAGAAATGATTCCTTACCAACAACACTATAAATTGATGCAATAATGCAGGATGTTTTTTCCGTGATTTTTTTCTTACCTTCTACCCTCGTTAACTTTTTTCTCCCATGGTTTCGAGATTTTCCGTCACACAATAAAATGTAGAGCTTTTCAAGCCCTTTCATTTGATATATTATGTGTGTATGTGCTACAGCTTGGGTACAGGTTCCATACAAAAATGCCCCTTGTTCTTTTGGTCGCAATGTTGTTGCACCAACATTCGTTTATCGCATAGATGCAGTACATTTTTACTTCATAAAAGTTCATAAAATTAAAAAATTTGTCAACCTTTACCATCATCAAAATTAATCCAATTCAGCTTTAGACTAAAGAACAAACAGACACAAAAACAATGAAACATATGCGCACTCTCTCATAGGTATGATGTCAACTATAATCGGGTCCCTAGGCGATCAATTTTATTGCACAATATTAACATACAATATTTATTGGACAACTTAACAAAATTGAAAAGAGAGCGCGTTCAATATTAACCCTAGACGCTCAATAATATTGCACAATACGTGATATTGCACAATAAAATTGATCGCTTGCAAATCACGAAACATGTTTCTAGTGAAATAGTGAAATAGTTTTTAAAATGTACCCCACACTTTCATACCAGTATTTTAATTGAAAGCATTCGGTGGCTCCCAAATAGCTGGGATCAGCCCGCGGCGCTGTGTCAATATCGCAAAAAGTATACAAAAGCCGAAAACACCTGACCCGCTCTGTTTACCCCTCCCCCCCTCGTCCCCACTATATCCAGGTCACCTGATATTTGACACATCCACCCTAGATACAAAGTTGGAGATACACCTCATCAGCTTTAACCCGATTGTTAAAGAGACAGTATTTCATTTCTTGTTTTAAATGTCAAAAAATATATATTCAAGTTAGAGCATGGATACCGGTAAACCGGTAATACCGCACCATTTAGACCATTTTTAAATACCGGTGCTAAAGAGAAAAATACCGGTTTTTCGGTATTTTAGCTTTAATGTATTTTTGTATACGCACACGTGTTTTTAACACAATATTATGATTTATGAAACAATTGAAAACTGTATACCAAATACCAGTACACTCAAAATCAACTGCTAGTAAAATAATAGTTTTGCTGTGTGTGTGTGTGAGTCCTGTGTTGGCATATTTCTTTGTCACACTTATTATTATAATAATGTTACGTGCTAGGGTTCGAAGGATTTGGAGAGAAAGACCTGCTGACTCTTATGCTGTGTATTTCATGGAGAACATCTGGTACTCTCGTTCTTGGGAAGTTGTCCCAAGAACGACATCTGAAGATGGAACTCTCTGCCGTTAGTCTTCTCCCTTTTCCGGTAGAGTATTCCGTTTTGAAGTATCAGACTATCCCATTGCGCCCATTACAATCCATCGAGCTACTTGAATTACATGTAATTCAATTCAAGTCCATGGTTCTTGAATTGCAGTAACCACTTTAAGGCTGCATGATCAGTTCGCAGTAAAAACTGACTGCCGATAAGATATTTGCTGAAATGTTGTAGCGTCTTTACAACAGCCAAGAGTTCTCTACTTGTCACACAGTAGTTTCTCTCTGGCTTAGATAAATATTTGCTGAAATATCCAATAACAACTTCCCTTTCACCCTGTTTTTGAGACAACACCCCTCCGATGGCCGTGTTGCTTGCATCGACTATAAACTGACATTCAGTTTGTGGATACCCCAGGATTGGTGTTTCACACAGATGTTTCTTCAGTTTCTGAAAAGAATCTGCAGAAGTCTCATCCCAACTAAATTATCGTTTATCTTCTGTCAGCCGACGTAATTGGTTTGGCTATCTCCGAGAATCCCTTAACAAAACGCCTGTAGGCCGAGGAATGCCCGCACTTCGGTTTTGTTCTTAGGGGTTGGCCAATTTTGAACTGCTTCCAGTTTCTCCGGGTCTGTATGGATTCTATCACTGGTAACTTATATGTAAATGATAGTCGTTTTTTAATGTTTAAATTGTTGGTTATTTTAAGTATACTTAAGGAAGATTTTTAAATTATTTGTTTAGTGCAAGGAACAAAACACTGTTTAACTGTTAAATTTTAAATAAACAAGTTGATTTAAATGGTTTTTTTTTGTTTATTCGATTAGATTATAAACGCTTATATTATAACGCTTTTTTGATGAATAAAGAAATGCCGCAAAAATACCGAAAAACCGGAAAACCGGTTTTTGAAAAATCAATACCGGTATTATACCGGTATTGCAAAAATTCCCAATACCGCCATGCCCTAATTCAAGTTTGACTTGATGGTAAGCAATAGCCGCCATTTAGCACGGTGGCATGATGCGTTTATCACTCATTCGACATAATATCATTATTGTTTCAGTCCGGTTTTCTGAGAGAGTGTTATTGATCCGGACTCGATTCGTGTCAAAGCAAGGCTCTCAAACACCTAATATACTTTTTTTTTAATCGCAGAAGAATCGCTCTATATGCGTGCCCCGGATTGAGGATGTGCTGAAGCACCCCAGGGGTATGTGGGACTAGCCACCAGCCGACCCATTAAAACCACCTACGGTTTACCAACCCTTTTACCAGCCCTTGAACGGAGATCTAAAAACAGTTTATGCCTAAGGTATAAATCAGTAGCAATTTTAAGCTGTATCAACTCACAAGATGATTTTTGACTTTAAATCACCAACACATAGACTCAGTTATTATTATCTAGGCTTTATATCGACGCCGTAACAAAAATTTCAACGGAGCTCAAAAATAAAAGAGAGTGTCATATAAAAAACATTATCACTTGCCCCGATTTTGAGTGAGCAGTGAGCCGAGAGCCCCCACATTGTGTCGTAATGAAACACAAACACTGGGCATTGAGTACAACGCTACGGCAAACAACACTAATTTTCTAGTCCCAACTTGTATTATGACGCCGATGTTCTTCCAAATAGTGCATTATGATTAAGGCCCGTATTTTTGGTCAGTACTCAAGATGCATCTCGGTCTCAAGACACGGTTCAGGCTCTGTGATTGGTTGGCTGTCAAATTTTGGACCAATCACAGAGCCGAACCGCGTCTTGAGACCGAGTCTCATCTTAAGTACTGACCAAAAATACGGGCCTAAGTATGTTATGAAAGTATTTTAGCTACTAATGTGCGTATTGAATTTTCAATAACAATCTATAATCTATATGATGTAGATCTACAATTAAAATATTGTAATAAAGACTAATAGAGAAAATACTTCACAATAATTTGTAATGTACATGAAATAAAAATTATGAAGCAGATTATGGACAAGGTACTTATCTCGCAAAGTTCTGAAATGTAAACTACGACTACATTTTATTATAATTGTTATTTTATCGATACACCCTTAACAGCCCTATATAGATAAACCTCATTTATACCAGCGAGTTATTACTAGCATAAATGCCATAAAATTTACCAATGAATGTTTAAACCGACTAAACACGGCACATTCATTATCATTATTAGACAATAAATTGATAAACACGTCTATCGGTTTCGGAACAATATACACCACTCACCAGTAATCCCCAAAGTGGTCCAGGTGGACCCCCAGGGGTCTACGCGAGACTCGATGAGATTCTACGTGGGGCCTGACAAAAAATGGGGGTCCACAATCGAAAGGTCCATGAAAATTAATTTGGTTTGCAGTGAAAATGTAAAATGTTGGCTTGATCTTCTTATCAGAAAGCATGGGCAGATAATAATTTATTAAGAAGCAAAGCGACTATTACTTAAAATAATAGCAAATTTATGCATTAGTTTTGTAGGAAGGGGGTGCTCCAAGGGGTCCACCGGAGCTACCTAAATTTCGAAAATGGTCTATAAAACAAAATAGTTTGGGAACCTCTGGTATTCACAATATACACCACAAATTAAACACACTGTGTGCATTGGTCCAAGAACATAACATTTGTTCACATGTTTGGCTTTAGTTAATATTGTTATGCATTACATACACAGAAACGAATTCTGTTCAGTGAACATTCAAAATCATATCTGTGAAATATAATTGACAAGCAAGGAATTACCTGATTTCAGGTTATTACAGCTATTTTTTAAAAAATATAATGTTTCCAGTGTCTCATGGGAACACAATTTTTTCAGGATAAACTATTAACAAAGATCAAATCCATTTATTCGTTTTGCGTAAAGAATTAACAAATACTCATATTATGTTATAAACTTTCACCTTATTAATATTAGCTTAGTCACAATGTTACTGCCTTATATACGTCAGTTATACCTATTTATACTCACTATGGTAGTACATTGAGAAATTGCTTCACAATATCTGTATTGCTAGGACGAATACTTAAGCAGGCCTCATCCCTATTTTCATTTCTGTCGGAATTTTCCACCTCACAGAGAACAAGACTAAGAAGCACCTACGGTGAAAATTTAAAAATAAATGAGTATCTTCAAACTTATAAAATTCTAAAAAAAAGTCTAGAGAAGAAGCAATCGTTATTCCGACATTTGCTGAACATTCTCGGAGAAGCACCTCACTATATTACATAATATAATGTTATCTATTACACGGGAACCATTATTTTACTTTGTATAAGTAGTATATTTTGGGTTATCCCAGACCAAGTTACAACCATACCAGGTTTTATCAAAATCCGTTCAGTAGATATTGAGTAAAAGAGAACATCCAATGAAAATATTTTAGTGCGCGTAACTTGCTACGGTTTTTGCTACGCCAGTGCTACGCGTTCACCGTAGCAAACTACGAAGATCAGATTTTATTTTTTGTTTGTAAAATAAGTTCGACAATTTATAATTCTTAATTAATAAACTTACCAAAATGACTATAAAATACATTGCCTCCAAAGTTAATGAGTCTATTGTAATATTTAAATATTCATTGTGAGAAATATATTAATAATAACAAATAATGCGTATGAAAAAAAAATCAAAGTCCGGTGTATGTCAACTATCTTATATCAAAGAGAATATAATCGCATATATCTTATATTTCTCTATGATGTATGTATTATACATTGTATTATATTTCTCTATGATTCAAAGTGTTATATTGTCAAAAGTAAATTATCTTCTTTTTTAATAATGAGTAGATGCACAGAAGTACAATATATTCTATAATTCTAGTATATTCCTTTTTCCACGACTACAGTATTTTAGTTTTAACACAATATGTTTAACACCTATTTTTGGTAAGGAATTAAATAATATTAAAATTAAACTTCTATGTAATAAAACAATTTATTAGCACAAATATTTAAAAAAACAATAACAAAAAACTATAGGCAATCACAAACAAAGGCGTCGATATTCTATTGCCGCCGCAGCGCACAAGAGTTTCATACCTTACGGGCATAGGGGGAAATGTCATTGTCACCTCTTCTGTACTCACTAGTGTGGTGCTCGGTGTGACCTAAGAAAAAATAATATAGTCCAGGGATTCTAAAACTGTGTGCGAGTACCCTGGGAAAATAGTAGTCATAACATAAGTCATAATTCATGTCTCATACGAAACAAAAAACAATAAATAAATTTAAAACATTTTTTTAATATTACAATGAAAACTGTTATTAACTTTTTAACTTTTTTCATGTATTTCAATTCCAAATAGAGGTAAGGGTACCTTAATTGAATACAAAATATAAGGGTGCGTTTTCCTTAACTATAAATAAATAAACTATAGGAATAGCCATACAAACCTCTCTTGTTGTATGTGTTGGTTTGCTTCTTTTTCGGAGAAGCTGAAAACATAAATCAGTAATGAATTTTAACATCTTATCCCCTTTGAAGTATCACTGAGTTATAATAATAATCATAGCTTTATTATTATTATTTTTTTATGAAATAAGGGGGCAAACGAGCAAACGGGTCACCTGATGGAAAGCAACTTCCGTCGCCCATGGACACTCGCAGCATCAGAAGAGCTGCAAGTGCATTGCCGGCCTTTTAAGAGGGAATAGGGTAATAGGGGAGGGTGGGGATGGGAAGGGAAGGGAATAGGGGAGGGTAGGGAAGGGAATAGGGGAGGGTAGGGAAGGGAATAGGGTAGGGGATTGGGCCTCCGGTAAACTCACTCACTCGGCGAAACACAGCGCAAGCGCTGTTTCACGCCGGTTTTCTGTGAGAACGTGGTATTTTTCCGGTCGACCCGGCCCATTCGTGCCGAAGCATGGCTCTCCCACGTATAATTTGAATATTTAAGGACAAAACATCAATAAACCTAATAACAAAGAGGTTCAAAAGGCAGTGTCCACTTTTTCGGATATTTAATAAATAAATAAATAAATAAAATAAATAAATAATAAAATATATTTTTATTCAAAATGGGTATCATGATACACTTTTTGAAAGTCGTAGAAAGAACGAAGAAACCACGTTGCCTACCACCGGTTCCGTTCTCTAAAGACTAAGCGCGTGTTCAGACCAAACTGACTATACGCCGCCGAATGTGAGCAGGCTCACTGTGAGCCCCAGTGTGAACGTGAAAATATACGGTATCGAATGTCCGCGCCTACGCCTAGCGTAATGGCGTATTGTCGGTTAGGTGTGAACGAAAAAGTGAATATGTATGGAAATACAATAAACTGCGTAACGTTCGCTCACATTCGGCGGCTCACAGTCGGTTTGGTGTGAACACGGCCTAACGGTTGATCGCATAGCTTGAGAAGTATCATTAGATTAATCGTCTTTATCGTGATGCCCGGGCCGCACCTGCGTTTATCGTCACGAAGCTTCGTGACGATACCATTGGACAATGAAAAAAATTGTCCAACGGTATCGTCTCATAGCACAAAGCTTCGTGACGATAGACGCAATTGCGGCCGCGGCATTAGAGTTAGCTCAAAGCAAATGGAAGTTTTTTTTTTTTATTAAAACGGGAGGTTAATTTCCAGGTAGCACAAAATGGCTATATATATAAGCGATGTTAGCACGCTTTTTACATAACCATTGGCTACGAAAGTAATCATATAAGGGCATATGTAAGCTTCTACATAGCGTCTACATGGTTAAATTGGGCACATTTTCTTTACCGATTTCCTGGACTGATGCATGATATTGAGTGCGGTGAAGTGTTGTACGAAGTTGTCGACGACTAAGCGCGCCTTGCCCATCACTATATACATGGTCCGCAGATATTCTACCACGTCGGAAGGTTCCACAGTCTTCAGGAACTGACTCACCTGGGAACAGACTTGTAACTCAAAAATTAAGGAAACGGAAATCATCAAACCATCAAATCATCCCATGCTTCATAGATTTCTTATTTCCTACATTCAAGCGAGATGTGCTAAAGAGTGTATTTACCAAAAGTCTGCGTTAAAAAAATTAAATACCAAGACACTGCTATTGTCAAAGGCAATGGCCTATAAGTAAGTATAGTAACATAATCAGTCTGAAAACAGACGAATAGACAGATTTGATGTATTTTAGTACTTAACCTTATCGATTGAGCACCATCCATTCTTCTCGACATTGTCAGGGTCGGTGACAGCTATCCACACCAGCGCCATGACCCTCGGGAAGGTGGTGTGGGGCTCCGTCCGCAGCACCTCTGGAGTCTTCACCAGAGACACCAAGTCGGGCTCCGACTCATAGGAAGACACTTCCACCAGTATCTTGGAGTTGATGAGCGTTCGGACGAACTGTTTAACCACGACGTTGTCACTGTCTAGTTTCCTTTAACCAATAGTTTCATTTATTAAAATGTACATTATTTTCTATTGAATTTATGTTACATGTTAGTGTATTTAACCGAAATTAAGTAGGTGCACTGATTTTTAACTACATTAAAGCTCTGTGTTGGTTAGTATGTACTTATCTAAAATAGAGAGACTTATGCCCGTTTTCACCAATCGCCCTTTGTAACGCTAAGTATCTTAACACACACGTTTTTCAAAAGCCAATGTATATAAAATGTATATAATATGTATATAAAATATATTTTACCAATTTTCTTAGGGCCGGGTCTAAGGACGTATCACGTAAAAGAAAGATAAGTAAGTATAGGTATACTTAATCGCCACTAGGGGACACTTAGCGTTAGGAGGTGGTTTTTCCTAATCGCTAATCATCTGCATAATCACTTGCACTCGCACTAATCAAAGTGAATAGAGGCCCTTAATCTTTTCAATAGCGCCGTTTATTAGTTGAATGCTTGACGTTATTCAATCAAAGGTGCTTCAGAAAAGATAAACTCCTATAAAAAAACTTAAGAAACCGGGAATAAGTAAGTCTGCTACTAACAACTAACCTCAGCATCTCCAGCATATACCGTCCGACCTTCCTCGGAGACGGTGCATCATACTCGTGGCACCTGGTCAGCGGTGCCTCCTCCACCACGGCTCCCTGGCGATCGTCCTCCGCCGCCAGCCAGTCCAGGGTCAGAGAGGATCTATAGGCCGCCAGCCCAGAGAGAGTGGTGCGCGTCACGTTGAAATGGAATATTGCACTACACTGAAAGGTAGGGAAATGCAGTGAACTTAGACTTGAAAACTGAGGACAGCGATAAAAAATAATTAAAAACATAAAATTTTAGCTTCAAAATATCTTATTGACAATGTTTTTCGTAGTGTTATTAGAGACTTTATTATTGTAATGCGGCCTCTCCAAGTTGGCCTACGATGTGCCTACGATAGACCAATCCAATACAATACGTACGTAGCGAGCACTTTCGTATTAAAATTATTGGTTATGAATACATAACTTATGATCGATGTCGAATTTGCATGTTATAGAAAGCTTTATACCTAATCATGGCAGCAATCATGGCTATGATTAAGGCCCGATCTAGCTATTTAGCCGCTCCGGGCAAAGATCATTTTCACTGCCCGTTTCATACAGAAAACCATTTAAGTCATGGGCTAATTTTGTTAGGAGATATTAAGGGTCTGTTTCACGACTTCCTAATAAGATGCCGGATAGGCTATCCACAACTTATTTGACAGATGCTCCATACTCTATCTGTCAAGTTAAGTTGTGGATAGCCCATCCGGCACTTATCAGGAAGTGGTGAAACAGGCCCTAAGTAAAATAGGTACGTGAATATTTTCAACCTGAAGTAGGTTGGAAGGTAAATTACTCTACTTGGGTGGTGGATGGCTAATGGCAATGTTGGAAGTGAGAATAAGTCAATTTTGCCGTCCCTCATTTTTGCCACTCTGGGCAAATGCCCGGCTCGCCCCACCTTAGATAGTGCCCTGGCTATCATGCCCTAACGTGGAGAGGGGCCTTCAAATAAAATGATTTTACTTGTCGTAACTTTAAATTTGTTTATCTCTCCAAAGAAGTCCATTTCACCGGTAACGTAATTCAAACAATTAAAAATCAATTAAGTACAAAATTCGCGAAGTTATCCGAAATTTCGTTAGCCGTTTGAAGTCCATCAAAATTATTGACCTCCCTAAACTTTGACTTTTACACAGCCTTTGTAAAGATAATATTCTTAATAAACAAAGAATGCATTGCCAACATGGAGCGCTCCACGAGAATTATAACTGAACAAACTTTTTCAATTTGCCCTTCTTTAAGAAAACTGTAATGACTGTATAAACGAGTTTGCGCGATATTTAAAACAATTTCAAAGAAGCAATACGCGACTCGGCGGAAGTGGCTTTTAAAGACTTTGTATTAATAGGAGTAATTCTCATAACAAGTAAGGACCATGCCACACGATGCGGTGCCGCACTCACCATGTGGCCGGTAGTCCGGTGAGACGGACACCGGTGCGGTGCCGCACCGCGTCGTGTGGCATGGCTGTAACCCGTTTAACCGAGATTAAAGCCTAGTTAAATAAAATTTGTAGTTCATTGCAACCAGAAAAATATGATCGAACACTTCGAGACGTTTTCAATACTTTGTACTATCGAGGAAGTTGATTCTTAGGCAGATGGGGGACCTACGTATTTTGGTCGCGACTCGCGTTACGTTAAACCCAGCCGACAGATCTCGATTAACATTGAATTGATATGATCTGACCAAATGACGTTCGTCTGTCAACTGCTTAGGAATCAATTTCCTCGATGGTACAATATTATAATGAACATACATGTATGAGTTCATCATATTGTACCATCGAGCATGATTCACTTTATATTGTAATATAAAGTGAATAGCTATGTTAGTTGCTAATAATTAATAATCGTCTCATAATATATATATATATATATATATCTAGATCCTCTCTACCCTACTCAGGCAAGATTACATGCTAGACTATTATTTTTTCAACCTACCGGCTACCGCCATTGCATAACGTGACCTAGGTGTAAAATATACCTAGGGGTAGGTTAAAATCACACGAGATAACTAACCCTAGCAAAATATTATCTTATCATTAGGGACGTGCCTCTCCATGTTTATCGTGTTCTCCGCCAGACATTTTCATAAACAAGTGTGCTATGCATAAAGTTAATTTAAATAAATTACCTCTAGCGCCACCTATTATAAAACGCAATTTACATCTTATCTTATAATAATTACGTCAGCATATGACCTATTTTATACTGACTGCGCTTTGCAAGATTTGTGTGGCTTTAAAAATCGAATATGGACATTCTTAGGACGTAGTAGGTATGTCGCAGTCATCTGGTTTAATCTGCGATTCAATAGAATAACTAGCGCATTCACTGAATGACACCATACAATTGAATGACTCGGCCGAACGTTGATTGAGCAATCGTCATTCGTCACTCAACGTCCAACTAGTTAGCGATTTGTAACATAGCCCTTTGAAGATAGCGGACATGAAATCATTCAGGTAATTTAATGGGTTGTTTTCTTTTTTTTGATCTCCACCAGACGGCGCGACGATAGACACTTCTAGATTTTCTATTGGTTCCCCACCGATCTGAAATTATCTGTAGGTTGTCATCACTGACTACATATGGGTTGTGTTTCTAAAAAATCTCAGTGTACTGTCAAGTGTGACATAAATCAAAAGCTAAGCGATCATTGGGAATTTAGGAACACGCTGACATAATATAATAGTTGTCAAACTGAAAACTGACAACTGAAAGACTTTTGGCGGGCATGTTACTTTGACACTTCTTCTACTTTTTATTGTTGGTGTGGTTTTTATAATTTTTTCCCAAATTGTGTTATTTGGGTTTTTGATGTTCATTATGGGTAAAATATTAGCCATTAAATATCCGTTATCTTGCAGAAGTGCAGTTAAGATGTTGTCAAAACCAAAATGTATAATTCCTGTGACATTTGGTGTGAATAACGGTAAATAGGGCTATTTCTTCCGTGAGTTTTAACTAAAACATCGTTATAATAACTTTATTATCCTATTCGTTGGAATATTATTGCGTCTTTTTCAAATTGAAATGTATCAAGTTTTACATTCTTTTGCCCAGTTTTGCAGTAATTAATGATGGTATTACCGATAGTTGTCTACCCATACGCCATCTAGTTACTAAAATGAAAACTGTTTGACAATCAAATTAAAAAAATAAGAAAATGCCTCATTTCTTTCCCACTGCGGCACTAGTAGTCAACAAAACAAATATAGCGTCTAACTGTCCGCACAGCTGATAGAACTGCGTTAAATTTTTTCGATTAAATTTACTTTAAAGTGCGTTATTTGTAATAAATTAATATGACAGCGTGTATTTACAAATGATAACCTCGCCAATGGCTACTTAAAAATTATAACATACCATGACCCATTTAACGACTTCACTATATCAGTTTTAGTCAAGAGTCTCAACTCTCAAGACGTTAAACGTTAAAGTCAACGTCTTGACGAGTGGTCCTTTAGTGATTCAATTAAATGGTGTCATTCAATGAACGCGCTAGTCACTCAATCGAATCGCAGATTAAACCAGGTGACTGCGACAGGTATATATTTTTATCCGTTCGTGTAAAACCTTTAATTTTCCAAAGTTTATTTTTATTTCCGCATGACCAAGACAATTTAACATATTTCGCGAGTGGAAAATTTATTCAGCGCGGAGCTTTACAAAATTATACCTGATGTTATTCATCGCGCCGAGTAAAATACTGCCGGCTTGAAATACTTTATTACACACATAAATTTCGCCCCTACGTCTTATTTTTGCCGCGCCTCTTTGAATTTTAATTAAACTGGCAACACATGCCAGCCATCCATCTGCTGCAAGACAATATTACGCTTGTTTATCAAAGCCTAGTAGGGCGATAAACTTTTTTCAATGTAGATCGTTTCGGAGGTAAAGTGCCTTTTAGTCTACCAGACGCTGTAGGTTGAAAGAACCAAAGACAAATAAGATTTTCATCATGACACACAATTAACTTAACAAGAGGCAGTTTAATATCGCCTTCGAATTTCGTTCCGGCTCCTTTCTTTACATACAATACATACTTTTATTATAGTTTAAGGCATTTTGGGTTATGTCGAATCTCAAAAAATTTCACTTGGGACATAGGAGAGATTATAAAGAATTTCGAGAGGTATTCTCAATAAAATATATCGGCCAAGTGCGAGTCGGACTCGCGCACGAAGGGTTCCGTACCGTCATAGAGCGAAAGTAGGCAAAAATTGTGTTTTTTGTATGGGAGCCCCCCTTAAATATTTATATAAGTAATTTTAATTTTATTATTAATTATTAAAGTACAAATATAATTAAGGGTGTGTAAGTTTTGTGAAGCAAGTGCCTAGCTATTACCATTATTGATTAAATAAGAGCCAAAAAGTCCAATAAAATCACGTTTCTTGTATGGGAGCCCCCCTTAAATATTATCTTTATTTTCTTTTTAGTATTTGTTGTTATAGCGGCAACAGATATACACAAGCTGTGAAAATTTCAGAAGTCTAGCTATAGCGGTTCTTGAGATACAGCCTAGAGACGGACAGACAGACAGACAGACGGACAGACAACGAAGTCTTAGTAATAGGGTCCCGTTTTTACCCTTTGGGTCCGGAACCCTAATATTTACAGAGGCGGCGTAAGGCGTAGGCGACGTGGGCGACCCCCCACGGCCTCGCGGTCTAAGGCACTTGTCCCACCAACGGCGAGAAAACGACTAACTATCGGCTATTTTCTCGCTCAAGAAACGTACAATAGATATAAATTCCATGTAAACAAAAGAGATGCATATACAAACAGTTGGTCGCTGACTGTTCACACTGCCGGCGAGCACTCGCTTCACTAGTTTGTCGCTGAGCGACAAGAGCTACGAAAGATAACATTGGCTCAGCGATACTCTCCAAGCGATTAGAACTCACGCCGAGAGAGCAGCTTTCTCTACAGTGCGTATCTGAAAGTACCTACCTACAAGTCGACTGCCGCGAGTAATGCGAGTAATCGCTCGCCTCCCTCGCACACTCGCTTATAGCCGTAAGCCGAGCTACACAAACTACGCACTCGCTCCCCGCGTCTCGCTAACTTGTTTCTAGTTTTAGCTCTACTCTGCTCTACTCGTTACTCGTTGCCGGTGAGACAACTGCCTAAGACGCCTCGCGCCCCTTGGACCACGAGTTTTTTTTTTTAAGGATTTACGAGTTTTGATACTCAAATATCCATAAACAAAAAGTTTTATAAATAAAGGTTCGTGTATCAAAAAATTATTTATTTCAACAAACACGTCCTCTTGCGTCATCCATCAGAGGGCCTCGCAAAATATATTTTAGGGGGCCTCGCAAGATTTAGGTGTTGCCCCGCCACTCCTCAATAAGAGGGTGGGGTGAGAAAAAAAACCTCAAAAATGTATAAATACGGAATTTATGGGCATGCATCACACCTCCTAAGCATCACTGTGTATTTCTAGAGTCTAGACTCTTAGAGTCTAGACTAATGAGAAATTGTAAAAAACACTACCCTCCTTATCCTACTGAAGTAGGATTTGATATTTCAAGCGTCCGATTTTACGCTGAATACTACGACTGATAATATAAATATTATATTATACACGTCAATCAGTGGCGTAACTATAACATCCGGGACCCGTGGCAAATTGATGGGGCCCTATCACTCCTATTAGTAAAAATCGTCACGTTAATAATAAAAATGTATAAAAATTTCTAGGCCCTTTTAGTTCGGGGGCCCGTGGCATTTTGCCAGCCCTGCCACCCTATAGTTACGCCACTGACGTCAATATTAATACATACCTCCATTAAGAATAATAATAGGACTATAAAGCGTGTTAGCATTGCAATTTAATAACGAAAATTTACTAACATTCTAACAACGAGCTTTACATAGAGTTTGACAAGAGTTTTGAAGTTACTTCTGTTACGTAGTTTATACTTCTTCTTGATAGACACTAGACAGCTTCATAACGGGGATTCTACTTTTTGCCACACGGGTCGGGGCTTGATTTGCCGTAAACTGTGCACATTGTCTGACATAAGTCGCGGACGCGACCTTGAGCGTTCGGACGTCCGAACAGAATCTGGCTGGCCGGATGTTTTTGCATCCGCGGACGTCTGCCATTGACATGGTTAGGTCTTTGACGTCCGCGGATGAACCGTGCACATTGTTAAGCCGCATCCATCAGCCGCGACTTATGGATGCGTCCGATAATTTGTTTCTATCTTTAAGTAGCAGCTCTGGATTTATCATTTATAGGCCGCGGCCTAGGGAAGCGGCAGATTTCGTACATGGGGCGGCGAAAAAAATGGGGCCTACACTCATAAAAAATATAAAGCCGACACTATAAAGTAGGTATTGATAAGTAGCGCACAACTTTCAGATAGGTAGTTTTGTAAATGTGGATGGAGATTGGGGACGCACGTGACACGTATTTATTTGGTAGAGCAGTGATCTGGCGGCGATAGATTTTTAAGTTGTATGTTACTTCAAAATTTTATATGAAAAACAACACGTTTTAATTTAAAAATATATTTTACTATTAAAATATATAACACTTATAATAATTACAAAATACATTACACTAGTATTTCGATGAAAATTCACCGTCAGTAAAAATCTCAACTTGATCATAGTTTCCCTGTGTTGTATAAACTGTACTTAATTACAAAAATATGAATTTAAGGATGTATATAACATTTATAAATTCAAAGATTCTGACCTAAGTTCGAAATATATAGTAGAATAAAACATCCTGCATCGATTGATACCAAAAAATCAATATACTTTACCGACAAGTTATGTGAAATAATTCCAAGACCATGACGACCATTGTGTTTGTAATTTAATAGCGGTGGTCAAATTACATATCAATTTTTTTTTCAATAATAATTAAATATCGAATAATTTCTTAAAAATCTATTATAAATAATCATTATAATTAAAGTGTCTGGGTGTCCAATTTTTTACATATTTAGTTCTTTCATAATTTAATTGGATGTACTACGGAATTTGACCTTATATACATCCTTAAGTGTTAAATATACACAATAAAATATAACATAATCAGTGTTATTGGCTGCTTTTTAGGGTTCCGTACCCAAAGGATAAAAACGGGACCCTATTACTGAGACTTCGATGTCTGTCCGTCTGTCTGTCTGTCCGTCTGTCTGTCTGTCTCCAGGCTGTAACTCAAGAACCGCTATAGCTAGACTTCTGAAATTTTCACAGATTATGTATTTCTGGTGCCACTATAACAACAAATACTAAAAACAAAATAAAGTTAATATTTAAGGGGGGGGCTCCCATACAACAAACGTTATTTTTTGGTCTTTTTGGCTCGTAATCCATAATAGCAACATATAGTCACTTGAAATGTTCACAAAATCCTCATATGTGTACTTTAATATTAAAAATTAAAATAAAATAAAAATTAAGGGGGGCTCCCATACAAAAAAAAAAATTTTTTTCTTTATTTTCGCTCTATAACGGTACGGAACCCTTGGTGCGCGAGTCCGACTCGCACTTGGCCGATTATTTAATAAAAATATTGTAGTTTCCAAGTTCCAACGTACATAAGTTGTATTTTATTTTATATTTTTTTTTTTAACAAACGTTTATTTCATACTTACAAGTATTGTGATATATTTAGAAAAGATTGAACACTTCACTTCTTAAAATTAAGTTTATTTACATAGAATTAGTTACACTCTGACATTGTATAAGTTATCAAAAAAATACTTTACATAAATCCTTTACATTTGGTCGTTTTATATTGTATTTACATCGTTACTACAATATTACTATAAAATATAATTTATAAAGTATTTCTTTGTACTGAACATAGTAGTCACAGAAAGGAGATAGTTGGAATCTAGGTCTAATCTAAGAGGATAAAGCGCTAGGACTTTACTAGAAAACTGGATTCACATTGCGGCAGTGTAGTTGTAAGACAAACTTTATCTAATAAATACGCAAATTACTTTTGAATGTATCCTTTAGATAAAACTGTCTTAATACACCATTTTGCAAGTACTAACTGGGAATCTAACTCATAAAATTCGTGTGTTCACATTATTTATACGGATTATAACAAAGGCACGGTCGAAAGACATGCAACTTCATAAGATACAATCTATATTTACAAATAGTCATTAACACTCACTCGGCTGCAAGGATTTGCGTCTAATTTAGTATTCATGAGGTTTTAGGAAACCAAAATCGTCTAAGCAGTTTGATACCACGAATTTTTTTTTTAACTTATTTTGAACTCTGCGCAAAGCCCGGGTATTGAATAAAAATATAAATTAGATTCCTGATTAGTACATAATATGTGAATGTTAATTTGTTTCTACCGACATTTACATGCCGTTGTAAGCGGGACCGCCGCCTCCCTCCGGGACCACCCAGTTGATGTTTTGTGAGGGATCTTTGATATCACAGGTTTTACCTGAAAAAGTAAAGAAACATAATGAATATTTTAACCCGGGGACTGATTCGCAATTCGATTCGCCTCAAATTCAACCACTTAACAGCGCGACTTTAGCCTTGTTTTCTTTAGCTAAGTATATCATTTTCACAATATTTATTCATTTCTCCTCTCAATCTTGTCTCAATTTCGCGCTCGTAATATAAAGCTATTAATACAATTTACAATATAATTTACTCACAGTGTATACAATTTTGTGCGTTAATTTGTAGCCTCTGGCCGTCTCCGGTTTCCATGGGGACGTACTCGTACACTCCTGAAATTGCAATTGTTCAATTTACTATCGATATCGACTATCACTTTGTCCCAAGCCGATATTTAGCTACCATTGGATGATTAAAAAAAAGTTTCAACTAGAGGGCCGCTGTTCAAAAATCTGTTGAAAAATATTATAAGGGTAATGTGGTATTAATATGATACAGTGATGACGTAGATTGTAGGGTATTAAAACAATTCAATATACCATAATACCGTTACCCTTATAATATTATTGCTTATCATCTGAATATAAGGATAATAGTTACCTGCGGGACAGAACCGCGCCTCAGGTCCGTCGAACTCGGCCAGGTTTCGCTTGACTGGCACGCTGTCGTCGCGCAGCGTCAGGTGGGGAGGCTGGTCCGACTCGTGGTTCGTGCCTGCAACATACCAACACATTACGGCAAACGTACTTAAAATAACTTAAACGTCCGTAGTCTATGCAATGCGCATGATCGGTTGCCTGAGGAAGTATATTATATATAAAAATGTAACGATTTTATACAGTTGCAGTTTTATATTAGCGAGCCAAGCGACTTTATCTAACATTCATATATTTTGCCATAGCAAAACGTTAAAAAAAGGTCAATATGACACTTAAAATACAGCAGGCATAATACTGGATTTCTTAGCTTTTAACACCCTGAACGATCTCAAAATTAAACACGTCGCAAAGGCTTTGATAACAATTTGAAACATCATAATCAGTGTTGTCATATCCACCAAACATTTTGGTAGATCTACCAATTTTGCATTTTACATTCTACCAATTTCTACCAACATTTGGCTTTCTAAAATTCGGGTTGGCAACACTAATCATAATTGACCTTAATAAAATTCTTGGTGCAATTGAGGTAATAAAAAAATCGGCCAAGTGCGAGTTGGACTCGTGTACGAAGGGTTCCGTACTATTATAGAGCAAAATAGGTAAAAAATGTGTTTTTTTGTATGTGAGGCCCCCTTAATTATTTATTTAATTTAAATTTTATAATTAATTATTAATGTATAAATACAACTGAGTATTTTGTGAGCATTTCAAGTGCCTACCTATTGCCATTATTGATATCGAGCAAAAAATAGCAAAAAAATTACGTTTGTTGTATGGGAGCCCCCCTTAAATATTAATATTATTTTGTTTTTAGTATTTTTTGTTATAGCGGCAACAGATACACACAATCTGTGAAAATTTAAACCCCAGGAACCGTGTTAAAAAGATTAGTTATATGCGGAAGCAGAGCAGGGGAATCAATTTTAAGGACTTTGGAGCTAATACCATCCTCTCCAGGACTTTGGTTGTACGGGAGACTACTTAATACTTTTCTTACTTCTGAATCAGTAATGGGAGGGATTGATTTCGAACATTCGTAATTTGATGGGCTATGTTCGGTTTCTACAGTGTCAAAATAAAGCTCTCTATAAAATGTTGTGGCTATTTCCATTATCCTATCTCTATTACTGTGTGTTTTTCCTTCGTTATCTTTCAGACTATGTATCCACGTTTTTCCATTTTTACATTCCCTGTTTTAGTATTCTAAATGATGAATTAGTTTGTATAAGTAATAGGGTCCCGTTTTTACCCTTTGGGTACGGAACCCTAAAAATGTATTGCCAGGCCATTACCTGTCAACGCCACTGACGACAGCAAGTCGAAGGTGATAACACCATCAGGCTTGGGATACTCAATCGGCTGGCAGTCCTTCGCCGGCTTTAGCTTTGAGTGATCAGCACCTGAAATAGATTTCACCCAAAGAAACAATCTACACTAAGATGCCTATTACGTTATAATAGGCATATATTATATCATTTTCAATAATATGGTAGCCATTAAAGTTGAACTTTATTTACCTCACAAGATAAAATATTTTATTGCAAGAGTTCGAATTTTGAACTGGCGCTTAGTTTTAATTAAGTCATAAACAGTGTTTAAAATAATATTTTTTTTTTTATAATCTATTTTTCATTGCATATTTTTTACATAATTGAAAATCGGCCAAATGAATATGCAATTGTATAATAATAGAAAGGGCTTTGGAGATAAAACTAAGTCTATGACAGTAATATTGGCCGGTAAATAATAACAATTTAAAAAATATAGCTGTCAAAGTGTACCTCCATGACTGAGCGTCCAGGGTTCCATGCCGCGGACGGCGGTGGAGAAGGCGGAGTAGGCGATGCCGCCGTACAGACCTAGCGACGTGTGAAACGATGGGCGGCAATTGCGTACTTGCTGGAAAATTCAAAATATTATAGTAAAGAAAGGCCATCTCTCGGTACAAGTGAAAGAAAAAGGGGCAGTTCGATTTTTGGGTTAGGCTGTTTACACACGCGCCGCAGCGGCGCCGCCGCGGCCGCGGCACGGTATCGCCGCCGCGACGGCGCCGTGTGTACGGGTCCATAGAAATACAAGGATGAGTAATGGAGCGGCGCCGCCGATGACGGTGCCGCCGCCGTTGCGGCGCGTGTATAAACAGCCTTAGGTTTCATACTATACACATATACCTATATTCCTTCAATTTTGCCAAGAAGACATCAAATTGTGCATTGCCTATACGAGACTACGTGTGTAGCATTTTTGTTAAAGTAACACATTTTAATAAAAATAAAATAGTTACTTATAAAAAACTGTTAGATTCATGACTCGATTTAACGGTTAATGAGTGATCACTATCACTCATTAACCGTTAAATCGAGTGTTGGCACTCGACAAATGTATGAATAAGCTTTTTATCCGAGTAAAGAAAAAATACAGATGAATATGTTACCTTTAATTCCTTGTACACGTATGAGCTTTTCAGTTTGTCCTCGTACAGAGTGGGTGTGACGCCCTTCTCGTGAGTCGCCTCGCCCGATATAATGAGCTCCATCGCCGCTTCCGCAGCGAGCATACCTTTTAACAGTATTTCAACAGTGAATGCGACTCTTTTATAATAATGTGTCGTTTTCATGTGTTTAACAAGCAACTAAAAAGTATCACTGTGTGTACCTTTGTAACTTACAAGTATTCAGGCATCAAAACAAGACAAAAATAAGGTTTAATGACTTGGATGTACTTTCACACATATAATATTAATTATTATATTACTAGATGTTGCCTGCAGCTTTGCTGCGCTGAAATTCAGTTATCACGTCGCAACCGTACATTTCATAAAGCATCCGAGATTAAAGTATCACTACTTTTTTATTCACGAGACGAGAATCAAATGCATAAACACATAGATACATTTCCGCATTCTAAATAGTATGGATTGTTTTATTACTAACCACTCTTCACACCGTTTTGGTGAAATGATTCGGATCGATTCAGCGATTTAAGCTTGAAGAGGAGGGTCAGACACACAGACAAACAGATAAACACACCTTCGTATTATATTAGTATGGATTGTTTCAGTACTGACCACTCTTCATTGCGTTGTGCGTGCCCTTGATGCGCGGCACGTTGAGGTACCCCGCGGTGTCTCCGGCCAGCATACCGCCGGGGAACATCGGCACCGGCAGACATTGCCATCCCCCCTCCACGAGAGCTCGCGCGCCGTATGCCACGCGACTACCACCTGGAATATACGTCAATAATAAATATAAAAAAAATACGCTTGGCACTCGGGGACTGTCTTGCATAGCTTTTTTTATCAACTTATGCAATTAAAAACACAGTGCCGAAAAATGACGAATTATCAAAATCAGTTCACAAACGGCGAAATTATCCCAGAAAAGACATAAAAAAAAACAAATTACTATATGGTCAAATTGAGAAACCTCCTCCGTTTTTGTAGTCGGTTAAATACAGTTTCGCTTCAGTGCCGATATGTTATTAAGGGCAGGTTCTTCCTAAATTAGCAGGTCGATGTCTGTCAGTGCGAATATCGACGTAAATGACATTAAAATAACATTCATATCAGCGCGCCTTGTACGGTGGCGGTTACGACGCTCGCCGCGTCCATGATAGGGCGAAATAGGAGAAAAAAAAAATTTTACTTAGATAAAAAATATTATAACTAAACATGTATCCAATCATTTCCCTGTAAAATTTTAATAGTAATCGAACTGTCCAAATTATTTTTTGATTGAGCCCATGTAAGTCCTATAAAACTCAAAATGTTTTTTAAATCGAGGTTTTTTCGGATTATTTTTTTATCGAGTAAAATTATCTGTATTGTGTTTCTAACCAAAAAAGTCACTAGTTAAAAGATGTATATATTTTTCAGTTTTTTGGAATGGCGCTTTCTTTAAAAATTACTCATTCTAGAAACGTGAATTTGGAATAACGTGCCCTTAATCATGAATAACGCCTCCGTGGTCCAGTGGTTTAGAGCGCGGATCTTGACTCGGAGGTCGTGGGTTCGATTCCCGCGTTGGAAACATGTTATTTCCAAGTTTGGTTAGGGCAATGCAGGCTGATCACCTGATTGTCTGATAAGTAAGATGATCCATGCGTCGGATGGGCATGTAAAAAGTCGGTCCTGCGCCTGATCTCTCGCCAGTCGTGTCGGTCTTCCGTCCCACTGGGCTATGAGAGTAAAGGAACAGAGAGTGCTCTTGTGTACTGCGCACACACTTGGGCACTATAAAATTACTCCTGCGTAACTGGCCTGGTTTCAATGAAACCGGCCACCGTCACCGAAACCGGTGTGGGACTTATATAATCATGAATCATGTTACCCAAATATATTGTTACATAGATATGTATCAACTTAATTATTTTTGCGAATGCTAATTAAACCAACACTACAACACACTCCATTGTGAAATCAAAATGATTCAATCGTAATTGAAAGTTTAAATCTCAAGGATATGATAATTTACGTGATACAACACAGTTATTACTTAATCTTTTACTTTATCCATTAACTTTCATGATCTAAAATAAGACATTTTTAAATGGAAAGCTAAGTAGGTAGAAGAATTACTGGCTTAGTAACTGTGTAACGTGTGATGAGGTTACAAATAGTGAGGGCAAATATTTTCAAGTTCAACACTTTTGAATCGCGATCCTTCTTTATTCCTATTGCGATAACATTTTAATACTAATTTATTTTAGGTTATGAGTTTCGTACCTTCAAACAATGGTTTGATGTAGGGGTGTGTCTTGAATTTCTGGAATTCTTTGAAAGGGCTGAGGTAGGGATTAGCATAGTCGAGCCCAACGACGAAGCCCGCTGCTACTAAGGGCGCTTCGCCCTCTTCGACCTTGAGATGATAGATGAAGGAACCTCCATATGTATTCTTGTCTAAGGGCCAGCCACACGTGTGTTCTACCAAGCCAGGTTTGTGATTCTGAAAATATTATAAACAAAGATACAATCCTACTAATATTATAAAGGCGAAAGTTTGGATGGATGTATGTATGTATGTATGTATGTATGTATGGATGTATGGATGTATGGATGTTTGTTACTCTTTCACGCAAAAACTACTGAACGGATTTTAATGAAACTTTACAATAATATAGCTTCCTATACTAATATTATAAAGCGGAAGAGTTTGTTAGTTTGTTTGTTTGTTTGAACGCGCTAATCTCAGGAACTACTGGTCCGATTTGAAAAATTCTTTCAGTGTTAGATAGTCCATTTATCGAGGAAGGCTATAGGCTATATTTTATCACGCTAAGACTAATAGGAGCTAAGAAATAGAGGAAAATGTGGAAAAAATGGGGGGGAAATTATTTGAAAGGGCTTATTTGAACGCGTTAATCTCAGGAACTACTGGTCCGATTTGAAAAATTCTTTCAGTGTTAGATAGCCCATTTATCGAGGAAGGCTATAGGCTATATTTTATCACGCTAAGACTAATAGGAGCGAAGAAATAAAAGAAAATGTGGAAAAACGGAGGAAATTATTTGAAAGGGCTTATCTCAGGAACTACTAGAGCAATTTTTCTGTTATTTGGGTCAGATAAGAAGTAGACCACGTGAAGGATCATAGGCTATTTTTTGTAGACTGATTTGTCTGTGAAATATCTAATTTTCGCGGGCGAAGCCGCGCGGAACGTCTAGTATCAGAATAATACATAGGCTACAATTTTAACCGACTTTCAAAATGGAGGAGGTGTTATGTTCGTTTTTTATTGTTCAACGATTACTCCGCCGTTTGTGAACCGATTTTCAAAAATTTTCTTTTGGTGTATAGGTTATCATCCCAATTTAGTACCATATTCATAAAAGTGGTGACCTGATGAAGGGATCCATAAGAAATCGAGGGAACTCCTCAAAATTTATATGGAAACATGTGGTGACTTCGATTTCGTGAGCAGTATTCTAAGCATATGCTACCAACAAGCAAGATTTTGCACCAAGGTATACCATGGTTCGGAAGGTGCTGAGAGAACTCCTGACTCTTTATAGATACAAGTTTGGGAGTTTCGAAGTTGTTTTAAGAACGGAAAGCATATGCTACAATGCAAATTATATTCATCATCATCATCATCACTACCGTAAACCATTATAGAACCATGTATCGTCCCGTTTTGACCCTATTATTGGTACATTTCATAGTCTTTTATTATATATCACTTAAACCGCGGGTAACACCGCGGGGCACAGCTAGTATATTATAAAATTAACAAAAGATATAACATATTCTTATAGAATATTATTTAATCACTATGAAATAATAAAGAGTAAAAAGATAAAGAAGAATGACTTAATATAAACAGAATCCTTATATGTATGCAGGAATTCTAGGCAGAATTTTGTAATAGTAATACTTACTTCAGGTTTAACTTCCCAAAGCTCCTTAAGACCAATGCCGTAGGACTGCGGTTCGCTTTTTTCACGTAAGTTGTACTTTTTTGACACCATTTTCGTTAAATGTCCATGGCAACCTAAGGAAGAAATAGACTAATAATTAAAAAACTAACGCACTAAAAGGGACTGTCATATAAACAGTTTTTATCAGATATTTTACATTTGAATCTGTCCACAACAATGGCAACGTACCCTCAGCAAAAATTGTGATTTTAGAGTGGAACTCCATTCCTCTTTCAAACATGTCCTTAGGGCTGCCATCTTTGGCGATGCCCACATCACCAGTAGCCACCCCCTTCAGTGAACCGTCATCTCGATACAGGAGGTCTGCTCCTGCACACCCTGGCCACACCTGAAGTAATTAAGTTTTTTTTACGAACATTGTATCATTTTTGTAAGTACAAGAGGGCAAACAGGACTTCTAGAATTCTAAAGCTTAATGCATACTCTGATTACTTTGTAACATTAAGGCCCATTTGGCCAGTTGTTTACAAATATCATGACTCCTAGTTTATTAATAATATGAAGGATAAACTAACTTTGACGGGCTGTGCCGGGGCGTGTAGGGGCGGGTCGGGGCTCAGCGCAGCGCAAAATGCGTACATAGCACACTATTGCCGGGTCGGGTCGTATCGCATTGTCGGATTTTGAGTACGTTTGGATAGCTCCAGTATGACCACTTTTAACCCGTCGATCATGAGAAAACGAGACACAATAGATATTCTATTGTGTATGGGGCTTGATGAATTAAATCACTTGTGACTCGATATACCAAAAACGTTGCTGTATTCTACTAAAATCTACTAGACCGTGTTTTAGCTTCTACCAAAAATATACCTTTATTTATCAATGTATTCTATGTGGTTAAAACTAAAATAATACTAAAATGTTTATAAGGACTATCTTCATTATCTTTTTAAAATTTTTAAGTATATTATTTATTCTATAATATCGATTTTCGACTAAAATCTACTAAAAGATTTTAGACTACTAAATCGTCATTCATTTGACCTCAAATCTACCAAAAAGTAGAAATCTACTAAATGTGGTCACACTGTTGCCAGATAGCAGCGGGTCTTGCCGGGCCGTGTCGGCCGCCGCGCAAAAATCTGCGCCGATGCGCCCCGGCACAGTGAGCGATATACGCATCCGCTTCCATACAAATTGTATGGAGGCGGATTTTTGCGCTGCACCCCGGCACGCTGAGAAATGTACTGTAATTACTAATAATTAAAGAAACAGATTTATGATATTATAATGATGATTTAATTATGGTGGACGTAATTGATTTGTTAGGTTAATCAAAACCCAGCTATTAAGATCAAAACTTACATCAACATGACCTAACCAAATAACATTGCATTGACAGCTGTTTATGAATAAATTTTTTCTCATGATTTACCATTTTATGTAGATATTCTATTTACCTCTGCACCAGCAGCCTCAGCCTGTTCACCCAACCACTTCACCAAGTGTCCCAATCTCACTACATAGTTTCCGTGATTGTAGTTTGGCAAACCTAAAATTACCAAGTTACTTTAACTCAACTCAAAACTTTTTTGTATAATGTTGTAAAATTATAACAAAACTAAATATAATAATAAAACATATGAGTTGATGTACCATCAAGGAAATTGATTCTAGGCAGCAAACTTATTTACCACATTTCACAAAAAATAACTATAATAATAAAACATATGAGTTGATGTATTTTAACACAAACATATTTACCACATTTTACAAAGAAATAACTAGGGCATTATTTTTACCTGGAAATACTGGTATTGGAATTCTACCACTTTTAGTTAGAATGCCGAATTTATCTGAAGTGACTGGGGTGTTGAGTGGTGCACCCTTTTCCTGCCAGTCTGGGATGAGCTCATTGAGAGCTATAGGATCCACACATGCTCCCGACAGTATGTGACCTCCTGTCTCCGCCGCTTTCTCTAATAAAGTAACTCTGACTTCCTGGAGTATAAGAAGTTTTGTCATTATTAGAATGTAGCTTTCAGGCATTTTTTTACAATTATTTACAGATATTTTATATTCTTTTATGTAAAATTATTTTTCTCTAATCTTGGCATCACCTTTGAAGATTATTGTCTTGAAATATAAATCATATTATATAATCTTAATTTCAACACAACTAAAGTATAAGACTTACAGCTCCCTTCTCTTCTGCTATCTGCCTGGCCCGAATGGCAGCAGCCATTCCCGCTGGACCTCCACCAATAATGAGAATATCTGTCTCCTCCGCTATTCTCTCCATGTTTATTTCTGCAACATTTTTTAAAAAATTTGAAAATTATGCTAACATTAATAAGTTTAAAACTAATTTCAACAAAAATCTGGCTTATTATTTGCTGAAACCACTAGTCATTTTGTTGAATTATCCTGAGATCTAAGGGTAAGTCTATAAAATGTCTCTAGTTATTTTATTAAGGAGTTAATTTCATTTTAAACTATCTTGTAGCCTTGGAACACAAATTTTTGTTATGGTGATGAGATTCTTATCTACTGTTTACAGTTTCGAGCTAACTTGAAGGTAAACAATATTGATAAGGTTTGGGTGTTAAAAAATTACGCAAATATAGATAAAAATTCCATATTGCTGGCCTTACCTTTCCATCTTGAATCTTTATCTCGAGGGTGTATAGTATAATGTGTTGTTATTTTTGGATACACATCTGAATACAGTCTTCGGGCCGCACTCGTTAGCCTCCCTACTAAAATCACAAAAATATAACGTTCATATAGCTGACAAATTACTTGTATAAAATGAACTTTGAACTTCTAATTTTAAAATCATATTGCGTAATGATAAATTAAGTGAAGTAACTACAAATGTTACGAAGACATATATTTTTAACCCCATTTCTAGTCTGCAACCATTTATTTCATTAATTTATTCAAAAATTATTCGAAAACAACAGCTGATAGAAATCGTATACAAACTGTTTAATAACTCTAAGAAATCGTTCATTCAAATCCAGTAAAATAATGTATACACATACTTAGATATCTAATACTTTAAATACAAGGTTTTAATTATGAAAATAGGGTTGAAAATATTAATAAAAAAACAATAATATTCACCCTGACGAGCCGAACTAACGATAGCTGACGCCATTTTTAATTTACTGACAAGTGACAACTAATAAGTGACGTATGACCTTTTTTTTTTCTTTTTATGGCACTTCGGCTATATAACCATGGCCAGTGTTGAGTATAAATAATGGCGGGAAAACAATATTCTATAATACAATTTTCAGCATCGTTTTTCTATATTGTCAGGTCTAAACTCTAGTCAAAGTCTAAGTAAAAGTCAATACATACAGTCAAGAAGTCAAGTCGCTCGATTCAGTAAAGTGGTAGACGCTTTACTGAAACTTTCGATGGAGTTTTGGAGGGAACACAAAATAGCACGTTTCTGAATATTGCATCACTTTCCTACACTTGTGAACGATAACGAATATCTAATGGTTAATATCCTACCAATATTACACATTAAAAACCCATCTAACACAATTTTAGGAAAATAATACAAAACCACAACATCACTCTTTCACATTCCCGGCAAAACTCCGACGTATGACTCTTAAAAAGAAAAACTCATACGGTATGAGTTTTTTTTTTTTCTTATTATGGCAGTTCGGCTATTTAACCATGGCCAGTGTCGAGTATAAATATGGCGGGAAAACAATATTCTATAATACAATTTTCAGCTTCGTTTTACTATATCAGTCAGGTCGAAAATCTAGTCAAAGTCTAAGTAAAAGTCAATACAGTCAAGAAGTCAAGTCGGTCGATTCAGTAAAGTGGTAGACGCTTTACTGAAACTTTCGATGGAGTTTTGGAGGGAACACAAAATAGCGCGTTTCTGGATATTGCATCACTTTCCTACACTTGTGCACGATAACGAATATCTAATGGTTAATATCCTACCAATATTACACATTAAAAACCCAATTAACACAACTTTAGGAAAATAATATACAAACACAACATCACTCTTTCACATTCCCGGCAAAACATGACGTATGAGTTAGATGAGACACAGGCTCAAAGACCTCTATTAGTTTCTATTCTTATGTCAATGAATGGAACGCGCCCACATTTGGGCTTTGGCCCACATTGGTACAAAACTTGACAACATATTTTTTTTCAACAAAAGAAAATTTTCACAGAAATTCACTATCAGTTGAAAGTTAAATATTGGGTATATTTTACTAATTTCTTGGTGGTCGGGTCTCTGTAAGTTGCGACTTATGACCTTCCTCCTTCCCTTGTAAATCCGGCACTGCCTTGTACTCCCGGTTATTCCATAGTCGAACGCGGCTCCTCACTGCCCTGCTCATCAGCCCCCGGTTCCTCAGATCTCGTACGACACGTAATTACTTTTAACTTTAGCAGTTAAGTGGGGAACGACGACGAACGTAACTGAAAAACTTACAATGCGAATATTTTATTTAATCTGAAATCTGAATAAAATATGGATACCCTACTCAACCGTTTTGAAATTCGGATAATATTGAAAAACAGACTTGGAATCCCCCATTGTTACCTTCAGCCCCAGGGGCCAGTAACCAGGAATCAGAATTCAGGACACATTAACGCATAATTTGCTCTGCCTTAAGATGCGCTTACACGAGGGCAATAATTGCCCGGCGACAGGAATGGACCGATCTGGAGCAATTAGTGGAGCAATATGGAGCAATTTCAATAAATTGCGGCAATTATTTCGGCGATATTGCTTCTAATTGCTCCAGATATTTCATATCGCTTAATGTCGCAAATACGAATTGACGAATATACAATGGGCTTGGAAATTCCAGGCAATTTTTGTATGTATCTCGTTCGCACTTGTTTCTTTTGCGGCTTGCTGTCTTGCTTCCGACCAACGATGTCCTCCATAGCGAACGAATACTGAAATGCTCGTGTAGACAGTTATATAATGCCTAGTCGATGAAGTTGCGCGATATTGATGCTTGTTGCCGTTGCCGCAAATTGCTTGATGTAGTCGTGACGTCATAGTTGACGAGTATTGACTCGAATTGAGCAATTTTAGTTGCCCGTATAAGCGCACCTTTACATCTTCCCTACCCTTTTTACTGCGCGAAGGCTATTTAAAAGAGTCTAGGAGGCAAAATAAATAGTTACTACAATATTACATTATAAGAAGTTTATTTTATAAAGAAAAAGCTTAAAATAAATTACATTAATAAGTTGCAATCATCTCCTCACTTAACGGGCTTCATTTGCCATAGTCCATCGTTGAGGTAATGACAGTTTTCTATTCCAACGCCCTTGTTAACCTTTGCACTGGAAAAGGAAGGAAAACACTTATTTCTTAGTTAATTAGCTTAGCAGTGGACATCGCTGCAAGCAAAGTTTTTTCGTTTCCTGATTTATGTTTATGAAGTCTACTTTTTTGGCTTAGCTTAAGTAATTACTGCTTTCCGATTTTAATTCGATCTTAATGTAAACAGTAAACAAAGCTATCAATTAAAAATTAGAACGTCATTTAACTAACGCACTGAATACAATGGCACTTTTTTTGCGTAATTGCGTTTTTACTTTTTGTTTACATTTAAATTAAAGTGAAACGCAATAACGACTGAAGTTTAAGAATCTTAATTCTTACAATGATAAAAACTTCGATAAACTGAAAACAAAAGGTAGAAAAAAAATTACATGTCGTCAGTCGACAAAGACGTCATGCCAACAGCCAAAGCGTGCTCTTTGCCCTCAGCCATGACGGCGACTACGCTGCCTTTCTCCACAGTCGACATTCGAGCTCCGGGAGACGTCAGCCCGGGGCACATGATGTTGGCCCCGCTGAGCACGAAGCGGATAGCACCCTTGTCCACCTGTTGCATCGGCAGGAAGAATGGGTCTGGAAAGAATATACATATCAGAAACGTAATGTGCTCAGTGCTCAAAGCTTAAACAACAACTAAATAATTATACACTTTCCTTGCACTTATTCCACTTTATTTTAATATATTTATTACAAAATTATTATATACACGACCGGTTTCGAAAAAATCATCATCAGGTCATTTCCACCAAGAAGTGACAGTACATTCAATATCACAACTAGTTATATATAATATTATGTGTGCTACCTGCTGCACTATTGCATGTTGCGGGACGATGCACCGTCCGGGAGCTGTCAATCTCAAAAGTGCCTTCATAGCGTGCATGGATTTTTTTGATGAAAATAGATAGTTTAGAACAGCTATCCCCAAACCGCGGCCCGCGTGATGTTAAACCATTTTGAAATTCACGCCCACCGGCAAAATAATGTAGTCGTCGTGAAAGTCGTGAAATTTTTTCCACTTTTAAATCGTTAATTTTGAAGAACGTTATTTTTTAACCGTAAACGGTTGTTGCGGCCCGCGACACCAAGACCAAAACATGTTTGTGGCCCGCATGAAAAAAAGGTTGGGGACTACTGGCTTAGAACTATAGGAACTCGGGCGGGCGGGCGGACGGACGGACGGACGGACGGACGGACGGACGGACGGACGGACGGACGGACGGACGGACGGACGGACGGACGGACGGACGGACGGACGGACGGACGGACGGACGGACGGACGGACGGACGGACGGACGGACGGACGGACGGACAGACAGACAGACAGACAGACAGACAGACAGACAGACAGACAGACAGACAGACAGACAGACAGACAGACAGACAGACAGACAGACAGACACGTCAAACTTATAACACCCCTCATTTTGGTCGGGGGTTAAAAAAATTGGTTTGCGAATTTTTTTCCTGAAAGGTCAAGAAATTTTCTATTACACTTTAGGCAAACCAGTGCACATCACGAGGGCAAAACATTTATTCACTTTTTTTTCTTAATTTTTTTTTTCGTACTTCCGGCTTTGCAAATCCACGCAAACCGAGCGTTTCGAGTACCTATAGTTCTAAACTACAGAGGGGTTAGTGCGAGTTTTATTCGATCATACGTATCGAGCGCGTAAACGCGAATTTATATGGGATCAAACCAGTATCCACGTTAGCCAGTAGATGGCGCTGCTTTGATCCCATATAAATTCGCGTTAACGTGCTCGATGCGTATGATCGAATAAAACTCGCACTAAGGCCTCTGCTTGGCAAAGAAGAGTGTGGATTAAATGAGGGCGCTTTTCTTTAAATACTGGCAACCCTACACTTCGCTTTTGACACAATATATACTAGAGTTGACAAGTAATGTAGTGTTGTCATAAATAAAAACTCTTAGTTCCAGCTGTCACCGCATCAGACTCTTCTTTGCCAAGCTGTACTTCTAAATAGATATTATATTTTCATCAAAAAAATCCATGCACGCTATGAGGGATTTACGCTACTTTTGAGATTGACAGCTCCCGGACGGACGAATATTATAGAATTAAGAATTTTCAGTTCTAAAAATAATGTTTATAAAATCAAATATGTTTTCCTTGATACTGATTACAAAACTTATTCTTATTTTATTCATTGTATTTTTAGACGTTCACTTTACAAAAATCCACCGTCCAACTTTAGTCAGGGGCGGATATAAGTTTGTGTAACCCTAAATTTCACCCCTAAGTTTTCCCGTCAAAAATCTTGGCTTGCAAATTTTTTCGTTATACACAAAAAAAGGATAATGTGAATTGTGATATTTTCAGTAGAAAATTTATAAAATTTTTAGATTTTATTCTTACATTTATGTAGAAGCCGCAATGTTGGCATCCACGGTCCCTCTCGATGACGGAAGAAAAGAAGTTCCCCTGCGCTGTTTACCATTATTTCTATGTGGTCGTGACTAAAAAGACAAAATTAATTTATAAATCACCAACAGAACTTAATCACTATAATCTATAGTCTATGCTATAATATTATGTTATTAATAGTATAAATTACATTGCGCTATGCAACTATTTTCAACATTCTAAAAAAGGGGAATAAATTGGCAATTTAAGAAGTTTTACGTTATATTATGATTAATTATTTATTATTTATTAGCAAAATGTCAAATATACTGTCTTATTAGGGTTCCGTACCCAAAGGGTAAAAACGGGACCCTATTACTAAGACTTCGTTGTCTGTCCGTGCGTCTGTCTGTCTGTCTGTCTGTCTGTCTGTCTGTCTGTCTGTCTGTATGTCTGTATGTCTCCAGGCTGTATCTCAATAACCGCTATAGCTAGACTTTTGAAATTTTCACAAACTGTGTATATCCGTTGCCACTATAACAACAAATACTAAAAACAAAATAAAATTGATATTTAAGATGGGCTCCCATACTACAAACGTGATTTTTTTGGCTTTTTTTACTCGATATCAATAATGGCAAAAGGTAAGCACTTGAAATTTTCACAAAGGCCTTAAATTTATTATATGTGTAATTTAATAAATATTAATAATAACAAAATAAAATAATAAATTAAGGGGGGCTCACATACTAAAAAACACAAGTTTTGGCCTATTTTTGCTCTATAACGGCACGGAACCCTTCGTGCGCGAGTCCGACTCGCACTTGGCCGCTTTTTAGTATAATAAATATGTTTGCTTTGACGATTATATCCATTAGAATGTCACAGTACAGTGGCCTTATTGTACCTACGTCATGGAAAATGATTGACCTCTGCGTATTAGGTACATGCGCGTGTTAAAGTACACTGCAAGATGTACTGTTATCTATACATATCTATCTATAATTTATACGTGGGAGAGCCATGCTTCGGCACGAATGGGCCGGCTCGACCGGAGAAATACCACGTTCTCACAGAAAATCGGCGTGAAACAGTGCTTGCGCTGTGTTTCGCCGAGTGAGTGAGTTTACCGGAGGCCCAATCCCCTACCCTATTCCCTTCCCTTCCCTTCCCATCCCTACCCTCCCCTATTACCCTATTCCCTCTTAAAAGGCCGGCAACGCACCTGCAGCTCTTCTGATGCTGCGAGTGTCCATGGGCGACGGAAGTTGCTTTTCATCAGGTGACCCGTTTGCTCGTTTGCCCCCTTATTTCATAAAAAAAATACATATAATAAAACTGTAGAAATGAAAATTCTGTACATTAAAGATATTCAAAAAATAATAAGCGGGGGGTGTTACTACATCGCTATAGAAGCCAAAAATGTGGTTAGTTTTTTGTCTGTCTGTCTGTATGTTTGTTCCACTATCACACGAAAAGTACTGATCCGATTTGAATGCGATTTTCGCAGATATATTTGTCTTCTTTCTACTTAACATCTGTAGCCCTAGCACGGCGATCAGTGGAAATGCGAAAGTATAGACAATCTGTGGAGATAAACTTAAGGTGCCGTTCCGATCTTTTTTCGTTCCGAAAAATTCAATTAAAATGCCACTTTATGACAGACTATAGTCACAAACTGTGGAGATAAACTTAAGGTTCCGTTCCGATTTTTTTTCGTTCCGAAAAATTCGAATAAAATGCCACTTTATGACAGACTATAGTCCTAAAAATTCAAATAATATCCTACTTTATGACATATACTATAGTCTGTCATAAAGTGGCATTTTAATTGAATTTTTGTCGGTCGCGATTAGCCGCAGCTAGTAAAGATCGGAACGGCATCTTAAGTTTATGTCCACAGTTTGTCTATACTTTCGCATTTCTACTGGTCGCCGTGCTAGGGCTACAGGTGTAAGTATAAAAAAATTCCCCCCACCCCTCCAAGTAAACAAAAGAGGGGGTCAGATTTTGTATCAAACTTTTTTCTTTAATGGACTTCATATTATTAACTGAATTTAACTGTGTTTTCCAACTAAACATCTGGTGTATAAAAATTTGCCCCCACCCCTCTTAGGGGACAAAAGAGGGGGTAAGATTTTGTATCAACTGATGAAGTAGAAACACTTTAAATGGCAAAACAACATTTGCCGGGACAGCTAGTGTAATTTATAAATGTATGCAATATTATTGCGTGACTGCGGCCTTAGAACCGTGCAACATCGCCAACATAGTTTGCACAGTAGATTCTCCTATGACCTAGACTAGAATCAACATAGTAGATTCTTGAATCTAGGTCATAAGCGAGTTTAGGGGTTTTATTAATAAAAAATATTACTACTGTTCCACATACACGCTAATCTAATATGGATGTATGTCTTTTGTCTGTTTTGTATAAGATATTTTGTAAAACCAAGAGACAAATAAATCTTTACCATTTTACAATACGAAATGTGTCCTTTTTCGGCAGAACCTGATCGATGTGATTCTCCAAATGTGGGTACAACTCCAACAGTCGCGCCCTGATACCCTTCTGAACTGAAGACTTAAGTTGCTGAACTCCGGAAATGCTCTCCTTCTCGTCAAATCTGAAACATAAAGTATCTCATCTTGTAAAACAAAAGAGGTAATAAGTCAATATTACACTTACAAAAAAAAACACTAGATATTGATTTTGGCAAATGTTCAATTGTTTCAATGCTAATCATCAGAGTATTATGTGTTACGTAAACATATTTTATTAAGTATGTTTTTCATATAGATTAAGGTTTTGTATGAAAAATATGTAGTACGTAATTTCGTATTAGGTAGCGTAGGAACATTTTTTTAATTTTACTAAAAGTTCCCGAGACTTTGAATCTTGAAACCTAATAAGTGTACATACTCTTTTAAACGAGGAGCAAACCTAAGAAGGACAAATGTGTAGGTTTCTCCACGTAGCTCTACCATTTTCCATTCAAGTGTTTAAACACTTCAAACTACTACAGTATTAACAATAATATGTCAATTGTCAAGGTAACGTATTGCAAGTTTGTCTTCATCCTATTAGCGCAGCTCACGTGTGCGGTGTATGAGTTGTCTCGCAGTAGACATAGTATCTATACATATACATATCTTACATATACATATTTCTATCTACATATTATCTAAGTACATATACATATATACATATATCTATACATATGAATATTTATACATATAAATAAGTACATTAAATTATGAGAAAAAGGATTTTTACGTTGCCACAAAATGCGTTTTAAATCACACGGGAACCGTACATTTTTCCGGGATAAAAATAATCTTTTTTCCTTTCTCGGGAATCAAAATTTCAGCTAAATGTGTTAAGAGCCTGCTGCCAAAAATTTCAAAGCACGCTAGCCCCGCCTGCACACCCCGCTATCCTCCAATCGTGATATAATGATTCCATGAATCGTGCTCCCGAGCAATGTGCTTTACGCTGCAGCTAATAGTGAACAATATCGCGTAACAACAGTTCCCGCATTATAGCACGAAAGTAAAGATCGTAAGTCCCAAAACTGTTTTTGATGATTAGTGATTACTTAAAAATTACATACAATACTAATATTTCCTTTTGCCATTATTTCACTGACCTCCATTATACAAGTATATATATATATATATATATATATATATATATATATATATATATATATATATATATATATATATATATATATATATATATATATATATATATATATATATATATATATATATATATATATATATATATATATATATATATATATATATATATATATATATATATATATATATATATATATATATATATATATATATAACAAATATCTGTAGTATAAAAGCCCAGAAAGATTCATAATTTAGAAAAATAGTTATATTTCGAGTCAAAACTCAAAATAAGTGAATCGTGTTTTCCGTTTAGCAATTATCAGATAAATATACAATGATTAAATAAATCTTAATTTCATTTAAGTCGACGATTGTCTTCCGGAATCGTAATACTTATTAGAAAACACAGCAAAATTTGGCAGCCCGCTGCGGTTTGGGCGTGACGAGGTAACAGACAGACAGACAGTGACACTTTCGCATTTATAATAATATTAGTATGGATTCGTGATAAAGATAATATTATACTCATAATCATGTTTTACGAATGGAATTTATTGAAATAATTGCGGTTAATGTTCAGCATAACAACATTATTAACAAGTCTAATGGTAATCGCGGATATTCCACAACCCACAACACAAAACTGGAAAATATCTACGTCACAGACTATGCCCGGGTTTACAACACATTATCGTGTGTTGTAAAATAGTTATGATGTATTGTTATTAACTTGAGGCAGTTTTACTTCTCCTGGGTCTTAGACGACGGTTACACCATAGTTACACGGTCAGTCTGGCATCAGTTTGGTCGGAATGACGGGAGAATTATCGTCTAGAACCGATTGATTGACAGACTGATCATTTCTTTATTATAGCTACTTGATTTATACTTTTCCGCCATCACTCTGGCGTCAGTCTCAGATTGATGGACTGAACTGATGCCAGACTGAGCGTGTAACCGTTGTCTAGGATAATACTCGATAGAGGTTTTTGGCAAAAGCATTAATAGTAGAGATGTGCCGACTAGTCGGTAAAGCCGACTATCCGGCCACTTTTGTAGTCGGCGAATAGTCGGCAAAAAGCGCCGACTATCCGGCTTTTTATTATTTTATTATTATTGATATTACATTTAAGAAAAACCTTGATTATTTTAAAATTAACTAGATTCGGTCGCCGTACTCAAAGCCCGCGATAAAAGCTATGCAATAGATGGCAATAGCTTAAAATTTATCCTTATTTAAATAAAACACTCGAATTTTGTATTAACAAATTAGGTAAGTTACACATGATGTACAGTAAAAAATATATCCTGAAAATCATCAACTGTATCATGACGTTAACATAACCAAAACACGATCCGACACGTTCGCAGGCGGCATATACGACTTACCCGCCAATCAGCAATAAGCGAAGCGTTACGGAAACATCCAAAACCATGATCGGCTTGGCCGACTAGTCGGTCGATTAGTCGGCTTCTCTGCAACCGACTAATCGGCTAGTCGGCTAGTCGGCCAAAGTCATGATCGGAACATCTCTAATTAAAAGCCTTAGCTGTTTTTCCTTTTCAATGACCTAAATTATTTTATTAGCCGAATAAAACCTAACGTTATCGACAAAGGCGTATCTACATAGTAGATTGTATTATCGGTTTCCATATATCGACGGTTATCAATTTTATTGACAGGGTTGGCCATTTCGTAAATTCTTATATTATTATACAGATGTCTACCTAAAATAAGGCTTAGTTCGTGCCTCGTCCGCCTAAGTACTTGTACTAATAAGTATTCTGTGGCCTAAGGACATTATTTTAAGATAAATAAATAAATAAAAACTCTCTATTGAAACAAAATAAATCAATTTACACAAGTTACAAAAAGAGAAACGGTTTGAATTGGCGGCCTTACTGCTGGAAGCAGTCTCTTCCAGGCAACCATAAAAAATATTTTGGGGTCTCTATTTTTCCTGACCAACTTAGATCTGGGTGCAGTGTAGCGCCGAGACGAGCCTAGCGAAGCGCAAGGGCACTACCTACCTTTTCTAGAAGTGTTTCGTCGTTTTTTTTTGAACCCACATTGAGTTGGTTTCCGATGTACCAGATAGTTCATGTAGAATGTAGTGGTATGTAGAATTTGTTTAAGGCCATCCCCTGAGCAAACGACCTTGACCATACAGTTGACGCGTTGCCGAGATCGCACAAAAATCCTATTTTTTTTTTACTTATCTTAGTTCAAAATCGATCTAAAAAAATTAAAACGGGGAATATGTAGTTAATGAAATTGTCTATCTATTGTCATGTGTTTCAAATAAACGTAATTTGTAAATTCTATGGAGATGCTGGAAGTATGCTTCAATTTTAATAAATTGGTATTACTTTGGAAGCTAATATTATCATGAGTATAATAAACAAATATAGAAAATTGAAAACGGGAAAAGGAATATTGATATACTGAAAATTATTGCTGTATTTTTATTATAACTTTGTAGCTTTCAAATTATGAGTTTACTAGCTGTGCCCGGCGGTGTTACCCGCGGTTTAAGTGATATATAATAAAAGACTATGAAAAGTACCAATAATAGGGTCAAAACTGAGGAGTTCCCTCGATTTCTTATGGATTCCTTCATCAGGTCACCACTTTTATGAATATGGTACCAAATTGGGATGATAACCTATACACCAAAAGAAAAATTATGAAAATCGGTTCACAAACGGCGGAGTAATCGTTGAACATAAAAAAACGAACATAACAGCTCCTCCATTTTGAAAGTCGGTTAAAATTGTAGCCTATTTGTTATTCTGATGTATAAGCTATATTTTTGTAAAGTTTCATTAAAATCCGTTCAGTAGTTTTTGCGTGAAAGAGTAACAAACATCCATACATCCATACATCCAAACTTTCGTCTTTATAATATTATAGTAGGAAGTAGGATAGTAGAATAATAGGATAAGGCTCTAAATACGGTAAATTACGGAATCTCCGTAGGGGAAGGCCCTTAAGTGAGGGTCAGTAGAGTTAGGCCGTGTAGATGCAGAAGCTTGGCTCTACATGAGATCTCATATCTTTTTCACAGGGTAAACCTTATGTGGTCGTCTCGGCAACATTTTACAATAAATGTTTTTGGTGGGATAATGTTTGCAAAACAATACTAAGCAGACGAAACCACAGACAGAATGTAGCGATTAATAATAGACACTAACCCTATTAGCATACGGACGTTCGTGGCAGGCCTCAGTCGAATTACGTTCAATGCCACCAACAAACACGTGCATCGTGCGTCTGACTGCCGAGATCACGTGTTGGTATTGGAATGATATTGTTATTCAATTATTTTTACGAGCTCGTGGTAACGAAAGGAAAAATTGATTACATACTCATGGGCGTACCCAGGATTTTAGCTAGGGGGGGCAGCATATTTGTTTCGAGAAGGTGGTCGGTCTGGTATATTGAAACCAAAAATCATGAAAATTGACTTTTATAAATGTGTTATGTGACTGAAAAGATATTTTGTTTCCAACACTTCATTTTGCGCAGAGTAGGTAACACGTTTTTAATTCCCACTTGTCAGGAAAATTGACGTTTATTTTATCATCTAGGGGGTGGGGGGGGGGGGGGGGCAGCTGCCCCCCCTGCCCCTACCATGGTACGCCCATGTACATACTTATTTAAATTATAACATTAACATCGTGCTGCATTATTTAAAAAATTAAGTATTTAAAAATTCTTTATCAATAGGAAAATAAGGACACAAAAAGTTTAAAAAAAAGACAGTGTTTTTTCGTAGGGTTTTTCGTTGCCCTTTCTTGAACTGCTTCAGTATAGACGTGACGAATCCAAAGATATCAAAATACGTTACTTAATCAAAATACGTTCTAATTCTATGGACGAATCAACCGAACGACTATTTCGGACTTCTTGATTTTGATAATCATAGACGAAATCATTGCCAAAATATAATATATTTTTAGATTGTCTACATCATGGTCTAATTAAACTTAATAATAATATCTTATCGCGATAATACACTATCATACTAATCTAAAGGGTATGGATATTTAGACAAGTATTTACAACAATTTTAGAACGAGTGAACTTTGAAATTAATATCAGTTGATTACTTTATTTACCCGGAAATTACATAAAGCAGCAAACAGCAAAAGACAGCACCACAAATATCTTTATGCACTTTAGACCAGCGGTTGTTACACTTTACTGGCCAAGGGCTGGCACTCACAATGTGAGTGCCAGCACCGGGCCTCAGAGTATGTGAAGGGCGCTCCAGGAGCCGTTCCACACCAATGGCGTTTTTACACCTATCGACTATCGAGTAAAGTGGCAAGACAGGACTTTCGGCAAATTTTATTAGTCGACAACACTGTCTCGCCACTCTACTCGGTAATCAGGCCCTATGAGTGATTTGCTTCATACCTTAAAACAACTGGATTAGGTTATTATTATGAAAAAGTTGTTAACTAAACGTAACCGGCAAAATTGGCCAGTTACGTTTACCGTTAAATATGGCGTAATTTTAACCATTCAAATAATTACTTTGTCGCGGGCCGCACAAATAAAGGTAGCGGGCCGCTATTTGACGACCACGGCTTTAGACAGTCTGCCAATATTTTTAACTAATACCAAAATCCTACTAATATTATAAAGGCGAAAGTTTGCATGTATGTATGGATGTATGTGTGGATGTTTGTTACTCTTTCACGCAAAAACTGCGGAATGGATTTTAATGAAACTTTACCATCAGAATAACACATAATATACATATAGGCTATAATTTTAACCGACTTTCGAAATGGAGGTGTTATGTTCGTTTTTAGGGTTCCGTAGCCAAATGGCAAAAAACGGAACCCTTATAGATTCGTCATGTCTGGCTGTCTGTCTGTCTGTCTGTCCGTCCGTATGTCACAGCCACTTTTCTCCGAAACTATAAGAGCTATATATTGAAACTTGGTAAGCAGATGTAGTCTGTGAACCGCATTAAAATTTTGATACAAAAATGGAAAAATTATTAAAAATTTTAGGGGTCCTCATAAGTATAACTGAAACAAAAAAAAAATTTTTAACTTCAATATCCAAATTCATCTAACCTATGCGTGTCAGGTATCTATGGATAGGTCTTCAAAATTCATATTGAGGTTTCTAATATGATTTGTTTCCTAACCTGAATAGTTTGCGAGAGAGACTCTTCCAAAGTGGTAAAATGTGTGTCCCCCCCTCTAACTTCTAAAGTAGGGGCATGATAAGTCTAAAAAAAATATATGATGTACATTACTATAAAATCCACTAACGAAAATTGGTTTAAACGAGATCTAGCAAGTAGTTTTTTTTTACGTCATAAATGGTAAACCTTAATAGGTACAACTGAAACAAAAAAAAACCATCTAACCTATGCGTGTGGGGGTATGATGTACATTACTATAAAAACTACCAACGAAAATTGGTTTGAACGAGATCTAGCAAGTAGTTTTTTTTTTTTTTTTATACGTTATAAATGGTAAACCTTTATTTAACTTTCATTAAATCAACTGAAATATAAAAATAAATCAAAAACCTTTTAATTTCATAAAAATAAACCTTATTGCTGCTGCGGAACCCTTCAAGGACGAGTCCAACTCGCACTTGGCCGATTTTTTTATTTGTTTTATATCCTACGATTACTCCGCCGTTTGTGAACCGATTTTTAAATTTTTTCTTTTGGTGTACTTATAGGGTATCATCCCAATTTGGTACCATGTTCACAAAAGTGGTGACTTGATGAAGGGATCTTGATGAGGGAATGTGTTATTATGTAATATAAAATATTATCACGTTACGTGGTAATTTTTTGGGTTAAATTCTAAGCAAGAAAAGCAATCCAAAAACCCTTTAAACCAGTCTTTTCCAAAGTGGGCGTTAACGCCCTCTTGTGGGTACTGAACCTGAAGGTCTAAAGGGGGGCGGTGTGGGACCCAGAAAAAAAATGGGAGCGTTGTGTAGAGGCTTGGCGGGTGATTTATTTCGAAACAATCGGGGCGCTAAAACATAATTTGTTCTCAAAGTGGGCGGTAGACAAAATAAGTTTGGGAACCCCTGCTTTAAACCAATGGACGAAATATTATGATGTCCACCTAGATCGAGGCAATCGCGTGTTTAAAGATGTACTTAAGCTAATTGGTTCGACTGCAGACTGCTAAATATAACAACTTACACGGTAGCTGTAGTGATGCAAAATAAAGAATTGAGAAATCCGGCCTAAATGTGCAATGCAGCTGCAAGGTTGCATTTCAGGCTATTGTAAATAGGGTTACCATCTGTTCGGATAAAGCCGGTCTAGACCGGATTTTTACGTGTAAGACCGGACTCCGCCCGGATTTTACGTCAGACCGGATTTTTGTCATACTTGCATGTCCTCCCGCCCGGCTCAGTGCCGCACGCACTGAGCCCAGAAGTCCCGGAACGCAAGCACTTCTCAGTGGACCAAAGAGAGAAACAGACTTTTAGTGGAGCCAGTGAGAGCCATATTGCTTACGCAATATAACTAAAAACACGTGACGTGTGAACAATTTTATTGCGAAATAGCTGGAAAAAAAACTTTTTGCATGCGGTTGCTAGCAACCAAAAATATGGGCCTAAATAATATAAGTAAGTAAATAAAAACGTACTTCAAGACTATGATTTTTAGGGTTTCGTACCCAAAGGGTAAAAACGGGACCAGCTATTACTGAGACTTTGATGTCTGTCCGTCTGTCTGTCTCCAGGCTGTATCTCAAGATTCAAGAACCGCTTTAGCTAGGCTTCTGAAATTTTCACAGATCTCTTATTTCTCTTATATCTATCTCGCTATAACAAATGTTAATGTGTAAAAACAGAAGAAAATTAATATTTAATAATCCTATACAACAAACGTGATTTTTTTGGCCTTTTTTTGCTCTATATCACTAATGGCTATAGGTTGAAATTTCACAAGATCCATAATTATATTTGTAGTTTAATAATTGATACTAAAATTAAAATAAAATAATTATTTAAGGGGGCTCCCATAAAAAAAAAAAAACAATTTTGGACTATTTTTGCTCTATAACGGTACCCTATAAGTACGGAGCCCTTCGCGTGCGAGTTCGACTCGCACTTAGCCAATTTTTATTTAATACAAGTGCGTGACCGGACTTTTTTTTTCAAAATCAGGATTTTTAGACAATATGTCACTCATGTAGTCATGTCAGACAGGATTTTGCATTTTTAGGCGGTAACCCTAATAATTGTAAAGTTTAAAGAATATTATGTCTGCGCAGAAAGTGTAATCGCGCAGCCCGTTTGACTTATTATTTCTATCAGTGTATAATATTATAGTAACTACATCTTAAAAACTACATTTTATAAAACAAAGTCCCTGGCCACGTCTGTCCGTCTATCTGTTAGCGGTAAAACTGGGTAGTACATACTACATACAGTGTACCTACAGACCCCGACTTACGCTACAGTGTACACGGATTTTCATGCGGTTTTCACCAATAGATTATAGATAGAATAATTCTTTCGGAAGGTTTAAGTATATAATGTTATTAGTAAGGAACGCGTACGAAGCCGGGGCAGTGCCGGATTTATATATTTGTTATGACTTAAGGTGACGCCGCGTTAAAGTAAAAACCGTGTTGGATATGTTGTAGATTGCTTGTTTTCTATGAGAGGCCGGCCCGGCATCTCATAGAAAACAAGCAATGGAACAGCAAGAAATGGAAAGGGCGTAAGCGACGAGCGTAGTCTTAGCAATTCAGATGTCTACCCAACCACTCTAAAGTTATTAACTTCAATATCCAAAATTAATAGTATGAAATACAGTAATTATTCAGACTGCAGACACAATAAAATTACTAAAGTATAATGCTAAGTACCTACTCACATACGGTTTTGCTCGATCGAGCAATCACGTAGTGTAAAAAACACGGCTGACGGCTCGGGCTTTCGTCCACACATTCAGCATTGCTCGATAGTTTTACTCCAAATCGAGTAAAAATTATCGTGTGTGTGGACCGTAAAACTCACACGCCTGAGTAAAGCTCGACGGCTCGCGTCGAGTAAGTTCGAAGGAAATTAGATTTATTTAATTCCTTGTTTTAATTTCCTTGACATTTGTTTTGATCGCGGTAGCGAACGGTCGCCCACCGCTCAACAACACACGCAGCAAATATTAATAAAATTAAATATTAATTAATATTTCGCGAGTTGCGCGGCTCACAGCCGCTGCACCGACACCATGGCGCTCGTATCCAACGAGCTGCTGGCGTTCGTACAACACGTCGTCAACACCATGGACGAAGATAGCATCGTGCAGCTCTGCAGGTCAACCTACACCAGCGAGAAGATCTGCAAGGGCAGGCTGATTCTGTATGAAGCGCTCGGCAAGATGGCGCAGATGACGTCCCGGAGGAGAGACGGAAGCGAACGAAGCTTGCAGGACATCATCTCCCTGCTCAAGCAGACTAATCCTGCGGAATTGCCGGTGTTTGTGGCCAAGCAGCTCCACAAACTGCCGGCGGTATCGACGGACCACGTCAACGTCTCCAGCCTGCTCCAGAAGTTCAACATCATTAGGGCAGAGCTGGACGCGATGCGAGGTAGATTGGAATCCACCAGTGAGTTACGTAGTGAATTATTACAATTAAAAAGTAATAATTCATTATGTAGGTCACCCGAGCATCCGATCGACTCGATAAATATGCGTCGCGGAGCTCAGCGCGACTCGCCGTTTTGCACGTAAGCGAAACCGAGTAGGTCAGCAACAGCCGCCGCCGTCAGCTCGCCGTCACCGCGTGACGTCGACACGAAATTGAGGCCATCGACTCAACAGAAAAATTATGCAAGCGTCGCTGCTTGCCCCACACCGCCCCCGCGAGGGGTGCAAAGGAGGGCCGCAAGGCTGAACATCTTCGACTCGACAGGGACGAGAGCAGGAGGTGCGATGAGAAGGGGTTCGTTCTGGTGGAGAGGAGGAAGAAGAGGAAGCCCACCGTCCGCAACCACCGCGGCACCGCACCTTATGTGCCCAAGCTGCGCCTGCGCAGCAAGGTGCCCGCGACGCCGCTCTACGTGTCGCGCCTGAACTGATCCACGTCGTAAACTACATCCGCGAGAAGACCACCTACACCTTGAGGGTGGAGCGTCTGCACTCTCGCCACAAAGTGAATTTCAGTTACTTTGTAGTGAGAGTGCCGACTAAGTTTTAACCATCTTCGAGGTGGAGGAGTTCTGGCCCGCCGGTGTAGTTTACCGGAGGTTCCGGGGGAGGCTCCCGAACGAAGCGCGCATCACGTCGCCGAAAGAGACTTTACGTGATAAAGTGTGGTGTGATTGTGTGTGTGAATGTGTAAATAATATATTATATTAGGATAAAATTCTTCGGCGTGCATCCGTTGTCTGATTGCTATAACACAAATTTTTACTTATCATGGGATTAGACGACGTGATGTACGCTACCTAGCTTTTATACTATTGTATATTATTGTATTCTTAATAAAGAATTTGAATTCCATCGAGCCGGCTCGATGCGAGCCTTCGAACTGTGAGTTTTGCTGTCCACACGGTAATTTTTACTCGATTTGGAGAAAACTATCGAGTAAAACCGTATGTGAGTACTTAGCATAAGGGAGGTTTTAAATATTATGTGTACAATATAATAATAATATGTAATATATTGCACCTTTGCAAAGCTCATTTTACCTAGACCCTTGAGTCACCTTGCCAAATGTCAAGGTCCACACAGATCAATAAACTAGTAAAGAATACCATAATATTACATAAAGGCTTCTTTGGAAGAATAACACTTATTGAGTTTAAGGGAATTACTGTTTTCATAATAAGTTACTTATTACGTATCACTAGATGTCCCGACAAAGTTGTTTTGCCATATAAAGTATTTCTACTTCAACAGTTGATACAAAATCTTACCCCCTCTTTTGTCCCCTAAGAGGGGTGGGGGGGGGAAAATTTTAAACACCAGATGTTAAGTTTGAAAACAGTTAATAATATGAAGTAAGTCCATTAAAGAAAAAGTTTGATACAAAATCTGACCCCCTCTTTGGTCCCCTTAGAAGAGTGGGGGGTAAAATTTTATACACCCAGATGTTGAGTTGGAAGAAGACAAATATATCTGCGAAAACCGTATGCAAATCGGATCAGTAGTTTTATTATTCTTTGAATATATCTTTAATGTACAGAATTTTCATTTCTACAGTTTTATTTATTTATATATATATATATATTTGTATGTTTAATTATTTTTTTGGAACTAACATTAAGTATTTAAGTTAGTACCGACCTAATTATTTATGAGTAAAACAAATTTTATCATATCATTCTTTAATGCATACTTTCAAATAAAAATGTACAAAGAATAGTTGAACAAACAAGTTAAGCAATAATAACAAAAAGTGGTTATATAATAAAGACAACAACAATTTTATGTGTTGAAAGACTTTTGAAACGAATATGTGGGCCAAGCCAATCTATAAGATTAATTTTTGTATGGAAATTATAGCCTCTTTGTATATTTACAAGATTATATAAATTTATTAAAAATATTGTCTTTATTATCAGTCACATACAAACTGGCTCTGACGGTTCTTTTATAATTTTCTTGTAAACAAATGTAGGTAACATAATATTTAGGAAACTAATTTATTTGACAGTTAAGATCAGCGTTAATGATACAATTATTTCTAAAATGCATTACTGACAATATCAGTTTACTTGCTAACTTAATTTTTAAAACCAAATGATTAAACAATAAACATACTTCTTATGCGATACAATATCATGAAGTATGACGTAGACGACTGTATATTATAACACCACTTTTTTCATACCATAAAATCTGTTAATTATATTTAAACACTTATAACAATTTAGAATATAAGTACTTTATTATAACTAATACAGACCACATATTATTTTAATTGAAAACTACCTTAACACCTTATTTAATCATATCTTGAACAGTTGTTATAATTGATGGAATGTAATAAAAACAATAAATAAAGAAAAATTTTGAATCTGGCAAAAAAAAAACCTAGAAAAATATGTTCGAATCTATTTACTGGAATATCAACCTCTTATATGAAATATGAGATTCTAATTTAACCTATCAACCCCCATAAGGACACCGGCGACCGCGACAACAATAGAATAACAATAGATTTCCAAGAATCCGCGATCGAAGGATTAAATGTGTTTAAATATGAAACTAATGGATACAAAAATTATACTATTATAACTACATTCTCAGCTCAAACCTCATAAGCAGTGCAACTGTCGCGACAAAACATTTGCCACACTCTTCACAAATGCTTGTTAAATAATACAGTTTAAATTCTGTGAATCTTGAAAATTAGGTGCTCAAGGCTTGTGGCTGTTGTTGTGATACTTTAGTCAATAATCACCCTTTATGTGGTCAAAAAATATACCTGTAAATTAAGTAGGTACATTCCAAAAACTTTTATCTTTTCATATAAAATCCATAACCTATGGTAAAAAACTCTATGGACTGTATGGTTTATTTTTATCAGTGCAAGACTAAAGTATCTCTAAACTAAATTACAGTTACTTTAATAGTACTTACTTCACCAAATATAAATTAATTCATCAAGCCCCAAGCGGCCACATGCGGCCGCGATATCAATGGATAAGCTATTGTGTCTCGTTTTTCCACGATCGACGGGTTAATTATTATAAACAATATGTAGTAACTTAGTAATGGATTGAAACAGGAATGCCAAGAATATACCATTAGTCCTGTTCACACCCATAATTTACTATTACATGAAACAAGAAATATTTTTGACCCAAAAGTAATAAAAACAAAAATATTATGAAAATATAGATACATATATTTATAAATTTAATTTAAAAAAAAATAGTGAACCAGTGAAGAGTTTCTACAAAATACTTATTGGATAGTTATCAAACTATTAAAATAAATTAGTTTTGTTTATGCATACAGTAAAACAGCCTCAATGAAAAAGTAAAAAACATACAATTAAAAATTTAAAAACAAGTTCTATGTGCAAAACTGTAAGAAGACATTATTAGTCTATATTTTCTATGGTCTACTATCACTTTTGGTGTCAGGTGAGGCTAGAATGCAATAGATGAAGGTGGCATTGAACACTCTCCAACAGTCACTCTATAGGAAGCCAGTTCACTTATGCCATGGTAATGCACAAAAGCAGCAACAATAACAAGAACATGAAATATTTGATGTGATTGGAACCAAATATCACACTTCCCTGGAAACCAACGTTCAGGAACTCTGAGAGCATAAAACATTGCTCCTAAAATATAAAGTAAGCCCATCAGAACCAGCCAACCGAGAGAAGCCTTGCTGACTTGACTGAACCATCCTTCGGTGATGCCGTAGTGTATAGCCGGCACTACACCAGACAGACCAAATCCCATGAAAACTCCAGCACGAAGTGGTCTCAGTCGCGGTTCAGAAAACTTATCCCACAGAGAAACAATTATTGACAATATACCGAGCACGATTACCACAGAGAGATATATAATTTTGGGTCTGTAGTGGCAATAAAAGCTGTAATATAACCAAGGAACAAAGGACCCCATTATTAGTAGAGCTATGCCACAGTAGTCTAGTTTGGAAAACAGTTTTCCAACCATTTCCGAGTGACAATACAATGTGTGGTACGCAAAGGAAAATCCGAGGCAGATGATAGCACCAATAAAAAATACACCAAAGATCATCTTCTCTTGCATTTGAATTTCAATTGACGGGCGAGACAGGAAATAAATAGCCACTCCTATGAATGCAATACATCCCAGCAAATGGGTCCATATGTTGCCAGTTTCAGTGTGAATACGGAAAATCGACGCAAAGCAGGCACTGAATGAAGGCAGGGGTGGTCTATGACCCTTGTGGAGGTAATCGTTGTCTTGCAACCACCGCGGTAGATGTCTAAAATGACAGACGTTCCACGAAGCCTCCCAAACTTTACGCACGAACTCCTCAGCTTGTTCCGCGGCGTTGTGGGCCAGAGCGCCTAGATCGATTTCATCGGATAGAACGCCAGCTTTGAGCACTTCTGCCATCTCGGCGTCGAGAAGATGTTGGTCTTCCGGAGTCGATGGTAGTGGACATCCTTCCTCCTCCTCCGCTAGTACTTCATCGAGTTCATCTATAGGTGAAGCTAGACTCTCGGCCTCGGGATCCCATACTTGCCGTCGTCGAATTCCGTCCGAAGATACACTTTGGGACCCCGTGTCAGAATCCACTTCCCACATCTTTACGTCTTTGTCGTTTACTCGATATTGAAAAACATCAGCGAATTTGGGTTTCGAGAGTCGAATAAATTCAATTACGTCACGAAATAGAAATCACTACGTCTTTTGTTTCTTCACACTTCACAGTAATGGTGGTCGCAATGTTGAAAAATCTTCTTTAAAAAGGAAATATCCAGGAGGCCGAGACAAAATGTAACTCACAGTAACATTTTAAGATTTATAACAATATTCGAAACAAGTGTACACGTTAAAAACTATTGCGCATAATATATGAATGTGATTTCAGAAATACGAATTCAAGAGGGACGTGTACCTACATTTCATTGACTTCTTGTATTGTACGAAATTCGAATCTCTCTCGCTCACAGGCCACAGCCACTCACAGACAGCTGTCTACGCTTGTGAATGACTGAAGTAGTGTTGTACTTATGTCAATGTTAAAAGTGCATCGACTAAATACCCCAATCGATTATGGGGATGAAATCGATGAGTGTAAAGTATGTAAATAAGTTATTTACTTACTTTACACTGTTATTTAAAACTAGCTAAAAGCCGAGCTTTGTGAGGGATCGCGTCGTCACACTTTGACTGACTGGTGATAACAATATATTATCTACATAAAAAACCTTGACTGACTGATGATAATGATAACACATCTACACATAAATAAAAATAACTATGTTAAAGCTAAAAGCACAAATCAATAAGCGTGATAGTTTTTCCATAATGCTCGATTTACACGGGTGACTAACGGGTCGATTTTAGTTGCGCGGCAAGTCACCAGTCGAATCGCCTGTACAAGCCGAATCGCCACCTCATTTACACATACTACAAAAATCGCCTATGACTAGTTTATTCTGCGTGAAAATGTCGCGTCAAACAATCGCATTGCATAGGGGCATTGAAATCGTTCGACAATCCATTATTGGAGAAATAATTGACCATTGTTTTCGTGAGTGCCGCTCGAGGTCTGCGCTCGCTACAGTAGTATCTGCAGCAAGCGATCGCTTGCGACTGACTACCGAGTCTACTGAGCGTTTGCACGGTCGATTTTAGTCATTGGCCGCACGACTTTGGGGCTTGCGACTTTAGTCGCATGCGGCGTAGTCAAATTGCTATTTACACGGTCGATTTTCGCCGTGCGGCGTAAATCGTGCGGCTTTAGTCACCCGTGTAAATCGAGCATAAAGTGTACCACAAAATGTAAAGGGTGTGGGATATATTAGATAACAATGGAATAAGGAGGAAATATAAATATGTCTCAACTAGCTATGCCCCGCGGTGTTACCCGCGGTTTAAGTGATATATAATAAAAGACTATGAAAAGTACCAATAATAGGGTCAAAACGGGACGATATATGGTTCTATAATGGTTTATGGTAGTGATGATGACGATGATGAATGTAATTTGCATAGTAGCATATGCTTTCCGTTCTTAAAACAACGTCGAAACTCTCAAACTTGTATATTTAAAGAGTCAGGAGTTCTCTCAGCACTTTCCGAACCATGGTATACCTTGGTGTAAAATCTTACTTGTTGGTAGCATTTGCTTAGAAATTTGAATACTGCTCACGAAACCGAAGTCACCACATGTTTCCATATAAAATTTGAGGAGTTCCCTCGATTTCTTATGGATCCCTTCATCAGGTCACCACTTTTATGAATATGGTACCAAATTGGGATGATAACCTATACAAAAATTTTGAAAATCGGTTCACAAACGGCGGAGTAATCGTTGAACATAAAAAAACGAACATAACACCTCCTCCATTTTGAAAGTCGGTTTAAATTGTAGCCTATGTGTTATGCTGATGTATAAGCTATATTATTGTAAAGTTTTATTAAAATCCGTTCAGTAGTTTTGGCGTGAAAGAGTAACAAACATCTATACATCCAAACTTTCGCCTTTATAATATTAGTAGGATAGTAGGAAGGATAATAATTGCAATATTATAATAAACTAGCTCAAAGCCGAGCTTTGTAAGGGGTCGCGTCGTTTTTCTGCGAGGTAATAATTTTTAAGGCAGTTTTTTTTTATATTTTAATAGTAACCAATTAACCTTGACTGACCGGTGATAACACATCTACATATGAATAAAAATTACTATGTTAAAGCACAACAGAACTTTACGGATATACACTTTACGGAATAACTACCACCCTGATAAAGACGTAAGTTTATAAAGTAGCTTATCAAGATTTTTGAAAATCGTCGTTTTTTTGCATAAATGGAGGCTACAAGGATAAAAAAAAACTTGAGAGGTGTCAAGGGACACCCGGATGGAACGAAGTTGTAGTTTATTATTTCTTATGTACAAAAAACCTGGATACACTCAAAAAAAAAAAAAAATATATATATATATATATATATATATATATATATATATATATATATATATATATATATATATATATATATATATATATATATATATATATATATAAACACCCAGGAAGTTTTTTTTTTATTAATTTATTATTTAAGTAAATAAAACTTGACTAATGTGAATACACCAGGTACTTGCTGTTGCCAATTGCCATTCATGCTAACGCATGCCGATGGAAGCATGCAACATTTGGGTATTTGTTGGCATGCAGAAATGCATGTCAACAAATACCCAAAGCTGCGGAACTCTTGAAAATGTGTTGTTGACGATTTATTTTTTTTATTCTAATTCATATTGCTGTCTGTGCCTGTAGTATATCCCACAACCTGAACATTTTGTGGTACACTTACCGGAAAAACTATCACGCCTATCGATTTGTGCTTTAACATAGTAATTTTTATTTATATTATGTAGATGTGTTATCATCAGTCAGTCAAGGTGTGACGACGCCAGCCCTCACAAAAATCCGCTTTTAGTTAGGTAATTGTTATTAAAGCGATAAAATCGCGTTTGTTGTTTTCAGCCCCCCATAAACATTTATTCAATTTAGTTTTTTTTCTGTTATAGTGGCAAAAGAAATATGTAGTCATTACTTTGCGGTTCTTGAGATACAACCTGGTGACGGGTTTAACGGACAGATGGACAGACAGCGAAGTTTTAGTGTTTTATATTGTGGTTACGGAACCATAAAAGAACAAAAAAGACCGCCACATAGATTAGCGTTAGCCTAGAGTTAAAACTGAAAACTGAAATTAAGTCAAGTTTCACTTGAAAGTAAAACTCCAAATCGGATTTAAAGTGCAATAGCTTAATCGAATGACAAATTAGATAACTAAACAAAAATTATAATACATATAGGTCTACCAGGATCTGATGGCAATTTTTTTAAAAAATATCCTTGATCATTGGATAAATTTTTATATTTGCATATTTAACACACAGAATCAGCCGCTATAAGAAAAAAAGGATCAAAATGTTTTATTCCAATTACCCCGGTATTGATATAGTCAATTTATTTTCTCACTTTTTGCCATCAGATTCTGGTAGACCTATACAAATATTTACCCCGATATCGATTCTAGAACCCCTTTTCCCCCTTAACTCAGTAAAACACGAATGTCTCATCACTAGTCACTACTTCTCTGTTCTACAACTCTATACTCTATGCTGACACGTCATATCCGCCCTTTATTCCTATTGGTCAAATATGTGACGTCAATATAAATTGACATCAAAAGAACTTAACCTCGTTTCTTATAATTTTTCACGATAAAATGGCAACGAAACGTACTTACTTTTTGAACATGATGAATAACTTTATAACGATATAATATAAGAGACTGATTTTAACTACAAAAATACTATAAATCAAGATTTTTTATGTTTCCTGATCTCTCAAGAATCTTTAGCCGAAACGTCAAAAGTTAGTTTTTTTTTTTGTTGGCTTTTGGCACTGACATCGGGGGTGCACTTTGCCACATACAAAGGTACTCAGTTTACTTCATAATCATTTTCATCATCGTTTTACTCATTGACTTAAGAATTTGCTTTTATTATATCGTCATGTCTAAAGTCTAGTCAAAGTCTAAGTAAAAGTCAAAGCAGCCAAGGAGTCAACTGTCAAGTCGGTCAATTTAGTAAAGTATAGGTCTACCAGAATCTGATGGCAAATTTTGACAGCAGATTTTCAAAAAATATTCTTGATCATTGGATAAATTTATATATTTGCATGTTTCACACACAGAATCGGCCGCTATAAGGAAAAAAAAAGGTTCAAAATGTTTTATTCCAATGAGGCATTTTCTTATTTTTTTAATTTGATTGTCAAACAGTTTCCATTTTAGTAATATAGATGGCGTATGGGTAGACAACTATCGGTAATACCAGGAAATACCATCAATAATTGCTACAAAACTGGGCAAAAGAATATAAAACTTGATACATTTCAATTTGAAAAAGACACAATGATATTCCAACGAATAGAATAATAAAGTTTATTGGTAAAATATTAGCCATTAAATATCCGTTATCTTGCACAAGTGCAGGTAAGATGTTGTCAAAACCAAAATGTATAATTCCTGTGACATTTGGTGTGAATAACGGTTAGGGCTATTTCTTCCGTGAGTTTTAACTAAAACATCGTTATAATAACTTTACTATCCTATTCGTTGGAATATTATTGCGTCTTTTTCAAATTAAAATGTATCAATGCTCCCATACAAAAAACACAATTTTTACCAGCTTTCGCTCAATAAAGGTACGGAACCCTTCATGCACGAGTCCGTCTCGCACTTGGCCGATTTTTGACAGTTCTCCTTTACCACCAGCACCACAGACCAGCACCCATTGACCAATGACATATTCATTTTTTTTTTCTTATTATGGCACTTCGGCTATTTAACCATGGCCAGTGTCGAGTATAAATATGGCGGGAAAACAATAGTGTAAAATACAATTTTCAGCTTCGTTTTTCTATATTGTCAGGTCGAAAGTCTAGTCAAAGTCTAAGTAAAAGTCAATACAGTCAAGAAGTCAAGTCGGGCGATTCAGTAAAGTGGTAGATGCTTTACTGAAACTTTCGATGGAGTTTTGTAGGGAACACAAAATAGCACGTTTCTGGATATTGCATCACTTTCCTACACTTGTGCACGATAACGAATATCTAATGGTTAATATCCTACCAATATTACACATTAAAAACCCAATTAACACAATTTTAGGAAAATAATACAAAAACACAACATCACCCTTTCACATTCCCGGCAAAACTCGACATATTCATTTAAAGCTTGTTTCTTATGTCATTGATTTAAAGCCTTGGAGCACTACTATGATATAGTAATACCACAGAATATATATTAGTATAGGTCTACCAGAATCTGATGGCAAAAAGTGAGAAAATAAATTGACTCTAGCAATACCGGGGTAATTGGAATAAAACATTTTAATCCATTTTTTTTCATATAGCGGCCGATTCTGTGTGTTAAACATGCTAATATAAAAAATTATCCAATGATCAAGGATATTTTTGGAAAATCTGCTGTCAAAATTTGCCATCAGATTCTGGTAGACCTATAGTACCAACAGAAATCCCACTCGCGAAACCCGTTTAAAGAAATAACGACTCATGCTACGATACTATAAAGTTCAAATTCCGACCGCGCAGTGCTAGGTGCCTACAATTATATTTACCTACATGTGCGCTCTCTTTCTATCGCGTAAGAGGTACCTTTTCTAACGAAATCAAGATTGTCACCTTTTAGAAAATAAAATAATCTTCTTTTAATTACTATAGCTACTAATAGCAAACTTTTTTATAGTAATAATCAAATTTTAGTAACCCAACCTATATTTTATAATAGTGTTATATTCGATTATAGTGCAGGAGCTGGTCTGGAATTTTTTACAACTTAAACATAGTAACTTGTGTTTATTTCTGTGTAGTATGTGGTTTGTTTGTAACAAATTGGTTTATTTGCTAGGTTTTTGTATTTTTTTATCTTTCTTTTTTTGTATTTTAATTTCAAGTCTTAAATTACCTTATTGAAATATTTATTTGACCTTTTTTCAATTGTTCATATTTATCAGATTTATAACGATTCTGTACAGCGGTTAAATCAGTACGTAGATATATGCGACGAAAAAATCTTGCGCGTGCGTCACCGCTCGCTTGTGAGTCCCTAGTGATCTGCCCCATTAAAGGGGTACTTACATTTCAATACCTACACGCGCGAGTGGGACAGGCCTGGTAATACGTAAACAAAATACACTTGCGTGCAAAAAAATCGACCCACCTCTCTCCTTATGATTCAAACGGTAAAAACTCAAGAAATATAATTAGTATTAAATAAATGTTGGTATCGTTTTAAAGGTAGTACAATAAGGATTTAATTGATGCTATAGTTATTGTAACTGTAAATTGTTTACTAATTCTAGAACCTTAAGTTAAAACAAAAACATGTCAGTTTGGCATAACATTTCAATAGGCGATTAATGACATCTTTCTTGTAAAAAATACTAACAAATTGATTTCAATACCTCGTAGTGCTACCCATTACCCTAATTGAGGTTTCCATCCGGTTTTTCCTTGACCTTATCAAAGTTATGATGAATTCCTGAGCGATACCATCCCCATCTTCTTGTACAGCTACCCGGAGGTCCTGAAGGGTATCTGCGGCAAGAGTCCGGGCCCTGACCCTCCTTTTGAGTTCTCCCCATGGGCGCTCAATAGGATTAGGGTTAGGGCTCCTTGCAGGCCAGTTCAAACCCGAAATTGCGACGTCGGAGAGATATTGACGAACTATCGCAGCAACGTGCGGTCGAGGATTGTTCTGCATCAATATGAAACCTTCACCAACAAAACCAGCGCATAGCACCGCATATTGCCCCAGCACGCCCTGAATGTATCGATGGGTACTCAAAGTGCCAAGGCGCGGCCCGGTTACGAACTCAAGATTGGTTTTTGCATCAAAAGAAATATCGCCCCATACAGTCCCCGATCTCCTGCCAAATGGAACCCTTTCGTCAATTTTTTATGAAATAAGGGGGCAAACGAGCAAACGGGTCACCTGATGGAAAGCATCTTCCGTCGCCCATGGACACTCGCAGCATCAGAAGAGCTGCAGGTGCGTTGCCGGCCTTTTAAGAGGGAATAGGGTAATAGGGGAGGGTAGGGATGGGAAGAGAAGGGAATAGGGGAGGGAAGGGAAGGGAATAGGGTAGGGGATTGGGCCTCCGGTAAACTCACTCACTCGGCGAAACACAGCGCAAGCGCTGTTTCACGCCGGTTTTCTGTGAGAACGTGGTATTTCTCCGATCGAGCCGGCCCATTCGTGCCGAAGCATGGCTCTCCCACGTATAAATGCACGCCTGCGCAAATCATTCTCTTTGTCTACGGTATGCTTTCCTGCGACCATCGTTACCATGAAGACTGATTTAGCATTCATCAGAAAAGAGCACGACCCGCCATTGCTCCAATGAAAAATCGACATGAGAACGTGCGAAACCAAGCTGCGCTTGACGGTGTGCTGGGGATAATTTTGGACCGTTAGCGAGTTTTTGTGAAGTCAGACAGCTGCCTGCAAGTATCCGTCGTACAGTCTACTCAATTATTGTAACTCATCGGACTTCTCTTGGTCGTCGCTGCACTTGAACTGCAATGAGATGTCGATTCTGCAAGGACGTTGACACCTTAAAACGGTCATCACGTTCAAATGTAGCCCAATGCCTTCCTGAACATGGTCGCATGGTAAAGTTAAGAGTCTCTAGAAAACTTCGGTATACTCTTGTAACCGAAGTTCTACTTAAATTTAGACTTCTAGCCACAACTCGTTGGCTAAAGCTCAGCTCTTAGCAAAACCCCTACTTGAGAGGCTTTATTTTTAGTATTATCCATTTTGCCACAAAGAAATTAACTACGTCCAAAATCAAGTTAAATGAACAATAAATCAATAAAAATCAAGACAAAACAAAAACAATAAGATTTGACCGATTTTTCCCACAGAACAAAACCGTTCAATTAAAAAACTGATTGATGGGGGTGCTTAGTGATTTGTGTCGTTTGTAGTCAAGCATGTTGGTTTTAGAAAATGTAGAGTAAACGTACACATTCCCTATCATATTAACTCACATTATTAATAAAAATAAATAATTAGTAACTACATGTAGCTATAATTTTTTAAGATATATTTATTTTTTTGCATGCAAGTGTATATCGTGTACAATATGTGTTCTGTGCACAACACTTTTGGAACATAAAATGGCCGCTTCTTTGTCAATGGGTTGTTTTCTTTTTTAAATCTCCACCAGGCGGCGCGACGGTAGACACTTCTAGATTTTCTATTGGTTCCCTACTGATCTGAAATTATCTGCAGGTTGGCATCACTGACTAAATATTGGTTGTGTTTCTAAAAATTTCAGTGTACTGTCAAGTGTGACATAAATAAAAATATCTTAAACCTAAGCGATCATTGGCCTAAGCGATTAAGCCAGTATACTGGTAATAGTTTAGGAACACGCTGACATAATAAAAACTTGTCAAACTGAAAACTGACAACTGAAAAAGTTTTGGCGGCCATGTTACTTTGAAACTTCTTCTACTTTTTATTGTTGGTGTGGTTTTTATTATTTTTTCCCAAATTGTGTTATTTGGGTTTTTGATGTTCATTATTGGTAAAATATTGGCCATTAAATATCCGTTATCGTGCACAAGTGCAGGTAAGATGTTGTCAAAACCAAAATTTATAATTCCTGTGACATTTGGTGTGAATAACGATAAATAGGGCTATTTCTTCCGTGAGATTTAACTAAAACATCGTTATAATAACTTGATTATTCTATTCGTTGGAATATCATTGTGTCTCTTTCAAATTGAAATGTATCAAGTTTTATATTCTTTTGCCCAGTTTTGTAGCAATTATTGATGGTATTACCTGGTATTACCGATAGCTGTCTACCCATACGCCATCTATATTACTAAAATGGAAACTGTTTGACAATCAAATTAAAAACATAAGAAAATGCCCCATTACCCCGGTATTGCTAGAGTCAATTTACTTTCTCACTTTTTGCCATCAGATTCTGGTAGACCTATAGTAGATGCTACTGAAACTTTCGACGGAGTTTTGGAGGGAACATAAAAAAGCATGTTTCTCGAAGTTGCAGCATTTGCCTACACTTGTGCACGATAACGAATATCTAATGCTTAATATTCTACAGTTCGACAAGGCTGTTTATGAACGTGGCGAGAAAAGGAAATAACGCTTCTATCATACAAAAACGTCATTTTTGACAGTTCTCCTTACCAGCAGCGGCGCCCATTGACAGTTTGACACATTCATATAAAGCCTTGTCGGACTGTACCAATATTACACATTAACCTCTCGAATACCGGGATGTCAAAATTCTATTGAGCCTCAAATATCGCGTTCTATGGCGCCATTAAAATTTTTCTAAAAATTTTTTTCAAGTTTTACAAAATTGCGCCAATCAGGAACTTCATACTCTTAAAATAATGCATAGAACAAACGAAATTAATTCTTATATACACTAAAATAAGTTACAAAATAGCGTGACGTCGAGTGCATCAGGTAGCTCAATATCGAGCCGTTTCCCTTCCTCATCCATTTCAAATCAATCTAAGAAAAAAGGGATGACACTACGATGTTGCCACTTTTTAATTTCTTCACTTTCTTGACAGACTATATCTGCCTATGTAATACCTATATATTATAAGGAAATATTTACTGTATTAAATTGAACGCTAAACTAAACATTGCTTACAGTACGACAAGGCTGTTTATGAACGTGGCGAGAAAAGGAACCAGTGTTGCCAGAAGGCAAAGTCTGTAGAGCACTAAAAGCGGTGCGAATTGCACTAGATCTGTGGTATTTTCGGCTTCAAAGCACTAAGTATTTAAAATTGGCATGATTTGAAAAGAAAGACATATAAAATTTAAAACTTAGTTTCTAATATATTTTAATACCTAACTAAGACATTAAAATCAATCAACTTACAATAGTGTTGTACTTAAAAACCCAAAAAAAAATCAAAATATTGTTCTTCTGTGGTATCTGCTTGCCTTGATGGGCCAGCTGGCTCGAATCTTTTTTTTTAATATTTCTCGGAGGATCCAATCATTTTTACAACGGTACAACCTCACTTGGCAGTTCATACTTGTAGCATGTGCTGTTCATAGCAGTCAGCTGCGTTCGAATTGCAGAAGGCTCAATAGAATTTTGACATCCCGGTATTCGAGAGGTTAATGTGTAATATTGGTACAGTCCGACAAGGCTTTATATGAATGTGTCAAACTGTCAATGGGCACCGCTGCTGGTAAGGAGAACTGTCAAAAATGACGTTTTTGTATGATAGAAGCGTTATTTCCTTTTCTCGCCACGTTATACCCTAATCCAGGGGTCACCAATTAGTTTCGCTCGGGGTCCATTTTAAGAAATGAAATGACCTTCGCGGTCCACATATTTTGTAAAAAAATATTAATTTTCATATCAATGAGAAAAGTGTAAATTTTTGTTGCTTGTTTGTAATGAAATTGGTGCAAGTTATTGACATTAAAATCCTGGAGATGTTCATCAGTACCTAAGTCGTGACCAAAATTTATTTTTAACGAAGTTCATCTTCGAAAATGCTTGGTCCGCACACAATGGGTCGGCGGTCCGCCATTTGGTGACCCCTGCCCTAATCTGTGGATATTATATCGAGCGATATTATCGACCGATACCTAATATCGCGCCTATCTGCGGGAGGCTATAAACCAAAATATAAAGAGTCTTGCTGGGAATGTGAAAGAGTGATGTTGTGTTTTTGGATTATTTTCCTAAAATTGTGTTAGATGGGTTTTTAATATTATGTAATATTGGTAGGATATTAACCATTAGATATTCGTTATCGTGCACAAGTGTAGGAAAGTGATGCAATATCCAGAAACGTGCTATTTTGTGTTCCCTCCAAAACTCCATCCAAAGTTTCAGTAAAGCGTCTGCAACTTTACTGAATCGACCGACTTGACTTCTCGACTGTATGTATTGACTTTTACTTAGACTTTGACTAGACTTTAGACCTGACAATATAGAAAAACGATGCTGAATATTGTTTTCCCGCCATATTTATACTCGACACTGGCCATGGTTATATAGCCGAAGTGCCATAATAAGAAAAAAAAACACGTCAAACTTCAAAGTCAAACTGGAACGCATTGTTTTGACTTTTATCCTGATTTAGAATTTGGTTATTTTTGAAGTTCACATGGTGTTTTAGTCGCTAAAATCATGTCTAATCTTCTTGAAGTTATAATCACTAGTGACTGTAACAATACTTTATGGACAAGTTGTATTTGGGATCCCCATACTGGAACTAATTTGATGACATATAAGGGCGGAGGCACTGCTGAATCTCGAACCTTGTGTTTAATCGGAAAAGACTATTTAGCATCAATTGAAAGAACGAAACCTGTACTCCACGTATGGCCCTTGAATTCACATCAAACTGTCCAAGGAATTCGCTTTATTCTTCCCGGTAAAGCGACAGCATTTGCAGTTTCTCCTGACGGTGTGTATTGCATTGCCGGTATAGAAGACAAAATATACCTGTGGCAAATTTCATCTGGAAACCTTCTAACAATAATAAATCGTCACTATCAGAAAGTTAATCTACTAAAATTTACTTCTGATGGATGTTTCATTGTATCAGCTGCAGAAGATGGAATGGTAATGGTCTGGTCCCTGGCCAATGTAGTAGCAAATCCTGAGGTGGAATTACTTACACAAGCAACAGCAGGACAACACGACCCAGTCTATATTTTTTCAGACCACTCTTTGCCAGTGACAGATTTATGTTTAAGTAAAACAGGAATGCACGGAAGACTGGTCACTGTATCTAGTGACAGAACATGTAAAATTTATGATCTATCAGCTGGTGAAATACTTTTGAATATTATTTATGATGAGCCTTTATCCTCAGTATGTTTTGATGTATTAGAACTTTCAATTTTTGTGGGAACTACAGAAGGAAAAATACATCAGTTTAGCTTAACAAATTCACCAAGAAATAGAGACATACTCATTAATAATGATGACAGTGCTAAATTTTCTGGCCATTCCAAAGCTGTAAACTGTTTATCGGTATCTCTCAGTGGTGAAATATTATTATCGGGATCTCAAGATGAGCTAGCAATTTTGTGGCACATCAAGAGCAGACAACCTGTACGCCATATAAAACATAAAGGGCCAGTCATGAATGCCTTTTTCACCCTTAATGTTGACACAATTTACAAGCAAGAATTTTCGCCGTCTATTATATTACATAGTTTGGAGAGGGCTTTAGAAACTAACTTGGATGAGGTAAACCCAATCGAGATATTAATGAATGAGGCAAATGACTTCTGGCCACAATATAAAACTAATGTTATACACACTAACACTTCATCTAAGGAACTTGAAAATGATTTTAAACACCAGGAAGCAGAAATGAAAAAAGAACTTGAAAACTTGAAAAAGATTAATTCAAACTTATATGCTATATCTATACAGAATGCCTTTAATGCAATACCTTTAGTAAACAAAAGCAAGAAAAAGAAAGCAACGTAAAATAAACAAACATTTAAGTGCAGAAACATTTAATTATCATAACAAATAAATGCTTCAAGGAAATGTTTTTTCTTTTATTTACTTACTGATATTTTTCTGTTAAGTGATATTCAATTTTAATTAAACTGGTTTTTATAGATGTCATGTGAATCCAGCAATCCAGAGTTTAATTTGATAAAGTGTCATAAATTTGTATTATCCGCACGCTATCAAAATTGTTTGCGTACATTTCTATCAAGCTTTGTTTGAATTTTTTTGTGATAATAATAGGTAATAATATGTGATATTATTATAGTAATTGATTAATAATGCATGGAAAAAGGGGTAAGATTTTGAATGGTCAATCACAATTCACGCCAAATAATTCTAGTAATTGATAAATATTTCGATGAAGAATGAAGTAGGTGTTCTTACCCTTTTTTCATAATATAATATCATTGGTTCTTACCACTGACCTCCATTATACAAGTACTTGTATAATGGAGGTCAGTGGTTCTTACGCATTTAACCTTTAAGTACACGCGTTGTTTTGGGTAACGTTCAGTCACGCGAGGGGTCTAGAAGTATCCCCAATATAAATATACTTATAAATTCAGAATTGTTTGATAATTTTTAAAACCCGTTTTGTATTATAAGAAAGGATATTATTTTATTTATGAAAAGCATTTATAAATAATGAACTAACCATTATTTAGACAGTAAAGAACATTTTTATGAACTAACCAATCTCGTGCATAGAATTTTTAGGGCACATGTTTACTGTACCAAAATTCAACAAATGTGTCTACTTCTGACTAACTTATTATTTTTTTCTAATAAAATAAGACTTAGAAATAAGTAATCAAAAGAAAAATTAACACTAAACATTACAGAAAAAAAATTAAAAATCCTTGAAAAGTACTACCATTAACTAAAATTATTCCTTGAGTAGGCAAGGTAAATAATAAATAATTTTATTGAATGAGGCTTGCAAATAGTTTTATAGCAAGGCTTACGGACAAAAGTAATTAGTTCTGGGATAATAATAGCATCTTCGCTTCATTTTTGATGCACTAGGTCTAGCTACCTCTAACTCTTCCCAAATGTTTCCAAAAACTTTCAGAGTCATTAAAATTGTATATGTTTTGTGCAATTTGATTTTCTATTATTCGGCAATAATTTTTTCCATTTATACATAGCCAATTCAAAAAAAACAAACAAATAAACACATAACCAATGTGAAAAAAGTATAAACGTTAAATCACGGGTGGGGTCTGCAGGTATCCCCACATAAGCAAAAATGTAACTTCACTTAGCAGAGGAGCGACGGACTTTTACTCACTGAAAGACCTCGCGTTGCATTGAGATTAGCCGAAAACGTGCCATCGTAACTTGCCAATTTAAAAAAATACCGTCAAAAAACAGCGCGTGGGGTCTGCGTAGACCCCGCCCGTGACGTTAAAGGTTAAAATAATGACACAGTCATAGATTTAAATTGAATGGATAATCTGTCAAAAAAAGTTGTCGATAGCCTATCCGGCACTTTATCAGGAAGTGGTGAAATAGGCCCTTACGGCCGTTCCCAATATTTGTTCTATCTCTGGTTTTGCCCTACTAGAGATAGGAATAGCCACAGGAATAGCTCTCATTAGACATTAGAGACATATATTTTATGTCAATTCAATGTTAGCTGCGATCGGTCGTATCACGTATGTCAAACCAGAGATAGATTGAATATTGGGAACGGCCGTTAATCTGCAAGCTTAAGTGGTGGATAGCCTATCCAGCACTTATCAGGAAGAGGTGAAACAGGCCCTTAATGTACAGAATCGGTCGATTATACCTATTAAATTATTATTATGTATAAACCTATAAATTAATGTTCTGTTATTTTTAATTTACTTTAACATGGTTCCATCCCATTCTGATCGCGCGAGGATTATATTCTTCTGTATTCTTATACATATCTTATCTTGCTGTGTATGTATATGTATTGTTGTATTTCTTGATTCCTGCTAACATTTTTTCACTTTTAATTCGCAGATTTTGAATAACGTTATTTTTTAACCCTACCTATTTTGATTGCGGCCCGCGACACCAAGACTAAAACGTGTTTGTGGCCCATATGAAAAAAAGGTTGAGTACCACTGGTCTATAATGATTTATGAAATTATGAGTCAGTTCTAATAATTTCTAAATGAAAGGTTTTTGAAATATGCTTTGGCTTTTGCAAATTATTTATTTTCAAACAATAAAAAAATAAAATGTCAGAAAGGATGGCCAAATGTCAAATACGTCAACCGCGTCATCGCATCGTACGATTATTTTCAAGACTCGAATTATTGCATTTTAATTTCAAAATATATAATAATCTACAATAAAACCCATGTGCATTTATTCTGAATTCTCTTAAAGTGTTTAACGAAATGTTGCTCGCAAGTTTGAGCCTTTGAAAATGAGTTTATGACATACTGAATAAAGGTAAAAAGCAAGTTTTGAAAATAATCGTTATTATAGTTTGCGTCACAATCAAAACAGTGTTTTTTGTTGGTTTTTTGTTTATTATTTTCAGTTTCGAAACGAAATGTCGAAGGCCGTGATTATTCCTGACTGTAATAAAGACGTCGGCGGCATCAAAGATGAAATTAGTCTATCTCCTAGCGATAAAAAGAATGGGGCGATAAGTTTGTTTAGTAGATTATTGCGTTTAGATTCTCTCGGTAAAAAACCAAACTCACCCGATAGTCCTACATCGACGGAACCACCTACAACATATTATGGAGTTTACATACCATGTGAAATCAAGAAGGGGCCAGATGAAGGTACTATTTATTTTTAGTTTTGCATACATACTTCTAATTTATCTATAAGTTTCTTATCGATTTGGGTCAGAATAAGGTGCAATAGCCGCTTGAGTACCTTTGTTTATTATTGTATATTTATCTAGAAATGTATGTCATTTCAAATTTAGTTGATGATAAAAATACTACCATATTAAAAATTTATAATGTTATTTAAATTTAACATAGGTAGATGAATAAAAACTGTTTTCTCATTGTTTTAGAAGCATTACATGTGTATGAAAATAAATCACAAGCTCTAGAGTTGGTGCGGAGATATAAATTAGCTAGATTTAAAGCATTTAAAAATCACCAGGAAGCTGTGTCCTTTGCTTTAAGAGGCGCTGAAACTGAAACATGGGATGGTTGTGGAAATGGTAAACTTTCTTTATTTTCGTTAAATATTTTTTACTAATTTTAGTTGTAAACTATCAATGTACTTTTTTTACCTGTATAATGTAAATTATGCAATTTTAAGAAATAAGTCTTATGAAGGAAAAACAATACTCTTAGCAGTTGTTTTATTAATCCCTCGATTGTGAAAAAAGGAGACACAATAGATTTCTATTGTTATCGTGGTCGCCGGTGACCGCTTGGGGCTTGGAGCATGAAGACCGGGCTGCCATATTTTGCTGTGTTTTCTATTAAGTATTACGATCCCGGAAGACGATTGACTTAAATGAAATTGAGATTTATTTAATTATTGTAAATTTATCTGATATTTGCCTAACGGAAAACACGGGACTTACAACCTTTACTTTCATGCTATAATGCGGGAACCGTTGTTACGCGATATTGTTCACTATTAGCTGCAGCGCAAAGCACATTTCTCAGGGGCACGATTCATAAGATAAATATTCTTTATTGTGCACACATATTTACAATTAATAAATAAAAAATTGGAATCATAATATCACGATTGGAGGATAGCGGGGTGTGTAGGCGGGGCTAGCGTGCTTTGATAATTTTGACAGTATATAAATAATAAATAAAATAAAACTTTATTTCAAGTAACAAGAAGATAAATAATACAATATTCAAGTCTTATGATATTAATCTCAAGTGAGATTTTATACATAAGGAGTTGCTTGTTTTTTAATTAAGTAGTACAATAAATAATTATACATATAATTGTGGGTTGTGACAGAATATAATAGGTGTAAACTTTCTAAGGGATAATTACTAACTTAAAATAGATTAACACTGTTGGAAATGATAATTTTAGTATTACATACAGATATTATGTATAAAGTATTGTTTCAATAAACTTCGTATTCTGTGCCTTGGCTTATTTAGTAACTTATGTATTAATTGTTTTGGTAGATCATTTAGTATTTTAGGTAGTACACAGTTCCAGACCCTTTCCCCATATTCATTTATGCATCTAGGTACTTCATACAGTGGCAATCTAGTCAGTGTTCATAAATTGGCAGAGTGTGTTTTTACATTTAATTTATGCAAATCATTACTGTACTCGTTTATAATTGACAATTTAACTTTGTCATACACATTCATAACTGACAGGCTCTTAACACTGTGTTTACAGAGATGACAAAACTTTTTTATCCAATTTGGTAAAGATATTTGTATTTTTTCAGGTTTAGGAGAAAAGCCATATCCATTTAAAGCTCCATCACCACAGGACATGGTGGCCCTCAGAAAGGCAATTGAGAAGGGCTGCCTTGCTGTAGTTCGGGACCGAATTTGGGACAACCCACGGTATCTGATCAGCAGTGGCAATAGTCCCACAATTTTACAGGTATTTAAAAATAGTAAATTGTAATTTGAATCTAGGGTTTTTTTTGTAAAAGATAATACATAAAACAAAGCCAAAGTGTAGACTAGCTACCTAAAGATGTTATGCATTCTGAACATATGAAACCCTCTTAGCCCAAGATTTTTGTTGTACTAAGTAATGCAAGTCCAAGTAAAGCAAAGTCACAAAGTAGCTATTGTCTGTAAGGCTACTTGATCCAGATTTAGACTTCTTTCAATGTGTTTAATTACATTGAAATTGGTATTGTCTTTTAAATCTTAATCCTTCGATTCTTGGAAATCTATTGTTCTCACGGCCACATGTGGCCGCTTGGGAGTTGGAGCGTTATAACAATGCAAACAAACATAAACTTGTAAATTTTGTGTTATGTTGGATTATGTAATTATAATTATTTCTTAGTCTGTCAACAGAAAGGAAATGTAACAACATTTTCACACTAAACCACATAACCAATTTCAATTTTTTGGTGCGACAAAATAAGTCAGTTTTAATTCCAAAAACTGATGGTTTCTGCGCAATAAACGTATTTGGGTGCAACAACAGGGCTACATCTTGTCATATGAGGTATTATTATGCTTATTTACAGGAAGGAGCTCGATTCAATGCACTACATGTGGCGGCTCGAGCCATGAATGCAGAGATGTGTAACTTAATATTGACAACAGTAGGGGACCCAAGTTTTGTTCAGTTACTCTATGGTGCTGATACTGATTCTGAGGCTTGCAAAGTAAGAACTTTAAATATTGTTAACAGGATTTTATAAGTCAAACATTAAGAGTATAGTTAATTTTTTTAAAAGTAATTACAAGTAGTTAATAAAAAAATATATAGTTTTTTTTTACAGGATTATTACAGTATACCAGGCAATTTTTGTTTAAGTAATTTATTTATTTTACTGTATTTTAGATAACCTGTTTGTAATTCTGTGAATAAATTTTTTTATTTTTATTAAAATTTGTTTGTGTATTTAGGAGTTTGCAGGAATATTAGTAGACCGTTATCTGAATACTCCAGATAAAGTCGCCAACGAAACTCCCCTACATTTCGCTGCGAAATTCGGAGCGGAACAGGCAGTTGATGTGTTGACTTCGTTTACTCAATGCAATCGTAATGCACAGAACAGAGATGGAAATACGCCAAAAGATGTAAGTAACCTATACAATATTAAAAATGTGCGTGTCTGTCTTTTACCCTCAACAATTTTAGATGAAATTATAGTTGGAGATACTATATAGATTAATTTTTATCGCGGTATAATGTTCGATTTCCTCGAACTAAACATAATATTTCTGTGTGAATTAAGAACACATAACTACATAGTACTTAATCACTTTGCCTTTTTAACCTAATCCCATCATTTCTGATCATAACTACATATTACTTAATCACTTTGCCATTTTAACATAATCCTATCATCACTGATCAGTAATATTATGTAAAATTCCTTTTCATAGAAGTAGATACAATGTTAAAAGTTTTAAGCAATTTTTCAATTTGCTAATTTTCATTATTACCCATAGGTGGTCTGCACTCGAGCCAACAATAAGGAGGCTGCGGAGAGAATATGTGCACTATTAGAAGAGCGGTTTTACGTGCCAGTTCTGCACAGCGAGGATGCCAGCTCTCCCCCTACAATAGGACAGCCGTTTACACCTGCAGATCCACCTGTAAGTCTTCTTTAAATATATCTTTAAAGTCGCTTCTCTCTTGGTGACAATTAAAAATCGGCCAAGTGCGAGTTGTACTCGCGCACGAAGTGTTCCGTACCACTACAGAGCAAAAATAGGCTAAAAATTGAATTTTTTGTATGGGATCATCAATCAATTATTTAATTTATTTAAATTTTATAATTAATTATTAAAGTACAAATACAATTAAGTATTTTGAGAACATTTCAATTGCCTATGTGTTGCCGTTATTGATTAAGAGCAAAAAATAGCAAAAAAAATCACGTTTGTTGTATGGGAGCCCCCCTTAAATATTTAATTTATTTTATTTTTAGTATTTGTTGTTATAGCGGCAACACATATACACAATCTGTGAAAATTTCAGAAGTCTAGCTATAGCGGTTCTTGAGTTACAGCCTGGTGACAGACAGACGGACAGACATCGAAGTCTTAGTAATAGGGTCCCGTTTTTACCCTTTGGGTACGGAACCCTAAAAACTATGTTTATAGATAATAATATCTGATTATATCAAGAAATAAAGATAAATAGAGCTGTGTTTGTTCTTAAGTTTTGGTGTTTGCCATAATTTAGTAGGTTTGCAGTGGCCGATTAAAGAGACGGATCACATCACAGAAACATGTTTTTCTATGTAAGAGGAAAACCTATTAAATTAATTCAAACTAGAAACTTTTAAACTGAATAAAATAATTACGCATCGAAAGCAATCGGTATGGCGATAATGTGCGTTGCGTGCGTCTGCCTAATTTACTAGGTCATACTAATAATTAGTGTATTAGTTGATTAGGTTTTTATGTAAAAGCACTCAGTAAAATACCAATAAAGGTAGATTTGTGACTGGAATTGTACTAAATAGAATGCAAAATACAAGAGAATTGTTTCGAAATTAACTATTGTTGCTGGAATGAAACAAGACATGATGAATGGTTTTGTTTTGTCAATATTAAAGTTAAGATCGTTATTTTTGCGTAATTCATTTCCATTGTCTTTACTGTATTCTAATCTATCTATAATAATTGTCTTTTTTGTTCTCGACAATCGTATTTCTCCTGAAATTTATTAAACCCTGTAAGTAGGTACTATCAGAAAAGTTGATTTCTAGGCAGATGGCGGACCTAAGTAATTTGGTCGCGTTAAGTCAAACTCATCCGACCGACAACAGCTAACATTGAATTGACATAAACCGACCAAACGACGTAGGTCCGTCAACTGCATAGGAATCAATTTCCTCGGGTATACATACATACTTTTGTAGCAGAAAAGTCAAATACTCGACAAAAAGACGGTGACACGTTACCGGTTGCAATTACAGTTCGTATTTCGTACACATGCGCCAAGAAAAATACCTTCAGTTTAGCGACCTACACCTTTGTACGATACAGTTCATCATTAGTATCATTACTGGTATTACTTAGGAATTTAACCCGGACACGCTATCGCCGCCACGAAAAATGTGGGTGAAATGTTATTGGTAGCAATAATTATGATGCTTACACCAAGTACTTACAAATGCCTCCAGTCTGGCCGCCCATAGTTTTGTATAAAGTTTAATAATTAATAACAAGCTGTTATCCCATAGGAATTGAACACGGACCCGCTGTCGCCCCGTGTCGAGATCCGCGCGTTCGCCGGGCCGATGCGCGCGGGCGACGCGTGCTCGTTCCGCCAGCGGTGGCGGACGCCGCCGCGCGCCGCACGACCATTCCGACTGAGAGAGATGACTAAGGGATTGGAGACTGTGGGACGGTAATTTTGTTGCTTAATTACTAAATAAAGATAATCCTTAAAAAAACAGATATAATCCGCGCGCGACCAGAATGGGATCGAAATTACAGTTTTGTTGACGTGCGCTGACATTTGGCCAGCCGTAGGGTCGACAAACAAAATGACGTTTATGTTCGCGGACATTTCTTTTAAGTGTTTAATTTTTTTATGATAATAATAGGTAATATGTGATATTATTATAGTAATTGATTAATGAAATAATAATGAATGAATCACAGCCATTGGTACAATATTACCAAGAAATCTGATTCATGAAAATTTTGGGTAAAGTAGTAACTGAAAGAGTTGAAGCTGCCACAGGGTTGACCGAAAAAACACAGTAAGGCTGCCTTCACATTACGTCGCGAGTACTGCGGCAGCCGCGCGACTTCCATACTAAACAGAGTCGCGCGGCAGCCGCGCGAATATACAGAATCGGTCGATTACCTATTTTATTATTATTATTATTAAGTATGTATAAACCTATAAATTAATGTTCCGAATTTTTTTGCTAACGCTACTTCATTTACACACACATTAGCAAACAAAACTGTCACTCTGATCCCTTTGTGATCGCGCGCGGATTATATCCATCATACTACAATTTCAAAATCGTAGTAAAGTTCTTCACGTTCCTGATGTTTTGAGTCGCGTATAGAGGATTCAATCCCGGCCGATTTTTCTAATCCCGGGATTTCGGGATTATTCTACAGTGAATCTCGGGATCCCGAAGACCTGAAAATCCCAGGATTTATTCAATTAAATCCGGATTAAATCGGGATTTTCGGGACTAAAATAAGACCGGGATCCCGGCGCCCGGGATTCTCTAGTCGCGTAGCTCAGCTTACTGGGTTCCTGCGCTGTATTCCGCCTCGTATCAATGTACGTTCAGTGTACAGTACGACAATTTACTAGCTGTATGTGAACATAACTAAAACCAGTTCAGCATTCAATATATGAAATTAATAACAAAGTTGATTTTTTTTCGTCATTGAAATATATGCTTATATATTTTTCGGCTTTGTTTTTCAGAAACTTAGCTGAACAGATGAAAATAGGTTGGAAAGAATACTGGCCTTTTCTGGACACATTTACCGATTTGCGGAGCGCAGAAGGACTGACTCTATTGGAGAACTATCTCAAGACGAAATACGAAAACGCCTGTTCGTTTGTGTACAACGACAGCGTGAATCAATCTCATTCCCCGGAGGAGTTGTCCATGTCGGGCATAAGTCTCAACGTCACTCAGGAGCATGGCAACGAGGCTTTGAGTCCTATGTCAGAGTTGTGCGTAGCGTTAAAGACGTGTAGAATAACGGACAGACACACGAGAGTGAGAAAAATGGAGCCGGCCAAACCTATACCTAGGCCGCAACGAAGCAACGGCGAGACCACTCCACCTATCAACCATACGGTCAGTCAGATCCTGTGCATAGACCGCACGTGCCAGGTCTTCGCAAGAAGAATAGCGAACGCTCTCATATTCTCACTAACCGCTGAGCCTGAGGTAGTCGGTGACTCGTTAAAGTCCGAGTGTAAGAATTTGCAGCACACCATCTATACTTATATGAACGACGAGAGGTTCCAAGCGATAGACTTCGCTTTAATACATTCGAGGCTAGCTCAGCTCGTCGTTTATACGTTAAAACAGCGCACTCAAGAGATGGATGATATAGACAATTTAGTCGGATTCCTCCTGAAGCTTCGTTGTCCAAATGATGACATTTTCAGCTCGGACGACGAGAGGAAACCATTTTCGTGTCGGAACAACAGATTACGGTTGAACCACGTAATAGACTCGCACGTCCGTTGTCTCGCTAGTTTTATTTCTGAGGAGATTACGGAGACTGACTCGACCAAAGGCCCGGCGATGTCGGAAACTGATTGCGCCGAAATATGGAATAAGACGTCGAAGTGTCGGTGCGACTGGAAAGTGGACGCGTTCGATAGAAACAGCAAGAAGAACGCTTCTTTCCGCAAGAACCGCCTGTCGAGCAGTCCGCAGAGTGAGAGTTTTATTCGACGGCTATCCTACAATGAAGATATAGGTAATGCTTTATCATTATACTAGAATCTAGATGTTGCAACGCAACTTTGGCGCTGCAATTTGTTTATTGTATAAAAATTGTTAATTTCTCAATAATAACAACTATGTTATTCATAGTATGTCCATAGCAAATTCCATCCAAATCGGATCAGCAGCTTATGTCACATGCGTGACAATATAAAAGACAAACACAAAACATATGCTATGCTATTTGTATTATGAGACAGTAAAGATTTTATTTAATTTTAATATCAACTATGATGTGAGCTCTAAATTATGATTATATAAAGCTTTTAATTCTATTGTAGGTGATGGCAGATTGCAGAATAAAGTAGCAGATAGTTGCTTTAGTGTGAACTCACCGGGTGGGGATGGAACTGCTGCGTTTACTGTGGACGTCACCAAGTGCCAAGTTGTTGAAGCTGAGGTAAACAAATAATGTGATAATATATTTTTTTAAGCTAAATCACTACATAGTATAAAACAAAGTCGCTTTTTCTGTCCCTATGTCCCTTTGTTCCCTTTAATCTTTAAAACCACGCAACGGATTTTGATGCGGTTTTCTTTAATAGATAGAGTGATTGAAGAGGAAGGTTTATAAGTATAATAAAATTCATTAAATAGTGGAGATATACTGTTGTTTTTGAGGTTTCTAATGTGATGTCGTAAATAATTACATTTTTTTCCGCTTAAATTGCAAACGCAGGTTGAACCCTACGAGATTTATCAAAATAATGTACTAAGTATTGTACACAATGAAAAGGTCTACATAAACTTCGCGACGGTATATGTCTATCTCTGATGTATATCCCACAATAACATTTTTAGGGTTCCGTACCCAAAGGGTAAAAACGGGACCCTATTACTAAGACTTCGTTATCTGTCCGTCTGTCTGTCTCCAGGCTGTATCTCAAGAACCACTATAGCTAGACTTCTGAAATTTTTACAGATTGTGTATATCTGTTGTCGCTATAACAACAAATACTGAAAACAAAATAAAATTAATATTAAAGGGGGGCTCCCATACAACAAACGTGTATTTTTCGGCCTTTTTCGCTCTATATCAATAATGGCAAGAATGGCACTTGAATTCTTCACACATTATTTTGTTATTTTTTTTTTATTTTTTTTTATTTATTTTTATTTTAAGCTTTTTATTATCCCTTAATACAAGTTATTTCATTTATTTACTTTTTCTTCTAATATAATATAGCATGTTTATTCTATATAAGGACCGCCTATGGCGGTAAAAGCCTCCTCCAAATTTTGCCATTTTTGATTGTCTCGAGCCAGTCTCGTCCATAGGACTCCAGCTACTTCTACAATGTCGTCTTTCCACCTTTTGGCTGGCCTACCACGTCTTATGGTTTTGTATATAGGGCTCCAGTTTGTCACAGTCTGTGTCCATCTCCCATCTGTCGTTCTTTGAATATGGCCTGCCCATTTCCATTTCATGGATAGTATTTGTTTAACAGCGTCTCTGGCCTTTGTTTTTTTTTCTAATGATTGTGCTCTTAATCTTGTCTTTAAGTTTTATACCCATAAAGCTTCTTTCAATACCTCTTTGACAGGACTTTATTCTGTTTAAGTGTGATTTTTTCAAAGACCAGGTTTGACTTCCATATGTTAAGCAAGGTGTTAGGCAGATGTTCATGGCTTTGGCTTTTAGTTTTATTGGTATTTTTCCTTTGAACAATTCCTTCATTGACCAGTATTTTTTTTATATTAAATATTTAAATACACATATAACAAAAGAACCAGAAGAAATACTGGTTCTTTTGTTATATGTGTATTTAAATATTTAATAACAATATTAAAATAAAATAAAAATTTAAGGGGGGCTCCCATACAAAAACACAATTTTTAGCCTATTTCTGCTCTGTATCGGTACGGAACCCTTCGTGCGCGAGTCCGACTCGCACTTGGCCGATTTTTTGTCATTTACTTTTTACTACAAATAATGGATAATTTGCGAAGCGATTTTAACCAAAACGGCATTAATACTTATTCAATTAAATACTTTAAATACATTGCTGATTTAATATAGATCTATAATATGACTTTTACAGCATAATATGATTTAAAATTTAAATGAATATTTTCGAAGATATTACAGATTTAAAAATTGCGGGACGTAGCGTTTGCGGCGGTACCGGCCAATGCGGGCCACGGCCCACGGGTAGTAATGAATATAAACTACTGAATCAATTTTAATCATTTTTTCAGTGAGTGACATAGGCTATATTATACTTTATACCCGTGCGAAGCCGGGACGGGTCGCTAGTTATTAATAAGATGAACGTTGCTTAGTAACATATTAGAAATAATCGACAAGGTTAATCCTTTAAAAAATTATAAGCATACAAGAAATATTTGCTATCTTTTTTTTACAAAAGCATTTGTCTCGTCAGTCTACGTAAACTACTACTATTAAGAACTCGTGACGTCAAAGGCTCTCTTCTTTAGGGTTCCGTACCCAAAGGGTAAAAACGGGACCCTATTACTAAGACTTCGTTGTCTGTCCGTCTGTCTGTCTCCAGGCTGTATCTCAAGAACCACTATAGCTAGACTTCTGAAATTTTTACAGATTGTGTATATCTGTTGCCGCTATAACAACAAATACTAAAAACAAAATAAAATTAATATTTAAGGGAGGCTCCCATACAACAAACTTGATTTTTTGGCCTTTTTTACTCAATATCAATAATGGCAACAGGTAGGCACTTGAAATTTTCACAAAGGTATTAATTACATGTGTTCTTTAATAATTAATAATATTCAAATAAAATAAAAATTTAAGGTGGGCTCCCATACAAAAAACACAATTTTTGGACTGTTTTTGCTCTATAGTGGTACGGAACCCTTCGTGCGCGAGTCCGACTCGCACTTGGCCGATTTTTTATGTCTTCATTATTTAAAAAGTCCTATAAATGGCTTTAACACTATTATCGAATTAAAACTTAATAAAAGCTCTTTTTAACAGTGAAGGTAAGTAATAATCGGCGTTAGTAGTCACAAATCACAATACAAGAAAGTTATTACTTTGTTAGTTATGATATCGTTTCAGATATCGGATGACGAGTCCGGGTCGGAGTCGGAGGGGTCGTACGTGACGGCGGACGAGGACGACGCGCCGGACGACCGGATGTCGGACGCCAGCGACCAGGCCCTAGCAGAACCCTTCATTTATGGGTAAATACATTTTATAACCATGTTGGATGCGAGTAGCATAGGGTCGGACGTCTTAGCGTTAATTAAGAGACGCCGGTGTCCAGTTGTGGACGGGTACAGGCTGATTAGACGTTGTATAAGAAGTAACTAAGTCGAAAGTCTATAAGTAACTACTACCTGCCAAATTTCTGAGATTTTGTGAGTGCTTTTATACATAATAAAAATATATAAACTTTTTGCAAGTTGTTTCTTACTTTGTATACTTCTATGGAAGAATCATAAAATATTAAAGTTCAACATTAAAAAAATAATTTTGGACAATTTCAGTGAAGAACCGACCAAAATAGATCGACTTGTGTATGAAGCAGTCAAGGATGTATCTCTGACTTCGGAAGCGTATCCAAATGTTTTTCGCTGGAAGCACACTGTGGCGCTGTACACGGACGAAGAGAGAGAAAGGTAAGGAATAAACATATTTCTAATAGACTATCATCTAGTCTAGTCACTAGACATCGTCCACAACTTCATGGCGCCAATTTTTTTTTATCTTTGCCTGCATTTACACTATTACATACTCTCTACTACTATTTGAAAAATCTTCTCGCTAAGTTTTATCAAAATTGGTTCAGTGGTTTTAACGTCAAGGTAAACAGAAGGCAGACATTTTCTTTATAATATATTTTTATTATTATTACTAGATGTTTTACGCAACTTCCTTGCGCCAAAGTTCGACTATTGCACTATCCTATTTTCTTCCTGAGACACAAAGTATCTTCACGCCAAATATTAAAATTGGTTTAAAACTAACATACATGTATTCTATTTCAGCTGGCAACCAGCCAAGAACACGGAGGATAGCCGGTGCAGTGTAAGATGGGGTGCGGACGACAGTGTCTGCCAAAGTCCCGTCAGCAACCTGCTCAGTCCACATAGCCCGAGTTTGAGCATGAGCCCTCACAGTCCGCGCGGCCGCCTGCGACTGCGGGCCATAAGATGTAGTACACCTACCAGGGAGGCGAGAGAAGATAATTCAAGAGATCTGCCCTTACAGGTACGATTTGTAAAAGTAAAAAAGTTTATGTGACACTAGCTGTTGCCCGCGACTTTGTCCGCGTCCACATCAACATTTCCTTTTTTCGTAAAAAATATTTAAAGTAAAAAGTATCCTATGTTACTTCTGATACCTATAAGAGTATGTGTACAAAGTTTCATGATGATTCGTCAAGTAGTTTTTGCGTGAAAGCGTAACAAACATCCACGTTTTCACATGTATAATAATATAAATATAATGTAAAATAATAATATAATGTATAATAATATAATAATATAAATAATAATAATTTGCTGCATGGCGGTATGTTGAGTCGTCTAAACCGAATAACGCACAGTATGCTATAGCGTTGCGTCTTTTCGCTGATGCACCGTGTCGCAGTGTCTCCTTGAAGCTTGTGCCATATTATAATAATATTGTTTTTATTAAAGTACTTAATATCAGTCTTACCAATGTGCACAATTATTGAACAAGGAAAATTCTTCTTCCCCTTAGTGTGTAGAGCTTGCGTATCCTCATTTTGCCAGTAAAACTTTGTCTATATGATCCAAACATTCTTATTTTTATAATCAGTAGGATTAAAATAGATTCTTGTTTGCAGGTGTCGAACTGGCTACGTATTACAGGACCCAACTCGCCAAAATCAGCACTAGCGACCAAACACGTAGAACACAATGTCAGTTTTGGATTCTAGCTGAAGAAAACTTCTTGTGTGAGGCCAAACATTGATTTATAAACTACCCTATAGTCTCCGAGGCGAGATAAAGGCATATTTTTATAAACATAAATGAGTTAGTCAAACTGTGATTTTAATATTGGCATAATAAATAATGATAATTGTTAACATAAAAATATTATGTAAATCTAACGCGCTTCTCGTAAATTCTCTCATCATTATTTCAAATGACAAAACAACATCTGTAGTTGATACTAGAAAATCATATACAATAGTAAAAAAGTAAATTTTATTTTTAATATTAACATTTAATTACAGGAATGCAACAGCTAAATGTTAACATCTATTTTATAGTCTTCAATTTCAATCATTATATTTTTTCACATATTTCTAACAATAATGCAAAGAAAAAATTCTCACAAATTATAACATTATTTTGATACTAGGTGTCTATTTTAGCTTTAGAATTTATAATTTGTTTGCACAATGCTTTACATAAAACTTTGTAGTTATAATAAATTGTTATAAACTTGTTATCTTAACCCTATAGTATGTTACACAACTGTTCTCATCTTTTGTTTCAGTGTATATCTGAGATACAATTAATATTTCACTTATCATTTTCATGTTATTACTGCCTTATTTCGGCAAAATATTGCCTATTATTTTATTTTTAAGTTTTAGATTAACGTTTATTAACCAGGCCTTTACATCTAGGACACCTTATTTTGCATATAACATGAAAATAAATGAAATTTTATCGATCCATTATATCTGAATAATTAATTAGACATCTCATTATTAATAATATTGTTTGTCGGATAGTATTAGTCAAGTGTTACGTTTGGTTTTTCCTCTGATCAGTCTCTTTGTTCAGACGTTGACAATAAAGTTTCCGCATAAGCATTTACTGTTCACATAATATTAAATATTATTTTGTGTTTTGTGTCGTTGTCAAATGGGAAATTGCACTAGCGTATTATGTTAAAGTTTGTACTTTTATATTGATAACAAATTGATGTATATAAATAGTATGTTTTATATATTTTAATTCGCGTGAAAATAAATTATGACAAGTTGTGAATTATTGTGGTTTTGCTCATTTAATCCCAAAAGTTCTCTTCTTCAGATGATTTTAGTATGGATATAGGAGAATTGGTATTGTTTTCTGATAAACTATTATCAATATTGGGAATGGAGAAGTCATCTTCATATTCAGCTTCTGAGTGCTTTTCTATTTCCTTTGACTTTTCTTCATTTAGTTCCACTGAATTATTCATGCCTCGGGTTTCTTTCAGAGGAACAGATTTGCTGTCTTCTGTTTTATTTGTGTTTATGTTATCTTTTACAGAAATAGAATTGCTTGGATTTTCATTTGTATCAACATCTGTCTCTTGTAAAGGGGGTATATTTATTGGGTTATCAACCTCAGTTACGGGATTTGCGTTAGCATTAATTTCAGTTTCAGCATTTGCATCGTGCTTTTGAACATTATCTGATGATTTTACTGAAATATTATCGCTAGCCTTTGTTTTAAGATCACTCAGATCTTTCGAAGTGTCAGATGCTACGGAATCTTCATTATTAATGTGTGTATTACTTTCTTTTAAAATTCCATTTAAATCCACATTATCTCTGGTATTTTCATTTTGTGGCTCTTCAACTAAGTCATTTATATAGTCAGACTCATTTAAATTTTTATTAGATTTTTCACTGATTATTTCTTCCACGTCCCTAGTTATTTCAACTATCTTTTCATTTAAAATGGGTTCTTTTGTATCAACTTTCATTCGAACATTATTACTATTTTTCGTACTTACAATAATTGAATCTTCTTTAGACTTCTCAAAATCGTTGTCGCTAAAACTTTTAAGAGCGTTTTCTATAACTGCTGAGCTGTTTGCGTCGTATTCAGATACTTTCGTGTTAAGTACTTTCAATTCAGTAGTTTTTTCTTCACCAGAAACTTCAATCTCAGTTTGAGATGATGTATTTGGTTCAACAACAAGACATTTATCAAGCGTATTTTCTGCTTCTTTACTCTTGGTCTGTTTCGGCGTATTCCAGTTATAAAAATCTAGTTCTACGTTTTGAACACAATATGAGTCTATTTTATTTTGTTTTTCACGTGCACTTCTTCTTATACTTCTGTTAGTACTAGACTGGTACAATTTTCTGAATTCCATTAGTGGTGTCTCCAAATAGTTCAAGCTATGGCATTCTCCTTTTCGCTCTTTATCTTCCATAGTGTTTCTTTTGTACTTAAGTTCATGAACTTTATTTGATCTCGTGTTTAATGCTGTACTTTTGTCGTCATCGTGGTATTTACGTAAGTATTTATCAAAATCCAAATTAGTTTGTTGATATATTTTTTCAAATGAATGATTACAATCAATCTTGTTTTCTTCAGGATATCTTTGGTTTTCTTTTTGGACATGTTTGATCCCTTTATCTTTGGTATCTAAATACAAAATAACATTGTTTTAATAAAGTACAAAAAAAAAACAAAAAAAGTTAAATCAATTTGTTAAACTGGAACTTATTTTATCCTTACCGATTTGAGATGTATCTACATTATTTTCTTGATTAAAAAGCAGTCGATTTTCTAGAGCTCTTCTTTGTCTAAATTTCAAATAAGACTTCTCGACCGCTTCTGCCTCAATTTCAAGTTTCTTTAAACGTAATTTCGCTTCTCTGATCATTTTATTTGAACTAGTACCGCTTTTCGCTAACAGTTCTTTGTGTTTTCTGCAAATGTAAAATCAAATATTGTCAAATAACGATAATAGGAAAAAAACTTTTAACATTATTTACCCCGCGTTCCATTTAGCGTTAAAAACGATCAAAACGCTCAAAATTTCTCCTATTTTGAGCGTTTTGATCGTTTTTAACGCTAAATGGAACCTATAATAACAGCGTCATGCTTACTTCTTCAATAGATCTCTAGTTTCCTTTAATGTTTTTGGACTGCTGTTTTTTAACGTTCGATCTTGGCTTTCTATATTAATTGCTGGCCTAAAACGAAATATTAAAATATAGTGTTAGAATAATAGCTACTAGTGTAAGGTAACGGGATATGTGGCTTTACATTCGTGCATCGATTCATGGCTTATGGCTACATTACTAGTCTCGTGTGCAACGAATATAAATTATTACTATCTAGTTCCTACAGCGATAAAAGCACGAAAGGAATATATTCGTGCGCGAGTGAAGTGGCAAATAGCGATGAAGGATGTCTATTGTCTCAGTATTTCTACATGCTCCGCAACTATAACTACCTCATATACCTTGATCACACCTACCGAGTAGATTGGCGAGACAGTGCTCTCGGCCAAGCACTCGGTATGTTTTGTACGGATGTGCTCGGTCTTGCCACTATGGTCGGTAGGTGTAATCAGGCCCATAGTATTATAGAGCCTTACGTTTGTAGAGGCACAGAGTTCGTAGATGCAGTGCTCGCCGTCTGATTTATCTGCCGCAGGCTGAGTGACAACAGTTCAATGTGTGAGCTTTGCTGTAAAGAAATATGAAGGTAATTGTAACCACTATGCGTTAGTATTTATGCCAAAATAGGATATTCAGGCATTGCATTCAAACATAACCAACTAAATTTTCTTATGACCTCTACATTTTTGGGCAGAATCTACAAGCGGTTTTTCATACCTGTTTAGAGAACTCCTGGAGTTTTTCGTGTTCTTCTCTCAATCGCTTTAGTGTGTCTGAGCAGGTTCCATCACATCTACTGTAGCTAGTCACATCCTGGCACCATTTGTGATACATTGAAACAGTCTGAAAAATAAATCATAGTAATATTAAGTACTCTTTTAGGATCTATTTTCAAGTTTTTCTAAATAAAACTCTACAATTCGTTTCTCAACCTACCTGACTAAAGTTAACATTTTTCAATTTCTTCAAATCATTGACAACATGGTTTACCTTTACTCTGGCATCATTATCATTAATCGTTTCATTGTTTATTTTAAAGAGCGTATCCTGATTTGCTTTATTTTCATTAGACAATGCAATGTACTTTTTCAATGCACCTAATTCATTCTTCAAATCATTATATTGTTGAACTAAATTAGCTCTCTCATTCATGTTTAAAGTCGTAAGTAATTTCAAATCAGTTTCGCTGAGTTTCTTAAGTTTTTCTAGTTCCTGTCTTTCCTTGTCTATGGCATTTCTTTCTTTATTTAAATTTTGTTGCTGTTCATCTAAAAGTTTTAGTTCATGAGATATTTGTTTCTGCATTTCTTCTCCTTTTATTTTGAGTGTTTCTTCTGCTTTTTGAAGCTGAGATTTCAGGCAGTTCTCCTGAAAATTAATTTAGGCGTTATTTTAAAACTAAATTATAATAAAATTAAAAATAAACCACTTACTACATATTTTAGGTTCTTAGCAAATATTTCTAGAAAAAAATTGCTGTGTTAAAATACCACAAATAACTCATTAACATTCAGATTTTTTTTTTTTATTAAATAAGGGGGCAAACGAGCAAACGGGTCACCTGATGGAAAGCAACTTCCGTCGCCCATGGACACTCGCAGCATCAGAAGAGCTGCAAGTGCGTTGCCGGCCTTTTAAGAGGGAATAGGGTAATAGGGGAGGGTAGGGAAGGGAATAGGGGAGGGTAGGGAGGGGAATAGGGGAGGGTAGGGATGGTAATAGGGTAGGGGATTAGGCCTCCGGTAAACTCACTCACTCGGCGAAACACAGCGCAAGCGCTGTTTCACGCCGGTTTTCTGAGAGAACGTGGTATTTCTCCGGTCGAGCCGGCCCATTCGTGCCGAAGCATGGCTCTCCCACGTATAAGGCTTTTAGAGAAATTCTATTTTCTTATTTGATTCTTGCAACCTTGGTACCTTGTTAGTCAAGTCGGCTGCGTCTTTCTTCATCTTGTGTCGGGCGTCTTTCAGTTTCTCATGTGCGTCTTTAAGCGTGGCGGCCAGTCCTTCAACAAATTCTTTCCTCTCACGGAACTCCGCTTCCATTACTATTCTTCGACTTTCCATCTCTTTCTCTAGCTGTTAACAGAAAAATTAGGAATCACATAGTAAAGTGTCTTCAATTAATGCCTTATTGAATACAAAGGTCAATGAGAGGCGAAATTTCAAATGAGACTGCAAATAGATCATGTCAAGTGATTACAATCTTTCATAAAAACCTGGCATTCCAATTATGTTATTTTAATGCAACATCAATGAAGCTTTGTTTCTTGTTTGATCCAGTTTGTTTCTGTTTTAGTTTCGTTTCTCTTTCGTTTGATCGAATAAGATTCGAAGTTGTGTTAAAATAGTAGCATTGGAGTATATTATTATGTATATACTATCAGAGAAGTTGATTCCTAGGCAGATGGGGGACCTACGTAGTTTCGTCGCGTTAAGTAAAACCCAGCCGACCAACCAAATGACGTTGGTCCACTGACCTCCATTATACAAGTACGCTGGACCTATGATACCCACTTTTTTTTGCCTATTTGAAGCGGAATCAGCGCCCCCAGTGAGCGGGAAGAGAACTAAATTTGACGTAACTTGCAAATGGCCGCTTAATCGTTTTTGGTTGTCATCACTAGTATTAGTTCCAAATACTCCCACTACTGCTATCAGCGCCAATATGGCGACTTTCAAACGTCATTTTTCAAAATCAAATCGTCAAATCATAGACAAATATATTTGGTCAATGGTCAAATTTAGTTCCTATCCCTCCCATCGGGGGAGCTGATTCCGCTTCAAATAGGCACAAAAAATAGCTGTCATTTCAAAGAGTATCATTAGTCCAGCGTACTTGTATAATGGAGGTCAGTGCGTTGGTCTGTCAACTGCCTAGGAATCCATTTCCTCGTTGGCAATAATAATTCTGTTAGTTAAACTTCTTTCTACCTCCTTGCCTACCTCAAGTCTATGTTTCTGCATCAGTGACGCGTGATTTGCGATCGAACGTTTTACTTTCTTCTCATCTCCCTCTCTCAATATTTCTATTTCCCCTTCATAGACATTTTTCAGTTGTTCAAACATCTGAAAATTATAGAATTTTGTTAGCTATAGCATAGTATTGAAGCTCCTGTAAACAAGTAATGTATATGAATATAAATCAAAACAACAAAGTTGAAAGTGAATGTAAACCTCTTCTATGAGCCTTTCCTCAATAATTTTTATTTTAGTGTCCATACCTTTTTCATTAGAATTATTACAAGGTAATTTGAGTCCTTTCTGAAACTTCAAAAGGTACTTAATAAATAGCCTAAACTCATAAAACAAATACACTGTTTATACAGACTAATGACTAAGATATACTACTACTTAATAAAAAGTAATTACCTCAGCCATATGGTTTTTTCTCTTTTTATACTTTTCTTTTATATGAAATAAATAGTTCTGACACAGCTCACAACATAAATAATGTTTGCACTTATTTTTATTGTTATGTGAGTCAATGTTGAGACTATCTGCATTTAAAAAATAAAAAAAACATGAGTGCTCTTAAAGTTGACAAAAAATTCATATGAATTATAAAGAAAATATATTTTGTGTTTTATAAACTTTTTGATACATAAAAGCTTCATACCTTCATCTACATTGTAAACTAAATTGCTTGTTAGGTTCTTGAGAATGCACATCAAAAGAGGCTCATCATGGTTTTGGTAATCCTCCAATATTTTTAACATCTGCACCCTATGCACCCCTGCAGTGGTTTAAATGTAAGATCTTGAGATTAAGGAGTAGACAGACAAGAACATAAGCCAAAAGACATAGAAACAAATAACTAAGGGAGAAAATGCCTTTGTCATATTATGTAAGATACTTACCTAAATAATTGAGGATTTGAAAAATGTCATCAGTGGAAAACTGTAGATTATCATCATTCGTAGAATTTTTATACAAATTCTTGGCAAAGTCAAATGCCATATTAGCTAATGGTATTTCTGAGATAAAGACAGACAGACTGTAGCCAAATTTCTGAAAATAAAAAAGTTAATGCTTAGAAGGTTACTCCATTATAAATTAAATATTAGTTTCAAAATGTACACATACTTGTTTCATGAGATATTCTGCTATTACAGCATTTATTGCTTGAAATTTAAATTGCAATCTTTGTGTAAAATGTTTTTTGGTTTCTGGCTTAACTCCTGAAAAGTAATTGCAATTATTATACAGGGTGTAACAAAACTAAGTGATAATAATTAATTAACTGAGGTAATTCTTGGGTTAAGGTGTATCCAAAAAGCAGTACTAAATATTTGTACGCAACCCGATTTTGGAGAAAAACGCATTTGAAATCTTTGAAAAAAATTTTGAGTTACAGCCCTGTCCATTACTGTACACTACTCCATGTGGACTTTCATTCATCGCATCAATTGGTCTAACGCTAGCGGATCGCGTGAGCGTATGGACCAATCAATGCGCCGAAAATTTTTAATTCATGGCTACTAGCTCCACATACTTTTTAATTTTGTGGTTCCGCATAATTAACTTAAGGAAAATAAGATTCTAAGTTTATTCTTATGATTTTATTTAAAAGTTCTTTTTTACATTATTGTTTTGGATTAATCGTATGAAATAATTTTATGGAACATACAAGTTCAAGCGCTCCGCAAAAAATAATAATAATAATATTTTTAATAATAATAATAATATTTATTTCATCAACACTTACACATACATTAAATAGTAAACAAGGGTTGACCCTCCCTATTAAGTGCTAGAGCACCTGTGTCAGGAAAGGCCACTCTTCCTTAGCACACTCTTATATTAGACTGATGAAATACAATAATTTAGATTATAACTAAAACTAAAGAACAAAGAATTATATTATCAGCAGAGGATGCGTGTGTGTGTGTGTGTGTGTGTGTGTGTGTGTGTGTGTGTGTGTGTGTGTGTGTGTGTGTGTGTGTGTGTGTGTGTGTATTTGTGTGTTTGTGTGTATGTAGTGTGCTTTAGGATAAAACAATACCGTGAGAAGTAGATAAAGTACTGATTGTAAAAATAAAGTTTTAAATATGTATATAGTGTAAATAGTGTAAAATATATTAAATATGATGTAAATATTAAAAATAGTGTAAATATAAAATATGGTGTATTTATTAGATGTGGTGTAAATACATAGTAAAATGGTGTAAAAATTAAATATGGTGTAAATAGTAAAATAGTGTAGATATTAAAATAGTGTAATATACTTTAGGATTTAAAACTTATACTAGCAAATATTCAGATTCTTCATAATTTAGGGTCTTAAGCCAGGCTGCTACTTTGATTTTGCAGTCGCGTTTATTTAAAGAGTAGATTTTTAAAATTTTATTACATTTATTATATAAGTACGAAGAAAGGTAATCGAACTGACACTGTGCGAATTTTGTACGTAACTGTGCAACATTTGCTACTTTGTAGTCTCTTCGTTTTTTCAAAATGTTTGGGTCATATTCTAATTTCATATGTTTCTTTACGATGACGTGTAGTATGAATAGTCTTCTAATAGACAGAGTGTCAGTAATGTTGTGTAAGGACTGTGTGGAAAATCTTCTCTTTTTAAAATAAGCGACTTTAAGTAGTGCCCTTTGTGCTCTTTCAACATCAATAAACCTTGTTTTGTCAGCGCCACCCCAAACTGTGATGCCGTAAATGGCTATCGATTGAGCCAGAGCAATATAGATGCGGTCTATTATTTTTCTTGTGGCAACGTGTCGAAGAAGCTTAAAGAGCCAAATAAGCTTTCGCAACCTGGAGGCAACAAGATCTATTTGAGAATGCCACGAGAGTCTTTGGTCCAGCATAATACCTAAGTACTTCACAGCGTTTACTTTAGTTAGTGCAGGGCAGTTGCAATTTAGGGCGCCTCGTATGGTACTACATTGATGTACTCTGATGCTTAGGTCAACTTCGGGCTGAGTCTTGTTAGTGAGTGAGAACGTCACGTAATTCGTTTTTTGGGTGTTTAGCGTGAGTAAATTTTTTTTAAGCCACTTTGCTATTACCTGTAACCCATACTCAGCGTCTGTCTTAACCGCCTCCCAAGTTGTGTCTGTGAATATAACTGCAGTATCATCAGCATATGAAAAAATATGAGCATTAGGTATTTTTAGACTGCAGAGATCGTTTAGGTAGATCAGGAACAGGGTGGGGCCGAGTACACTTCCCTGAGGAACTCCATAGTCTATTTTTTCAGTGTTACTCACCTGTTCACCGATTCTAACCCTCTGAGTCCTGTTACTGAGATAGTCTATTAGAAGCTTAAGTGAAACATCCCTGATTCCAATATATTCCAACTTTTTTACAAGGATGGGGATTGACACTGTGTCAAATGCCTTTTTTAGGTCGAGAAAAATCGCAAGGCATTTATTTTTAGCGTCTAGTTCATTGACAATTACAGACGTCAAAGCCTCAACAGCGTCCGCAGTTGATTTGCCAGTTTGGAAACCATATTGATTATTTGCTATGATGTCATATTTGCGTAGGTAATTTACGATACGTATATTTATGATTTTTTCAACGATTTTTGAGATTGCAGTTAATACTGAGATTGGTCTGTAATTGCCAATGTCGAGCTCGTCCCCACCCTTGAATACTGGCGTTATAATGGATTCTTTTAACGCAGTAGGAAAAACACCATTCTCAAAACATATATTTACAAGGTGACAAATGACTGGCACAACATGATGTCTAACTAACTTAAGGTAGCTAGTTGAGATGCCGTCCCATCCAGGCGCACTGTTAGACTTTAGGTTTATGAGGACATTGTAAACCTCTTTCTCATCAGTGTTAAAAAGGGCGAAGGAGGAGGTTTTTGGGAAGCCCGCAGGAGTAACATCCGGTTGATCAGAATACAACTGCGGTATGTTATTTGCAAGCTCTCTACCTATGTTACTGAAGTACCTATTTACGTAATTAATGGAGTCAATTTTTGAGGACTTAATATGTAGCAATTTAGAGTTATCAGATTTATCTTTTTTTAGGTTTGTTACAGTGGCAATACTTTTCCAAAGCTTCCTCGAGTCACCACCAGAATCCTGCAATAGTTTTCTGTCGTAATCTCGTTTCAGCTTCTTTATAAGATTGTTACAGAAATTGCGGTAACGTCTGTAGGTGAGTCGAAGAATATCGTCTGTTGGGTTTAAACGAAGTCTTAATTGCAATTTGTTCCTATGTCTAATGCACCTAAGGATTCCTGGAGAAATCCATGATTTTATTGTACGCTTATTTTTCGGTATCATAATAGTTTTAGTGTTTTCTTCAATTGATTGTGTAATTTTGTCTATAAGTCCCTGAGCTACTAGCTCTGGATCACTGCATAATAATAGTTCATTTAAATTTTTAGTTTTTAAGTCTTCGCACGCGTCTCTGAAGTTGGTAACTTTTTTAGTTTTGATGCAATTGTTTATCGTAGTAGTACTGTTTAAGTGTAATAAAATCGTCTTATGATCAGTGACAGATGTATTCAAGACAGCGACCTTTGCAGAAACTTTACCTCTATCCAATTTCATCATAATGTGGTCTAAGCAGGTATTTTCCCTGGTTGGGAGATTGTGTCCGGGCATTATATTGTGACCAGCAAGCATATTTAAGTAAGCATTTCTATTTCTACGTTCTGTACATTGTTCAGACTCTTTTGGAATTAAATTAATATTTATATCCCCCACTATAACTGTGGAGTCGGGTGCATGTATCCGTTCCAAGTGGGAGTTCAGAGAAGTAATAAACTCATTAGCATCTACAAAAGAAGGAGATCTGTATATGGCTATGATGGTATGGCCCCCACACTGGACTTGTAGACAGGATGCGTCTTTTAGATGTATTTCCTTAATATCGGATGCCACAGTGTCACGTATGTATACTATAACCCCGTCACTTTTGTTTTTTTGATAAGAAGATGAGAACATTTTGTAGTTAGGTATTGATGGAATTGGTTTATAATCGCATAGCCAGCATTCGGTTAATACTATTACAGTGGGATTAAAATTTAATTGTGAGATTGAGATCATGAAATCGTCAAAATTTTGATAAACGCTTCTTATATTTTGGGTAATTAAAGTAAATTCATTATTTTTTATATTAAAAAGCTTGGCAACACTGTCATTATTACACTCAGTTGCAACGGCAAATTCTATATTGTCCATATCTATAATATTTTGTAGGTTACTATCCATGACAAAGTTGGAAAAGTGTATCTGTTACTTTATATGAGTTTGTAAATAGCATGTATCTATAATATGTGTAATACTTATTTTCAATATTTATATAATTAAATGAATTTGTGATTTTTTTATTATATTTTACTATATTTTGAAGTGAAGAATGTATATGTGTATGTGTAAATATAAAAGTAATTAGTGTGTAAGTATCGATCTGCTTATAGATAATATGTATTTTATACAATAAAGTAAATCTTATAATAATAATGAAAACTACTAATAAACACGACCTGAAAGTTATTTTTAACAGAACTTTGGTATCACTTTTGTACACAAGGAGCATGCTAAATTTATATGAAATAAAGTGATTATAAAGTGTACATGATTTATGTTGTTTCAATCTATAACACTGGTCGTAAGGTTCATATTCGGTGCAAAATACACAGACTAGTCACTTATTTAGAAGCAGCTGGTGAACTTGGGACTCAGATCTAATGCATATAACCGGTGACGATTCCGTTTTTCGTACGTAAACCTTGCCATATGAAGTCCAGCAGAACTTGTACTGGGCTGACTTAGATAGGTCTCTGGCTAAAAAGTGTAGTCTTGCAGCCTTTGCGGTCAATTGCTCACCAATGAATACCGGGGTGTCTTCCGATGTGTGCAATCCTAGGTGTTTAGCACAAAGTTTTCCTTTTGTTTTGACATTAAATACCTTGCTTAATCTCAGGATATCCGCTTTCATAATGGCAGACGATGTTTCAACCACGATGGGTGAGTTTTGCTGCCCCTTTTTACCGCGAACTCGATAAATGTCCTTAATGTCTTCATTTCGTAGATTTCCCCCAATTGTAGATGATAAGTGTAAGACCATGTCGATCAGATCCCCCTTTGTTTCGCTTTGTTTACTCGGTACATTTTTTATTTCAAAGTTTGTTTTACGGTATCCAATTTGTAAGTTTTCAATTTTCTCTTCAAGTATGTTTATACGCTCATTTCCCGCTTTACATTTTGTCTCGAGTTCGGTTATTTTACTGTTTAACTCCTTATATTGTGACGATAATAGACTAATGGCATTTTCGATGTTAGCATTGGAGTTTTTGATTTCTACCAAAGTTTTAGCAAAATTTTTTGTTTCTTTTTGTTGCGCATTAAACAAAGAATTTATCATCTCCTTAATTTCAGTCTTAAAAATGTTAAAATCGTCCATCGTTATTGTTTTTGGCCGTGAAAAAACATACGGTGGGGTGACGTTACCCGTCATGTAAATTGTGTCGCTGTCTTCTCCGCCTCCTTCGGCTACGTCACAAATGGACATGTTGGTAGTTTCGTCACTCATTGTACTAGGATACTATAAGCACGCAGGGAGTTATGCAAATTTCAGCGTACGCGCAAGCGGTGTGTCCTGTGGTTAGAGCAAGACAGGTAGCTGTATCACAGTACCGTCGCACAGTAGCCGCGCTGCGCTGCAGAGTACAAGAGACAGATAGCACTCACGTATGGAGACGGCAATACTGAACTTCGGACGGTCTCGGTGCGATGTTGAAAGGCGAGGGCTCTTGATGTTTTATGCACTCCTATTTATTGCGCTGAATTTACACAGGTTAAAATTAAATTAAAATGATATTTTAAAATAGTACGGATCAAGTTACGTCTGGCCTGGTGGCTATCCGACGGGGAAGAGGGGAAGAAGGTCTTTAGTATGTCGTTGAATATTGTGGTAAGAACAGGTACGAGTTCATTGATAGTGCCATTTAGGATTTCGTTCGGTACCTTATCTGGGCCTGGGGCTCTCTCCATTTTTAGACTGCGAATGGCTTTTTCCACTTCACGTGGCAGAATTTCCGGTACTTGACTCGCTTTGTTACTCGGTTTGGGTAGGCTTTCTCTATTTACTATAGTTTGCTTTTGTGGGTTTGCATACAGATTTCTATAAAATGTTGTAGCTATTTTACTGATGTCTTTTCTATTTGTGCTGGTAGTTGTACGTTTTTTAAGTTTGGGTATCCACTCCTTAGTATGTCCTTTGAGTTCCTTAAGTGCCTTGCTCACCCCTCCTGTTCTGATTATATGTGTTTGGAGTCTCTTAATTTTTCTCTCTTTTCTGATGTTTGTTCGTATTTTTTTACTTAGCTCAGATATCCTTTTAATGTTTTCTTTGTTAGTGTTGTTTGAGATATTTTTTTTCCTTTCTTCAATAAGTTGCAATGTTGTATCGGACAGGTTATATTTAATGCGATTTGTGATTCCAGTTAATTTCTTTTCTAGTTCTTGGTATTTTGCAAGGACATTTGACGAGTCTTCCATTTTGATAGACTTGCTGAAGCCCGCCAACGAAAACGCTATGTTCCCTATAGTTGTTTTGTCAAGATCTGTTTTAGGTCGTCGTAATTGATTCCTTGACCGTTTTGGTGCTTCTATTCGTAGGGAACTCCTTACCATGCGGTGGTTGGTGTTAAAGTTTAGTTTTGCTATTACGAATGTGTCTGTGAAAGCTTTGGGGTAGCTTGTTGTGATGTGGTCAATCTCATTTTTATAGCTGCCATTTGGTGAGATCCATGTCCATTTCCTTTTAGTATTTTTATAAGAAGCTCTAATAATAGTTCCCCATTTGGAAATCTATTGCCATACCCATGCTCTCCGATAACATATTCTTCTTGGTTTTGTTTAGTGCCAATTTGCGCATTGTAGTCGCCCATCAGCACTAGATGATTTTGCGAGTAGGTTCTTAGGGACTTATTAACCTCATCGTAGAAGAGCTTTGTTTCTGTTTTAGACGCTTTTTCCGTCGGGGCATAGATTTGGATGATTGACTGATGAATATTTAGGATTGCCATGCAGTCTGAGATCCCAATAAATTCTTGGATGTTATTCTTGAGTGATTTTTTTAACAAGGAACCCTACTCCTTTTTGTCCTGATATTTCACCTTTGTAGAACAGTATGTAGTCAGGGTGTTCTTCATGTTTTTCATCTGCTCTTCGGGTCTCGCACAAACCTAATATGTCCCATTTTATGTTTTCTAATGCCATCTCAAGTTCCTGTAGACTCTCATCCGTCCTGAGAGTAAGAGTGTTAAGAGTAGCTATTTTAAGTGTTCTAGTTTTTCTTTTATTTGCTGGAGGGTGGTAGTCGTCTTCCCCCACGGTGACTAGCCGGTTTGGGGTGCCTAGTGTCTTCCGGTTCTTAGGAGGTGAGTTTAGTTTTTTGGAGTGTTGAGATAATCAGATATTGAGTTTGTTCTGGAGCAGCTTGTAAACTGGAGTTTGTTTGTTTTGTTTATTTTGTTTGGAGCTGTTTGGATGACTGTCCCAGTTTTAGTCTTGGTATTGTCAGGTGTTTTTGTAGGTGAACGTTTTCTTTTGTCTTGGCTGTTGCTTTTGTTGTTTGTTATGACCATTAGCTAATTATAGCGGATTGTGGCCTTGTTGCCCTTCTTTATCTCTCATTGTTGTGCTGCTTTCAATTCTTTCCTGACTTGCAAGATATCTTTTGGGAAGTCCTCTGTGGCATAAATACTGTTAGGTAAATGTTTTTTGTTCTTTAGGACCACATTTCTTCTCCAAGCCAAGGTAAGTTTAACAATCATCGGCCTTACTTTCATATTATCTTTTCTTCCTAGTCTGTAAGTCTCGCTTATTTCCCATCTGTCAAAATCTTCAACACCCCTGCTTTGGTCATGTGGTTAAGAATTTTAAGGACATGGTCCATGAGGCTGTAGCGTTCTTCACCCTGCTCTTCTACTCCGTGTAAGATTATGTTATTTTTTTTTTCATCCCTTTCTAGATTTTGTATTTTTTTCTTGAGCACTGACACTTCATTTTTAAGCTTAGTGTTCTCTTCAATCAATGGTCTAAGTTTCGTATCTGGCGTAGTGTTCATGGTTTCAGTGAATTTTACGGTAAGAATGTGGATCGGTTTTGCAAATTCGTCCTTGATTTCTTCGGTTGTTGCCATGAGCGTTTGGTTCATGTTTATGATTAAAGCATCTATTTCACTTTGAGTTTGATCCATTTTCCGAGATTATATTTTGTATTACTTGATAAATGTTTTTGTTAAATCTTGCTTTTCGAGTAGGTAAATGTGTCATAATAGTTAACTATAAATGTACTTACCTTTTTTCAAATATTATATTTGTGTAAATTTTATGTAGTTTATATAAATATTTTTTATGTATTATAACATGTTATTTATATGTAGTACCTACGTTATATGTAGTATATATTTATTATTTAGTCATAATATTAACTATACTCTTATTTTTATTGTATTTTAAAATTAAAGGTTGTCTAGCAGAAACTGCCGTTAGCAGTAAGACCGCCTATTTGTACATAGTTTTCCTTTATTGTGTTTTTTAAGTTTAAGTTTAGTTTTAAGTTGTATAAATTAAGTATTTTCTATTCTATTCTATTATTTAATAATAAAAAATAAATTACTTTTACATTATTTTAAATGAGAAATTATGTAAATGTGTTACACTTTTTAAAGTCTAACGTAATAATGCATCTAACACGCTTCTCTTTCAAAAATAAAAATATCTTTCGTTACTGAACCCTAACTTCCAGATCACCTGATCGAGGTCATTGCGCTCGCGCAGCGCTCTTGTACTAGGGTTGACAAAAGTTTGTAAGATGCGGTATTTAATTAAAAATGTATGGAAGAAAATAATTGTCTTTCAGCGCTGCTACTTTCACAGTGAACTCTATGTAAGGGACACATACACACCCTAAAGCAGGGGTTCCCAATCTTTTTCAGTCACAATATTTTGTTACGGCGCCCTACTTTATCTAGCTATTAGAAAGAGATACATAAATAAACAGATACATTAATGATCATAGCTAGATTAAGCAGGTAAATGCGGTTAATAATAATAAACAAATATTTAATCATCTGCCTGCTTTACATAATTAATATTGTAATGTTATTTTATAATATTTTTGGTTTAGGAATTAGGATAATCACGGCGCCGCGGCGCACACTTTGGGAACCCCTGCTCTAAAGTATTATCACTTAGTTTTGTTACACCCTGTATAAACTTGTTCAACAATAAAAACATTACATGATATAATATAACAATCAGTGTTAAGTTTCATCAGAACTCCCAAGGTGAGTGCTTCGCCAGAGGGCATTTAAGTATGCCGCAAAAACACAACAATTTAAAGCAATTTAAAATAAGTCTAGAAAAGCCAATAATGCGCTACTTTAGCCTTAGTTGCCTTGCCGATTAGGAGCTCTTGGTAGTTTCATGCTTACTACTACTATAATTACTGCTCTTGCTTACATAAACTAAAAAGTTGTAGGTTTAATAAGTAACAGGTATTAATAATACTTAATAATTATTATGATCAAAGTTACCGCTTTGCACACTTTGTAGAAATTTAAATACATGTCCACGTAAATGAGCTCTTAGATCATTTAAAACACCATTCTTTTCAAATAAATTAGTTATAAATGCTTGAAACTCCTCGGCATTACCGGAAGCTTTTAGTTTTAAGTTTTCATCAGTGTTATCGCTTTCCATATTCACGATTTTACTAGTATACACAAATTATTGGTTAAAAATTATTTATATGACCATACTACAAAGATAATTTTAATAAAATTAGCACTTTTGTATTTTTCAATTTTGGTTTGTTTTGAATATTTGACACAAAACGACATGCATGTTGCCAACTTGGTAGTCAAGCATAGAGCTAGTGTTGTGCCAAAAAAGAGCTGAAAAAGAGCTAACTTTATCAGCTAAAGAGAGCTAAATAAAACCATTCGAACTTATTATATTTTAATCAATAAAAAACATTGTTCTTAATAATATCACAAGGTATCATTAATCTTCATCTGACCATAAGTAACATAAGTTGTCGTCATCGTGATCAATCACCAAGGAACTTCCACTTGGGCCTGCTGCAGCCTTGTTGTATGAAGCCATGGTCCCTATTTTTTTTTACGCAAGAAAGAAATCGTGTACGGCAAATGTGGGGGAATTCCCTCGGGCGGGCGGGGAAAATCCCTTTATGATCTATGGTCACTGACCTCTATAATCTCTGGACCGGCGATCGCTATCAAAAAATGTTCCCATTTGAAAGTCGCCATTGGCGCTGATAGCTATGCGATAGCAGTGGTGAGTGTGTGAACTAAAATTTTACGTCAAATTGCTATGTAATTATAGGTCTACCAGAATCTGATGGCAAAAAGTGAGAAAATAAATTGACTCTAGCAATACCGGGGTAATGAGGCATTTTCTTATATTTTTAATTTGATTGTCAAACAGTTTTCATTTTAGTAACTAAATGGCGTATGGATCACGTATGGATAGACAACTATCGGTAATACCATCATTAATTGCTACAAAACTGGGCAAAAGTATGTAAAACTTGATACATTTCAATTTGAAAAAGACGCAATAATATTCCAACGAATAGGATAGTAAAGTAATTATAACGATGTTTTAGTTAAAACTCACGGAAGAAATAGCCCTATTTACCGTTATTCACACCAAATGTCACAGGAATTATACATTTTGGTTTTGACAACATCTTACCTGCACTTGTGCAAGTTAACGGATATTTAATGGCTAATATTTTACCAATAATGAACATCAAAAACCCAAATAACACAATTTGGGAAAAAATTATAAAAACCACACCAACAATAAAAAGTAGAAGAAGTGTCAAAGTTACATGCCCGCCAAAACTCTTTCAGTTGTCAGTTTTCAGTTTGACAAGTATTATATTATGTCAGCGTGTTCCTAAACTGTCACCAGTATACTGGCCTAATCGCTTAGGCCAATGATCGCTTAGGCGTATGTTCTTCGTTAAATTTAAACTAGAGGGACGAAGCAAATAAACATAGTAATATATGGAATTATATAAATACATACAGTTTTATGTTAATATTATGCTAACGGAAACTAGGTTTAAGATATTTTGATTTATGTCACACTTGACAGGACACTGAGATTTTTTAGAAACACAACGGATATGTAGTGAGTGATGACAACCTGCAGATAATTTCAGATTGGTGGGGAACCAATAGAAAATCTAGAAGTGTCTATCGTCGCGCCGTCTGGTGGAGATAAAAAAAAAGAAAACAACCCATTGGAATAAAACATTTTAATCCTTTTTTTTTTCTTTTAGCGGCTGATTCTGTGTGTTAAACATGCAAATATAAAAATTTATCCAATGATCAAGGATATTTATTGAAAATCTGCTGTCAAAAATTGCCATCAGATTCTGGTAGACCTATAGTTCACAAATCACAGTACGCTCACCGCGGCGTAGAGGTCAATGTCTATGGTTAGGTACAATACGAAAGGCTGCGTTCAATAATAATTAACCTGCACTTCGGTAGTGGATTCGAAGCCAAAAAGCCACCGTCGTATGGCTAACTGAAAAAGAGCTAGAATAGTCGTAAAAAGAAGCTAAGGAGCTAAACGGTTTTTTTTAGAGCTGATAATTGATAAATAGAGCCAAATCTAGCTCTAAAAGAGCTGAATTGGCAACACTGACGACATGTGACATGTCCACGTCACATAATTTTTTTTTGTTGGTTTTTGGCACTGACACCGGGGCGCGGGGGTGTACTTTGTCACATACAAAGAAATATATATATAAAATAAAAAGCGTTTTCGGCATCTGGAACTGCCTTGGGGCAGGGCAGGCAGGGCAGGCCGAATAGATACGGAAATAGCCAAACAAAACCGATGATCCACACGAAGCACGTGGACTTAGTAAGTTAACTGTACTAGTGCAATACGTAGTTTATGTTCTTTGGCTATTTTCGTATCCGCTCGGCCCGCCCTGCCTGCCCTACCCCGGGGCAGTTCTAGATGCGGAAAACGCTTATAGTAGTCAGTGTCAGCCTTCTTCATAATAATTTTCATCAACGTTATACTATCCTCGCGTTCCATTTAGCGTTAAAAACGATCAAAACGCTCAAAATGCCTCCTATTTTGAGCATTTTGATCGTTTTTAACGCTAAATGGAACGCGGGGTATATCGACATGTCATGTCTAAAGTCTAGTCAAAGTTTAGAGTCAAAGTCTATATAAGTAAAAGTCAAAGCAGTCAAGGAGTCAAGTCGGTCAATTCAGTAAAGTATAGACGCTTTACCGAAACTTTCGACAGAGTTTTGGAGGGAACACAAAAAAGTACGTTTCTGAAACTTTGCACCATTTGCCTCACAGAACACTTTTAAATTTGCCTACACTTGTGCACGTTAACGAATATCTAATGGTTAATATTCTACCAACACACACACACACACACACACACATTAAAAACCCGGATAACACAATTTTAGGAAAATAATACAAAAACACAACAGCACTCTTTCACTCCTGTCCACAGATAAGGAATGAACGTGGCGAGAAAAGGAATTTAAAGCGCTTATTCCATTTCACTAAATTTAGAAGTCCTAGCTAGGATCCTAAAAAGGAGACTAATTAGAAGCTTCTTATTCCTCTTGTCCTAATTTAGTAACTAAATCAGTTGTGACCACGCGGCGATTTTGGCCAGACGTCTTCTTAATGGCTCGAGTTCTGTCAAAGCAACAAAAAATTGGTCTTCTCATAGGTTTAGCTGTTGGCTCAATGAAAATCGAAATAAATAAAAGGCGAAAAAGATGGTTGAAAGAATTTTTGCTCCACGAAAAATTATGAATTATGAACTTTCTAACCTACTTGGAACCAGCAGACTTTAGAAATTACCTACGAATGCTACGAATGCTATAATCTTGATTCTAGAGATTGATGAGCAGTTGCTGTCAAAATTTAACAAAAAAATTACAAATGAAAATAATATACATATTTCTATCTTATTGCCATGTTTTTATTTTATTTTTTTATGTTAAGGGCCTGTTTTACCACTTCCTGATAAGTGCCGGATATTCTATCCACAACTTAACTTGACAGCTGATAAAGTATGGAGAATCTGTCAAAAAAGTTTGGATAGCCTATCTGGCACTTTATCAGGAATTAGTGAAACAGGCCCTTAGTGTGTTAAATTTTTTTTATTAGATTTTATTTTGTATTTTTAATTAAAATAAATATAATTTAAGTATATTTTTATTAATTATACGATTATCACCTTATCAAGGCAATACGTATCCCTTTTTTCATAAAAAAAGCGTAGATAATGATTAATAGGTTATTATTTTGTTGACTTTAATACAGATTTAGCAGTTCTCACTACAGATAAAAGGTTGAAACCATCTGGCAACACTGATTTAGTCATTCAGAAGCCACATTTTTTCCTATTTAGGATCCTAATTAGGATCCTAACTTTCTAAATGTTATTTCACTTGACTAAATTTTTTAGGATCCTAGTTAGAACTTCTAAATTTAGTGAAGTGGAATAAGCGCTTAAATTTAGAAGTCCTAGATAGGATCCTAAAAAGGAGACTAATTAGAAGCTTCTTATTCCACTTGTCCTAATTTAGTAACTAAATCAGTTGTGACCACGCGGCGATTTTGGCCAGACGTCTTCTTAATGGCTCCAGTTCTGTCAAAGCAACAAAAAATTGGTCTTCTCATAGGCTTAGCTGTTGGCTCAATGAAAATCGAAATAAATAAAAGGCGAAAAAGATGGTTGAAAGAATTTTTGCTCCACGAAAAATTATGAATTATGAACTTTCTGAACTACATGGAACCAGCAGACTTTAGAAATTACCTACGAATGCTACAAATGCTATAATCTAGATTCAAGAGATTGATGAGCAGTTGCTGTCAAAATTTAAGAAAAAAAAAATTACAAATGAAAATAATATACAGCTTGGCAAAGAAGAGTGTGGATTAAATGAGGGCGCTTTTCTTCAAATATAGGCAACACTACGCTTAACTTTTGACACAATATATACTAGAGTTGACAAGTAATGTAGTGTTGTCATAAATAAAAACTCTTAGTTCCAGCTGTCACCGCGTCAGATTCTTCTTTGCCAAGCTATACATATTTATATCTTATTGCCATGTTATTATTTTATTTTATTATGATAAGGGCCTGTTTTACCACTTCCTGATAAGTGCCGGATATTCTATCCACAACTTAACTTGACAGCTGATAAAGTATGGAGAATCTGTCAAAAAAGTTTGGATAGCATATCTGGCACTTTATCAGGAAGTAGTGAAACAGGCCCTTAGTGTGTTAAATTTTTTTTTTATTAGATTTTATTTTGTATTTTTAATTAAAATAAATATAATTTAAGTATATTTTTATTAATTATACGATTATCACCTTATCAAGGCAATACGTATCCCTTTTTTCATAAAAAAAGCGTAGATAATGATTAATAGGTTATTATTTTGTTGACTTTAATACAGATTTAGCAATTCTCACTACAGATAAAAGGTTGAAACCATCTGGCAACACTGATTTAGTCAGCTAGAAGCCACACTTTTTCCGATTTAGTACACTAATTAGGATCCTAGCTTTCTAAATGTTATTTCACTTGACTAAATTTAGTCACTAAATCATTTAGAACTTCTAAATTTAGTGAAGTGGAATAAGCGCATAAATCAGACTAAATACTATATTATAATTATGATGGCTTGATAGATAGGAAATTTATTAGCTATTATTAAATTCTTAACAAAAACATAAAATATAGTTAGGTTGTAAAGTAATAATATTATTTGTACAAAGAGGGTAGGCCGGGCGCCATTTTGTTTTGGCGCAGGTCTGCCAAGATTTTTGCCTAGATTTTTGTCAAGATCCAGGGGTTAACGCTGCCATCATACAAAAACATAATTTTTGACCAAATTTTTGACAGTTCTCCTTTACCAGCAGCGCCCCCGCCCACGTTCATTTAAAGCCTTGGAGCACTTTATATAATACAGGGGTTCCCAAACTTATTTTGTCCACTGCCCACTTTGAGAACAAATTATTTTTTAGCCCCCCCCCCCCCCCCTCCCTATTTTTTACCTACTTTCTTTAAATCTTTATTAATTAAATTATGGGGCTTTTGCCATTTTGTCGATAGTATTATATGTACAGCTTGGCAAAGAAGAGTCTGACGCGGTGACAGCTGGAACTAAGAGTTTTTATTTATGACAACACTACATTACTTGTCAACTCTAGTATATATTGTGTCAAAAGCGAAGCGTAGGGTTGCCTATATTTAAAGAAAAGCGCCCTCATTTAATCCACACTCTTCTTTGCCAAGCTGTAGTTTGAAAAATACATGATTTGCATGGGGCAAACTTCAAGTGAATACGTATGAATAATGGGGCATTTTCTTATTTTTTTAATTTGATTGTCAAACAGTTTCCATTTTAGTAACTAGATGGCGTATTGGTAGACAACTATCGGTAATACCAGGTAATACCATCAATAATTGCTACAAAACTGGGCAAAAGAATGTAAAACTTGATACATTTCAATTTGAAAAAGACACAATAATATTCGAACGAATAGAATAATAAAGTTATTATAACGATGTTTTAGTCAAAACTCACTGAAGAAATAGCCCTATTTATCGTTATTCACACCAAATGTCACAGGAATTATAAATTTTGGTTTTGACAACATCTTACCTGCACTTGTGCACGATAACGGATATTTAATGGCCAATATTTTACCAATAATGAACATCAAATACCCAAATAACACAATTAGGTAAAAAATAATAAAAACCACACCAACAATAAAAAGTAGAAGAAGTTTCAAAGTAACATGGCCGCCAAAACTTTTTCAGTTGTCAGTTTTCAGTTTGACAAGTTTTTATTATGTCAGCGTGTTCCTAAACTTTACCAGTATAGTGGCTTAATCGCTTAGGCCAATGATCGCTTAGGTTTAAGATATTTTTATCTATGTCTCACTTGACAGTACACTGAAATTTTTAGAAACACAAACAACACAGTCAGTGATGACAACCTGCAGATAATTTCAGATCAGTGGGGAACCAATAGAAAATCTAGAAGTGTCTACCGTCGCGCCGTCTGGTGGAGATTTAAAAAAGAAAACAACCCATTGTGTAACACGTAAGTGAACCCGGAGTCTCAGACTTGTTTAAATAAATACAAATATGCTAAGTTAGTTGTTTCCAAACCATATTATTACTAACGACTTATTTGCATTCCCGAATTTTCTCCAATCTCGGAATTCCGGGATTTTTAATTAACAAATTATATTCTAAGAAGCCGCCTCCAAAACTTGCTAGCCAAAGATTAAAACTAATGTGAGGGAATAGATGCATTTGATTTAAAATGCATCCAAATGGAATGAAATGACAAATCACCCACTAAATGTCTACACAATGCCATTTTTTTCTGAGTCTCACACCGCCCGCGCCCCCCTGTAGACCTCCAGCGCCCACAAGGGGGTGTTATCGCCCACTTGGGTTGTTTTCTTTTTTAAATCTCCACCAGACGGCGCGACGGTAGACACATCTAGATTTCCTATTGGTTCCCCACTGATCTGAAATTATCTGCAGGTTGGCATCACTGACTACATATTGGTTGTGTTTCTAAAAATTTCAATGTACTGTCAAGTGTGACATAGATAAAAATATCTTAAACCTAAGCGATCATTGGCCTAAGCGATTAAGCCAGTATACTAGTAATAGTTTAGGAACACGCTGACATAATAAAAACTTGTCAAACTGAAAACTGACAACTGAAAAAGTTTTGACGGCCATGTTACTTTGAAACTTCTTCTACTTTTTATTGTTGGTGTGGTTTTTATTATTTTTTCCCAAATTGTGTTATTTGGGTTTTTGATGTTCATTATTGGTTAAATATTGGCCATTAAATATCCGTTATCGTGCACAAGTGCAGGTAAGATGTTGTCAAAACCAAAATTTATAATTCCTGTGACATTTGGTGTGAATAACGATAAATATGGCTATTTCTTCCGTGAGTTTTGACTAAAATATCGTTATAATAACCTTATTAGTCTATTCGTTGGAATTTCATTGTATCTTTTTCAAATTGAAATGTATCAAGTTTTACATTCTTTTGCCCAGTTTTGTAGCAATTATTGATGGTATTACCTGGTATTACCGATAGTTGTCTACTCATACGCCATCTAGTTACTAAAATGGAAACTGTTTGGCAATCAAATTAAAAAAATAAGAAAATGCCCCATTACAGTTCGACAATGCTGTTTATGACATAAAGTTAATATATAGCTTGGCAAAGAAGAGTGTGGATTAAATGAGGGCGCTTTTCTTCAAATACAGGCAACACTACGCTTCACTTTTGACACAATTTAATATACTAGAGTTGACAAGTAATGTAGTGTTGTGTTGTCATAAATAAAAACTCTCAGTTCCAGCTGTCACCGCGTCAGACTCTTCTTTGCCAAGCTGTACCTATATACCTACCGGAATAGAGAAACAATCCCGAGCTGTCAAACGACACCAAAATTGATTTACATTTGTGTATACTGTGCGTGTTAGTGATGTACCTACATACATCTTGTAATTCGACAAAATATCGATCATGGAATAATAATTATGGTAAGATAGTAAAAATAATAAAATGGGATAAAATTAAACTGCATAGATATTAAATAATAAAATTGTAATTTTGGAGTAAAATATGACTTTTATCATTAAAAAAAATTTGTAGTAAGAAATCGTTTACAAAATCATTGGGCCAGGCGACAACACTGCGTTGCGAGTGTTGCGACGTCGCATTGCGAAAAACTACATTGCTTTTCTAAGGTTGTTTTTGCTTTTTTGTTGTGGCCTGTGACGGTGTGGTTGACTCGGAGGTCGTGGGTTCGATTCCCGCGTTGGAAACATGTTATTTCCAAGTTTGGTTAGGACAATGCAGGCTGATCACCTGATTGTTGTTATAACTTTATTTTTTGTTCGTTTATTTCATGCCCTTAGATTTCGAATAAGTAGCTGCTTCATTTTTAATTTATCCTGTAACTTAGTGCATTTAGATATATTAAGCTTCTTTTCTCTTGATATCAATTCTAGTTGAAAGGAGGTTCCGCTAGGTATATTAACTTTATGGTTTATAAACGTGGCGAGAAAAGGAACTAACGCTTCTATCATACAAAAACGTCATTTTTGACAGTTCTTACCAGCAGCAGCGCCCATTGACAGTTTGACACATTCATATAAAGCCTTGTCGGACTGTATATCTGACTCCTGTCACATCATGTAACAAATGACAACTATTTTTTTCTTTACTAGGTATCTAGATCGTGAAGCATAAAACTAGTGCCGGAGTCGGGTTAAAAAATTATTATGGCGTACCTAAAATAATGTTTTCCTCACTATTAAGTAGGAGCCTAGGTAATTAGTATGTATTTAAGTAGGTAAGTTCAAAATACAAGTCGAGAGTTAGTATATACAGGCTGTAAAAAAATAAGTGATAATACTTTAGGGTGTGTACGTGTTCCTTGTAGAGAGTTCACTGTGAAAGTAGCAGCGCTGAAAGACCAAAATCACTTTTGTATGGGGAAACTCGTGACGCTCGGGCCCTTGCCCATACAAAAGTAAGAAAAAAATATCGTCTTTCAGCGCTGCTACTTTCACAGTGAACTCTCTACAAGGAACACGTACACATCCTTAAGTATTATCACTTATTTTTGTTACACCCTGTATACATAGTGCCAAGAATGAAGAAACCATTAAATGGTTTTACCTTTTGACTTTCAACCTTAATGCATTCACAATAAGGTTCAAATCCTTAAGTTCATATAAGTGTAGATAAATCATAGGCGTTGTGTTCGCGCAGTGCTTTAAATTTACCTATTACGTCAAAATATAATATATTTGTGACGTAATACTTAATCACTATTTTTTCTACCAAATTATACAATGCAGTTATAGTTCTCAAAGACTGATTAATAATTTTGGCTCTCCTCTCAACAGTCCCTGTGGCGCAGAGGATAGCGCGTTGGACTTCTAATCCAAAGGTCGTGGGTTCGATCCCCACCAGGGATGGCGCATTAGTTTTTTTTATTATATTCATAATAATATTATTTGTAATATGTAATTATTATCGATTTTGATTGGCTATTATTAAAAACAATATTATCTATTTGCATAGCCATTTTGTTTTACTCTTATTATAAATATACATTTTTATTATAGTACAGTGTAAACTCTATAGGTACATATTATAACGTCACTGAATGGACTGTCAATTTTATGGCCTTATAAAGAGTTGTCGTTAAATGGAGAGAAGTAAAATCAAAGCTTTTTCGTCAATACACAGTAATTTTCTTTTACTAACCGTATTCACAGTTTGGAAATTGGAAGTTTAAGAGCAACTGAGAATATGGTAACGTACCTATCTAGAACTAGATACTTTTTCATACTTAGTCAAAAACCGTCTACACGTGCAAGCAATCCCAATTTGTAAACAAATTATTTTTAACAAAAAATTAAAACCGACTTCCAAGGTAAAAACAATAATAACATCCTTAAAATATGAACTAAAAAGTATTAAATAATTTTTCCTATCAAACAGTGCCCTTTCCGAATTCGGCTAAACCTCAACTAGGTATTTCTGTACTCAATCTTCATAATTTTGAAGTCGGTACCAGATATCTGAATCTTCAGTTCTCTGACAGAATATTTGAAACTTTTGGAACTGGCACCGATTTCAAAATTATGAAGATCGAGTACAGAAATACCTAGTTGAGGTTTAGCCGAATTCGGCAAAAGGCACTATTAGACAGGAAAAATTATTTTAATACTTTTTAGGGTTCCGTAGCCAAATGGCAAAAAACGGAACCTTTATAGATTCGTCATGTCTGTCTGTCTGTCCGTCCGTATGTCACAGCCACTTTTCTCCGAAACTATAAGAGCTATACTATTGAAACTTGGTAAGTAGATGAAGTCTGTGAACCGCATACAAAAATGGAAAAAATTATTAAAAATTTTACAGGTCCCCATTTTTTTTTTCTTTTAACCTATGCGTATGGGATATCTATGGATAGGTCTTCAAAAATCATATTGAGGTTTCTAATATCATTTTTTTCTAACCTGAATAGTTTGCGAGAGAGACTCTTTCAAAGCGGTAAAATGTGTGTCGCCCCCCCCCCCCCCCCCTCTAACTTCTAAAGTAGGGGCATGATAAGTCTAAAAAAATATATGATCTAGACACGCGGTAGCGTGTCAAGCCAAGTACCAGCATAATAGAACTGGCGAGCAGCACCGTGTGCAATATTACACGGAATAAATTTACACGTCTTGCAAAACTTATTCAGGGTACCAAGATCGACAACTTGTAACATAATATCCGAAGTATGCGATGCTATTTACAACGCACTGTGAGACTACATAAAGGAAAAATATATTTTAAATAGGATTATTTTCAAATTCAACGTATTGTAATCAACATAAAATATTTGTAATTTACAAAGACCTCTAAACCTAGTAATTTATACTCGATACTGCCCGAGCCAATAGGTCATCCTGTGTTAGGGAGCATACCCATACTACGTGACCTACTTTTTAAGATTTTTTGACCCCCTCCCTCCCCCTGGTGACCACGCGTAGTATATGCCATGACCCCCCCCCCCCCCCCCTTCAATTGTTCACGTGGTATTGACAAGAATGATTTTTAATAATTTTGTAAGTAAAAAGAGTAGATAGCAAATGAAAATAATTTGACTCATATTTGTGTTTATTAAGTTATTTATTACGAAAGACTCATTGCATGTTTATAATAATTATTACTACTTAATTAAATATGGGAATAAAAATAACGATCACCAAAAATACTTTGATACCCAATAGTTTGCCAAAAAGAAATACTTGACACCAATCCTACTAATATTATAAAGGCGAAAGTTTGGATGTATGGATGTTTGTTACAATTTCACGCAAAAACTACTAAATGGATTTTATGGAACTTTACAATAATATAGCTTATACATCAGAATAACAAATAGGGTACAATTTTAACCGACTTTCAAAATGGAGGAGTTTTTTTATGTTCAACGATTACTCCGCCGTTTGTAAACCGATTATCAAATTTTTTCTTTTGGTGTATAGGCTATCATTCCAATTTGGTACCGTATTCATAAAAGTGGTGACCTGATGAAGGGATCCATAAGTAATCGAGGGAACTCCTCAAAATTCATATGGAAACATGTGGTGACTTCGGTTTCGTGAGCAGTATTCTAAGCATAAGCTACCAACAAGTAAGATTTTGCACCAAGGTATTCCATGGTTCGGAAGGTGCTGAGAGAACTCCCGACTCTTTATAGATAGGTACAACTTTGGGAGTTTCGACGTTGTTTTAAGAACGCAAAGCATATGTTACTATGCAAATTACATTCATCATCATCATCACTACCATAAACCATTATAGAACCATGTATCGTCCGGTTTTGACCCTATTATTGGTACTTTCCATAGTCTTTTATTATATATCGCTTAAACCGCGGGTAACATCGCGGGGCACAGCTAGTATTTAAGATATACTATAAAGGTGTAACAAAACTAAGTGATAATACCTTAGGATGTGTACGTGTTCCTCATAGTGAGTTTACTGTGAAAGTAGCAGCGCTGAATGAGCAAAATTTTTTTTACTTTTGTATGGGCAAGCGCCCCAGTGTAACGAGTTTCTCCATACAAAAGTGAAAAAAAATTTTGGTCTTTCAGAGCTGCTACTTTCACAGTGAACTCTATGTAAGGAACACATACACACCCTAAAGTATTATCACTTAGATTATAAATTACAATAGAACCATCAGAGAACTTAATTTCTAGGCAGTTGGCGGACCTAAGTAATTTAGTCGCGTTTAAAGTTAAACCCAACCGACAGATCACAATTAACATTGAATTGACATGATCCGACTACATGACGTTGGTCTGTCAACTACCTAGGAATCAATTTCCTCGATGGTACATACTAGCTATTTTAGTCACGACTGTAGTTCAAATTGTAATCGAACACCAAATATAGTAAATGAACACCAAGCTTGACAGCTTCACCAAACTTCAAAATGCCTGAAAAGTGACAACAGTGCCTGTTTTTTTAATAGTTGTTGGCTATAAATAACCATAATAAATGCCAGTGTCAACTATTAAATGGCGAGAAAAAAAATTTTCGTATGACGTTTCTCTCGGCGAAATTGACTACGTGACAAAACTCTAGACCCCCTCCCCCCTCTTGTGACCGAGCGTAGTATTTTGAAGACCCCCCTCCCCCCCCTAAATGGGTCACGTAGTATGGGTATGTTCCCTTACTACAATTGCAGTTTGAGTTTTATTGTTTTCAGATAATTTTGTCATCGTTTGCCTCTGATTGGTAGAGAGATTAGTCAGCAGGGGAAATGTTATAAAATAATGTCATTAGGAGGATCTGGTGTAGAAGAATGTGGTGGTTGTGTGTATAAGGAGAATCTCCTGGTGGTTGTGTATACAGTATAAGTAGAGTCTCGTGGTGGTTGTGTGTAAGGAGAGTCTCGTGGTGGTTGTGTGCAAGGAGAGTCTCGTGGTTGTTGTTTGCAAGGTGAGTCTCCTATTGGTTGTGTTTAAGAAGAGTCTTCTTGTGGTTTTGTGTAAGGAGAGTGTCGTAGTGGCAGTGTGTTAGTCGGTGATGGTGAAGACTGGTACTTAAAATTTGGTGACGGGCTATATGCGTAGTTAGATGTTCCGTGGCCCATTTCTTCCAGACGTAAATTGCAAAGATAATTTTGGATAAACATCTGTCCTTCTATTGCTTTGTGGATTGGCAAACTTTTAAGATGAGCAGCTACACTTTTCCCGAATATATCAAACTCTGTTTCTATTTCTGTTGGCATGCGTGTATTGATTGTTTCAGCCACGTCCTTTACTGTGTTAACCGATCGACTGAGGTCCCGTACTGTCCTTTTACGAGGAATCGGGGATTTTCTTTCTTCGTCTTCAAATTCAGGTGTAGCGTCGGGGTCGGGGTTATTTTTTTCAGGTAATGGTTTAGGCTGGGATGTGTAAGGTTCATCTTCATCAAGTATTTCACAAGAATCCAGCTGCTGTAAAGCAATAAATTGAGATTTTGAAAAATCAAAACAAGAAGAAAAACATCTTGTATGTACAGTAAAGTGTAAACAACTCAATAATATTGCTATCAAAGAAACTAGCGTCTGTTCATTAACTTTTTTGTTTTAGGTACCTAACCACGACGAATGGAAAAGGATTGCACAAGGCTTCAGAAATTCCTGGAAAAAAAAACGAATAGCAATGTTCTCATGGCAGATGACTACTGTTTTTCAATATTGATTTTGGATGTAACGGGCGTGTATTGGATAATAGAGTTTTCTCCCATTGCGATCTTAGTCATGCTTCGGAAAATAATTTACTGCCCGAAGCCGAAGGTCATGTTCTGGTGGGCGATAATGCGTTTCCTCTAGAACCATATCGCACCTCTAATTCAACACTGGCACTAAGTAAAAAATGCAAATTTTAGACGAGCCGCATTTAAAAATTTTAAGTGAGCAGAAATGTACATAAATTACGATTAATGATCGTTTACAAAAGATCGTTTAAAAAATTTTAAATTAAATATTTAAATAGTATTGGTATCCACAATTATTTTGTCAATTTTTTATTATTATTTAATGTTTTTTTTCATGCAAAATGTTTTTAAGTGACACTTTTCTTTTCATAAGTTTATTTTCAATTTTTGTTAGTGTCATTTTGGTTTTTAATATTTATTGGAAAGGCATCACTATACATAAAATATACTTTTCTGGTAAAAGTCCATTAGAACTTTTAATGAAGATTGTAATTTTTAGGCGTTACTAAACGAAAAATGACGTTTTGGTAAAAAAATTTTAGTAAAAATATTTAAATAACCTCAGGGCAACACTATCCTTAACATAATTATAACACTTTACGAATAAAAAAAACTTAATTTTTCAACTTAAAAATTACACAATGGTGGTTTTTTCCGCTTAAACACAGCTGAGACCTTAAGGGAGAGGAATATATTGTTTAGTGTCGAAACAATTAGCAATGCCATCTAGGGCTTAGAGTAGGAATCAAGAGCAAGAGATAGGTCCTCGAGTTTTTAACTAGATGGCGTTGAAAACGCATTTTACGAAAATTTTGGATAGTGCCAGTATTGGAATAACGGTGCGATATTATATCATTACTAGCTGCGCCCTGCGGTGTTACCTGCGGTTTAAGTGATATTATACATAATAAAAGACTATGAAAAGTACCAATAGGGTAATACCATACCATAAAAATGGTGACCTGATGAAGGGAGCCAAAAGAAATTCAGGGAACTCCTCAAAATTTATATGGAAACATGTGGTGACTTCGGTTTCGTGAGCAGTATTCTAAGCATATGCTACCAATAAGTAAGATTTTGCACCAAGGTATACCATGGTTCGGAAGGTGCTGAGAGAACTCCTGACTCTTTATAGATACAAGTTTGGGAGTTTCGACGTTGTTTTAAGAACTGAAAGCATATACTACTATGCAAATTACATTCATCATCCTCAACATCACTACCATAAACCATTATAGAACTATGTATCGTCCCGTTTTGACCCTATTATTGGTACTTTTCATAGTCATTTATTATGTATATCACTTAAACCGTGGGTAACACCGCGGGGCACAGCTAGTACCTACATACATCCAAACTTTCGCCTTTATAATATTAGTAGGATAATGAAACCATAATATAATGGTGGAAACCAATTGAGAATAGATTATCACGGCAGGGCCCCCGCTACCATATTATGTGCAATGTGTGCAATGCACACGGGCGCCACCCTTTGGCCCCCGTAACGCCCGTGGCGCGTGTGTGCAAAAAAGGAATTTGGCACCCCTTAAGGCATTTTGAATTACTTATCTTTTTAGGGTTCCGTAGTCAACAAGGAACTCTTATAGTTTCGGTCTGTCCGTCCGTCTGTCCGTCTGTCTGTCTGTCCGTCTGTCTGTCTGTTCGTCTGTCTGTCCGCGGTTTTACTCAGAGACTATAGGACCTACAAAGCTGTAATTCAGCATTAATGCAGATATTAATGATGCCGACAAAAAAGTATATAAAATCTTAAAAATATATATTTTTTTATTGTACCTCCCCTACACATCAAGCGGGGATGGTATTTTTTTTTCATGTCCAACCCACCGTGTGGGGTGTCGTTGGATAGGTTTTTTAAAAATATTACGAGTATTCATAGATCATTTTTTGATTTAGGGATCCATTTGTGGAATATAAAGTTTCAAAGCGGAAAAAATCGTTAGCGTCCAGTGTCCCCCCCTTCTACCAGCTAAACGGTTGCTTCTGGAAATGTAAAAAAAAATACGGGAGTAGGAAATATGCTGAAAGAAGGAGGGGCATTTCGTACCCACTAATGTAGCACTTTGAGACATAATATCTATACTTTAATATTATAAAGCGGAAGAGTTTGTTAGTTTGTTTGTTTGTTTGAACGCGCTAATCTCAGGAACTACTGGTCCGATTTAAAAAACTATTTCAGTATTAGATAGCCCATTTATCGACAAAGGCTATAGGCTATATTTTATCACGCTAAGACTAATAAGAGCGAAGAAATAGAGGAAAACTAGACGTTCCGCGCGGCTTCGCCCGCGTAAATTAGATATTTCACAGACAAATCAGTCTACAAAAAAACCGGCCAAGTGTGAGTTGGACTCGCCTATGAAGGGTTCCGCAGCAGCAATAAGGTTTATTTTTATGAAATTAAAAGGTTTTTGATTTATTTTTATATTTCAATTGATTTAATGAAATTTAAATTAAGTTTTCCATTTATGACGTATAAAAAAAACTACTTGTTAGATTTCGTTAAAACCAATTTTCGTTGGTAGTTTTTATAGTAAAGTACATCATATATATTTTTTTAAGAAGTTAGAGGGGGGGGGGGGACACATTTTACCACTTTGGAAGAGTCTCTCTCGCAAACTATTCAGGTAAGAAAAAAATGATATTAGAAACCTCAATATGATCTTTGAAGACCTATCCATAGATACACACGCATAGGTTAGATGAAAAAAAATTTTTTTTTATTCAGTTGTACCTATGGGGACCCCTAAAATTTTTAATAATTTTTCCATTATTGTATCAAAATCTTAATGCGGTTTACAGACTACATCTACTTACCAAATTTCAATAGTATAGCTCTTATATTTTCGGAGAAAAGTGGCTGTGACATACGGACGGACAGACAGACAGACAGACATGACGAATCTATAAGGGTTCCGTTTTTTGCCATTTGGCTACGGAACCCTAAAAATAGCCTATAATCCTTCACGTGGTCTACTTTTTATCTGACCCAAATAACAGAAAAATTGCTCTAGTAGTTCGTGAGATAAGACCTTTCAAATAATTTCCCCCGTTTTTTCCACATTTTCTTCTATTTATTAGCTCCTATTAGTTTTAGCGTGATAAAATATAGCTTATAGCCTTCCTCGATAAATGGGCTATCTAACACTGAAAGAATTTTTCAAATCGGACCAGTAGTTCCTGAGATTAGCGCGTTTAAATAAGCCCGTTCAAATAATTTCCCCCCGTTTTTTCCACATTTTCCTCTATTTCTTCGCTCCTATTAGTCTAAGCGTGATAAAATATAGCCTATAGCCTTCCTCGATAAATGGACTATCTAACACTGAAAGAATTTTTCAAATCGGACCAGTAGTTCCTGAGATTAGCGCGTTCAAACAAACAAACAAAGTAACAAACTATTCCGCTTTATAATATTAGTATAGATTATAATATTAGTATAGATGTGTTAAAAACGGGGGGAAATTATTTGAAAGGGCTTATTTGAACGCGCTAATCTCAAGAACTACTGGTCCGATTTGATAAAATCTTTCAGTGTTAGATAGCCCATTTATCGAGGAAGGCTATAGGCTATATTTTATCATGCTAAGATTAATAAGAGCGAAGAAATAGAAGAAAATGTCGAAAAAACGGGGGAAATTATTTGAAAGGGCTTATCTCACGAACTACTAGAGAAATTTTTCCATTATTTGGGTCAGATAAGAAGTAGACTACGTGAAGGATCATAGGCTATTTTTTGTAGACTGATTTGTCTGTGAAATATCTAATTTACGCGGGCGAAGCCGCGCGGAACGTCTAGTACCAAATAAAAGGGCTTGGAAAGTTGAACATTTTATTGTATGATGAAAAATCTCTAAACCATGGGAGAAAAAAGTTAACGAGGGTAGGGGTGATTCTTCGGAAAACGATTCTTCGTCTCATTACCATGGTCAATTTTAAACGTTACTTTTTTGACTGGAATTCATATTTTTATGATAATATAAAGGTCAAATAACCTACTTTTACTTAAGGGACTCGTTTTCATAGAGAAGATTTAGTAATATCGAAGTTCAAAAATTTTGTGGCTAGGGTAATGATAATTGCATACAAGGTAATTATAAAAGTAACAAAAAATTTAAAAAATATCTAAATAAAATATTTTAATTTAAAAATAATCGTCTTCTGAAAACGACTTACATTCCTTGTGTCATCCTAAAAAATAATTAAGTAACTAGCGATTATAGTACTCTTAGAAACCAGTCTTAGTTCAGTCTTGATAATTTAAAATTCATTTGCATACAAAACGTTGGATTTAAATTCCTACAAAGTGATTTTTTCTTCTATACGAATATTATAAAAGATTTTGGGGCATTAGAGTTATGGGCGTCATCTAGTAGTAAAATAGCACGATTATCAAAAGAAAAATCAAAAGCAGTATTTGTTTGGTTCTGTACAAGAAGTTGAGTTTAAGTAATTCTCAAAATTATTTTTTGTTCTCATGGTCTTTTTTTACTGAAATAGAAGTCAATAGCAAACATTAGCAACTTGAACAATTTTTATTCTTTTTTTTTGTTCTGAGACTTCTTAAAGTAAAAGATATCATATGACTCCGAGTCTGAATGGCCAGATAGAATTGTTTTATGTGGAGAAAAAAATGTAGAACCTTAAAATCTTCACAATCATTTTTTTTTATAGGAAGAAAATCCTTTCTGTAGATCGATGTTTTTTCCTACAGAAGAAATACTTTTTTCAAATATTTCCTCCTTCTCTTCAGAATACATATGTGACGTTATCAGCGTGAAGAGACCTTATTGTCGGTATTGAGTTATTAGCATCCCCATAATCTACATTTAATAAGCTATCGAACCATGTAAATAACATGCGTGTAGGCCTGGCAAATATTTTTTTAAAAAATGTTGAAACTCGAAAGTCGTAAAAGGTGATATTGAGAAAATCGCATTCAAACTTCGAAACCTAAAAAAGTATGTTACTGTGGGAAGTTACATAGATATTATGCTTTTTGAGAAGTACATTATATGGTCTTTTAGATTTTAACTTCAATTATATAATTTTATAGCCTTATTCCCGTTTTTTACCACGCCAAAATGCATGATGTAATGAAAATGCCCAAGATGGTTTTTACTAAATATTTCATTTATAGTATGTTTTCTATCGTATTTTATGAAAGAATAATATAAAACGGGTAAGTTTTTACTAAATAAAAACGACTTCAATATTAAACGACATTGTTTATTATATAAAAAAATATTTGAACAAATGAAACATTGTGCTTCACTAATCTTATTAATCAGTGAAAATCAACAAAAATATATATTTACTACGCTTAAAATTTGTCAAATGAGATCAAATATATAAAGTTATATTAAAAAAGTAACTTTTTTCAGTCTTAAAATTCAAGTTAAAGTTTAGTAAAAAGCTGGTACAAACACTAAACATTTTATAAAAGGGACCTTATTGTCGGTGATTAAAAATTTAGTGATATAACATAAAAATGAATATCAATTTTGATTAACATTGAGGTTCTTATTTTTAAAATAACTTTAATTATCCTTTAGTAACAAGACGAGTACCAAAACATGCAATTTCTCTTAGTTACTATAAAATATATTAAAAGGGACCTTAATGTAGGTTGTTACATTTTTAGTAATAAAGTTATAAGAAGATACAAAAATACTACTAATTTCGTAGTTGTAACAACTAATTATAATTTGTCTATTTATACAATATTTAATGATAAATCAACGGACGGTCAACCTCTAAATAAACCAATTAGGGTAAATTGTCGTAACTGGCCACATAATATTATGTGTCCAGTTAAGATGATTATGACCGATTTGCCATTATCGCCGAATTGCCATTTAGACAGTCGATTTTCGCCGTGCGGCGTAAATCGTGCGACTATAGTCACCCGTGTAAACCCCGCACTAGCCTTTTCAACATAGCTTTGCCACATGAGCAATAAACAGAAAAAAAAAAATGTAAAGGATCGCAAATAGCGTGCAAACTTCTATGGTAAAGGTATTTACTATTTAGTATAGGCTTAGATAAAATTTCTAAAGTCTCTTAGATAAAATTTAAACTAGTAAGTATGTAGATACTCACTAGGCTCATTATACTAAACAAACAAGCTCGAGCACCAACTGACGCACTGACGAGTAGCGAAAAAACGAATTAACAGGCGGGTACGCAGCGAGTGAGCGAGTGGGCAGAACCGACGCCACGAATCAGAAAGAGACGACAAATCCTTTGATATACGCCGCCACCGCATCTCGCCGACTAGGCACTAGTACCGTCTTGAAGTAAGCTATCCCTAACCCGTAGCGTATCTATGCACTGTGGCCCGCGTGATGTTAAACTATTTTGAAATTCACGCCCACCGGCAAAATAATGTAGTCGTAAATTTTTTTCCACTTTTAAATCATTAATTTTGAAGAAAGTTGTTTATTAACCCTAAAAAAATTTTGTTGCGGCCCGCGACACCAAGACCAAAAGATATTTGTGGCCCGTATGAAAAAAAGGTTGGGGACCACTGGTCAAAGTCTTTTAACCCGATACCGTGCCGACAGAAAGCCGTAATCGACTCTCGGCTGCAGCACCGACAATAAGGTCCCTTTTTTACTAAGCTTTAGGTTCAATTTTAACCTATATAAAATCGTTTTTAAAGTCTGTGTCTTTGTTATATCAAAATTTAGAGTCTGTTTATTAATATGGAGCAAAAAAAGAAAAAATGATTTTTTCGACGTTTTACTTTAAAGGCGATTATTTCGGAAACTAGAACCGACAACAAGGTCCCTTTTCCCAGATAACGTCACATATATTTTATTTCTCCGTTAGCCATATTATATACACTGCATGCTTTTCCTGATCTTGCTTAGATTTTTCTATTTTTTTTTTATTTTCTTTCTCTTCGGTAATTTGTGAGATCGTTTTTACGTTATTCTAATGTCTGTAATCATAAGTTACAAACAAGTTTTTATAAGGAAATTTAAAAGAGTCTTAAGAATTAAAAAAACTTTATGCAAGGATATTCAATAGTCGTAGTTACTCTACAGAACTCGTGAATCGCACATAAAAGTGCATATTTCAGGACAAAATTAATATATTTTATCATTACCCTGGTCTTTTGACCAGGGTAATGAGACCCACGGAAATGAAAATTATGCCTATAATTATGCATAGCTCATAATTCTTACAAGCATCAGTTTTGATATTTCATAACATAAATATGTAACCCAAGAGCATCAGTTGACACGCAGACGCACACTTTAAAGTTTTGAAATAATAAAATAAGCTCGATATAGTAGACACATAAATGATAAACTACGCGAACCAAACATAGGGCAATGATATATTTACCTTCCAAACACCTGGATAGAAATCAATTAGCCGCACATCCGCCTGATAGCTTCTTTCACATATGACTGGCTTGCCTGCATGCGGTAAGATACACTCCCATTGTTTTTACCAGAAAAGTTATGATCGATCGCAACTTGGGCCACAGGAATTATAACTTTACGTTGGACACTCTTTTCTCATTTATTTATAAGTACTGTAATGTAGCCATGCCTACTGTATTAATTTTTTATAACAGGTAAACTAATGTAATTTCGTTATAATTTTATTTTGCATTGATTTGTCAAACAGGAAATGAATTATAGACGTTTTTGTTGAAGAAAATGGCAAGAGGACGCTCCATGGTAATGAGAACAACGGACTTTAAGATTTTTTTTCCTATACTGAAACTACAATTATTAAAAAAAGACAGTTGTTTCTAGGTAGACACTGAGCTCTTATTTAAAAAAATATATTTTAATTGTTTGCTTTTGCCTGGTTACAGAAAAAAGTCCGTTGCCGTCAAAAATTTTGCCTCCGAAGAAATGCCAGTAGAAGGTAAGAAAAAATCGCAAAAAAAATACCCTGTATTATTGAATCAATTTATAGTGTTGCTGGTAAGGAATCATTTCTGGAAAGTACAAGGCAAACTTGAGGTAAGTGTTGTATTTTAGTATTTTGTTTCATATTTTAAAGAAATGTATGAGAATATCCTGTATTTTGCACCATTCGCTAGTATTGCTAATTAAAAACAATTTCTCCAAAGTGATTATATACGATAAAATACAGGAAAGGTTAGATTTTAAAGGTTTTATTGTTTTCTCATACATTTCTTTAAAATATAAAACAATTTACTAAAATACAACACTTTCCTCAAGTTTGCCATACACGATTACTTTCCAGAAATGATTCCTTACCAGCAACACTATAAATTGATGCAATAATAAAGGGTGTTTTTTTGCGGTTTTTTTACCTTCTACCCTCGTTAACTTTTTTCTCCCATGGTTTAGAAATTTTACGTCATACAATAAAATGTTCAGCTTTTCAAGCCCTTTCATTTACTAAATATTGTGTGAATGTGCTACAGCTTGGGTACGGCTTCCATACAAAAATGCCCCTTGTTTTTAAAAGGAAAATTATCACGGCTAAGAAGACTCCATAAGTTACTGAGTATACCTACTCAGTAACTTATGGAGTCTTCTTAGTCGATAGTCGATCAACTAAAAAAAAAATATTCGGCGAAGTATAAAGGAACTTTTCGTTCAAATTCCTTTGAACGTAACTGTGTGCCGAGTGTGAGTTTTTTACACTGAAATTATGTTGTTAGTAGTGCAAAATACGTTATAAATGTACATTCATTGACAATACAAAAATTATCAAAAACTAGCGGTACTACGGAACCCTATATTGCGCGTGGCCCGACACGCACTTGGCCGGTTTTTTTACTTACCATAATATTACCCACTGAGTCGCTGCACTGTACTTTTACAGCTTTTAAAGCATCGTCTAATAATTTGAACCATTTTATCCGTGGATTATATATTATTATGTCATCCGTTCCAGCCCCCGATTTTGTACTCAGTTTAACTTTCTTAACCTCTTGCGAATATGTAGACTTCAAGTTTCTTATTTTAGTATAAACTTCTTTACTTCCAAACCCTGGTATGTTCATAGCTTCACTTATACATAAAAGTGCCGCATCTCGGGCTCCCTTATTTTTGTAGCTAGCGGCTTTACAATTGTAAAGGCACTCATATTTTAAATACTCCTGCACAAATTTATAGGTAATGTCTTCGGTCCACTTTGCCATTTTTTGCAAAACAACACGAACGTCCGACGCTAGCTAAACACTAAGCAAGCACTGCCTGACCTGTTTAGTGGCAGGCACGCTGCGACTTGCGAGTGAGGGGTAAGGAAGGTCGCTCGGGACGTGGCTACTCGCACTTGCACTCGCAAAAAATAGAACACGCTTCTAATAATCACGTTACTACGCAGCCAACTAATCACTTGCAGTAATCAGTCGCTGTCCACACTTACTTTCTCGTAATCACTAATCACAATCACCTGCGTCCTGCTATAATTAATAATAATCATCACCTGCACTTATCAGTTATCACTAATCAAAGTGAATACAGGCCTTTCCCAAAACTCCGAAAACCCATAGGTACATGAAAAAAAAAACGAAAGGAGAATGAAAATAAACGAAACAAAAACGTCATTTCGAGTTTTTTCGGAAAATAATTGTTTTCATTAAAAATTACGCAAAAGTGTTTATTTTTTCAAACTCTAGCCGCGATATAATATTTAAAGCAAAATGAGGCGCCACGCTGGTGTTGGTGCAATCCAAAAGCAAAGACTACAGTTGGAAAAGTATAAAGAAAAAGGTTCAGAGATTCAAGAGAACCAATTTCAACAAATGTCTAAACAATTAGAGATATTTAGAGAAAATTTAGAGGAGTTTGCAACAAAACACAAAAGTGAAATTAAGAAAAATGCCCAGTTTAGGAGGCAGTTTCAAGAAATGTGTGCTGCAATTGGAGTTGATCCTTTGGCCTCTGGCAAAGGATTTTGGTCAGTTTTGGGTGAGCACATTAATAATAAAATATTATTTAAAATGTAGTGTATAAAAATAGGGTGAGAATTATTTTTAAAATGACTCAACATGTTTTAATATGTTTAAAATATTTTAAGGAATTGGAGATTTTTACTATGAACTAGGAGTTCAAATTGTAGAAGTATGCTTAGCTACTAATTACAAAAATGGTGGTCTTATAACTCTGGATGAATTACGAACTAGACTTATTGCAGCAAGAGGCAAAGCAAAGAAACATCAAGATATTACAAACGAAGATTTACTTGCCGCTGTTAAGAAATTAAAAATTTTTGGCAATGGGTAAAACATAAATGAACATTTTATATGTGTAAAATAATAATACCTAAAATGTGTGGCGTAAACATTAACACTGGTTATTAATATTTTTAGTTTTACTGTACTGCCAGTGGGGAAAGGAAAATGGCTTGTTCAATCTATTCCAGGAGAGTTAAATTTGGATCAAACACTATTGTTACAAAAAGCAAGCTCTCTTAACACAGCCTGGTTATCAGTCAGTGTTTTAACAGCAGATCTTGGGTAAGCTTAGAATAATTAATTGCCTTTAGTGCGGTTGCTTTTGGATAGAATTCATTTTAGCAACCTGCCATAGATTTTTTCAAATACAAAAGCTAGTATTTATACTTAGTAAAATGTTTCTAGTTGGAGTGAAACAAGAGCAGAAAATGCTCTTAACCACATGGTAAAGGAAGGCTTGGCATGGCTGGATACACAGGATGTTAATGAAAAGCTTTATTGGTTCCCCAGTATGTTTGCTGAATGTGTTACTGCTGCGGCATCATGAAACATGGCAGAGTAAAATATGAACTTTACAATTAAACTTAAAATGTTTATACTATTGTACAGTAATAAATTTTATTTAATTAAATTTATTCATTGATTTGAATAGAAGTACTAATAAGCAGTACATTAACTTTAAAACTTTGTCCATTTTCACTTTATAAAACATACAGAAGAATAGACTAGAGCAAAAATTTAAGGGAGAGGTTGGCAAGAATTATTAGGTGCGGTCTGGATAGTTTGGTACATGTTTAACACATTACAATGTTTGGTGGTCTGCTAAAGGAACACTGTCTATATGTTGCCAATTCCTGCTATAAGGGTTAATATTAGATATCAATAATTAATGCCAAATCCAAAAATTAAAGTCAGTACAATTATAACTGTATTTTAAAAAGATAAAACCAACTTCAAAATTGTACGTAATTGAGAATTAAAACTCCCTGATGATAACCTCCTTTTTTTGAAGTCGGTTAAAAAAAATATGTAATCTGGTAACAAAAGAATTTATTGACTATTTATATGCCTAAAAATAAATATTGCACTTTTTAAACACTAGCTACACTACTTTCTTTACTCTTTGGTAAATTTAATTGCTGTCGGAGCTCTCTATTTTCTTTAAGGATTGATTCTAATTCTTGCTTCAATTTCACAGTCATTTCAAGATAAGACTCTTTCCATCTGCAATAATACAAAAATAAAATAAGTTATAATAATTAGAAGTATCTATCAACAATATTAAGGTGTCTATTATGAAAAAATTGGAGTTGGACACTAATTGAAACCTATAAAACAATTTACTTTGGTCAACATGAAAAAGGATGGCACCAGCGGTCATTGACCTTTCTAATCTAGGAGCGATGAGTAAAAACTAAAAAGCTTGCACTGTATTCTGTTAACTTAAAAACAAAAATTGACCTCTAATTACTTCAAAGTGATTTACTGTAAACTCAGTTCTAACCAAGTATTAAAAATACGATATCGCCCTTAGACCAGAAACATCCGTCACTTCATTGTCAATCGCAGTTTGTGTAGGGGCCCACACGTTCCTCAACCACACCGTCCACACCACACCGTCGCGACAAAATGTGGTCATATGTTGATGGCGACTGCAAAATGTGATACGTGTGAATAGTCCTATTCATTTTCAATACAAAGTATACGCCCGACCACGTGGTGTGGTTGTGGTCGTGGTGTTGTTGTGGTTTTGTGACAGGGGGTGAATGACCGCTACCCCCTGGTTACGGGATTACTACTAATAGTAAAGTGCTACTGTTCTTGGATGAGCAAGCTAAGTAGGCCTATTATAGCCAAAGATTAAGTTTCTTTTCGAATAGGCTTACTAAACAAAAGGTGTGGAATAAGGTATACATGCATTATGCACAGTATGTCGGGCTGCAGCGGGTTGTATTTTTCATATTTTTTATGACCTAGTGCAGGGGTTTCCAATCTTTTTCAGCCTGCGGCGCAGTTACACGTCACAATATCATGACGTCTCTGAGGATCCCCCCATAGAACAACCTTCACCGAGCTGGTTAATGGATGAAAAGTATTTTATACTAGACGTTCCGCGCGGCTTCGCCCGCGTAAATTAGATATTTCACAGACAAACCAGTCTACAAAAAATAGCCTGTGATCCTTCACGTGGTCTAGTTCTTAATTCTTATCTGTAATCTGACCCAAATAACAGAAAAATTGCTCTAGTAGTTCGTGAGATAAGCCCTTTCAAATAATTTCCCCCGTTTTTTCCACATTTTCTTCTATTTCTTAGCTCCCATTAGTCTTAGCGTGATAAAATATAGCCTATAGCCTCCCTCGATAAATGGGCTATCTAACACTGAAAGAATTTTTCAAATCGCACCAGTAGTTCCTGAGATTAGCGCGTTCAAATAAGCCCTTTTAAATAATTTCCCCCCGTTTTTTCCACATTTTCCTCTATTTCTTCGCTCCTATTAGTCTTAGCGTGATAAAATATAGCCTATAGCCTTCTTCAATAAATGGACTATCTAACACTGAAATAATTTTTCAAATCGAACCAGTAGTTCTTGAGATTAGCGCGTTCAAATAAGCACTTTCAAATAATTTCCCCCGTTTCTTCCACATTTTCCTCTATTTCTTCACTCGTATTAGTCTTAGCGTGATAAAATATAGCCTATAGCCTTTTTCGATAACTGGGCTATCTAATACTGAAAGAATTTTTCAAATCGGACCAGTAGTTCCTGAGATTAGCGCGTTCAAATAAGCCCTTTCAAATAATTTCCCCCGTTTTTTCTACATTTTCCTCTATTTCTTCCCTCCTGTTAGTCTTAGCGAAATAAAATATAGCCAATAGGCTTCCTCGATAACTGGGCTATCTAACACTGAAAGAAATTTTCAAATCGGACCAGTAGTTCCTGAGATTAGCGCGTTCAAATAAGGCCTTTCAAATAATTTCCCCCCGTTTTTTCAACATTTTCCTCTATTTTTTCGCTCCTATTAGTCTTAGCGTGATAAAATATAGCCTATAGCCTTCCTCGATAAATGCACTATCTAACACTGGAAGAATTTTTTAAATCGGACCAGTAGTTCCTGAGATTAGCGCGTTCAAACAAACAAACAAACTAACAAACTCTTCCGCTTTATAATATTAGTATAGATTTAATAATTAATTACGTATGTCAATAAATTTATTGCAAGTGGGTTGCCTAAAAAATTTCAGCCCAAAATAAAAAATTTTTATTTACATTTTTTTGGTTTGGTTACTAGACAAATTCCGACAAATTCCATACTATTCGAAAGTATGAAACCCGTAGAATATGCATAGACCGTTACTGGTATCGATTTACCCGCCTACCCAAGAGTCGCGACGGTAAAAAAATAGCATATTCTACGGGCTTCATACTTTCGATTGGTATGGAATTTGTCTATTAACCAAACCAAAAAAATGTAAATAAAAAAAAAAATATTCTGGACTGAAATTTTTTAGACAACCCACTAGCAATATATTTATTGACATACGTAGTTGAATATAAAATACTTTTCATCCATTAACCAGCTCGGTGAAGGTCGTTCTATGGGGGATCTTGGCCATTATGTTCAAAAAACCTGTATAAATTATACACTCAAAAAAAATATTTAAAAAAACACCATCTATTGACGCCCAGGAATACTAACAACGCGTCGATGTTTGTTTAAAAAAAACGCCATCTAGTTGACGCACAGGAATACTATTAACGCCCTCTGCCCCTACTATGCAGGTAATAAAAAAGTGTCGAGGTCAAATATCGTTTTGTCTAGCCTCCTTTCGCAACGCCGAACGCGACATAAGGAACTTCGTTCCAACAAAATATAATTATTTAATCATCTACCTGCTTAAGATAATTAAAACTATAATTTTATTTTATAATATTTGTGGTTTTGTATAATGACGGAGCTGAGGCGCCCCTCTTGCCTTTACACGGCGCACACTTTGGGAACCCCTGACCTAGTGTGTCGGGCTATGGTTGTTTCTGTAGTCTGTGCTATAGTCGAAGCATCTATTGTAATAGTCATAACTCATAAGACGATGACTATTATAGAGGCTTCAGCTGCTTGAATATGGGAAATCTTCGGGAAAGTCACCACAAAAAAAACTGGCTGCAGCTGTATTATCGTAAAAGGGCCAATTTGTACCTTTTATTGAGCTCAATTTGCTGCTCTAGATGCTTATCTAGTTCTGACATCTCCTCTTCTCTGGTGAAAACCATTCTGAAAGTACGAATTGGGTAAGTGAATCTCAGAAAGTCAGTGCAAAATGCCTATCTTTAATATGCTTTGATTTTGACCGTAGAGAAATTCCATTAACAACTTTGAGTCGAAATTAGGAGGGGTGAAACGCAAAATGATGAATAATTAGAATCGACGAGATCTGAGAAGAATTTGAAGGTTAGTCAAAATTCAAGACTACGAGCCATAGTTGTAAGGTGACAAGTGACAACCATTGAGTTATACCTATCTATAATTCATGGTGACAACAGTCATCATTCAAGAGTCAAGACTCAACTCAAGACTGTATCACTCATCCGTGCCCAGTGCATGGCAATCAGTTAGCGTTATAACTGTACAATATTTGCATAGACCGTTACTGGTATCGATTTACCCGCCTACCCAAGAGTCGCGACGGTAAAAAAATAGCATATTCTACGGGCTTCATACTTTCGATTGGTATGGAATTTGTCTATTAACCAAACCAAAAAAATGTAAATAAAAAAAAAAAAAAAATTCTGGACTGAAATTTTTTAGACAACCCACTAGCAATATATTTATTGACATACGTAGTTGAATATAAAATACTTTTCATCCATTAACCAGCTCGGTGAAGGTCGTTCTATGGGGGATCTTGGCCATTATGTTCAAAAAACCTGTATAAATTATACACTCAAAAAAAATATTTAAAAAAACACCATCTATTGACGCCCAGGAATACTAACAACGCGTCGATGTTTGTTTAAAAAAAAACGCCATCTAGTTGACGCACAGGAATACTATTAACGCCCTCTGCCCCTACTATGCAGGTAATAAAAAAGTGTCGAGGTCAAATATCGTTTTGTCTAGCCTCCTTTCGCAACGCCGAACGCGACATAAGGAACTTCGTTCCAACAAAATATAATTATTTAATCATCTACCTGCTTTAGATAATTAAAACTATAATTTTATTTTATAATATTTGTGGTTTTGTATAATGACGGAGCTGAGGCGCCCCTCTTGCCTTTACACGGCGCACAATTTGGGAACCCCTGACCTAGTGTGTCGGGCTATGGTTGTTTCTGTAGTCTGTGCTATAGTCGAAGCATCTATTGTAATAGTCATAACTCATAAGACGATGACTATTATAGAGGCTTCAGCTGCTTGAATATGGGAAATCTTTGGGAAAGTCACCACAAAAAAAAACTGGCTGCAGCTGTATTATCGTAAAAGGGCCAATTTGTACCTTTTATTGAGCTCAATTTGCTGCTCTAGATGCTTATCTAATTCTGACATCTCCTCTTCTCTGGTGAAAACCATTCTGAAAGTACGAATTGGGTAAGTGAATCTCAGAAAGTCAGTGCAAAATGCCTATCTTTAATATGCTTTGATTTTGACCGTAGAGAAATTCCATTAACAACTTTGAGTCGAAATTAGGAGGGGTGAAACGCAAAATGATGAATAATTAGAATCGACGAGATCTGAGAAGAATTTGAAGGTTCGTCAAAATTCAAGACTACGAGCCATAGTTGTAAGGTGACAAGTGACAACCATTGAGTTATATCTATAATTCATGGTGACAACAGTCATCATTCAAGAGTCAAGACTCAACTCAAGACTGTATCACTCATCCGTGCCCAGTGCATGGCAATCAGTTAGCGTTATAACTGTACATTTTTTTCGCCTCAACTCTGACGCTGGCAACTCCTAAATGGGGAGGCTTACGCCAAAAGAAGAAGAAGAAGAGTTTTGTCGGGAATACGAAAGAGTGACGTTGTGTTTTTGTATTATTTTCCTACAATTGTGTAATTTCGGTTTTTAATGTGTAATGTTGGTAGAATATTAACCATTAAATATTCGATGTCGTGCACAAGTGTGGGCAAGTGATACAACTTCAAGAAACGTGCAATTTTGTGTTCCCTCCAAAACTCCATCGAATGTTTTAGTAAAGGGTCTACCACTTTACTAAAACAACTGACTTGACTCGTTGCCTTTACTGACTACTTTTTTAGACTTTTACTAGACTTTCGACTTGACGATAATCTGGAAAAACGACTTTAAATTTTGTAAACTTTTTACGAATTTTTTTTTTCCACGCCATATTTTACTTGACACTGGCCATGGTTAAAAAGCCGAGCGCCATAATAAGAAAAAAAAAAGAAAAAAAAGAAGAAGAAGAAGAACTCAAGACTGACTAACTCGTTACTTGATACTTCGAATGGAGGTGAGATTTTCAATGCTACTATACGTAGTATCCCCTTAGTAGTCTGAGATGCTACTTTATTTGCCATCGCATTCTTCCAAGTTGCGATATCGATAATATTGTAGGTAATCTGGGCTGGATATAAACTATTCTTTCTTTATTTATCAATATTCTGGCAAATGATTTTAAAAGTTAAACATAATTAAATAATTTTCAATAATTTTACTTACTTCTCGCTTAAATCTGTTTTTGATGAAAGCATTACTTGTAATTTATTAATCATATCGTGTGTTTCGTCCAATGATTTTTGAAGATGATCTACTTGTAATCTAAAAATAGGATAATTAGATTAATAATTGCCAATACTGATGGAGGTAAGTCTGGTCATAAAGCACGAATAAATTAGAACTTAGACTTTGAGTTTCTTTCGAAAGTCACGCAGAAAATTCCTACTGGTAATTCTAATAAGGTTTTAAAACGGTTGGGTTCTTTTGTAATAATTCCACATTATTCTGCATCACGTTACTCACTTGAGATCCTGACATTGTGTCTTCAGAAGAGTTTCCTCCCAGTCCCGTCGCTTGCACTCCCTCGTGTAGTTGTCTAATGTCTTTTGCAGATCTAATGCTAGACTTTGTTTTTCGCATATCAGTTGAATATTACGTCGCTCCGAAGCTACCTGTTGCATCGTTAACCTTATGTTATTTATTATCAATTTTGAAAGTAGTTAAAATTTAACGCAAATATTTACCAATTCTTGAAATAAAATTTCAGCTCTTTGTTCAGCTAAAGCTAATTTCGGATCTATTACTTTAAGGTTTTCCTTTCGTTCCTCCCTTTCATTTTTAATTTCAGTCTGTAATATCTTGGTTTCCCTAAAAACACAAAAATATTATTATTTTAACCTTATATTTGTGTTTCTGATACTTGTAGTTTTATGACGTAATGGATGATGTCCTACAACTACTGAAATGACTATAGAGGCTTCAGCCTCTCTGACCACGTCTTCAGCTCCAAAGAAAAATGTATCATGTAGTCAACATGTAGTCATGTCCAACTACATAAGAAATCTCCCTTTAGGGCTGTCACATAGACGTATTCTTATTTAGTTTTTTAATTTTCGATAAATGTTATTAGTGAGATATTTTAACAGCTACTTATTCATTTTAATTTCTTCACCTCAGAGCCTTATTCAGCAGCAGCCCTTTTTCAACTAACTCCGCGTCCAAATTTTGGATATGCTGCAGCATGTCCGACATTTTCTCGTTATAATTGTTTTTCACTTCATCAAGTTCTGACCTATATTTGTCCTCCGTCTCTCGTTTTATGTTTGCTAAGGTCGCCCGAAGGTTTGCTAGCTCTTTTGTAATTTGAGCAATTTTTTGATGGGCATCATTCTTTTGACTTGACACGACATCAAACAGTTGTAGTGCTTCTGCGACCTAAATAATGGACATTACTGGATTTACTGGATAGCTGATAGGAGTAGGTGTGCCGTGTTGTTTTGTTCCGTCATGTTTTGTTATTTCATACAAATAATAAATTGACAAGAAAATGATCTACAAGTTGGAAACAGTTGTCGATTTGTAAAAGTTTGAAGTTTTGTTTCAGCTAACTGTTTTAGTACCTACCTTAAGTTTTGCTTCTGCTTTTTTTTTTATTACAATTTTGTACTCTTTTTGACATGCTTGGAGTTCTGATTTGATTGTTTCGTGACTTTTCTTTTCCGCAGATAACTCTATTCTGCACTCATCCAAGTCTTTCTTCACAGCTTCTAGTTCGGTTAGTAATCTTTTATTTTGTTCTTGGCATTCTATTCTAAATTTTTGGTCTTCTTTCAAAGCAGATTTGAGCGAATTTCGTTCAAATAAAACATTTTTGTATTTTGATTCCAAATCCAAATAATCTGCTACAGCTGTTTCCACTTTCAGTTCTAAATCTCTTCCTTTTTCGTTTTTACTCTAAAATCATTTTAAAATATTTACGTATTTGTCGTCCACAACTTTTTTTAAAAGTTTTTTCAAAGTTTATTTATTATTTAGAACGTATTTACTGTAATAGTATACTGTATTTAGGTCTAGTGCAGGGGTTTCCAAACTTATTTTTTCTATAACTGCCCACTTTCAGAACAAAAGTTTTACAAAGCTTTGAAATTTGACACCAATTTTGTTTATTAGAATCTAATCCATCTAATAATTAGATGATGGATTTTGAGAAAACTTTGCAATAATGTAGGCTACATTTTATCCCGGCATCGGCATTCCCACGGAAACGGGAACCACCGCGCGCTGTAACCACGCCATTAAATTAAACTATACACTAACCCACCTGGTAATTTCTTCGTCCGCTGTAGTTTTGGTATATTTCTAATTCTGTTTCCAAAGCATCTACAGTTTTCTGCGCTGTTTGCCACAATACATGCAAAGAGTCTCTATCCTAAAAACAAAATTATTTTATTAAAATAAATCACGAAACAAGTAAATCGAATGCCTGCTCATATCAAGCTAGTCACTGAACACGCCCTTGGGAACTTGATGCTACATCAAGGAAGGAGTTGTAGTCATCTTCCGTCTTTCAGTATCTACTGGCACTGGTGAAGTGGTGACTCGACAAGACTCATTTTACGCTGGCTTACTTCGCGGACGTAGTATCTGGCTAAACCAACAAACATATTCTAAAACATAAAACAAGTAAGCAAAGTGTATGAAACCTTGGCAAGGAGTGAAACCTGCTTCTTCAGCTCCTCAACTTCGTTGCTTAGGTCATTAATAGGATTCTGCTGTGCGTACTGTAAGTTCTCTTTCAAAAGACCCCCGACTTGTTGCGACAGCTTTTGATTGTCTTCTATTAGTGTCTTTATTTCTTGCTCTACGACGACTTGGTTCTCCTAAAATATACATTTTGCAAGAATTCATAAGTGATGAACTATATATCCGGTAGCTAATAATGTAATTTCAGAGAAAGTCGTGAGATCAACAATAGGAGTTGTTTTTAAAAGGGTTCATAATCCTGATTGTCGATTGAACAAAAACATACCCTGTAGAAATTAACCTCTGCTTGGAGAGCCTGCAAGGTTGTGTTTTCTGAATTTTCCATTCTCTAGAAATGATTAAAAATTTTACACATTTTTACAAGTTACATTATTTTCTCCCAAAAAGGTAGCTGCTTTATCATAAAACTAATGACCTAATTACTATTCTCAACTAAAAATAAATTGCTAGTGAGCACCCGTTCATGACATTGTTTACGTTTTCCTGTTGGTACTTGGTATCCAAGCGACCTAGCACGTGATCCTATCCTGTTTTGGTATTTGGTTTCCGCAGTAACTACTGCGGTTGCTAGGATACTAGTAATTATACCTACTGTACTCGGCGAAACATGGCGGTAGCGGTCATTGACTCCCTGTATAGTAAAACAAGCCCCGCGTTCCACTTAGCGTTAAAAAGCGATCTAAACGCTCAAAATGCCTCCTATTTTGAGCGTTTTGATCGTTTTTAACGCTAAGTGGAACGCGGAGAAGATGTGAGTGTAAATCAGTGGTCCCCAACCTTTTTTTCATACGGACCACAAACATGTCTAGATCTTGGTGTCGCGGGCCGCAACAAAAATTTTTTAGGTTAAAAAAAAAACGAAAAAAAAAATCACGACTTTCACGACGACCGCGACGGTTTAACATCACGCGGGCTACAGATAAAGCCCCGGCGGGCAGGGCCGCGCCGCGCCGCCCTTATATGTGCGATGTGTGCGGCGCACACAGGCGCCAAGACAATAGGGTCGCCGCATCGTAGCCAATTTCGGTCAAATTTAACAAATTATAAGAAATAAAAATAAATTGAAACATTAAGATTCGAGAAAAAGAGGCGCTTTATATATTTCGCACCCTGGCCCTGCCGGCGAGCCGCGGATTGGGGATAGCTGGTGTAAATGTAGTAATTCGACCAGAGGGTCGCAAAGCTTCTGTAGGTTCTGCTGGTTAAAAAACACTGCTATAGCCTGTAGACTACTGTAGAGTATAGGTTTGTTTTGGATTTCTAATGATAAATCAAAATACCTAACTGTTCAACATAAAAAAAACACCTGTCATGTGCACTGTATGTCAGCTTACTGTCAGTGTCAAAATTTCGCAGAAATTAGAAAATTGGAAAATGGAAAAACGAATTACGTCTCTGTATTGATATTGTATATATCTATGGAATTACGAACCACATAAAATCGGTTTGCTTAAAATTTTTGTTCATGCCGAGATTTTAATGTTATTATTTACAGCAAATAAAAATTTAGAACACGAAACTGGGTTTGTGCGAGAATTGATTGTATAAAAACGGCTACCTGGTGCTATTATTTTCAAACTAAAAACGATGTGAATTGAAATCTTCCTATTTTACTCAGAAGATAATCATTATTTGTAAAAATTGATAATCATAAACAATAATATTAAAACTATTGATAAATTATAATTTTATGCCCATTTACACTACAAGGCTGATAGCTGGTATCACCCTTGTACACTCTTGTACACACTAAAATAATTATATTGTAGTAAAAAATGTCTGAATGTGTTCACCATATTAATCCAGTTTAATATGTAATAATATGCTTTCCTTTGTAGTGTATAAATATACAAATGTAAAAACAACCGTTTTAATAAAACTAGAATGACCAGGTAAATTTATTTGGCATTGATAGTTATTTCTCAGCAGTAAAGTATAGGCTTTTGATTATTTACATCTTCTAGCTTGTACTTTGACATCAGGGATGATCAATGGCCAATTGTGTATCATGAAAAGTATAATGTATCATTTGGCGGTTTTGAAAAACTTCATGTTTTTGATGCACAAAAATGGCACAACATTATTCAGGTATTATAAATTCACACATCAATAAAATGGTGCTTAAATGAATGTAAGTAAGTATAATTCATTTTTGGGTTTCAGTATTTATTGGATGATAATTTCATAATCAAAGATAGTATTGTAAAACCTTTGGAGGCAAAAGAAGTTGATCTCAAGACAGTTCACACTAAGAGGTATCTCAAATCTTTGAAAGTAAGTTTCTTATAGTTATTTACTTATTTTACTTTTAAATATCGCTATTAAATATATTATATTTATATATTTTGGAATTTTCATATAAATTTGCCATATAAACTTGGTGAGATTAAGTATATATCTTATACACTTTTCAGTGGAGTGCCAGAGTAGCCGTGATTGCAGAGGTGCCTATACTAGTGTGCATTCCGAATATTCTTGTACAGAGGGCATATCTGAAACCTATGAGGTAGGTTAACTCCTTTACCAATATTTATTAGTACAATTGCAATCAAATATTTAAGGCAGAACAAGACATAATGTGAGCAGTATTTTAAATAGCTAATATGCTTCTCTATTATGGCTTTAACGCCATTAGTTCTACTTTCTACTAATGCTATAAATGCATTAGTTTTTTGAGGATATAATAATTATGTATCTTTGTTGCTCTTTCATGCAAAAACTACTGAATTTAAAATTCATAAAGTACGCTGATAAAGCTAGTACCTATATTATAAGCTATAGAATATAGACACAAGTAGTAGTATAATTTATGAAGTGGTCTTATTTTTCATTTCAGGCTTCAAACTGGTGGCTCCGTGTTGGCTGGTAAGCTGGCTTTGGAAAGAGGCTGGGCGATAAATGTTGGTGGAGGTTTCCACCACTGTAGTGGGGATAAGGGTGGTGGGTTCTGTCCATACGCGGATATCACAATCCTCATCAAATATTTAATGGCATACAAAAGTGTACAAAATGTTATGATTGTTGATTTGGACGCTCATCAGGTACGGATTTTATATGATAAGTGGTGGATTTATCATATCTTTGTACTTCTCATTTCCAGAATACTTAAATTAACAGACTATATTTATATATCTACAGTAAAGTTTTATGGGAATACTGTAAAGTGTGTAAGTCTCAAAAGAAGTTTAGAAATAAAGATAGGGCGATTCAGGCTTACTCTTGGTCTTGTCATATAAACTTGTTACCTATGTGCCAAATTCCATCGACATGCCAGAGCAAATAAGCAATCAAAATTCAAATTACCTTATTTTTAGGGTAATGGGTATGAAAGGGATTTCATTGGAGTGCCCGAGGTGTACATAATGGACATGTACAACAAACACATCTACCCGCGAGACAGTCACGCCAAACGAGCGATACGGAGGAAGGTCGAGCTTGGCTACTTAGTTGAGGATACAGAGTACTTGATCAAAATGAAAAAGTAAGCATTTTCTATTTGTTTTGGTAAGACCGCACTACGTAGCAGAGGAGTAACAGGTCACGCATAGTACTAAAGTTCAGAACCTGTAGCCAAGACGTTTTCTTTATCGCTTCTTTATAGAATCGCTGATCAAAATGTATGGAATTGACATTAGACTAGTTGAACGTCAACGTCATAATAACGAACGCTTATGTCAATTCCATACATTTTGATCGGCGATTCTATAAAGAAGCGATAGAGAAAAGGTCTTGGCTAAAGGGCCAGGTTTGTGCAATTTTTGACGCGTAGTGCATTGTATTTCCATACCATACTACAAGATTGTGCTACAAGTACAATGAAACACACTGTAGTGCGTTCCAGCCTTTATTTTGAAAGATTGCAATTTTCCAAAAAATTAAAAGCCCTAGTTTATGAATTTATATTTAAGCAAGAAAATATTCAATTTTATTCCATTGGCTACTTAAGACTTGTACTAACATGTATTCCGTGCTCAAGATGGAAACTTTTCTTTTCTTCCAGGAATCTAAAAGCAGCTCTGAAAGACTTTACCCCCGACATTTTGGTGTACAATGCTGGCACAGACATTCTGGAGTCAGATCCCCTTGGACATTTGAGTGTCACTGATGTTGTAAGTTCTTTTTTCGTCAATCGACTATTATTATGGCGAGACCGCACTAAAGCGACACTACGCTACAGCGACGCGACGCGACACGTTACAGTTTGGCTGTGCCGCATAGTGCGGCTTACTTCATAATATTAATATAAGTAAGTCGCGTCGCGTCGCTGCCGCGCAATGTCGCTTAGTGCGGGCTCACCTTTAAGGCTCTTACTGCCGCACTCAAAGTGGAACATTAACTTAAATGTAATTAATTTAAAATTTTGACATAAGCCTCATACATTATCTGTATAACTCTTCATTAAATTAAAGGTTAATCATAATTAAATGTCTCTGAGTGCGGCAGTTAGACCCACTTTCGCCGCAATTATAATGGAAGATTAAACATAGAAGTAGGTACGAAAGAAATAAAAATGGTATGAATTAATTCTGCTTTATATACTTACAGGGCATAGTCCACCGTGATCAGTTTGTGTTCTATGTCTGCAAGGAGCTCAACATTCCCATAGTGATGTTGACCAGTGGAGGGTATCTGAAGAAAACTGCTCGCATCATAGCTGACTCCATCATGAATCTCAGCGCTCAGGGCCTTATAAGTGGACCTCCCATTCCAATTATTCAAAGCAATAATTAACTTTTTTTCTAGACTATAGCATCTGGCTATGGAGTTTTCAGTATTGATTATAAGTTAGTTAGCTTTCTCGGCTTTTTTATCTGTGATAGGTAAGTACTTAAATTATTAGTATTATGAATTGATAAAGTTATTATTATTAAATCTTGGCCTAATCCTAGTACAACAGAAAATTCTAACTTAGGTGCCAAAAAAGATAAATCAATATTTTCCTATAAACTATTTTATATATGCTACAGATTATTAAGATAAAGTGCCAAACCAATAGGTGGTGTAAAATATTGAACAAGGCCACTTCCGCCGCGCTGATTCGAGATATTACTAATCATATGTCAACACTCAAAACATCAATACAAGGATCGAAAGAGATATCAACAATGTTTCAGCAAGTTACTGAAACCGGTGCGACTTGCAAGTAACACTAAATTATATTATAGTAATATAGTAAATGTAATATCTATTTCAAAATATACAAAAATCTAGTCATGCTATTTAATATTGTACCTGACATAAGTTGATACACCTGATACATTAAAAGGGCCGTCACACGTGCTTATTTATTAAAAACTAGTCTATTTACTTGTTATATTACTTGAATTGAGATATAATTTAAATTTAGTTATAATTCAAATAAAAATAAAAGTCATAAAAATTATGTTTATAATTAAGTCATAACTTACTCATACTACTGTGACAAATGAAATAAAACACTTATTTTAGAAGAATCTACTTTTATTCATTCTTATGGAGACATTTTCCTAGTCCGTTTTATAAGCAGGTATATTAATTTACCTATTAATTTTATGTTAGGTAAGCAAATAAACCATTTTGTAATAGGAAGCTAGCCAAAACGAATAGCTATGACAAAAAAAATTAAGAGCCTTTATTGTTATACCTAACACTAGGAATAAAGATTCTATGAATTAACCCATCAATCCCCAAGCGGCAGCCGGCTGCCGCATAACAATTGAAAATCTATTGTGTCTGCGATACCCACGATGGAGGTGTTACACTCGGTTCTACATACAAATTTTTTTGCTTTATGCCAAGGACATAAGTAACGCTTAGAATTTTGGCTCTCGCTCACTCCCCCGCTAAAGAGACCTAAAAGGGAACATTTCAAAGCTGATATAAAGCACTAAGAATATTTATCTAGTTGTCGTATTAAACTGCGCGTAATACTCTTCTGTTGGTATGTTGTTAACGAACACTTCTTTGTAGTATTTCTCCTTTTCTTTCTGTTGAAGAGCCAGAAGCTGATTTTCTTCCATGAGCTGCTTTGCCAGTTGCCTACAAGGTAAAAAATTTTGAAAAACAAACTCCCAAACGGCAGGGCCGGATTTATATTTTTTTAGAAGTATAGGCTACTAATTTTGCCGCCCCTATGTACGAACTCTGCCGTCATTCTAGGACGCTGCCGCCCCTAGGCCATGGCATATACACCCTATACATAAATCCAGAGCTGCCAAATGGTCCTTGAAAATAAAATTCCAACCACTGGCTTATGGCACTGGCCTATTATTTGGCTTACCTTCTTTTTCTTCGCTCCTCTATATCCTGGCGCGCCACCTCATTCTGCACAGCTTTGCTCAGGGCCTGCCACTCTGCCTCCATCCTCTGTGCGTCTTCACGTTTCATCTTAAAAAAAAGAACATAATATACAAAGTGTAACAAAACATACTGATAAATGATAATACTTTAGGGTTTGTATGTGTCCCTTATAAATAGTGTGAAAGTAGCAGCGCTGAAGGAGCAAAATTTTTGTGACTTGTATGGGTAAGCGCCTGAGCGTCATTACAAAAGTAAAAAATTAAGTTACTATTTCAGCGCTGCTACTTTCACAGTGAACTACAGATTGTAACAAAACTAAGTGATAATACTTTAGGGTGTTTACGTGTTCCTTGTAGAGAGTTTACTGTGAAAGTAGCAGCGCTGAAAGACCTTTTTTTTAAATTTTGTACGGGAAAACTCGTGAAGCCGCGCTAGGGCGCTTGCCCATACAATAATTAAAAAAAATCACACCCTAAACTCTAAAGTATCACTTACTTTTCTTACACCTTGTATACGAGATTTGATGAATTGAATGTCGATTTGAGAAACCTCCTTTTTTAACCGACTTCCAAAAAGGAGGTCATATGATCGGCTGTGGATATTTTGGAAGTCGGTTAAAAGCAGATTTTAGTTACAAAGTTTATTCAATTTATAGGAACATTTGTGACAAAATAGCAAAATATGCTTCCACCAATCGATTACCTTGGCAGTCACCATTTGTTCTTTTTGTGCTGCGTAAAACCTTTTCTGTTCCTCTTGGTTCATTCCCTTGTACAAATATCCAATCATTCTGAAAAGTTAAAGAAGTTATATCTAGTAGTTAAAAGCATACTAAGGTGTTTACTGACTTACAATAGCCATCTTCAAATTATTGGTCTACATTTTAGATGAAAATTCTTAGATTTTCACATAGCCATAAGCCACGTTTGGTATTCCTAACCTATTGCGCTATAACCTAAGTAGAACGAACGGTTACACGGTCAATCTGGCTTTAGTTCATTCCATCAGTCTGAGACTGACGCCAGAATAATAACTGGAAAGTAGATACATAGTAAAAAAATGATCAGTCTGTCAATCAAACGGCTACACGATCATTCTCCCGTCAGTCTATATCAGACTGATGCACTGAACTGATGCCAGATTGACCATGTTACCTATGACTAAATGCATGTCCCCTTGCCTGTTATTCCCTAGAGCGCTTTTCGCCACGTCCGGATTCTCCGTCAGCATATCAGACGTGAGATGGTTATACATCTCGGCGGTGTTGTCCGCCTCCTCCTGTTCCCTCATCATCAGCTCCAACTGCCTCCTCTCCGCTGCCAGCGCCTCGTTGTACCTAAGATTTTTTATACCATAAATTCTTCTCTACTTTTCTTGTCCTTTACAATTTCCTGCTATTTATATTTTAATTTGTACCTGAGGTTAGCCTGACCCAGCCTGTACTGACACTCCCGCTCGAGTCTGTCCAGCTCGCCTACGCGAGCGTCTCTGGCTTTTATGGCCATCTGGATAAAAAAGTCATTGAGATGAATAGAGCAAGACATTATAATATATTTATTTGACGATTAAGAACCAATTTTTTTTCATCAGGGCGAGCGAAGCTAGCTATCCCACAATCTTTACATTTTGTGGCACACTACGGAAAATCTATCACGCCTATTGATTTGTGCTTTAACATAGTAATTTTTATTAACATGTAAATGTGTTATCATCAGTCAGTCAAGGTTTTTTATATAATGTAGATGTGTTATGATCATCAGTCAGTCAAGGTGTGACGACGTGAGCCCTTACAAAGCTCGGCTTTTAGCTAGTAATTATTATAAGCACTATATTATATCTATTTTCTACTAAATAGTCTATTTTTCCAAGGACCTTCATTTGCCTTCATACTCGTTACTGTATGAAGTGTTTGCATTTTACGATATAACTGATAGTAGGTACACATGAAAAACAGAATTTCGCAAAAAGTATTATGATTTATGACATATTGCCATTTGCAAATACTGTAGGTATGTATTTTCTTCATCGTCGATATGAAGCTGGCAAAGAATGATTATAGGTACGTCTAGTAATTTATTTGCGTCTATCATTTAAAAGCTCTAGCTAGTTGTTAGTTACTAAGTCATTAACAATTCAACACTTACCCGTGTTTCTTATGCAAAATAGCAGGTGGCTACGGGCAGTCTTTACGGCTCTATACAAGGTAGGTATGAATCAAATAGTTTGTAATAATTAATGTCTGACCGTTGCTTGTATAGAAACTTTGAAAGTTTTCTTCAAAAATTGCAAATAAAGGCAGTTTGCTTACGCTGCGGTGCCTACACTGACACACTATATACCTATGGCGCAAAAGACGCTTCTTGTGGAATAACCTGAATTTCAGTTATAAATTCCTTACCATGTAAGCATCTTCAGCTTTCCTCCTCTCATCTTCTGCAGCCCTTCTCTCCTGGACCTGCTGCTCCAACCACGCGTTCCGCTGCGCCGCCATGATCTTCCTACGCTCCTCGTACTGCAAGTCCTCTCCTTCAAACCTTTAAGAGACCAAGTTTAGTGATATTCGGATACTATATGCTACATGATGGGTCTGACGCGGTGTTTGGATGAAACTATGCGATGAAGTGCGAGGGTAATTGGTAAATGTCGCATTGCGCTGTCTCTTTGTCATACAATGCGTTCTTCTGTTCCGACGACGATCGGAACAGTGTGGGCCAAACCACAACAAATCGTATAGCAAAATGTGCAGTAATGTTGATTTTTACGATGCGAAGCTGCAACGCAGTGTTGTGCCTGTGACCTTTTATATGCTGCTCCGAGTCACACCTATTTAGTTAAACGTTTTATAACGGAGTTTCGGGTGAATTTCACCAATAAAGCTTTAATCTTCTTAATATACTTCTGGGCACTGGCCAGTCCAACGGCCTCGTCGGTGGCTCGCGGCGGCAGCTGTTTCAGCGCGTGTGGGTCGTACAGGTCGAACTCCCGCCGGTCCTCGCGCCGCTGGTACTGCCGCCTGTACTCGTCTATCTCTAGCTCCAGGCGACGGCGCTCCTGTTTAATGATGATATAATATAGTGTTACGTGATGTATCTTACCACCCTAATGGCATGGGCCAGTGGTACTCAACCCTTTTTTCATACGGGCCACAAACATGTTTTAGTCTAGTATCGCGGGTCGTAACCAAAATTATTTAGGGGTAGAAAAATTGCGTTCAAAATGATCGAGTCACGCGGGCCACTGATAAAGTATCCGCGGGCCGCAGGTTGAGTACAGCTGGTATAGGCCGTGACAAAGTTTTGTAGAGCGAGGAATGACCGACAGACAGGCCGTTTAGTGGCTAGTGGTAGATCGCGATCAGATGGTGACATGTTATTGGTATCTATTGTAAGTTATTGGCAGATATGTATATACGCATGCACCGATAACTCCTCCAGTTTCGTCAGCGATTTTAAATTTTTGCGTGGCATATAAGTAAGTACGCTATGGCGTATTATATTATGCACAGCGAGATATACCGTGCTAAGACCATCATCATTATACTTTATAGATGTAAACAACCCAGTGCGCGTCCACCGGATCAATCGGAGCGTACGCAGCGTACGGATTTGTTGCTTTGTATTGATTTCTATGGACCATATTATGACCATAATGACGTTCCAGTGCACGCAATAGGTACCATATACGTGCACTGGAACGTCATTTTTTGCGCCTGACAAATTATAAATGACGACGCTCCGTCCGCACCGTTCGCTCTGATTCCGACCCGGTGGACGCGCAGCTTAGGACTTAGGAGAGCCTCCCACCATTTGAAGAAGACAAAGGCGTATGATAACTGTGAAAGACTGATAGTACTGACACTTAATTGAAATTTAATGAGTACAAAGTTTTGATGTTGTTTTATACCTCCCTCTCTCTGGCTTCCAGCTCAACGGCCAAGTTGCTGTCCTTTATCATCTGTTGGGCAAAGGCGAGGTTCCTTTGTTTCTGTTCATCTTGCTCTGCTCGCTTCTCTTCTATCTGACGCTCGAGGAACGGCACATCGACCTATAATATTGAATATGTTATTAATAAAACATCCAAACCATGTAGTGGGCATACAGATGTTCTAGTTCAGCTTTACTCATCATGCGGTCCGACAGGACTTTTTTAGAGGCCCCCGTGAATCGATAATTTTGAACAAAGTAATTCCAGCTGTAACCTGTAGGCCTACTACGAAACTGTAGGCCTACTACGAAACTGGCCTTGTACCATGAAACTGTTTCGTAGTAGGCCTAATGTTTTGAGACTCAAACAATCGGACGAGAATGCCGCGTCCTGCTCTAACAACGTCATTTCACGTTTGTTAGAGTAGGACGCAGCATTCTCGTCCGATTGTTTTGAGTCTCAAAACAGTTTCATGGTACAAGGCCTGGTTATATTAGAATGTTTTGTCCTCGTCTGTCAAGCGGTTTTTCTAGTCTGTCGGAAGCAACTAGGACAGAAAATTATATAACTAGAACGTCTAAACTTTAACCCCTGTATACAAAGTAAGTAGAGGCGTGTAAGTCTTTTTATTAGGGAGGACTTTGGGAAGCGGTCTGGAAGTTACCGGAGTAAGTTGTTCCGACGGGTATCTAAGAGCGCTTAAAGACGAACGGCACGTGTCGGCGGCACGCGTCGGCGGCAGTCGATGGCAGGCGACGGCACGTGTCGGCGGCAGTCGACGGCAATCGGCGGCACGTGTCGACGGCAGTCGGCGGCAATCGACGGCAGCCGTCGACAGTTTATTACGCTTGCAGTAATTGTGACGTACCGCGTAAAGGTAAGCGTCCACAGGTTGGTATCGTACGCAACGGACGTCTTGCATCAAACAGATAATTTTTTTACAGTACGTCCACTGTATCGGCAGCGTATGGATTACCGACTAGCCAGTATGTTATCTTCAAATTAGTCCAAACAATTATACGTGATGAATGATACGTATGTGAAAAAATTATACGTTTGATGCGAGACGTCCGTTGCGTACGATACTACGGAATACAATCTCGTTCGAAAAAAAATAATCGAGATCTTGGCCTTTTTTAGCGAGATTGATCTCAGACGAAAAAACGGCGAGATCTCGCGAGTTTGACGAGATTGCAATTTGTACTTGAGCATAAAAATGTCTTATTCGAAGCGCGGACTGACACGGACGGAGTTGCTATCACGGAGTAACAACAAAGAGGAGCTGGGCTGTTTTGTTTGTTATAAAACAAATGTTTTATTACTAAAAGATTTTTGTTTGATATTGAAGAGAAGACTGGTTGTTTCTTTCATTTGTTATTTGATAGATAGTAGATACGTATGTCAAAGTTTACTGCTTAGGGTCAATTCAGACCGCAACGCCAGGCGTATAATATTTGCATTTCTAAATTAGTATTCAATTGACAAATTTGGTGAGCGTGAGACGAGAGATATTTAGAAATGCATCTACGCGTCGTGTTGAGATCTTTATTAAAAATTATAGACAGAATCATACGTCAAACAATGTTAATAAAAGTCTATTGAAAAAAATCGTGAATATAAATGTTTATCTTATAATACTTATAATATTTATTACTTTTTTCCTTATTTATTCAAATATTGTGATTATTTGCAAAAAAAAAAACCCACCAAACCGCTAATCTCGCGAAATCTCGAAATTGGCGAGATCTCGCAGTATTGTTAATTGTTATTCATAAACTCGCGGGACCTCGCTTGGCCCCAATCTCGCGAGATTTGTATTCCCTATACGATACCGACCTGTGGACGCTTACCTTTAGGAGATACGTCAGAACTGGGGGCCTACCACCACCTCTTCTGAGCGCCACCGTTTGACAGATGAGCAATATTACTTTAACATCAAACTAGCGATCTTAAAAAGTTGATATTTCACAGCGGATTTAACAATGTTTTGCATTTTTACTGTTTTTTAGTAAAATTATTATATTTGAAAAGTGAGTACGGTAACGTTATTGTAATCTTACAAAAAAGTGCTGGAATCATTATAGTTTTAGGAAAGGTCGTGGTAGGCCCCTGCAAGCGTCATAAACTGTCGATGGCTGCCGTCGGCGGCAGCCGACACGTGCCGTTCGTCTGTAAGAAGCCTAAGGTAAGGTAACTTTGTACAGCAAATAGATAGCAACACACGTGAAATGCGTCATTTAAGCATCAGGTGGCGTGCAACTTTGAACTTTGGCGGCCATGGGTTGCTCCAACAGCGGTGGACGAGTGGCTAATGTGCGCCGTGTCTAGGGCTTATTCCACCTTACTAAATTTAGACGTCTGGGGACGTCCACAAATTATGTGAGGTGTTTTTTTTTATTTCTCTGACTGACTCTCCCTGACTTTCCCTCCCCCCCTGGTAAGATTTCGTGAGTTTATATTTTTATTCAACCCCCTCCCCCACCCCCCAATCTTACGTGAGATTTTTCAAAATGTGGGTTTCTTACGTAAACGCGTTGGATTGTTTGACATCATAGGTACTCAGTAGATCTATAAATGAAATTATTTTCTTTCGAATGAATTAGTGAATGATCTTAATCGTATTACGATTATCTACGCTTAAATCTTAAGCAGACGTACCTACAATCTAGATGAAATGGACAAAAATAGTATATATTTCTTTTGTAACAATGAGAAAAGAAATTACGTGAGTTTTGCCGAGATCTCTCCAACGTAAGATTAGATGAGATTTGACTCGACCCCCTCCCCCCCTTAAACACCTCACGTAATTTGTGGACGCCCCCTGACTAAATTGATTCAGTAACTAAAAGTCAAATGAAATATAGCATCATAGATAATACAATATATATGTATAGCATAATATAGCGTTATGTTTAAGAAGTGTGGCTTCTCATTTGTGGAATCGGAAGCTTCTAATTAGTCTTCTTTTTAGGATCCTAACAATACGAACATAGACGGAAATGTCCGTCTACACGAATGTAATCGCTTAAATATATTGGTCCATGATAGGCCAACGTAAAGATAAATTTGTCTTACACCAATTTTCCTGTTCCTCGCATTGAAAATGCGCGATCTCCGTTCTAACTCGCACTGCCTGCGTCTTTCCCTATTTTGGGCTTCTTTTCGATCTTGCTCAGTCGCGATTTGTAGTTTCAACATGTTTTTAATTTAAAAGCGAAGATGTTTATTGTTTAAAAGGTTTAAAAATATGTATCTACTGGAAATCAAAAACACAAATTACTTAAATTCAATTGATTTAACGTTGCTATAGAAACCCATACGTAGTGATTAATCTATACTAGGGTTGCCAACCGTCCTGTTTTTCCAGGACATGTCCTGGTTTTTGTAGTGTCCTGGGACGTCCTGAATAGTTTATAAGCAGCGTCCTGGGTTGTCCAGGGTTTTTTAATTTTAAAATTCGCGCGCCTCTTTTCAAATTTTTACGCTACGAGCGAGCGCGGCGGCCGGGCCGCACGGCTCGCAAGTAGTTGCGTTGCCGCGCTGCCATACATGATATCTCTTTCGCTCTACTATGGTCGCGCAGTGCTTACTATTCCGTCCCTTTCTTGCATTAGACATACAGAGCTAGCTATCCAGTGATCACTGATCAGTCAGATTACTATTTAGTTGTAATTTGTTTGTGTAAATGAACAGGCCCCTTAGACAAAGTATCTTTCGTTAAAAACGATGACGAAATTCGTTATCAAAATGTATGCGGTTTGACATAAGTCATCGCTAAATGACATTTCGCTTGCGAAGACTGTGATCCCATACATTTTGATAACGAATTTCGTCATCGTTTTTAACGAAAGGGACTTTGGCTACGGCCTCTGGTTACAGCAGCTACCGGCTACACTGGCGTTTTCACTAGAATCTAGATATTTATTTAACTATTGCAACTCTATTAAGAGGGCGACTAACGCAAAAAAATCACTTATCTGTGTGAATAGCACTAATCTGTGGGAACGCATGAATTCTATGACAATTACCGATTACGTCACGCACATTAAATTCAATCTATACATTTAATAAAATCAAATGTCAATGAATAAAATATTAGAGATAAAATTTTTGTACAATGCATAAAAACGTAAAAAAACAAGCCAGGGGCATTTTAGAAGAGTAATAGAACACAATATCTTAACTGTTTTTAAAATTTTTGTTTCTCTGTCTGTTTGTCTGTTTGTCGGTTTGTCTGTTTGTACAGGCTAATCTCGGAATTGACCGATTTCAATGTTTGGCATGGTGATACCTTACATATCCGGTCAACATCTTAGATAAAAAAAAATTAACTGACTTCCAAAAAGGAGGACTTCATGTTAACTTTGCTGTTTGTGGTCCGATTGCCAAAAATCTTTTTTGTTCTTTATGTTATAAACCGGAATTTGGTACCATGTTTACAAAGTGGTGACTTGATGATGATCCTCTCGAGGTATCGAGGGAACTCCTCAAAATTTATATGGAAACAGTACCTAAACACATTACAGTGATTTTGACTTTTTTGAAGTAAAATGAACATAATATGCTATCAAAAAGTAAGATTTGTCACCAAGGAATACCCCAGAGTATAGTGCTTCCAAAGGAACTCCTAACTCCTTATATACATACCCTCTTACTAATAAAAAGTTACACAGGTGTATAGAGGCTGCATAATTTTTTTTCTACTAATAATATTTTTTTTTTGACATGGGCATTTCTCCAGGTTTGGATTATTTAGTTGATTCCCTAGCACATTTTTAGTTCTGCATATTTTTTTAAATCAGTAATCACATATTATTATTTAGTGAATTATAAAAATAATTATCTATTTGGGCCCTTTTTCACTTCACAATTTTAGAAGATATTTTGATTTAAATTTTTCTAACCTAGGGAATCAACATAGCTAATAGAAAAAAGCTTTTTCAGCTAAATAAACATGTTCAATTTAAATATAAACATGTATAAAATTGAGTACAGGCCAAACTTGTTCGTTAAAACCAAATACAATCAATTAAAAATTAAATTAAAAAAAAAATGGATTTTAAGAAAAAAAAATTACATTGTTACTTATTGGTGTTACTTACTTGTATCAGAATATGAAGATAATGTAATTTATTTTAATAAAAATGAAAAGATATGCACCAATTACATAAATAAATGTAAAAGATTTTGATTCCCTACTTAAAATACCTAGGGAATCATCAAAATGTATGTACAGGGAATCAATAAAAAGATAGTTTTTCCTGAGGTGTACAAAAACTGTGCATATAGGTTAAATAATAAATAGACTAACTAAAAACCATACTCATTATCGTCGTTTACATCGTGTCTAAGCAAACTTAACTTTGGAAATGACATTGTAATTAGCGAATAGGGAATCAATTGTATTTAATAAGGAACCAAGGGTGAGGGAATCACATATTTTCCTCCGTAACTCGGAAACGGAGCAACAAATTGTGTGACCGTCTTCCATGATGCTTAGAGGGCTACCGAACCTCCCACCCCTGCGCACCTGCAACCACGTGCTACTTATAACTAGGGAGGTACAAGCCTCCAAGTGAAGCGTCTAGGGAATCACTATGTGCGCCAGGACAAATATTTAATTGACTTTTTCTATTTATATAACGATATGTATGTTTATGTACAACTTTTTTATAAATATTTTGTTTATACTCTAACGATTTAATTACTTTGAAGTTAGAATTTCATCGTATTTGTGGGATTTTTTTGGGAATTTATAGTGAATTCTGGAATCAGGACATGTCCAGGGAATCAATTTTTCGACCTTTAAATTTATTTTAATTATATTTACAATTAAGTTTTTCATAAGAACCTAAGTGGACCAGTTAGATCACACCTTATATTACTATAAAAAAAATACAAAGGTCAAAATATGTAACTCTGCGGGTAGTTTATACGTCCGGACAACTAAATTTTGCGGTTTGGAGAAATAGCCACATATGGCCTGTATAATGCTGTTGTAACTTCCATACAAAACCCAATGCTTACACAAGGCATCACCCTTGTATAGAGTTTGAATAAGATCAAGATGGCGGATTTTCAATAGATCAGCTGATTATATTTTATTTTGAATATGTAGTTTTGAGTGAGTTTGCTGATTTCTACCATCTTATTAGCAAATAAACATAAAAATAACTATTTAATATGTTTTATTTCTTTAATCAATTGAATGAAATAGATTTTCAATGTAAACGAAATATAACATACATCGCGATCGTTTTATTTAGGGTACGTTCCACTAAGCACCTACAACGATAACGCTCACGAGTCACGAACCGTGGTTTTTGACGGTCCACTCGCATGATACAAATCGCGTCAATGATACAAACTCAAGTGGAATGGATTATTGAAAGTTTCTAGCGTTCATTTCAAATTATAATTTTATCGCATTTTATATTGTTTTTGTCTAGGAACGGCTTTCAATAGTTTCTCGTTTTATAGCCTTTTTTCAAGATATTATCGTATAGTTTTATTTTCCTCTTAAGTCATAATTGTTTATTCATTTATTTTATAAATTATGTATATTTATTTAGTTTTAATATTATCATTGTCATTCTTATTCCTTTTTTACCTATTTTACTAACTTTATTATTATTCTTTTATTATAATTTTAAAATTTAAATTAAACCGCTTATTTTGCATATAAAAAGATGGCGGTTTTATTAAAACGTCCACTTCGACCCACCTTTAAGATGGGTCGTTTTTAGCTTTGCATTAGCGAAAATATACGTCATGAGTGACGCTTTTGCCGCGATCACAACAATCTGCCGCGATCAAAAACGGCTGAAGGAGTATTTTCAGCGTTTGAGCGCTTAGTGGAATGCGCCCCTAACACGTCATTAGTGACAAAATAATATTTTGACAATTTCAAATTTTACTAACTTTGACATTAGTGTTGCATTCAAAAACTTTGAAAGTAAATTTCATAGTCGAACATTACATTATTTACAAAATTCACGTACTCTACTGATTAATATTAACTAAAAATGTTTAAATATCAATCTTGTGTCCAATTATAATTACCAGGTTCATAAAAACATAACGTTTATATCAATTTTTGTCATCAACACCCGAACATCAGATAGCGTGTTACTTAATTCCTGAACGTTTTCCTTTGAGTCTACAGTCTATGGTATATAACACGATTTTAGTTACACATGTCATAAATGTCATTATCCTTTCATCTGTCACGAACTGTCAAACCATTTTCGAAAATTTTTCAATTTCCAATTGCTCTCATTAAAGTGATTAAATTATCTAAAGAAATTACCATGAAAGCTATACATATTTTTTATATAATTAGAATTTTTAATAAATAAGCTATTAGTCGCAAATACACATAGTTTTATATTTGAAACAAAATACTAAATCGGTGGTCTGCAAAGTAGAAGAACTTTTGAATAGTTTTAGAGTAAGACGCCCATTTTGGGCGCTTGACAGACGAGAGGTTAACATTTGATTATTAGTAGAGTTCTGTATAAACCCTATGTAAACACAACCACCGTGTTTAACTATTCATGCGTTACACGGATGTGTAAGAAGTTTTTATTAGTAAGGGGGTTATTACGTAAGGTTGTTGTTCAAAAATCAAAATACAGCAAGCATAACATACATTTATTGCATATACATTGAGTTATCATCACCATAATTACCACAATGAGTTGCTTCTATTGGTTTTTTTTTTGTATTCTTTTACATCGAAAGGATTAGAATCGAAATTGATAATTATCTCGCCGTTTCTGTCCTGATTTCAAAAATTCATTTGATAATTTGAGGTCAATAATATGTATTCGATGTTTTGGGCACAAAATAGGCCAAAAATTATTTTTTTTAACAAAAAATTTAAATCGACTTCAAGAAAAAAGAAAATAATATTTTATAGGTACTAAATTATCTATACTAATAATATTCTTACGGATACGGACACGTAGTGCCATCTAGCGTCAAACCGGCGAAACTGATCAGGGAAACACAGAAAACATAAATCCCCTACTTATTACTAGATGGCGTTAGGTGTATGTTTACTTACGCGTATTTGCTAGAAAGTTCCCACACTTGTTTACTTGTTTACATGTTTACATGAATCGGAACTTTCTGGAATTCGTCTCGCCATATAAATAGCCGCAGGTAGACGGCCCGGCAATTCAGTTTTATCTGAGCGATCCTCGAGGCGACTTCGGAGCGAAAACAAGTGATCAATAGTGCTTAGTGTTTGGACTTAGTGCTTAGTGTTTGGACTTGGTGATTTGTGTGAGCTAGTGTCAGTGCTAGTAAAGTCTTTATAAGAGTCAGCAGGTCTTTTTCTCCAAATCCCTCGAACCCTAACACGTAACAACTGGTGTCAGAAGTGGGATTTGGAGATGCCATTGACTCCGAGAGAGGACTTCAAGGGGAGTGTCAGGACAAGGGCGCAGCGAGCTGCTGCCATTGACTCCGAGAGAGGAATTCAAGGGGAGTGTGAGGACAAGGGCGCAGTGCCATCGACTCCGAGAGAAGACTTCGAGGGAAGTGTCAGGACAAGGGCGCGACGGGCTGCGGAGGCCACACCCACTGGGGACCAAGCTCCGCCCACGGCGGGGCAGGCCCCACCCTCTGGCCCCGCCCACCGACCACGCCCACCAGGCTCCACCCACTTCGGATGAAGCCACGCCCACTGGCCCCGCCCACCGGGACCCACCCACTGACCACGCCCCTCAGGCCCCGCCCACTCTGGACATGGCCACGCCCACTGGCTCCGCCCACCAGGCCACGCCCACTCATGCCACGCCCACAGGCCCCGCCCACTGGGCTCCGTCGACTAGCTCCATCCATCCTGCCACGCCCGTAGTTTCTACGGCCCATCAAATGGCTCCTCAATTGGAAAGCATAATTGAGTTAATTCAGGCTTTGCAGGAGTCTCAAAGAGCTGAAAGTCAGGCTTTGCAAAATTCGCAAAGGGCAATGATGGAGTCACAAGACCGCAAGCTCGGCGCTTTACAGGAGTCTCAAGAGCAACAAAAGGACCTCCAAGAAAAAGCGCTATTGGCTATAAAGGATGTTAGTGACACGGTGACTAAGCTTCGGAAAGATGTCGATGTTATGGAAGAACGAGTTACCGGGCTAGGAGTGGATATGGAAAATGTGAAAACCGGCCTCACAGAACTACAGAAGTGGAAAGTGCGCCTGGAAACCACAGGAGTCGCGACGTCTAGTGGAACTACCGGAGTAGTGGTACAAGGACCAAGAGTTAAAGTGCCACCATACGACGGTACTACTTCTTGGAACGCTTATCGTCAGCAATTCCAGACGGTTGCTTCTGCCAACGGATGGACTGACGAACAATGCCTGACCGCTCTCACTGTTGCGCTCAGAGGGCAAGCTTTGTCGGTCCTAGAAGCACATACAGGAAATGGGTTCCAAGACCTGATGGAGGCCCTTGAATACAGATACGGGGAGCGACACCTGGAGCACGTGTTCCGTGCTCAACTTCGTGACAGAGTCCAACGCTCAGGAGAGGGACTACAACAATGGGCGTTGGAAATTGAAAAACTGGTCAAGAAGGCACACCCAAGAGCCGATTCCAAGATGATCGACACGAATATTGTGCAAGCATTTGTCGACGGAATCAGGGACCTAGAAGTCAGAGCTGCAGTGAGGCTACGTCACCACACCTCGCTAAAGGAAGCATTGGCGCATGCTTTAGAGGTCGAGGCTGTTCGCCGTGACGTACGACAGACCCATAAGATCCACGAGGTCTCTGAAGAAGTTAAGGAGGTCAAGGCTCCCACGAAGAGAAGTTTTGGAGCCATGTGCTACAAGTGCGGTGAGAGGGGCCATCTTCAGCTCAACTGCCCGCAGAAGGAGACCCAGATGGCAAGGATGAAAAGGCTCGAGGAACAAGTAGCGGAGCTGAAGAAGCAAGGAGCTTCGTCCCCTGCCCGGGATCAGGGAAACGAATAAAAGCCAGGACTAAGGGGCGAGTACTGGCTGACGCGGAGGAAGCCCCAATAACTGTTATCTCCCAAGCATGCAGCGGGAATAGTCTTGTGATTCAGGGGACTATTAACAGGACGGATTGCAAAATGACTCTAGACACAGGAGCCTCTAGAACGATAGTGAACCCAAATCTAGTGAAAGCCGCAAGGAGACATAAGAAAAGAATTAACTGTCGGCTTCTTACTGCCTCCGGTCAGCCAATACCCGTCCTGGGAGAAATGTCAGTTACGATTAATGTAGGGGGTTACTCATACCCTCATGACGTTATCGTGGCTGAGATTATGGATGATTGCATCTTGGGTTTGGATTTCATGAAGAAACACCACTGCAAAATTAATGTCGCTGACGGAGTTTTCAAGTGTGGCGAAGAAGAAATTTTCATCCTTGGAGGCGCCTGCGGGAAAGTCGCATGTGTAAAGGAAGTCATTATACCTGGACGAGCGGAAGCTAGAGTGCTGGTGAAACTACCGCCAGCTGGAAAGAAGAAATCAAACAGATGCGTGTTGATCGAAGACACACCTACCAAGACATCAGCGCAAAAACTGATGACGGCGAGAACCCTTGTTAGTGGAAGCAGTAACGCTGTGGTCAGGGTTTTGAATCTTGGTGATCGCGAGATCTGCTTGAACAAAGGTGACGTCATTGGAAAGTGCGAGGAAGTTGTCTGGATGAGAAAGTGTAGTTCGATAACAGGCTCAGACTCAGCAGACAGCAGCAACTATGGAATAGTGACCGAGCTACTCGATGACTGCAAGAGTAATCTGACTTATTCGCAGAGCATGAAAGCTAAGAAGTTTTTACAACGCCACGCGAATATCTTCTCCAGTCAGGAAGGCGACCTTGGAAGAACGTCGATGGTTCAGCACAGGATAGATACCGGAAGCGAGAATCCAATTCGTCAACGAGCAAGACGGATACCCATTGCAAAGGAAAAAGAAGTTGAAGGCCTTTTGGAGGACATGAGAAGGCATAAGATTATTGAACCGTCTGCAAGTCCGTGGTGCTCACCTGTTGTGTTAGTGAAGAAGAAAGATGGCAGCACAAGATTTTGTGTGGACTACAGGCGTCTCAATGATGTCACTAAGAAGGACAGCTATCCATTACCTCGAATCGACGACACTCTGGATACCTTGAGTGGCATGAAATTGTTCTCGACCTTGGACCTGAAATCTGGATACTGGCAGGTGGAAATTCATCCAAAAGACAAGGAGAAGACAGCTTTCTCCACCGGTAAAGGTTTATGGCAGTTTAACGTCATGCCCTTTGGATTGTGCAACGCACCTGCCACATTTGAGCGACTCATGGAGTGTGTACTGGCAGGCTTAGTTGGAGAGGCTTGCTTAGTCTACTTGGACGACGTCATCATTGTTGGCCGCGACTTCGAGGACCATTTGCAAAACTTAGAACGAGTTTTCGCCAAAATAGAGGGGGCCAAGTTAAAGTTGAATCCGAAAAAGTGTCGTTTATTCAGGAGTAAGGTAAATTATCTCGGCCATGTTATCTCCAGTGATGGAATCCAGACGGACCCGGAGAAACTGGAAGCAGTTCAAAATTGGCCAACCCCTAAGAACAAAACCGAAGTGCGGGCATTTCTCGGCCTATGCTCCTACTACAGGCGTTTTGTTAAGGGATTCTCGGAGATAGCCAAGCCATTACATCGGCTGACAGAAGATAAACGACAGTTTATTTGGGACGAGACTTCTGAAGATTCTTTTCAGAAACTGAAGAAACATCTGTGTGAAACACCAATCCTGGGGTATCCACAACCTGAAGGTCAGTTTATAGTCGACACGGACGCAAGCAACACGGCCATTGGCGGGGTGTTATCTCAAAAACAGGGCGAAACAGAAGTTGTAATTGCATATTTCAGCAAATCTTTATCTAAGCCAGAGAGAAACTACTGTGTGACAAGAAGAGAACTCTTGGCTGTTGTAAAGACGCTACAACATTTCAGCAAATATCTCATCGGCAGACAGTTTTTACTGCGAACTGATCACGCAGCCTTGAAGTGGCTACTGCAATTCAAGAACCCAGAAGGCCAAGTAGCTCGATGGATTGAACAACTTCAGGAGTATGACTTCAAGACGGAACACCGCAGCGGAAAGGCGCATGGGAATGCCGACGCACTTTCACGAAGGCCGTGTTCAGAAGACTGCAAACACTGTGTTAAGCAGGAATCTAATGAAGTAACATTAAAGTTAACGAAAACAAGTCCTTTGGGTCCATGGGAAAATGATGCTATGAGGGAGGCTCAAGAAAGAGATGACGACCTTCGGCACATCATCACATGGAAGAAACGGGGTGACGTGAAACCAATCTGGAGTGAGGTTGCACCCACTGGCGCTGTTACTAAGGCGTACTGGGCGCAATGGGACAGTCTGATTCTTCAGAATGGAATACTCTATCGGAAATGGGAGAAGACTAACGGCAGAGAGTTCCACCTTCAGATAGTTGTCCCGAGAAAGAGAGTACCAGATGTTCTCCGTGAAATACACGATGGCGTATCAGGAGGTCATTTAGGTGTAAAGAGAACGTTAACAAAAGTGCGAGAACGATTCTACTGGTTGCATTGTCGAGATGATGTACAGGATTGGTGCCGCAAATGCACTACTTGCGCTGCAGTGAAGGGACCACAGACCAGGAGCCGTGGGAACCTGCGGCTGTATAACGTTGGCGCACCGTGGGAACGAATTGCAGTTGACGTAGCTGGGCCATTTCCCGTAACGGAATCGGGAAACAAGTATTTTATGGTCGTCATGGACTACTTCACCAAATGGCCCGAAGTGTTCGCCATACCAAACCAAGAAGCTACAACAGTCGCTTCTAAGTTAGTCGAAGAAGTGATATCTCGCTTTGGTGTACCTCTGGAAATCCATTCTGATCAAGGCAGGAATTTCGAATCGCAGGTCTTCCAGGAAGTGTGCAGAATTTTGGGAATGCATAAGACGAGGACCACCGCGTACCATCCACAGTCTGATGGAATGGTTGAGAGATTTAACCAGACCCTTGAGAGACATTTGGCGAAATTGGTAGATGACAGACAAAAAGATTGGGACAAGTATATACCACTTTTCCTTCTCTCGTACCGTACCGCCGAGCATGAGAGCATAAAAGCTACCCCGGCGTATGTCAATTACGGTAGAGAACTACGAGTACCAGTAGACCTCTTGACAGGAGGGTCACCGGGGGAACCAAAGACCGTACAAGACTATGTCTGCGATTTAAGGGAAAAGATGCGCTATATACACGCCATAGTTCGGGAAAATGGGTTACAGTCAAGTGAAAACATGAAGACCAGATACGACCGGAAATCGAACACGAGCGGCTTCAAAGAAGGGTCACTGGTGTGGCTGCATAACCCAACTCGCCGAAAAGGAAAATCTCCAAAGTTGCAGACCAAGTGGGACGGCCCATACAAAGTGGTTACCCGATTGAATGATGTGACTTACAGGATTCAAAAGCAACCAAGAGGGACATTCAAAGTGGTACACATAGACCGTCTGGCGCGTTACCATGGCAGTAATAACGATGCTCGGGACGAGCACCTCTAAGAGGGGAGTGGTCTTACGGATACGGACACGTAGTGCCATCTAGCGTCAAACCGGCGAAACTGATCAGGGAAACACAGAAAACATAAATCCCCTACTTATTACTAGATGGCGTTAGGTGTATGTTTACTTACGCGTATTTGCTAGAAAGTTCCCACACTTGTTTACTTGTTTACTTGTTTACATGAATCGGAACTTTCTGGAATTCGTCTCGCCATATAAATAGCCGCAGGTAGACGGCCCGGCAATTCAGTTTTATCTGAGCGATCCTCGAGGCGACTTCGGAGCGAAAACAAGTGATCAATAGTGCTTAGTGTTTGGACTTAGTGCTTAGTGTTTGGACTTGGTGATTTGTGTGAGCTAGTGTCAGTGCTAGTAAAGTCTTTATAAGAGTCAGCAGGTCTTTTTCTCCAAATCCCTCGAACCCTAGCACGTAACAATATAAAGCGGAAGAGTTTGTTAGTTTGTTTGTTTGTTTGAACGCGCTAATCTCAGGAGCTACTGGTCCGATTTGAAAAATTATTTCAATGTTAGATAGTCCATTTATCGAGGAAGGCTATAGGCTATATTTTATCACGCTAAGGCGAAGAAATAGAGGAAAATGTGGAAAAAACGGGGGAAAATTATTTGAAAGGGCTTATTTGAACGCGCTAATCTCAGGAACTACTGGTCCGATTTGAAAAATTCTTTCAGTGTTAGTATAGCCTATAGCCTTCCTCGATAAATGGGCTACATTTATCGAGGAAGGCTATAGGCTATATTTTATCACGCTAAGACTAATAGGAGCGAAGAAATAGAAGAAAATGCGGAAAAAACGGGGGAAATTATTTGAAAGGGCTTATCTCACGAACTACTAGAGCAATTTTTCTGTTATTTGGGTCAGATAAGAAGTAGACCACGTGAAGGATTTGTCTGTGAAATATCTAATTTACGCGGGCGAAGCCGCGCGGAACGTCTAGTATCAAATAATTTTTACTTTTCAATAGTGCCTTTTCCAAAATTACCCTTAACCTCAACTATTTCTGTACTCAATCTTCATCATTTTAAAGTCGGAACCAAATAACCTAATCGTGAGTAGGGATGTAAAGCGGTAAAATTACTTTCGTAAAATTCGGTAAAATACGATATTTTACATAAAATATTATATTTTACGGTAAATTACGGTAAAATTGGGTAAAAAAAGATTTGATTTCGTGGCATAATTTTCATTAAGAATGGGGATATAAACAATTAAACAGGTTACTTAATGCAAGTCTAGTGCAGTAAGTCAAAACAACATAATAGCCAGCCTGCCGGCTTGCTGTATGCTCTGCCGAGTGTCGTCAACTGTCAACTAGAGCTGTAGCAAACCGTATGTATTCGGTACTAAGTAACGGGTACGCCATCTAGTACCGAGTAACGAAACGTTACTCACGAATGCGTTTCGTTACTCGCATTTTCGTAGTTTAAAGTATATAATATATAACTCAGGATTTTGTGAAAATTTTAAGTGTCTTTATGTTGCCATTATGGATTACGAGCAAAAAGGCCAAAAAAAAAACTTTTTTTGTATGGCAGCCCCACTTAAATATTAATTTTATTTTGTTTTTAGTATTTTTTATTATAGCGGCACCAGAAACACACAATCTGTGAAAATTTCAGAAGTCTAGCTATAGCGGTTCTTGAGATACAGCCTGGAGACAGACAGACAGACGGATAGACATCAAAGTCTCAGTAATAGGGTCCCGTTTTTAACCTTTGGGTACGGAACCCAATAATCAACAAAACTTGGTTGTTATGACTTATGTATGAGGTATCAAATATAAAGAATATCAAAGAGAGAAAAGATATCAAAAATTTAAAAGTATCGAGTAACGATACGATAGTAACAAGTACTAACAGTTAAAGTAACGAATACATACGGGTACGCTTTTTTTCGTTACTTTTACAGCTCTACTGTCAACAAGTCGCAACAGCGAAAAATATTATGGCAAACAGAGGCCTTAGTGCGAGTTTTATTCGATCATACGCATCGAGCACGTTAACGCGAATTTATATGGGATCAAAGCAGTATCCACGTTAGCCAGTAGATGGCGCTGCTTAGATTCCATATAAATTCGCGTTAACGTGCTCGATGCGTATGATCGAATAAAACTCGCACTAAGGCCTCAGCACTAATCGGCAACGTCACACCGTGCGACGCGCACGCAGTACGCAAGTTGCAACTTGCAACACGCTCGCCCCGCCCGCCGTCATACCACCATTCTGCATACATACATAGCCGGTAATTTTACCGTAATTTATATAAATTACCGTAAAATACGCGTATTTTACCAGCGTTTTCGGTAAAATTACGTAATTTTGCAACCCTAATCGTGAGTAATTCTATGACAGAATATAATAATATATTATTTTAGGAAATAGTTGAAGTTAGGGAGAATTCTCAAATTCTTTAAATAAAGACTTAGAAGTTCTGTTCAGTGATTTCGGATCTAGGATGCAGCTTCGCATGAAAACTCATTAACTCAGGTAGTGATAAGTCATAAGTGCTTCGAATTCTTTAAACAATGCTGAAATTTTCAAACGCCTATCTTTAAAGACTTCTGCGCAGTGACTTTGGATGTATGATACACCTTAGCATGAAAACTTATCAAGTCAACATTATGATATTATGTTTAAAAACTTGAAACTACTTAAATCAATACACATATCCCAGTAAAATTTTACGAGTACATACCTCTCATGGATTACACGAGCATCTCATCAACATTTTGAGCGTTTTGATCGTTTTTAACGCGCTTCCTAGTGTAACTATACGGAAATCTTCCCTAGATTTAATGAATTTTATGAGTAATGAAATTAGTAATTATATTATTCTGTAAATAATAATTTAAACTGTTATGTGTAGATAATGTTAAGACAGTGTAATAGTATAACTATTTGTTTGTGCTATACGTGAAGCAAATATTTTTATATATTATTTTTGTGGAAAAGACTAATAATATTTCTAGTAAATCATAAATATATATGTATATTAAAAATAACAGAAAACTTATAAATTATAATAGATTAGTTTACACTACCATACATTATATATTAACCCCCTTACTAATAAAAACTTCTTAAACATGCGTTCAACGTGTGAATAATTAAACTGGAGTTTTTAAGTTACACACACGTTACACAGAGTCTATACAGAGAAATTAGTATGGAAATGACAGCATCGTTATACAGGCCTTATGTCAAAAAATGATTATTAGTAGAAAAAATCTTATGCACCCTCTATACACGCTGTGTAACTTTTTATTAGTAAGAGGGATAATATATAGGTCTACCAGAATCTGATTGCAAAAAGTGAGAAAATAATTTGACTCTAGCAATACCGTGGTAATTGGAATAAAACATTTTGATCTTTTTTTTCTTATAGCGGCTAATTCTGTGTGTTAAACATGCAAATATAAAAATTTATCCAATGATCAAGGATATTTTATGAAAATCTGCTGTCAAAAATTGCCATCAGATTCTGGTAGACCTATAATTTATTTGTTACTACGTCAGAAAATTTTGATATATTTTTGTTTTCAAAACATAGGAATCCGTATGTCGCGATAAAGGTATTTTCTTTTTAACTTATGTTGAAAATGCATAAAGGTGTTTCATGTTAATCGCGTAAAAAATGTAAACACACTTAGGTCACAGATTCTGGCAAATAATTACTCTTATATTGGCAACATTTACCTAAATGTCAAATGTCAACGCGACAATGGAGTATGGACAGCCGACAGAGTAAAGAGTAAAGATCTGTCAAGTGTCATCTGTCAAATCTTATTCGGCCGGTGACGTCTCTGAGTGTGGACGTGTTATTGCTTTTGTTCCGAGCGTAAATTACAATACGAGCAGTGATTATTTACAGTAGTGTTTCGTGACAGTAGTGTGAAGTAGAATCACATGTGTGTTGTGAACGTAATAATATGACAAGTGTATTGAAAAAATCGAGGGGTACGAAAGGAAAATCTGAATCCATGCAAGAAGATTTGCCCTCCAGATGGAACTTGTCCTGCGGGCACAAGACCGAAGATGCTTCAAAACTGATCAAATATATCGATGACAATGTTATTGGAAAAGGAAACTCATTCTGTGGACCGTTCGGTCGCCGAAAGGGTACGTATTTTGTTAATTTTTATTCACAAAATTCTACTCTATAATAGATGAACTACCTACTTAAGCTTTACTTTGTACTTTTAATATGGTCCAAAATATTACTCTCAATGGTCAGCAAGAGCTTTTACTTTATACTACACATTGAAATATTTGTATTTAAGTACTACACATTAAATATTTGTATTATACCTTTGTTACTGAAATTAATATTTTATATTTCTGCTAGCGGTTTTCCATTTTTTGTGATGTTACAATTTCTAATTGTGACCGATGACATCCACTTCCACTGGCATTGCCAGCTTGAATTACCACCAAGGTCAAGTTTTTGAGTGTGGACATGTTGTTACGGCATCACATTAAAAAGAGGTTAATATAGCCATGTGTTTTGCAGATACAAATCATTAACTATTATTATTATCTGACTTTATTATTCTTTATCTTTTGTCTATTATTATAGTTAATAATATTCTTCTATTAAACGATTCCATTAGACAGAAATATTATTGTCAGAAAATAAATTATAATTCAAAATAATGATTTTAGTTTTTTTCATTCCACCACTACTGAAAACTGAAACATAATTAAAGAAAAATATTAAATTTTACTTAAACCAAGACTATCAAGCTTTGAAAATGATTGAAAAGCAATTTTAACAATATTAGAATAAATTATAAACAAAAAACTTTTTGAAAAAAAGCTTTTATTTAAATAGTCTAAAAAGAAAAAATAAATTTCTCCTTAAAATTTTTAACTATTAAGTTATAATCCTCAATATATTATACAATTTGCATGATAATAAAAGCTTGTCGCGACTCGCAAGACTTAACAATCTATCAGTACTTGATAAATTTATTAAAATAAAAATATAATATCAATTTACTCAGTTAAATTGATACTTACTAGTTTATTTACAAATCGCGCTACAAGCTTTTATTATCATGCAAATTGTATAATATATTGAGGATTATAACTTAATAGTTAAAAATTTTAAGGAGAAATTTATTTTTTCTTTTTAGACTATTTAAATAAAAGGTTTTTTTCAAAAAGTTTTTTGTTTATAATTTATTTTTTGTTTTTTAGTTATCTCTGGCTAGATTTCTTAGTCTGTTTGATAGTAATTTGTTTTGTTTCAAGAATTTATTAAAATCTGATTAACTTAAGTCCTTAAGAAATCGTGCTCGACTTTGACCATTAAAAAATCTATATTTAGCGAGTTGTTATATTCCGTTTATTTCTGCATGACTAAAAAGTTAAATTTCATTTAACAAAAGTGACCGGATTCAACCGGGCATTATCTGAAACCCGGCTGGATTTGACTTGAAGTCACGTCACGTCATTTCACGTTACGTCACGTGACGTCACGTAAAGTCACGACACGAAACGACACGTAACGTCACGTCACGTCACGTCATGTCATGTCATGCCACGTCACGTTACGACACGTCACGTCACTTCACGTCACGTCACGACACGACACGTCACGTCACGCCACGACACGACAAGACACGTCACGACACGACTTGACTATTACTTTTCAATTTACTCTCAATGAGCCCTTTTATTTGATACCCATATCTGCAATATGGGTGCTTTAAAAAAACTATTCCCCTATCTTGGCTAAGCTGCCATATTGGATATAGAATGACATTGCATTCGTTTCCGAGTTACTCTCAACTAGCCCTTTCATTTGATACCCATATTGCAGAAGTGCATTAAAAGTAACTAAGTATTTCCGTATCTTGGATGAGCCGCCATATTGGATGTAGAATGACATTACATTCGTTTTCGAGTTACTTTCAATGAGCCCTTTCATTTGATACCCATATTGCAGAAGTGCATTAAAGTGCATTACTCTCAAAAAGCCCTTTCATTTAATATCCATATTGTAGGACTGCATAGAAAATAATTATTTCGCCATCTTAGATGGTCGGCCATATTGGATTAAGAGTGATGTCACATACCATATCGTGCATTGTCCACTAAACTAAACGCGTATGCAAAATTTCAGCTCAATCGGTTAAATATATCTACTTCAAAATTGAGTTCCAAAATTCCACCGTAACACACATACATACATACAGAGCAAGTTAAATAAAAGCTTTTAATAATAATTAAGTAATAATGTTATTTCAAATTATTAAAATGCCAATTCCATATTTATAATAACTATATATCTCCCAATGGTCGAAATTCAACCTCAAATAAAAAAAATAATTATAAGTTTCAAACAACGCTTTTCTATTGATATATACTATTGTCAAAATATTGACTTTATTATCTTTTAGACAATTCCTGCGACAGTGTCAGATTAATAAAGTCAAATGATGACAGGCTGGCCGTGTAATAATTGTCTAACAGTAGGTATTTAAGATTCAATAAAAAAAAAAAAACTAATTTAAATTTGACAACAGACTTCAACCATAAATAAAAGAGTACAATTTGTGTGTATAGGCTTGTCAATCAAAATCTCCTAGTGTGTATGTTGTAGTGTGTGTAATGTTTTATTTGTTAAAAAAATGTATGATAAAAGCATAATTTCAAAATAATATTAGCTTGATGCACTCCTTCACCATATAAACTATAACTGTGCAAAATTTCAATCACATACGTTTCCGCATTTTTCGTCAGCAGGGATCCAAAGTTTTTCGCTCGCGTATTAATATATAGATAATTCATAATAAACAACTTAGCTGATAGGCTGTATCTAGCATCAGAACATTAATTATTATTTTTGAAACAATAAAATATTACAAAAACTTAGGTTCACTACTTAAGTTATACTATAGAAGTACTTAAATTGTAATTTAAGTAACACTTGTTGATATCAAAACGAAGAACTCATTATATTAGAAGACAACAGACTTCAACCATAAATAAAAGAGTACAATTTGTGTGTATAGGCTTGTCAATCAAAATCTCCTAGTGTGTGTGTGTGTGTAGTGTGTGTAATGTTTTATTTGTTAAAAAAAATGTATGATAAAAGCATAATTTCAAAATAATATTAGCTTGATGCACTCCTTCACCATATAAACTATAACTGTGCAAAATTTCAATCACATACGTTTCCGCATTTTTCGTCATCAGGGATCCAAAGTTTTTCGCTCGCGTATTAATATATAGATAATTCATAATAAATAACTTAGCTGATAGGCTGTACTAGATACAGCATCAGAACATTAATTATTATTTTTGAAACAATAAAATATTACTAAAACTTAGGTTCACTACTTAAGTTATACTATAGAAGTACTTAAATTGTAATTTAAGTAACACTTGTTGATATCAAAACGAAGAACTCATTATATTAGAAGATGTGTAAATATTAGATACAAGTTTGCCTATTTGGCAAATTTATTTACAAGAAAAAAAGTAACCTAACCAGTAGATTTCCGCAAATTCGACCTTAGAACAATGTGTTTTGCAATCACTCTTGTTGATGTTTAGGTTAGCAGCACTCATACTTGATCTTGTTGTTTGTCTGTCAATATTCGAGCTCCTTGGTACTTTGATCTTATTTCAATAACACGTGTATTGAAGGAAATTAGGAATTGAGGTTATTTGCTGAATTTCCTTTATTGCGTCATTTTAATAAAATCGACCAAGTGCGAGTCGGACTCGCGCACGAAGGGTTCCGTACCGGTATAGAGCGAAAATAGGCAAAAAATTGTGTTTCTTGTATGGGAGCCCCCCTTAAATATTTTCTTAACTAAGATTTTATTGTTAATTATTAAAGTACAAATATAATAAAATATTTTGTGAAAATTTCAAGTGTTACCATTATTGATTTCGAGCGAAAAAACCTAAAAAAATCACGTTTGTTGTATGGGAGTCCCTCTTAAATATTAATTTTATTGCGTTTTTAGTATTTGTTATTATAGCGGCAACAGAAATACACAATCTGTAAAAATTTCAGAAGTCTAGCTATAGCGGATCTTGAGTTACAGCCTGGAGACAGACGGACAGACGGACAGACATCGAAGTCTCAGTAATAGGGTCCCGTTTTTACCCTTTGGGTACGGAACCCTAAAAATGCCTGTAAAATTCTGCCTACATACTTGTTACATAAGCATCAGTGCTTGATTGCCATCAGGGGAAACGACCGCACGTTTGCTGCCTAAACCGCAAGCCCTTTTTTTAACATTGCGTTGTAAATAATGTTTATAATTATTTTTACCTACAAATAACAATAGATTATTTTTATAAGCATAAAAACACGTGGGGTTAAATTCGCGTTTTGATAAAAACAAACTAATTTGCCAGACTTAAAAATATCTGGCGGCCGACCTTGGAACATATTCACGCCTCGCAGCCGCTTAACGTGATGGAAAGCAGAACTGGTATCTGATAACGCGCTAAATTATGCTAATTTGTGGATTCGGTCAGTCGATATGTGCCGCGACTCGTCACTACCGCGATAAAAGTAAAAACTTCTATTTAGGACACTACAAATTAGAACACTTTTTATCAGTTGGATGTAGCTCTGAAAGTTATAATAATTCAGACTTTGTAGTATCCTTACACAACAAAGTCTGAATTATTTACTAAGCAATTAACCAAGAGGCCTATTTGCTAGAAATAGGCCTCTTGGTTAGCTTAATTTCAAGGGCAATACCTCCGATTTGGAGCTTCCGAATATTCAATAATATTAAGCTTAAAATTAACTTCGAATGGATCCTTAGGTTCATAAATCTTTTGACCGTAGCCTTTGAGAAGGTTTTGCCGTGAAGCGTCAATCATCCGGCCTGGCCGGATGAGATTGACAGGTGGTGCAATTAGTAATCTGGCTTTACATATCGGTTTCGCAGGTAGCAACGCTGATTGTGAGGTACTTTTGAAGGTTAACATAAGGATAAATCAAATAAAAAAAATAACGTTTTTGATAATGACTCTATACGAGAAAGAGTCGAAGACTTCGTCTATGACGTATCGTCGTTTATCGGACAAAGACGATTGATTCAGCTTTTAGGTAGAAGAGTAGAATTCTTGGGGCCTGTTTCACCACTTCCTGATAAGTGTTGGATAGGCCATCCACAACTTGTCAAGTTAAGTTGCGGATAGCCTATCCGGAAGTGGTGAAACAGGCCCTAAGTATACTTTCTGCTATAAAACTTACAAGTGAAGACAGTTTTCGAGCAGTAAAGAATATATCCTGAAAGTCCAAAAAGGAGTCCCTCCAAGGCTGCTTGGGAAATCTGGCACATTAATTTATCCCTTGGATAGGTTTTTATCATTTGCTCGAGTGCTCCCATAATATTTTAAATGCTTACCATCAATATCTGTCGTTACTCGACATTTTTTCCTTATGACATTTCGAGGAAAAAACCCGAGAGAAAGGCGTTCACCCTGCCAAAAAACAGGTTTCGACACTTAGCCGTCGGGAGTCGGGACGGCTGGAGCAAAAACCTGGACGTCATTAAATGCTCGTTTTTGTCAGCACTTTCTCCTTGTACGAGGCTACCTGAGTTCATTTTAAATTACATGGGTATCACCCCAGTGTCAAGGCTTGAACAATCCATTACAGCCCATCTACTTTGGCCCATGATGGATATAACATGATTGCGAAGCTGTCTTTAGCATGTACAGTCGACGTCAATTGTTATTATAGATCAATTTGTCCCTCTAAGCTCGGCCGCATATTATCCGAATTTCTGATCAGAAACATTTGAACGTCCGCCGGACCGCCACTCCGCACACTATCCGAAATTTCCTTCCGGCGAGTTCGAGCTCACTCGGCTCAGTACAAAATGTAAAAGAGAGCGCGATCCGATTTTCTGATCAGAAACATTTGAACTGCTACCAATCGACGTCATCTGACATAAAATTTCGGACGCCCGCCGAACAATTTCTGCCATCCGATAGACGGCATCTGACAACTCATCCGGACCGGATGTCAGACACAAAACATATGAGCAGAGTGCGTTCCGGCGGGCGTCTGACATTATGTGTCAGATGACGTCGATCGGATGGCAGTTCAAATGTTTCTGATCAGAAAATCGGATCGCGCTCTCTCTTACATTTTGTACTGAGCCGAGTGAGCTCGAACTCGCCGGAAGGAAATTTCGGATAGTGTGCGGAGTGGCGATCCGGCGGACGTTCAAATGTTTCTGATCAGAAATTTCGAACAATGTTCGGCCGGGCTAAAGGTGTCCTATTTCATTAGAATCAAAGAAAAAGTGTTCTGGAAATTGTCTTCCTGCCTCTAGTTGCCTGTAAGTGGGGTCTATGGATGGATAAATGCCCGGAGAATTTAGGCTTTTAAGCTTTTTGTTTGGGCGCTCAAATCTCACAAACTATTAAACCGAATTTTATGTTATTTGACACAGATTTAGGGCCTGTTTCACCACTTCCTGATAAGTATCGGATAGCTATGTCCAACTGTGTCTTTTTTTGTTCATCAAGGGCATGCGTCATAGCGCAGTCAACAGCGCACGTGAGGCAGGCCCGCGACGCATGCGCTCTGACAGTTGAAAATGTAGCGCGCGCTATTACACTCTTCTTTCCAACGCGAGTGGATTTCTGTGCTACAAAGCGTTCAACAACGAGATGGCGGAGCATGTTACAATGTTGGCGTTGTGTTCGTTGACGCATTCAATTATTGAATGCGCCCAACGAAAATTGAATAGAAAGAAGATGACGAAAATTGAAGATGAAATTGCATAGTGTGGACATAGCTATTAGGCAATCCACCACTTAACTTGACAGATAGAGTATGGAAAATCTATCAAAAATAGTTGTGGATAGCCTATCCGGCACTTTATCAGGAAGTGGCCCTTAAAATAGAGTACGGTAGTGACATATGCTACTTTTTTGCGGGAAAATGTACAAGTGCTACGGTGTTATATCTATCAATACAATATGTGGGAAAAGCCCGAGCGTTCATATACATTTTGCTGATCCCTATTAAATTAAATAATTATATGGTGGTATTACTGGTATAACACTCGATATTTATTGGCCGTTACATCGTCTATCCGGTCCCAGCTTCCGTAGCTACCGCGTATTAACGTGCAGTTTGTTTTGAAACACGAGAATATCCTTGCATTTCGCTATTGTTAAAGTAAACAGTGGCTAAGTCAACATAATATTGTTAGAAAATGTGAACATTGTAAGCAGCATTATGTACTATCAGAGAAGTTGATTCATAGGAAAATGGCGGATTTAAGTAATTTGGTCACTTTATGTCAAATCCAGCCGACAGATCACGACTATGAATTTATTGATCCGACCAAATGACATAGGTCTGTCCACTGCTTATGAATCAATTTCTTCTATGGTACTTTAAAGTTCAGAATATGGTGTTACCATAAATTGTAATTTTTAAAGTTTTCGTATATCCACATTATAGGCGTTTTCAGCCGAATGGTGACTACCCTCTCCTGTTTCATCCACATAAACGTTAATTATCCTCTGGCAGTCATTAGGGGCACCTTTTTCTTTGCGTTGGGGCAATGCTTTTACGCATCCCCGGGGCCTGACGAGGACCACCGAGGTATGTGGGACTCCCCGGGCGGACGTAAGATACGCACCTGGGACTACCCACTAAAACCCTAACGGTGTTCCTGCTCCTGAAGGTGGAACTACTGGAAACGCGTGATACACGACCGCAGCCCCACCACCTCTGCCTCTTTGGGCTCAACGGTCATTAAGGGCACCTAACTATGTCTTAAGATCTTATACGTGGCACTTATAATTAGGCTTTATAATATAGGCACCTGAAAGGCCTGTAACTTGGAGCGTGATAACTGATAACACGTTTAAAACATGAAATGTGGAAGATATTTTCTGTATTAATATTATCATACCGAATGCAAAGAATTACTCTTGTCGGCGCTGCTGAGTTCTATCGGCTACAGGAAAATGTGCAGATAAAGAGATATCAGTATTCCGTGCTATCGAGTCGCTGTGACCTTGCATACTCCGTGAGTGTACGAATGTATAGTCACAGTAAAGTGTAGTGCGAACAAGCAGCCATTGACGAACCACACGACACACACTCTAAACGAGTGATTATCTAAAACTATAAGCTTTAGTGTAGTTTAACCTACATCTTTTAAACCTTAATCTAAATCTTTTAATGTCATGTTTCTGTGGTTTTTGACAAGAGTTGATCTTTTGAAAAGCGATGTTGAATAGCTATGTCCACACCATAGATATCAGAAACAAACGGTGGTTTAATATCTCTATGGTCCACACTATGCACTTTTATCTTCAATTTTGGTCATCTTCTTGTTATTCAACTTTCGTTTGGCACATTCAATAATTGAATGCGTCGAAATCCACCCGCGTTGGAAAGAAAAGTGTCATAGTTAGCGCTACGATTTCAACTGTCAGAGCGTATGCATCGCGGGCATGCTTCACGTGCGCTGTTGACTGCGCTATGATGCATGCCCTTGATGAATAAAAAAAGGGACAGTGTGGACGTAGCTAATAGCTATGTCCACACTATGCACTTTCATCTTCAATTTTCGTCATCTTATTTCATTCAACTTTCGTTTTGGCGCATTCAATAATTGAACGAACGCAACGCCAACATTGTCATTTTTGTTCAGTTGCAGTGTTTGTCAGCGGCTTATTTGGTTATACGAAATTTCAGAAAAAAAAGAACAAAGCAAAGTTTTGGACACGGTCAGAGCGCATGCGTCGCGGGCATGCCTCACGTGCGCTGTTGACTGCGCTATAACGGATGCCTTTGATGAACAAAAAAAGGCACAGTGTGGACACATGCCCGCGACGCATGCGCTCTGACAGTTGAAATCGTAGCGCTCGCCAAAGAGAATATAATCACTACGTTTTAGCGCTCGCTATGACACTTTTCTTTCCAACGCGGGTGGATTTCGACGCATTCAATTATTGAATGCGCCATACGAAATTTGAATAAAAAGAAGATGACGAAAATTGAAGATGAAATTGCATAGTGTGGACATAGCTAATGGGACATGAGACATCACAAGCACGCCATGTCGCTTAACGACGAGTCATGCACACTCAAAAACTAGAGCTCACCTTCTAACTCTACAAATTACAATACAATACACAAAACATAATATATAATGCCTAAGATACAGCCTCCATTGTCAGAATTAAGATTCTCGCGTTATCTCCAAACTTATTTTAGTCTCGCGAATCATTACATAACCAACCAGTTTTGAATTACATGTGATTAGAACTTGGAAGGCAGACCTTACGAACAATAGGTAGGTATTTCATTTGTTTTTGCTCCTTGATATCGTTGTTTGCTGAGTGGAAGATTTATTACATAATAACTGTGGCAGACATTAAGGCGACATAATGGAATGACATCAGAAACTTGTTTTGTACGATTGATCTACATACATATTATATTATACTAAAAGTTGAAAACTGTAGTAGAGTTTTCAACATTCAGAAATAATAAAAAAAAAAAAACTTTAATTTTCATAAAATTAATCCAAAGTTGATGTGAAAAAAAGTTTAGCTGGTGTATGTTACATATTAGAGTTTGTCATATTAACATGATAATTTTAACATCGTATTAATTAATTAATTAATTTATTTATATCAGGCTAATAAAATATAGTCAATCAAACAAGATAACAACTAACAATTACCATATTTACTATTCTGTAACACCTATGTAATACCATGTAATTAAGTATTTAAATAGTGTGTAGTGTATCCATGCTTTGTACTCATCGAGTATAATAATATTTTATTACCAGGTATTAATTATTGTTTGCATTCAAAGCGATCTTAATACTGACCACTGCTAACAGCAATTTTCTGCTGGTTCGTAATTGATGTATATAATTATATTATGTTAGCCGCGTCCTGATTGCTTGAGCTGAGCTCTCGGCTAAACTCGTGGACATAGAGAATGAACTGAGCAATACTGGAATTGGCTCTACATAGAGTAGAGGCAATCCAATTTCCAAACGCTCGGCCCGAATACTTTTGCTATTTAATAATCATTGCTATTGGTACAAACAAATAGTGCAGGCTTAGCATGACCACAGATCGAAATGTGAAAGACAATATTACAGAATTTAGGGACAGATCTGTCACTTTGTCTTATCTTCCGTAGAAAAAAACTATCTACGTTGTCCGTGCTACTCACCAGCGTGTAATGATAGAGCGACTTATTCACTTCTATCATTTTATTATATTAATACCTCGATCGTGGGAATCGCAGACACCGTAGATTTTCAATTGTTATACGGCAGCCGGGTGCCGCTTGGACCCGGCTGCCGTATAACAATTACGTACTTATTAGGTATGACAGAAACTTGTATTAAGTAATATACTATTTTTCTTGTCTGGAAATCTCTGTCCACTCGCTATATCCACGGTGAATATGAATGAGTGTTTTGCTGTCGCGGACTGGTCAGCGGTCGGTCATTTGCGACACATTGATTGGCCAACCACACTAACGTTTCAAGAACTTGTGTACGTGACCCATATCAATAATTCGCATATTGGAGTTTCGTTGCTAAGCGACAAAAAGTTAACAATACTATTCAAATATTTGACGCCGGCCTCTCCACGTTAGCCTTCGAACGTGTGGGGCATATTCGTCTATGATTGTCCATGATCGTCGATCTTGCATCATCTACGATTCTACGATATCGTTGTTGCAATCATAGTTATTCGTCGTGTCCCAAAGTGATGATGATCTGTCAGATTACATTGGATCTGTCAGATTACAGTGGAAAGGCCACATTAGATGTATGCTAACTCTACGTTGACAGAGTAAAACAAACGTTACTGTGTACACTCTACATATGCATATAAACTTGTCAAAACAACGTCTCTGATATTTCATTCAATTAGTGCAGTTATCGCCTGTTCGATGTTTTCGTAAGCGGACCTTTGGCTTTGATAAACCGATGGTTATGAGATTAAACATTATCTGTAATGTTTTATAACAGAGCAAAGGTTTGGGTTCACGTCACTGCTTTAGATAGGTAAACGCCCGTCCATTTTTTTATCTACATAGATGGAAAAATGCTCAGGCATTTCGGAAAATCGACTTTTTACCCATCTCCAATCTCGGTTTTTATTGGAGACCATTTCATACTTGTATAAAACAAGGGATAAAACATTAATAAAACAGATTCATCATCATCACGGCCATAATAATAACTAGATTTAATGTTATCGTATCTCTATCTATTATAGTTATCTAATTAGCCTTGTGGTTATCAGTCACGAGCCATGGCCGATATAGCGTGAACTGTTGACCTTCCACTGCTGATCATGTCTGTCGCACCATTGATCATGCAGCATGTTTAGTCCAGAATCTAGATTTTACATTATTAACCTGCGTCTTCTCCTCGGCCGTCTCAAAGGGTCGAGCGCCTCCCGTTCTCTGCTGCGCTCATTAACCTAGAAAGACAAAAAAAGGAATTGTTAAATAATTAGATTAACTAGGTAAGATTTATAAAAATGTGTTGCTATATTATATCACACCTGCCTGCATTTCTATGCAGTGAGTGTGAAGTTTACTAAAAAATCTAGGCTAACCACCGGTTGACCTAAATACCATGTGAAGGTTACAGTTGAGACTTGAGAGTAGAGAACGAATTGAGAACTGAAGCAGTTCAGTGGGGCTAAAATGGTCACTTTTAGCAATTCCTCTCAATCAATTCACAAAATGAATTGAACTCAAAACTGTCAACTCACGAATGTCAAATTAGTACGAATTTAGACATCTGAATTGCCAACACACTGTCAATTTTGCGATTTTAAAAACACGAATTCATATTATGATTCTCCAAAACGACCATTTTAGCCCCGCTGTACTCGGTGACAACACAAGCTGAAATAGTTTTGTTATCGTGAATAATTCGTAATTATTGTTACGCTAGTAAACAAAAAGATAAATTTTAAATTTTATGGAGGTGTACACATAAATTAATTGTTTGATGATTGTTGTTGTAGTATACAACTACGACGTTAGATGAATACTAAAATTATTGTGTAACAGCCGGTATATAAATTATAGATCATAATGTTTTAAACTTAAAAATAGTTGTTTACTTTCAGCTATTAACGCCTTTTCAGTGTTACGGAATTAATTTTAGATATTTGTTGTTAAAACGTTGTGAGAGCAGCATTTCAAGGGCAAGAGTAATTATTACTATGGAATTAAGAATTTGTCAAAATTGTACCACATGTTGGCCGCATGCTGTGTTGTGTACGAAAAACTCGCTATACCTTTCAAACTAAACAATCTATAAACAAGAATCACTTGTTGGTTGAAATTATAATAATATCTGTAACGAAATTATCTAGGTTCAACAAAAAAGAGTAGAGCTGCAGTTGCTCTACCTTGAGTTACCCAGTATACACCTTTTTAGTAACAAGAACTGGGTCCAGCGTCACGCTTCTTGACTCTAAAAATAATGTATGTAGTTGCTGGGATCAATGACTATTTCGTAAATTCTGGACGTGCGTTGCTCTTTCCGAATGTCCTGGCACGGGGCATTGGCCCCACAATTGGTTAGAATTAGAAAATTAAATGGGAGCGGCTCGTCAAAGCGACACGGTTCTAATTACACGCACCTTTTTTTGGCGGGCAAAAAATAATGAGTGACATGCCATGACAGCCCGGCAGACTGTATGACGCCTAAAGTTTGTTCAACCCGCCAAAACTATGATTAATGCTATACGAAACTAATTCTCATTAATTACGCACATATGTCGCATTTCAAAATTCATGGTCTAAAATCTAAATTAAGTATACATTCAATAATTAATCTTATTCGAAACTAATTCTCATTAATTTTATACATATGCGTCGCATTCAGAATTTCACGGTTAATTTACGAGTTTTAGCTCTACTAGATCTACATGTTTTAATGAGTTTCTAAATTCTAAATTGCCTTAAATCTTGTCTCATTTTATGTTGGACTATTCATCAAAATATTTACATTCTTTTACTACGTAAATTACGCTTACGCTATTCCTTTATCTTTTTAGTATAGATTAGGATAGAGCTTTAGTACATTTAGGTCATAACTCATAAGTTTCTTCAAACAAAACTAACTAGTAACTTTAGGAAAGACCTTTAAGTTTAAATTCTTATAATACCTTCACGTATTATATTTAGTGTTTAGTCTAGGTACTAGGTATTTTCAATTCGTTTAACGTTTAGAACGTGTGGTGTATTGACAAGGACGCCAGCACTCGTTCACAATGAACTGTCATATTATAAGAACTGCTTTGCGACCGGCGCAAGGTGAAAAGTTAGCGTGCCAGCTAAATAATAGTTACTCTTCTGTGTCGTCTCTAACTCTTTATTCACCGAACAGTTGAAATACAATTGAAATATAGTACACACTCTATTATCAATTAGTTTTATGTATAAGGGTGGCTAAATTGCTGCATTTTTGACAGGGTTTTAGCTTCTAGCGTTGTTAAGAATTCAAGGTTAGCCAATCAAACGCGTCAGTGAAGAGATAAACTTGAAATAAAAAACTTCTTAAATCGGAAATGAGACGCAGCAAAATGAAATACAATGCCACATGCATATCATCAAAATAAATTAAGCTATAGAAGCGAGTTATAGATGTAGGGGTTATGGCACACATTTTATACTGCAGGGTTCAGACTTGACATGCCCTAGTGACTAGTCCTACATCTGCACACGGATGCGGACCTAGCTCCGTAAAATTGGATAAAGCTTATAAATAATACACTGCTAAAAGCTTTGAACTATGAAGCTTATTACTTCATGAGCTCGGTTGCAAAAATAAGCTTAAAATAATAGGAAAACATTACTGTAGCTTTCAAAGTACAAAAAACTGAAAATGTTTATCGGCTGTTAGTTAAACCAGGATTGTTTAATTATTACAATATATTGGAGTCAAATAATTAACTGAGACGGATTTAGACTAACCGAAAACATGTTTCTGGCCTTCAACAATGCGACGTGCGTGCGTAAGAGCAGTGAGTTTTCCGCGGCAACTGATACGCTCGCGAAAATAGTCTAGGCCGTCTAATAAAAAATGCTAGCAAAGGTGAGAGGCCACGTGTTACTGAAAATGTATCCCGCATTTTCCGTATTGTAATAAAAAACTCTAGAATTCCTCTTGAAAAAGGTCTTTAAAAAAATCGTATTTGGGGTGTAAAAAATTCCCATGCAAGACATAAGGGAAGATGTTATATTTTAAATACCTACTCAAAATTTCAATGAACCAGCCGAAATTAAACTTTGGTAATTTATTAGGATTTATTTTGAAATATGGGTCACATCTCACATACGATTGCATCTTCTCAAACTTTGCGAATTCTTTTTATCATTGTTACAAATTAAAAGTACGCGAGAAAGACGACTTATAAATACAAATTTAATTGAATGTAATGCTTTTGAAAAACTTCTATAAATGCGTCGTTAAGATTCCTAGGACTGACGTGTTTTAGAGCTATACAATAGACTATAGAGGATCAATAAGTTATTCAATAGCAGTCCTCGTTAGCTTGAGATATAGCTTAATTATTCGCTTCTGAGAATGCTCTAGCCGTTTTATCAACATTTAATCTAGGAGTTTCTTGGAATCAAGAAATGACGACCTATACAGGAACGGAGAGAAATGTTTTGTCTCCAGCTGTAAGATAAATTAAAAATAGTTCTTGTAAGTAACTTATTTATTACTAAGTGGTAGCAAATGCTTACGCATGCTGTACCAAAGCGGTTAAAGAGCAAGTAATGATAATATTATGTACTAGCTGTGCCCGGCGGTGTTACCCGCGGTTTAAGTGATAAATAATAAAAGACTATGAAAATTACCAATAATAGGGTCAAAACGGGATTTGGTAGCATATGCTTAGAACACTCTCGAAACCGAAGTCAACACATGCTTCCATATAAATTTTGGTGAGTTCCCTCGATTTATTATTGATCCATTCATCAGGTCACCACTTTTATGAATATGGTACCAAATTGGGATAATAACCTATACACCATAAGAAAAATTTTGAAAATCGGTTCACAAAAGGTGGAGTAATCGTTGAACATAAAAAAAACGAACATAACATCTCCTCCATTTTGAAAGTCAGTTAAAATTATAGCCTATGTGTTATTCTGATGTATAAGCTATATTATTGTAAAGTTTCATTTAAATCCGTTTAGCAGTTTTTGCGTGAAAGAGTAACAAACATCCATACATCCGTACATACATACATACATCCAAACTTTCGCCTTTATAATATTAGTAGGATAAGACGTCCACATACACACGACTTAAGACACTACGAACCGGAGTCAGCTCAGACTACAACGTGAGTCGTGACGCGTAGATACCTTGAAAATTGAAATACATTTCTAAATTATATATTATATGGAATTAACAGATTTTAATGTAGGTAACTTGCATGACCTCTCACGTAATTGAAGTCTGTCAATTCAATACAAAAGAAATGCATCGGCGTCTACGCGCCACTTTGCGGTCTGAGTCCCCATTTAAAACTATAGAATTTAAATTTACCGCACTAATAATTTAAAATTTTCCGCGCTCATTTTTTTGCGATTAGTACGGGTGGGCTGATTATAGATGGCGGTAGTAAAAACTGATTGTATGGAGTTGACATTCTTCTCCGGTAGGAGTATTAGTGTTCTGTGGTCTGAGCTGACCTTAACTCTACGAACTATACACTTGTGGAGCAAATAAATCCATTAACGTTATAAATATGTAACAAACGATTACGAACAAGTAGGAAATGTGATTGATAAATGCAAGTGTACGTCGGCGAGATCACTGGAACCGATTGTCGTGACACGCGGAAGGGAACAGGAATTCTATAATCACTCATTGTGATCAGCCCTAAAGGAGACCTGTCTTGTCAACGTCTATTCTCTACAAAGTACTCCGATTCTACTGTAATGCAACATTAATGCAGCGCGTCTGTTTCTTATCAAAGTACAAAATTTGAAAAGTATTTCCATTGCTACAACTATCCTTCTGAAGTATCAATAGGGAATATTACGCAAAGATCGGAGCAGAGAGCGCTACTGGCACATACAGTAAATAACCCGACCAAATTCCGAAATCCGACATGTTGCACACGTTATATCAGAATAGTGACAGAAACGTTGTCAAACATCGAACAAAACTTTTAGTATAAATTGTTGTTATAGTGGCAACCAAAGTACACAATCTGTGAAACTTTTCCGAAGTCTAGCTATAGCGGTTCTTGAGATACAGCCTGACGACAGACAGACAGACAGACAGACGGACGGACAGACGGACAGACAACGAAGTCTTAGTAATAGGGTCCCGTTTTTACCCTTTGGGTACGGAACCCTAAAAAGCGAAAAAGTCCCCAAAGGGACTGAAACTCCCCATCGGTCATATCAAAGGGATCACAGTTCACACATGTCTCTTATCCTTTTTCTTTGTATTTTTCTCACCTCCCGCTCATCATAAACCCCCAATAAATAATTAAAATAAGGGACATCCATTGCAAGCGTGTTTCTCTACCTTCCAAACCGTAGACGACAAACTACTCTACTCATAATGTCAAAGTCTCGACAAAACTCGATAAAAATGTGTTGTCATGTTAGGGTTCGTAGACAAAAATAGCACAGATTAAAAAAACATAATTATCTCTAATTTTGACGACAGATCTACACGAGAAAAAATGTATGTCATGTTAGGGTCAATAGAGATGAAGAGACAAACCATCAAACATCGAGGAAATATGTAGACAAAATTTTCCCGTTGTGCGCATGCTAGGTCGGCAGGTAGCATGACAGTAATTGCATTACATCTGTCTACCTGCTATGATGCAATGTTCGAGCGCATTGTTAAACCAATGTCATAGCGATATGGAAACATACTGGCCATTGTTTTACATTTTGTTGTCATAGTTAACAATATCGGTTATGTTAATATGTTACAAACTTTTTCCCGCGACTTCGGGCACCAAATTTTTCCTGAGAACATTGTGTTCTTTTGGGAGTAAAATTAGCCCTAAAAGTTAGACTCGAGCTCAAATTACTAGTTCTCCTACCGTGCTAAAATAATAATCAATTTTGCACTTTTAGCGTCAAAAAGAATAAATTATTTTGTCGACTTTTTGGAAGTAAAATTTGCTATAAAGTTCGACGCAGGCCTAAAATACTGTACCTAGTGATACTAACCGTGCCAAAACCAAAATCTGTTTTGTAGTTTTTGCGTGAAGAAGTATCAATAAATTTCGACTTTTAGGTAGGTAAAGGTTTTGTATGTGTTCAAAATGAGGTCGATTAGTACTGAACTTTGCGGACGACAATTTGCATCCAAGTACGAAGTTCTTCTCAAGTGTTTGAAGTGAAGTTAGTGACGTCATTTGGCGCCCGATTAACTTGTAGTTCGATAGAAGCACTTCAGACTTTTACGTCAGAGCCTCCCACTTGCAAGCTCTGAAGTAAATTGATTTTAACTTAGTAAACAAATTTACATCTTAATGTGGAAGAAAGTTTGCCGAAATTTTCTTAAAGGTCTGAAGTCATATATAATGTGACAAAGTTGTGCTAAAAATATATAAAAAAAAAACAAATAGTACCCGCTTGTAAAATTAATAAAGTTTCAAAATTTCATTGGTAGAGTTTCACGAATCACAACTTATTGAGAATATCCTTCACGTTCTGAAACCTTTAAAAATATTTATAAGGAAGCCTTTACATTTTGTAAAATAAACGACTCAAAGAAATTATTGACTATTCGAACTCTTGTCTTGATAGGCCAAAGGTGTTACTCCTAAGTACATTGTTACAGGTATACCAACTAAACTAGACCATTCATCGCGCTAGTAAAATAATTGGATTATGTCTAGTCTAGTCACAGAATATATATATATATATATATATATATATATATATATATATATATATATATATATATATATATATATATATATATATATATATATATATATATATATATATATATATATATATAATAGTACTTACTCCGGTCTAGTCTACAGTTACAAACCCGACTGTCTCTGTTGACTATGTAATGTGACTCACTATGATAATGCATGCTGCATGAAAAGCGCCTAGAACGTTCCACGCTAGATAGTGCTTATTGAATAAACATACATAATAATAAACTACAATATGTACATAAAGTTAGACATAAACTCTTATACATTATAGTGATGCAGACGCTATTCAGAATCAATACGTGCCGTTGTGAACTAATTTTATGGTCAACATTTTATTCGGAGTAGATGTTGCTGCTACTTCATTGCGCTTAAATCAAGTGTACCTATTTTCGGGAAAAAACTGTCCTTTGTCCTTTCTCTGGTCTCAGAGTAACTCCATATCCATCAACATCAGTTCAGCGCATTTTACTTGAAAATGTTTTTCGCTCGCGTATTAATATATAGATAGTTAAATTTGACATAAGGCTCATAGTGTTGCCATAACAAATTATTATTTCCTGTCAATTTGTATAGATACTTCATTTTTTAGGGTTCCGTACCCAAAGGGTAAAAACGGGACCCTATTACTGAGACTTCGATGTCTGTCCGTCTGTCTGTCTGTCTCCAGACTGTAACTCAAGAACCCCTATAGGTAGACTTCTGAAATTTTCACAGATTATGTATTTCTGGTGCCGCTATAACAACAAATACTAAAAACAAAATAAAGTTAATATTTAAGAAAAAAAGAAATTTAATTTCCCATATAACAAACGTTATTATTTTGGTTTTTTTGGCTCGTAACCCATAATGGCAACATATAGACACTTGAAATTTTCACAAAATGCTCAATTATATGTGTACTTTAATATTAAATAATAAAATTAAAATAAAATAAATAGTTAAAGGGGGCTCCCATACAAAAAACACAATTTTTTCCTTATTTTCGCTCTATAACGGTACGGAACCCTCCGTGCGCGAGTCCGACTCGCACTTGGCCGATTATTTATACTCTCAACCCCATTAACTTAAGCAACAGACATCTGTCAAATTCTGTGCTCATTGTTAAAGTTATAGTTAAAGTTAACCTTAAGTTATAACCTTAACTTTGACCAAACTGTAACTATGTATAACAACGCCTGTGGTGCAACCCACCCTTGGATTCCCTAAATTTAAGCTAATGAAGAGTTATGTCAAAATTGTCATTACATTGAAGTAATCATTAAATCTCTCTGAGTGTGGCCTTAAGATTTAAGATAGAGTTAGAGAGCTAGGTAGAGCCACACCTTAATGTGGTGAGGGTTTTCCTAAAGAATTGAACAAAGGCGAAACGTAATAATTGTATGACGGATGTTACGAAACGTATAGGTATTAGTTATACTAGTTGAATAGGAAATGCTGTATCAATTTGTAATTTTACACAATTTTCATTTGACTTGCAAATCGTGTTTGGTTTATATAATAGCTACCTACTTACAATTTTCAACTACGCAGTTTCAGAATTATATTCCCGGATAATTATTGTTTTCACTTTGAGGGCGAGTTTTTAACTTTGTAAGGCGTTTCTTCGTTGGGAATTTTACAAGACTTTTTGACGAGCTTAGAGTTCTTCTTTTGTAAATAAAAAATGGTCCAGTTGCTTTTGTTTACTATGTTATTTATTTTTCCTTCTTTTTATCTTAAAGTAGATGTTGCCAGCAACTTCGTTGGACTGTTTTATGTACTTTCCCGGGAGTCAATGTCAAAATATCATACCGTTAATATTTTACGTGGAGAGGTAGGACATGGACAGAATTACAATACGAATTTTATATTTTTATTATTAATATAGAGCTTAATTCTCTAGAGACTGGAGCACAATAAATTAACACTATACAATGAAGAGCTGCCCCCCTAGCATACGCCAACGAGATATCTCGTGGATATCTCACTCTCGAGCGTAGTGATATTGTCGATATCGATATATCTCTTTTTCGCTAACATGCGTACGTCGAGACTCGAGAGATAAATTTACTTGTTCGTATATAGTTCGTTAGTATATAGACAAAAATAGCACATATAAAAAAAAACAAAATTATCTCTAATTTTGACGACAGACGTACGAGAAAAAATGTATGTCATGTTAGGGTCAATAGAGATGAAGAGATAAACCAGTTTACATCGAGAAAACGTGTAGACAAAATTTTCTCGTTGGCGTATGCTAGCACGGCTGATGTTAGTTTTATACACAATATCTAGTGTAATTGTTATGTAAGTTACATAACGCTAATTAAAATGTACACTTCTCGTCCTATAAACGTTACTCCATAACGGACGGTTGCATTATTCATTGTGCATTATGGAACTGTAAATATGAACACTTTGCATTGCAATTTGCGCAGTTTCTATAATGGTACTTTTATGATCTAGGAACATAAATTATATTTTTATAGATCTTTAATCCTTTATATTTTACCTACCTATTAATCAATTAAGAGGCCATATTTAGTACTTTAGTGTTTCATAGGGTCTAGACAAGTATTAAATGGAAGCTGTTTTGATGTAGGAATTAACTATCAAAATCGAGGTGCAGAAATTCTGATCCAGAAGCTCAATCTCTGCTGATGTAGGCAACTTTATTTTACTATTTCATTTGTTTACTATTTCAAGTTATTTTATTTTAATTATTTGAAATCTAGTTTATTTGTATCCTTAATTTAACTTGAAGGTTGAATTTCGGATGAATGAGGTAAAATTATCGCAGACGAGAAATCTAGTATGCGAGGCTCGTCATTCGTGCAAACTACAAGGTTACACAAATTTGGCATTATACAAATTAGCAACTGTTGCTAACATTTTGTCAGGATCTTGTTAAAAGTGTACGCTACAGGGATCCAATTGTATGTTACTTTGTAATGTGATTGATATTCCAATTTTTATCTTACATTATTGCACGGTAAACTCGGTATTGTATGCCTGGTTTTTAGTGGTTTTTTTATGTAAGTTTATTGATTCAACAGAGCGTTTGATTGGCTGTAAAAAGTCAAAATATTAACAAATCAACAGTTTTGTTATCCTTGAAATTCGTAGTTTCAATCCAATTAAATTAATCACTCTGCTTGGCTAATTAATTCTGAGTATTCGTTATTATCTGAAAATTGTAACACGGCGTATATTGCAATAACGATCCTTATGTTTTGAGCGACCTAGTTTATGAAATAGCATGTTAACGTTTGTTTTTTTCCTCTGTCTCACGTGCGGTATGTGCCCTCCTTTCTTTGTAGTCCAAAACAAAACGATTAACACTTACTTATTATGCGGTTCCGAGAATATTGTACTGATTGCATAGGGCCATTGCTTTGAACAAGATGGGTCCAAATCCATACTAATAGTATAAATGCGAAAGTGTGACTGTCTGTCTGTTTCCTCTTCACGCCCAAACTGCTGAACTAATTATGCTGATAATAGGATACTTTTTATCCAGGAAAAATGTTCGATTCCCACGACTTACAAATTCGCCTTTGGCGAATTTTGAATTGAAAAACCGGCCAAGTGCGAGTTGGACTCGCCCATGAAAAGTTACGCAGCAGCAATAAGGTTTATTTTTATGAAATTAAAAGGTTTTTGATTTATTTTTATATTTCAGTTGATTTAATGAAAATTAAATAAAGTTTACCATTTATGATGTATAAAAAAACAAACTTGCTAGATTTCGTTCAAACCAATTTTCGTTGGTAGTTTTTATAGTAAAGTACATCATTATTTTTTTTTACTTGTCATGCCCCTACTTTAGAAGTTAGAGGGGGGAGGGGACACATTTTACCACTTTGAAAGAGTCTCTCTCGCAAACTATTCAGGTAGGTTAGATAAAAATGATATTAGAAACCTCAATATGATTTTTGAAGACCTATCCATAGATACCCCACACGCCTAGGTTAGATGAAAAAAAATATATTTAAATATAAAAATATATAAAAAAACAACTTGCTAGATTTCGTTCAAACCAATTTTCTTTGGTAGTTTTTATACTAAAGTACATCATATATTTTTTTTAGATTTATCATGCCCCTACTTTAGAAGTTAGAGGGGAGGACACACATTTTAGCACTTTGGAAGAGTCTCTCTCGCAAACTATTCAGGTTAGAAAAAAATGATATTAGAAACCTCAATATGATTTTTGAAGACTTATCCATAGATACCCCACACGCATAGGTTAGATGAAAAATTTTTTTTTATTTATTTAGTTGTACCTATGGGGACCCCTAAAATTAAAAAAAAAATCCATTATTGTAACAAAATCTAAATGCGGTTCACAGACTACATCTACTTACCAAATTTCAATAGTATAGCTCTTATAGTTTCGGAGAAAAGTGGCTGTGACATACGGACAGACAGACAGACATGACGAATCTATAAGGGTTCCGTTTTTTGCCATTTGGCTACGGAACCCTAAAAAGAAACGAATTTTGGCGCAACGGAGTTGCGAGCGTCACGCGTCATCTAGTTGTTACTAAATTCGCCCTTTAGTTTCGTAGCACGTGCTACGAACTTTCGTAGCTCAGTTGAAATTAAGACTAAGTACATACATTGATTTTTTAACGGGCTTTGGCCTAACACATATTTTCACCATTGTATCTCTGTCACCAGAATTGACAGAGGTACCCAACCATGAAAAGGAAAAACATGTTGCGGGAATATGCAGCGTGGAGGCCACAAAAAAGATCTTGCGATCCAGCGAGATTGGTTACTCAGTAAAGCTCAGCTTAACCTCATTGATCAGTTTAGTCATTTCAGACGTTGTAATATCAGAAACTTCGATAGTGCGATTCGGTACTATGCGCTGTTTGGTCCTCTGTAACATCGTCCAAATTTTCCTTGTCATACAAAGCGGGCGCACAAAGCTCTCCTCTAATGAGATCACATACAGCAGGTGCAATACTGATAGATGCAATAGAAACACAGTAAACGTGTAACGGGATCCCCATGGAACGCGCAAGGAATGTCTTGGGACCCTTTTTGTTGCATGTCATGTGATACCATCAATAACGCGTAGTAAAGAACGGAATGTAGATATTTGAAACTCGACGCCTGTGTTTACAAACAGTAGCCCCTACTCGAATGTAGAGGGAACAACCCGAGGAATTGCGACAGCAGAACTAAGTACTTAGTGCTAGTGCTACAGACTACAGATTACTAGAGAACCTAGAGAACTAAATAGTTATTACTGACTAGATGACCGCTCGCAACTCCGTTTTGCCAGAGTTCGTTTATCGCACGGGAACCGTGCATTTTTTCCGGGTTAAAAAGTATCTTTGTCCTTTCCCGGGACTCGTGAAGAGATGACAAACAGATAGACACACTTTCGCATTTATAATATTAGCAAGGATTATTATTTGTCTACACTCTACGACTTAAGTAAATACTACCGCGAACGTCGAGAATAAAACATGTTTCAGTAGCGGCTTCTTTGAATATCTCAGAGGTTTTTCTTTGTTTAATTGTTGTATGAAGTAATAAAAGTAGAAAAATATGCAAATGCATGCATTAGACGTTTTTGATGACCATTAAAGCATTCTGTATTTTTCTTAATTAAAATTTTATTGAACTTTGCAAAATAGTAATTTCTGTGTTTGTTCAGGATTATAATAATAATATTAAATAATATTAAAGCACAGAATTTATTATTATAATAATAATTTCTGTGCCAACTTACTACCAACGCTCAGGTACTAAAACCTGAGCGTTGGTAGTAAAAACATGTTTTATTAAAATAATATTATCATGTTTGTGTGTGAAATATAGTACGCGTTTGTGAGTTTTGTAGTGTTAGAAAATGTACGACGCACATTCTGTACGAATCATCTGTAGGTATAATAAATAATATGTGTTACAACATAACATTATTGCTGGAGAAGTGTCGGTTTTCATAATTGTTTATGTAACAAAAGGAAGTTTTTGTTCTACTACTGGTGTTTTGGCACAATAGAGCATAGTGTATTTAAACGACGCCATTGTTAACTAGGATCGTAATATTTATTATGGACGTATATTATAATATTATATGGTTTTATTATAATTTATATTGGAAGTAGTGATGAGCAAAATCGGTCTTGCAGCGTCAGCCTTAGTCTTGGTCTTGCAAAAAGCAATGCCGAGACCAAGACTATCCTAAAACTAAAAAAACCAAATCCAAGACCGAGATCAGGCAGATTTGACCAAGTCCAAGACCAATATTGTACTAGAAATACCAAAACCAAGACTGTCTGAGTCTTGTTTTGCTCATCACTAATTGGAAGTAATACATAAGGTTCCTTAAAAATTAGGTCTAATTGGAGTATGAAATACATGAAGTGTATTTTTCATGTATGAGGCTACAATACTACACATACTTACTAGAATCTAAAAAATTAATACAGCATCTAGAAAAAGGTTATAAGAACAGTATTAGAATAGAGCGTCAACTTATGTAAGTATCTAACTATTTGTATAGCCTATGTGAATTGAGCTAATGAAGCTATAAAGAGATAAGATTCCGCTGAAGTCCTATAAGAGCGTCTATTGAAATTAATGAATATGTATGTATTAATTATCTGGAAATCATGTTGTAGTTTTCCTCATTATATAAGCAAAACTACATATATTTTTATAGAATAGGAAGCCTGAAAGTCAGTTAGGTTCGTACTCTTTTTGGGTGTTGAATGTTGATTCGTTTGAAAATAATTTCAATTAGTGAGAGCTCAAGCCTCTCTACATCAACACGTCTACGTCTGGTTGTAAAGACTATTTATAATTGTTTAATTAATGGTTATTTAATAATCAACAACGTTATAAAGACACTGTGAAAGGGAAAATCACTGAAACGTATCGCCAAATGGACACCCGCCAAATCTATTGTCGCAAATGATTGTTTGTATTGGGCATGTTTGCAGGCTCGGGTTACATTCGATCGATATTCTTATCACTTATTGTAGTTTTCTCTTTAAGATCCGCGAGAGGGCAATAATTTGGTACTTACACAAAAATATGCAAGCTCGAAGGAAGCTGTTAAGAGGGAACGCCGGTACAGTAGAATTTAAACGAATAAACTATTGCCATCACGCTTCACCCTACGCCGGCACGTGTATTGTGATAGAGACAGATCAGTAAATCGAGGTTACGAATTCCTCTGATTCCTCCTTCAAAATAGAGATTATAATTTTTTTAAATATCTTCAGGAAGAGTGAGTCTATGCCTCTACGTTTTTATATTATTTTAAAAATCTTTCAAAATTGTTTTATGGTCGGTGTATTGGCGGGGTACGGGGCATTCATTTTTCGCGATTTTTGAAGGGTCATATTTTTTATATATTGGTAAATTTAGAAAAAATCGAACGTAGAGGCATAGTTTTAACAGATACCAATATTGCATAAAAAAATAATTTGTCGAGACGCATTGTCCTGGGAGTAAATCGGGGAATACGTTTGTATGGAAAATCAGTGTTAGCATATCCTCTTAAAGATTTAGAATTAATTAAATTTAGCAAAAAGCCTGCGTTTTTTTGCTGGTTTTCATTGATATCTAACGAAGGATAGATATCAATGAACAACTAAAGTGTCTGAACTCTGAGGTCGAAAATGATGGCAAGGGCTGTTTAGGTTAAACACACAACTGCACTGAGGCAGTTCAGCTCCTCTGAATCAAGAATCAGGAGCTTCATGAACAGTCTAGTCGCTTTAACCACTACCAGATGCAATATCTTGTGTATTCTATCCAACTCAGTATTCTAATGTATTCCATAAAAATATCAACCGAAAACATCCGCACTTTCGCAAGGCTAAAATGCGTCGCAAAAGAAAAATTTTGCACAATGTGTGCTTAAAATTCATCGTAGGAGACCTCATAGATAGGCGAACAAGGTTGTGACTTGTCAATTATCATACACAATGGATACAAGTTGTAATGTAGGAAGGAAAGGCTCTTGCTAACTAAAGGCACAAGTAGGAAGCCTGCTACATGAAGCGGCGGCAGACGACGTGTCGTCGCGACACTACTGGTTTCTATGTCTTTCTATGAAATACCCTCCGCAGCTAGCGACACGAAGCTAGCGACACTTTTCATAGAAATACATAGAAACCAGCCGCTTCGTGTCGCCCGCTGCCAACAGGCACTTTTAATATTATTACTTATTTATATTACGTTTATTTTTTACTGTTTCACGCTAGGCATTAACAAGGCTGATTAAACATGAGTCACGGCATTATATATCATTATAACAATAATCCCTAATTAAGTATGATCGCATGCAACCACACATATTATGGCATAATAATATGATAAATAATATTACCATGATAAAAAGTGTTATGAAGTCTGCCGTAATAATTTCACGGAACGAAATGTAAACAAACCGAAGTTATCGCATATTTCGCGTTGCGTTGTTTCATGTTTGTGTGCAGTTGGAGGTTTTCCAAGAAAATGATTGTTGATTAACTTATAATTCCTTTGTTGTATTGTTATTAATTCGACGATTGATTAGAATTCAAAGTTTGGTTTCGGAAAGTTACCTATGTTATATATATATATTATGTATGTATATAGAGTGTCTACATGGTGCCTACCGGTGGTATGGACTAGGGTCTATGGACCATGTAGACATTCTGAAAATATTTATTTTCTATTTATTCAGAAATAAAACAATTTTGATTTTGATTTTTATAAACAAGCGTCTTGTTTATATCACAAGTTTGGGTTGTTTTCATTACGACCCCTTGCTACTAAATATTCTACACAACTTTCGTTTCGTGTTCATGTACTATATTAACGAGAAGCGTGTCACTTGGCCACTTGGGAGAGTCCTGTTACGCACTGCGTAGTACCAACCCCCGTAACGTTTTTACGCAGTAAATTCGGACCCGGCGGTCGCTTCCGCGTAGCCTTCGGAGGAGGGTTTGAGTGGGTTCAAGGTTGGGTGAGACGGAGTCATTTGCGAGAAAGAGATAGAAGCCAAACAAACGTGACCCTGGGCGTACGTGGCTTACTCCCAAACTCTGAATGGATCGATAGAACCGGGAACGAGGATCTCAGGGACAAGGATAAAGTGTGTCATTGTAATACGTAATATCATTACTACATAGTATAAAACAAAGACGCTTCCCGCTCTCTGTCTCTGTATGCTTTAAGGTTTTTTAAAATACGCAACGGAATTTGGTTGTTTTTTTTTAATGGATAGAGTGATTTAAGAAAAAGGTTTTACTGTATAATACTTTATGGATCCCTAAATAGCCTGGTCAACTAATGTTACAGAATACAGATCTGATTATGCAATTTTTTCCCGTACTGACAATTTCGTGGTGATTAACATTTTAAATTAAATTTCAGCTATGTATTGGTTATAACGACGTATGTCCCAGATAGCACAAAGGCTATGTTGGATTTTTCTTACATCGCTTTTGGTCATATTAAAGTGATGTAGCGGCGATTTACAACACAAACAGCCGAATAGCGGCATATTACGTAGCCAATTATATTTTTTCATTAAAGCTGTGTAAAATTGCTCTGAAAACGTTTATACAGCGTTTTTATACAGCTTTTATATGAAAGCTCCTAATACAGCAATTTCTAGCCGAGTAAATTCCATCTATACAGCTTTTCGCCGATTAGAAGCTATTAATATAGCCACGAATTTACTGACCGCCATATAATTCACCTTTCATGACTGTTCTCTTTATAAATGCAGAATAATTTGCTTTGACATAGCTTTAAGTGTATTTAAAAGAGATATAACTAGCTGTTACTAAAAGGCCGAGTAAATCGCTTTGATATAGCTTTTAGCCGATTTTTTGTCTTATAGATCTGTAATATACGGTTAAATTGCTTGTCGCTATGAAATTCACTAATTTATTTAAATAACAGCGATTCCTATAAAAATAATGGTTTACTCACCTTAATGATAATAATTATAATAGCACTGACTTTTTCAGATATTGTCATACGGACTTAATATGGTTTTGATGCGTTAATGTAAGGCTACGTATTTACTTATTTCATAACTAATAGCAATTTAAAAGCTAATTACATCGCTTCATGAGTTTACATAGCGGATTACATCGCTTTCAGCCTCGAATTAGCTTCTTAAATAGCAATCGGCAATTAAAAACACTTTTTTTGCAATTTAAGTCGCATCGCCATATTTTTTGACATTTTTGTTTTATGAATTATCGATTGATTCAATTTATGTTACGTCTATTTAATAAATTGTTTTCAACAGTGGTTTTTGTTAACCGAATAGGTTTTTAGACTTTTAGGAAACTTAATTTCAGCTTTTAGTGAGAAATAAAATAAAAAAAAATTTAATTATTAATAAAACCACCCAAAATTAGAAGCGCATTAATAATTTGCTTATAATTAATAGATACATTAACGGTAAAACCTAATTTGCATATAAAATTAAGCTCATATAAGCGTGTAACAATTTTCATAAAATATACAGTAATACATATGTCAATGTTTTAGAAATAATTAAATTCTGTAGTCGCCATATTATATTTAATAGTTGGGTGATATGTACATACCATATTTCTAATTTTTATTATCTACTAGATGATGCCTGCAACTCCGTTGCGCCAAAACTCGTTTATCGCGCGGGAACCGTACATTTTTCCGGGACAAAAAGTATCGTATGTCCTTTCCCGGGATTCAAAGTATCTCCATGCCAAATTTCAGCTTAATCGGTTCAGCGGTTTGGGCGTGAAGAGGTAACAGACAGACAGACAGACAGACACTTTCGCATTTATAATATTAGTATGGATTTTTCTTGGTGATGTAAGAGCGACTTAAATGACAAAAACTTCTTAGCAAAGTGACTTACATCGCTTTCATATTATAGCAAAATCCTACTTATACGGCAATGCCACAGCAATTTTGCTGTATAAAGTGTGCCCAATTTGGTCATGTAGAGGTTGAGTAAAAGCTTATATAGCAATTTTTCATAGCCAATGGCGATGTAAAAAACGTGCTCACAGCCTTTACTCAGCAATTTTGTGCTACCTGGGGTAACATGTCAACATATTGGTTGTTTAACTAGGTGTGTATTTCATTGAATTTTAATAGACAAGGAAAATTCGTACGAGTAATCAATATGCAACTGTGGTGGAAATTTCAATCGGCCTGTTGAAACTGTTTCCTAATAGGTTAGCTGATAACAGACGCTTGTTATCAATATAATGTGTACCTACGTACAAACGTTTTATTGTTCAAAAAAGGATTTAACATGTAAAATTATACGGAGTTTCCAAGGAACCAAGGAAGTGCCTGCCTGTTTGTCCTGTAGGGACAAAATACATTTTTGAAGTTTTGGAAACTTTTCCCCAATATAGCTAACCGGTCAGGAAAACAGGTTTAAGTAACCGAATTTACTGAACTATTTATGTATGAAACCAAATTGCTATCTACAAGACAAGTGCACGCGGCATGAAGGTATGAGAACATGTTAGGTAGAAAATTAATATAATATTTAAATTAATTTTTGGATATACAATTTTGCGGGCTTAAAACTTGTAATTGCGTTCGTTAATAAAGTAATTAGGTAGACTTTTCAAATTGGGGAATACAGGAATTATAATTTGAACTGTTGGGGAATGGCAAATTTGCTCAGTCATCAATATATTAATGAATGAGCATAATAATTTACAATAAGTACTAAAACTAGTCTTGATATAGCTTTAAGTCCAAAGTCTAGAATCTAGATACAAAAACTAAAACATCTCTAATAAATTAATACACAATAACAGTAAGTTGAAGATACTGGTTTCCGAACGTGACATTTGCTACAATACTCGTTTTGGTATAATTTATACACTAATTTATCTTGTTTGAGACTATATACCAAAATGCCCACCATCCTTTACAATTTACAATAAATGCTAAAACTAGTCTTGATATAGCTTTAAGTCCAAAGTCTAGAATCTAGACACAAAAGCTAAAACATCTCTAATAAATTAATACACAATAACAGTAAGTTGAAGATACTGGTTTCCGAACGTGACATTTGCTACAATACTCGTTTTGGTATAATTTATACACTAATTTATCTTGTTTGAGACTATATACCAAAATGCCCACCATCCTTTACAATTTACAATAAATGCTAAAACTAGTCTTGATATAGCTTTAAGTCCAAAGTCTAGAATCTAGACACAAAAGCTAAAACATCTCTAATAAATTAATACACAAAAACAGTAAGTTGAAGATACTCGTTTCCGAACGTGACATTTGCTACAATACTAGTTTTAGTATAATCTCCTTTTAGAATCAGCTCTCGCAAATCTTGCCCGAATCACATAAAACCGAAACGTACAAAAACTAGGCCTTTGCATCCGTTGTGGATGATTTATACAGTATTTTCAGAGCGAAGTAACCACTCCTCAAATGCTGTAGTGCCTGGGACAAGATTTAAATGTCCGTATGGTTGCCCAAGCACATACGACATTCTCGCAACATAGTCAGCCTATTCCAGAGGAAAGAACTAGTCAATACGTCTGGGACGAACTATGTGCGGGTTTCCTCACGATATTTTCCTTCACCGTACGAGCGTCCGTATAATATCTGGTATTATGTACATGTAGATCAGAAAATGTCTCATTGGTACACGCCGCGCCTCCACCCGGGATCGGACCTGCACCCTCTACGAGTGCGAACCAAAGGTCTACCCATTACTCATTAGGCCACGGACGCTCAATAACGCGAAACGTACACCTACGCACATAACCAACCTATGTTACACATTTTTTATCTTATCGATTCAAGACTACAGGAAAACTATTTTGAGCCTGGCCAGTGGCCACGTATAGGATTTTTTTTTGGTTTCATTGGCGTTGTTTAAAATGATTTCCTTTGTCAATCTGCCACTTTATCTATTCTTCTAAGAAAGGAAAGGGTTTCTTTGATGGCCATTGGCCATGCTAGATGTGTAAACAAATCTAATCTTATATATCAAATTCTCGTGTCACAATGTTAGTTACCGTACTCCCCCGGAACGGCTTTACTGATTTTTACCAAATTTTATATGCATATTTAGTAGGTCTGAGAATCGGCTATCGGCTACTTTTTATATTGATAAGTGCATTTGTTGAACAAATAATAGTAAATTATTACAATTCGAGACTGACGGCGACCATTGTGCGACGGGATAGCGATTGACGTTGCCATGGTGCCATACTTATTTAGTCACTTCAATAAAATAATAAGGGCGAAATACTTTATATGGCAAAACAACGTTTGCCGGGACAGCTAGTCTTATCCTACTAATAATATAAAGGCGAAAGTTTGGATGTATGGATGTTTGTTACTCTTTCACGCAAAAATGCGTTCAGTCGGATTTTAATGAAACTTTACAATAATATAGCTTATACATCAGAATAACACATAGGCTACAATTTTAACCGACTTTCAAAATGGATGAGTTTTTTATGTTCAACGATTACTCCGCCGTTTGTAAACCGATTTTCATTTTTTTTCTTTTGGCGTATAGGCTATCATCCCAATTTGGTACCGTATTCATAAAAGTGGTGACCTGATTAAGGGATCCATAAGTAATCGAGGGAACTCCTCAAAATTTATATGGAAACATGTGGTGACTTCGGTTCCGTGAGCAGTATTCTAAGCATAAGCTCCCAACAAGTAAGATTTTGCACCAAGGTATACCATGGTTCGGAAGGTGCTGAGAGAACTCCTGACTCTTTATAGATACAACTTTGGGAGTTTCGACGTTGTTTTAAGAACGCAAAGCATATGCTACTATGCAAATCACATTCATCGTCATCATCACTACTTATGGTAGTTCTCTCATTATAGAACCATGTATCGTCCCGTTTTGACCCTATTATTGGTACTTTTCATAGTCTTTTATTATATATCACTTAAACCGCGGGTAACACCGCGGGGCACAGCTAGTCTTATATATAAAATTCTTGTGTCACAATGTGAGTTACCGTACTCCTCCGAAACGGCTTTACTGATTTTACCAAATTTTATATGCATATTGAGTAGGTCTGAGAATCGGCTACTGGCTACTTTTTATATTGATAAGTGCATTTGTTGAATAAATAATAGTAAATTATTACAACTCGAGACTGACGGCGACCATTGTTTGTGCGACGGGATAGCGATGGACATTGCCATGGTGACATACTTATTTAGTCACTTCAATAAAATAATATGGGCGAAATACTTTATATGGCAAAACAACGTTGCCGGGACAGCTCGTCTTATATATAAAATTCTCGTGTCACAATGTTAGTTACCTTACTCCTCCGAAACGGCTTTTCTGATTCTAACCAAATTTTATATGCATATTCAGTAGGTCTGAGAATCGGCTACTGGCTACTTTTTATATTGATGAGTGCATTTGTTGAATAAATAATAGTAAATTTAAAATGATTAGTTTTCGACTCGAGACTGACGGCGACCATTATTGTTTGTGTAACGGGACAGCGATGGACGTTGCCATGGTGCCATACTTATTTAGTCACTTCAATAAAATAATATTCTTTACAAATAAAGAACTACATTACAACTACAAATAATTTATATGGCAAAACAACTTTTGCCGGGTCATCTAGTCTAGTATGTATATAAAATTCTCGTGTCACAATGTTAGTTACCTTACTCCTCCGAAACGGCTTTACTGATTTTTACCAAATTTTATACGCATATTCAGTGGGTCTGAGAATCGGCTTCTATGTACTTTTTATATTGATATAAGTGCGTTTGCTGAATAAATAATAGTATATTATTAATTTTCAACTCGAGACTGACGGCGGCCATTATTGTTTGTGCAACGGGACAGCGATGGACGTTGCCATGGTGCCATACTTATTTAGTCACTTCAATAAAATAATATTCTTTACAAATAAAGAACTACATTACAACTACAAATAATTTATATGGCAAAACAATGTTTGCCGGGTCAGCTAGTATTATATAAAATGGCAGATTGATTAAAAAATCGAAATGTCACTTCAGATATGTTAATGTAGAGGCATTTCTATGGTGGTCGCGCTACTTGTAGTTGTTATGGATATTAAACTACGATACTGAACGCCTCCGTGGTCCAGTGGCTTAGAGCGTAGCTCTCGACTCGGAGGTTGTGGGTTGTGGGTTCGATTTCCGCGTTGGAAACATGTTTTTTTCAAGTTTGGTTAGGACAATGCAGGCTGATCACCTGATTGTCTGACAAGTAAGATGATCCATGCGTCTGATGGGCATGTAGCAGGACCGACGTCCTGCGCCTGATCTCTCGCCAGTCGTGTCGGTCTTCCGTCCCACTGGGTTGTGAGAGTAAAGGAATAGAGAGTGCTTTTGTGTACTGCGCACACACTTGGGCACTATAAAATTACTCCTGCGTAACTGGCCATGGTTTCAATGAAGCCGGCCACCGTCACCGAAACCGGTGTGGGACTTATTATTACGATACTAAACTTTAAACTGAAAGTATTAAGTTTCTCTTTTATACGTATCCATATCCATACTAATATTATAATGGAGAGGACATAGGATATTTTTTATCCCGAAAAAATGTGCGGCTCCCGCGCGATAAACGAATTTTGGCGCAACAGAGTTGCAGGCGTCATCTAGTATAATAATATGAATACCAAACTACAGTACTAAACTTCAAACTGAAAGTACTAAGTTTCCCTTTTATATGTAAGTATATTATTATAGTATTAGTTACGACTTACGAGTAACCGATAAGCCGGCTTAGCTCGAAGTTTGTAGGTCGAGGCCGGTATTGCGTAACGGTTATTGCTATTACCAAATTGATTAGAATTTATTGAGTTGTTTTCATGTGTTACTATTGTTTTTGTTATTTCGCTACCGGGTAACGCTGGTGATACAGACTTGTTTTTTTATTCCATTGTCATTCTGATCATTTTATTGGTCTCATTATTATTCTAATTGCTATGTAAATTTAGCCGCGGCTTCTGTTCGCCTGGTATCTGATATAATTATCGCTCTATTTTGCTTTTTTCTTTACTACCAGTCAAAATGTAGAGTCAATAAGACAGTTTTTAATTTGTTAATTACAGTAAACCACGCATAAGACTGCTAAAGAGTTGAAATAGTAAAACTAAGAGAATTAAGTTTAGGAACATCAACAAAATGAACCGGTAAAATTAGAATGTAGAAATCAACAAAAATATTTTCGAACGCTGAGCGCTGCGGCCAACGCGGCGTTAGCTTTCTAACTCTATTTAACTTCTGTTTACTAAACTGTTTGTGTTTGTTCAACTTTTTGTCCCATTAATAAAAGATAATCATTTGAATATACTTTTTACCTATTACATATCCTGAACGATAAATAATTAGGAAAAAAAGGAAATAATATTATGTATTAATACCAAAATTATTAATAAAATAACATGTTGTAATTAAAGGTAACGAATAGCTGTTGTTTTGCTTGTTACACATGAGTTAGAATCTAAATTAAAATTTTATGGCAGTTGTTTTCAGTTTTTATGCCGAATTACTTCTTACGTCATGACTCATGACTCAATATTAAAAATAGCTTATTAACAAATATTATTTCTAAATTATTATTGCCTACATAAATATACGTTTTTCACTAGCTTAAGTACGAAATTAAGCACACATATATTCTTTAAGAGTATAGCTACTCAATGTTTTGTGTGCAGCCTTGCTTTATACTTAGTCTTCATCCAGCTTTAGCTGGCTATTAAGCATAAGCTTAGACTTCAAAGTATGCACATTCTACAGACGAGTTTTCAAAGAAAGTTCTCTAAAAGTCGAAAAGGGAATTTCAACAGGGCGTCCATCGGGACCTGACATCCTTCGCTACTTTCACAATTCTCAGGCGTGTTATCTCCTTGTATTCAAGCTCGCTCTTCTTCTTTGGAATCCGGAATAAATTTGCAATGAATTATCAGCAGGGTTAGCATGGCCACCATAGAAAGGTTTATTCTTACGGTAAAGATGACAAAGTGATAGATTAACAAAGAAAATCTGTCAGTTTGTTCGCAAAAACTGTCAGCGTTTCTATTCTTTTCGCATTTCTACTGATAGCCACAGTAGAAATGCGAAAAGAATAGAGCTAAGCATGCAGGAGTATTTTTGCAAATTTTGGGCCACGCGTAATCTATCAGTTCTGATTATATTCGCTTATCGCTAACGTCTGAACATTCTGTCTGTATGGATCTAAGCATATTATCTCTATTCTTGAATTCAAAAATGTATGGAAACATCGTTGCTGAAAGCCGGCAGTCGCTAGGCGCACGTGTTCGCCATAATTTCGGATTCCAAGGTCGACCAACCCGCCGGGCCGGTGCCGCCTTTGCTGAATTGTCTTCGCGAAATATAAGATACATTTTAGGAGCAAGTTTTATGACAATACTGTGTCATAAACTTGTGCATGTAGCACGGTAAGAGAAGACGGTTATATATGTGAAACCGAAAGTTTTAAAACGTAGAGTTTAAATAGACCATATTGTTTTTAACTGATTATTTGACACTGTGTGTTTGTATGTTGGCCGCCCCTTTCTTTAAAACTATACCTCGTACGGACTTCGGAAAATTATTAAATAGAAGGTTGTTGCCATAATACAACGTTTCAAAATTTGATAAAAATCTTCGGAGATAGCACAATAGACGCGCGACTTTTATGCTGTTATGTTTGGCCTAAACTTTGTTGTGTTAAAAGCTTTTGTTTCTTTATTCATTAAAATGATTGTTTTGAAATGTAATAAACATAGTAATTTATCGAAGGATTGACCTTGTGGTGTGTCACAATTATTTATTCACGTTGGGTTCGCGAGTTTTGACAATATTTTATAGCTACAATTCACACACATGTCTGGCAAACTCGTATTTTTGCTAGAAGTGATAGGCACATGCAGATTCACGTGAAGGCAAAAGTTTTTGTTGCTATCTTTATGAAAGGAATTTTTCCGTGGTGCTAATTCTTTGTATTATAAAATATTTTATATGAATTATAATAATATTTGTTGCTGTATTAAAATAATATTTAAGTATGTATATTTGTGATTTTTTTTAGCTAGAGTTTGCATTCGCTTTCTCGTCATGAGATGTAGAGTAAGGAAAATGTAAAGTAGAATTATTGTAAATTGTTAAATGATAATAATTGATAATTTTGCTTTTATCGGACTGGAACTGTATTTTTTACTAATGATAGTAAGTAAATAATATTATTATGTTCTATGTGTGATTAAATGTAGAGTTTGTAGATTGTAGATAATGTAGGTAAAACTTTCCAAAGGATTACTGTGTCACCCGAGTATCATTTGAATAACATCACGTATTTGGATTTGGCTATGACCCAATTATATATTTGCCACACCACTTTTTATTAGTAGACATGGACTATGGAATCTGGAAATTGGTATATTTGAATGTTGATTGAGAAATCCTAAAACTAATACCGTCATACTTACCTGAATTATTTATTTTAATTTTATTATGAAATATTAAAGTACGAATATAATTACAGATTTTGTGAATATTTCAAGTGCCTACCTGTTGCCATTATGGATTACGAGCAAATAAAGCCAAAAAAATTAAGTATATTGTATGGGAGCCCCCCTTAAATATTAATTTTATTTGGGTACGGAACCCTAAAAAACGGCAGCTTAAGAGCGGGCTGTGCAATTTTGCTGTGTTTTCTAATAAGTATTACGATCCCGGAAGACGATTGACTCAAATGAAATTGAGATTTATTTAATCATTGTATATTTATCTGATATTTAGCTAACGGAAAACACGATTCACTAATAACTTGCACTACTACAATCACACACTTTATAAAATAATAGCTAAAGGAAATTATTAGTATTGTATTTAGTTTTTAAGTAATCATCAAAAAACAGTTTTGGGACTTACGACCTTTACTTTCGTGCTATAATGCGGGAACCGTTGTTACGCAATATTGTTCACTATAGCTGCAGCCTAAAGTACATTGCCCGGGAGCACGATTCATGGAATTATTGTATCACGATTGGAGGATAGCGTTGTGTGTAGGCGGGGCTAGCGTTTTCACAGCGCGCTCTTAAGCTTTGAACAAACCTACGCGTCAGTGACGCGGGACGCGGGACGCGATACGGGAGCGTCTGCAACGCGAAACTGGGCGTGCACACCTGCGCGACTACGGTGCGAACCGTCAAACTTCATTTGTCAATGAACAGTCACTGAAGACGCGCGACTTTATCTGGTGCAAATTATGCAAAATTGTTATGGTAATGTCATCCTCATACTTAATATCAGAGTCGGTTGGGATGTAGTAAGTAGAGGGATGTAGTAGTAGTAGGTAGACGCTCCCGCTTCGCAGTCGCTTTGGTTGCGTAGGATTGGCCTAAGCCTTATTCATCATAGGATTAGGTGTAGGTTTTTTGAAATATCCGAAGCCTTGATATATTGCGAACTTCGATCAATTGATCGAAGAGTGCGAATATTTATCAAACAGCTGAGCAAACAAAACAATCGATTTCATTGAAACTCGCATAACACTGATATCAGCAACTGCGCATAACTTCACATTACACCTATTTACATTAAGTATGTAGAGTTATGTAAATATTCGCGCTTTAGTCAATCATCATCGGGATTCGGGCTGTTGCTAGTTCTATAATATGTATAGTTTCGTGAGGATTCACAGTTATTCTCTTTCAACTCGAATTTAATGACATGGCGCGGAATCGAAATCGTCAAAATCGAATTAAATTACACATCGTGATATCTGAAAACTGGAACGGTCTCTGGATATTAGTCTTTTTAAACCAAGGGGGCAGGTTGCACGTACGTTAAATGCGTTTACTGATGGCTATTTGTGAGCGCCTTCAGCCCAGGTTAAGTGCATGACAATTTGAAAGAATATAATATTGTGATATGTATTTCTGCCTTCTGGGATATAGCCTATTTTTAAGGGTATAAATCACGGGAGTAAAATTAAAAATACCGAACGGATAATATTAAAACAGTATAATTTTCAAACACAAGATTATTATAATAGTTTTAGTGGTGCAGTTTATTGACCTTAAATGTAAATTTAATAAACAAAATACGTAAATTTAATTGTAAACACATTCCTCAGCATTCTGCCATTTTACCGGAAATGCGAAAAATTTGCAACAATGTTCTTATGTTGTATCTTATGTTGTGATTTTATATTTTGTTTCATGGGGGTGGCATAGTCGGTCACCGACAAAACCCCTTTAATAAATAGATAGAAAAAAAAATGCTATGTAGAGTTTCAAAGTAGCTTACTAAGTTACTACAACTACACTGCATAATATATTATATTCTGTTTACTGTTTATTTAACGGACTACCTTGCCGATTTATACCTACTTTCAGAATGTAATATTCAGTTTGATAATCTGATTCATAATAATCATTAACAACTGCTAGCAAAAAAAATCTATATATTAATACGCGAGCGAAAAACTTTGGAAAAATGCGGAAACGTAGGTGATTGAAATTTTGCGCAGTTATAGTTTATATGGTGAAGGAGTGCATCGAGCTAATATTATTTTGAAATTATGCTTTTATCATACATTTTTTTTAACAAATAAAACATTACACACACTACAACACACACACTATGAGATTTTGATTGACAAGCCTATACACACGAATTGTACTCTTTTATTTATGGTTGAAGTCTGTTGTCAAATTGAAAATAGATTTAGTTTTTTTTTATTGAATCTTAAATACTGTTAGATAATTATTACACGGCCAGGTCATCATTTGACTTTATTAATCTGAGACTGTCGCATGAATTAATATGTCAAAAATAATAAAGGTGTAATAAAGTCAATATTTTGACAATAGAATATCAATAGAAAAGCCAGAAGAAATCATATACCTTGATCTGTGGGTCGAATTACGACCATTGGGCAATCTCTAGTACTTACATTATAATTTTGCTAGAGATGTTAGGCAAATTATAAGGCACCATTCTTATTGCTAGCATATATAGGATATAATTGGTAGGAACATAGTCTATTTTTATTTTCTCAATTGATAGAACACAACAACATTTTAAAATTGTTGTAGTGTTTCTTTGCACCGTCTTTGTTACTTTATCTACCTACAAGCGCATCATATTTAGGTACAATTAATATGCAAGGCCTTTGCATTTCCGTGGTCGTGTATTGTGAAAATGTCTCACTTATTGCAGTCAAAATAATTATATTAAATGACCCATTCAACCTTAATGTCTCGAGGTTGACACAATTTATGATTCTGCTCTCTGAGGTCTTAAGGTCAAAGGATCAAATCAAAAGTTCCTGTAAAGGCAAGGTCATTATTGTGGTGACTGTTTTGCTTTGTGTGCAGTACGCGTAGGATTATAATAATGGTATTATTGACGTCCAATATAAATTTAAATTTTGAAATATTCGTTCGACACGAGCCCCTTTATTATTGAAAAAATCGATACTATGTATATAACAGACGTTATAGTTACAGTTTTGTCCTTGTGTAATATGATGGAAAAGTGGCTTGACAGACAAGGACATTATATATAGGCAATGGGGTAAATCTTTGTTAGTAAGCAGCTATTACATCTCGTAGTTTGTAAAATATTTTTGCATTTTGTTTTCTCTTCTCGCTTATGTATAATATTGTCCAAGTGTACAAATAACAGACGTAGGATAAAGCGACGTTTAGTGATGCGTAACATTATAAATGTAACAGAACATTTCGTGCGTGAGTCCAATTCGCATTTGGCCGAGTTTTGAATATTTAGTGTTCGGTATTCGACCGAATATTACGTCGTTTGCCGAATAGTAGCCGAATATTCGTGGCATCTCTAGTGACGACGTCTCGGATTGCTCTCCCGGAGGAAGCGGCAGAACCTGCCTGGATGGTTCTATTGGTAGAGCACATGCCGCTGACTTGGCCGCTCCAGTTTTGACCTTAGACGGGTCCAGTAGTCCAGAGATACGCGGAGAGAAGGCACCGTTACGTTTTAGTGGGTATTTTACCTTGGGAACCTTACTGCAACACCCGGAGCATAGCCCGGAGAGTCCCACATATCCAGGCGCTCCAAGGCTGAGGGTAAAGTGACGATGATTACCTGTAGTCCTGTACACTTGTTTTTATTATTTATTGATTAATCATTGTTGTGGAACAAAAACGATTATTATCAATTGACCCAGATAATGTTACGTAAATAAATAAGATTAAGTAATTGATATAAATGCGTTATCTTATCATATCAAGAGTGCCTTAGAAACTTTCCGTGATCAGTTTTAGCGACATCTGCGTCATAGTGTATTGTTTTAGCAGGACATAGATTTTGTTACTAAGTACTAACCTACCAAAATAACTTTTGTAACTATAATGTAGTAGGCAAAAAATAATTAAAACACTACAATAACAAAACAAGACAGATTAATTAAGAAATTTAATGACGACCGAAGCAGCGGACTGTATTAACTGTGTAAGAAAGAAAAATACTAAACTAAATTTCTTTCCGATAAACGAATTTAACGAATTTAATTTCCTTTAAAAAAATTACCTAAATACGTTCTTCCCTATTTTTCTTTCTTCCTTAACTTACTATTATTGTTAGATCATTCAAAAATGTACCTACCTAAATGCTGTAATATAACGTACTTATGGTAAATGTTGTATGGAATGTTATCGCTGTGGAAATCCATTTGTGACGGTGTTCCGTGCAATGTCAGTGCGCTTGGCGAAAACATTCGATAACGAGTATTTGACTGAGGTAAACACCGTTTATCTGTTTATTTTGGGATCAGGCTTAAAATATGATGAATACTTCCAAATTATCAATGTTACACGATTAAGTATGATAACTTTTGTAAGCAAAATTGATAAATGATAATACTTGCGATAAAATAAAAATATTATATTACTTAAATGTAGCGACTAATTTGAATAAAATAAGTCGCGGCTAACTTTGAATCCTATGTTATTTCCTGGGACAAGTATCTACATTCTACATACCAAACATCAAAATCGTCAGTGGTATGGGCGTGAAGAGGTAACAGACAGACAGACACACTTTCGCAATCATAATATTATTGTAGATTTTTTACTTTTTTTATCATTACCTACTATCTCTTTGAGACATAATCAAAAATCTTAAAGGCCACCACGTAAAAAACATTATTTATGTACAATAATATGACTAGGATAATAATTTTTCTCACCTCCGGGCGGAAAACGTCAACTTTCTTCCCGCTGCGCTTACCGATGTTGCCGTTTTCCGCCTCCGTCGATGAGAAAAATAGTATACGCACCATGGGCAGTAAATAAGAAAGCCTCAGATCACATGTTTGTTGACTTCGGCTTCGCCTCGGCCAACAATTACATGTGATCTGAGACATTTCTTATTTTCCTGCCCTAGGTGCGTAATGTACTATTCAAATCCAAACATCTGTGAATAGGACTGTATCGCAGCATTGCACGAACCTCATTAGTTTTAAATGCTGTTTACACTAAGTTTAATAATTGTATATGTCTTATTTGGTAAATAAATAAATAATAAATAATAAAAATAATTATTCAAATCGCGTTTGTTTTGAGTATGTGATCCGCAAGTTCATGCGATAACGAATTTTATTAAACAATCCGCAAAAAATATTTAAACAATCCGTCTGATGAAAAATTGTAGAGATAACAAGAGTTTATGTTTAAAACATAGTTAATATACTTTTAAATTTTTTGTTGTAATTTTTTATTTCAGTTTATTTTTCTAACTCCTAAAAACTAATGTTTTAAACATTATAATATTATGATTCCTAAAAAGCTCACATCGTATTTCTGGTGATTATTTTCACCTCCAGCTTTGTTCTTTTGTTTCTTTTACTTTTTAGTGTGCTCATGTGTCCACACTTCACATAATAATATATTTGTTTAGCACGTTGTGGCCACGTTGTCATAGTAGTGCTACCACAAACAACAGCCGATATGATCGATATATATCGTTGCATAATAGATGGATGAGTGGGGTTCCGTGTCCACGTCAAAAACCATTAACTCTCCGTTACAATTTTTATCTAAATGGTACAGCTCAGTATTGGTAGCTATAATAGTAACAATTTAACCGCATTTAATTTTTCAGTATATTTTTTTGTTTACGTTTAGATCGAAATTATTCGAAACGGAGTACATAATATTATAGTGACGTAAGTCGTCAATATAAATCGGCCTATCAAGGGCTACATTAGAATATTTTCCTAGTTATTTCCCAACGCCATCGAGCCCACGACAACGCACAAAGAAAAACATTGGCGCATCAACAAACACATCCAATGTCAAAAGTCCAAGGAATAACATTGTGACTTGTAAACTACACATGATTCATAATACAGTAGCCACTCCGGTTTGTAAACAAAATTAATGTAACCTATTTATGCCATCCTCCGAGCAAACGACCTTGACCATACATTTGACGCGTTGCCGAGATCGCACAAAAATCCTATTTTTTTTTACTTATCTTAATTCAAAATTGATCTAAAAAAAAATTAAAACGAAGAATATCATAGTTAATGAAATTCAAGTCTATCTATTGTCGTGTGTTTCAAATAAACCTAATTTGTAAATACTAGGGAGATGCTGAAAGTATGCTTCAATTTTAATAAATTGGGGATTACTTTGGAAGCTAATATCATTAGTATAATAAACAAAAATAGAAAATTTAAAACGGGGAAAGGAATGTTGATATACTGAAGATTATTGTTGTATTTTTATTATAACTTTGTAGCTTTCAAATTATGAGTTTATAAGGCTCTAAATACGGTAAATTACGGAATCTCCGTAGGGGAAGGCCCTTAAGAGATTTATGATTTTAATTATGTCATTATGCCCGTATAATCGACTATCTGTGTAGCCTTGATAAAGATCTCTATGTACTGCCATTATCTGATAAGTACGTACAAACAAATGACATGTAAATGTAGAGAACTCCCATGCATAATTATGTCTTACGCTTGACCACTTTTTGTTGAAACACGCCCAACCTGTCTGACATTGGTCCTAAAGGTCATTGAACTGTAGAGCAGAAATATATAACAGACTATAGTAATATCATTAATGTATTACATATTTTGTCGTTTTAGATTTGCGTAGTCAAAAATATTATATTTTTGTTTATGTTTATGAAAGTGAGAACTCATTATTTTGTTATTTACCACCTGTTGCAAATTTTATTTACATACCTACTCTTTTATTGCTTGCTGTACGTTATATTTTATTATACGCAATTAGATAAATTAATGCATAATTTTATTATTTTTTAACATTTTTCATCTTATATTATCATCATCAACTGCCAATGTAAAGATAGTTTTGTCTTGTGTATGTAAATTACTATGTGGCTATAGCCATATAGCAAAAATCGGCCAAGTGCGAGTCGGACTCGCGCATGAAGGGATCCGTACCGCTATAGAGCGAAAGTAGGCAAAAATTGTGTTTTTTGTATGGGAGCCCCCCTTAAATATTTTTTTTATTTTTATTTTATTATTAAATATTGAAGTACGAATAAAATTAAGGATTAAGTGAAAATTTCAAGTGCCTACCTGGTGCCTTTATTGACTACGAGCAAAGAAGGCCAAAAAATTACGTTTGTTGTATGGGAGCCCCCCTTCAATATTAACTTTATTTTATTTTTAGTATTTGTTGTTATAGCGGCAACAGAAATACACAATCTATGAAAATTTCAGAAGTCTAGCTATAGCGGTTATTGAGATACAGCCTGGAGACAGACGGACATACGAACAGACATCGAAGTCTCAGTAATAGGGTCCCGTTTTTACCCTTTGGGTACGGAACCCTAAAAAGTAACTACATTGTCTGCCGCATTGTATCAGGTCTATCAATTGCGAGGCTACAGGGCCTCCAAAAGCGGAACCCGGGTGCCGCATACCAATTGAATATCTATTGTGTGTGATTCCCACGATCGAGTTATTAATCTATGGTCCCAATAGAAAAATCGGAAGAAGTCGCGAGAAAGCGTATCGATACAATGATCATGTTAAAACACACTCATGCTAAAAATCATCTCTTGTCCCCAGTGGTGTACTGCGACTACAATGGGTCGGGGCGCGGTCTGCTGTGGTTGGAGGAGTACATGGCGCGTATGGTGCTGCCGATCCACGCCACACGGTGCAAGGCGCTCTCCATCACCAATGGACAGAGCGAGATATACAGGTAAAGCGCATAATATAATATGTAATTAATATGTGGTAGAAGAAAAAAATACAATCAAACGTAGAATCTCCTCCCTTTTTAAAAGTCCGTTAAAATTACTTATTATGGATGAGGAATATGAATTTCTCAGGTTCCTGAGAGGCGCATGAGGCGCTGTAGTTTAGCAAAGTCAATGATCCCATTGACCTTGCTAAACTACACAGCTGATATAAATTATTTTTTACCTAAACATATGTTTTGTAATCAGCTGTGTCATGTGTGACGTGTGACAGTGTGATGGCATAGTCTAACCAAGTGGTTCCCAATCTTTTTCAGCCTGCGGCGCAGTTAAACGTCACAATATTTTGTCAGGGTGCCCAGCTTTACCTAGCTACATATTAAAAAAACTAAAAAGATACATAAATTAAGACCTTTAATGATTATAGTTAGGTTAAGCAGGTAAATAATAATAAACAAATATTTAATCATCTGCCTGCTTTGCATAATTAATATTATAATTGTATTCTATACATAATATTATAAAACAAAGTCGCTTTTTTTCCCTCATGTCCCTTAACTTACCGCCAAGTAGGCCTCTACACGTTTAAGCCCAACGCGCTGGCTCAATGTATGTAGCGGGCTTTAAATATTAATTTAAAACTACGCAACGGATTTTGATACGGTTTTCTTAAATAGATAGAGTGATTCAAGAGGAAGGTTTTTAAGTATAATAACATTCAAGAAATACTGTTATTGTTGGGGTTTCTAATGTGATGTCGTAAATAATTACATTTTATTCCGCTTACATTGCAAACGCAGGCTGAACCCTACGAGGTTTATCAAAATAATGTACCAAGTATTGTACATATTGAAAAGGTCCACAGAAAACTCCGCGATGGTATATGTCTATCTCTTATGGATATCCCACAATAACACTTTTTTGTCATTTACTTTTTACGACAAAATATAATGGCTAATTTTCGAAGCAATTTTACTAAATACAGCATTAATCCTTATCCAATTAAATACATTGTTGATTTAATGTAGATCCATATGGCCCTTTACAGCATATGATTTAAATGAATATTTTCGAAGATATTACAGATTTAAAAATTGTTGGACGTAGCTTTTGCGGTGCGGCGGTACCGACCAATGCGGGCCACGGGTAGTAATGAATACAAATCAAAACTACTGAATCGATTTTAATCATTTTTTCAGTGAGTGACATAGGCTATAGATTTTATACCCGTGCGAAGCCGGGGCGGGTCGCTAGTTTTATAATATTTGTGGTTTCGGATAATGATGGGGGATCGACTCACGGCGCGGCGCCCCTCTTGCCTTTCTACGGCGCACCAGGGCGCCGCGGCGCACACTTTGGGAATCCCTGGTCTAACCTCAAACATGTTATTCATACATACTTCCTAGTAGTTATATCTATAATTGTGCTACTATTTTGTTTTCGAATATATGTTTTTATTTAATCAGTCAAATACTGTTAAACTTTAGGTCTATTCAAGTTTCGTTATCAAATTTTACCTAATGTTAGATAGACAATGTTTTAGTGACAAAAAATTGCACGAGTTTAACAGCCCATCAATACCAACATCACAAATGCCTTGAGGGAATTGGTAAATGAATCTACCACACAGTAATTTGTGGTTCTTTAATATTATAATAAGGTAGGTCAGTTTTGTTCGAAGTGTTCGTGTGTGAAATGCGAGTATTTTAAAGGTTTTGCGCAACGTCGTTTATGTCAGTCCCTAGTCATATTTCAATGCGGCAAGCTGCTTATAATCATGTTGTTGGCTGGTCCCCAGAACCCTGATTAAACTGTCAACGGCATAAAACGGTATTATAAACGGCTCAGAAGGTTTTATAGAACTTCTTCTCTGTACGGACGAGTTAGTCCTATCTGGGATCCTTTCCAATTATGTAACATGCCGTATTTTAGGAAGAAAGAACTTTTTATTTTTAACCGACTTCAATCAAAGGATGGATGTATGAGCCGATTTTGATGATTCTTTTTTAAATATGAAAGCGAACATTTCAAAGGTTTTTAGTTAAAATTATGGGTCTTAGGATTTGTAAATTCCAATTTATAAGTCAAACAACTTACGAACTAAAAGTAGAGTCGTGACTTATGAACAGCCATAGTTTCCATATTATTGAATCTCTATCTCTTTTATTGATACAGATCGGAGTCAAAGGAGATACTGAGGCAGGCGGTTGGCGCCAGTGAGGATGACTGTCTGGTGTTCGGCGCGAACCTCACCAAGCTGCTGCGGGCGCTGCGGCCGCAGAGGGTGGCGCTGTTCGTCTCCTCTCGCGAGACAGAGAGGCAGATAGCACCGTGGAAAGAGATAGATGCTGAGGTGGGTTACTTGTTCTTTAATAAGGAGAGTTCAGTAGCATAGACATTACATAGCAATAGAGCTCTTATCTTGATGGAGCAACAATTAGTTCAACCCTTTCTTGGTTTGTAAATACCACGCACGGCGTTTGTGACAGATCGCGCCGTGGAAACTGGTAGATGCAGAGGTGGGTTACTCAGCAAGTTCTATGGCAAGGAGAGCTCTGTGGCATACAAGAATATAGCAGCAAGTAGTTAAACCATTAATTGGATTGTTAATACCACGAAACCATCTCTAAGTTTTACGTTCAATTGTGTATTATAAGTAGGCATCCTGTCTATCTTTTTCCGCTTTGTAGCTACTCGGAACAGTGTTTATATGAAGTACGATTCCTATTTCAGCATTTGATGCTATGCAGCAATTGTAGTTACATACTTTAGCAGAAGCTTAAGAAAGCTCAAGAATATTTAAAATGAAAAATCGTTTTCTCGTTTTATTGATTATTAACCGGCATAGGCATTAATATAATAAAAATTGCATAAATATGTAATTAACAAATATTTAAAACGCAATTTCTCAAGGGGCTTATCAGTAGTGCACAGTCACGTATTGTGCGACTAGCTATAAACATTACGTAAAATAGAGGTTGCAGTGTCGATACGACCGGCAAATTCCTCTAGTTTTATCTAGTATGCGAAACATACGTGGCCTAGCAACTACACTTAGTCACACTTGGTCGTGAACAAAAATTATATGGGGATTGGGTCTTGACTAGATTTGAAAACATGGCATGGCATAAAATATGTGGCGTAGACGGTAGACTACATTTGGATGCTCTTAACCCTAGAAATGACTTAGGCAATAGGCATCCTTATGCTTCTGTTGGACTACAAGATGGTTTTATGCTTTTAGAAAACGTTAAATCTGTAATGAGCTTAAGGGATGAAGTTTCAATAATCATGTAAACTAAGGATAATTTAAATCGCATCATACAAAGAGGCCAAACCTAGTCAAATTCCACAAAAATATTATGAAAGTTATTATGTTACGTAGTCTTTAATAAGATAACATAATAAATTATGAAACAAAATAACAAAGAATGTGAGGAAACGTGAGATTTTAAGTTTACTTCGCATTTGCGTTCGTGCAGACTGCGACGTTTAAAATTCACACTTCACGATAAATAATATTTCTAAATAAATTCTTATATATTATGTTCTCACATAATATAATACGATTGTTATGTGACGTAAGTTACAACAAACTGTTTTTGGGAGTTGTTCACCGCCTACGATCGTCTCAACTAGGCCAAGCCTATTTTATTGTGGCTGTATTGCCAGTGTAAAAAATAAAAATGCCTAAATATCGTTTAGAAATTACGACGATTTTCGATGCTGATCAGACACAATGTAAAGACAGACACATGCATATAGCCTCGAAGTGTAGACGATTCTCTGAAATCAATTGCCATTGGATTGTGGTTAGATAAAAAACATCTATAAAAGCTATTGAACAGTAAGTAGGTGGCAAACTCAAACTCATTTGCCATTTGCGTTATCTCATCGCACACCTCATACGAGTCGCTTAATGTCGAGTTCAAATTAGCATCTTCTGATTGCAGTGTCATTTACCTGTCGAATTTTGACGCGAATACAAAATGCACAATCGATTTCCTTCGCTGAATCGATACTGTCGACTATCGTTATCATGGGCGTACCCAGGGGGGGGGGCAGGGGGGCAGCTGCCCCCCCCCCCCCCTGGGTCATGTTGACGTCCCTACTAAGTATCTTATCTAGTACTTTTATCTATAAAAATTAAGGAAACGAATTTTTGCTATTTGTTTGCAATACAATATTTTTACAACTAAACATTATTAATTTTTTATTCTTTATATACACCTAGCTTATAAAAAATCTGATTTGCCCCCCTCTGGCCCAGAACCTGGGTACGCCCATGATCGTTATGCTTAACAATAATAATTATTAGTTTGTCTATTTCGTTGTATTGTTTATTCATATATTTATCAGTTGGTACTAAACAGAAAGCCTGTCTTTCTAAATTTTAAATACAGTACCTAGGTGAAGTTAGAACACGTCTTCATATGATGATAGATGAATATAAATAATATGTTTTATCTTTGCAGATAATCAAAATCCCCGAGTCGAAGGAAGGGTTCATCGACCTGAACAACCTCGAACAGAAGCTACAAGAGAATACAGGAACGGGGAAGAGAATGATCGGATATTTTCCGGCGGTGTCCAAACTGACCGGGGTGTTGGCTGATGACGTCGCCACCACGCTACTCCTGCATCAATATGGCGCGTGGTCCTTCTGGGACTACAGTTTGGTTGCTCCTACTGCCCCCGTGGACATGAATCCGACGTTTCTGGGAGTGGAAGAGGGCATGGTGAGAAAGGATGCTGTGTTCTTCAACTGCGAGAAGTTTATCGGTGGAGTTCAAGGACCCGAGGTGGTTGTTTTCAAGCGGGATATCTTCAAGTATTCTCCTTTGTACACGGATGATGTTGAGGTGAGTGTATTGCATACTAATAGGGTGCTACTGAAATAAAGATAGGTCTATAAAAATTCTGCAATCAAGACCAATCTTTACATAGGTATTTATTCTAAATATTTGTAGCCTACAATATTTTGAATATATGTAAACAACTAGAATTTGTATGCATCCGTAGAAAGTTTGCTTATTTCTTATTTACAAAAAAAGTTTTCTTTAGGTGGGTTGAACATCAGAGAGTCTGCCTGACTCGACCTGTTCGAGGCATCGCGTCGCTCTTAAGTTCTTATGCTCAGCTCTCATGGGGTGAACCATTTTGGATCTGTTTTTTTTAAAGAATGTATGTTTATCATGATAAATATGATTGACACTTAAAGGGCTGCTTCAATTTCAAATTTTTTTCTTTCTCCAGCTGCTCGCTGAGCGTATCGAGGAGCAGCGCTGCACGGAGGCGGTGCGAGCCGCGCTGGTGGTCCAGCTGCGAGACGCGGTGGGCCTGCAGAACATTGCAGACCGCCAGGACCATATTACCAGGTGGGGATTACATAGTGGAAAATGGATTAATGAATGCAGAAACTTTTGCACCGGAAACACTTGAACGTGTTTAAAAAGTTATTGACGTATCGAAACAATTATTCAATCACGAATCACGACTATTCATTATTTTCTGCTGTTAATACAAAAAGCACACAAAAATAGAGAAAAGTCTACATTGAATAGCTTAAACCTCTGAACACATTGTGCTTAAATTAGAAACGCATTTCTTTAAGAAAATTCATTTCTTCGCGGCATAAATCGGTGCCCTAATATTGATAGCAATAAATATTTCTCAACTAGTACTTAAACTAAATTGAAACATTATTTAATGGAAGACTATTTGGACTGCGAACGGTTAGGAGCGGGAATTTATTATTTGAAAACAGATAAAAATATCTATTGCCTGGCCCATTTGGCTGGTTTTGTGGTTTAACGATGCCAATGGACCTAATAGCTTTGGAAGCTTTCTCAGCAGGTTATTTGGTGCTGTTGTTTCAATTTTAAGAGGAAAACAAAATTATGTAACACTGGAATTATTTAAATAGAAATTTTTAAAACATAAAATAACCACCATTCGGGTTAGAACAATTTCCAACCTGGTGGATTAAAAATATAGATCGAAGGAAAAACCTACCTAATACCACATAGTATGTAGTGGATCCAAGGCGTTTACATACAAACGGGAGTATGGCCACTTGATATATTCCACGTCCGGCACTGCCACTCAACTTACAATAAACACATAAACGATGTAATAAATATCTGTCAATAGAGCGTCTCAGTATTCGGGCCGTGCCAAAATATCCATTGATGACAATTTGTCGGCTGCCAAGATATCTGGCCTTACATGATATAAATTTTATTCAAGACACATCTATGCGCCTACGCGTCAACTTTTCGTCGCGTGTTGGCGCTTCAAATTGTAAACCATTCTTATTAAACTTTTAGGAGAATGAAACTCCAAACTTTTGGTATCGACGATGAATTTAGTCTTTTAGTTTTAGAGCGGCCAACCTGACCATCTTTCCATATAAACGCTCGTACGTGATTATGGCGTTGTAAAGGATCTTTCTTTGAAACTTGTGAACTAATAGGTATCTTCTGCACTATATCTAGGTTTATAAAAAAACGCGAACTCAAAATTTGGAGAAAAAAATTCAGTATAATCCTCCAAAAACTGCTTTTTTGCACAAATATTGTGTACTTACTGTACCAGTAAAGGAAATATTTTTTTATAAACCTTGCAAATGTAATGGAGATTCTAAATGTCAAACATTTTTTTACAAACTTGTAAGGCCTACTAATAAACACGTATTTCTTGAAACAAGTTTTATGAAATTTCCACACACTATTTATTGTGAATACTACTTATTACTAATTATTAATAAGTTATGTTAATTACTAATAATAATTACTATTAATCGATGAAACAAGAAGCTTTTCGATGACTCCCGCGTTGACGATAGTGGACTGGGAAGGGGCCTCTTATCTCATATCTGCGCTAGTGAGTGTCTTTAGAATGAAATATTACTAACGGTGAATTCTAAGGATTGGCCCTTGTAAAACACATGAGCTTTCGAGCCTGTGAGTTTTCTATTAGGGAAACAACATAACATTAAGCTTACATAACACTCATCGAAAGTATCGTACTAAGTTACATGTTGTTACATAGTGACCTCGACATCTGATTGCAAAACAATGTAGCACCCACGCGGAGGTCAATATATCTCCCTACGAGGGTCAGACGGATTGAGAAAAACCATGTCATAAACACGGATAAGTGTTATGTATTTGATATGGTAGGACACTGATGTAATATGTTAATCCTGCAGGGCTTGGTTGCTTATTAATCCGAAACGTGTGCTATTTAATTTACTTTACATGTGCTGACAATTACAGTTTCTGCATCTTCCCTATTAAGCAAGCAAAAGTATACTGTAAATAGTTTACCAGGATTAATCATGGCTACAGTAAAAATGAGAAATAATAGAAACACTGGGCCCAGATTTCGGGGACAAAATGGCCGATTTCATTTGTCAATCTGTCACTTTGGCACTACGAAAGAAGGAAAGCATTTCTATGGTTGCCATGCAGAATGTAGATGTTATTGTCAAGAAGCAAATGTAATTAATGTATTTTTAGACTTTCAAGAAGGCGTTATTCCAATAAATCTCGTACTTAAAAATTTATCTCATTTATCTATTTGCACCCACATAATATTCTTTTCATTGTATTATCTCCAAATAGGAAAGGTCACTGATTTGCTTTCCAAACAAAAACTAGTGTTCGTGTGGACTTTGGACGCAATTTTTGTGACCCGTTTCTTACGAAGTTTTTTCTTGTTGTTACATTATAATATTTGTAATGTTAATTTCTGAACAATAATTGCCTATACCTACCTATAGGTTCATGCCTATCGCATCTGTGCTAGAATTCCACACTAATATAACAAATTAAATGTCTGTCAGTTACTTCTTAGCGCAAGAAATTAGGAGGCAGGAATATAAGTTGTCACTTAGATATAGACTTACTTCAAGCTATGAATTGTACAAAAATCTAAAACTGACATGAAACATGATAATCCAAAGTCTAACAGTTAAACACGCCTATGTTTGCAGATATAAAATAAACTCGGTCTAAACGCAGAGTAAACATGGACAATGTATATTTTTTAGGAAAACAAATTACCTACAAAGTTTAAAGAGTTTTGTGACAAAACCGAGAGAAGTAGGTTTAGGGATTAAGGCCTCTATTATCTCAACACTACTAGGCCAAGTGAAGTTTTTAATTGTGATATCTACAATTAGTATATGTAAGACATGTTTCGTTCTACTTACTGACTCTACCACTTTATAATTTAGGGAGGTACATAATGGAAAAGTAGTTGCTTTTGGTAAGACTTGCTGTCAGTCCTAAGCTTAAGTATTGTTTACCTTGACTTTTCTAGTTATAATTTCTCATATTTTATCGTTTTATTTCTATCTAATTCTTATCGGTCTTATTATTATGTATTACCCGTCCTATTGATTGTCAGCAATCCAACATTCGATTGAGCTTCCAGCGTTTATAACTCTTGATAGTCATCGTTTAATCGTTTAGGCTGTAACAATTTCATAATCGTCTGAGTCACAATCTCGGAATCCTTGAACCTGATTCTATTTGCATCGAATATTGCAGTTCGGTATAATATATTTATCGCGGAAGGCGCCATCACGGCCGGAGCGGCTGATCGTTGACGTCGGTAAATATCTCGGGATATCATCTGCTAACCGACATGCTAATGTTGTCATGTGTTTATTCAACTAATAAAAACCATGTGCAATACCATCATCATTGATTCAGCAGGCTCCGGTATATTTAAAAATAGATGTCGCCCGCAATATGCTGCGCCGAGATTCAGTTATCGCGTGGCAGTCTTTTCGGGATGAAAACTATCCTTTATCCTTTTTTGGGTATCTTCAAACCTTTCATAAAAATCGATGATTTCCCAATTATTATAATACTATGGATGCCGAGAAGCAGTCGGGTTCTAATCGTAATTCTTGAAAACTTGTTAGATTTTTAAAGACGCAAGAAAAGACGAAACACGAAACACTTCAAGACGCAAAGAAAAGGCCAGCATCGTAAACGGATCAGGGAAATGAAGGCTTTTAATAAAGACGAGGAAGTTTTAATTCACGCGCGTTGCTTCCCATTTCCTGTTTTCCGACGTGACGTCACAGCTCCCCGGAGCCCGGACGACTGAAATTGCTGAAACCTTGCAAGGCGCCAATTATCGGCTTTCCTATTACGAATTATGTTTCCCCGATACTGCCAATAACTAGTTGACATAGAAAATTTGTAGACTGGAGCTGTAAAGTGCGCAGAAATAAACCCATAAGTATTGAGAATACTCGAAGTATACGTATAACTATTTTGAATGTTAAAGTGTTTTGTTTTGTATGTTATTTTTAACCTTAAGCCGCTGAAGGCTGAACCGACTTTGAAGGAATTTTACATGGAGATTCTTTGAGTCCTGGAAAAGGATATCATATTTTTGCGTGAAGCTAGTTGCGGGCAAGAGTTGAAACGGACTTCAATCTAACAAACTCGATAACTTTTCAAAGTAATACTTGTAAGGACGTTCTAAATTCACATAAGTTATGAAAATATTCACTTAGTTTTGTGGTTGTTTTGCTGAGAGCAATTTCTCTGGCGCCAGTGCTCAGTTAGTACGCGACGCACTGTTTTACCGAGCGCCTAATTCCACTGACCTATATAGCTGACCTATCGGCTAGTTAGGGCTACCTAATTAAAACTTAACGCATTTGAAACAACCAAACGCTAGAAAGCAATTAACGAATCAAGGACAAAACAGATAATGGTCCTAGTGTTCTCCAAAAATACTCAAGTTCTTTGAAATGTTCAACAAAGCGTTTTCTTTGTTGAACATTTTCCTAAATTCCTAAAACAATAGATATTTGAATTAAAAGATTTATGTGAAACTATAAAACAAAGAATTCGCGAAAATAGAGCCGCGAAACATGAAAGCCATTGAACTAAGCCATGTCCTATTTGCTGGGGTAAATAAATTCTGAACACAAGTATTAACACATATTACATGCTTTTACATCATAGAATGCTGACATTGTTTTGATACTAAAATGTTTTTATATTTCCACATAAAACATCTCATAAATAATAAATTAAAAGTTGTTTGTTATTTTTTTTATTCGAAAATTTAGTACACTATTATGAATCCTTGCCAATATTTGTAACATAAATTAGATAATACGGTTTCAAAGTTATTTTCCGCGGCGAAACGATGTTTTCTGACGTAAAGTAAATACGGAATAGGATAGTGTGTTTCTGTGTCATCTTATAATATTATGTAAGCAATAGCAGTCAATTTATCTAGTCCCAAATACTATATAGTCTACACTACGTGAAGAGCTAAAATAGTTGCTGAAGATGAAAAATCTTTCTTCGCTGGCGGTCGGTGGCGTCTAACTGATAAATTTGTGTGCGTTACGGTAACGCACTCAAATGTTTTTCTTAGGGTCTGTTTCACCACTTTCTGATAAAGTGCCGAATAGGCTATTCACAACTTTTTTGACAGATTCTCCATACTTGATCTGTCAAGTTAAGTGGTGAATAGCCTATTCGGCACTTATCAGGAAGTGGTGAAACAGGCCCTTAAACTTTTTTTCCTAACCCTAATTAGAGGATTATAATTATTATAGTTTTTATATATACTATAATTTATCTGCCAGGATTTAAATAAAAAAATAGGGAGGAATAATATCCTAAAGATACAATTATCTGTTTCCTATCTGTCTACCTCTATGAGACTTGATGGGCTCAAATCTCTATTCTCTACATAAAATTTACCTCAAGAATGATAATTGATAAATTATTATTCTTAGTTCTAGGTATTGGAAAATAAACTTAAGGCAATAAGTGGCTAAGGCTAGCACTTCCTAAAAGGAAAACCTTAGCCTGTATAAATAGGTCGAGTTTTGGAAGAGGATCTTTAGTACGTGATAATAGGTGTGTAGTGTGTACTGTGTACCTAAGTTACATAGTAACTATTTACATTAGTAGGTACCTTACCTTAGAAAGCCTTAGCCTGTATAATAGGTAGAGTTTTGGAAGAGGATCTTTAGTACGTGATAATAGGTGTGTAGTGTGTACTGTGTACCTAAGTTACATAGTAACTATTTACATTAGTAGGTACCTTACCTTAGAAAGCCTTAGCCTGTATAATAGGTAGAGTTTTGGAAGAGGATCTTTAGTACGTGATAATAGGTGTGTAGTGTGTACTGTGTACCTAAGTTACATAGTAACTATTTACATTAGTAGGTACCTTACCTTAGAAAGCCTTAGCCTGTATAATAGGTAGAGTTTTGGAAGAGGATCTTTAGTACGTGATAATAGGTGTGTAGTGTGTACTGTGTACCTAAGTTACATAGTAACTATTTACATTAGTAGGTACCTTACCTTAGAAAGCCTTAGCCTGTATAATAGGTCGAGTTTTGGAAGAGGATCTTTAGTACGTGATAATAGGTGTGTAGTGTGTACTGTGTACCTAAGTTACATAGTAACTATTTACATTAGTAGGTACCTTACCTTAGAAAGCCTTAGCCTGTATAATAGGTCGAGTTTTGGAAGAGGATCTTTAGTACGTGATAATAGGTGTGTAGTGTGTACTGTGTACCTAAGTTACATAGTAACTATTTACATTAGTAGGTACCTTACCTTAGAAAGCCTTAGCCTGTATAATAGGTCGAGTTTTGGAAGAGGAACTTCAGTATGTGAGAGTATGTGTGTACCTTAGTTACGTAGTAACTATGTACTAATCTATACTGTGAGTGATGCCGATAGGAATGAAGTTATAGAAACTCTACGCCATTGGTATATTTTCATTGGGATAATATTATGTATGTGTGTGCATTATGTATTTTATTTAATTATGAATGTAAAGTTGCGAGTTCATTCTTGTGAATAAACGAAGGATTTTACTCGTGCGGCGTGCCGTTTGTTTGATCAGACGAAGTGGATCGCACTGGTACAAAGACAAAATTGATTTACCAACTTATTACAAGGGAATAAGGTCGAAAGTGTCAGCCTGAATTGTCCTTGACCGTACTCTACATGTATCACGGTGGCGCCTAGACAGATATATTTTATTCTTATTGTTAGAGTTTTTACATTACGTTGTGCATTTTAAATGCTACACAGTCGACATATCAATTTGTTTGCTCTATGTAAAACTTTGTCGAAAGTCGTAAAGATTTCCATAGGATTTCTCTTAGCTTTCTTAAATTTGATTTAGATTTAAAGTGGAAAAATACAAATATTTTTTCTCTACTAATTACTTAACTTATTTTCTGAGTTTCCGTTATTCGACCTACGTTAAAATAATATTCATTTTCATCAACTTAGCCGAAAACTCTAGAATTTCTGCACCAGGCTTCATATTCGAGGGTTTAGGCTCTTACCGTGACAGTTAGAAAACGAACATTTGGCACGGACCCAACTCGGTGGTCTTGGGCTGAACAAATCTTCACACTCGTCGCGATTAATACGAACCACCGAACTAAATACGTATCCACTTCTAATGGTTATACACGCAACTTCTATTATGGTTGTAGACGCCACTTCTAATGGTTATGGAATTAACACTCGATCGTTGCTCTGCGGAAGTCTACCGTATTATTGGAGTGTATCTTTAGTGGTCCTAATTGATTATTTAGATACAGATGTTCTTTTGATGATGGTTTTATGTACGCTAATCGTTTTTATGGTAATACATTTGCGTCAATTGTAGGGTTGCCAAAATTGAAGATATAGGTGTAACATAAACGGCCAATAAATATTAAAACATAATATAAATGATAATGATGTTGATGTCACACTATCAGTATTCAGTACTGGTTTAACCGAAAACAGTTTTGCAAAAAATAAAACGATAAAGATCACGTAATCTGATTTCAGTGTAAATATTTATGATTCACAATGCCTTGAATATATTTGAGTTGGTGTCAAAATATGTTTAGCACTTCCTTGAATATTCGCTGGTTAAAAACACATAAATCGTTTCTGTCACCGCCGCGCCGTCGCAGCCGGTTACATAGGAGGTTTTCCATTCGTTTTAACTTAGTTGTATTACCTGAAATGAATAAACGTTCGGTTCAACAAACATTTGGCCATGATGGATAACCTTGTTTGCCTCCATGATTGCAATGTCAATTATGAGTAATTAAAGGCGCATAATACGCTCTTTTACACGTTCGTGTTCGTCTGTGCTTGTCCATCATGTGCCAACGTGGATCCCGCTGTAAGATCTGTGTTAAATCATTTCATTTCCTAGAGATATGAACTTCAATTCTTTAATTAATTTTAATGTCTTCTTTGGTCACATTGTACATTGTAAAGGAATCAAATAATTTCTACATCAGTCCATTATGTTTTATTTGCAGACAAGTTCTGTCGCACATCAAGAATATACCTGAACTGATACTCTTGGGCACCGAGTCACGGACGATGCGGCGTCTGCCCATCTTCTCCCTCATGGTGAAGCATCCTCGAGGCACCTTCCTCCATCACAACTTCGTGTGTGCAATCCTTAACGACGTGTTCGGCATACAGTCGAGAGGCGGTCTCAGCGGGTACCAAAACTATGGGTCGGATATCCTGGGAATTGATGACAAGCTTCGAGAGGAATATGAGAAAGTGCTGGATGTTGAAGCGTAAGTTTTATATTTTCACTTTAGTTAACATTTCGTGAATTTTATCTTATACTTTTTACGAGACAATCTTGAAAAAATATATAATTCTCGGAAACTGCAAGTATTTTCATAAATATTAGTATATAGAGTTTTAGGGAAGAAAGGGCAATCCAGCTTGGGTTTATCTCTCTGTAACCGCGCCATTTGTGGTAAGTATCTTAATAGTGAATGATTACCAGATACTAAAATTACAATCGGTTTGCCAGTTTCTTATTTGTAAATCTTCAAGAAAAGTGTCACAACAGGAACCACTTATAAAGACGATTACATCGCTGACGTGGCATTAATCCCAATGACAAGCCGACAATTTAGGACACATTATAAATGAGAGTTTATAATAATTAAGAAATTCATCTCTGTAATGTGATTTTCGGCCTTCAGCGAAACCGGCTGTAATGAACGAACCATTTATTCCCGTCAGGAGATTCAATTGCTCATCGGCCGGCATTTTTGTTGCGCCCCTTGTCAAATCTTAATGCTCCAATATTTCAAATAATTCAGTTACGCATAATTTAAGCCTTCGGGTCAAACATTTGACAAGAAATCTCTGTACAAAGTTAAAATAAACATTGTTTAAAATCACTGCTTCCTACTCGATTCGATCGATTGAACGTGTTTACGAAAAGGAAGCGCAATAATCGTAAATTTCTCCTTGCAGGCAGAAGGAAATAGCTCGGGTTCGCAAACTGAGCGTGATAAAGTCGCCCGAAGTCCCCATACACAACGAGCACTTGCGACCCGGCTTCTGTAGAATATCTCTGCCGTTCTTCATGTCGGAATGTGAATTGGCCTTTGTGTTAGAGGCATTGAAAATGGTGGCCACGGAGGGTTGGAAAATATTGCCGCAGTACGTCGTCAACTCCGAGACGGGACAATGGAGGCATCACTCGAGCTCCGTGCTGCGCGATAGAAAGTCTTTGTACTCCCTACGATTCAATGACGGCAAGATGTGTGCAAACGAAAGGCGGATTTCTGGTAAGTTTTATCTTGTAACTTTATGTACTATGTACTACGAATAATAAAAACTAAGGAAACGTTACTCCCATACTATTACCGTTTTAAATTTGGTTCCTTTCGAACTGTCATATAACGTCAGCCTGATACCGCTCAAGGCCACCTAAATATTGCAAATGTATTGAAATGTGTACCTAAGGTACACATTTTTGACAAGTATTGTAGAACATGTTTTTTGACGGAGTTACTTTTCCTTAGTTTTTATTATTCGTAGACTATGTATCAGAAAAATTGATTCATACTTTTCATAGCATTGACCTCCATTATACAAGTACGCTGGACCTATGATACCCACTTTTTTTTTGTGCCTATTTGAAGCGGAATCAGCGCCGCCAGTAAGCGGGAAGAGAACTAAATTTGACGTAACTTGCAAATGGCCGCTTAATCGTTATTGGTTGTCATCACTAGTATTAGTTCCAAATACTCCCACTACTGCTATCAGCGCCAATATGGCGACTTTCAAACGTCATTTTTACGTCAAATCATAGACAAATATATTTGGTCAATGGTCAAATTTAGTTCCTATCCCTCCCATCGGGGGAGCTGATTCCGCTTCAAATAGGCACAAAAAATAGCTGTCATTTCAAAGGGTATCATTAGTCCAGCGTACTTGTATAATGGAGGTCAAGTGTTTCATAGGCAGATGGCGGACCCTCATTATTTGGTCGGGCCATGTCATTTGTCAAGTCAGTATTAGTCTAATCTATGTTTGTCATAAATCAGAAATATTATAAGTTCGCCATTTTACATTTACCTATATAAATTAATTTCTCTGATCGTACTTAGGCCCGTAAATAGTCAGTACTTAAGATGCGACCTGGTCTCGAGACGCGGTTCGGCTCTGTGATTGGTCCAAATTTTGACAGCCAACCAATCACAGAGCCTGAACCGTGTCTTGAGACCGAGATGCATCTTGAGTACTGTCTATTTATACGGGCCTTAATGTTTTCTGTTAATAATTTCTCTATGAAAGCATTTTCTAAATATATCCTTATTTTCAGGCCCAGGAATTTTCCCGCAAACATACACGGAGTGTTTACAAACCGCAAGAAATTTGTTCAACCGAGCGCGAAAATTAGCTATGAAATGTATTATAGAACCTGAAGTCGGATTCAACCCGAAGATAGATTACTTGCGCTGGTTCATGCTGCCCAAAGAAGCTCATGACCTGCTGCTCGGGAAATCGGCAAACGTGAAACACATAGTTCCCTTCGACCCGTCTGGTTACACGGGAGCCAGGAAAAGCCTACAGATCTCGAGATGTTCTAACATATCTTCCCCTATATTAGGCTCCTCCGCGAGACACTTCAGCCTCTCCGCAATCGACGACTGTCAAATATTTAGATTTAAGCAGAAACAGAAATTCTTCTCCAGAGAGTCGAGCCTGAAGGAGGCCAACAAAGAAGATCTGTCACCCGAGACCGTGAACCCCGTACAGTTCGCAGTCGGGGAGTCCGTGTCGCCGCTCCGCATAGTTCCCCAACACGCTAGACCCATGCTCATGATGAGATCTAGATGCTATAGCTTAGGATCCGATATTCCCCAAGTTCCGTTAAGTACACAGACCAAACTAAACCTGGGCGTGAAAGAGGCTAGTCCGAGTCATATTGATAAGAAGAGCACGTTCTGTCATTGCGGTAGCCAAACCGACCTCCAGTCCCTAGACGACGAAGTCATTTCACCCATCAAAAAGTACCCATATAGCGCACAAAGTAGCACATCGATCTCGGACTGTAGTCAGACGGGCCGTACCTCACCCACCGTATCCATAGCCTCCCATACCTCTGAGGACCTCCAGGCATACGTCAAGGAGATGACCAAAGAAATCGCAACGGAAATTAAGTCGGAAATCCGGGAAGTCATTTCCAGGGTCGACGACATCCTCGACAACTCCGATGCCCTCGATCAGTCCAATATCAGTCTCAATTCGACGTCCAGTCAGAGCGACAAGAACTCCGTGTCCATCATCGACGTGGCCGAGTACCTGATGGGCATGTCCAGGGAGATGGCCACGGAAATGAAGCACGAGATACGCGAGATGGTGAACCAGGTCGACGAGATGATCTCGCCCGATTTGAACGCGTCGGGCTCGAGACGGAGCTCCCCGCCGCAGCCCGTCAGAAGGAGGATCGGATCCGGTCCCGAGCTGGGGCTGGATCTTCCCAAGCACGCTGCTCAGCAGCTGAAAAAGTCTCCCACTAGTCCCCTATTCACGACCCATATTTTGGAGGACGACCGCTGCAAGCGATCACCCGCGCAGTCGCCCAAGTCGGCCCAGTGCACACCTTCGCACGAGGCTTCCGGGCCGAGCAGCATTTCCTTCAACTCCAGCGAGACCTCCACCCCGGACACCATAATCCAGGTGGTCACCACCTCTCAAAATTCCCCCAACCTCCCCAAGTCGTCCAGCTCGAACAAGCTGTCGGACGAGGAGGTGAGCTGCGCCGACGCCATCTGCAGACACTGCTGCATCAAAAAGACCTGGTGCCAAAACCCCTCCGTCAGGTCGCAGGACAGCGGAATAAACATGACTTTCACCGAGACAGATTCCTTTTGCGATTTCGGTGAGTTGCCTTTCCTCGTTAGTTTCATCATGACCATTACGACATTTTTCATTTTTAGTTTTCATCCCTCGTGCACTAGCGCTTACTTTTTCTTTTCTTGGTTTTTTATTCGTTTGCTCATAATATAGTTTGCTTATGTTCCATTCGTTCATCTATTCTAGCGAAGTGGCGAACTTCCTCTGACCCGACGAACAATAAACTGAAAAAGCTTCAGGGGAGATTGCGGTCGTGCCACGACAAGAACGAGGTCCCCGATATTATAGAGGGCGTGCCCGTGTGCAACAATTCTACCAAGCAAGTCATAAAATACACCGAGACGGAATCTGGAAGAGTGGTCTTCCAAATTCAAGACGACGACGGACAAGGCCGGTAAATATAATTTGTAGGAGTAACAAACTATTACTAGTTTTAATGCTCATTTACCTTGTTTACAAACTTGTCTTCATACAGGTAGATTTAGTTATAAGTAATGACCAAATGAAATGAGTTATGAACAAATAAAAAATTAATATAGCGATAGCCTACGACATTATATCCTTAAAATATTTACGAATCTAAAAACCATCGCATAATAATCCCGCCTAAACAGCGCTGATCCAATTTTTGCATGCAATCGAAACTATTCGAAATTAAAACCGCTTGAATTCGAAATTAGAACAATCTCCGGTTTTGCCACAATAGACATAACTACCAGTACCTTGACTGCAAAGAGACGGACGAGAACCAATATCTGTCGGGTTTCACAATGCTTATCAACGGAATGTTAAGGAGTGCGCTAACTGATATAATTTATTTTCAAAATGAAGATTTTGAAATTGAATTGTGACAATTTTCATCGCATGTGCCAAAATAGAAACAACAACTAAAACGGCCACTGTTGCGGTCCACGTATCTTTCCCGTCGAGTTTTGTGCAGTAATAAATAATTTATTTCGCTCTCTTCTAAAAATAATTTTTTTCTCAACTTATGCAATTACCCTCCCCCTCCTTGTTACACCATGTCACACTTCGTCGAACCTTTACCCCCCACCCCCTTTTGGTGTGACATGATGTGGAATGGCCCCTTATAATTCGCATACGTCTAGTCGCACGCACACAAACACCGTGTTGAAGGCTGCGAACTGAAACTACGTTAGACGCGACGGCAACGCCGCACTGACAGGCACAGTTGGAGTGGGGAGTGTTAGGTTTTTTCGTTACAGAATTTCTTGATTCGGTCTCCGCGCTCAAAGGCTGCGATAAAAGCTATGCAATGGCTTAAAAAACCATATGACTACATATGTCATAGGTTTAAATTTGTAGGTAACAACCCTAGCGACGACTTTTGTCATAATACGTCAAACGTAAAAATTTCAATAACACTTCTAAGTCGGCATACTCCTTAGTTCTGTCTACTCTGGTTTTGCAGAAGCGCGCTGAGCGCGTTGGACTCGAAGCGTTCGAGTAGATCGTCGAACGCGTCGTCTAGTTGTAGCGACCGCAGTTCCCGCTCAAGCGGCTACGGCACTGAGCACAGAGTCTCTAATGACGAGTCCCTATACGATAGGAGGTAAATCCGAATTGGCTTTTACGCGCTTCTCATTTTTCGTTGCAAAATTATTTTATGCCTGGCTTGTTTTGACCGAAGATTATCATTTTGATAGCGTTGTTGAGTGGTTATGCTTTTGATGCTGACCACTCAATGTGCTAGGAATAATTATTATTATCGGGCATTAGAGATGTCTGAAGTTTCTTTTTTATATTTTTTTCGAACGCTGGACGCTTTTCATCTTTAATAATAGCCTCATTATTTAGTGTCAAAATTAAGAATTACTCATTACTTTTTATTTGCAAAAACTAATAGACTTTTTTCATTACTCTCCTAAAACCGGTTTACATGTTTATCTTTATTAGTCATAGTTTTTTAGATACTCAACAATACATATTTTATTTATAGCACTTTCTTAGACTCAGTCATAGCCCAAGTCACGGATACACTATTTGTTGATGTCACTTGCACAAACATAATATCTCAACTCTAAATACCCAAGTTCACTATTTACTTGTATAATTGGCGTTTTTTGTACTTAGCACTTTTTAAAACCCTTAATACATAGCAACTATTTAGTCATGGTATATTTTGCTGTCGTTTGCACAAACGTAGGTACCCTTGAATACAACATAATATTGCACTCATATCCTAGACTACAAAACACTATTTACTCTTGTCAGCACATCAGGTATTTCAACTACAACTACGCTTACTACTACAACTATCCTTGTTATATTATTAGAGCTCAATTATGTACTATATCTTCAACAGTGAGTCAGAATGTCGGCTGTTTAAGTCGGAATGCTGGGAGGAGGCGGAACAGGACGACAGTAGCGCGTGTAGCGACGCCTCGCTCACTGACTTCACATTCGACGACGAGGGCAAATGGCATTGCCCGCCTAAAAACGTCTGGAAAGCCACTGTTGAGGTAATATTATTGTGTATTTTATGTAATTGTAACTAAATGACGCCCGTTTTGTTGTACCGAAATTAGTTTATGTCCCGGAAACCGATTTTCCGCAATAAAAAAAACTGTCTTTTCCCGGGATTAAACGTGTTTAAGTGTGAACAGGTGACAGAATATAGACAAAGTTTTGCATTTATGATGTAAGCATGAATATTTAGAGAAACTATTTTGAAATACGAATTATGTTTTTAAAACATCCTCAATCAATTTCTGCCAGTCGAAGACCGGCTAAGTAATCGTAAAACAGTGTGTGTACAATTTACATTTTGCTTGTTTCCAATTTCCAGGCAATACAAGAGCACCACATGATCAAGCCCAATGACAAGGTGCTGGTCTGTCTGTCCGGCAGCAAGGACTCCATAGCGCTGCTTCATACCATGCACCAGTACCAGTTCTACGCCAGGGCTAAAGGCATACATTTTAGCATAGGTAAGTGCTGATAGTAACGATAAAACTACGTAGTTTATAAAGACATATAAACGAAGAATGAAAATATCGTACTGTATGGGATCCTCTAGTGTCTACAAGAACGATCCGTACAGTTATAGCCTTTAGCGGAAATAGCAAAACTAATTCTTATGAAGCCTTAATAATATAGTCTATGCAGGTAAATAACCGCTATTAAGTATAAAATTACATTTTAAATTATTCTGAAATTATTATAAAGTAAAGATTTGTCATTTCGTCATTCGTAGCTTTTTTAAATATTATTGTACCCTTGTTCTTACTTATACTATTAAGATAATTCATTACATTCCTGCAATTTTTTTCAGGTGCACTATTCGTACAAGAGCCGGACTCGAGCGTCGACCCGCTACATCTGATGGCGTACTGCAGAACGCTCGGCGTCAAATTCATATACCAGGACAAAATGAACCACAGCGAAATGCAACGTGAGTGACAAACCCTGTCATATAAAGAACATGCTCCTTACAATGAGAACATTGGATATTTTAAATGTTTTTAGGAGGTTGCCATCTGACTAGCGCTTTTTGATAAACGATTTTTGTGTGAGTGTGACAAATAGACGAAGGTACTTATTTTTCCCGTATTGTTTTTAGCCTATAATGTAATAATAGTATTTTAAAAAGATTTAACCTACTTCAAATTGTACGTGTATTGAGAATTAAAATTCCCTATCTCGAAAACTACTGAACCGATTTTGATGAAACTTGCAGTATTCCCTAACTTAACCATAATCTAGTACAACAAAAAAAGAATTACTTAAATCAAACACAAAGATAAGAACATACATACATACATACATATACTTTTGGAATTTGGCACGTTTGTTCAGACGCTGATATAGACTAACATATACGAAAACTGGGCAGTTCTGCAAATATGTATGTAAATACGCGTCGAATTGATAACCTCCTTTTTTTTGAAGTCGGTTAAAAATGCCAATAAAAATGCCATTGGCGCCAGGTTCGATAAATATTATTTTGTTTTCTTTACTAAATTCGAAGAACGACATTTAAAAGTCATGTCGTCCTTATTTTTAAATATTAGATTTAAGGCGGGTTGAAGCCCCATTTTGTTATTTCTTGATACCCGATTTACCTAGTTCCATTAAAATGACGAAATGTAAAAAAATATGAGCTATAGAGCACAATTTTTAAAAGGGTTTAAATCAAAAACATTTTAATAAAAAATAATACTTTCGCTGTAATTAATTTACAAACTCACCTCCGACAAAACTCTTTGTCATCGAAATATAAGTATTAACAAGAATAATTTACATTTTATTTTAATAAATTGTCAAATACGAAATAAACATCGTATATTCCAGACTCAAGCGCGCACATATCGGAGGTACGGCGGTGGGCGTGTCACGGCGTGCGGCGGCGCGTGTACGGCGCGGCGGCGGCGCACGGCTACGGCGTCGCGGCGCTCGCGCAGTGTCTCGACAACGCCGCGCAGGCCTTCATAGCGGCCGCGTTATACGGCGGCGCGCTCGCGTCTACTAAAGCGCATTATCGTGTCAGGTATTACGATCAATATTAATGAAATGTCACTTGCGGTAGAATTTGTTTAAATCGCTAAAACCGAATGCTTATATCTCGGTCTTTGTTGTTAATTTGATTTTAAGTCGTGCTGTACAGACTAAGGTATTAAGGCCCACTTGATTGTTAAAATATTAAATCTCCACCTACATACAAATTCGGAGAATGAGAAAAACTACTTGATACATTTTAAAGAAAGATTAACTTTGAGTCAGACTTTCGTATGTTATGAGCGTTTGATAAAATCAACATGAAATTAATGTTAAGTAAGCATTAAATCCCTCTTATTGGGGCCGTCAGAGTATTAACATTAACAAAGTTACCATCTCTATAACGTTACAACAGTAATCACATGTTTTCAGGGAGCACAACATCCGCATAATCCGGCCGTTCATCTACGTGCGTTCTCGCGCGCTGCGGTCGTTCGCGTGGTCGCGCGGTCTGCCGCACTTCGCCGAGACACACACGCCTGACTCGCTGCCGTCGTCTGATGAGGAGTGAGTATTTTCTTTTTGTGGAATTTTGAATAATTGCGTTTAAAGTTGTCCCACATAATGACCTACCACCGGTACAAGAACTAACCCGGTGCGAGGTACCCGATTTGTCGCGAGAAGCAGCGTTAGAAAATTGCAGAATTTATAAAAAGTATTTTTCATAGTTACAATATAATTCTTTGTCGTATCAAGTGGCGAAATAACACGTCGCTTGCTGATCGACTGAATATTTTCGTTTCTTCACCTCGAACAACTACATCTATCGACGCTGCATTGCATTGCCTTAATTTTTTTTTTTTGATGTTACAATCTGTGATATGCACCTATGTAAGTCCACATGTTCTAATGTGTCCCTCACATACAAACAAATATTTTGTATTGCAATAATCTGACTCTGTCTCAAGTGAGTGCTCGTCCTTACACATTAGCTAATTTTCTTATTATTTATTAGATGTACGATATAATTACTAATTTCTTCATACCAGCAAATCCGTGACCCTGGACCGGTCGGAGCCGTGCAGCAGCAAGGAGTCGCTGCACGAGCAACTGACTGAGCCGCTCGCCGCCGCTCGCGAACTGCTCACGAGCCAGGAGCGAACACACCCCTACATATTCACCAGCCTGAAGAATGCTCTACACCCGCTCATCGGTTCCAGGTAATGTTCAAAGTAAGGTCAATGACGTGTGGAAGTCCGGCATACTTTTCTAAAATTAAAGTTTAACATAATTTATTGACTTGAGATTCGCTTTTTAAAGTAACTTGTGTCATTGGAAATTAAAGGCTATATATTAATTAAACCTATACCCTCTTACTAATAAAAAGTTACACAGGTGTATAGAGGCTGCGTAAATTTTTTTTTACTAATAATCATTTTTTTGACATATGGCCTGTATAATGCTGTTGTTACTTCCATACAAATTTACCCAACGCTTACACAAGGCATCACCCTTGTATAGAGTGTGAATAAGATCAAGATGGCGGATTTTCAATAGATCAGCTGATTATATTTTATTTTGAATATTTAGTATTGAGTGCGTTTGCTGATTTCTACCATCTTATTAGCAAAGAAACATAAAAAGAACTATTTAATGTTTTATTTCTTTATTCAATTGAATGAAATAGATTTTCAATGTAAACGAAATATATCATACATCGCGATCGTTTTATTTAGGGTGCGTTCCACTAAGCACCTACAACGGCCGTTCCACTCGCATGATACAAATCGCGTCAATGATACAAACTCAAGTGGAATGGATTATTGAGAGTTTCTAGCGTTCATTTCAAATTATAATTTTATCGCATTTTATATTGTTTTTGTCTAGGAACGGCTTTCAATAGTTTCTCGTTTTTATAGCTTTTTTCAAGATATTATCGTATATTTTTATTTTCCTCTTAAGTCATCATTGTTTATTGTTACATTTATTTTATAAATTATGTATATTTATTTAGTTTTAATATTATCATTGTCATTCTTATTCCTTTTTTACGTCTTATTTTATTAACTTTATTATTATTATTATATTATAATTTTTAAAATTTAAATTAAACCGCTTATTTTGCATATAAAAAGATGGCGGTTTTATTAAAACGTCCACTTCGACCCACCTTTAAGACGGGTCGTTTTTAGCTTTGCATTAGCGAAAATATACGTCATGAGTGACGCTTTTGCCGCGATCACAACGATCGCGGTCGACATGTGAAACGGCTGAAGGAGTATTTTTAGCGTTTGAGCGCTTAGTGGAACGCGCCCCTAACACGTCATAAGTGACAAAATATGACAATTTCAAATTTTAATACTTTGACATTAGCGTTGCGTTCAAAAACTTTAAAGGAAATGTCATAGTCGGACATTATATTACTTACAAAATTCACGTACTCTACTGATTAATATTAACTAAAAATGTTTAAATATCAATCTTGTGTCCAATTATAATTACCAGGTTCATAAAAACATAACTTTTATATCAATTTTTGTCATCAACACCCGAACATCAGATAGCGTGTTACTTAATTCCTGAAGTCTACAGTCTATGGTATATTATATTTTAGTTACACAAGTCACAAATGTCATTATCATTTGATTATTAGTAGAGTTCTGTATCAACCCTGTGTAACGTATGGGTAACACAACCACCGTGTTTAACTATTCATGCGTTACACGGATGTGTAAGAAATTTTTATTAGTAAGGGGGATAATGATCTAAAAATAATCTTAGTTGCAGTATTTTTTTATTAACGTGGTATTTTTTAAAAACTCGGCGTGTAGACAGACTTCCCTTACAGTTTGAGGTAAGTCCGTCTAGTAGCAATATAGCCCTAACTTGTGAAGTAATATAGGATGGCAACAGTTTCTAGCAGAGCCGCAAAACGGCCATTCAAATATGTGTTTAAGGTGTCGGTAATAAGGTTCGCATTCCAGAGAAAATTAAATTTAAATCATTTTAAGGCAAGTCCGTCATATCGTAAGTCTAAGTGGTTGCAAACATTTTCATTAAAATTGTAGCGAATTTTTTGAAAAATTAAACACTAAATATAAACAAAAATGTTTATTACAAATTCAAAATTATAATAATTAGTGCCGGCAAAATCAACATTTTTGCTTCATTATCATTTATGCAATAAGACATTTTTCAACATACTCCTCTACTTATAATTTTTATCAGCCCCTCTTGGACTTTTGATAGAATGTTCTAGATGCCATTCCAAATTGAATGAGCCCAAAATCATAATTTTCGGTGGCGGATTTCAGGTTTCGAAATGGCACTTGTGAACCAGGCTACAATTAGTATGAAGTGAGTTGTTAACCAAGGCCACTTTAAATTTTGTTGGTTCAAACTTATTAAATCATTTTTGTTTTGCAAAAAACAATCAACATCTAGTAGATCTGGCATCTCTTCATGACGTGTATAAATCTGAAACGAATATTTATGGCATTACAAAAAAAAAAGTTATTTTTACAAGTTTTTTTGTTTACGATAAAGGGGGCAGACGAGGAAACGGATCCCCTGATAGTAAGTGAACTACAGTCGCCGTTGGACACCTGTATCACCAGGGGAGTCAGTGTCACAAGTGCGCTGCTGACTTTTTAAAAAGGAGTACGCTCTTTTCGAGCAGTAAAATTTGAGCAATGCTATGATCTAGTAGTCCTATTTTTAATGCAAATTAACAATAAATACATGTAGGTTTGAAAAGGTTGACAATATCTGATTCGAGGCAAGATCGGCATAATATGACGGCCTTTCCTTATGCAATAATATTTCCCTAGACGGACTTCCCAATTATTGCAATTTTAGGTAAGACATAATATGTTGCAGGTGGTAATAACAAAATTAAAGCGATATTATCGAATTGAACACCAGTAATAAGTAAAAGGATCACTAAATTACTTACGTAATCCAAGAAACTCCAAAAACTCCTTCGTATTTCCACTTTTTTTTTTTGGCAGAGACTTACATTCGACTGCGAGTACAAAACGGGAAAAAATGGCAGAACGTTTTTTTCGTAACAGGTAGTTAGTAGCGACATGTTTGTTTCTTAGGTCAAACTAACTCTGCAATATTGTTTTATCCACTGAGCCATATGAAACTAGTCGTTCAAATATGGAAGTTATTGCCGCTAGACGGACTTACCTCCCAGACGGACTTCTACACATTGACCTTATGTGAAATACTTCGAAGAAACGTATTTACAGGCAGATGGCGCGGTATGTATATTGTCATCTGTAAGCTGGGGCTTGACGTAAATCGACCAAATAACGTAGGTCTGCCATGCCTGAAAATTTTATCTGATCTCTGATACAATCAAATAGGTTACATTTTTAGAAAAAGTAAATTGTATATGAAATCTGAATATAAGATAGATGAATAGAGAATAAGATTGGTGTACCAGTATCGTAACATGATAAGAATTTGCTTTGTTAAAAGTTTTCTGAGCTTATAGTAATAATAATAATACTCTTTATTTGCACTCATAAAAAATACAAAGTAAGAAAAAAAAAACAAATCTGAACAAAAAAAAAAAAACAAGTCTTACCATTTTGAGCGGTTTCTTACAACCATAAGAAAGGATATAAAAATAAACAAAAGGATTCATAAAAACAACTCTTAAAACTAACAAGATATTCTTAAACCTAAATTAAGTTTACCTTTTGCTTTCAGGAACATCGAGAAAGGTTTAAAGGAAAGTCGCCATAGAAAGAAGTCGGTGATACAGATGAAAAATGGCGCCCCAGTATACGACTCGGAGGAGGGGACGGAGGAGGAGCCCGTGCCATAGACTTTTTTTTTTTGTTAATTCGCCCCGGTCGGGACAGGCACGTGCCATAGACTATAATCTCCCGCCAAAAGGATTTTACTCGTTTATTTATGATTACTCAGTGATATGATGTGATCAAGTGATTTTTGTTATTGTTTAAGTTGTTTAAAAAAAAGCAACGTCAAACGTTGCTGTACGAATTAATTTGAGGTTGTTTTTGAAAATCGAATTAATATTTGTTAAGGTTAAATGGCAGTTGCAGTGTCTGAGATATGAATTAGTAGACACGTCAGTGTGTTCGGTAGCGTTATTTATTAATATTTACTCTTTTATAGTAGTTAAGGGTTGCCATTTTGTATTTTACCGTTGTACGTTATATTTTGTTTGGAAGTGGGAGTGCATTTGTTAGCGTTTTGTGCTTGTGGCGTGCATGTCGGTGTTCAATGCTGTTATATATTTATTGAGCAGAGATCTATCAATGTTTATTAATGAATCTAAATCGAAGACGAGTAGTCTTTTAAGATTTGTTAAAATTCTTATATATTTTGATAAAATCTGAATTTTATGTACTTTAGACCTTAGTGAACTATGAGTACATATTACGTCATATTCAAACGCGCTATTAATTAATAGTGTCTATGTCAAGACACGTGTAGTTTTAAGACATCAAAGTATAGTCATGAGAAATATTAGGGTTGGTATTCTATGAAATATGTATATTTTATATTCATCCACTCGGAGCTATGCTAGCTTGATATGAATTTTTGCTAAGATATTTTATTGTTTTACTAATAACAACTGTAGAGTGAAATAAAATCAAAGCTTATTTTAACTACAACATACAATTTGTATGAATTCAGTTTATACAATAGGTTTTTTGTATTATATTAGGAATCTTTATTATTATTATGTTTTTGTTGTATGATCTCTACATATTTTGCAGTTGAGTTATAAGTTTTACTTTGTATGGTTATTAATTATTATAAACATTATATCAAATCTAAAATCGTAAAGGCTTCATTCACGTTGGTTAACATCGCCGAATCAATGTGAACAAACCTTAACGTTATAATTTTGTAAATCTTGATCTAAGTATAAACGTTTTAATACAAATAAAAGTATATTCAAATTACTACCAAAAATATAACAAAGTCGATATACTATTTATGGATATGAAATATGAGTGTTGAGCTATTAATATTACATAAACGTATTAATGTATTATGTGGCATCACTTCGTATTTTGCAAAGTAAAGAGGTAAAAACTAAGGTCTCCTTGTGAAATAAGACTAGTATGATAATAACGAAAAGTTGTCATACTATAAGGGATATTATTCTTGTAATACCAATTGATGCCGCATATTTTATTCTACTATGTGATCAATTACGGATCTTTATTATGAAAAATCGATGTTTATTATGAAATCATGATATATGTAGAGAATAGAATGTAAAACAAGGTGGATATACGTTTGTGTGAGACGTCCATTTCGGTAGTGAACATTTGCTATAAAGCTACTGAAAATCGGATAGTTCTCTTACATATGGTCCTATTGAGACATAAGAATGAAAATAAAAGTGATTGTATATCACAAAATATTGTGATTATTTTTGTATCTTATATGCTCGATGAGCAGTAAAAGGGAACCCATAATTTATGATCAGTTTCTAGGATTTTTCGACAAGACGTTTTCAAGAGCGTCATTGATTGGTTTATGTTTTGACGATAGCCAATCAAAAGCGCTAGTGAAAAGCCGCGTACTGACCAAGCGAGCAGCCTCGCGAGGCTCGGGCCGCGGCACACTCGGGCGGGGCAGCGCGTACGTTGGCCTCGGGCGAGGCACGTCTTAACCGACCGAGGATTTGCCTCACGAGGCTGCGAGGCTGCTCGCTCAATCAGTACGCGGCTAAATAAACTTTCGTCAAACAGCCCCAGAAACCGAGCATCATTGATTCATCGAAGATGAGTTAATGATACATCTCCCTTGTTTTATGATCTGTTGGATCTATTATGTATTCGAGCTACGCACTGTCGACTCGTCGGCAACTCTGTTACTTGCTGAAAATCCGGTCAAAATATCTCTATACTCGCCTGGTATGTCATTCCATGCCGCGTCGGTGAGACTTCTTCAAATCGAGTAACAAGATATTTTGACCGAGTTGAACGAAACGACCACGATCTCAGTTTGGCCTATAGTTTTTCTGTCATTTTCATAGAAAAACTAACATTTTTAAGGTCGAACGTGGTTGGCCTGTACTTGCTTATCAAATAGCCTTACTAATAGAAAGAGCTACGCGAGCTTACCCAATGGTTAGTGGTATACATTTTGCAGCGTATCTATAAAATGCTTGGTCCTTTTCTACCGAGCGTCTTTTCTATTTTTATTAGTAAGAGGGTAAAAGTATAGTCAGTTACAGTCGTTAGCGACTAGTCGACAGTGCGTTAGCTCTTACTAGTTTGTAGGCAACGACGTACAAATGTGACTATATTATGTGGAGTGTTTTGTGGCAAATATTTTTGTATAGATGCTTGGTGAGAATTCCTGATATATTTAGCGTAAGTCGAGTCCCATTTGTTGCTTCCATAAAACTAAATGTATACAATGTCGTATATAAATAAAAAATCCTTTGACGATAATTTTGTTTTGCTGACCTATCCAGTATCCATTGCTGGCTGAAAACGTGTATGTTTAAAATTTTTACATTTTTCCGAGATAAAAAGTATCTTATAATCTATATGTCCTTTCCCGGAACTCAAAGAATCCCCAAACCAAAATTTCAGCAAAATCGGTTTAGCGGTTTGAGCGTAAAGAGGTAACAGACCATAAAGTTAATATACCTAGCGGTATAGAGCAACAATCTCGAGCTGTCAAACGAAACCGAAATTGGTTTACATCTGTGTGTAAAAATATGTGTACGTATACACTTACACAAGCATCTTTCTATGAGATTAAATTGTCAACGTGCCGATAAGTGCAGACTGAATGTCAAAACAGATGAAAAAAAAGGGTTCTGCCAATTCAAATCACGCATCTCTTTCTACCACGGAGTGTTACTGATAGTGACATCTCGCTTGTTCAGTTTCTCTATTCCGCTAGGTATAATAACTTTATGTAACAGACAGACACACAATCGAATTTATAATATTAGTATTTAGTACCTATTGATTGTAGAATATTGGATTTGTTAGCTTGCATCCTTGGGTTGGTCGCTATTATGAGATGAATGAAACATAAATTTTCTGCTTAACAATTTATTTATCATCTATAATAATCACACATTCACAGCACTTACGCATGTGTGCGTGCCAACTAAACTTAAACTACTGAGTATTGTGTGTACTTGTTATCCTCTCATGTTACAAAAGAAACACTGAATGTGATAATATTACTTACAAGCGAAAGCTATTCTACTTATAATAAATAATTTAAATACATCTTAAATCCAACGCTTACATCTTACCCATCTATTTCATGACAACACAATATTACCTAGTTATAAATCATAGTTTCCAATATATTTTCTAAGCTTTATAATATCTATAGCTATATAATAGTATTTAAATAAGTATTTTATAGTAGAATATAGAAGGCCATTTTACTTTCCCTGGCAGCAGGGCTTGTCACCTGTAACAAAACACTACATTACTTTGGATATTAACACGCACCAAAACAGCCTTTTCGTCGTAGTTCGGTATCGGTACTCCTCCGTAACGCCTCCGTGGTCTAGTGGTTAAGAGCGTGGCTCTTGACTCGGAGGTCGTGGGTTCGATTCCCACGTTGGAAACATGTTATTTCCAAGTTTGGCCTTTTTTCCAAGTTTCTGGCTTTTTGCAGGCTGATCACCTGATTGACAAGTAAGATTATTCATGCGTCGGATGGGCATGTAAAAAGTCGGTCCTGCGCCTGATCTCTCTTCTGAGTCTTCCGTCCCACTGGGTTATGAGAGTAAAAGGAATAGAGACCCTGACGTGGTAGTAATGATGATGATGAATGTAATTAGCATATGCTTTCAGTTCTTAAAACAACGCCTAAACCCCCAAACTTGTATGTATAAGGAATCCGGAGTTCTCTTAGTATCTTCGGAACCATAGTATACCTTGGTGCAAAATCTTGCGTTTTGGTAGCATATGCTTAGGATACTTCTCATAAAACCAAAATCACCATATGTTTCCATATAAATTTTGAGGAGTTCCCTCGATTACTCATGGATCCCACCATCAGATCACCACTTTTGTGAACATGGGACCAAATTGGAGTGAAACCTAATACAACAAAACAAAAATTTTGAAAATCTGTTCACAAACGGCGGAGTAATCGTTGAACATACAAAAAAAAATATATATCGACAGCCGAATTGCATATAACCTCCTCCTACCGACTTTTTGAGATAATAACAGAGGAATGAGGTTGTAGGATTGTTGTAGGTACCTACTATCAGAAAGGTTGATTCATAGGCACACGGCGGACCAACGTCATTTGGTCGGATTATGTCAATCCAGTGTTAGTTGTAATTTGGTTGTAATCTGTCGGATGAGTTTGACATAACGTAACCAAATTACAAACAAGAGTAGGTTCACACGCCACAATCCTGCACGTTTTTTTGCAGTAAGTATACGTTGATTGTACTGCAACAAATCGTGGTCTAGAATCGACGTGTGAATGGTTCTATATACATTGTATGCGCCAGTATTTATTCGTTAGGAACTATACTGCAATAAAACGTGCAGGAAACGTGCAGGATTGTGCTGTGTGAACCTGGCCTAAGGTCCGCCAATTGCCTATGAATCAACTTCTCTGATAGTATATCAGAGAAGTTGATTCATAGGCACGAATGGCTGACCTGCACATTTGGTCGCGTTATGTCAAATCCAGCCGACAGACAACGATTAACATTGAAATGATGTGACCCAGCCAAATGACGTAGGTATTTCATCTGCCTATGGATCAATTTCTTCTATGGTACATGAGGTTTTTGTCTGAGATAATAACAGAGGAATGAGGTTGTACATACCCGAAGGTTTCCCATCTCCGCAGGCGCAGTTGGGCCCGCAAGTGCAGTTAGTGCCGCACGCCGCCTTGCCACCGCCGCAAGTGCCTGTATAAATCACATTTCAGCATCACAGAAAAGAAAATTAACGCCAGGAAAGTAGGCAACAGTTGTGCCTAGGCGTCCACACTGTGTCTATGTGTCTGACACCAAGGCACAAAACTGCGACTATTAAAATATCCTCAAAAGTCTATACAAAAACGTAAAGTTATTACCACAGTAAATAAATAATTGAAAGTAAAAAATTTCACCGCTTTTCTTAAAAATCGGCCATGTGCGAGTTGGACTCGCGCACGAAGGGTTCCGTATGACAACAGAGCAAAAATAGGCTGAAAATAATTGTGTTTTTTCATTTTTGTATGGGATTAATTATTTCCCTTCTTCCCTTAATTATTTCATTTATTTAAATTTTATTATAAATTATTAAAGTACAAATAAAACTGAGTATTTCGTAAATATTTCAAGTGCCTATTGATTTCGAGCCGTTATTGATATCGAGCAAAAAATAGCAAAAAAATCACGTTTGTTGTATGGGAGCCCCACTTAAATATTTAATTTATTTTGTTTTTAGTATTTGTTGTTATAGCGGCAACAGATATACACAATCTGTGAAAATTTCAGAAGTCTAGCTATAGCGGTTCTTGAGTTACAGCCTGGAGACACACAGATAGATAGACAGACAGACGGTACGACGGACAGACATCGAAGTCTTAGTAATAGGGTCCAGTTTTTACCCTTTGGGTACGGAACCCTAAAAATGACACAGGCTACTGTATATTCTCAAAATGGTCCATACTATATACGGTATACCTACATAATATTTTTATGTAATAATAATTAAACATTATTTCACAACTAAATAGTGAATATATTTCGTATGGATAAGAAATAAAATATCCCACCTTCCTAAATAATCATCATTCATCAGTCATCTACCTTAAATACATATTTATCAGAACTCTACCTTCTATTTTTTCTTATATTTTCTCGAAAGATCGCTCAAATCGACTACTGTATCAGTAAGTTTCTATAATCGAGATATTAATTACCAACTGTTACTATATTAAATTATAGCAGAATTAACAGTAAAGTTATGGTATGAAACCAATGATCACCAATATTTGGTGTATCTAAATGAAGCCATATCAAACTAAATGTGTCATAGGTTCGCAATTCGTGGATTTTCCTAATCTTGTTTAGGAAAATCCACATTTTTCCTAACTTGCCGTAGTTTTAAAAACACAACAGATTACTCACTTATTAAATTATGATTGTTATATTATGATTATATCTAACATGCTTAACTTCTCTTTATTTAGAAAAAAAGTTGTGTTATGCGCAATTTTCTGGAAAAGCCCTAACAATAGAATGTAACCACGTGTTTGTCCATCTAATTTTATTATTAAATATATAGTTAATTAATTAATTAATAAAAATACTTACTTTTACAAGAGTCGCAAGGTGCCGGCATCTCGTTGCCGGTCTAGGCTGCGTCTAGTGGGAGACAGTGCGCGCGCACTGCGGATATCTATAGAGCGGGTCAATAACTGAGCTGGTACGTGGGGGAATCAGACGATCAAAGCTCTTACTCGCGTAGTCTAAGAGCCGGTGACGGATTAAATGTTCGAGACTTTAATTCGGGGATTCGGATATACAGTATGTTTAACTGTACATATTTAAAAATACCTGTGGCACTCGGGGACTGCTGGGGTAAAGCTATTGCATAGCATTTTTTATCAACTTAAGCATTATGCAATTATAATTCGCATACGTCTAGTCGCACGCGCAAAACACCGTGCCGAAGTCTGGCAACTAGGTTTAGGTTAGCACGCACCGCACTAAGTTAGGTTAGGGTTATTAGGTTTTTTCGTTACGGAATTTCTTGATTCGGTTACCGCGCTCAAAGCCCGCGATAAAAGCTATGCTATAGCTTAAAATATTTAAATAAAATAGTCGCAATATTTTTAAATTTTAGGTACTTTAACTTTATAATAATTATATTCTGTCTTCTTTGCAGGAAAACTGGTATACGTTTCGTATGATAGTAACTTTCACTATCTATATCTAGAGATTTTGATTTAATTTCTAATGTTGTTCATACTTGAAAAGTAGTAGCAGTGTAGAAGGATTGGTGAGAAGAGGTTCTACTATAACATCGCAGTAGATAATTAGCTGTAGCTTTAGTTCCAACCTTATAAAGGCATTATAACTTATACTTACTTATTTTTAATCGACTTTTTCGAACCACTATCAGCTAATCTATACTTACGTGTAAGTTGTTCTCACATCATTATATTATCCATCATATAGTAAAACATTTGTTGTTCTTTGTAAATAGTGTTTAGCAAATCCCATTTGGCTCCTCATAATAAGATAGGTAAATAACTTACACTGGCATGGCCACTGGCTCAATAAAATGATCGGCCCTAAACAAAAACACGACGGACCGGTTCCCCCGCTCGCTACCATTCCCAATTGACAACAGATAGGTATGATTAGAGTCAGCTTAAATTGAAAGTCGTTGCTTTAGAAAGGATTTTGATTAAAAACTATTAATATTTGATCTACTGTTAAGTCCGAAAAATGTTTGATTTCATTGGGTTAATTTTAATTGGTCTGCCTCCAAGACTATATCTAATTAGAGCTGTACTGTCCATATAATATATGTACTAGGTTTTATATTCAATTAGCTGTGCTCCGCGGTTCATTAGGTAAAATAAATTGTGACATTTTCCCACAGTAAAAAGTAGCCAGGGTATCAACTAACTCCATAGAAAATTTTATTGAAACCGCACGTGAAGAAGTAACAAACATACAAACTCACAAAATTTCGGCTTTATAATATTAACTGTGTGATAGGTAGCATTCACTGGATCACTGGATGCACTTTTAAAAATTTTCTTAAACTCAAAATCAAATCAAAATCAAAATAATTTTATTCAGAGTAATTTTTTTTACAAAATTCTTTCCGAACGTCGATACTAAGGTGCCTACCACCGGTTCGGGAACTAACCCGGCGAGAAGAACCGGCGTAAGAAACTCGCACGGGGCCATCTTTTACTAAAAAGATGGAAAATTACAATTTAAAACATTATATAACAATATTATGAATTAGAGCTATTTACAATATATATAAGGAAATATAAAAAATATTCTAGTAGCAGCTGTAAGAACCACCCTATTCCCAAGGTGTGTTGTCGTCGATGAAATCATTGATTTTATAATAAGCTTTACTAATTTAGAAATCTTTTTGGACTTGAGCTCCTTGCTAATATTATAACTAGCTGTGCCCCGCGGTGTTACCCGCGGTTTAAGTGATATAATATAATAAAATACTATGAAAAGTACCAATAATAGGGTCGAAACGGGACGATACATGGTTCTATAATGGTTTATGGTAGTGATGATGATGATGATGAATGTAATTTGCATAGTAGCATACATGCTTTCTGTTCTTAAAACAACGTCGAAACTCCCAAACTTGTATCTATAAAGAGTCAGGAGTTATCTCAGCACCTTCCGAACCATGGTATACCTTGGTGCAAAATCTTGCTTGTTGGTAGCATATATGCTTAGAATACTGCTCACGAAACCGAAGTCACCACATGTTTCCATATAAATTTTGAGGAGTTCCCTCGATTTCTTATAGATCCCTTCATCAGGTCACCACTTTTATGAATATGGTACCAAACTGGGATGATAACCTATACATCAATAGAAAATTTTTGAAAATCGGTTCATAAACGGCGGAGTAATCGTTGAACATAAAAAAACGAACATAACACCTCCTCCATCTTGAAAGTCGGTTAAAATTGTAGCTTATGTGTTATTCTGATGTATAAGCTATATTTATTGTAAAGTTTCATTAAAATCTGTTCAGTAGTTTTTGTGTGAAAGAGTAACAAACATGAAACATCCATACATCCATACATACATACATACATCCAAACTTTTGCCTTTATAATATTAAGTAGGATAGGATACGCGAGCGAAAAACTTTGGAACCCTTTTTACGAAAAATGCGGAAACGTAGGAGCGTGAAATTTCGCACAGTTGTGGTTTATACGGAGAAGGAGTGCATCGAGCTATTGATATTGTTTTAAAATTATGCTTTTATCATACATTATTTTAATAAATAAAATATTACACACACTACAACGCGCACGCTACCATGTTTTGACTGACAAGCCTATCTATACATACGCATTATACTCCTTTGTTTATTGTTGAAGTCTGTTGTCAAATTAAAAATGGATAGTTGTTTTTTTTTTATTATTAAATCTGAAATATTCAATACTTTAAACGGGGAGCCAAAAGAAGAAGATAATTAAATAGGTCGAATTTCGACCATTGGGCGATCTCTAGTTAAAAATAAATAGCTATCGTGTTTACATGTTTTACCTCTATTGAGGTGAATAAAAACATCGAAAAGATAGGAGTTGTAAAAATAAAACATCTGTTGTTTACAATTTGTATGTACTATCGTACCTACATATAGGTCTACCAGAATCTGATGGCAAAAGTGAGAAAATAAATTGACTCTAGCAATAGCGGGGTAATTGGCATTTTGATCCTTTTTTTTTTTTCATATAGCGGCTGATTGTATGTGTTAAACATGCAAATATAAAAATTTATCCAATGATCAAGGATATTTCTTAAAAATCTGCTGTCAAAAATTGCCATCAGATTCTGGTAGACCTATACAAGTTTTTAAAGTTCCGTAGTACTTAGAATGCCATTTTCAAACAGACTTGGTTGATTTGATTGTGTGGTTGTAGAGCCTCCGTTTCTTCAGGTAGGCAAAGCTAAGGTATAATTATTTTCTCGTCGTTTCGCATCCCACATTTTTTGTGGTGATTCAAACCGCAAAACGTAATTTATATGTCGTTGACCGCCACACGAATCTCAGTTTACAGGCGAACAATAAGGTGCGAAAATAAGAAAACTGTGTGAAATATCTAGGTTTTTCCGTAAAAAACAAAACAAGTAACGGATTCTGTAATGATGAAAACGGAACCAGCAATTTTTTGGGACCTAAAACCTATATCACCTAACACCTTATACTTTTAAAGGATGAATTTACATGAGTATGAGAGTAATTTTGGGGGGGTAAAAACGATCATGATAAAGCCTACCGTTAGGAAACTGCAAATACTATTTAATTGAGTTTTATTTTCCTTTGAACTCCGAGTAATCTTTCTCAAAGTTGTCTAATGTCTACTGATTTTTATAGACGATATATATAAACAATTCTTTTAATTGCCCATTCTAATAAGAAATGAACTATTTAGTATTAAGGCGGGCTGAAACCCCATTTTGTTATTTCTTGATACCCGATTTATCTAGTTCCAATATAATAACGAAATGTAAAAAAATATGAGATATAGAGCACAATATTTAAAAGGGTTTTAATCAAAAACATTTTAATAAACAATAATACTTTCGCTGTAATTAATTTACAAACTCACCTCCGACAAAACTCTTTGTCATCGAAATATAAGTATTAACAAGAATAACTTACATTTTATTTTAATAAATTGTCAATGAATCTATTTTAAAAAGGTCTGAAACGAATAATCTTTTTTCTTAATATTTATTTCGAAAGATATTTAAAAAAACACACGAAAAATAAAATAGAGAAGATCCGCCCGTCGTAACTTACAATTTTATGCTAAGCTAAAATGAATCTTATTGCGATGCGTACACGCTTGGCATTCGCATTCGCAAGGTTATCGTTTTGGAATTGAGGTTAGTGCTCGCCTTAAATCCAGAGAAGCGCAGCCCACAATAAATTGCAATTGGCAGACCGCCATCTCTACAACTCTCTACATCACAAGCAATTTCAACATCATACAGCTGATAGAAAGTCAATACGAGTGTCGATTGTCAAATGTTATGTTACTGAGGCCACAGAACTTGATCTCTTCCGACGTATTGATTTCATCTACCTACATAATACATACCTTATTTTTACATACCTTAAAATACAATATGTACTACTAAATACTCGTATCTAACGAGTTGGTAAAATGATTGAAACATACAGTTCCATCCCTTAAAAAGGAGTTAAAGGTAAACAAAAGTCTCCGGTCTACTTATTTTAAGTAGCTACTGGTCATATGCACAGTTTCTACCAACTTCGCAGTAGTCGCTATTGCTACCTAAGAGATACCAATACAGATGACGAGAGGAGAAAGTCTGTTAACTAGCTGTTGTTAATTAGATCTCCCAATCAGCAATAATAATCACTGTCACATGCAGGGCCCCCGCTACCATAATATGTGCAATGTGTGCAATGCACACGGGCGCCACCCTTTAGGGGCGCCAAATCGCCATCCTTTAGGGGCGCCAAAACCAAGGGCCCAAAAAAATGTTAAAAAGAAAAAAAAATTAAATGAAATTAAAATTTAAGGAGGCTCCCATACAAAAACATATTTTTTGGCCTATTTCTGCACTTTAACGGTACGGAACTCTTCGTGCGCGAGTCCGACTCGCACTTGGCCGATTTTTATTTGCTTTATTTCACCTAACTACCATAAAATAAAAGATTCAAAATGCCAGGGGCGCCAAAATCCTTTTTTGCACACAGGCGCCATTAGCCCTTACGGGGGCCCTGGTCACATGCTGTCACTCAAAGGTGTCACGAGAAAATTCGCTTAAGGTTATAGTAGAGCTGCTTTATTACCACTACAACTACTACTAAAACTACAATAACAGTTACTACTAGCACTACCTAGTACCACCTAGTTGTAGGGTACTCACCCAGAGTACTCTACAACACGATGGCTTTTCGTGAAACTTCTAGAGTCAAAGGCTTCATATCGTAATAGTTTTAGATTAGCTACAGGGCATTTCTCCGGAGGCGAAATTTTTGACGGCAACGGACTTTTTTCTGTAACCAGGCAAAAGCAAACAATAAAAATATTTTTTTTTAAATACTTGAGCTCTGTGTCTACCTAGAAACAACTGTCTTTTTTTTAATAATTGTAGTTTCAGTATAGGAAAAAAAATCTTAAAGTCCGTTCTTCTCATTACCATGGAGCGTCCTCTTGCAATTTTCTTCAACAAAAACGTCTATAATTCATTTTCTGTTTGACAAATCAATGCAAAATAAAATTATAACGAAATTACATTAGTTTACCTGTTATAAAAAATAAATACAGTAGGCATGGCTACATTACAGTACTTATAAATAAATAAGAAAAGAGTGTCCAACGTAAAGTTATAATTCCTGTGGCACAAGTTGCGATCGATCATAACTTTTCTGGTAAAAACAATGGGAGTGTATCTTACCGCATGCAGGCAAGCCAGTCATATGTGAAAGAAGCTATCAGGTGGATGTGCGGCTAATTGATTTCTATCCAGGTGTTTGGAAGGTAAATATATCATTACCCTATGTTTGGTTCGCGTAGTTTATCATTTATGTGTCTACTATATCGAGCTTATTTTACTATTTCAAAACTTTAATCTGCGTGTCAACTGATGCTCTTGGGTTACATATTTATGTTCTGAAATATCAAAAGTGATGCTTGTAGGAATTATGAGCTATGCATAATTATAGGCATAATTTTCATTTCCGTGGGTCTCATTACCCTGATCAAAAGACCAGGGTAACGATAAAATATATTAATTTTGTCCTGAAATATGCACTTTTATGTGCGATTCATGAGTTCTGTAGAGTACTACGACTATTGAATATCCTTACATAAAGTTTTTTTTTTTATTCTTAAGACTTTTAAATTTCCTTATAAAAACTTGTTTGTAACTTATGATTACAGACATTAGAATAACGTACAAACGATGTCACAAATTACAGAAGAGAAAAAAATAAAAAAAGAATAGAAAAAACTAAGCAAGATCAGGAAAAGCATGCAGTGTATATAATATGGCTAACGGAGAAATAAAATATATGTATTCTGAAGAGGAGGAAATATTTGAAAAAAGTGTTTCTTCTGTAGGAAAAAACATCGATCTACAGAAAGGATTCTTCTTCCTATAGAAAAAAATGATTGTGAAGATTTTAAGGTTCTACATTTTTTTCTCCACATAAAACAATTTTATCCATTCAGACTCGGAGTCATATGATATCTTTTACTTTAAGAAGTCTCAGAACACAAAAAAAGAAGAAAAAAAAAATTCAAGTTTCTAATGTTTGCTATTGACTTATATTTCAGTAAAAAAGACCATGAGAACAAAAAATAATTTTGAGAATTACTTAAACTCAACTTCTTGTACAAAACCAAACAAATACTTCTTTTGATTTTTCTTTTGATAATCGTGCTATTTTACTACTAGATGACGCCCATAAAGCTATTGCGCCAAAATCCGTTTATCTCGTGGAACCGTACATTTTTTTCGGGATAAAAACTATCCTGCGTACTTTCCCAGGACTCAAAGTAGCTCCATACCGAATTTAAAAAAAATCTGCTCAGTGATTTGGGCGAGAAGTAGTAACAGACAGACATACTTTCCATTTTATAATATTCGTATAGAAGAAAAAAACACTTTGTATGAATTTAAATCAAACGTTTTGTATGCAAATGAATTTTAAATTATCAAGACTGAACTAAGACTGGTTTCTAAGAGTACTATAATCACTAGTTACTTTATTATTTTTTAGGATGATACAAGGAATGTAAGTCGTTTTCAAACATATAAAACAAATGTTATGCTACAAAAACTATAACAAATGTTATAGTTTTAGTCAGAAGACGATTATTTTTAAATAAAAATATTTTATTTAGATATTTTTCAAATTTTTTGTTACTTTTATAATTACCATGTATGCAATTATCATTACCCTAGCCACAAAATTTTTGAACTTCGATTTTACTAAATCTTCTCTATGAAAACGAGTCCCTTAAGTGAAAGTAGGTTATTTGACCTTTATATTATCATAAAAATATGAATTCCAGTCAAAAAAGTAACGTTTAAAATTGACCATGGTAATGAGACGAAGAATCGTTTTCCGAAGAATCATCCTACAACAAACCGTTATAATCTAAAATATCTTGGACTAGCAAAATACGTGTTATTAACTATTCACTATGACAGGTAAATTGTATTTGTCTAAGCACGTCTGTAAAGAGCAAGGACCGGCGCGGGCGGCGAGTGGCGGCTACATTATAATAATCACAGTTCTGTTATGTTTTAAACTTTTAAATATTATGTTGTTACTGGATATATAGGCGGCCTTACTGTATAGTCTCCTTATACTATGGTATCCATACTAGTCCATACTAATATTATAAATGCCAAAATGTGTCTGTCTGTCTGTCTGTTACCTCTTCACGCTCAAACCGCTGAACCGATTTTGCTGAAATTTGGCATGGAGATATTTGAAGTCCCGGGAAAGGACATAGGATACTTTTTATCCCGGAAAAAGGTACGGTTCCCGCGCGATAAATAATTTTGGCGTAACGGAGTTGCGGGCGTCATCTAGTAGTTCATAATACTTATTGGTTATACTTTAAATTTTAGTTAGAGGTAAGTAGCAGTGTTTGGAAGTGCACTACTCATATCAATTCAGCAATGCCTCTTAATTCTTTTCACTACCATTAGTTTCATCAATCAACCAATAAAAATCTAGATTTTTTCAAACATTAGGCCTAGAATCCAGAATCTAGATTTTGCCGCATCCACTACTGTTACTCAAAAACCCATTAGACATTATGATGGTTTTTGCAGTGCTAGTCATCACGCCGTCGGTTCGATGTACCCGTTTGGTATTTTCGTGATGTAATCTTGAGAGCAACTTGTTACAGCGGTGAATTTATGTGTTTTGAATGAGACATAATAAATTCTACTAACTTAATACTTTTTACCAAGAATTGGCTAGATGTTCCTACCACTGGAACTCCAATGTTATCCTGTTAATGTAGCGGTACAAACCCAAAATAAGCCCTTTCAAATAATTTCCCCCGTTTTTCCCACATTTTCCTCTATTTCTTCGCTCCTATTAGTTTTAGCGTGATAAAATATAGTCTATAGCCTTCCTCGATAACTGGGCTATCTAACACTGAAAGAACTTTTTAAATCGGACCAGTAGTTCCTGAGATTAGCGCGTTCAAATAAGCCCTTTCAAATAATTTCTCCCCGTTTTTTCCACATTTTCCTCTATTTCTACGCTCCTATTAGTCTTAGCGTGATAGAATATGGCCTATAGCCTTCCTCGATAAATGGGCTATCTAACACTGAAATAATTTTTTAAATCGGACCAGTAGTTCCTGAGATTAACAAACTCTTCCGGAAGAGTTATAAAGCGGCCTCTTTATTAACCCCCGACCAAAAAGAGGGGTGTTATAAGTTTGACGTGTCTGTCTGTCGGTCTGTCTGTCTGTCTGTCTGTGGCATCGTAGCATCCAAACGGGCGGACCGATTTTGATCTAGTTTTTTTTGTTTGAAAGCTGACATGATCAAGAGTGTTCTTAGCTATAGTTCATCATCATCAGCCTGCTCATTGCTGAAATATCACGGTTTATCTGGTTCGTGATAGGCCGATTAGCAACTTGCAGTCGTTTGATGGGTTTTATATTTTGCATTCTGGTTCGTGACACTTATGACTATATATACATATTAATGGAAAGTTGACCCTGGTGCTGCAGCATCACCTGGTAATCAATAGGATACCCAACTCCTCACCAACTTAGAGCAGAGGTTTCGTTTTTGGGCTCATTTTAATTGCGACAGCCAATAAGACGTAGATCAGCAATAAATATTTGCATGCTGCTGCTGCAGCATCACCTGGATTGTATAGGAGCCGAGCTCCGTATGAACCCAGGGTGGAGGTTTCATGTTTGGGCTCATATTGACGGCCTCATCCAAGAGGATATTTATAGATCGTATTCATTGGGATATGATCCTGTTGATAGGAACAATTCTGCACTATAACCAACACAAGTTTAAAAAGCATAAAATAAAATTAAATTAAGAAATTTAAAAAAACTCCCACCAAACAACTTTAAAAAGTAATGAAATAATATTTACTGACCTCAAGTTTAAATAATTCCTAAGTGTAAAGTAATATTTTAGTCCATAATTGTTGTCAAGGTGTGTCGGGGGACCGCTAATGTAGATGTTTGATTTCACATAACATTATAGTTTAAAGGTCAGTTCACAGCGAACTGAATCGAGACAATCAGCGATACAAAATGCAAAAGTCGCTGTTGTCGTAGTTAACTTGGCGGTCCCCCGACACACCGTGACAATAATTATTATGGACTAAAATATTACTTTACCTTTTAGGAATTATTTAAACTTGAAGTCAGTAAATATTATTTCATTACTTTTTAAAGTTGTTTGGCGGGGGTTTTTTTAAATTTCTTAATTTATAATATTAGTATAGAAATTACTAGATGACCCCCGCAACTCCGTTGCGCCAAAACTCGTTTATCGCGCTGGAACCGTACATTTTTCCGGGATAAAAAGTTGCCTATGTCCTTTCCCGGGATTCAAAGTATCTCCATGCCAAATTTCAGCAAAATCGGTTCAGCGGTTTGGGCGTGAAGAGGTAACAGACAGACAGACGACGAACAGACAGTCAGACAGACAGACACACTTTCGCATTTATAATATTAGTATGGATATTAGTATGGATATCCTAAAAGACTTTTATTAATGACGTGTAAGCTTATAGTTCGTAAAAGTTCAATGTTTACGTTTTGTTCAAAACATTGTATTTAAACGCCACCACAGTGCTAGTCCGCCTGCCCCTTTGACCTATCTTTACCTAGTGCTACCTTTAACTCCTTTTTAAGGGATGGAACTGTATATTTCAATCATTTTGCCAACTCGTTAGATACGAGTATTTAGTAGTACCTATTGTATTTTAAGGTAATTATGTAGGTAGATGAAATCAATACTATTATGGTATTGGGAAATAAAATCAAAATGTTATTTTAAAGGTTTTCAATAGTGCATTGTGCAGTTTTAACACTAAACAATAAATAAATCTGTGTTAAATGAAATAATTTAAGTTTATATATTATACAGTGATCAGTCTAGTTTTACAGAGTACACAGTGCAATCCTTTGAATTCCTTTTCACTTTCTTTGAGGAGTTGAAGTTGTCCTTTAATTTATTTTTAAACTCCTGATAATGTGCACTTATGAATAAGAAATACGATAAATCCTCTTGAGATATCAGAAGTTTTCTCTTTAATGTTTTTTATCAAAAAAGTAAATTTACGAAAAAGTTTTATACCTAACTTAAACTTAGATTACATGATACATTTCATCCGAGTGATGTCTGAGCCCACTTAAGGAACTGTTGACCCTAGCGCGTTACAGAGCGGAACGGAACCCGTGGACCGTGCCGCAGTAGCCCGAGAGCCGAAGATGTAAATATCGAATGCGATATTTTATGTTAGTGTTTACGTGTGGTGAATAACACGTTGCCATTGTCCAATGTGAGTTATGCACTAACCGCCGGTAAACCGCCTGACTAATGAAAATATTTACGTCTTACTTTTTATTCAGCATTTATCATGTAGACGTATCCAAAATGCCAGACAAAAAAACCTTGTATATCAAGCAATGTTTTTTGTTTGGCGTATACAACATTATACAGATTATAGAGAACGAAAAGTCTAGACTAGACTTTAGCATTACCTAAATAAATTCAATATAATGATGTATTTTACATAATTGCTATACTGCCCTGCTAAGCGCAAAAGCGGTATCTCAGTGAAAGTGAGTTTTGAGAAAATTTAGGTTTTGTAAATATAGATTGCTAATATTACTGAGATAGAGAAAACTTACATAAGGGTTTTTTATATGTTTTCAAAAAGATACCGCCATTTGACTTAGTTCATTGGATGTGTATTTCTTTAAGTTATACGATGCCATAAAAATCAAATTTTCGAATTTTTTTGAGATACCGCTTTTGCGCTTAGCAGGGCAGTATAATACTATGAACTATCTACTTATTTAGGTCATGATATGAATAAAGGCTTGTCTGAGAAACAAAGACACACTATGATGGTTAATTCAAGAATTCTTGAATTATCTAAACTCTAGAGATTCGAATCTCTCAAAAGTCAATGAGCATGGGAGAATTCACCTACCTACATTCTGGGATAGAGTATTTATTATTAGAGTAATATGGTATAGGGGAATAAAATCAAAATGTTATTTTAAAGGTTTTATTATAATAGTGCATTGTGCAGTTTTAACACTAAACAATAAATAGATCTGTGTTAAATAAAATAATTTAAGTTTATATACAGTGATCAGTCTAGTTTTACAGTGCAAAGCATTTTCTATACATACTTCACTTTCTTGGATTTCATCATCAACCGACGCAGTATAGAGTAGGCTACCCAGAAAACTAGATACATTTTGGAGTCCGTACTAACTATCATATACATGGCAATCACTGCAAACACTATACCGATTGCGTTGAAAATGAGGGCGAAATGTTTCTGTCGCACTTTACAAGAGCAATCTGGGGGACAGTGTTTCATACATTCACAGTCTGGCAGGCACTGGATTTCTTCAAACTTCTTGTCTGCAAATAAAGCAAACAGGTCAGCTAAAACTTAAAAGTGCAAATAAAGTCTTAATTTAAACTTAATATTTATAGTTTAGGTACTATGATTTGATTCGAGAATAAAATCTATCCTTGGTCCTTTCCCGGAATTTTCTAAGTTATTTCTTTTATCAAAATCAGTTCAGCAGTTTAAGAGTAAAGAGGTATACACTATTTAATATTTATTTACAATGTTACTAGGTAGTAATGTCTCCGTGGTTCAGTGGTTTAGACTCGGAGGTCGTAGGGACGATTCCCGAGTTGGAAACGTATAACATGTTTACAACTCTTTTCTTCGTTATATCCAAGTTTCTTCAGGATATTGCAGGCTGATCACCTGATTGTCTGACAAGTAAGATGATCCATTGCGTCTGATCTCTCGCCAGTCGTGTCGGTCGTTCGTCCTACTAGGTTATGAGAGTAAAGGAATAGAGATATGTTCTGCGCACACACTTGGACACTATAAAATAACTCCTGCGTATTTAGTAACAACTGGCCTGGTTTCAGTGAAGTATTATTATTATAAGTAGGTAGGTATAAGATGGAAACTGTAATGTGGCAAAGGCTACATTTCGATTTCTGAAAGATCAATAATATAATTTGATTTACCATTTTCCGGGGAGTTGTAATGTGCTGTGGCAGCCATAATGTTTAATTAATTAATGATAGCACCAAATTAAATTAAGAATATAAATATCTTCCAACACAAAGCCAAAGGCCGGGGAGGAAAAAGCCAGGAAATGAAGCGAGGTTTTCCACGAAAACATCTGTTTACATCAAATCGAGCGGAAAATTGGGATTTTCCGGAACCTATATTTTTTCAAGTTGTTTCATAGTTTAAAACACTTAACTAGACTCTACATATTAGGATTCTTAATCTTAGAATGTTACATACATAAGACTTATATTTGTGATATGCTTCGTCTTAAATAAGGAATGAATTGAATGAATATATTGAAATTTAAAACAAAAAACTACATTATTTAAACGTTTGTAAACAATTTATTTATATAGAAGAAAAAGTTATTAATGAGTATTTCTTGTTGTCTGCATTAAATTATGTACAGCTACCTCTTCTATTTTCCCTCAAAAATGTTTTTAGAAATAAGCTGTGGCAAAAGGAATTTACATAGACCTCCTAAGTCCCTAAATCTCTATGCTTGGTCGGCTTGTCGTTGATTGTGGTAAGTTTTTTCACCGGATACAAAAGACTGAAGTTTTTCAGCCTTGCTCTACATTTTTTCGTCACCGCACTCACAATATAAAAGACAATTCTAGATCGAACGCAGCACAGTGTACAACACATGCAATCAATCAACATCAACATGCCTTCCCCCTGTGAACCCTGCAAAGGTATGATAATATATTTTAAAAGTTAATAAGATCTTCAGACAAAATCGTGAGACAAGAAACTAAATACAGAATTTTTATGAAGTTCGACTGTACTAATTACGTTTCACGACACTGGAGTAGAATTTACGTAACTTCTAAAATTTAAATAGAAATATGTACCTAATATTTAATTTTGCAACCTTTTCAGATTCCTGCAAAGACGGTGATTGCAAAGACAACTGCTCTTGCAAGGACAAGGGTTGCAACGACTGCTCATCTACAGGTACCTAAATGATTGAAAACTTTTATTTTATTTTATTGTAATAAAAAGTAATAACCTGCAGACTTCGAAAATCACTTTGCCTATGCTTCCCCGATAACCTATTGCCCGCAGTGATCTACTGATATTATACTACAACTACACAAAAATCTTGAAATAAACAGCTGTACTTCTTAATTTCTTGGGGTCATTTTGCTTTTGACATAGTGTAACTTTTTATGGTTTGAAGATTTTTCTATTAAAATCCTATCCTGATTTTTGAAACCTGACTGAATAGTTCTCTTATCCACCACTTAATATTAATTAACACCTCATATCTCTTTCAGGAGGCTGCTGCTAAGATGGACAGAGATCACCAGCCCATCCGGCACCGCAGCCGCGTGGAGCACTCCCTCAAAATCTGTTTCCCTGTCTCATTCTCTGTTGTATTCCTCATCACCATCGTCCTGTTCTACTGTCTCATCTAAATCAAAGTTCCATCAAAATATTAACATCAAAATAAAATTGGTTAAAGTTTAAAAGTTATTCTCAATTTTGTTTATAAAAAACTTTAAATGAAACCTAGATAAAATAAAGTTAGTTAACTTAATAAGTGTAATATTATTAATCATAAAGTAATCGTTTTTACATGTTGTATAATAATAAATTTAACTGATTTAAAACGCTCTGATTAGACGCTATATTATTGTAGTCACATGAGGTAGACAAATAAGGGTTCTCAATTATGTACGCCTCATCTACGCAGTACGGTTACAGTGGCCGCGTAATTCTCTATTGCGCGCACGACGTACCGTAAGCAACATCTTCATTCTCAACATCTAGTTTAGTGTATCAAATTTTAAACTTCAAAGAACTTCTATAAAATAGTATTTTATGGAGATGTAGGCGTGAGTTTTTATTTACATTGAAGGATTTTACCGTCGAAGAACTAAAAAGCTGCTCTACATTGAATGTAGAGCAAAATATTATAATCTACTATCTAGCTACTAGCCACTAGGCTCTTTCTTCTTATGTAATTCATACTGAAAGTAGTTTTTTTATTCAAATTCATCATCAACGACAAAAACTTATGCATCGTGGCTTCTTGCAAAAAAAATTGCCAAAAACTTAGTATTACAAAGTTAAACTTAAAAAATATAAAGCTTTCTTAAAGAATTAGGTAGATCATAATGTAAAAAAATTGTGCCAGAGCACTGCTTCAACAACGCGAAAGCTCGATCAGAGGAGTTAATTACTGTACGTTAATGTCATATAAGTAATCTAATCAGTAGTATATCCCACAACCTGAACATTTTGTGGTACATTTGACGGAAAAACTATCACACCTATTAATTTGTGCTTTAAGATAGTAATTTTTATTTATATGTAGATATGTGATCATCAGTCAGTCAAGGTGTGACGGCGCGAGCCCTCACAAAGCTCGGCTTTTAGCTAGTGATAAATGATAATATACTAAAATAAAATAAAAATTGTTTTATTTCTGAATAAATTTTCAGAAAGTCTACATGGTGCCTACCACCGGTTCGGGAACTAACCCGGCGAGAAGAACCGGCGTAAGAAACTCGCACGGGGTCCCACTTTTTACCAAAAATATGAGAAAAAAAAGTAATCTTTTTAAAATAAAATTAACAATGCTGTAACTTAAAATTATACAATGTCAACATACATACATACTGAAGCTCAAACGCGACAAACCATTTAAGATCTATAGAGCGTGTCAGAGAAATATACGTACACAAACTTGTAAAATATCCTTTTGGCAAATCTTGCATTGTGTGTTTAGACATGTTGTAACTTTGCGGTTGTTTTTAATTTTTGTAAGCGAGGTCGTTACCAATGTTGAAACAATAAAATTTTCCTTATTCGGTTTATTTTACCCTATAATTAGCTATTGATTGGTTCGATTTATATGAATGGGAAGCATTATAGACCAAATAAAAACGATCAAAATAATGTAACAATTAATGTATAGGGTACTCTGTACAGTTTTCACGGCTTATTTAATAGTAAAATAACTGCCGCGACTGCCGCACTCAGAGACGAATATTATTTACTAAACTATAATTAAATTAAGAGTTTAACAGATAATGTATCGGGCCTATGTCAAAATCTTCATTTAATTACAATTAAGTAATTAATATTCGTCTCTGAGTGCGGCAGTAAGTATTATTAAATCAATTTTATTTAAAATTGAGAGTTGAGACTGTGAGAAAGGGTAGAAACATAAGAAAAACAGAATATAAGCAACAAAAATTTATTGATTTTAAAATTTCATAAGTTATTTATCATAGTTGGTCTGCATGACGATGATGACTTTTTTCAGTGTCCACTTCAGCCGCATTTTCCTGTAAACATTTTAGATAATTTATCAATTTGCAATAGAACGAAGATCTTAAAAATGTAATAGTGTAGAATTATATTATAGATTTTAATTGAAGTTCAGTTGATTATAATGTGGCTAAATAGTGTAAAAATGTGGCAATTTGTATAAATACAAGTCTAGTGTCTACGGACTGCAACGCTGTCTAGTGTCTTGATGTAGAGCAAACCTCCGCAGTCATGTCATTTTCAGTGACGAAATAGTTTACAAGTACATAGTACTATTTATTTGGTTCACAAGCTTTTGCAGATGATTTTAAATAACATGAATTTCTTTATTGTCGGTTTCTGGCCTGCTGGAACGAAGAGAAATTTCATGAAATCAAAAGTAAATATTGTACCAGTAGTAGGGCAGTCAGTACAGTCGTCGTCGCAGCTGCAATCATTTTTACAGTCGGCGCCATCCTTGCAGGATTCTGAAAGAAATAAAATAAAACACATTAAAATAGCATATATATATATATACGTTTTAAATAACATATTTCACAGTATAAATGTTATTTGCTCTTATCGATAATTATTATAAAATAATACAATCAGTATAATAAGCGCATATAAAGAGATTTTACCATACTTCAATCATGCGTATTAACGATATCTAGGTATAAATGATAAGATAAAGAAATAGGTCTAGTAGATGTAGCGCAATAGCGTATAATAAAAATGATTAGTTACATCCTGTTCAAAAATTTTAGTACATATTTGAAAAATTGTTATATTTACACACGAGAAAATTTTGTTTGTCGCATGACGCATCTCTATCATGATACTTATTATATCAGAAAAAATTAAGTCTAAAAATCTATTATCTAAATACTATATCTCGATTCGACTATTTTAAGGCTAGCAATATATTTCATATTTTGTTCGATGAATTATGAATTTTAATAAAATGTCGAAACAAAGTAAGAAACGAGTAAGAAACAAGTAAGAGTACCTTGACGTAAATTTAAAGACTACAAGACACAAGTAGTATAATATTCATCTCTGAGTGCGGCAGTTAGTCGACTGTCGAACAACGGACGAAACTACATAATTAATGTTGCCTCAATATTATGGTAGAATATGGGTAGATATAAGGACAAACTTACCTTTGCATGGCTCACAGGGCGAAGGCATATTGAATAGTGATTTGATGCTTGCGTCTACACCAAAACTGTGTCTTCCGATTGGATTCGTCTGTTTATATACCTTTAACTAAACAATAGGATTTTCAAGGTTGTAAAAAAAAGTAAGACTTTAGTAAACTACGCTACAGTTCCTTTATATTGAATCTTGATGCGGATTCGGAACTTTGTTATTCGGAAGTTTTTTAGGCTTCGTTAAATCTATGATAGGGAAAATGCAATTTATATACTTAACTAGATACTTAAATAGAACTCTGTTGCGCCAAAAACCATACATTTTCCGGGATAAAAAGTAACCTATATTTTTTTCGGGACTCAAAGTATCTCCGTACCAAATTTCAACTAAATCGGTTCAGCGGTTCGGGCGCGAAGAGGTAACAGGCATACAGACAGACAGACACACTTTCACATTTATAAATTTATAATCGTCTGTACAGTTGTCTTAACTTTACTTTATGATTAGTTTTCATTATTCGTAGTTTATGATCGAATAATTTCGAATTTCTTGACTAAGTATATTATTACCATTTCCGGAAACACTTGTTTTTATCGAACCAAAATTTTAAAAAATCCAACCTCTAAATTGAAAAAGAATGTGACAAGATGGCGCAATTTTAATTGTGGTTTTAATTTCAGATAAGGGCGAAATCATACAATTGACGTTTGTAAAACGCCCCACTGAAGTTTTGGCAGTGCGGTCTTGCCTTTACAAAGCGTACTATCCTTGATGCATCGAATTCGTTACAGCTGATTAAGCCACAATGTCAAGTTTTTGTCATGACAAGTTTTTCTAGCAGAATCTTTTTAGTTCCCTTTGCATCAGTTGCAGTGTCTGATTTCAATTAAGAAGACGTTTTGATAGAAATATAAGTACAGAAAATGATAGACAATAAAGTTAATGGTAAGTGCATTCGATATTTTTGGCACACCGGTTTATAGATTAGGATAGAGACACTATAATTATACTAAGCTTAATATTATGTATATATGATACATATAATAAATACATAATATTATGTTTTGTTCTTATAGGAGCATCTACTTTTTTTCTGTATTATTTTTATTTGGCTTAGGGCCCTTCCACACGTCGTATTTTTTGCGCACTGACGACGCGCGTTTTTGACGCGCTCGTCTTCTGCGCGTTTTCATCGCGTTTTTTCAGATATAAAGTTTAAAACGTGTCGGCTTCCTAGTGTTTGCTGAGCGTTCAACTTGCGTTTGTATCGAAACAAACAAGCGTAAAAGAACGTCGTGCATAAGGGCCCTTAGGTCGCTCACTGATTCGCTATCTTCAATGTGATGCGGATACTGTGACTTTGCCCTTTGCAAGTTTTGATAAGTTAATTACCATTTGCGTTATCAAATAATTTTGAGGTGTGGGTTTCGTAGAAAAGAACCCTGCTTTTAGTGATGAGTAAAATCGGTCTTGCAGCCTCAGTCTTGGTCTTGCAAAAAAGCAATGCCGAGACCAAGACTATCCTAAAACTAAAAAAAACAAATCCAAGACCGAGATCAGGCAGATATGACCAAGTCCAAGACCAATATTGTACTAGAAATACCAAAACCAAGACTGTCTGAGTCTTGTTTTGCTCATCACTACCTGCTTTTAACTTGTAATAGTTATATCTAAGTAGGTACTACGGACTACCTATTAAAATTGGCGAACCAATGAAATTTCCCTTCGTCGTGACAGTTTGTTGTGTTAATTTGTTGCAACTTTAACTTGCAGATGTAAAGCATGTGGTCTGCCATGAGTCGTGTGTACCAGGGTGTGAATGCCAGGATGTTAGACTCGATGGTACGTATTTCGATTAGTAATAACTTATAACTAATATTCTTATGTTAATAATTCTTATTAGTTTTCTTATTTACCTTTACTATACATACTAATATTATAAATGCAAAAGTGTTTCTGTCTGTCTGTCTGTCCGTCCGTCTATTTGTTACCTTTTCACGCCCAAACGCCCGGAAAAATGTAAGGTTCACGCACGATAAACGAAATTTGGCGCAACGCAGTTGCGGGCGTCATCTAGCTTATTATAAAGTATTGCCATTAGAAAATTCAAGAAATTCCGTAGTTTTTAAAATATAAAAATCTCTATTTACTAATTTTTCTATCGAAAGTTAAGCAGATTAATATACAAATGTGGATTGTAGGATAAATTTTAATTAGTTAGAAAAGTATTTAAAAAGATATTTGTTTTTCAGGAACGTGCATCAAGTAATTTTCAAGTTCTGGTCAGCAATAAAATTAATAGCATCAGGGATTAATTAAAATATTTATCATGTTATCAGGGATTATATTTTTACATTATCTATTAATTATTATTCATGGGCGTACCCAGGATTTTAGCTAGGTTGGGGGCAGCATACCTGTTTTGAGAAGATGGTCGGTCTGGTATATTGAAACAAAAAATCATGAAAATTGACTTTTATTAATCTGACTGAAAATATATTTTGTTTCCAACACTTCATTTTGCGCAGAGTAGGTAACACGTTTTTAATTCCCACTGGCCAGGAAAATTGACGTTTATTTTATCTTCTAGGGGGGGGGGGGCAGCTGCTTGCCGCCCCTCCCGCCCCTACCTGTTCTATTATTGTAACTTGTAACTGGTTTATTCATAAATGTGTTGTGATTCTTGGTATAATTTAAAATAAAACATCAACTTCTGTTATAATTTTTATTATTGAATTACATCATTGGCAATAAGAATACCTGAAATTACATATTTAGGTATACTATTGAATAGTTTAAAATGATACATTATAATATAGTTTATGATATGTACTTCAATATTTTTCCATGACTTGCCAATTAAGTGCCAGTGATTATGGATTATAATAAACAGATTATGAGGCCAAATTAATTGCAAATCGATTACCAGATTATCATGCTTTCTCCCTCATTAAATACGAAGATTGAGGAAGATAGCATGATTACTGGTGCAGGTTTTCGTGTATTAATGTTTACTTTTTGGTGGTGGTGGTGGCATCGCTGGTGGTACGTTTGCAGGTGCAGGAGCAGGAGGAGTCACATTTGCAGCTCTGTCCGCACTGGGATGTAGAGCATTTGCAGGCTGGAACAAATAAATAATAATAGTTTAAAAAACTAAAAAAACGCTTTTTTAAATAGTTTTTTTCAAAAATGTTAACAAATTATTGCATTGTCATTAATGGCTCTTTAAAATATGTATGCAAAGTTTCGAATAAATTAGACTACTGGAGACCATAGAATTATAGCCTATATAAGTATTGACATTGTTGCTGGAGACAGGTAAAAATTGAGCTCAATGATTCCGTTACATAATAGCCCGAGCTAATTAATAAAAGCGTGTTAAAAACGCGAATGAATCGGATTTTCTATGAGCTCGGATCTGACAGGCAACGCGACGTGTCTAAAATCTAGATGAACCTATCAAAGAATAGACTTCCTGATAAGTGTCGGATAGGCTCACAACTTATCTGACAGATAGAATATGGAGTATCTGTCAGATAAGTTGTGGATAGCCTATCCGGAACTTATCAGGAAGTGGTGAAACAGGCCAATCAAATATCATCTCCAATTCTAAATTTTTATTATCTAATCATAAACTTAAGAGGATACACCAAGGGCTAGAGAAATGAAAAACAAGTAATTGTAAAATCTATTGCTGCCTCCCTAACCTCAAGCCTCCCCCCTATGAGCGCGACAGAGACAACTGCAGCTTGAATTGAAAATTCTAATAAAAGAACAGAAAATCAACGATTCGTTGTCCCCTGATTTCTTCTCCAAAACTTAACCGATTTAAGTACTTTTTTCATTAAAAATTAAAACAAGGCTTGAGCTATGTTCCTATGTTTTATTTTTTTTATAATCTAGCCAAATTTTTCTGGATGTTTGAACACAGCGGAAAATCTGGTAATTTTTTTGGGTTTTTGAACGTTCATATCTATTTTAATAATTAAATTATGTGAAAGAAAGAAAACATAGGGACATGCTTATAGTGGCCATAGATATTCAGGAAAAAAATTATAACTCTACCGGCATTATCCAGGGAGGAAACAGCGGACAACGTTTGTATGGAAAAACGGCCCTAGTGTCTCCTCTTATGTCTAAAGGCACTTCTCCACGTTGGGCCATAATGGATAAGCAAGGTTCACCATGGTGTTGCATCTAGGGTTGCCAACCGTACTATAATATATAGTATTGTACTATATTTCGAGCCTGCGTACTATATACTGTTGAACTATTATATAGTACGCAAAAATACTATATTTTCGACACTGATATCTAACAAACAAATTCTTATTTTTAAAATTTATAAGCGCGCTTCTACATTTATATGACTTGACATAATAATTAAAAAATAAGTTGACACTTGACAAATTGTACTAATTGACATTGACAATTGACATATGACATGACATGATATTGACAACTGACAACCCATTGACAACCTCGTAATAATTTGTTTTGGTCAAGGTGTTTAGTTTTCTTTGGGGCATTGGCGCTATTTTCAATTAGATTTGTGTATTCTTTTGAGAAGTTGAAGTCCTAAATAAATAAATAGTCATGGAAGAAAGTGGTACTGATGACGAAAGTGTGTCAAGTTTAAATACAGCGCTAAAACCGATTAAAAAGCGTCAAATACGCTTCTTAAAAAAAAATCAAAATCTTAAAATTGAATGTAATAAAATATATTATGACACTTTTATTTTAAACAAAACATTGTTAAAAAATGCAATAAATGCAAAAAAATATAGTTTTTATAAAAATAAATAATACTTAAATATTTCATTGAACATTTTTTAATTTTTTCATTAAATACTATATTTTTTAAGAGTGTACTATATTTTTTATAGTTTATTTTGAAAAATACTATATTTCGCCGGAGAAATGTTGGCAACCCTAGTTGCATCTGAAGCTGTCGGCATTATGAATAATCGATATCGATCATAGGCCCAAATACACGAAGTCAATAATTCCATAGTTGATATTCTACTTAAAATGTTATATGTCCATTTAAGACTGGCTGAACAAAATTATTACGAATATTTTATATAGTCTTAAGACTTCTCTTAAGACTATATAAAATATTCGTAAGGTGAAATATCGGACAAATATCTGATATTTTAAATAACTGATTAAGCTAAATATTTATAGGAAAATTGTAAAATATACATGGTGTAACAAAAATAAGTGATAATACTTTAGGGTATGTACGTGTTCCTTGTAGAGAGTTCACTGTGAAAGTAGCAGCGCTAAAAGACGATTTTTTTTTCACTTTCGTATGGGGAAACTCGTGACGCTCGGGCCCTTGTCCATACAAAAGTGAAAAAAAAAATTCGTCTTTCAGCGCTGCTACTTTCACAGTAAAGTCTCTACAAGGAACACGTACACACCCTAAAGTATTATCACTTATTTTTGTTACACACTGTATTATTATAGGATATTATTTTCGATGTAAGTAATCATAATATTATAAGCCTCTAAGGAACCTTAAACTTGTAAACTGAAAATTATTGTTCCCAAATGGTTGTTAAATATTACAAATATACATGCTTAACTACTAGCAAGCCTAACACAATTAGTAATAGGAGCGGTAACGAAACTGACCGAACACTTGCTATTTGTTAGTTGCTACAAAGATGTTATAAAACAATTGAAGGATATCCGTTGTTAGGCGATGTATTGTCTGATCTAGAATCTAAATTCCAGAATAGTCTAGGATGATAAATGCACTAAGTATGCTGCAATATGTTGTGCCTAGGTCGGTGTGTGAAATGCTATGTAATTTTTTATAAAAGGTTTATTTTATGTGGTAAAAACAATATGGAGCGACAATTTGGAAAAATTGTAGACTTTTTAAATATGTTTATTTATTTAGTTGCACCTAAATAGTATCTTTTGTTTCTATTCAGTTTATATCTCAAAAATATTTATTTATTTGCACCTAAATAGTATCTTATTGTTTCTCTATCTTAGATAATTATTTTTATATTTATCACGGGTATAAAAGTACAAGCTCTATGTAATTGGACATTCTCTACCAACAAAATACATAGTAGAAATGGAAAATTAATTACTTAGATTAATTGTGCCTAGTAACTATTTAATTTAAATTGAGATTTATAAAGAATTAACTTTATTCGTAGCTATGTTACGTTTTATGCCATAAGTTGTAATAATTCTGTTTAATATATTTATTAAAATACAATAAACAGTAAGGTACATACCATCACCGCAACCTCCGCAAGGCATTTTGGATGTAACAAAAGAAAATACTGGAAAACTTATCGACAACACAATCGCTCGCACGATTCTGAGTGCGGAGTTCTGCGACGTATCTTATATACTGCGTATTGTTTGCGATAATTTTATCAAGACTAGTCGTTCAGAAATGGAATTCATAATACATGTTATGGGAAAAAGCATGGCTTTTTCCCATAACATGTATTATGCATTCTTGAACTTTTTGTCATTGCAAAAGGGTTGAAATATGTTTCGCCGATCTCGACGACGAATCCACTTGTCGTTAATTTCTTTTGGCGTGTCTATTTTAATTGTTAAGGACGCTATTGTATAAAAATTAGCAGGTTGATGTCTGTCAGTACAAATATCGACGTTAAGGACATTTAAATAACATTCATATCAGCGCGCCTTGTACAGTGGCGGTTACGACGCTCGCCGCGTTCTTGATAGGGCGAATATGTATGAAGAAAGAGAGCGTTTCTTATTTTTCTTATAAATGGAAATGTTATTTATTTTTATATAAAATATTTAGCTATTCGTACAGGGGACTAAATAAGTAACAATTTTTTTGTATATTTGTTTTCCTTAGTTCAGTGTATTTAGCTATACTGGTACCTAATCAAACCCCATTTTTTTTATCTTTTGCGATAGTTGTGATGGTAAAAACGTATTTATGTGAAAATTTTGTATGCGGCTATAAAATTTTTATGGTTCAGACGTGGAGATGAATATATTACTTTCATTTGAAACCAAAATATCCTTGCAGTGTGACTCTTAATTCTTTAAAATGGTACCTGAAAAACGCTGATATTTGTGAAAAAATGTGATAGCGTCCTTAACACCTTATATTTTTTTTAATCAATAAACTTTAAAGAATACTTACAGTCATAAACTTACCTAATCTAATACAGTGTAACATAAAGCATTAAGTACTGGTTTTTCCGCACACTGCCATTCGTCTTCGACAGCTCTTTTTAAACAATAATACTATGTAGTGTTTAATCTAATAGGACAATTTATGATAAATTAATTAAATATATGGTCGCTTGTTAAGCATTAGTGCCCTAACCCACAATTTTTTTTGTTGTTAAATTTTGAGTGCAGCCTTGTTCTTAATCATCTAAAGAACATAACTCAATACGTAATTTTTTGTGGGTTTACGAATGCCTAACAGCGTCCATATAGCAAATTACAATAAATGGCGAACCAAGGAACAACACATGAAGTGTTTGTGGCTCGGTTCATCCTTTATGGAATAATAATTGTTGATTCTTCGCATAATTTATTAGAGTAGTCGAGTTTTTTGGCTGCTATTACGAAATATTACGTTTAAAACTGAATCCATGTTTACAATACAAAATAGGTTCTATTGAAATGTTATGCATGTATAATTACTAAAACTGTATATAGCTACTTATTAACTCAAATATTACATTATAACAGGTACTATTCTTTCAGGATAAAATCTTCTTTGAATAGGTTTTGGGGCAAACGTAGGTAGCAGATACGAGCAAGGTATCAGATATTGTGGTGTCCATAGTAGTATTATAAATCCAAAAATTTGTCCACCTTTTTAGGGTATCCCTAGTCAACAAGGAACCCTTATAGTTTCGGTCAGTCCTTCCGTCTGTCTGTCTGTCTGTCCGTCCGTCCGTCTGTCTGTCCGCGGTTTTGCTCAGAGACTATAGGACCTACAAAGCTGTAATTTGGCATAAATTCACATATTAATGATGCCGACAAAATGGTATATAAGATCTGATCTTTAAAAAAAATAATAAGGTACCTCTCCTACACATCAAGCAGGGATGATTTTGTGGAATATTTTTAAAAAACCTATCCAACGACATCCTCGTTGGATAGGTTTTTTAAAAATATTACGAGTGTTCAAAGATCATTTTCCGATTTAGGGATCCATTTGTGAACTATGAAGTTTTAAAGTGGAAAAAATCGTTAGAGTCCAGTATCCCCCCCTTCTACCAGCTAAACGGTTGCTTCTGGAAATGTGAAAAAATTCACGGGAGTAGGAAATATGCTGAATTTAAAAGGAAAACTATCACCGCTAAGAAGACTTCATAAGTTATTGAGTAATAGTCGATCAACTAAAAATATGTATTCGGAGAATTAGTATAAAGGAACTTTTGGTTTAAATTCCTTTAAACGTAACTGAGATGATTTTGTTAGTAGTGTAAAACACGTTGTAAATGTACATTCATTGACCATTAAAAAAACATCAAAAACTAGCGGTACTACGGAACCCTGTATTGCGCGTGCCCCGACACGCACTTGGCCGGTTTTGTCTGTCAAATTGAACAGTTTTTATTATACTTGAGTCCCAAGAAAGGACATGGGATAATTTTCATTCCCACGTATTATATACGATTTACAATAAACGAATTTTAGAACGGTGGTTGAGTCGCGGGCAACATCTTGTTGTTGTAATTTAAGTTAAGTCTTAACAAGGCGTAAAAAACCATTGTTATTATCTTATTAACATCATAAAATCCTAATTAACATCACAAAAGACTTTTTGAAAATTTGCACTCCGCTGACCAATTGATTCTTCAATGGTTTTGCACTCGGCCAGTTACTGTTAAGTACTTCAAGTAATTGTTCAATTGACTACATTGATAAGAATGTTTTTGACGTCTGAGTTTCAGTAAACATAGGAACATAACAAGCTTAAGTCGGGTGTATAAATAACAACAACATGACATATTATTCTTAAAGGCTCGGTTATTCTTTTTTATAAAATTAGGGGGAAAGCGAGCAAACGGGTCATCTGATGGAAAGCAACTACCGTCGCCCATGGATACTTGCAATATCAGAAGAGTTGCAGGTGCGTTACCGGCCTTTTAAAAGGGAATACACCTTTTTTGAAGTTTGCGTGGTAGAAAGTTACGCGAAAGGGTGGAAGACTGCCACTATTATTAAGGTGATGAGGATGGTATATTCGCGGTCTATGACTTTCATGTGACATTTCCGTTGTATCAGACAAAGATAGATAGATTTTTTATAATAAATTAGCTGTGTAAATATTTTTAGTAAGGGGGTGTGCTTTAGTAAGTTTTTCTCCTTGACTCTACATAAACTCTACATAAATATGACAGTTTAGTTTCTCTACCATTTTCGAAAGGATATAATATAATAGATGATTAATATTTGATTAATAAAATATGATTATTTTTCGACAGCCAAAACGATCCTTTGTCTTTTTCCGGGACTCAAAGTATTTGTTAAGTGTTAACCAAATTTGATCCAAATTGGTTCAGTGGTTTAAGCGTGAAGAAGTAACAAACAGACAGACAGACACACTTTCGTATTTTAAATAATTTTCGTATGGTTGACTCTTTACTTTATGACGTGTAATAGTTACTGAGTTTATCAATTATCACGCACAATTCAGACACTTCGTTCTAAGAAAGGTCTATGGAATGTGCCAAGGTAATTTCAGCGTGTTGTAAATTATTATGAAAACAGTATCTTACAAAGTTTTTACTGGATTCGTTGCTGTTATACATTTTATTAAAACTGATCAACGTGAAAATTACGTTTTACTTGAAACTGTATTATTTTTGTAGCATGCGAATCCCTGACTCTAAATAATAGATCTTCTTTTATTATCACTTCAACTGCAGTTGACCACGCTCTAGGAGCGCGATGTCAAAAATGCCTGGAGCTCGATTATCTCCTTCGTGTTTTATTTTAACCAGAGTATATCGTAAACTATATCTTTACCGCTCTAACTTGCACAAAGTGTACATAAAATAACAAAGATGGGCTATAAAAAATCAACTAACAATCAACATCACAGTAAGGGCCTGTTTCACCTCTTCCTGATAAAGTGCCGGATAGGCTATCCACAACTTTTTGACAGATGCTCCATACTCTATCTGTCAAGTTAAGTGGTGGATAGCCTATCCAGCACTTATCAGGAAATGGTGAAACAGACCCTAAATATTATTATAATTTAAAACTTTATAAGCAAGAATAACACCAACTGGCATAGCGTAAAACCACAGTGTAAATAGATATTAGATATATATCTATTTACACTGTGCTAAAACTTAGGAGTAGTTTTAGACTAAGTAGCGCCTAATAAAATATTATCCGCAATCATTCATATACTTGATGGCTTTACCTTGTAGGCATTTATTCTGATGTAATTTATTTTAGGTTAATCACACTTTATTTATAAAACAGAACACTCCAATTCATTCACTTGGTATGAACTAAAATTGTTGCTACAAATAAGTGTCTAAACACACTAGGCCGAAAAAACGCGGCCGAAGTTCGGCATGATTACGCCTGCAATGTATTTTAAATTACCGATGACACACCATTGACCATGCCGATATTACGTCGCGTATTGTATGCATTTGACATCGCTGACGTAATCATGCCGAACTTCGGCCGCGTATTTTCGGCCTAGTGAGTTTAGTCACTAAGCATTTTAATCAAGGTTCACTACATAAATAGGTAGCGTAACAAACTATGTACTTCTTTTATAATAATAAGTACGTAATTAATAATTCAACTTATTTAATTAATGTTATGTAGTGATAAATTGTTTTGTTTTATTATATACCTGTATATTTTATCATTTAAGTAGATTTCCTTGTAATTTATTTCAACCAACTACCTAATTTATACAATTCAGTACCATTTAAGGAGATAACAAATGTCTCCTTAAATGGTACTGAATTGTATAAATTAGGTAGTTGGTTGAAATAAATTACAAGGAAATCTACTTAAATGATAAAATATACATGTATATAATAAAACAAAACAAAGATATTATAATATTTTTAGGTATATAATAATATAATGTATATGTGTTTTTACCTTCTAAAGGTTAACTGTAAAAGTGACTTTTTTTTTGCATGGAAAATGGACATATTACTATATATTCATGATTTTGGGTCATTTTCCATAGAAACATCGAAGTAAAACCGGCCAAGTGCGTGTCGGACCACGCGCAATATAGGGTTCCGTAGTACCACTAGTTTTTGATAAATATATAAAATAAATAAATAAAATATATTTTTATTCAAAATGGGTATCATGATTACAGATGGGTAATGGAAAAATTTCCGAAATGAAAGAAAAGAAAAAAGAAAAATTTCCAATATATTTTTCCAATTTTTCAAATATTTTTCAAATATTTTTCCAAATTGAAATGTCAACCAAGATTATAAAATAACTACGGGATAACATTTTAAGGCTTTTATTTATTCTTTTTCTTGAAAATTTCTATGATTTGTTGCATAAACCGGCCCCTAGACGATCAATTGTATTGTGAAATATCACGCTTCAATTTTATTGAACAGTTTATTTGACAATTAGATTGAAGGTGCGCGATGTTAAATATCAACCCTAGACGGTCAATAATATTACGCAATACGTGATATGGCGCAATAAAATTGCTCGTCTAGTAGGAGCCGCTAAGATTATAGCGTCATCACCGGTATAAAAGTGCTACAAGGCTTTAAATGAACGTGGACGGGGCGCTGCTGGTAAAGGAGAACTGTCAAAAATATCTCAAATGTGGCGTTTTTGTATGATGGCAGCGTTAGTTCCTTTTTTCGCCACGTTCATTTAAAGCCTTGTCGAGCTCTACTACGTAAGCGCAGAGCGCGAACCTTGCTAGATCTGTGATTACTACAGTCGCGTTAGATTTTTTTCTGAAATTAATAATTATAGAAAGTTTTTTTTTTGCGCTAGTGTTCAGAAGAGGTCATAAATAGCTCAAATTCAAGTTCAAGCTCGACCAAATCCGACAGGTGCGTTAGGTGCCTACCACAGATGCATGCTTGACCACAGTTTTGCTGGCGCATGCTTCTCGCATGAAAAGACGGAAGACTGACTTATCTACCATACGGCACAGTTATGCATGCGAAAGCCACATTCTTGTCGAGATCGTCGGCGTTTAAACAACTTGGCTTGAACACTGAACGTCCAACCACACGCGCAGACAAGTTGGTACCAGAAGGCTTGCATGCCAGAATTTCAAGCAACTTGCTTGACATATATTTATCTATGCTACCTTTGGTCGTTGCCATAGCACCGAACTTATTTACTTCACTTTATAAATTATTCTTACAATGAAGTACTACAATACCACTGTACAATACAAAATGCTATTATTTTAAATACACAACATAGTTGGCGACGAGGATGATTACGGACTTGGAAAATTGGAAGAGGATTCGCGCCTCCATACGAGCACAATTTACGAGGTGGGAGTCATACTTGAAAAGACATGAGAATCTTGATTACGCGGAGACTCATGTCAGGCTACAGAACCTACATGAAGATTTCCAAAGAATTCGAGAACTGCAACAAAATATAATATCTGAAGTACCGGATGAGGAATTAGATAATGAGATTGAGACTAGTTACAATATTGAGGAGGAATTTATTTCCATCAAGGTACAACTTCTTAACATTTTATACGTGGGAGAGCCATGCTTCGGCACGAATGGGCCGGCTCGACCGGAGAAATACCACGTTCTCACAGAAAACCGGCGTGAAACAGCGCTTGCGCTGTATTTCGCCGAGTGAGTGAGTTTACCGGAGGCCCAATCCCCTACCCCATTTCCCTTCCCTTCCCATCCCTACCCTCCCCTATTACCCTATTCCCTCTTAAAAGGCCGGCAACGCACTTGCAGCTCTTCTGATTCTGCGAGTGTCCATGGGCGACGGAAGTTGCTTTCCATCAGGTGACCCGTTTGCTCGTTTGCCCTCTTATTTCATAAAAAAAAAAAAAAAAAAACATGCAACAACGAGCTGAAAGTAATTCTACAACTACTCGAATACCACAATTAAATACAGAGAACAGATGTACATGCTGCGATACATTGGAGAAATCATATTTAAACAAAGAAAACTTACAATCTACAACATTTTTCGAAGATCCAGCCAACGACGTGGACAAAACTGAAGACATCATACACGACTCATTAAAATCTTTATTTACGGATGAGAGCAAACAAAACAAAGAACAGAACCAATTCCCATCAAGAGAAGAAATAAATATACGATATGAATACAATTCCATTGATAAAATATACGATGCATTGAAAGATAAAAGGGACACGAACGATACTCAAAAAGGAAAATATAATACAGAACAGAACGAGAACAAAAGGCAGAGTATTATTATTCAAATGAAATTGAAAAATACTATCAACAGATTTAAATATTATACAAAAACAAATTTTATATATCTAAAAGAGGAAGATAACGAGCTAATAATACAATATATTAAGCACAAATGGAAAGAAAAGGAAGAAAGCGAATAGAAATGATTTATTTACAATATCACATACTCACTTTTGGAGACATACAAGATACACATGCAAGAAAAGAGCTACTGTAATAATATACATGGAATAAGGGAGGAGGAGGCGGCTACCAACAATGTTATGCCTTCTGGGCCTACTACGCTATAAGGTCCTTACTGATGCTGTAACAATTTGGCGCCGGCACTTACTGGAGCTTTTGCTTCCTGCACAGGCATTCAGGAATAGCGGGGGAGAGCTGACATATACTTATCTATGCTACCTTTGGTCGTTGCCATAGCACCGAACTTATTTACTTCACTTTATAAATTATTCTTACAATGAAGTACTACAATACCACTGTACAATATACAAAATGCTATTATTTTAAATACACAACATTGCTAAAAACCGTTAAGCCAAACTTTGGAGTTTGCGCATACTACCGTTTTACCAACTACACGCACAATGTTCATTGTTCAGTGTACAAGCCGGCATGCGGAAGCAAAACTGTGGTCAAGCATGCACGTGTTACTACACGTGCATGCTTGACCACAGTTTTGCTTGCGCATGCCGATGCCTTAGCTGCCATATTGGTTTGAAGGTGCCTATTTTTGACCACATCTTCTTTATTTTTCATTTTTTTTTATTTCATCATTTTTAATTCTCTACAAGTTTGATTCTTATGTACATTTTTACGGAAGTAATTGCAAATAATAATCGGTCAAGAGCGAAGGGTTCCGTACCAATATAGAGCAAAAATAGACCAAAAATTGTGTTTTTTGTATGGGAGCCCCCCTTGAATTTTTATTTTATTTTGTTTTTAGTATTTGTTGTTATAGCGGCAACAGAAATACACAATCTGTGGAAATTTCAACTCTCTAGCTATCACCGTTCTTGAGTTACAGCCTGGAGACAGACAGATGGACAGACAGACCGACAGACAGACATCGAAGTCTTAGTAATAGGGTCCCGTTTTTACCTTTTGGGTACGGAACCCTAAAAAGGGCCAATGAAATCTTGTTTGTTAAATGGAAGCCCCATCAAACCTTGGCCTTTTTTGCTCGTAATCAATAATGGCAACTGCTAGGCACTTGAAATTTTTGTAAAGTCCTTAGTTATTTATATGTTTACTTTAATAATTTATAATAATATTTAAATAAAATAAATATTTAATGGGGGCTCATTACAAAATCACAATTTTTGGCCAATTTTTCCTCTATAACGGTATGGAACCCTTCGTGCGCGAGTCCGACTCGCACTTGGCCGATTATTATTGCTCTATATGAAAAAAAAGCTGCACTAAGACATTTGAAATATGCATAAAATATTTAATTGTTTTTGTACTTTTATAATTATTATTGATAATAAAATTAAAATAAAGTAAATATTTAGGGGGCTTTTGTTAGCTCCCATACAAAAAGCACAAATTCTTGCCTATCTTTGCTTTATAATGGCACGGAACCCTTCGTGAGCGAGTCCAACTCGCATTTGCCCAATTTTTTTATAATAATAATAAAAAATATTTATTATTATTATAGGGTCTAATCTATGTTCATAAATATCCACTTTTATCCAGTCGCTTCGGTCCCGGTATATTTACCATAGGCGTAGGAGCTTAAATATTGATTTCTGAAAAAATTATAAGGATCAAATTTGTAGGAAAAATAATCTATCATCTACAACTTTGTTTCAATAATTATTTGCAATGAGATACAGGCGAAATCATACTTTGACTTGTTTTTGCAGTTATTTCCGTAAATACTGATTTTACAATGAAAATTATAAGGACTAAAGTTGTAGAAAATCTTTGTGACAACATTGGTCCTTATCATTTTCGTAAAAAATAAAAAATAAAGGAGATATAGGTCTACCAGAATCTGATGGCAAAAAGTGAGAAAATAAAATGACTCTAGCAATACCGGGGTAATTGGAATAAAACATTTTGATCCGTTTTTTTTCTTATAGCGCCTGATTCTGTGTGTTAAATAAACATGCAAATATAAAAATTTATCCAATGATCAAGCATATTTTTTAAAAATCTGCTGTCAAAAATTGCCATCAGATTCTGGTAGACCTATAATATGTTTAACTTTGCACATTTGTTTTTTTTAAACAACACCTAAAGCCATTCTTAAGCCTTTGAATTTCAACTTAATATGAACCTTATTTGATAATATCAAATTAAATGTATTACTATTTCATTTAAACTAATAATTTCGATTAAAAAATATATTTTTCCATTATTTTTCCAATTTTTCAGAAAAATAAATTGAAAAATTTCCGAGCTTTGAAATTTTTCGGAAAATTACCCATCACTAATCATGATACACTTTTTGAAAGTCGTAGAAAGAACGAAGAAACTACGTTGCCTACCACCGATTCGGGAACTACCCCGCCGAGAAGAACCGGCGTAAGAAACTCGCACGGGCCCATCTTTTACTAAAAAAATGGAAAATTACAAATTTAAAATAAAATAATATAACAATGTTATGGCTTACAGCTATGTAACAAAAATAAAAGAAAAGTAACCTGCATGGCGCCACCCTATTCCCAAGGTGTGCTGTCCTCGATGAAATCATTGACTTTATAATACGCTATAGCACACAAACGTTCTTTAACTGCATTTTTAAATTTGTTTAAAGGTAGATTTTGAATATTTTCTGGGATTTTATTGTATAGGCGTATACATTGGCCTTTGCTTACTTTGGCTAGTGTGAACATTGGTATTGCTAACTTGTTCTTATTTCTAGTATTTACATTATGATTATCGCTTTTCTTTTTGAAAATATTTATGTTCTTTCTAACATATAAGAGATTTTCCAAAATGTATTGAGATGCGACGGTCAGAATTCTTATTTCTTTAAATTTTTCTCTTAGAGATTCAAAAGACGACATCTTATAAATAGAACGAATAGCTCGCTTCTGCAGCACAAATATTGTATAAATGTCTGCCGCATTTCCCCACAAGAGAATGCCGTAAGACATTATGCTATGAAAGTAGCTAAAGTAAACTAATCGCGCGGTCTCTACATCAGTGATTTCACGATTTTTTTTAACAGCATATTATGCTGCAGAACTAAGCTTATCTGCCAGTTTTGCAATATGTGGACCCCATTGTAACTTACAATCCAGTGTTATGCCTAGGAATATGGTGGTGTCTACTAAATTCATTTTCTCATCATTTAATAGTACATTGGTTTGTACTTGCCTAACATTTGACAAGATAAATTTTAAACATTTTGTTTTATTAGAGTTTAAAAGTAAATTATTAGCATTAAACCAATGTACTATTTTTGAGAGAGCACTATAATTTACCTCGTCATAATTAAATTGTCGCCTCTTCACATTAAAAATTAGTGAAGTGTCATCAGCAAAAAGTACTATCTCATGCTTATCTTTAACAAGATAAGGTAAACCATTTATATAGATGAGAAAAAGAAAAGGGCCTAAAATGGACCCTTGTGGCACAACTAGTATTATTTTGGTTCCATTAGACCTTATGGAGTTGACTTCCACCCTCTGCGTTCTATTTGTAAGGTAAGATTTTAAAAGTTTAAGTGTCGTGCCCCTTATACCATAATGGTGTAGTTTTCTTATTAGAGTATCATACTCCACACAGTCAAATGCTTTAGAGAGATCGCAGAAGATACCAACTGCATTCTGCGACCCCTCCCAAGCTTCAAAAATACTACACAGAAGACTAATGCCTGCATCTGATGTAGACCGACCTTTAGTAAAACCAAATTGATTATTATGTAATAAATTATTTGAGTTAAAGTGAGCAAGTAATTGATTTAAAATTATTTTTTCAAAGATTTTACTTAAAGTCGGCAATATAGATATTGGTCTATAGTTGGCTGGGTCTGATTTCTTACCAGCTTTAAATAGAGGCATCACCTTGCTCTGCTTCATTAAGTCTGGAAACACGCCACTTTTAATACAATTATTAAACACTAAAGAGGTATAGATGATATATAATTACATCTAGGTAAGGGGCAATGACGTCAATTACTGATTTTATAATTTTTGTGGACATACCCCAGAGATCAGTGGTACTTTTAATATTGAGTGACTTGAAAGTCTTGATAATATATCTGGAGTTTCTGGAAATTGACATCACATTCATTGACATGTTCTCTAAGTATTTTTTCTGCAACTGTAGGTGATGAATTTAAGTTCTTTGTAGTTGAGATTGGAATGTCTGCAAAAAACTTCTCAAAGACTGTCGCAACCTCAAGATCAGAATTGATTTTTTTATCATTAATTAAAAGTTCAAACTTAGAGTTACGACAGGTGACTTTTCCAGTCTCATCCGCAATTATTTTCCAGGTGGTTTTCACTTTATTTTTAGAGTCTCTAATTTTCTCTTTAATGTGAAGTGCCTTCGCTGCTTGACATGCGTTTTTAAAAGTTTTCGAGTATTTCTTGACATACAATTTAAAAGCTTCACTCCGGTTTATAGTTTTTTCGTTATACAAATCATACAATTTTTGTCTACTTACAATATCTAGTTGCCCATTTTTTGAAATTATTTCTTTTATTATTCAAGCTGACCGTTTTAGAAGTAAATACAGCGTTATATTGCTGTTTTACTCTATTAAATATATTGTTAAACGCTTTATCTGGATCATTTGATACATTCAAGTGCTCAAAATTTGATAATAATTTACTTCTAAACTTCTCAATACGTTCGACGAGGTGAAGAAGGGCCTTCACATGCTATATTTTGTACTATCAGAGAAGTTGATTCCTCTAGGCATCTGCCTAGAAATCAACTTCTCATAATAGGTCCGCCAAATGGCGGTGGACTTAAGTAATTTGGTCGCATAACCCATCCGACCGATCACAGCTAACATTGAATGCCGACCAAATGACGTAGGTCCGTTAACTGCCTAGGAATCAATTTCCTCGATGGTACATACCTACTAGTTTTATTCATGTAATGAAATTTTCTCAGAAACGTGATTAATGTTAAAGTAGTCTACCGGATATTGTCACTACAACTATAAACATTATTAGTCATTGAAGAAAAATTACTACGAATTTCCCAGGAGCAAACAATTTCCATCATTATCACCTTCACAATGAAGTCTATTTTCGGAAAACTAGTGAAATGACTTCTGCTATTATTGAAATATGCTGGAATCGGACACGATTATCATGAAACAATTGTTATCAAAGATATGAGAATGATAACACCGCTGTACTAAGTTCTGATCCTAACATTTTGCCCTCTATTGTTTTAAATAACATTATAATTTATAACTAACTAAAAGATAGGTTGGCAAAGTTACAAATTCTCCGTCATGTTATATAGGCATAAATCTGAGGGCACGGTAGTGCCCCCACAAGACGAGCCAAGCGAAATATTATTTTTTTGAGTAGCCCTTTACTGCTATCCGAAAATTCTAAGGAGGTGCCACGCAATGCTTATTTCAGAGTCAACTAGGTACTACAGTGACTTTAACTTTTTATTAGATATTCAAGAAACAAAAAAGGGGTTTGCCCATAGCTTGAAGATAGCTAGGCAAAAGTAAAAGGGGGAGGGCAGTGATTCATTTTAATTTTTAGGTCTGTTTGGGCGGGCGGGGACAGCGTTACCGATACGCGCGTAGTAGATTGTATTGTATAGTATAGTAGCTATTGGTAGATGATTGACCAGACAGGTCGTTATTGGTATATCACCATCGTTATTGGTTTTGTATTACTTATTGTATGTACATATACGCCTACCACCCCTTCTAGTTTTGCCGAGCAATCTTAAAATTGTAGCAGCCTATAGCTTCATTGCAAAACTATAGCATATTAATTACCATCTGAGGAATTGTATATATCGATTGTCTTGTAAGCTATTCACCGTTTATTAATGGCGGTCAAAATTAATTAGTAACGTACAGGGCACAGGGCGACGTGGACAAAGAATTTGGCACACCTCGCTCCTATTTGCTATCTTATCATATTTACTGTAGATAACGACCTGTTATTGAGCACACAATGTACTCGCGGCTCAGTCTCTGACTACAATACTGGAGCACCTCACGCCGCAGAAATTATCAGTGCGATAACGGGATCAGAGGACTGAAAATAATGTGATCAACGTCACGCGAGATGGGTGTCAAAGTTAAACTAGTGTTACTATTATTAGTCGTAGGCAGTGTTATAGGACAGGAGTCTGTAGTGGAGGACGTTGAGAGTATAATCAGTGAGACGCCGAAGCCGGATGACGTCAGAGAAGACGAGATCGATAATGCTCCCGCAGAAGTAGTTCCGGAGACGGAGACGTTGGTTGTGAAGAGTGGGAAGTACCAGGTTCTAGATGATGCGTTGTCAGGGGACACGCCGACTAACCTGGAGGCGGTGGATTTCAACGCGGGGGATGTCCAGAATGAGCGCCAGGTGCTCATAAGCACCACATCCGTTACTAATACTGAATATGGTAAAATATTTAACTTTCTTTCTGTTTATAAATATGACATGGTCAATCTGTCTTTACTTCCTATCTTCTTATTTATACAAACCCTCATAGGTTTGTATAAATTTGACATGTCTGTAAAGGTTTCTCTATGTTAGGTAGTTCCCAATGGACAAACCGATAAACCGATTTAGATCTAGTTTACTTAGAAAGAAAGAAGCTGAGGCGACTGGTTAGGTAATGTATGTAATTCATCATCATCATTAGGTATCGATGGTTGGATTAGAAGTTTATGTGTCAAAAATCCTTTGATGCTGGTATTTATTCATCAGTCATCATTAAAAATAATGAATGTACTAATCAGTTTGGAAAGTCACAGAAGCAATTAGAGTTATTTTAACACTTTGCTCCTGATAACAGATACACAAATGTCATGTTTTGACTTTCCGCCTTCATATCTGCCACAGTTTAAAGGTTTTTTAACCGACTACGGCAAAGCTAAAAGGAATGGTAATGATTTTTCGAAATTCATATATTTGCGTACCTCTTTCACTGTAGCGTTAAATTTGCAAAGTAGACTGTGCAAATGGAAGTTATAGTTTTCAAATTTAATTTGATACATTTTGCACTTCCTAAGATGGTGTTTTGAGGATCAAAAAAATTTATAGGAAGTTGCAATAAGCTAGCACGTGCTTTTGTACACTTCATGATTTCACCTTACGATGTCTTTAAATCATAATATTATAATACACTAATAACCATTAACTATCAGACGTTTGATTCTCATTGATTCTTTATTAGGTTATGTTTAGAAGATCCACTCTTACTTTTATAATCTTACGTATCAGACAAACACGAAGCAATGCATAGCTACTTTTAGCGTCTGTAGTCTGTATTAAACACAGTGTTGATCTTCTTTTTTATAACTTAACATAAATTGAACTTTTTACTTCACGTAGGGATTAGGTTGGATGACACTTTTCTTATTACTTCTAAGGATCATGTAAAGTTTAGCGGAAAACAGACAGGTAGTTAGGTGAGTCAGAGATGAACCAGGTGAATCACTGCACACACATTACACAATGATAACACAATTACTATTGACATTATTACTACTATCACAATATTTGCTATAAGTACATACATTAGGATTTAATATCAATATTTATTGCACAAATAATAAATAAGCTTTTTAAGAAGCACATTTTAGAAAAAAGCTTCGACTGTATTTTTACTACTATCAGCATGTTTAATTTTGTTTAATGCCAGCTTTAACTTTAAGCACAATCTTCTTTTATCATTTCCATAATCATTAGTCATTACTCATTACTCTCATTTCTAATTAGTAATTTATATGAATTTGGAACAAAGTTGTATTAAAGGTAAATAACAATCAACAACATTTTTATATATGTACTTGTCTAATTTGTGCTTTTTGTTATTTCTAACTTATAACTCGCAGCTTACCATTCTCATAAACCACCTTAGAACTAGCTCACTGTTATAAGATTCGGTACAGTGTTATCTCGGCGCTAAGTGAAATAAGCGAGGGTGACCCAAAAAATTATCCTACAACAAACTTGATGAAATCATTCCTATTTTAACTGCTGTAAATTTCAACACAAGGTAGGCAGAGGTACATTTTGTTTATCGAACCTGATAAAGTACGAGGCCCTTATCTTTTATAATTGGAATCATAGTGATATAAGTATAACCCACCTCGTTTAAGTTGCCTTGAAATACTGTAATAAGTTTGATGCAAGTGACGTATTTATCTTGGTCGTATTATAAGGAGTGGCCTGCGTGACTCTTTAAATAAAATTTAATTATATTGTATTAGTCATTAGTCACATAGTAGATGCATACCTTCAGCTAGGTTTATGAAGAAAATTAAAATTCATAGTTATTAGTTAATACGGTTATTTTTATGATTTGCTGGTATTACTACTCCAAATGCTTTAAGCCCATAAAATGTCTTAGATAAAAATATCAAATTTTTTCATAATATTACTTTTTGATATTCAAAACCATGATTGTATGAGTTATTTCGCCTATTCTGATATTGTATATATTTCCGACAGCCTTATAGTTATAGGGTGTAAGAGGGTGTTGCTAATTCTTATATCTCAAAAGTGAGACTGTTAAGTAATATCATTTTGTAGTAATCAATGCATTTAATATCGTTAAAACAAGCGTACGATATCCAACAAATACAAATATCGACAGTTCTGATAACTGATAGCGTATCTATCAGGTGGATAAGCTGCCTGGTGAGTGGTGATGTCAGCCAAGTGCCCCTTTGTTCTACGAAATATGGATTTACTATAAAACAAATAACTTTATATAACCGTGTATGCTAATATATTTGGTCTAAAATATGAGACAGATCACATATCTATATATTAATAAGCGAGCAAAAAACTTTGGATCCTTTTTTACAAAAAATACGGAATCGAAGGAGCATGAAATTTTGCTCAGTTATAGTTTATATGAAGAAGGAGTGCACTGAGCCAATAATATTTTAAAATTATAATTTTATCATACATAATTTCAATAAATTAAACATTACACACACTTCAATGTGCACACTACCAACTTTTTGATTGACAAGCCACGAATACACACGAATTATACTCTTTTGTTTATGGTTAGTCTGTGATCAAATTGAAATTGATTGTAGTTTTTTTTTATTGAATCTCAAAGTGACACCGATAACGGTTACCATGGTGTCTACTTTGTTTATCTCACTTCAATAAAGTAAGACTCATAATAGCGTTCAAACCTACGAATAATAAAAACTAAGGAAACGTAACTCCCATACTATTGCCGTTTTAAATTAGGTTCCTTTCGAACTGTCATGTAACGTCAGCCTGATACCACTCAAGGCCACCTAAATATTGCAAATGTATTGAAAATGTGTACGGTACAACCTGAACCAGGTGTACAGTGTACCTAGGTACACATGTTTGACAAGTATTGTAGAACATTTATTAATAATTATTAAGAAGTTTTGCGACTCCTTAGTATTATTATAGTATTATCAATTCGGCACGCAAAAGCTTTTGCTTGCTAGGTTAGGCTAGCTAAACGAGTAATTTGTTATAATAGGTTAGCTATTACTAGAAATATAATACACTCTGTTATTCGAAGGTACATAGAAGCATCAGACTCTACTTTTGGTCTCAAACTTAAATATTGTCTGGTTTATAGGTTTCAATATTTAAAATAAATAACATTAAAAAAACCGACTTCACGTGGCTAACGAAGGAAATGTGTACTATTTCAAAACTTGACTTGACTACTAAAATCAAATTCGCTCGGTCGTGTCTGCTAAAATAGAATAACCACCATCAAAACAAAAAACTCAAAGGACATCTACACACACAATTCAAAACTTCCACCTTCAAATTCCAGCTCACATAGACGGGCGTGTTCTACCGTCCACCACGTACCAGAACAATGGTCAACCGTACGTCATCACGCAGCAGCGCCTCCAGCAGATCAGAGGGAACTTCCTCTATTGGTTCTACGACCAGGGGGGGGACGACAATAACGGCGACTACCAGTACAACATCCACACCTCCACGCCGCAGATACACAAGAACTTTAACTTCCAACTGCCCTTCTTCGGGTTTAGGTTCAATTATACAAGGGTGAGTGTGATATAAAAAAATAGATTTCAGAGATCGTAATACATTAAATATACAAATCATGTGAATCACATACTTAGATGTGTCTATGCATCGTCTGAATCTTTGTAGGTATTCAGTTCTGTTAATTATTATTATAATAATAGATCTGAATAATGTTTTGCTTGTAATCTGTTATATGTGTTCTAAAGGAACTCTAGAAAAGTAAAGTGAGTGCGTAGAAATATGTCTTATTTCAGAAAAAAGTTAGTAAGTATTTTCGTAGCAGCGCCGTAGCACTCGTAGCACGAAAATTGTCTTGCAACAATTTTGACTATCTTTTATCGAAATTAATTACTTTTCCGACTGGGAAGTGGGAATAGAAAGATACTTTTGCTACAATTTCTAATGAAAAAGATACCATTTTCCCACAAAAGTTCGTATATAGCTCAAGAGACTACGTCTTTTCTTAGAGCTCCTTTAAAATGTTACAGACAGTATGTGGATTGGAATAATATGGATTCTTCTCTATTAATATATAATAAAATTCTCGTATCACAGTGTCTGTGCGCGAACTCCTCCAAAACGGCTAAACCGATTTTAATGAAATTTTGTATATGAACATTCGTTAGGCCCGAGAATAAAGATATAAAAACCTTATCTACTTTTTATATTAATACTAGAAATAATTCATATGGCAAAACAACGTTAGCCGGGTCAGCTAGTATTTAAATAAATAACTTATTTTCTATATTTTCCAGTTATCCATGAACGGCTACCTATACTTCAGCGATCCGCCGGACCACTACACGTACCCGCTGTCGTTCCCCGTGCGGGACTGGCCCAGCGTCAACGACCCCTCCTTCATCGGCATATTCTTCAGCAAGTGCCGGATCGGTCGCGTGAGGCCGGAGGATCCGGATCAACGCCGGCCTGGAGTTTACTTCAGGATGGATAGGGATTTGCAGGTGCGACTGGACTATAAATACTATGTGTATTGTTACCGTCGCGTCTGAAGTGCGTATAAGAAGTGTTAAATTCTTTGTCAATCAAAGTGTAGTTTTAAAAGGCTTCGAAACACGTGCGGTTATACCACATTGGCCAATGTTTATTCTATTAATAAACGTTTATTCTATTCTATTCTATTCAATGGACAACATATACTTTATATAATTATTATGAATGTGTAACGCATACTTGACGATGAGATTGTGCACCACTGTAGAGTGTAGACAGTGCAGCTATCGATTTTCTTCAAAATGAAAAACAACTGAATTTCAGTAAATAAAACAACCTTGTGAATATTTTACGTGTACGTTACTGCCCAAACGGTTTAAAAAGTTATAGTACTAGTAGTACTAGTACAACCAATTTTCGAAAAAAGTTCGGCCATTTTTAAACCAATTTTAATTTCAAAATAAAATAATAAAATAAAATATCTTTTTATTCAAAATAGGTATCATAAATACTCTTTTTGAACGTCGTAGAAAGAACGAAGAAACTAAGATGCCTACCGCCGGTTCGGGAACTAACCCGGCGAGAAGAACCGACGTAAGAAACTCGCACGGGGCCATCTTTTACTAAAAATATGGAAAATTACAAACTGTAACTATGATCATCTGCACAGACTCGCACTGACCAACTGGGCGTAGAAATGCGCGAGCGCATCACGTGGGACATCAGGGAGGGTGTGATCGGCTCCGAGAGCTTCTTCCCCAAGCACGCCATCACCGTCACATGGAAGAACATGTCCTTCGCCGGCGGTATCGACAACTCGCTCTATATGGTAAGTGTACCTTTGAAAGTTAAAATCTGACAAATTCAACCAAATGGCCGGTCAACGCTTTCAAGAAGCCGACACTATGTTTGTATATCATTCAGTTGGGAAGTCGTCTTAACGGTGCGGCTGTTCCAACAATGCACACCATATGATCGGAAATACGTATTCTTAGTCGTTTCCATGACTATACCGTCTTTACCTCTACGATAGAGAAAAGTTAGGATAATAATTTTCTAAATAACTTTAAAACTTCTCCGAGTAGCTACATCGCAGAAGGCAATAATAGTGGTTTTAATCGTTACAGACAAACACGTTCCAAATGGTGTTGGCGACGGACGAGGTGTTCACGTACGCCATCTTCAACTACCTGGAGATCAACTGGAGCTCGCACACCGAGGCGGGCGGTGATACCACTACTGGCGAGGGCGGTGTGCCTGCTTATGTAAGTAAATTTACCTCTATGAACCGACTACGAGGAAAGGGTAATGATTTGGCAGTCATTGTTTGAAAGTATTAAGAATGTTTAACACCTATGCTTCTCAGCTGTCAGAAGGCCCGATTCTCATAGCTCGAATGTCGCTTTGATCGCAGGCTTCACACGCACACGCGTCCAGTTGTTATTGTGTTTACCATTCAAATTTAGATTATTATTGTTACTTAATGATCGATCGATAGACGGTATCTACCTATGGTATTACAATTCTTAAAATAATGTCGAAGCCGCGCGCCGTCATGATTCTAAAATTAACGACTTTAATTTTTCAGCCAAAATTGCGTAAAAGACTAGAGCATTCAAAACATAAATCAAACGAATCTATGAAATTCTTAATTGTCAATGTGTCTTCAACAGATCGGCTTCAACGCGGGTAACGGCACACAGAGCTACGAGTACAAGCCGTACTCACAGGCCTCGGTGTTGCGCGACCTCACCGGCCGGGGCTGGGCCAACGGCTTCCCTGGGCGACACATATTCAGGATCGACGAGAAAATACTCATGGGGACCTGCAATAAGGATATCGGTAAGATTGCCTGAAAAATAATGTAATAATTATGACTCTAGATACTGGCAATGCCATTGCACAGAAATTAGTTTATCGCGTGGGAACCGTATTTTCAGGATAAAAAGTACCCTATGACCATTCCCGGGATTAAAACTATCTGCAGTACTTATACTAAATTTCAGCAAAATCGGTCCAACGGTTTAAGCGTAAAGAGGTAACAAACAGACCGATACATTTAAGCTTTTATTATATTCGTATGGATTTTGTTTAGTTAAGATAAGTTTTTTTACTATTTGATTGATACAATATTGCTAGAATAAAGAGCTAGAAACATAAAAATATACCAAAGATGTAAAAGTATGTGAAAGTTTGAAACTTGCTACGAAAATGCTACGCGGCTACGAAATGCTACGAGGTCTACGATTTTTTGTTTTAGTAAAAAAGGAACTATAAAAGTTAATAAAATGTTACAAGCACAACTTTTATTGACTTAAGTGTCCTATATATTTACGAATAAAGGAAATAATGTTGTATTCAAAATGTAGGACGAGGCATAAAACTTTTTATCGGCACAAACTTTCTATAACTGTAATTGCTATTCAATATTGACCCTAACCTGTCTTATAGATGGTGCAAACCTCCCGCTAATGTTCGCGCCGGAGAGCGGCAACATGCTCGGCGGGACGGTCGTCAACATAACCGGCCCGTGTTTTAAACCGGACGACCGGATAACCTGCCGGTTCGACACGGAGTCTGTAGTGGGTGCGGTGGTTGACGTCAACCGTGCGGTGTGCGTCCAACCGCGGTTCTGGCACAACGGTTACGCGCGGTTCGAAATTGCCATCAACAACGAACCGTACAAGTGGAAGGGCAAGTTCTTTGTAGGTAAGTAACCGGTTGATAGTATTTATGTGAAAGTAACAAAACTACCCAAAAAAGTTGATATAGCTGGCCCCCGGAAGGCTTGCTATACGACACAACTTCCAAAAAAGCTCAATCTAGCAAATACTTGTAATTATTGTCTACAATACTAAAAAAACATAGTCAATACTAGGTTAAAATATATCCTAAGAACCATCCTCACGAACTTCAAAATAGTAATCTTATACTTACAGAAACACCTGCAATGGCTACTGAAAAGATATTCTTCTCTGACAACGCGATACACGAGAGATACCCGCCCGAAGTGAAGATCACCTGGGACAAGTTTAACCTGACCAGCAACCTCAACGTCCAGCTGCAGATCAGCCTGTGGGGCTACAAGGAGGTCACCATCCGCCCGCAGCTGGAGTACATCGACGTTATCGAAGTGGGGGTTGCGAATACTGGGGAGTATATCATCAACCCCCAGAACTTCAGGAACAGGGAGAACTTCATGCACGTTGACATGCAGTTCGGATTCCTTCAGATCAATTTGACGACGCCCGTTGTACATAATGGTGTTTCTATATCACCGTAAGTATTTTTACTAACAACGCAAATTTCTCCTTCAGTGTTAGAGGAAAAAGATGATTAGATATTAGTTATTACTGTCTTTCGTTGGCAACCCTAGATACTATTATTTGCCCGTTTGTCCCCTTATTCTCATAAAAATAACAAAGCTAATGTCCCCAAAGATTTAAGACCAGACCTTATAATTTCAAACTTTTCAGGGTACTATGGAGCCGACCGATCCCCCTCGCCTGGTACTTTGCCCCGCAATGGGAGAGGCTGCACGGGCAGCGATGGCCGAACTCCATGTGCAACAACTGGCTCCGTACCGACCGTTTCCTCAAGAACTTCGCAGCGCAAGTCCCCGTGTGCCCTTGTACTCTAGAACACGCGTTGTTGGACAAGGGCAGGTTCATGCCCGACCTGGACTGTGACAAGGACATCAATCCCACGTGCAGATACCACTGGGGCGGCGTGCATTGCGTGAAGAGCGGAGGACCAAGGTATGTTATGTTATGCTGTTAAAAAGTCCCATGTAATTTCTATCAAATAAAGGAAAATTTTTAAGTACTGAACTTTGAAGAGTAATCGAGGATTAAGAATATAGTTAAGCGTTCTATATTATTATAGAATGGGTACTATTCGTACATATTCTATTGCGAGCCAGCATCTCAATAACTAATCTACGTTAGATTGAAAGGCTGTCTCGATCGGTATAAGCATTGTGCCTTGCTCAATGAAAATGACAGTCATATTGAGCCATTCACTAATTTCAGTGCGGAGGGTTCAGGCCAGCAGTGCTGCTACGACAAGAACGGCTTCCTGATGCTGTCCTACGACCAGATGTGGGGCTCAAGGCCTCACCGATCACACGATTTCGGATTTACACCTTATAATGAGGCCAATAAGGTAGATCTTTTAACACATTTTAAGTCCTTACACGATCTTAAAAGTCTTAAATAAACATTTTTTTTTTCAATTTCTACTATTTTGTCTCTGATTCGTATTTTCAATGTTTTTTTTTTTTTACTTGAATGAATGCAAATTCTATTTTTGACTATAGGTGCCATCACTATCCCATTGGTTCCACGATATGATTCCCTTCTATCAGTGCTGCATGTGGCAAGAGGAGCAAGCGGTTGGTTGTGAAACTTTCAGGTAAATAAATAACAACACAATGTGCACATCGTAATACAGTTAAATCAACCCTGCAAAACACGAAATAAAGACTTATATTTTCCTACAGATAATAAGAATCCTAAGCCATAAACTATAATGTCACGTCCACTTTACAGATTCGAACGCCGTCCGTCCCAAGATTGTGTGGCGTATCAGTCCCCTGGCGTTGCCGGCATTTTCGGTGATCCTCACATCATTACCTTCGATGATCTCCAATACACGTTTAACGGCAAAGGTAAGGCTGAGATTTCAAATATTGTGTTTTAGTAATTTTATAAAAACATCCTTGTCTTCCAATCACTTGGTGTTACGAAGTCGCAGTTCGTTTGTTTGTAAGTTTCAACTTTTTAATCTTTGCCTACTATAAACTCGACTTCATGGCGACAAAGGTATTCACGATAGATAATATCAGGCTACTTCGAATGAAGATTATTACCATGATTGTCATTGCAATTTTTTCGGAGACCTAGAAGACCCAATGTTTAGATGGTTCTCAATTGTCCCTCATGCCATAAAGTTACATAATATGCTGATTTAAACACAAAATATTCTTAAAATATATGCTGATTTAACCACAAAATGTTCCAGGCGAGTACGTGCTGGTCCGCGTGGACCACCCGCAGCTGAAGCTGGACGTTCAGGGGCGGTTCGAGCAGCTTCCCAACAACATCTACGGCCGCGTCAACGCCACTCACCTCACTTCTATCGTTGCCGCATCCAACAACTCCGTTGCTATTGAGGTAATTTTAAATATCATGTGGAAGATCCATGTTTGGTTACGAATGTCCAGTTGTCCGGACAAAGTCTGACACAAAAAATCTGTCATGAAGTAACATAAGTTATGATGCTACGCCGTCCGAGTGAGGTAACAGAAGGCCATAACACAATAATATTGGGAGCCGTCATATTTGTATGGAAGATTTGGTAAGTCCTTTCATCTCGAACATCATCATACAATATGTTAGTAGAGAAAAATATTTTATTATAAGTACCTAATTTCATTTATTGTTTGGACTAGGTTCGTCTGAGGCCTCAACATGCACAATGGAGGTATCGTCTCGACGTATTCGCTGACAACAAAAGGGTATATTTCGACAGATCAGCTCTGAGGGTCCAATACTTCCCAGGTAAGTCGATTATACTTTCGAATTTAAGTGAGTAAATTGATAACACTACATAATATCAAATCACAGATCAACATCAAGTCACACAATATCAGCAGATATGTTTCATAACACGCAGAAGTTAACTATAGGCACCACATTTTAAGGAATCTCTATCAATCTCTATATAGAGGTAGTCTTTATAAGTTTATAGGAAGCAGCAGAACCTTTGTCCTGTGTAATAAACTTTACTAGTTGAACTTAACGCTTATATTAATTGTTGTAGGTGTGACTGTCTACCAGCCTATGTATATCCTGAACCAGTCGGAGATAGTGATCATGTTCTCGTCCGGAGCTGGAGTCGAGGTGGTGGAAAACAAAGGATTCATGACTGCCAGAGTTTATTTACCATGGACCTATATGGTGAGCCTAATATATTATGTTTCAAAACGCAGTAGACGTATAGCTAACTGCATTGTACTAAATATTCTATTACTTTTCTGGGCAGTGGAATATTGGTGCCTCAAGCGTTTTTTACTTTTTTAGAACTCCCCAGATTGAAGATTGATGATTTTTCTTACTCTGGCTATTAACTCCCAAAAATATAGAGTCCCCTAACCAAAATTTCTATAAATTAATATGTATTTCGGATATAAAAATGTAGTAGACACCCCAAGTAACAAAATTCTCCTATAGTGCACAGTTTATAGGCTTGCAGCACTAGTAACTCTCGCTTAGTGGTTCCGGTTTTACTACAAATGCTTATAACAAGTTACACGGAGTTTGTTTGGGTTTGTAGTAGACTGTTCTTATAAGTTGACTTATAGTCGTGTATAGAACGAGATTATAGGCGCAGTAAAGGCTAAGATGGCCTAACCGAGTGTTTCAAAGGTGTAAATATACTTGAGAAAACTTGCTCCAATTTGTAATAGACTACAAGAAGTAATTATAAATCCGGCATAAGGTCACACGCCAGTAATAGTAATTTATAGAACGAAATGCACTTATTTCTAAACACAACTTCGTAAATACGACATGTTCAATGGGCGAACAAAAATTGAGATGTAAAACACAATATACTTCACCGGAAATACTTACGCGTTTGCCGTTGTTAGTGCCAATTTAAATTGTATAAGAAAAATAGTTTCATGTTGCTAACGCTAACGCTTGCACGAATGTAATTCATATAGTATGGTTTCATGTTGTTTTCAATAGATGGCGCTGAGGTTTCTTCTAAATCGCGCTATCGCTTGCACTAATGCCATTTATATAGTTTTAACAGATTTTTGTTATTGTCATATCAGAAATACATTGAGTGGTAATTGATTTCGTATTATTAATTAACCCTCCAAGTATGTATGCACGTAAAATATTACGTGCTAATCAATACTTGTTATTACATTATTACATTACAATCAATATAGATTAACTTACCTTTTCTTTAATTATTTCATCCACCTCACAACACAATTCACAAATGTTTGAAGTGGCTAGTAATAGAAGCGCGGAGTACGTAACAGCCTGTCTGGGGTTCTATTAGATGCTCATAGTTGGCTTCGTGGGAGCAGATAGTTCTGCGTAGTCCAACAATAAGTGTATTATTTTTCTAAGTAGTGCTAGGCAAGTCTACTATGAGTGTTTTATTAGCAAAAGTACGCGTATAAAATGGGCCCTTTTCCGTGGTTATACACGTTTACTAGCCTGTTATTATAGTCCTGGCCCTGGAACCACTTCAAGACCAGATTTTGTTACTTGGGTACTTGCTCTACATTTTATGTCTTGTCTTTTAGAACCAAACTCGAGGGTTATTCGGCAACTGGTCTCTTGACATTAACGACGACTTCACTCGACCCGACGGCATCGTGGTACCGGTCGATCTCAACAACTTCCAATCTGCACATAGAGATTTTGCACAACATTGTAAGTACCTCATTTTAATATTATGTCAGTTGACATTTGTTTATTAACTATTTAGAACGATACAAGCTGTACTTAAACTGTGCAATAGGGGATGAGTTAGATATATCATATATCCACAGTAATCATAAAAATTATGCGAAAATATAATATCTTGTCTGCTTGTTTGTTGTCTCTATTTTTCCTAAATAAACCAATGAACCAATTTATGACTAATAGTTTGTACCTATTACGGAAAATTTTAGAGTTACCGTGCGATGAATTAATTTTTTTGTGAATAAAGTTGTAGCAACATCTAGACATCGACTTCCGAAATGCTTTGTACCACTACATCCACCTTTCAGGGCAACTGACGGATCGGGAACAAAAGGATATAGGCGTAGCGCTCTTCGTAAGGGAATACGGTCGAACGGCAGCCTACTACAACGACAACCAATTCATGCCAAACTTCATACGAGAACCGGCTGACTTTCTACCTGCTAACCGATCCCAGGACGTGGCGAGAGCGATAGAGATCTGTCAGGACTCATACCAGTGCCGATATGACTATGGAATGACACTGAACCGAGATATGGCGGAGTTTACCAAGAATTATCTGGCATCTATTGTAAGTATTTTTTAGCGCTCTATAATAATATAAAGTAAAGCTTTATTGCCTAGGAGCTATTATTTGAAATAGATATCAGGTGAAATAGCTGTACATTTATGTTCATTTCTTTAAATATTTTGCGTCTACGTATTACGGGCGCTCGATACTTAAAATTTAATCTACCTAATGGTGTAATTATTACAATGGCACACACACACACACACACACACACACACACACACACACACACACACACACAATAAGTCATAAGTATGGTGTGACAATATATTAAAATAAGAGTAGGTCACAACCTTCAAATTAAATATGATGTTATGTTAAATGTTGTTGTAAAGTGGAAATCTGATGACATAGAGGTATTTAAACGTGGGAAATGACGTTATTGTATGTTAATTTAAAATAAAGACTTCATTAAGGCGCATGATTCATTATTATGGAGCCCATAGAATTTATATTCTTGCTAGGTAGTATGTAATGTGTTTTGTACTGTACTGTGTCTTGAAAAAGTTATAAATAGGTAGGTAAGTGAAGTTTGATAACTTTGTACAGCCTAATTAGTTTTTTCCGAAGGGCAATCCCTTACCTTATTATTATTATATTTATGAAATGAAAATATTTTCATGTTTCTCTGAGTTTCTTCAACATAAGTTATGTACTTTTAATATAATATTTACCAATATCTAAAACGCTTGACCGCTTTGCAATTTTTTTACGTCTTTAATGATAATTGGTTTATTTACTTATAATATTTTATATCTCGCGTGTCTCAGAGGACATTTGTATGTTATGATGTCCATTGTTTACATTATTATAGTGAATCATTCAAGGATTCTTAGTTAAAAGACCGTTCATACTGCAGTACGCCAACAAACTGCATGGGAAAACGTACTTTTGTGGTCATCGCGAATTATTTTGAACTAAATTAGTCACATAACCACAGGATACGAGTAGTAAGTAATAATATGATTTATTGAAAGTTTATTTCATTGTTTAGACGAATATCAAAGAGCAAAACGCGCGTCGTGTCATCAGTTGTGGCATTTTGGAGACCCCGCGATTTGGACGAAAGAGTAACTTCTTCTTTACTCCTGGAACCAGGGTAAGTGCTAAGTGTTGTAATGTGCTGGTAGTGATTTATAAAAGTAATTAAAATTAGAGTAGCATACTTTCTTGTTTATTGTCTTACATGTTTATCTCTCTTCTCAACTGGGTAGGTAGTTATTCAGATTAAGCCTGCCACCTTTGGGCTTTGTAAAACGTTTTTCCCAATAATGTGATTAATTTATGAATTGAAAATTTCTTCTGTAAATAAAAGTATTTACAGTTTGGACTTCCAAGGCTGTACCTACCTAACACCTTAAGTAATTTTAAGAAGCTTGTAATTTTATTAAAACTTTTAAATCGTGTAGGTTAACTTTGAGTGCAATCAAGATTTCATCCTGATCGGAGACAAGCGCCGAGTGTGTGAGGACAACGGCAGGTGGAACTTGCCCGACTACGGATACACCGAATGTTTACGTGAGTCACCTGTTTAAGTTTATCTAGACCCAAAAAATATCAAAATATCAGCTCAAGATAGGTAATTTATCTTGAATGTAGAGCCAAAATTAAAACGAACCCTTTTCGTAAACAGGTAACCAGGAGTATTCGCAACGAGCCCTATTCTTAACTTGGGGCGTCATAGTGGCGGTTATTCTACCATTAGGTCTCCTCATTTGCCTGCTATGGTTCTGGTGCTGGCACAAACCTAAATCTGAGGGCAAGGAGGTGTTCCGTTTCCAGGACCTGCCCCGGTCCAAGTCAGCGTCGCGGTTAAATCTAAGATCCACATCGATGGGAAACATAACGGACACCATGAAATCGTCCACCATACGTAGTCAAGACTCGGACGTTAAGCCCAAACTACCCGACACCCCCACGGAGGAAACTCCCATCAAACCCACCGTAACACGCGCAGCCCCACCTCTCCCCGCCGAGCCCTTAGACGGCGAAAGCTCCGGAATAGGCTACACCGATTCCAACAAAAGCGACTCGAGTAAATCCGACAAGGCGAAGAAAAAACGGGCCTACGACAAAACTTACCGAACCAACGAACCTCTCCCTAACGCCCCCGACGTAGAATTCCCGGAGAAGCCGTGGGACCTCTCCGAGGAGGACCTCCTGTCCCTCACGTCTCCCTCGGACACCGAGTCCAACCGCGACTCCACTCTCACCCGCCCCGCAAAGGACATCAAGTATATGGGGCGGCCGCGACAAACCGGGCGACACGCATTGCCCAGCGACTCCGGCTACTCCACCAAAGACGGATCCGAGGATCCCTACTCCCAGAGGTACGGCGGAGGCCAGTACAGCCCTATACCGTCCCAGTATTCGCCCACGTACTCCGAAATATATTCGCCTCCCATTAGCCCCACGTCCGATCTCGCGCCGAGGACTGCCTACACGACCGGCCTCCCGGAGCCGCCGAAGAGTGCTCCGGCGACGGAGATAAAAACATTCACCCTCCCTCCTCAGAGAGGCAAATCTGTAGAAACTCTCATAGATCCGCCCGCTACAGAGATGCCGACCTTCAGTAGTAAATCTACGATGGTGTAGCCTGTATTAAGTATTCGATAGTATTAACTATTAACTTATCCCACTGATCATAATTAGGAATAAGAGTTCCCACTGCCCGAAATATGACAATTTAAGGAGACTGGGGCTGTCGTGTTCGTGTGTCGCACAGTAAAAGATTTTGCACATTTTAGTGTATTTGTATTTATTAGACGTTTCCCGTTGTTGTTTTGTTTATATAGTTTATACTAAGATAAGTTTATGTACTTAAATTGTGAAAAATAAAGTATTAATATGTTCAATGAATTCACAAATAGAGGAAATTTCTGTTCCGTAATGGTAGAATAACTTCCCTTGATTCGTTTCTGGTTTGGAAATAGGAAAGCAAGAAATAAAGCTAGCGTGATCCGCGGAATAGAAATTTTCTCGTTCATGTGATGTTTCAATGCTGTTATTACTTGCTTTCTTATCTCCCTGTGTACACACTAATTTGGGTCATACTATGGCTAAACAGGTTAGTAATTTTTTATTTGCTCTAGAATGATAAGCACTAGATTACAATCTTATCGTTAATTTTGGTGACACGATTTTTCATCAAATAATGTTGTTACGATATCATATTCTATCTTAATTAAACATTAAGGAGCGTTTTACAAGTTGTTATACATTTTGGAAATATTTATCAGTTTCAATTAGGTATTCATTAATTTCAAATAGGGTAGACATTTTTAAAATTATCTCATACGTAAAAAAATTACAGGGAAGCAAGAGTACTCGAGTCGTACTCTCGGCGCGACATGGGGCATAATAAGCGCCGTGATGCTGCCCATCGTCATCGTGCTCATCTGCATCGGATGGCGAATCCTGAAGAAGAAGAAAGAGGAAGAGAAAGAGGAGAACGACTTCTTGACTATAAAGTAAGTTATAATGGAACTTAACCAATACAGTAGCGAGACTAGCAGCCTGATTTTTTAAGTAAGTATAGGCGGTTGACGGACTTACGTATTTTGGTCGCGTTATGTCAAATCCATCCGATAGCTCACGTGACATCCGATAGGGATGGATTTGACATAACGCGACCAAAATACATAGTGACTAGTGACACAACTCACAGCTAACATTGAATTGACGTAGGTTCGTCAACTGCCTATGAATCAATTTCTTCGATGTTACATTATTAGATAGGACTAGTTTTGTTTTCATTGAATTGACTTAAATATTCCACTTAGATCTCTACTATTCTCTACCGGGGTCAGTTGTTACAAAGAGCATGTTTGTGACCTTATCGTTGTTTGATTTGGAAAGTACCTACTATAACAATCGCAAATCCTCAGAATCCTAACCGTGATTTTAACACAGAAGGACACAAAAACAGTTACGCCTCTAAAACTTTTGCTTTCAGGACCCGACCGATAGATCCCGATGAATCGTTGAAGATTAATTCAGACGACGAGTCCATTCCCTACAAGAAGGACGTGACAGAGGACAGTCCAGAGCCCACGGAACCTGTCAAAGTCGTCGACATCGAACCTGAGGGTAACAACGACGATAACAACTACCCGTACCAGCCCTACCCTAACACACAGGGGGAGAACCAAGCCAGAGCGTGGTCGGGAGAAACAGAAATTAATTGAACTTATTTCTAGATAAGTAGCATATACCTACTTAATATGTACCTATAGTAGGTTAGCATGTAAATGTAAGTGACTGCATTAGTACAAGAATAATATTTTAAAGGGACGTATTTTTGTAACTAAAAAATTTAAGATATTTTTTGTTTGAAAATAATAATTTAATGTTAGCGTTGATAATGAATAATAATAAATAATATTTTATAATTTTAACCAATATTTGAAAGTTGTTATACCTAGTAATGGACAATGGTACAATTCTGGCGGCCATATTATATCGCTATTTAGCGATAAGGCCGCCAGAATTGTATTGTCTTTCTCCGCTTTTACTGTTTTCTTATGTATTTTATGGAATGCAATAAAGTATATTATTATTATTATTATTAAGAGCGGGCTGTCAAATTTTGCTGTGTTTTCTAATAAGTATTACGATCTCGGAAGACGATTGACTCAAATGAAATTGAGATTTATTTAATCATTGTAAATTTATCTGATATTTGGCTAACCAAAAACACGATTCACTTATTTTGACTCGATAGTTTTATTTTTTGAAATTATGAATATTTCTAGGCTTTTCAACAAATACCTGTTACACTTATTGAGTTACTATCATTAAATAACTTGCACTACTACAATCACACACTTTATAAAATAATAGCTAAAGGAAATATTAGTATTGTATTTAATTTTAAAGTAATCATCAAAAACATTTTTAGGACTTACGACCTTTACTTTCGTGCTATAATGCGGGAACCGTTGTTACGCGATATTGTTATTAGCTGCAATGTACAGCACATTGCCCGGGAGCACGATTCATGGAATCATTGTATCACGATTGGAGGATAGCGGTGTGTGTAGGCGGAGCTAGCGTTTTGACAGTAGGCTCTTAATGTTCTAAAAAACAAAAAACCCAACTAAAGGGGTCCTTTCGCAAAAAAAAATATGTTTTGTGTATTTTCTGAATAATTTATCCCACCAGATAAGCATTTTACACATAACTGATATAAGTACATAATTTATATTTTTTTATTAAGTAATTATAATTAGAATTAGTTTTCTGCTATTTTTTGTATTTAAAGATACATGACAATTAACATCGTAAGAAGGTTTAATTGAAAAATTAACTGGAAACATCTGGAAATATAATAAATTAATAGAAAATATGCCTTTTATTTTCGCTGTCCCATTACTTAAATAATTAGCTCGTAGCGTTCTCTAATCTCAGATTACATAAGGCTTCAAGTAAGTTGTACTAGTCAGCTACCGGTACCTCCTTACCATTAGAATTAATTATACGTACAGATTACATCTTACCCTTTATGGGTGAGGCCAAACGAGCGTAATTTGTGAGGCGTGAGTCGCAGAATTTGGGTCGCGTAAATATTTTAAAAAATTACGCTCGTGTGAATGAAGTAGGAATTTTCTATGAAACTAAATGCAGCAGAATTTCTGCCGACCAAAATTCTGCGACTCACGACTCACAAATTACGCTCGTTTGGCCTCAGTCCTCACCCTAGTCTTCAGTATGAAATATTAGGTATGTTGTTCAGAAGTCAATACCAATAGTCAATACTGAATAGAGATACTGATAACTGATAATAATTGTTAAGCAACAAATTAAGGTAAAAAATATAAACATTTTTCAAAAATATGTGTGTCTGTCTGTTACCTCCTTACGTCCCAAGAAAATGTACGCTACCTACACGTATTATTATTTTAAAATAACTGTAGCGGTATTGAATTAGTACCTACTACCTAGCTAGCCTGTTTTGTTTTATTTTAGTCGTAAAGGGTGCGACTAAAATAAAGGGTAGAATATTAAAGCGCCATCTAGCATATTGTGTTGATTGAAACGCAGGAACAATATAATATCGATTAAACTTAGATTTTTAACCGATTTCCAAAAAAGAGGAGGTTATAATATAACCTCCTCTTTTTATATTCGGCTGCATAGAATTAGAACGTTCGGCTGTGGATATTTTTATTTTTATTTTTGTATGTTCAACGATAGCTCCGCCGTTTGTGAACCGATTTTCAAAATTTTTGTTTTGTTATATTAGGTTTCACTCCAATTTGGTCCCATTTTCACAAAAGTGGTGATCTGATGATGGGATCTATGAGTAATCGAGGGAACTCCTCAAAATTTATATGGAAACATATGGTGATTTTGGTTTTATGAGAAGTATCCTAAGCATATGCTATCAAAACGAAAGATTTTGCACCAAGGTATACTATGGTTCCGAAGATACTAAGAGAACTCCGGATTCCTTATAGATACAAGTTTGGGGGTTTAGGCGCTGTTTTAAGAACTGAAAGCATATGCTACTATGCAAATTACATTCATCATCATCATCATCATCATCATTACCACGTCAGGGCCACCAATGTCACAATTCACATGGTTGTATATGGATACAATATGCCCCTACAACACCATAATTATATTATCATCTCGATATATCCTTATTATTGGTACTTTTCATAGCGATTTTAATAAAAAATATAATGTTGTTTCAAAATAAATTATTCAAGTTCTAAGCGACTTATGTACCAAAAAATTGAACATAACAAATTCAACCTTAACTCCAGAGCGTAAGGCACGCATTTGACATTACTTCTGAGATTCGAAAGAAAACGTACCTAATAGGAATAAGAAACACAATCGCATTTATGAGTAAAAAATACTTCGTACTTTCATGTAATTTTATTTATTTACACGATTTTGCTCCTTGTTTTCATACATATACAGATCGAATTCCTATGCAAGTTTATACAATTTTAATCTGATAGATTAAAATTACCTAGCACGTGTTCATTTCGATTTTTAGGGTTCTGTACCCAAAGGGTAAAAACGGGACCCTATTACTAAGACTTCGATGTCTGTCCGTCAGTCCATCTGTCTGTATGTCTCCTGACTGTAACTTAAGAACGGTAATAGCTAGAGAGTTGAAATTTTCACAGATTATGTATTTCTGTTGCTGCTATAACAACAAATACTAAAAACAAAATAAATTAAATATTTAAGGGGGCTCCCATACAACAAACTTGATTTTTCAAACATTTTTTGCTCGGTATGACAACAGATTGGCACCTGAAATATTCACAAAATATTCAAATGTATTTATGCTTTAATAATTTATAATAAAATTTAAATAAAATTAATAATTAAGGGGGGCTCCCATACAAAAATCACAATTTTTTATGCAAAAATCATAATTTTTACTGTTTTTGCTCTATAGTGGTACGGATTTTATTTTTAAATGTATTGTTTAAAATTATCTACCTGATATTTGTGAGTGTGACTCTTAGTCTTAACAAATTGTAATAAGATACGTAGAATATACGCGATGGTTTACTAGGTAACTAAAAAGAGTGAAATTATTATTTTTAACAAAAAATTAAAACCGACTTCCAAGGTATATACAATAATAACATCCTTATAATATGAACTAAAAAGTATTAAATAATTTTTCCTATCTAACACTCTCCCTGCCGGCAATATATTATAATGACTTTTAAGTCGGTCGGTCGGTAGTTTATTGGGGCTACCGGCGGACCCTATGGCCTCCCAACAAAAGAGTTACAAAAGTGCTTTGGCTTCATCATCATCATATCAGCCTATATTCGTCCACTGCTGGACATAGGCCTCTCTCAATGAACGCCAAGATGACCGATCTCCTGCTTTGTGCTTTGGCTTGCTGCACAAGAATTATTGGGGGTCGCCGGCGGATCCCATGGCAGGGAGAGTGCTAATAGTGCCTTTTTCCGAATTCGGCTAAACCTCAACTATTTCTGTACTCAATCTTCATAATTTTGAAGTCGGTGCCAGTTCCAAAAGTTTCAAATAATATTCTGTCAGAGAAATCAAGATTCAGCTATCTGGTACCGACTTCAAAATGATGAAGATTGAGTACAGAAATCATTAAAGGTCTTTGACAGAAATAGTTGAGGTTTAGCCACTGACCTCCATTACTTGTATAAATATTGAGGGTGATGGGTTTAGCCGAATTCGGAAAAAGGTACTATTAGATAGGAAAAATTATTTAATACTTTTTAGTTCATATTATAAGGATGATATTATTGTTTTTACCTTGGAAGTTGGTTTTAAACATTATTATGTTCAAAAATTGACAATAATATTATTAAGCTTTCTTGTGCGTAATATCGTTGCAATATAAAAACACGTGAAAAAAAAGTTTTATAAAAAGAAGGAGATGAATCAACAAACAGCTGTCAAAAATTGTGAAACAAAATTTTAATGGATTTACAATTTTAAATTATCTAATAAAATGCCCCTTTAAATAGTAAGTAACTTTGTGTAATTTATAATACGATTTATCGCGAGATTGCCAAGTTTAAAATTGTTGTATTTAATAATTAAATAGTAACATACAATCATAAACTTGCTTTCTTATTTATATCATAATGTTTTTGAATTTCTTCTTATTATTTAATATTCTCATACAGTATATTTTTAATATAACAGGAACTTTGAGATAAACGATACATAAGACTCAACTTAAGTATAAAATAAAGCCTTTAAAGAAGAGATGCAATGTAATGTTGATATGAATAATTAACAATGAATATATCACTCAAAAATGTCTTTAACTGCCTATTTTTTCGACCCTGGCTAGGGGTACCCCTGGGTATATGGGTGGCAGTCTCTGTTGTATATTACTGGTGGCTAATATCAAGAATAAATGTATTGGAAACTGAGAATCTAGTGTTTAAAAAACAGCTCTCAATCAATTTGCATCATGAGGCTCCAGCTACTGAAAGTGGCTATCAAATACCAGAGGTAAGGTTCCTCTTATATAACAATCAATTATGGAAAAAGTACCTTAAAAATATTGGAGAGTTTTACCAAAGCCATAAAATTTTAGTTTGATTTTCTAGTCACCATCCTAAAACAAATATTATCTCAACCATTTGAATTTTCTTTGTTATCATGTGTATTAAAATACAATTAATAATTAAAACATAATCTCTTATAAGACGCTTAATTTGCAGATACCTGATGCTGTGGGCACCTTGTGTGAGACTGTACATGTGTCTCTGGTGTGTATGGGCAAATGTATGAGACTAATAACCCCCATGTTAAAGTCTATATTGCACCACAGACAAAACCCCATACACTTTCACTTCATAGTGGATGCCCCATCGCAACACACTATAAATAAGCTGTTTGATACATGGGATTTGCCTGATGGTAAGATTTTATATTTTTATTTTATATGTCTACTCCTTTATGGCTTTAAGAGAGAAGATCCGTGTTTACAAATTATTATGTATTTTTCTCGCATGCTTTTGTCCTATTATGTGCATCGTGCACATAATTTTTTGTAAAGTAACGAAATAATAAAACAAGATGCGAGGGTCTACCTTGAAAATTAACAACAGTTTTGTTTAAATAATCAATGATTTAATTATTTTTTTTCAGTTAAATATACTTGTTATGATGCACAAAGAAGCCTGTCGGAAGTGCGTTGGATACCAAATAGCCACTATTCTGGTGTCTATGGACTTGTTAAGTTGTTGTTTCCGAAAATCTTGCCCCCATCTTTAAGCCAAGTCATAGTTTTAGACTCGGATTTGACATTCCTCTGTGATATTGCTGAGCTGTGGCATTTGTTTAGAAATATGTCTAGTGAACAGGTAAATAAAGATAACTTACCTTGTATTTCAAATATCAAAAAGAATAATAAAATCTACGACTTTAGCATGTACTATTCAATTCAAATTCAAAACAAAATTTATTTCAGTATTTAGGTTTAGTGGAAAACATGAGTAACTGGTACTACTCAACAGGCAGATGGCCAGCATTGGGCCGAGGTTATAACACAGGTGTCATGTTATTAGATCTGAATAAAATGAGAAAGAAAGTCGACTGGAGAACATTATGGTATGAAACTGTTGAAGACAACTTGAGAACCCTTAAACAGACTTCCTTAGCTGACCAGGACGTTATTAATGCTATTATTAAGAATAATCCACAAATTGTTTATAACATGAGCTGCCAATATAATGTTCAGATGTCTACATTAACTTTAGCCAAAAATTGTTATGGAGAAGATGTTAAAAATGTTAAGGTAAAAACATAATTAATTCTTTAACAATATGTTTTTAGATCTCCACTCTCCAGTCTTTTTAAGCAACTTCTAAAAAGGAGGTTGTATGTTCGGCCTTATACATTTTTTTTTATTTCAGTGTGTGTATTGTGTCAGTGTGTCCATAACACAATAATCTAACTTAGATGAACTTTTTTTTTCAGATAGTGCATTGGAACTCGCCAAGTAAATACAACATAAGAATCAGGGATGCTGACTTTTTTAAAAACATACACTTGTCTTATGTTAATTTTGATGGGAACCTCTTGAGAGAGAAACTTCATAGGTGTTCCAAGACTGAAATTGTTACCTACAAGGTTAGTTAGATGTTTTAGTGTCTAAACACACTATGCCGAATTTCCGCGGCGGAAGCTCGGCTTGATTCCGCCTGCAATGTATTTTAAATTACCGATGACACACCATGCCGAAATTCCGTCGCGTTATATTGTATGCGTTTGACATTGCTCACGTAATCATGCCGAATTCCGCCGCGGAACTTCGGCATGGTGTGTTTAGACACTGTTTGTCACAAAAACCATTCCTCGACATTATTTTGGTATTCATAAGTAAAATTCTTACATAAAAATTGTCTAAACTGTATATTTTGTTTACCTCGCGACTTTGCAAAGTATGATTCAAAGACAGATCCGATTTAGCCCTTTTAAACCTTATCTCTATGGAATAAGGCCGAAAAATAAACCGCATTTGTCTTTAGGTGCTACCAAAGAAGTTGATTCATAGGCAGATGGGGGACCTACGTATTTTGGTCGCGTTTCGTCAAACCCAGGCGACAGATAATGACTTTGCCGGCCCCTAGACGTGCAATTTTATTGTCAATATCACGTATTCCATAATATTATAGACCGTCTAGGGTTGATATCATGTTGACATCGCGCGCCTCCAATTTAACTATCAAACTGTTCAATCAAATTGAAGCGTTATATTGACAATAAAATTGCTTGTCTAGGGGCCGGCTTACATTGACACATTCTGACCAATTAACGTAGGTCAGTCGATCTATATGCCTATGAATCAACTTCTTTGATGGTACTTACATAATATTATCTTAAAATATCCATTGTTTTATTTGCAGATGAATTATTCAGACCTCTGCATAAGCTTCAGAGCGGCTCAACGCGTTAAACTGCGAACACACTTGTATTATATGGACTATAACTACGTTAATATCGACAGCTTTGATGTGACTCTAGTCCTACAGCTCTCTATGGACAGAATGCAGTTTCTAGAACGCTTAGTCAAATATTGGGATGGTAAGTTTGATATTAAAGTAAGGTCAGTGCTATCCAAGCCTTTAGAAAGCAAAGACGCATGTTTCATAACGGTTTTGAAGGCATATTTGTATACTGCATAGCATAATAGATACGCTAGTTTGGTGTCCAAAGCTTTGTATAGCATTGTCTTTGTTAGTGAGAACGATTGTATTTTCTTATTAGACTTATTAGTTATTATATATTTTAGGTCCATTGAGTGCTGCTATATATCTGTCAGACTGTGAAGTAACTAAATTGGAAAGTTTTATACAAGATTGGTCTACAACTCTCAGTGCCAGAAAGAATGTCGGATATCATTTGGTATTTAAACACGATGCGGTAAGTTTTTTGTCAAAAATAGCTGTCACTTACCATACTAATAAAAAATCTACATATTATACACAAATAAATATTATAGTTATAAGTATACTATGTTTTCTCTTTGTCTATCAAGCATCTTTTATGCTGAGTACTCACATACGGTTTTACTCAATCGAGCAATCACGTATTCGCCTAGCATGCGCATAACGAAAAAATGTTGTCTACATGTTTTCTCGATGTTTGATGGTTTGTCTCTTCATCTCTATTGACTCTTATAGGTCTACCAGAATCTGATGGCAATTTTTGACAGCAGATTTTCAAAAAATATCCTTGATCATTGGATAAATTTTTATATTTGAATGTTTAACACACAGAATCAGCCGCTATAAGAAAAAAAAAGGATCAAAATGTTTTATTCCAATTACCCCGGTATTGCTAGAGTTAATTTATTTTCTCACTTTTTGCCATCAGATTCTGGTAGACCTATACATAGTAATACTTTGTCTATGGTAATACCGATAGTGAGTACTGACCATTAGAACGTGTCAGTCATCAGATAAAAATTAAGGACAAAACATTGTAGAACCACAACATGTAGAATGTAGATTAGTCCCCAGTACAAGGAACTAACTTTTTTCTGATACATACAAATTTACCACTTTGTGAGTGCCTTGTTTACGACGAGTCCGACAAACTTTTCTATGCGAAAAATTTCGGCGCTGCTGCGTTTTCGAATGCTTGATCCCTGGAATTGTCGATATGACGTCACCATGGCTCCTCGTACATACAACTTTCATTTTTTGGAATTTGTTTAATAAAGTTAATTTAAAAACTATGGTCAACTTGTCCGACAAGAATCACGCTGCGTATGGAGTGTCCGACACCCCAAAGATGTTGATATTACGTCACTATGGCTCTTCGTACATACAACTTTAATTTTTTCAAATTTGTTTAATAAAGTTCATTTAAAAACTGTGGTCAACTTGTCCGACAAGAATCACGCTGCATATTGGAGTTTCCACCACCCCAAAAATGTTGATGTGACGTCATTATGTCTCCCCGTACATACAACTTTAAATTTAGTAGTTTTCGATTTAAAATAAAGTAGGTTAAATGATTAGTGATTGGACATTGGAAACGTAATAGAACGCCTGATTTTAAAGAAAAACAGGCAGTTTTTTAAGCAACCTTAGTAAATATTATAGAGGTGAAGGGGAAGAGAAAGCCCTTCAATATTTAAATAATCAGCCAAGTGCGAGTCGGACTCGCGCACGAAGGGTTCCGTACCATTATAGAGCAAAATTAGGCCATAAATTGTGTTTTTGTATGGGAGCCCCCCTTAATTTTTTATTTTATACAAATATTATTATTAAATATTAAAGTAAACATATAATTAAGGATTTTGTGAAAAATTCAAGTACCTACCTGTTGTCATTATTAATATAGAGCAAAAAGGCCAAAAAAATCACATTTGTGGTATAGGAGCCCCCATTAAATATTAATTTTTATTTGTTTTTCTTATTTGTTGTTATAGGGGCAACAGATATACATAATCTGTGAAAATTTCAAATCTCTAGCTATTACCGTTCTTGAGTTACAGCCTGGAGACACACAGACGGACAGACGGACATACAACAAAGTCTTAGTAATAGGGTCCCGTTTTTACCCTTTGCGTAAGGAACCCTAAAAAACCGGCCAAGTGCGAGTTGGACTTACCTATGAAGGGTTCCGCAGCAGCAATAAGGTTTATTTCTATGAAATTAAAAGGTTTTTGATTTAGTTTTATATTTCAGTTAATTAAAGTTAAATTAAGGTTTACAATTTATGATGTATAAAAAAACTACTAACTAGATCTCGTTCAAACCAATTTTCGTTGGTAGTTTTTATAGTAATGTACATCATATTATATTATTTTTTTAGAATTATCATGCCCCTACTTTAGAAATTAGAGGGGGGGGGGGACATACATTTTACCACTTTGGAAGAGTCTCTCTCGCAAACTATTCAGGTTAGAAAAAAATTATAGTAGAAACCTCAATATGATTTTTAAAGGTTTACACGCAGAGGTTAGATGAAAAAAATATTTTTTTTGTTTCAGTTGTACCTATGGGGACCCCCAAAATTTTTATTAATTTTTCCATTTTTGTATCAAAATCTTAATGCAGTTCACAGACTACAGCTACTTACCAAGTTTCAATAGTATAGCTCTTATAGTTTCGGAGAAAAGTGGCTGTGACATACGGACGGACAGACGGACAGACAGACAGACAGACAGACAGACTGACAGACAGACATGAGGAATCTATAAGGGTTCCATTTTTTGCCATTTGGCTACAGAACCCTAAAAACTCCAAAATTCGAGAGCCTTTCAAACCAACACCACAACCACAGTTTTTAAAGTTATTGAAGAGCTCGTCTGTAGAATGTACTTGTTGAAAACCAAAGACGACGTCAACAAAGGTCGCAAAGTTATAAAAATCATATCATATCATCGATTCTGAAAAAGTTTTAAAAAAGAAAATTTAGTCCTGCGATACGTCAACCCATTAAGCAAGAACTTTTGCAGCATATTAAGGGGACACAATACGTCTTAAGCAGCATAATATGGTGCAATTCACATATTATTCGCAATCCGTCGGAAGTAACGCCTGACGATTATGGAGGGATTTTAATCGAATTTGAATTTATATATCTGAAATTTCATCAGAAATATTAGGCAATCTATTAATATTTCATATCAATTCTATACTCATTCAATAACATTCTAATAAATTTCCTAATATTATTGTAGTATTGTCAATAGCAGCGACGATAGTGCAGGTGAAGAATGAAGATGACAATGACAATGATGATGAAAACTTTGATGATTATAACAATTATTATGATAATGATGTAGATAGTACTCTGATGTAGAATTTTTTGTAATCCATAATTCCATACTAATATTATAAATTATATAGTATCGAAGGTGTCCGATTTGGATTCGCCCCCATATTCTTGGATGCGATATCTGAAATAGTTGAAACGGAAATGCAAGTGGACCAGCGGGGCTCAAATGGTCACATTTAGCAATTCCTCTCAATCAATTCACAAAATGAATTGTCAAAACTGTCAAACTCACGAATGTCAAATTAGTACGAATTTAGACATCTGAATTGCAAACAGAGTGTCAATTTTGTGATTTTAAAAAAATGAATCATATTATGATTCATAATATGATTCTCCAAGCGACCATTATAGCCCCGCAGTTAGAATATAATTATTAATTGTTGGTCACTGCTAAAAGAATCCATACATCCATACATACAAATACTGTATGTAAAATGTTAATAAGGTTATTTTTTAATGAAATTTTCAATAATGTTGACTACGGAACCCGAAAAATGGCGTTTAAATAGTATGATAATTATAGTAACGTTAATGGAGCTTCCCCGCTCGATATGTAGGGTAGGCACCATATACATTATGCATATTATTTATTTTTAGGATTCTTATAAGTATGAATTCATGCCGAATTACGGCTTTATAGGCCCTATAGTCTCTGAGCAAAACCGCGGACAGACAGACGGACAGACAGACGGAAAGACAGACAAACAGACATACATACTGAAACTATAAGGGTTTCTTGTTGACTACGGAACCCTAAACAAGACATTTAACGTGCACGTTATAACGTTATTGTCGACGGAAATTTAACCCTTAATCAGGCATAGTACGATTTATTGACCACCTAGGTAATTGGAGTTTTATAGTGATCTTCTTTTATAGTCTACCACCAGTGCACATGGGTGATGGAGCCTGATTAAGGGTTAAAAGCGTCTTCATATTATATCTCCATATCTTTTACTTCCCAGGGAATTCTTCTTCTAAATTGTTTACCACCCAGATAATAAATTGAGAACAAAAAAGTCCTTTAAAAGTTATTTGTTTGAGCATAAAATAGTTATTATTGATTCCTGAAAAATTTAATTTGAGTGACAGAAGAGGTTTTTGAAATTACCGATTCAATAATTGTAGTAGGGGAGCCCAGGGTGCTATTCGTGTGGTCACTCGAGACGCGAGCGTCATGGAGACCTTGTAGGTTTTTTACATTAGGTAAAACCGATACAAAAATAATAAGAGCGTTTTTTATTTTAGCGGTGTGTTCAGAAACTGCAGCCATTTTAAAGTTATTAAAAAGAAAATATATTCAGAAAATTGCTTATTTAGGTTAATTATTATAACAAGCTTTTAAATAAAATGACTAAATCATTTAGTTTATTTAGTGCAACATAAAATATCTGCGAAGCTTATTTAGGAAAATATGAAGCTTTATTTTTTTATATTTTAAAATGTCCCTACAGGCTTACCTAACCTTTCAATCATCAGTGCTTTATATGGAAGCTACTTTGGGGTATAATATTAAAGCTAGAAACAAATTATCATACGTTTTTATAAGTCGTGGCTGATGGATGCGACTTAACAATGTGCACGGTTCATCCACGGATGCAAAAACATCCGGCCAGCCAGATTCTGTTCGGTCGCCCGAACGGTCAAGGTCGCATCCGCGACTTATCTCAGACAATGTGCACAGTTAAGGGCGTTCGCTGCGTTAAGCATGCGCCCGTCACGGCCACCCGCGCGGCTTGCTTGTTTCATGTCATCCCATAGAGCAGCGCTGCGTTGAGCAGGTCAGCCGTCGCACGATTACTATGGCGAGCGCACGGCACGGTCGCCCGCGACAGGCACCCGCGCCGAGCACACGCGGCGAACGTTTAAATGTATTAATCCGATAGAAACAAGCCGCATACGATGAAAACGTCTGATAATTTGTTTCCAGCTTAAACATCCTCTACCTTAATCAGACAGATCCAATGACATTTCAATATTCGAAAATAACTTTTTTTTTTAAGTCACCACGTGAGAAATCTGATTTCTATCTATACCATGAAAACTAGACACATGTCGGAAGCCTATACAAGCTTAATCTGACACGCTCGAACTTGTCACGAAATCCCCTCCTTCCCTCCCTAACTATAATATTATAATATTTAAATAATACAAGTGAATACCTATATTTAAAGTTTATTCAGTCAGAAATTGACAAAAAGAAGTTCACCATTAGTAATGTTTTTTTTTTCATTTTCTTGCCGGACTGACTATTAAACTCAATATATTTGTCGGACAAGTTGATATTAGCATTTAGAATAACATTATTTATCATTGCTATTTTTGTCCGACATGTATGTACGAAGAGCCATAGTGACGTAATATCAACATCTTTGGGGTGTCGGACACTCTATACGCAGCGTGATTCTTGTCGGACAAGTTGACCATAGTTTTTAAATTAACTTTATTAAACAAATTTGAAAAAATTAAAATTGTATGTACGAGGAGTCATAGTAACGTCATAGCGACATCTTTGGGGTGTCGGACACTCCATACGCAGCGTGATTCTTATCGGACAAGTTGACCACAGTTTTTAGATTAACTTTATTAAACAAATTCCAAAAAATGAAAGTTGTATGTTCGAGGAGCCATGGTGACGTCATATCGACAATTCCAGGAGTCAAGCATTCGAAAACGCAGCAGCGCCAAAAAATTTCGCATAGAAAAGTTTGTCGGACTCATCGTAAACAAGGCACTCACAAAGTGGTAAATTTGTTTGTATCAGAAAAAAGTTAGTTCCTTGTACTGGGGACTAGATCTCTTTTTTAGTAAGAATGTTTGTCCAATAATAAATACATTAGAATAGCAACCTAAAAACCTAAATAAGAGACACATGAGAAATTAAATAAGGGGAGCATGAAATACATAATATATAAAAATTAATCAAACTAAAAAAAATGTATCAACTTTTTTTTACAGGTGCACTACCCAGTGAACTACCTCCGTAACGTGGCGCTGGAGAATGTGAACACGCCGTACGTGTTTCTGATGGACGCCGACTTCGTGCCCATGGTCGGCCTTTATGAGCATCTGCGGACCGCTATTAAACTTATCAATCCCTACCCGCAGAAGAAGGTGAGCTCTAGGAGTATTATTTGTAATATTATGTGTATTGTGTTGTTATATTAAAATGGTCTCGGACTGTAACACAGATACGAAAAACAACGTCCCGTACGTCGGACATTATAATAATATGAAATTGAAGGGTGAATAATGCGCTGTGCAGTGTGCTCTCATCCTCTTAAGCGACGTTTACATTCAGCCACTGCCGCTGCTACTCGCGCTGCCGGTAATGTTGCCCTGAATACTTCTGCGGCTGTAACGATGCGAGTGAACGTTTACACTCAGCCCTGTACATACTTGCCGCGTCGGGCAGCGCGACTATTTACATTCTCGCGTTGCCTACTTCGGCTGAATGTAAACGGCCCATTCATCTATACTAATATTATAAAGCGGAAGAGTTTGTTAGTTTGTTTGTTTGTTTGTTTGTTTGTTTGAACGCGCTAATCTCAGGAACTACTGGTCCGATTTAAAAAATTCTTTCAGTGTTAGATAGCCCATTTATCGAGGAAGGCTATAGGCTATATTTTATCATGCTAAGACTAATAGGAGCGAAGAAATAGAGGAAAATGTGGAAAAAACGGGGGGAAGTTATTTGAAAGGGCTTATTTGAACGCGCTAATATCAGGATCTACTGGTTCGATTTGAAAAATTCTTTCAGTGTTAGATAGCCCGTTTATCGAAGAAGGCTATAGACTATATTTTATCACGCTAAGACTAATAAGAGCGAAGAAATAGAAGAAAATGTGGAAAAAACGGAGGAAATTATTTGAAAGGGCTTATCTCACGAACTACTAGAGAATTTTTTCTGTTATTTGGGTCAGATAAGAAGTAGACCACGTGAAGGATATTAGGCTATTTTTTGTTGACTGAATTTTCTGTGAAATATCTTATTTACGCGGGCGAAGCCGCGCGAAACGTCTAGTTATATATAATATGGTATTGTCGCACTTCGGCTGCAACGCAGCTGTATGCGTACGATACATACAACTCGTTATATCGCAGCATTCCGTAAATGACACGCCGCAGCAATAATAAATGATCTCGCTCTATTACACTTTTTAACTCGATTATCTACATATCCCTGGTATTTCAGTGCCTAGTGGTAGCAGCGTTCGAGACGCAACGGTACCGCGCGCAGCCGCCACGCATCAAGGCGGAGTTGGTCGCGCGGCTCAAGAGTGACGTCGCGCCGTTTCGAGCGCGAGAATGGCCGCGCGGACACCGCCCTACCAACTATACACGATGGGCTACTGCCACTGCGCCCTACGAAGTACTAACTACTAAAAATTACAATTTATTCATGCATTATGCCGTATTGCCACACGCTAAGGGTGAAGCCAAACTAGCGTAATTTGTGAGTTGTGAGTCGCAGAATTTCTGCCGCGTAAATATATATTTTCATACAAATCACGACTCACAAAATTACGCTCGTGTGAATCAAACAGGACTTTTGTATGAAACTGAATGCAGCAGAATTATGCCGAACCGAAATTCTGCGACTCACAACTCACAAATTACGCTCGTTTGGCTTCGCCCTAAACTACGACAAATACAAGTACTGATGATGTAATAATAATAATAATATCTATGGACGCTTCACAACACGTCAGTCTGGCACCGTGCTAAGTACCTGAAGGACTTGTGTTACGGTTAGCATGTATAACGGAAATATATTTAATACACATCCATGACCCAGGAACATTGAAAACTTTTTTGTTTCGTCAGTGGGATTCGAACCCACGACCCCCGGCTCAACCACTGAGCCACAGAGGTCGTCGAAGGTCGAAGGTCGTCGTGTCACGCTTATTTTGATTCAGTATGAACTATTTAACTAAGCAACGGATTAACGGCTGCACTCAGAGATATAATGATAACAGTTACACTTAAAATTATTTGACACGCAAAACTTAAATATCGTTCGTCGAAACCTGCGGAGACGAACGGAGCACGTGTTCAACGTATCTGCTAATAACGTAGTGGCAATATCTGCCAATAACGTGTTACCGTCTGATCGCAATCTACCAATAACGACCAGTCTGATCATTGAACTACGAATAGCGTGTCCTCGTGAGCACGTACCCGTCCCGCTCACTCCTAGCTATATAGTAAGGAATAAAGATGTTAACTGTATTGTGTACCAAACATTTCCTTTTCTTTTTTACCGTCCTAAAAGACAGCACGAAGCTACAAATCGTGATAGATGCTTTCTCTAACGCCTCGGGCGCTTACAAACTTGGCAAACAAATTATAGGACTTCCTTTCTTTCTCTTAGATCTCGTGCAAGGATGCCGGATGGTCGTTGCAATTTTGATGTTTCAGGTCGAATGGCAGTCTGATTACGAGCCGTATTTGGTAGTGCATCGCTCCGTGCCCAAATACGACGAGAGATTTTCCGGATTTGGCTGGAATAAGGTTGGTCTTTGTTTCCAACTTGGTCATAACTTGAGAACGCACTTGAAAACTGCATTATAGTATTCATTTGCGATAGAGGGTTAAATTATATTTATATTCGGTTAGTTAAATTATGTTACGGTTCATCCACTGTTCCAATAGAGGAAACGTGCAGGAAATGTAGGGTCAGCAATCGCTCCATAATATTGTCAAGTAAATAACAGACTATCCTCCATGCCTATTAAAATATCCACACTGTTTAATGTGTATGCATTTTTTGTCTTAATTATAACTAGTAATTAAAAGTTTTGTTAAATCTTTATTTTTTCATTAATACTCAGAGGTCAATAAAAGTAATGTACCAAGCGACATTTACTTGGTACATTACTTTTATTATTAGTTAGTATTAGTAACCTTCTCACAGTTAGGAAATTGTATGTTACGAATATAATTTTATCATTACATAAAAACTTACCTTTCGACCCGCATTTTACTAGTAGTTAGTAACTTTACATGAATGTAGAGAGTCAGTAACGGATTGGATTAAAACATTTACTTATGATGAATTGGAACATATACTGCAGAGAGTAATGTAATGTAATGGCAAAACAACGACATACACACACTCAAGCATACAAACAAATAAACACACACACACACACATACACTCACGCCAACATTTTAATCTATTCTTATAGACGCCAGTTATCACTTAAAATATTTTCTAATTATTTTTTTCTTTTCTTTTTGCAACTGCATTTTTTGTTAGCATTAAGTTTCTCAAATATGTATTCATTGGAGGAATGAGCGAGACAACCCCAACACAAGTAATTAACTTAATGGGGAGGTCTCGTGTTATGATGTAATTGCTATTTTGAAAAAAATAAAGATATTTTTTATTTATTTATTATTTTGTATTTGCTATCTCTGTCGCACTTATTATTGTGTATATCGCTGTCTCTTGCATTTAACGACTCTTAGTGGGCCCCTAGACCTACAATAATATTGAACAATATTACGTATTGCGTCATATTATTGACCGTCTAGGGTTGATATTGAACATCGCGCGCCTTCATACCCCAGTCAAGTAAGACATTTTGAAGTTGCATAAATTCGCACCAAGCTTAAAAATAGGTAAAATTGTTTAGAACATGATTAAAAATTAAATTTGAAAGTTCCCCATAATTCCCTTGTGTGGGAAAAAAAAAATACCCAAACGACGATTACCACTTTAACAAGTTTTTGAATCGCTATATTTCAAAAACGCTGGCTCGCAGGGAAAAAATATTGATACATTTCTAGTAGATAATTTTATGACCTGCAATTTTGTTTCAGGCATTTTTATGAAAAAACTTACCGTTTTGATAAAAATCGTGAAAAACTAATTTTTTGGACCTTGAGTAAAAAAAAATCCATACAGGAGAACTATGGGGAACTTTCAAATATCATTTGTAATCATATTCTTAACAATATTACCGATTTTCGCATTATCATTATGCAACCTCAAATGTGTAACTTGACTGGGGTATGGATTCAATAAAATTAATCCTTCGATCGCGGATTCTTGGAAATGCTATTGTATTCTATTGTTGTCGCGAGCACCGGTGCTCGTATGGGGCTTGATGGGTGATAATTTGAAATGAACGTGATATTGACAATAAAATTGCTCGTCTAGGCGGCCGGTTACACTCATTCACAATCTCGCCGTCTCGCTCGCACCTATCACCATCCGATACCTCTATCGCAGGTGTCACACAGCGTGGAACTGCGCGCGCAGGGCTGGCGGCTAGCGGTGCTGCCGGGCGCGTTCGTGCTGCACACGCCGCACGCGCCCTCCCGCGACATCACCGCCTTCCGCGCCGACCCCAGATACCGCATGTGAGTACCACCATCATCATAAATATCTTCTTCTTCGCCATCTTTTTCTTTATCTTCTTCTTCACCTTTTTCTTCATCTTCTTCGACTTTTGACATCTTCCTCCAATTATTTTTTCTTCGTCATCATCATCTCTGACTTATCTGATAATGACACTGCATCTGATCATTGCAAAAATTAGGCTAAGAGCCTCGCCGTGGTAGGACACAACATAATAAACTTTAGGTCCATCATCAACACTAAAGCTGCGAATTACGTGTGTATCGATATAAATTTTATTTTCGAATTTTTCATCTTCTTAGTATCCCTTTATCAAATCAATAAATTAGTGAATATGTCTAGATATAATTAACGATTCAATATTTTTTGCAGTTGCTTGGCGTTATTGAAACAAGAATTCATCGACGACTTGAAGAAGAAATACAACGTGACTTTGGACGACCACCCAAAGACGTAGTTATGTATGATTCATATATTTTGTGATAAAACATTGACTGTATCCAAATGTATTCTTTGTCTGGTGTATCAAATATTGTCGTTGCATGACGATATTTATACCTAGTCGAGAAGTTGTTTTTACCTAAATATTGTACAGACACCTAACATTTTACAAGAAAAAAATACGACTTTTTTAACGTATGGAAGCTTTTCGCATATTTTTTTATAAAAAAATCATACATCCTCCTCCTTTTAGGAAGTCGGTTAAGAATAATTCGTAATGGTAATTTTTAACTAACTAGGAAAATAACTTGGAAAAAACTACGTTTTCCACGACCTACTTGGTTCTCAAAAAAATGGCCCCATTTATCTTTGATAATTTTAGGTTAATTCAAAATTTAAGAAATTTGATCTCGCACTTTAAAGACTTCGCTTTCGGTATAAGAATAACGTATCATAATATTTGAATTGACGTTGTTATTGGTATCTGGTGCCGTTAAAATTAGTACGCTAGTTGTAACTTATTTCCAATATTAAAATAATAATCTCTAAAATCATGGTGACCCGCCCTTTCTTATGGCGCCCCTTTGGATCATATGTTGGTCAGTTGTAAAGTTACAAGATTAATTTTAACCGTTAGATTTTTTCCCTAATCAATAAAACCCTTGCCATCTCTCTATGCGTTCCTCACTGGTGGGGAAGCTAAAAAAATATTTTCACCCATGCGAGGGTCTTGTGAAAGTACAAGGAAAATAAATACGTACATATTGAAGTAAGATACCTTGCCTACTATAAGGAACGTGCACGAACTATAGGGCAGCACATGTCAAGTAAAGAACACTAGTTCGCAGTACCTTCGTTGTGCATGTTCCCTATACTATTCCATGAGTTGTTCTTTTGTAAAAAAAGAAGTGCTGAGTTCGCTTTCGTACTAGCAGTTGATGAGTAAGACTCAATATTTTTATTTTTGCAAGTAACAAATAGGCTAAAGCAGGTTCCGCACATCAATAAAATTATTTTATTACCATAAATATTTTTATATTATGTATAGAGAAGCTAAGCGCGTAATGTTATAATCTCTCAAACATAATATTGTGTATCCATGTCCACATGGATATTAATGTATCGTTAATCGTTGTTTTATATTTTTAATTATTATATTTTAGAATAAGCCATAATATTATTTATAATCTTAAATATAATATGTACTGTTCAGTCAATAGATTAATTTTAATCGATGAAAGGTATAAAAAATTATATATCCAATATAGTACTTTTATATTAAAAAACTATGTTCCTTCTTGAAACCAAAATTATATTCTAAGTTATTTACATATTGTTTTATGTAAAATGTATTATTTGCAAAAATAAAATCTTTTCATGTACGATGTGTTTTGTATTAAATCATACTTAGTTATAAATAAAACATCGCAAAATTATACATTGATAAAAATAACGAGGCACAGTAATTTCATACAAATTTTGACATCCATACTAATACTATAAATGCGAAAGTGTGTATGTCTGTCTGTTACCTCTTCACGCCCAAACTGCTGAAAAGGTTTTGCTTCAATTTGGTATGGTGAACCTGAGTCCCGGGAAGGGACATAGGATACTTTTATTCCCGGAAAAATGCACGGTTCCCGCGTGATAAACGCAACGGAGTTACGGGCGTCATGTTGTTTTATATGAAGTTTTGTGCCTCGATACGCCGTTTGGGCTTTAGTACATATAATTTTCAACAGTTGACTCGATGCCCGTTAAATATAAAGTAGATCTCGGATTTTCCTTAGATATAAGCAGCCAAAGGAGGATGATAATTTGAAAGTCCAGTTCCTGGATATCTTTCTTTAGAGTCTCCACAGCCTTTTTGGCTGTGACGAGGGGAGCGTTATCGTTCATGGAGGATCCCCGGGATTCCGTGCGTTGCTTTATATTTTCCACTTTAGCTGTCAACTCATTCAACGTCTCCTGCTTTTCCGCAACCTCGGCGTTGATATCTTTGTACTCGTCGTTGACTTTTTTCATCTCGTCCAAAAGTGCTCCGTACTCGCGAATCAGGGGCGCGAATTGCTCGTTCAATATGTTCTCTCTCGCTTCGATTTTGTCCATGGCTGAGGATATGTTGCTATGGACCTTGTTCAACTGGGTGCTTGTACTCTTGAATCTCTCGAATAACTCGTCCCTGTACGTCCTCATCTGCGCATGCCTCGCTCTCCAATCTCGTCCGTCAGCCGTGATCTTCAATCTCAGGGCTGGTGCTACTCTCTCCAATTCCAATTTCCACGACTCCCAGTCTTGTATCTTGTTCGATAAACTCGTGGGTTCCTTTTCTTCTTCCTCTTTAAGCTCACCGTCCGACGCATCGGAATATATCTCCATTTCCTCCTCGACTTTGTCCAGAAGTATCTCCGTTTCGTCTTCTATCTGATCCACGTCTTCTGCTGTTTCGTCAGGGTTGGGAGCGTTTACGACCGGCTGCTGCCACTCGAAGTTCTCTTTCTTCAGAACTTCGTCCGCTAGTTTGTTAAGAATATAGCAAACCTGGTCCCCGTATCCCTGCTTCAGTTTGTGCGTTGAAAAGTCGTTGTTGATGCCCTTTTCGCGTAAAGCGTCGATTATGAGCGCGACTATGGAATTGGGATCGTCTTCCTCGTTGGGCTGGTCGAACTGTTTGCCAGTTTTCCTGATGAGCCATGCGGCGACGGAGGCGAACACGAAAAACTGCTCGGCGGGATTCGTCGAGACGGTGAAGTAGTAGCGACTCATGGGTTTCATTTTTATTTGTGGCCGAAGCTCGATGTCTAGTTTCAGAAGCCGTAGCTTGTCCATTACATTGAGGTCCATTGTTCAACTTTTGTCTTCTACCTAAGATAATTTACTTCCCTTTTATGTTATACTTATGAGTTTGAATTATACAAACACGTATTTATCTAAAACATTTTAGTGTGAATAAATGTCAAAAGGTTAGCCATAGAGCTGAACGCAAGTCGTGGTTGCTATAGTTACTGTAGTAACAACAATGAACATAGCAACTGTTTGGACTCGTTTGGCAGGTGACAGCAAAAGATGGATAGTGTTAATATTTGGTTAATATTTTGTAAATGTAATTAATAATAATTATATATAGGGTGTAACAAAACTAAGTGATAATACTTTAGGGTGTGTACGTGTTCCTTGTAGAGAGTTCACTGTGAAAGTGGCAGCGCTGAAAGACCAATTTTTTTTTTACTTTTGTATGGGCAAGCGCCCCAGCGTCACGAGGTTCCCCATACAAAAGTGAAAAAAAAATGGTCTATCAGCGCTGCTACTTTCACAGTGAGCTCTCTACACGGAACACGTACACACTCTAAAGTGTTATCACTTAGTTTTGTTACACCTTGTATATTTTATTAAAAGCTAGAAAATAAAAACGATAGAGAAATGGAGTTGAGGAAGAGCTACTGCAAAAGTTAATTTTACTGTTTTAAAATGATGCAATAGCATGTTCATCAGCTATCAAATAGAAAATGCTAGAATCGTCCCTATATTATATTCGACAAGCCGCGATTTATAATTTTTGGCAGCTCACTGATATTCATCAGAGATTTTTGAAGCTTAGGCAAGTTTCCAAAGCGACAAGAAAGTGGAGCCGACGACGGACAGACGTAAAGGTCGAAAACGATCGCCATAAGGAAGAGAATGTAATAAGGCCGAATTCATTTTACTCGATGCAGCGAGCTAATTTACCTTGAAGCTGTGATTACGGGTAAAAGCTGCAGTGTTTACATGAAAATTTATAGGTTGTTTAGCATTCTACTTACCGGTCATTATGTGGGAAACAGCGGAAATGCAGTTCTTTTATCCAGCAAAGCATTTATTATCGAAAAACGAAATGAGGAAAAGTACTATAAGGAACCTTTTATATTGAAAAAAATCGGCCAAGTGCGAGTCGGACTCGCGTCCGTTATAGAGCAAAAATAGCCCAAAAAATGTGATTTTTGTATGGGAGCCCCCTTAAATATTTATTTTATTTTTATTTTATAATCAATTATTAAAGTACAAATATAATTAAGGATTTTGTAAAAATTTCATGTGTCTAGCTATAGCCATTATTAATATCGAGCAAAAAATAGCAAAAAAAATCACGTTTGTTGTATGGGAGCCCCTCTTAAATATTAATTTTATTTTGTTTTTAGTATTTGTTGTTATAGCGGCAACAGATATACACATTCTGTGAAAATTTCAGAAGTCTAGCTATAGCCGTTCTTGAGATACAGCTTGGAGACAGACAGACGGACAGACAAACATCGAAGTCTAAGTAATAGGGTCCCGTTTTTACCCCTTGGGTACGGAACCCTAAAAATTACTGGATAAGTAGTAATTGGGTACCGCAAAACTAAATAGGTACTGTGATAATCCTTATGTCTTTTGGGAATAGACGTTTATCACACATCTTTCCATTGAATCATTGATTGCCGAATGAGATAAGATACACTTACGCCGTATAAAATATTAACATTAGGGCAACCCCCTAAGTATTCAAAAAGTGTGTGAGTTGTGACTGTGTTTGGTTTCATATATTAAACAAATTCATATAAAAAACAAAACACATACAATTGTGTGACGTCTTCGTAGCTTTTACAGCATCGAGATTTAAATTTTAAATTACCTTGCGAACAGAACATATAATCCAGCAACGGTGGGCAAAACAGCCATCGTTAGTATAGAGTTTAGTAAGAAAAAATAAGCGCCAATAATTGCGTAGTTTACCCTACCTGAGGTGTGAAGTAATTGAGATAATAGAGCAAAATATAGCAATTAATTCCACGGATAACATTGAGTCGTTACTCGTTATCACAATGGAAGGTTGTGTGACTAACTTTACGGCGTGACACGAGCGCCTCAATTTTTACACGAAACGTAACGCTTCCTAACACAGAGGAAAATTTTATCGTGTTATTGCTCATTGTATATTTTATATCTGTTACACTATGGTCCAGAGGAGGCTATAGTCACAAAATTTCTTACGAATTAGGTATGCACAAGGGCGTACCCAGGATTTTAGCTAGGGGGGGCAGCATACCTGTTTCGAGAAGATGGTCGGTCATATTGAAACAAAAAATCATGAAAATATATTTTTTAATCTGACTGAAAAGATATTTTGTTTCCAACACTTCATTTTGCGCAGAGTAGGTAACACGTTTTGAATTCCCGCTTGCCAGGAAAATTGACGTTTAATTTATCTTCTAGGGGGGGCAGCTGACCCCCCCCCCCCCCCCCCCCTGCCCCTACCTGGGTACGCCCATGGGTATGCATTAAATATGAAGTTATGCGTTTCTCTATCATAATACTTAATAACATCTCGGAATTTGAGACTTACCTATTTGAATATAGTTCAATTTTTTGTATACGAATAATCATACCAATCATTTAATAAAAATTTCAGCATTCAAACTGAATAAAAAATACAGAAGTCTTGCTGCTGCAGCGAATGTAGATTGGTAGAGTCGTTGCTCTACATACTTTTAAAATTTTACTCGATTGTATATTTATTTTACTTTTATATTCACTTAAGATAACTTCTTTAATAAGCACTGCTTAGCAGCAATTTTTCCAGAATATAATATAAAGTTCAAGAAACATAATATACCGTAATGTTAATTATGTTCTGTAACAAAATATCAAACTTTTTATCTATGAACTATTAAGTATCTACCTTAGTAGGTACGAGTTAAATATCTCTCTGTACACTGAGAATCCAACGTCGTTATATGGCTTAAAAAGCTTTTATTTTAGTTCAACAAAATTTAATAAAACCAACAAACTAGGTACTGTAAGAAACAATAAATAAACACATCATTCAACCGCACATATTACCGCAAATATTAGATTCGAAATCATTCTAACTGTCTAGCCAAAGAGGCTATCCACTCAATTTCACAAATATAAGAAAGAAAAATAAAAGATTCCTCAATAAAGAACGCCTTTATCTCGTATTACTGGCACCACAGAATACATATCTGGCTGCTGGCACGATAAAATTAGATTCGCTAGCAACCGCCTGCGCAACCATTAGTCGCAATCCAGCGCTCGCGACGCGACGGCGGATCGCGCTTCCAAATTCAAATAAATCCAATCGCATTATTGTTTTTTTTTTACGTTTACATCAGTGCTAAGGAATACGATTTTGTGCCAGTGCTGTTATCGTGTTGTGCATGTATATTTTGTGTTTGCATTCGAGAAATTAAATATTTGTGCACGCTCTGCGATATCCATGCGCTAAAAGTTGCAAAGGTGAGTTTACAAATAAGGTCCGAATGTCAACTTTTTTCGATCGCTAATGTCGGAAGGTTTACGTGGTGTTTCTAGTACACGTGATTTCGTTAATAATGTTGTTCGGCTCCCGGAAAAGATTGGTATCAATTAGATGCACCACGCGTTGTTAATCTGATAACAATGTAAACGTAGGCAGATTAAACGATGATTAAGGTTGTTTATAGGGTTATACTAATTTCATATTGGTTTTTAGAATTATATTTTAAACTTAATTTATTTACATGATACATATTTACATTTTCAAATAGTAGCTTCATTCTTAACTTTACCTGTTATGTAGTTACTCTACCTCTATAGTGCAGCTATACGAAACTTATAATACATTAGTTTAATTTCATCAATTAATTACTTAGTATTGTTTAAGTTTATCGATAAAATATAGGATTGAGCACGTACGTATGTATGACACATCACTCATCAACAAAAATATGTTGTACCATAAGGAATTGTCAACAACTTAGCTATCTTTGTCTAGGAACAAGTACGAATTCATATAAAAAATTAAGGGACTAGATGTTGCAACCGCAACCGCAAACTTTTTTATCGTACGGGAACCGTACATTTGATTTCGACAAAAATTATCCTAAGTTCCCACTTGGCACTCAAAGCATCTAATATACAAAATTATATCAAAATAAGTTAAACGATTGAAGCCTGAAGAGGTAACATACAGATATATAGATTCGCATTTATAATATCAGTATGATTTCCTTTTAGCAGTCCGTTGTTTTTGTTAGCGAAAACCGCAATAATCGCATCTTTCTTTGCCGTTGCACTATTAAATAGTTACTTGAATTTTATTTATTCACTATCTGTAAGTTCAATAAGAATTGCGTTGAAAGGAAACAAGTTTTGGATGTATTTTTAGGAACTGAAAAAGTATACGAATAACCTGATTCTGAGTGGTTTTTAAACTTGAAGAAGTTGTTTAAGTTATGTAGCACAGAGTAGAAAATATACATACATAATATAATGCTAGAGTTTACTTAGAATTCGTTAAGTTAAATACGAAAGCAAATAATTAAACCGATGTCCAAGAATTATTAAAAGCAAAGTTATTATTGTTAAACACTTCTTTTAAGGAATGGGAATTTTAACCAAAATATAAATCCGATATCTCAGTTTATTATTTACTACATCTTAAATGAGAACCAATATTTTGTTTAAATCTTACTTCCTGTATTAAAGGTTGTTGTATCTATTTGCGAGTGAACTTTTAGTTCAGTGACAAGTGTCTGACACTTGACACATCCACACACATGCTGCTAGCCCACTTCTGCTGTGCTGTTATAGAGGAACATAATATTCGTCCACCTAAATACTGTCTTATCCGCGGATTTAATTTATCAAGAACAAACAAACAAAGGTTTTAGTATACAATTACGACTTTTTAGTTATGATATTATTATACACGACTCGTGCCCACTTTCTGAGGTATTTTGAACGAAGTTTATCTTTCCGATAGCGTTGCTAATTGCTTAACTATTTTACGTTCGCCAATCAAAAGTACCTACTAGTTAAAAGTTAACTGTCACAAAGCCTCAAAAACAATGCATTATTATTACAATCCTTGTAAAGCAGTTGTTACATTACCGCTCATTAAATTACATAGTAACTCTAAGAATGTAATGAAATGTAACAGACTAGATAATATCACAGTGGCGCGGTTCCGGCATCTAACGCTTCATAAAACGAACATTAAGAAATAGCACAAGGTCAGCTCAGGCAGGTTAGAATGTAAATCGTTACAACTTTTAGATCAATTACGATCATTTTGATGATAATGCAGATTTGAGTATCTCCTATATGATTTTTCCTCTATGTGGTTGTTAATTTCGGCTGTTTAAGATATTTAAGATAGGGGTAAAAGGAGAGTATAATAGTATAAAATAATAGCGATAATTTTTATAACCCTCCTATACTTTCATATAGCATAATATTTAACCAACTTATAAGTTGGTAAACTTTATAATAATCAAATTCGCAATTAATATTCGATCACCGTTAAATAATTAGAATTTAAATTTCTATGTAATAACAAAATGTTTTTTTAAAAATTCTAAAGGCTTACGAGTTGCAATATGCTATAGTAAAAAGTGTCGATCGTAAGAACGTTTATAACTGTAACAAAAAGTTTCATTATTTTTAAACAAATAAAGATAAATATTAACCCCCTTACTAATAAACGCTGTATAAGCTTTGAATAGTTATACAGCGTTTTGTCTTCTTCAATCCAATTAAAAATGTCACTTGTATGACAGGAACAAAACACTGTATAACTATTCAAAGCTTATGACAACGTTTATTAGTAAGGGGGTTATATAATAGCAATAGTTGATAAATATAGCAACGAAGAAGATATAATACAGCAGGATATCAAATAGCTGAACAAGCGATCTGCGCCACATCTTGCGGAATTCCAGCTTTGTATCAACCGCAGCAACATAACAGCTATTATTAGAAGCTGTATTGTAACCTTGGTACCATTTCATTTTAATATGATAAACTACAGGAAATAACTGCCGCACTCGGGGACATTTAAGGGTGATTAAACTTCAATTAAACGAAGAGGTTGACAAATAATGTCCCATTTGACAAATAATGTCCCATCTATCAATCTCTGATTATATACTTATTTCAAAAACTTCATTTAATTACAGTTAACTAATTACTAATTAATATTCGTCTCTGAGTCCAGGAGTTCAACTTCTTTTTTTCTTGGAGGGTTGAAGAGGGGGTGGCATGCTACGCCGCCGCTACGCGCGTAGCACCTCTACGCGCGTACTACGTGCTCTATTTAATAACCCAAATAAAATTAAGGATGCATTGATTGTAAATGGATGTCTTTTTAAATTGATTTATTATTATCTATTAAAGTCAAAAAAAAAATGTGTTGCTTTATTGAAGTCAAATAAAAAAGTCTTAAAGTATAAACACATTTTGATGTTGTTTTATGATCTGTAAAAGTCAACAACTTTGTGGAATCGTTACAAAAAATCTGTCTCGAGATTAATAAGTTGCTAAACGCAAATTATCGCTGATTTCCAAATTTTTAAGTCTTATTGATGACACCAACTTATCAATGTATCACTTCATTTAAATTACATCTTAAACAAACTGGGTTTTTATAGTAGTTAGGTATAATCGTTTACAAAGAAAATTAATACACAAACAACTTTACTCTGATGAGGCATACAACATAGTAAGGCAGACATAATAATATGCAGAGATAATTCTAAATTTTTAAGTTTTATATCAGACAATTTATTAATTAAACTTAATTTCAATAATATTTGTATAAACAGGGTATTTATATTGTAGGTATAATCGATGACAAATCGATAAGAAAACCGCACATCTATATACTCTCATGAGGCACATCCAACATAGTGAGGCAGACATAATATGCAGAGATAATTAAGGAAGCGACTATAGCGTATATATTCTATTGGCATCAGACCGTCAATATATTTGAATGCACGTCAAGACAATGCTACATACGTACTAAATGTTTTAGCATATGATTATGTGCATAATAACGGTCTATTAGAATTCTGTGCGGGCGCCGACATATTGTTTTAATACAGGATCTGAGCCCGTAATGAGGCGCAGTGCCAGCTTATTATGTATAATATTATTTTATTATATTTTTATGATTATAATTTATGAATAAAGCCTGGCTACGTAGTATTTTTCTTGAGTATATCGACTGGCTGACATTCTATTGGTATAAAGTCGAGTATTAATATAATAAAATTAAGTTAAGAAATTTAAAAAAAACCCGAGCCAAACAACTTTAAAAAGTAATGAAATAATATTGACTGACTTTAAATTTAAATAATTCGTAAGTGTAAAGTAATATTTTAGTCCATAATTGTTGTCACGGTGTGTCGGGGTACCGCCAAGTTAACTACGACAACAGCGATTTTTGCATTTTGTATCGCTGATTGTCTCGATTCAGTTCGCTGTGAACTGACCTTTAAACTATAATGTTATGTGAAATCAAACATCTACATTAGCGGTCCCCCGACACACCTTGACAACAATTATGGACTAAAATATTACTTTACACTTACGAATTATTTAAACTTAAAGTCAGTAAATATTATTTCATTACTTTTTAAAGTTGTTTAGCGGGGTTTTTTTTAAATTTCTTAATTTAATTTAATTTTATGCTTTTTAAACTTGTGTTGGTTATAGTGCAGAATTGTTCCTATCAACAGGATCATATCCCAATGAATACGATCTATAAATATCCTCTTGGATGAGGCCGTCAATATGAGCCCAAACATGAAACCTCCACCCTGGGTTCATACTCATACGGAGCTCGGCTCCTATACAATCCAGGTGATGCTGCAGCAGCAGCATGCAAATATTTACTGCTTATCTACGTCTTATTGGTTGTCGCAATTAAAATGAGCCCAAACACGAAACCTCTGCTCTAAGTTGGTGAGGAGTTGGGTATCCTATTGATTACCAGGTGATGCTGCAGCACCAGGGTCAACTTTCCATTAATATGTATATATTCATAAGTGTCACGAACCAGAATGTAAAATATAAAGCCATCAAACGACTACAAGTTGCTAATCGGCCTATCACGAACCAGATAAACCGTGATATTTCAGCAATGAGCAGGCTGATGATGATGAACTATAGCTAAGAACACTCTCGATCATGTCAGCTTTCAAACAAAAAAAACTAGATCAAAATCGGTCCACCCGTTTGGATGCTACGATGCCACAGACAGACAGACAGACAGACCGACAGACAGACACGTCAAACTTATAACACCCCTCTTTTTGATCGGGGGTTAAAAACATTTTAATATATAACGTCTGTTTATATGCGATATTTAAAACCTTCTTTTGTTAGATATAATTATCATTATATAAGTAATGAGGAGAGGCTAGAATCTATTAATCGCTCTACATCCACATGTAGTTTTGTATCTCGTTCGATTTCTTATACGAATTAGTTATTACTTATTAGACATTAGTTTTCCATTTAAACGGCGCTTTCAATCAATTAATTAATAGCGTGTTGTAGAAAATCGCTACAGAATTGTGTATTTAACTTACCGGGCATGAGTTTTGTATCTACGGAGCGTGGAACAACGCAAATACGCCATCGCAGAAACATTCGAACGACAAATGTCAAAATTCATTGTTGGGCGCAAAAAAGGCAGTCGGAGTTATCTGGGACCGGTTTGGAAAGCGCGTTCGTCGACCCGCGCCGACCGAGCCGACATGTCACGAGACCTTTCTATACCAGACCTAGGTCTAAGTATTGTCTGTCAGTATTTTTCAACCTTTTAATGGTGCGACCCCCTGATTAAAAAAATATTTCGCGACCCCCTTTTGCTTTTGAATACATCATTTTGTTAACAATATTATTGTTTTTTTAACTGAAATTTCTCTTTGGCGACCCCCCCCGACAAGACCCCAGGGGGTTGCAACCCACAGGTTGAAAAACACTGGTCTATACTGATAATATATGACATGTCGAGGTATACATGTGGCTTTATATCGATTGAAGTCGGTACTAGCCCAGAACTGAGACACTTGACAGAACTTAACCAGCACCGACTTCAAAATAATGAAAATTGAGTACAGAATTAGTTGAGGTTTAGTCGAATTTTGAAAAAAGCACTAATGAAGAATAAGAATTATTTCATACTTTTTAGATCATCTTAAGAATATGGTTTTTACATTGTAAGTCGGGTTCAATTTTTTGTTAAAAAATAACAATTTTACTCTTTTTAGTTATCTACAAGACAAGGCTCTATGCGTAGATAACCACTACGAATGCTAACTATCCATATTATATTACTGTAAGTGGTAATCCGAAACTGGTAAATGCTTGCAGTTATCTAAGCGATGCTGCAATTTCCAAACTTTTATCTTTAAATGTTCAGGAGTTCTGTTCAGTGCCTTTGGATCAAGAGACACCTTCGTATGAAATTTCACTTATTCGTAACATATGTTTAAGTTACTTGAAACAACATCTTAACCACTATGTGTGTCTTTATTATTAATAAATTTCAAGGATTTCCTTTGATTGCTCATAGATCCCATTATCAGCTCGCCACTTTCGTAATTGTTATACAAAATGTAGAATATATCCTATAAAACAACACAAGAATTTTGAAAATCGGTCCACAAACAGCGAAATAATCATCAAAAACATCTGATTCGATTCAAAATATCACGAAAAGTACCAATAATTGGGTCATAATGTGATGACCCATGTTATCATTATGGTTGTGATGATGATGATTAATCAAATTGATGTATTGTTATGCTTTCAGTTGTTAAAAACAACACCAAAATCCCCGAACCTATATCTATAAGGATTCAAAAGTTCTGTTCGGTACCTTCGGATCCAGGGTATAACCTGGTACGAAATCTTACTTTTTGGTAGCATTTACCTCGAATACTTCAGAAAAAATTGAAATCACTATATGTTTCCATACAAATTTCAAGGAGTCCCCTCAATTCCTCATGGATCCCATCATCAGATCACCACTTTTGTGAACATGATACCAAATTCGAACTCAACCCCGTACAACAACAAAAAAATCATGAAAATCGGTCCACAAACGGCGAAGTTATGGTTGAAAATACAAAAAAAAAATATATATAGGTATAAGTATATACAGAAGAACATAATATAACCTCCTCCTTTTTGGAAGTCGGTTAAAAATCGGGCACACTTCGTTCTTCGTAATGCATAACTCTGTCTTTATACATTTTATTCAGTCTGAGAAACTTAAACTATTAATTAAGCAAGTTTTTATTGGATTACCATCAAATTTATTCCCTTTCATTAATTCCCCTGTCATGCTGCGCATAGTATTCTTATTATTGGTTAAAGTTTAAGTTGCAAGAGTAAGCAAAATGAGTAAGTATATAGGTGATAAGTAATAACTTAACTTTTGACACAGTGATAATAAAATCGTTGACTAATATTTGTAGAGTGAGATAGAGAAGATACGCAAAGTACTTCCAAAGTTCCAAAGTACTTTGATTTATGTACTTTAATCATTTTTATGGATTCTATAAAACTAAATAGAACGTACAAAATATTATATATTAGGTTGTTATACATATAATATGTAATTTATACTGTATATTATATCGACGATAAACGAACGACATTGACATTTGAGAATACTATTTCGCCAATCGCCTATCGAAAGTCGAAACTCATTTTATTGCATTGCATGGGATTAGGCGACGTGATGTACGCTACCTAGCTTTTATACTATTGTATATTATTGTATGCTTAATAAATAATTTGAATTTCGATAGGCGATTAAATATAGCATTGCATTAAAATAGTAGAGTCCAGTACTTACTGAATTAAAATTTTGAATGAGGTATACCGTATATCCTAATTATCCTATTAGTAAGTATATTATCCATACTATACTTACTAATATTATAAATGCGAAAGTGTGTCTGTCTGTTATCTCTTCACGCTCAAACCGCTGAACCGATTTTGCTGCAAATAGGCATGGAGATACTTTGAGTCCCGGGAAAGGACATAGGATACTTTTTATTTCGAAAAAATGTACGGTTCCCTCGCGATGTAAACGAATTTTGGCGCAACGGAGTTGCGGGCGTCATCTATACTTTATAAGTATGAAGTTCATATGCACAGCATGCATTCCCCAGTCCGAGTGCCGCTCTATGTCCCGCTCCGAGTTACCCAAATAGCTGACCCAAATACAAAGTTTCATATTATATTTAGTATTTACTACGCTATTACTCGTAAACAAAACGCGTCCTTGCTTTACGTCGAAAGTTGTAACTAGTCTAGAATGTTGTTCCTGAGCCTTTGTCCTAATATCAATTATACTTATACAGATCTGTTACGTCCATACTATTTTCCGGCTTAAATCTCTTCCGAACAATTTTCAAATTCAAAATTGCAAACATTGACAAATTTGACAGATAAGTGAAACAAAAGATACGAAAAACCATTTACATAAAAGAGACAGTTCTATTTTTAAACGTCGAATCGTATCGCTGTCTCTTTCTTCGCCTGAGCTATGACGAAAATTCGATTTTTTCCAGATTGTTCGAAAAAATAATTGAAAATGTAAATAATCGAGGTATTTATTGCAATCAAGACATGTGGTAAGAGATTCCATGTGTTTTGTTTTCTTTTGAGTCATAATTGGTACATTTTCGAAACACGCACGACGTCATTTTCAATTTATTTAGGTAAGACAAGACGCGGCACGTTCGTGACTGCGCTCGATGCAGACTAAATAACAGACGACCCAATTGGGCCGTATTTGAATCTTCACAACGCGCGCGGTAGTAACATAATATCTGCTTTGAGTTTTTCTTCATTGCCTAATATCATAAAAATCTTTCGATATCGATTATGTTTTCTTTATCTATGCTAACTATAGTTATTTCATTAAGTACCTATATAGGGTAGCAGGCGCTTCACCTCACTTTATTATTTTTAATTATTTTATTTTTATCTATTAAAATCGTATTTATTGAAATAATTTAGTAGTCATGTTTATTTTCATAAACGTAGGTATTTTAACTGTGTCGCACGTTAAGAACCAGCCAACCATTATCTTAAACCGTTACGTACCTAACCAAGAGTAAAAAAAATAAGCATTCATATTTGGAACATGCTGAACATTCGAAAGATTCAAATAACGAATGCGGATTCATTTGAAGTTCTCCTACAGAGCGGAAAGGTGTGACGAGGCAGTGAACCGTACTGACATGGATATGCGTATAATCTTTAACGCATAACTTTTCCCTGACTTTCACGATCATATTAATTACTGTTAGTAATTATAGAATTACACACGGATACAATACTTTTCTTTAGACTTGTTTCTTGCATAATTTATACTTTCTGTTTAGAGAATATTGAACATTTTCATTTTCTCTCGCGACTATCAATTTGTGTTAATTTAATTAGTTTTATGATTAAAATAGGCTCCGAATCCAGTAGACCGGATTTGATAAAATTTAGCAGATAAGAATAAAACGGTAGGCGGTTTTTGAAAATTTACGGTTCCCATAACTTTATTAACACGTTCCACACACAAGAAAGAGGTAGTTCATAATATGGAACCCGAAGCCACTTTACGTCTCAACATAATATTTTTATTCTTATTTTTTTTTTTCACCTTTAATTCCTTTTGATTTCAAGAGAATTCAACATAAATCTGACTTCAGCGTGATTCATCATCAGAATTCCTTAATGAAAACATTAATTTTGATAATGTTTAGCTTGAAGCAGTTGTCAGTAACATTGTGGTAAACATACGTTATTGTTGCAGATCGTTCGAGATGATCCACGTGGATGAAACAGATCCCGTCGGAGGTGAGATGTTATTTTTTTCTTTTTTTACTCGAAACAATAAATCTGAACATTCATAGCGGTTCATTACACTTAAGTTGAGACGGCAGATATGGTTCAAACCGCAAAACAAGACACAAGACTACAATTTGTATAGTGTTTTGTTGCGTACTGGTTTTGACCAAAGAATTTAAATAATGTAGCTTAAATCGCTAGGCTTGTCATAAATTCCTAAAAGAACTCTGACCAAGTCTTACCTTATGGTTTGAACCGTAGTTCTTATTATAGTTTGCGAATTATAAACAGAATGGAAAGACAGTACTCTATACCCTATATAATTTGCGAAGACATGAAATAGAAGAAGAAGGTCAAACATTAGTACCCTGCACTTACCGGTCAAAAGCAGATAGTAAAAGTTTAAACAATCCAATCATTCAATCAATTAAATTACACGTGAGTAGCCGTCGACGTTGCCAAAACATTCTACATTCATACTACCTACATGCCTTGTTGCACATCCGGGTGACGACTAACAGACAAATTAAACTATAATTTTGGTGTACTTTTAGAAAAGAGATAGATTTTTTGCGTAATTAATTTGGAATTACATCGTTTTGGCGACCGCAGACCGTAACATATTAATGAGACCTCACAAAATGCGAACAGGCCTTGAACGCGTGTAACCACCTCGGTAATGTAGTCTCCTTGAAGAGCGAATCGAACTTACACTCGTGTTCTGTTCCATTGACTAGGTTCTTTGTGATCGTCTCAATTAGTTGCTGTTGCTATTGCAGATATCGACTAAAATATTATGTTCGTTGTATTTCAACTGTCTATAATTAATAATAATTATATATTCTTCAGTAAGACAAACAAGCCCAGTCAGCAAGACCGTTTTCCCCTTCGGGTACGGAACCCCAAAAAAGGATAACGCAATCGACCAATTAAAATGTTGACGTAAGAGTTAATCATACTAAACTGCAATTTAAATATGGAACGGGATATAACCCGCAGCCGATTGGCTCAAAGAAAATAAACAAAACATTTGATTTTTGGCAGAAGAATGGAATTCCTCTTTATTTTCGACTCGGCTGTTGAATGCTCGGACTTATCTCGGACGGAACGTGTTACTTACAATGACAGCAGACTCCCCGACACTCATTTGTCACACTTTATCAGTTCACATTAAAAAAACCAAGGATTTAGAAAAAAAATGTGACTGTAGCATGTGAATCGCGATGCCAAAACGAACGCGTAAATGCAATAAAATTGTCATCCGATTACTTGTAAAGAGCAAATTAAGTCACAATATCGAACAACTTCAATAAATTTTAAAAACAAATTGTACGTTTCTTTGGGCATACGAATTGTCTGCACGACTTTTCTTTTATATTTCAATTCAGTATCTGTTAAATAATTCAATGTTGCTTTAACTTTGAATTCTCGACGGTATGGTTTAAACTTGTATGAGAGCTGCACGAGCGAGTCATTTCGCTAGAGGGCAAAAAATTGATCATGCAAGCAGTCACCGTCATGGCTTCGCAATGTAGCCTCTACAAGATGCTTCACTGATCAACATTATTGTACCTAGTTTATTATAGCTAAGCTAGCTATTACGTTCAGCTTGGCAACAGCCTAATGAGCATGGCTATTGCATAGAGCAACATTCTTTTACTCAGCTACTTCTTAAAACATCCATACCTTAGAATTTTTAAAATAGCTAAGACGAAGTGACATTTTCCTATTTCGTTAATCCATGATTTTCTAAATAGCGTATATACTTACTCTACAAAGCTATCGGTAACAAAACTGATACGCATGTGAAACCGACGCGGACGTCAAACAAAAACAAAGCTCCATACGAAACTGTAGAAACTTGAAATATTGGATGCAGTCCAACGTCGGGCCGTCCAAAAGAATCATTTATTTTAATGATGATCAGTGTTACGTCAGCTGGCTGTGTTTACGAGGTGTTATTATGTAAAGGGTGGCCGCCATTCATCCCGCGGTAATAGCGTATGACGCATCCTAGCAAGTTTACACCCATTTACACCGAACCGTTTTGGACATGGAATTTGGAGTATTCGTGACGTGCGCGTGACGTCACACTATTTATATCTTCGCGTACGTCTGCTTTTGGTATCCGTCTATGAAACTCCTACGTTAAATGCTTTACAACATTACAACACTAACGAAAATTTTCTGGAGCAACGAGCAAGAAAGCGACTACCGATATCAGCCCAATAATAATTAATTGGAGATAAAATTAAAGAAATAAATAGCTCTTGCTCTACATTTACTTGAGTTCCGAGTCAACGTTCACAAAAATTCTCAGTTTTAAGTTTATTTCTCGTCATATGTCTTTTGTCTATATCAAAATTTCATGCTATAATGGTACTTGCATACTTAAATTATCATATTATATACTCTAACATAGCCACAAACTTACCCACATAATAACTAACCACACCTCATTCCTCAATAACAATTGCACATAATACTCATAGAGTCACAGACCCACAAACTCTTGTCTACTCTTCCACATCCATATTATGTAATTTTAAATGGTATTGAATATTAAAGGTTGTATAAATTGTAGGTATATACATAAAATCATAACTATACTAAGTCATAATCTGTGCCATATAGAATACGTCATAAGTTTATAATTTATAAACAAATTGTAAACTATTGTATAAAATTAATTATTCTCTTGTGTACTATCTGTAACGTCTCTACATTTCACAATGTCTTGTTTTAGGTCTGCTGGCAGAGATCTCTTCTAGAGATAAGCACACCTATGTGCTCTATTAATGTATGATGTATATTAAGCTAGTTTTTAAAAATTGTATTTAAAGAATAAATAAATAAAAAATTTATGTTCTGTATTCAGGGGAAAAGAGACTGCTAGCCGTAACTACAGGTTTCCTAACCTATATAGAGTAGCAGACGCTTCACCTCACTAATTGATCTTTAGGAGTTGTCTAATAAATATTATTATTATAATTACTGCAAAAAGCAAAAAATAAGGCAAAATACTGATAACTTACCTGTTGATTTCTAACCACCCAGCTGACAGAACTATATCGAGTGACGTCGAGTTACAGAATAAGAATAAATCCAGCAAACAAAATATAGGAAACATTTTTAAATTATGATCTCCTCGTTATTTAGGGAGTGCAAAAATAATAATGATTCACTTAGACGCTAGAACACCGGTACTATTTTAGCACCGTCAACACACGCATGCATCATGGCTCCCGAATTACTTTCGGCTGTTAACATTTGGCGTAGTTTGTGTCACGCCGACGTGCATTAAATACTATTTACTCGCTACTCAACGTCTGCGGTAATATCTATTTGATCTCCGACATGCAAAAAAAGAGTTTACGAACGCTATTTCAACAAAAATAAGTGTGCTGTGCGCAAATTTAGATACAAAGCTAGATGCTTATATTGTATAGACCAATAATTTTAAATGCCGACAGTTATACTGCTGTATAACCATAATGTTGCTAATTTGGGATATTGGAAGGCTAGCTTGCAATAGCTCCCTATATAGGAAAGATTGTAACATAATTGACATTTATCTTTTCACAACAGCAAAAATTCCATCGCTGAAAACGAGTAGCGTCCATGAAATTTTTGTTAATAAACAAGCTATAAAAGATGAAAGAGATTAATAAAGTGCATGTTACACGTCATTGTGAGTGGCGCCCGCGCCCAGACCAAACAATCGGAGGTTTCATTGCACTCTGGGCATGCTTGAAGATCTGCCAAACGGTCAACAGTCATTGTTCCTTGTCAACTTTTAAATAGTTATAACCAGACGCTATCATATCTCCGATTCATCTTGTACACTCCACTTGTAAATGTCAGAGCTGAATCTAAAAAACTAAGCTAGCCATAAAAAAATGAGTACTAATTGCAACTTTCACTTATAACATGAATCATTTTCATATTCTACCTTCATCTACCGTCTCCCACACACAGACAGATATTCTTTAAAACTTCGATTTTAGAATGTTAGATTGACCGATAATGAAGTGTGAGGAATTTTTAGTAAAATATAACTTTTGCTTACAGAGATAGAACCGCCATTCCCTTACCGCGATGTCACCATCAAGAAAAACACAGACGCCAACGACTTCTTCGAGATGCTCTCGGAGATTGGACGGTTAGTAAAAACTTTGCTTAACTATACCAATATACTATTACCAAAATATTGTATCAAAGGAAGTTGAGCGACAGCCAGACTTTCGTCATTTTATAAAAGCTGAAAGTCTTTCTTCTTTACAGCTATTTATATTATGTCTCGCCCATTTTTAGGTGTTAAAACATCTCCCATTTCGAAAAAGTCTTTAACAAGCGCAATCAAAGAAATAGACTCAATAGGCAGATGGCGGCCCTACTTTAGTCTGATTATGTCTAACCCATTTGATAGAACACCTACATTCACTTAAATGATCCTGCATAGGGCCAATGAACCAATTTCACTGATACCCCTTTCCTTAACACGCCGAATACTCAACGTCTTTTAACCTTCTAGGGGCAAGTTCGGCACGGTATACTTGTGTCGGGAGAAGAGCACAGGGCTTGAACTGGCTGCCAAGTTAGTGTCGGTGAACCGGCGGGACGAGAGACGGAATGTCGAGAGAGAGGTGGAGGTGATGCGGCGGCTGCGACACCCGCGCCTCATACAGCTCTACGACGCGTACGAGTGGGGCAAGTGTATGTGCGTCGTGCTGGAACTGTGAGTAGCTCTTCTAAATATTAAGCTGACTTTTTATTAACTTCCGTTAGGGCTTCCCGTTAAAAAGTAACAGAACGTAACATGTAATAATAACACTACGCCATTTTGAATAGCATACGCGTGATATATTATTGTATTGACATTGTACGCTTTTATAATTTTGGACGTGGCGGTAATATCGTGAACGTTCACGGTAAAACGATAACATAGGGAAGTAAAATGTATGAAAATATATGAAGACGCTTTTAAATTTCCGTCGACGATAACTTTTTAACGTGCACGTTAGAGGCCATCACGACGTCTACACTCTTCTGAATCGCACAAAACGTCCGCGGTGCGTAAAATCATAAGGGCGTTTAACGTACCCAACGTTTTATTGTGGAAGTCGGCGTCCACGATAACGTGACGTCCGGAATTATAAAAGCGCACATTGTCTGCCGTGCTAGCATATGCCAACGAGAAAATTTTGTCTACACGTTTTCTCGATGTTAACTGGTTTATCTCTTCATCTCTATTGACCCTAACATGACATACATTTTTTCTCGTACGTCTGTCGTCAAAATTAGAGATTGTTTTTTTTTATATGTGCTATTTTTGTCTATATACTAACGAACTATATAGGAACGAGAAATTTATCTCTCGAGTCTCGACGTACGCATGTTAGCGAACAAGAGATATATATCGATATCGACAATATCACTACGCTCGAGAGTGAGATATCCACGAGATATCTCGTTGGTGTATGCTAATTGCTAGGGGAGGCAGTCCTCTTAATGCGAGTAAACCATTGCCACTTAGGGCCCTTCTACACGACGTTTTTTTGCGCACTGGCGACGCGCGTTTCTGATGCGCTCGTCTTCTGCGCGTTGTCATCGCGTTTTGGCAGATATTACACGTTTTTTGACGCAAAGGAAACGCGCGTTTGTATCGATACAGACGCAAGTTGAACGCTATTGAAACGCGCTTTACTGTGGTCAAAAGCGGCGCCGATCAATACACAACGCGACACGAACGCGATATAAACGCGATACAGACACGATACTTGTATCGTGTCTGTATCGCGTTCAACTTATGTTTGTATCGATACAAACGAGCGTAAAAAAACGTCGTGTTGAAGGGCCCTTAATAGTATGGCCTACCTGTACAGCATGGCTGTATGACCCAATATGGAAGTCACGTGGCTGTCACGTCAATCGTTCTAGTGCGAAGAGAATTTAATTTGTTGAGCTAAGGTCTCTAGCCTATCACTTCTTACCTTATCTTGAATATCACCGACTAAAAAAGTTCTTGCTATGTACTTGGAAAAATTTATGGCAAATAGCAGACCTACGTATTTTAGTCGGGCTATGTCAAGTACCTACTATATTAAAGTTACTTTATGATGTCAAGCTCCGCCAACAAATCACAACTAACATTGACTTCTCTAACCTAACCAACCCGACAAAATAACATATTATGTACGCCATATCTAGCTACGAATCAATTTCTCTGATGGTATTATGGTATGGGGTAGCTTACTGAAGCTTCAAGCTGGTATATTGGTACCGTTAATATTAGAAGATAAGGCCACTAGCCAGAGAGGCGTATTTCACCATAATATTTCCTAATTTCGTCGTTAGCGAACTCTACTTTTCAAATTGAATATTAAAGATAAGAACCAGTTTAGTAAAACCGTGACGTACCTGATGTCTAATTAATTATCGCGATAGGAAAATTATTAATAGCTATTAGCTACAGATAACCCAATATTAGGTAAACATTGCCGTATATTGAATGATGCATTTGCTGACGTAAACCTTAAACGTGACGATGATATGGTTTTCAATACTTTGTTATACTGGATATTGCCCGCAACTTTGTATCACCGAAAGTCTATAGCGCGGAAACGTTACATTTTAATAAAATCTTTTGCCCGCTTTTGTCTACTTCTTACCTTTAATGTAAATCGCTTCAACGGCTTAAACGTAAAAAGGTCAGACAGACAGACAGACAGACAGACAGTTTGACACACTTTCACACTTTTATATGTACTTAAATAAGGCAAGGGAAACTACAAAATTTTTCAATACAACAGCATACATGTTGAACAAAAAAGAGTCGCTGAAGTATAATACATTATAATTACCTTACACACTGTTGTATAATATCAAAAGGCCGATCTAATAGCCGTAACACATTACATGCACAATTAAATAATGTACCACTTATGTAATAGTATGTAATGCGTCGTGTGAATGTCAGGGTCGCCTCGGCCCTCGCGTGGTCGCGTCGAGTCTAGAGGAAGCAGCCTAGACGCATTACGATAAATTGTTATATTCTAGAATCTAGGCGGTTCATGTATAATAATTTTATTAAATTAGTTTTAGGAATATACATAACTGCATATTATAACATTCATATTTAACAATATTATAAATTCGATATAACAAACGGATGGATGATAACGAACAGATGGATGAGGAGATAACAAACGGATATACTTTGAGTCTGAGGAAAATACATATCCGTAGTTTTCATTGCGGAAAATTTACGGTTAACGCAAGACAAACAAATTTCTACAAGAACGAAGAAGCTGGCAAAATCTAGAATAATAGCCAGTCAATTGAGAGTTTACTTTTTTGTTATCTGTTGTTTCTTTTATTTATTTAATTACTGCTAGGATAGAATTATTACTAACCTTTTCTAGAAATTCTCATTACATCTCAAAATAGAAGTGAGCATTCTGGCTGTAATCGTTTCCTAAGAATTGTCATGAAATATAATTTGGCTTAGCAGTTTCAGTCTTGTGATGCGAATTATTGTCTACGGAACGGAAATATTAAGTATGCACATTCTTGGCGAATGATACATTCGTGTATAAATACATTTGCAATTAATAAATAACAGACATACCTGAACTATAAGCGTAATGAAATGTTAGCATATGCCTTTACAGACTCTACTTTATAAATGGATAATAAATAATATTATATTGTTGGTTCTAATTACTTTATTAGTATCTTAAATTATTCACGTTAATTGTTAGATATCTTAAATATCTTAACGCCATTTGTTTTTTTTTCTAAAGGGACTGAATTTAAAGTTTTCATATCACATTTTCGTCATTTAGTTGCTTTTAAAATTATTTTTTTCTCATCACGCATTCCACATCTACAACTCCTATGTCGCCAGGATCATCCGTACCCCGTGGCTAGAACCACTAAAATCTTGTCATATTAATATGATCTTAGGGCTGCCCTATCAAGAGGGATAAGTTAAATCGGTCTAGAGACCCGCAACGAAGAAAGTAGGTGGAGTAGGAGTAGGAGATATTCCAAGTAAAGCTTGTACAGTTTTTAAAAACAGCTTTTACTCAAAACTTTGCTAATTCTCCGAAAATACTTTTTATAAAGGCGTTTTAGGAGTTCACTAACTTTTAATTAGCTTAATGTGCTATTAATTGGTAGCTCTGTCGGTATTTGCATACCCAAAGCCTCCTATGACTAGTGTCGCGAGTGTGGGAGGTGCGCCGACGCATCCCGGCGACGGATTTTGTGCATTCTTCCGTTCGTTCAAACCCGCTAATCGCGATCTTGAACTGTGACTCACTTGGACTCCGATCAGGGGGCAATTCTCGTTAAAATTATCGGTTAAATCTCATATTTATGTATATGTGCGTTGATCAGAACTGCAGGTCTAAAATGGCCACTCGAGTGTTTCATTTCAGAATTCTTAAAACGGACATAATATATCTCAGAATAATATGAGACATTAATTTGACAGCTCTCTATACATTCTGCTGAAATGTAACGGAGTGGGTGAATTGTTATGTATTTTTTTTTATAAAATAAAGGGGCAAACGCGCAAACGGGTCATCTGATGGAAAGCAACTACCGTCGCCCATGGACACTCGCAACATCAGAAGAGCTTCAGGTGCGTTGCCGGCCTTTTAAGAGAGGATAGGGTATAAATAGGGTAGGGGAGGGTGGGGTAGGAAATAGGGTAGGGGAGGGTAGGGAAGGGATTGCAAACTAGCTGACCCGGCAAACATTGTTTTGCCATATAAATTATTTGTACTTGGTTGTTAGTGTTCGATGAAATCTGCAAGGGCAGGCTGATGCTGTACGAAGCGCTCGGCAAGACGGCGCAGATGACGTGTCGCGCCTGCACTGGTCCATGACGGTCGAAGACGTCGTAAACTACATCCGCGAGAAGACCACCTACACCTTGAGGGTAGAGCGTCTGCACTCTCGCCACAAAGTGAATTTCAGTTCCTTTGTGGTGAGAGTGCCGACTCAAGTTTTATCCATCTTCGAGGTGGAGGAGTTCTGGCCCGCCGGTGTAGTTTACCGGAGGTTCCGGGGGAGGCTCCCGAACGAAGCGCGCATCACGTCGCCGAAAGAGACTTTACGTGATAAAGTGTAGTGTGATTGTGTGTGTGTGAATGTGTAAATAATATATATATATATATATATATATATATATATATATATATATATATATATATATATATATATATATATATATATATATATATATATATATATATATATATATATATATATATATATATATATATATATATATATATATATATATATATATATATATATATATATATATATATATATATATATATATATATATATATATATATATATATATATATATATATATATATATATATATATATATATATAATATAGCTTATATAGCTTTTATACTATTGTATGCTTAATAAAGAATTTGAATTTGAATATATCTGCGAAAACCGTATTCAAATCGGATCAGTAGTTTTCGTGTTAAGGAAAAAAGTTTGATACAAAATCTTACCCCCTCTTTGGTCCCCTTAGAGGGGTGGGGGGAAAAAATTTTATACACCAGATGTTAAGTTGGAAGAAGACTAATATATTTGTGAAAACCGCATTCAAATCGGATCAGTAGTTTTCGTGTGATGCTGGTACAAACATACAGACAGACAGACAGACAGAATGACAAAAAAACTAACCACATTTTTGGCTTCTACAGCGATTTAGTGACACCCCCCGCTTATTATTTTTTGAATATCTTCAATGTACAGAATTTTCATTTCTACAGTTTTATTATATGTATATAGATGTATTGAAAATGTGTACCTAGGTACACATTTTTGACAAGTATTTTAGAACATGTTTTATGACGGAGTTACTTTTCCTTAGTTTTTATTATTCGTAGGTATTATATTATATTTTTCAGTTTTTAGGGTTCCGTACCCAAAGGTAAAAACGGGACACTATTACTAAGACTTCGTTGTCTATCCGTCTGTCCGTCTGTCCGTCCGTCTGTCTGTCTGTCTGTCTGGAGACAGACACCCTGACAGCCTGGAGGCTGTAACTCAAGAACCGCTATAGCTAGACTTCTGAAATTTTCACAGATTGTGTACAACAAATACTAAAAATAAAATAAAGTTAATATTTAAGGGGGGCCCCTAGAAAAAACGTGATTTGGCCTTTTTTTCTCGTAATCAATAATGGTAACAGCTAGGCACTTGAAATTTTCACAAAATCCTTAATTATATTTGTTCTTTAATAATTAATAATAAAATTAAAGTAAATATTTAATGGGCGCTCCCATACAAAAAACAGATTTTTTTGTCTACTTTCGCTCTACACCGGTACGGTACCCTTCGTGCGCGAGTCCGACTCGCACTTGGCCGATTATTAGGTTTTCTTGCCCAAAGTATGAAAACGGGACCTATTATTAATAAGTCTTAAGACTTCGCTGTCTGTCTGTCGTCCGTCCGTCTGTCACCAGGCTGGATCTCGAAAACTGCAATAGCTAGATAGTTGAAATTTTCCCAAATTATGTATTTCTGTTGTTGCTCTAAAAGCTAATAGTCCAATTAAAATAAAATAAATTATTAATGGGGGGTCTCAGAACAAACACGATTTTTTACCCTTTTTTGCTCTATATCCATAATAGTAACAGTAAGGTTTTGAAAATTTCAGAAAATACTCAGTTGTATTTCACCTTTAATAATAAATAATAAAAATTAAATAAACTTATTATTTAAGGGGCGCTCCCATACAAATTTACGGTACTGAACCCTATGTACACCAGTCCGACTAGCACTTGGCCGGTTTCATAATTTTCCCTTTCATTGTGGATAATGACCTACCTTATTGCCGAATGTCAAGGTTCTAAGTCTGCTAGAAGTACCTTAGAATTTTGATGATCTGTCAGTCAGTGTGACAAAATGTAGTAACTTTGATCATCCGTAAATATTAAACTATTTATCGAAATGTCATGTTATTTGAAGAAAAAGCTAGTTTTAATACTTGCTCTTAGTCACCGAAATTCCAAATCCCTAGCTTTGTTAACATCGAAGATATAGGGGGTGTGAAATAGCCGCGAACCGCTTCGAGAAAAGTATGGTACGGCCGTGCCTATGCTAAAAAGCTTGGCTGGGGCACTGCCGTGCCCCCAGATTCAATGTTATCAATAGTTTTGCTGAAATTATTGATGTGATTAAACAGATTGCCAGCTCTAGCTGCTAGATTCTAGATAAACAAAAAGTATATTCCATGGCTAAAATATTATACACTTCTGCATTCCTTAACTACATAATATCTTCCTTAACTCTCCAGGTTCTTCTAATTGGTGTTTCATCTACTTGTACTGTCGTCGATCAGCTTATCATCGTATCTGCAAGTCCATCTTTGATAACATTGCAATCGACTCATTCGCATTAAACATTTTAGTCACATTTCAACATGAAAAGTAGGTAAATGTGCACAGGTGCATTGCCAACGTACGCTAAAGGTTTCGTGGAAGAGAACGCGCCTGTCATATTAAGAGGCGGTCGCTACAGATCAGTGTCGGTTTGTTCGACTTTTAGACCTTATGCTGATGGTAATAAGTTCGAATTGCTACACAGGTTCGGCGACGTTTTGTATGCAAATCACACGATCTTGCACTACGGATGCTTAACGTAGAGCACGTGTGACGTAAAACAATGGAAAAGTCGCTCCAATTTACGTGGAAACTCACGGGCTTACGTTGTAAAATTAGTTTGTTATTTCATTCATGTTCTCCAGATATGTTTTTCTACGCATTTTGCTTTACGTAATACGTTCGTTGTGTTTACGAGAAAAACAAGATACGTCGTCATCTAACCAAATACTAATATCATGGTAGAGTATACCTACATATTTCTTTAAGATTTTTAGAGTATTTCTATTCTCTCAAAACTAATAATTACATTGTACAATACATTACCTAATATAATATTGTATTGGAACAATAATAATAATTATAAAATTGGCCGATAAATATTGAAAGGAAATTCGTAAAATGTTAGCGGCGTGCGTTTACTCTGATCGAATCTTCTAATAAGTTTGACTCAGACTTTCACCTCGTTATGTATTTGTAAAAAAAAACCGTTGGAAATACCAAGGCTGCGTTACCTAAACCGCTGCATGTGTCATCGAAACGAACCTTAACTTAACTATGAGAGCGCAATTTAGCATATTATATCCGATAATTCCGATGCAATAACGTTTTCCGTTCGAAAATTTGCACCTCAATATCCGTGTTCGATTCGAATTCCAATATCCGCATTCGAATCGATCGAATCTATGCAAAATGTCACACTTCACATAATTAATGAACGCGGAAAGGCATTCATTTAAACTTGAACAGATTTTTTTGTAAGATAATATGACTTGTAAACAAGCGAGCCTTCCCCTTATAAGTACGATTTTATTAACTCTTTAGTCTTTACCGACTGTATATAAGTGCTGATTTACGTTGTTGCACAGCTGATCCAGCAGACCAGCACCGGAATTGTTACTGGCGCCCGTTACTGTATTAACGTAACGTCAGCATTTATTATTATAATTTAACAATGTTACTTTGCATTGCTTTTAATGAAACTTTTAAATCACATTTTAGCTCATCCCACATAGCTCTCATTGTCTATCAAATAGCTCCTCTAACATATAGACAAAGGCAGCAACATTATGCATGCTTTTGTCCATTTTAAGTGTGATTTGCGAATGAGTTGAAAAGCTTTTATTGTAGTTTGGTCCTAGAGATCGTCTGTTGAGAGTGTACGCTACGGTATGGTAGCCAAGTCCAAGTCCAGTGGTTAGAACGGCGCACTAAATACACCGTATTTCTGTGTAGAAACGGACCCTCAAAGTGTAAATAATCTTATTAATAATATGACGAATCATTATATTTTTTCTCGATATTTTTCACACTGATCCTTCTTAATTATCAAACACGAAGTGCGAAGAGCTTCCGTTGCGGAATTCCCAAATACGTCGGATTCGTAAATATAGATAAAGCGTGAGTTACACAGGTGTGATAATTAGGTCGGGCGTTGACAGGGACAGACAGACACTCACAACAGCTGGTACTTACGCCCTAATGTATGTAAATATAGAATACTCACTTTTATTCAGAAGGTCAATGATCACATTCTAAAGTGACAGCTACCAGACTGTAACCTAAGAACTGTTGTAAATGCTCTGATAGAAATTTTAAGCACATGTGTGGCGTACAGTTAACGTTCGCGTACTGATTTTCTTTCTTCGTATCTGAGCCTAAATGTTTTTCATCAAACAGAAATACGGTAACGGGAACCTGTAAACTGAAATATGGTATAAGAGCCAAGAGGATAGATAGGAAGGAATAGCGGAAAAAATCAAGAGATTTAAGTCGAAATCTCTTCGCAATGTATCTTAGTGGTTATAACTTACAAGGAAAACTTGTATGACTTATTCGATGTGCACTTCAAAACGGCTTAGTGGCACAAAATATCGAGAGCGAAGAAATTGGGCTTAAGTGTTCTCACATGCTGAGTCATCGGTGTAAAATGTCGAAAGTATGAACCATCACAGTTAGATAAACATACGAGCACACGTGGTTTCCGTACCGTCAAACTGTTTTTGAGGCGTAGTAGTCCTTTGTTAAACTAAATCAAAACATCATTATGCACCAAAGACATAATATGAGACTGGACGGTTCAAAGGAATATGAACGAAAAGTTCCTTTATACTTTGCCGAATATATTTTTTGTAGTTGATCGACTATTACTCAATAACTTATGAAGTCTTCTTAGCCGTGATAATTTTCCTTTCAAATTCAGCATATTTCCTACTCCCGTTATTTTTTTCACATTTCCAGAAGCAACCGTTTAACTGGTAGAAGGGGGGGACACTGAACTCTAATGATTTTTTCTGCTTTGAAACTTCATAATATTTCACAAATGGATCCCTAAATCGGAAAATGATCTATGAATACTCGTAATATTTTTAAAAAACCTATCCAACGACCCACACGGTGGGGTAGACGCGAAGAAAAATATATCATCCCCGCTTGATGTGTAGGGGAGGTACCATAAAAAAATATATATTTTTAAGATTATATATACCATTTTGTCGGCATCATTAATATTCATGCCGAATTACAGCTTTGTAGGTCCTATAGTCTCTGAGTAAAACCGCGGACAGACAGACGGACAGACAGACAGACGGACAGACAGACAGACGGACAGACAGACAGACGGACAGACAGACAGACAGACGGACAGACAGACAGACGGACAGACAGACAGACGGACAGACAGACAGACGGACAGACAGACAGACGGACAGACAGACAGACAGACGGACAGACAGACAGACGGACGGACAGACAGACGGACGGACAGACCGAAACTATAAGGGTTCCTTGTTGACTACGGAACCCTAATTAAGACAGAATTTGATGACCATTACATTCACTCTTGGAGTTTTGAATTTTGGTTGCAAGTTACAACAGCTCGACCACCAAACAACTATTTTAGTGGGCGACGTCAGTCACCCGTGAGAAGGCTTCCTAACTCTATATCCTGATATTTAGCAGTGGAGTGGCGAGTGGCGTCAACTGGTCGGTCAGATATTACTGCGCATAGTTGGCGCGCCGCCATGCCAGCAATAATTGGACAGCTCCGGGATATTTGTGCCAGGACTGATCGACTTATGGCCCATCACGAAACTCACCCGTGCGAACACCATATGAAGTATTCATTCATTTATATCTTATGGGATACGTTTCGTGAATGGATAAGTCGGACGTCTATTTAGAGAATTGAATCAGCTCCAGAAAATGCATTCGGCTTACACAATGAATACAATAATATATGCAGTTCTATAAATAAATATTAACATCATAAACCGTGAAAATTCACGTTAACATACCGTCGCAAGAATGTTTACCCTATGTAAATAAAAATAAATTGTATTGTCGTAATACGCGATATGTTTTAAAATTTAAATTTTGTTTTAAGCGAGCTCTCGATTAATATCTGCCCGTTGAATTGATCGCATGAATTTACACAGCTGAAGATGGAAAGCAGACGTCATATATTTAAAGCCGACTGCTCACTGACAGGCTATATCGCAAATTATAAGTTTCGCAACAATCGAGAACGGACTTGTTTAGGGCTGTGTTCGAATAATTTCAATTTGGCACAACGAGCATCAACGTTTTGGGATTCCTGAAATCGGGCTCCCTTTATGTACTATCAGAGAAGTTGATTCTAAGGCAAATGGCGGACTACGTATATATTGGTAGCGTTTTGTCTAACCCAGTCGACAGAGCACAGCTTACATTGTTTTGACATAATCCGACCGAATGACGGAGGTCCGTCAACTGCCTATGAATCAATTTCTTCGATGGTACATTTTCAAAAATATGGTTTGCATGTTAATCTCTATTTTCTTAATAAAGTCTTTGAATAGGGACTGAGTATCTAGAGGTATATTGTTAGGCTGGCTAACGCAAAGTCTAAGATCTGTAGCCACCTACTTGTTTACGTTTTAAGCATTCAAGTAGAGTGTAAAGCCAAAGCTAGTATGACACAGCTTGGTGTGTGCGCGACCTTAACATTTTAGTCGCCACATGACGCAGAGAGACGTTTACATGACGCGTGTCCTGTGGGAGTGGCGCCATTTTGAAATAAAAAACAATCTTTTTTAAATGATGTCCGACTAAATAAGGTTTTTGTGTATCAATATAAATATTGCACACGACACTAGACGCCGCGTGTGTTTAGGAATTCTTCACGATTACTGTCAATAATATATTAATTATGTACAATAATAATATAGATATGTATTAATTTAACTAAGTATGTATTTCGAAATGGAAAGCCAATACAGTACGGCAATGCGTTGAAGTAAAACTGTAGAGTCGACAGACACCACTGCATTTTACGCTTTAATAAATAATAAAAATGTTATTAATAGTTCAAACTCGCAATAAATATTATTTGCATATATGATAACTAATAAGTAATAACCCACGTACCTAACTTACATTTAATTTATTCCCGCGGGACACTATTGGGTGCGGGGCCGAACTAAATTCTCCTGCAGCGTTGATCCGTCTCCGAACAATGATTTATGTCAACAGTCAAGGTTCATAATTCGGGATTATCTTAGAGGTATATAATATCATCATTTTGTGTTATAAGCTAATCTTATGATAATATGTAAAAGGTAGGAAGACTTATTAATATTGATGTTTTGGGAATTTAGTCTATACATACTCACATTTTTAATAAGAAGTGATAAAATAACTCATTATACTTACTTAACAAAGACATACGAATATGTAGCGCGACCAGAACTAGCAGATATATTATAATAGAATTACTATAGGCTTAGTGAATTATTGTTATGCTTACAAATATATAGATTATAATCTATAGCGCATTGTTACTAAATTAACCTTTTAAATTAGTTATTTATGCTAACCACAGTCGCCTATATATATAGTCATAAAGTATCAATGATCATCAGATTAGTATCAACATAGTATATCTGAATATAAACAAGGCAATAATCTCATATACAACCTTGTATCTTAACCTAGATGTTTATTTTTAACGAAGCTACGGGCTTTTTAACAATATGATAGTTTTGGCACAATTTCAAGATTAGGTCAAAGATTTATGATTTCGTGAACCACTCATATTATTATTATTTGTTCTCGTTCGCTATAATATGTTATTTATTGCTATAATATTAATTTACTTATTACGGTCACAATTTATTTTTAAACCTGTTATCAATTGACGAAGCTATAGTAGCAAATAATTTTTCGTCGTGTTACCCACACTAAGAATTTTAAAAATACTTAAGTAAATACTGTTGATTCATGGATATTTTACATCATTTATTTTGATATAGGAAGTATAAAACAGCAATGATATAACAATACAATTTTTTTGGATTACATCCAAAGTGAAAAAACGTTGTAACTTGTAAACTATCAAAGCCTTGCCAAACACATCATACTCGCTAATATTATGTCTATTAAAATTCGCAATTTTAGAATTTCCTGGCACTCACAAATTAATATTATTATTACTATAGGGTCTAGGCTTCTATTTTTGAAACTAACTTTGTCTTTTGCAAATTTTATTAAAAGGAATGGTCCTGGTGTCTGGTAGCTATAAAAAAAAAAACAAACAAAAAAAAAAAGACGAATAAAAGTTTGAATGTAGGAACTCCAAACATGATCTGCTCTATGAGGTTTTAAACTTTTAATAGCAATTTCATAAATAAAGATAACGTGAATAAAATAGCATGCTAGATATTATATACTTCTCTTTATCCTTTGGCCTATTTAAGAAAAAAAGGCATGATATAAGCTCACCGTGATTAAGCGTTGCTTGGACTTCAGAAACTTTGATATCACGATTCAGGATTGTGCGCTGTTTATTCCACGGAATCCTCTTTAAAAATTCACCCTGTATACTCATATTATAAATGCAAAAGTGTGTCTGTCGTCTATCTATCTGTCTTTCTGTCTGTTACCTCTTCACGCCCAAACCGCTGAACCGATTTTGCTGAAATTTGGTAGTGCCGGAGTTGGTGGTTGGAGTCCCGGCAAAGAAGATACGACACTTTTTATCCCAAAAAAAAAAATACGATTCCCGCGCGCCAAATTTTAGCCTAACGAAGTAGGGCGCAAAATCTAGTTTTACTTGAACACTTACAGATACCATTGAGGAAATAGATTCCTAGGCAGTTGACAGACCAACGTCATTTGGTCGGATCATGTCAATTTAATGTTAATTGCATAAAGTTTTAAGTTAATATACCTAGCGGAATAGAGCAACAATCTCGAGGTGTCAAACGAAACCGAAATTGGTTTACATCTGTGTGTAAAAATATGTGTACGTATACACTTACACAAGCATGATTGAACATGAATTCTATGAAATTAAACTGTCAACGTGCCGATAAGTGCCGACTGGACGTCAAAAAAAGAGTTCTGCTGTCATGTATCACACGTCTCTTTTTACCACGCAGTGTTACTGATAGTGACATCTCACTTGCTCAGGCCTTTGTTTCTCTATTCCGCTAGGTATATTAACTTTATGGTTAATTGTGATCTGTCGGCTGGGTTTGACATAACGCGACCAAACTACGTTGGTCCCCCATATGCCTAGGAATCAACTTCTCTGATAGTACATATATACTCAATATGAATGTCTCATTCCAGGATAACCGGTGGAGAGCTGTTCGAGCGCGTGATAGACGAGGACTTCGTGCTGACGGAGCGCGCCTGCACCGTGTTCATGAGACAGATCTGCGAGGGCATCGACTTCGTGCACAGACAGAACATACTGCATCTTGATATGAAGGTTAGTTTTTTTAATTAAAGTTGGTACTTGGTGGCCAACGAATCACATGCCCGTCATACCCGCAAGAACAGAGTTGCTACGTTTTTGGCATTTCAGAAGTGGTTACGAAGAGTAAACCCCCTTTCATAAAATATGTTAACAATAGGTTTTGAATTGATTATTCCGAAATGTACACTAAATACGCTCAAGATGCTACGTTTGAGAGCCATTACAACCTAGGATTTACATAAAATTAGTATAAAATAGTGCTTGCGTTTTTGCCGGTGAATTAAAAGAACCTAGATTAGGATTGAGTGAGAAAATAGAAAATATATAAAACGTTTTGAGAGCATCCTAAAATTATGCAACCAATATTTTTAAACATGAATTTATGAAGTACGAAGTAAAATTATACAAGCTAATGATATAATACTAGCCGGTTATATAAAATGTTACAAACATACCGGCGTCTTCACCTCGAGATCTTTTGATTCTTTTCCAAATCGTTAATCACAATGGCGGAAAAGCGCGCGAAAATTTTATGTTTATTTTTTAAACATGGAAGTTTTAATGGCAAAAGTCTTCATTAATCATGCGCTTTGATTGATTAGTCTGTCGCAATTTCTTATTTCTAGGCTTTAGACATTTTACCATACCTCTTACGCACTCTCTACATAAGAGACACTTTGCGTTTGTAATGAATAGCCGCGTACTGACCAAGCGAGCAGCCTCGAGAGGCAGCCTCGAACATTTGCCGCGGTACGCATGCCGCGCTAGGCGGCCTCGGTCTTTATTTTTCTAATCCGAGGCTGCCTCGCGCGGCAAGGCCGAGCCATCGTAAGGCCGAGCCAGCATCGACGCTCAGTTTAACTTGAAGTCGAAAAGAGACCGCGCGTGCGTATAGTTTGCCCGAGACCACCACGAGGCCGCACATTCGGAAAGCTGTCGCTACCCCTGCCTTTTTAATAATTCAGCCATTGGAAGGTTCATTTCCTGGCTTATTTTTCTCCATGCAACTTCCCTTAGTCCCCTATTTGTGTAATCAGGACATTGCGCATCCCAAAGTCGTCTATATTCACCATAAAGTTGTATTAGTTTAAGACACTGTTTTTTATCCATGACGCATAAGTCCGAGGCAAAACACTGCCGTCTTGAGTGAGCGCGGCAAACGTACCGAGGCGCTTTTGAGCATCGACAAAAACCGACAACGCTCGGCTCGGGCCGCGGCACGCTCGGGCGAGGCAACGCATGCGTTTGCCTCGGGCGAGGCACGTCCTGACCGACCGAGCAACTGCCTCGCGAGGCTGCTAATATCGAAGATCATGAATTGCACAAGCTATTGTTACAAAAATACTTCCATGACTCAGTCTCAATATTAAAATACTTAAACAATACTACACGAGTCTACATACAAACAGCATGTAGGATATGACACTATGAATTTATTGTTTTGGCATGAGTTTCGTTTATCTATACGTGGTATATCTATAAAAATGACCGTTAAACATATTTTACTTTGAATACCTTTGTTTATGACCGGAAAATTGTTGTATTGACGCGCGAAATGACTACTAAGTGATCTATGTTTGTGTGTACCAGCATCTCCAAAAAAATTAAAAGGAAATCATGTTTAATTTATACGGTAAACACATATTTTAAAGACACGGAAGTATCATCTTTATTGTTTGAAAACATAAACAGATAGAGTTAGTAATAATAATAATAATAAATTCTTTATTTGCTCATTAAAAGCATCATACAAACAGCACAAAAAGAAAGGATCTGTGCAAATTGGCGGTCTTACCGCTTCAAGCGGTTTCTTCCAGACAACCAACTGAGAAGAAATTATGACATATTATGATAGGAACAGTATAACACTTAACACTATAAAATAGTGATGTGCCTTTGACTAGATTTTAAAGTTTAAGACAGTAGACTCTACATAATATTTATAGAATTAGATCAGCATAATTTTTAATCCAAGCGTGCTGTATCAATTGCTTATACAGCGCTGGTCTAGGGCCCTAGCTGTTAATCCAGAAGAATATAATTATAGTGTGCGTTTGTTAAAACAATAACAATGATAAAATATTGTTATGATAGTAACATTTAGATAGAGAAGATTTTAGAAGACAAATGATCCACTTATGTAAAATTGGTGAGACGCCAGAAATCACTATAAAGACCTCATTCTAAATTTTACGAACAATTTCCACCATTGTTTTCAGACGTCACAACCAACCCACGTATAAACAATTTTAATAAATGAAACAGGTCATTGTTTGCGTATGTTTTTGAAAAACAAAATAAAAAAAACATATCATACATGTCTGTCGCTGTGCCATTTAATAGACGTTATCAAAAACCAGCCAAGTGCGAGTTATTACTCGCGAAGAGTTTCGTAAAGACGACTTAAAACTTTTGTTAAATGGGAGCCATAGATTATACACTAATATGATGGGAGCCCCATACTGTCTTGACGACAGCAAAAATTTAATCATCTGAAAAAAAATACTGCCCTAATAACATAGTACTTATAATGTCAGTTTGCCCAAATTGCTATTTACACTCCACAATTAAGAATAAATAAAGAATAATATAAATCCTGGTAATAAAAATAGTAAATACAAATAAACTGCAATTTGCAAACATCCACGACTTAATAATACCTAAGGCTCTTTATTAAGCACCGAATCCTGAAATATCAATTGTATCCACTTTATAATCTATACCTAGCTTTAGATCAAAATGTATTGAAAATCACACAAACTCTTTCATTATTACAGCCAGAAAACATCTTATGCCTCACGAAAACCGGCAACCGGATAAAGATCATCGACTTCGGCCTGGCCCGGTTCTACGACCCGGACAAGAAGCTGCAGGTCCTCTTCGGCACTCCGGAGTTCGTCGCGCCGGAGGTCGTCAACTTCGACCAGATCGGATACGGCACCGACATGTGGTCCATTGGTGTTATATGCTACGTGCTGTAAGGACTTTTATGTCAGCCCGCTTAACATGGCCTTCGAGATTTGTTTCCGGTTTTCGTAGAGAAGAAATAACTATAGTTTCTTAAATAAAAGTTCCTGCTTCAAAGTAAATAAGGTCGACGAAGACTGGAAACACATCTCAAAGGCCATGCTAAACTTACTGGTGGACCTTTTTACTAATAAGATCCATACTATGTATCAGTGTACAGGCGTTGTTACTTGTTTTCTAACGTATCAGAGTAGGACAAACATAATTGTACAATGTACTACAATGTCTGTATACACCAGGGGTTCCCAAACTTATTTTGTCTACTGCCCACTTTTCACAAACAAATTATGTTTTAGCGCCCCCATTGTTTCCATTTTAAAATGCATTCAGATGAAATAAATCACCCCCCAAGCCTCTACACAACGCCCCCATTTTTTTCTGGGTCCCACACCGCCCCCCTATAAACCGGAGGCCCAATCCCCTACCCTATTCCCTTCCTTTCCCTCCCCTATTCCCTTCTCTTCCCATCCCTACCCTCCCCTTTTACCCTATTTCCTCTTAAAAGGCCGGCAACGCACCTGCAGCTCTTCTGATCCTGCGAGTGTCCATGGGCGACGGAAGTTGCTTTCCATCAGGTGACCCGTTTGCTCGTTTGCCTCCTTATTTCATAAAAAAAAAACCTTCAGCGCCCACAAGGGGGCGTTATCGCCTACTTTGGGAAAGACTGGTATACACGGAGTGGATCATTTTATTTGCGAGGGCTAATTTAATTCCATGCGAGACCCACTAAATCTCGTCAAACAATAGATAAAGATTTTTGCTGATTGTAATGCAGCATTTGCATCAATAAATTTGAAACTTTCTGCCTAGTCACAAGCTTACACTTTGTAGATAATATGTACATACTTTGGTAAATACGAGTAGTTTAGTATTAAGATACCCAGCCTGGGGTACTTATTTATGCTATATATTACTTCCAGCCTATCGGGACTATCACCGTTCATGGGAGAGACGGACATAGAGACAATGGCCAACGTGACCGTCGCCAAGTACGACTTCGACGATGAGGCCTTCAATGAAATATCCGACGATGCCAAAGATTTTATAAGGAAACTCCTCGTCAAAGACAAAGAGTAAGTGGACCCTTCTTTTTGTGACTGTGTTGTGCGTTCAGTCAGACTTCAGAGTTATTTTATTTCAGATCCTTATTCCAAAGACAAGGATTATTGTCATAAATACTTAAGCCTAAAAGCCTAAAACAATAAAATAACTCTTGAGTGTAGTTTCTTACCTTTGTTCTATTATATAATACTGCCGACTCTACCTTTTTAATGGCGTAAAGATAGAGTTGAAAAACATAGCAATACCCTCGTTTTTAAACAATATTTACCGTTGTTGTTGTTGTACAAAAACCATTACAGTTTTGCCCAAATCACAATTTTTACCACTCTCCCCCAAATCCATAGACAGCATAAAAGCTGTTCTAGCCAGCTTGTCGATAAAGGCCCTCTGTTACTTTACCAACACAGAGACCAATCTCTGAACCGAACCACAGTCTATACAAATCAAGGAATCGATCGCTGTGGCCGAACCTTTGTTGTCCTAGTTATTTGTTGTAGTAGTATATTGTGTTACTTTCACTCAATATTGTAGAGCATATTGATGGAAATATTATATAGTATCATTCAATGACGGAGTCGTTGAAGATTGTGCAGTGGTGTTGGGTTAGTAACAGGGGTCTCTGTCGCAGGTGTCGGCCGAGCGCGGCGGAGTGCCTGCGTCACCGGTGGCTGGCGAAGCGGCCGCCGGCGCTCAAGCCGCGCCCGCCGCCCGCGCCCAAGCACGAGCTCGACGTCACCAAGGACAACCTTCGCCTGTTCGTCGAGCGGTGGAGCGAGCACCCCGACTCCCCCTACGTGTTCGACAACGAGGCCCAGGAGATCGTCTCGCTGGCCGGCGGCGAGCGCTCCTCCGTCGGCGGCTGCTCCCCCTCCCCGCGCAGCTCGCTCAGCAGCTCGCCCGATCTCGTGTTCGACGAGGACGACCTCGAGCCCCCGCCGCTCCGCGACCTCCGCGAGCCAGCCGCCGACAAGACGCGGTACAACCCCGTCGAGCGCCGCGCCTCCGACAGCAGCTGCTTCCTCCACAGGAAGCACGATGTCTTCGTCCGGAAGAACCTCGCCGAGGAGATCAAGAAGCTGTCGGACCACCTGCTTATGCTGTCAACCATGAACACCGACCTCACCAACAACAACAGCGCCGCGGAGGCCGACAAGAACGTCGCCGAATCGACGACGACCACGAGGGAGACCAGGAAGATTCCGAACGGCTTCAAAACCGAGACGAGGACGACGATCGCGAGGTCCGCGACGAACGGCAGCGCGACGGCCGACGAGAGGAAATTGTTCACGTCGAAGTCCACCCGCCGGGTCAGCTCGTCGTTCCTGACGGAGAAGGAGCGGGAAAAGCCGATGACGAGCCGGATGCCGTGGGTGAAGGCGCCGCGGTCGAAGCGCGTCACGACGACCAGCCGCGACGTGCCCGACCAGCCCGTCGACCGCCGGCGGACCTTCTTCGAGGAGTTCGACCGCAGGCGCGACGAGATCCAGAAGATCGCGAGCGGCGCCGAGAACGGCCGGCAGCTCGCGTACCGGCGCGGGGACGAGAACAGCGCCCACAGAACCAAGGATCTGCTCCTCCACCTCCTGGAGAAGTGGGGGGAGAACGAGGACGTGGAGGCGGAGCGGACGGCCGGCGGCACCTCCAACGGCGGTCGACACCAGTCCATATCCCTAGAGTGGTCGCCGTCCGACCGGCTCGCGCAGAACTCCATATCCAGCCTTCACGCCTTCTTCAAGAGACAGTCGTCGCAGGAGAAGATCCAGAGGAAGAGTATAAGCAGGGACGTGTCGAATTCTAAATGAATTTAAGTGAGATAAAGACTATGTGCCATGACGTTGTGTTGTTCAGAAAGGTCGTTTTAGTGATTACTTGACCATCCAGAGGCCCTAGACAAAGTATCTTTCGTTAAAAACGATGACGAAATTCGTTATCAAAATGTATGCGGTTTGACATAACTCATCGCTAAATGACATTTCGCTTGCGAAGACTAATGTCAAATCCCATACATTTTGATAACGAATTTCGTCATCGTTTTTAACGACAGGGACTTTGGCTACGGCCTCAGCTCTCTTACTCCGATGATCGATTTTTGATTTATATTTAAAGATTCAAATTACTTTTGTAAAATTCTAAACTTACGTTAAAATATCTATTTCATTTGATAATTATTAAAGAATATTTTGATCTCATGCTAAAATTAATATAAAATATTGTTTGATTACAAACCACATTTAATTCATCACAAATCATACCATGTAACATTTTACTGGGAGTAACAGCATTGGGTGGTGTAATATTTCTGAATAGCTCTAGGTTACCAAAGTAGGGCATGATTAAGATAACTATAAATGACAATTATCTACGAATCTAGTCTGCATACTCAAAGCTACCGGACGCAGCACAAGACTGAGGCAATTCGATTTAACATTGAGAATAGCGCATAATTTCTTTTTGTACTTTTTTGTAAATATCGTGGATTTTTTAACATAACACTTTAACTCTAATTTTGTTCCTTGTATGTACTTAAGTGTATTGTATTGAATATTAATAATTTATTGTTACTTTATGCGTACATTGTTAAAATATAAGGCTTTATAATATAATTTGTTTTATTAGGGTTCCGTACCCAAAGGGTAAAAACGGGACCCTATTACTAAGACTTCGCTGTCTGAAAATTTTGAAATTTTCACGGACTGTGTACATCTGTTGCCGCCATAACAACAAATACTAAAAACAAAATAATATTAATATTTAAGGGAGGCTCCCATACAAAAAACGTGATTTTTTGGCTTTTTCTGCTCGATATCAATAATGGTAACAGGTAGGCACTTGAAATTTTCACAAAAGCCTTATTTAGATGTGTACTTCAATAATTAATAATAATATTAAAATAAAATAAAAAATTAAGGGGGCTCCCATACAAAAAACACAATTTTTGGCCTATTTTTTCTCTATAACGGTACGGAACCCTTCGTGCGCGAGTCAGACTCGCACTTGGTCGATTATTTACTTGTACTTTCAAAAACTTGCCCTTCATAAACATTAATTGAACAATAATAATAATTAAATGTAACAAACTAGATAAGCCGAGCATATAAACAGGGTGCAATTAAACCTTCCGGCCAAATTTCGATATATTGATCCTTGTTAAAAATAAAAATACACGTATTTTTTCTTTTAGGTATAATCACTCAGTACTAAAATGTTGACAAATAGTTTCCGAAAGTTTTCCTAAAAAACACCACAAAAAGCAGTGGCACCACCCCCCGCGTCACCCTCGCTCTACCCACCGCCGCGTAGTGACCGTTCTGCAACGATTTTAAGTGGGATAAAATATGTTATTGAAAAAAAAAATAACACCCTATTTTTTTGGTTAAATGGACTCTCCTAATGATACCTGTGCCAGTCCACACGGCGCGTTGCGTCAGCGTTGCGTCGACGCAGCGCTGCCGTTTGACGCATAGCCGGCCACTCGGGCGCTGCGTCATCGCAGCGTTATTACGAAGCAGTCTTAGGGTCAATTCAGACCGCAACGCGATGAGGCGCGGCGCGGCATGTATGGATTTGATAGATTTCAATTGCATGAGACGTCTTGCGAATCTGTCAAATGCATATAAATTTAGAAATGCATCTACGCGTCGCGTTGCGCTCTGAATCAACCCTTAACGTCAACACAGGGGGTGTTCCGCTTCGTCTCGGGGGCTGCTGTCCGTCATGTGTGCGTTGCGTACGACGCAGCGCACCGTGTGAACACCTTATTTGTATGTAAAACAACGCAACGGCAGCGCTGCATCGACGCAACGCTGAGGCAACGCGCCGTGTGGACTGGCTCTAAGCCCTAAAAAAATTTGGCCTGTAGGTTTAATTGCACCCTGTATAAATATTATATTAATAATTTTGATTTCATTGAAAACGGAAAAATAATATTTTGGTAATTATTTTTTAATCCAAAATCTGCTAAAATACAAACTTACCTCACTCCTTAATCCTTATTAAAGTACAGGCAGCATCTATGAGAAAACTTTAAAAATAGAGAAAAACGTGCCGATAGATGGCGCTGCCTAATTTTTTTTTTCTATGGACGCTTCACACCACGTCAGTCTGGCCCCGTGCTAAGTACCTGAAGGACTTGTGTTACGGGTACGGGTAAATATATTTAATACTTTTATATTATACATATATTTAAGATTTTTATTATACCTATCATACATATATTTAATACACATCCAAGACCCAGGAACATTGAAAATTTGTTCCGTCGACGGGATTCGAACCCGCGACCCCGCGCGCTACCAACGGCAACGCGCCACCAACTGAGCCACAGAGGTTCAACGTTATTTTTTATTAATTAATGAAAAGGAAAATTTAAATTAACTATAAATTATTGTAGAGATCGTCTACCAGCATCTTCAACTCTTACTCATCCCTGGCTGATCCAGTCGGCGTTGTGTACGGAGCTGCGAGTGACCAAGACTAAACTCAAAAGATACGTCATCAAGAAAAGGTGGGCCAAAGCGGTTGCTGCTGTTATAGCTTTGAAAAGAATGGGGGCCAAGTTTGACGATATTCCAGAGGAAAAGAAAGTTTTGTAAATTAGAAAAACATTAGTATAGGTCTACCAGAATCTGATGGCAATTTTTGACAGCAGATTTTCATATTTGCACGTTTAACACACAAAATCAGCCGCTATAAGAAAAAAAGGATCAAAATGTTTTATTCCAATTACCCCGGTATTGCTAGAGTCAATTTATTTTCTCACTTTTTGCCATCAGATTCTAGTAGACCTATACAAACAAAAGCATTTTTGTACGAAAATATTATTCATAATTTCAAATCCTTGTTACCTTGAGTTTCTTCCAAAATAACAGTTCATTTGTCTGTTAACATTTTGACATTTTACCTGCAAATAAAATAACAAAATTCCAATGTGTGCGCCTAATCTAATATAATGTTTTTTGGATTACGAATCTCATACGTTTTGTAAACCTTCTCTCTGGTTAGTACTGAAGTCCTAAGTTTCCATAATCGAATAAAGATGGTGAAACTGTAAGGCTTAAACTCCCACTGCCGCAGAGTCGAAACGTCACGTCTCGCGACGCGACAATTTTTTTCGCCGGGCCAACCCACACGTACCACCACCACCACGACAACCACAACCACACCACGTGGTCGGGCGTATATTTCGTATTGTAAATGAACTGGACCATTCACATGTACCACATTTTGCAGTCGTTGTCGACCACTAGTGTGATCGCACAACATCGCAACCACAACGTTGCGTCGATCAAGGGCGGATCCAGCTTTGGCGCCAGGGGGGGGTGCTCACATTTGCGCTCGAGACTAGGCAAAAAACATGATGCGCCGAGGCACTTTGACTCTGCCCCTGTGTGAGTTGAGTCTAAAGGACCTTATATTTAATTATTATTAGAGAATTATTTTCCTACTAATAGTAAACTTATCATATCCATTACTTGTAGTAAAATTGAATACATTCTTTATACATTATACACCTACGTATAAGTTGCATTTAATCTATAGTTAACAAAGACATTGTTTGAAGTATTAACTGTATTTTTTAATATTTTGATTATTTTTATTTGAATAAAAATTGTCTGAAAGTCTTGTCTTGCAATTATTTCTTTCCAAATACAAAAGTTTTTAAAAAATATGTAGTAATAATATTTATTTTACTATTATCAATTATTAATGCTTTGATTGGTAAAATAAAAGAGGATACTGTTTTTTAATTTTTATTCACCCTTTGATATTGCACTGACAGTACCCATACCAGAGCAATACCAGAAGACGTAATGGAAAAATGTATTAACGGTAAGATTTCTGGTATCTGGCACGGGCTCCCGGACCACCAAACTTCTTGGGCTCGCAGCGCCTGGGGTCTGCTACTAGCAAACTTCTGTCGTATTGGACAAGGATGTCCTTGATTTCCTTCTTTGATGCCTCGTCTACGACTGTAATAAAATATAAAAAGAATTAGGATATTGAATGTATTAAAAATGCAGGAAACAATTTTCATTAAAAAACTTATTGGCTACTAAATCAAATTATTACTACCAACTTATAAATTTGAAAACCAGTTCAACAATTCAGGATTTTTTTGTAGTGTTCATTTCAAACTAGGCAGGTAATAAAAACACTGACTGCTTGGTAAATGACACAATTTTTTCTCCCTTCCCTGAAATGACTATCATACAATATGTAAGACAGCTTTGGAAAGAAGGGGATTTTTATACTGTGCTCCTAGCACCATGTTCAAGCTAAGCTTAGAAAATAAAGAGATTACTGAATTGCTTCTGAATTGCAATACTTAAATAATAATTAATAAATTAGTGTGCTATTTACTACGAATAATAAAAACTAAGGAAACGTAACTCCCATACTATTACTGTTTTAAATTTGGTTCCTTTCGAACTGTCATATAACATCAGCCTGATACCACTCAAGGCTACCTAAATATTGCAAATATATTGAAAATGTGTACCTAAGGTACACATTTTTAACAAGTATTGTAGAACATGTTTTTTGACGGAGTTACTTTTCCTTAGTTTTTATTATTCTTAGGCTATTTAAGTATATTTTGTTGTCGCAAGGTGAATAAGTGAATATAGAAAATCAGTGCAGGGTACTTACATTTTTGGTAGAAGGCGATCAGGGCCTTTGAGATGGCTTGTCTGATGGCATAGACCTGTGCTACATGACCACCACCCTTAACAGTCACTCTGATGTCCACACCCGAGAATTTTTCCTGCAAACAGTAAACAATACATTTAGCTGTAAGCTCCACTAATATAAAAGATTTTGAATCTGCTTGAGAATCAGAAAAATGTTTTGACTTCATATCAAATGATCAGGTTCGGAATAAGAGTTATTCATCATGAAGACATACTAATACAGCTAACATTAGATACTTTTCAATAATATTAAATAAAACCTAGATTAGCAAACTTTTAGGTTCTGACCTATATAAGTTCCTTAACTAGAGACACTGTAAAACTTTGATAACTTTGAAATTGAAGTTGCTGTTACCTTGCCAATCAACAGGATTGGTTCTTGCAGTTTGTACTGCAGCAGACGGGGTTCTACCAGGTCAAGGGGACGACCGTTGACGCGGAGGACCCCATTGCCGCGCTTGCAGTACGCTACTGCTGTTGCGGTTTTCTAAAAATAACGAAATTTTTTGAGTAACTACTAGTTTTGAGGTTATGCTATGCTTATTTACGAAAACATTTATAGATATCTCGTGTTTACAGGATTGTAATTAGCTTAACTGTAGATTATGTTCAGAACGGTCTAGAAAACACTTCCTAGAACGGCTGGTACAACAAAAACATTTAATCTCCTTTTCGATAAAAGACCGTAGCACCAAAGAGGTTACAACGGTGAAAGGCAGAAAAGGGTGATATATAAAGCTTGCAAAATACATATTAGCAAGAAATTATATTAAGGGATTGACTCGCATTGCATTTATGAACTAATTTAAACAAAAACTCAATGAATAAAAGCGTGAAATTTGTCAAACACGTGGATATGTTAAAAACTTCTTACCTTACGGCCGAAAACTTGGACGGCCTGGATAGGTTCGCGTCTCGCCTGAAATCACCAAAAAACCATTTATTATTGAATACGAACATTGCGATATGTAATTAAAACTAAATATCACAAATTATTTTAGCACGCACCTCTTGCGCGGCAGCCATTTTGACAGAGAAAGAATGTTCATAGACAAATGTGAAGTTGACGTAGACCACAATAGAATTGACAGAAATGTCACTCAAAAACTTCCATAGACACCAATGCTTGCATCTATATCATCGTTGGTCATTTAGTATGACTATTCGACAGTAGATGTCTCTAGTAATATCAAAGGACAAAGTCACAGACTCACAGTCCACAGAGTTACACTACTTCTATTTGAAAACAGATGGCGTTTTAAATTATGACTCACAAGTCACGTAGAACCGGTCCCGGGTTTGTTTTGTATTCACCGGGCTTATGGCATTTCAAAATTCTCAGATACGAAACCTATGGTGCGTGCGCTGGTTGTGTTACACTGGTGAAAGCTATGTCCCGCGAAAACACTTTGATTGTTGCGCGAGTGCGTTAGAACTTTACAAAAAAGTGTGAATAAACGATAAGAAAAATTATTATGGACGTTTACGTGTGCCCCAAGTTTTATTTTACTATTTGACTGGAATAACCTACTCACATTTTAAAAGAAGGTAAGTGAAAATATTTTTAACTTTATTTCACTTCTCCGAGAAGATATCAATTGTAATAAATACCTAACTTGTTTATTTAATTGAATAATTAAGTAATGTACTTTACTAAAAATTATTATATTAATAAAATATATATGTTAATCACGTTAAACAAATTAAGTTGCGGTCATAATAAAGCTTTGAATAAAAAAATTCGCGCATAAAGATATAAAACAAGTCATTTAATTTTTAGTGTTCCGTACTCAAAGGGTAAAAACGGGACCCTATTACTAAGACTTCGTTGTCTGTCCGTCTGTCTGTCTCCAGGCTGTATCTCAAGAACCGCTATAGCTAGACTTCTGAAATTTTCACAGATTGTGTTACATATTATCTGCTGCCGCTAGAACAACAAATACTGAAAACAAAATAAAATAATTGTTGGGTTTTCCCATACAACAAATCGTCTGTCTCCAGGCTGTAACTCAAGAACGGTAATAGCTAGAGAAATGAAATTTTCAGATTATGTATTTCTATTGCCGCTATAACAACAAATACTAAAAACAAAATAAATTTAATATTTAAGGGGGGATCCCATACAACAAACGTGATTTTTTTAGCCTTTTTTTGCTCGATATCAATTATATGTGTACTTTAATACTTACTTAATTAATAATAAAATAAAAATTTAAGGGCGGCTCCCATACAAAAATATAAAGTTGGCAAAAAATTGTGGTTTTTGTATGGGAGCCCCCCTTAAATATTTATTTAATTTTAATTTTATTATTAATTATTAAAGTACAAATATAATTACGAGTATTGTAAATATTTCAAGTGCCTACCTGCTACTATTATTGATTTCGAGCAAAAAAAGCCAAAAAAATCACGTTTGTTGTATGGGATCCCTTAAATATTAAATTTCTTTGTTTTTAGTATTTGTTGTTATAGCGGCAATAGAAATACCGAGGTATGCGAGCCGGTAGGTGAGTGGTGACTGGTGACTTGGTGAAACCAACCACTTAACAAAACTATTCGTCCTTTAAAGCCAAGCCGCCTAGGCATCAGCCCGGCTTGGGTTAATTGCTTAAATAATGCGAACTATAAAAGTTCCAAAGTAATTAGACTACCTATTTATGACTAAAATTATTATAATAGCTGTAGGTACTCTTACTACCTACTCGCCTAAGTACATACAAACCCTATAAATTATATATATTTTTTAATTGTTTAAGAATTTGCAAAGAAATTCTCCCTCAATAATTCATACAATAAGCTCCAAAGTCTAAATTAAAGGGGTAGAAGACGTAAGGGGTAGAAATAATGTGACCCTCGAAAGCTAGCAAGATATTGTGAGATGAAGTTTACAATAATTTAACAAAAGGGGTGAGCTTGATCATGAGGTTCTGGAGTCAGCTACCGGCTACCCAATATTAACGTTAATGTCCATATACAAGGTGTAACAAAACTAACTACCTACTAAGTGACAATACTAGTGTGTGTATGAGACATGAGTCCCCTGTATTGAGTTCACTGTGAATAATTTCACAGCGCTGAAAGAGTATTTTTTTTTAAACTGGGAAAATTTCTGACGCTCGGGCGCCTGAAGTATTATGACGTCAGCGGTCAGGACCTAGTTGAAAATCACAGTGCATGGTTGCTTAGGCCAGCTCCTCTTTGTTTTTACTCCGTGATCGCAACTCCGTCCCGGATGTGAGTCCGCGCTTCGAAAAATTTTCTGCTCAAGAGTCAAGTGCAATTTCGTCAAACTCGCGAGATCTCGCCTTTTTTTCGTCCGAGACCAATCTCGCCAAAAAGGCCGAGATCTCGCGAGAACGAGATTGCATTCCCTAGTATTATCACTTAGTTTTGTTACACCCAGACCCCAGTATACTATGTCATAATATTATCATCAAGATTATCATAATAATACATATATGCGACTGTAATCGCTTTTCATTAGATGATTTTGCTTTCTTGACCTTTTGCTCGTTTGTCTCCTATCAAAAGGCACTAGAAAGATTTTTATCATAATTCATTATCACAAATTACGTAGGTATAGTAGTGCGACAAAAATTTGGTGAAAGTCAGAACTTAGATTCATCAAATCTATTCGCTTCTTTTAATTATCTTAATTAGTTACATAAGGCGATCTTATATTCCAGAATATTTTAATCAGGTGCATAATATTTACAACTGTTTACAAAAGAATTTACATTATAGTAAGTGTAAAACTTGTAGTTTTACACTTACTATGATGTAAATTCTCATAAAATTATATCACACTGCTCGATCGTTATGTCACTAATGGCACAAGGAGAAAGCATTATTAATTCATAGAGCACATCTTTGTGAATTGGTACTGATGCTTATTATAAATGCGAAAGTATGTTCTCTCCATCAGCTTTCTGTAGCATCTTTACAACTTTGAAATGAAAAAAAAAAATGATATACTTTAACTAACTGAAGATAATATTTGATGTCCCAGGAAAGGACAAAGGATAGTTGCATTAATCTGGGTTTTAAGTTGGAAAATAAATGATAATACATATTATATTTTAATTTATTAAGTTATATAAGAATTAAGATGTTGACTCAGGCACACTTAGGTTAAAGAAAACGATCTTTTAAATTCTCAAATCTGAATCTTTTAATTAAGACATAATAGCTTCTTTCATAAACACCTAACCATTTAGTCTCTTTGTTTGCCTTTATTAAAATAATTACCTACTTTTACTCTAGCTGGTACATCTTTTACATAAATAAGGTTCCCTCTATGACAGTCGGCCTCACCGTTGATTGACCCACACTATGGCTTCCTGTGCAATGTCTATTGAGGCCAAACTAATCCGTTTTAAGACACACGTAATTGGGTCGTTATGACTATTAGGTAAGTAGTAAGCACTAAAGTAGTTACTTGGGTGATGTTTATTATACAGGTTGTTAGGTTTAACACCGTTATCCTTAAAACCATCAAATGAGCCCGTCAAAATGAACAACTTTTTCTATGAGAACAATGCTGGGAACTCAAAAAAAAAAAAAATGCCGTCTTCATACCCATACCTACAAATTGCCCGGATCGGCAATTTGTATGGGTATTAGTAGTAGACGGATTAAGGCCCTATCCCCTACGGAGATTCCGTAATTTACTTTATTTAGAGCCTTATAAACACATAATTTGAAAGCTACAAAGTTATAATAAAAATACAGCAATAATCTTCAGTATATCAACATTCCTTTCTCCGTTTTAAATTTTCTATTTTTGTTTATTATACTCATGATATTAGCTTCCAAAGTAATACCAATTTATTAAAATTGAAGCATACTTTCAGCATCTCCCTAGTATTTACATATTACGTTTATTTGAAACACACGACAATAGATATACAATTTCATTAACTACACATTCCCCGTTTTTTTTTTTTAGATCAATTTGAACTAAGATAAGTAAAAAACCGGCCAAGTGCGAGTTGGACTCGCCCATGAAGGGTTCCGCAGCAGCAATAAGGTTTATTTTTATAAAATTAAAAGGTTTTTGATTTATTTTTATATTTCAGTTGATTTAATGAAAGTTAAATTAAGTTTACCATTTATGACGTATAAAAAAAAACTACTTGCTAGATTTCGTTCAAACCAATTTTCGTTGGTAGTTTTTATAGTAAAGTACAGCATATATTTTTTTAGACGTATCATGCCCCTACTTTAGAAGTTAGAGGGGGGGGGGACACATTTTAGCACTTTGGAAGAGTCTCTCTCGCAAACTATTCAGGTTAGAAAAAAATGATATTAGAAACCTCAATATTATTTTTGAAGACCTATCCATTGATACCCCACACGCATAGGTTAGATGAAAAAAAAAATTTTTTTTGATTTAGTTGTACCTATGGGGACCCCTAAAATTTTTGATAATTTTTCCATTATTGTATCAAAATCTTAATACGGTTCACAGACTACATCTACTCACCAAATTTCAATAGTATAGCTCTTATAGTTTCGGAGAAAAGTGGCTGTGACATACGGACAGACAGACAGACAGACATGACGAATCTATAAGGGTTCCGTTTTTGCCATTTGGCTACGGAACCCTAAAAATAGGATTTTTGTGCGATCTCGGCAATGCGTCAAATGTATGGTCAAGGTCGTTTGCTCGGGGGATGGCCTTGATTAAGCTATGTTCTTTGGACTTATAGTATGTCCACAATTTTTTTCTTAAAATTATCTTAACGGTTTTAGCGTGAGGTAGACAGATAAGCCTGCCCATTGCCCAATGCTCAGCAGTTGTAGCATTGGGCAGGTTTCTCTGAAAATAATGTAGCTTTAGTCTTGGCTATCAATGATTTTAAAGTGGTTTTAAATTCAAAAAATTTACCAATCCCGTAATGATACAAACAGAGATGTACAAAATACCCTGTACAATGTATCTGGAACACAAAATGCAAGATACTTTTAAATTAAGTATTTCAGATACCAGATACAAAATACTTTCTAGAATAGTATCTGAAATACTAAATACAAAATAGGTATCTTCTAAATACTTCTTAAGATAAAAATACTTTTGTAAGAAAACAAGATTAATTTATTTTAATGAATTCAAGTTTATTTTTGACAATTGATATTAATGATATTTACGAATAAATCGCGTTAATCGCTGAAATATTACAAAACAAAATATTATATTATTTTTAAGTAAAAGACTATATTAAAACTAGTTTTTCAAATATTTCATCGCTCATGTTTCTTCTATGAGGCCTTAGGGCTTAGAATCATACCCCCAAAAGAAAAGAGTCGCTCCACAGGGGCAGAACTTGGCAAACAGGTGTTATATTAAAAAAAAAAAATTGTAGGGTAAGTATTTAAGCTCTTTAAGCTAATATCGTTATTATTTAGGTATTGCTTGGTACTACTAATATATTATATTCTTGGTATTGCAGAGTTTCTAAGTCAGCAGTGCTGGCAGTAGATGCCGTAATGTGATGTTGGACTAATAAGTATTTTTTTATAAATTTCTACTAGTACTATCTTGTATCTGTATTTCAGATACTTGTAGGTATCTTAGATAAGTCACATCTCTGGATACAAAAACTAAAACATACCAAACTTATTAGGAACTGAGCTATTATCGATGAAAATGTTTAACCTACTTTGATAAAAACTCAATATGTGTTAAACAAACACGGAATACCACGAAAAATGAGCTTATCTACCTAACTTACAACTAGTACCTGTCTCTTACAAAGTTACTGAAATTACATTATACCTACTATCCGGAACCTTTTTTTATTTAATAATTTTGTAAATTTCTATCTGTCTGCAATCACCACGGCTGAATTGAGATTAATACTTTCCGCGTGGAGATTAATACTTTGTGTCCCAGGAAAGGACATGACTACTCATTATCGCGGCAAACGAAGTTGCGGGCAAACTACAAGTTGTGTTATAACTTGTAAGTTGTATCATCACTCATCTCTCGCATTAACCTAACACCTTACATAAACCAGTCTGTGTGCTACATATAATGGACTTTCTTACTGATTCTCAGCTGGAATGGTCGTTTGGAATATTACAAACATCGTTCTCTATCCATTACGAGATCGTTGGAAGTTCATTGGCAGGGAAGAGAAAATGTAACGAGACACGCACTAGGCTCGGCGCTTCACCTTAAATTAACCTCATATTTCATAAGTGCCTCAATAAGATAGGTACAATTAGAAAGGCAGATGATACTAAAGTTGTTGTTGTATTTGGGAATTGGAGTAGATAATAACTAATCATACTTTAATATTATTATAAATGCGAAATGTCTGTGTGCGTAGTAAAAGTAACTAATATTATAAATGCAAAAATTTGAACCGACTTTCGTGTTTGGTCTCAAGATAATTTGAGTCTTAGACAAGGTCATAGGCACAGACATAGATCAAGATAGATACCGCATGTCGCTCCTTTTGTATGAAAACGAGCGTGTCACTTTTTTCCTACCACTGTGAGTTGTGACGTACCGATGATAAGAAACGTGTCCATTATCAAGGCCAACGTTTCTATTTGAATTTCTACAGCTCAATACGGCACTTTTAGGCATTTAGGCATTTTTAAAATTCCGATTGACGTGCAATTCCGATAGCAAACTAAAGAACAGACTTTCGAAAGACGAGCATTGCCCGTCGTTTGGGAACGCGATATGGCACGCGAAGTACGTATACACATGCGGTATCTATCTTGATCTATGTCTGTGGTCATAGGTTAGTTTAAGTCCCGGAAAAATGTACGCTTCTAAAGGTACAAGTTGGAAGCCAGCTACATGAAGCGGCAGCAGACGACGTGTCGTTGCGACACTACTGGTTTCAATGTATTTCTATGAATAATAATTGTCGCTAGCTTCGTGTCGCTAGCTGCGCAGGGTATTTCATAGAAATACATACAAACCAGTAGTGTCGCGACGACACGTCGTCTGCTGCCGCTTCATGTCGCCCGATCCCAACCGAAACCTTAATTCTAACACGAATCACGATAAACGAATTAGGCAAGACGATGTTGCTGTCTGCTGAAAACATCTAGTCCTAGATAACTTAGTCCTCCGTTGCGACTTGCGGATGAGGGTCCATAATAATTCTAGACTATCGTTTCGTCAATATCAACACTATAGTTATAAATATAATCATACTTGGTGGTTTTGGATATTTCTTGGACTTAATAACTTCTTCTGAGTTGTAGGTGCGAAAGTCTCTCTTATTTATTAGTTATGTAGTCGAAGACTAAAATATACTAGTTCAATGTTAATATTTCTAAAAGTGTAATGTAACATTTAATATATGTATAAGTGATAGTAAAAGCCTTGTAAAAGCCTAACTAATCAATGAAATCGATGAAAGGAAAACGTGTGACTTACCGCGTGACGCAATATGTTAATTGCAGTATACATGACAGTTACGTTTGACAACCAGTTACATTTGAATACTGAACCCAACTGGTTTTCAATTTTAATCTGATATTTACGTAATTTTGTAATCTAATACCTATTTAGAGATACGCGAAGAAAGAACCCAATATTCCACAACAATTTGAACACCGAATTGTAAATAGTTAAACCCACCAAAAACATACCTGTTAAAATGGGGCCAAGTTCCTATCGGCTAATTTTTGGCCTAAAAAAAGAGTTGAAATCCAATCCAATGCCAAGTTTAGATGCACTTCATCGATCGTAATCATCTTCATCAACAGCCTGATCCATAATACTTCTAATTTGAACTTGGCAGGTTAATTTAATTATATAAATATTATCTAATGATACAATTCAAGTGTTACTTATAGCACGAAAACCTGTTGATTGATTTGGTTAGCGCTAGTGATTGAACGTGAACTCCTGTCACCTCAGAAACCAAGCATCAGTGGTCAGGAGTCAGGACTACGAAACTCCCATCCCTTACCATGCCTAGGTGATATTATTATTTTTTAACCACTATTACATTTTATTTATTTATTTTTTATACCATGATGTTGAAGAAAATTATGCCTTTGGTGTCTATTTAAGACCTACTTAGACAGGAAAACATAACTTAAACGGTAACAGGTATTAAGTACTAACAAGTGGACTTACTGACTTACTCGTAGTGTTTGCAACATATAATTTGATATGTTTTGTAACGAAACACTCTCAGCGGTGGTCCTGATTCTGTGGTATTGTCATCCGGCCATAAGTTTTGTTTATATTATCACCACCAGGTACCAAGTGTGGGAAAATATTCGCAAATCGCAATATGTCGGCGCGCCGATACTGATTTCATTCATAGTATTTCATAGTACCTAGTTCAACTATCAGAGAAGTTTATTCATAGGCAGATGGCATGGAAATTACGTAGGTCCGCCTATGAATCAATGTATTTGATAGTACTTAAGATTAAAAAAAAAGTGTTACTTTTATTGAAAGTACTACCCACAACTTACGTCTCTATTCCTGCAGAAAATTGTTGTTTTCACCTTTCTACAACATTACGTAGGCAGAGAAGTTTCTTAATGCAAAATAAATGGAAGAAAACACTAGGATATAAAAGAGAAATCTTTGATGTTCTTAGTTCTACCTGTACTCTGATAAAATCTTAACAACGTTACATTTTTATAAAAATAACCAGTCCATCAACGCCTTGAACTGTCAACTTACTTAATAAAATTAAATTACCGTAATAAAGTTACGTAAATATTCAACAGGTCTCACAATAATTTACTGTACAACTTTTTTACTAGACTAACATTAAAATTAATGTAATTTAACATAAAATTTAAATACAATAATTTGTAATATGAATTAGTATAACTAGTTGTATGATCTACTTTATAAAAATCTGCATACAATCGAAGCGTTACCGCGGGTGTCCGGAGTCATTTCACAGCCGGACCCAGATGCATGATTCAGTAAGGGTAAGCGCACACTAGTCTAGCTTCATTTATAAAGTAACTATCATCAGCTCAATCGGTTAAATATATCTACTTCAAAATTGAGTTCCAAAATTTCACCCGAACATACATACTTACATACATACATAGCAAGTTAAATAAAAGCTTTTAAAATTCAATTATGTTATATAATATGTATGAACTCAAACCTAGGCTTGCTATTCCAATTTACGCATAGGGCAGTAATTATTTTAATTTTTATACTATGTCTTAACATTTGAAAATAAATTTCAAAAGCAAGATAGCAAGTAATAAATTCTAATAGTCACAAAGTGTATCTCTTATATTTTAATATAATATTGTAATAATCACATAGTGTATTTCTTATTTACTTACTTTAAAACTAAATTAATTGATGGCATGTCAATTAATAACTTTTCTCTAACGACGCACGTAAGCATCTAGAAAGTACATTCTAGGAAACCTAACTAGTTAGCACTGGGAAATGATATTAATACGGCTTTAGTTTTTATGGTTTCCTAGTCGTGCCAACTTTTCCCAGTTTCAGTATCTTATTTCTCAGGTATTTTTCCCATTTTCCACCATCTTTCATGGTATATTTGTTTTTTATTTTACCCTATTTTAATTTGAGTTGCGCAAGAAACGGTATTTATAGTTAAAAAAACTTGATTATTTTCTACCTTATTTTAATTTTAGTTGCACAAGAAACGGTATTTGTATTAAAATAAGCATCCAAAAATCGCTGGCAACATTAAGAAAAAAGAGAAGAAACAAAACTAATAGAAGCTTTGTTAAGCATTTTTTGTCCAGCGTGACTAAAGCTAAGATGTTTTGGGAGGTATTTAATCAAGGCAAAGAACTGTGAACGAATTTCACGGGCAACTGGGTTTTATGTGGTTCCCATTATATGAGCTATTGAACTACCCAAGGTTACCGATTGAAAAACCAGATACAGGAAATGTATCAGCTAATAGCAGACTAATTACTAATTAGTGCTGCAAAAAGTTCCATTCAAAGGTTTAATGCACCCGAAACTTAAAGTTTAGTGAGGTCTGGTTTCGTAAAACTTAAGTTAGGTAATTCGAATTCGAACAGAATAGATACCTACTAAAAACTTTTAGCTAAGTCAATGAAGAACAAAGCAATAGTATTATAAAAAGGTATAAACATAAATAAATGCATCAAAACGAGGTCGACTTAAAAGAAATTAGACAAAGCAAATAAATAATAATAAACGTAATATTACAATTGTGTTACATGAAACATAGTATGCCAGTCTTGCTATTAATTTATTACCTATCAGCCATTAGGCAGATAAGACACTAAAATAAACCAAAAAGGCTTTTCAAACTTTTTTTTATGTCTATTTTACCTGTTTTAAGACCGGCATGACACGGTATGAGTCATTACGGATTTGAACTGAGATACTTCTCGGAACACCTCTGACATTCTCCAAGGCCCACCTTTTATGAATGAAAACTTCTTACTACTAGTGACTCATCTGCTTTTACTATAATTTTTTTGATGACTAAACCTTTAAAGATTCTAAAGAATACCTAAAACGTATAGAGAATTCAGAATATGCTACTTGACAAGTTATAGAGTGCGACAAAAAGCTTTTGATATTTGCCGGTTCACTAATTTTTTGCTGCCACACAGATAATGTGTGATCTAAAAAACTAACTTACAGATTTTTTACAATGACAATGACGCAGGCCCATGTCAAGGTTGATTCGCAATCATCTGGTCATCATAATAGATGGTTTTAACAATAGCTTGATTCAGATTTGCGATACAAAAGAGGATTCTGTGTGCTTAAAAGCCAACCCATGAGATTAAAATCTAATGTGCCTAGAGAATAGAGATCGTGTACGGAATTTAAATATTGACAAGCAAAAACCAGATGTGCAGTATGAACTATGAAAGCATAAAATTCTAAGTAAATTCTCTCCCAGTTCTCTCTGTAATATACTAAAAAATAATAATTATATATGTTTTATTTTATTGCATTTTATAGAAAACTCAGAACTCTACATAGAGTTGAGAATAATATTGTTTAAGTCATTAATTCCCCACGAAGAATTATAAATGATGATGATCTGTAACTGTATAAAATATAAATGGTATTAGCTCAGAAAATAGTTTGTTTTATAAGTTTTTACAGTATTAATTTTCTTGTTAAAATACATACATGAATGATTGCGGTTTGAATCGACCCTAATACTACTATCATTGTAGGTTGAGGACAGTGAGGTCTTTAACGCCAATATATAAGTGACACCTTCAAGTAGATAATGGATTTTTGATAGTTCTCTTTGGACTAAATTGACAGGAAATGATACTCTATCGATTTTCGTGAGAACTCTTATTACTGGTTTTCGAAGAAGGTAAACAACTTTTTAACGTGACCTTTATCTGTTTTTTATATTACTAAATACTAGGTATTTAAGTAGCTGTTTTTTTTTTTTTGTAAAATTTAAACAGAAACAGTTAATTGCAACCGATTTATTAATTTACACTTTTTAAAAAATCCCATAATCAAGGAGGAATGAAACTATGAAGAATCTCGGCGAAACACAGCGCTTGCGCTGTGTTTCGCCGAGTGTGTGAGTTTACCGGAGGCCCAATCCCCTACCCTATTCCCTTCCCTACCCTCCCCTATTCCCTTCTCTTCCCATCCCTACCCTCCCCTTTTCCCTCTTAAAAAGGCCGGCAACGCACTTACAGCTCTTCTGATGCTGCGAGTGTCCATGGGCGACGGAAGTTGCTTTCCATCAGGTTACCCGTTTGCTCGGTTGCCCCCTTTACTTCATTTAAAAAAAAAAAACGTGGCACTAATTGTAACTGAAGCCACAAATCAAGTTACAATTACATGCATCGCGTGCTTCGTGAATGTCCATATGTAGGAGTACGTCAATAAATTAAATTTAATATTAGTTATTTGGAGCATGATATTTATGACAAAATTTTAATAGCATTCAAAGTGTGAACTAGTACACAATACTAACATACAATTCATTAGTAGGAAGCCTTTCCACCTACTGTTATGTAAGCCTTCCTTCCTTATAAATTCAGAGCATATTAAAATAGATTTGCAAATTTAAATTATTTTGCAACTTTAAAACAGTTGATTTTTGAAGAGATTGGAATTCGGCTCCCTAAAATTATATATTTTTTTAATAAAAAGCAGCGTCAGAGCCTGCAGAGTAAGGCATAGGCCATACCTAGAGCAAAAATGCTGGTGGTACTTGAATATTGATTGCAGATAATCTACATTACAAAATAGATGTACATGACATACAAGATACACAAAATAAGTGTACGATACGTGATGACTATACGCGGTTATTAAACAACTAGATGACGCCCGCCACTCCGTTGCGCCAGAACTCGTTTATCGCGCGGGAACCGTACATTTTTCCGGATAAAAAATATCCTATGTCCTTTCCCGGGGCTCAAAGTATCTCCATGCCAAATTTCAGCAAAATCGGTTCAGCGGTTTAAGCGTGAAGAGGTAACAGACAGACAGACAGACACACTTTCGCATTTATAATATTAGTATGGATATCACAATAGATATCACAATTTGATTAGGCAAAGCTGCCAAAACTTGCAAATTAGGGATACTGGTTTGGACTTATCAGTGTCTTCATCGCAATCGCGTGAGAGAACACGCCTCGGATAGATGGATTAAGTAGAGTGTAATAATGCGTTGTAAAAACTAACTTCCGTGTAACTAATGTTGGTAAACGTTTCTGAACGTACGGTAGCGGCCAGCCGTGCGCCGCCGATGGCTACGTGTTCGGAATTCAAACTGATTCATTGGAATTCTAAAATGGCGTACGCTCCGCCTGTCACTTTGACATTAATTTTATTGCGTTGTGTAAACGCGGCTTTAAATAAGTAAAACACAGCAAGTAGAGAATTTACAAGGAAATTACAAATTTATTCGCGACAAGTAACGAATATGGTAAATGCTCTACACGTTACGTAGAGTCTTAAAAAACAACCTTTTATCCGTCTTGCTGCTTCAACTCATCCATAATTATTATAAAAGTATAGTAAGGGTGGATGAACTTTTTAACACCCACTATTTCCCTTAAGTCATTTTCGCAGAGTTTTGAGATTGTGGAGAGGGCTACTTCTGAATTCTTATCCTATCACTGGCCGGAAAATCACACTAACTACCAATTCAAAGTATGACATACGTCGTAGATACGCAAATGCAATCTTGTAAGCATGTGTATAACAATTATTATAATTAGTGTTGATCACATAGAGCACATATATTGAGCATTGGTTTTCCTCCTGGTTATGCGTCAGTGCTTTACGTGCTTACACAATTATTCTAAACTACGACGCGTGTAAAGATTCAGGACATAATATTATGTACTTTAGGTATCCTCCTGCTTTCCATACAAAATGTTGTGTAACCAACGATATTGAAGGATTCAGTATGGTTGGTACTTGGTTGAAACAACTAACATGTATTAAAGCATCTCAAACTGTAAAGTCGTCAAAAGTTCTTTAGCAGTCAAGACTGCAACAAAGTGTAAGAAAGAAGCAACATCATACACAATTACACACAACTCTCATCGGTTTGTCATAATTGGACCTATTTATGCATACCAGATCCAACCCACACGATGACAGTTCTGAGAAAAAGCCGTTTTTATTAAAATTGTGTACTCTTTAAAACTGATCGTTATTTTAAGTAAATTTAATTTACAATAGTATATTTTGTAATTTATTCTATGCGTACAAACATAAATATGTTGAAAATTACTACTATTTCTAACAAAAATTAAACAAAAACAGGATGGTTCCCGTGTGGGATACATATAATCCAAAGAGAACCATCTCTTTGGATTTATTACACAAGTCAACAGGATTTTTGTGCATGAGTTCTGTGCACCCGATTTGGATGTCTAACATCTAATTAGTTATAGAAACAATGATTTTAACTTATAAAATTTACTTTTATGTAAACTAAGACCTCATGAACTTTCAAATTTTGAAGAAAACAGGCATTTTTTTTCTTGCGGTTATGTAGTAAAATAATGAAATATATATAATTCATTATTTTTTAGTTTATATTGTTGCTTATATTACCAAAAAAAGATTGAAATGAAAAAAAAATATAATTTAGATTTAAAACTTAATATTTTTTGTATCTAGATGAGCTTATGCTTCGGCAGTAAGTACCTACCTGATATAATGTGGCGCTCCTACTTTTTTCTGGTTTTACAAGGATTTTTAAAACTAGATGATGCCTGCAACTCCGTTTCGCCAAAACTCGTTTATCGTGCGGGAACCGTACATTTTTCCGGGATGAAAAGTAGCCTATTGCCCTTTCCCGGGACTCAAAGTATATACATACCAAATTTCAGCAAAATCGTTTCAGTGGTTTGGGAGTGAAGGGGTAACAAACAGACAGACAGATAGACAGACAGACAGACAGATACACTTTCGCATTAGTAGTGATGGTTTTAAGGATAACGGTGTTTACACTAACACACTGTATAAGTAATTCGTATGGATGAATAAAAAACCTCAGATTTCTTAACGTATTTGTTTATTATTTAAATAAAAATATATAACTATATAAATCTAAAAAAAAATCAAAACTATTTTAAGGTAAATTTAAGAATCACTCACTTGATGGAATAATAATTTTAAAGATTCAATTAAGGACAATATGACATTAAATGTTTAAAAATTAAAATACGTGTTAATTACGTGGGAGAACCATGCTTCAACACGAATGGGCCTTGCGCTGTGTTTCGTCGAGTGAGTGAGTTTACTGGAGGCCCAATCCCCTACCTTTTTCCCTTCCCTACCCTCCCCTATTACCCTATTCCCTCTTAAAAGGCCGGCGACGCACCTACAGCTCTTCTGATGCTGCGAGTGTCCATGGGCGACGGAAGTTGCTTTCCATCAGGTGACCCGTTTGCTCGTTTGCCCCCTTATTTCATAAAAAAATCTAGATCTCTTAAACATAATATCTGGGATGTTTAAGACATTATGTTTATATGGAGGTTGATTTATTTGTTGATTTTAATTAAGAAATAATTAGTATTTATAAGGACGGCTTTATCGTTTTACGATAAAGTCCCTTCTTTTCTAGATTTAAAAAAAAAACAGAATGGTAATAATATATATAAACAAAAAACCAGCCACGTGAGTCTTTGTAAAACATTAAGAACTAAGCCTTTTTTAATATGCAAACAAGAACCAAGCCGCATGATTCTACTTGCCTAATTAAAAAAAAAAAATCAAGAGACCATGCAGCTTGGATCTTTTAAAAAAAAACAATACTCATTAATTTGTTGGTTGGTAACTTTGTTGTGAAAATGTTTTGTTCTGCGAAAATTGTTACATTAGTACAATCTTCATAGGGTCGATAAAAGGTCCATTTTGGAATACTTCTGCATTATTAACTCAATTTTGGCAATGGTGTGGATTGGACTCATTTTGCATAAATAGGGTCAATTTTACTAGTTCTATTACACACGCACTCTAGAGTCTAGAATTCTAGATAGTTTACTATTAAATGCAGTACAAGTGAGTCTCTCACAATAGTCGAGATAAATTATGACCTAACTGGTTAAGAATTAGCATTCCAAGTGTGTTGGCAGGTGATCTCTGTGCATTCCGAAGTGTACTTATCATGACCACCTGCGATCTACCGTGTTACTTGAAATTTTAGCTCTTGCCTTGTAGCAAAGGAAAAGCTTGGCGCCTTGAGGATGTATAAGTGAAGATGCTGCACTTAATACCTTTACTAAATAATTAAATAAGCTAATGTAAGTTTAATGTTATGAATTATGTTAAAGTACCATCGAGGAAATTGATTCATAGGCAGTTGACAGACCCACGTCATTTGGTCGGATTTTGTCAATTCAATGTTGGTTGTGACTTGTGATCTGTCGGCTGGGTTTGAGTTTGACACAACGCGACCAAATTACATAGGTCCGCCAACTGCCTATGAATCAACTTCCTGATAGTACTTAACAAATTACCTGCAATAAGGTAATTTGCTTCATCCTTACGTAAAATAAATTAATTATGGCTATACTGTCGATTAACTTATAAGAGCAATCTCCAGCGTTTTGCAACATGTATATTCTAAATTCTAATGGTTATGAAATGCGTCATTTTCATAATTGCATCGAACACCGAGGCAGGCGTTCATCGCCTCATTCACACACGTTGAATTTTTTTTATTTTATTTTAAATGGACGCTTCACACCACGTCAGTCTGGCCCCGTGGTAAGTACTTGAAGGACTTGTGTTACGGGTACCAGACAACGGAAATATATTTAATACTTTTATACTATACATATATTTAAGATTTTTATTATATTATGATACACATATTTAACACACATCCATGACCCAGGAACATACGAAACTTTTTGTTCCATCGGCGGGATTCGAACCCGCGAACCCCGGCTTGAGCGCTGACAACGCGCTCAACCACTGAGCCACAGAGGTCGTCGTTGAATATATAACTAGTATTACTTATACACATGTATGTATCTACTTATATGATATAATATTTATAATATTTTGAGACTAGAGAGCGGGAGAGTCGTATGTTAAAAGTTAGATACTTAATACAAAATAGTTTTTATCGCAATAACTTTGAATTTATCTTCTTCAATAACAAATGTCGCAATATAGTAGTATTGCTATGAGAATCAAATTCAGAATATCTTAAATATTAACCTTCACCTATCAGCTTGTCCCATCTAGGATAAGATAAAACAACAGATAAATCTAAGTAGGACCCAATGAATTGAGAGCAATTTACAATTTCTTTGAGAGCAATTTACAGTTTCTTCTAGTAGAAAAGTTCTAGAACAATCGAATATTTATCTGAGAAGATTAGAAACAAAGTTTAGACAAACTTGAAGCAAACTATCCTTTACGGCCCGATAATCCCTAAAATTAGCAGGTCGATGTCTGTCAGTACGAATATCGACGTAAAGGACATTAAAATAACATTCATATCAGCGCGCCTTGTACAGTGGCGGTTACGACGCTCGCCACGTCTTTGATAGGGCGAAATAGGAGAAAAAAACCTTTGGTTTTAGTAGTACACAAATCAAATATATCAAATGGTTATGGTTGGTTATGTTATGACAAATGTACTACATTTTTTGTTTTTCTAAAAAGTGTGTAATTTAGCCATAAAATGAGCGCTGTTTTTAACCGACTTCCAAAAAGGAGGAGGTTATATGTTCGGCTGTGGATATTTTTTTTTGTTTTTTTTTTTTTATTTTTTATTTTTTTTTTGTATGTTCAACGATTATTCCGCCGTTTGTGAACCGATTTTCAAAATTTTTGTTTTGTTCTATTAGGTTTCCCTTCAATTTGGTCCCATTTTCACAAAAGTGATGATCTGATGATAGGATCCATGAGTAATCAAGGGAACTCCTCAAAATTTATATGGAAACATATGGTGATTTTGATTTTATGAGAAGTATCCTAAGCATATGCTACCAAAACGCAAGATTTTGCACCAAGGTATACTATGGTTGCGAAGATACTAAGAGAACTCCGGATTCCTTATAGATACAAGTTTGGGGGTTTAGGCGCTGTTTTAAGAACTGAAAGCATATGCTACTATGCAAATTACATTCATCATCATCATCATCATTACCACGTCAGGGTCACCAGTGTCACATGCTTGTATATGGATACAATTTGCCCCCACAACACCATAATTATATCATCACGTTATGTCCTTATAATCATTGGTACTTTTCATAGCGATTTTAATAAAAATATAATGTTGTTTCAAAATAAATGATTCAAGTTCTAAGCGAGTTATGTACCACAAAATTGAACATAACAAACTCCAGAGCGTAAGCACACATTTGACATTACTTTTGAGATTCGAAAGAAAAAAGAGAAGTTGCTTCGATAGGTACTACACTAGTTTAACTATTAACCCATCAAGTCCAAGCGGCACCCGGCTGCCGCATAACAATTAAAAATCTATTGTGTCTGCGATTCCCACGATCGAGGTAAGTAATAAATTGAACCCTTAGTATGAAAATACTTACATAGAAAAACAATCTACATCGAAACACAATAGCATTGAGTGTAACTCTTAACAAATTGTAATAAGATACGTAGAATATACGCGATGGTTTACTAGGTAACTAAAAAGAGTGAAATTATTATTTTTAACAAAAAATTAAAACCGACTTCCAAGGTAAAAAAAATAATAAAATCCTTATAATATGAACTAAAAAGTATTAAATAATGTTTCCTATCTAATAGTGCCTTTTTCCGAATTCGGCTAAACCTCAATTATTTCTGTACTCAATCTTCATAATTTTGAAGTCGGTGCCAGTTCTGTCAGAGAACTGAAGATTCAGCTATATCTGGTACCGACTTCAAAATGATGAAGATTGAGTACAGAAATAGTTGAGGTTTAGCCGAATTCGGTAAAATGCACTATTAGATAGGAAACATTATTTAATACTTTTTAGTTCCTATTATAAGGATTTTATTATTATTTTTATTCATAATTAATTATGAAAAACAGCGTTTATAATAGTCATCTTTGAGTTTTTTTTCTACCGAGCAGAATTTTTCAAATTGTGTACTGAATTCGTATAGTAAATTTTATCAATTTTAAAACGGAACTTTTTTCATACTTAAATAATGACATTTCCTTTATAAAAAACATAATTAAAAAAACCCATTTTACGTAGTTGCAACAACCACTGCAACCAAGCAAAGACAATAAGATGCAAGTATCTGACACACTTACGGGTCCCTACAGTTTTCAATATTAATTTCACCAAAGTCGTGATGATATTATGTAAATGGTATCACGCTTCGGACAATGGCGACGCTTCACATCCGCTGCAAATCATGACAATATGGCACTATCATGTTGTTTTCACCACAAGTACTTATAGGAGTAACTAGAAATGCAATATACCGTCGCGTCGGTGGCCAAATTATTATACTCACTTGAAAATAATCGGCCAAATGCGAGTCGGACTCGCGCACGATGGGTTCCGTACCGTTATAGAGGAAAAATAGGCCAAAATTTGTGTTTTTGTATGGGAGCCCCCCTTAAATTTTTATTTTATTTAAATATTATTATTAATTATTAAAGTAGACATATTATAATTAAGGCCTTTATAAAAATTTCAAGTGCCTAGCTGTTGCCATTATTGATTACGAGCGAGAAAGGCCAAAAAAATAACGTTTGTTGTATGGGAGCCCCCCTTAAATATTAATTTTATTTATTTTTAGTAAGTATTTGTTGTTATAGCGGCAACAGAAATACACAATCTGTGAAAATTTCAGAAGCCTAGATATAGCGGTTATTGAGTAACAGCCTGGAGACAGACAGACAGACAGACGGACAGACATCGGAGTCTCAGTAATAGGGTCCCGTTTTTACCCTTTGGGTACGGAACCCTAAAAAAGGCCATTTTTGTGTCTAATAGGTAACATTGTAATCTTTAAAAAAGTTAATAATTTTTTTGGCGTTATGGTAAGGTGCAGAGTCCTGTATACATATGCAGGTGCCATTTAGCTACTATTCAGCCATCTGGGGATGGAGATGAGTTTGTAAAACTCGCAGGTATTGGTCTTGACGCATGGTTCCTTCAACCAAGTGTAGTCGACCATTCCCCCTTTGAGCGAATCTCGCCCAATATCGTAAGCGACGAAGGAGGTTTGACTCCTTCAACAACACAGCTTTTATCAAAATTTTCATGTTGCCTGCGGCAAACAAACTAGAAATTGCCCTGGAGGATCTGAATCAATCGGGTTATATTAAGGTCACGCCTTTAACTTCATAATTAAAAATAATGCAATTAAAATAACTTGCTTTCCACCTTCCAGTATTCCTCAGGCCAATGTTTATACACTTGAGCCAACGCCAATCGTTTAGCACGCATTGTTTGGGTAAACTTTGGTTTTTCAAAGTACGGCAACAACCGATTACTGAAGTTCAGTTTCTTCATTTTCACCTTAACGTTCTGTTAGATATAAAGCTACGCCAGCATCATCTAACAATGCTTTTATGACTTTTTTGGGGCTTCTTTCTGTTCTCAACAGTAAAACGCCCTATTTTCTTGTCTGTTCAAGCAGTCGTAAGACGTTTTCTACCACATTTATCAACTCCTTATGGTGACAAGGTTTTTTGGTCTATCACTTTTTTATATTTCAAAGTGTAGACTGAGAAACGGCTGCTAAATTTGCAATTTCTCTCTGGGAATGTTTGATATGACTCAAAGGTGTTGAAATTTCAGATTTCTTCTTAGCTGAAATGTCTGAATTTTTTCCCATGGCTAAAACTTTCATTATTTCAGCCAAAAATTATCTACATAATTACAAAAAATAACCAAGAAACACTAAAAACTTGTGTTAATACTTAATACCTATTATTTATAAATTATAATAATACAGATAAGACGTAGGTATTGGTTTTAATAACAGGTTTCACGCCAAATACGTCATTTTTAGCACCTTTGTCTATCTCCCTATTGACGCACTAAACACAGGAAGATATGGCTAAAGTGACTGTCGTGCTAAATGGTGTTACTATTACAAAATAATTAATGAATATAATTATGTTACTAACTCACAAAATGTAGAAGACAGCCTAAAGTAACAAAAAATAAATAAAAAAAGTAAAACAAACAACACTAAATGGCAAAACAATCAACCAATACGAATCTACGCAAAAATCTCACATTGAGTATAATAATTTAGCAACCCACTGTAATTTAGAACCTCTACAAGAGTTTGCCAACGCCTCAGTCTTGTAAATATATTATGCAAAAACCGCATAAAAATCCGTTGTATTATTTAAAATGCGTTAGAATAGAAGCGATTAAATTCAAATAAGCTAAATGTAATAGCAGCGAACTATTTTTGCCATTACATAATATCATCCCTATGGGTAGAATATTTAGGCATTGAAATCGTTAGGGCTGTGATTTCAGTCTTGTTCGATACTCCAGAACCATGATCAGATATCGCAGTAACCAAATTAATAGAGAATGTGGTTATTAAACCGTTGTTCATTAAAATCCTCGACTACTAGGACAGCGATATCCAACAGAAACTAGATAATGCTTCTAAATTCCGATTACTAATCCATTGCCTTATTAGTTCCATCCTTATAAGAGCCTATGCACGTGCAAATTCTTGTGGTGCAAGCAACAGAGACAAATAGACTAAGATTGATAATGGTGACGCATATGACATCATCGAAATGCTCATTGTTAAGAAATAATGTTAGCATTTAGCAATGACAAAAGGCTAACATTTGTCTCGAATGGATTTGGTAAAATTGGTAGTCACTTTGACACTCTTGTTCTGCGAATACTGATGAGTTAATATCAGACAAAAATTAATAATCGAAGCCAAATAGACTGGCTCACTTCTCTTATCTTCCATCGTTACTCCCTACAGATCCCAATTATTAAGACCAGTTTTAAAGTGTCTTGAACTCTACTCTACAATTATCCCGCAGTCAATGTGTCAATCTTGTTATAAAGTTGAAGCCAAACAAAAAGTTGGCTCTGCCGCCTTATTTGGATTAAAGCAAAAAGAGCAACCCAAGCCTTAATTAAAGGAAACCTATGTCAACCTACTTTCAATTGCGTGTATCAAGATTACTATAATATGTCTAGCGCACTAACATTATTTTTGGATTTGGACGAGAAGCTATGTATTTTAACTGCCAAAAAAATTATTCTTCAATAGATTTGAACAAATCGAGGGTAACCGTTCTAAAGTAGCAAATTATTCCAATCTATTCGCATTAATTAGCATTACTAACAAAGCTGTGTTCTCTCTTACCTCGTGTAGGAAACAATCCTCTCATTTCATTTTACCTTGAACAGGAACATTCATGATACGTTGTTTGTACACGTTTTATTTTATTAACTAATGCATAGGCATTTTTGCCATTTAAGTAACGACCACCTGTAACTGCCAATTGCACTGGCTATTAGGAAAAAATAAAACGGTTAACATCATAGAATGCGCATCTGCTGCTGAAAGAATTGCTTGCAGCTGCAACATTAAATGTCAAACGTAACGCCTTCCACACAATATAACTAAAAGTTATAACTTATAGTAAACAACGTCTAAATATGCCCACGACTTTTGCTATTTCCAAAAAGTCCTCCAGAGATATTCAAGAACCGGAATTTAGTAAAGGATTTTAGAATGTAACCCTTTTAATAGTACAATCGGAAATTCCTGCTTATGGATGTCAATTGTGTTGAATATGGGAGGAGCTCCTTACATGTAACTAAATTACTGCGCCGTGAGCATCTTTCAATGAGATTGTATCAGTAGCTCAATTTACATAAGCTCATTTTACAATTGAAAAGGATTTGATCCTAAGATATCTCTATTGAAATTGCAATCACTGCTTAGTTGAGTCGAGGATGGGTATGAAATATGAATCACATTTTAATTATGATTTTATAATAAAATATTTATTACTACCTAGTCCTAATCACTTAAAAAAAACTTATTTATAAATTTACTTCGATGAATCAGAATAGTGAATGACGGAGAATCAACATAATTAATACCTACGAATATAATACCTAGGAACTAAGCTGTATCCATCAGAAGAATAGTGTTAATCCGAGTAATTGCCCAAGAGAATTAAGGACTCCGGTAAGCTCATTGCTAAACCTATTAAAGATTGGTCGGCTAAGCCGCACAAGGCCGAATTGGTAAAGATTAATTGGCACAAAGGCGATTTTGTGATCTCATGCAGTTGAAGAACGCCGATCTTATAGCTCATTGACTTATTAGTCATCTATCTGGTAGGTACAGTTTGGATTTGTTGAACTTAACCAGCTATGATATTGAATGTACTGTCACTTCTTGGTGGAAATTCATGTTCAATTAAATAATTATACACTTAATCTACTTCGCCATATTATGTATTTATTTAATTATTATCTTAATTAAATTAAGATAATAAAGTAAATTAAGTTAATTTACGACAACCGTATAATGTAAACTCATTTTCATTGACATGATAAAGAATTCTCCTTGTAGTAAATATATTGCAAGGTTTTGCTCTATCGATCGCTTCAATGTCAGCAGCTGATGGCATATAAAAATATTCACGTCCATATACATTAACTTTATTATCATCATTGTTAGACACTAAATAGGTAATAACAGATTGATATCTTAATAACTAAGCACATACGCTTCCTTCCTTCCTATTCTTGTCTGTTTTCAAAATAAACGGTCATTTCTAAAAAAAACAAGAAACGGGTGCCACGTGGCATACTTTTTTTCTGTCACGTTTTTGCCGCCTTATCAGCCATATGGCGTTGGCGCGTGGCCTATGACACCCTGTATTCACCCAACCGTAAGCAACCTTTTTTTACCTTACCCATTGATCAAGAAAATTAAACTAAATATGTAGTCATATGTATTTTTCGAATTATTTAGGTATGGACAAAATATTTTCTTGTGAGTAATTTTAAATAAGGGTTAGTTTTTTTCGTGCTTTTGAGTGAAGTATGAATAAGTAAAGGAATAAGTTTATAAAAGAGGTTAGGTATATTTTTTTGAGAAATTATCCATATTGTTATTAAGTCTATCTATATATTTTGTAGCTTAAAAGTGCGTATCTATAGGTCTACCAGAATCTGATGGCAAAAAGTCAGAAAATAAATTGACTCTAGCAATACCGGGGTAATTGGAATAAAACATTTTGATTTTTTTCTTATAGCGGCTGATTCTGTGTGTTAAACATGCAAATATAAAAATTTATCCAACGATCAAGGATATTTTTTGAAAATCTGCTGTCAAAAATTGCCATCAGATTCTGGTAGACCTATACTTCCGTTTATTTTTCGCGCTTAGAAGATATTAAGACATTTGTAATATTATTAGCATAATCTACAATCAAAATATGTTACGTAATATTAATAGCTTGCTAATACCCAACTAATATTTGCATAGCTTTCTACTTTAACGTAGGCACATATTGAATGCAAACATTAATATTTATTCTAAAATTATCACTTAAGTACATTATGTAATGTCACTTTCACATTGTGAACACGTAAACTTTATGTTAATAAATTAAATCTAACTTCAGCTCAGCATAACATAATAAAGCTTCCGGTTACAAAAATATTATTTCAATTTCCATCACCTATTCAAAACTATTCTGCTCTATTTTATGCATGCTGTATCCACTGAATTAATGAGAATATATTTTTAAAATAGATTTAACTATGAATAGTATAAAATTAATAAAAATATTTTTTGGGTGTCGCTTTACTCGTACTCGTAGTCCTAGTGTTTGTCATTTTACTATAATAGACAATAGAGAACTATGGAGGGTGAAATGTAAATCTGGATAGTCTATCAGCATTAATCTATTTACATTTTTACAATGGAACTTTGTCGAATTGACACAAGTCTCTACAATAGTGCAATCAGATTTTAAACACCCTGTATAAAACGTACTAGAAATAGTTTTGATAAAATGTGATTGAAAGCGATAATAATAAAATTTTATATCATGTGATGCAAATTGCAAATATTTTATTTATCATTTCAATGACTTCTTCTGTGTTACTGATAAAATTGATAAAAATAAAGTAGATATTATATGTATAATATTATTTATGTGTCATAAAACTCATAATTCATAATAATATAAAAAGATTCAATGATCAATTCCCATATTTACTGCTGTTAATTGGTTAACTTGATTACACTTTAAAAAAGTACACAAGTAAATAACGTAATAACGAAAAAATTTCAAAATTAAAAAAAAAAAACTACGTAGTTTTTAAATGGGTCACCCAAAATCATAGCCCAAAATTCCATAACGTCGCAAATCGGCAGTTGGTGTATAGTGTATATTATGTACTCCAGTCGAAGTATGCACATGCAGATGTTAGGGGAACGGTAACTTACGGGTTTGGGAAAAGAAACACCCGTCTTACACATACAGCGTGATCCACTTTTGCTCAATATTTACAACGCGTAACGCTCTACTAACGACCATGTGGTAGAACGATAGTAATTAGATGAACCTCATTTTTTAATCTAATAAACATAAAATCACTTGTAAAAAACATAAAATAAAAAAAATATATGTATGGCTTGATTGTTTTGTGGGCTTAAATATTATAATATCTGAAAAAAAATAAAAATACATGAAGTAATTTTGCACATTTACATAATAATTAGCATTACATAGTAAAAGATATGGATCATAAACTAAATATTAAGTTTAACAATTCACACCTGGTCAAATTGTGATTCATATTTATTCAAATGTGCTAATGATAATATTTTAATTGACGTAATTAAAACGTTCACATTTGGTTTTAAAAATTAGTTAAATCTCACTAGAAAATGATCTTAAACATAGCTGTAATATTACCTTTTAAAAGTATAATCTATACCTAAACGTTGCAAAGTAGAAACGATACAGATCTCTCAATTGTACCTACTAAAGGCCCACCACACATTCCCACCACTGCAACTCCTGTGTCGCCAGGATCAACAGTGGTAACCAACCACGAAACCCCTTTGATATGATCTCAGGGATGCCCGAGGGACAAGCTAAATCTGTCTTGGGACCCGCAACGAAATTAATCAGAAGAAATGTAGGAGGAGTAGGCGATACGGGCAAAAGGCCCACCACACATTCCCACCACTGCAACTCCTGTGTCGCCAGGATCAACAGTGGTAACCAACCACGAAAACCCTATGATATGATCTCAGGGATGCCCGAGGGACAAGCTAAATCTGTCTTGGGACCCGCAACGAAATTGATCAGAAGAAATGTAGGAGGAGTAGGAGATACGGGCAAAAGGCCCACCACACATTCCCACCCTTTGTACCTACTAAACTTACCAATTACGTATTTTATTTCTATGTAAAATACAATCATAAAAATGTATTTTGTAAATGAATATAAACAAAAGTATACGTATACAGAACAGAATCACCCTGTAGGTCGAAGTAGGGGCGATAAGGGGCGCCAAACCGCTGACCCTTCACAGCGGAACCGCGCGGCGCTCACACCTGGCTGTAACCATAGCGATCAAATCACTACACCCATTATAGCTCTGCCGATAACGCATCGATTGAAAACGGTCTTAGTGACGTAATTTCGGGAGATCATTATGAAAAAAAAAATTTTTTTTTCAGGCAAAGTACAGATTACACGTATAGAACTAAGAACCTCTTTTAATTTAAATATCTAATACTACATTTGTTTTAGCAACACATCCTCCATCCTCCACCATATTCCAACGGTGACCACTGACCAATCTGCCGTTTTCAAACAATGTAACATCGAATTGCACCGAAATCGAACGATAGGGCACAAGGGTAAGGGCGCGTGCTGTACACTTAACACTGTACAGCCAACCGTGGCGTATGGCAGACGAGCAGATGACACGCGACCGTTACGCCAGCTGCATCATATTTCATACTATTTAACTATAAGAGAGCGTAGAAGCATCTAGAATTCTTTATGGACTTGTTTTGAACGACATGCCATACTTGGCACGGTGTTTGCGTAATTAGGATTTAGGGTCCTAGGTAGTCTTGACACGATAATATTACGCATGAGTAGTTGACATATTTTGACATGCTAATTGCTACATCTAGATGTTTTGGCTCTTTCCATGTTATCTTGGATGTCTTGGATCTTTGATGTGTCTGGACTGAAGTTCTTTTGCGAAGATAGCAATGGTCCAACTTAAAGTTGTGTATTAATATACACAACTAAGTTAAACCATTGCTATCTTAATAATCACTTCTTTAACCTAAACAGTAAACACCCTCAACATTATCCAATGAGTTAATAAAATTTGGCAAACTTGATCGTTAGATGATCAGAACACAATATCTTGAGGGATAGGATTTGAATGACGACTATATGAATGATATTAATTTAATGATAAATGCATCTTAACGATCACGGACTCGTCACTAATGAAGCGCAAACGTAACATTTCTTCAATTCTGTCATGCTTTCGTTATTTCAAGATAATTCCATAATTCGCTGTTTACGGGCAGTTGTACGTTGGCGCGACGATGTCTGCCGTTTGCCACTTTTTGTGGCAAGAAGTGTGTCGTTCATTAAAATTGTTTTAATTAAAATTGATTACGTTTTGTAATGCCGATGTTTTTATGTTGAGATTCCTGAACAACACTACCGAGCATATCATTGGAATTTGGACGTGACGGAATCATCATCATATTTTTCACCAACTTTTAGGTCCTAGATTATTTTTATCGTGTTAAAGTCATTGACCGCTTGTGATGGACTTGATGAGGAGGAAAAGTTAATATCCATATGCATCCAGTAAAGCATAGCGTGTCACGCGTTTACACATGCAAATCGGAAAACGGAGGAAATTTACAAGTGGCATATCAGTAGCGGTCATTGGCATTTGATGATAAATTCTTTGTATACTAACCTACACATGTAATATGTAAGTAAATAGCAATAAAAAATTTTGGGCTCACTAAAAGTAGAATTCTACAAACAATATTTTAGACCTACGAATTATTTTAGACACTAAAATTTTCCGAGCTTTCGCATGCCTGAGCTGCAGTCTAATTAGTATTAATCTTATTTTAGTACGTATTCTCGGCACAATTGAAATTGGAAGATATAAAAGTGACAACCTCCATAGGCCACTAGATTGTAAAGGTAACACATTTTATCAACGGCTATACGTTATCCCGCATCCCCTATAAACTTGTCATTGTAGAGTTCGGCGTTTGCCACCATTGTTTTATACCACGGTTTTCACAATTTTATGTTCTTTTCAATGATACAAGTGAATGGTACTCGCAAATAAGTTATTAATATTATAAAATTATTGTATCCTGTTAGCAATTTTAAGAAATTATAACTCGGTAAAGACGTGTCTTTACTTTGAGCGGTGACCGGTCATTCTTTGAATATTTCTTAGTCATTAGCACCATTTAGTTTCTATTGCGCGTCAATTAGAGTAAGTATGGAAATGTTGCTCAATTTGAGAGTGAGACACATTAACCAGGTACAAAGTACCGTCGTTCACAACGCAATACTGAGAAAATATTGCTCATGATAACGTCTAAATTATTCAAAGAATTATGATGAAAGTATCTACGGTATACCAATTTTAAATTATGTTCATCGGATCTGATTCACATTTTGCATATCTAATTGGCTCAATGTAATAACAACGAAAGTCTGAGGAAGAAGTATTGTTTGGTACATTTTACAAAATGTATCAAACCAAATATATATTTTTACAAAAGAATAGATACTTTTTTGCCGTTTTCCAGATATACAAGTTCCTGAAGTTATACGTACTTAACTTTATAAAAGTTTTCTATTCTAATCTTCATTTATATTTCAGTTATTGTCTCTCTACTACTACAGCAGATTAAGCTAAGCTATTTACCTTTGCTTTTCTTATAACTTAAAATAACCGTTAATTCATGTCTACAATCTTCATAACTTGAATATTACAATTATTATTATTATAATCGTCGCAAATGTAAATGTTATGTTAACTGCATACACATTGTGATTCACTTATTGAGTCACTGACAACAGTAAGTTGACCGACATACCATCTACTATGTACTATACTTGAGTAGAGTTAGAATTTTGTATGGTACTGTCTACTACAAATCGATTTCTCATTATAGTACAAGTATCATGTATTTAGAAAAAAATATTTTTAGGTCAAATGTAATTTTCTATGAGAATTGAGCATATTTTAAAAACTAAAGTTTTAGGTAAGTATATTATTAGGTATGTAAGGTCTTAGGATTATCCATTGATACTGATTGAAAATACAGTTCAAAATAATTGTTGATGTGTCGAATAAAGTATATCGAAGCAACTTTATCTTAAATTAATCAAAAATTATAATGTTGCTGCACCGATGAGCAATGAAAGCGTATAATTACGAGGGCCGCTACAAAATCTCCAACATTTCGGTCGCTATCTCGTGGATCTAAAATTAGGTTTTTTCATTGCCAAGGTTTTTAAGGTCCACGCACGAACTCAGTCAGAGGTCACGCTCTTGAATGGTGACCCCCAGATATGTACCCTTGTAGCTGTACACAATAGGATCTGCAACGGTTTTGTGCAGCTGCCGTTTGATGCGTTAATATTTTTTTTTACAATTTGTCGCAGAATAATGTCAACACAACCTTAAGCCCGTATATTTTGGCTATTCTTAGAAAAATACGGTAAAATATTAAGTAATGAAAGTTTCATACGGTTTTTGAAGCGTCCATTTTGAAGGGTTACGTCTACGATTACTAGGTGTGAGCTAAGTATGGGTAAAATAATCATGTTCGGCTTCTTTAACCTCACCTATCCGTCACGCACCACGCGCCACACCTCTCAATGATAACCCTGTAATGATAAACACATGTCGTCATTACATCATTAGACGCGACACCTTCAGTTTTCCCACGTCATTTAAATCGCGTTTTGTTCGCAGGATGTCAAACTTTCAACGAACGAGAAGCAAGGTTTGGTGGGGCGACGCCCCGCCGAATATCGGCAGCCCCGTCGCTCAAGCCGACTGGAACGGGAACAATCGCCGAGACGAGCGCGACTGGGAACCCCAGCTGCCTCATTGGATAGCCAATCAACCCGAGCAGAGGAACAACAGCGTAGATAACATCGTTCAGCAGAATGTACAAAATCACTGGCCGCTCCGACACGGGAGTCCAGGCAGTCACAAAAGCCAGGACTCCGGCTTCTCTGATTCGGACAGCTCACCGCCGGTATCTCAGTACTACCCGTCACCTGAGTCAGACAAAAATAAATCTTCTAGTAGCAGTGACTCCAATAACAATGACAATATCACTGTTAAACAAGCTATTGATTTTCAAGCGACGAGAAACAATATAGATGAAGTTGATACTTCAAAAATATCTGTTAATTCCAATTGCATCACTCCCGTGCCAAAGCCCCGCTTGCGTAGCAGCAGTGTGATTCAAACACCTTATGATTTACAAAAGTATTGTGAAGTCCATCAAGATGAGGAGCATTTGGAATTGCTTAAAGAGAAAGATGAGACGGATGAATCTTTTCAATCTAAATATCATTCCCCGAAGAATATAAACCATGAAACTAGCAATAACAAACTGTCCAAAAGTTTTAAATCAGATTTCAGTCCAAAAGTGACAAATAATAGTTCTAATATATCTAGTTTAAATAGCATAAGTATTACGGTAACCCCCCCAAACTCAAGTGCAATACAAACAGATGCCAAAGATATATCACCTAAGAATACTAATATTTTAAGTCCATCTAAGAAATATCCTGCTAAAAAGTCTTTCGTTTCCAGTAACGAAAGTGATAACACGAAAATAAGTAAAGTTGCTAAAGTTAAAGACTTAGAAACGAGTAAACTTGTTTCGGACGATAGCATTGAATACATCAGATTATCAAATGACAATGAAATAGCAGTGAACAACCAACCACGAGTCCGAACTCCTATTTCCAATGTATCGTACGTTCCAACGGAGCGAATATCGAAATCTAAAATGCAATACAAACGAAGTATGTCTAATGACGAAAATATCCCAGCAACCACAACACCAAAATTTCAACGTAACCGGCTAAATCAATCTTTGAATTTCGAGGCACAGAAATTGGATCAACAAATATTGGATATACACGAAGGATATCACTCACTTGGATATATTGATGAAGATGATTTGAAAAAAGATGATTCGGTCAATTGTACAGAAGAAGTTCACAAACCCACCAAAGCTATACTCGGTAAAAACATAATGGATAGTCTTCACTTAAAACCTTCTAAAAAGGTAGGTCCTAAAGCTAAGCAAAGAATGGCTACAAAAGACAAACCTAAGGACACTTTTAGACTATTTGCAAAAAAAGAAAAACCCTCCCCGGTCGTAAACAAAGCTGGAGGCATTTTAGACGGTAGCCGTGTTCCATCACTAGGACTGCCTAGAACAACCGAACAAGACTCGTGGGTGATTGTTGGATACCCGGCCGGTCAAGAGCTATTGATACCAAGCTACAACGAGAGGCTGGTGGAATCAGAAAGTGACGCTAATTTGAAAAACAAAGATGCTGCTGGACGAAATAATACAGACGATAAAGTCACCAGGCTTACACCACCTCCACAGTTCCAAGATAAAGAAATAAGTCCACGTGATGCAGATTCCGGAAAGGATAATCTTACCCACGACACAAAGAGGGAAAAATTAAAAGATGATGATATGAATTTCATGGACGTACAGTTAGATTTAGGTTGTATGTCAACACCAAAAATGCTTGCTCCTCATGAATTTATGAAAGACAAACAAACTACCAGTAAGAAAACAGTACGAAGAGTAAATCTCTTAGAAAACTTTAATAGCGGGTATGTAGCCATTTTTCAAACATTACTCAGTAACTTCAAATACTATTTTTTAACCGTTCACTTAAATACAAACAAGTTTAATTACATATGCATAATTACATTTTTACTTTTAGATTAGTTTTGAATCACCGAGACGAAATACTATACAGGGAAAGAAGTATAGATCATACAACATTAGAGCGCTTATGCGAAAGAAAACCCGAACCAGTGCAATATTGGCTGTGCAATTTGGTCGGTTCGTGTGAGAATGAATGTATGACTACTTTCCAAAGCAAGCCTCTTGGTACTGAAATGAAAGCTATGGTATCGGCCAGCTCAGCTACCATAACTGGAAATATTAAGAAGGTACAGACACATGGCCAAATTATAGTGCATCAGTACAGCGATGTAATCAGGTAAGAACTTAAATATCCTCAAAATAAATTGGGTATAAAAATATATTTCTCTGGACCTCCTATAAACGCGTCTATTATAATGTTCTTATCTTTTAGACAAATAGAAGCAGAGAAGGTTGGCGAGGATCAAATATGTCTGCTAGTAGCGAACATCAACGAATTTGTACTGGCACACAGCATCACTTTAAACACAAAACCACCAGGAGAAACACCAGAGAGGTGGGACAAGATCAAAATATCCCTACAGATGTATCTCCAGAAACTCATTGATATCGGCGAAGACGTCAAACTGGAAATGAACGAGAGCAAACCCGAGTGGTATTTGGTACAGAAACATTTGGACACCTTGATTGAAATCTTCCTTGAGACAACGAAGGCTGTTCTTGTTCAACAGATGAAGGTATTATATTTGCTCACTTTTTTCACGTTTTTAAACTCAAATTGAAACCATACATTGCTGCATACTTATGTTTTTCAAACATTTATTATTCTTTTGGTCACTTTTCAGACTCTGGTCTCAATAATCGAGGAGCCGCCTTCGGATATGATTCTCAAGAGTACACTGACTTCCATCGGCCATCTGGCGATGTTGAGCGAAGATACGGGAAGTTCCCTTCATGACAAATGTGCCAAAATCATCACGAGCATAACAGAACTGCCATTCGTTGAATGCGGCGTTCCCCGCGCCTTACTAACAGCAATTATTGAAACAAAGAAGAGTTCTATAAAAGCTTTGTCTTTGAGGGCGTTGGCTACTGTCTGCGTCACCGGGGACGCCGTGAAACAATTTGAAGAGGTAAATAAAATTAATTTCATTTAAGTATGTTAAGTTTTCTAATGTTTTTATGAATGCCCATATTTACCAATTTTTTATTAATAAAGCTAAAATGCTATAATTTTAAACAATTGTCACTAGAAATAACTAACTGTAACAATAATAATTATTGTTTAAAGGATAATAAATATACAAAAATTTATTCTAGAATAGTAGTAAAGAAGAAAATGACATCACTGTTTAGGCCAGTGGGATGAGGCATACCTAAACAGTTTTCCCGTTGATATTTACGCACTCACGTAGACAGTTATTAATATTATACAGTGAACCTTTCATTTTCCATCCATCTTATAACGATCTAAATCGATTCTTTCACACAATCTTGAGAACAATGAGTAATACTTTCTTACAACAGTCTCGTGGATCGCTGAAAAAGCGCCTATAAATTATTATTGCACAAAATTACTTCATCTGGCCTAAAAGTGCCTATAAATTATAAGATTTACGAAGACTACGAAAAATATGCATTGAACCATAGCTGATGACATGCAAGTTAAGGTTAATGATCCTCAAAAAACTTCACGCACAATTGTGTAAACAATCCTCCCATACTTGTATACTTTGTACTCTTTTCTCTTGATAATGTTATGGGCATCGCATAGTAATTTCGAATAATTCGATATAGCTATACGTACGTGAGCTTGTCGCGTTAATAATAGGTATAATAATATGATGTTATACCCAGAAATATTTGATCGAAGGTTATACCTATTAAGGGGACCAAAACGCGTTGCCTATGAAATAATCAGTAAACTGTAATTATATTTTTAAAGCTCCGAGTTTTCACCGTACGTACATTCGGATCGGACAATACCTATAGTTCCAACTTACATGTCCCAGCTAATAATGAAATTATTGTAACAGGGAGGCGGTATAGAAATCCTCTCAGACATCCTGTCCGACCGGTCGAACCCTGAGCCACAGATGAGAGAAGCCATCACGGTGCTGACTCAGATCACAGCACCCTGGCTGCGGGGACACTGCGACCTCACACAGCTGCACCTCTACCTCAACACCATCGTCGAACATGTTACAGGTAAGAAAAAAAAATACAAACAAAAAATACTTAGATCCAATTTCAACTACTCTACTGTTATAAAAAGGTAATGCTCGAATTAGTATCACGTTACCTCTTTCATTTTTCATACGAATAAAAGAGAAGACATGACATTTTAACAAGCTGTTAACACTAACAGACGTTGGTGAAATCGGGCCTAATTAATCTACTAATCTAGTTCGGAATGCAGCGGGACAACATAATATTGATGCTCATTTTCTGGCTCTGCTGATAAACGAGATTAGAATCTGTCGAAAATATCCGCAAGATAAATATTATCGGTAATTTCAAATTTGTTGTTGACGGACGCTTGTACTCAAAATTAAAAAATACTGAATTGAGTATTCAGATCATATTAATTTATTTACAAAAGAAATAAGTTATTGCATTTATGGAGATGTATTATTGTAAAGTTTTAATTTTTAAATAACTTAGGTACGTAGTTACTGTAGATCTGCTTTTTAAGTTACTTGAATTATTCAGAATAGTAAAATGTCTAGAGCTGAGGATTTGAAAGTAAATTATATTAAGTATTAAATCTATAAATATGGATAAACTATGCAGCATACCATCGGCTAACCATGAAATCGTCAGGCATAACATCATAAAGTAACTTAAATATAGTAGCATAACATTCGGAGAACTTGAGAAAATTGGTTTCATTTTAAACACAGTAGCGACATCTGTTCAAGTATTGATGCAACTTATCGTAATCGCCATCTGTTGTGGAGTAGGAATAACTTTTGAAAATGAATGAAACTGTCAATACATGAATCATAGAGCCAACATAGAGCAATGATTGACGTTTGATTTTTTTTATTCTAAATTTCAATGTTAGAAAATATATTGTTACGTTGTTTTAGGAATATTATCCCGGACTGAATGCTGTCAGCTCCTCCTACTATGTACTGCCTGCTTGGTGAACTTAGTACGTGAATTGGAGTTGGAAAGAAAAGATAACGAGAGGAAATCGGAAATCGTCGAGTTGATTACACAACATCGTACTATAGACAAGTTACTAGAAGCCGTCAAGAGAAGAGGGCCAAATATATCCGTCTTTTTACAAGTAAGTTTAAACTTGCTTTACATTACATACTGTTAAAATGAGTAAAAAAAATCTTAACTTGTATGTAATAATATGGTCGTTTCCACTCATGATTATTATTATTTATTTGTAGTGTTATTAAACTAAAATAATATGATTTACTTTCTAGATTTTAATATCTTTTCTAACGATTGACCAACACATTACCAGGAACAGACAGCTTGCTTGCTGATGACATTGTCTCGCGCACCACGCGGCGTGCTAACTCTGAGCAGCGTGTGCGCAGCGAGCGTGGCGCTTGTGTGCTTCACGCGCGCCGCCGCGCCGCACGCACCGCACGCGCCGCCCCGCCCCGCCGAGCTGCGCGCGCACTCCAGATTACACTGCTACGCCGCTGAAGCTATCTCTAGGTAAATTATTGACTGATGATTATTATGAGATTCAATATTAGACTTTATCAGCTTTCGAAATTAGCATTTCAAAGTCATATTTCTCACTATACTTTCAAGTTTATACCACGGATAATAACTATGCATAATTTTCATAAAATATACTTTTTAAACTTTACCTTTTCTCTCAGACTGGCAGTAGTACCGGACGTGGCACACCAGATCGTCCAACTAGAAGGCGTTCCTCATCTTATCCGACTGGTTAGGATGCAGAGAAAACGCCCGCAAGCCGACGACAATCCGGACCAAACACTAATCCACGCGCTTAAGGCCCTGCGCACTATATACAGGCATCATCCTGAAGCGTTTACAGATCCAAAGGACGTAAATGACATGATCAGACCGCATCTGATGGAATCCCTAATGTTGTTTTCGGCAAAGCAGGAAAGTTACGTCTAGTTTTTGTAGGAATGCACAGTTCTCATGATTAAGAAGATAGCATTTAAAGTTTCACTATATTCGACTCAATGTCTTATTCTTGTTTCAGTTTATTAATTAAACTGATGTCTAGAAATTAGATTTTTTTATAGAAAACTTTGGGTGAAATGATTTTCTTTATTCTGGATAGTGTAAACTACCTACTTGTGTAAATTGAAGTGACTCAATTCTATTTGAATTTCTTGTTACCTACTCATATAATATTGACAAATAAAATATATTTATGCTAAACAAGTGTCATACATTCCACTTGCTCTACGATTAAGTAAATCTTAGTATACACCTTTGTGAAAATGTGTAAATATGCTAAGCTTAGGCTCTATTTATTAAGTAAACTAGATGCCATACTTAATATATTTTTAGTCTTTAGGGGAATCGTTTGCTATATACATAACAACTTTATCAATTACCCAATGATGTTAGCCCAACGACTTTTAAATATAAAGTTAGTAAAAAAATACAGAACACGTTTCAGGAATGCTATTACTACCCGTCACTAGATGGCGTTTATATATTACATTTAACTTTACTTCTTTTTCAAGCCAATTTGACTCAGGCTAGTTTGTTTTAAAGCAATATGTAATAATATAATTTTATTTTGTTTATCAAACACGTGTCAGTCATATTATGATATTAATTAAAGTCGTTTTATACTGCACCAACATATTTTATATTTTAGGTACATTCATCAGAATTAAAGTATTTTCTTAAGTATTAGTTGATACCATATATATATTGTATACCTCTGCAATGAATGTATATGAATAAAATTTTAAAATGAAACATGTGGTAACCCCACTCGTTGTTTATGAAATACATTATATATTACTCATTATTGGTATTTCATTTGAGTTCTCACTTATCTTGTAGGCTTCTTATTACTATATGAATACAATATAATGTACGTATGGGAAAATTCATGATGCTAAGGCACTTGTCCATACAAAAGTTTAAAAAAAAAAACATTCAGTGCTACACTTTCACAGTGAACTATATAAGTTGGAGGTTACACATTCAATTTCTCATCAATCTGATCCATCAATCTGGTAAGATAACGAAACTGATCGTCACCCCCGTATTGATGGACTGATGGATCGGATTGACAGATTTTTAAATATTATGGTAATTTTCATCAATCTTGGTAAGGCTGCCTTCACAATAAGTCGCGAGTACTGCTGCAGCTGCAGTACTCGTGAGTTAATGTGAAGGCAGCCTAAGATTGACGGTGTAACCGCGTTCATCAGTTTTACGTCAGTCGTCGTTACGTCCTTTGCGTGTTGGAGGAGGATGCTTCGTCGCTACCACCTGCTGGGATCTCGCCACCGCAAGCTACTTTGATCGAAGTAGAAAAAGATTATAATACACATACTAAAATTTTGTATAATAAAATAATTTAGTTGCATTAAGTCAAACCAATCCGACCGATCACAGTTAACATTGAATTGACATAAGCCGACCAACTGACATAGGTCAGTCAACAACCTCAAAGGAATCAATTTCCTCGATGGTACATATAAAATTTCATTAAAATCGGTTGAGCCGTTTTGGAGGAGTTCGTGCACAAAGACTGTGACACGAGAATTTTATATAATTATGTATTAGATTGATAATATTTAAAAAATTAAGCCTCATTTTTCCATTGAAGATGTAAAAAAAATTAACAGCCTGGGTTTGAATAATAATTATCGAAGAGAATCCAAGAAAATTTTATATTTGAATAATAATAATAATTATCGAAGAGAATTAAAGAAAATTTTAGTATTTAAGGTCAGGAGCTGGAGTAGACGATATCTACACATCGAAAAGCTGCAAAACACATCTGCTCCTTGGAACCGTTAATTTCTGACTGATGCCAGATTGATAGTAAACTGACAAAAATTTAGTTTGTTATTATGCCTATGCGTACACTCACTCATTTACTTAAAGGTTGAGGTTTATTTCGCGGAATATTGCTCAAAATGATAACAAACTAAATTTTAAGCTATGGATTTCCGCAAAGTAACTCCTGATTCCACTAACTAGTAAACTGACAGTCCGGATTGATCGTGTAACATAGTGCTATGGTATCAATTTACCATCAGTCTGATTATTACCAGATTAATGGATCAGATTGATGAGAAACTGAATTTGTAACCTCATATAAAGGGACACATACACACTCTAAAGTCTAAAGTATTATCACTTTTTCCAGTATAAAACAATTATTAAATCTTTTGTTAAATCCAGTATAAAACAATGATTAGAAAGACCATTTTTATATTTCATTTTGCATTAAAAGGCACAGCAGTTTGTAGTAAGAGTAAAAATAGGTTTGATATCCTCTTTTTAGTCACGAATAGTTTACAAAGCACTATTGTTAAATAATTAAAGTCAGATTATAGTTTATCACAGATGAGTCACCCATATGATTGTTTGACATTCTTTGAATGCACAATATCCACTGTTGTTTCATGACACTGCCTCAAATCTAAGTCGTAAACTCCCAGGCAGAATTTGTTTTCTGGTGCCTTATAAAAGTCTAGCCCTCTGCCAATTTTAATTATCCAGCCGGAACTTAATCTGGAATATAAAACAATTTAAATATAGTATTCTCATAATGTACCAATTTCACGCATGCAAAAGGAATAACCATACAATATTTTATGAAGAAATAAAAATTAAATAGGTACTGCTTAACAGAGTTCATATAAAATTAGTCTGATATTTTGAGAGACAAATTAACCCTTCGATCGCGGATTCTTGGAAATGCTATTGTATTCTATTGTTGTCGCGACCACCGGTGCCCGTATGGGGCTTGATGAGTTAATTATTCAATACACACCAGCAATTTTCTTATTATAATATTGTAGGCACAAGTTCAAACATTTGAGTTATTTTTAATAATTATAATAATTAAAATCTTACATTATCTGTCTGTCATGTAGAGTCTCAGAGTACTTGACTATGAGCTGTATTCTATATTTTTGCAAATCACTGCAAAGATTCTGAAACCAATCTCTCTGATCTCTCTCAGATTTTCCATCTCTTGCTGTTGTTAATTCTATATGTCTTAAATTACTACAAGTCCTTACAAGCAATTCACAAAGGCGTAGAAAGTTCTGACACTGCAAAAGGATAAAATATTATTACTATACTATTATGTCTTTGAAGAACCAACTGTGTTTCAATTCAAAAAATTAGAATTTGACCAAATTAACATGCACTAGTATTTTTTTATTGTAGAAATTAAATATGTGACATTTATATTGGTAGCATTAAAGAGGCTATAATTTATTACATCAAAGTCTTTGTTTACATTTCAATCAAAATGAAAAGAAACAAAGAAAACTACAATAAATCCATAAACATTACCTGATGAAAACTTCTTATATACGGGTCCTCCACAATAACATACTGGACCTCCTCATCTAAAAACCTCCCGAATAAAGCCTTATAACTGTGTCCTGTGGAATTGTTCTCTATGTGCACCTGCTCATGAAACTGACCAGTCTCTTTCTGTTGGACGACAATTTTTTTTATCGTCTCAGCCCTCTTCATATATTCTTCGACTTTTTTACGTAAATATGACTTGACTGAATCATCTGGCTCTCCTAAAAATTTCATAAATAAAGAATATTCAATCATAAATTCATAATATTAAGTTTTAACTTCCTTCATGTCTGTTCTTGTTAACCTGGCAGTAAATTAAATTTAAAAATTGTAATAAAGGAAATGCAATAGTAATAATTTCGTTTTTAAGTTACCTTTTATCTTGTCTACTAGTATTTGCAGCCCTTCTTGATAACAAACAAGTGCTTCTGTATACCTTTTGTTTGTGTCTAGTTCGACGCCCCGTTTAAGTATATTTACTGCGGCATTTTCTATATTCATTTTGTCTCAACAACTATGAAAAATGGTAAAATGTAATCGACATTTAATAGTTTTAATAATGCATTATTTTTAAATAAATGTATTTTAATATTTGTCACCGATTTATTCAATGATATTATATGTTACGATGTTACTCATATGTTACTAACGTATTTTATAAGCTGTTTTATGCTCATTGGATTTATACAATGATTATGAAAAACTCGATTTATAGTACGAACAGACGTCCTGATGTGGTCGGGCCCCGACCACCCGACCACGGCCAAATCGGGAAGTGTCTCAGACTACTAAGGGGATACTACGTATGGGAAGTGTGGAGAGCGGTCGGCCCGATATAATTATTATTAATATTGGTCGGGCATGGTCGGGTCGCCGGCGCACCCGACAAGCCGACCACCCGACCGAATTGGTACGTCTGGAAGCTTTGTCCCAACCAAATCGGCTCAGTCGCATTTGTGACGCTGCCGTTGTTAGACGTAATTATGAACCCCGAGGGAGTAATGATCTCAGAACGTGAAATAATAATAAAGATATTAGAACTTTATACAGACTTTCCCTGTTTGTGGGACTTAGCTCATAGAGATTACGCAAATAGGAATGCCAGGCATCAAGCTTATCTAATTATGCTGGATGTTTTAAATAAATGAACAGTACGGCAACTTTGAACTTTGAACAATGGTTGCCGCAACCAACTCTATTTTAGCATTTTAACGGTTCCGTACCCAAAGGGTAAAAACGGGACCCTATTACTAAGACTTCTATGTCTGTCCGACTGTCCGTCTGTCTGTCACCAGGCTGTAGCTCAAGAACGGTAATAGCCAGAGAGTTGTAATTTTCACAGATTGTGTACTTATATCTATAGCCGCTATAACAACAAATACTAAAAACAAAATAAAATTAATATTTAAGGGGGGCTCCCATACAACAAACGTGATTTTTATGGCCTTTTTTGCTCTATATCAATAATAGCAACAGGTAGGTACTTGAATTTTTCACACAATATTTAGTTATATGTGTGCTTTAATATTTAATAATAATATTAAAATAAAATTAAAAATTAAGGGGGGCATCCCATACAAAACACCACAATTTTTGGTCTAATTTTGCTCTATTATGGTACGGAACCCTTCGTGCGCGAGTCCAACTCGCACTTGGCCGATTTTATTAGATAATACCGGCGGCATGATGTTTTAATGCATCGACGGCAATAGCTGGCAAAACGTCCGTTCACTACTTCATACAAAGTCAACTGACGGTTGGAAGGCCGACCGTCGGGCAATCTGTAGCAATGTCGGGATGGTTGGCATGTAGCCCCGATTCGGTCGGGACCCGACCAAATTGGGACGTGTGTTCCTACTATTATATTAATTATTTTCATTTAATATAAAAAGTCGAAAAAATACTCTGTGTGATAACTGATATTTGATAAATGATAATATATTTTATCCTTCTTCTTCTCCTTTAAAAATGGCCCCCCACAAGGAATAGCATAATAATGTCAGTAATTTGATGAGGTAGAAAAAGACTTTGTTGCCAGAGGTAATAACTTTGCTCTAGAGTTGGCCTTTGTGAAAGTATAAGCGTGAGAAAAAAAATCCAATGGAGCGGGTTCAAGTTTAAACTCGTAACTGTATATTAATCAATCTCCATATTAAAAATCTTAAACAATACAAAACATACAAAAAATTATAGGTCTACCAGAATCTGATGGCAATTTTTGACAGCAGATTTTCATAAAATATCCTTGATCATTGGATAAATTTTTATATTTGCATGTTTAACACACAGAATCAGCCGCTATAAGAAAAAAAAGGATCAAAATGTTTTATTCCAATTACCCAGGTATTGCTAGAATCAATTTATTTTCTCACTTTTTGCCATCAGATTCTGGTAGACCTATAGTTTGTTAGTCTATATTTTATCCCATTGAGATAGACTATAGGAGAGAGCCTTATATCGGTGTATAAGCGTCAAAAGCGTGTAATGTTATGTCCTACTTACCAGGACATAACAAGGGGTCGGTCTGCATATTTCATGTAATAAAAGTGTTAATAAAGGTTTTTAGTGAACGTTTTATGCTAGATATTGTTGAGTTTTGTGGTGCCGCTAAATAATAAACCATAAGAATGGCCAAAGAGTGCCTGAAACACGTGGATTTGACATTAAATACGTAAGTTTTGAACAACGTTTTTCGGGCTTTTCAATCGGTATTTTTGTAAGTTAAATGGATAATTTATAAGTTTTATAATCCCTTATTCGTGCTATATAAGGCATTAGTGCTAAAAATGTCACATCAATTAATAATTTGACTACAAAAATTGCATAGCTTTTTACGAGTGTTTACGGATTCTCATTACTTGAACTATAGTTTATCGATATCATGAACTAAATGACTTTCTTTTCTGGATTATAATGTGCTTCAAAATGATCGACAAATAGAAATATTCAAGAAAATAAACGCACACTACTTGTATGAAAAAAATCACAAAATGGCCACGCGATGACGGGCTAAGATTACATCTATACTATAATACTTTATCTATGATTTTATCCACAAAAAGAAAACTTTTTTTGACAAATGACATTATTTTTTTATTTATTTATTGGGAGCTGGAAACGTGTCCTTTGCTCGACAAATGACAAGTCACAACAGGGTTGCCAACCTTAAGAATTTTTATCCTCGTACACGAGCTGCTCAAAATCTCGTATTTTGGTTTTCAAACCTCGTACATTTAATAAAAGGTTGTAAAACCGAAATGATTTGAATTTAGGACATTTTACACAATGAAATATACTGTTTCAAGTTATCTACTAAATAAAACATCATTTGTAGGTATTAAAAATAATATTTAATCACAAATCGTTCCATTTCACTTTGCCTAAAGCCGGTGCCAGACATGTGATCAAATACGCAAATACCTACAAATTCGCCAAGTGTGGCACTGACATTTGCCTATTTGTGCAAAGTTTGAACACATATTTGTAGTTTGCCATCATGAGTCGGTTTTTCTGCGCACATCAAAGTAAACAAACTTCAAAATTTGTGCCGCCTGCCACACTTGTCGCAGGCCGCACAAACTTTGGAGCAGTTGTAGATTTTAACGTCAATAATGGAGTGGAGTAATGACGTAGTTATCGAATTTCTTGAGCTTCTTCGAGCAGAACCCTCAAAAATTTAATTATATTATAAAAAATGTAATGCACTCAAATAAAACAGATTGACGGCGTCCACAAAATCATCGTTCAATCTGTCAGCCATCTTTGCAATAACTGTGCCGTAAAACATTTGAAAACAAGTCTGGCAGGCATATTTGTGATCCTGTTTGCGCACGTCAAAGTTTTCGAAAAGTTTGCTCAAACTTTGAAGCCCATGTCTGGAATATGATGTCAAGAAACGAGGCGTTTCTTTGCGCGTTAAGGATGCGTTCAGTCTAAACTTAAATGCACACAATTTTTTTTGGTGTGTTCCTAATTTACAAGTTTGGATAGATGGCATTACCTATTACTAATAATGGTTATGCAAAATATTACTTAGTATGGTATCCTTTCCTAATGTCAAAATCTCGTACAAAATTGTACGAGGCTGACAGTGTCCTCGTACCTCGTATGGAAGACCACAAATCTCGTATTTGTACGAGGAATCTCGTACGGTTGGCAACCCTGAGTCACAAACACACAAACACAAGTGACGTCTGAGTCTGACAGCCCAAACTTTATTTTTTAATGGGTTGTTTTCTTTTTTTTGATCTCCACCAGACGGCGCGACGATAGACACTTCTAGATTTTCTATTGGTTCCCCACCGATCAGAAATTATCTGCAGGTTGTCATCACTGACTACATATGGGCTGTGTTTCTAAAAAATCTCAGTGTGCTAGCAAGTGTGACATAAATCAAAATATCTTAAACCTAGTTTCCGTTAGCATAATATTAATATAAAACTGTATGTATTTATATATTTCTATATATTACTATGTTTTTTTGCTTCGTCCCTCTAGTTTAAATTTCACGAAGAGCATACGCCTAAACGAACATTGGCCTAAGTGATTAAGCTAGTATACTGGTAACAGTTTAGGAACACGCTAACATAATATAATACTTGTCAAACTGAAAACTGACAACTGAAATAGTTTTGGCGGGCATGTTACTTTGACACTTCTTCTACTTTTTATTGTTGGTGTGGTTTTTATTATTTTTTCCCAAATTGGGTTATTTGGGTTTTTGATGTTCATTATTGGTAAAATATAAGCCATTAAATATCCGTTATCATGCACAAGTGCAGGTAAGATGTTGTCAAAACCAAAATGTATAATTCCTGTGACATTTGGTGTGAATAACGGTAAATAGGGCTATTTCTTCCGTAAGTTTTAACTAAAACATCGTTATAATAACTTTATTATCCTATTCGTTGGAATATTATTGCGTCTTTTTCAAACTGAAATGTATCAAGTTTTACATTCTTTTGCCCAGTTTTGTAGCAATTAATAATGGTATTACCGATAGTTGTCTAATGTCTACCCATATGCCATCTAGTTACTAAAATGAAAACTGTTTGACAATCAAATTAAAAAAATAAGAAAATGCCTCATTGTTGATGGTAATTGGTATTACCGATAGTTGTCTACCCATACGCCATCTAGTTACTAAAATGAAAACTGTTTGACAATCAAATTAAAAAAATAAGAAAATGCCTCATTGCACGCATCAAGCGAAAGCACTACTTTTGATAGTGCTCGATTGTGCGAAGCGGTGTTGTTGTTGAAACATTCAACGTTAAGTATTATGCCGCATAATGCGCTATAATGCTCTTATTAGAAAACACCCATTATCGACCGATAATATCGCGCCTGTCTACGGAAGGCTTTAACCCTGGCCGTTACATAAATTTCAAGTTATTAAAAAAAACTTATTGTCAAATGTCAAGTGACAAGTTGTAACTATCAGAAATTTGACAACAAAACATTGCTAAAAATTAAAATTTTAATTTACTTTTAGTTTTCTTAACAATATTAGCTTAGTAATATTATTGTTTAAATTGTACGTGTAACATTTAAAATAATGTCTTAATTTTAAATGGTTTTAAAAGTATGTTTGAGGTTATAATTTCCCAACTATGAAATAACCTAAATTGTATGTTTAGTATAAAATAAAAATACCTACTGTAAGTTTTTGTATTGATACTTAAAATGAGCCATCAACTCGGTCGTGCGGTCTCACAAATTCTGGAAAGATACCTCGGTGAAGTAGTACAGAAAGTGGGTGACTATTTGTTCAAGTATGGAGCTCAACCGATTGCAATGATTGTTAGAAATACTAAATTACCTCGAACTCAGGTAACTAATAATTTACACTTAGTCACAACATACTGAAAGAATTATTGTTTATAATCTATTTTAAAACTTTACATTTATAGGTTATAGAAAGCTTAAGGTCACTTTTGAAGTTTGACTTCGCAACATTTGAAGTGTCGGACCGTGGTGTAAATTACAAATTACTGCCAGACAATGTTATGCTTCTAATCAGATATCCTAGGTAATTATATAATTGTTTATTTCGTAACTATTACCAGACAATAAAATATTCCTGAGAAAAGTGTGTTGAACAAAATATCAGATTAAACTTTTTTGATTAAGTTCTTCTTTACTTCTTTCTGTATCTGTCAGTTGAGCACAATTTAATGCATTTTTTTTACATGTAGACAGATAAAGTCATAGCCCGTTATCGCGTGGCCATTTTGCGCTTGTTTTCATAGAAGTAATGTGCATGTATTTTCTTGAATATTTAGAAAAAATATGCAGACGACTCCTTTGTTATGACCGAGTAACTCGGACTCAACTTGACACGCTTTTCACGCTTATACACCGATGTAAGACTCTCTCCAGTACTCTATCTCAATGGTTGTAGATATCTACTACAAATCAAAGGCAAATATGGCAGTGATGCAGAAATTATTGTTGAGGAGTTACTGCAGCAGGCCTCATGCACGGCGACAGTGCTGCTAGTCACGATAGCAAACAAATACAAAGAAGACAAAGTAAGTTAAGGTTAATAATAATCCCTCGATCGTGGAAAAAAGAGACACAATAGATTTCTATTGTTATCGCGGCACCCGGGTGTCGCTTGGGGCTTGAAGCATTAATATAACAGTAAAAGAACCAACACATGTGATAATTAAACTACAGTGTGCACAAGCACAAGGATAATATATAATCTGTGCGTAATATATAACATCCACTGACATCCATTATACAAGTACTTGTATAATGGAGGTCAGTGATAACATCTTACACAATGTTTCTTGTACCACAAACAATTTACAATTTCAAAAGTAAAGGCTGACTAGAGATTGCTGAAAAGTCACAATTTTATTATAGTGAAGTGTTTTGGTTCTTCATAAGCATTTTTTTTTTATTTTAGGAGAAAAATATATCATTAGTTAAACTTAAGGACACATTTATTAGTCTTGCTACTGCAGCGTACATACAGCAGGCTCCAGTAGCGGAATTAAAGGAGGGCAGCGACATCCCAACATTAGTACCTGTAGCCACAATTGTACCAGATATAGATGTTAGAGACCTCATACAAGCCATGAACAACTTAGCAGAGTCAAAGGATAGTGAGTATGTAATAAAGAGATATTAATATAAGATCAGTCTAGTCACATATTTTAAAAACTTGGTTTTGAACAAGTTTCACCAATAAATATAATGCCTCTTCTTTCTTTAATATGTATTATTGTATTAAATTTTAACAGTCCTTGGTAAGCTTCTAAAGCTCTTATAATCCTTTGCCTTCCAAATAACACTTTACAATGCTAAATGCTAGATAAAACTTTTTACAGATATAAACTGGAGAGTGAACTTTGATAGGTTTGACTTGGATTTTCGAGATGACATCATGATAAAAGCAATTACAAGAAGAATAGATGAAAATGGTAAGTTAAACATTGATAATATTATTCATTTTATTACAAATTAAAAACAAATGAAAACATGTTATAAAAATACAAGTAAAAATTTTGAAAAACTATACTTTTTACTCCTTTTTAGATGTGTCACTAATTTACAAATTACAATTCCTTGCATAAAAAGGTTCAGTCACCACTCACCACTCACCAAGAGGCAAGAAGTTGAAACTTTAAAGTTATCTCCTCTTTGCACCACATACGAAGTTTCGCCGCTCACCAATAGATGGCGCTTTTACGTTATTAAGATTTATATACTTTCCAGCGGGCGAGGTGATGCGGTTGCTATTGGAACAGATGTACCTGTCGTCGTCCCCGTGGGCGCCGGAGTCGACCCCCACGCCGGTGGTGGACCTGCGGGACCGGGCGCGGACGGTGCCCGACAGACCGCTGTTGCAGCAGTACCTTGACCAGTATCTTAAAGTTATAGGTATTGTATTTGGGTCTGTACTCTATGCCTTTAGAACGCTATGTAATAATAAATTCATAGGCAGATGGAGGACCTAAGTTACTTGGTGGGGTTATGTCAACTCAATTTTAATCATGATCTGTCAGTTGAGTTTCACATAACGCAATCAAATCACGTCATCTGCCTATGAATCAATTTCTCGGATAGAACCAATAAAGAAATGATTCATTGGCACATTACGGCCCAGCCTCCACATCACGGCTAACATACCCTTGATATAACCCGACCAAATGGGGGTTGTTGAAATTCTATTTGGCACCAGGTGCCGCGATGTAGCCTTAGGGCCAACGCTAAAACTCGCGCGGGCGCACGCTCGCGTGTGTATAAATGTAAAATAGTATGGGCAGCGCAGGCGCGTGCGACGGAGCGCGGACGCGGGCGACGACGCTTCCCATACTATTTTTCATTTATACACACGCGAGCGTGCGCCCACGCGAGTTTTAGCGTTGGCCCTTAGGGTCTATCGTGTCAAATAGACATATTATGTGACAGCAGTTTGACACGATAGACCCTAAGGCTACATCGCGGCACCTGGTGGTGGCAAATAGAATTTCAACAACCCTCATTCTCCATGTTATAGAAGAGAACGGTGCTGGGTTCGTGGTGCGAGCGGGGGACGCAGGGGGCGGGCGGGTGAGCGTGCGGGGCCGCGCAGCCGCCGCCGCGCTGCTGCGGGCGCTGCTAGACCATCTCGTCACAGAGCGCCTCGGATCGAACGCCGCTAGGATATTCCGGTAATATCTTAATGGAAAAAAATAATATTTAAACAAAACACGTTTCTTTTCGTTTTTTTTTTTAATTTTAACAAATTATAGCAATGTCATTTGCTCTTAATATGTATGCAAGGTTTCGAATTAATTAGACTACTGGAGATAGGTAAAAATCGTGCTCAAAGATTTCGTTACATACATACAGCCCAAGCTAATAAAAGCGTATTAAAACATCGACTACTTTTAAGCTATTATCTCAGCATAGAATATATTATAGTTTGGTGTTCATGTATATTATAGTGCTCATATTTTAATCCTCTAATTAGTAATTAAGATATTTACGCGGTGTATAACTTTTCAAGGTCCGCTTTCTTTATCTATCATGTAATTTTTCATTAGCTATGTCCACACTGTGCCTTTTTTTGTTCATCAAGGGCATGCGTTATAGCGCAGTCAACAGCGCACGTGAGGCATGCCTGCGACGCATGCGCTCTGACCGTATCCAAAACTTTGTTTTTTTTTCTGGAATTTCTTATGACCAAATAAGGCGCACATATTCACCCAGTAAAATGTTCTCGTCTTACATGTTAGTTGTTACAATAATCTGACAGACACTGCAACTGAAGAAAAATGACAATGTTGGCGTTGCGTTCGTTGACGCATTCAATTATTGAATGCGCCAATACGAAAGTTGAATGAAAGAAGATGACGAAAATTGAAGATGAAAGTGCATAGTGTGGACATAGCTATTGTGCCTGACTGACACAAGTGGACCTCGTATTATTCACTGTAAAAATATAAATTTTGTATCAGTAAGGGAGCAAAACCTGTGGCTTTTACAAAGAGCATTAGTAATTTTTGTCTGTGTGTTTGGGCCGTCATAGCGCCTATAGTCTACTACTACTTATCTGATTTTAGTAAAGCGTCAGTAGATTTAGATCAAATAGCCCGGCTCATATTTTCCTTGTCGGGTTATAGTTTTTAAGTTTTGATATTATACAGCTAATATTTCATTCATACTTTCAGGTTGATTCTCACAAGGAAATACGTTGAGGAGGAGGACATACAGAAACATGCAATGTTGCCGAACAAGGAGTGTAAGGAGTTGACATACAAGCTGCTCGAACAACACTTCATCAGCATCCAGCCGATGCGGAAGGCGGCGTCGGCGGGAGGCATGGCCAAAGCCGTATATTTATATCACGTCAAGTTAAATGAGGCGAGTATATTTTGGTGTCGGTTTAAAAACCTCTTGGCTTAATTTTGACAAGAGGTAATAGAATTACGGTAAATAAAAGGAAGTACTATCAGAGAAGTTGATTTATAGGCAGATGGCAGACCAATGTAATTTGGTCGTGTTATGTGAAATCCAGCCGACAGATCACAATTAACATTGAATTGACATGATCCGACCAAATGACGTGGGTCTGTCAACTGCCTATTAATCAATTTCCTCGGTGGTACATATTCTGTACCGGATAACGCACCTGCATGCTTATATAATATTATACTATGAGATTAGCATTCGCAAATTAACGTGCACTTATAAAGAAGATGTGATTTATCCACATTAAGGGTGAAGCCAAACGAGCGTAATTTGTGAGTTGTGAGTCGCAGAATTTCGGCTTTCAGAAATTCTGCTGCATTCAGTTTAATACAAAAGTCCTGTTTGATTCACACGAGCGTAATTTTGTGAGTCATAATTTGTATGAAAAAATATTTACGCGACCGAAATTCTGCGACTCACGACTCACAAAATTACGCTCGTTTGGCCTCACTCTAATACATAACACAATAGAACATCTTTTGCTCTTTATGTTCATGTGTTATGATTTGTTACAGAGGTATTTAGAGCCCTCATAATGGACAGTGGATAGTTTTCATTCTAGGAAAAGTATGGTTTACTATGTAACTTCTAAAACAAGAACTGGCCCTTTAGCCAAGACCTTTTCTTTATCGCTTCTTTATAGAATTGCCGATCAGAATTCTATGTATGGAATTGAAATAAGCGTTCGTTAATATGACGTCGATGTTCGACTCGTGTAATGTTCAATTCCATACATTTTGATCGGCGATTCTATAGAGAAGCGACAAAGAAAACGTCTTGGCTACAGGCTCTTATTTTCCACAGGTGGCGCACGTAGCGCGCGACATGTGTCTGAAGGCTCTGCACAACACGTCGCGGTCGGCGTGCCAGCTGCGGCGCTCGCACGCGCGCCTGCTCGACAAGCAGCGGCGAGTGCGCTCCATCGTGCACGGAATGCAGGTGCGCGGAGAGCCGCAGCAGAATATCGACGATGTGAGTATATTTTTGAAGTTTTAGACTTTACGCACGCTTGACTTAGGTAAGGGGAGTAAGCTGGCAAATGCGTGACGAGAGCGTTACGAAAGTGTGATCGGGTAAGGCGAACGGAGAGGTGCGCGCGCACATCTTCTTCTTTCAATATTTCAATATACATACATACATATAGATGGAGCTCAAGAAGTTTTACTTCAGTTGTGTGGTCTAAAGCACACTCGTTTTTTAGGGTTCCGTACCCAAAGGGTAAAAACGGGACCCTATTACCAAGGCTTCGATGTCTGTCTGTCCGTCTGTCTGTCTGTCCGTCTGACTGTCTCCAGGCTGTATCTCAAGAACGGCTATAGCAAGACTTCTGAAATTTTCACAGAATGTGTATGTCTGTTGCCGCTATAACAACTTAAAATTAATATTTGACGGGGGCTCAACACGAACAACAAACATGATTTTTTTGCTATTTTTTGCTCGATATCAATAATGGCTATAGCTAGGCACTTGAAATTTTCATAAAATCCTTAATTATATTTGTACTTAAATAATTATTGATAATAAAATTAAAATAAAATAAATATTTAAAGGGGGCATTTTTGGACTATTTTTGCTCTATAACGGTACGGAACCCTTCGTGCGCGAGTCCGACTCGCACTTGGCCGATTTTTTTTAATTTTAGCGGAAAACAAAAAGAGTAACTGAGTTACGATATAAATAAATACATAGTAATAAGTAATTATTAGAAATATAAACCATTTAATTTTGTTATTTACATTGTTTTCAGGTGCTAGAAACTCTAACTCCTCCTGAAATGGCATTACTACAGGGCATCGAGAAACAGCTGAAAAAGCTCAGCGTAGCAGAACTAGAACTTGACAAATCACTGTTTATTATCAATTGGTACTTTATGTATCCAGAGTGAACAATAAAGTATGTATTTTGTTATTTATTACCATATTGTAATTTCTTTTAGATATAGTATACCTAGTCCCTTAAAATTAGTAAAAGAGAATTAGTCATAACTCATACTGCTATTTAGTAGTAGTAGTGTAGAAGTAGAGTTGCAAATTGCAATACAAGTTATTAGAATGTTTGTGTTCATAATAATTGGCCGTTTTTCCTACACACAGCTGTGTGAAAATAGTAATAACTCACAAGTCAATCTAAAAATACATACATTAGGGTGTCACACATGTTAAATACATATTTGTTCATAAGGCATGACAACTTAATTGAATCTTCTATCTAGAAACAGTTATTAAATAAAAAAAATAAACAAAAAAGAAAAAGACGAAATAATAATACATAGTTTGAATATAATATTCATTGTCGCCTTAGTTTGTTACATTCCAATAAAAGACGTTTTCATTCTTAAAATTTTATTTGACCCCATCGAAACTCAATCGCTCAAACAATATACAACCTATACTGTCAATAATTACAAAACATATCTATCTACAGCGGCTCCGCACACCACACCGTCTGACCAATTTTGTTACCGACCAAACTCAAATAATCAACATTATTATAATTGATTTAATATTAACAATTATATAATTATGTACGTAGTAAACACCTGTTATACAGCGACACCTATTTGTTTTACAGAACCCGCCGTTGTATGTGTCTTCATCGACGATAAATAAATAAACTTGTACTTTTTATGTTAACTATGCTTTAAGAAAATACTTATATTTGCTACCATAACTTAGCAATTAAAAAAGAATAATATTGTAGCTGTAGGTGTCATAGCAAATGTGACCAAAGTCAAGATTGATCTTGAAGTTCAGTTTTAAAGAAGAAAACAAATATTATAACATAGTAGGTACCTATACTGTATACCTGAAAAGAATATGAAGAAACAAAAGTATGATATTTGTTTATGTTATACATTGAAACAGCACATTCACCCACATACAACGGAGTTAAGATACTCAAGCTATGATTAGGACACTAGAATTACCTAAAAAAAGGAATATCAATATTTACATTTCGTTCGAGGCCCAAGCCCTTGCCTTACATTATTATTATTAAGAATTGCACACAAACGAAGGATCGTAAATGTAAGATGTAAATGAATAGATCTCGCTCTGTTAAAGTAACACAATAAAGAGATATGTCTCAAAATATAAGTATCTCGTGCGCAAATACTTCTTGCGAACACCTCTTCTACCAGTTTAATATAACAGTGTTATTACAGTAACTATAGTCACTTATTATAGTCTATAGATCGATTACGTGTAAGTCCTAGTCTATGAAAATATTTCAAATACAATGAAGACATCGACTATCTGGCCTACAATATCACTTTAACTTCGAATTCGCCTACGTTTAAATCCGTCTATACATTTAGGATCGAGAAGTCAGCAAAGCGGGTATATATAAAACAGGAGAAGCGACATCTATATACAAGGACGAGAAATGGTAGCTAAAAAAATAAAACATGCAAAATCAGTTTGAAATTAAATTTTAATTATACTAGGTATTTTACACAACTTAACAAAATACATACATACAGATTACAGCAACTAAACAGTAACCAAAATAATAAAAAAACTCATTCATACATCTGTTCAGGAGATTTTGTAAAACATTGCTACACCTACTCGCTATGAACGGATTTCCTTTCGAATCGTAATACAAGTTGGCAAGATTGGTAACACGTTCGGAAATGGTGTAGCAACAGTCTTCATTAGAAAAAAACCTATTGGCGCTCCTTCTTATAAATTTATTTATTGCACGTGCCAAAATGGTTATGGGTTACTTCATCGCAGTATTTTCTTTTTTAATTTTTATCTCATAGGTTTCTAATTTTAAACTAAGGATAAAAATAGAATATTTAGTCATTTTTTAACGGCGCCAACCTAAAACATATGAACACGTCAGCTACTTTAGTCTTATAATACTGCTGAGAATCATTCTCTGACAAGTATGCATTTGTATTTGTACTATATCACAAAACTCAGATCGTGGACAGCTAAGAACTCGAAAATTCAACGAAAAGTAGGGGCTAAGCCGAATAAATTTAGTCGATAGCTCAAACTTAAACCGATTAACGTTCTTAAACAACTAAGCAAAAACTCGGTAAATAAATGGCCAGTACAAGTGATGTAAATAAAAATAATATAAAAAGCTCCGTCCATTATTTACAAAGCATTTTGGGAGGTGGTAACCCTAGGAGGCATTATAAAACCTGTAAAGGACAACAATAAATAAAGAAATATAATAAAGGCCGAAAACAATAATATGCAAAGTAACATAGGACTGTCATATACAAAATTCGAGCATCGGTGATAAAAATAAAGAGTATAATAATTTATAAAGCAGCAGAATAGTCACTAATATCAGCATACAATTTCATTATTTTTTGACAAATTGGATGATAGATACAGCTAGGAAATATAATAAGAGGCGAATGCTCGTTTCATGTATGACAGTCGGGGTGAGGAGGTTCCTTACATGTACCTGGTTCGCGTACAGCACCGCGCACCGCGCCGCGGGAGCCGACAGAACTACATCTAGCGCCGTAAAATATAAAAACAATTCTAGAGCAGCTCGACAGAAAATAGCAGAATGTGGCGCCATCTATGCGGGACCCGTTGCATCTGGACTCTGTAACATTCTACACTTTTCTGCCAAACCGCCGCGTAAACCTATCACAAATGAAATATATAGCCGTTACATTCACTTAACGAATATACGAGTACACTATTTACATCGCAAACGAGAATAATTTATAATCCGTACTGGTGTTTCACTAAAATATAATTTGTCATTTTAATTTTTTATAAATATCTCCGTTAACTTTATATAAATTCATAATGGCCTTGATATAATACTAAAACTTTGTATTTATTGCAGGGATGACGTCACAAGCCTCCATAGTATACACTCTAAGGTCGTGCACATACTTCGCGACTGTCAGCCCGGGTCTCACAGATGCGACCCGACTCTACGCTCGTCAATTCGATTTTCATACCAATTTCCGTCCGAACGTTTAACTATGATGATCTATATTATGCGGTGAGATATACAATTTGCTTAAGCTACCCTCGATTTATTACCACAGCGAGCCGCAGCGACATCGGCTTGCGAATTGCGATATTTCCAAGAGTCGCATCGAGATGTGCGGTGATAAATTTCGTTAATTTTTAACTTGTGCATAAATAGAGTAGCGACGAAAATGAACGTGCTAGCGAATCGAGAAATTAAAACGAAACGAACGTGAGCTACGTGTCGTCATTTTCATAGAAGCGAGTCTTTAAAAAACATCACAAGTTTTTAACTACATAATAAGGGCGAATGGAATCCTGACTTTAGCACTGAACACATGAGTCCTGCGTATTACCCGTCTCTCTCGCACCTCGGCCCTCCCGCTCGCACCCATTACAATATGCAGCACGATGCCGAACAACAACTACTCGAGCCGCCTTTACTTTTCTGTCGTTGATCTGAAAACATAAAACAAAAACTTTACCAGTAATTCATTGATAAAGAAAATAAGTATTCTATAATCATATTAATATCGAAATCCCGACCACGTTTTTGTAATAGGTAGGTTTTAGTTTCTAATTCCTATAGCTTGTTATGTTATCTGACATTTTATATTGTGGCCAAAAAATAAGAGCCCATTTTCCCAACAGATGGCAAATTGATTTTTATACTTCAAAGTAAAAATAAAAATATTTTTAACCCATACAGTACTTACTGAAGTGATTACAGGAATATTGAGGGAAATAGGGACCAGGAAGGGAAAGGCTACATCCACCGTACTTCTGTAATATTTATAGGATTAATTATAATATACTTTTATGGTTAAAATAAACAATGAAATACCTATTTCAATAAAAAAACTTAACCAACATAGATTTCGTAATATTGGGTAGTAGTAATTATTATTCAAATACTTTTTCTGTTACAGGCGGTGGAAGAATAATAAACAGTAATGTCGCACTCTTATTTGACTCTCTGGATAAAAAAGGAGGAAAGGGAATAAGGCTCATGCGTGGTCGTTAGAAATATCTGTGTTTCGCACTTTAATGTTCTAGCACAAGAAAGTTTACTTTCTAAAAAACTTGACTGTTTATGGAAACAATCACGTTTTGTGAAAAAGTTGACTTTATCTTGCGAAGTATACTAGAGATGAGATAATCAGAATGCAAAGGGGATGAAGACATTTCAGACGGAGAGATTATAGTGTGTCTATAGTCTATACTCTACATATAGTCTATAGTGTGTCGTCACTAGTCAGTGGCGGATTACCATGCGAGTTGGGCTCGGGCAGGTGCTCGCGCGGCACGAGGTGCATGACAGTGGTGCGGCCGAGCGGCAGGCCGAGCGCACCGAGCGTCACCGAGCTGTGCAGGAACCGCCCCTGGTAGATCAGCCGCAGGATCTCCGCGCGAGACACCAGCTCCGTCGCCCAGTCCGCTGGAATGTGACGGTAGTAAAGTGAGTTAAGGTTAGAAAGAAGACAGTGTTTTTTTAAAGAAATAAAACAAGAGTTTTTATAAACAAATGGTGACGACCTCCTTTATTTAAAGTAGCAAGAAAAGGATCTCTCCTATGTTAATATATTTTCCTCTGTATTTATTTAGTATGTTTTTAAAATAACTAAACGTTTCAAACACATGATAAAGTAAGTGTATTATAGACTATAGTAGTACGGTATTATTTATTTTAAAAGCGCTTTAAATGCGTTGCCGTTATGTAATCTAATTAAGTATAATATTGTACAAGTTGATAATTACTTATTAATAGTAAACGAACTGAACGGAATAGTAATTTCTTATAGTTATCTATTTTTACACATGTTAAAACAATTCAAACATCATCATTAGTAATTAAAAAATACTAAAAAGCGATTCTTCCGAATGCCCCCAGAGAGATTTGAACTCTCGACCCCTGGTTTACAAGACCAGTGCTCTAACCCCTGAGCTATGGAGGCGTACGCCTAAAAGTGTGTAAGTGTCGACTGCTATCGAAACGAAATAACGAGACGAGTGCCACACAATTACACTAAATAGTAAATACACACAACAGCGTTCGTGGAAAAAACAGTTTGCAATTCCGCAAGAGATGGCGCTGAAAAATGGTTTGTATCGAATTTTTTGTCACCCACTATTTAAGTTCAATGTTCAACTTTTTTTATATTTATAATAATATTGTAATTAAATGCATATTATCATTATGTTTAAGGCCATCCCCCGAGCAAACGACCTTGACCATACATTTGACGCGTTGCCGAGATCGCACAAAAATCCCATTTTTTTACTTATCTTTGTTTAAAATTGATCTAAAAAAAATTTAAAACGGGGAATATGTAGTTAATGAAATTCTATTGTCGTGTGTTTCAAATAAACGTAATTTGTAAAATACTAGGGAGATGCTGAAAGTATGCTTCAATTTTACTTTGGAAGCTAATATCATGAGTACAGAGTATAATAAACAAAAATAGAAAATTTAAAACGGGGAAAGGAATGTTGATATACTGAAGATTATTGCTGTATTTTTATTATAATTTTGTAGCTTTCAAATTATGAGTTTATAAGGCTCTAAATACGCTAAATTACGGAATATCCGTGGGGCCTTAAGGTTCACCTTCAATACGTATTAATAATTTGTTTTATAAATATTAAATAACGATTATGAGCGTATAAGAAACGGTGTAAAAGAACTGAAGGATTAATTTTAACTGGAATATAAATTAAATACCTTACATTTTCACAGAATATTTAATAAATTTGCAACAATTTCTTATTAAAAACGTAGCACATTTTTCAAAGCGAGCCGTGACCTGTCTGAGAAACATTATTTTTCCTGTCCTTCCGAACAATTTTCTAAAATTATCAGTGTTTGACCTAGTTTTAGACAACGGAGTTTGGTTGTCTTTGTCTATCTTTAAATAGTTAATATTTGGAAATCGCGTACCTTACGGATTTAGATTCCTAAGGGCTAAGTGATACATTTTATTTGATAAATCATAAAAGACGAAGATGGCAAAAAACGGAACCCTTATAGATTCGTCATGTCTGTCTGTCTGTCCGTATGTCACAGCCACTTTTCTCCGAAACTATAAGAGCTAAACTATTGAAATTTGGTAAGTAGATGTAGTCTGTGAACCGCATTAAGATTTTGATACAATAATGGAAAAATTATAAAAAAATTTAGGGGTCCCCATAGGTACAACTAAAACAAAAAAAAATTTTTTCATCTAACCTATGCGTGTGGGGTATTTATGGATAGGTCTTTAAAAATCATATTGAGGTTTCTAATATCATTTTTTTCTAACCTGAATAGTTTGCGAGAGAGACTTTTCCAAAGTGCTAAAATGTGTGTCCCCCCCTCTAAATTCTAAAGTAGGGGCATGATAAGTCTAAACTACCAACGAAAATTGGTTTGAACGAAATCTAGCAAGTAGTTTTTTTTTAATATTTTTTTATTAAAAAAAAATTTTTTTTCTTCATCTAACCTATGCGTGTGGGGTATCTATGGATAGGTCTTCAAAAATCATATTGAGGTTTCTAATATCATTTTTTTCTAACTCGAATAGTTTGCGAGAGAGACTCTTTCAAAGTGGTAAAATGTGTGTCCCTCTAACTTCTAAAGTAGGGGCATGATAAGTCTAAAAAAAATATATGATGTACTTTACTATAAAAACTACCAACGAAAATTGGTTTGAACGAAATCTAGCAAGTAGTTTTTTTTTATACGTCATAAATGGTAAACTATTTAACTTTCATTAAATCAACTGAAATATAAAAATAAATCAAAAACCTTTTAATTTCATAAAAATAAACCTTATTGCTGCTGCGGAACCCTTCATGGGCGAGTCCAACTGGCACTTGGCCGGTTTTTTAACCTTTGGGTAGGCACGGAACCCTGAAATTAAAGCTATAAAACATTTGAAGTCTTTTTCGCCTCTCTAGTGATAGAATCCTAAAAAATCCTTTGTTAGCGCTCATTATAGTCTCAAAAGCTCCCTTTGTAAAAGTAATTCTTTTGTAAAACTTGAGTCTCCAGAGTCTAGACCCTGTAGTTAAGGCTGTTTTAAAATATAGCTGCTGTGTCCGCGTCTTCTACCTTCAATGACGATCCGCCCCACGGGACCCAAAAATGTAAAGCATTGATTTATAAAGAATCTTAGAGTTTAATGTAATTCAAGGCCTTGTTATTTATATCATAATTATACCTAATACCTTAACGGCTAAACACTAAAACACAGAACACTGTTTCAACTAAGAGGTACTTAACACCCTACGAATGTCTTTCCAATCATCAACAGTAACCTTTTCTGTAGGTTAGGTTCTTTGGGAGGATTTTTATCTTAGGCTACTTAGAACTCATTTACATCGTAAAATCAAAACAAAATCATACCCTTAGTAACGATTTAACTTCAGTAACGTAATTTACAGAATAAGTACAAAATAAGAAATTAGAAGCGGGGCCGGCGCCGGGCAAACACTTGGAAGTTTTAACAAGCCATGATACCCGGTGATAACTTTAATTATAGGCTGGGAGGGAAACTCTTTAACAACACCATATTATGACGCCCGGCTCTCATTTGTAGATAATAGGGATGACGACAAGGTCAAAGATTAGCCGATTTTTTAAATAAAATAAAGACAGCGATGAAAAATAGGTATTCCGAAAATTTCAGCTTCATAACTTATTATATTTTTTTTTGTTTTGAGCCTTCAAAGTTTTTTCGTCAAATTAAGTCAAGTCTAATATTTTTTTATAAAATTCCTTAATTTTTGTGTACCATTCGATAAGTTATGCAATTTTTAATTTTTTTTCTTACGAAACCACTTTCATAAACTTAATATTTAACATAGCTATCGAACAAACTAGCTAGGCGTGACGTCACAGTTAGCTGACATTTTGTATGGAGCGTTTTGGGAAGGTCAATTTTTTTTTTTTTTTTTTTTATGAAATAAGGGGGCAAACGAGCAAACGGGTCACCTGATGGAAAGCAACTTCCGTCGTCCATGGACACTCGCAGCATCAGAAGAGCTGCAGGTGCGTTGCCGGCCTTTTAAGAGGGAATAGGGTAATAGGGGAGGGTAGGGATGGGAAGGGAAGGGAATAGGGGAGGGAAAGGAAGGGAATAGGGTAGGGGATTGGGCCTCCGGTAAACTCACTCACTCGGCGAAACACAGCGCAAGCGCTGTTTCACGCCGGTTTTCTGTTAGAACGTGGTATTTCTTCGGCCGAGCCGGCCCATTCGTGCCGAAGCATGGCTCTCCCACGTATGAAGTGTGAGTTTTGAATTGTGATATCTTGGAGAGTTTTTATGCTATCAGAGTAATTTTTTCACTGATATTTCTATTTTTGAATGGCCCTTCACTTACCAACAAGAAAAAAAAAATTTCGTCATGCCTATTGCGCGATTAGAAGCTATCATGATATTACAAGGAAACACTTACGGATTTACTTCGCGAAGCACTTTTACTAATCCCGACGTTTCGGCTGCTTTACAGCTGCCGTGGTCACGGGTGGACTGAGGTGACAGGCGTCCAATTCACCTGTTTCCTTGTAATATCATGAGTGATACTCGCGTAAACTTAAGAAATCATTAGACGCTATCAGTTTAAATGTGATTGCGGTTTTTACAGCAAATAATAATGGTCAAGATTTTTGCAATATTAGTATTATGCGGCTTTTCCCAGTTTTTAACTTACAGTTAAATGAGTCCCCAAAGTCGACAATTGTGACTACTATAATAAACATATGTACAGCTTTGCAATCATGGTGGCAAAAATTGATGGCCTTAAGAATCTTAAGGCCAAAACTAACAAAGTTAAGATTGGGATGAAATATTAGTCTGAATACTCTTTTATTGAGGTTTACCCTTGGGTGTCAGGTTATTATTATTTTTTAATTTGAAATAAAAATGAAAAACAGATCATATTTCTATCTATAATCCCTATTATTATCTCTGTTATACCGAGACCGAACTAAATCCATAAAGGCAAAAGCTTTTATCTACAATGCACTAAAATAATAACGATAGATTTCAGCAAACCTATCTGTAATTTGATATTTTATATAAAAAATGTAACAACTTCAGTATTTATTTTTCGTAGAATAGCTTACATGAATTGCCTTATGTTTTATTTTAACATAGCAGAAATTGGTCGGCTAACATTAATTATATAATATTACTTGTAGATGGAACAAGTAATTCAGCATCTATTTCATCAGTGTCCGTACTCCGAAGATAATGATAAACGGAGTTAATGATCGTTTGACATTTACAGAGGACGGTCTATCTTATTACAAAATGCTTATAAAAGTTTCGGAGTACATCAAAGATGACTAAGATCTAAGATCTGGTAGAATAACGAAATGTCAGCACGACATGGAAAACGACCGTTAACATGAACTTGACATGCCCCCTGGTGCGAAGAATGATATCTAATTTTACCCGCGCTCCGTTATAAGTTTCTTTTTTTACTTGCATGAAACCTTTGTGGAGATAGGATCAAATCGTGTAGCAACATGGTACGCATGTAACGACTAACGAGGTATGCGTTTAAACATAACGGGGATTAGAACAAAAGGAGCATCAACAGAACATCCTGTGACCGGGAAACTTGCATGTTCCAGAGTATGGACAGGCTCACGAGAAATTGTGAAAAGGTAGGGTTGAACATGACAATAGTATTTCATGTCAGGGGCATTGACTAGTGATGAAACTACAAGATAAGTTCAATATATTGGTAGGTTAGGAAGGTTGGTTCGTTTGGAGTCAAAAAACTATTATTAATCTATTTGTCCCTATTTTTCTTAGTTGCCGTGTTCTTAGTCTTTTGCATTACTTAATTGAATTTATCGTTCGAAAAATGACAACCCTATCAGTTTTCCATTATATCTATCTTCTTCTGGTACACGCCATCGATTTTTAATTTGGCGAGTTCTCGGTCCGCAATTATGGCACTTCATTAGCGAGAGTTTTTGTCCGGTCTTTGAGTCGCCGGCTCTAAAGTGACGATCACTTTTCAATATCACCCGCTCCGTAATCATAAGTCCTTTGTGAATTTTCTACAATAACCACTCCGTTTCGTGGAGTAATGAAAATTTGAGATTATCCAATAGCTGCATAGTTCTAAGGTAGGTAGGTAAATTAAAAGATCTTCTATTAATCATTTTATCTTATTTTTAATTAATGGTAAAAATTATTTCAGCCATTTAAAGGAGTTTTATACAACTATGACCAGTATTTTTTTATCCTAAGGTTTCCCGACAGGAGTTTATTTTCTTAACAGCAACGTCGCTACGTTAGCCAATCGAAAGCGCTAATTGAATAGATAAATCCCCATAAAAAGAAATAGAAATAAGACATTAGGTATTCATTGCAAATTCTTTGTACACAAAACAATAACTTTTCAAAGCTAGTCAACGGGAACGTAGATCAAGGATCTTTTCTATCAGCACACGCGTACAGAGTAGGTACTTCTCGAGCAGATCCTGCCTCAGAACTTCCATAATTGCTTTCAGTAAGTGCATTTAAAAACGTTTGTGCCGCTCAAAAGCGGCAAACTATTCACGAGACGACGTGAGCTGCCTTTGAAGCCGGAGCCAGCGTAGATCAATGCAGGCGGACTTAGATTAACTCCATTGTATTTTTAACAGGTTTCTCAGTGTTATAATTCTAGCTGGGAGGTGCTGTAAACTTTATTTAGTAGTATCTAATATCTTTTGTTTCTTTACTCTGAAGGTTCTTCACTTATCAAAACCCTTCAGGCGGCAGGACCATCAGCAAAAGCATACTTTTCAGGTCCTGTATCTTTGTATAAAGTATGCACCTAGCTAATTCATTCTTAATCCAGAAGATCGTCCTAAAATTTATGCTTATTATACAGACTAGAGCTTTCCTTCGAATAAGAAATAGCCTAGTTGAAACTGGTAGACACAGCATGCTAGCATTTAGAGCAAAGCCCCTTCTTTACTACTATACCGATAATTAATTACAACCTGGACAAGCAGCCTTTATAATATTCCTTGTAAACATAACGATAACATAAGCTGATAAGCTTAACCATACCGTTTTAAGTCGTAACGGTACCCAGTACCGTACGACGCTCCATATCCGTCTTTTTAATTTATATGAACTAGACGCGTCTTCGTGCATCCTGCTCGAGCAGCTAAGCATCTAAGGGGGCGTCCACAAATTACGTGAGGTGTTTAAGGGGGGAGGGGGTCGAGTCAAATCTCATCAAATCTTACGTTGGAGAGGGGGGGGGGGTCTCGGCAAATCTCACGTAATTATTTATCTCATTGTGACAAAATAAATATACTATTTTGGTCCATTTCATCCAGATTGTACGTATGCTTGAGATTTATTCGTAAGCGTAATCGTTATACGATTAAGATCATTCACTAATTCGTTCGAAAGAAAATAATTTCATTCATACTTGGACGTTATACATCTACTGACTGTCAAACAATCCAACGCGTTTACGAAACCCACATTTTGAAAAATCTCACATGAGATTGGTTTAATAAAATCTCACGAAATCTCACCAGGATGGAGGGGGGGTCAGGAAATTTAAAAAAACACCTCACGTAATTTGTGGACGCCCCCTAAGTGGGTCGGGAATCGGGATACTGTCGATACAGTTGAATATGCATCGCCGGCGCTCGCTAGTCGCTACTGACTCAATTATAAACAAGACACAGTGTTTGTAGTGCTCTTTCATTTCAAAGCTTATTGACTAGACTCGTGAACTACACAAACAGGTACACTTTATTGAGACAGTCAGTAATTCAGCAGCTTAACTTTAAAGATACATGTTAAATTGGATTCTCTTGAACTAGGTCAAAGGTAGTAAAATTAACAGGGCATTATACAGTTGTACCATTTTCGTAACAAGGCAGCATTCACCGGCATCGCAGTGTAAACAGCGCTGACGCTATCTCAGTGGGAATAGGAAACGAGACGAAATGTGTCATACGTCACCGTGACCCACCGCCCGCAGCCGGCTCCATTGTGTCTCCGGCGTCGAGTGCTCACCTGTGTGATGTGTCACGTCGTATATCGCCGACGAAAATGCTACATTTTTTTGACTGAACTTCCGCATACGAACTCGGAAAATATAAAAAATATTTGTACGAAAGCTGATATTCTAAATCTCTATGTAGCGTATTTGGTACTCTATTTTTCAAACTCGCAGCCAAACAACCGACCGAAATCAGTGGTGGCAACGGATTTTATACCTATCTAAACCTTCGTTCTTTTTTGAATAATTCATATTATTTCAGGCAGCGCAGCAGGCTTCAATTCGGCTTGTTATTCCGCAGTTGAACGTCCAATTTCGCAAACAATAATAAGTGAATATTACCGCCTCGGAGATTCATGAGGAATCTCCGAGGCGAATCTCCAGCTTGAAACATTTTCTTGAAGTTCTAGAAGTTTTAAAGCATAATGCGAAACTAATATTATTATTTTATCGTATCCTATGAAATATCGCTTGGGGCGATCGGATATACATGTATCATTACGTAACTAATGCTATCATAAATTATTCCCTGGCCCATTAGCACGATATACTTCATTCTTTTGAGCTGAATATTAAAGCATCGTATGACCTTCGATATATCGCAAAATCGGTGCTAAATCGTAGTGTGTAAGAGCGGAGTTCCCTTGGCGAGGTCAGGGACTGAACGCTCGATTGAACACAATGTCTACGGTCTATCTAAACGCTATACTTATCTATTATTTGCCCATCACTATACCGATTACCGTGTCGGAGGTATGCCTGGATATCGATTATGAAGTATTAGCCCGCCACATAAAAGATTGCTGTTGGAACGTTGAAGAGTAACGCTACGGGAATTGAGAATCTTTTGCGTTGGAAGTTTGTTTAACAATGCAAGGTAAAGACGTGTAGGTACCTAACTACCTAGCTACTTAATTATAATAATTCCCTGCCGACATTATCCGACATATTCATTAATTAATGCAGTTTTGAAACAGGTAATTCATAAATCATACGATTTTGACAACTCCAGTCTTCCGGTCACCGCTAGATGGCGTTAATACGATTTTCTGAGACCAAAGACCACTATCGAAAGCAAAAGCTTTTACCTAATGGGTCGAGGGTAGGTCTCTTTGCCATTTATTATTATTAATTAATTATTACTGTTGATGACATAATTAATTATGCTAATTACCTTCAGGCCAATTGTCGTAAACATGAACTGCTATGTCGCCGGCCGAGTCTACCGGGCTGAACACGAACTCCTTCGTTTTACCAGACACCAAGATCAAGCGGAGGTTTATCTGTAACAAGATAAAAAAGCATATAATTAAAAGTATATATTAAAATTTATTTATTTTCCTAAAAAAAAAAATTGGAGTTTACAAAAAAAAAAACTTAAAAAGTTCCCGCGACCCTGCCAGGATTCGAACCTGGAATCTTCTGATCCGTAGTCAGACGCGTTATCCGTTGCGCCACAGGGCCAATTGTTATATCTGCTGAAATTGTTAATAACTATCTTGGTTTACTGTCTGATAATAAAATAAATATGGGTTAACACATAAATCTTAACAAATTGAATAAATTAACACTAATATTAAAAACTCTATAATAATACGTTGTTATAACGGTTATGTTTACGTAACAATATAAATATTGATGAATCTGTAATCTGTTATATTTTTTTTTAATTTAAACTTGTTCCCCCGTACGTTATAAAGGTAAATTTTTACTTGTTATATTTCTTACATTTTCATAGCTTAGTCAATCTTATAATATGTATGAGTTAGTTACTATATTTTACATCAATATTATGTCGCTACTTTTTATACATTTTCTTTTGTTTTTCTTCACTAGTGTACATTTCAAATTCCATTTATACATCTATATAACTTTGTATTTGTAAATGTTTATTATTTATCTCGTTTGCCCTAATCAAGTTGGAGCAAATGAAAATAGACCATAACAGTTAGTCAGAAATCAGAATCGCCCACTTGCGTCGCGCGGCGCTGCACTGTCGCGATAATATTTATCAAGCACACTACACTTCCTGTTTGTTTCAATTTTCCACTAATAAGAACGTATTCGACCCATATAGAATTTATCTGAGAATAACTCTTTGGCTCACGTTAAAACTGGAGTCTGGACTGACAAATTTTAAAATAGAACGCAAGGGTGCTTAGTAAAATTAGATTCTATTTTTAATTAAACTTAAATTTTTAATAAACACTTCCCCCCTTTCTAATAAACGTTGTATAAGCTTTGAATAGTTATACAGTGTTTTGTTCCTGTCACACAAGTGACATTTTTAATTGGATTGAAGAAGACAAAACACTGTATAACTATTCAAAGCTTATACAGCGTTTATTAGTAAGGGGGTTCAAGTTTTATCACTTAAAATACGATAATATTATAATATTATGATAAAAAGTTCGACGTACGTAGGTACGTAACGTTACGTTTACTGCTTACAAACTTACTAAAAATGTACTTTTTAGAAGTGACGTAGACGTATTTCTTCGTTGTTTAACATCTTTTTAAGAACTTATTAAAAAACTTTGTCTTACATTTATGAGTAGTACCTAAGTAGTCAACTCCCTTAGTAGGGCATCGAAACCCGAACCCAATTTTCAAAACCCGGGTTTTCGGGTTTTTGTTTGATGAAAACCGGGTACCCGGGTTTTTCGGGTTTTTTCGGGTTTTTTTAACAATTCAAAAATTAACAATGCCAAAATACTTTACACATGATTTTCTGCGATTGCCATCACCTATCCAGTAAAATACTATTTAAATACCATTGTCTGGGGTCGCAGCAGTGCCCAATCAATTCTCGAGTACGCTGGCACGGCCGTATCATACTTTTATCGAAGCGACTATTTTACCTCTCCTATATTTTGGATCTTATCAAAGCTAGGGATTAGGATTTTCGGGCCAAAATTAAGTATTACAACAAGCTTCACCTCCAAATTACATATAAAGAATAACCTTAAACATAAAATGTATGCCAACAAATCTTTATTTAATCTTTTACATTTTTATTGTTGATTGTCAAATTATTAATAATTATTTAGTCCTAATTGATGTTGGCATACTTTATACCTGTAAATAAATTTTTGTGCCTAGTTTTTACCTGAAATTGCCTTTTGTCTGCTTTGCTACGGTATGAAGCTGAATGTTCTTTGCAATTTAAGGTAACTTTTACATCTAACTCTGTCATCTAACTTACTGGAAAATCTTACATTACTGAAAAATCTTACATTACACTATAACACCTCAAAGTTTTTTTTGACGACCTCCGTGGCTTTGTTGGTGGGTTGTTGGTAGCTCAAGCCGGGGGTTGCGGGTTCGAATCCCGCCGACGGAACAAAAGTTTTCAAAGTTCCTGGGTCATGGATGTGTATTAAATATGTGTATAATATAATAAAAACCTTAAATTTATGTATACTATAAAAGTATTAAATATATTTCCATTGTCTGGTACCTGTAACACAAGTCCATCAGGTACTTACCACGGGGTCAGACTGACGTGGTGTGAAGCGTCCATAGATATTATTATTATTTTGTAGTTATTAGTTCTAGTCACAATAGACAGAATTCATGTCAGATAACCATGTAATTGATCAGAACAGACCACGTGGCAAATGCGGAAGTTTGCTTTTAATGAGTTTGGAAGATTAACCATGGTGGTATGGTGTTACACACAAGAAATTGTCTCTGGCGTTGGTGCTGATAAAAACTCGGCTTGTATTTCATCTGGGTTCACTAAAATCACGTGTTTTAATAATTCCGCAGTGAGTATGACATCCACGGTCGGCTAAGGAAAGCCATCATTCGTCCTATTATGTGTTACCAACATCAGTTTCTCAAGCAATGAAAAGCAATCTGCCGCATTTGCCAGACTGCAATACTGGAATACAAAATGGTTTCACATCACACTTGATGGAAACTCCTCTGCATGGTTTTGTCAGTTTCTAGGGGCTGGTTGCTCTCTTGAAACCTTTTTACTGATTGCATTGTCTTAATATTATCGTTATTTGTTATATTGTGAATATAACAAATAATGACAAAAAGCATAACAACAAACAAAAATCTCTTTTAAGGTGTTTAGTAAGTAAGACGACTGAAAATAATGACTTTAAATTACAAAGAAGACTGGGCGTGATACCGCAGCAGGGCACAAAAAAATATTTTTTAGTAAAAATACTGTATGCCAAACATCAGATCAGTATAAATTATTACTATTTATTTGACAATCAGCAATAAAAATATCTCATTCGAATGAAAATTTCAGTTTATAAAACGAAATAAAGATTTGTTGACTTATCATTGATTTTTTATGACTGTAGATATCTGTGATTGTTTTAGAAACGATAAAATTCGGAAAATTGTTTTATTAAATACCAAAAAATAAGCTATCATTGTTCCATACACTGTCTTCAAAAATTCCTGACAGGTTTTTAGATATTCCAAAAATACAAATATCCCTAAGACTTTGCTGATGGGTGTATTTTATCAGCAACGGTCCATACAAGTTACAACGTTTTGTCACTAACCTAGTCCCATCATCAAAAAGTCTACGGTACTTTCAGCTGACTTAGAACCCTTTGAAGCTGTCCACACTTTATTTTGTAAGCCTTTGATCACATAATAAAGAAAACTGTGGTCAATAACTGAATGTTGATTGAAAACTATAAAAAAATCGGCCAAGTGCGAGTTGGACTCGCGCACGAAGGGTTCCGAACAGATACAGCAAAATTAGGCCAAAAATAGTGTTTTTTGTATGGGAGCCCCCCTTAATTTTTTATTTTATTTTAATATTATTATTAAATGGACTTAGAGAAAAATTCAAGTACTTACCTGTTGCCATTATTGATATAGAACAAAAAATGCCAAAAAAAATCAAGTTTGTTGTATGGGAGCCCCCCTTAAATATTTGTTTTATTTTGTTTTTAGTATTTGTTGTTATAGCGGCAACAGAAATACATAATCTGTGAAAATTTCAATTCTCTAGCTATCACCGTTCTTGAGATACAGCCTGCTGACAAACAGACGGACAGACGGACAGACAGACATCGAAGTCTTAGTAATAGGGTCCCGTTTTTACCCTTTGGGTACGGAGCCCTAATAAGTTTAACAAGACTTGCTTCTGAAAATCCTGCTATGAAATTTGAAAACTTTGCGATGGATAGATTATTTGAAGAGACTTGGCTTTTTTACATTGAATAGTTTTGGTAGGATGTATGGATAGGATTTTCAAAATATTATTATTTATAAATATTTTTGTGACAATAATTAGTCTATAATGCTCTTGAAACGAAACTTTTACTTTAAAATATTATATTTTGTTTAATTATGACCAATAGAAATAATTAAACCTATATTTATGTTATAAAAATAAAGAATTTGTATGTTTGTTATAAATACCTTAAAATATCAGGTCTTACCTTCAATAATTATCAAAAAAACGAAAAACCCGAAAAGCTCGAAAAACCCGGGTTCCATTTCTGAAACCCGGGTTTTTTCGTGATCCCTAAAACCCGGGTTTTCCCGGGTTTTCGGGTTTCGGGAAAACCCGGTCTCGATGCCCTATCCCTTAGGTCTAAAGCGAGGCTACCTGAACAAAGTTACTGACTCTCCAAAGATTTGCACGAGATTGGACTTTATATTGGATTTGGAAAGTTTTTACACTTTGCATAGAGCCTAATTAGACAATTAGACATGGCGTCTGAGTTGATATTTGCTTTGTCGCGAGCTCGCTAGACAGTAGTCGCCATAGACGGGCTTGATTACACCTACTTAGTAAAGTGGCGAAATAGTGCTTTTTGCTGGGCACTCGGTATGTTTATTATAGATGGGCTAACCTGCTAAGCCAGGGCACTGTCTCGCCACCCTACTGGGTAAGTGTAATCAGGCCCTTAGTCTATGGTCTTATGAGTGTGCATTGACGGTACGCCCATTCAACCAAATGGCCGGTTAACAGCAACTCTCCAAAAACGTTACGTAAAAATGTACGTACGTACATCTGTTTGGATAGCCGATGTTTGTTTTGCATTACGTTGTGACTTGGGAAGTTTTTTAACTGGCCGTTTCGTCAATGCCACTGTCCCACATCATTAGAATCAAAATATCAAAACGGACGTTTTGCGCATGTCTAACATACCCTTAAATAACGGACTGAGCAATGCCTCGTATAAAATTGACCACTCGCTAGATTCTAGAAAGAGAGAAAGTGATCGTGCGGACAATACTTGTCTTTGTCTTGTGGGTCTGTAGTTATAGAAGTCCATGTAAACCAATTGCAATTCTAGACAAAGACAACTATAGACTGCACGCTCGTTTCATCTCTCTAACACTTTCCTACCCGTATTTACTTTACAGTTGTATAGGGAAAGCTCTGTCCATACTCCATTCTCTAAGTCTATGGCAATCTTGCCGGTCTGTCGCGCAATTAAACTTCTATCACACGAGTGACGATGATTAATGAAAATCAAATAACTTTTCAATTTGCAAAGCAGACTTTCGGAGCAGCTATCTAGGTAACTGCACTTGTTTGCAGTAAGTTATAAAATTTTGCAGTCGTTAACATACTTACATAATTTACTAGATAACACTATGATCGGGTTACTACGAGGTTAGTCACAAAACTTCATATTAAAAATGTTTGGTGTCTGCCTTCAGTGCCTCGTGATTTGAAAAAGTCTATTTGATTGGCCCAGACGAAACAATGTCCCCGCAGCCCTAGATGGCACAAGGAAAGAGGTGGCTACATTGTTTCGCTTGACACATACATAGATATAAATAGCGTAGATGTCGCAGTCGGATTGTATAATCCGCCGTATTACGTTACGGCTAGCTGTTATCAAAAACAGGCGGGCGGCAGGGCTATCACGTAAAAATAGCGATCAACAATCCACTAGCAATAATCGCGCGATCGATTGCTGGGTATAAAAAACAATGGTATCATGTAAATTGTAAGCGATCGATTGCAATCGTACTGTTTTGTATAATAAATTGTAGCGTGATACGAAATTGCGATTTTGGAGCAATTATCGCGCAATAATTGCTATCGCATTGCTCTCGCAAGATACAACGTGATACAGCTGCCGTTTTCAAATATAGTTCTCTCTCTAACTCTAGTTATCGGAATGACGATCTGGCTAGTTCAACGATTAGCCAGATCGTCATTAAGATACGTTTTTCAATAAGGCGGCCCACATTTTGCCGCATCGTATCGCCACTTTAGCAGATTTGATGTGCGTTATAACTTATAACCTCTAAAACTCGGTTCTTTGTCCACGGTTTCTTTACTGTTCCACATTAAGAAGAATAAAAATTATTTATTGCACCTAAAAATTGTTCCTAAATTCACTGTTTTCTTTGTTTATTTCACCCAAAATCTGTATCCAAAGCCATTGTTGTTATTATATCACCGGCAGCGCCACGAGTGTTGAAAATCGGAACTAAAAACTGTCAAAGAGGCGACTAATCTCTCACTTTATGGCTAGCCGTGTTGAATGACGTATGGCGCCGAATAAATTCCGGCGGATTTTTATTCAGAAGCGTTCAATTAGGCTTATAGTTGAAACGCCGCATTTCAAAACGGCTGGTTTTGATAACAGCTAGCCGTAATGTAATACGGCGGATTATACAGTCCAACTGCGACATAGATACCCCATCTCCTCAACTGTAGCGAACAAATTGCTCGCGTCAAAACGTCAATCAATAACAAACCATCACCTGGCTCGGACCCTACAATTGGATTGTCTTCAGTCAGCAGTCAGCAGTCGCCAACAAAAACTTCCAATAGGGAAATAAATTGAGAGCGCGGCCAATAGTCGGGGAGCTCGTGACCTAGTTTCCATCAACGTTTGATTCAGGTACAAATTTTACATAGTGCACGATGGAAGCATGTTTTAAATTTTTACTACCGATTTTGGGAAAATCGACAACATTCAGCGTTCTATTCTAGTAAGACAATAAATAATTGTTACAAACATTGTCCTTTACAATAAAGGAAATTTCTCCTTCTGTTGTATTTTTTCTGTAAAAATGAGGATAAACATAGATTTATCTAGATTCATTAATCCAACCGCCAACGTACAAGAGGTAAAATGATACAAACAAATAATAATGTAATATTTAAGCTTTGCCAACGAACGAAGGTTGTTTGCAGCGGCAACACAAGCACTAAGTAGCGAGCCAAACTGTTATGTATTTTACTAATTTTGTGTTTCACGACTCGGATAGCAAGGGCGATATTTATTCTACTTAATAAATTCTAGGAACACAGGTTTAATTAAGTTCTAGGTCCTCGAATCGACATTCGTAGACTAATTCAATATGGATTCAAAAAAATGTTTATGTAGAGTCACTAATAGGCTTTGAAGTAATTATTGTTGTAACCATAACCTTAGATATAGCGTCTGAATCGTCCGAACACTCAACCTATCTTGCAAAGATAATTTTGTTTAATGTCTAATGCTGGGTTTCCATGCTTGCCAAGGCTTGGCAATCATCCACAAGGCACAAGCGTCCACAAATCTCGCTTGGCATTTGGAAGTCGTTTACACGCTTGTGAATGCGTCAGTGTATTACGTACATCCAAGCAAGCGCTCTTTGATCTGTGTCCAAATACCGACACTACACCGGATCGGATACAAGCGTCCACAAGCTCACGCAAGCCAAGCCAGATATTCTCTTTACACGCTTGTGCTTGTGGACGCTGGTCAAGCCTTGGCAAGCATAGAGACGCAGCATTAGAAACACTTGCTTAATTATAGGTAACATTCATAATAATTATTGTGTAACGGACAACGGTATGTAGACAAACTTATAGGATACCCTAAGACCGCGTTATAAGGGCCTGTGAGAGGCAAAACAACTCTTAACGGTCTGTTACTCCTTGTATCGAGTACGTTTAATTCGCGTCCGAAGAAAGTCCCGTTATTGGGAGTACGAGGACGTGTTCACTTGAACATGGTCGAGTGCAGCCCCCCCTCGCCCCGGGCCCGCATTGCACCAAACGCGAAGGAAACGGAAGATGCCAATGTACTGTTTTCCTGTCGATGGCCCATTTCGCCGTTTAGTGTAAGGCCAATAAAATGAGCATTAAAGGCTAATAAAATATTTTTTGTCAAAAGTCCCGACTCCCAATGACTCAAGGTTTAGGAGTTAGTACTCATGTTACAAAGGCCGTTTTAAGTTGGGTCATGATGGAAAACCAATCGACAGCGATCGTGGGCAATTACATATCTGATCTTGATCGCCTGTATTTGTCCATTATTGGCCAACGTGGAGAAACTGCATTAGACACTGTAAGCAGATAATATTAAATCTATTAATCCGTATTATCAAAAATAAAACGTAGATGCAAATAAAATATTTTCAGCCCATTAATTACGTTTTTATTGAACAAAACGGAGCGAGCTTCAGTGCAGGTTGTATAAATGAAATATTAATTGATAACACGAAAACAATACAATTTTCATTGGAAATTAAAAGCTTGTCGCGAACATCGCCCGTACATTTGTATCAATTTGAACATCACCGTACAGTATCTGTATTGACGATTCGCTGAAAGTGTTGATTTACATCGATATAGTAGCAGGCGCCAGTAATAGGTTGCGGTATTGAATCAGAACCAGGCCTTGTACCATGAAACTGTTTTGAGACTCAAACAATGGGACGAGAATGCCTCGTCCTACTCTAACAAACGTGAAACGACGTTGTTAGAGCAGCGGGGCTAAAATGGTCGCTTTGGAGACTCATATGATGAATCTTAATATGATTCATTTTTTAAAAATCGCATAATTGACACTCTTTTTGCAATTCAGATGTCTAAATTTGTACTAATTTGACATTCGTGAGTTTTGACAATTCATTTTGTGAATTGATTGAGAGGAATTGCTAAATGTGACCATTTTAGCCCCGCTGGACGCGGCATTCTCGTCCGATTGTTTGAGTCTCAAAACAGTTTCGTAGTAGGCCTACAGGCCCTATTATGGTATCTCTTATCTATGCAAGCATGTTCAGTCGAGTCCAGCAACCAGCAGTCATATTCGTGTAACGATATAAATTAGCATATTTTAATATACAATGTAGGTATAGTAATTAATATTTTATTACTTCATCAATCAATTGTCAAATGGTATTGACGGTGCAATATTAATAATTTGTAGCATAAAGCTTTGATGATGTAATGGTCTGTGATTTAGACTTGCTAACGACAATTTCCATTACCTTTGACACATTACTTAACTTTTATAAGTTATATTAAAAGGCAGTTAATATTATATGTAGGAGCAAAGTTTTCACATAGGTATCTCTGGCATGTTTAATTACCTACGTTAAAAAATTCCGCTGTCAGGATATCAAGCTAACATCACGAAGATTTTGATAGCAATGTTGGTACCGCAATCGAAACATATTAGAGTTAAAATTGATCACAGGGCATGTATCTTCAATCACGTTCAAGACTCCAAGACTCCAACCTGCATTGGCAGGTTGGCACTCATTGTCGTAAGTCGTAACAACACCTATAACCCTGTAGATGCGGTCGGGGCGGCCGCTGAGTTACGCCCGGGGCGAACTCCGGCATGTTATGTGTCTGGCCCCGCGCCAGACCGCGATAGCGCCCCGGCCGACCCGACCGCCCCACCGGGCAAAACAACCAACTCGTGATTAACAGAAGCCGTTTTTGGGGCAAACTTGGCCCTTTTTGTGCCACCGATACACCGCGTTACATCCATTACATAACATTAGGGTTTCGACCAGGACTTAGCACTATCAATTCAATGCAGTCAAGCGCATAAAATACCACTTATGTAAATCGTTTTGTATCTTGAACGTATACGCGTTCCATATCTCTATACACAATATGTAAAATATATCCTACATTTATGGCTTTTTATAAATACTCCCATCCAAACAGCGGAATAATTTATGTGACAAAAGTAACATAATAAAAGAACATAAAGTAAGTTGATTCCCGCAGTCCCTTTACGACTTAGGAATAGCGACATATAAACACATAAAATCGTCTGCGGAATACAAACGAGCGGCCTCAAGATGCGAAGACAAGGATTTGGCGCCGAAACCAATTCGGTCCATTACAAACAAGAGAACGGGCAGCGGCATCGACACTATAAATCAGGGCGCGTCCCCGGCGCCTATTGACCCCATTCTTATTTTTCGACGGCCATAATTTCACCAATGATTACTCGGATATATTTTCCACGCAACATTTTCCTCGGCGATCCCGGGGGAGCGACGGAATCCCCGAAAGCTCTCGACTGAGCTAACAATATTTGCTTCCGAAATAATTTCGCCCGGAGAATTTTAATAAGACTCCTCGCGAGCGCGGAGGTAATTTAATAGAAACAAGAAACTAAATGAATGTTTACTCGTAAAATGGCCGAAAACTTAAGGCGCAACGTCGCAAATTTAATTTCACTTATCGGGGAAAAGTTAAGATTTTAATGCAAAAATGTTACGCAACAACGTTATGAATTATGATTCACGACTTTGTGACTAACGTACGAGTATGATTACTTAGGGACTTATTGATCCGAAACGTAGGTACTTGTATGACTTATACGAGTATAAGTACATTTGTCAACATAATATTGCAGCAGGACATAAACTGACCGCACCCACAGACTAATTAATTTTAATTTAATTAAGAGTTTGACAGCAAGAACATGGAGTTTATGTCAAAATCTTAATTAATTAAATAAAATCCGCGCGCGATCTGAAAGGGATCAGAGTTACAGTTTTGTTTGCTAATGTGTGTGTAAATGAAGTAGCGTTAGCAAAAATTTTCTGAACATTAATTTATAGGTTTATACATAATAATAATAATAAAATACGTAATCGACCGATTCTGTACATTAAATATTATATAACTGTGTTTTTGGTCAGCCCTGTGGCAGCTACAACTCTTTCAGTTACTATTTTTTTATTTTTAAGCAAACCCAAAATTTTTATGAAAAAGATTTGTTGGTAATATTTTGCCAATAGCTGTGATTCAGGTATTATTTTATTAATCAATTACTATAATAATATCACATATTAATAATATAATAATATCTATGGACGCTTCACACTACGTCAGTCTGGCCCCGTGGTAATGTGCCTGAAGGACTTGTGGTACAGGTACCAGACAACGGAAATATATTTAATACTTTTATACTATACATATATTTAAGATTTTTATTATATCATACACATATTTAATACACATCGAGACCCGGGAACATTGAAAACTTTTTGTTCCGTCGGCGGGATTCGAACCCGCGACCCCCGGCTTGAGCTGCCACACACTCAACCAATTGAGCCACAGAGGTCGTCATATTATCTATTATTATTACAAAAAAATTAAAATATAAAACTTAAAATAAATGTCCGCGAACAAAAACGTCATTTTGTTTGTCGACTCTACGGCTGGCCAAAATATGTCAGCGCGCGTCAACAAAACTGTCATTCCGATCCCATTCTGGTCGCGCGCGGATTATACAGTTTAGTGATCATCAAATATCTCTATAATGCTCGAGCCACACTAACGAGAAATGCCATTAATTATTGCGATAATACTAAAACATGTTATAGTATTATCGCCTTTATATGCCAATAATTATTACACTAGTCAACACGATTTTTGTGCCTGAGTTCTGTTCACCCTATTTGGATGTACCTATTACATCTAATTAATTATAGAATCAGTGATTTTAACTCAAAAAGTTTGCTTTTATAGAAACTGAGACCTTTTGAACTTTCAAATTTTGAAGAAAAGCTGAATTTTCTTCTTTCGTATGAAAGTAACAAAATATATCATTATTTTTTTTATTGATATCGTTGCTTATATTCCCAAAATAAAATTAAAATGGTAAAAATATATAATTTAGATTTAAAAAATAATATTTTTTTGTATCTAGGTGAGCATACCCTAAATACAGCTTGCTGTGTGCTCCGGTATAGATATGTGGCGCTCCTATTTATTTTCTAGTATTGTATAGGAACAACTATCTTTTTAAGTCTTATTTTAATAAATCTCTAAGAATTTTGCAAAAATCTTATATTTTTATTCGTCTTCGCCTAGACTATAAAAGTAAACTTTTATTTTTGAAATTTGTGTTTCTGGTTAGTTTTCAATGCAAACAATCGGATAATAGTCATTAAGTAACAGGCACAAGAAAAAAAAAAATTGTCGACCTATGTTATAGGCGATAATGCTATAACATGTTTTATTAGCATTATCGCAATAATTAATAGCATAAGTATGTTAGTCTTTCTAAACTTCACGAAGCTAAAGACAAGCATGGACCGCGCACGCCAATATTCTGATCATCAGAAATATTTGATCGAAGTATCCAATTACTCTTATCATTTCTCCTAAAAAATCATGCTATTTCACCATTGCCAGACGTTTTACAGCTCTGATTATGTTTATGTCTAGCAGACTGCGTGTCTGCTAACTACGTCACTGGCCAAGGTTAGCTTTCGAGTATGGAATCATAAATTATATTTTTTCGGCTTATCCTCGTAATTCGTGACTGTAATCGGCCACGCCACGTTTTAACAAGAATCTGGGGACACGGTAGTGTCCCCGCCGAGACGAGCCAAGCGAAGCGCAAGGGCACTACCTACCTTTTCTCGAAGTGTTTCGCTGTTTTTTTGAACCTTCATAGAATTGGTTTCCGTTGTAGCAGATAGTTCATATTTTCAGGATATGATGTCATCAATAGACTTATTAAGCATACAAAGTCTCAATTGAACAACTCTAATACTTTAGATTTTATAGATATCTAAAATACGCCGATTTCGTCACTGACACACTGATGATCATCAAAATGTTTGGCTACTTCCTGAAGTGCTAGAAAGCCGAAATTTGGTATGTAATTTAAGTTTAGTATACAAACAACAAAAAAATTCATAAACTTGTAATTTTCGCCCCCCATCCCCTAAAATGGGGGGGTGGAAGTTGACCCTCATAGAGTTGGTTTCCAATATAGCAGATAGTTCATATTCTCAGGATATGATGTCAATAATAGACTTATTAAACATACAAAGTCTCAATTGAATAGGTCTAATACTTTAGATTTTATTGATATCTAAAATACTTACGCCGAAATTTGGTTACGCCGTAAAATAAGTTTAGTAGGGGTAATGGAAGTTTAAATATGAGACTTTCACCAATCTTATGAATTAGGACATAAAAGTTTACACGGGATAGACATTAACTAGAAACCTCATTAAAAATATATATAAAAAAAAAGAAAAAAAAACTAAAAAGACTGCCTAGCAAGTAGCAACTTACAAAAAGGACTGAAATCCCACCAAAAACATTTCATGTAAAATGTTACCTCGACGACCAAAAAAGGTTTGCCCTGTGAAAAAGACATCAGATCTAATGTGGAGACAAGCTTCTGAATATACACGGCCTAACTCTATCGACCCTAACTCCAACAAATTCTACATATCAGTAAGTATGTATGGCTTGGCTGTTTCGTTACTTACTTTAGATCAAAAACTAAATATTCGTCTCACCTCCACGACGGTAGCGAAACAGCGAAGCCATACATACTTTCTGATATGTAGAATTTGTTCGAGTTAGGGTCGATAGAGTTAGGCCGTGTATATTCAGAAGCTTGGCTCCACATTAGATCTGATGTCTTTTTCACAGGGCAAACATTTTGTGGTCGTCGAGGTAACATTTTATATGAAATGTTTTTGGTGGGATTTTAAGTTTTCGGGCGTGACTGCACTAAGTTGTTATAATACGCTGCTAGTGAACTCTGAAGTAGAAAGTATTTACTGTTCAACTGTCATGATTAACAAATACAGCCGAAATATTTTCTACAGTCTGATCGCGGAGCTCATAGAAATTAGTTTATTGTCTCTTTCATTCTGGTAATCTTATTTATTGTATCGCGTTTCCACAGGTACACGATAGGAATAGGAATATCTCCTGCTAGTGATAGAAACAAGTAGAGATGAGTAATGTACGAACATCTTTTGCTTTCATCTGATTTCCAAAGAAATATATATAAATATATTATAAGAATACCTGTTTGCTATCGTGTTTTCTATTTTGTAATAATATAAGTTGTCGTGAATACAAGCTAGATATCTAGAATTGACATTTAAGTATTTCTATTGACCGTTTTAACCTTTGCAAAGAACAGTGTAGAAGTTTTTAAATAGTGTATGACATAAAGGTCAATCGATATGGAAATGAAAGGGCGGTTTCATTTCAAACCCACACATTTGATAATCGCAACTTGATAGGCCCCCATAGGATATAAACGAGAGGTCGATTTAACGGGTCGGACTGACCGCAGGTCGACCTGACCTCTCCGTATTTAGGAGACTTCAGTTTATACAAGTTCTACAATAACACAATCCATACGTAATATTATAAATGCGAAAGTATTATACGTGGGAGAGCCATGCTTCGGCACGAATGGGCCGGCTCGACCGGAGAAATACCACGTTCTCACAGAAAACCGGCGTGAAACAGCGCTTGCGCTGTGTTTCGCCGAGTGAGTGAGTTTACCGGAGGCCCAATCCCCTACCCTATTCCCTTCCCTACCCTCCCCTATTACCCTATTCCCTCTTAAAAGGCCGGCAACGCACTTGCAGCTCTTCTGATGCTGCGAGTGTCCATGGGCGACGGAAGTTGCTTTCCATCAGGTGATCCGTTTGCTCGTTTACCCCCTTTATTTCATAAAAAAAAAAAAAGTTTGTCTGTCTGTTTGTTACCACTTCACGCTTAAACCACTGAATCGATTTATATTTTGATATTTTGTTCCGGGAAAGGAGTAAGGACATAGGATACTTTTCATCCCGGAAAAATATGCGGGTTCCGCGCGATAAACGAATTTTGGCGCAACCGAGTTGCGGGCGTCATCTATAGTACATATTATAATAATATGTAAACACATCAGTAAAGTAATAGTTGTGTAAATTAAAGACCCCTAAAATAGTTTATAAATTTAGAGTTTCCGATCTATTCACATTTCATCCGAGTAACATTAACTATACTGTACTCGGCGAAACATGGCGGTAGCGGTCATTGACTCCCTGTCAAAAACTTCCGCGCCGCGATTGACAACATCTGACACTTCATTGTCAATCGCCGTTTATATAGAAAATGACAAGTTTTTGACAGGGAGTCAATGACCGCTACCGCCATGTTTCGCCGAGTACAATAAAGTTAATTTTTTAAAGAATTTGGGCATCAGAGAAGTATACTATAGCAGTAACTAAATCCCAACAGACAGCAGAAAAAACAAACAAACAAATATTGGCTCTTTGTACAAAACAAATATTGTCTCTCTGTAAAAATAAACGTATTATTTTTCTTCGAACGTAAACAAAATAGTCGCGTGTCTATCCACTATAAAGTATTTTTAACGTTAATTTCTGAAATTAGTCTATACCTGCCACATTACAATCCGGTAGATATTATTGGCTCACTTCCAAATACCGATCGAACTGACTCAATATGAGACATCAAAGTCGGAATACCACGCTGTTTACTATCAAAGTTTAAAACTATTTACCTACTTACAGAGTCACTTAAATATTATTCGACTAAATAAAAATATAAGTAGGTATGTGTTACCATTCCATGCTTTAATTGCGAAAGCTGTCTGTTGCTGTCTTCAAGTTTAAACCGTAGAACAATTTTAAATAAGGACGTTGGATAGTATGCACCATAAAAAAACTTACGGTTTCACGCGACAAACGTCATGGATCTACATTTTAAAAGCTATTTTATTAAAAACAAAATCTCAAGAGAGATAAAGGTAGAATTAAACCTATCAAAAAGCGGCTGGCGGCTGCTGTTAGGCATTTTCTTATCTTCATAGGAGGGTAAAAACACCCAAAATTGCCAAAATACCCGAACGTTTACCCAATCAATAACCTCCAACATACAATTCACATTTTTACAACTGCGAAAAATTTAAAGTGTAAAAAATACTATTTACTAAGCTACACAAATAGCAAACAAGTCACAACATTTCTATATTAAAAGTGTAGTCAAGTGAGGCGTCAAACACAGGTCTGCTAAAGGTGGCTTTCCGATCCCCGCGGCACGCGACCGCGACCGACAAAAATTCAAATACAATGCCACTTTATGAACTAGGCTAGGTATAGGGTTCATTTTCTACCGACATTGGTCTAGCGATCGATGCTCTGCTTTGTAGACGTAGAGCAAAATGAATTATGAAACCCTAGCCGAGGTCATAAAGTGACATTTTATTTGAATTATTGTGGGTCGCGGCCGCGTGCCTCGTGGAACGGAAAGCTACCTTAGTCCTTAACACACCGCCCGCCCGCCCAGGCCAGACATGCATTTTGCCGCCCACTGCACACTGGACTTCAAAGTTGAACATTTCAACTATCTACTACACCCCGACGTTACAAAGGGGTATTTTTCAGAAACATCAATAATATCCTTTCAAAGAGATGTTATATTTAGCATTATTATAGCAGTATGAGTAAGCTAGACTAAACGGATAATATTGGATTAGCTCTAAAGCTGCCTTTGTTCAAAGTTAAAATAAATAGGATTGGATAAAGCAACTTAACGAAAAAATTGCTTTTGAGGTACTAGGTACATTCTAGTATTAACTAGATTCAGTTTGATTATTTTGGAGATAAAAGCTCGTTGACTGGATTCATCTTCGGCAGATTTACCTGAAACAAAGAAATATGAACATAAGAAATGATATCTGGCTCTACTTAGTAATATTTAAAGCTATACTAATTTAGTTAATTTTACATCTTACATTATAATAATTAAAATTACAGTTTCTTTTATAAGACGTTTTAATTGTATTTTTATTCGAATTATTGCTCTCCCATAGTTTTTCAAACTAAAAGCCATACTGTACTCCGGATGTGATTTATCATAATATTCTGATTTCTGTTTCATACGGCCGTACTTAGAGACATTTAATGATGATTAAACTTCAATTTAATGGAGAGTTTGACAGATAATGTATCGGGCTTATGTCAAAATCTTTATTTAATTACAGGTAAGTAATTAATGTTCGTCTCTGAGTGCGGCGGTTAGTCAAATGTATACCAAGTCATGTAAACAAAACTGCCATGAATGCGCTTCCACAATACCATTGTCTTGGTTCCTGTACTAGTTTAATAATTTAAAGTACTTTGAAACATTTACAATTTTAGAAATAGGCTTCATGCTGCGTACTTGCGTCCAACTGAATTGGCCATCAAAGATCTCTTGAGGTATCAAGGGAAAACCATTTCCCAGCGTAAAGAAATACAGCTCAATTTCATGCGATGGCTTTTCACTTCTTTCCGCTGTACTCTATTACGCGTTTCCACTAGAGTCAAGTGCGCAGTTTATGGTAAAATATATCCTTTATGTTTGATCCCCTCGAAGCTAGTGGAAAAGGGTCAAAGTTAATAAAATTCCGAAAAGTGAGATCAACCCTTGCGGCATAATAAGCTCTCTGTTTTAATAAGATGACACGTTATGCGGTATGGCCCCCTGCTCTAAGGGGAAAAGGGTTAAAAAGTGAAATCTTTGCAGATTTTAAATCGTTTGAGAAAATAAAATTTTACATTACTTACAGTTACAGGAATAAACTTTACAAGCATACAAACGATCAGTAGAGTTGAGTAAATCTATTTATTCATTTTAATTCATCAAGCCCCATACGGTCACCAGTGACCGAGACACAATAGAATATCAGCTATTGTGTCTCGTTTTCCCACGATCGACGGATTAATTATATTTTTGTCATTTAACAGCATAAACAAATAAGTAGGTAATACATACGTGATTTGGGAACGCACACAAGTTTCATTGTATAACTTCTAAATGAAGTTTCATTTTGTCTAGCTTAGAATCTAGTGTTATAAAATTCAAATTATTTCATCAAAACAAAAGCTGCCAACTTTCAAATCCCGCATCAAAACATTTAACCGTTTTAATTCGCTGATCGAGTCCAGAGTCGAGACAACAAAGAAAAAACCTTTATCTGATGTGGACGCAAATGCTCACGAACAAAGGCACAATGAATTCTAATCAATGAACTTACAATGCTTTTCCACAGGGGCACTTGTTTATTTCTACGCTGATTGACTCGATTAAGACTAAGAAGTAAACGATATAATCACTCAGACGTACCACGTAACGATACCTACACCGTGAACCGGTACGGAATTTTGGGAGCGCCAAAACTCACGAATAGGTTAGAACCAATAATTTAGAAACCTAGGTAGGTATATCGAAATAGTAGAGACAATTTTATTAGAGACTTATTAATTCGTGTCGTCGCGTCAAGTCTCCTTTCTTCTCGTCTGGAGTGAACTGAGCAGCTCAACTGTCTAGCCTCAAGTCTATCATTCTAGTCAACAGATACACTCATTTAAGTTTTTCTTTTGACGGGTACGATTTGGGGATTATCATGTCCTTTGGGCCCTGTAACTCGGGGGTTTTCAGGGAACAAGTCTTTCAACGCACCTGTACGCGATAATGAGGACTGTATGAATTAATGATGCGCCGAATGATTGGAAGCTCCCATACTCGAGACTAAACTAATCGCAAATCGGCTTGCGAGACCGGAGCCTTGGGTGGAGTGTTTCCGATGGGATGAAGGGAGAGGAGAGGGAGGGGTAGGGCAGGCGTGTTCAAGAGTCTGCAGTGCGGCTGAGATTTAGACAAGTGCATTAAGCATCTCGATACTTTGCAACTTTTTGTACAAAAAAAAATTCATCGCGTGAGAAAAAGTCTCAAGTCGGTAAACTTGCATGCTTTCAATTAATTTTGTTTAGTCAATCAGAAAGAGTTACTCTTAATAATTCACGGCTTAAATTGTATATGTACTTAATTTAAATGTATTTGTATTACTATACATTTGTGTTATTGTATATTTGCAATAGTCATCTAGTCAAGGCGGGGCGAAGGGATGCTTCTTTTATATTGCACCGCGAGTGGCAAAAGTTTGTATCTTCTTGTGTGGATTCACTAAGTTGTATAATAATAAATACAATTTTAAATGGCTCATTAATACATCGCATCGTTTCGTCACGACTCACGATGCAAGGTGAACTGTCCCTTCTGCCTGTTAAATAATATTTAACATTTGATCCGTATTACGACCATGTACTACGTAACGTGGTACAAGCATTAAACACACAACTGCTGGCTAATCGAATTACGCCGGCAGCTCGTCAACGCTAATGGCCAATATTCCACCTTTAATTAATCCCAAGTTAACAGTTACGCTAATTTGCGTCACAACTCACAAAGCATCGCCCGATAATAACACTAAAACGTCCAAAGGTCACCTGTAGGCTGATTGCCGATAAAAAAAGAAATGATGAAAAGTAAATTACACAAAAAAATATAATTAAGTTTGTCCCCACTTCTCATAAGCTCCAGCAAATAGCAATACTACAACATACATAATATATTCCAAGTGGACAAAAAAATGTCGAAAAAATCGTACGTAAGCAAGTGTATGCTATTCTTTTTCGTTACTTCGCTTGAAGTAGGATAGACTACCGACCGACTGACCTAGTCTATCCTTCTTCTTCTAATGTGCCTGCTAAAAAAAGGTGGTTTAATAATGCATAATATTAAAAAATCATCCGTTGCATACTATGCACTTTCGACTACAGATCTTTAATTATATTATTTAACAATTTTGTTATAGCAACACAGCAGACAAACAGTAATGAAAGATAAGCAATTAAGCTAACTGATCAAACACGAAACCTCGCCATGTATGAAATGTAACTCTATACTTGCATCGCTGTATCAGCGAATGCAGATTGTTTGTGTTACATTATCTCTAGTCTGCATAAGGGTATGAGGGTGTCTGAGCGTGAAATATACCTTTTCTATTTTTGGAGGTAAACAAATCCCTCCCTTTGTCAACATTAAGGCAATTTGCAAAATATAAATCATATATACAGTAAACTAAATTAGGTGCGGTCCGAGGAGGGAATTAGGATATAACAAGGGACATGGAGCATGACCATTTTTTCTCAAAATACAGCTAACGATTGTGTGCACTTTAGTAATATCGTGCCTATTTCGACAATATTGTACCAAATATTTTTCTTCGTGACCCAATTTAGGGCTACTACCGCACCTAAACTTCTAACACTAGACCACCCAAATCGGTGCATGCATACATTCACGTGATTTTCGATTCTCTTGAGTAGGACTAGGAACACAATGCAGTTTTACGTTGCAGACGAGTAAAATTTGTCTTTATTGTTCTTTATATTATATTTAAATACGGCTAACTTACTCTACTGTATGATATTTTAACTGTGCTCTTTATATGGAAATGATAATTAAACTAGCCTTTATTTGTCAAATAGTAGGCGGTCTGTGAGCTTAATGTGGATGATTGATTAATGGAATTCGCCCCTTTACAGTGGTTAAATGTATATATTTAAAGGATTTGTTTGATAAATTAGCATGCAAGATTTTTGTTTTTAGTTTTCTATATTGATACGTTCAGTGGACCCCCACTTCACAATTCCCGTTCCATTCGGATTCGAAAATTTATGGTCAAAGCGAGTTACGTGTACTAACTGAAATGTCGAATCCGAAATCTATGAAGTTAAACTTATGAGAATATTTATCAAACTGTTGATTGTCAATTAAGAATACCAGTTTGTAGTTCGTTAGCTCTACTTCTCTACATAATAAATAATCAGATTAAGTTGATGGATAGGCATAAGGCACCAAAATCAAAATCAAAATCAAAAATATTTATTTCTAAATAGGTTAACAAAGTTAACACTTTCAGAACGTCGTGTCTACATGAGGCCTACCACCGGTTCGGGAACTAACCCGGCGAGAAGAACCGGCGTAAGAAACTCGCTCGAGGCCATCTTTTACTAAAAAGATGGAAAATTACAAAAGTAACTTATACTAATTTACAAAAAGTATGTACATCATCTACTTGTACCATCGAGGAAAATGATTCCTAGGCAGTTGACAGACCAACATCATTTGGTCGGATCATGTCAATGTGATGTCGGCTGGGTTTGACGTAATTAAACTACATAGGTCCCCCATCTGCCTAGGAATCAACTTCTCTGATAGTACATGAACTCGTATGTAAGCCTTAATCCAGGGGTTTACAATCTTTTTCAGCCTGCGGCGCAGTTACACATCACAATATTTTGTCACAACGCCCTGCTTTACCTAGCTATTAAAAAAATATACATTTTTAACCGACTTCAAAAAAGGAGGTTATCAATTCAACCCGTATGTAATTATGTACGTAATATTAAACCTTTAATGATTATTATTATTATAGTTACGTTATGCAGTTAAATATTAATAAACAATACGTAATCATCTAACTGCTTTACATAATTAATATTATAATTTTATTTTATAACTAGCTATCCCGGCAAAATTGTTTTGCCATATACAGTATTTCGCTCATATTATTTTATTGAAGTGACTAAATAAGTATGTCACCATGGCAACGTCCATCGCTATCCCGTCGCATAAACAATGGTCGCCGTCAGTCTCGAGTTGTAATAATTTACTATTATTTATTCAACAAATGCACTTATCAATATAAAAAGTTGCCAGTAGCCGATTCTCAGACCTACTGAATATGCATATAAAATTTGGTAAAAATCAGTAAAGCCGTTTCGGAGGAGTACGGTAACTAACATTTTGACACGAGAATTTTAGATCTATACTAATATTATAAAGCGGAAGAGTTTGTTAGTTTGTTTGTTTGTTTGAACGCGCTAATCTCAGGAACTACTGGTCCGATTTGCAAAATTCTTTCAGTGTTAGATAGCCCATTTATCGAAGAAGGCTATAGGCTATAATTTATCACGCTAAGACTAATAGGAGCGAATAAATAAAAGAAAATGTGGAAAAAACGGGGAAATTATTTTAAAGGGCTTATCTCACGAACTACTAGAGTTATTGTTTGTTATTTGGGTCAGATAAGAAGTAGACCACGTGAAGGATCATAGACTATTTTTTGTAGACTGATTTGTCTGTGAAATATCTAATTTACGCGGGCGAAGCCGCGCGGAACGTCTAGTTATAAGATATTTGTGGTTTCGGATAATGATGGAGGATCGACTCACGGCGATGCCCCTGCCTTAATCTTTTATTACCTAAGTTTATGGACAAAGGTGAGTTCAAAAACTTACAAGTTGTGAGAATGTCAAAAGCGTGGCCTATAAACTGGTTGATTTTACATACAGTATTCTGTAGGCATCGTATAACACTTACTCTCGTACACCACAAAAGTTTGCGAGTTGGGCGCATCTGTGTAGTTTCATTGGTGCACCGCCTATGAAATATGAAGGAAAATAGCACAGAGACGTGAGTAGAATCCGCAGTAGAGATAATGCCGTAGAGAGTATTCCAGTGTATTCGCAGGGAAGAAAAATCATACTTATACCTAAAGGCAAAAGTTACTAAGTGTGCGTATTTATATTATGGAGTTCTCGAATAGCGCTTAAACCTTAAAGAAGATCTTAATCTTCTTTTATCATAGGCTCTATCTAGCTCTTTTTGGAGGCATGACAGCATTTGACTTCCATAAACACACCTTAAAAAGCAATTGCCATGATTGGCCTTAGATAATAATTGGATCTATATTAAAATGTAAAATAAGGCGAGAATGAGGTCGAGTTTCTATAATATAATTTTGGACCTAAATTTTGGATTCAAATAAAAGGAAACAGTTGATCAGCAAAAAAGGCATTAAGTCTGTTAACGAGATCCCACAGTCGGGTATAAAAACTTTAATCAGTGCACTAATTGTTTGTGCAAATTGCATTACCTGCATTCATTAAAATCTTAATTAACATCTGAGAGCGAACGATACGGTATAAGCAGCAAGTTGGAGGCACAATATTTGGATATCATTTCTCTGTACAGGCATTCATACCAGTACTGCGATTCTGTTTTTATAAGCCAACATTAATGCAGCTTTTTTCTTTGTCCGATTCAGTCACTTTTGATTCAGAAACTACAAACTGGTATTCCCATGTAATATAATTATAGAATACTAGATGACGCCCGCAACTCCATTAGCCAAAATTCGTTTATCACGCGGGCACCGAAATTTTTTCCGAGATGAGTATCTCCATAGATACTAAATTTCAGCAAAACCGGTTCAGCGCTTAGGGCGTGAAGAGGTAACAGACAGACAGATAGACACTTTCGCATTTATAATATTAAGAATGGATTTCACGAGAAAACTATTTTGTACTTCGATATAGGAAACTGACTGCAGCGAACGAAGAGACCTGGCATTGTTTTGAACTTAATTACTAGCGCAATAAGATGGAAATATACAAAGTCTCTATCAGCGTACGGTGGGTATAGGTACGTCTTGAATCTTGATCCACCTACTTAGGTAATACGAGCACAGAATATATAATAGTACCTTACGGTACCAGAAGTCTCACTCCCGAGTTTAGGTATGATAAACGCAAGCGTCCGGTCACCGGACTAGTCTCGATAGGCTGGCACTCGCTCGACTTGTCGCACACGCAACGCACGCATCCGCGATACAAAAGTAATAGTACCCGGCCCGGCCCCGCGCCGCCGCGCCGCTCGCTTGACAGCCCTGGCAGATTGAAGCGAGACGGCAGACAGTTATTGTACTATGAACGCTAAGCGCAATGCAAAAGGTTGAAATTAGGTTGTTTTACAGAATAGTAGGTAAATATCTCGGCGATTTCGGGCCGTTTGTATGGAAGTGAGACAGGCCTGATACGAGTATGTTTGTCTTTTGAGTTTTGCGACTTGGTAGCGACGAGGACGAATTAATATTTCATTTTAAAAGACATAATAAACATTTCCCAGTGTAGTGTGGGTGGCTGAAATTTTCTCACAAAAGATCCTGGGTATTTCTAATTAACTCAAGGTAATATCTATTTATTTTATTAATAATATCGTTCTTTATTTCATGGAAGACAAAATTATTTTTATTTTTTATTTTATCAGGTCCGATCATCTTAACTTCGAGGCCACAAATTACAAAAGCTCTCTGGACCCAACAAAACGTAAAAACCTAACCTTCACTCCTCATAAAACTCCATTCAAGCTGTTCACTGACCCGATACGAAATAAAATTGGCAACGAAAAAATGGTCACACATTAAACCGTACATATATCGTCCTTTCATACAATAAAAGGAGGAATTACTACCGGTGGAGAGCGAGTAGGAAACGGAAATCCAGCTGGCTGTTCAAAGAAAGTTCGGTAACAATGAGCGAAGTGGGGAACAAAGAGGAAATCAATTCCCGAGGCAAAAAACTTCATAACGCTCGGCCCCGGAGCCCGCAGATCAGAACGGCAATTAGACCTCCTTACTCATTTTATCCTTAGTTTTTTTAGCGTCTTTCCGATGTCTTCTGATTTCCGGCCATTTCAAGAAATTAAGAATATCAAACTTAATTACTTTTGCAATGTTACCCAAAATTGTGTTTCCAAGAATTTTAAGTTCTAATCGCAATTAAAACAAATAATTTTCATTGCTTTTAAAACTTTACATTTGCGGTAAGGTTTTTAAACAATAGAGGTAGAGATTATGCCGCGACAGAATCCAATGACTTCTGACTCTGAGTTAATCAGAAAACTCACACTCACACTTTACGATGCTCATCAATTTTGGCCATTCCCAATACTCATAAATACATTAAACGTTGGAACAACTGCGTACGTGTTAATATTGCGAGATGTTCTAAAGAGGAGACGTGGCATGATTGATATCAGTCGGCCGTGATATATGAAGCTGGCACCGCACGAACTAACAAATTGTTAGGGGCTGTACGGCTCGAATTAGCAACTCATTCTGTTTCACTTAACTTTCGCCCTTAACTATCTACTGCCGTTCGCCAATAACTTTTTTCCTTTTAACAAAGGAATTGATCACTCAGTTTGCCTTCCGAAACATTTTATTGATTCCTTATTTATTAAACGTTTAGCCGATTATTGTCCGTCCGGATTTGATTTTTTTTGACAGGAAGGGAAAAATTTTTGGTTTTTCTTCATTTTGAGATTATCTATTCACTAGCGTCTAGCGATTTTGATTGGCTCACATCAAACAGCTAACCAATCAACAACGCCTTTGAAAAGATAAACTCGTGATAAAATACCCCAGAAACTGGGCGCATTGGACGATTTGAAAAGTAAAAAACAGAAATTAGATTATTTTAAAGAATAATCTTTAGGTGTGTACACAGTACTTGCATTGAAGAGAACTTTAAGTTAAAAGTTATTTTTAAAGTTCTCTTAAAACAGCAATGGAAATAAATCATTTTCTTGCGCAGCGCATAAAAAGATTGAATTCAGAAAAAGAGTTCCTATAAATCAAGAACTCGCCGTCGTTCGATATAAGATAAGAATGCAGATTTCCAATGCGGGTCTGCAAGCACAGAGTCTAAGCAAATTTGCTTTGTGGAACTTGCGAGAATAATAACTTAATTCACCTTGTACGTTTTTAGCAAGTTATTTAAGCGCAATATATTTTAATTTACTGGATAGTGGACATGCTATTCGTACAAATGAAATTAACGCAAAATCAGATGCCTCAGGAGCATAGCGATTTTAAGAAAACAAACTAACAATGAAACAAGAACAATATCTTCAGCTTTATTAGCTAAGTCATAGATGCGTAAAAGTAGACATAATTTGAGTAATTGCTTACATTCAATAAAAATATGGAAAAAGAAAACTTTTTCAAACGATGTTGTCTTGTTCAGTAATTGTAGGTATATCTTTTGCCAGATAATTAAAGAAAAACTCTTTCAAAAAAGGATCTATCAAACTGATTTAAACTTAAACTTGTAAAGAGTTTATCTAATAATACGATGTTTCAATCAAATTTTCAATTTAAGTTTTTGTGCGGCATCAATTTTAAGATGGATCAATAAAGTTATAAAAGTTCGTCGTCTGTAATATAAAAGGAGTCACCTTCATTTTATGTAACCATATTAGTGCTTTTATCAAAACCTAAAAGTTCAGCGAAAATTAGTTAATCAATCTTTATTAAAAACTTCAAAAGCTGCTTATTCGTTTTTAATAATTTGTGATTAGAAAAAATCGTGCTGGACATTTTGGCTTGCATTATCGCATAGAAACCGTACATTTTTCAGTGATAAACTAAACCTTAATCCTTTTCTACGTCTTAGGGCCGATTTTTCAAACATCAGATAAAAGTACCAATAGCTATTCGGCGAATAATTTATTAGACTCTTTATTCGTCGGATAAATTGTTGTAACTATCTGTCCAATAATCATATCTGTGATAAGTATAGTTTATACACAGCCAATAAGACTGGCAGCCAGTGTTGGCTTGGTATATGCCGCGTGTGAACAGTTTTTCAAGCCAGGCCAACTGGCGAGAATAGAGCGCTTGTCTATTTTTCTAGCCAGTGACCTCCGCCCACATACCCCTCAACCCCTGCGCCAGCGTTGCGGACGTGTGCAGTGTAGACGCATCTCGCCAGTCACTGGGGAACGTTTGTACGGTGTATATCTGTTTGGAATTTCTGCGACAAAATGCCGAGGAAATTAAACGAAGAGGATATTTGAAGATTTATACAACTTTATAGAGAGCACGAATGCTTGTGGGATAGGCGTTGAGACACAAAAAAAAAAAAACAAATGCGCTCTTCGGCACTCGATCAATTCGTGTAGGATCAACTCAAAAGGATCTTCTAATCTTAGTTGCTTTAGCAACAAGGCAGAAGCTCCACTTATAGGCCTATCGCTTAAGAGCGGGCTGCCAAATTTTGCTGTGTTTTCTAATAAGTATTACGATCCCCGAAGACGATTGACTTCAATGAAATTGAGATTTATTTAATCATTGTATATTTATCTGATATTTGCCTAACGGAAAACACGATTCACTTATTTTGACTCGATAGTTAAACAAATATCTGTTACACTTATTGAGTAAGTATCATTAAATAACTTGCTAGTAGTGCAATCACACACTTCATAAGATAATGGCTAAAGGAAATATTAGTATTGTATTTAATTTTTAAGTAATCATCAAAATCAGTTTTGGGATTTACGACCTTTAGTTTCGTGCTGTAATGCGGGAACCGTTGTTACGCGATATTGTTCACTATTAGCTGCAGCGCAAAGCACATTGCTCGGCACGATTCATGGAATCATTATATCACGATTGGAGGATAGCGGTCGAATAAAGCTTATCTGACTATTGAACAACTGCTTTTTTCGCTATCTATGGAATAAATCTTATCTGTCTGTTTATCTGAGGTTTGAGAAATCGGCCCTTAAAGTATTCAATTAAATGGAAATCGCTTTAGCGATAGTTAAGTGTGAAGTGATTACAAACAAACAGGAAGACACACATTTTGCTTATGAAAATCTGGGATATTTGCCTGTAGCCTTGTAATAAATATTCCAGTAATATTATAAATCTTAGTCATTTTAAGATAGTACCTAATAATTTAGTAAATATCAGCCAGCGTAGTTCTGTCTCAAACAGTTATAACTTACGGTAATCTAACTTTGGCAGCCTGCATAAGTGCAAATAACAGCTCAAGCACATACAGCGTTAATTAAGCTTAATAAAACTTTGCTCAAATTAACCTCATCTGTGAATGTTGGCAATTCGCTAATTAATTTATGTGACAAAACTTCCCAAGTTGGTATGTTTGTTATTTAAACAGAATATTCAAATATATTATAGACACTATCAGTCTCTAATTTTCGTGTAGAGTTAAAAGTAGTACCTTAGGCTTTTGAGCAGTTGCAGCTTGAGCTTTACATCAGAGTAGGCTACTAATTATTGTAAGGAAAAATAAACGCTTTATTAGCTTAAATTTTTTTAAATTCTAAGCATCAGACTTTAAAACTGTTAAAGAAGAATTATAGAATTTTTAAGAAATTGACTTTCGTACAAAGTTAATCATTAATACTAAAACTACATTGACAAGGGATCTTTACTCTTTGCTCACTTGATTGCCGCACTCAGAGTCGAACAGTATTTACATAAATGTAATTAATTTAAAATTTTGACATAAGCCTCATACTGTCATACATTATCTGTCAAACTCTTCATTAAATTGAAGGTTAATCATAATTAAATGTCTCTGAGTGCGGCAGTCAGTGAACGTCCAAGTACAAAACTACCAGCAACAATGTAATCAGACTAGATGCTGACGGTGCACAATGATGGCGATCATGCGATGACGTCACGGGGCGGTCGCGGGGGAGGCGCGCGGGGGGGATCAAGGGCTCGCGAGCCAACTGGGGCACTGGGCTACCCTACTGCCCGGCTCTCCGCCGCGCCGCGCCGCCCTTGTCAGTCCCTGTGTCAGCATTATATTTTAATCGTCTTTTTGTCACAACTCACACGAGTGGTGACTTTATATTCTCTGTCTATTCTCGAGTTACAATAGCTGCCAATTTCTTGAAGCACTTTAGCACGGAGAAACGATTATTTTTTAAGACTGTGTTTTCTTAATTTTATATTTTGCTTGCAAATAGCAAAATGTAAGTACAAAATTATAAAGCCGATTGAAATTCAATTTTATCAACAAGTATAAGTACGTAGGTACTGTACGTATGCACAGAACGTAGGTATGCTGGTTTGTTAAACCAGAATAAAGACAAAAAAACTAACAAACACCCCATTCCCCTTACTTCTTTTAAAGCATTCTGCATGCACGTTTCAAATAAAATTAGTAATTACATATTAGATGATGTAACGTACTTATAGCCGACATAAGGTAAGCCAACATAACATTGAAAGAACTAATTTAGAGCTAATTGCGTGCGAATAACTGATAGCGTCAGTGATAAATTGGCAGATAACGAAATTTATGGAGCCCCGCTATAAATGATGGGCGTCTTCAATATAACCGCGCGACAGTTATTAAGTCCAACACAAACATCCCCGGCGCGCGGCGGCCGGCTTGATGGATTACAACGGCGCTCCGTGCCGCGCTTGCTTATTAACGCTTTTCGTAAGTAAAACCACAGAATATATAATAGTACCTTACGGTACAGAAGTCTCACTCCCGAGTTTAGGTATGACAAACGCAAGCGTCCGGTCACCGGACTAGTCTCGATAGGCTGGCACTCGCTCGACTTGTCGCACACGCAACGCGCGCATCCGCGATACAAAAGTAATAGTACCCGGCCCCGCGCCGCCGCGCCGCTCGCTTGACAGCCCTGGCAGATTGAAGCGAGACGGCAGACAGTTATTGTACTATGAACGCTAAACGCAATGCAAAAGGTTGAAATTAGATTGTTTTACAGAATAGTAGGTAAATATCTCGGCAATTTCGGGCCGTTTGTATGGAAGTGAGACACGCCTGGTAAAACCCAAGTTTAGAGCTGGCGCAGACTGGCGTCCGATGCTGGCCAGCGAAATTCTCGTGCTGTTAACACCAAGCTTTGCAAAATGCATCTTAAGCAGCTGCAGCTGATCGCACATATTTTGTCAGCAACGTACGCGCCGAACGCACCGCATAGTTCTGACAAATGTGCGAGGTTTCACATAATTTCATACGACGAATTCTAAAATGCGGCGCGTACGTCGCGTGCTTGCTGATAAATGTGCGATTACCTTTAGTTAAATGTACACTTTGGCCGGATTGCAGGCACGGTAGGAATCTTTAATTTCCATAAAGCTTAAATTGATTTTTAAATTTAAATCTAAGTACATAATAATTAATAATTTATTTTAAACAGTATCCCAATTCTACTATTTTAATTTAACATTCGTTCTCTGTTGGATTTTTATCTCGTTTAATTGGAAACGATTGAATCGAACAAGGAACGAAGCTGTATTCATGTTGCTTTAGAATTTTGAATCGGGATACTGGGCTGAATGAAATCTACAAAGTACAAAGGACGTCCCTACCAAGTTATAAAGAAAAAGTAATCAATAAAATACGAATTTCTTTCACAGATGTAACTTCTCAAACCATTACCGCGAGTCTTATCCAGGACTCATGTACTGTACCCGTTGACTATTACACGTAAAACTCCCCGCTTAAATATCTTCACGCAATTTTGGCCCTTAACTTGTGGACATTAGGGGTGTTATTACCCGGAACAGAAAGACCGATTTGAGACCCCTACACAAAATGCGACGTCAGCGGAGCAAATTACGTTTCGGCGAATTTGGCACAGAGGTGGTGTTTTGACAAAGCACATCCACTTATCTTACGCGACGTCACATCCCGTTTGTTTTCCACACAGAAGATACATTTATGTTTTTTTTAGTATTTTGTAATTTACTTAGCTAATGTAGAATAGATAGTATTTTCTAATTTACTTATTGAAGAGTACGGTGTAGCGACGGTTTCCGTAATATGTAGATGTCGTTCACGTTGGGCCATCATGTAAACCAGTGTTCCGCAAAAGGTGTGTCGCGACTCGCGGCACACTGGCCACGGTACTTATACCTAACATAAGTACCGTGGCCAGTAAGTTGGTGTGCCATAAAAAAGACATTTTACCTACATATTCTTAGTTCGTAAGAACCAAAAAACATCTCAGGACGATCGACGAAAGGAATAAAAATTGGGAATAGAGCACCCCCCGTACATGTTGATTAATTTGTGGGTGTACCTTACTTACCTCCAAAAATTTTCATTTTTCTAGATTTACCTTGAGTTTGCGGAAAACTGATGTAAATTATGGTTGCCATCATGTTTACGTGTATACAGCATGGACAATAATTGACGTCTATCATGATTCATGGCCAAATAAAGACTTTTCCCCTCTCAACATTCGTGATGTATTTGTCCATAATGGGCCAACTTGCAAAGGTCGCATAAAGAATATTTGTCCTGACGAAATGTCATATGATATTAATTAGAATTGGATATTATAACCTTGTTTAATTAAACTGTAATGAAACGAAGTCATTGCGTAAACACGAATCGAATTTCTTTTTGTTTGTAAACCTTGCCGACGCAATTTGTTACTCGCGAAGGTTTCGACTTCTTAACAAAATAAACGCAGAACGAATCGTTTTAGACAATTAAATGCTACCGTAACGAATTGAGCAAAAAAAAAAAAAAACTCTAAGATCTGATGACTCTTAATGTTTTTCAAGTATAATATTATTTTACGTTATAGTAATTAGAGTACCCTTTTAATTGAATTAGAAATAAAATTCAACAATATACCTCTAATGTTCGATAAGAATAAGTTTAGACAATTTGATGAAAATAGAACGAAGTGCTAATAAAAACAAAATAAATACTTAGTAATTTGGCACTAATTTGCAAAACATAACCTCAAAACACGATTAAATGGATGGTGGCGAAATGAGCCAGGGCCTCGCCGGCGAGCATGCACGAGTTAACTGCGAAGTTTACCGAACGACGCACGAAAATTCACGAACACTAGAGTTTCGGCGGGGCCGAAAGTTTCGGCTATAATTTGGCCGAAACCGAAACTAAGGCCGAAACTAGATTTTTTGGCCGAAACTGGCCGAAACCGAAACCGAAAGTTCGGTCGGTCACTACTTATACCGTATCAATCTAAGATTTACGGAATGTTAAAATAAGTTGGTCAAGGGAGACATTTATAAATAAGGTCCGATTTTTAACACTAGATGTATTTATTATATTACAATTAAGTACATGATATGCTAAGTTTTAACTTTAACCTCTGATCGCTGGAGAAGTCCAGTCATCAGGGTTAAGGGTATCATCGACTTTTTCATCAACTCAACTATCAAGCCGTAGTCACTAATCATGAAAATTAACAGTATTTCAGGTAAGTACAAATAGAAATCATAAGTATACCTATTTGATTGGATTTGCTTACTTGATAATAATAATAACTCACTTAGAATATACGAGTAAACTATCGGAAACTCTATATCGGATCATAACATCAAAGATTCATGAACAATCCGCGAATATGTTCTGTGAATCATTTAGCCTAGATATTAAACCTAGCAAGCAGCTAGGACTAGTCATTAAACTACTACCTACTTGAAACGTTAACTAATAATTATATTAACTAGGTATTGTCCGTATTTACTATGTATATTTATAGGTTTAGTAGGCACACAATATAATTTTAACGTAAACGCTATATTTACTGAAAAAATCATTACATTATTATCATAAAATCTCTCTGACTGCGGCCGCTAGAAAAATTTGGCTCCACAACTAGCATTCGTAACTCCATTGTAAGAGCACCAACAAAATATCTTTGTTACACAATAAGATTAAGATCTACAATCATTGGGCAAGATAGAGAAAAAACAAATTGATTTCGTGTTGAAACGTCTCGGAGCCTATTAAGAAATGTTAATTACCGTGATAGTAATCGAAGGGCGAAACGTAATGGTCCCCCATCTCCCCTCAGAATAAGAGCCTTCATGACGCAAGCGGGCTACTAAAGTCCGCTATAATTCGCCAGTAAACGCTATACAACTTCCATAGATATGGTGTTACCGCAACGGGCTGCTATTTCGGTAGGAACCAGCGACTAACTGTCGAAAATGCCATAATAAAATTAAGGGCTGGTTGTGACGTAAGTAGATCAGCTACGCAGGAGTAATTTTATTGATTACAACCAGAGAACTTTCAAGTAGTGTAGGAGAGGTGAACCGACACGACCGGCGAGAGCGCCTGATGCGCAGGAGCGACTTTTTACATGCCCATCAGACGCTTTAATTTCTATGTCAGACAACCAGTTGACTGGTCTGCATTATCCTTATCAAACTTAGAAACCTTATTCCAATTAATCTAACCCACGACTATAGGTCTACCAGAATCTGATGGCAAATTTTGACAGCAGATTTTCAAAAAATATCCTTGATCATTGGATAAATTTTTATATTTGCATGTTTAAGACACAGAATCAGCCGCTATAAGAAAAAAAAAAGGATCAAAATGTTTTATTCCAATTACCCCGGTATTGCTAGAGTCAATTTATTTTCTCACTTTTTGCCATCAGATTCTGGTAGACCTATACCAAGTCAAGAGCCACGCCCTAAACGACTAGACTACAGAGGCGTTATTACAATATCGGTAGCGACTAGCGACAGCTGAGTATTCCGTCTGCGCCAAGCAATAGAGTCCGAGATAACCGGATAAATAATTCAGCAGCTTAAGAGGGCGACTAATGCAAAAAACATCGTCCTTCTCTCTTCACACTCACGCCCGTCTTTCATATGCCAGGTGAAAAAGGACGACGCGGAATCATCGCCAAGTTAGTTTTTTCTTAATAACTCGATAAATACAGGGTGTAACAAAACTAAGTGATAATACTTTAGGGTGTACAACTTATGTGTCCCTTACATAGAGTTCACTGTGAAAGTAGCAGCGCTGAAAGACAATTTTTTTTCTACCATACATTTTTATTTAAATACCGCATCGTAAAAAAAATTGTCAACCCTAGTACAAGCGAGCTGCGCGAGCGCAATAACCTCGATCAGGTGATTTTTAAGTTAGGGTTCAGTAACGAAAGATATTTTATTTTTGAAAGAGAACGTGTTAGATGCATTATTCTTATTACGTTAGAGTTTAAAAAGTGTATCACATTTACATATTTGATTTCTCATTTATAATAATGTAAAATAATAGATCCCACCAAAAACATTTCATGTAAAATGTTTCCTCGACGACCACAAAAGGTTTGCCCTGTGAAAAAGACTCTATCTGATGTCTTTTTCACAGGGCAAACCTTTTGTGGTCGTCGAGGTAACATTTTACATGAAATGTTTTTGGTGGGATTTCAGTCCTTTTTGTAAGTTGCTACTTGCTAGGCAGTCTTTTTTTTATATATTTTTAATTAGGAGGTTTTTAGTTAATGTCTATCCCGTGTAAACTTTCATGTCCTAATTCATAAGATTGGTGAAAGTCTCATATTTAAACTCCCATTACCTCAACTAAACTTATTTTACGGCGTAAACAAATTTCGGCGTATTTTAGATATCAATAAAATCTAAAGTATTAGACCTATTCAATTGAGACGTCAACTTCCACCACGCCATTTTAGGGGATGGGGGGCGAAAACTACAAGTTTATGAATTTTTTTGTTGTTTGTATACTAAACTTAGATTACATACCAAATTTCGGCTTTCTAGCACTTCAGGAAGTAGCCAAACATTTTCTACTTCCTGAAGTTCTTTTCTACACATCAGTGTGTCAGTGACGAAATCGGCGTATTTTAGATATCTATAAAATCTAAAGTATTAGAGTTGTTCAATTGAGACTTTGTATGTTTAATAAGTCTATTGATGACATCATATCCTGAAAATATGAACTATCTGCTACAACGGAAACCAATTCTATGAAGGTTCAAAAAAACAGCGAAACACTTCGAGAAAAGGTAGGTAGTGCCCTTGCGCTTCGCTTGGCTCGTCTCGGCGGGGACACTACCGTGTCCCCAGATTTTACATCATTTTGTACTCAAAGTAATTATTTTTTATTATTAAATAATAAAATTATTTCATACGATTAATCCAAAACAATAATGTAAAAAGAACATTAAAATAAAATCATAAGAATAAACTTAGAATCTTATTTACCTTAAGATAATTATGCGGAACCACAAATTATAAAGTATGTGGGCCTTGAATGAAAAATTTTCGACGCATTGATTGGTTCATGCGCTCACGCGATCCGCCTGCGTTAGACCAATCGATGCGTTCGAATCTGAGTCTATGAATGAAAGTCCACGTGGAGTAGTGATGAGCAAAACAAGACTCAGACAGTCTTGGTTTTGGTATTTCTAGTTCAATATTGGTCTTGGACTTGGTCAAATCTGCCTGATCTCGGTCTTGGATTTTTTTAGTTTTAGGATAGTCTTGGTCTCGGCATTGCTTTTTTGCAAGACCAAGAATGAGGCTGCAAGACCGATTTTGCTCATCACTAACGTGGAGTAGTGTACAGTAGTGGACAGGGCTGTAAGTTGTAACTCAAAAAAAAAATCCAAGATTTCAAATGCGTTTTTCTCCAAAATCGGGTTGCGTACAAATATTTAGCACTGCTTTTTGGATACATCTTAACCCAAGAATTACCTCAGTTAATTATTATCACTTAGTTTTGTTACACCCTGTATACAAAATTTAAAAAATCCGCCAGGTCAGTGTCTCAATGATAGAATTTTATACAACGTGTTAAAATATTAACTTAGGTTATGGCAATATATGAAAAATTCGTGAAAATTAGATGCATCTTTGTGATTTTTTAAGAAGAAAATTTTAAGATATCGTGTTTTCGCTCAGAACAAATTCTTGGAAATATAATGTAGTATCTTTGTTTAGAAAATAAAACAATTCGGCGCTTATTTTCAAGTATAAAAATGAATTATATAATCGACAATTTTGGGTTAGTCGCCCCCCACAATATCGAGCGGGTTACCTACTACGAACTAACTCGACGCGGGACGAGACGTGAGCTTTTCCATTTGCACTGTCAACTTCGGTCTTCGCGTGATCGAATTCCGGCTTCCCAACTCGACATAATATAGCAGTCCTAATTCCTTTATTGTACATTCTGTATGAATAGACGGAATCCAATTCATTATGTCTCATGTTTAGTAAGTTACTTTCATTATTAGTCGAATTCGAATTCAATTTGTCTAAATGCTTATATGTATTTAGAGACATTAATTCTTAGGCTATTCGATAAGATTCTAAATGATGGTATCAACAAAAGATCAACATTGAATTTCTGGCTTTGTCGAAGCGTCCAATGTGCTTGTTAAGTTTTGGAGTTGAATTAAATTATGAAATTTAAAAGAACCCCCGCCAAACAACTTTAAAAAGTAATTGAATAATATTTACTGACTTTAAGTTTAAATAATTCCTAAGTGTAAAGTAATATTTTAGTCCATAATTGTTGTCACGGTGTATCGGGGGACCGCCAAGTTAACTACGACAACAGCGACTTTTGCATTTTGTATCGCTGATTGTCTCGATTCAGTTCGCTGTGAACTGACCTTTAAACTATAATGTTTAAACAATGTTTAAATGTGAAATCAAACATCTACATTAGCGGTCCCCCGACACACCTTGACAACAATTATTATGGACTAAAATATTACTTTACACTTAGGAATTATTTAAACTTAAAGTCAGTAAATATTATTCCATTACTTTTTAAAGTTGTTTGGCGGGGGTTCTTTTAAATTTCTTAATTTAATTTTATTTTATGCTTTTTAAACTTGTGTTGGTTATAGTGCAGAATTGTTCCTATCAACAGGATCATATCCCAATGAATACGATCTATAAATATCCTCTTGGATGAGGCCGTCAATATGAGCCCAAACATGAAACCTCCACCCTGGGTTCATTCGGAGCTCGGCTCCTATACAATCCAGGTGATGCTGCAGCAGCAGCATGCAAATATTTACTGCTTATCTACGTCTTATTGGTTGTCGCAATTAAAATGAGCCCAAACACGAAACCTCTGCTCTAAGTTGGTGAGGAGTTGGGTATCCTACTGATTACCAGGTGATGCTGCAGCACCAGGGTAAACTTTCCAATAATATGTATATATTCATAAGTGTCACGAACCAGAATGCAAAATATAAAACCCATCAAACGACTGCAAGTTGCTAATCGGCCTATCACGAACCAGATAAACCGTGATATTTCAGCAATGAGCAGGCTGATGATGATGAACTATAGCTAAGAACACTCTCGATCATGTCAGCTTTCAAACAAAAAAAAAACTAGATTAAAATCGGTCCACCCTTTTGGATGCTACGATGCCACAGACAGACAGACAGACAGACAGACAGACCGACAGACAGACACGTCAAACTTATAACACCCCTCTTTTTGGTCGGGGGTTAAAACATATTGTTGTGAACAAAATATGTGACATTTTTTAATATCCACAAGTGACATTAACACTTTGCAAACCCCTGTAAACACCTGTTCCTAACATTCATCTTCACTGTGATAGTGCCAAACTTACTCCTCCTTAGTATTAGCAGGCCTGTCTCACTTCCATACAAACGGCCCGAAATCGCCGAGATATTTACCTACTATTCTGTAAAACAACCTAATTTCAACCTTTTGCATTGCGCTTAGCGTTAATAGTACAATAACTGTCTGCCGTCTCGCTTCAATCTGCCAGGGCTGTCAAGCGAGCGGCGCGGCGGCGCGGGGCCGGGTACTATTACTTTTGTATCGCGGATGCGTGCGTTGCGTGTGCGACAAGTCGAGCGAGTGCCAGCCTATCGAGACTAGTCCGGTGACCGGACGCTTGCGTTTATCATACCTAAACTCGGGAGTGAGACTTCTGTACCGTAAGGTACTATTATATATTCTGTGGTATTAGTATGCAGTATGCACCAGTGTGCTACCGGGTAGTCGGCAACGTACCTGAAACCAAAAATAATGCCATTAACACGAGTGATATAAGCACAAGCACGGTCCAATCAGATGACGCCGTGCCTAAATATATTCCATTCCGATTGGAATTCAATCGTCGATTTCAATATTTGTAATGTCGTCGAAAACGGGCGCGATTGCCCGCCGATATGAAGCGGAGACGTGCGCGAAATACGCCGCATGCACCACGGTCCACCGGAATTGGCATAGATAAACGGTAAACCTAGTGGCACCTTCAATACATTATAGTATTAACCCGGGTATTAACCCGGTATCTAAAAATTTTGACCAGAGTTTATCTCCCCAATACCGATGTGATTGGTTAATGTTTTGACGTAAGCAAATGAGAAACGTTAGTTGAATATATAAACTTTTCTCAAGAAATCTTAGAAACCGGGCATAAATCTGACAGCTCGATGTTTTTCGCAACGTAATTTTGCCTAACATTTCTAACACGGAAACCATTTCATTTTTCGCGACAAATACTATCCCATGTCCCTTTCTGGGACTAAAATTATCTCTATATAAATTTTCATTCTTCAACTTTCCCTATTTAGGGATTATCAAAAATTTACTTTACATTTTAAAATTCGCGGTCTAAAACCCTTTCATAACTCGGTAATAACGGGCGATATTAAAATCCAAATTAATAACCACGCAATAAATATTACATTTTCGTGTACAGGGTGTAATGGAATAATTAAAAACATTAATGGGGAGTTGAGTGGCGGTAATGTGGAGTGTTGGAGGGTGGTACTGTCAGCCCGGTCCTCGCCACCAACTACGGCCAAACTTCAAACCATTGTACGACGAGTCAAGAGCCACTTAAGAGCCTTGCAATAAATTTATTGACATACGTAATTGAATATAAAATACTTTTCATCCATTAACCAGCTCGGTGAAGGTCGTTCTATGGTGGGATCTTAGACCAACTCTAATTCAACTCAAACTCAAACTCAAATTTTTTTATTCAGAATAAAGTTTTGCAAATATTTTCTGAAAGTCTACATGATGCCTACCACCGGTTCGGGAACTAACCCGGCGAGAAGAACCGGCGTAAGAAACTCGCACGGGGCCCACTTTATTTACCAAAAAAAGTGAGAAAAAAATTAATCTTTTAAAATAAAGTTTACAATGCTGTAACTTAGAATTATACAATGTCAACATACATACATAATTATTGTAAGTCATAAAATAATGTAGAAGCAGCCTTGCAAGCAGCCATCCTACTCCCAAGATGTGCCATCGTTTATGAAATCATTGACCTTATAATAATAGGCTTTGGCACACAAACGCTCTTTGACTACTTTTTAAAATTTATTAATGGAGAGATTTTGAACGTTTTTTGGGATTTTATTGTAAAGGCGTATACATTGACCTTTAAAAGATTTACTAACTTTACTAAGTCTGATCACCGGTATTTCTAGTTTGTACTTATTTCTAGTGTTTCTTCCGTGACTGTCACTTTTGGTTGTAAATTTACTAAGATTCTTTCTAAAATAATATAATACATTATCCAAAATGTATTGAGAAGCAACAGTTAGAATACCAATTTCTTTAAACTTTTCTCTCAGAGATTCAAAAGCTGACATTTTATAAATTGAACGTATAGCTCGCTTCTGCAGCACAAAAATCGTATTAATGTCAGCAGCGTTTCCCCATAAGAGGATGCCATACGACATTCTACTATGAAAATAACTGAAATAAACTAGTCTTGCTGTGTCTTCGTCAGAAATTTCCCGTATTTTTCTGACTGCGTATGCTGCAGAACTGAGCCTATCTGCAAGATTAGCAAAATGAGGACCCCACTGTAGTTTACTATCTAGTGTAATGCCTAAGAATACAGTGGTGTCCACCAAATCCATCTTCTCATCATTTAATAGTATATTGGTTTTAACTTGCCTAACGTTGGGCAAAGTAAATTTTACACATTTAGTTTTTTTTAGAATTTAGAAGTAAATTATTAACGTTAAACCAATGTACTATTTTTGAGAGAGCACTATTTACCTCGTCGTAATTTGACTGTTGTCGCTTCACTTTAAAAATAACTGAAGTGTCATCAGCAAAAAGTACTATCTCATTATCATTATCCTTAACAAAATAAGGTAAGTCGTTTATGTAGATGAGAAAAAGAAATGGACCTAAAATGGATCCTTGTGGGACGCCTAATTCTATTTTGGTCCCATTCGACCTTTTACTATTAATGTCAACCCTTTGAGTTCTATTTTTGAGGTAAGATGTCAAAAGGTTGAGTGCTGAGTCCCTAATGCCATAGTGGTGCAATTTCCTGATCAATGTAGCATGCTCAACACAGTCAAAAGCCTTGGAGAGGTCGCAAAAAACCCCTAGAGCATCCTGCGAGTCCTCCCATGCTTCAAATATACTATAAAGAAGACCGATACCAGCATCCGTTGTGGATCGACCCTTAGTAAAACCATATTGATTATTGTGTAATAAATTATTTAAGTTAAAATGTAATAGTAACTGATTTAAAATTATTTTTTCAAATATTTTACTTAGAGTCGGTAGAATCGATATAGGCCTATAATTTGTGGGATCAGATTTAAGTCCCGCTTTAAATAAAGGTACAACCTTACTGTGCTTCATTAAGTCAGGAAAAATACTACTCCTTATGCAGTCATTAAAAATCATTGATAGATGAGGAGCTATAATGTCAATTATCGATTTGATAATTTTAGTAGACATGCCCCAGATATCAGTAGTATCTTTAATATTTATTAATTTAAAAGTATCAATGATATCTTTGGGGACAATCTCTCTAAACCTAAAATTGACATTACATTCCTTTACATTGTCTCTGAGTAGTTTTTTAGCAGCTGCAGGTGAGGAGTTTAAATTTTTCGTTGTTGAGACCGGAATGTCAGCAAAAATTTTTTCGAAGACCGTCGCAACCTCATGATCATTTTATTTTCAAAATAAATTTCAAAATCAGTGCTACGACAGGTGACATTTCCAGTCTCACCAGCTATTACTTTCCAAGTAGTTTTAATTTTATTTTTCGAATTTTTAATTTGATTCCTAATGTGAATAGCCTTAGCGGCTTTGCAAACTTTTTTAAAAATCTTTGAATAATTTTTTACATATGTTTTGAATTTATCACTAGTATTCATGCATTGTTCATCATACAATTCATATAATCTTTGCCTGCTTATTTTAATTCCTGTAGTTGCCCATACTGTAAAATTATTATTTTTATGGCTGTTTCTAACCGTTCTAGGAGTAAATACAGTATTAAATTGAGTTCTTATCATCTTAAACAATTTGTTAAATGCTTCATCTGAACTATTTGACTCATCCAATAATAATTGAATACTTGAACTTAAGTTATTTCTAAACTTCTCAATACGTTTTGTATTCACAGGAACAAACACACGCTTTGACAATTCAATAATTCAATAATTATTTTTCTTATTATTTGGTTTTTAAAAAAGTAAAAAAAGACAATCAAAATATGTAATTAATTAATAGGTAAGGTACCTAAAACAAAAGATTTCACTTGTTACAACACGGAGTGCTATTGTATTGTGGCACTTAGAATTACAAAGTAATCATGATGATTTGCAGGTGCAGTTTTTGACACTTACATTTTTCGTGTCTGTCCGTCTGTCCGTTTGTCCGTCTGTCTGTCTCCAGGCTGTATCTCAAAAACCGCTATAGTTAGACTTCTGAAATTTTCACAGATTGTGTATTTCTGTTCCGCTATAACAACAAATATACTAAAAATAAAAAAATAAAAATTATGGGGAGCTCCCATACAACAAACGTAATTTTTTTGGGCTTTTTTGCTCGTAATCTATAATGGCAACAGGTAGGCGCTTGAAATTTTCACAAAGCCCTTAGTTATACATATTATGTGTACTTTAACAACTAATAATAATATTAAAATAAAATAAATATTTAAGGGGGGCTTCCATACCAAAAACACAATTTTTGGCCAGTTTTTGCTCTATAACGGTACGGAACCCCCACTTTCCGACTCCCCCCACGTCCGACTCGCACTTTGCCGATTTTTTTCAACATATACCGTGCCATTAACGTAAATCCTAAGATTTACCAACTATATGGTGGTAAATCTTAGGATTTACGTTCGTATCGCAAACCTTTTGGGACATTTACCATTAGGAATTGGTAGATCTTAGGTTTTACTAGAAAATATTAGGATTTATTGCAGTTCGAGCTTTTATAGTAACATATACATTACACAGTAAGAGTTATTGTAAATAACACATTATACGAATATTCACGCGATTTTTCACGTTAAAAGAATTTTCTTATCGGCGGGGATCAGAGATTCTTAGGACTGTTTCCGCGAAAAGAATCCGTCTGGTAGCTGAAGAAAAATGCGATATCGTTAGCTACATCAAAATTTACATAATAACGTAATAAAAAGCTTAAGAAGCAATGTATTTATACAAATACTGTCTCATTTCAAATTCAAATTGGCATTATAGCGGTGGGTCCTTTACTTGGAATACTATTGTCTCTTCACGGTGCAGAGACAAGTTTAGGCCCTATTAGGCTGGGTGTATAATTTACACCGACAATTCGTACTCAATTATACTCGAAGGTCATCCAGGAAACTCCTTAGTTTCGTATATCAGAAAGCAATTTGAATAACAAACTGCTTTGTCTATTTGTTTCTACAATTTACAGTCAGTCCAAGCCTATTGTTAATATATTTTTACCGGAGGCTCCCCTACCCTATTCCCTTCCTTTCCCTCCCCTATTCCCTTCTCTTCCCATCCCTACCCTCCCCTATTACCCTATTCCCTATATATATATATATATATATATATATATATATATATATATATATATATATATATATATATATATATATATATATATATATGTATATATATATATATATATATATATAAATATATTACTAGCAGTTACCCACGGAAATTCATTAGACTTTACTTTTTTAAAAGTTTTCGGGATAAAAATATCCTTTAATTTATTTAATTGAGAGCTTAAACTACAGCCAGGTCTTTGATCAAATCAGTCAATCTGTACAGAAGATAGCCCTGCGTGGACTTCTACACTGTTACTACTAACAAAACGGTAATAAATATTATTAATTCATATTAGCTTTTACAAGGAATTACATCAATTTTATCCCAAACGATTTGCCTACATCTAGTTACTACTACATAATAGTACATAGAGAGATTTAAATATTTCTAGGCAATATTAAGAGCTTCGTCGCTTTTCTCAGTTAGTGGTTGAACAATATGCATTGCTAACGTAGAAGCAAATCCATGTAGAATATCGTCCTGATGAATATATACTGGTGCAAGCGTCTTGAAATTTATGCGTCTCTTCGTCAAGTATATAACACTATTTACTATATATAATATTAGGTAGCCTTACCACTAGAGGTATTACTTAGACTTGGAACATTATTCTTCGGAGACAAATAAGACGATAGTTTTAGTCTGATACTGTAAAACAAAAGCTTTATTATGATTGCGGAAAGATGACCTTGAATATCATCTACGTAAACATGTGGTAGATCACTGCTTATATGCTCATGTCCAGCGTTTTTGGTTGGCTAACTTCAAACAAGTAACTAAGCTACGCTATTGAAAATATGGATTTCTGTTAAAAACTTTAGAAACTGGACATTACAGATTTAAGCTCATGGAGGATGTGTCGTTCGCTGGCTATTATTAAATAATTTCATCAGCTCAGTCCATTTTAAAACAAATATTTTTTTTCCAAATCCCTTTAACGGTGGGGACTGGGGTCATAAACTTAACGAAGATTATTGGTTATTTAGTGATAGCCTTGAGCGTATCTGGAGCACAATGGCATGCACGGTCACTGACAGACCGCGTGCACTTTGGACTTTATTGCTATAGTAATAAGATCGAAATGTATCGGATTTATCGACGACGTGCTACGCTAATAAATACTTCAGCTCCATATTTCCTCGGGGACGGAGTGTACACAGCGGCCACTCTATTGTTTCATTATCCTGCTACAGATTGCGGAAAAACAAGCAGTTTTCATCACGACTGCACAAAAGATTTTTGCCAAGAAATATTTTAACTATCAAAATTCAAAATACTTTGGAAAATATTGCAATGAATACGTACGGAGTAGGTACGGAGTACGGACTAAGATGACGGTTGAATCGAATATCGGAAAATGGAAGTTTTTTTTCGTCTCAGAAATATTAATCTATAGAACGGTTTCTGAAAGTGGGGTACACAAACCTAACCTAACCTATGAGAGGTTAGATTTTTCTGGTGAACAGAGGTTCGTAAAGTCAAAAGTTTGAGAAACTCAGATCTTAAAAGCTTTTGTAAACTTTTGTAAGACCGATATAATTGGGATTGATTAAAAATTCATAATATTATTATTTCCAACCGACTTCTTGTATAACGTGTGTAACACCATTGCAATAAGTGTGTTTTATTTATCTCCTACAAAAAAATCGGTCATCGCTTATTATTCTAAAAACGGCACGTGGAAATTACAATCTCCTTCATACTCATTCATCATAAAATGCTATCATTAATGAGTCATAGATGAGCATTGAGTCAAACATTTAAGCGCTAACTAGCCTCATCCTGCTGAGCGCTTGGCATGAGTAATACGATAAGCTCTTTATGCCCAACTATATCTGCGAGCGCTGCTGGCAACTACACCAATGCCTTTGACCCACTTGTATGATAAATTGTTGGTGGTGCTATCTCAGCATCATTAAGAACGCTTCCCAACTAATTGAAGTTAGAAAAGCATAGATAGTGGATCCTAACAAAATCTACGCGTGTCGAGGGCTCAAAATACTAAAATTATTAAGACCAACATGTAACATCTTTGTGTCAAACAAATCAGCGGAAGTTAAAACTTTGGTTAGGACAATGCATGCGTCGAATGGACATGCAAAAAGTTGGTCCTTCTTATCACTCGCCAGTGCGATCGACCACTAGCCACAAAAAGTGAGCATTTGGGTACTAACTACATACACAATCGGGCACTATAACATTTTTCAATGAGAACGGCCACAATCACCGAAAGAGGTGTGGCTATTATAATAATTTAATATTTTTTTTACTTCAACTACTTGACTAGGCATTATTGCTAAATTCCTGTTTACAAACTCTACCCAGCGTGTATCAGGAAGCACAGGCTGGCGGCAAATAGGCGATCGGATACTCCGTATTAATTATGTATGTGCATAATATACGTATTTTATGTGAAGGCGTAAACAATTGCGACGTATGCCCAAATGTATGTATCGGCATAACGATCACTCACCGCTAACAAAGGGCACTCTGTTGAAATAATGGATTTATTTGCGTTATACTCTGTTATTAGTTATTACAGGAGTCTGGAGTAATGAAAAAGTGATCTTTCTGGTGACCAGAATGTAATGTCAAAATTAAAAACAACTAATCAATATTATCTTCGTTGTCCAACGCGGGAACCGAACCCGCGACATCCAAGTCTAATGCACAGCTCTAAACCACTGGACCATGTAGGCAATAATCATATTAATTGTCTAATACATTATGAAGTGACATGCATCGGTGAATAAAAACAATCTCTGAGAGGGGTATAAAAAACCAAGCAGTTGGGGTTTTTAGAGCTATATGATGGGGTTAATATGGGAGCTGCTTGTTATGATAAAACAAGCCTTTGTAGTTCACTTACCCCTTGTGGAGGACAGAGTGAATTGCTAATTAATTACCATCATAGTTGAGAGCACCCTGCTTAAAAGCCATTTAAAATAGGATGTTTTCACTACTTTCTTATTACTGAGTAAAATGCCATTGAACGTTCTGACAATGCTTTTATTACCAATAGGTTAGATTTTAGAACATCGGAATTGATAGATTTTACCGGTTGGGAACTAACTTCTGTTTTATGATTTCAATATGTTTAAATCCAGCAAAAATTTACCATAAACTGGGGTAGTTTGTGAAGTGAAATCAAATGTCTTTTTTAGTAGTAGTAGTAGTTTTCACTATTTTCTTATTACTGAGTATAATGCCATTGAACGTTCTGACAATGCTTTTATTTCCAATAGGTTAGATTTTAGAAAATCAGAATTGATAGATTTTACCTGTTGGGAACTAACTTCCGTTTTATGATTTCAATATGTTTAAATCTAGCAAAAATTTACCATAAACTGTGGGGTAGTTTGTGAAGTGAGATCAAATGTCTGATCAAACGTCAAAAATCTTGCAAAACTTTATTTGAAGCTCCCATGCATTTGACAATTATTGGTATTCGATAACGTTACGATCTCGTAGAACTCATGCTTTGCCTTCGGTTTACTGGAATTACTGTTGACGATATTTGCGTCATCAAACCCCGGACCTATAGAATGATCATTAATAATTATAATAAATTATCATGACTTGTATTCAAAACTACGTCAACAAACATAATGATACCCACGGCGATTTTTAATGTATCAATAATTATTGTGGTCTCGCATGACGCAACGTAACACCAAACGTCGCGTAGGGGCAATGGCCAATTGACATCCAGAGGGCACAGACCCGTGTCGTATCTGTCCCGATTAAGCACTATGACAATGATGACTGTATACCTCTCTACGTTGGGCCATGAAGGACCAAAACAAGCGATTCTGAACGTTTAGAGGGCCATATTCGTCTATGACGATTGTGCTAATAGACAGGTTTACAATCATGGTTATTAATGAAGGCCTGGAGTCGCCTTAAGATTTAAACAGGATGTCTTTACAGACAACTTATTGGAATATTATGATAATATGTCACCATCGGTTACGGGTAAACAGCAAAACATGCATCCCCAGTGTGGCTGAGCAATAAAAAGCAGGGGAATTATTGCGACATAAAGAGGGACCGACTAAGCCGAGAGACAATGTCGGGGGAGGCGCATAGCTCGTTATGAAGTATCCGGGGACGTAAAAATGTATCGCCCAGAGAGGCATAAAATATATAAAACCGGCTCCGAGTGACGTTCGACGCAGAGCGGCAATATTTTGACGTCCCTGCTAGGATTATGTCGGAGTGCCTACGAATGAGAGTAAATACTTTAAATAAATAGTGGGGATCCCACTGTAGTAAGAATTCGCACATAATTATAATCCCCATATTTTCAAAGTTTGAACTTTGTACAGGTATTATTTTTCCCATATAATTTTAATAAATTAAAAGAGACAAAGTTCCCGACAGATAGTAAGGGTGAAGCCAAACGAGCGTAATTTGTCAGTTGTGAGTCGCAGAATTTCTGCCGCGTAAATATCTTTTCATACAAATCATGACTCACAAAATTACGCTCGTGCGAATCAAACAGGACTTTTATATGAAACTGAATGCAGCAGAATTCTGCCGAACCGAAATTCTGCGACTCAAACTCATAAATTACGCTCGTTTGGCTTCGCCCTAAAAGTGTATTGTCAACGTGAATTGGATCTTTGAAAATATAGTGTGCGTCGATGTTATTTTAATTATTTTAATGTATAATTTACAAGCAAATACCCTATGGACTATGTAAAATTTTACAACCTTTGTTGGCACAATTCTTAGTTTGTACTCAAAATGTTTGCTCACACCCGGTTTCTGAAAGGCTGATCAACGCTAAAATTAGCTAATCGCCTGTTAAATCTCTTGTCAAGTACTAATTGTGTGTTGTTAGTGTTTTAAATAAAAGCCATAAAAACTACCATAAAAAGCATAATTTCGAAACTGTTTTTTTACAAAACAACATTGTGCACAAAATACGTGCTCATTTTGTATAATTTTAGAGCCAAATCGATGATTCTTTGGATTCTTTGTTCAGAATGTTTTCAGGTAATAAATCCCAATCGTAAAATTCATGAAGTTTGTATGTAATTGTGTATCGGTCAATTTGACTTTTACGATTTGTTTATAGCCAATAACGCATTATACGCCGTAAATTGGGATTACTCTCTGTCAGAAAGCGTGTGGCCTACTTCTTTATACAGTGTATAACAAAAATAAGTGATTATACTTTAGGGTGTGTACAGTGTACGTGTTCCTTGTAGAATGTTCACTGTGAAAGTAGCAGCGCTGAAAGACGAATTTTATTTTTCACTTTTGCATAGGGAAACTCGTGAGGCTCGGGCCCTTGCCCATACAAAAGTGAAAAAAAAATTCGTCTTTCAGCGCTGCTACTTTCACAGTGAACTCTCTACAAGGAACACGTACACACCCTAAAGTATTATCACTTATTTTTCTTACACCCTGTATGTCCTTACGCTACTGTAGAATAACAAAGGAACATTTAATATTTAAAGTTCTATATATTTTTAAAAAATTATTAATTTAGAATTTACCCCCTGAGGATGTAAAATAGGGATTAAAAGTTTGCACAGCAGGAAAAATATATTGTAACGGAAAATGAAGTTTATTACGTTGAAAGATTTCCAAGAAATTAAATATCCGGGCTAAAAATAAAAATGATTGGATATGCATTTTCCCCTTTTTTGAAATTCACCCCCCCCAAATGGGCAATACTGCCTCCGCAAACTTCAGGAAGACTTTGCCTAAACTAGAGATCCCATTTTATTTTTTATTTATTTTATTTTTTACTAGCTGACCCGACAGACGTTGTCCTGTCTTAACGATGATTATTAAATTCAAATTGGAATAATTAATAAAAAAGTGAGTTTATTTTTAAGTGCCATCGTGCACTCATCCCAAACTATTAGATTGCTCTGCTGCAACACTTTGGCCATCGCACAATTTCTCGAAAGCTTCTGAGAAATCTGTTGCCGCTATTGATTCATCAGGTATTGCAGCTACGTCGTTGGATGGCGGTCAAACAGCTCATTCCACACTCAAGTTACCGTTGAACTTGAAAATAAATGAAACCCCCACTTGCAACCTTTCGAGAAATTGTGCGATGGCCAAAGTGTTGCAGCAGAGCAATCTAATAGTTTAGGATGACTGCACGATGGCAAGGCTAAATAAACACACTTTTTTTATTAATTATACCAATTTAAATCAAATAATCATCGTTAATACAGGACAACGTCTGTCGGGTCAGCTAGTAGATAGATTAAAATTAGTATCTCCATGCCAAACATCAAAATAGAATAAATAGTTTAGGCGAAAATCATAAGAGTTTATTGTGCGGGCACCGTACATTTTCCTGGACAAAAAGTATCCCTTGTCCTTTCCCGAGACTCAAAGTATCTTCATACCCAAAATTCATCAAAATCGATTGAATAGTGTACGCGCAAATCATAAAAGTATATTGTGCAGTAACCGTTCATATTTCCGGGACAAAAAGTATCCCTCGTCCTTTCCTGAGACTTAAAGTATCTCCATACCCAAAATTTATCAAAATCGATTGAATAGTTTACACGCAAATCATAAAAGTATATTGTGCAGTAACCTTACATTTTTCCGGAACAAAAAGTATCCCTTTTCCTTTCCCGAGACTCAAAGTATCTCCATACCAACTTTCATCAAAATAGATTGAATGGTTTAGGCGAAAATCATAAGTTTATTGTGCGGTAACCGTACATTTTTCCGAGACAAAATGTATCCTATGTCCTTTCCCGGGACTCAAAGTATCTCTATACCAAATTTCAGCAAAATCTGTCCAGCCGTTTACGCGTGATGTCTTGACCAAGGGATATATGGATTCATTTTTGACAGGAAATTTTCTAATCATTAGCGCTTTTGATTGACTATTTGCATCAAATGGGGTAGTTCTGATTTTTTTATATGTTGTATGTAATGAGGTGGTAATGACAAATATAATTTTTCCACCTCGAAATCCTTCCGGAACATTGTACCTAAAATTCATGAGAAACCATTAAATTTTTGATCAGTTTTCAGTTTTTGCCATTTTTTACCACCAAGGGCCCGTTTAATGGTAGAAGTCACTAGAAATTATTTTAAAGTAGACTAAATTTGCAACAAAATGAGAATAGTTGGGTCTCGATAAACTGAATAGTTTCAAAGATACAGCTGTTCAAATGTTTGCAAAATATCCAAAAAAAAAATTTTTTTTTCGAGTTTTTACAAGTTGTCGTCAATGTGGTCAATTATTGATCTATTTGACGCGGCATAAATTCATATACGTTATTGTGGGAATATAATATGTGTGGAGGCCACAAAGGAAGATCTTCCGACCGAACGAGATGTTATGCTCGGTCAGGCCGAAGCCCACGTGATACATTTCAGCTGTCGTATATATACCGACGCGCTCAGAAAACTTTGATAGCGCGATGCAGGAATGTTAGGCGAATTGTGGGTACCGCCACATCATTAAAGAAGACAAATTTTTCAACAAAACGAGACCAATTTGGTCTATTAAAATCTGATAGTTCCCTAGCTACAGCTGTTCAAAGTTGCTGAGGTGAGTAAACGAAATACGACTTGAAATAAGCATTATAATATTTTATAAAATGAAATAATCTATACTAATATATATTATTACGCATTACCGCGTTTTTTAAATTTTTCAAATCGGACCAGTAGCTCCTGAAATTACTCAGGAACTACTGGTCCGATTTGAAAAATTCTTTCAGTGTCAGATAGCCCATTTATCGAGGAAGGCTATAGACTATAATAACATCACGCTATGACTATTCCGGAAGGATTTCGAGGTGGAAAAATTATATTTGACATTACCACCTCATTACATACAACATATAAAAAAATCAGAACTACCCCATTTGATGCAAGTGAAGACCCCTTTTATGGTAGGATTTCCATGGATTACATCAAAACTTTAATAAATCAATTATCAAACTTCTGTCAAAAAAATCCTCAGAAACCGGGCATAAGTGTGCAAGTGGCCACTGGCAAGACTAGTACCTACTACACTTGACAGACAGACAGTCTCATTGCGAAACAGAAGCACAGGGCTGCCAAAAATAGATTGGAGTAGACATCGCGTAGTAATTACACGTACGCGGTGCGCCGTACGCGCCGACTGTCGAAAGCGGATGTGAGGAAACGCGAGCAATAAGTGTTACAGACATCACATGAAGAAATATTAGTCGCAGTCCGCAGAGGGAGCCTTAATCAAGTTGCATTTGATCATTTTAAAATTTAGAAATCAGAATTTTATGGGGTTTTGACATAGGTTATAGCAAGGGCCATGTCACTTAGCGATGCGTCATGTTAAATCCTAATTTTGATTATCTTTAACTTAAACTTTCGACTAAATTGCCAGTACCACTACTACTTAATGACGTTTATAAATTGACCTCTTGTAAAATTGCAAAATAACCGCACAAAGTTCTGGTAGTTTCGTAGTCAAGATTTTTAAATGCTGGTAGTTTAATAGTTTAAAAAAAAAATTTTTTCTGCATTAAAGCCCTTTTGGGTCCTTTCAACTGCTAATAGAACAAAGGAATACGGGCAAAAATACTTGAAACCTGGGTTTATCTCCAATGGTAATCCCTTCAAGATTATATCTCTACGCCTCGCCTTAAAAACATTATGATGTAAACATATGAGGACACATCTAGCGAATATTGTCGGCATTTAATTAACATGCAACACAACACCCGCGGGCGAGACCCGGGATCATAATTACTGAGGAAGCCCATCAAAAGGGGCACGGGTAGGCTATTAGCTGATATATTAGCGGAACGTGTTTTCTATTAAATCCACCTTAAGTTAAGGCGACTTATCGCTTATACTGGGACTAATAAAGTACAATGCTTTACCAGTGTTTAACACCGGCGTAAACCCCTATCAAGGTTGGAGAATTAAGCTCACTTTTTTCAATTTTAACTTTTAAAGTTCTAGTTCATTAGTGTGTTGTATAGGTCTACCAGAATCTGATGGCAATTTTTGACAGCAGATTTTCATAAAATATCCTTGATCATTAGATAAATTTTTATATTTGCATGTTTAACACACAGAATCAGCCGCTATAAAAAAAAAAAGGATCAAAATGTTTTATTCCAACTACCCCGGCATCGCTAGGGTCAAATTACTTTCTTACTTTTTGATCGATCAGATTCTGGTAGACCTATAGTTTTTTATACTAAAAGCTTTACAGATAAAAAAATACAGTAATTTTAAAGTCTCAGCTAAATACGGGAATTGGGGGTTCTTACCTACTTATTTGCAACAGACAACACCTGTGTTCCTTTAGAAATTTTGTAGGTACAATCAACACTACTTGAAATAAGACCAAATGTAGTGGAAACTATTTCATGTAACACTAGAGAACGTAGTTCCACATTATAAATACCATATAGTAAAGTAACTTGCCCTGCAGCCTTTCGCAAAGTGGGCGATAACGCCCCCTTGTGGGCGCTGAAGGCCTAAAGGGGGGCAGTGTGGGACCCATAAAATTTTTTAATTTTAGCTTTGTGTAGAGGCTTAGAGGGTGACTTGTAATTTCATTTAATCTGGATGCATTTTTAATTAACCCTTCGATCGCGGATTCTTGGAAATGCTATTGTATTCTATTGTTGTCGCGACCACCGGTGCCCGTATGGGGCTTGATGAGTTAATTATGATTTATGCATCTATTCCCTCCACAATAGTTTTAATTTTTAGGTAGTAAGTTTTGGAGGCGACTTCTTATAATGAAAAATTTTTTTAAACAAAAATCCCGGAATACCGGGATCAAAGAAAATTCGGGAATCCAATTAAGTCGGTGGTAATGGTAATAATATTATGGTTTTAAAACGACTAATTTGTATTTATTTTTATAAAATTTGCAGCAAAAACCCCTTAATTTAAATAAAGATAAGAAAGTAGGTGAAACAATGGGGGCGCTAAAAATGATTTGTTCTCAAAGTGGGCAGTAGACAAAATAAGTTTGGGAACCCCTGCCCCCCTAGCATACGCCAACGAGATATCTCGTGGATATCTCACTCTCGAGCGTAGTGATATTGTCGATATCGATATATATCTCTTTTTCGCTAACATGCGTACGTCGAGACTCGAGAGATAAATTTCTCGTTCGTATATAGTTCGTTAGAATACAGACAAAAATAGCACATATAAAAATAAAAAAAATAAAAATTATCTCTAATTTTGACGACAGACGTACGAGAAAAAATGTATGTCATGTAAGGGTCAATAGAGATGAAGAGATAAACTAGTTAACATCGAGAAAACGTGTAGACAAAATTTTCTCGTTGGCGTATGCTAGCACGGCTGCATTAACCCATCAAACCCCATACGAGCCACCGGTGATCGCGACAACAATAGAATACAATAGCATTTCCAAGAAACCGCGATTGAAGGATAATGAAAGTCGCTCAACTTAGAAGCATTTTTTGCGTCTTATTTTTGGGTATTTTTGTATAAAGAATTAAAGATCCATACGAATGATTTGAATATGAAAGTGTTTCTGTCAATCTAGCCGCTAGACCGATTTGTATAAATTTAGACACTCGGGAAAGGACATACGATAGTTTTGATCCCGGAAAAATATTAAAAATCATACATTGCGATTTGCGGTAAGCTGCGGACTTGTTGTGCAACATAATGTTACCTGAATCACAGAATATATATTAGTAGTACCAACAGAATTCCCACTAGCGAAACCCGTTTAAAGAAATAACGACTCATGTTACGATACTATAAAGTTCAAATTCCGACCGAGCAGTGCTAGGTGCCTACAATTATATTTACCTACATGTGTGCTCTCTTTCTATCGCGTAAGAGGTACCCTTTCTAACGAAATCAAGATTGTCACCTTTTCGAAAATAAAATAATCTTCTTTTAATTACTATAGCTACTAATAGCAAACTTTTTTATAGTAATAATCAAATTTTAGTAATCCAACCTATATTTTATAATAGTTTTATATTCGGTTATAGTGCAGGAGCTGGTCTGGAATTTTTAACAAATTAAACATAGTAACTTGTGTTTATTTCTGTGTAGTATGTGGTTTGTTTGTAACAAATTGGTTTATTTGCTATGTTTTTGTATTTTTTTTTATCTTTTTTTTTTGTATTTTAAAGTCTTAAATTACCTTATTGAAATATTTATTTGACCTGTTTTTCAATTGTTCATATTTATCAGATTAATAACGATTCTGTCACAGTGGTTAAATCAGTACGTAGATATATGCGACAAAAAAATCTTGCGCGTGCGTCACCGCTCGCTTGTGAGTCCCTAGTGATCTGCCCCTTCAAAGGGGTACTTACATTTCGATACCTACACGCGCGAGTGGGACAGGCCTGCCTGAATACACGTATGTGGCCCGCTTTGAGGTCTAGCAAATAAAGATTACTGTACACATTTACATTGTGTACCCAGGGCCAGTATACGGGGCGAAGGTAGCCGCCGTACGTTAACACTAACGACCGCAGGAGTCCTCGCACGCGATACCCAGATAACAATAAACAAACCCAATAAAAATACTCAGAGCGCCGCCGCGGTACTAACGTACCAATTACCATGTAATATATCGCATGCTGCTCATTTCCGACTGACCATATTCTGTCGAGTTCCATGGCCAACGCGTAAAGCAGATCGGCTTATAAAAACTTTATGTAGCACAAAACACTGCATCAGAAAATGATTCTTATACCAGTGTCACTTCGTTCGTCTATAAAAAATGTTACCAGGGCTTAGACTTTCAAGTAACAAAGGTTCCTAATAAAATTGCATTCGATAGTTTCGAAAGCGTAGGATATCAAAAAAGTCATCGCAAGCGCCATGTCACCTAGCGATGCGAAATGTCAAAATACTTAAATGCCATGCATTTTGCTATCAAGTTTTGCTGTCGAAACTATCGATTGCAATTCGACTAAATACGTTCATTTCCTTTAGGCTGGATTTATATCCTGCGCGAACGCGCGGTTTGTCTGCTACGCCGCGAGATGACAAGCAAAATAAGTATGTAAACTAGATGATGCCCGCAACTCCGAACCGTACATTTTTCCGGGATAAATCCTATGTCCTTTCCCGGGACTCAATGTATCCATATCACAGCAAAATCGGTTCAGCGGTTTAGGCGTGAAGAGGTAACAGACAGACACATTTTCGCATTTATTATATTAATTAGTATGGTTGACAGCGCAGCGTGCAATCTCGCGGTGTAGCCGCCAAACCGCGCGTTCGGGCGGGCGCAAATAAATCCAGCCTTTTAAACTTTTTATCATAAACTAGCTGTCCCGGCAAACGTTGTTTTGCCATATAAAGTATTTCCGATTTCGCCCATATTATTTTATTGAAGTGACTAAATAAGTATGGTACCATGGCAACGTCGCACAAAAAATGCATTCTGTCAATTCTATGTCAAATGTCATAATGTTACATTAAAAAAGTTTATACATATTGTCCAAAGCGCTAAAGTTTATGAATTTTTAAATTTTCTAATTTGCCGCGCAATTTTTTGTAATTTTTTCTATCATATACTTCTTCTCCGGACAATAACAAACACATCAAAAATAAAGAAATAGTGAAATCGGTCCAGCCGCTCAGGCGTGATGTCGTGACCACGGGAAATATAGATTCATTTATATATATATGTTACGCTCAAAGACCGAAAACGCTCAGTGAGCGAAAAAATGGCTCACAACGCGTTGTGGTCATAGTGAAACGGTGTATGGTGTGTGCGCAATACACAAAAGCACTATAAAAATTACTCCTGCTTAACTGGCCTGGTTTCATCGAAACCAGAGTGCTTTTGTGTATTGCGCACACACTTGGGCACTATAAAAAATTACTCCTGCGTAACTGGCCTGGTTTCATTGACACCAGAGTGCTCTTGTGTATTGCGCACACACTTGGGCACTACAAAATTACTCCTCCGTAACTGGCATGGTTTCTGGTTTCATTAAAACCAGAGTGCTTTTGTGTATTGCGCACACACTTGGGCACTATAAAAAATTACGCCTGCGTAACTGGCCTGGCTTCATTGAAACCAGAGTGCTCTTGTGTATTGCGCACACACTTGGACACTATAAAAGAACTCCTGCGTAACTGGCCTGGTTTCAGAACGCGTCGTGGCCGTGTTCATTAGGGCCACAACACGAATTCGCGTCGTGGCTATTTTTAAATGCTCAGAACGCGTCATGGCTTTTCTCGATTAACAAACAGAACGCGTCGTGGCCGTTTTCATTAGGGCCACGACGCGAATTTCACGTCGTGGCCGTTTCACTATGACCACAACGCGTTGTGAGCTATTTTTTCGCACACTGAGTGTTTTCGGTCTTTGAGCGTAACATATATACTAGCTGACCCGACAGACGTTGTCCTGTCTTAACGATGATTATTTAATTCGAATTGGTATAATTAATAAAAAATTGTGTTTATTTTTCCTTATCATCGTGCACTCATCCCAAAGTATTAGATTGCTCTGCTGCAACACTTTGGCCATCGCACAATTTCTCGAAAGGTTGTAAGTGGGTGTTTCATTTATTTGCAAATTGCAAGTTCAACGGCAACTTCAAACTTGAGTGTGGAATGAGTTGTTCGACCGCCATCCAACGACGTAGCTGCAATACCTGATGAAGCAATAGCGGAAACAGATATATAAACATTCTATGAAAATTTTAGAAGTCTAGCTATAGCGGTTCTGCTGCGGCAGCAGCCGGCGACCGTCATAAATTGTCTTCCGCAATTTAACGATGTACTATTCGTTACTATGCAAACTAACTAGGTGAAGTGCGAATATAAGCTTTTTTGATTTAAATTTCACACTTTAACGTATGGTATAAGGACATCTGCAGTTTACCTCGTTAATGTGCATATTATCGTATTCCGCATTCTAGCGGTAACATATATATTATATAATAGAATATTACATTGTGACGTCACACGTCACGTATAAAGTTTGTATGGCGCTTACTCGTCATAACATTGAGCAATTACACGAGAGATTGGGGCATCAACAGTAAAAGCCGTCTGCGAGCTGTAATTTAAACTTTGATGATATATCGAAACAAGAGCGTTCTACGTTTGTTATACGAAAGTGAAACAACGCGAAATACCGGGTCGTAAACCTTACGACTTACAATGTATTTAATCATGAGCACAGAGCACGAGGATAAAAGAGAACAGTAAATTCAAATGTTTCACTATAACTTAATACATTTGTTAGATATTTATAGTCATTTGTAATATTGTTGTAAGCTATAACAACTCATCGCGAAAAGAGTACCAAAGAACTTTAAACCGTCTCTCTACAACCGTCTCAAGACCGGCCTAAATAACGATATTCAAATAAATTCGTAGATATCCTCACTAAGCTGCTTTTATTGCTACTAAAACATTATGCGCTTTAAAATTTCACTGTGTTGTTGTAAAGTAAAACAGAATGGATATTCGAGATAATTCGTCTTGACATGGTTAGCGATCCGCCCACGCGGGACCGAAACACGTAGACCGTAGAGGGTAGAATGCAGCGAGCTAGCTAGCAATAATTTGTATGCAAATCCCAGTCGAAACTTCAACAAGTTTCCCTATTAACGTATACAACTTTGGGTCCTTTCGTTTGTTATCTCGTGAGATTTTCTGTACCGCAACATTCAAATGCTATATATACCATTTCATTATCATCATCAGCATTTTATAAATGGCTTTAAAATTAAGAAAGCTCTCTAGAAGAGCTCTACAAGATATTTCAATAAATGCTCTGAGTAACAAATGCATACAATACTTGTTTAATAAAATCTCTACAAGATAATTTATTCTGTGAAACAATAATGTCGCATTGTTTACGAGTTACGACGTATCTTGCGACATATCGTACGCTGTGAAGCGGGCTCAAGTGACAGGGTAACAGTTGGCAGTTGCATTAAATCCGTATGCGCTCAGTGTAATCACGTTTGGAATGCTAAATTGGATTGGATGTTTCGCCGAGAGACGTAAGACATTATTGCACGGGGTGTAATGACAAAAAGTGTTTCGACGATACGAATAATTAATGTGTTTAAAGTAGGATACACACAAGCGGGAACGAGTTCGAAATTTAAATACACGGGCGACACGAGAATATTCTTAAAGGTACAATTCCGTGCATCGCGACCGTCGTAAGCCGCGCGCGGCCGACGACAGTCGTAGGACTCGTAGGTCGTGCGCGGCCGCGATCGATCGCGATTCGCGATGCACGGAATTGTACCTTTAAGTAGGGTGGCCAGGCGTCCGGATAAAGGCGGACGTAGACAAGGTTTTTGATTGCATGTCCAACCAAAAGGTGTCTGATTTTGTAGAGCTTTGCTTAATGCTAAGCTAATATTAGACGACGACTAATGTAAGCCAATTTCAGGTCTTATTAAACAGAAAATGCCGAACTTATTGATGCATTGAGGGTTGAGATGAACTGAGTCCTCAATAGCAAGTAGTCGGACCTTTTATACATAATATTTTTGGCTATATATATATAGCCAAAAATATAATAATAGAATATCTATTGTGTCTCGTTTTCCCATGATCGACGGGTTAAGGCCTAAGGAGACAGTGCTCTTGGTCGAGCACATCTATAATAAACATACCGAGTGTTCGGCCGAGGGCACTGTCTCGCCACTCTACTCGGTAGGTGTAATCAGGCCCTTAGGTTTAGCGACAACCCTATTTTTGAGATAAATCTTAAGTACTGGCAGCTGAGTTACAAACTTACCGAGTGAATTCGCGACGTTTCATGTTCTCGTTTTAATTATTGTAAAGGAACGCCGTTGTATCGAAACAATAAGAACCGCGCTCCATTAATTTACCTGTAACAAAGAACAAAACATCTTAGAAACGTGTTTATTGAACTGAAAAGAGGAAAGTTACTAAAAACAATAACAGGCGATGGCGTATAATTTCGAACTAGACGGAGCCAAAAATCTATAGCGTACTAGAATATTATGAATTTAAAGTACACATTAGTGATTAGGCCAACGCGAACGCCTAAAGCCAGCGCATTTAGCCAATGTGTAATGTCACTCCTAACTTATCAGTTATCGCCAAGAAGGCCTCTACACGTTGACCCAATGCGCTGACCATAACGAGTTGGCCCAATGTGTAGGTACAATTTCTTGTTTGTTCTAAGGAAGTATGTAAATCGATTCAAGTATTTCTATTTTCTACTTATACTGTATACATATATAAATCATCAGTTATTTCTTGCTCTAGGTACTTATTAGCATAAAAATAGAATTATAATAAAACCAGCAAATACAACTCATTCATATTCTACACAACTAGATTTAGAGTAAATACGATAGCAATTTACCGAGCAAACACGAGTTATGATTAATTTTCATAATGAAACAACCCTTGGTAATAACTAGGTCTTATTATCGCTCATCCATATCCATATCCATGCTAATATTATAGATGCGAAGGTATGTCTGTCTATTTGTCTGTCTGTCTGTTACCTCTTCACGCTTAAACCGCTGAACTGATTTTGATGAGGTATCAGGTATGGAGATACTTTAGAGTGCCGGCAAGGATATAGAATAGTTTTTTCCCAGCAAATGTACGTTACCTGCGAATTTTGGCGCAACGGAGTTGCGGGTGACATCTAGTATTATTACCATTCATCACGACTTCACTTACGTTAAAAATTAGCTACATTTTATTTTGTTTCGGGTTTGGGTGAAATATTTAATTCATGTATGTAAATGAGAGGACGTTTTGTACTGGAGCCAGCTATAAATAAGCTTTGAGGTGCGCTGATGTATTGTCCTTATCAGCGCTCCCATCATCACGTCACCGGAATTGTTGGGGGGAGAACTGTTTTAAAAACGTTCTGTACCGTCGAGCTTTCTTATTTTGCTTCAAAACCAACCCTGATTCTCCTATTTAACTTATGGCCACACTTAAAGACATTTAATGGTTACTTTAATTTAATGACATGAAAACCATTAATTTCTGTCAAACTCTTTATTAAAATAAAGTTAAGTAATTAAATCATAAATGTCACTGATTTGGGCGTCAGCCTATTAATTGACGTATTCTGCTATTTGGGAGGATTCGAACTGAATCGAAGCTCGAGGAACAATTAGCTGTTTCGCTGAGGTAAGTTTATCACCATATAGCCTTGGATCTTAATTCGTAACTTGCTTACGACGTACCTTCAGAAAAGATCGATCCATCGGGATTATCGGATTTTTTTAAAAGTGAAAACTTGAAATTCGGGCGTAGGAGAGGGCGTGAATATTTTTGGAGTAGAATTTGTTCTACTCGAAAACTCGAAACATCGGGAGAGCCCTCGATAAATAAGATACAAAAATAAACTCGCAGAAGTTGTAATGAGCTATTAACTTCATTCTCAAGCCTTTTAACCGTCGGCAGCCGAGTTGGAGTCAAAGTGAGGAAGGCTGTTAGAGGTTACAGTTTCTCCAAACTCATTTCCCCTTCGCAAACTTTTGGTATTTATTAATGAATGAATACGTAATGCTTCCCCGGTAAAGGAATACGAAATACACTTGGCGTTGAAGGGCACTGGCGTCTGTCACCACTTCACGCCTAACCCAATTTTGATATTTTATAAAACTTTCTGTGTATTTTTCATACAAACTGCCTAACTACCTACTATAAAAAATTAAATAGAGAAATCAATACAACGATCGCATTTGGTGAGTTGCTATAAAAGAAATAATAAATATCTCCAAAACAAAATAACATACGTATATACATCAAAAATTTTCACACATTACATTAGAATTTGAGGCAGAAACTCAATGGGGAGAAGCAGTAACTCGAGACGTACGAATTAAGCCGAAATTAAATTACATTATTCCCGTCGACGAGCGAAATGAAATAAAATTCGTCTCAATATCGACGCGCGACGAAAAGTTCCCGAACGCCGTGCGAGCTGCGAGTTCCTGACGCGTCTCGAGCAGGGCCGCACGGTGAGTTCAGGGGGCCTTGGCGTAGACTACTTTTTAAGTAGCCAATACACAATGCACAGAATACAAATTACTCACGGAGAAGAACATCAACTTCAGAATGCACCTGACCCTAACTTGACTACATACTTAAACCTAGATCTCAAAATATGTAAGGTCTAGAAAACTGATTTTTTTACACAAGTAACTTCAGTTCAGGAAGATTATGCTCAAGACGAAAAGACGATTACTGAAAAAATGCTCGATAGTTTTTTTTTTTACAAAACACCTTGTTTCAGACACATTTTTGCTAGGATCTTCGAAGTTTGCTGTATTTTCTTTAATATTTTTTAATATCTAAAAAGGCAATGACAAAACCTAAATTTGCTCAAAATACTTTTTTCATAATCATTATAGTTCGTCTTTTATTCATAGTAAAACTAACTTAGCGATGATTCCGCGTCGTCCTTTTTCACCTGGCATATGAAAGACGGGCGTGAGTGTGAAGAGAGAAGGACGATGTTTGATTTTGTGGGTTAGTAGCCCTCTTCATACTAAATTTTTTCCCGGAATTTACTAACGCCATCTATCGCGCTGCCCCCACAAACTCACTAACCCGGAACGTATGGCAATTTATAGGGAAACTAGTTGCTTGTTTCGGCGTCGGCCCCACTGCATGCAGTCTAGCGGTCTGAGTTCCGAGTTCTGCGTTCCGCGTTCTCTGTAACTTATGTGGTGGCTTAGAACCCTTTACACACCATAGGTCGCAGACCGTCGGCTTTTGTGTGTGTAGGGTTCTAAGAGAAAGATATCTTTAAGTTTCTCACCAATGTAGGCTAAGTTAGCAATAATACCAACATCTGTAATAAAAGTGATTTATTTTCAAATATTTATCAAACACACTTTCACTAATCTTATATAAATATTATAATACAAAAATGTTGGTACAAAAGAGCCAATCTGGTCTTATTCTTATTAAGTACCTGTAGACTCAGGTGAGTACGGTTTTAACCTATGGTTTTAACTACGACAGTATATTATAAGTAGTGTCCGACCGAAACTGTTTTTTCAGCCGAAACCGAAACCGAACTTTCGGCCTTACTCTCATTCGGGCTTAAAATTCAAAACAGGGATTAAAATTCAAAACAACGCGCCGACGGCGGCGGCTACCGCGAGTGTGTAATGATAATATTTTCCAAGTCAAACGACCGGCTACCGATCTCATCGAGATCTTCCAAATAAGCTGGAGAGATGAAAGCTCCTAAATGTGTGCGTAATACACAGGATGCACTCTCTATTCCATCACTCTCTCCCATCAGGTGGGACAGCTGATCGACACGACCGGTGAGAGGAATGGCAAAGTATGTACTAACTACTTTGCATGCCCGGTTCACTCAGGGATTTACTTTCTTAAAAGAGCGAAACGAACTTCTCGGGGTCGGCTAAATAAAACACGTAGTAAAAGGAAAAGAATGAGGCGAGATGATTGAATAGATAAATCTCGCAAGCTATATCCTCCTATTATCTCATAGTCAAACAAAATTGATTTTAAGTAAATAAAATTCACACACAATATAATCAATTTATCATAGCATTTAGTTAATAATTTGTTTGGGAAACATATGAAATAAACATGCGTTTGTCATTTTTAGAAACAAAATTCAACAATATACCTCTAATGTTCGATAAGAATAAGTTTAGACAATTTGATGAAAACAAAGCGAAGTACTAATAAAAACAAAATAAATACTTAGTAATTTGGCAGTAATTTGCAAAACATAACCTCAAAATACGATTAAATGGACGATGGCAAACTAAGCCGTGCTTGCTCGCCGGCGAGCAAGCACGGGTTAACAGCGAAGTTTACCGAACGACGAACGAAAATTCACGAACACAGAAGTTTCGGCGGGGCCGAAAGTTTCGGCTATATTTTGGCCGAAACCGAAACTAAGGCCGAAACTAGATTTTTTGGCCGAAACTGGCCAAAACCGAAACCGAAATTTCGGTCGGTCACTAATTATAAGTCTATGGTTTTAACAGTGATTAGGGTTAATACATTGGCGATTCACTAAGGAACCTTTGTTTAAGAAAAGGAGAAGAAGATTAAGGTTAAACCAGAAGTATGGTTCGGAATCCTATTTATACTATGTCCTTTCCCGGGACTCAAAAGTATCTCCATACCAAATTATTGGTCTTATCTCTTTCAATATTACAACCTTATTTGCACGAATTTATGACTTAAATGTTCACATCAAATGCAAAGTCACTATCACACAATTTTCACAGCACTAAAGCACGGGGAGAAGCACAAAACACGGATTAACCGAAGCTCAACTCAATGTTAATTGGCGAGCACAGTTTAGTTATTGGGATAATTACAAAAGAACGGGATTACAAGAAAAAGCAAAGGCAATAGGAGACATTTTTCTTGTGACAAATTTACACAGATCATGATACTATGTGCTAAGTAAAGATAACTCATTGGGGTGCCCAGTTTAAAAAATTATGAGTTTGAAAATATTTTTACATTGGCATCCCAGGTCTAGCCCCCGTTTCGTGATAGGCTAAAGTAGGTAGCTGACCACCCCCGAAACAATGGCCCACGATGGCCCATGTTAGGCCACGTTATTGCGCGCCACGCCTGGAAAGTCGTCCGCCATCATACACCTTTACCCCGTCTGACCTACACAATGGCGATAGATTATATAGTGGGCCAGCATGGACCATTGTGAAGAGGCCAGTTCGCAGTACCAACACCTATACGTAGATTTGAATTAAATGAATTGATTAGGTTTGGTTGATCGCAGGATTCGCAGGGCTCCAAACCACACGATCTGTTTAATTTCATAAAATAATGGATCGTTTCGCTTAGTTTGATTTATTTGGAGCACTTGAATTCACCTGCCCTGCTAAAGCCCATAAAGCCTTATGATAGTAGCTCCGGCCCTGGTCTCTTGTTTCGAGCTCCACTCGCGAGCGGTAATCAACAATGACCTACATTCCACTTTTTAAACAAAAGTTAGCAGCAAGTTAGTACTTTGGGAATCGTGATAGAACTAATATAAAATTTGAAGAACTTGTCTTGAAGCGTAATGGATATCAAAAGAGTCAACTAACTTGAGTACCTACCTAGATCTCCACGCGCGGCAAACGCAAAATAAAGTTTTTGCATGATTCGTATTACACCACATTTCAGTTTATATTTTAGAATATTATATGTAACTATTACGCCAGAGCCCAGAAGGTTAACTATCGCTCTTTATCACAGAACATCGTAAAAGCAAACAGATAAACCCTAATCCCGGAGTATAATGGAATTAAACAAACATTACAGTTTCCGTGTGTCTTGACCCGAATTTCGAACTCGATTCGAATCGCATCTGGCGCTATTCAAATTAAACCGACCACATTACTTTGGAGGGTTAACACTGAACCGGGCTAAACCTAGGACTAATCATGGCTGACCTGGATCTCGCGAGAGACCAACATCCGGTTGCGGTCTCGTTAGGCGTCGAGTGAACTCGGCGCTTAAAGGAATCACTCGAAATCGCTATAAGCGCCTTTCGTTTGAAGACCTCACTTTCACTATTTCGCATTTTCATTCGAAAAAATGTTTAAATTGGATAAAAGGATCAACTTTGGGCGGGCCTTTGTGTCCCTCTTTATGGAAATACCTTTGATAAGTTTGCGTGTAGAAAACTATAATATCAGTGGAGAATAATATAATCCTTTAAGTGATTTTGTTTGCGGGATGAAAGCAGGCACGTTCTGCCTGTCTCTAGTATAATCTTCAAATATCCCTAAAACATGCTCTTTGTACGAGCTTTCGGTAGGTACTTACTTTTGTGATAAGGGCTAAGGCTGATAAAGTTTTGTATCTCTAAAATAACAAACGTATCGTCAATATTCGTCAAATAAACAAGGAAAAACCAAATGTGTGATAAAATACAACGATATTTCACCGTGTTGCAGCTAAAAGATATTTTTTTCTTTCAACGTTTGGAGAACGCCCGCGTTTTCGCACACCATCTAAATTCCCGGAAGAATCTCAAGGATTCCGAACGAATGTAAAAATATTTTTATCAAATACGTAACAAAATTTCGCAGACATTAGCGCTGATGCGGTCTTTCTCCGATTCTTTTTTAAAATCATAAAAAAATAAATGTTTCGGCTTAATTTGTGTTCTGCCAACAAAACAAATTAGGAAAGAGATTACAGAGTTATTGGATCCATATTTTTAGACAAAATAAGGAGGATATTATCATTTATCATGTATAAACATGATGTATTATTTTGCGGATATTATTATTTCGCGCGAAATTTATTTAAGGTTACAATCCATACTAATATTATAATTAATGCGAAAGTGTGTCTGTCTGTTTGTAACCTCTTTATGCCCAAACCGCTGAACCGATTTAACTGAAATTTGGTATACATTGAGTCCCGGTAAAGGACATAGGTTACTTTTTATCCCGGAAAAATGTACAGTTCCTGCGAGATAAACGAATTTTCGCGCAATGGAGTTGCGGGCGTCATCCAGTGATCTATTTTTTTGATTATACCCTAACCCTAGTTTTCTCTATAGAGGCATATGGATGTAATGTCGACAACTAGACAACGCGTCGCTGACGAGGGTTTCCGGTTGAGCTGCGATCAAAGGCCGCCGCGGCCGGGTACGCTGCGCATTCCGCGCACTCGTCACGTCTGATTACTGATTAGTGATTACATATCAACTGGTTTAGCTGAATCTGTCAGCTAATATTTTTATCGACCTCTGTGGCTCAATCATTGAGCGTGTGCGGTGTGGCGGCTCAAGACGGGGGTGACGGGTTCGAATCCCGCTGACGGAACAATAAGTTTTCAATGGTCCTGGGTCATGGATGTGTATTAAATATGTGTATGACTGTTATATACTAAACATCATACATGTATAGTATAAAAGTATTAAATTATATACTTTAACTGTCTGGTACCCGTAATACAAGTCCTTCAGGTACTTACCTCGGGGCCAGACTGACGTGGTGTGAAGTATCCATAGATATTATTATTAATATAGACCAAATTCGTAACGTCAACCTGTCTATGGTAGAGAGAGGTAGAGATACGTAGAGAGTTGCATCTAAATGTTAATCACGAGACTAGAAACTTCTCTTTATCGACAACGTCGACCCTGGAGTAAGCATTATAAAGCTTATAGAAACGTTCCATATTTAAATCATCCCAATGAATTAACAATCTGATAGAAGGACAAGGTACCTAGTATGTTTACTCAAAGTCCTACGGTCAACTAGTATTTAATTTGGTGTAGGTAGTATATTTAAGTACTTACTGCAAGTGCAAATTAAAAACCGGTCATCGGAATTCGCAAATCTGGATTAAGGTCGCACATCAGTCGGACCCTGACCAAAATTATGTGTGTCAACGGAACGTGAAAAAATATTCCTTTGTATCACTACCACGGACGGACGGACGGACGGAGGGACAGACGGACAGACGGACAGACGGACAGACGGACAGACAGACAGACGGACAGACGGACAGACGGATTGATCGTGGTTGCGACGTGGTTGCGACGTGGTCGGCCGTGGTTGCGATGTGGTCGGTATTTTACAAGTGGTCGACAACGACTGCAAAATGTGGTACGTGTGAATGGTCCAGTTCATTTACAATACGAAATATACGCCCGACCACGTGGTGTGGTTGTCGTGTGGTTGTGGTTGTCGCGTGGTTGTGGTACGTGTGGGTTGGCCCTAAAACTCTGTAGAAATCAGAACCACCCTGAGGACAACGTTTTTAGCACGATCCCTATACCAACAATTAGAATCTACCCTTCTACTAAAATGTTTGGTCCGAAAACTGCTTTTCGCAATGAAATTCCAAATTGTCATATTAAAACAGGGTAGTTAGTAAACTCAGTGCACTAACGCGTGTGTTTGTGCGAGTTAAATTAGCTCGTTTTGTTCTCAGGCGAGCTGGTGCAGCTGCCGGCGGGAATTAAGCTGCAAGCCCCGAACTTTCTAACCTCACACGTCGCCCGCTTGCTTAATAAATGTCCTTTTATGTGTTAATTACGTTATTATCGTCTTGTTTACTGTTATTATCCGTATTTTTTTTATGAAATAAGGGGGCAAACGAGCAAACGGGTCACCTGATGGAAAGCAACTTCCGTCGCCCATGGACACTCGCAGCATCAGAAGAGCTGCAGGTGCGTTGCCGGCCTTTTAAGAGGGAATAGGGTAATAGGGTAATAGGGGAGGGTAGGGATGGGAAGAGAAGGGAATAGGGGAGGGAAAGGAAGGGAATAGGGTAGGGGATTGGGCCTCCGGTAAACTTACTCACTCGGCGAAACACAGCGCAAGCGCTGTTTCACGCCGGTTTTCTGTGAGAACGTGGTATTTCTCCGGTCGAGCCGGCCCATTCGTGCCGAAGCATGGCTCTCCCACCGTATCCATACTTCTATACTAATAATATGGAATTATAAGTAGGTATGGAAAATTGGTTGCAAAATAAAGTTTTTGAAATTTGAATATAAATGCGAAAGTGTGTCTGTCTATAGGTCTGTTACGTCTTCACGCCCAAACCCCTGACCCAATGCTGAAATTTGGTATGGAGATACTTTGAGACTTGAGTCCCAAGAAAGGATATAGGTTATTTTTGATCTCGGAAAAAAGGTTAACACGCGATAAACCAATTTTAGAGCAACGGAGTTTTGGGCATCATCTAGTTAGTTATAGGTATTATACCGCAAGTACGCTAAGTGTTGCAATGAAGGGAGAGAATAAACAGACTACTTATAAAGAAACTAGATAACGCTCATTCGTTTTACCGCAGGTATACAAGGTGTAACAAAACTAAGTGATAATACTTTAGGGTGTGTATGTGTTCCTTGTAGAGAGTTCACCGTGAAAGTAGCAGCGGCGCTGAAAGACCAAGTTCTTTTTTTCACTTTTGTATGGGGTTTCCCCATGCCGCTGGGGCGATTGCCCATACAAAGGTGAAAAAAATTTGGTCTTTTAGCGCTGCTACTTTCACAGTGAACTCTCTACAAGGAACACGTACACACCCTAAAGTATTATCACTTAGTTTTGTGAGACCCTGTATAGGTAATAGGTATTATTCCGCAACAAAAACCTATGGCCTTTCCCGTTTCTCAAAATATCTCCATACCTTTCACCTACATCGGTTCAGTCATTTAAGCGTGAAGAGGGAAGAAACAGAAAGACACTTTCGCATTTATAATATTATTATTAAGGATTTATGACAATTTCTACATTACTTTACTGCTTACAAGATAAGCTTAACTTTCATAAATTACAATTTTTTGGGTCATAGAGTCACAGATCATTTTGCACAATATTGCAGGTTCACTAAGCCACAACCTCGCTTGGTGCCCGAAACATTTTCATTCAGTATTCTGTTTGTTAATTAACGAAATCGATATCTGGCAAAATCCTTTGATTTATGAACATAATTTACTCGGTAACTTCGGCGGGACTCGTCATCTAAATCCGACCAAACTTTCCGAGCGGAACCTGAAATTGTGGCTGCATTGTAAAATCTAACCCGAGCAATTTTAAGACAAGTTTCAGTGGGCGGTTCCTCAATATCGTTCAACTTGAAACAACTTTCGAATCCATATTACGGACAAATATTTTCAGACAGAAAGTTGTTGAAAATTGATCGCTTGTCTTTTAAATGATTTTACCTCAGAAATATATTATGTAGTTATACAATGCCTTGTCCTTGTCTGATACGTTAGTCAGAGGCACAACTATCACGTGTTAGATATACATATTGTGGACTGTGGTCTGTGGATCTCTGTAAGGGGTAAAACCACAGAAATAAATCAAGATAGAACGTTGACGCGCGTGCGTTGCTAAGGAATTGCTCGTGTCAATTTTTGCTTTGCTTTTAGTTAGAACAAATAACTTACCCGTGGAAAGAAATACCGATTTTGACCGATTCACTTTCGTACTTCTGTTTTTACAATTAGACACTGCACAATGAGGCATTTTTGCACAACTGCTCCGGTGTAATCAAGTCGAGACGTGCGCGCTGACTGAATGAACGTTTAACGAATCTTGCACACTTGTGCAAGATTGAAACACGCGTACTCCACCCGCTTAGCCGTTCTATCTTGATTTATTTCTGTGGGTAAAACTATAAACGCATTATTTACTAGACCCTTGTGCAAAACAGAAAGCAGACAGATTGGATTGGGACTTCAAATCACTGGGGAAAACTAATCCTAGGGTTGCTATACCAAAAATATTTGCCAGTCACTATTTAGAGAATACTTTATCAAAGTTATTTTAAGATATTTCCTGGCGGCCATAAATAACACTGGGACGCTCCGCTCCACAAAGAAAAATATACTTATACGTTTCACAGGGGCAGTAAATGTATTTCAACCCTTGTCTACTTGTCAATTATATTTGCCGCAAGAACAAGGTATAATGTGACGAAGGGGTACTCCCTCCTATGGATGTGCATAACATTTATAAATAATGTAAAGTATCGATTTTTGGGAAGGCGGTTAGGCGCTGCAAGTGTTTCGATCCTAAAATTTTATAGTATAACTGTCAATTTATACTGATACATTGATGATATTTTATATTTATTTTACATTAAAATCTTTTTAGCTAACAAAACGAATTCATCGAACACTAAAAAATATTTGAAAATAGTATTTTTTCCTAAATTCATTTAGCTTTACACAGGTTCGTCCTGTCTAGCATGCGGGTAAAATACGCCTGTTGTTCGCGGCTCACGAGCTCGCGGCTCGCAGGCAAATATTTCAAACGATTCGTGCGTACTCCGTACACGAGCTTTTATTTGTCTACCGCGAGACGCGTATTTTACTAAGGCCGTGTTCACACGTTCACACCAAACAGACTGTGAGCCGCCGAATATGAGCGAACGTTACGCAGTTTATTGTATTTCCATACATATTCACTTTCGTTCACACCTAACCGACAATACGCCATTACGCTAGGCTTAGGCGCGGACATTCGATACCGTATATTTTCACGTTCAAACTGGGGCTCACAGTGAGCCTGCTCACATTCGGCGGTGTACAGTCAGTTTGGTCTGAACACGCGCTAAATGTTTTTATTGCATCGTATACTGTTTGCCACTACGCGACTTGAATAGGAAATGTAGCGCACACATTTTACTATCCTATAATATGTTACAGGTAATGTAGAGTCACATTAATGTTCCAGACTAGTGTTCAATTACTACAAATTCGAGTTGTTATTTCTGCAAAGTAAAGTCGTAAATTTCTTTAATTTTAAATTTAGTTAAGAGCTTCTTAGCCATCAAGCGATAACTAATAAAGTTAAGAGCCTACTGTCAAAACGCTAGCCCCACCTACACATACCGCTATCCTCCAATCGTGATACAATGATTCCATGAATCGTGCTCCCGGGCAAGGTGCTTTACGTTGCAGCTAAAAGTGAACAATATCGCGTAACAACGGTTCCCGCATTATAGCACGAAAGTAAAGGTCGTAAGTCCTAAAAATGTTTTTGATGATTACTTAAAAATTAAAATACAATAAATACAATACTAATATTTCCTTTAGCTATTATTTTATAAAGTGTGTGATAATAGTAGTGCAAGTTATTTAATGATAGTAACTCAATAAGTGTAACAGGTATTTGTTGAAAAGCCCAGAAAGATTCATAATTTCAAAAAATAAAACTATCGAGTCAAAATAAGTGAATCGTGTTTTTGGTTAGCCAAATATCAGATAAATATACAATGATTAAATAAATCTCAATTTCATTTGAGTCAATCGTTTTCCGGGATCGTAATACTTATTAGAAAACACAGCAAAATTTGACAGCCCGCTCTTAAGCAGCATGCATAACGCTTGGTAATGTTAAAGCAGTAAGCATAAGCACCGCCACAACCTTCTACAAAGTAGCAAAGAATGTGTCAAAACAAAAACGTCGTACGACAAGAGAAACCTCATACATAATGACTGGCCAAAACAACTTTCGACGTCTAATATAGAGCGCGTATCGTCACGAATACCGGTTCTAGCGCGGGCAGACAATGGCTGGCGCGGGCGCGTGTCGCAGACGTGACGGACGCGTACGGTGACGTGACTCACACGAGCGATGACCCGCTGTGTTGCCAGTTCACGGCGTGTCACTAGATATGGCGACATTCGTTGAGGCCTTGCTCGAATCGAGGATCAGCGGGGCTATTCGCTAAAATACAAGTTTAGTTAATCACTGTGAAAATGGTTATTAACCAGCTTTTGTTTGTACCCACCAGTTCCTTAATTTTGTATTCAGTATCTTTTAATGGCGAAGTGGTTAACTAAATTGACGCAAATTTATCGACGACAGAATCTTTTAATTTATTCGGTTAACTGTTTATTTTGTTGTCTGTGGACTTTAGTTATCAACTATTGTTTGTCAAAGTAATGCACGTTGTGATTTGTCACTTGTGTCATAGAAGAGTAAAATGTAAATATTTTGAATTAAGTATAGCTTTTGTATTTGTTTTTGAAAATTTGAATTTAATAAGTTTTTCCTCTCAAATTTTTCATAACAAATTAATTATTCCCAACTAGAGCTGCTGGCACGTCAAGGTACAGCAAGTGTAACAAGTTATATGATGTCCGCTATATAATTATAATATAAGTTTAATTCTCACTCTCAACCGGCATAAAGTGTTACAAATAATGTAGATGCTATGAAATATGAAATTTTTTGACCATTATTAGTGAAATTATGGTGCGTAGATAATTAGTTTCGGCCAGGCAGTCCAAAATCATAGTGGACTTCGTTGAGACTTGAGACCCACCGTGATTTAGTGATGGGTCGAATGGGAGGGCCAATGGGCAACCAGTGTCCTAGACAGGCCTGGCAAAACCTGGCCCTCAAACTTAATTCTCTGGGAGATGGGGTCCAAAAGACTTGGGAGCAGTGGCGAAGGGTAAGTAAACACTTTAATCAAGCTTTAATTACTTATATATGTAACACATTGTATTGTAGATACTGTATTTTACCTACTAACTGTATTCAAAGTTTTGAAAAAAAATGTCTTAGTATGTGAAATGTGGTATAATATAAAATAATACTCAAAGTATCATGTACCTACATCATTAATAAATCTAACTCAAACTTAGCTATCTTTAGCTCATTGTACCTAACTGCAAACTTTAATTAATGTATACACATCTTTTTATTCTAGTACTGGATAGAGTGGAAAGTTTAGAAAAAAAGTACATAGTAAATAATAATTTATAAATATGAGAGTTTTAAGAGAGTTGCGAGGAGACGGTGGCTTCAGGCTAGGTAGCACAAAATCTTGTTGTTTAGCGGTCATTTTAGGAGGCTATGTCCAGCGCAGTGGACTTCCATCGGATAAAAAAACGACGACGACGAGTGCAAAAAAATATATTTTTTAAAAGTTTTAATGGAATTTTAGGACAAAAATTCAGAATACTAAAAAGTTATTAATGTAGTTTTTGAACTTTATTCTAATAATTGATGACTAGTTTGAACAGGATTTTTTAATGTTTCAGGTTTTCATCAAGACACCAGTGCTCCGCGCTGGGTATATGAATTGGAAGAGAGGCGTCTTGCCAACGAGGAGCGCTCAGCGGCAGCCCTTGAAAATGTATCAGCACATCTCACTGAAATTGTAGACGTGCTTTAAATAAAATTATTGTTGCAATTGAAAACAAATGAAGTTAATTTAGCAAAGCATCTTCATTTTCTTTCTGCTTTTTTTTCCTAAAGACTTAATATAGTTATTTCTTAATTTATATTGTTATTATTTCTTAAATCTTGTAATGTTCTTATTTTTATTTTATAATTAGTGAGTTAATGTTATTTAAATGTCAAAATAAATTGCCTTCCTTGCCCCCACTCACCTTAAACTCAGAAACTTTAAACCGTGTCACGCATTTTAAATACTTGGGACATGTAGTCACTGAAGACTACATGTCCCAAGTATTATTATTAGAGGGAACGTAGGGCATTGGCAGTTCGTGGCAATATGTTGGCACACAGATTTGCTCGATGCACAGCTGAAATTAAGATCACTCTTTTGAAAGCATATTGCCAGACATTTTACACGAGCAGTCTGTGGGCCAAATATACACAGAAGTCTTACAATGCCCTGCGGATTCAGTATACTAACATCTTCATGGCTTTATTCCGGCTGCCTCGCTACTGTAGTGCATCAGGTATGTTTGCAGATGCCAGTGTAGACGACTTTTATGCACTAATGAGGAAAAAAGTCGCCTCACTACTAAACAGAGTGCGAGGGAGCTCGAACAGAGTCCTGAGGATGGTTAGTCAAAGAGTAGATTCAGTCTTGGTGGGCAGGTTCATTGAACTTCATGTTATGAAGTCTCAATGAACCTGTCAATCATAGACAATTTTTTATTAATTTATTAAATTGAAAATTACAGAAATGTACTAACATAGTTTTTAAGTCTAATTAGGTATTGTTACTAACACTATGGATCACTGGTCTGAAAATAAATGATTTTTATTTTATTTTATTATAGACGTTCCGCGCGGCTTCGCCCGCGTAAATTACATATTTCACAGACAAATCAGTCTACAAAAGATAACCTATGATCCTTCACGTGGTCTACTTCTTATCTGACCCAAATAACAGAAAAATTGCTCTAGTAGTTCGTGAGATAAGCCCTTTCAAATAATTTCCCCCGTTTTTCCACATTTTCTTCTATTTCTTCGCTCCTATTAGTCTTAGCGTGATAAATATAGCCTATAGCCTTTCTCGATAAATGGGCTATCTAACACTGAAAGAATTTTTAAAATCGGACCAGTAGTTCCTGAGATTAGCGCGTTCAAATAAGCCCTTTCAAATAATTTCCCCCCGTTTTTTCCACATTTTCCTCTATTTCTACGCTCCTATTAGTCTTAGAGTGATAAAATATAGCCTATAGCCTTCCTCGATAAATGGACTATCTAACACTGAAAGAATTTTTCAAATCGGACCAGTAGTTCCTGAGATTAGCGCGTTCAAACAAACAAACAAACAAACTAACAAACTCTTCCGCTTTATAATATTAGTATAGATTATTATTTCTTTTAGAACAGAGATACTAAGAAGGGTAGACTACTGAGTAATTATAATTATTATGTGGATCTTTTATTTTTTCTTTATCTATTACTTTATTGAACAATTTTAAACTATCTAGTTGAAAAAAAGTGTTAAGACCAATGATGTTTTAATAAAATCATAGGTTAAGACTGATTAGTAATTACAATAATTTTGTTGGTCTCAAATTATTTATTTTTGTATAGGAAAGGTGCTACATAAAGGCTATTTATTAAACAAGTATTAATTTATAATGCTTGTAAAGCTAGTTAAAATGTCTTAAGTCAGATTAGTAATAATTACAATTATTTTGTTGAGCTTTTATTTTTGTCTAGGATAATTGGTGCTTAAAGATTTCTTCTTCTTCTTTTTTAATGGCTAGCTCAGTGAGTTGCCAATGTCAGAGTGGTTTAAAAAGACACTTGCTCTATATTGTAGGTCTGGTAAAGCAACAAGGGTACAGCTACATGAATTATATATTTACAAATTGATTTACCTAAAACAAAAACAAGTGTTAGTAAAGACATCACAATCTAATATTGTTATCACGAGATTTATTGAACAAACATTATAATGATTAACGAGCTAAGGAAAAATGTGTAAAAGACTGATTGATACTGTTATTATATTATTTTTCAAAACTTTAAGTTCTTTATTTCACACGGACTAACTTACAAGCACATATTTTATGTAATTACTGTTTTACAATGGCTCTTAAAAATTAATTCTTCCAAGGATTCGCTTCATATAAATAATCCTCGGTGAGTAATTAAATATAGTAAGATTTTTTTATGAGCTCCTTTTGGTTAGTTCTTCTCCAAGGGAAATCTGAAAAAAAAGGATAATATTATGTTAATATGCGTTTGTTTATTATTGCTTTTATTGATATTATTCCTTATATTATGACGATTAGGGAAGAAATACCTGCGATCAAGCTCTTTTTCTGAATCAAGTACAGAATGTAAGCTACCTAGCTTATATTTGATATCATTAAATTCCTCTCAAAAGTATATTGTGTCAGCGAGATTGTGTGGAATATTGATAGCCCACTAGGCCGCTGGTAGGACCCAGTTGCATAAAAATGCAACGCTGCTAGTACCTTTAATAGTAAAAAGTACATGAAGTAGTCAGTAGACAAGAAAAGGTACTTATTAGTTAATAAGTTAAGCAAACATAAAAGTTTCTCATAAGAGTAGGGAAATGAAAATTGATTATTTTACTAATATAATACATACTTTTAGCTCCTTTCTTACTCCTGTGTTTCTTCGCCTGGCTGGGAGATGTTCTATGACATCATTCAGTACTAATTGGTTCCCAGCTTTGTTGAGCCGAAAGTGAGCTATAAATTCCGACTCCGGCAAATCCATCCCGCAACTTGCGTCTTTGGATGCGCCAACACTTTTTTCTAAGCATTTCTTCCGCATATATATGTATAATTAATAGAGCGTGAGCCATCTTTATCTTTACCGTTTAATAACAACAGACGAAAAAACTACTCTTTAGCAGTTGTTAAAAATGGGTTAGTCACTTCATTGAGTTTGTAATTATAAACTGTCATTTTGCTTTAGTGAATACATATTTAATGGTAGTAAGGAACTATCGATAAAAAATATAAGGCAAAATGCATGCCTCTGTCCTAAAATTTATTAACTAAGATTTGGTTAGAAACCGTACCAACTCAGTTGGTAACTTGTGCATAGTGAATACAAAAGTGAGACTTTCCGTTACTCACTCCTCCGTTTCGTTACTAACTCAGTGATTAACTCACAAAATGTACGATACAGAATAGGCACCCTGGAGACTTTTCTTAAAAAGACCACACGCTGTTATCAATGTCCTTTTGTAGACACAATAAATACGTTTGGAATACAAATACAAAATACAAATACAAATCTTTAGTGTCATAAATTAATTTACAATGTTTTTCAAAAGTGGCAGTCCCCCAAACTAGGCGCAGCCTGTGCTATGGGGGAATTTTTACCGAATTACAATAAAAAGAGTGCGGCTAACAAACAAAAAAAAAACAAACAAAATTAACATAAATATTCTGAGAATTTACACACACTTTAATTAAATTTTCTGTTTCCATGTATGACCAGGTTAGTATGGATTTAGATAGTATTTTTTTAGCCTTTTGTACTGAATACTGCTTTAAATCAACTAATTTATTAGTTTATTGTAAATGAAAGGATATAAGAGCCTCATATTGGGCAGAACATGAAAGTAGAGAGCATAAATTGATTTTCCTGCATTTCGCGTTCTTGCGAAAGAGTGACTGACTGAGCTAGCGTTTTTGACGGAGCAAATAAGAAACAACGTCAAATTAAGTCACGACTCACGAGTGATCCTAACTCCTTTCCTTTTGGCTTCTCATTTTTTACATTTTGAAAATCATCATAATTAATTCTCTGATTACTTATTAACTACCCTTCCCCATTGGTATGTATCACTTTAATATACGAAGAAGAACTACCATGTTATTATAGCGTCTGTACGCTGGCAACACTACGACCCGGCTGGCGACGCTCGACGTGCTTCACGTGCCCGATAATAGATGCTAATTAGCTAAAACTACAGAGCGCCTGCACTCCCGCAGCTCATGACCTATCTCAACGTTTTCAGTTCACACTCAAGGCCGCCGAGCTCAGGCTTGGTCAAGCGTATATAAACTATGCATAATGTACATACATTAACACAATTAATAATTATTACTCATTTACATATCAAAGTAATCAATACAGTTTCCTCGTATGTATTAAGTTTCTTTTTAAAAGACTCTCTATGTAGGGTCATGACTCATGATGGACAACCAAGATTTCGAAGCACATGCACAATCATCGACAATTATAGAAGAGTATGCCCTTCCAAGGCCTAGACAAGTGGCATACGCTTCGCAAACGATGACGAAATTCGTTATCAAAATGTATGCGGTTTAAATTAGCGATTACTAATGTCAAATCCCATACATTTTGATAACGAATTTCGCAATCGTTTTCTAAGCGTTAGCCACTTGTCTAGGCCCTCGTTCGTAATCGATTGTATTGGCCCATTTTGGGCTAATTTGGGGAGGTTATATCCTAGACAAATAGACGCCAATTCTGTAAGCTAGAAATGCTCATTATTCACGACCAAACAATATCGCTTTATATAGACGTCTTCAAATTAATAATGATGCTGACGCGACAAGTTGGCTGTGAACTATGACGGCCGTGAGCAGAACAAAGGCTTGAGATATTGACGTCAAGCATTTCTTTGTCTTTGGTGTTATGTAACTAAATGACTTTATACTGTCGTGCCGGAACACGAGTCAAATCATAAGAGATCGTTGTGGTCATCAAAACTTTATGATGTAAGCCTTCTCTGGATTTTTATATTTGATATGGCACGCGAAGTACATACACATGCGGTATCTATCTCGATCTATGTCTGTGTATCTGTATCTTGTTAAAAGTTATGTTTGAAACCTTAAAAGTGTAAACAAAGGTTAGTAAACGTTTATGAGTGTGGCGACTTTTATAGCACAATCAAAAAACTTTATCACGAGTGAAAAAGGCAACGGACGCCAATTTAGCAAACGATAGCCCATGGTAGAGCATACAAAAAGAGGTAAAAGAAACTCGCGCGGGGCCTTACAGCGAATAGATGGAATAAATTTTTCAACAATTTCTCTATAAAACAAGAGTATCTACACTTACTGAAATATAATTTTTGTTTAAACAACCTTTTTAAAGGCTTTAATGAAAATTTTATTGTCATACTGCTAAAATTAAATTGACCTGATTTGAACTATGTACAAACGAGGGAATACGCACTTGCCAAATCGGAAATATAGCGTGTATGTAGTACATAGTAGGTTGCATGCTGCAAGAAAATGTCGAGAAATATTTACCAAGGAATCCGCTGTCTAAATATTGAGCAATTACTGACATAAAGCAATTACTAGCATTCTTTATTGCCATAGTGGTAGCTGTTTACATTATTGGAAGCTTACATAGTAGGAAAAATAAAAAGAGGTAGTAGTTTTTATGTTTAGTCAACTGAACATAATATTCAAATCAACTCTCATAAAAAAGCGTAACAGTTACACCCGCGTCGATTAGAATACAATATGATATAGAGTACTTTCTAGCAATAAACGTAAACAAAAGGTGTTTATTAGACACACGTAACAGAAGTAGGTTCCATAAAACAAGACCGAAAGTATGTCAACTCGCTAAAGTTTCCTGGACGTACATAAAATATTTTCATGACCCATCACGTAGCTCATAAGCTGAGCTAAATAATTGTGATATTAATTAAAAGTCCGCGCGGCTTCGTGCGCTGAAGGAATGCGCTCAATTCCACAACTATATAAGGAAACGACGATACCGATGAAATATTACTCTCTAACTAGATTATGCAGCAAATACATGTTCTCCAAAATTTGGTTAACTTCTGACATATTTTTTAAAATGCTATTTTTAGATAAAAATCAATAAAGTTTTTATCCTATTCTGTGGGTATAGGCATTTACTTTGCTGCATATAAAAGGGCCAGTCACATATAGCTTAATATTTTAGGAGAAATTAATGTTTTTTTTTAAATTAATAATAATAACTCCCACACCGGTTACGGTGACAGTGGCCGGTTTCATTGAAACCAGGCCAGTTACGCAGGAGTAATTTTATAGTGCCCAAGTGTGTGCGCAGTTCACAAGAGCACTCTTTATTCCTTTACTCTCATAACCCAGTGGGACGGAAGACCGACATGACTGGCTAGAGATCAGGCGCAGGACCGACTTACATGCCCTTCCGACGTATGGATCATCTTACTTGTCAGACAATCAGGTGATCAGCCTGCATTGTCCTAATCAAACTTGGAAATAACGACTAGGGCCTGGCGGTCTAGGGACTGACGAAACGAAACAAAGCCAAATGTAATGTTATATTCACTACATATTATAAAACAAAGTCGCTTTTTTAGGGTTCCGTACCCGAAGGGTAAAAACGGGACTCTATTACTGAGACTTCGATGTCTGTCCGTCTGTCTCCAGGCTGTAACGCAAGAACGGTAATAGCTACAGAGTTTAAATTTTCACAGATTATGTATTTCTGTTGCCGCTATAACAACAAATACTAAAAACAAAATAAATTTAATATTTTTTTTTTTTTACGTGGGAGAGCCATGCTTTGGCACAAATGGGCCGGCTCGACCGGAGAAATACCACGTTCTCACAGAAAACCGGCGTGAAACAGCGCTTGCGCTGTGTTTCGCCGAGTGAGTGAGTTTACCGGAGGCCCAATCCCCTACCCTATTCCCTTCCTTTCCCTCCCCTGTTCCCTTCTCTTCCCATCCCTACCCTCCCCTATTACCCTATTCCCTCTTAAAAGGCCGGCAACGCACCTGCAGCTCTTCTGATGCTGCGAGTGTCCATGGGCGACGGAAGTTGCTTTCCATCAGGTGACCCGTTTGCTCGTTTGCCCCCTTATTTCATAAAAAAAAAAATTAAAGGGGGCTCCCATACAACAAACGAGTTTTTTTTTTACATTTTTTGCTCGGTATCAATGATGACAACAGGTAGCCACCTGATATGTTAACAAAATACGCAGTTTTATTTTTACTTTAGTAATTCATAATAAAATTTAAATAAAATTAAAAATTAAGGGGGGCTCCCGTACAAAAAACACATTTTTTTCTTATTTTTCTCTATAGTGGTACGGAACCCTACGTGCGCGAGTCCAACTCGCACTTGGCCGATTTTTTTTCCCTCATGTCCCTTTGTTCCCTTTAATCTTTAAAACTACGCAACGGATTTTGATGTGGTTTTCTTTAATAGATAGAGTGATCCAAGAGGAAGGTTTATAAGTATAATAACATTCATTAAATAGTGGAGAAATACTGTTATTGTTGGGGTTTCTAATGTGATGTCGTAAATAATTAAAAAAAAAATTCGGTTACATTGCAAAGGCAGGCTGAACGCTACGAGATTTATCAAAATAATGTACCAAGAATTGTACACATTAAAAAGGTCTACAGAAAACTCCGCGATGGTATATGTCTATCTCTTATGGATATCCCACAATAACAGTTTTTTGTCATTTACTTTTGACGACAAGTAATGGCTAATTTTCGAAGCGATTTTTACCAATACGGCATTAATGCTTATTCAATTAAACACTTTAAATACATTGTTGATTTAATATAGATCTATATGGCCCTTTACAGCATATGATTTAAATGAAGATTTTCGAAGATATAACATATTTAAAAATTGCGAGACGTAGCTTTTACGACGGTACCGACCAATGCGGACCACGGGTAGTAATAATGAATATATATAAATATATAAATCAAAACTGCTGAATCGATTTTAATCATTTTATCAGTGGCTATACCGGAATGGGACCCGCCCCGGCTTCGCACGGGTATAATATATTATACCCGTGCAAAGCCGGGGCGGGTCGCTAGTTTTAAATAAATATCAAAACTAAAAGGCGGTAATAATAAGAAGGCAGACCAAATTCGCATTTACAATAATTAATGAGAATAACTATTAATTAACTATCGATAAAACAACTTATCTAGGGGCTGAGAGTTTGACTGCCACATCACAATATGTTTCCACAGCAAAGTCGGCGACCGTACTTATAACAAAATCGCTGCCGTGGTTTGGGTCGTGTTTACAACTAAGTTCACACCGACGCGATGCTATAAATTAATTTGAAATATTATAATTCTTTAAAATATCAATTTAATTTTATAAAACATTTAATTTTATAAATAACAAAGCTATTAGACCCCACCGCATACTTGGAATTGATAAAAAGCCCCGCCAGATTTAATCAAAACACAATTTCCCCGTTAAATTCAAAATAATTTCCGTTTAAACTATTTCGTTGAAATACTGGGAATAATTTCGCATTTCACGTAAAAGATAGTGCCCGCAGGCGGATAAACATTGATATATCTCTCGTATCTCTCAGGTAAAATTTGTAACCTTTTCGGGTTGATTTTTGGCTTCATACGGGCAAGTCGAAACGGAAATTGCCACCGGGTTATTCGCCACCCATAATACCCATCTATGATGAAATTCAATTTCATATTCAGCTCGGTTTATCACCCTGTTGGATAAAGAATAGATTTTCACACCCCATAAAATTGCTCTGGTAACTGAATAAGGAGTTATGACCTCCCCGATTTCCTAAGTGGCAAGTCAAATGGTTTATTTATTCACCGAAACTATGATTCTTGAACACGGGTTCTATACGCGATTTCTGCACTAATAAATTTTCGAGAGCTACTTATTTCTTTGAATACTTGCCCCAATACTAGCGCAGAAATAAGTCTTAGGTTACTTATAAGAAGACTAATATTTTTTCTGACATGGCAATAAGTAATAGCTTGACACTATAATTATAGGTTCTAGTTCTAAGTACTTCCCAAATTCCCCTCCATGCACGTCACTTTCGGTTTTATTGTATTCTCTGATAGGTTCTAGGAAGCCTGTTAAATATTTTCCAAACACAGCAGAACTGTCACCAAACAATGGCGTCAATGGAACGTTACATCACCTCATAGTTCGCCAGCGAGTTTGCAAAGCCACTCATAATAGTGACACGGTACGAGGCCGGGGGAAAACTCCACAGCCGCTATTGAAACTCCGCGGAGCGAGGACAGAACAGAAAGGATATTCTATTCATTTACGATTCCAGCAGCTGCAGGGAAATGTGACGAAGTGCTGAAGCGTGGGGCAAGTTTTAGGATTGCGCGATTTTGGTTGCAAATTACATTACGTTGACGGCTTGACGCTGCCAACCATGGCAATGCCTAGACTTTTTTCTCTTTAAAACTGTTAAGCGATTATTCACACTTAAACAATCACGCGACAAAATATGAGGAAAATCATAGAATTTCTCAACAATTACATATTTAGCCATTAGTACAATTCTGTACCTTGAAACTTGAATTCAAAACATTTATAAAACAAAACTCATAAGATACACTTAGCGCTCGTGTGCCAATCCATTAATTTTTACGCATATCCGCCACATTTTCACTAATGATACTACACAAAATACACTCTAACCCCAATTCGTACTAATCTAGGTCGTGCTAATCCTGTGAGAGAAGTCATAATGTCGTGTCAACTGTCACGATATCATGACATCTCTTTCATCAGAAATTTTAGCCCCTCTCAAAATCGCTGGTCGCCTGTGACATACGCGAAGGTAGCAATAGCAGCGTCAGCAAGCGGTGACAACTTTATCTCGTCGTTGTTTGCGGTCGGTTTGAGCGGACTGCGGAGCGACGGCCAACGAACCCGTGTACCGATTGTACAGTAATAGCTGATATACCATTGTGGCGTACGGCGAGTTGCAATATACAATAACCTATTGTCATCACCACCGCTGAAGCCTCGATACTGTAAGCTTATATTTTACAGCATTTAAGCCGGGTTATTTTGAATTTCAAAAGAAGAACTTTTGTATTCTATGAAAACCTACTTCTTACAGTAAATACTGTTTCTAAAGATTCTATTCCCTAATTTATTTCGCAAAGCAATACCTCATTATAGTCAAAATTGACCACTTGGCCATTATGCCAACATTGCGTAACTCCATTGTTTGAACGCAGAATAAACACGTAATGGCCTCACAAAGGACTCGCATACGTTCTGCAACAGGTGAAGAAACCACGCGATAACGTCGCCAGTATCTATTGTCTTACGGACCTCTTGCTTTTAATTGCGCCGTTCATTTGCACGATAAAGTATGCTTGTAACACGTGGATTTTCCAAAAACTGTAAATAGCTAAATGTTGTTATCTTTGTGGTCAAGGGATGTAAAATTCGATTACAGCCGATAAATATAGTAGCTATTAGAATTTAGAACACACGCTAGCGTATATTGGGCGAGCATTGGCAGGGAGTGCACTTAAAAAGATTTATACCGCAATAACGCGTTTCGTCCGAATACCGGGCCACCCTGAATCAACATTGTACTGCGGCCGGGCCAAAACACTTCCGGACATTTCATCACCGTTATCCGCAGCGTCCCCTAAATTTAATTACGCGACGTGCAGGCCAGAGGCGTATTCACCATAGCGTGGACAGGGCCCCCGGGCTAGGGGCCCAGTGTGCTGATTCCGGGTTTTTGCTCAGTACATGTCACTAGACGTAAAGAGGTTAGGAAGAGTAAAATACGAAACGGATGTGTAAGCAATTTCGCAATAGCTATCCCACGTTAACGCATTAATAAAAACTATATCCTCTCACCTTTGAGTTGTCTAACTAGAAAGATAACGACATACAAAAAAGTAACTTACGGTAAAGTTGCTTAGTAGATTGGTATCCACCTTGAACCTATGAGGTCTCTGGCCCTATATTTTGATAGACAACGGGAACTTAAACGATGGACTAAAAATTACGCAGATTTAGGTTCGCTACGCCACTGAGGCGGATGTAGATTGTAGGCTCCATATAGGCGCTGTCACGATCACGTTTCCACCAAAACCTAATAACAGGACTGTTAAATTAAAAATTACGCAGATATTGCTGTAGATGGGGGAATACTCGCTTGTCCGGCTAGGGGAATCCCTCCCATTAAATAAAACGAATGTATGACATCAGCGTTCAGCATCCGCTTTGTACAATTTATTCTTTCTTTGTAATTATTGTAGTGTATTGATAAATAAAGATGGCCGTCTACCAATCATGGTGGGGGCTGGGAAAATATGGCCGCCAGACGGAGAGCTGTCGTCCACTTCTTCACCAGCCGCCGCCGACAGTAGAGTGTTCAGTGATACAGTATTCTGTGTTTAATTTACTCCTACAAGAATGTACAAATTGTACAATTATAAATCTTCTACCTTATTATTTATTCAGTAAAACCCTGTAAACATAGTGGCAAAACCAGCCAGGTTAATCTTTGTATTACCTACTTACCTAGTCGTTATTTATAATTATAATTTTACCAAAATAATCTAAAAGGTATCAGCTCAATTTGCTCACGCAAAAAGATTTTCAATCTATAATAAGCACTTCGAAAATATATTTAACCGATACGTTATTAATATTTCAGCTTACCTATTTAATTAATAATATTATCGTTTGCAAATTGAATTAATAACCATATTTGGTGAATAAAACAGTAGAAGTGAATTTGCTCCTATTGGTGCTTATTAATTAATTATATCAATAACAGTTCAACGAACAAGTTTCGACGCTTGTTAAAACATAGTTATAATGGGTTTAAGCGGAATGTATGTTGTAATACATAATATGAATTATGATGTTATTTGTAACTGTACGTATATTCACTCACTGGCAGAACGAATGAATGATTTCAAAGTTTTTAAACTGATTTAAATAACTATTAACATTGTAAAAAATCGCAATGGATTTCTCAAGTGGAAAGGTGTTTGTAAAGTATTTTATAATCACATAAGTATTGTGCTTGTAATTTTACCGAACAGAGAAAGGATCCAGTAACAACTGCCAACTTTAAAGGCCCTCTCATACACCGTCAACCTGACCAGTCACTTGCACAAAGTACTTACACGGGAATACACCCCATCGTAACGGCCTGAATCAGTTCTACCGGATTCGTTCGACCTCCCCGTCTACGGAGGTCTTAAGAGTTCAGCTCTTACTAATTACCAAAAAGACACCGATACCCAAATGTATTTAAAACGCAGAACAATTAAACAGTTATAATGACTATATCTATGTCCATATTCGTATTCATTTTACCTTTGTTTGACTACAGCGATGTTTCAGCGCAGGCAGGGCCCGTACCACCAAACCGTTTTGAGACTCAAACAATCGAACGAGAATGCCGCGTCCTGCTCTAACAAACGTGAAACGACGTTGTTAGAGCAGGACGCGGCATTCTCGTTCGATCGTTTGAGTCTCAAAACTTTCGTGGTAGGCCTCCCCAGGCTCGGGAGAATCGACTGTGAAATCGGGGATTACCAGCAGCAGTAGGCTTAACGTAAATACGCTTTGAACAGGCGCTTTGATACTAACTGAAAAAATATCCGTCACAACATAGGTTACTTTTTCTAGCCGGAGCCCAAACTCAAACTCAGTCATCTTTGCGCGAAGAAGTTATGAACATACACGATCAAAAGTTTCAATCAAAACGTTGGGCACTAGTGGGGCTCTGGAGTTAATTGGCTCATCAAAAGATTGGAAAAACCTTGCTTTACATTTAGTGAGCTTTGCAATTTGTCCTTTACAATCCTTCTTATAGAGTTCTCTAAATTAAAGTATTTTAGACTTTTGTAAGGTCGTTATGTTATCAAAACTATTTCATATTATATTAAGCACAACTTAAAATGCAATCATATGGTGTTTATAGGTACCAACTCCAAGAACCGTAATTAATTTAAAAGGAATGTAATATTCATATAAATCATATTAAACATAAAAAGTAGCCAACTCGATAAACTTGATTAAGTAATTCGTCAAACAGCAACCATTAATTAAATAGATGTTTCGTTGATTGAACGAAAGAAAAAAGTTAAAAATTACAAGTCTATTTCCAGTGCAGGTAATCAATTATGTTATTGAAATGCTGGTAGAATTAAACCAGTTGATCATTGATGTACTGCAACTAAATATATTGCATTCAACATACAAACTATACCAAAAATCGGCCAAGTGTGAGTCGAACTCGCGCACGAAGAGTTCCGTAACGTTATAGAGCAAAAATAGGCCAAAATTTTAGTTTTTTGTATGGGAGCCCCCCTTAAATTTTATTTTAATTTTATTATTAGTTATTAAATTGCACATATAACTGAGGATATCGTGAAATTTTCAAGTGCCTATCTGTTGCCATTATCGACATAGAGCAAAAAAGGCCGTACTTGACAACGTTTGTTGTATGGGAGCCCCATTTAAATAATAATAATTTTATTTTGTTTTTAATATTTGTTGTTATAGCGGTAACAGAAATACTTACATAATCTGTGAAAATTTTAGAAGTCTAGCTACAGCGGTTTTTGAGATAAAGCCTGGAGACAAACAGACAGACAGACAGACGGACAGACAACGAAGTCTTAGTAATAGGGTCCCGTTTTTACCCTTTGGGTACGGAAGCCTAAAAATGACTCTTTGCCAGCAATAACCAATCTTAAGACATTCTCTGAACAAAAACTTAAAAACTGTTTTTTAAATTGACACCAACTCATCACATCACAGGACTTAAGACACAACCCACACATAACGCGAACTTTTTATCCTCTTGAGTGCAATATACGCGATGAGCCACCGTTGCATAATTGAGTACCTATAATTTCGTACAGGTGCAAGATCCAGCTCCATCTGGTACATCGATACAGCTGACTAACGACGTCCTCGAACGGGCACGGCAATGGCGTGGCTTGTTCTGCGGCACTGTTCAGACACGGATTTATAGTTTTTGCGGCAACCAGTGCAAGTGATAAATGGGACTATCTCTCATACACAATTTGCCAATAAATATTTAAATTGAGTTTAGATGAAACTTTTATAGCCAATATAATATCAAAGCGGGAGGATCATTTATATATTATATAAGTGGTAAATACTGCTTTACTATTTTATATATATTTCATCAAGCCCCAAGCGGCCACATGCGGCCGCGATAACATTGTTAATTGGAAAAGCTATTGTGTCTCATTTTTCCACGATCGACGGGATATTAATATATTTTTACCATACGTGAAAATGTTTATATTTTGTATTGATTAAAATTTTTACAAGAAAAGTGTAATACAGTTAAATAAATATACTTTCTTTATAATATAAGCAAATAAATGATGCTATGTTATTAGCGCTGTTTTCCATTTCTCGCATTCGCCACAAATTCCTGCAGGATCAAGTAACAATTTGTTGGATGTAGTTCAAACAGTTTTCCCCGTATCAGAATGTAAATAGCGTATGCATTATCGATGAGGTAACAAGATACCCCGACACAAAAGTAGGACAAACTATTAACGTCTTGGGGATAGGAGTATCTCTCGTAGAATAACACAATAATTCACCACTTGGGAGACTTGGCAAAAAGTACACTATATATACACGGTAACGTCAACGATTCTCGTTACACAAAATAAAGAAGGTAGAAATAAGGACCATGGACCATGGAAGGCCACTCTAACGGAAAAATACTTTTTATTCGTTTATTAACTAAATAAATTAAGGAAACAAATTATCAAGTAATACTATTTTATTAGGTATCATTTATAAATCACTTTTTAACCTAGCTTCAATAGCCATTTAATAAACTTAAGTTTTGTAAAGCTCTTCCAAATGGCCTTGCAGATCCAAACAAGGCCAATGAAAAAAAAAACTTGAAAATAGAGTTACAAGTATTTATTTGCTTTTACTAAAACGACATTATAATCTCTTTCAATTAAGCAACACATTAAATGCTCAATATATTTATATTGAGCATTTAATATGTTGCTTAATTTGCTTATATTAAAAAAAAAAAAACGAACATTGCTTGAACATCATCTTACAACTACGAATATATTAATGGAAATTCTTTAAAAATAGTAGTAATGAGTATCACATTGACACCTTATAAATAATTGCCAACGCGTTTTATAATGCAATCATTTTTTTTACCTAAAATGTCCTTTTTATGGACCCGTCCTGTCCAAAGCTAAAATGTTCAATATGAGTGTTATACACTCATATTGAACATTTTGGCTTTGGATTAATAATCCTAATAAGTAAAGACGTTATAAAAAATCATTATTTCAATTGTTACGGTACGCATTTATAACTAAAAAAATAACTGTTTATATGTTAATATTTCTTAGATGTTCCTTGTAAAGTCCATGTACCCTAGCAAGGCCAACCATCAAATCTCTAGTTGGGCACTATAAGGGACCACCGGCCTTCCTAGGAACATTACCAATATTTTAACTTAAATCGAGGCATAAGTAGATTTATTTTATTAGTACCATACACATATCCTTATGCAACAATTCACTTCATAATACAATGTGAGTTAGATATAGGTTATGTAACTAAAAACTTAAGTTTTGCAGTGTGTGGAAATTACAATTGTAACCTCGACAACCAAAGTCTACAAACAGTGAGATCGCACTGCCACAATTGCGGCACGATCGACTCGCCCGCGCCGCCGCGTTTGTGGCCTTAAGTTTGATGGATCTTAGTGTGTATTAGAACGAATATGTCTTTCCATGACGATAACTACGACTTTTTAATAGTTGGCCTTCAAAGGAGCGTGGCCTTCTATGGTCCATGGTCGTTACATGTTTTATTCGTGTTGTTTTCCAAACCTTGCATATTATGCGAAAATGTAAGATTTTTCGTGCAATGAGTTCATATTCATAATAATGATAAAATCAAAATTGATATATAAATAGTTATTAATTTATATGGCTTATTATCTCAAATAGTATAATATTATTATCTAATACTTGTCATATCTTTAATACGAACCTTCGTATATTTTTAACTTTTCCATCGTGTTCTTTCTGTTAGACTTGTTTGAATAAAGACTACCGGATATTAAATTTTCTCGTGAACATTTCAACTTTATTATACCAAATACTTCTTTCATTTATGTAAAGGAAAAGGGAAAAAGAAATGTAAATTTAATAACATGAAACGTCATTTAATTACTTTTAAGATATTTTACCAAAATATGGCACTTGTAAAAAGGTAAAGGTTGTTTATACGTGGGAGAGCCATGCTTCGGCACGAATGGGCCGGCTCGACCGGAGAAATACCACGTTCTCACAGAAAACCGGCGTGAAACAGCGCTTACGCTGTGTTTCGCCGAGTGAGTGAGTTTACCGGAGGCCCAATCCCCTACTCCCTTCCTTTCCCTCCCCTATTCCCTTCTCTTCCCATCCCTACTCTCCCCTATAACCCTATTCCCTCTTAAAAGGCCGGCAACGCACCTGCAGCTCTTCTGATGCTGCGAGTGTCCATGGGCGACGGAAGTTGCTTTCCATCAGGTGACCCGTTTGCTCGTTTGCCCCCTTATTTCATAAAGTTACTAAAAGAAACAAAAAATATTTACTTCAGACGTTGAATGGGAATGACATAATGACATTCATTCGGTCCTTAAAATGTTACAATTTTAATCTTTCGAAGATCGATGATATCAAAAAGAACAACGTAATTTTCAAATCTGTACAGTATACTCAATAATACATAGTGGAGTAAACATGGTATAAAACCCCGGCACTAGCTTATAAACCAACTTCGAACGAATTATGAATCCATTGAAGAGAGCGCGTGACTGGAACATTGAGCGTCTTCCGTCGGCAATCTACGCTGGACCCACCCGAGGACAGTGAAACAACTCCAAGAATTTTGATTGCTCGGGCCCAGCTGGAACTTAGGAATTTATTGTGTCCATGGCGCTTTGGGAATTATCTTATTGGAATTAGGGGATGCGAACGAGTAATCGATTCGACGATGATTTACGGTTTTGGGATTCGTATTATTACGCTCATTAAGATAAATTGTTTTATTTGCAAAAGGCGAACACAATAGTAGAGAACGAATGCAGACAGTGTCTAAAAATACAGTAGTCGTTATTTTAAGTTGTCACAAAGAGCACAATTATTCCGCGTAATAAAGAGACAGATAATCGTCTTCAAAAGTTAATAACTCCGAGAAACATCGTAGTAAACATCTTCGAGTCCGGTTATTATTCAAAGGACACGAAGCTATTGAACTCGCTGGCGCTCCAGAGGGGAGAAATAAAGAAATACAAAGTATGAAGATTTACGTTAATAACTTCCGATGAAATTAATAAAAGAAAAATGTCAGGTCGGATATATTTATTGGGGAGCTCACATTTTGTACGCGAATATAAGACGTGAGGAATTCAAAGAGGAAAATAGAGAGCCGATACCCAGCAAAGAAAATACCTTAAGTGCAGGAGCTTCCACATAAATACGATATACGAACGTCTCGGCGTCGACACGGTATCGTATTCCGATAAGTTAGATTAAATATATAATACATTAAACATGAGTGCACGTAAAGTTTTATTAGTGTATATATATATATATATATATATATATATATATACTAGGGCGGGGAGTAAGCTAATGAACTGAAAGTTTGACGTAAACAGACAGAGAGGATTGACGAATCACGCGGCGTCTCATTGAATCCAGCCCAAACATTAATTCATAACGGCGATATTAGCTACGAATCGATTGCACGATTCAGAGCAGGAACATTCGAATATAGCATAATATAGCATATTAACGAAAATCAGGTTAGTACTTAGTACGTACTCGGATACTTTGATATAACCGACATTGTACCTAAGAAAGCTCTTCAGTGTTAACTCTCAAGGAATTAATAAAAAACCTGGATTTAAATGAAATCCTAAAACAATGCTTTGAAATAATGTATTTAAATGAGGAGAGAAGGTAACTAAAATCAAGCTTGTGTCTTTCAAAGACTAAGCAAAGCTTTCTTCATTCAAACGTTCAGCTTTCAAACCCTTCTTATGGAAAATGCAATTCAATTTAAAGTAATAAGTATTTCTCTGTTAATAAAAACATAAAATAAACTACAGGAAAACGAAAGTTTATGGGTGAAATGTTCACCAATTTGCAAGTCAAATTACTTTAATGTTCGTTCCGGTTTGTATAGCACGACCACGAATCGAGTTCGCTTAATGTCTTCCTGCGATCACACGATCACGGATTGGGAGCAATACGGACCGTTTGTTATCGAGTGAAAGTTTCAATGACAGCATCAAGTTCCTACAAGGATGTTATGGTGCGTGGTCAATATTGGAACCAAAACCGCCGTCTTATAAAATGACAGATGTAGCGAAGACTTCGTGTGACAATGTCATCCAAGTGCCTCAAGATCGTTGTCAGTACTCCGATCATGATATGTGATAACGCCACCGTTAAGTGTGTCCCAGACAGACGCGGCCTGCGGTGGCGGTAGCGGTGGCGGTCAGTTGGATGACTTGAGAGTTCTAGGAACGACACAGACACACGCGGCCACGCGGCCAAGCCATTCAACTGACCGCCACCGCCACCGCAGGCCTCGTCTGTCTGGGAGACGCTTTATGCAAATTGACAGCGTCTGTAAAGAAAACTCATGCCCCCATGACAATGTCACGCAATGTCATCCAAATGCCTGAAGATCATTGTCGGTACTCCGATAATAATATGATGCAGAAGTCTTAACTTTTTTCTGTTGTATAAGTTGTATTGTTCCAAATGTGCATAACGTTCTTGACCTTATATCTTCTTTGTTACCATATCTGTAAAGTTGGTCACACTGTTACAAGGGCAAGGATACAATATGTTAAGTACATAAAAGCATAATGATGAATCATGATGACTAAGACTAATGATTTTATGAGTTAACCATGGAAATCGTTTCCATTTGCCAATACATAAGTGAAGACTCTATCTTTCAGAAGACGTCATTTTATACAGAACTGGACGTTACTTGCGGTTCCACTCGCATAAAAAGGTATTTCACGAGAACTGTACATTTTTCATCAAAAAAGTATCCTATGTCCTTACTCCTTCCATGTAGTATCCTCTATATGATATATTTGTGCCAAAAACATTCAACGATTCAGTATTTAGTGTGATTAGCGCGTTCAAACAAACTCCTTTTAATATTAACAAAGATACATATATTATTATAGAAGAACCCATTGTTGGAAAGGAACAAAGACGGTATCGTGTCTCTGTTTGTTTTCCATTTATCTCACGTAGACCCCGCGTCGCCTGCTCGCCAGTCTCGTCACAAAGCGTCAAACGCAAACTTTATTGATTTGACGCCTGACGACCGCTCACCGAACTGTAACCTATCTTTGTTGTACGCTCGAGCATTAACGTGAAATCAGGACGAATATTCATAGAAAACTTTATCAGTAAGAAAGCATGAAATGTGGATTTAAACTGCGGTTATGTACGATTTCAAAATTGGTTCACTCATCCAAGTGACTTTTTTGCCAAAAGGCTTTTTATACACAATCACAAAGATAAATTATAATTGTTTCAGGCCACACGCATATTTTGTTAAAAATAACCATTAAGCAATAAATAAAGGCTCATTGTTTTTCATTACGATCGCGTAACGTATTTCCTTAATTAAAAAAAATCTTAAACTTCTTTTCTGCCCTTGTCACTCGGTTTTAGTGTCTTCGATAAGAATAGCATGGCTTTATTAGACTGCTATTAAAAGACTAATCACTCTGCCATTGACCACGAAGTAATCTTGAGTTATTGACATAGTCCTCGTGCCTATTACTGAAAAATAGAGCGAAGATAACCTCACATAAACTACAAACACAATTGGCTCCTCAGCGTCGCGATCGACCCGGCCTTCATCCACAATACAGCTACGAATGTCTTTTCTTATGACCATAATACCTTAATTGAAATTCTAAGAATTATCTCTGTTGAATTCGATTAAAATTAGGTTACTTTAGGTCTACCAGAATCTGATGGCAAAAAGTGAGAAAATAAATTGACTCTAGCGATACCGGGGTAATTGAAATAAAACATTTCGATCCTTTTTAGGGTTCCGTAGCCAAATGTCAAAAAACGGAACCCTTATAGATTCGTCATGTATGTCTGTCTGTCCGTCCGTATGTCACAGCCACTTTTCTCCGAAACTATAAGAGCTATACTATTGAAACTTGGTAAGTAGATGTATTCTGTAAACCGCATTAAGATTTTGATACAATAATGGAAAAAATATTAAAAATTTTAGGGGTCCCCATAGGTACAACTGAATCAAAAATTTTTTTTTTCATCTAACCTATGCGTGTGGGGTATCTATGGATAGGTCTTCAAAAATCATATTTAAGTTTCTAATATCATTTTTTTCTAACCTGAATAGTTTGCGAGAGAGACTCCCCCTCTAACTTCTAAAGTAGGAGCATGACAAATCTAAAAAAAATATATGATGTACATTACTATAAAAACTATCAACGAAAATTGGTTTGAACGAGATCTAGCAAGTATAGGTCTACCAGAATCTGATGGCAATTTTTGACAGCAGATTTTCAAAAAATATCCTTGATCATTGGATAAATTTTTATATTTGCATGTTTAACACACAGAATCAGCCGCTATAAGAAAAAAAAAGGATCAGTGTTTTATTCCAGGTACCCCGGTATTGCTACAGTCAATTTATTTTCTCACTTTTTGCCATCAGATTCTGGTAGACCTATAGTTTTTTTATACGTCATAAATGGTAAACCTTAATTTAACTTTCATTAAATTAACTGAAATATAAAAATAAATCAAATACCTTTTAATTTCATAAAAATAAACCTAATTGCTGCTGCGGAACCCTTCATGGGCGTGTCAACTCACACTTGGCCGGTTTTTTTCCTTATAGCGTATTCTGTGTGTGAAACATGCAAATATAAAAAATTATCCAATGATCAAGGATATTTTTTGAAAATCTGCAATAAAAATTTGCCATCAGATCCTGGTGGACCTATATTTCATTTCATTTTATGTCAAATGAAAAGTCAGTGAAGTATAATTATTCGTGATAGAATAGATGGATAGTAGACAGAGAAAGAATTATATGTACAAGTAAACTTAATGAGCAAATTGCTGCGAATCATTGTTTAAATTTACATAAAAGGTAAAAAAACCTTTTATGTTAATTTAATACTGTATATTATATTATTATATTGAACATTGGGAAAAGGTTTTTAATAGTCGAAGCTAATTATAGTGGACGGATCCTTGTAAAGATCGTCTGTCACGGGAGCGAATGAAACTTATTGAGCGGAATGACAATTACATGAGATATTCACGTTACAATATCGTGTTAAGAGGTGACGTACTCAGTCGCGTAATCGTCCTCATATGAGGACGCATTGTTTAAGATCAAAGCGCGTCTCGTCTTCGAGCACCTTGTCTAAATTACTTTGTCTTTGGGTCTTAACTCTTAAGGCTTTTAGGACGTTGTTTGGCACTGACATAACATGTATTACCAAAGAAATTGATTTATAGGCAGGGTTAGTTGTTTGGTCAGCTTATCGTTCACGTAAGTCATGATATCTCAGCTCGGCTTGACATAAACCAACCAAATAACATAGGTCCACCATCTGCCTATATCAATTTCTCTGATTATTATGCTAAAGGAAGACTAATAAAAGACCAGAAAAATCTTTCGGATATTTTGTCCATCAGCCTACTTGGGCCATAAAAACAGTAAATTATATCAACAAAATATGATCCTATTTATTCGCATAATCTCCAACAAATAGGTGCACATCAGCGGTAGGAGTGGGCTGCGGACTGCGGTAATGACGGCGGTAATTAAAAACCGAGAGCAGCTGCCGCTGGCGGCGCGTCACTCGGAGATGACGACGATTTATGATCGTGTATGATATAATTCGCATGCAATTACTCATTATACCCACATACATATTGGGATTTGGGTTGTGATCAAAATATTAGCTTATCGCTGGTTTTAAGTATCTAAGTATTGCGATTTCCGAATTCGTTTTCCGTATTCAGAAATCCGAATTAATGGAATCAGTAGAACATACATTAACTGCCGTACGCGTCTCTGTACGGAAAGAATTCTGCACGCACGTTTCAAGTGCAAGCCGACGCCCGACAAGTTCGCGCGTGAAAAAAACGAACGTTTGCGCTTGTGTATCGGAATTACGAATACAGAAAACGAATTCGGAAATCGAATACGGAAAATGTTCTTGGTTCTTAACAGATTTTTGGTGTTCTTAACAGAGCGGGACAGTATTTCTGTCCGGACCAACGCCTACAACTCTACAAGACGCAGGTTCGGCCTCATATGGGTATTCCATGTTCTCATCTCTGGGCAGGGGCGCCAAACTACCAACTACTCCCTCTGGATCGTATCCAACGAAGGGCCGCTCGAATTGTTGACTGCCATAGTGTTTCAAACAGGCTGAACCCCTTGGAATTACGCCGAGTTGTAGCTTTACTCTGCATCCTCTATCTGTTGTATCACAGGGAGTGCTCTGAGGAATTGTTCGGAATCAAGTTTTCACTTGTTTTCAAAGAGGTATCTAAATTCAAAATTGTAAATGCTTTCCAGTAACAGGCACACCGAGCAACAACAAACAGATATCTAAGCTTTGAAACAAATATTAGACGTTCATAGTAAAGATGTCACGAATATTCGGCAACTATTCGGTTTCGGCCTTTTCGGCTTCTTTTTTTTGCTATTCGGTATTCGGCCGAATAATACGTACTATTCGGCCGAATACCGAATACCAAATCATGTAAAAAAACACGTTATATTACTCAACATTATGTATTTATTTCCAAATTACAGCACTTTAGTAATTAAAATTGATCAGTGGTAAGTTGTGATGGATAAAAACAAGCTTTTCAGCATTTTTTGGTAGCAAACGATTACGCTATTCAACGTAAATGTTACCAGCCTCAGAAAATAACCTCTCACTATACACGCTACTTCCAGGAGATAAGCTTTGGCAAATTTCGAAAGGTTTGGGTTGGGTATTGTTTTTCGTTTGCTAACAACCACTTGTAAGGAACGGCCTTCCCATCTAGGCGAACTAATTTCAAATAAAAATCCAACTCGTTTGACGCAAACGACTCGTTTGAAAACGCAACGAGGAAAACAGGTTGCGACTTGTCTTAATAGTTCCGAATATTCGGCGGCCGAATATTCGGCGGCCGAATATTCGGCGGCCGAATATTCGGCGCTTCGGCCGACAGCGTTGCCGAATATTCGGTATTCGGCCAATTCACTATTCGTGGCATCCCTAGTTCATAGCAGTAAAGACGTCAAGTATACTAGTTTCCAGCGACCGGTTCGATTCGCTGGAATAATAGATACCATTACGATACGAGTTAAACCGTTACAAATCCGTACCAAGGTGAGTGAATAGGCGTTCAGACTACATAGATGAATAATAGCTGCCTGGAGATTATACTTATAAAATTTCCAATCAGATGACGGTGCAATGAGATGACGGTGTGCTGTGAAGAAATAACTGTACTGGCAATATCTAACAAGAAAATTATAACGAATAACTTTATATTTTATAGCGTTATGCACTAGTGCCAGTTTTTCGCTAGACCTGGTCTACGGTGTCACAATTTCTAGAGATTCAGCGGTCGAACTATATGAAACTTTTGTAACTTACTCTACCGTCATTAATACTTGCTTAAAAGTCTAGTAGACTAAGTCTTATGATTTTAAATGAAATAGCCACATGTACACACTACGACTGCACTATTAATATTAAATATAGTCTCAGGGTTCGGGACATATCAGCAAAGCAAATGTAAGAAACATGTATCGACAGATACAAATTTGTAACAGTTCGGTTAGCAACAATATTATCCTAGGCTTAAAACTGAACGAACTAGTCATAGACATAATTATGGGCAAAGCCAGTAAACAAAGTCGGTATAAATCATCTTTACGGAGCGCAGTGGAACAGGCATGCATTATTAGACGCTATACGGGCCTTAATTAATGCTGATGATAAAAGCCTTCGTAAGGGCTTTATTGCGCTGTAAACTGTAAGCTCATATTGAGTACACCTTTATGGTTCATCGTATAATTTCAATATGTAATGGGTTTTATAAAAAGATTACAGCAGTATTAGTAGAAAAGGATGACTGTTTTAGAGGACAAGACAGCTAAATTTACAGTGTATTCCTCAAAAGTAATTAAACAAAAAAGTAATAAATTCTTAGAGAGTAGCAATGTAAACTAGTGCTGATATTAACAAGTTACCCACTCATGTGAACCATAAACTTATCTTTCATACCATCACCGTTGGTTGGAGAAAACGAAGTCATATTTTATACACTGTTACCCAGTACAGTAATGTAAACGGAAAAGAAATAACGGAATTGGGTAATAAATGAGCATTTTAAAGCACCAAATAGTAGGTATTACTTAGCTGCGCGTACGGCCAACGGGCCCAGAGGCGACGTAAGGCGTGGGCGGTGTGGGCGACCGGCGACCGCCCACGGCCTCGCGGTCCTAGGAGCCTCGCGCCCCTTGGACAGCGCGTTTTTTTAGGACTTATGAATATTTAAAAAATCTTTCAACAAAAACCGTCTTCTTGCATTATCCATCAGGTGCCTCGCATAATATATTTTGCCCACATAAAATTTAGGTCTTGCGCCGCCACTGAACGGGCCAACATTTTATGAACACCATATATATAAAACCACTTCCTTACCGCGACTATAAAATTACGTAAATTAAGGTCTTGTGTAAGTATATATTTTATAAGGCAATTTGTTACTTAAATGACCTTTCTTAAGGGCCGTCTTCCAAATTCACGTTTCTAGAATGAGTAATTTTTAAAGAAAGCGCCATTCAAAAAAACTGAAAAATATATACATGTATAGATGCATCTTTTAACTAGTGACTTTTTTGGTTAGAAACACAATACAGATAATTTTACTCGATAAAAAAAAATCCGAAACAACCTCGATTTAAAAAACATTTTGAGTTTTATAGGACTTACAGGGACTCAATCAAAAAATAATTTGGACAGTTCGATTACTTTTAAAATTTTACAGGGAAATGATTGGATACATGTTTAATTATAATATTTTTTATGTAAGTAAAAAGGTTTTTTCTCCTATTTCGCCCTATCATGGACGCGGCGAGCGTCGTAACCGCCACCATACAAGGCGCGCTGATATGAATGTTATTTTAATGTCATTTACGTCGATATTCGCACTGAACAGACATCGACCTGCTAATTTAGGGAGAAGGTGCCCTTAACTGTTTATTTATGTTATTTGGAGTTTGATTCTGTGTAGGTACCGTTAAAAAGTGAAGAATTTCTATTAAGATTATATTATATACATTTTAAGAAAGTAGTAGGTGCGAAAATTGCTCTGAGTACTTAAAACAATTGATACCTCATGAGTGACATCTCAGTCAAATTTTTATTTAGTTTCCGCGAAATTAGATATTTATAAAAAAATGTATGGACATTGCAAAGTGCCATTTCACTAAGCAACGCCTTATTTAAAATCCCATACGATATATTGGAACGAAGTTCCTTATCGCGCGTTGCGAAAGGGGGCTAGACAGAAAAAATTAAGACTAAAAGTTGTAACGATACTTTTTGTTTCGTTGTCTTTGCATTTTTCTTAAAACATCATTGGTCGTAGTGACGTTGTAAGCCGTGCGGTAGCGCGTGTTTCTCTCTCTGTCTCTCTTTCTCTCTCTCATAGAAAGCAAGTTATTTTCGTTTCGTCTTTCTATTTCGCATTGAACTTGTTTTAGCTCCGTGCATTGAACAGTGTGGTGTAGCGACGATTTTTTTGTTGAGTGTATACAGGTTTTTTTGTACATAAGAAATAACTTCGTTCCATCCGGGTGTCCCTTGACACCTCTCAAGATTTTTTAACTTGTTTTTAACTTTGCTCTCGAAATTATCGGATGCGAATTGCCTTAGTACCCTTAATAGTTTTAAAAACCGGAATACGTAGGGTATCTAATTAAATGTCAATACATGTTACGTAGACTATACAGCAGGGGTCACCAATTAGTTTGGCTCGGGGTCCGTTTTAAGACATGAAATGACTTTCGCGGTCCACACATTTTATAAAAAAATACTAAACAAAGGTAATTACAGAAATTACAAAGGTATTTATTTAGATAACAATGAGAAAAGTAACCATTTTAAAAGCTTTTATTTAACTTGCTCTGTATGTATGTATGTGTGTTACGGTGGAATTTTGGAACTCAATTTTGAAGTAGATATATTTAACCGATTGAGCTGAAATTTTGCATACGCGTTTAGTTTGGGTGACAATGCACGATATGGTATGTGACATAGCTCTAAATCCAATATGGCCGACCATCCAAGATGGCGAAATAATTATTTTCTATGCAGTCCTACAATATGGATATTAAATGAAAGGGCTTTTTGAGAGTAACTCGAAAACGAATGTAATTTCATTCTACATCCAACATGGCGGCTCATCCAAGATAGGAGAATAATTATTTTTAATGCACTTCTGCAATATGGGTATCAAATGAAAGGGCTCATTGAAAGTAACTCGAAACCGAATGTAATGTCATTCTATATCCAATATGGCGGCTCATCCAAGATACGGAAATAGTTATTTTTAATGCACTTCTGCAATATGGGTATCAAATGAAAGGGCTTATTGAGAGTAACTCGGAAACGAATGTAATGTCATTCTATATCCAATATGGCAGCATAGCCAAGATAGGGGAATAGTTTTTTTAAAGCACTTCTGCAATATGGGTATCAAATAACAGGGCTCATTGAGAGTAAATTGAAAAGTAATAGTCAAGTCGTGTCAAAAAACTTTTTGAAAAAAAGCTTTTATTTAAATAGTCTAAAAAGAAAAAAATAAATTTCTCCTTAAAATTTTTAACTATTAAGTTATAATCCTCAATATATTATACAATTTGCATGATAATAAAAGCTTGTCGCGTGATTTGTAAATAAACTATAGGTCTACCAGAATCTGATGGCAAAAAGTGAGAAAATAAATTGACTCTAGCAATACCGGGGTAATTGGAATAAAACATTTTGATCCTTTTTAGGGTTCCGTAGCCAAATGGCAAAAAACGGAACCCTTATAGATTCGTCATGTCTGTCTGTCTGTCCGTGTATGTCACAGCCACTTTTCTCCGAAACTATAAGAGCTATACTATTGAAATTTGGTAAGTAGATATAGTCTGTGAACAGCGTTAAGATTTTGATACAATAATGGAAAAATTATTAAAAATTTTAGGGGTCCCCATAGGTACAACTAAATCAAAAAATTTTTTTTTTCATCTAACCTATGCGTGTGGGGTATTTATAGATAGGTCTTCAATATCATTTTTTCTAACCTGAATAGTTTGCGAGAGAGACTCTTCCAAAGCGCTAAAATGTATGTCCCCCCCTCTAACTTCTAAAGTAGGTAAGTAGGTTCATGATAAGTCAAAAAAATATATATGATGTACTTTAATATAAAACCTACCAACGAAAATTGGTTTGAACGAAATCTAGCAAGTAGTTTTTTTTATATATTTATTATATAAAAATTTTTTTTTTTTTTCTCTAGCAAGTAGTTTTTTTTATACGTCATAAATGGTAAACTTAATTTAATTTACATTAAATCAACTGAAATATAATAAAAATAAATCAAAAACCATTTCATAAAAATAAACCTTATTGCTGCTGCGGAACCCTTCATGGGCGAGTCCAACTCGCACTTGGCCGGTTTTTTTTCTTATAGCGGCTGAGTTTCTGTGTTAAACATGCAAATATAAAAATTTATCCAACGAACAAGGATATTTTTTGAAAATCTGCTGTCAAAAATTGTCATCAGATTCTGGTAGACCTATAATAAATACCAATGTAACTGAGTAAATTGATATTATATTTTTATTTTAATAAATTTATCAAGTAAGTACTGATAGATTGTTAAGTCTCCCGAGTCGCGACAAGCTTTTATTATCATGCAAATTGTATAATATACTGAGGATTATAACTTAATAGTTAAAAATTTTAAGGAGAAATTTATTTTTTTCTTTTTAGACTATTGAAATAAAAGCTTTTTTTCAAAAAGTTTTTTGTTTATAATTTATTTGTAGATAATTATCTCTCTGAAGTTTTGAGTGAAATATTGGTGCAAGCTATAGATATTGACATTAAATCCCGGAGATGTTGAAGTCCTAGGATGAACGAAGATCATCTTCGAACATGCTTGGTCCGCACACAATGGGTCGGCGGTCCGCCATTTGGTGACCCCTGCTATACAGTGGTCCGCCATTTGGTGACCCCTGCTATACAGTGGTCCTCCATTTGGTGACCCCCTGCTATACAGTGGTCCGCCATTTGGTGACCCCTGCTATACAGTAAAGTCACAGTTCAATAAATAGTTGTACGGTTTCATAACTCCAGTACAGTTTTACATAATACAAGCCGAAAAGGGACTAGCTCGAAGGTCTCGGACAGTTTCGATTGGAAGCCCTACTTTCCGTTACGTAACGATTTCCTCTAACTCCATTAGTATGCATAAACCTTCGCGAGGCCGTCAGTTTCGTAACGCCACCGTATCGCTGCCTTCCGTACCTGAAACAATTACAAGACGAATTAGAGATGCATAATATCACCCAAAGGCAAAATAAGTGAACTGTTTACCTGATTAATATCATTAATCATAATATTGTACCTAACTTTAAGCAAATAAATGATTTCTATTCTATTCCATTCACATTCGTATCATTATGAATAATGTCTTATCAAATCATTAAAATATAAATCTGAGTGCGGCCTGCACTCAGAGTCATATTTTAATGATTTCTTAAGGAGTTACTTAGCTTTGATGTAAAATCCATACATTATCGGTCAAACTAGTCATTAAATAACTACTTAATTAATCCCTAAAAATATGTCGTAAGTGCTGCGGTTAACTAAGTATTAGTAATTAATGGCTAGTAAGTAATTAAAAGCTAATAAGTAATTTATGGCCAGTATAAACATAAACATAGGTGGTGTATGCAAAATTGATAAGCCTGTATTTATTAGGTACCGTTCCGATCAACGCGGCAAGCGTCCGCGACCGCCAAAAAATTCACATCAAATGCTACTTTATGACCTAGGCTATAGGTTTTATTTTGCTCTACGCCACAACAAAGCAGCGTCGGCATAGGTCGCTAGAGCAATGTTGATAGACAATGAAACCTATACCCTAGTTCCTGAATGGCATTTTATTTGAATTTTTGTCGGTCCCGGTCGCTTGCCACGTTGATCGGAACGGTGCTTTTGTCATTATGCTGATATAAGAGTTCATTTTTCTCTTTAATTTGGCATTAGCATGTACATTGTACATAGTATAATGCATTCTCGCAAAAGTACGACGGTTGACATTAAGACGCTCCCCCTATGGAGATGCCGTAATTTACCGTTTTTAGAGCCTTATTAACTCATAATTTGAAAGCTACAAAATTTTAATAAAAATACAGCAATAATCTTCAGTATATGAACGTTCCTTTCATAGTTATTAATTTCCTATTTTTGTTTTTTATACTCATGATATCAGCTTCCAAAGTAATACCAATTTATTTAAATTCAAGCATACATTCAGTATCTCCCTAGTATTTACAAATTACGGTTATTTGAAACACACGCCAATAGATCGACAATTTCATTAACTACATACTGGACGTTTGAATTTTTTTAGGTCAATATTGAACTAAGATAAGTAAAAAAATAGGATTTTGGCGCGATCTCGGCAACGCGGCAAATGTATGGTCAAGGTCGTTTGCTCAGGGGATGGCCTTAATCTAGAACTTGGACAAGCAGAGTTGAGCTTCGATCGATAACACATTATTCTGAAAGGGACACTAAATTGTATGCAAAGAAGAAACGGATCGGACGAAGGGTCGAATTTGGAACCAAAATTAAAGATGGTTTATTCTGCATACTTAAGTAGGTTAAACGTACCTCTACCCAGAGCTAGTAGTAAAATTCTGAGATTTTCCAGGCCTTGCTAAATTTAAAGGTAATCACTACTCAGTTAAGACTCAAGATTATCTAAATTTGTTCCAACTGGTTGCATTATATTAAAATTAGGAATATTTTATACTTACCTAGAACGGTTTGTGAATTGTAATACAATATTATGTACTAAATACCTAATCTTCAGCGACTTAGTTGTAGACTTTGGTGATTGGAAACTCGCAGATATAATAAGTTCTTAATCCCCACTATCTAGGGATTACAATTACTTGATTGATGACTGGGGACTTAAATCCTAAGGCTAATTTACTTTAATTCAATTTTAAACAGTTACCCAGAAAAAGTGACTATACAAAAATCTCAACACTTAAGACAGACTAATGCAATAACACATTTTTGTTTGTGTGTGTACATCGTATTGTTTTAGTATAGCAATAGCCATTTCAATAATTCAATAATTGTTTCAAGTCAGCGTTCAGGGTGAAGCCAAACGAGCGTAATTTGTGAGTTGTGAGTCGCAGAATTTCTGCCGCGTAAATATCTTTTCATACAAATCACGACTCACAAAATTACGCTCGTGTGAATCAAACAGGACTTTTGTATGAAACTGAATGCAGCTGAATTCTGCCGAACCGAAATTCTGCGACTCACAACTCACAAATTACGCTCGTTTGGCTTCGCCCTTACCGCATCAACACTTTTGGGACTGGGTACGACCCAATTCGGCTAGAGAACTCAAAGGCTACTATGGTCTCGCAGAAAGTTATGTAATATGTTTCGCTAATCGAATCAAATTCTTTGTTCGCCTTCAATCGAAGGTCCAGAGAATAAGGTTGAAAAAAACCATTTCGTAATTCCCAGGTGGCCATATTTCATAGTTTAAATTACACTTTAATTCTAGAAATTTCCACCAGCTAATGACCTGGTATAATACAGAACAAAACGACCAGTGCGGTTAAAATATAAAAGTGTAGTTAATTAGAAAAGTTTTGAAATTCGTATGTTGGTTTAATTCGCCAACTTGGTCTACAGCATGAATAAAGTTTTCTTCTGCTTTTATTTCGCGGTATGCACTTTGAAATTATTTCATACATATTTTATGATTAAAGTGCTACTTTTATGAAGAGAAATTACATATTATTTTATAGTGCAAAGAGGAGCATTTATTACTATATAGCAAGCACTGTGTAAGTTACATGTAAAATAATTGTAACTAGCAGAGTAAAATAATAATTATGCTCTATATGTAAGTACTATTTTTTTATTTTATTTATTGTGAAAACCAACAGCTTATATACTTATAAAATTTACAAAGAGCGTTTTACATACAATAAAGCTAATAACAAGTTTCCCATATATCACAATCATGCAGTACAAACTAAAAAAAACGGCCAAGTGCGAGTTGGACTCGCCCATGAACGGTTCCGCAGCAGCAATAAGGTTTATTTTTATGAAATTAAAAGGTTTTTGATTTATTTTTATATTTCAGTTGATTTAATGAAAGTTAAATTAAGTTTACCATTTATGACGTATAAAAAAAAAACTACTTGCTAGATTTCGTTCAAACCAATTTTCGTTGGTAGTTTTTATAGTAAAGTACATCATATATTTTTACACGACACACACATTTTACCACTTTGAAAGAGTCTCTCTCGCAAACTATTCAGGTTAGAAAAAAAAAATATTAGAAACTTCAATATGATTTTTGAAGACCTATCCATATATACCCCACACGCATAGGTTAGATGAAAAATATTTTTTTTGTTGGTTTAAGGTTTACCATTTATGACGTATAAAAAAAACTACTTGCTAGATCTCGTTCAAACCAATTTTCGTTGGTAGTTTTTTTAGTAAAGTATATCATATATTTTTTTTAGACTTATTATTCCCCTACTTTAGAAAATAGGGGGGGGGACACACATTTTTCCACTTTGTAAGAGTCTCTCTCGCAAACTATTCAGGTTAGAAAAAAATGATAGTAAAAACCTCAATATGATTTTTGAAGACCTATCCATAGATACCCCACACGCATAGGTTAGATGAAAAAAAAAATTTTTTGATTCAGTTGTACGTATGGGGACCCCTAAAATTTTTAATAATTTTTCCATTATTGTATCAAAATCTTAATGCGGTACACAAACTACATCTACTTACCAAATTTCAATAGTATAACTCTTATAGTTTCGGAGAAAAGTGGCTGTGACATACACGGACAGACAGACAGACAGACAGACAGACATGACGAATCTATAAAGGTTCCGTTTTTTGCCATTTGGCTACGGAACCCTAAAAAGACCTAAAATAGTTTTTATTTTATTTATTGTGAAAACCAACAGCTTATATACTTCTAAAATTTACAAAGAGCGTTTTACATACCTACAATAAGGCCAATAACAGGTTTCCCATATAATATCACAATCATGCAGTACAAACTAAAAAAAAGACCTCAAATAGTTTTTTTATTTTATCTAAGTTTTGTTAAAAGTTTTTAAAACAAAAATATTTGCCTTACTTTTATCTTGTCTAAACTTAAATTTGCCTATTCGCAGGGCCGTATCAAAATAATTTTAAGAACATTAAAACAATAAAGCCACCATCTGTCTAAAAATAATTGGTATTGAGTACCATTATTGAGTCCAAAGAACCTATAAAATTATTAATATCTTTATTGAATCAATATTAATACTATCAAATGCATTGGTGAAAGTTTAAATTTGACCTACATAGAGCACTGCGGAGCAAAACCTTGTCCTACATCAGTAATTATTGCAAATTAACTATTCTATTATTCACAGTTTTATTACAATTATTGTTATTCATAAATAAACAGGTAGCAATTAGTTACAAGATAATAATCGATCCATAATCAGTAGCTACGGATATGAGATTTAAGAATTACATTGCAGATAACAACAACGAATTGTTAATAAAAAAATACACTAGCGAAACAAGAACATGCTGATGTAGCTATCACCCTGTCGACTTCGGCGAGTAATCAAACAAACTGCGGACCGTTGTAATTACAAACAAGATTGAAGTTAGCGAAAAATCGTTTCGGCAAACAAACAATCCCGAACATTACACTAGAAGCAATCAAAACTATCGAGTGATCCAATTCCGAAATCGCGTTGTAACAACGAAACAGCCCCGGGCCTCCAATCGGGCTTAGGGTTGCCAGGAAAGTTGCCGGACCAACGAGTTTAGCCGGACATTAGGTCAACCTGGAAACAACAGGAAACGCGAGCGAAGGTGCTGCGAACTGGTCTCGCAAATCCGACAGTTAAAATTGTATATATACTTGGTATGTCCAGCCACCTTCAATTCCTGTAAGTTCTCTTATACAAAAGAAGTGCTGTCTGGCGCCACTAATCAGAAAGTGTAGTGTATTGTTTACTTGGTATTGCTGCCACGTTTCCGTTGTGCACGGTCTCTGTACAATATAGTAAAGGGGTTTTACTGTCTACAGTTTGGATAAACTCCCGTTTTGAAAATCCTTAATGTTATGTCCGGTTTTAACCGGACGACTGGCAGCCCTAGATCAGGTTGTGTAATTTCCGTCTCTAACAATTACAGAAGGTGCCATTGTTTGATGGTTATTTGGATTTTTTGCGGACCCTATTCCCCTGTGCCATAATAGATACAGGAAAACTGCCGAAAATAACAGAAACATTTAGCTTTTCCATTGGCATTTTCCTTCAGAAAAAGGAAAGATATTTTAGGATGACAAGTTATTAATTACGTTTGTAATAACGTAAATGAACATTTTGTGAACAACTGCCCGTCAATTTTGATTACTGCTGCGTTCATTCCTTTGGAACAAATTATTTACTTTGTCTGTGGAGTAAATTGACTGACAAAGTAGAGTTCGCATGGAATCAACAGGGCGTATTACATCGAGTTGTTTGGTGTGATCGTCACTGAATTATTTATCGTGAGCGTCTGTTGTCAGTTTTATTCGCTAGTGTTTTCAATCAGTCGCGGAAATGCGCGGCGGGCTGGCGGAATACTGATGAGACGTGTGTATTGACGGAACAACCTTGTAGAGTTCGAGTGTTTTGTCGCTTTGTGGGAGGGAGCTGTTACTCATCCGGTGAGATCTATTTAGGTGCTATGCGGAATAAGATACATCTATTAAAGCAAAAATTCCGGTACAGATCCTCTACCTCTTGGATAATATAATCTTATTACCAACCAACAACGAGTCGAACACAACAAATCTTGGTGTCTTTTGAATCGATTGCCTAGGAGCAAGATCGAAAAGCGGTAAACCTAATCTGTTTTCGACCGTACCTACATATCTGAAAGTTTAATACTTTCACATACTTTAGGAGCCTTTTCATGACCCCGGGGCATTAAACTTAAAACTCAAAATTAAACGCGCATTGAAAATATGTAGTTTCTTACACGGAACGTTTAGAGCGGTCAGTGGGTCGGCTCACTCGGCGAGGATTTATTTAATAAAACCGTGAACCAATCTAGCAATTTGTGCGGCAGCGTGAATAGTGACACTGTGACCTACATCGGTGTGAGGTCGCCGGTGTGCCCGCATTCATAATAACTACACGACCAAGCTCCTACAGAACGTGCAAACTGCACAGAATTACCAGTCGAGAGCCGCGCCGGTACGCTACGTATAATGCCACAATTCCCGCGCTCATTATGCTAGGACTTTGGACGAAAACTCCATATACAGTTAATGAATCATCAAAATAGGTAGGTTATATCGGTCATATATAACCAACCTATTTTGATGATTCATGAGTGAGAAAAAGTCAAATGCTTGGCAAAAATTTGCAAAAATTTGGCGTGAAACTTGTTATTATTATTATTATTAAATTATAAATACAACTGAGTATTTTGTGAACATTTCAAGTGCCTACCTATTGCCATTATTGATATCGAGCAAAAAATAGCAAAAAAATTACGTTTGTTGTATGGGAGCCGGGAGCCCCCCTTAAATATTTATTATTTAATTTATTTTGTTTTTAGTATTTGTTGTTATAGCAACAATAGATATAGACAATCTGTGAAATTTTCAGAAATCTAGCTATAGCCGTTCTTGAGATACAGCCTGGAGACAGATAGACGGGCAGACAGACATCGAAGTCTTAGTAATAGGGTCCCGTTTTTTCCCTTTGGATACGGAACCCTAAAAAGCCCCAAAAAAGTCAAAGGCTTTGTTAGATGATGCTGGCGTAGCGTATTATCTAACGTTAAGGCGAAACTGAAGAAACTGATTTTCAGTTGTTGCCGTCCTTTGAAACACCAAAGTTTACCCAGACAATGTGTGCTAAACGATTGGCGTTGGCTTAAATGTATAAACATTGGCCTGAGGAATACTGGAAGGTAGAAAGTAAGTTATTTCAATTGCATTTTTTTAATTATGAAGTTAAAGGCTTGACCTTATATAACCCAATTGATTCAGATCGTCCAGGACTATTCCCAGTTTGTTTGCCGCAGGCGACATGACAATTTTGATGAAAGCTGTGTTGTTGAAGGAGTCAAACCTTCCATCGCTTTCGCTTACGATATGGGGCGAGATTCGCTCAAAGAGGAATGGTCGACTACATTTGGTTGAAGGAACCATGCGTCAAGACCAATACCTGCGAGTTTTACAAACTCATCTCCATCCCCAGATGGCTGAATAGTAGCTAAATGGCACCTGCATATGTATGCAGGACTCTGCACCTTACCATAACGCCAAAAAAAATATTAACTTGTTTAAAGATAATAATGTTACTTATTAGACACAAAAATTGCCTTTTTTTCAAGTGAGTATAATAATTTGGCCACCGACGGTATTTGTATTCTTAAACTAAAGCAGGAAGTAGAAACATCAAATCTTACAAAAGCATCAAACAACTATAATTTTATTGTTTCTACAAAATCTACGTTGTGTATAATAGATGAGTTCTCCACGTTTTCACGGTTGGAATACATTTTTAAAGCGCGGCCCTGAGCCACATACGGCCCCGAGCCTACCGTTAGGCCATCTTTCTTTGAAACGTTTTCTTGGAAAAAAACGGAATACTTTTTACCGAGCGTCAGGCGTTGTAAGATATTCGTTGAAAAACTACGTCTAAAACCTATTCTACTTTCGTTTTTCGTCGAATTCTTAATTAAGAAGACGTCGAAAGTATTAATTAAAATCGTGGTTGCCTAAAAAGATTTTGGGAACATTTCTGTTTCTTTATTAATGAGGACCTAGATTGAAGATATCCAACGACACTTGTACCAAAATTTTTTCGTCATCTTACAATTATAAGGCTTAAGAAACATAGACTTTAAATGTTAAAGCCAGGTAAATATATACATAAAAGCCTTAAATATTTAGATTGTGGAGTCTATAACTCTAGAGTTTCAGACAATGGATTGTAAAGCAATAGCTTTGAGTGTATGCGCGACCTTGCAGTGACCGTGGCGAATCGATAACTTGAACGAACTTCTGCTGAAACTTTAAGTAAAATACATGACAAAGCCACTGCATATTTTGAAGGGGGATAGTCAAAAGTTATAACATTTTTTTAAGCAAGGGTTGCAGGTTTTACCTTACCTTTTGTTTATTGTACAATTCGCCAATATTGACAAACTTCTTCAAAATCGGTATCAAAAGCGTGGTATAAAATTAATAAAGTGAAATGTGTTTACAAACCACATAACTGCAAAGCATTGTAGTTATGTAAATAAAGACTACCTAAAGAGAAGAGAAAGATTAGCTGAATGTTAGCAAAAAATCTCACACGAGATAATATCGCCGTCTAGTGCACACTCAGCCGCTTGACCTGGCTGGTTACGAGACTCATTATAAGCACTACTCATCTAATGTAGGCTAAACCAACCGTTACACAATACTCAACATACTTAATAACATAATTAACGACTCGCGCGGGATTACTTATTAATTTAATTTGACTTGAGTGTAATGTCTTCCGAAATGGCCGACTAGGTACGGCCAAAATACGCCACTTTTGGACCCTATTTTCGGGGCATTAAGATCGAAAAGTGGCACACCGGATTCGTCGTCCGTACATCCGGGGAAAACAGGCCACATAATTTCTTGCTAATGGCCGAACGGTCTCCCAAATCGCTAATAACGAAACATAAATAAAATGGTAAATTGCGGCCCGTGACATTCCTCCGCACGCAATTCATTATCCAGCCATGATCACTATCGACCCATTAGTTACTCCTCCTACCACTTAGAGCAATTCCATGAAATCATACCATTATAGCAAACGCTGGGCACAAGCGAAGTTGGAGCACGTTTTTTACGTCATTTTTCGTATTGGCCCGTTTCCACGTTGGTCCATGATGGAAAACAATGATCGCTTTTGCTGACTAAGTAATTAAAATTGAATGTGCCCCTCTGCACGTAATCGCTAGTATTGTTCCATCAGGATTAACTTTAGAGATCGCATATAATATTATAAATGCGAGAGTACAATGCAGGGATTTTTCAAACAAAGAGCTGGACAATATTCCCGCGACAATCTAATCCCAATAACGGAGCACTTCGCAACAGCAAATAGGTGGCCGGACCGGCGCGGCGCGGCGACCGGTGAACGTAACCACCATCGAAATACAACGCAGTATATAACGATAACTCAAAACTCTCATAAATCGGACCGCTCAAATATGGCTCCAGTTCCTGTCAAATACAAGTAAGTAGCTAGGGCAACGAAAATTGCATGATCGCACCAGAGCAGACATTTAATTGCATTTCGTGGAATCATTTTTAACTCCGTTACATTTCCATAGTATGGTATTTCGATGACAACAACAGTCCACGGGTTCGCAAATGACATAATTGACCCGCGAGCCGCGAGGTCTCGTGCTGCCGCCTGCCCACTTACACCGCTATTGCACTCAAGGCCGGCGGCCATTGTTATACTTCACGTCATCGCGGCCTGCAATGTTGACATTTATAGGTCTACCAGAATCTGATGGCAATTTTTGACAGCAGATTTTCATAAAATATCCTTGATCATTGGATAAATTTTTATATTTGCATGTTTAACACACAGAATCAGCCGCTATAAGAAAAAAAAAAGGATCAAAATGTTTTATTCCAACTACCCCCGTATTGTTAGAGTCAATTTATTTTCTCATTTTTTGTCATCAGATTCTGGTAGACCTATAATGTGTTTGTTACTCGGATACGCCTCTTACAACTTAATACCAGTGTATATATAGGCGACTACAGTATTGCAATGCGGTCTCCACGTTGGCCCATTATGTATCAACAAAACAAAGCTATTACGAACAAGTAGTGGGCATATTCTTTAATTATGCCTATTTTTCATGATTGCCCGTGTATTAAGTAGGGCTTTAAGATACAATGCATTGTAACACAACAAATTAACAACCGAACTCTCATTCTTCGCATAGAGCACAAAGATTAAAAATTCGGCCTTCCTATAAATCTTGGAACGTTATCTCAACGTTTTGTTACAGCAGATGTATTCACTTCCCCGGGCAGGGAGGGGCCCTGACACGGGTCAAGGGAAGACGGTCTACATGTTCCGCTCAGTTGGATTTAATAAACTGCGATTGCAGTATCTGGGGCGACACATACGGTTTGTTAGCTTTCTGATATGGATAGTCGCGAGTACTGCGGCAGCCTCGCGGCAGCCGCAGTACTCGCGACTTAATGTGAAGACAGCCTTACGCACTTACGTAAACCTTGTAACCTCCGACTTGCAAAACTAATCCTCATATTTTGTTACACGCTACGGTTGACTGTGTCCATCAACGATCCATATTCCAAACGTACGGATCGAAACGATCCATCGCAAATGTGGTTGATTGTTTAATATGAAATCAATTTTATCTTATTCAGAAATGTTGGCGTGGCCGATAAAGGGTGGTTGTAAGTGTAATAATCATTACTCTGTTTTACACCCATAACAAGAAATAAGTCTTCCAAATTGATACATTTATCATCAAAAACTATGTAAGGCGACCAACATTAAAGTTAAGTGAATAAGCGCATAATATAATAAAGTTTAATTTAACAATAGAAATACTTTCAAGACAAAGCGTCGAGTAAATCTGGAGGAGCGCACTCGAACAACTGGGGCAAATACTTAGGTGGAAGTGTTCGGTCAACATGGTGGCCGGCTACTTAGTATTCATGAGGGACTACGTAGTTCAACATTACGCTGATTTCCTCGAGACTAGTTTCGGATTGGGTAACACGAACTCTTAAGCCTTCTCCTGAAAACACGAGTATCATCAGTTCATCACAATATTAGGATTACTTTAGATTTAATTAATGTTTGTTTCTAATTAACTGTTTCTTTCGCATTAATAAAATTAGTCTTCATTAAAATAGTTAAGAGTTAATGTTACCACTCTGAAGCATTTCATCTGAAGCATTTGTATAGTATATTAATATATTTATTGCCTAAGTTGAAAACACACAAACTTTACGCGCAGTGTGCAATTTTCAAGTCTAAACTCTAAACTATCTATTAACTTCAGTTGAGTGTGCAACTATGCGACACAATTGCAGTGAAATGAGAGGAGTATAAAAACTAAATTCATGTACTATAATTCCTTAATCATATGATTTCGATATCACGTGATACTTGAAAGTCAGATGAATATTCATGGAGTCCGTACCACGTTGAGGAATAATCTATGAATGGCGGTCGGTGCGCTGTAACATCTTGCTGGCCAACTAAATATGCCAGTTCCAAGACAACATAACATTGCTCTGGCCTCCGAATCGAAGTCTGATTAATTCCAAGTAAATCTAGGAAACATTTCCTGAGGACATAAAGGAATACGTTCGGTTATGTCAGGCGGACGAAATTACAAAGCAAACATTGCAGAGTGGACTTTCCATGCGGTCCCCAATAGAGCCTCAGGCTTCCGTTTATTTGGTGCTCATTGGTGTATAGCGCTTTATTACACACAGTGTATAAGGCCTCGGCACTATGGGGCAATCGCAAACATAAGCTAGGTTTTCAGCCGCAAGCTAGCACCAATACCGGTCGGGTTTCTGTTAAATTCTTTGAAACCAATACCGTCCACAGCAGGGCTGTGCATTATGCAAAGAGGTTCCTAGGAACTTTACAAGATTAGCTGGAATGTGTACTCTACAGTCTATAAAATTAATACTTCCCCAAAGAACCTCTGTGGCTCAGTTGGTGGGCTGTTGGTAGCTCAAGCCGGGGGTCGCGGGTTAGAATCCCGCCGACGGAACAAAAAGTTTTCAAAGTTCCTGGGTCATGGATGTGTATTAAATATGTGTATAATATAATAAAAATCTTAAATATATGTATAGTATAAAAGTATTAAATATATTTCCATTGTCTGGTACCTGTAACACAAGTCCATCAGGTACTTACCACGGGGCCAGACTGACGTGGTGTGAAGCGTCCATAGATATAAAAAAAAGAATGTAATGTATGTAATAAAATGATTCGGCGCATCAATATCAGCTATCGGGGCTAACCAGACGACATTATTTAAGATCCGAAACAAATTGACCTAGATACCCAGTCACGTAAATATTTGATCTTTACTCTGAAATCGATTAGCCCTGCCATGCCGCCGGAACGTAACTGAGTTTTGCACATTAAACCTTATATTTGTGTGGAGGAAATTACCGTGGAAATTTGCGGGCGAGGGTCGCTTCACTTGATAACTACTTTGAAACGTTCGGTACCCTCATTGTAATACAATAATTATTATATTAGGGTAGCATAATGGCTACTTATTCCGCAATTATGCCTATATATGAAGGAAACATCAATCTTACCTTTCTTTGTCTCTTGTTAAGGTTCTGATCGGCATCCCCATATATGGGGGATACATGGAGAGGCCGATCGACCCGATTGGATTGATGGCAGACCGACCTGACCGGATTTGTTTTGTGGATTCCCATGCGTATGTCCGACTCCTTATATTTCAGGAGTATGACAGAAAATTTATAAAAAGCCTAGTCTCTAGTCTCCACTCATACTTTTGAATGAAATCTCAGGTTTATTATAGCCACACTAGAATCGCGAAATAATAGAAAAACTGACTGACTATATGGGACAAAATCACAGATTTCCCTTGCAATGTGTCACTTCGTCTATTCCTTCGTAAAAGGAAAACCTTTCTATAGTAGCCATGCTACACGAATAATATCTAGTATAGGTTTACCTATACCTACATACTCGATATACATATATTTATATCAGCTTATCATCATGTTTTCATTACCCTAATCAAGCAGAGATCCCAAAACATAATAGCAACCTGCTACGTGGTGACTAATATTTGCGACAACACTTATAAAGAACTATGAACCCTCTAGCAGTGGAATAAATAAAGCGTCATATTGTTTTTATGACTGTACACTCGATATAATATCGTAGCTTTAAAGTCACGAGCTTTATACTGTCCTCGTCTTGGAAGAATAAAATACTTTCGGCGACCGAGCTACAATTATCTTATGAAGAAAGACATGAAAAGTTAGCAAGAGTCTTGATGAAATGCAGTGGAGGTTATTACTTCCGCAGTAGATAACTGAAAACACTCGTCGCGGTCCAAGTTTGACAATAAACTAACAAAATGGGTCACACAAAGAACAATTTTCCTTGTGGTTTGATTTATTAAGATGACATCCTGAAGACTATGCCAATTCATCAGATTAAATCGTCTCTATATTGTCTCGGGGTCATAAACTGATTTTTGGAGTTTTGGCCAATTACTTTTGAAGTTGATTGGACAATGGACATCTTGGTATACCATTTTATATTTTTATTATATTATGGAAACTATATGGAATCATATCAAAACTGGATACTTAGTCAAATTGCATTCGTTGATTTGGACAGCGAAGTAAAGGTGCCGGTTGGCAGCGAGCGACAAGAAGCAACCGCAGACGACGTGTCGTCACGACACTACTGGCTTCTATGTATTTCTATGAAATACCCTGCGCAGCTAGCGACACTTTTAATAGAAATACATAGAAACCAGTAGTGTCGCGACGACACGTCATCTGCTGCCGCTTCATGTAGCCGGCTTCCAACTTGTACCTTTAGGGTGAGGCCAAACGAGCGTAATTTTATGAGTCATGAGTCGCAGAATTTCGGTCGGCAGAAATTCTGCTGCATTCAGTTCCATATAAAATTCCTACTTCATTCACACGAGCGTAATTTTGTGAGTCATGATTAGTATTCAAACATAATTTACGCGACCGAAATTCTGCGACTCACAGTTCACAAAATTACGCTCGTTTGGCTTCACCCTTAGAGGTCACTAACGTATGGGATTTGAGTTGGGGCTTGCAACGTGTCACGCGTCGCTAAACCCGTATGTCAAATCACACACATTTTTGCAAGTTGTCTAAACTGGACTGTGTAATGACTAATGTGTATTGTGTAATATGTAATTACCGGTTCACACTGTACCAATCCATTGATCCAATCCAGCGATTCATTGCTACTGGAATAATGTAAACGGGCGCTGGAATGTAATACAGTGCATTCCAGTAGCCCTACATTATTACAGTAGCAATTTAGCGCTGGTTGGATCACTGGATTAGAATAACGCAAACCCGCTATAAGAATAATAAGCAGAATGGGTTTAAGACCGGGCTCCCAAAATTATCTAAACACACTAACCCCGCCTAAACACCCCGCTATCCTCCAATCGTGATACAATGATTCCATGAATCGTGCCCGCATGAATTGTAGTTTGCGCTGCAGCTAATGCCTAATAGTGAACAATATCGCGTAACAGTCCGGCGCATTATAGCATGAAAGTAAAGTTCGCTAGTCCCAAAAATGTTTTTGATGATAACTTATAAATTAAATACAATACTAATATTTCCTTTTGCTATTATTTTATAAAGTGTGTGATTTTAGTAGTGCAAATTATTTAATGATAGTAACTCAATAAGTGTAACAGATATTTGTTGAAAAGCTCAGAAATATTCATAATTTCGAAAAATAAAACTATCGAGTCACAATAAGTGAATCGTGTTTTCCGTTTGGCAAATATCAGATAAATATACAACGATTAAATAAATCTCAATTTCATTTAAGTCAATCGTCTTCCGGGATCGTAATACTTATTAGAAAACACAGCAAAATTTGGGAGCCCGCTCTTAAGGTCTCATTACAGCGCGTGGCGTGATTGTTCCAGTCAAATAAAACCGGCCAAGTGCGTGTCTGGCCACGCGCTATATAGGGTTCCGTAGTACCGCTAGTTTTTGATAATTCTTCTATGGTCAATTAATGTACATTTATAACGTGTTTTACACTACTAACAACATCATCTCAGTTATGTTCAAAGGAAAAGTTCCTTTATACTTCGCCGAATATTTTTTTTTAGTTTATCGACTAATAATTAAATAATTATACACTTTCCTTGGAAGCAAGGAAAGTGTATAATTATTTAATTTTTTACCAAGGAAAGTGTATAATTATTTAATTGAACATGAATTTCCACCAAGAAGTGACAGTACATTCAATATCATATCGACTAATACTCGATAACTTATGAAGTATTCTTAACCGTGATAATTTTCCTTTTAAATTCAGCATATTGCCTACTCCCGTAAATTTTTTCACATTTGCAGAAGCAACCGTTTAGCTGGTAGAAGGGGAGGACACTGGACTCTAACGATTTTTTCCGCTTTGAAACTTCATATTTCACAAATGGATCCCTAAATCGGAAAATGGTCTATGAATACTCGCAATATTTTTAAAAAAACCTATCCAACGACTCCCCACACGGTGGGGTGGACGCGAAAAAAAAATATCATCCCCGCTTGATGTGTAGGGGAGGTACCATAAAAAATATATTTTTAAAATTGTATGTACCATTTTGTCGGCATCAGACATATGCATTCATGCCGAATTACAGCTTTGTAGGTCCTACAGTCTCTGAGTAAAACCGCGGACAGACAGACAGACGGACAGACGGACACACAGACCGAAACTATAAGGGTTCCTTGTTGACTACGGAACCCTAATAAAATGAGAAAGGATACTGATCGCGTTATCAATCACGCTATTAGACTGGTGCGAACCCATGATATATCAACGTCTGGTCCACTTTGAGAGGGCAGAGATTGATCATGCTATCATTGTCTGCTCTGACCCACTAATGTATTGTCGCATTGTATTTAGGCATCGTACTTTTCAACTACAGACTATTAAAAATTATGAGTTTTTAGTACTTAAACTTAACTGATTCAAAAAGTCGTTAACAGATTCAGTTTGTTTTGTCTGAAACGTAAAAAATAGATAAAGTACAATTAATGAAGTATACTGTTAGTTGGTGGAAATGGAAAAACCTAAATAAAGTGGAAATGTGAAGATACAGTATCTCGGACTATCAATTATAACTCCTTACAGCACTAGCCAGTGGCACTAGAAAAACGAAACAAAGGAGAGCGACTTTAGAAAGTTGTAATGGCGTAAAAAATTGCTACCAACAGTTTAGCTGGCCGTCCGGCTCGCCACCTCACCGTCATTTATTTTCACAACTGCGTTCCGGAACAATACATTGTGGAGACAGTGTTTTAGTACACTTTTTCCGTTTCAGTTCAACCAGCCGTGGCTGTTTTAAAAGCACCTACTTATTTACTTTTCCTTACCCGACCGCATATCACATCCGCCAAGTGCGCTCAGTGAAAGAATAAAAGCTGAGTGAAGACCAAACTAATCTTAGTTTGGTCTTCACTCAGCTTTTATTCTTTCTCTCGAATGAAAGAAAATTCTAGTGAACATTGAATAAAAATATATTATCATTCGTTAGAAACTTAAATTAGAATTATTGTAATGACAAAAAAAATAGAGTTAGCCGCCTTGGAATCTTAACAGGTAATAAGTAGTTAACGAGATAATAAATCGCGAGTTTGATGCCCGTTTTCAGTTTTCACCGACCACCACTAACGCTAAGTGTCCTCTTGCGGCACTTTTAAGGGTCATTTATCACTTAAGACAAATACGTTTTGACAAAAATTTTGTGTCACAAAAGTGACTTCTCTATAATTACTAGAAGCAAGTTCATAGTTCATTCCCGGTATTTAAGAAGGAAGTGAAGTTATTTTACTTCGGAGCAACGCCTGAGAGTGCTTCTCAATAACACGCTGACGTGACCGGTTTACTGGCAATTTACAGGAAACCACTTAGGCGGTAATCGAGCGGAAAATGCATGCGGGTATCGACGTGCAATGCTAATTTATTTGAAATATTGTTTCAGAACTAGGAGAAAGGAAAACCGTTGGAAATTAAAACTGATGATCAACTCAATCAATCTTTTGTCGATAAGCATTATAGAAAAATATCGAAATGTAAGTTTCCAGCACCCGTAGCATGGCTACAGTAGAAATACGAAAGTATAGACAAACAGCGGTGATAAACTGAAGGTGCCGCTCTACGTCATAAAGTAGGATTTTATTTAGATTTTTAGGACTATAGTCTATGTCATAAAGTGGCATTTTAATTGAATTTTTGTTGATCGCGGCTAGCCGCGGTAAAGATCGGAGCTGCACCTTCAGTTTATCTCCGCTGTTTGTCTATACTTTCGTATTTCTACTGTAGCCATGCTACGGGTGCTGGGGGAAGAGTTGTTTCCTAAATAACAAACTGATATTTCGAAAACAAGACTAAACAATAATTATAAACATACTAGAGATCGCCCAATGGTCGAAATTTGACCTCAAATAAAAATTTAAATTATAAGTTTCAAATTTCAACGCTTTTCTATTGATATTCTATTGTCAAAATATTGACTTTATTATTTTTTAGACATAATTCCTGCGACAGTCTCAGATTAATAAAGTCAAATGATGACAGACTGTCCGTGTAATAATTGTCTAACAGTATTTAAGATTCAATAAAAAATAAATTAATTTATTTTCAATTTGACAACAGACTTAAACCATAAATAAAAGAGTACAATTCGTGTGTATAGGCTTGTCAATCAAAATCTCCTAGTGTGTGTGTTGTAGTGTGTGTAATGTTTTATTTGTTAAAAAAATGTATTATAAAAGCATAATTTCAAAATAATATTAGCTCGATGCACTCCTTCACCATATAAACTATAACTGTGCATAATCACCAACGTTTCCGCATTTTTCGTCAAAAGGGATCCAAAGTTTGTCACCCGCGTATTAATATATCTAAGATTATCTAGATCTAGATTCTAGATGATAAGAAACAATAAAAATAATACAGGATTTAAGTTGGCAATAGTTAGTTGGTTGCGTAATTTTTATTTTCTTTTTATTTAAAAATTACGAAATGCGAATTTTACGTAATGATACAAAAAACTAGTTCAGCCTCCAACGCGATGTTAGGTTAATCATGTTTCGTAATAAATAATTCTAAATTCGGCATTTTATTAATCATTTATTAGAATATACTTAGTATTGAATAATAAATAGCTGATAGGTTTATAAATTGAGCAGAAACTCTAGGGCCATTCTTATAATAAAAATAAGGCAAGAAAAATATCTTACTAATACTAAATAACTCGATTTAACGCGCATTAAAGTAAAGATCGTTAATTCGAATAACCGCTTTCGAGATAATCTGTTTTGGGGCCCAAATATTACAATGCGAAGACATCAAAATGTCATTAGGCAATATAAAAGTAAATTCACGTTAATGTGCATGTGGGTAGGACCACAACGCTTTTACTACGCTTAACGGGCCATAAGTACAGCAGTGTTTCTAAAAATCAAAATCTAAAAGCAAAAGGATTTACACTTGGTTATACAGACAAAACATACTAACCTTCATATTTATAAAAATATTTAAACAGTGAATGTATGCTCTTTGTAGATCTTTTTATTGGCAAGGAGGTTTATGTTAAGGCCATCCCCCGAGCAAACAACCTTGACCATACATTTGACGCGTTGCCGAGATCGCACAAAAATTTATTTACTTATCTCAGTTCAAAATTGATCTAAAAAAAATTTGAAACGGGGAATATGTAGTTAATGAAATTGTCTATCTATTGTCGTGTGTTTCAAATAAACGTAATTTGTAAATACTAGGGAGATGCTGAAAGTATGCTTCAATTTTAATAAATTGGTATTACTTTGGAAGCTAATATCATGAATATAATAAACAAAAATAGAAAATTTAAAACGGGGAAAGGAATGTTGATATAATGAAGATTATATCTTTATTTTTATTATAACTTTGTAGCTTTCAAATTATGAGTTTATAAGGCTCTAAATACGGTAAATTACGGAATCTCCGTAAGGGAAGGGCCTTAAGAAAAATGTCGACGGAAATGTTATGAAATATAGCTTAAACTGTAGAGTTAACAGTAATTTTTCTTTTTATTCTGACATAATTTTAACTCGTTGTAGATGTCGAATATCCAAAATTAAGTAAAACATAGACTTAAAAAATCGGCCAAGTGCGAGTCGGACTCGCGCACGAAGGGTTCCGTACCGGTATAGAGCGAAAGTAGACAAAAATTGTATTTTTTGTATGGGAGCCCCCCTTAAATATTTACTTTATTTTTATTTTATTATTGATTACTAAAGTACAAATATAACTAAGGACTTTGTGAAAATTTCAAGTTCCTAGCTGTTACCATTATTGATTACGAGCAAAAAAGGCCAAAAAAATCACGTTTCTTGTATGGGAGACCTCCTTAAATATTAACTTTATTTTATTTTCAGTATTTGTTGTTATAGCGGCAACAGATATACACAATGTGAAAGTTTCAGAAGTCTAGTTATAGCGGTTCTTGAGTTACAGCCTGGAGACAAACAGACAGACGGACGGACAGACGGACAGACGGACAGACAACGAAGTCTTAGTAATAGGGTCCCGTTTTTTTTCCTTTGGGTACGGAACCCTAAAAAGAAAAATTACAAGTTGAAATGAATCGTTTCGCTCGATGAAATGAAATTCGATTTGGTCGTTTGTCTAAGTCATGGAAACGCTGATGAAATTTGAAAGAGGCAATTCGGACGATAGATGCGTTTTTCATTTGACTACATAGCTACTTCTACTGCTCAAAGAGATAATATTTTGCTCACGAACTTTTAGTTCAAATGTCATTCATGTTACACCTCCTTTTAATTTATACTTTATTGACACAAAGGTTAATGTAATATACTTATTCCAGAAGACCATCTTCGTACTAGAAGAATCTTCATATGAGATTTCAGTGATACCGTTATACTTTTTCGCACGCGAATAAAGCTGGTTTCAGACTACGCTATAATATAATAGCATATAGTAATATAGCTCATAGCACAAGAATAACGCGGACCATACATAGCGAACAGCAAGCTAATAATATATAGTACAGCTGTAGCCTGTAGGTACAGTGTGAACGTGTCCATAACAATGTATGGTGCGCGATATTCTTGTGCTATGAGCTATATACTATATGCTATTATATTAGAGCGAAGTCTAAAACCAGCTTAAAACTTGTCTGCGAGCGATTCATCGTCTTCATTCCTCTACTGTTTGATATTAAGGCTGGCTTCACAGCTATCCGGGACGGGCTGTGAAGTGAGAAGCCAGTCTAATACTGTCATAAAAATTAATTAAAACAAACTAAAATATGTTGTGGTCGTAAAAATAGTAATAAAAGTAAATACAAAACACTAAAGACTTGAGAAAGGGCTGCGTACGGCTTAACCGCCCTAATATCTCCCCTGGCGCCTAGTATGAAATCAGAACTAACTGCCGACTAATGCAATAATTTATCTCTATCTTGTCCTAGCCGGTAACTAGGTAACGGTAATGAACTAATCGCTTAACTAATGACACTGACGATGTATCATTATCTTGGAAATAGGTTTCATTATAGACTGAATGCGTATTTAGCTAATATAATTCTCTCGTGAATGTGTCTAAAGAATAATTTAGCTGAATGCTGATCTGGATGGGGAATGTAATATGATAATATCACAATAATATGCACAAAGTATTTTTGACGCATAATGGGGCAAACACCATACAAAAAGTGTGATCATTGGAAGGTCTCATTTGAGGCCATTTAGACATAAAGTTTTTCTGTCAAATATACTTCGTAGATAATCTGCGTTTTGAAAACAAAAGGAAATCTATATATTAATACGCGAGCGAAAAACTTTGGATCCCTTTTGACGAAAAATGGGGAACACATACGTTTCCGATTCACATACGATTGAGATTTTGCACAGTTATAGTTTATATGGTGGAGTGCATCGCGCTAATATTATTTTGAAATTATATTTTTATCATACATTTTTTTAACAAATAAAACATTACACACACTACAACACACACTAGGAAATTTTGATTGACAAGCCTAGATACACGAATTGTACTCTTTTATTTATGGTTGAAGTCTGTTGTCAAATTGAAAATAGATTTAGTTTTTTTTTATTTAATCCTACTAATATTATAAAGGCGAAAGTTTGGATGTATGTATGGATGTATGGATGTTTGTTACTCTTTCACGCAAAAACTACTGATCGGATTTTAATGAAACTTTACAATAATATAGCTTATACATCAGAATAACACATAGGCTACAATTTTAACCGACTTTCAAACTGAGGGTTGTGTTATCTTTGTTTTTTTATGTTCAACGATTACTCCGCCGTTTGTGAACCGATTTTCAAATTTTTTCTTTTGGTGTAGGTATAGGGTATCATGCCAATTTGGTACTTTATTCATAAAAATGGTGACCTGATGAAGGGATCCATAAGAAATCGAGGGAACTCCTCAAAATTTATATGGAAACATGTGGTGACTTCGGTTTCTTGAGCAGTATTCTAAGCATATGCGACCAACAAGTAAGATTTTGCACCAAGGTATACCATATTGGTTCGGAAGGTGCTGAGAGACTCTTTATAGATACACAAGTATGGGAGTTTCGACGTTGTTTTAAGAACGGATAGCATATTATGCTACTATGTAAATTACATTCATCATCATCACTACTATAAACCATTATAGAACCATGTATCGTCCCGTTTTGACCCTATTTTGGTACTTTTCATAGTCTTTTATTATATATCACTTAAACCGCGGGTAACACCGCGGGGCACAGCTAGTCTTAAATATAACTGTTAGACAATTAGTACACGGCCAGTCTGTCATCATTTGACTTTATTAATCTGAGACTGTCGCAGGAATTATGTCTAAAAAATAATAAAGTCAATATTTTGACAATAGAATATCAATAGAAATGCGTTTAAATTTGAAACTTATAATTTAATTTTTATTTGAGGTCAAATTTCGACCATTGGGCGATCTCAAGTCTAAATAAAATTGTATTGTAGTGATGTCTCTATAGACAATATTACTTCACTCCACAAAATTACGATACTTAGCCTAGGGATACTTCCTTAGAACTCTTAGGGAGAAGCCGTGCATGTGCGTGTGGACACACCGTTACGAAACATACGCTTAATTTTCATTCAAAGTCCACTTTTTCTACGGCGACACGTCTTTAGGCTTCGTTTCCACCAGAGATGTGTTGGGAGGAATGTGTTTTCAAGATCCAATAGAATCGCTGCGCTTAGCGAGGTCACGTCAATGAAGCGATTCTATTGGTTCTCAAAAACACATTCCTCGCAACACATCTCTGGTAGAAACGTGGCCTTAGAAGTGTATTTTTGTCTAAATTATGTATTAATTAATACGGACAGCACCGCTGTCGCCCACAGACACGAGTTAAATGAACGCTTTGAAAATTGTACGGTGTGTTGCGTTCAGTGACATTTTGATTTGAGTAAGAATGTATTTGACGTTATATTGCTACCGTCAAGTTTAATTTTGAGTTACGAAATTGGAAGACCTAATTCTTCTGGTTTGTAGCTTTGGATGCTACAGACATAATATTTCGTGAACACAAAGGTTTCATAGTCCAAGCCACTACACGGGTCACAAAATTTCATAATAAATGTCAATATTTAGATAAAAAGTTGCAACTAGCCTCGTCGATCACATAATCTATACTAATATTATAAAGCGGAAGAGTTTGTTATTTAGTTTGTTTGTTTGTTTGTTTGAACGCGCTAATCTCAGGAACTACTGGTCCGATTTGAAAAGTTCTTTCAGTGTTAGATAGTCCATTTAACGAGGAAGGCTATAGGCTATATTTTATCACGCTAAGACTAATAGGAGCGAAGAAATAGAGGAAAATGTGGAAAAAACGGGGGAAAATTATTTGAAAGGGCTTATTTGAACGCGCTAATCTCAGGAACTACTGGTCCGATTTGAAAAATTATTTCAGTGTTAGATAGCCCATTTATCGAGGAAAGCTATAGCTATATTTTATCACGCTAAGAGTAATAGGAGCGAAGAAATAGAAGAAAATGTGGAAAAAATGGGGGAATTTATTTGAAAGGGCTTATCTCACGAACTACTAGAGCAATTTTTGTTATTTGGGTCAGATAAGTAGTAGACCACGTGAAGGATCATAGGCTACTTTTTGTAGACTGATTTGTCTGTGAAATATCTAATTTACGCGGGCGAAGCCGCGCGGAACTTCTAGTACATCATAATCTCTTGTAACCAAACCGAGCATTATATCGTTCACGTTGGCCGATATTGCCAAACAATGATAAAACAATATGCGTCCGTGGCACTCACGTTTTGTTGACTTGGGTTTGCACGTAACAGTGGTAATGATCCGGATCGTGTCTATATGCTAATGAAGTAATCTGTGTGGGTCGATAGCCGGGCCACAGAGAATTTCTATTAAATGTTTGTCGGCTTGCCACTCTACTAAATTCCACTGTAACAATACCATGTCGCTTAAACGATTGTTTGCAGTAACGGCTCAACTATTTATATATATAACGGTTTCATCACGATCTGCTCCAATTTGGCGAGATTTAAACTTGAAATGAACGGATTTATTTGCAGTTATTCTTTGAATTTCCGTTTTTTGACATTTTGAGTTACACGATCCCGAATCTGTGGAATATGGACAAATCAATGAAGTATGGTGATTCTAGGCAACAGCGGTTATTGACCCCCTCTCACAAAACTTCAAATTTAAATTTTGTAACTGGCCTCGTAGCTTGGATCGTAGTCGTAGTACCACGGAAACAACATTTTTGTACTACATGCAAGACAGAAACTTTCTTGAATTACAAATACGTAGAACTGTTGTAATGGTTTAAGTTTAAAATTATGTACAAAGTTAACAAGTAAAGCCGCTCTGAGTACAATCTACATTTATAACAATACAGTTAGACGGAACCCTAAAAAGCCGAATCCCGTTGACATAAATTATAGCGACTTATGCAGAGACAACTTCTTAGTGATATTTCATGAAAGAGTAAGCACGTTCAAAGACGAAGTTTGAGTTGAAGAACTACAGATTATGGAGGGAATAAAAATAAATATAAACTACGAATAAAAGGCTCACTCAATATGTGCTCTTCGTTTTCCTTTAAATATGCCAGAAGAAATTACCTGTAACAAAAAAGTAAGAGTTAGTACTGCGAATAGTTAAACAAAATATGTAGGTACACACCAACACGTTTCACTAAGGACACACTAAGGATTAAATCACAGACATAATCTTGATCTATGTCTGTGGATTAACCCCCTTAGCTTTGAATAGTTATACAGTGTTTTGTTCCTGTCACACAAGTGACATTTTTAATTGGACTGAAGAAGACAAAACACTGTATAACTATTCAAAGCTTATACAGCGTTTATTAGTAAGGGGGTATATGTATTAAACCCGTTGAAGGCTTGCTGAGTGCTGACTAGCATGAGGCTTGATATAGATTTTAGAACAACTTTTTCTCCTCACTTTCGGGAAAATAAATCAGGAAGACAGAAGTTATTCTGTACATTTTATTATTACTACTAGACTGCGTAACAAATACCAATACTATATCATAAAATAATATTATGTATCTCTATTCTCTATCATAATAATTATCATACAACTCTCGTTCTATAACGTAACGAATACTGTCGATTGTTCGCGCTCACCACCGTGAGCAGCGGTAGAGTCGTTAGCGGTCGGAGATGAAAAATGTTTTTATTTATAACGGATCCATATTATTTTGATATAGTAAAACATGTTAGACACCGAACACAATATAAAGTACGCCGCGGGTGATGCACTATGGATACTATAATTATTATTATTATAGACCGAGAGCAAGTGTTCGGCAAACTTACAGTAAAGTAGCAAACTCCATATTAATGCCAGGTATACTGTTTCATCTGCCGTTGATGCAATGGACATTCACTATTCCCTATTATATATTTACTGTAAGTCTGCCGAACACTCGCTTTTAGGCTATTAAGTATCACTTAACAAGTAACAACATCCGTACGCATCTATTATAATTTCTCTGCCGATGTGCTTTTTTAACCGACTCCCAAAAAGGAGGAGGTTACATGTTCGGCTGTTGATATTTTTTAAATACAATATCCTGTCATACGCTGCATAGTGACAAAGAAAATAAGAAAGTGATATAATATGTAGAGAGTAGAGACGTCTTGATTACCTACAAAAAAATATATATAATAACCAGCCGTTCCTGCGACTTTGAGCGAGCAAATTGAATCCCGCAGGTAACGTTTGATTTCTCGCGATAAAAAGTGGCCAGATGAGGCGTTTTACGCGCGAAGTCCATACGCGCGTTTCTATTTCTATAGCATCTAGTCCAGATACCGCGTTTTACGCGCGTTTTTACGCTACAAACATGGACTCGAACTTATCACTCTCCAATCAAATCCGTACATTCGCAACGGACTCGCGCGTAGTACTGCACGCTGCAATGCCTCCCAAGTATCTCGACTAGCGCGTCGCTCGCGCGTTTTACGGGCGAGTCGAGAGTCCCGACTCCCGCTCATTGCAAGCGTTTTACGCGCGAGTAAGAAAACGCGTGCAGGCATCTTGACGCGATATATTATGTAGCTCTAGTATGAGTCGCTCACTCGCGCGTAAAACGCCTCATCTGGACAGGCTCTAAATGTCTTCACCCGTGGCCTACGCAAACGCATTTGCAGCAAATTTCAAAAACGTAGGTGCTAAACTTGGGTTTTTTCTTGTTTTCAAGTAAACACTTCGAAGTCTGTAGAAAACGGTCACCGTTCGCTGGTCAGGTTGTTTATACTAAACATTGATGTACACAAAGGTGAACCGGTTAAGTAAGGCCTTTAACTTGAAACGAGTTTGATTCTGATTACAATTTGATAATACTACATGTGTTTAATTAAACTAGAGATCGCCGAATGGTCGAAATTCGACCTCAAATAAAAAATTAAATTGTATGTTTCAAATTTCAACGCTTTTCTATTGATATTCTATTGTCAAAATATTGACTTTTTTTTTGCATAATTCCTGCGACAGTCTCAGATTAATAAAGTCAAATAATGACAGACTGGCCGTGTAATAATTGTCCTAACAGTATTTAAGATTCAATAAAAAAAACTAAATCTATTTTCAATTTGACAAAAGACTTCAACCATAAATAAAAGAGTACAATTCGTGTGTATAGATAGGCTTGTCAATCAAAATCTCCTAGTGTGTGTGTTGTAGTGTGTGTAATGTTTTATTTGTTAAAAAAATGTATGATAAAAGCATAATTTCAAAATAACATTAGCTTGATGCATTCCTTCACCATATAAACTATAACTGTGCACAATTTCAATCACCTACGTTTCCGCATTTTTCGTCAAAAGGGATCCAAAGTTTTTCGCTCGCGTATTAATATATAGATGGGCGCATGGGTTATATAAAGACTAACCCAGCGAATACAAGGTCTGTTTATCTTTGTCTGGCATATTGGAAATGTCACATAACGGACAAAGACAGGCATCCTTGAATAGCTTGAAGTAAGAGGCTTTGAAACCTAGACTTTTTATTCTGGCTGTTACTGTTATTCTGTATATAAAAATTATACGCATTACAGAATGGTTAAATACAAAAGTTGTAGTCCAATAAAGCAAAGAAAAGCGGAAATAAATATAATTAATAATTTTCTATCGCCAAACCTTTTGGGGGAACCTACAAGGGAGTAGGGACTACAAACGTGGTTCCGTGTATAGAACATGTTTCTTTGGACTCGGTCCACCCGTCCATTTGATTTTAATTGGGTTATTAGCATGCACACTTACTTTCACTTGTTTAATTATGCTTTTGACATTCATGAGAACTGTTATGACATAATGCTGCTATGATACTGGTAATGAATAGTAGGCACTAGGAAATACACCGAGGCCCGTTGGTTTACCGATACATGGAATCTCCGTTAGTAAAATATCTTTTAAAATATGACCAAATTCACAGATAAAATAATTTTGTTCAGTTCTGTTATGTGTAGTACGTCTACAATCTACATTACCGATTACCGATATAACACAACCTTACATTAAAAATATTTGTGGTGATCACTTAAGATCACTGTAGATTACACACTTTGCGGAGCGAAATAAAGAAAGCTTCTACGCGAATTAACAAATAAGAGCCAGTAGAGGAACTGGACTAGACAGGAGAGTAAATGTAGTAATATGTATTAGGCACTGACCTCCATTATACAAGTACGCTGGACTTATGATACCCAGCTGTTTATTGTGCCTATTTGAAGCGGAATCAGCGCCCCCAATGCGGTGGAAGAGAACTAAATCTGACGTAACCAAGACGTTTGAAAGTCGCCATATTGGCGCTGATAGCAGTAGTGAGAGTACTTGGAACTAATACTAGTGATGACAACCAATAACGATTAAGCGGCCATTTGCAAGTTACGTCAGATTTAGTTCTCTTCCCCCGCATTGGGGGCGCTGATTCCGCTTCAAATAGGCACAAAAAATAGCTGTCATTTCAAAGGGTATCATAAGTCCAGCGTACTTGTATAATGGAGGTCGGTGGTATTAGGGCACAACACATAATTACATTTTTTAAACTTAATAGTTAATTATAGGTATTACATTTAAATTACAAATACGTTTCAACTTAAGTCTAAGGTGCCAATAATTGGCACTGCTAATGATTAGATGATTTTCCTTACGCCTTTACTTCTTCGTACTTTTATGTCAACGTACAAGTGAATCAGCTGTTCCCACTTCCATACTTTCGTTGTGTAACTCGGAAACAAAGAACTTTCGCACGGGTACAATGTATGATTTATCGCGGGCCTCATCAATATCACTGTTTAAATGTCATACAGCAGAGCAACACAGCCGCACCAATGTCCTATACATAGGAACAAGAGAGAGACAAGGTGTGATTTTTCAATTGCTTAAAGCTCAACGTTGAATTTTTTAACTCCACTGCAACGCTTCGTACAATCAACTATCAAGCACTCTCAAACTAATTCACATTCAATAATTAAGAGTTAACACAATTTGGCATTGTGTGCCACTGAGTCGCTTTATGATCTGCAATTGAACAACATCTTGTCTGTATATGTTTGCTACTTAAAGTTACCTGAAACCACGCTTATATGTGCGTGCTTTCAATTCGGGGGGATTTGTACGAATATAGTCTACTGTATTAAGTATACTATGTCAATACGAGCAGGTTGTGTATTGTGTAACTGAAACAATGGCTGTGCATAAACTAGAACACCCGCATCGTTTTCATACGAAATTTTCAATAGAATTTTTTTATTAGTCGTAACTTCTCCAGTGACGATACATCATACAATGAACTATGTTTGCGTAACGTTTACGAATTGTTCAGCTTCAGACATGCAGCATTTCCTGGTGTACAAATTCGAAACACAAAATTAAATTTTTAGTCTGTGTGAGTTAATTGTAAGTTTAAGTGTCGTGACAGTTGAGATGACTATGACCTTAGTCATAGGTACGATTTACTAGTGGCTAGGCTATGGGCCCCTCGTCACTTCTTATTTAATTAAATTTAAGATGATGAGGGTCAAATTAGAATCACTTTTTTGTAAGTAACTACGAAATACCTCGAAGTGTACACAAATCAATTTACCGATTTTAAATTCATAAGGTATACGCCCTACATTCACACAAACAAAGCCACTGTAATTACTATAAATTAAGGAGCAGCGATAGGCGACAAAGACACCAACAGCTGTCGTCTAAGAATGTGCTGACTAATATATTGAACAGCGGATCAAAGCGAAATACACAATTTATGGCGCTCACTTTGGTAGAATACGCCGCTGTTATAGCAATAAAACTTTTACTGCCCGAACTCCTAAGATGGCGTTTTCCTTACAAAATTTCGTTGAGTGTAGGATGAATTTGACAGACATACTACAATATTATGTGCTATATTGGTATCACGTAATATTATTTTATATCCATACTAATATTATAAATGCGAAACTGTGTCTTCCTGTCTGTCCGTCTCTCTGTCTATCTGTCTGTTACCTCTTCACGCCCAAACTGCTGGACCGATTTGGCTGAAATTGGGATGGAGATACTTTGAGTCAAAGGAAAGGACATAGGATACTTTTTATTCCGGAAAAATGTACGGTTTTCTCGCGATAAAAGAATTTTGGAGCAACGCAAGTCCGGATCTAGTCATCTAGGTATTAATATTTCTGAAAAGTTAAACAAAACAATGCATTTGTCAATAGCAAAATATTATTCTTGCCTCTAATTTAGGGTAAAACCACAGGTTACTAAATACTTACTTTGTAATTTAAACGCAAGGTTCTAAGTTGTGACCGTTAAAGTGAAATAAGAGCGACATGGATTCTTTAGAAACGTAATCCACGAAATGACCCAGCAAATTTTACTTTGTATTGTCAAGATGCAAAGACTCGCTACTAGATTTATCTGATCTGAGGATCGGAATATATTGCGTTGTCACTACATAGTTGCGATACATAGAAAATATTATACATCGTCTTCTAAGAAAGTTTAACGTTTAACATGTTTGATTTATAACCTAAGTTTGCGAGCAACATATTTCATATTGGTACGAAATCTGACCTAATGCTTTAAATCACTTTTGAGAAGTTGGGTTAAAATTTAATTTACTTTATTAGATACTTGATAAAACTGGTAGTTTGATTATTAAAGACAAAAACATTTAAACTTTGATGTCATCACCGTTCTTTGCCAAAAGTTGCCCACCCTCTAGAATAGAACGAAATTCAAAAACATACCGGATACCGTGTATGCAGCCTGAGCGGGTGATCTATTTAATTAGGTTACCCGGAACTAGGTCAGCGGAGATTTAAATCTAGCCGTTACCCGTAACCCGCGAACACTGCAGACGCTCAATAGCTTTTATTTTAATTTCATTTTCGCACCGAACAATGGAAAAGGTAAAAGTACCGATAAGGCAGCATTGTTTTTAATTCAATTGTTCGATAAACAATCGAAACCTTGATTATTTTGGGCTTTATAAAGAAACAAACATAATGACTGCTTCCTTCTAAATTAAGTATCGTAATCAGTGTCAAAATAAATTACGGATTTTAAATATTTGGGTTGTTTTAGGGCAAACAACCCAAATATTGGAACTTTGAGACTTCTACGAGTATTTATTCTTACTCCTATTTTCGCCACCTTTTGTAAGCCAAACTCTAAGGTGCCAATAACTTGTAAGTACCAACCATTGGGTGGTTCCTCAAAATGATGAATTTGCACCTTTTAATAACAAAATCATGTGTCTGTCAATGTATGTAAATGTAAAAAGCCATTTGGCTTTTCGCACATAAGACAAAGACAGAAACATCGATTATTAGAAAATAAGACAGGACTTAGTCTAAGAATATGTATTCTGTGGTCTAAGTCCTGTCTTATTTACGTTTATTAATAAGACCGTTAAATATAATTATGTATATGTTTAACGTAAGAGCAACTGCAACGACTGCCTAAGTAAACCAGGCTGCTGATTGTCGGACAGCGGAGTAAACTGGGTTAAGCTAAGCCTTACTTCGGCCTCGCACATACAATTACAAATGAGATACAACTTGTTAAATCCACCGTGAATCTTCCTCGCATTGTTAATACAATAACGTCTAAACTCTAAATGGGCCACAGTTTTCTGTTATTATTTTCTAGAAACACATCTGCTGCACCTATTTTCCAAAATAACTTATGTCGATGCACACAAATCGCAATATCCACCTTCAAACAATGAAGTCTTCGAATGTTTAAGCACAGCTACCAAAACAAAATGCAACTGCATAAAACAAGCATCCCATAAAACGTTAGACAGATCTAAAGTTCGTGCTACATTTTACTAGTTGTATTTTGCGCAGCGATTCAAGGCTGACGTTGCAGCAACGGTGTCGAGATTTCGCTCTTTATCCCTAAAATCGATACAAGGGCAACCGTTTCACGCATTGTTGCCACCTTGTAATATATTTTAATACATTACATTGTTCGGGCGAGCGTGTTGCAATCACCATTTACGACAATCGCTGATGAGCTATTAAAACTTAACGCTACAATCTAATTATAACTACAATAAAATCTGATCATACAAAGTATAATAATAAAACAAAATATAATCAGTGAACTCTAGTTGCTAAGCCCGTTTGGAAAAAGCGAGGTGATAAGCTCCTCGACGTTTTAAGATGGTCTTATGAGGTTAGTGACTGCTAACTTTATGTCTTTAGGGTTCCTTTTAATGTTGTTTACACTGGTGTGATTGACGCGTCGCGAGGCCGAAAACGTCTGAGACGAAAATACGAGTCCTTTAGTCGAAGAGTCGAAAACTATCCTCGTGATGTAGATACGTGACGTCGATGTAGGGGAGTGTCAACTTGAGACAAGTAACGAGTGACACATGTTTTAAGTCAACGATCCCCTCGCTTCAGAGGGACAGAATTAACGTTCATTATTGGAACATGTTTAAGATTTTTGTTCGGTTGTTAAAATTCTTCATATTACGCTGATCAAGTTAGGCATTGTCAGGACCAGAATCCACAAGAGACAAGCAGCTATTGGTCAATGGCCCAGTTTTTCTCTATCCAAAGTCCTAACATTAGAAGACATTGTGTATAACATTGGTAGGTACATGCAAATAACATTTACAACATCATTCTTATTTGCCAAAATACAAATTAGAACTTTTGAACTTACAGTCGGCAGTATCAAGTGGCAAAAAAACTATTGAATCCGCATCACTCTCAGCTGAAGGCAGTAAATTTGTCGCTCTTAATAATGGTTATCGAATACTCGGACGTACTGGGTATACATATATAGTCAAATAACAAATTGCATTTGATAGTTTCGAAAGCGAACATTAAAATGATAACGATTTGACATAAGGGATCGCAAGCATCACTTATGCTAAGTACTCACATACGGTTTTACTCGATCGAACAATCACGTAGAGTAAAACCCACGGGCCACGGCTTGGGCTTTCATCCACACATTTAGCATTAATCTATCGAGTGACGCGCGCCGTTCAGTTATCACCGAACCGTTTGAACCCAAAAGATGACTGTTCAACTAAGGAAACGGTGGCTACATTTAGCAAGTCTCGCAATTCGTATGCGAAGTACTCACATACGGTTTTACTCGATCGAGCAAACACGTAGAGTAAAACCCACGGCTTGGGCTTTAGTCCACACATTCAGCATTAATCTATCGAGTGACGCGCGCCGTTCAGTTATCACCGAACCGTTCGAGCCAAAAAATATGACTGTTTAACTAAGGAGACGGTGGCTACATTTAGCAAATCTCGCAATTCGTACACACGCTGGAGTAAATCTCGACGGCTCGCGTCGAGTAAGTCCGATGGAAATTAGATTTTTTTAATTCCATCGAGCCGGCTCTTGCGGCGAGCTTTCGAGTTGTGAGTTTTGCCGTCCACACGATACTTTTTACTCGATTTGGAGTAAAACTATCGAGTAATACCGATAGTGAGTACCGACCATTAGCGACACCTAATGCCGCCTCTCCACATAGGCAAGCGCATTCGCCAACGCGCTGGCACCTGGCGGTGCGCTTGCCAACGCGCTTGTGAGTAATCCACACATTGGAAGGTCAGTATGCTTTGGTTCGGGCTGCAGCTGCAGCTGTATATTTATTTATAACTTTGTAAATGTATACAAGAAAAGGGTTTTAAAGGGTATTCACGAAATAAAAAAGAAAAAGGCGTGAAAACGTACCAAACAAAGAAATAAACTCACTTTCACATTTATTTAAATATTAAAATAATAATTACATAGTGATGAAATAAAAACACCTTATAACGTGAGGAAAATAGCACGTCCAAGAACCTTATTTTTTTAGCGTTTTTGATACAGTTTCCAACATTTTTATTTTTATGGTACTTATTTTTTTGGTTTCACAGGCAGTTTTCACTCTGATAGAGCTCAATAAATTTAAATGTTTCCTCGTTACTCATATTGTTCGCCATTTCGTCAAGTTAGTGTTAATTCGCCGCAAGAAGAAAACATGCACTCTTGATCGCTGCTCCGGGCAAACTGATCGCTCGGCCAATGTGTGGATGGTGCGCAAAGCTTGCGACAAGTGCCCTTTGATGTTTCCGACACCGCGCGGCAAGCTCGCAAGCGCGCAGGCCAACATTCAAATGCCTACCGCCAATGCGCCAACGCCCGTTCTACACATTGGGCCAGTGGCTGGGCCAGCGCGCTTGCCAACGCGTTTGCCTATGTGAAATGCCAGTATAAATCAAGTCTCATACATTTTGGATACCTTACTTCGCAGTCAAAATTATCGAATGCAACTTGTCTAAGTACCGTGTTATGTACTTTAATATTATTTATCAACGCCGATACAAAAACCGCCGTAAATAGACGCCCCTGCGCGCTTTATAGGCCATAAACCCAGATGTTGACTCTCCCGCCCGTCGGTAAATAATAAATTACATTCACATACCAAATTAGCTCATCGAACACACATTATAGTTATAAACTTTTCATTCATTAGAAAGTGAAGCTATTAAATTGTACTTGCATAACACTGTAGCCATTTTCTCGAGGACGTTATGTAAAATTTTTACACTTTATACTATAGTCTGATTTAAAAAAAAATTAAGGGCTTGTTTCACCACTTCCTGATAAGTGCCGGATAGTCTATCCACAACTTCACTTGACAGATAAAGTATGGAGAATCTGTCAAATAAGTTGTGGATAGCCTATCCGGCACATTATCAGGAAGTGGTGAAACAGGCCCTAAATCTCCAATTTTTGAAGTTACCTACTTTTATAATTTAACTGCTACCAATTTTCTGAAGACTAACACCCGGTTTCTGAAAGGCTGATCAACGCTAAAATTAACTAATCGCCTGTTAAATCTCTTGTCAAGTACCAATTGGGTTGCTAGAAGCATGGTTAGTTAGTTTAATTTGATCTGCGTGTCAGTTGACATATAATTATGTGAAATTTGACTCGAGAATGATATTATGTCAACCGCCATTTTGGGTTTCCGAAATGGAAGCCATCGCCACAGTGTTTTTTCCGACCCAAAAATCGGACATCGTCTTTTTATTGGTTAGTTCGAAAGAGTACTTAAAAACAAATCCCCGAGTAAAACACCCAGTGTCTCATTTAAATAGTTTTTGAATTATCTCAATTATTATTTTTAACAAAAAAATAAAACCGACTTCCAAGGTAAAAACAATAATAACATCCTTATAATATGAACTAAAAAGTATTAAATAATTTTTCCTATCTAATAGTCCCTTTTTCGAATTCGGCTAAAACTCAACTATTTCTGTACTCAATCTTCATCATTGTGAAGTCGGTACCAGATATAGCTGAATCTTCAGTTCTCTGACAGAATAGGTATTTGAAACTTTTGGAACTGGCACCGACTTCAAAATTATGAAGATTGAGTACAGAAATAGTTGAGTTTTAGCCGAATTCGAAAAAGGGACTATTAGATAGGAAAAATTATTTAATACTTTTTAGTTCATATTATAAGGATGTTATTATTGTTTTTACCTTGGAAGTCGGTTTTAATTTTTTGTTAAAAATAATAATTTCACTCTTTTTAGTTACCTCGATTGTTTTTCTTATTCCTATTACGATGTAGATTGTTTTCCTATGTAAGTATTTTCATACTAAGGGTTCAATTTATTACCTCGATCGTGGGAATCGCAGACACAATAGATTTTTAATTGTTATGCGGCAGCCGGGTGCCGCTTGGGGATTGATGGGTTAATAGTTAAACTAGTGTAGTACTTATCGAAGCAACTTACTTCTCTTTTTTCTTTCGAATCTCAAAAGTAATGTCAAATGTGTGCCTTACGCTCTGGAGTTAAGGTTGACTTTGTTATGTTCAATTTTGTGGTACATAAGTCGCTTAGAACTTGAATCATTTATTTTGAAACAACATTATATTTTTATTAAAATCGCTATGAAAAGTACCAATAATTATTATAAGGACATAACGTGATGATATAATTATGGTGTTGTGGGGGCATATTGTATCCATATACAACCATGTGACACTGGTGACCCTGACGTGGTAATGATGATGATGATGATGATGATGATGATGATGATGATGATAAATGTAATTTGCATAGTAGCATATGCTTTCAGTTCTTAAAACAGCGCCTTAACCCCCAAACTTGTATCTATAAGGAATCCGGAGTTCTCTTAGTATCTTCGGAACCATAGTATACCTTGGTGCAAAATCTTGCGTTTTGGTAGCATATGCTTAGGATACTTCTCATAAAACCAAAATCACCATATGTTTCCATATAAATTTTGAGGAGTTCCCTCGATTACTCATGGATCCCATCATCAGATCACCACTTTTGTGAAACTGGGACCAAATTGGAGGGAAACCTAATAGAACAAAAAAAAATTTTGAAAATCGGTTCACAAACGGCGGAGTAATCGTTGAACATACAAAAAAAAAAAAACCACAGCCGAACATATAACCTCCTCCTTTTTGGAAGTCGGTTAAAAAGAAAATCCCAATCCCGCGTTCATAAAAAAGTGAAAAGTTATTATATTAAATTAAAAACTGGTAGGTACAGATTAGAAAAAAACCGGCCAAGTGCGAGTTGGACTCGCCCATGAAGGGTTAAGCAGCAGCAATAAGGTTTATTTTTATGAAATTAAAAGGTTTTTGAGTTATTTTTATATTTCAGTTGATTTAATGAAAGTTAAATTAAGTTTACCATTTATGACGTATAAAAAAAACTACTTGCTAGATTTCGTTCAAACCAACTTTCGTTGGTAGTTTTTATAGTAAAGTACATCATATATTTTTTTAGACTTATCATGAACTCCTACTTTAGAAGTTAGAGGGGGGGGGGGACACACACACATTTTAGCACTTTGGAAGAGTCTCTCTCGCAAACTATTCAGGTTAGAAAAAAATGATATTAGAAACCTCAATATGATTTTTAAAGACCTATCCATAGATACCCCACACGCATAGTTTAGATGAAAAAAATTTTTTTTTGATTTAGTTGTACCTATGGGGACCCCTAAAACTTTTAATAATTTTTCCATTATTGTATCAAAATCTTAATGCGGTTCCCAGACTACATCTACTTACCAAATTTCAATAGTATAGCTCTTATAGTTTCGGAGAAAAGTGGCTGTGACATACGGACAGACAGACAGACAGACATGACGAATCTATAAGGGTTCCGTTTTTTGCCATTTGGCTACGGAACCCTAAAAAAACATGTTATATAATATTTGTAGGACATACAAAGAGCTACATTATGAACCCTTTTTCAGCCGGCTATCACTTATGGGAGCCAAAAAAACAAAGATCATCGATTTTCAGTTTTTATTTTTTTCTGACTAAACTAAGTCGATGCCGAAAGCGCATGTTACTTTAAAAGAAAGCTAATCATTACCACCACTGATAAAAATACCAAATCCCTAACCCGTGGAACTTTTTAGTTCTATGACTTTGAAAAATCTGGGATTGACGGGATTCGTGGACGTTGTTTTTTTATTACACTATTCGATCGTGTTGCTAACAAGGAACAAATTCTGCGAAGTAACTATAGTTATCAAACTTTAAAAAGTACGAATTCAGATCTCAGTTTGTAAGTGAGTAATTTAAAGGCATAACTTAAATTTTTTCATGTATAATAGTAATTATTATTGTCTTAAACATTCGTCGCTGGTAAAATTATTCAAATACCAAAGATTTCGAACTAGCCAATAAAAAGACGATGTCAGATTTTTGGGTCGAAAAAAACACTGTGCATCGTGAATATTTGTAACTGTACACCGAGAAGCAATAGAATACGTCCACTAAAAAAAGCAGCGTCAGAAACAGCCTACTTCTCCGAACGAAGTTCCGCTCTATCAACACGAAAAATAGTTTTAAAAGCTTTTGTCCGCTTTTATTTTAGACTGACACACTCGGAGGATTCTTTTTCTTTGTTAACAAAACACTTTGATGGAGTTCTAAAAACATTATAGTATAAATTAAACGATCCAGAAAATAAATTCGCCTTAGTCCGCCTTTGATAATAAATAAGAGCTAATCCTTAGATCTATAGTTTTTAGGGTTCCGTACCCAAAGGGTAAAAACGGGACCCTATTACTGAGACTTCGATGTCTGTCCATCTGTCCGTCTGTATCCAGGCTGTATCTCAAGAACCGCTAGATATAGCTAGACTTATGAAATTTTCACAGATTGTGTATTTCTGGTGCCGCTATAACAACAAATACTAAAAACAAAATATAATTAATATTTAAGGGAATCAAATGCGACCTTTTTCATCTTCCTAGCATACTTAAATGGGAAGCATTGGTCAAATGAAAATAAAGGTCCGAGAAAAAAATAAAATGGCTGCCATTTTAAAACCGTGAGGGAGAGAGAGAGAGAGAGAAAAAAAAAAGAGCCAATTCGTAGATAAATAATACTATATTTCATAACATTAAAGAATCTGACACTGGTACAGACATACATTCTTTACGAGGCGTACTTATGCAAATTGTGAGAAATACAACTTTTACAACTTTTCGAGTCGTTATATTTCAAAAACGGTGATTTGTATGAAAAAAGTATTAATACATTTTTGTAGACAATTTTATGGCCTACAATTTATATCTGGGGTATTTTAATGAAAAAACTTGCCGTTTCGCCGAAAATCGTAAAAAAATATTTTTTGGACCTTTGACCTTGAAAAAAAAATTTAGCACACATAGGAATTATGGGGGACTTTCAAATTTTATTCGTAATCACATTCTTAACAATATTACCGATTTTCACCTTGGTGCGAATTTATGCAAGGTTACAGGGGTATTTTGGTCTAACTTGACTGGGGTATACAGTAAACATTACACACGTAGTAAAATGTAAAAAATATCATGAAATGTTGTATTCATTTTTAAATGTCCTCAAGTGTTATTCCATTTCGTTTAGGATAAGTGCATGGACGTACGTATTCACATGCACTTAAACTTTTAAGATAAGATGTATCTTATATCCTATTACTTTACTTAAATAGATGCTCAAGTTATAACTTCGCCTTTAAATATTACCGGCAACATAAAATACTAGCACGGGAGCCCTAGAACAATTTTTTTTTTTTGATTACTATCAAGCTAATTTTTTGTGAGTAGGTATAGGGTTCTGTAATCAACAAAACTTGGTTGACTACTGAACCCTAAAACGGAACCCTAACGAGCTGATTTTTTGTATATTGATAGGTTAATAGTTATATAATTTAAGAGTAACATCGTCCTACAAATAGAACAATCTATATTTTAGGACCATCAAATCAAAGTATGAAATCCTTTCTATTTCTGTGAGCTACCAATTTCAAGATTTTTCGCAGCTAAAAATGTTGTTTGTCTTATCAAAATGAAGCTACTCACAAAAATTTGCTTAATAGTAATCAAAAAAAAATATTGTTCTAGGGCTCCCGTACTATACTGCAACCATTACACATGTTATTTTGTGTAATGTTTAATGCTTACATTTAAGAGATGTATTAGGTACCTATGTGTATGTGCATTATGCATGTTTAAACCGTGCTAATATTATATTCTTAAAGCATTAACAATAGTATTATATTATTTATATTATTTAGTTGAAACCTTTTCAATATAAAACGAACTTGAAGTCACCTCCAACTTAAAGCGACATCGACAAAGGCCCTTCCAATTACGTTGAGTGGCTAGAAGCGATCATGTCGGACTTTTAGTTTAATTAGAAAGCAAAATATATTTAAAAGCGGAGATTTGCAAGCGCATCTAAGATAGATTAGGAGCGTGAAGCGGCCAAATTCCAGCCATTAACATAATCCGGCGGAGAATCAAAGCTCCACACCCTCGCCCCTTCATTAGGTGCCCAACCTCAGCAAGTTGGGAATTAGTTTTTCCACGAGCCTCAAACGAAATTTCAACAAATCTTTTGTCTCTGTACGTTTACTGATTGCACGATTCACAATTAGACGTGTAATTGTGTAGCTTTGTAATCTTTATTCAATAATTACAAAAAGGTTTCCATGTAATCTTATTGTTTTTAAAAATGGAATGGAAAGATGGAAACATCATATATATCAATACTTATACTTATAGGGCTATGTAAGAATTAGGTACAAGAGTAATTTTTGTGTATGAAATCTTGAAAAGTAAGTAGTAAGTGCAGAAGACAAACCATTCAACAAATAACAAAGTTGACTACACTCGATAGAGCCTCGCCGTAAAGGCGTTAATAGTATCCATTTATCTGTAATAGCCTCTAGCACCTAAGCCTGAAGAACGGGCACACCGCGCACCTGATTAAGAGGGCGACTAACGCAAAAAATCAAACATGGTCTTCTCTCTTCACACTCACGCCCGTCTTTCATATGCCAGGTGAAAAAGGACGACGCGGATTCATCGCCAAATTAGTTTTTTCTCAATAACTCGATAAATTTACAACATTTCAAAAATCCGCTATATCAGATTCTCAATGATAGAATTATATTGTACAATGTGTTAAAATATTAACTTAGTTTAATGCACGGTTATGGTAATATATGAAAATTAGATGCATCTTTGTGATTTTTTTCTATCGAGAAAATTTTAAGATATCGTGTTTTCGCTCAGATCAGATTCTTGGAAATATAATGTAGTATCTATGTTAAGAAAATAAAACAAATCGGGGTTTATTTTCAAATATAAAAATGAATTATAAAATCGACAATTTAGGGTTAGTCGCCCCCTTAAATGCTTCATCTTCGATAACGACACGCCGGTACCAATCGCCCATAAACATCCAACCCGCATTCATCCGAGATGGCTATCTGTGAAGTCAGCACTCCGCGCCACGCCGACCACGAGTAAGCCACTGCCCATTCCGCATGAACGACAATCCACCAGAAAAGGGAAAAATATTTTCGATTCCGAATACATTCTGAAATACCACAGAGAGATCGCTAGTCTAACCGGATAGAGCGAAATTCGACCATATTGATACCAATTTGAGTACGAGTGAAAGAGACTTTTCTCTCTTCGGGCGAGCTGACTTTACCAAATTCGAAAATACACGTAACATAGCCGAAAAGCTCGATAGTTTTTTATTCATCAAACATTCGTGAATTACAAGGCAAAAAGTTAAAACTACAAAGTGCCGAAGGCACATACGTACAACTACGAAGGTCTGCAATTTCAAATTTCAAATTTATTTATTTATTACATAATTTAACAATATTTATCACACTTTTATCACACTTAATTAAATTGCGTTAAGAATTATGATATTATTTTTAACCAGGGGACCCCAAACTAGGCAAAGCCTGTATCTTGGTGGTCCGTTTTATTTTATAACAAAATATGATTTAACGCGAGTCCGTGCAAAAGAACAACCATCATTAGAAGACTACATTAATTATGTTACAATTGTTACACAATACATAGCACACAATCAAATAGTAATCACTTATTGTGTTTAATAATATTAAATAACTTTTCTCGAGTATGTTCTACAGAAAAAGTACGGATGAAACAATTAAAAAGTATGTCACGGAAAAGCGTACTTAGTAGGTAATAACTTTGAGATTAAACTTTTTAATGTCTCTTATAATTTTTTTTACAGAAAAAACATATCACAACATAACACAGCATATCACAATCATATAGGAAACGGCGCAAGGTAGACCGTTCATTAAAAAAATCGACAGACTAATAGTCCGCACACAGTATACACCCACGCAGAGGAAATGTCTCGGGGGCAAAATAGCCCCTCACCAGACCAATTAAAATGGACATGAAACGAAACGGAAACAAAAGAAATAAAATTACACCATACGAGGCACGAGCCCGGCCACATTATTACGAATTATAGACCCCTGCACTCCGATATGCACCCCATCATTGTTTTCATCGGCTGGAAATAGCCCTTAGCATTCACCGAATAAGAGCTACGTTCATGTTCTAAAGAAAGGGCGAAACCCTTACATATCGTAAGGGATTATTGGTATATCTCTTTACAAAGCGTTAGATTTCCCCGATAAGCTCGCGTAATCTTTACAGGCGTTTTCTGTAGATATAAGTATGGTTCAATTAATTCTTACGTCATCAGATAGTCATAAAAATCCCACAGCGCGATGGTAGAGTTTTGCATTTCTCACCGAGCATTTTTCTTTTAGGTTAAAAATATTTCTTTCAATAAATGGCGGAACTGTGAAATCGGTTTTGCGGCAGCTCTGCTTACTCGCTTTGAATAGATCAGATATGGACGAAGTATTGATATCACGCTGAGAATATAACCGTAGCTTCGGCTTAGTGGGTCAAATCAAATCACCCGTTCGTTTTTTATCAATTTGTATATTTTCTAAAAATATGTCAGAATTGGACTGACTTTGTGTCATAATATTATGCTTAACTCCTGAATTTATAAAATTTAATCGATCCAGTAAGCACACTACAGTTTACCACTATAAATATATATACCACTTACTTAAAAGCGATTGATAATATTATAACTTTAATTGAATAAATCCATTCAAGACCCCATATGGACATTATTGAGGAGACTATAAATTTAACGCTTGGCCGATAAAAGGGAACAAATAAAAGTAGCAATCTAAGATTACCGCTTATAGGGGACCGCTCGGAGCACGATCAGATAGGAGCTCCAATAACTAAGATAGAATAATCCGATTACCCACCCACAAAGCGTTCACGATCCTCACCAAACTACCGGTTAAATAAAATATCCAAGTCTAATACGCCGAAATGTTGAAAGATGAGGAGAAATTTGTGGCTTCGAAAAGAACATATGATTCCAGCACCAATTTTCCAATTTTGCGGCATTACCAGCACAAAGTAGTAGTTGCCTCTTATGGTGAATTCTTGATGAGATGGATATTGAATGATGACAAGTACAGCATTAACAACGAAGTTTGTCAAGCAATGTAAGTTAAAATATACATTTATGTAAGTAAGTTATAACCGCTCCAGCTTCAGCTGTATCGACCCGCGCTAAACAAATTAGGAGCACGTAACACATAGAATCTTCACAAGTTGGAATAATGTTTAAGGTTGAATAAATTATCCACGAGGGTTGTGAGCCCAATTTAAATAGGCCGAAAGAGGAACGTCGACATGTGTCGCAAATATCTGGCCAGAGGGTCACCTCTGACCCACATAAAGCTGTGACGTGAGCGTTTTTAGATCGGCCTGATTTTAAAAGCTAATTCTAGATAAGTATTAAGAACACAATTTAAATGTATTACAGTATAGTTTGAAAACAGTGTTTAATGATTTTACTCGAGTTGGGAGCGAGATTTTCGCGCACTCCAATTAAGAAACACCAAATTATGTTACTGCACAAAGGTTGTTTTTGTGAATAGGTACTTGTTTTGTACGGGTATGTGCTGGAAAATGAAGACTTAGCCTATACTAAAATAATAAATCACAACTTATAACAATAAGGAGGGTAGTAAATTAACGAGCGACTGTAAATTACAGTTTTAAGTGTCAAAATTAATTAATTTGGGTTATAGAATTACTAAGTGAGCGACTGACTGCGAGTGACAAGAAATCAACAGAACGCCAACTTACAAGCATTAATTTGAGTTATTTAAAATACAAAATGAGCAGCTTCATAATATTTGAGCGACCTAATATTTGTTTGAGTGTCAACGTTACGTCCTGCATTTTTTTTTTTAATATTTGGCAAATGTATTTTTTATATTGAGCGGCATTCTATCTTAAATGAAGTGTTTCGAATACAAAAACCACTTTGAATTACAAATTCACTAATGAGCAGAGTAGACTGAGTACACAAATAAGTGAGAGTTTGAGCATACTTACATAAAAAAAATATATATATGAAATAACTATTTGAAGAAACACTATTCTATTAGCTAAGAAATTTTATTATTGAAATTTAAGGGTAATTAAATAAAACAATATACTCCCTAAAAATAAAGTAATATGCATTTACTCAAATCAAATGAACAAAAAAAATATAAAATAAGATGCTTCAGTCAACTAAAAAAAATTAAAACTTCTTATTAATACAATTTAGGAACATTGATAGGAATGAGAATCTACTACTTCATCGTCACTGGGAAATCACATTTTGTAGTACTTTATTATATTTATTAATAATAATATGATGTAAATCTATACTTAATATTATAAAGCGGAAGAGTTTGTTAGTTTGTTTGATTGAACGCGCTCATCTCAGGAACTACTGGTCCGATTTAAAAAATTATTTCAGTGTTAGATAGCCATTTATCGAGTATCGAAAATGTGGAAAAACGGGGAAAATTATTTGAAAGGGCTTATCTCACGAACTACTAGAGTATTTTTTCTGTTATTTGGATCAGATAAGATAGGCCACGTGAAGGATCATAGGCTTTTTTGTGGACTAATTTTTCTGTGAAATATCTAATTTACGCGGGCGAAGCCGCGCGGAACGTCTAGTACTCAAATAAAGCACTCAAAGGTAAAGGTTTATAACCCTACCTCAATTTTTTGGTTCAAAAATAATTATTTAAAGTCGACAGAGCCCCGCTACGCGGCTGGGCGGTTCGCAAAAAATTTAACCTAACCCAATCAAGTCGTATTCGGCCAACATTGCTATTAATTACCTAAGAATTATAATGTACTGTTCTTATACAATACTTTTGGAATTATAAATTATCGTCCCTCACTCACCACAGCTTACGAAGCCTTGAAAGTAACACGTAAACACCAGAAAACATAAGACATTATCTTAAGATTACGAAAATTTCAGATGTGAATTTCTCCTAAACTCCTAAAAATCTGTAGTTTTCATTAAAAAAACGTATCAAAATAAAAAACATAAGCCCTCAAATAGAATATCAGTAACCAATAATCTACGCTAAAACGCTAGCCCCGCCTACACACAACGCTATCCTCCAATCGTGATACAATAATTCCATGAATCGTGCTCCCGGGCAATGTACTTTAGGCTGCAGCTAATAGTGAACAATATCGCGTAACAACGGTTCCCGCATTATAGCACGAAAGTAAAGGTCGTAAGTCCCAAAACTGTTTTTTGATGATTACTTAAAAACTAATACAATACTAATATTTCCTTTAGCTATTATTTTATAAAGTGTGTGATTGTAGTAGTGCAAGTTATTTAATGATAGTAACTCAATAAGTGTAACAGATATTTGTTGAAATGCCCAAAAAGATTCATAATTTCGAAAAATAAAACTATCGAGTCAAAATAAGTAAATCGTGTTTTCCGCTAGCTAAATATCAGATAAATATGCAATGATTAAATAAATCTCAATTTCATTTGAGTCAATCGTCTTCCGGGATCGTAATACTTATTAGAAAACACAGCAAAATTGCACAGCCCGCTCTTAATAAAGCAGCTTTCAAAACTTTGCCCAAAGTGAACTTTTTAGTAGTTCGTTATGTATAAATTACCTCACTTAGAAAAATCGAATCTATCTTTAATATTAAAGTTGCCCTCTCTGTATTTCCAGTCGCTCACTTAGTAATGTAGTCGCTCGAATAAAATTTTAATATGTGAAATGGATTAATCACAGCCCACTTTTTGTAAGCTCGTTCTGGATTTTATTATTAACCAATATTCGTCGATAGTTTAGTTAATTTTTCGCTTACTCAAATTCATACCGCTCAAGTTATTCAAACAGTATGTCATCATCAGTCGCAAAGTTTTTTTTTATTCGCTCGTTTTATAATTTCCCTAACAATAATAATGGTGATGTTTACGGTTCCTGTTTTAGTCAAACCTACACAACATTACGCGTCAATGGATAATGCCTTGTAATTAGCATAATTGATGATGTCAAGACGTCCTCATACAATCAGAGCATAACATGGCTTACTGGTTCAGCGCCGCATGTTCCACATTCAGCGGATTCGGCTCAAGGACAGAGTCAAAAAAGCGCTCCAATGTCACGTGACCTCAATCGATGAGTAAGCCTCGAGGTCTTGCGATTGTAATAGAAAAATTGGTAACGCAGCGTGATAAGGCGAATTAAGCATCATCATCACCACCGATCACGTGTTCACTGCTGAAGTCACGGCAGAGACTGTGTTTGAGAAGAATCCGGGAGCTATCAAGAGTAACATCACATTGTTATTTGTTACCAGATGATATCGCTCGATTTCGATCGAAGGTTTTTGACCCAATTCTTAGATCATGGATGTATACCAAATTAACCCATCAATCCTCATGATTTCAGAAATACATTTCGTCGTTACGATCGTACGTCTTCAACTCTTCAGCTATCAATAGCCTTCGTGATAAGTATACCTACCTACATTACAGTTACCTAATCCTTTTCGTCCACATCGTCTAAATGCTCTAAACTCTAAGCTAAAAATCCACGTCCGATTTATAATGGAAGTTTTATGCACATAGAAGATAGTGACTCGCCTTACACGGATTACGGCCGACATAAGGCTTAAAAGATCTAACTTTTATATCGATTTATGCCCAGATTGAAAAACTACGTGCCCGGTTTGGCTTCACTCGGTTTAAGTTGAAACTGGTTTTACCAGCGAAGCACTGTGACCTTTGCAGGATTCTGTAGATATTTTCGTCGAAAATCGAGATTTTAGTGGTAAGGCTAATAAAGTTTCACAAATGCTCTTACACAAAACTTGTATCTTACTCTGGAAGAAAAATGGTGAGTATCTTTTATGAAATCTAAACACAAGACTACACTTTCACTCACGATCCTCTTTGAATATAATATATGAAAAATGTAACATTAGGCGTATTTAGAATATAGCGTATAATCGTGTGAATTGGAGTTGCACGATCCATTTGCGACGTAATGGCTTGAGTGAAGCAATGGCTGTCCTAATGGAAAAACGTCTGCGTCCTATCGCTGATGTTACTTTTTCCATCTTCTTAGATATTTATTTTGTCTAAAAAAAATATCATATCAATTTCAAACAATTTCAAAGTAAATAAATTTTGTGATTGACTTTGGGGGTCAAAAACGTAGCCGTTTGAGTTTTCCCCATAACTTTGGTAATTTTTTTTTTCTATTAGCAGCACTTCTCTGAAAGTCACTTGACTATGTGTAATCGGCCTCTTTCGTTGGAGCTAACGTTTTTGCATGAAGCTAAGATTAATTAATTTCTGTTTCTACTTCAATTTTGTAAAGCATAACGCGTCAACGACGTGTTTATGATCGTGAAGTGATGCGTGTACGATATCTATATCGATTTTTAATATAAAGTTTGGTATAATTAATCAATATGCCTCTTTATAGATATCAACATTTATGGATGGACTAGACGTTCCGCGCGGCTTCGCCCGCGTAAATATTTCACAGACAAATCAGTCTACAAAAAAGAGCCTATGATCCTTCACGTGGGCTACTTCTTTTCTGACCCAAATAACAGAAAAATTGCTCTAGTAGTTCGTGAGATAAGCCCTTTCAAATAATTTCCCCCGTTTTTTCCACATTTTCTTCTATTTCTTCGCTCCTATTAGTCTTAGCATGATAAAATATAGCCTATAGCCTTCCTCGATAAATGGACTATCTAACACTGAAATAATTTTTCAAATCGGACAAGTAGTTCCTGAGATTAGCGCGTTCAAACAAACTAACAAAATCTTCCGCTTTATAATATTAGTATAGATTTTAGGTTATGTTTTGCTAGACATGTTCCAATAATGTCACAGACGTGGTGTTCCTAAACGTGGCTCATGTTAACCACGTTTGTGACAGGTTGTACTCGTTTGTGACTTGTATGGGAGTTAACTTTGAAAATTGCTTATGTTCGTCCTAGATCAGTGGTCCCCAACCTTTTTTTCATACGGGTCACAAACGTAGACGAAGAGAACGAAAAAAAGGGACCCTATTACTAAGACTTCGTTGTCTGTCTGTCTGTCTGTCTGTCTTCAGGCTTTATCTCAAAAACCGCTGTAGCTAGACTTCGAAAATTCTCACAGATTATGTATTTCTGTTGCCGCTATAACAACAAATACTAAAAACAAAATAAAATTATTATTTAAGTGGGGCTGCCATAAAACAAACGTGATTTTTTGGCCTTTTTTATTCGATATCAAAAATGGCAACAGGTAGGCACATGAAATTTTCTCAAAGTCCTTAATTATATGTGCACTTTAATAATTAATAATATTATTAAAATAAAATAAGATTTAAAGGGAGGCTCTCATACAAAAAACACAATTTTTGGATTATTTTCGCTCTATTATGGTACGGAACCCTTTGTACGCGAGTCCGACTCGTACTTGGCTGATTTTTTAAATAAAAGTTTAATAATGAGACATTTGTTAAATTTTATCTACATTCACTACAGTAGTTTCAAAGAAAATGTCACAAACATGGATAAGTGTCCCAGACTTGATACCACATTTTTAAAATTAAGTTTTCTAGCAAAGTATGCACACCACTCATACCTAAATACTTCAAATTAACCCCTTAACACATTTTAACCATAAAACAAATAAAATTTAAAATCAGTCATTTTAACACTTAAAATGAAAATGACCCTCTTACCCTACGTTCATAATATGGCTATAACGCTACACTTGTATTTGCATATTTGTGACTCTTTGCGACCTATAATACACAGATTTATCCTGTTTACTTGGTGATCGATACAAACTACTGTCTATACGAAATGAATAAATATTATCTTTAGTTTTGTAACAACGGACCAGCAACTTACTTTAAAAGCCTCTACCACATTCTCTCCCAAGTAGTAAATACTACTTAGTAGGTATTAATATACTGTCTGAGTACTAATGGAACCACAGGTCCATTTCAATATATTAAAAAAAAATAGATTATAATCTGTTAAGCCCGATAAGACTGCTGAGTAATTTCAAAATTAGTACTAAGCTTGTATAATTTAGGTAGGTACAAGAAAGTAGGCACATTAAGTAATGAAAAATACAGATTGTCTCGAAGGTTCACCCATCTTACAAGTGTTGTCCAAAACAATATTTTCGTTAGTAATGGCGTAAAGCATATTTCCAAGTGCAGCGTGGGGTGGGTGTGAATCAACAAGGGTGCAATGTTCCTATTAACGGCCTGTCAAATATGCGTCGCCCTCAAATCCTATTTGAGTTATGTTCCCTGGGGTCATTGGATATTGATCTTCGTTTATTAGAGAACGCGACGGTGGAAAATTTTTGAGAATTGCGGGATGAGAATTGTAACGATGTTTCTTTTGGGTAATGTTTGCACAAAGATAATAAAGCTAACAGATAACATGATCCTGGTAAACCGAAATTCGAAAACCTGCACATACAATTTAATATTTTTTTTAAACTCGCACAGTTTCATAAACGAAACGTTTTGATTGCAGATTTAAACATGGCTATCAGTATTAATATATAAGCAAAATAAGTACATTTCAAGTTAAAATCTTACAATAGGAGTGGGCTCAAAACGTGGCAACGTAAATCACGTGGAGATCGTTTCGTAGGGCACGATACGGACAAAGTAACCACGCCCATAGAAAACGTGATGGTTTTTTATTTTATCCCTTTGGAGTGGGAGGGCTCGTATTCAAATACGTACAAGGTTTCGTGAAGTCTAGAAAAGGTACCATGTAAACTGTTTTTATTATTCGTAGCATGTAAACATAACATACCGAGAAAATAAAAGGAATGCACGAAACAGTTTTTAATAGTTTTTTTTTTTTTTTTTTAAGTTTTGCGTTCTGTGCTGTTTGTACTTTGTAGGGCTGGAAATTTTTTAATCTAGAAGGAACTATTTAACATAAAAGTCTGGCTATCACATAACAATGAACTGAACGCCCTTTCATTTTAGATTTTAAGTGCAATGAAACCTTTAAATAATAGTTGGAAGTAAAATTTACTTCGCATTTAAAGTATGTATCTAACTCTGTGAATAGTTGAATATTTAATGCTTCTCGCTTCTCGATTATTGCATTCAATGCTAATGTTTTTCTCGTATTACTAATTACAGAAGTGCGGTCTGTCAATTAACATACTACATATTACACGCTAGCTATTAAATTACGATTTACAAGGTGAGCACTACTTGAACGGCAGTTGTAAGATTAAGTCACCCGTACCCGCCGCAAACATTAATATTCTTCGGCAGAATTTTGGAGAAAAGCTCTCTTTGCATCTGTTTACAAAACCCAATTTACTCCTCATTTAATCTCTTGTTTCTTTTGCATAAATTAACCATACAGCAACGCCAACATTTTAGCGCAATCTGAGAATTGCTTCTTTAAAGATTTATAGTACAGTTCTTCTTCTTCTAGCTAAAGTTTAAACAGAATCGAAGTACAAAAGTTTATTTAAAATGTCAAAATTTGGATGAAATTCTGTACTTCTTTATTTTGATTAACCTTCGTAGCAATTAATTATTAATCTTTCTTTGTTTTGCCTGGAATACATTATACAACATTTACATTTCTGCTAAACTTTATATTTCAACCTATTTCATTCTTCTATAAGTTCAAAGCATTTGATCATATTCCACATTCAAATTAAACAAGTGATAGCCTATAGGAAGCACATGAGAATCATAGATCATTATGTCCGTTATCCGTGTATCATTACATCTCGTCATTACGAGGGCATTGTGAGGGCATTGTGGGTAATGTGAACGGCCTCAGTGATCGTGAGTCAGCTCTACCCACGGCTGTCACTTCACTTGGTTTTTATATGCGTCTACGTCACCTTCAGGCCTCGAAAAAAGCGCGGGTCGACTGCTACGTGGTGACAGGAGACTCACCGCGAATGCCGAAGGCAGCGGCCTTAGGGCCAGCGCAGACAGAACGGAGCGCAGCGGAGAAGGATTTTATTAACGCACTTGAAAATAAACAAGCATTTATGCACTTTAGTGTAATAATTTTAAAGTTTATTTTCAAGTGCGTTAATAAAATCCTCTCCGCTGCGCTTCTTTCTGTCTGCGCTGACCCTTAGTCTGCATGAACTGCTTAAATACATAATATATATGCATTTTCTACAACCTAAAGATTTGTATCTAAGATCTTTTAGCTGTCTTTTACACCCAAAACATCAAGATAACGAAACCCGAAATTCAAATAACTACATATAATTTAATTCATCAAGCCCCATATCACCGGCGTCCGAGACACAATAGAATATCTATTGTGTCTCGTTTTCCCACGATCGACGGGGTAGTAATGTACGAATTCGTTATCGGTAGGTGCTTTGGTATGACTTATGAGTCTTATGAAAAAGAGTTTGATTTTCTTTGAATGTAACATAAAATATTTTGTCATAACATACCTACTAATTAGTATGTAAGGCATTTTATATTTGTAAGCATTAAACGTTTCTGCTGTTTTTTAACGAGAAACTCAATACAATGGTCGACATACCAACATTATTTTGCAAACATTTTATTATGTTGGAACTTGGTTAATGGTAAATGGTAATAACCGACTGTAGTTTGTTAGGGTGGCCAAGGAAAACAACGAATGCTGATCTCTTGAACACTGAACGTACAATCAACGACATTCTTTGATACTCTTTATGACTATAATTCGGATTTCACAGCCAGACAGATAACCGGCACCCAATAAGTCCCAACTGTTATGTACCTACTAGTTGTAGCTGCTGGTAATACTGCAAGCTTATGTATACCTCGGACCTCCTAGATCTAAGAAGAGTAGGCTAAGAAGAAACCTCTTAAGAAGAAACTCGTAAAATGTAATTTCTTCTTAATCTCTCATACGATGCTTGGTAACAAGTTTCTTGCTTTCGCATTGATACGTCATTCACTCGAGTCATGACGCAGAATACATTACCTAATGAAAATTAACAACAATTAACATCTAAGTTGTTAAATTAACTTCCGCACTAACGCGAAAATATCAAAACAAACGATCTACCAAATTAAGATTTTGTAGCTTAATTTTTCGTGACTATAATGGCGATGACAAAAAAATGTACGTAGAAAACTCATGTATGGTTGTTTTATAGTAGCGCCCAAACTATTCGTCCGATTATAATGAATGTCAGCAGGTTTGGAGTAAGCCTTTACTACAAATCTACTGAGTATGTACGGACACATTCGTTAACGGGGTTAATAGACTATACCTATTCAACCTTCATCATGAAAATGAAGATTCAAATTCTATAAGCTGCTTTTGACAGTCATAATGAAATACAGACCTTTGAACCTGATCACGTCTTGGGGGCTGCGTCAAACTCCTTACATCTTTCATTCTAATGCATTGCAGATTGATACAGTCAAAAAATATAATTTGCCGAGAAAACGTGACTTGAGTCACGATGAAAACCCCGAGAGACTTCCAGAAATGGCGAAGAGTAAAAATTCATACAACTTGTAACTTCAAAGCTTATTTTGGACGCTTTCTGATGCGCCTTTAGAAAATCTATTAAATGTTAATACTATCAAAACAAACAAACAAGCTACTATTTGACTACGTAAGGACTTTAAAATACACAATGAAAACTGAAAACATTTGACAGACTAAATAATATCGTATCAAGCCCCATTACTCCGGAATGAAGCGTGCGTCACGTCGCCGTTAACTCGTGATAAAGTGTAGTTATTAAGTATATATAAATTTACATGTATGTTAGGTATTAAGGTATATATTGTATGGGCCTACGTAGCCTGATATTTAAAATAAATAAATTACGCTAGTCATTATCTGTTTGTAGTGTCCTCTGGCATCAGCGGTTATTATGACCTAGTCTTTTATAGTCTGAAACAATAGTCGAGGGCTAGAGCTGAACTTTGTATGTATATTGTATTTTTTCCGAATTTCACAGACGTCATGCCGCCCGCAAATCCTAAACTATAGTCAAAGCGAGCAGGCTCTTCGAAATCAAAAACGGTTGGTATTTGAACCTAACTTTTAGTTTCAATTTGTTTAGTACTCTACTAGTAATTAACCTCCATCTCCGTTATTGTCTAGACTCTAGAGTCTAGACCCAGTGTTTTAGAATTCAGGCCTTGCACAACCAGCGCGTGTTTAGTCAGAACCTAGGCTTACAATAGACCTCATGATAAGGCTCCGATAACATTATGACATTAGGCATCATTTTGTTTTGGCGTAATTTTACATGAAAATGTTTTTGCTGGGTATAATGTAAATGGCTGAGCGTCATCAAGTTTCTTATAAAAAGCAACCCGAAACCCGTACACGAAACCGAAAGATACACATCCGTTATGCACGCAGCACGTTACTTTAATGAACACGTCGCGTCGAGCGCCGTTATCCATATCGCATCAAGTAGAGCAGCGGTTCTCAAACTTTTTTGGTGGCGAAACCCTTTTAAGAAGTGACACCTTTGACGGACCCCCGAACAAAAAATCTTTTATCTTTGAATGAATTGTCTCCATGCTGCTGTCTGATGACATTTCTAAAAACAATTTATGTATCGTTCCTGAGGCCCCTACAAGAACTTTGCAGAGCGCCAGGGCTCCGCGGAGCACACTTTGAGCATGGCTGAAGTAGAGAGTATAGTATGTATACAGTAAAAAATGGACTCACTTCGTAAAGTCAAAGTAGACTTGTACAGGTACAGTAAAATGTTGACTCAATGGGTAGTGTCCACATTCATTAATTACTTGACAACAATTATTATTATTGAAAAATTTGTTTTACTACATATAATAACTTTCTCTCGCGTCTCTGTTTGCGATAAAACTAGACTTTTTCTGGAAATAAAGGTGACACCATACTAGGCGCTACACTGCAGTGGAGCAATGCAACACTTCACGACTAAATGTTCTTTGTTCAATTATTTTATGAACTAAACCCCACTACGCGACACAACACTCCTAGCAGCAGCAGTTTCGCCTAGTGCAGTATAGCCTTAAGTCCTCTGTCTGTGTCGGCAAAACCTTTTTATATTATTACTATAATTTTTTCACTGTACTACCTTTTTAGAGATCAATTCTCAAGGTCTAAAGGGGAAACGGTCCTCTCATACAGATCAGGCAAAATAACAGTACACAAACCCGTAAGTTATAACTACTTAATAGATAAAACCTCCTTCACAATAATATTATCATGCTATTATTTAAAATAATATATTTTGGCTATACCTTCACAACCTAATGCCCCGAGTTCCGCAGAACCCGCTAGTGATCCCTTACATAATAATATATATTAATTTAAAACTTCATATTTCTAATCTACTACAAATATAAATATAATCAGGACTATATAAACACAGTAGAAATAGAAATACAGATAGAATTTTAGAACATTTTCTTTGTAAATCAGTCACTTTGTTTATTCTCTTGTAGATAGAAACCCCTACTATGTGACCATGCTAAGCTTGTACTGTGCAGGTATAACTCAGTCAATATCTCAATTCAATAAATAAATTTTAAATGATTTTTAACTTTCCAGTTATATTATGAAATACGGAATATGGGTTTTCTATATTTTCTTTTACTACAAACAATAATCACAATATTATGTACATTGTAATCAAATAAATCAAGTATTTTTCAGTACCACCAACGCTACATCCTCTCAGTGACTACTGATGCTTAAAAAAATAATTGTTATTTAATTTTTTTGTGTCACTAAATTATTGTGCTACTAATAATATATTTATTTAATTTTAAATGTATTAAAGAAAAACTTTATACAGTTTGATTATTGCTATTATTTAACTGCTACAAACAAATGATAATCATAACAGTAATTTACATTTTGGATCTAAAATAGCTATTACTACAATCTACATTATAACATGATAATATTATTATAGTAGTTTATGTTATAATGTTGTAGTGTAATATAAAGAATATAATAATAATTTGATAACAATGAATAACACAACAAAAGCTCAAAGATATCCCTGTATTAGGGTACTTGTTTGTTGATAACATTGCGCGAATGACTTTTGTGGGTAAAATTTAGATAAACGAGGTCAATATTATTCTACGTAGCTGTTGCAACTTATGGACTGCGGTCCACGCCTCGGCAATAGCAAGGAGTACAAACAAAAAGGTGACCTTAAGATCATTTCGCAACAGTAACAGTAAAACTAAAACTCTTCAACGAATACCTTGTCTCCTGGGATGTTTTTCCCCGACATGGTGCCCTTCCAGTTTAGAAAGCTTATCTCGTCTTGTGGACGACTTATCCAGAGAATGGAGCCCGAATTTGCTGCGGCAGCCCAGCATACACAAAACACTTCACTTTATTATTCACTCGGCCATCATCACTCAGCCAACGGTGCATTAAAGCCACAAACACAACAAACTAGCCATCGTTTGGCGTCGGAATCAGCACAATTTCCCATTGAGATTCATCGGTACTAATAATTTTTCATAACACCACACACAAACACAACAACTGACAGTAGCTGACTTGATAGAGCTTGACGGAAAATGGCGATAGGCGAGGAAGACAGTGTTGCAAGCTGTGTTATACGAAATTACCAAATTCGTGTTGTTTTCTACTAAAACATACAAAAAGAAAAAAAAACTATAAAAATACTGGAAAGACTGCAAACACATACTTCCACTTCAATTCAGTCGCGGTCTGCCTGTTACGGTCACGCCTAGCCGTTGAATTCAATTCGATGAAATAACGTATCTTTGGAGATATTTTTAGACCCCGAAAAGTATTCTTTAAATTATCTACACTTCTACACTAATATTATAAAGAGGAAAACTTTATTTTTTTGTTTGTTTGTTTAATTGTAATTAATAGGCTCAAAAACTACTGGACCGATTTTAAAAATTCTTTCACCATTCGAAAGCTACATTATCTACGAGTAACATAGGCTAAATTTTATGTTGGAAAAAATAGGGTCCCGTAAGATATTTGGGTTTTTCGGACACAAGGTGTAAAAATCAACCAGAAATGTTACTTATTTTGCGTACGCTGCCTAAACTATAAAAGATAATATAACCATAAAATGTTCTAATTAATTGTAGATCTTATAAATATCTACAAAAAAGTCCGCGACACACTATACCTATCTATGTCGAGTGAGGCACAACAACCATTTTTTTATTTAAAAATCTTGAATTTTTTTTGGGACTTCATTTAAACGCGTTTATTTTACTCATGCTATTAATCCTTATCAAAATAAATTATTTCATCACTAAGCATAGTTTATGTAGATAATATTTGGTCGTTGAATGATCAAAATTGGACGTTTGGTTTTGAAGTTATGGCGAAATTAAAATATTACGATTTCTGCTGCACGGCCCGTCACCAAGGCAGGGGTGTGCGTGCGGGAGGAAGTTTATAATCTATTAGTAAATGAGGATTTAAATAATACTTAATTATTCACTAAATCTAAATAATATATAAAAGTCAAAGGTGACTGATTGACATAGTGATCTATCAACGCACAGCCCAAACCACTGGACGGATCGAGCTGAAATTTGGCATGCAGGTAGATGTTATGACGTAGGAATCCGCTAAGAAAGGATTTTGATCAATTCTACCCCCAAGGGATAAAATAGAGGATATACCGATCGGGCTGAGACTTTGATACCTAAATAATAATAATATTTCTTAACGCGAGCGAAGAAGCGGGCAAAAGCTAGTAATATATAAATTGTGGTTTTTGCTCAAAATTAAAAAAAAAAAAAACAAAACAAATAGTAGGTCGTCTGTTCTGAAAATCTTAAAAAATATTTGTTTAATGTACCAAACAAATAAGTATTACGTACCTACTGTATCGTTTATTACAAAGTAATAAATTATTTAGTATACAATAAATATTTTTCATTTTAAGATGATTTTCTGTTTATTCCAAATGTCTTTTAATTTCTTTTTTTACTTCCAGACATATATAAGAAATGCAAAAGTGTACCTCACAACTGTCCCCTAGTCCCTACTTCTTCACAATATTGAAATTACTAAACCGATTACAAAACAGTTTAAATATTTTGGTCTTTGAGTTTTGGAAGAGTAGGTAGAATTAAACCATACATCCATACTAACATTATTAATGAGAAAGTGTGTCTGTCTGTCTGTCTGCTGCCTCTACTGTCTACGTCTAAACCACTGAACCGATTTTGAAGAAATTTGGTATGGAAACACTTCCATATTCCAATAGGTTGTTTTCCTTTTAGAATCTGCACCAGATGGCGCGACACTTCTAGATTTGCTATAATTGGTTCCGCACTGATCTGAAGTTAGATGCAGGTTACCGTCACTTTTTAGTTCATATATTAGTTGTGTTTCTTAAAAATATCAGTGTACTGTCAAGTGTGAGATAAATCAAAATACCATAAATTTAGTTTCCATCAGCATAAAAAACTAGGCCTTTGCATCCGTTGTGGATGATTTATACAGTATTTTCAGAGCGAAGTAACCACTCCTCAAATACTGTAGTGCCTGGGACAAGATTTTTAAATGTCCGTATGGTTGCCCAAGCACATACGGCATTCTCGCAACATAGTCGGCCTAGTCCAGAGGAAAGAACTAGTCAATACGTCTGGGACCAACTATGTGCGGGTTTCCTCACGATGTTTTCCTTCACCGTATGACGCGGTGACAGCTGGAACTAAGAGTTTTTATTTATGACAACACTACATTACTTGTCAACTCTAGTATATATTGTGTCAAAAGCGAAGCGTAGGGTTGGCTGTATTTAAAGAAAAGCGCCCTCATTTAATCCACACTCTTCTTTGCCAAGCTGTACTTGAGATCAGAAAATGTCTCATTGGTATACGCCTCCACCCGGGATCGAACCTGCACCCTCTAGGATTGTGAACCAAAGGTCTACCCATTAGGCCACGGACGACTTCGATCAGCATAAAATTAACGCAAAACTATGTATTTATACATTTCTGAAGGAGTTTTGGCGTGCATGTCACCTTGACACTTTTTCTACTTTTTATTATTGGTGTGGTTTTTTTCCCCAAATTGTGTTATTTGGGTTTTTGATGTGCAATATTGGTAAAATATTAGCTATTAATTATTCGTTATCGAGCACAAATTCAGGCAAGATGTTCTCAAAAAAACCGAAGTTTGAAACTCCTGTGACGTGTTACAGGGGGTAATAATCACTATATATCGATATAAATGTTTTCAAAATACAATTTTTATATCATTCATGTTTTGTGCTCAAACAAAGACCATCTCTGATCTCGCCTACACAAAAAAATCGCATTAGTTTTTTGTCTTGCGAGTTGCGGCTGCCGCTACCGAAAATTGTAAAAAAACTACTAAATTTAGTTATAAAAACTACATTGGCAACACTAGAAGAGGGTTATTTTGAATACGACTGACGACTGAAGGACCTGTATCCATAGTCAAGAATAAATTAAAAAAAAAAGTTATTTTGAATTTTGATTCTTCCCTCGCCACTGACCTCTATTATACAAGTACTTGTATAATGGAGGTCAGTGTCTTTCGCCCATAAAGTTAAAGTTCTCAGGAGATGGCACCATGCTCTTGTAGTTTTTTTTTAAATAATATAAATAATTAACATTTAAAAGTAATAACTAATAAAAAAAATCGTAACATTATATAATTGCCGTGTTGAAAGTGGAAACAGTACAGTTATAAAGTGCGCGCACGATAACAACTTTGCGCGCGGCTGAAATCGGAACTAATTGTCGGGCCGCCACGTTTACATGATAATCGATACGCCTATTCCTATACAAAATTTAAATAAATAAATAAAGATATTAAAGTAAAACTACCAATGTTATTTAAAAAAATATCATTAGGATTACCCATTTTTTTAATGAATCCCTAAGCTGGCACGCCACCTGTCGCGCGCAGAGTTATCGTGCACGCACTCTAGTGCTGCCTTACATTTTTAAAGCTAGGCCATATTTTTCATTTTCTACCCACATTGGTCTAGCGACCGTAAACGCCACTAGTAGTGACGTAAACCAAAATGAATCCTATACCCTAGGTCATAAAGTGGAATATTATTTGAGTTTTTGTCTGTGGCAGTCGCGTGTCGCAAGGATGGGAAAGCCGCCAATCGCCATCTAGACTACGCGGCAGCGACGACGCGGTGACACTTCATATTTCACAGAACGGGCGCGACGTCTTGCGTCGCGCTTGGCTTCTAACAAAGAATATTTAATAGACGTATCGTGTCGCGTGACCGCGTCGCTCTGCTGAAGCGTTGTGTCGCTCTGGTGCGGTCTCTGACTGTATATATGTATATGTATAATATCATTGTGTCTTTTTCAAATTGAAATGTATCAATTTTTATATTCTTTTGCCCAGTTTTGTAGCAATTATTGATGGTATTACCTGGTATTACCGATAGTTGTCTACCTATACGCCATCTATATTACTAAAATGGAAACTGTTTGACAATCAAATTAAAAAAATAAGAAAATGCCCCATTCAATGTTAGCTGCGATCGGTCGTAACTCGTATGTCAAACCAGAGATAGATTGAATATTGGGAACGGCCGTTACTGAATCGACCGACATGACTCCTTAACTGTATTGACTTTTACTCCGACTTTTAACTAGACTTCTGACCTGACGATGTAGAGAAACGATGCCGAAAATTGTACACAAGAAAATTGTTTTTCCGCCATATTTTATATACTTGACACTGGCCATGGTTGGTATTATATCACTGACCTCCATTATACAAGTACGCTGGACTAATGATACCCTTTGAAATGACAGCTATTTTTTGTGCCTATTTGAAGCGGAATCAGCTCCCCCGATGGGAGGGATAGGAACTAAATTTGACCATTGACCAAATATATTTGTCTATGATTTGACGTAAAAATGACGTTTGAAAGTCGCCATATTGGCGCTGATAGCAGTAGTGGCAGTATTTGGAACTAATACTAGTGATGACAACTAATAACGATTAAGCGGCCATTTGCAAGTTACGTCAAATTTAGTTCTCTTCCCGCTCACTGGGGGCACTGATTCCGCTTCAAATAGGCACAAAAAAAAGTGGGTATCATAGGTCCAGCGTACTTGTATAATGGAGGTCATGGTTAAAAAGCCGAGCGCCATAATAAGAAAAAAAAATGATAGCTGTCAATGTCAACTGTCAAACGTCAATTGTCAAAATTCCCAGTTCCGGGTTCCCTTCTCCGCTTCACCGCCGGCGAAGAAAATTCAATCAATTCGCAAAATGGCGGATGGAGGCGTGGATATAGATTTGTACGCCGATGATATAGAATCTGATTTCAATAGACAGGTGAGTTGATGGAAATACCTTTTTAAATGCTATACGTAAAAGTTCGTACATAATATTATGATCCTAAACCTGCATCTGTTACGAAATACAACATGGGGTTTCAGGATGATTTCGGAGGTGACAACGTAGATTTGTATGACGACGTGATTGCGGCACCATCAGTGAAGCCTGAGGATGGAGACGGACCCCCGAACTCTCAACAGCATCCACATCCCCCGGAGGAGACCAACGGCAACGCACCGTATCATCACGGACCAAGCCACGGACATCATGGCCGCCGCTTTCAACTTTACGTCGGAAATTTAACCTGGGTTTGTACTGATTCTGTTTATTTAGATTTGTAAATATTTTTAGTTTTAGAACTTATTTATAATTTACTTACCGCAATATTGAATAATTTCACATTTCATATCTCGGTGGGACTGCCATCTTGAACTGGAATAGGTCAATGGCTTCTACGCCTACTCTACTGAAGTCTGAATAATATACTTTAGGATTTAGGAGTAAATATGCGACAAAATATTATGCATTTAATGTTTCCTGCTCACTTTTTTTTCTGTAAGTAGTTCATTTTATTTTAAAATTACAGAACATTGGTTCTGTATTACTTTACATAATATAATATAATATTATGCATAATTTGAATTAAGTTTTAAATATTATCATATTACTAATAGGTATCTAGTTCAATAAAGTCTTCATGTTGTTTGTAACGGCAAATGAAACATAGACCATTGTTTTTCTTTTTACAGTTATTATTGTCACCTTTTGGAAAAAAAAAACTCATTTCTTGAAAAGTGGACAACCAACTTTTGTTTCTCTATCTGAATTTGGAATTTGATTTGAGGGACAAAAGTTGGCACCCTATGATTATGTACATGGAAATTAAAGGATCGAATTGACTAATTTTTCTGAATATTATGCTATGAACAATTAAGAAATTTAATTTTAAGATTCGGTTTTGACTATATTCTGAAAAAGTCAAGAGTTTATTCAAAAAAGTTTTGTCACATAATGGCATACCTTTTGAATAAGCTCCATAAAAAAACTTACCATAGATGGGAGGAATAGGAAAAACGTTATAAATACATTGTATCTTTCATCTCAATCAGAATGATAACTGAGTCAATAATTATAATTTTAACAGTAATAATGATTTCTAATAAATTAGGAAGATGGCAGTCCTATAAGTAACCAAATAAAAAACATGTTCTTTTCCATAACTCCCTAAAATTGATTAATTGAAGCAACATTTATTTGGTTATTTGCGTGTAAAGTAAATAATTGTGTTAATGTTCATTTAACACATTCTCAATGGTCCGTACAATACTTTAATTTATATATCCATTTATTATGACATAATATTATCGTTTTGGTTTATCAGTGTTATACTGTATACATAATAAAACGTAACATAAATAATTTAATTTACACATTTAATATTATGTCCTAATTTCTGTTAAATTGAAAGCAAAAATAAGTTGTGGTTAAGTTATCATATCTATGGGTTTTGTGTTTGGACCAATCTATTTTTTGTTGTAAGATGCCACCCTAATTTTATTTAAGACCAAAACTCTGTTATTCTATGATGGGAATAGCTAATTTGTCTTTTTGGATTATTATAGGGAATAGCTAATTTGTCTAGGTGTGTTTATCATCATAACTTATTTTTGTTTTTATATTTTGTGTAATACAAAATATATAATATTATTTATATTATACAACATAGTTTAATAATTTAAAGAATATTTAATTTCCTTGTTTAAACATATACAGGGATTGTCATAAGTAGAATTAATTTCAACATTCTCAAAATTAATATTTCTGGGATGTAAGGCTGCCTTAACATTATGTCGCGGGTACCGCCGCAGCCGCGCGGCTGCCGCGACATAATGTAAAGGCAGCCTTAGTACTATGATGTGATAAACAAAAATCTTCTCACAGATTCTGATAAAAAAAGTAGAAACTCTGCTAAATATTTTATAATCTAACTAAATATGTTATGGTTTGTATTTAAAGTCTGTTGCTATTTTATCATTGCCATATTTCAAAAAAACAACTTGTCTTTGTAGAACTTGCTATCTATGTTATAATTACATTATTTAACCCATCAATCCCCAAGCGGCAGCCGGCTGCCGCATAACAATTGAAAATCTATTGTGTCTGCGATACTCACAATGGAGGTGTTAATGTATTAGCGTTATAGGTAAAGAAATTTGTAAATTATTTGCTTACAAATTTCCCTTGTAGACCCAATACAATCCATAACATATGGATTATAAAATAACCACAAAATTTAAGGTCTAATACACATTTAAATATAGAAATCTTATAAAATTGAGGAGCTGGCAAACAGAACCGCATTAGTCCGCGAGAAAAAAATTTACAGTGGCTAAAAAACTAGTAACAACTACTACTACTAACACTGACCTAATCCGGTTTTGTTTGAAAATTGAATTTTTAAAGCCTTTTTAACCGGAATTGATTGAAAATATTAACAGGGATTGACACAGATGGGTCAAGAGAAGAGTATTCGAAAAAAAATATACTTTCGCACTCTGGTGGACTTGTCCGGTTTTGTTCGCCAGCTCCTCAAATATGTGTTAATAATATTATAACATTGCCTTGTGAAAGTTTAGTCACTTTGCTAAGTATTTTTGGGCAAATACTCTAGCTTGATTTAGAAAAATCTGCATGCAAAAGATGATGTATGATTGTACTGATGATTTGAAGACTGGATGTAGATTCGTATTTATGTATCTTTAATATAAGGAAAAAATGTAGTTTATATGACTACAATAAGACCTAACAAACTTTTAGTTCTCCTAAGTTGATAGACTGAATTTTATTCATACACACATGTTTTTTTTTTCATAAATGAAAGTTTATTATTATTATTACGCGTGCTTTTATTACATTTGAACTTTTATGCTGTAATTTGTGTAATTAATTAAAAGTTGTGACAGCACTCCCATATTACTATTTTTTAACATAAGTGCTTATCATTTTTAAATTTACTATAAAAGTTCCGATGTAATGGTATGTCGCTTTGTTCTAATGTTTCTCTTTATCAGGTTTGTCACCAGGTAAGATGTTTTAAATATTGAGATCTAGATGTGTTAATTTTTTGTACATTTATTACTATATATTGGTTGATATGCTTTTGAAACACTTGTGTGACTTCACAAATGTAATTATGTGCCGACGGGAGAGTATGTTAGCTACATTTTTGTTTTATTTTTATGACTACCCCACTTTGTTTTTTCTGAGGATTAGTTTAATATTTGCTGTGATTTGTGGCAACAAAGTTGTTATGAGACTAAGTAGGCACTAAGATTAGGGTGTTGTATAACTGAGTTAAGCCGATTGTTCATATTGGCTTTTATAATACGGTTGTGATTAAGAATAAGTAGTGCATCAAAATTATTACGTTTAGAATATTTTATAAATGTATTAAAAATATTTATCACTGTACAGGCATGTTTAAAAAGCGTTCATTGTTATTTTCTATCTTAGAAAATCTTGTTAACATGAATACAAAGGTAAAAATAAGATAGAGACTATATTTATAACTATTTCTCAAATGAAATATCACGTCCCTGTATCATTCCGTTATGAAATCAACATTATATAATTTGAAACAATGTTCATTCCATGCTTTTTTTGAGAATATATAGTTTGCTAATTGCATAAGTATAATGTTTTACCCGCATTGTAAAACTTCTGTTTTTCTAAACTATGAGTATTTCCATGATAAAGTTCTTGTTTAAAATAAAAATAAAAAATATATTTGAGATTCTAATGTTAAATTCCATAAAAAATATTATTTTAATTCTAGACTAATTAGTCCATAACTGTATTGTAAAATTGAACTCGAATTTGATGTTACTTGGAAGTTGGACGCAGTCTGTATACTGCTTTATTTAAAAAAAGAGAAAAAGATATTTGATCAAAGATGTTTTTTGAAAATAAAAGAATGGTTAAAGTTAAATACTGTTTAATTTCCACCCAAACGGTTCCTATAACAGTCAATTACACAGCACAGGTTTATTTCAGATTATATCAGTTTTCATTGCGTTATTTTATTACTATCAAGATTATTCGAATATTTTTGAACTTATCGTCCTCGTCTAAAAAAAAAGTTAACAGTTGTCGGCGCATTAGGGATATTAGCTGTAGGGCTCGCTAGGTTTTATGTTGCCGTGTACCCGAGGTATGTGAATGCACCAACACTTCGAGTATTTCAATGTGTTTAGCGTCTCGCAAGTCCTCGTATGAGCGTTGAATGGATTTTTTTCAGTGGGCCACAGATCAAGACATCGCAAACGCGATCGCCGACATTGGCGTGTCGGACTTCCAAGATGTCAAGTTCTTTGAGAACAGAGCCAACGGACAATCGAAGGGCTTCTGCGTTATATCGCTGGGCTCCGATCAGTCCATTAGAATGGTCATGGATCGCCTTCCTAAAAAGGAAATCCAAGGCCAACACCCCGTAGTAACATTGCCAACCAAGCAGGTAATTTTTTTTTCGGATATTTTTTTCATACAGTAGATGTTAGCTAATAATAGCCACTCCATTAGGATCCAATTACGTAAATTAAGAAACGAGTCTTCATATTTTAATGCTACCAAACCAAGTATCACTCATTTACATTGCACTAAATGTATTTTTGTAAACGTTGTCATTAAATTGGATCAGTAGCCAGCACATAAACTAGGCGCTGATTAAAAACAAAGACTGACCATATACCAGTACCTCATAACAAATTCTATGGATGGAGTGTTCACTGACGGTATTTGATTATATAATACTAGAGGCACTAGTAGTGTAGAACTTTAGCCAAAATTAACTAGATAACATTAGTTCTAAAATGAGTACATTAGTTCTAAATCCCGTTAGGCCTTGATTACACTTACCGAGTGGCGAGACAGTCACTGCTCTCAGTCAATCAAATTGGCCGACAGCACTGTCTCGCCAATCTACTCGGTGGGTGTAATCAAGGCTTACTGCCGCACTCAGAGTGGAACATTAATCACATAAATGTAATTAATTCAAAATGTTGATATAAGCCCCATACATTATCTGTCAAACTCTTCATTAAATTGAAGGTTAATCATAAATGTCTCTAAGTACGGCGGTTAGCTAGGTAAATTTCAGTCGCCGGATAGAGAAATTCGTTTATTGATCTACAGCTGACTAACTTGCACACACGTACAGAAATGTTGTTATGAGCCTCACAAATTGAATATGGCATACCATACAGCAGCAAGCTAGATAGATCAATGGGAGAATTTCTAACCTGTGACCGAACTATTCTACAAACAGAGAGCTGTTTTATCGTCTAGTAGACACTCATGCCAGGCTATCAACGTTGCATTATTTATGTAGTAGTTAGTAGTCAGGTGAAAAGTTAGTTTTAGACACTTAAAATGTATTGGGCGTTTATAGGCGCCGCAAAAAATCCGTGTTTAAAATATTAACGGCATTCGCGTAAACCTAAAAAAATCATTAAAAATAAAAGTGTTACAGCAAAGCGAAGAAGCATACAAGTAATAAAACTCATTCTGTGATAATAATGTCATAATAATATGATGATACTGACATTATAATTTCAGGCGTTGAACCAATTTGAGAGTCAGTCTAAGACGAGGTCTACACCACCTGGACCCAATAACCCTGGAATGAGAGGAGGTCACCCAGGTGGGCCACCCGGCCCGCATCCAGGAGGTAAATATTTAAATTTTAAATCATATTACGGCCAAGAGGCGTAGCTACCGCCGTATATGCCGTATCAGGCTACTTGACCTACTTTTTTTCTTCATGCTAATCGCTTCTTAATCATTCATTTTCACCAAAAAAACTAATATTTTAATATTTTAAACAGTAGAAACCCATAAAAATGTTGATTGAAAAATGTGCCTTTTAAATGGCGCCGAAAACACTGTCCGCCACAATGTGACGTCATATTTTTTGTATTTTATACTATCTTTATTGAAAATTATTTTATGTGCTAAACGTACGAGTCTAACAGTGCCAAAAAATTAGAAAATAATTTAGAAATCATTTGTAATGTTGAAAACTTTTAGAGAAAAGTTTTGGCTATTTCATTTCCGCACTACAATAAATGGAGATAATATATAATACTAATGTTTTATTTAAATTATTCAATAAAATATATTTTACAAATCTTTCTAGGCTTATTCTTATTATTTATGTACAAATAAACTTACATATAACGAGCGCGATAAATAAAATATATTAAATTACTAGTGTGATGACGTCACATCCAAATCGGAAGTACCGCAAAAGCGTTTTCGTCAGTACAAATAAAAAAATATAAAATCATATTTTCAAATCGACTTTATTTATCAATCATAAGCTTTTATTTGATGATAAGGGTGAAATACGGTTTCCTAGGCCAAGTCCTACTAGAAATATGCATTTGTTCAATGAAATTGAATATAGGTCAAGTAGCCTAATAGCCCCGGGCTATAGGGTCCTCTAATGTGCGCAAGCAATAATTGATAGAAACTTGCCATTTCTTTTTATTTCACAAAATATAAGATAAGTAAAGGCAACCTGTCCTAAGGCCCCCCAACAAATTTTTATATGGGGCCCCGCAAAGGCACGCTACGCTGCTGATTATGTAATTTTTTAACACCTCCGTCGTGGGTATCGCAGACACAATAGATTTTCAATTGTTATGCGGCAGCCGGCTGCCACTTGGGGATTGATGGGTTAACGGTCGTCATTTGGCCAGTTTTGCAGAATCTATATTTTATTTGTGCCGAAGTGTGCGTGTTGTGCACAAAATCAAAGGAAGAAATTTAGCTCTCGTAACCTAGTGGGACTATAGTTTACTGGTTCAACTACGTAATTCCCTTATTGCCCTGTCAAATAGAATAAAGGTGATGATGAATGATATTCTTTTTGCTTCTAGAATTCTTTGGTGGTGGACCAAACGGGCCGGGGCCGAACGGGCCTCGTATGATGATGCCGGGGCCGGGACCTCACCACCAGATGCGCGGGCCTCCGCCGGGGCACCCGGGGCACCCGGGGCACGGCCCTCCGCCACACCACATGCAGCAGCACCAGGGCCCCCCGCCGCACCATATGCCCCCGCATCAGGGGCCCCCACCCCACCAGGGGCCTCCGCAGCATAGACCACCGATGCAGGTTTGTTATTTTGTTGCCATGGCCCTTGAGCAGTTCTCTTGTATCAAACTCAAACTCAAACTCAAATTTTTTTATTCAGAATAAATTTTTGCAAATATTTTCTGAAAGTCTACATGATGCCTACCACCGGTTCGGGAACTAACCCGGCGAGAAGAACCGGCGTAAGAAACTCGCACGGGGCCCACTTTATTTACCAAAAAAAGTGAGAAAAAAATTAATGTTTTAGAAGTATGTTCGATGATTTAAAATTTTATGCCAAAAGTATAAGGAATATTGTAATGATGGTATGTACTTACATCAAGTTACATCAATAGCTGAATCTGTTGTAACAATAATATTCACCTACCACTGTAACTGACACATGCAAAGTTAACTAAAACATGATAATAATATGTAAACATGTAATAATCGGGACGTTTAGCTCTGTGTAATGAAACACAAATTGATAAGAATTCTAATTTTAAAATATTAGCAATTAAATTTCCAGTTCCAAGGCCCGCCGCAGATGCAGCGGCCGGGGCCCGGTGGGCCGGGCGGGCCGGGTGGCCCCCGGGGCGGCGAGTGGGCCGCGCGTGGCCCCCCGCACATGCAGGCCGCGCCCGCGCCGCAGTACGGCCCGCCGCAGCACCAGATGCCGCATCCTATGCCGCCGCCGCATGCGGTAGGTTCACACAAATTGCTATTTTAATTTTTAACCAACTTTATTTTTATTTTTTTATCGGGCTTTGGCCCACCACACATTCCCACCGCTTTATCTCCTGTGTCGTCAGGATCGACCACGAAAACCTTTTGATATGATCTCAGGGAGCCCGAGGGACATGCTTTTAACCAACTTCCAAAAAGGAGGAGCTTTCTCAATTCGACCGTATCATATTTTGTAATGTCCAGGGTCCAGGCCAAGGCATGCCACCACCACACCACCAAATGCCTCCGCACCAGCAAGGGCCGCCCCAGAGGCCTGGTCCCATGCCCCAGCATCCAGGTACGGATCTTATATTTTATTTTATTCCTGTGATTTTATTTTATTTCGAAAGGATAATCATGGTTCTAATTTAAATGTTTTTTTCCTTGCCATTTACCACACAGTAATAACACATAAATTTTGTCGAATTTAATTGTAAATGGGATCACTAATACTTGACATTGTTCTATGTATAATGTATGTCCCCCCCATACTAGGAGCAACATCTCAATAACACTTTTTGTCCCCAAAGGAATAGTTGCTACCAGGTCTCCTGATGGTGAGTGGTCAGCTTAAAAAGGTTTCCAAAGTTGAAAGTGGTCTTTGTTTTGTAGTGACTCTGTGTAATGGCTGTACCTGTATGTTTTTGTGTTTTTTACTTTTTCAGTTCTTGACTACTCATTTTTTATAACTTTTATTTCTAATTTTCCAAGTCCGCATCTAGTTCATCTTCGATCGGCTATACTCACCTGATATTTTGGTTTGCCTAACAAAAACAGTGCAGTTACTTGTATGATATGTCGTGAAAGTCGTGAAAAAATTTCCACTATTATATCGCTAATTGAAATAACGTTATTTTTTACTTCTAAATAATTTTGGGTCGCCCCCCGACACCAAGACCAAAACGTGTTTATGGCCCGTATAAAAAAATGGTGGAGTACCGCTTTCTTAGATGCTTAGGGTTGGTAAATGTGTTTTAGTCTGATTTGATCTCTGTCGCTCCCAATTTAAATTACGTTTCATATTTGGCTCATAGTTTGCGCGTTATTTTATGTTAAAAATTAATGAGTTTCATATTTTGTAATTACGCTATTTTTTAATATTAGTCTCTATTTATATTTCATTCTTGACACCTTTAGGAGTTACCTGGTTATCTCAAGAATCATTGATTTATGAATAATCATAATGGGTAAAAATAGGTCCCAATTGAAATAGCACACATGACACATTTATCATACGCGTTCTCTGTCTGATGCATTGCAAACGTCATTTGAGTAATTTGTGTATATTCAGGCGTAGGCCCGGGTGCGCCGGCGCCGCACGTGAACCCGGCGTTCTTCAACCAGCAGCCGCCAGTGCAGCCTGCGCCAGGCGTGCAGCCGCCGCCACAGGCTGTGCCACCAGGTTAGCTAAGTGCGACGATATTCATTACACATTGTGGTCATAAAGATGTCAATTTTTTGGTAGAAGTTAAAAATGCGACCGTGAAGTTGGAATATTGTATTATTATATGACAACCGTGTTCAGTATGTGACCACTTCTCTATTTATGCCGCCTATAATAGTTGGCGTAACGTTTCTGAAAATGTTTACAAACATGTCTACGTAATATAATGGTAATATTAACACTTGCTTCTTATTAATCTTTAATTTTATACGGAATGATTTTAGTATGATAGTTCATGTCTTTATATTTAAAGACATGAACTATCATACTAAAATCATACACAGTAGTGTTCAGTTATTTCATTGACTTATTAGTCCATGTCTCTGCTTTTCGGTCACAACTAAGGTGGCTTCCGATTCTAATATCCATATTCTCTCCCTCCTTTATAATATCCTTTATAACCCCTTGTCTCCCTCTTACCTCGTAGAGCGTTTTAACTTTTCACGATCCTTAGACATCCCTTGTAGATCTAATGTTAGGACAAACCTTTCCCTCCCCTCCCATCGCTCCAACTTCTTTTCATACTCCTTTACTGTTCATGCAGTCAGATTGTGGAATTCCCTACCCCACGCTATCCGTGATAGTCCCACTATTACTGTATTTAAGAGACGATTGAAGGAGCACTACCTTAATACCGAATCCAAATAATATGATTATTAAATATACATATAGTATGTATTTATTTTTAGTATTTATAGTTTATAGTATAGTATGTATTATATTTTTATAGTATATTATTATAGTATGTTATTATTATTAGTATAATGTAGTATTTTGTTGAACTATAGGTAATCATAATTGTATTACATAGTTATAATTTATATTTGTAATTTCTGTTTATGCATGCCCTATCTGATGTTTGTGATCAAATTTCTCTTCTTAGGGCTGCTGGAAGAAATTTCTTTAGAAATAAGCAGTACCTGTTGTGTCGTTTTTCTTCATAAGTATAACTTATTAAATATTTATGTGTGCAATAAATTGTAAATAAAAATAAATAACTGAACCCAATTATTGACTGTACTAATAAAGACTAACCCCCTTACTAATAAAAACTTCTTAAACATGCGTTCAACGTGTGAATAGTTAAACAGGAGTGTTTAAGTTACACACACGTTACACCCTCTAACTTTTTATTAGTAAGAGGGTACATCTATAATGATTAAATAAGGCAAAGGGTGAATGTCTTCTGTATGTGTTGTAGGTCCAGGCGGTCCATACGGCCATCCGGCTCACGGCGGCCCGCCGCCTGCGCAGGGACCGCCCCCTGGCGCTAGACAACCTTATGGACGACCACCACAGGTACAACTATAATTACTATTGTTTAAATGACTTTTTGTTTTCTTATATATTTTTTTTGTAATGTATCCTACATTGCTGTTTGACAATCTTCATTTATGTGTCGGATAGCTTATTTGTATTTTTTGTCTCTTTCAATTGATTTGCGAAGAGTCAGTTTAGATAATTTAAATTGAACTTTATTTACTTCACGAAAATACACATTGAATTCACAAAACATGCCGCCCGCGGTGTTGGGCTGCCTGTTCTAATTTTGAAAAATGCGTTGCACGTCGCAAATTGTAATGTGAACTGACTCTAACTGCCGCACTCAGAGACCAACATTAATTACTTGACTGTAATTAAATGCAGATTTTGACATAAGCCCCATACATTATCTGTCAAACTCTTTATTAAATTGAAGTTTAATCATCATTAAATGTCTCTGAGTACGGCCGTAAATAATCTACAATTTATTATTTTTAGAGCTACGGTGGTGCGGAGCCACGCCCCCTGCCGCACGCGCACGCGCCGCTCGCCCACCACATGCCCGCGATCAGCGAGGCGGAGTTCGAGGAGGTGATGGGCCGCAACCGCACCGTGTCGTCGAGCGCCATCGCCCGGGCGGTCAGCGACGCCGCCGCCGGAGAGTACGCGTCCGCCATTGAGACGCTCGTGACTGCCATCTCGCTTATTAAACAGAGCAAGGTATATTAACATATTATTAATATTGTAACTCCGATTTTTAAGGCTGGAAACTAAATTACCCTTCTTTTAGTTAGATAATGTTTTGTTATTTGTTCTTGTATTAAAACCACTATTTTATGGTATCGGACAAGGACAAAACACTGTACAAGGGCGAGATCACTTTAGGAACGACAGTATTAAAAGAGATTATTGAAATACAAGATAATATTTGTTTGTGTTTGCGTATCTTCATGAGTTTTGTATAGCAATAATTGCCCCTTTTAGTCTTCCGTTTAATATCACTGTAAGATATTTTTATTAGTAAAGATTTATAATATTGTGATTTTAATTTATATTTTTTTTGACATAATTTTTTTAACAAATTACAGGTGGCCCACGATGACCGGTGTAAGATACTGATATCGTCTCTCCAAGACACTCTACACGGTGTTGAGACGAAATCCTACAGCGGAGAGCGGCGGCGCTCGCGATCCCGGGAGCGGGACGCTCGCACGCATCACCGTGCGCCGCGGCGCCGCGAGCGGTCCGCGTCCAGATACCGCGACAGATCGCGCGACAGGGAGGAGCGGGACCGGTTAGTGCAGTATGCTCACACCCTTAATGATAAATATATTTACATAGCTAAGGCGATCCTCCAATACGCTGTATAAATATATTTATTAGTAGGCCACGCACAATATTAAGATCGTCTGACGTAAGGAATTATGTTTAGTGCTTGATTTATAGATCTCTTTGGTGGGGCAAGTGCGCGCACGGGGATATATTATTGGTAGATCAATGATCTTGTGTTAGTGGCTTGTTATTGGTAGATTGCGATTAGACGGTGACGACTTATGCAGCTGTTATACATTATAGTTAGATATTGTACGATGTACACATGTGCCGATTGTCTACTCTAGTTTTGACGAGCGATTTTAAAGTTATGCTTGGCCTATACTGTGTTAGCTTTAACGAGCTTAGAGAATTTAAAAAAAAGTTGTTTAATATGCAACATGTATTAAACGTCTTTTTCAATTGCCGAGTAACTGCAAGTAGGTATCTGGGAGAACTTATAGCACACCCAAAACTTGTTTTGTTGGTAGTAAATATTATCGTCCTTTATAATTCGTCTCAGTTAACCTGAAATTTGCTTGCAGATACAGGGAAAGGTCGAGAGATCGCGACCGTGAGCGCGAGCGCGATGCGTAAGTTTCGATAAGTAGTTACCGTGCCTGATGCTTGCCTTGCGTTTGCTTCACCTTATCGATACAATACACGCACGTCATTACCTATTACCTACTGTAAAGCAGCTGTAAAGCAGGGCCATACGGGTGACAGTCTTTGTAGAAACCTGTACAACTCTGCTAGTTGAATTCAACACTAATACAGTTTTGGTTCAGTGCAGATCCTATCAAACAACAAGATAGTATTCTTTTTATAGATAGTAGTTTTTTTTATATACAATCGATTTCTGGAGTGTTAATCAATCAGAATGACTTTAACATTAGATTGATATTTTATGAAATTATATAGGATCCGTATTAAAACTGTATTATTGTAAGATTACGTACCAGAGTCGACCTACTTGCCCCTTAATGTGGCAAATATGAGGCTATCTGTGTGCGTATGTTCTGCGTGTAACGATGAATTTCATGTGGTTTATCTGTTACAGTTACTACAGAGATTACCGCGAGCGTGAGAGGGACAGGTCGAGGTCGAGGGACCGGGAACGTGCCGACCACTACAACAGAGGACACAGTCGGGAGGAAAGGTCAGTTATAGTCTATAGACCCATTAAAACATAACAACTTGTAAAGTTCAAACAGCAAAAGCACAACACTTCATATAAAAAAAAAAACAAAATTTGTATGAAGTTATGTGTTTGCCCTTATTGTGTGTGAACAATGTAACAACTGTTTACGTTAAACGATTGCGATTGATAATATTCACCACATTTAATCAGCAGACATATAATTTTCTTATTTACACAAACTGCTTGTAAGCGAAAAAGTGTGATATCAACAGCTGTTTAATAGAATGAGATTAAATTTTTTTTGGTGGTATTTTTTTCAGAATTGTCCTACTTGTTGACCACAACAAGGACAATAATTAAAAAAAAAGCTTCATATTTATTCACAAGTAAAAAAAACATCTATTTATTTTCAGAGCACGCAAATCACCAGTGGAGGCGGTAGCTGACGCGGGCGCGGCGGACCCCACCGTCGCTAAGCGGACGAGCGCCGCGCCGTACTACGACGAGCGGTACCGCGAGCGGCGCGACCGCGACACCGCCGCCGGTGATCGCGACCGCGACCGCGACAGGGACCGCGACCACCGCCGAGACGCCAGACACTAGGGAGTGAACTAACGTGCTTTGTATCTAAATCATATGCAAACAAAACAACTCAAGAGCAACCTCTTACTAATAAAAATGTTATGCAATGGATATGCTATACAATGTTTTAAAAATATTTACACAATTAATATTCTCTATGCTATGCAATGATGTGTTCTTCAAGGATGTTCGTCTATCAAGGAAATTTTCCCGCGTATGAGACAAAGGGCCAACCCACACGTACCACAACCACACGACAACCACAACCACACCACTACCACACCATGTGGTCGGGCTTATATTTCGTATTGTAAATGAACTGGACCATTCACACGTACCACATTTTGCAGTCGTTGTCGACCACTTGTGTGATACCACGGCCGACCACATCGCAATCACGACGTTGCGTCGATGCAACGACAGTGCGCGCACACCGCCCGCGCTGTCCCCCCCCCCCTCCGTTTCATTGACTTTCGTACGTAACCACATCGAAACCACTGGCGACAACGCAACCACGTCGGCATTTTGTCGGTACCACAACGCAACTACAAAAAGCTGCAGCGACACCATTCACACGTAACCATTGCTCGACGACATTTTGTCGTTGCGATGTCGTGTGGTTGTGGTACGTGTGGGTTGGCTCAAAGATAAAATGTTGTGTAGCTTATTCACTGTAACCTTTTTACTGGTAAGGAAAAGCGTATTACAGTTTACTTTTTTTCGCGGGAATGCTCGATGGAGAAAAATCTGCCTGTTTTAATTTTTGCTGAGGCCAACCACACTTCTATAATGTATTATTTTGTGATTCAGTGGATTAAACAGTATAACTAAAATTAAATTCAATTTGAATGATAATTTCAATTTAGCACAGTCAATTTAACAAAATAGTGGCAGTTATGTGAAGGCTGCTATACACTCTAATAAAATTTTTGAGTAAGTAAAGCTTGTCGTTTTGAGCAAAATAAAAATATTAAGTAAAAAAGACAAAATAAACATCCACACAAGTGATCAAATTTTGCTTGTAACAATAATAATAATTATTATTTCTACTAATAGGTAGTTTTTGCCCAACACCACTGACTTCTTTAACACTATAATGTGAGCATCAAGTGTATAAAATCGTAAGCATTTACCCAGTACCCTTAATTTTCAAATGTACGGCCTTTTCTCCTGACGTTGGCTCTATTTGAGTATAATAATAATTATATTATGCACATTACTTCAATGTATAAGTATTTATTTTATACAACAAATTAGAAATAGTCAAGATTGGGGGAGTGAAGATGTTAGGGTTATAAAGTCTCTTTTAAATACAATAATATTGTTAAGCACTACCATGTTGTAGTAAGTGAAACATTTAGAAAAAGTATTTTCTCATACATACGTAAATATCCTGCGCCACGGTCGACAGAAATGCCTCCGTCGCCCATTCACAGGATTATCGACTCTAGGATACGTAAAATTAGAATCTACTTTTACACAAAACGTGATTATTTCCCTGTATAGTTTTTGTGGAAAAGTAGACTTTATTTTGCGTAGCTACAGTCTATAATGACTATAATCATATTAAGTCACATGGCACATAGTGCGATGCGAAGAAATTTCTATCAATTGTGCGCACGGGCCGTTACATCAGTGTGTCAGTATCACCCAAGTTATTAATTCATCAAGCCCCATACGGTCACCGGCGTCCGAGACACAATAGAATATCTATTGTGTCTCGTTTTCCCACGATCGACGGGCTTAGGAAAATATCAACATTCCATTTTGAATTAGGCTGCGTTTCCACTAAAGCGGAGCGGAGCTTAGCGGTGCCGAATTGACCAATCACCATGCTCGAAATCTTCGCTCCGCTTCGCTGTCATTCTGCTGGAATAGCACGATTAGTCAATTCGGGCACCGCTAAGCTCCGCTCCGCTTCAGTGGAAACGCAGCCTTATACACTGATCGCGAGTAACAATCCAAAGGGAACATTGTAATTATACAAAGATGTAACCAACAGTACTGATGTACTATAGTGTAAGTAGTTTAAGACTATGGAGTGCTCCATATAATATGACAATGACCATAGGGTTTCATTTCTTGAATAAATTGATGTTTTATTCCAATATTTGTTTTCTTCTTCCTTATCACATATTTTATAATCGCAAGATCTATGGGCTAATCTAAGATAGCTATAGCTAAAATTAAGCTAGCCACACATGAGCCGTCAATTTAGAATGGCTACGTTCCACGCATTCCAAATGAAACAATACTAAGGGTTAAACTGACATTTTATTACAACTCAGGTAACTACTTTCATTGTATGAACTATCAATCCATACACCATTTAAAACAGCTATACTCAACCTGCGGCTCGCAGGATTTTGTTAGTGGCCCGCATGATTGTAACCTTTTTGGATTTCTTGCCCACCGACAAAATAGTGAACGCACGCGCTGAATAAAGAAATATGTAGGTAATTATACTGTACTCGGCGAAACATGGCGATAGCGGTCATTTTCTCCCTGTCAAAAACTTGTAATTTTCTATATAAACCGCGATTAACAATGAAGTGTCATATGTTGTTAACCGCGGCTTTGTATAGAAAATGACAAGTTTTTGACAGGGAGTCAATGACCGCTACCGCCATGTTTCGCAGAGTACAGTATAGATCTAACTTGTTCTGTCCCCTATGAAATCGCTAATTTTAAACAACCTTATTTTTTACCCTTATATAATTTAGATTGCGGCCCGCGAGTCCCGACTCCAAGTCTAATCGTGTTTGTAGCCCGTATAAAAAAGGTTGAGTGCCACGAAATCAGTAGTTTTTGTTCAAAATTATTGATTTGAAATGCGATTCATTTCGTCGACGTCTAGACACATTAGTTCTCATGAAATGTAAACAAGTTTGTTCACCGTTATTATAAACACAGAGTACTATAATACTGGCGTAATTATAAAGTAGCACGACATTCGAACAAATTCAACTCACAGAAATAACATCGATTTTATTGGGGCTCAATTAAAACACTATCAGATTTACCGCCGTATTCAGAGACATTTAATTATGATTAACCTTCAATTTAATGAAGAGTTTGACAGATAATGTCAAAATTGCTTATGTCAAAATTGTAAATTAATTAAATTTAAGTAATTAATGTTCCACTCTGAGTGCGGCAGTTAGAGTTTCATATCTCCATGTATTTCTAAGACATATCTACCTAGATGGAGTAAGAGTGAGGTGTCTTTGTTTCATATTTTTTTCAGGTTATTGCGAAAAACTAGATTACCTAATATATATTTTTATTAACATAACAAGCGTTGGTGACATTGGTATTAGTGAAGATTGCTGTTAGTCTTAATATTATACTTCAAGCTTTCCTTATCTGTTTGACTGATGTCCTGAAAACATCTCGGTAATAGAGACTGTATGACTGAGCGGTATCGGGGTTGTGAGTCAGGAACCTTTTTCGGTCCTAAATCGTAATATTAGACTGAAATTCATAAAAATAACTCAGCTCTTCATACCTAATATAGTATAATATCTAGTATAATATAAATACGAAAGTGTGTCTGTCTGTCTGTCTGTTACCACCAAATATATTAATTATTAAGTAAAGTAACTAGATGACGCCCGCAACTCCGTTGCGCCAAAATTAGTTTATCGCGTGGGAACCGTACATTTTTTCGGGATAAAAAGTATCCTATGACTTTTTCCGGGACTCAGAGTATCTCCATACCAAAATTCAGCAAAATCGGTTCAGCGGTTTGGGCGTGAAGAGGTAACAGACAGACAGACACACTTTCGCATTTATAATATTATTAAGTATGGATACTTAGTTACTTCGACTCAAATCAGTTGAAGAATTTAATATTGTGAAAAGAAGTCTACTTCGGTGTCCCCCACCGAAGTAGACTTCTTTGAAGTTAGGACAGTAATATTGTTGAAATAAGTAGATATGTTAAACAGTTTGTCCTTCTTCTCGAAACAAAGGGACAGGTCGACAAGAAATAAAGTTCTTTAATGTGATTTTGCTAAGTATTTATACGAAAATACTATGTAACCTAAACAATAATAGGTATGGATCTATAGGTTAACTTACCTAAGTAGGTACATGCGCTGTCCCAGGTGGGAAAGCGAGAAAACTGGAATTCTACAAAGGTATCTAAGTATAACTGTACAAAAATGTATCTGCTCGAAATTCGAATATTCGAATATTATGTAGATAACTACTTATGAATTCGAGGAGTACTTAGTTATCCTGTATTATTGAATTATTTGGCAAGTTATTTCATCTTTTAGGTACCTATGTCCATATCATTGATACAACATATTAGTAGTTATTGAAGTTATTGAACCGTAATAAACATGTTTTGACTAACGTAAAGGTACATTGTACGGTCGGCTAACTTTTACGTGTTGTTACTTCATTAGGCACATTATACTCGGTGCCAGTAACTTCCTCGTTAGCCTAATCGTCAGCCTAACCAGTGTTGCCACCTTAGCTCTTTTAGAGCTAGATCTAGCACTTTTTGCTGTAGTCGAGCCCGTTTTTTGATGATTTAGCCCCAAAAGAGCAATCTAGCTCTTTTCCCTATGTGATACGAAATTTCGCTCCGTACTTACCGAGTTATGAAACAATACATGCCATGTAGCATAGATTTCGTCACTCATAATTATTCATTAGGTAAATTATTAGTTTTGTTCTGGTAACCCTACTGTTTCTCTACTGGGGAATCCCCCAATTCTCTATCTTAGTATAAAACGAGTAATTTAGAATGTAATCACAACTTGTTCATCGTAATATTATTTTAGTGTTTGTATTTTTCGCAGTGTTATAATATTGACGAGAGATCGACTAGCGAGCGAACATTTCTTTCATTCGTTTTCGTAACTTGTTGAAAAAAGTAGAGTGAAGTGAACACTGTCTTGTCTTCAGTATTATTGTTACAGAAAGTGTGCGAAAAGATAGGAAAAATGGACCTACCAATCCCTAAAAAGACAATCTACGAACAACATTATAAAAAAGAGTGCGAAATTGAATTTAAGTGGATTAAACCAGTGCCAGGAAACTCGTCGAAAGCTCTATGTTTATATTGCAAAATTGAGTTATGTGCGAAGTTATTCGATATCCAACGACACAAAGAAACAAAAAAGCATAAAGAAAATTCAGCTTCGTTCACATCATCCTCACAAGCAAAAATAGTTGTAAATAAAGAAGATACCGCAAGTTCATGTGCTAGCATAGTTTCCGCCACTGAATTTTTTTTTAGCTCTTTCTAGCAAAAATTGCTAAATCTATATAGCTCTTTCTAGCTTGTCGAGTTGCTCTTTTTCAAAAACCAAGGTGGCAACACTGAGCCTAACACACAAACTTCTAGTTAATACTTTACATGAGTTATATGAATACTAGATGATGCCCGCAACTCCGTTGCGCCTAAATTCGTTTATCGCGCGGAAACCGTACATTTTTCCGGGATAAAAAGTATCTCCAATCTCCATGCCAAATTTTAGCAAAATCGTTTCAGCCGTTTGTTTCACACTTTCGCATTTATAATATTAGTAAATAGTATGGACTATGGATTAGCAAAGAAAAAATTAAATAAAATTGGCTCACATTGGAAACTTATAACAACTATCAGAGAAGTATTTAAAAGAAAGAGCAGATTGTTGTATTGTTCCATGACACTACTTGGGAACGAACCTGCAAAAGAGCTGAAGACGGAATGTCCATAATATTAAAATGGTTAAGTTATAACCTCCTTTCCCTGAATACTACTAAAACCAAATTTCTTTGCTTCCACAAAACTGCGTCTTCGGCCCCTTCTTCTTTAAATAACGTAAAAATTCACTCTTTGAACTGTTTATCGCACAATACTCTTTGTTGCTGCCCGTCTATTCTACGTTCTTCAACTATACGCTATCTCGGAATTACGTTAGATGACAAAATTACTTTCAGATTCCATATTGAAGAAATGTCCAAACGAGTACGGAAACTCTTGAGTGTAATGCGAAATATACGCAATGCGGTCGATGGTAATATATTAAAAATCATCTATTTTTCCTTATGTCAGTCCCTTATCAATTACTGCATCTTGGCTTGGGGTGGGTGTTCTTCAGCAACTCTTATTCCGCTCGAGCGACCGCAAAGAGGTGTATTAAAGGTAGCGTTGGAGAAACCTAAGAAGTACAGCACGTACTAACTCTATGAGGAGACAAGGGTTTTAAGTGTTAGAAAACTATATTATGTTAGGGTCATTGAATCAGTACACAAATCCATTACAAAATCTGAAAATACTTATAAACAAATGTTAAGCAGACGACTTTTCAGAATACCCAGTACTCCCGTTAACACATCCTTTGCCTATAGATTCGGAACATTCTTATATCCCTTCACACACACACACGCACGCACGCACGCACGCACGCACGCACGCACGCACGCACGCACGCACGCACGCACGCACGAACTCACGCACGCACGCACGCAAACACGCACGCACGCACGCACGCACGCACGCACGCACGCACGCACACACACACACATACCGACACAGAGCTTCATTATTGTTATTATTAAACCTAAGAATTTTAATTTTTGTTGTATTAAGATTACTAATTCTCAGAATATTTATGTTAATTTTGTTATTTATGTTTGTTTAGCCATACTCGTTTTATTGTAATTCGGTAAAAATTCCCCCATAGCACAGGCTGCGCCTAGTTTGGGGGACTGCCACTTTTTAAAATATTGTAAATTTACTTATGACAATTAAAGATTTGTATTTGTAAAGATTTGTATTTGTATTTGTATTTATAGGAAGGATTATGATTCTGATATAATCGCATTTATGAAACTTCTCTTTTGAGCTAATTGGCTAACTTTTAATGAGTCTACAAAGTGGAAAGTTTTAACATTATGTCATTGCAAAACGCGTAACTTTTAACGAACGGGTGGATACACTTTGAATAAATAAATTGAAGAACTAATGAAATCGAAAGCAAGCTAAATTTTTGACCACACTTGGGAGTTGGGACCGCGCATGGAGAAATCGAATGTTGGTTCTTTTGCACAGTACTCTCCTAAGAAGAAACTTTAAAACCGATCGTAATAGTACAGGTACCCCAAGCTAGTGCCATATTATGAAGCTTAGACACGCCGAAATTAAGTACCTACCTATCTAAACAGTAAAAATATATATAGGTCTACCAGAATCTAATGGCAAAAAGTGAGAAAATAAATTGACTTTAGCAATACCGGGGTAATTGGAATAAAACATTTTGATCCGTTTTTTTTCTTATATCGGCTGATTCTGTGTGTTAAACATGTAAATATAAAAATTCATCCAATGATCAAGGATATTTTTTTTAAATCTGCTGTCAAAAATTGCCATCAGATTCTGGTAGACCTATAGTCACCAAACATTTCTTTGGTCTCAATTTCTCAAGTCTCCATCAAGGCAAAAGTTTAAAGGAGCTTATAGTGAAAGGACAAAAGTTACAATGTAAACAAAAGTACTTAATTAAAATTTTATTATTAGTTATTAAAGTACAAAAATAATTAAGTATTTCGTGAAAATTTCAAGTGCCTAGCTGTTACCATTATTGATTACGAGTAAAAAAACCTAAAAAAATCACGTTTGTTGTATGGGAGCCCCCCTTAAATATTAATTTTATTGCGTTTTTATTTGTTGTTATAGCGGCAACAGAAATACACATTCTGTGAAAATTTCAGAAGTCTACCTATAGCAGTTCTTGAGTTACAGCCTGGAGACAGACGGACAGACATTGAAGTCTCAGTAATAAGGTCCCTAAAAATGTAGGTACCATTGAAGAAATTGATTCATAGGCATAGCAGACAGACCAACGTCATTTGGTCGGATTATGTCAATTCACTGTAATTCGTGATCTGTTAACTGGGTTTGACAAAACGCGACTAACGGCCGTTCCCAATATTTGATCTATCTCTGGTTTTGCCCGACTAGAGTTAGGAATAGCTCTCATTAGACATTAGAGACATATATTTTATGTCAATTCAATGTTAGCTGCGATCGGTCGTATGTCAAACCAGAGATAGATTGAATATTGGGAACGGCCGTTAATTACGTAGGTCCGCCATCTGCCTATGAATCAACTTCTGATAGTAGGTACCTATCTGTAGGGTTAAAGCCGCGTTTTCACTAGGGGACATTTGTCTCGCGACCTAGTCGCGCGACACGAAATGTATGTGTCCCGCGACATGTCGCCCGACGTCGCAGCGACATTTACGGGTTGCGGGACTTGTCGCTGGCGACATACTGTTCACCACTGACTGGTGACTAGTGTGAACAAGTCATATGTCGAGGGACAAAGTTGCAGGGACAAACTACGTGTGGCAGGAACAAACTACGTGTTGCAGGGACAAACTACGTGTTGCAGGGACAAACTACGTAAATGTCGGACGACTTGTCTCCGCGACACGCGGCTTAAAAGCTGAACTTACACTGGGGCAGACTCAAAGCGACGCGTCATGTTTTTCGCTAAAGCATATTCATCTCTATTGTTTTATTAATAAAGTGTAAATTTCTGTTGTGGAAGCGTCGAAGAGCGAATGCGAGCGTCAACGCCATAATTTCATACTAAGTACTTATATAATAAGTAGAACAAAAGAGATGAATATTGTTATGTATAATGTGGGTACTTGTAATATTGTGGGTAATTGTGAACAATTAATAAATCAGTCTGCTCGGGATCTTGGCCTTTCATTGACGTAACATTGGCGCAGTCGGTATTTGCTATAAATTATTATAAGTGCAATTCGTGGTTATAATGCCTATCGGTAAAATTGAACCGTTTTCTGTGGAATCACAAAATTGGGATAGTTATGTGCGTCGCGTAAACCAGTTTATCTGTCTAAACAAAATCGATGACAGTCTCAAGGTGGCCACGTTGTTAACCTTAGTAGGTAGTGAGTGCTACAATCTATTGTGCGATTTGTGTTCCACCGCTCATCCTGAAAATAAAACGTTCGATGAACTCGTCACTCTGCTCAAAGTTCATCTGGAGCCTGAAAAGTCGGAGATAGCCGAGAGACATATTTTTCGACAAAGAACGCAGCAGCAGGGAGAAAGCATTCGTTTGTACCTTCAAGGGTTAAAACATTTGGCTAAAACCTGCAACTTCGGGGCGAAGAGAACCTTCGAGATCAGTTCGTCTCCGGATTGTACAGCGAGGAAATGCGTTCGAGATTGTTCGCGGAGAAAAACATCGACTACAAAAGGGCCGTGGAACTGGCGAGCGCGCTCGAGGCGGCGGAGAGGCACGCGATCACGGCGAGCTCTTCGGCAGGCGGAGGAGGCGCGGGAAACGACGCGCTGCACCGCGTCAGCGGCGGCGGCCAGGTGCGGGCGCGAGCGGCCGGGCGCGGCGGTGCGGGCGGCGGCGCGGCGGTGCGGCGCTGAGCGGTGCGCGGGCGCCGTGTGCGCGCTGCGGGAAGGCTACTCACGCGCCGAATAAGTGTCGATACAAAAACTTTACGTGTGATTTGTGCGGTGTCAAAGGTCACTTAAAGGTGATGTGCCTAAACAGGAGTGATAACGATCGATCCTCCGGTATGTCGACTTCGAAAGGTCAGTACTTTATTAATAATGTTGATAGTGATAGCGAGGAGGAAGAAAACTATTTTTATAACTTAGTGTCGGGGAGCGACGGCGATGGCCCTACTATATTAAATTGGTCATTAATGATTATTTTAAGTGTAAATTTGAAATCGATACGGGAAGTACAATATCTGCTATATCCCAAAAGTTTTACGATAAATATTTTTGAAACATACCATTGCATAAAAATGTATTAATTTTAAAATCTTATACTCCATGGAGATACTATCGAGACTCTCGGTTATATTAATGTTAGTGTGCGTTGCGGACGTAATTCGGCGGAGCTTCAGCTGTACGTCGTGGCGAACGGCGGCCCGCCTCTGATGGGTCGGACGTGGATTAAAAAATTAAAATTAAGTATCGTAGAATGTCACAGCATTAATACGACCGATAGCGACTCAATAGCTTTAAAATTAAAACAAGAATTTCCTGAAGTCTTTGCGGAGGGATTAGGTACTTTTAAATCGCGTATTCGTCTGCATTTAAAAGATAGCAAACCGGATTTTATAAAAGCCCGGCCCCTGCCGTTGGCGCTGCGCGCGCGCGTCGAGAGCGAGCTCGATCGGCTGCAACGCGAGGGCGTTATCTATAAGGTAGAACGCTCGGACTACGGGATTCCTATCGTACCTGTCGTTAAATCGAACGGAGGTATTCGTATTTGCGGCGATTACAAAATTACTATTAACCCGATTCTTAAAGATTTCCACTATCCGCTCCCGCGAATCGAGGAAATATTTTCTACTTTAGGCGGCGGGGAGCAGTACACGAAGCTCGATTTGTCCAATGCTTTTCAGCAGTGTCTCCTCGATGATGAATCTCAGGCGATGACGGCCATCACCACGCACGTAGGAACGTTCGTATATCGTCGGGTACCTTTCGGCATAAAATGTATTCCTGAGAATTTTCAAAAAATCATGGAGGAGACGCTGAGCGGATTGTCGTCTACTGCCGTGTTCGCGGATGACATATGCGTTACAGGGAAAGACCGAGAAAGTCATCTTAAAAATTTAAGGGCGGTTCTACACAGACTCCGAGAAAACGGACTCCGCATTAATTTTGGAAAATGTCAATTCTTTAAAGATAGCGTAACGTACCTAGGGTACAATATAGATAAGCACGGTCTACACACTGACTTAAAAAAGATTAAAGCGATCGTCGAGGCGCCCCGGCCCGTCAGCGTTACGCAATTGAAAAGCTTCATGGGTCTAGTCAATTTTTATGCGAAGTTTAGTGCAAATATGAGTGACATCTTAAAACCGTTGTATGACCTGCTTAAGAAAGACGCCGAGTGGTCGTGGACCGACGACTGCGAGACGGCTTTTAATAGGGTAAAACGGGTGTTGAGTAGCGCCCCGGTGCTAGCTCATTACGATCCGGCGCTGCCGCTGGTCCTCTCGGTGGATAGCAGCGCGTACGGACTAGGCGCGGTGCTGGCGCAGCGCGGACGGTCGCGAGCGACCCGTCAGCTGCGCGTCGCGGACGCTTAACGCGGCCGAGCGCAATTACTCTCAACTCGATAAGGAAGCTCTCGCTATCGTGTTCGGGGTGATGAAGCACCATCAATATTTATACGGGAGACATTTCTTACTACGGAGCGATCATAAGCCGCTCAGTTATATCTTCGGTCAGAAGAAGGGCATTCCGACGACCGCAGCTAGTAGGCTTCAACGTTACGCAGTGATACTAGCCGCCTACAACTTCACTATAGAGTTCGTGCGATCGGCTGATAACTGTCAGGCCGACGCGCTGTTACGTCTCCCCTTGAGTTCGTCGAGCGGTCGAAACGAGCGGGAGGACGAGGCGGCGAGCTACTTAAATTTCGTTGAAGATTTCCCGCTCAGTTTTAAGGATATTAAAATTGAGACTTTGAAAGACGAAATATTGAGCAAGGTATGCGGCTATGTTATGTACGGCTGGCCCCCGACGGTCGATAAAAAATTTCAATCTTTCTTTTTGCGAAAAGAAAATCTCAGTATGGATCAGGGTTGCCTGGTTTGGGGCTACAGGGTGATAATACCTACAGTTTTGCAAGGTTCCGTTCTTCAGGAAGTTCACGAAGGGCATCCCGGTATAGTGAAGATGAAACAGATAGCTCGTAATTTCGTCTGGTGGAGTACGTTGGACGAGGACATCGAGCGCACGGCGCGGGAGTGCGCCGCGTGCCGCGCGGTCCGGCCCGCGCCGCTACCCGCGCCGCTGCACTCGTGGGCCTGGCCGGCTGAGCCGTGGTCCCGTCTCAACGTCGATTACTTAGGACCGTTCAATAACAAGTACTATCTTATTATTATCGATGCGCATTCCAAGTGGATCGAGGCCGAGAGAGTCAGTAGCACGTCCACGGCGACGCTCATTTCTAGTTTTAGAAAAATATTTGCTCGTTTCGGCCTTCCGAAAAGAGTCGTTAGCGACAACGGGCCTCCTTTTACTTCGGCGGAGTTGGCGGTTTATTTTAAAATAAATAGAATCAGGCACACGCTCACCGCTCCGTACCACCCCGCCAGCAACGGCGCGGCCGAGGATGCCGTGCGGTCGGTAAAAAGAGCATTAAAAAAGGCTATCGTCGATAACGTAGATGATGATACCGCTCTCAGTAGGTTTTTATTTACGTATAGGAACACGGAGCACAGCACGACCGGTCGCGAGCCGGCCGTGGCACTGCTGGGGCGGCGGCTGCGCGGGCGCCTCGACCTGCTGCGTCCCGACACGGAGGAGCTGGTCCGGGACCGGCAGCTCGTCAGCGAGCGGCGCCGCGAAGCCCGCCCGCGGACTGTCGCGCCCGGGGATGCCGTCCTGTTTAGAGATTACTTCCGTCGCAACCGGAAATGGTCCGAGGGTGTCGTGCTCGACCGAGAGAGCCCCGTGTCCTATGCGGTCAAAGCGAACGACGGTCAGGTGCATAAGAGGCACATAGACCAATTAGTGGCTTATAAAAGTCGTCCGTCGCGTTTTTCTTTGACCAAAATTAAAACACCCGATGGGCCGGAAGTGAACATCGAGGGGGAGGATAGTGGAGATGAATATGAGGAGGCGTCCGCGTCCGGTGACCGGTCCCCACCGGTGTCCAACTCGGCGAGGGACGACCAAGATGAGGTCCCGTCACCTACGTTAGAATCTGAGGGTCGCACCCGACGGCAGGCGGCTTTGCAATGCTTGCAAAAAATAAATAAAAATAAAACATAAGTTAATTAACAGTACCCTAATATCTCTGCAATGACTACAGTATTAAAAAAATATTTAGATTCTAAATATAATTGTAAGGAATAAAGTAAGGTTTATTAGTATAATATAAAATTATTAAGTATTTGTAAACGTTGTAAAGGTAATTAAAATAATATGTATAAGTTTCATAGTGTCTAATTTACCCATTTTAGTACCTTCGTGCTGTTAGTTATATGCATTACTTTCCGCTAGTAAATAACCTGCATTATTAAGAGTATAAACAATTGTATTCCTGTATTTGTTATCTTTTACTATAATATCACTTTAAGATATATTGAAAAGCCTAGGTGTTGTTGAAACTGATATTGTTATTAACATTAATAACATCTAACTTTAATCCTACAATTGGTTTCTATGTTTAAGTGTAGTGTATAATAAGAAGGGAGGTGTTATGTATAATGTGGGTACTTGTAATATTGTGGGTAATTGTGAACAATTAATAAATCAGTCTGCTCGGGATCTTGGCCTTTCATTGACGTAACAAATATGCTGTAGGAAAAAAATACAAAAATACATAAAAAGTATTAACGCTTCGACTCTGTCCCAGTTTGACTTGAGCCAGATTCGATAGGTACGATTTTTCTTTCTACCCTGGTACCTATAGCTTGTCAAAAAAGAGTAGACGCCGAACACACATTTTAAATTACATAAAATATTGAAAAACTTTATTAAAACAAATAAAAAATGTGCCAGAATCATAATAACGTGTTGAAATTGAATTGAATTTGAAGTGTACAAACGTTGTCAGTGAAAATACGAGGCGAAAAAAATACTATTCGATACCGATTACGATTAGAAAATTTAGTTCAGCGTCTGCTCTTTTTTGACAGACTAATATGCTATATAGATAGAGGAGGAGTTAAAGAAGTGAAAATTAATATAAAGTTAATATCATTATCATTTTAGTGACACGGTGTAAGGAAATTTTATAACGTTTTGTTTAAATGAGTTATCAAGATCGACCTTGGCTGTAAATTATAAGGGCAGTTCAGGCAAACAAAAATCCACCATTTCTTCTTAAAGAGGTCGCAATAACTTCAGTTTATAACAACGAAAGCTGTATCGCACATAATAGTCAAGAGCGGCACCTTTACAGTAAAAAATATTAACGGTACAATAATTAAGAATGCACCTGACCCTAACTTGACTACATACTTAAACCTAGATCTCAAAATCTGTTAGGTCTAGAAAACTGATTTTTTTACACAAGTAACTTCAGTTCATGAATATTAAATGCTTAAGACGAAAACACGATTACTGAAAAAATGCTCGATATTTTTTTTTTTACAAAAAACCTTGTTTTAGACACATTTTTGCTTAGATCTTCGAAGTTTGCTGTCTTTTCTTTAATATTTTTTAATATCTAAAAAGGCATTGATAAAACCTAAATTTGCTCAAAATACTTTTTTCATAATCATTATAGTTCGTCTTTTATTCATAGTAAAACTAACTTGGCGATGATTCCGCGTCGTCCTTTTTCACCTGGCATATGAAAGACGGGCGTGAGTGTGAAGAGAGGACGATGATTGATTTTTTGGTTTAGTCGCCCTCTTAATTTATTTACGGTACAAGGACGGTAACAAATAAAGGGGTATCGAGGTAACATAATTATTATGATATCCAACGTAAGCTAGTGTAGAAAATATAATTACTCTTGTCTATTTATTTAAATAATAAATAATAATAGGTGAGTAACGAGAGTATAAGAAGAATTTTGGGAATTTTTTCATCTTTTCGAGTGGATATTATGCTTTATGCTTATCCTGAAGCCCCGATACTGGACCGCAGCTTGTATTGGACTCGTCAAAATGCTATGCAATAGCTTTACCACGGCAGTCCCCGAGTGCCACACGATTTATTTCTTTTCGTTTTTGTTTTTTGCATTCCCTAGTACCTAACCTAAGTAAAAAGCTTCGTATCTTGTTTGCAAACTAAAGTCTAAACCCCTCATATCGTTCAAGCTTTTGACATGAGAACTGTTGTGACAACGATCACTTCATGTTCTTATAAAAGTATTAATAACAAATACACAATTAATAAACAATATACTTTAATAAAATCTAAACGGCCATAGTGTGCGCTGCGTCTAATACGAAACATCGGCCATTATTATCGGTACTTACCTCTGGATCCTGTCGTTTTGTGAAATGTTTAAACAAGGAATCGTTAACTTTTATAATGTTGCAACAAATCCCCGAGAAAACATATAAATTTAAATTAATGTCAACTGACAAGGTCGCCGTTCAATAAATGTTATAATTATTTGTACTTACCTAGAATAAAGAAAAACAATGAAAAACTTTTTAGGAACGTGGCAAAAGATTTCATAATTTGCCCTTGTAGTGGGGTTAATTTAGCTTTTGTTTGGAATTTTATACTAGACTGTTAAGTTAGTAACAACATTAACGGCCGTTCCCAATATTTGATCTATCTCTGGTTTTGCCCTACTAGAGATAGGAATAGCTCATATTAGACATTAGAGACATATATTTTATGTCAATTCAATGTTAGCTGCGATCGGTCGTATGTCAAACCAGAGATAGATTGAATATTGGGAACGGCCGTTAGTCTCTAGAAATTCATGATATAAATCGTTTCTTACTACCAAATTGCAGAAATATAATGAAAAGGTGGTCGGAAACAATAGTTTATACATAGTAGGTAAATAATTAAGTACTTACCTAATACCTATAAACTACATACTATATTTACTTTATAAATACAAAATGCCAGCAGAGATATCATGTTAGGTTATGAAACTTATAAACATCGAAACTTCTGTATCTGAAACTGTTGAAGGGTTTTTACGACAAGACTGTCTGGGATCATATCGAATTTATTATCTGTTGTTAGTACGACTATCAAAATTTTACAATAGCTCATATAAAATACATATCAGAACATAATAATATTGTAAACTGTAAATCTGTTTATTGAATTATCACTTTATGAATTGAAAATAAAAATTATGTTACCTTTTTTTAAGTGCAAAGGTTGTATGCCGTGTACCTTTAATATTAAAACTTGTTTCTGACAAAACAAGATGCATGTAGACTATTTTCGACGAACTTATTTGGTTCTATGCCAAGGATCTCAGTTTTTTTTTGGGCTGGTACCGACTTCAAAATGTACTCTTTCAGCGCTGCCTGTGCTTTCAGTCCGAACTTTATAAAAGGGACCCATATACACCCTAAAGTATTATTATCATTTAGTTTTGTTACACCCTGTATACAGACGAACATAATATAACCTTCTTTTTAGGGTTCCGTACCCAAAGGGTAAAAACGGGACCCTATTACTAAGACTTCGTTGTCTGTCCGTCTGTCCGTCTGTCTATGTGTCCGTCGCCAGGCTGTATCTCAAAATCAAAATCAAAATCAAAATCAAAAATATTTATTTCTAAATAGGTTAACAAAGTTAACACTTTTAGAACGTCGTGTCTACATGAGGCCTACCACCGGTTCGGGAACTAACCCGGCGAGAAGAACCGGCGTAAGAAACTCGCTCGGGGCCATCTTTTACTAAAAAGATGGAAAATTACAAAAGTAACTTATACTAATTTACAAAAAGTATGTAAAAATATGTTATATTTATATAGAAGCAGCTTACAGTCAGTCAGCTCATTTTTCCCAGGGTGTGCTATCATTGAGAAAATCAGTTATCTTATAATAAGCCCTAGCACACAAACGTTTTTTAACAACTTTTTTAAATTTATTAACTGAAAGATTTTTGATGTTTTCTGGGATTTTATTATATAGACGTATACATTGACCTTTGAAAGATTTGCTCACTTTGCTAAGCCTGGTAATTGGTATATCTAACTTGTGCTTATTTCTAGTGTTCCTGCAGTGAACGTCACTTTTCGTTTTAAAATTATTTACATTTTTTCTCACGTATAACACATTGTCCAAAATGTATTGAGAGATTACGGTCAGAATTCTTATTTCTTTAAACTTTTCCCTGAGAGATTCAAAGGATGACATTTTATAAATAGATCGTATAGCTCGCTTCTGCAGCACAAATATGTGTTAATATCAGCAGCACTTCCCCATAATAGAATGCCGTAAGACATTCTACTATGAAAATAACTATAATAAACTAATTTTGCCGTATCTTCATCACAAATTTCTCTAATTTTTCTGACTGCATATGCTGCGGAACTGAGCTTATCGGCTAGTTTGGCAATATGAGGACCCCACTGCAGTTTATAATCTAGTGTTACTCCTAAAAACACAGTAGTGTCAACAAGATTCATTTTCTCATCATTTAATAGCAAATTGGTTTGCACTTGCTTAACATTTGGCAAGGTAAATCTCAAACATTTTGTTTTATTAGAATTTAGAAATAAGTTATTTACATTAAACCAATTTACTATTTTTGAGAGAGCACAATTTACCTCGTCATAAGTCGACTGTTGTCGCTTCACTTTAAAAATAAGTGAAGTGTCATCAGCAAAAAGTACTATCTCGTTATCATTATCCTTAACTAGATAAGGTAAGTCATTTATGTAGATGAGAAAAAGAAACGGGCCCAAAATGGATCCCTGTGGGACACCTAATTCTATTTTGGTCCCAGTGGACCTTTTACTATTGACATCAACCCTTTGAGTCCTGTTCCTCAAATAAGATGTCAAAAGGTTGAGTGCCGAGTCCCTTATGCCATAGTGGTGCAGTTTCCTGATCAAAGTAGCATGATCAACACAATCAAAGGCCTTAGAAAGGTCGCAAAATACACCTAAGGCATCCCGCGACTCCTCCCAGGCTTCAAATATACTACAAAGAAGACCTATACCAGCATCCGTAGTGGAACGACCCTTAGTAAAACCATATTGATTATTATGCAATAAATTATTGGAGTTAAAATGTACTAACAATTGTTTTAAAATAATTTTTTCGAATATTTTACTAAAAGTCGGTAGAATAGATATAGGTCTATAATTTGTCGGATCAGATTTAATTCCGGCTTTGAATAAAGGAACCACCTTGCTATGCTTCATTAAATCAGGAAAAACACCATTATTTATACAGTCATTAAAAATATTGGCCAGATAAGGAGCTACGATGTCAATTATTGATTTAATAATCTTAGTAGACAGACCCCAAAGATCGGTTGTATTTTTGATGGTCAATAATTTGAAGGTGGTAATAATATCATTAGAATCAATTTCTCTAAACTTAAAATTGACATCACATTCCTTTACATACTCTTTGAGTAATTTTTCAGCCTCTGCAGGCAAAGAATTTAAAGTTTTTGTTGTTGAGACCGGAATGTCAGCAAAAAACTTTTCAAAAACCGCCGCAACTTCTATGTCAGTAGTAATTTTTTTATTTTCAAAATAAAGTTCAAAATCCGAGTTACGACAGGTGACGTTTCCGGTCTCACCAGCTATAACTTTCCATGTTGCTTTTACTTTATTTGTCGAATTCTTGATTTTATTTTTTAAATAAAGGGCTTTAGCAGCATTACATACTTTCTTAAAAATTTTTGAGTAATTTTTAACATATATTTTAAATGTTTCATGGCTATTTACAGATTTTTCATCATATAATTCATAGAGCCTATTTCTGCTTATTATTATTCCTTTGGTAGCCCATTTAATAAAGTCACTTTTTTTGTTATTAGTTCTAACCGTCTTAGAAGTGAAAATAGAATTAAATTGGGTTCTTATTACTTTAAACAATTTATTATAAGCTTCATCGGAGCTATTAGATTCACCCAATGATGGAATATTTGAAATTAGTAAAACAAGAACCGCTATAGATAGACTTCTGAAATTTTCTCAGATTGTGTATATCTGTAGCCGCTATAACAACAAATACTAAAAACAAAATAATATTAATATTTAAGGGGGGCTTCCATACAACAAACGTGATTTTTTTGGCCTTTTTTGCTCGATATAAATAATGACAACAGGTAGGCACTTGAAATTTTCACAAAAGCCTTAAATATATGTATACTTTAATAATTAACAATAATATTTAAATAAAATAAAAATTTAAGGGGGGCTCCCATACAAAAAACCACAATTTTTGGCCTATTTTTGCTCTATAACGGTACGGAACCCTTCGTGCGCGAGTCCGACTCGCACCTGGCCGATTTTTCTCCTTCCTCCCTTTTAATTCTTCTCCGAACGTTAACGTTACCAATTCTTTAGAAAGATCATTTTATCGATCTCCGATTAATTAATAACTTTAATAATAATAAATAGTTATTAACATTAGTAATAATAAATAGTTATCCGTTACATACATACAGCCCAAGCTTATAAAAGCGTGTAAAAAGCTTTTGATCGTTTTCTGCTGAAGTTAGATACTAATGGTTCCCAAACTTATTTTGTCTACTGCCCACTTTGAGAACAAATTATGTTTTAGCGCCCCCCATTGTTTCAATTTAAAATGCATCCGGATAAAATCACACCCCCAAGCCTTTACACAACGCCCTCATTTTTTTTCTGGGTCCCACACCGCCCTTTAAACCTTCAGCGCCCACAAGGACTAAGGAGGCGTTATCGCCCGCTTTGGGAAAGGCTGTACTAGTCCAATGTGGAAAGAATTATGCACCTATAAAAGAAAAGTCTAATATTAACAAACTAACTTAGAAATTATATTGCTAACATTTTCTAGTCGGTATTAACGTGATAATAGAATAATCGATGGGGAGGTCACAATGGTATGGTGGGAAACTTCCTGTTTCTCATCCGCATCTGCTTGAAGATTTACTATAAAAATACCATTTGGTAAGATAAATAACATTACTACTATGAAAAATCAATAAAATCGCTGAGTGAGTGAGTTTACCGGAGGCCCAATCCCCTACCCTATTCCCTTCCTTCCCCTCCCCTATTCCCTTCTCTTCCCATCCCTACCCTCCACTATTACCCTATTCCCTCATAAAAGGCCGGCAACGCACTTGCAGCTCTTCTGATGCTGCGAGTGTCCATGGGCGACGGAAGTTGCTTTCCATCAGGTGACCCGTTTGCTCGTTTGCCCCCTTATTTCATAAAAAAATAATAATAATAATAAATCGTGTAATTCTAACCGAAAAGCACAATGAGGTTATATGATAGGATAGCCTTATATTTTGACAGCTGATAATGTTACTCTTTCTAACTAACGATTCAGTAAGTTGGGTGAAAGAGAAAGCTCATATCGGTGTATAAACGTCAAAAGCATGTAATGTTATGTCCTACCTCCCAGGACATAACAAAGGCATAGGTCTGCATATTTCATGTTTAAAAAAGTGATAATAAAAGTGTTTAGTGAACGTTTAATGCAATATCTTGTTGGGTTTCGTGGTTCCGCTATATAATAAACCATAAAAACGGTCAAGGAATGCCTCAAACACGTGGATTTAACATAACATACGTAAGTTTTCAACTACGTTTTTTGGGCTTATCAATCGGTATTTTTGTAAGCTAAAAAGAAAATTTATAAGTTTAATAATCCCTTAATCATGCTGTTTATGGTATTAGTGATAAAAATGTCACATCAAGTAATAATTTCGCTACAAATATGGCATAGCTTTTTACGTGTACTTTAGGGATGCACCTTGCTTGAAGTATATATTATATCGATAAAAATATTGTCATGGACTAAATGTTTTTTTTCAGGATTTGAAAATGCATCAAAATAAACGACGAACAGAAATATTTAGACGCAAGTCTTACTCCCTTATGAAGACATCACAATATTGGGATTATCATTTCAAACGTAAGTTTGAAACAATGATTTTATTGAAATAAAAAAGTTCTAACGGAGAGTAAAATGATTAACAGCTCTCACACCTCCCCCCTGTAAGTACCTACTCAAATCGTTACTTGGATCTTTTTTTGTTTTTCTTACTATGGCGCTCGGCTTTTTAACCATGGCCAGTGTCAAGTATAATATAAAATATGGCGGGAAAACAATTTTCTTATGTACAATTTTCGGCATCGTTTCTCTACATCGTCAGGTCAAAAGTCTAGTCAAAGTCGGAGTAAAAGTCAATACAGTCAAGGAGTCATGTCGGTCGATTCAGTAAAGTGGTAGGCGCTTTACTGAAACTTTCGTTGGAGTTTTGGAGGGAACACAAAATAGCACGTTTCTGGATGTTGTATCACTTTCCGGCACTTGCATGATAACGAATATGTTTAATAGTTAATATCCTATTAATATTACACATTAAAAACCCAGTCAACACAATTTTAGGAAAATAATACAAAAACACAACATCACTCTTTCACATTCCCGGCAAAACTCCTACTTGGATCTACTTTTTTAAATTTTATCCTGGCATTATTATTTTTTAATAAAATGTAAAATTTTAATAAGGCTAAAGTCATAATCATTTAAATACCTCGATCGTCGAATACCAGACACAATAGATATTCAGTTGTTATGCGGCACCCCTGGATTCCGCTTGGGGCTTGATGGGTTAAGTATGGAAAACTTACAAAAGGCATATTGCCCCAAATACAATATTATATATGTATATATTTTATAGTATTAAGTACATTTAATGACACTAAACCAACTATTTTTTTAGGTTTTTGGAATGCTTCTAAAGAAGAGTTTAATATGATGGTAATGACGGAGAGACCTATAATGAAGATAATATTATTTTTAAGTTTAGATTATAACCGAGTATTCTTCGAGGTGGTGAGATGGAGTGAGGAGGGATGGTTTGAGTGAGGAAAATCCCCCCTTCTCGCTACCACCTTCAGGAGACCCCCCCGTTAAGGAGACTGTTGTCAACTGTTTTCAGTGTTTTCGAGGCATACTAAGGTTAGCTAAAGTTTATATTTTTATAATATGAATTTAGGTATTCAATACTCGTATACTCGCAGTTAAGCATTAATTGTGGGTCAACCCACATTTTTTTAAAGTTATGGATGCCGTTTTAAATGATCTAAAGAACATGACTGCATTTATATCTCAATACGTAATTTTTTGTAGCATGATATACAAATGCAGTCATCAAACAGAGTCCAATAATTATAAAACAGACAACCCTCCCCGTAAACCATATTTAAAAATATCTAATTTCATATTTTTTCATTTAAATCTTGACATGTCCAAATTTTGTTATGTGAAAAAAATGGAATTTTTGAATATTGATACTAAACAAAATATTTTTTAGGTTAAAGAAATGCTCCTAGAGAAGAGTTCAATGTGATGATGATGACGATTGAGAACCTATAAGGAAGTTAATATTATATTTACTTCAAAAGCTGCGACTAAGAACATATTCAATAAAACCTTATGTTTGAATATTTTTCATTTAATTTCAAATTTTTAATATGTGTGTAAATATATTATTCAATGTGTCCTAAGTCCTAACACCGGTGTCCGATCCTTACATGTTATGATGTATGGCATATTTTATTGACTGAAGGATCGGACTCTGGTGTTGGGACAGTGGACACATTTTTCAAATTTTTTTTCAAATTCAAATTCAAATATTTATTAGCCAGAATATGGTACAAAAAGGTGTTTAAAAATATATACTAGCTCATACACATTCTGCCACATACGGCGTGCAAATATTTAAATATAGGTCATAACAAAATTACAATGGAAATAGATGAAAACAAATTAAATACATTGAATTTTACGTACTATACTTATACATTAATTACATTTTATTCAAGTCTTTATCATTAATAAATTCATTTACTGAGTAATAACATTTTTTTATTAATAATTCAAATAATTGTTTCTTAAAAATTCTGGGGTTATTGTTTTTAACAATGTCAGGTAAGTGGTTATAAATTTTAATTCCCATACAGTAGGCATTTTTTTGAATACGTCTAGCCTTTGTGTTGGTACACATAATTTAGTGTTATCTAATTTTTTTGTCAAAAAGATTAATGTTATTTTTAATAAATACATTTATTTCGAATAGATATAAACATGGTAAAGGCAGACAATTAATTTTCCTAAAAAGTGGTTTACAGCTTTCAGTATAATTTGCACCAAATATAGCACGTATACATTTTTTTTGGGCAACAAATACTTTTTCGCAATCTGTTGAGTTGCCCCAGAGAATAATACCATATCTTAGCACTGAAGCTACATAGCCATGGTATGCTAGCAACGCCGACATTATATTATTATGTGTCCCGTCATCAGTATTCAATGCTTTAACGTCTTTATTTCTTCGATAATACATAGTAATTGTTATTTTACAAACTTGTTGCTTAATAGTGTATAATAAAGTATATTGGTTCTTCTGTAGTTTATGTAAAAACTGTTGATTTTATTAATATTGTTACGGATACGGACACGTAGTGACATCTAGCGTCAAACCAGCGAAACTGATCAGGGAAACACAGACAACATAAATCCCCTACTCGATACTAGATGGCGTTAGGTGTATGTTTACTTACGCGTATTTTCTAGAAACATTCCACACTTGTTTACTTGTTTACGTGAATCGACCAAGGAACTTTCTAGAATTCCTCTCGCCCATATAAATAGTCGTAGGTAGACGGCCCGGCAATTCAGTTCGATACGAGCTATCATCAAGGCGACTTCGGTGTGAAAACAAGTGATCAATAGTGAGTGAACCAGTGAAACCTACGACTCGGCTACGACCTAGGACAGTGATAGTGCTTAGTGTTTGGACTTAGTGCTTAGTGTTTGGACTTAGTGATTTGTGTGAGCTAGTGTTAGTGAATAAAGTCTTCAAGAGAGTCACCAGGTCTTTCTCTCCGAATCCTCGAACCCTAGCACGTAACAATATTACACTCCGGACAAGCCTTCGTGGCTTATGGAGTATACATATTATGTATATTTTTAACTATTATATAAGAGTGTAATTATATAAGAGTGTAATTATATACTTAAATATTTTATAAATAAAATAATATCTTTTCACTAAATTGAAAGCGACTTCTAATTTAATGAGCATAATATATCCTACATTGAACATGCGGGTCGAATTGATAACCTCATTTTTTGATGTCGTTTGATAAAAATCTATAACATAAAATTATGGTCGACTATTGGTCGATAGCTGTAGTCTAATTTTATATTTTTATTGATATACAAGCAGATATACGCCCATCCCTACACGCACACTACGGCAATTGCACACAAGCATAAAATGGCCACGCGCTGGCGAGCTAAGAAGCCATCTACCTATATCCTTAATCTGTGGAAAAGCATCTACTACAAATGTCAATATAAGAATAATGTTGCCAGTCAAAATAAATGCTGGGTTCGACTCTCGTTGGCCAGATATGAAAATTTTAACGACACCGCCGTCGACTCTCAAACGATTTATTTGTCCATCGAACGAGCGGACGAGAGCAATTTTTAATTCCACGTACACAACCGGCTATGTATAAGTTGCGTGGAAAAATTTCCTCGTCCAAAGGAATCTCAATATAGAAGTATTATAAGCACTTAAATGAAAGGTAAGGGGCAAACAATAGAAGCAATCTGAGGAATGGCATCGTTTAAAATGAACATTAGAAACAAAATGCTCTTTTATTTTTCGGTATAATTTTACCGAGAGTCTTTTATAATTTCACTGTTATCCGAGTTTTCGGTTACAAAAATGGAAGTCAATTATCCTCGGTTATATCACGTTTCAAAGAAACGGCGATAGCGTTTCGGAGAGATATCACAATAATTCAAAGAAAATATGAATAGGATTTTTAATAAAAGTGAGCTGTTTCGTGAAGTACTGAGAATATTATGCGAAATTGTCATGTAAGGACCAAAGCCCGAAAAAAACGTTTTCAGCAGACTATGGTTAATGTACGAGCATGTAACAAAGAGAAATGAGTTGATATCACAGACAGATCAAGATAGATACCGCATGTGTATGTACTTCGCGTGCCATATCGCGTTCCCAAACGACGAGCAATGCTCGTCTTTCGAAAGTCTTTTCTTTAGTCTGCTATCGGAATCGGACGTCAATCGGAATTTTAATTAAAGTGCCGTATTGAGTTCGGCTGCCCCATTTCAAAACCTAGTAAGGGACACTTTTTACAAAAATCATTTTATTGCATAAACTTCACTAACCTAACCTACCCTACCGAATACAAAAACACTAGTGCTAAAAAGTCACTAAAAGTTGAAATATTTAAAGTTTGATACCGAGTCAGCGTACTAGCCACAACTAACATATATTTCGTTTATGAGCTCTCCTGCAAAATTTTGTTTTAGGCCCTTACTAGGTTTTGAAATGGGACAGCCGAGTTGTAGAAATTAAAATAGAAACGTTGGCCTAGATAATGGACACGTTAATAATTTATATTGCACAATATATATATCTATACATATAATAAAACTGTAGAAATGAAAATTCTGTACATTAAAGATATTCAAAAAATAATAAGCGGGGGGTGTTACTACATCGCTATAGAAGCCAAAAACGTGGTTAGTTTTTTTGTCTGTCTGTCTGTCTGTCTGTATGTTTGTTCCACTATCACACGAAAACTACTGATCCGATTTGAATGCGGTTTTCGCAGATATATTTGTCTTCTTCCAACTTAACATCTGGTGTATAAAAAAAATTCCTCCCACCCCTCTAAAGGGACGAAAGAGGGGGTCAGATTTTGTATAAGACTTTTGCTTTAACACGAAAACTACTGATCCGATTTGCATACGGTTTTCGCAGATATATTTGTCTTCTTCCAACTCAAAATCTGGTGTATAAAAATCACCCCCCCCCCCCCCACCCCTCTAAGGAGAGCAAAGAGGGGGTCAGATTTTGTATCAAACTTTTTTCTTTAATGGACTTACTTCATATTATTAACTGTTTTTTTCAACTTAACATCTGGTGTATAAAAATTTTTCCCCCCACCCCTCTTAGGGGTCAAAAGAGGGGGTAAGATTAAAATACTTTAAATGGCAAAACAACGTTTGCCGGGACAGCTAGTATATATATATATATATATATATAAACCGCTATGCGGTTTGGCGGGCTACTAGATTAACTAGATTAAGTTTTTAATATTTCCAATAAAGACTTATTATTGTTATTTATTACAGCATGTTGCAATAAAATATTATACCGCCAGTATTGCTTTTATGCATTTTTATTCCTTTTTTCGTGTAGTCAATTAAGTTCTATATTGTTGCTAAAAACTGCATATATTTAAGATTTATTTTAGTTACAAAGCAGTACAATTACTTGTAGGAGAAACTTCTATTATGGAATTTGAACTCTATAGTCATTGACTTACACATGAGAATCGTATCACACATTTTTATAATCAGGTTTCAGGGTGATCATGCGGACGCCGCTCAAGTGAAATCGACTAGAAGAACAAATTAAAGCTAACTCAGTATGGAAACAACTTTTTTTTTTTTTATCTTTAAGTTTCGTACTTAGAAGTTAGAGCATACAAGTTAAGAATTAAAATTACATCAAATATTATATAATATCCTAATATGTACTTATCTAAAAGCTATACATATGTTAGTTCCTTTATTTAAATTATTTAATAACAATGCATTATTTCAAAATAATTTAACGACTATTTGTTATGAAATTTAGTCGCTAGTGTCTGTAACTCTTTCAGCGCTGCTACTTTCGCAGTAACATCTAATAAAGGACACATACACACCTAAAGTAATATCACTTACTTCCTCACTCAGAGTGGAACATTAATTACTTAAATGTAATTAATTCTAAATTTTGACGTAAGCCCCACACATTATCACAATATTAATATATTGAAGCTTAATCATAATTAAATGTCTCTGAGTACGACGGTTAGCTCTGTTACACTCTGTATAATATATTCTGGATACTCTCCAGTCTCCATGTTAGCCCAGCCGCCCATAGACTGTCCCTCACGCTCCGCGGAGCGCGTGTCTTCGCCACGCCATTCATATTATTATTGTACGTTGAAAAACTGTAAAATTTTATTACCCTCCTCTGAACCTGCACATAATTCATTACTCATCCTGACGTCTCCTCGGAGGTTTGAATGCCATTTATGTATGTATATTACGGCTAGTGGTTCTAGTTTCCTTTTGATATTATTCTTCTTGTGGTTTCATTTTTAGGAAAAACTGTATCGGGTTTGCCACGAATATATAAGTTTTGAATTTTTATTACATTCTACAGGCTGACGTTTTTTTGTGGCAGATAGGCAAATGTTATTCTAGGGGTAGGGACAAATCATAGGTCGCATCTTGTCGCCTAAAAAGCTCTTGAGAAGTAGCAGTTATCAATCATGGAGTTTTAAATACGTAACACCAATTTATTCACTCGAGTACACAAATTATTATTATCTGCCGTACTATACTGATGATGATATAGTTCAATTTAACGGGCACTGTAGTGGGGTTCCATATCTATGCAACATGAATTAGTTTTTAATCAAGATTGATACGAAATAACTTTAAATTATGATATTATCAAAGAACATTTTAAAGTTTTATCAGCGTTTGGAAATTCGAGTTGAAACAAACTTCTGATAAACCCAAATGATAGAAAGCACATTCAGAAGATTCTAATCACATTAAAAATTCTAGGCTTTTTAATCTAACAAACTGGTGAGAAGTTTTAAAACTTTAAAACCGCTGTAGTAAAAATGTCGTAAACTGATCATAAATTATAGAATTTGTTATAGCTTAAAATTAGGAGTTTTGATAAGTAAAATAATATGAAAATATAATAAAATTTGCAGTTTCATATTATAACAATATGAAAGTAAATATTAAACTTCATTAGAAACCAATCTGTTTTGTTCTTAAATAAATAAATAATTTATATTTTATATCTATCATTCATTTCAGAAAATACGTAGGTAGGCGTATGCTGAACTCATTACATTGTTATTTTTTTTAAAGTAATTTATTCAAATGTTATTGAACATAGTCTTGAGAGAAAAGTTAATAGTACGGAGGTAGCAACGTTTGAAAAAAAAGTATTTCAAGTCGGCTGATTTTGTGATATGTCGCCATTCTTGCTCTTCTGGTTACAGTCTGGGCGGTCTGGCTACCGGTAGTAGTTGCGTTCATTAGTGCGCAGCCTTTTTGTCCAGGTTATAATCCTGGATTTTAAAACAATTTTAGTATACCTACTATGTATACTAAAATGATTTTAAGTGGTTTTAAATGATTTTAAAATCATTTTAGTGAGCAAGGAGTGCTTATATTATATTATAGTGCGTATATTATATTATATTGATTAGTTTTTAACTTTTCTCTGTTTGTTTTAGTGTGCTTAATTAACTTCAAAATTTTTTTTGTGCACTTTCATTTATAACTATTTGCGAAAACTTTTAAATGGCTTATAGTTACAATTTAGTTATGTTAATTTTTAATGATAGCTGTAAGTTTTCCGAAGAAATAAAAAATAAAAATAAAAATAAAATTAACAAATGTAATAATTATGACAATAATAATAATAATTGTTAAAGCCTGGCTTTTAACATGACAAGAGCCAGAAGCGAGAGATTGCCAATTCTCTTTATCAGGCGCTCCTTATATTAATAGCATCACCTGGATAAATGAAATGCGCACTAATGAACGCAACCACTACAGGCAGCCAGACCACCCGGACTCTAACCAGAAGAGCAAGAACGACAGACAACATATTATATCACAAAATCAACCGACCTGAGATACTTTCTCGAAAACGTTGCTACCTCCTATACCATAAATAACGACTCTTTGAGCTCGGACAAACAGTACCTTATTAGAAGTGTTATTTGCTGCGTAGGCTGTAGGCTAAGATCACGACCTCATATTTACACGAAGGTCGCAGGCCAAATATCCCATGGGCTCGTCATATTTTTGTTGGAAACTAATCACGGCGGCGACCTTTTCGATTGTTTTCCGAAGCCTTGATTAAGCTACCGTTCTTGTTATATGAAATGCATTCCTAATTTTGGTGTTATATAATAGGAGAACTATAAGGAGATCACGGTAAGACAAAGTACAAATTATTTATCCGTGTTGTTCTATTTTTGTGTTATTGTATTATTTAGGTAATTTATATTAAAACAAAATAATTAAAAAAAAAAACAAAATTTAATTTAGGAACCTCCTTCCTTTTTGAAGTCATTTAAATGAAAGTGTTCGGTAGTTACACCATTACTTAATTCTATTTCTAATCCAAAGTAGGTCCCTGACGCCTGATAAAAACCGCTTACTATTTTGAAGAAAGGACTATGCCCAAAAAAACCCCATAGTCGATTAAAATAATTTATGTACAGCATAGTAGAGCATAAATAGTAGATTGTAAATATGTAATTCATTTTATTCAAAACCATAACCGAAACAGATAATTTGAAAAAATAAATCTGAGATACACACAGTACTTCGAATCAACTAGTTACTTCCATTGTTTTTGTGTTCTTTCTCGTGAAAGCGATGTTGATAGATAAGAATTTACAATTTAGAGAAAAAAAAAGAGATGTCAAATATATATTTTAAGAATAAACTTAATCACAAGTGGCTTCTCTCTACATCCTCTATCGGTTGTATCACGGAGAGTGCTCTGAGGAATTGTTCGGAATTATACCTCCTGCAACTTTTCGCTATCGTTCCACAAGAAAAATATATCATCCTCATCACTTTGATGAGTGGCAGTCTTCCACCGTGTGTTTTTTGCGTAACTTTCTGCTGCGCACTGCAAAACTCTGAAACAAACTGTCACCAGCAGTATTTCCAATATGACCTGCAAACCTTCAAAGGCCGGCAACGCACCTGCAGCTCTTCTAATGTTGCGAGTGCCCATGGGCGACAGTAGTTGCTTTCCATCATGTGACCCGTTTGCTCGTTTGACCCCTTATTTTATAAAAAAACCGATCATATAAACAATATCATGTAATAATCCTAAAAAACAATACATAATATACAGATTACTTTCTATGCCAAACTAACATTCTATACTGTTAGATATAAAAGTGATAAATATTTTAATATTAAATATGATAATCACTAGACATCTATATAAAATGTTTTTATTACGTACTAATCGCCACACTATCGTTTGTAGCATCGCGTCGTCCTAACTATCATAGATTCCTATAAGAAAAGTCAATTAGTTAAGATCGTTTTTAAAGTATTCGGTGATAGTTTAATCCAAAAAGGACATTGTAATTGGGATACAGTATATGTAGTATTATGTAGTCTACTATGCATATAAATAGTTTGAATCGATTACGGGTTTTTGGTCCATACATTTTTGGGCATTCTCCTTTAGTATGAAGAATTTGAGTTCTGGAAAAAGATGAAGGATAATCTTCATCTTAATAAAAATTGTACATATCCTGCACAGCAATCGAATTTCGGCTCGAAGTTGCGGGCAAAATCTACTATTATATTATAAGAGATAGCACATAAATTATATATTGTACAAAAGGATGATGCTCAACGTGTCCCGTGTTATTGACATTGCCATTGAGTCCCAACACGTGGCCCGACCCGAGAACACGTTTACAAGTACAAAGTATATTCCTCAATGCACGCTCCTATACAACTCGACTCAAAGCGCCCGGAGTTTTAAAGTACTTTTTACAAAAGGATTTTGCAATAAATTTTTATCAAAAGAAAGTTAATAACGCGATCGACATTATAAAGTTTTTTGTATTATGTAAAGTAAAGTAGGGCATTAAGAAATATTATGTTGAGTAGAAATGTGTAAAGTAATGACAGATTTTTAGAAGGTAACGTGAGAAAACTTGTATGGTACCGTTATACTTATTTATTTAGTCCAAGTTATGGCCGATTTACACGGGTGACTAAAGCCGCACGATTTACGCCGCACGGCGAAAATCGACCGTGTAAATGGCAATTCGACTACGCCGCATGCGGCTAAAGTCGCAAGCCCCAAAGTCGTGCGGCCAATGGCCGCATGCGGCTGGTGACTAGAATCGACCGTGCAAACGCTCAGTCGCAAGCGATCGCTTGCTACGAATACTACTGTAGCGAGCGCAGACCTCGGGCGGCACTCACGAAAACATAGACAAAAAAAATATTGATACGGAAACGTAGTGCCATCTAGCGTCAAACCAGCGAAACTGATCAGGGAAACACAGACAACATAAATCCCCTACTCAATACTAGATGGCGTTAGGTGTATGTTTATTTACGCGTATTTTCTAGAAAGTTCCCACACTTGTTTACTTGTTTACGTGAATCGGGCGAGGGAACTTTCTGGAATTCGTCTCGCCATATAAATAGCCGCAGACGGCCCGGCAATTCAGTTCGATACGAGCTATCATCAAGGCGACTTCGAAGTGAAAACAAATGATCAATAGTGAGTGAACCAGTGAACCTACGACTCGGCTACGACCTAGGACAGAGATAGTGCTCAGTGATTTGGATTTAGTGCTTAGTGTTTGGACTTAGTGATTTGTGTGAGCTAGTGTTAGTGAATAAAGTCTTCAAGAGAGTCACCAGGTCTTTCTCTCCAAATCCTCGAACCCTTGCAGGTAACAACTGGTGTCAGAAGTGGGATTTGGAGATGCCATTGACTCCGAGAGAGGACTTCAAGGGAAGTGTTAGGATAAGGGCGCAACGGGCTGCGGAGGCCACACCCACCGGGGACCAAGCTCCGCTCCCTTCGGGGCAGGCCCCACCCGCTGGCTCCGCCCACCGGGACCCGCCCACTGACCACGGCCCTCAGTCCCCGCCCACTCTGGACGTGGCCACGCCCACTGGCCCCGCCCACCAGGCCCCGCCCACTCTGGCCACGCCCACTCTGGCCACGACCACTCAGGCCACGCCCACTGGCCCCGCCCACCGGGGCCCGCCTGCTCAAGCCCCGGCCACTGGCTCTACCCACCTTGACTCGCCCGTAGCTTCTGCAGCCCCTCAAGTGGCTCTTCAATTAGAATGTTTAATTGAGTTAATTCAGGCTCTGCAAGAGTCACAAGACCGCAAGCTCGGCGCTCTGCAAGAGTCACAGGACCGCAAGCTCGGCGCTTTGCAAGAGTCACAAGACCGCAAGCTTGGCGCTTTGCAAGAGTCGCAAGACCGCAAGCTTGGCGCTTTGCAAGAGTCACAAGACCGCAAGCTCGGCGCTTTGCAGGAGTCTCAAGAGCAACAAAAGGACCTCCAAGAAAAAGCGCTATTGGCTATAAAGGATGTTAGTGACACGGTGACTAAGCTTCGGAAAGATGTCGATGTTATGAAGGAACGAGTATCCGGGTTAGAGTTGGTTGTGGAAAATTTGAAGACCGGCTTCACTGAACTGCAGAAGAGAGTAGTGCGCCTTGAAACTACGGAAGTTGCGGTGTCTAGTGGAGCCACTGGAGTGACGCAAGGGCCAAGAGTCAAGGTGCCACCGTACGGCGGCACTACTTCATGGAACGCATATCGTCGGCAATTTCAGGCTGTTGCTACCGCCAACGGATGGACGGAAGAACAATGCCTGACCGCCCTCATTGTTGCGCTTAGAGGGCAAGCTTTGTCGGTCCTGGAAGCACATACAGGAAATGGGTTCCAAGACCTGATGGAGGCACTTCAATCCAGATACGGGGAGCGACACCTGGGGCATGTGTTCCGTGCCCAACTGCGTGAATCGTTGTATGTGGCTCGAAGATCCAATGTTTTCGTTGTTAAAAAGGTGTAGATTACTTTACCAAATTGTAGCGGCTGGGTAGCGGGAGACAAAGTATGTTTCGAGTTGCAGAGGCGCACCAGGAAGGAGCGTGGTTAACCGGCGTCCGGAACTAGAGTGTGTTACAAACGTCACTTGTCACATATGTCACTGTTCACAAATGTCACTGTCACTTTGTGAAGGAGCTTCTTCTCCTTCTATTTATAGATGGCACTGCTTTAACAACTTGCTTTTATAAAAAAATAATGATAGTTATAGTTATTTTTATTATAGTTACGGTACTTAAGGCCTCTTTATATGGGGAGGCCAACGTGTGGTCGCTGAATACACAAATGAGTCACATTGTCTGATTGGCAAGGGCTACAGACATTTCACGACATTAAGAGCTCCCGCAGACTGCAGACTTTCTATCGGTCGATAGTTTAGTTTGGCTCTTGATCAGTATGAAGCTGTATGGAAGTGCGCATATTACAACGATACCGAATCGGCCGATGATTAAGTTTGATGCCCTTCAAAAATCTATCGCTGTGAATGGAACCGTGCGAGAGCAATCGGCCGACTGTTGTCTAGTCTGCGCACTCACCACCAATCCAACTGTTTAGTTGGCGTAGTGTGCGCGCTAACAGCCCAACCCGACCAAACTATCGGCCGATAGAAAGTCTGCAGTCTGCGGGAGCTCTAATAATCGATGAACTTTGAAAATAAAGAGATATTTTATAAACCACATTGAAGAAAATTAAATGAATTAAATGAGACAAGTAAACATAAAATAATACAATAGTTTATTTTTTATGTCTATTCTGAGTCAGATATAAAACAGTAGTAAAATTTGTTAATTATTTCAAATTTTATTTTACTCTTTAAAAAACAAATATTAAAAAAAAATGTGTTGTAGTATTCGAATGATTGTAACCCTTGGAAATAATCAACCTTATGTTATAGAATGAACGCTAAACCTGGCGACAAATTGGTTTACTATTAGGCAAGTTTATAAGATGTTCGTTAACATAATTGTTGCTAAATTAAACATTCATTACTTGTTCTTTTATTAAGTAGAAGAAAGTTTGTCTGGTCTAATTATATACCCAGCCTTATACGAGTACCGAGAACATTATAATTAATCTACGCCCGATCCTAATATACGATCCCAATCCGTTTTTACCTATCCAAGATCGATATTTCAATCCATATTTGTGTTTGAGTGTGCCAATAATGTATCCACAGATTGAAATTACAATCTGTGGTTGCAAGCCATCCATGGGAGGTTCGATCTAAGATTCCGGATAGCCCTCCGTGTGAAAATGACAGTTCGAGTGTATTAATAACCTATCTCACAGTTTTGACGTTTCTTTCAATCGGTGTTTTGATCCAAATCTGCAATCTTCAGAATTTCTCGGCTTTGCTGTTTGGATAATTAATTTCTGTAAAATATGGATTTGTCTATACTCTCAAGCAGTGATAGTAGTGATTTTGAGGATCTTATACTGATTTCGAGTGATGAAGAAGATGCCCCGAGACGCTGTTCACGTAGGATGAGAAGAATGAACTATATGCTGAATCTCGATCTTGATATCTCGATGAAGCTGACTTTACTTTTAGGTTTAGGTTATCTAAACCTGCTATTGAATTATTGTTAAATAAAATAATGCCTTTCATACGTGTTACCTCGTCAAGGTAAGTTATGTCAAGGAAAAAAACCGTACCTACTAGGTATATATATGTATAAATAATGTGTTATTTACAACTCAAATTCTTTGCAGAAACTATGGAGCGGTGAGCGCTTCATCAATTATTATTGTCTTTGCGTTTTTATGCGTTAGGGACAATGCTCATATCTGTAGCCGATTTTGTTGGAGTTCCTAAATCCACTGCAAGTAGAATAGTGAGGGATATATCATCAGAAATTGCACGATTGTATGATAAATACATTTTTGTCCACCAAAATGGTGCTGAGAAATTTTACAGGATAGCTGGATTTCCTTGTGTTTTAGGTGCAATAGATTGCACCCATCTTCGCATACAATCACCATGTAAGTAACACCCACTTTATATTTGTACTTATCAAATTACATAAGTACAAATATTAAGTTATTATTACGTAATATGATCTATATGATTGTATCTTTGTTAATTAATAAAGTATTATATTAATTTAACATATATATAATAAACTATTGAATTTTATTTTGTTTGTCGATATGATTTATATTTCCATTAAAATATACACGAGAAACATGGCAATTGCACGAAACTGAACGTGCGGGAGGGAAAAGATCGCGGGCTATCCGACCACAAAAAAGATTGCGGATTACAACTTTTATTATTGAAATGGAGATTGGAGATCGATCTAAGGATTGGGATCGATCCGAGATTGATTTCAATCTGTAGATTAGGATCGAATATTGGGTTCGGCTGCTATTGAAACCTCATTATTTTCAAAATTGTACTCTCCTTTTAGCTTCACTAAAGTTTGGTAAGGTACTTTAAAATCAATATTGTAACAATTGATTTAATTCAAAAATAAATGCACATTATGAGAATAAGCGAGCATAATTATATTATCATGTGCATGTTCGACGTTGGACTTGCAAAGCATGCACATAATTTTCATATTTAATATAGTCTTGTATGAATTTACAATGGATGTTAAAACAGCGGTTTCTTTCATATTCAATCGTAATTATCATAATATTATTATATGAAAGTTTTATATACACTTTCGGACTTTTAAAGTTTTACTAAGCATCGTTAAGTAGTTATAATGACTGCTGTTTATTTAGTTTTTTGTAATTTACATGATCTTCCAAAACATTTTAACGCTAGTCGTGTATGGGAGCTCTAGAACAAAATTTTTTTGATTACCATTAAGCTAATTTTTTGTGAGTAGCTTCATTTTGATAAGACGAACAACATTTTTATTTGCGAAAAATCTCGAAAGTGGTAGCTAACAGAGATAGAAAGGATTTCATACTTTGAATTGATGGTCCTAAAATATGGATTGTTCTATTTGTAGGACAATGTTACTCTTAAATTATATAACTATTAACCTATCAATATACAAAAAAACAGCTTGTTAGGATACCGTTTTAGGGTTCAGTAGTCCTCACTTTCAAGATTTTTTGCAGATAAAAATGTTGTTCGTCTTATCAAAATGTAGCTACTCACAAAAATTACCTTGCTAGTAATAAAAAAAAATGTTCTAGGGCTCCCGTACTATTACTGATACTCTCAACTTATTAGAAAAAGAGCAATTTTAAAGGAATTTTTTCAGGAAAATAATTTTACAGCGTCATAAAATAATTTTATTGATGAGGAAAGCTTACAAAAAGTTTCTCAATGCCTTATCCAGCGGCCGGGACGACAAGTATTAAGGATGATTAATAGCTTTTTACCGCTATAAGCTAGGCTTAGACTTGGATAGTTTCATATACCTACTTGCATATTAAATTTTTAAGTTCAAACAGATTGAATGAAAATGCACATTATTATTACTCACATTTAGGTGTCTACATGTTTTGTTACATTGCTGTACTTTAAATTATTATAATTCTTCTGTATGAGTAATTTCCTAAATTATATTTTACATTTTTATGTACGTTTTATCATTGGCTTTTGGCTCTGATAGAAAATCAAGGACATTAAATTGGGCGATAAATTATTGCAATAATCTTACAAATTTTAAGAATTTACTAAGAAACCTACTTTTTTTTAACTTTAAAAGGAAAATTTAAACTTTAAGTTCAAGTTTGTGTGCATTTAATACAGGTGTACTTAATATTAGCTCTTGAAGTATCCATCTATAAGGGCAGCTGGTACCGACTTCAAAGCATAACCTTTACGACGAGTACTACGTACTAGAAACTTTATTGAGATTACCGTCCGTCCGTTTTACAATTTGGATTCGATGAAATTATAGTCTTTTGAAATCCTACCCCAAGACGAAACAACAAAATTTTTTAAGAAAATCGAGTACCCGAAAATTGTAGAACATTGTTATCATCAAAAGACATGTCATTGTAAACATTCAATTGTTATTTTATCAGATTAGTTTGAGTAACATTTTAGCTACTATGAAAGTGAAATCGAAAACAAATAAATGAAAGAAAATTTCATTGTTTTCTCAAGTTGAAAGCATTTGATGTGGAGAGAGACGGAAAACAGTTATTACTGCTACAATAATAATGGGAATTAGCTGAAGTATTTTTATGTGACTAGCTCTTGCACGTGGCTTCTGCGAGGACTTAAATTTAATTGAAAAACCGATATATATTTTAAGAGTTGCAGTTTTTTGTTTGTGCATGTAATGTTTAATTAAAACGATATACAGCAACACACAAAATTCTCATTTCGCGCGACAAAAATCTTACGAAACACCTGTTTCCATCGATGTTGATGAAATTTGGGTTTCTTATCAGGAAGTTCTGAATGGGCCAGTATTTAGTTTTTATAGCCGAAATTAATAAAAAATATACGGCAAAACAATTTGCTAAGTAAGCTAGTTACACCAATATATATTTTCATAAATACTATCCACGTATACTTTAGTGTACACAAAACGAGTTCTAGTTAACTTCTTTAAATTAATATTAGTATTTAGTCTGTCTGTATATTTTAGTACCTAGTATAAGTAGAAACAGTGTATTTCAAGGGATTTTGCAGCCTGCAGCGCCGGTGTAGGGTCGATCTCGTTATTTCTCCAACCTCCTTCGCCCTTTGTTCGTAATTGGTCAACATTGTCTTACGTTTCGAGGGCTGATTTATTGAAATATCTGAAAGAACTTTGTATACCTACGTTTTACATAGAACTTGGGTATTTTAGCAGGTATATAATGACACAAAATTACATGAGTTTTTCCTTTTTTTAATTTACCGAATCGTTTATATCTTGCATGAAATTTAACAACATATACAGTAACATTTGACAATAACCATTTAGAACGCAAAAACCCTAATAGTATTTTTAACGCTAGACTGCATTTGGCTCGTATATTTTTATAAATGGTTCGCATTGTGTACGTGATTTTTAACAAGATAAGCTTTTGTTAAAAATGAGTCGGCAAATTGTCAACGCTGCGGTATTATGACAATCAGACAGGAATAAATTAACGTTGTCGAGACGGCCACTGACCCTCCCGGATTTTCAAAGGGTTACCGAAATTGCACACCATCTGAATATTTTCTGGGCATTACCGTAAAGTATAATGTACAATACTGTGTAAATTAATATTTAAATGACCGTTGTATAAAAATGTTTGGAAGTCTATCGCCAATCCGCTTCTTGAATATGAATAAGGTTAATCGGGAAATATGAAAATTTGTTCTATATTTTTCTAATATTATTATGAGGTACATCCTTGTTACTTCCTTATTCACTTTTCTTCTTGACTCTTCCTGACACAGTTGAGAAAAAATTCCCTTTAGACTCGTTTCAACGCGAATCATAGTTTATTAAAAGCAAAATGTAGAAAACAGTTAAAGAACGCTGAGGAAAGGAGCTCCAATAGAGGAAGATAGAAAAACATAAACACTTAATATTGCGACAATCAATCAAGTATGTGAGTATTGTATGATCATTATTAGCGAAGCGTGTCGTCACGGGAGAGAGCACTTCAAAGGCGAAGTGTTGTGCTCGAGTTTATTAGCTGTGACTCATAGAGCTTAGTGGGAACGCGTATTGCCTGGCTATTTCATCATGCATAGCATAAAGTATCCACGAAGTGGCGCTATGATCGTAATTTATTATATTTTAATTGTTATTTGGATCATTTGTTAATCTGTAAAAACTTTCAAGTTATACCTAGTTTTAGCTGGTAATTGTGGATTAATTATATTATAATTCATACTTAAACTCCTTCGCCCTTAAACCGCAAATTTAGGTCCTGGGAAAAGATGTTTTTTACAAAACGATTTTTTTTTCAACGCTAAAAATATGCATACAATGAAGCGGGCAGCATTTATTTCATTGATTATATTATATTTAGTAAGTTACAATTATTTACGTTAAATAGACACTAATTAAAACACGTGTCTTGTAACGTTAAATATTATAATATAAAATCGGCCAAGTGCGAGTCGGACTCACGCACGAAGGGTTCTGTACCATTATAGAGCGTAAGTAAGCAAAAAATTGTATTTTTTGTATGGGAGCCCCCCTTAAATATTTTATTTTATTTTAATTTTATCATCAATTATTAAAGTACAAATAAAATTAAAGATTTTATGAAAATTTCAAGTGCCTTAGCTATTGCCATTTTTGATTACGAGCAAAAAAGGGCAAAAAATAAATTTTCTTGTATGGGAGCCCCCCTAAAATATTTATTTTATTTTGTTTTTAGTATTTGTTGTTATAGCGGCAACAGATATGCACATTCTATGAAAATTTTAGAAGTCTCGCTATAGCGGTTCTTAAGATACAGCCTGGAGACAGACAGACGGACAGACATCGAAGTCTTAGTAATAGGGTTTTTTTTTACCCTTTCGGTACGGAACCCTAAAAACTGAATACTATTCTAATAGAGGTACACGTCATAACGCGCCTGCATTCGACCGAGACATGCTGCGCACGGTTTCGCTACGGCCTACGACAGCCTACGCGTACGTAGCACCGTAGCACCGTAGCACCGTAGCACCGTAGCACCGTAGCACCGTAGCACCGTAGCACCGTAGCACCGTAGCACCGTAGCACGGCTACGACGTGGCTACGACGCGCCTACGTAGCAACAACGCACCTATGGAACTACGTAGCGCGTACTTGGGTTTAAAAAGTTTTTACTATGAGTTTTTTTAGTGTTTTGTATTAGCAATAATAATTATTATTAACAATGATTAAAGGTTTAAGCGCCGTACTCAGAGACATTTAATTATTATGATTAACCTTCGATTTAATGAAGAGTTTGACAGATATAATGTGGTCAAAATTTTGAATTAATTTATTTAAGTCATTAATGTTCCACTCTGAGTGCGGCAGTAAGAATCACAATTCTTCACAAATTAGGAAACTATAAATTATTATCGAAAATCAAAAAACATTTATTGCAACAAAACACATTGCGCAGTATCCAGGTGTAATGTTTCTTAAAAAGTATTTTTTTCACATTGTCACAAAACACATCGTAACTTGAAGTATCCAAGTATCCAGGTGTTCAGGTGTTGTGGTGCGGGCGTCATTCGCGCTCAGTCCGCCGATCGCGATGGGCGTCCCGAGCCCCGCGCCAGAGCTCGATAGAGCGCGGCGCCCGCACCTGTTGATCGTCGACGACTCCAGGGAACCCGCTGAAGGTTAGTGTCATTGCCATGTGCTTCAGTTGGCGTATTAAATTCAATGTAAGGGCTTTAAATTCAATATAAAAAGACGTGGAAGTAAAAAGAATTGATTAGATTTTTCTTTTTTTAAACCTAAGACGTTTAGTGTAATTTCAAATGTTGGGGTGTTAAACTCAATTTTACGGCTTCAAATTTAAAGTTATTAGGCGTCGAAATAAATAAATATATTACATTGTTACTTTTGATTTTTTTAGACTGTTAGTGTATTGCTGTTTTTATGTGCTTCCATTTCGGGGTGTTATATTGAATTTTACGGTTTTACATTTAAAGTTCTAAAGGCTAAAGGCTTCGAAATAAATAAATATATTACATTATTTCTTTTGATCTTTCTTTTTAAACTGTTTAAGACGTTGAGTATAATTTGAAAGGTTTTATTTGGATCTACGTTAAAGATTATGTTAATAAACGTCGAAGTAAAATAGTGTCTTTGAATTCAATGTTATTTGACGTCGAAATTAAATTGTTTCTTTTTTAAAATGTTGAAATACTTTTCTTAGCTGATCCATCTTCTGAGGCTGCTAAAATATTATACAGGATTCTAGATATATCTCTTAAACATCCCAGAGATGTTTAAGAGATATTATCTGGACTACATAGTATGTTTAAAATGAGACTGATTTATTTGTTGATTTTAAATTTTTAATTAATTTGTATTGAATACCTATAAGGACGGCATTATCGTTTTACGATAAAGTCCTTTTTTGTTTAGATTAAAAAAATATATGTGGAAATACATATATTGAATTATTAAGCATCGAAATGAAATAGTTTCTTTTTAAAATGTTGGACGTTTATTGTGATTTGAGACGTTCTAAAGGTTTTTTAGTATTTATTACTGAAAATTAAATGTTGGGGTATAAAATTTAATCGCTTATTAGGCGATAAAATATATAATTTTTTATGTGTTTACGACGTTTATTGTAATTTTAGACATTATTGAGTTTTTTTTACTATTTATTGACACAGATGTTTTAAGTTTTGTTTTTGACGTTTGTTAGGATTTGAAACGTTTAATTCGTTTATTTTGAATTGCAAAATGTCTCAAATAGTTTTTTTTTATTACAATTTCGATAGTTTCTCTTAAATATAATTTAGTCGTTTCAATTTTAAAATATGTGATTTAAATGTTATCATTTTGTTTCAAGTACAATATGTTTGTTAAATTATTTTCTCCTTTCTATGTAGAAAGCAAGCTGTCGTGTTTATAATAGAAATTTAGTGGTTAGCAAGTTTTTATGAGTTATGATTACGGCCTAAAATGACGTCGTAAAGACTTAGGCTTTTGTGTTGAAACTTTTTAACGAGGTTTACGTTTTAACTTTTCATTTTTCAAGCTGAATTGTTCGTCTAAATTGTAAGTAACCCTTTATTAATGTTTTGTTGTAAAGTTTTTAAGAATCGCTTTTATTTTCTTTTTAATTTATATTTTGCTTTACATGTAATTTTTTATGACATAATTAATTTAAAAACCTAATCTAAATCTGATCTAACCTAACCTTTATATGTGACCATCGTATGGTACTTATGTAGATGTTCATTGTACAAAATTCATGCTTTGTAGCCCTAAATAAAGCTTTCGATAAAACTTTCAAGACGGCAAAGTCAGTTTCCAAGGGGAGGGTATTATATTTCTCGTGTAACATATTTTTTTTCTTGCAATATGAAAATGCGAGTAAACAGCGTCGATATATCACTGTACTGTCACATTTTGTAGATGATATTTTGATGACACCTTAAAAATGGGTTTCTGAGAAAGGATTTATGAAATGATGTTTTAATTTTTATAACAAAATTTTGGTTAGCGTTTTGCAAACCTTTAAAATATGAAATAAATTGTATAAAGGCAAAAAACATTTATTGATTGCTAACAAATTGTATGGCCGCAACTTTTATAAAGGAAAAGCTGTTACGTGCTTGTTAAAACAAAATTAAATGATAAGGAAAAAATATTGATAAAATAATTACTTATCATATATATTTTAATTTATGACAATCAAATTGACTCTTTGATAGAACACAAATTAAAAGTAATAATAAATCAACCTAGTACTGCTCCATTCCCGATCTTCAAGGGGTAAATTATGTGTGTATTTTTTTTAAACGGGCTTTTGGCCCTCCACACATTCCCACCACTGTATCTCCTGTGTCGCCAGGATCGACAGTGGTATCCAACCACGAAAACCTTTTGATATGATCTCAGGGAGTCCGAGGGACATGCTAAAGCTCTCTTGGGACCCGCAACGAAATTAATCAGAAGAAAATAGGACGAGTAGGAATAAATGTTGTATGTAGTGTTTGTAATATCGGTGTAGTGTGTGTTATATCGGTGTAGTGTGTGTTATATCGGTGTAGTGTATTGTAATATTTAGTAGTGTTTGTATGTATGTAGTGTATGTATTATCGGTGTAGTGTATTGTCATATCGGCGGGACCAGTTGATCGATGTCGGGAGTGGCCGAAGGTCAAGACTCAAGAGGTGTATCCTGCTGTTTGTTTTGGCAGATTAAAATGTTAGGTCGGTCGCGGTTTACGCAATGTTTATATATTAGCGTTTTCGAACGATAGCAAACAATTTAAACAGTACTTACCATAACATTTAAATATATATATTTATCTTTTTAATGTAACGATTGTACAATTTTTTTAAAAAATTTGTTAAAAAAATGATTTACACAAAACCAGGTCCAAAAAATGCTAGGTTCGTTATCATGATTAGCGAAAAACAATATAGATTATATTTTATGTACCTATAGTATCGCTAACGACAAAGTTATTATATTTTTTGCTTACGTCAATTTCATACAATGTTGTTTTGAAATTTCGTCATCATAATTGCATATTATAGCGTATTGATAACACTTTTGTATGCCTCATAATATAGTTATCCTGAATAATATCTGTTAATTGCGTCAAGCACAAGAACGCCTTTGGAACATAATATTGCAGGTCATAACAAATTTAGCCCCATTGTTAATACATGACAGACCTACCTAGGTTGCTCAATAAAGCTAGAACGAAGGCTAAGTTATGTAAATTGCTCCGATATACGAAGCTTTGTGACTCTTCTGGTATGGAAAATATTAATAGAACCATAAAAATAAGGTTTATGGAAAAAGCAATAGGAATTATTGCAAGTTACAAGACTTATTCCTATGGCTTCTTCCATAAATGTTTTTTTTTTTCAATATCTTTATACTACGAAATCGAAACTGGGTCATATATAAATGATTTTTATGTGCCGTAAATGCGTTTTATGATACAATAACCGTGTATAGCGTAAGGTCCAGGTGTCCTTGGCTTATTCAATAAAAATAACAGAGGTTCTCGCTCAGCCTGCGCAGGCTCTCCCGGTCATGAAAAAGGTTAATATAAATAAGGAAACTCATCCCGTTTCATGATTATTACAAACAGCTTAATTTAAACCTTCACGAGAAAATATACTTACTCAGACATTACATTTCCTGTTGGGTCATTTTGCCATAATAACAAAACTTTTCTATATTATTATGATTTATGTTCTAGCTTGTTATTGGATTTTTGAAAGAAGTCATGAAAGAATTTCCCTTGCGATGTCATGCCCTCCAATAGTACTTATGAGAAATCGTAAATTCTAGTGATTTCTATCTTTTTCCTGTGGTAGACCATAGTCTACTCCGCCCTTATGTAAATGCATATTAAGCAATAGTTTGGTTCCTCACTTACTTAATTGCGCTGCCGGCAATATTGCCCTGAATACTTCTGCGGCAGTAACGAGGCGAGTGAACGTTTACACTCCGCCCTCTACATACTTGCCGCGTCGGGCAACGACAGCGGCATGACGAGTGGCAGCGCGACTGACTATTTACATTCTCGCGCTGCCTACTTCCCCGTTCACTTTCCTGCCCCCTTCCCTGCCCAACTGGGCTGAACAAAAACGACGCATAATACTTTCATTATTAAGTAAGTTTTTAATTTCATTGTAAATAAAAAAGTAACTGAACGACCACTGATAATCTATACTTATATTTTAAAGAAGAAGAAATTATTTGTTCGTTTTGAATTTGCATTGAACAAATAGCCTTCGAAATTACTAGTGCAATTTAGATGAAATTTTGCACAGATACAAAGAAGACTTCGACGAGATAATTGATTTGGATTCATGAGAAGGATATTATTTTTTATCGTCGAAAAATTTAATAATATGAATTCTCCAGGAGTCTATGTTGTACGAGATAGGAGGAATACTCGTATATGTATTACCACCATTTATTATCAATATGGGTTCGATTTTGTTTCGTGGTACGTATGATATATAGGGGATTATGTGATAGATATATTTACGAGTCGATGTAATATATGAAGTCGGATGTAATAGAGATCTGGAGAATGCTGCCTCAGCCATAAGCTGGATTTACCGTGTGCACGAGTTCTTCGTATGTATTTCTATTCAACAAAGGAATATCGAATCCTCTAAAATATAGTATTTTTATTTAATAACTGTTTCAAATACAAAATGATCTTTGCTTAGAATATTGAAAACTTATAATTATTACGAGCACACTTTTTAGGGTTCCGTACCCAAAGGGTAAAAACGGGACCCTATTACTGAGACTTCGATCTCTGTCCGTCTGTCCGTCTGTCTCCAGGCTGTAACTCAAGAACCGCTATAGCTAAACTTCTGAAATTTTCACAGATTGTGTATTTTTGTTGCCGCTATAACAACAAATACTAAAAACGCAGTAAAATTAATATTTAAGGGGGGCTCCCATACAATAAACGTAATTTTTTAGGTTTTTTCGCTCGTAATCAATAATGGTAACTAGGCACTTGAAATTTTCACAAAATCCTTAATTATATTTTTAATTTAATAAATAATAATAAATTTTTAATTAGGTAAATATTTAAGGGGGGCTCCCATACAAGAAACACAATTTTGCCTACTTTCGCTCTATACCGGTACGGAACTCTTCGTGCGCGAGTCCAACTCGCACTTGGCCGATTTTTATTTATTTTTTATAAAGAAGACTAGGTAACAAGAAGATGTTTCACATGGATTGGGGCCTTCTTTGGACTCTCAAAACGCTGGAGTTATTTCATATATTATGCTGTTTTATCTGTAGGCCTACTAATCTAACTCAAAATTCACGACTTTTTTCTGTCTCGTTGCTTGTTCTTTTTGCTCTACTACTTCCATAGATTATGATAAAAGACACAAGAACAGACTGATGAAGGATAAAGCCTTTTTATCGCGAGAAATTCTGAAAAGCCGTGGAAAACTAGCACAATGAGCACGTTAGTTGGAGTAATAAAGTACTTTTCGTATATTGTACCTTACTGTTATTAGACGAAGTTTTCTCGTATCCTCCTTGAAGTTTTCGTCCCTGGCGGAAGCAACGAGGTCACAGTTTTACCGCAACTAGCCAACTAGCCACATGTATGAATATTTCATTGCCGTAAATAAAACTAACTTCTCAATTACGTTTTAAAGTTTATTTAAATGGAAGTAAAAAATAATAATTTAATACGTTCAGAGAAAATATTTTAGGAAGAAGTACTTATTGGATCCATAGATTTAACTTACATAATATATTCTATCAGTCGTGCGTTTGAGGCGTGTACTTGTATAAATATTTATAAAAATATATGATTTTAAATTATTTTGGGTAACATTGTCTGTGGGTAAAGATATATACGGCTTAACATACGAAGAAAAATAAAAGAGCCGCAATTAGCATAATTAAATTTTAAGCACTACATGAAAGGTACAAGTTGGAAGCCGGTTACATGAAGCGGCAGCAGACGACGTGTCGTCGCGACACTACTGGTTTCTATGTATTTCTATGAATAAGTGTCGCTAGCTTCGTGTCGCTAGCTGCGGAGGGTATTTCAAAGAAATACATACAAACCAGTAGTGTCGCTGCGACACGTCGTCTGTGGTTGCTTCATGTCGCCCGCTGCCAACCGGCACCTTAAGATAAAGATGATGATATTTACAAAATAAATAGATCTATAATTAACTATAGATCTTTTGTAATTATTACCTATCACAATCCTAGACTGTATACTACTAATACTGAGATGTATTTATATCACAAACTTTAATAATAATTTGTAAAGAATATTTTAAGAAACTAATTAATTCACATCAAAGCATTTAAATAGGGCTTAATTTTGAAAATTATATTTAAAGTTTACCTATGAAATTACAATGAACACTTTAAATATTTGAGAAGTGAGAACTGTTTTTAATTCTCGACATTTTTTTTTGCTGTTATTCAATATAACTTAATTCCATGAATTTATGCTTTAAAATATTTTAAGATAGTTAATTGCTGTTAATTAAGTATCTAAGTGGCTATTTTTATTTTCGCAAATAATAATATGTGCAATGTCAAGTGCCATAATGAGATAAGTTCTAGTTTATTTCAGTCGCAATCAAGTTCAGAGGAAGTTGATATCCGTTAGATAAGTAGCACTCAGCAGCTGTGTATTCATTTATGAACAAACTGGATGACGCTCCCAACTCCGTTGTGCTAAAATTCGTTAATCGCGCAGAAACTGTACATTTTTCCGGGATAAAAACTATCCTATGTCCTTTCCCGGGACTCAAAGAATCTCCATACCAGATCAGCAAAATCATTTCAGCGGTTTGGGCGTGAAGAGGTAACAGACCGACAAACACACTTTCGCGGTTATAATATTAGTATGGATTTTGCTACATAAATACTAATACACCATTGCATTTTAGTTAGTTTAATAAAGGTGGTTGTTGTTAGGTACGTAAAAGGCCTTGTGCGAGTTTCTCACCGCATAAGTTACCCGTTCTTCTCGCAGAGTGATTTTCTCAACCAGTGTCAGGTAGGAAAATTTACGTATCTATACTATCTTTACCTAGAGCCTTTAGTCAAGTTGCATATTTTTATAGTTTCAACAGCCAATTTAGAAAAAAGTAATGGGATTTGATATAACGCCAAAACGCATCGCTATTATAATGCTCTACATTTTATATTTTCTACTAAAGCCTGGTATGTACCACTGTATAAAAGTGACGTCATATCATAACAAATAAGTATAATATTAAGTGGGCCAACACTTGTGACCTTTACTGGATAGTGGATTACGAATCGAAAGCGGCGATAAAAGTTTTATGACACTTTGGCGATGTCATTATTATCTGTACAATCTTGCAAGAAAAGTTGTGGAATGTACTATCGGAGACATTGATTCTTACTGATGCGGGAGTAGTTATTTAGTCGGGTTATATTAATGCTAGTCATGATTTGTCAGCAGGGCTTGTAGACAACGATTTCTGTATAGGAAAGATTTGTAAAAATAATGTTTTGTTTAGTTTTTTAGCATTTTAATACAGAGTTTGATGTGTGTGTAACCATTTTCTGTAAAACAACCTCGAGAACTTACTTTGCATAAAAATAAATGGCATTTATTAATAGCTTACAAAGACGAAAACGACAAAGTCAAGGTCTACACCTACAGCACTATTATGTTTCTCACGTCACATAAAGGGAAACCTGAAAGGACTTTCAAAGCAATCTATTATTTATGGAGTCGTAACAAAAATAGATTTAAAAGAATATTCGATAGAATTCCTACACACATTGGTGCGTGATGTGGGCGTGCAATGTTGCGAATGTGCTCGATATATTCAAAATGAGTCCACAATCCACATGTTACATTCAAAACAATGTAAAAGGGATCGTTTGAGTTCGAGCATAAAATATGTTTAACTTGAGGGCAATTTGAAAAGCAATGAATTTATTTCATTAAAATTTTAGACATTATGACCATTATTTAAAATCAGTTTTGCAGTAACGATTTAGTTATCTATGGTTTTGCTGTGACTTGCACAAGTTGCCATCTCACGGCCGCACTCGGAGACATTTAATAATGATTAAACTTTAATTTAATGACGAGTTTGACAGATAATGTATGGGGCTTATGTCAAAATCTTCATTTAATGATATTTGTCTCTGAATGCGGCAGTTAGTCTACTATACGTTGGAAAAATCACTTCACTAACAAAGAAAACAACTTTCGGAAGTTTCAGCATGAAAATGTTTTACTACGGGTTAAAATTCATTTTAGTGATGTTTTGAGTACCAAAATAAAATAAATATGACTAAACGAATATAAAACATAATATCTTTTGAAATCATTGTTAGTTTTCAATTACCAACAGATATGTTTTCGAATAAAATCTCCTATATTATATTAAAAATACTGCGATAAAAACTTGATAAAAAATCCATTTGGTTTTTATAATTTGCCTGTTGCTGGCAGTCAGATCGCGATTCACTTTGAAGGCGAACGTTATCATTATTAAATGTGAGTTTTCAATTTATTGTTTCAAAACATTTTGAGCTCTATTTTCTCTTAAATGTATGTTAGTGAAAATAATTTTTATGTGAAGAATTTCAAGTGACCACATTTCAAAGGATTTTTGCCGTTGGGCATGCTTTAAAGCTCTGTAGAATATCAAAAGACCGTATGTATATTTATAATAACTAGAGATCGCCCCCAAAGGCTGGTTTATACGTGGGAGGATGCTTCGGCACGAATGGGTCGGCTCGACCGGAGAAATACCACGTTCTCACAGAAAACCGACGTGAAACAGCGCTTGCGCTGTGTTTCGCCGAGTGAGTGAGTTTACCGGAGGCCCAATCCCCTACCCTATTCCCTTCCTTTCCCTCCCCTATCCCTTCTCTTCCCATCCCTACCCTCTCCTATTACCCTATTCCCTCTTAAAAGGCCGGCAAACGCACCTGCAGCTCTTCTGATGCTGCGAGTGTCCATGGGCGACGGAAGTTGCTTTCCATCAGGTGACCCGTTTGCTCGTTTGCCCCCTTATTTCATAAAAAAAAATGGTCGAAATTCGACCTCAAATAAAAAATTAAATTTTAAGTTTCAAATTTCAACTCTTTTCTATTGATATTCTATTGTCAAAATATTGACTTTATTATTTTTTAGACATAATTCCTGCGACACTCTCAGATTAATAAAGTACAGATGACAGACTGACCGTGCAATAATAATTGTCTACCTAACAGTATTAATTAAATCTTTTTTTCAATTTGACAACAGAATTCAACCATAAATAAAAGAGTACAATTCGTGTGTATAGGCTTGTCAATCAAAATCTCCTAGTGTGTGTGTTGTAGTGTGTGTAATGTTTTATTTGTTAAAAAAATGTATGATAAAAGCATAATTTCAAAATAACATTAGCTTGATGCATTCCTTCACCATATAAACTATAACTGTGCAAAATTTCAATCATCTACGTTTCCGCATTTTTCGTCAAAAGGGATCCAAAGTTTTTCGCTCACGTATTAATATATAGATTATTGTGTAAATGTATTTAATAAATAAAAATGTATATAACTCGCGGCCTCTGGTTATCGTGTTGTAATTAGTATACTCTGGAATTTGTTTATCCATACTTAATATTTTAAATGGGAAAGTATGTATGTATGTTACATCTTCACGCCCAAACCGCTGAACCGATTTTGCTGAAATTTTGTATGGAGATTCTTTGAGTCCCGGGAAAGGATAGTAGGATTATTTTTATTTATTTATTTATTTATTTAAAACACTTTATGCAAATATTTACATGGGCGGGCTTAATGCCTTGTGGCATTCTCTACCAGCCAACCTTAGGGTGATGATGAAAGTGTAAAATAGGCGCATTCTAAAACAGAATTGGTGATATGAAATAAATAGTTATATAAATATTAATATTTGATAAACTATTATTTTTATACATATTTTTATCATAATAGACCTACGTAAACCGTAATTACCTATTACATACACACTAGCTTACGATAATACCATACATAAATTATACATAATTAAAGTATATAATTAAAATATACCTACATAGAATAAGTAATTAAAATACTAAAATACTAAATGAAAATATATATAATAATATATTTGTCAAACATGAATTCCAGTGGAACCTTAAACTAATGACTAATTATCGTTTAACTGATTTAAATATAATTGACGAACTCTGCGTTTAAAAATATTTTTGTTAGGGGACATCCTGATTTCTTGGGCGTTCCAAAGGAATTATGAGAAGGACAATGGAGTCGCAAGTTTTTGGATGATCGCAGTTCCTGACTGTGGGTATTACTGAAAAATTCAAGGTGGGAAGATAGAGGAGCGCTGGGAGAGTAAAGGAGAGAGTACAACATACACAGTGCACGCAGTGAACGACGTTGACGAATTGGCAGCCATTGCAACTTAGATCGGTATTGAGAGACATGATCAAACTTACGAAGATTGAAAATGAACCTGATGCAGTTATTTAGCATACGTTCAAGTTTGTTAAGCAGTTCTTCACGAAGTTCGAAACAACAAACGTCACCGTAATCTAGAAGCGGAACTATAAGGGCTTGAACCAGCAGTGACTTTATATTAAAAGGTAAAAAGTTTTTTAGTCGAAGAGAGATCGCAAAGAGCCTGTAACATTACGGCAGACGTTAGTAATGTGAGTACGCCAATCGAGACTACTGTCTATATATAGCCCGAGATCTTTAACACTAGAGCTAAAAGGGATGACACTATTACCAAAGACGATGGGTGGAAGGGCTCCAATGTCGACTCGGCTCAACAAGCGCGGACTGTCAATCAAGATAGCTTGACATTTACTGGCGGTTACATGCAGACCGAAATTTGCAGGCCACGCGTTTATAGCGTCTAAGTCCCGGTTCATGTTCCTAATCGCGGCAGGTAACTCTTCAACCTTCTCCTGAATGTAAACCTGCAAATCATCAGCATAAAGGTGATACGCACAATGAAGTAGAACTAAGGATATAAGATTAATAAATAATGAAAACAAAAGAGGAGAGAGAATACCGCCTTGAGGTACACCAGCTTCAAGATCCACCCAACTAGAAGAGGAATCATTTAATCTTACTCTCTGCTGGCGTCCTCGAAGATAGGAACAAAACCAATTTAAAACTTCGGGTGAGAGTATACGGGAAAGAATTGACAGAAGAATGTCATGGTCGACGTTATTAAATGCGCTGGAAAAATCGATTAAAACTAAGACAGTAATTTTTGAGTTCTCCATGCCAGCTATTACATCATTAGTTACTTTTAACAAAGCAGAGGTGGTACTGTGCCCCGGTCTGAATCCAGATTGAAGTGGTGAGAGGATTTTGTTTTGGAGTACAAACGCGGAAAGCTGCTTTTGAACACATGCTTCTAGAACCATGGATAAATAGGAAAGAATGGAAATAGGACGAAAATAGGACGGCTGTAAAGGATAAGGGGTTTTAGGTAAAGGACGAATATAGGCTTTACTCCATAGTTTAGGAAATGTAGAGGACTCTATAGAAAAGTTGTATGTGTGTAATAGCTGGCAAGAGTTCGTCAATAATAGGAAGTAACATCTGCCGACAAATGTTATCACAGCCATTTAATCCCGGAAAAATGTACGTTTCATGTGCGATTTAAAAAGAATTTTGGCGCAACGGAGTTGTGGGCGTCATCTAGTTCTAAATGAATGTTAAGAATCAAAATGAAATTTCAAGAACAAGCGGACCTTCACAATAAGTTTAATTAACAACTACAATGCTTAGTTTGATATGAAGCCTTATTATATATAATTAGTGACAAACAATACCTGCCAAATGGCAAATGCCAAAAGTATGTCTGCATGTTACCAGTTTACGCTTAAAAACGTGGATAGATTTGAATAACATTCAGTATAAGATACTTTGAATTTTAGAAAAGGACATAGAATAGTTTTTATCCCGGAAAAAAATTAAAATTTTTGCGTGCTGAACCAATTTCTGTACGAACGATGCTGTGGGTAATATCTAGTACTTTCTAAAAGTAAGCATTCTCAAACGACCCATTAGTATAATGCTTTGAAATGGCCATCGAATGGATGTTGGTTGATAAAGGGATTAAGGGAGAAATGTCGCATCGACAAAAACCTTAACATTCATTTCGAAGTTGTGACGATAAGCACAAACGCTTCCAAAATATTCTGCTTTCAATTATTATGAAATTATTTTTCTAAGATTTCATAAAAAAATACTCGGAAAATAGTCCCATTTTGAAAGCCAAGAGTCCATCCTCTGAAGAGTCATTGTATAAGTGATATTTCTGAATTATTGTTAGATTAGGTACTCACTATTATTTCTAAATCTTTATAGCTTAATGAAAATTAATAACACTTTTGGCAAAACAATAAAACTGGGATTTGTAATGATCTATACGAAAAATACATACAACATTAATTCTATTTTTATATGTACTATTTATTGTTTCATATATTCAGTAAATGAAATTATATATGTTGAAAAAAAACTTTGCCTAACAAAACTTTTCTTCAAAGGTGAAAAGTTATCTTGACTAAAAATAGGCCTGATTTGCAAACACCCACACACGAGAATACAAAAAACAAACTTATGACTTTTTTAGCGTTGAATGAGAATGAAATGGTAATAAATTCGATTCCCGCGGGAGACGGGCGCGGCGGGCTGAGTGTTGCCAACCCGAAAATATTTACTATTAATTATTATTACAAAGTGTATTATATAATTCAAAAGACCTAGACGAATTTTTTATGCCATACTTGAAGCTAAAGTCGGTCTTATGAATGCGTAGGCATATAAGAATTTTTAGTGGAAAATAAAAAAGTGCCATCTAATTAATATATCGCTATCCTCTCAATTATGTAGGAATAATAATTTTTGCTACTGAATTAACCGGCGGTTGGCATAATAATTCGACTTTCAAGAAGTGTTTTAGAAATACCCACTTTGAATATAACATTTTGAGTTTGACTTTAAGTGTTACTAGTGTACAGTTACAGTGTTTATAGTAGGCAAGTTAATCGCTGTATTATCTCTTAATTATTTTTTGAGTAAGCAACTCTAGGGCGGGAAGCTACCGGCATTCCCGTCGGCCGGGAATCCCGCACGCCAGCCACACCCACGCGCGTAGTAACAGACGCACAGACGCCGGGGGTTCCAATACTCATAATATTTATCTTACTAAACTTTTCGTAAATTATGAGAATCTAGTTGGGTAAATTTCTCGGAAAGGTTTCGAACCTAATAAGGAAAGTTGGATTTAATTTTTGAGCATACAAAGTAAATTGATGGTGGCTTTGAAATTTAAAGAATATTTAAATATATTTCCAGTCTATTTTATTATACGTTTCAGCTAGAAATTGCCCCGCAATTACTTATTTATATTGATGGTATCTTAACCTTGTGATAGAATTGAAAACGATATTGTGTCTATTAATAGAGTCGTTTATCCTGTGCGAGGTCAGAAAAATACGAGGATATTGAAAATTACTTCGGTGTAGCAACAAAGAGCGTAATAGGAGCTTTGTTAAGTTAAGGCGTGTTCGCACGGCGCGACTGGGTAGGGACGCTATAGGATTATGTCATCTTTGTGGAATGAAGCTATGTTACCTAATATTACGAGCTTTAAATGGCAATATTATGGATCCTGACTGCATGTTTTAGAAGATATTTTTGCAGGGCTAAATTAGAGAGAAGTAGAGAGTAATCCGAGAAACAATTTTTTTTACTCATAAGTCATGACACGACTAGAAAGAAAGAATTGCAAATATCAGCTCTAGCTGTAAACTTTGCTTGTGTGTTTATTTTCATAAAAAATTTGAAACCACCTCTATCCCTGAAGGGGTTGAATTTTTCGCTCGCGTCGCGTAGTGTGTACCCTCACATTGATGTTCGGGACAAGGTCGGAAACCCGGGTCGTTCCTGACCCACATCCGGGTCAAGATCGGTCGGAAGCTGTGCTGACTGCGCATGCGTACTACACCAGTGCATCAATGAACAGGCAAGGACAATGCCATACGAGGCCTTTCATAACTTCAACAAAATGGTGATCATTCTATCATTAATATAAATGTAACCGAATGTGATGATTAATAATAAAGTAATTAGTTAAAATTAAACTTAATTTTTATATGAAATCGCTGCAGACATCTTAATTATGACATAGGTTGTACTGAAAGTATTTACAAACAAAGTAACTTTTGCCCCTTCATTGAATCAATGGTTTAAATTGAGAAGTTAATTACATAGATCTTATAATACTCATGCTAGAAACCATTTATTGGGTAAATATATATTTTTTAACAAATTGCGACGTAATAAAATAAATAATAATAAATAATTATTTATTGATTAAAATTTTATTTGTAATACAGCGAATAACTTTTTTTTGGGTCATGTTGGCTTTACGAATATAATTCTCGTGAAATTTTTATTTGCCGAACAATTGTCGATTTCGTCGATGTTCGCAAAGTGGAAAGTAATTAATTTAATACGAACTGGAATTTTATTACCATTTATCAAAGATATTACAATTTTTACTTACATACTAATGTTACTAACGCGAATATTTGTCTGTCTGTCTGTTACTCTTCATGCCTTTGCACTGATTTTGATAAATATATAACGTGGCAGTACGCTGCCACGTTAAATATTTTTTAAGTTTAAGTTTCTCTAAAAGATAATGTGATCGTTTTTAATCCGGGAAAATGTATAGTTCTCAATAAATTAATACAATTTAGTTTCATTAAAACCTTGTTTTAGACATCTTTCGTTGTTGGTTATATTGATTAGGCCCACTTGTTATGCGGCGAAAGTTGTTGTTTTCTTCAGAATAATTACTGTTCAGTTTATCCAGTAACTAATTAAACTTAGAAAATTCAAAGTAAATTGTATTGGTAAGAGGTATAAGAATTTATATAACTTTAAAGATAATTTGCTACAAAGTACAAATTACTACATAGTATAAAGTAAAGTCGCTTTCCGATGTTTGTCCCTAAATATGCCTGATTTTGATGCGGTTTTCTTAAATAGAGTAATTCAAGAGGAAGGTGCAAAAAATAGTATGACGTAGATGGCAAAATAACGTTTTCCGGGTCAGCTAACTTATTAGACTGCCTTCACATTATGTCGCGGGTACCGCCGCAGCCGCGACATAATGTGAAGGCAGCCTAACGTTTAATTTGAAAAATGATACCTTCATTTGTATGAGTAATGTTGTTCCGAATTTCCCCTGAAGCTGGCATTAATGTTCAAACGCTCCATTGGGGATTTTTGTTAATTTATATTCAAAACTTATGCCGTTTTACTCTGCAAGGTTTTGCTTTTCAAGGTTTTTCTCTATTAAAAAGGCATTCTTCTTATGTTGTTCTCGTTTTTGCCAATATAAAATATGATTTTCTTATTAGCATTAGCTTAGTTTACACTAAAACAATGTGATGTGAGTTTAGGCTCAACATGAACCAAATTTTCTAAAAAACTAAAATATAATAATACTAACAACAGTATCAATATATTTTAGTTAGTTATATTCTAGTAGTGTATTGTAATTTCCAATTAATATACACCGTATTAATTATGCTCCTAGGAATTTGTTCATTAAAACATTCCTCTCTACGTTATCGTTTCACTTAAATTTTAATTACTTTATGAGCCTTGTTTATACAATAAATTAATATTGTTAACATTATCTTGTACATAATTTTATGTTGTACAACATTATTTTGTACACCTATATATTTGTGGTATAAAAAAATCAATTTTTCCCAACAAGCAAAAAGTGGTTTTTAAACTATCTCCAGGAGTCATTTCTATAGGACTATATGAGACTTTTATCCACATATATAAGTCCGGAAAAGGGCCCACTTTATAAGTAAACTTTTACTTATATCGTGTTTATAATAGACCGTTTCAATGCTGTTTACGCCTATATTTCTCCTATAATAGAATTACGTGAGTGCAAATAATCCTGCGAATGCCAATATAAGTAAATTATAGGAAAATGTGAGATGAATACAAGCCTCGCAATGCTTCTATAAGCTCGCATTTTGTGAACAGTCGAATTGTGTTTTGTGAGTCCAGGAATTGACAAAATTTCAAAATTTTTAGCCAAAAATACCGTTTCTTTAGTTTCTTCTCCTGATAATCTCCCTTATATATGTGGATAAAAGTCTCATATAGTCCTATAGAAATGACTCCTGGAGATAGTTTAAAAACCACTTTTTGCTTGTTAGATATGGAATAAAGATACAGAGAAGACAAGAAAGATTAAAATGATTCGAAAAAGCAATACGGAAGAGAGGCGCGTAGAGGTTGACGATGACATTGATAGACGTCCTAATAAACGTAACAAACTTACATTGACAGATTTTTTCTCTTGTAAACTGTAATAGAATTAACCGTTCAGACGTAAGTATGACGTCACTTGGCGTTTACGTCTCTTTAGAACACGAAGGTTTAAAATCTATTTTTTAGGTATCTAAGGCCGCGTTTCCCCTGACGCGGAGCGGAGCTTAGCGGTGCCGAATTGACCAATCAATATGCTCGAAATCTTCGCTCCGCTTCGCTGTCATTCCGCTAGAATAGCACGATTGGTCAATTCGGGCACCGCTAAGCTCCGCTCCGCTTCAGTGGAAACGCACCCTTAACCCGGCGAGAGTGTGGCAGTGTATGTCATACCCACCATGTTACTAATTTACGTGCATTTTTCATTTGTGGCCTTGAAACCTGTTGTTGCTTTGAGTAGCTTGAGGTAAAGGAGTGCGCGATGGGATAGTGGCATGATCGTAGTGTCGCGGCACCCTGCCCTCGAGTTATAGGCCTGCAAACTGCGTTCGGGTATGAGATATCCTACCACATAGTTGGTATACATATTTCGTGATAGAAACTAACATTGATTTTACTGCTATTTTAATTTACTTTCTTTGTTTCATTGTAGATTTAAATTTAAAATGGTTGTTGACAGTGCAGAAAACCGACTTCGGTCAATTCTGTAAGAAGTACTTACTAAAAATATATTTTTTGTAAAAATTAGGATACGCTCTAATCCACTAAGGAAACCGATTTCATCCGTAACTTAGGCTTGACTTTAACTTACGAACATCTGAAGTTGCGGGAAGACCAAAAAATATTTCCACATATACAGGTTGTTAGGTTTAACACCGTTATCCTTAAAACCATCAAATGAGCCCGTCAATATGAACAACTTTTTCTATGAGAACAATGCTGGGAACTCAAAAAAAAAAATGCCGTCTTCATACCCATACAAATTGCCCGTATCGGCAATTTGTATGGGTATGAAGAGAACATTTTATCCTACTGCGTGCTGTTATAATCTAAGTGATTTTATTGTAATTAAATAAATATATAATAAAATTATATAAAATCACTTCTAAGGTAATGTAAAACCAGACAAGAAATATTTAAATGTTTTTCAATACTTTAACTTGAATTTACTTATAATGGCCATAAAATATTAGCTTATATGAGGTTAGTATAAATAACAAGAGTGAATTCGCCTCAGTGTATATATTCCTGGTAGATGCTCCTCGAGGAGTTTTAGGATTTAAATGTTCCTAAGATGTTATCCTATAATAATATAATAATATCTATGGACGCTTCACACCACGTCAGTCTGGCCCCATGCTAAGTACCTGAAGGACTTGTGTTACAGGTACCAGACAACGGAAGTATATATTTAATACTTTTATACTATACATATATTTAAGATTTTTATTATATCATACACATATTTAATACACATCCAGACCCGGGAACATTGAAAACTTTTTGTTCCGTCGGCGGGATTCGAACCCGCGACCCCCGGCTTGTGCTGCCACACGCTCAACCAATTGAGCCACAGAGGTCGTCCTATAGGTGGATATAAGTTTGAGTTACTGGATTAATTAGTCCTGAGTGTATTTAGTTTTGTTCCCAGCTTTTATAGGAGTCTTAATCCAGTAGTGGTCACGAAATATGATCCTATATACCGATATAAGCTCAAATTATAGGATTAAACGTATTGAAGTAAAAACGGCATTCATTTATGCTGATAAAAGCGCAGTAGCAAATACCAAAACCATAATCGGAGCTATGTAAGTCCAAATAGCATTATAAAATCGCATTCCAGGATTACTTTGCTGGTTGGGTTGTTTTTTTTTGTAAATAATCCGACCAAAATCCGACGCACACGTCATAAATATCCGAATATCAGAATATTGACAGAAACGTTGTCATTATTTAGTTGTCAGTGGTCGTGTTCGTCGGCGTAATTTGTAGCGCATGCGCTGCAAAACCATTTATTGCGCATGTCAAAATCATGGCAACGACAACGTACACGTTGTTTAAACTTGACGGTAACTAAGTATATAAACAACTTTGTTCGTGGCGTTGCCATGACATGACATGTTTTGGACATGCGCAATAAAAGGTTTTGCAGCGAATGCGCTAAAAATAACGCCGACGAACACGACCACTGATTATAATATTTTTTGTGTATTCAGAACATTTCTATTGTTGATAGAATTAAAGGTTACATTATAGGTAGGTACGCTAAACATACGCTTTCTACAATTTTAAACATCGATGAACGTACCTGGACCCAAGCTACACTATCTGTAAGGTTCGGTGGCCTGGGAATACGAAAACATCAGACACAGCTTTACCGGCGTTCTTGTCCTCAGTCCATGCAAATCACGCAGTAATAGCCAAAATTTTAGAGCCCTCATTTTGCCCATTCGTCATTCCCTTTGCGGACGAGGCCAAGGACGCCTGGGACATTGCTAGTGCCGGTAGCGAGGTCCCCGAGAACACATCTTCCCAAAGGCTCTGCGGCTCGCTGCCGGCGTGCCAAGCGATACTGGATCCTCCGGTTTGGCGCGCGACGATGGCAAGAGACCTGATGGAATGACCCTGCTTGCCTGGAATGTGGGACGGTGTGGGACGCTACTTGTGTCGACACACTCGCCTCGTCCCATGTTCAGGGCACCTCGAGCTGTGCGGGCGCAGCCGCAAACCAAGCAGAGAATCTAAAGCGGCGCAAATATGAGAACCTCAGCGGAGATCTCATATTTGAACCGTTTGGGGTGGAAACCCTAGGCGCATGGGGTCCGGGGGCACATAAGCTTTTTAGAGAACTATCTAAGAAGCTTGTTGAAGCCACCCGAGACCCCGGAGCCGGGAGCTACCTGGCACAGCAGATAGCAATTGCCACCCAACGTGGCGATGCTGTCAGCTTGCTGGGCACTCTGCCAGACGGGGACGACCTGGGGAAGTTTTTTCTTTTTATAGTTTTATATTTTAAGTTTGTATATATCTGTATATTTTAGATTGTATTTGTTAGTGTTTAGATTGTTGTCCTATTATTCATAACATTTATTATTATGTTGTTCTCCAATAAATTCATATTGTTATAGGTAACAGAATTTTGATCGATATTAGAACTCAAATAAATGTCTAGACATTTGATTAAAATTAGGTTCGATAGGGTTTCGAATTAATTTTACCAACCTACTTACTAAATCATGTTCCCCTAATTCCTAGGCTATCAGTTTTATCAAAAATACAAGTTTAGTGGGTGTTATAGATTATTATAATGAAGAGAAAAGATTAGATCGTTTCGTTTCATCGAATGGCTCCAAAAATGAGCCGATTTTTTTTTAAAACACAGAATAAATATAGTCGAAAGACATAATATAGACTTATTTTATAGCGGCAACTATTGTGATTTTAAGATGTGTGCAATGTAACATGCAAATGACGTGTACATAACGTGTGATATTTTCCATCTGATCTAATAATAGCGTGTTTAATATCTCTGCAAAATTGGAAGGGAAAGGCAAAAAATAATGCGCCTTCCCCTTCCATTTTTACAAAGAGATCTCAGGGTTATTCACACTGATATCTGTGAAATGGCAATAAAACAAAAAAGTAAAATAAGAACAGTCTTGAGCGTAATCTGTTCGGAATAACCTTGTAAGTTGTAGCGATATCTTCTTTCAGATCGACCCCGTTTCCTTCGATTCATATTCCGATCGAGTTCCGATTTTACGACAACACACTTCCTTTTTCCAATTTATGGGATCAATGTTTTATTCATGTTTTTTGTCAAATTCTATAAGCAACGTCCTGTTATCTTTGGGCTCGAACAAAAGAACCAAACCTGTTGAATCGACGGATTCTCATAGATTATACTAGGCACAATTGTATATAATATTGGGGCATAAAATGTGGAAATGTGATAGAATAGTTAAGTACATGAGTTACTATGGAATTCTTAGTTTAATAATTAAACTTAGTCTGCCCTTCATGTTGCTGTCAACTTCAATTCAAGCTAGAACTACCTCAAGCCTAAAATCTGCACAACAATAAGAATAGATAAGTAACCTTCCAGCCACAACGAGAATAAAATCCTTATTATCCTATCCTACCTTATACATATCCATCAAATGCAAAGCGTTCCTTCAATAAAGGTCAGCCATTCTAAGGAATGACCGTTCAGTTTTTGAAAGCTATAAATTCTATTGGGTTGTATTAACGTATCCGATTCAATTTATTGCTACCCGATATTATGGCGATTGAAAATCAATCTTTATTCACAAACGATATCATTAAACTGCCTTTTTACTTCAGTCTCGAGGGCCAATTATATTTAATCGAATAAAAGTCAAATCATAATTGGAATTTCGTAAACGTTAATCAATGTAAGTGGCTTAAATATTTGAAATTCGGCAAAGTTTAAGGCAGTAGATCATATTAGTATTCATTTTTGCAGAAATCATGTTCGTAGGTTTTTAAAGAATTGAGTAAGTATCTATTAAATTACCCTAATTTCTGTGTAAAACTTAATATTATAATATGTTTATTAAGACGAAATTATTTTAAAGTTTTCTTATTTTTTACTGTTGAAGTATAGAGGTAATATTAACGGCTTCGAAAAATCGCTTATTTTTGGCTTCGACGTTCAAGTCAAAGACAAAAACAATTTTCCTCGTGCATAAACTCCTGGGATTGGAGATTACTTCACTTTTATTCTGCAATGACTTAATTTGGATTTGTTATATGTGATGGGGCAAAAATAATACTGTCTATAATGCAACATTATTGTTGTGTAAATAATAAATTCTAAATTCTTACATATAACAAATACTGTATGCTGCAACCAGGGCCGGATCTACCATATGGCTATTTGGGCTTAAGCCCAGGGCCCCATGAGTTCAAGGGCTCCCAGATATGTCAAAGTCAAAAATAGACGATAATGCGAAAGAATTAATAATTTTATTAAATTAAACAAATCGTGTGGTTTGTACTTTGTATCCCTGCAAATCCTACGATCAAGGTTTATTGTGCAGTTTCGGTGTTGGTACTATGAACTGACAGTTCAAATGTTGTAGCCCTAAGTAGTTTCAGCCCAGGGCCCCCTAAGCTCACGGTCCGGCCCTGGCTGAAACTAACATAACATATAGTAAAACAATTTGTATTGCTGGCTACAAAAAGGTTGTGTAATTAATTAAGAATAGTTTGCATAATTATAATTAATTATATAATTTTGTTGAAAACTACCTGAACCGTTATTGGTTACCTTTAACAAGTTTTATAAAGTTGTTTTATAAAAAATAGCCTAACTCGTTTTATACGATGTAACTCAAGCAAGTTGCTTGCATTTAAACTGACTTTGCTTATGAGTATACTTAGTTATGCTACATACACAATAGCCAAACTGTTTTTGTTAATTAGTTTTTTTAGTGTAGAATACTCTAGACACATTTATTATATTTATTTTATCTTATACAAATCCTATTAATCTAATATCTATTCCTCTAGGGGCATAATTGTCCTTTTCTACATACTACAACAATATTGCAAAAAGGTGTTATGTTTGCAATAAGGCTCTGAAGCTACTGAACTGATGGGTCTATACCAAAAAGAAATAGAGTAGACCACTGATAAGGATATAGGATACGTTTTACCGTGGAAAATGTACGCTTCCCGCATGATTTTGCGTGGATGCCGCTGAAAACATCTTATATTGTATGAAATTGAACGAGCCATCTAAGCATTACAAGAGAAAGAAATATCATTAATCAATATGAAAGTTTTGGCGTTGCCGTTATTTTGAAGAAATATTATTTTGAAGTCTGTAATTAAATAATTTCTATACAATATCGTTAATCATTTTAATGAAACCTCATTATTGTGACCTAGTTTTATTAAAATAAAATTACAATAAATAAGTAAATTATAATAAGTAAAAATCTATATAAAATAATTATTAATTATAGTGTTCATTCAACCCATTTGAAACAATGGAACACAATACTGGGGTTTTATTAAGTGATAGAACAGAGTGCATCTGTGCACATAAATCTCTTGGAAGCTTGTAATGGAATAGAAATTCAATTATATAGAAAATTCTAGAACAACGTTTTGTTCTTGAGGAAATTAAGAAGTGCCTTTGTTGTACAAATTAATTTATATTCAAGTTTAAAGCGAATGTTGACTGTTTGCTTTGCAGACGTGAATGTTTTCAATAAAAATAAGTACCAAAAGCTGACAAATCACCTGATGGTGCTAGCGAATTGCTAGCAACATCTAGCTAGCTGATTTTACGGAATTCTTTCGCTTATTCGCTTACCATCTTCTACATAATTAGTAATAGCGCTAAGCAAGCAAAGCTTTACCTAAAAGACACAAAGAAGTATTAAGTAATCTGTAATTTGGCACCAAACATACATAATATTATAACAATCACGAGAATAAGTACAAAAATAGATTAATTAGTTTCAGTCGCCGAGTCCCAATATAGTCCATTGTTAATGTGACCATGATTTTGATATTTTCAAGGACGACTCTTCCTCGTGCTGAACGAACTTGTTGAATATTGGATGTGTTTGTGTGACGCTAGGTCAAGATCCCGTGTCACGGTCGCTGTAAGGGTGTGCGCGCGCATACCCGGGTACACCCGGGCCAATGCCAACCGGGACCTTAATGTATTCATGTTATTTTTATGTGTTTACACAGTTTATGGGGGTTTATGGGATACCCGCGTAAGGGATTAGTGATTTTGCTTTTGCGACGATTTTATATTTTGCCTTTTTGTTAGGTAAATATTTAGATACCTTGCAGGACCGCTTAAATAATAAATATCGGCTCCAAAGCTCTTTGTCTTTGTTAAATTTGCTGACTCTTAAATAAGAGGTTTTAATTTCAGACAAAGTTACTTTGTTCACTAATTCTTACTTCTTTGTTACAGTGTGTTTTCATAGTTAGTTTTTTGTAAATGTAAATCGAATAATAATTATCAAGTTGATACCTTGAAACAACAAATAGTAGATATATCATTCAATACAATAATTTGTAAAATTGATATTTAAAAGTTACATAGAAGTAAGTAACTTTTGTAAGTTGAAAAGCTATAGACACTCCCTCGTTGCAGCTAAAAAAATCATATTAAGTGAAATGATAACATAACGACATGGGGTAGGCGTTGCCTCATTAAGAATCAATTTTTAAATTGGGTTTATTCCTTTTTTATGCCTTTTATTATAAAATGCATTAATGATGAAAAAGTTAAAGATGGTTTCAAGTTTATTGATTATATCAACCATTATGTTAAAGTTATGTGAGTCCTTAACTTAAATACTACTTGATTGACAGCCTCGTTTCGCTATCACTAAATCTGAAAGTTTTAAATTTCAGCTTACAAATATTTATTTCTTTGACTACACGATAGCAATAAAAAAGTTAAATAAAAAAAGTTTATAAGGTTTACGAATATTATGGTATTCGTTCAATTCAGATTAAAATTTTTCGGAGCTAATTATTTTGTATTCAACAACTCGCTTTCACAAACAAAAATCAATTTAAAATGTTTTCAAAGCGATTTCAGATTGATCACATATGAATCGGAATTACATTAAAAAATCTTTTTTTAACAGAAATTGAATTGTAAGCTATTTCACCGGAGGGAATATGAGTTTTAAATGAAGCTCAGACTTTTATAGCTCGTAATACTTTATTTTTCGGGGATTGTAAACACAGCAATTCGTGTAATTGAATTTCGTAAACAAAGTCGTAGAGTTATCATAATATATAGGTCTACCAGAATCTGATGGCAAAAAGTGAGAAAATAAATTGACCGGGGTAATTGGAATAAAACATTTTGATCCTTTTTTTTTCTTATAGCGGCTGATTCTGTGTGTTAAACTTGCAAATATAAAAATTTATCCAATGATCAAGGATATTTTTTGAAAATCTGCTGTCAAAAATTGCCATCAGATTCTGGTAGACCTATAGTTACACTCTAGACGCCCGCAACTTCGTTTTTTCCGTCTTTCAACGTGTCTCAATACCAAACTTCATCTAAATCGGTTTAGCCGTTTTAGCATACAGACAGACAGTTAGACTCACTTTTGCATTTATAATAAAAAGGAAAAAGAAAGCTAGGATCACATGCTCAGTACTGTTATATATTTTTTAATTCTCTAAATAACCCGTCCCTCAATAAATGTTAAAATATACATTAAATAATAAATGTTCCCCGTCATAATACTCGGTAATTAATCTCCAGAGAGAAGGCATTTAACTTCAACATTTCCATCCGACTGCTTATTGACAACGACGCGACACGACGCTGTAGCCTGTAACGGAAGCTGCAATCGATTTATATTTAAAATGAAGGTTACTGCGAAATGAAAAAGGCTTAGATATAAAATACGGAGACATATTTTTTTAATTAAACTTTATAAACCACTTGATGACGCCCGCAACTCCGTTCCGACAAAAATTGTTTATTGCATGGGAACCGTTAATTTTTCCAAAATAAACAGTATCCTATTTCCTGTCCCGAGACTCAAAGTATCTCCATACCAAATTTCGGCTAAATCGGTTCAGCAGCTTGGGCGTGAAGAGGTAACAGACAGATAGACAGACAGACAAACACACTTTCGCATTTACGATATTAGTAAGTATGGAAGTATAGATAAACAGTCATTTTCATTTAAATCTAATTCTTTATTGACATTTGACACACATACAAACAATATACAATACAGTAAATATAATTATCAAAATCTGTTTTGGAACGAAGTTCCATATGGCACGTTCGGCGTTGCGAAAGGAGGCTAGACAGAACGATATTTGACCTCGACACTTTTTATTAGTACCTGCATAGTAGTGGCAGAGGGCGTTGATAGTATTCCTGTGCATCAACTAGATGGCGTTTTTTGAGAATAAACAGCGACGCGTTGTTAGTATTCCTGGGCGTCAATAAATGGCGTTTTTTTATAATTTTTTTGAGTGTATATGTATACAGGTTTTTATACTTCTTTCCATTTGGGTGTCCCTTGACACCTCTCAAGTTTTTATCTATGTTTAATTAATTATATTATTAACTCTAGTTAATTAAAATTAGAATAAATAATGGATGAAAATTATAAAAAACATACATATAAATATGCATTATGTTATCTAAGCCAATGACAAATTAACTTTTGTTATGGTAATCAGACCTTAATAGAGATTAAGAGCAAAGCTAGTGAGGATATACGCAATAGCCATGTATGGTAATCAATAGCCATGTATGATGAATAATAATGATTGAGAGGATCCTAAAGGTAAGGTAAGGTAAGGTAACTACAGTCAAAGAAAGTCAGTAACTACTGACATCGTAGATCGGAACACAAATAATAATAATAAATGAAAAATTTGCGGGTAATTTTAAATAGCTCCTGGAAGTTCGAAGTTTCACCACGGCCGTCGGAAAACAGCCGAAACGTCGGGAATATGAAAAGTGCTCCGCGACAAAATCCGTAAGTGTTATGCTTATCTGGGTGCACGGCAGTGCACCCGCCGAGACGAGTCAAGCGAAGCGCAAGAGCACTACCTACCTTTTCCCGAAGTCTTTCGTCGTTTTTTTGAACCCTCATAGAGTTGGTTTCTGATGTACCAGATAGTTCATATTCTCTTCAGATCTCTTCAGATGTTCATATTAACATCAGATCAGAAACTAAATATTCGCATCACCTCTGTGACGGTAGCGAAACAGCGAAGCCATACATATTTACTGGTATGTAGAATTTGTTTAAGTTAGGGTCAGTAGAGTTAGGCCGAGTAGATTCAGAAGCTTGGCTCTACATGAGATCTTATATCTTTGTCACAGGGTAAACCTTATTTGGTCGTCTCGGCAACATTTTACAAGAAATGTTTTTGGTGGGATTAAATTTACTAGGTTCTACTGTCTTTATACCCTTGTTGCTTCACCAGACCTACAATATATAGAGCAAGTCTTTTCAAACCACTCTGACAATGACGACTCACTGAGCCGGCAATATTAAAGAAGAAGAAAAGTACGACTATCTTTATTGTCTAGTACCGTAAAACACCCAAAAACAGCATAAGATGACCACTATAATGTAGCGTAAAATTATATTTTCCGAATAAACTGTCATTATTTTCGAGGCCTCCAGGATAACGCGTACAGTGTCCTTCATATCATAAACCACACCATCGCCAAACTGATATGACGTAACAAGTGATTCATAAATATTTATACAATATGAATATTCATAGAGGACATTATCTCTGAAGGAATAAATTTGCAGCAAAAACTTGTTGCTATGATAAAGACTGATGGAGCCCGTCAGGCAAAAAGGTTTAAGGTGTTTCCCTCTGAATAGGCGGTGAAAATAAGGAAACAATAAATTATTCGCGAAGTTTGCTAGTAGTCAATATTCAAAGGAAGTAAAATCTTTAAAATTGACAATATTAAAAGTAATAACAGTATTTTAAAAAGATAAAACCGACTTCAAAATTGTACGTAAAATTAAGAATTAAAATTCCCGATCTCAAAAACTACTGAACCGATTTTGATGAATCTTGCAGTAGTCAAAAAAATCACTTAAATCGGACTTATAGTTCCGGAGATATGCGAACACAAACATAAAAACATACATACATACGTACATACATACATACACTTTTGAAATTTGGCATATTTGTTCAGACGCTGATATAGACACGAAAACTGGGCAGTTCCGGAAATATTACATACATACGGGTCAAATTGATAACCTGCTTTTTTTGAAGTCGGTTAAAAATATTTGGCTCGACTCACGAAGGTCATCGTAATATTTTACAAATTTTATGATTTATCAAATCTTTTATGTTTTAATAATAATTAATTTAAAATACCCACGTAAAAGAAGCGTTACATCATTTATGAAATAAAATATAATTAAGGTTTAAGTTGATAGGCGTAATAATGTTAGAAGCGTATAAAGACTTGTTCATCATCTTCAACAATAATATAATCAAAAGTAGCTGCAAATGGTTCGTTTAATATTACTTATCAGAAAGTGGTGAAACAGGGCCTGTTTCACCACTTTCTGATAAGTGCCGGATAGGCTATTCACCACTTAACTTGATAGATAGAGTATGGAGAATCTGCCAAATGAGTTGTGGATAGCCTATCCGGCACTTTATCAGGAAGTGGTAAAACAGGCCCTTAATCTGAAAATTTTGAAAACGGATTAAAAATGAAAACTCCTAACCGCCAAAACAGGAGTCACTTATGTCCTAACTCGCATTGACCAGCAGAAATGGCGTTGGACTGGCCACATAATACGGGACACAAAAGGAAAATGGAACAGAGAGGTGACGGAGTGGTACCCAAGGGATGGTAGAAGAAACCGAGGAAGACAAAACCAAAGATGGGAGGATGAGCTAAAACTTACTGCGGGGCCAAACTGGAGACGGGTTGCAAATGACAGAAAACAGTGGAAGTCGTTGGAGGAGGCCTATGCCGAGAGGCACACTGTGTTAAGAGATCTGATTTAAAATGTAAACACACAAAATTTTGTAAATACGCAGAATAAAGGGCTTTTTTATTTTATTTATTTATTTATTTAACCGCAAAATAATTTTCTCTCTGAGATATCTTCGACCTTCAAATGTTATAAATACAAACCTACAATACAACAGTCGCAATACATTTATTACAAGAAATGTCCAGTACACCTGCCACTATGTGTGCCCACGAAACGTATCATCCTTCATACCGCGAGTTCTGGTGACATTGATGGATTTCAGTCGCTGAGCGAGGGTTGTAAACTAATTTACTATTGTGAGCCTTTGAAAAAGATACGCAAATATTCAGCAGATTTGACGATGAGGTTTTGGATTTATAATCAAATTTCAAATTTAAAAATTTGGATTCAAGATATTTAGATAAATGTTTACGATTTACTCCATAATTAATCATTCGTGATATTATCATGGCGACCTACATATGAATGAAGTTTTTAAACAAAGAAAAATGAACATTGAATAATACTCTGAAATGACTTTGGTTGTAAAAGAAATGTAGATTTTCACATCTTTCTAACTCGTACCGACTTTCAGTATATCTGAATTTAAAATATTCTTGTAAGTTGTAATACTTCAGCTCAACTTTGATGTGGTTTTCATATCGTTTAAATATTGGCTTTACAGAGTTCGACGAACTATAAATACTCTTTTGTTAAACTTTTTAAGAATGGTAAAGTCAAGTTAATATTTATTTCTTCAGTAAAATGTGTTCACGTTAATGCTATGGAAGAAGCGTTATATTTTCAAAATGTATGTATGTTTATTTTTAAGTTAATTTAGGTTATATTATGTTCGTCTGTTTATATTTTTTTGTATGTTCAACGATTATTTCGCCGTCTTTCGTCCTTTTTTGAGATTTTTTTCGTCTTAGTTAAGATAGTAACACTGCAAACATAATAGAGCATTCCTTTTTCTTTTCTGAGTTAATGATACACAAAAACAGACGAATTCGCGAGCGGCCACGTGGAACTTTTAGTAATAAATAGTACTTTTTTTTGGTAAAAAAACTGATGCTGATACTGATTATAATGTATAAGACGTTAGTTTTTGTTGTCAGCGGTATTAAGTATGTGCGCAGTTCGTTAGCTCGGTCAACTGAGCGTCACAGCGCGTTTATGTGTCACTGACCAATATACGTTACTTTTATCGTTACTATCAGCCCCTAGTTATTACAATCTCATCACATCGCACACTTAACGAAAAATACCTAATGTATTAACTGTAATAACATATTTTGATGACTTTACGTAGCCATATTGGCTACGTGTTAATCCATATCTCAAAGTCATCAAAATATGTTTTATTTATAAATTATCCCGAAACGGTAAACAAAAATATTTGGCGATGTAAAAAAATACAATCCCAGTAACGAAAAAAAGTTAAATAGTTAATAGCTATAGAAACTGTGTCGCTGTGTGCACAGATCCATTTTTAACCATTTTTTGCGAATGTTGAATAATATGTTTCATTTATTTTAACGGCGCAACAGTTTTATTCGTCGTAAAACTATTTCGCCAGTTGCAATAACCATTGTATTTCTAACTATATTTTTACTAGAGTTATAACGTTTCACGTATTTTTTCATTTTCTACGTTCGATTTTTAGAATATGTATATTTTGATAAAAATGGATTCAAGGAAAAAAGATGAATGGATTGAATGAAAGGAAAGGACAAAGGAAAGGCTGAATGTAAAAAGTGTGTTGGCTAGTCTATTGAATTATTTACTGAAACCTTAATTTGTGATTAGCTACAAGAGAAACACGGTAAAGAATAAATAAATATGAAAGTACGATTCAATTTACTATAATATTCACTTCAATTAATTATTATTATTTAATTGCATTGTAACTTATAAATAGCAGTAATTACCCCCTGAAATGTGTCATTTATAAATAACTTTACGACCTCAATTAGGGTAGACTAATTTTATTAAAATTGTTGGTCATTCTAATTGATTAATTTAATTATTTTACAATTGCGTAGAAGGTAGTGAAATTAATAATTACCCAGTTTTTTCACAACATAACTTTAGGTTGTAGTGCGTTTTTAGTTAGTAGTAGGTAGTCTTATGTTTCTGGATAGATCGCATGTAAATAATACTACTTATTTGATCTACAGGGTGTAACAAAAATAAGTGATAATACTTTAGGATGTGTACGTGTTCCTTGTAGAGAGTTCACTGTGAAAGTAGCAGCGCTGAAAGACCAACATTTTTTTCACTTTTGTATGGGGAAACTCGTGACGCTCGGGCTCTTGTCCATACAAAAGTGAAAAAAAAATTCGTCTTTCAGCGCTGCTACTTTCACAGTGAACTCTCTACAAGGGACATGTACAGACCCTTAAGTATTATCACTTATTTTTGTTACACACTGTATAATGATTGTTGTATCAGAGTTCCAGCAAACTGCTGGAACTCTGAAGAAAGGAGCGAAATTTTGAAAAAAATATGCAAGCAACAAAACGAAATATTAGCGGTAAAATTACCACCTATTAAGCATTCATCGTCTTCGTTAGCGTTATTTAATGCTCATATGCGACCTTGGCATATAACATTTCTCCGAACAGTCATAACATTAAGCCCGTAATAACAGAGTCAACAGTCAGTGATCTCGTAATGGCGCTTAGGAAATGTTTTTGTCAACGAAATACGAATGAATAATTACACATGATCTGGACGTCTCGTGGACTCGTGAATAATATTGTAAGTCTTATTTTATGCAAGGGCTGATTTCATTATCGTTTTTTTCTTAAAAAATTAGCACATACAGAACATGTTAAGATGATATATAGATAAAAAGTAAACATGACAAACAAACTTTTAACTTTTTTTTGGTTTTAAGGCTAGTCCACACTAAATCGAGACGAACGAAACGCGACTCGATACAAAATTAAAACGTGAAGCGGCGTTACGCTATTTGACATTTCAGTTGTATATTGTCTCGTTTTTTTGTGAACCGACCCTGAATGTGCAGTTTATCGCTCAGTATTCGGTAAAAGTTCTCTTGTCGATGCCAATAAATTTAAGTTTGTCCTGATAAATGTTTCAAAGACGTCGGCTTTGTAAATTGTTTTCCCAGTGGAAGGCCAGCCACGAGGCAGAGACCGTGGAACAACACCCTGTATAGAAACCTCCCCGGGCTCTATATATATCTCGTCCTTGCGGCGACTGTGTAAAGACAGAAGCGATACAATAAGCTTGAAATAACATCCAATGAGAGCTCAAACACAATATTGGCGGTTAAAATGCGTCTAAAGAAAATAACCTCTATTGGTTCTTAGCGGTTACTTAAATGGCTTTTAGGTTGTAACATTCTTTCTTGAACTAATATTATTTCTGAGGTAAATATTTAAAGCGTAAACCTTAAAAGCTTATCTTTTTCGTAGTAGGTCAAAACATAACCTATTAATTACAGTGAGTAAAACATTACGTACATACGGAAAATAACGTCACTAAGCAAATACACATTATATGAGGCTACGAACAGTTTGTACTAAAATTACATGATATATGAGTACAATTTAACTACAACATTGTATAAAATACAAAGAAATACAAGATTAATTGTGGAGATAGTGCGAATGTATATTAGCCACGTGCAGATGTCTATCTCTAATAAACATGTTTCATTGTTATGTGTAGTGTAATAAAACAGAGATAATAGAGCTTTGTCATAATTGTAACGAAATTATATCCAAAATTGGTATCTTATTTTAATCTATATCTATCTTGTTTTAATCTATTAAATTAAATCTTAATTGAATGCTGAGTCATGTTGTAATCACTAAATGATAAATAAATCTTGATGGTACTACTGAAAAAAAATCTCTGATGAACCTGTTTCATTGTTATGTGTAGTGTAATAAAACAGAGATGACAGATGTAATTGTAAGGTTATCCGAAATTGGAATCTATTTGAAATCTTTTAATCGAATGAGTCATATTATAATGGTAAATGAAAATAGATATTGATGTCGTAATGATGCTGTTACCACTTACCACAGATATTTTTTTTCTGATGAACATGTTTCATTGCTCTGTGTAGAAAAAAAATTTCGTAAGTGTAATGTATATTAATGTTTACTATGCACTGTTAATGAGCTCTAATAAATAAATATAAATGTTTAAAACCATAGATGCAACGTTTAATGCAATTTACCCAAAAAAAATTGTTTAAAAAAAATTAGTTTATTTATAAATAAAAACAGCATCTAGTGCTTGTGGAAGTAACTTCCTTAATTATTCTCTTTAGCCGAAGGTGGCTGTCATAATTTTGTTGTGGAGAAAATGAGGTATTAAGTTTTCCAAGGCTTTTCTTACACATCCTTCTTTCAGTACGCTTGAGGCCCATAAAACCCGGGCCAGGGTGAACCTTCGGTGGAAGGAAATGATGTTTAAAACGGAGAGTTGTCGCTACGAAAATTCGTGGTTTCCGACTATGTTTTAATATTATGCTATTTTATTATTTTACTACAATTATAACTATACAACTATTTATTACTTTACCAGATTAATCATCCGGAAAATCGTATCGTTTGATACAACGGTACTTCCTAATGTGATAAAAATTATAATTCCTTTCTTCCCGGAGCCCAAAGTAGGTATCTTAGTTTTTCATAAACTTTTATAATTTTAAGTATGAATTCATAATTATTTACTTCTTTATCTGAATTTATAATAAACATTGAAGTCTTTCTTAGACGATTTTAGGTGTCGTCTAAGAGTAATTTGAAGTCTCGCTTTATTCGTAATATTATCAGTTTACATTTTAAAAATGTTACTTTGTAGATATAAAAATAAAAGACGAACTTTAGCATTTTATACTTGCGTGCATAAAATTAGGTCAATGATTTACTACGTTTTAAAAGTTGGTCTTTTTATGTTTTTTTTGCTTTTGTGATTTATAGCTTAATTATTTTTGTTAACACACTTTTCCTCCATAAATATAATTATTTTTAAGTTAAAGTGGAGTACTTAAGGTCGTTATCAAGAGAAACAAAACCAACATTTTATATTTAAGTAAAAAGAACATTACGGAGTACTAAATACGTATTTTTTATGAAAAAACATGAATACATTGTATTCTTCAAATTTCAGTTGAATTGTATTCTTTATTTTAAGATTTAAACATAAATATAATTAATGAAAGTATGTAATTATTAAAGTCAATGTTCATATCTGTAAATATAATTATGGAAAAATAGAAACGAATGGCTGAATATGTATGAATGTATGAATATAGTGTTATATTACTTTGTTTATTACTCTGTTACAATGTGAATATAAATATTTTTACAATCGATATCTATCGATTTTTATATTAGATTGAAAGGAAAAATATGAAAAATTCAGTTCAAATTATTATTTAAACACATTTATTTACACACAATTTTTGTTACAATTTAATTAAATAATGCATGTCGTATTAAATTAATGGCTTACAAATGGCATTTGATATAACTTAATAAGGTACTTGCAATGTTAGCTACGGCGTAGAATGTGCTACGAAATGCTACGAGATTGCTACGGGCGGGCTACGCGGCTACGTCGTGATTTGTTTGCATGGTCTTTTGTGTGTTCTGCTATAGGAAACGAAGTAATCTTGATCCTAGTAACATGAGTTTCTATTTAAGAGCAACCAAGCTAAATCACCTGATATTTCTTTTGCTATACCATGGATATATTGTGTATGTTACGTGTATATTCTACAATACACATTTTGAATATATTGAAAAAAAAAATTGATTTTTATTAGATTTATTTTGTCCCTTTTTATTTTTTACTAGATCTAGAAATTGTAAAGGTGAATTGTTTTGTTACAAAGTAAAGGTGGAGTGTAAAAGAGAACTGTCAACGTAAGTGTCAACATTTCTATTCGACTTTGGAGAATACTCGGTGGTGCGGAAATTACCTGTCTCCCAGTTGGAACAGTGACAGGCTGCTCACTAAATTTAGTGCGCATTAAATAGGCACCTAGAAGTGTGCAGGTGTTTCATATATTTCATAGGCATCCCATAGTGCTTAAGCATTTATCAGACACCAGGTAGGACGTGATTTAAGATTTTATATGGCTCTTAGATGGTTTGTTAATTTTAGTAGTCACAAAAAAGTCGTGTCGTGAAAAAATATTTTTTAGTGGCAATCGACCATTTTTTTTAAACTAGCTGTTGTTTGAAAAATCCTTCCTTCGAAGACCGCTTGGCGTGGACAACAGGGGCCAGGAACATGTGACGGAGAGATCTATACCTCTTTAACTTTTACCTCTTGCTCTTGTAGGTCAGGAATCGTGATGCTTCCCTAAAATTTGATATTATGATCTTAGGGAGCCCGAAGAAAATGCTCAAACTGGTTTGGGACTCGCAACGAAATTAATCAGAAGAAAATAGAAGTATGAAGAATTCTAATTCCCCTTCCCATTAAAAGCTGAGATAGCACAAAGTTGCAGTGACCGAATGTCAAATAACTGAAGGAGGAGCACCACGAATATAAACTGTAATAATTGTGACTACTAAGCTATAATAGCTAAATTAATATTGGAACTTGCTGTGTTAGACGATTGCCAATAATAATTGTGACAAAAAGCGCTTGCAGGCACGGAAGTTCCTAGCACTGTCCCAATATCACCGTAGTATGCGACATCAGATTTACAATGTAGGTTGTCTAGCATTGTATTTCTTTCGTCTTGCCAGAAAAAACTCTCCCAGAGAACATGACGAGTTGTTTGTTCAAACATACTGCCATCAGTCGAGCACATAGGTGATGCTATCTACTAATTTAGATCCGTAAAGTTTGACTTTAAAATTCCATGGCCGTTAAGGAATGCAGTGGTCAATATCCATCCAGTGTTTGGTTGATCGTTTATGAAAATTAGGGAAAAGTTATAAAGATGTTGATCTGCTGGAATTGATAATCATTTTGAGTGTCGTTGTAAATTTAGAGGAGTTTCTTCAATTCCATTACTCATAGATCCAATTTGGAAATTTTCACCTTCGCGACCAAAAACAAATTATATCCCTTAAAGTAAGATCTACAAATCGGTACAGAAACGGCGAAATAATTATCAATTTCGATTCTGATCCTTTCAATGCAAAAGAATACTTACTTAATAAAAAAAAAAAAAAAACAACAACAAAAGCATCATAATGTGGTTATGGATGGTGTAATGATGGTGGTGATATGGCATGTGCTTCCAGTATTTTAAAAAAATATAAGGGGTCAGGAGTTCCGTTCAGCAACGGAACCTTCTGAAGCCCCTACATCCTAGGATATGACTTGGTTTGAATCTTACTTTTTGGTAGCATATTATGTTAATTTTACTTAAAAAAAGTGAAAATTACCGTTTTTCTAAACATGGTATCAAATTCGGGTTTACAATCTATACAACAAAAAATGATTTTTGACAATCGGACCACAAACAGCAAAGTAAACATTTACTCCTCCTTTATTGGAAGTCGGTTAAAAAAAAGTATCTAAGATGTTGACCAGGGATGTAAGATATCACCATGCCAAATTTCATTGAAATCGCTCCAGCGGATTCAGAGATTAGCCTGTACAAACAGACAAACAGACAGACAAACAGACAGAGAAACAAAAATTTCATTATGTCATTAAACTATTGACAATAAACTTCATAGATATGACGGGACGTCGTCCGTCGGGCCCGCTGGTATTGTTTAAAACGACGATTAGGCCGCGCAACGCTTTTTAAGCGCTCGAAACTGGAGCAAACAGAAACACTGCTCCATCCCCTTCCATTTTCGGCAACCGATCATAAGGTTGTGCGCGATCTATACATTACTGTATTACTTTTCAGGTAACCTAAATATTCAATATCTCCGACCTCTTCCAATAGTTCAACTGGAGCATTACAAAACTTGCCAACTTTAAAACTAAACCGCTTAAGTCAATTTGCCTCATTTCGACGCCACGCCATTTTTGATGAGAGCTAATGAGTTGAAGCTCTCAGAAATTGTTCCCCGTGCTACGAAGTTTAAGACTTCATAATACACAACATCAATCTTCACTATCAACTTTGTCAATCATCTTGAGATGTTTCGCTTTATGGATGAAAGCTCACTTTGATCAACAAGTTTCTTATGAAAGTGATAAAACAGTACTTTATTATTTATTAGGGTCAGTTCATATTGTTACGTGACGCGTCGATGCGATGCTCTTTTTGAGGAGTAAAATAGTTATAGGCAGTCCAACGTCTGTGACGGCTGAATGTATATTTCATGTCTGTTCAAAATGTTATCAAAACTGGTCCAGTCAGCCTAAATGTATGCTAACAAACAAATCTTTTTCTTTTTAATATTAGAATAAAACTGTAACTATAACGATTCTTGGACAAATACATCCCACATCCAACGTACAAATGCTACCAAATTCCACAATCCAGATGAAATTATCATAATAAAACCGTTACTCCCATCGGATGCGGTGAGCTCGTTTTAATGAATGCTTTATGTAAATGCTGTCAGTGGATCGCTGGCAGCTTATTCGTGTTACGTTCCCTAACTTATCTCCTGATTGTTTCCCGAGGTAATGATAACTGATACCTGTTGTGGCTTACAAAATGCGAAAGTAAATTCATATTGCAAATTTTTTTATCCTGAATTTATTACGTTTTTATATTTTGACTCCGAGAACATAAGTTAGGTATAAAAATAATAATAAACCGAAACCGGTGTGGAAGTTATTATTATTATTAGGCTGGTTTCATTAAAACCGGGCCAGTTACATTCAAGATTCTGTAGCAAAGTAGCAGTACATTATTAAGTATTTTCCAAGTAAACGTTAAACCTATTACTGAGAGAAGTTTGTGGAACATCTGAACCGCGATCATTAGAGGGCGTTAACCCGTGAACAACTCCGATAAGGACCTGTTGTCAACTGCTCCCTGGTTTAATATTCTAAGTTTGTTGTAATAAATTAACAAATATCGTAAATAAGGTGGGGTCCAATATTCTATTGCGAATATTTTGAAAACATTATGATTGACTGCTTATACAGGGTGTAACAAAACAGGGCGATAATATTGTTATAATTGTCCCCAGGAGTGTGGCCTCGTGAGGGTGTGGAAAGCCAGTCAGGAGTGCGTGGCAGTTCTGTGGACTACGCCGCGGCGTTGATGCTGGCTGCCATGGCCGCCGTCCTGCTCGCCGCCGTCGGCTACCAGTGCGCCGCCACGTGGCGCTGGCTCATGGGCAGGTGGGATATTGAACCTTAACACAACAGTCGTAGAGTCTAAATCAGCGACATGCAGTTCGGTGCCCTGCAGCGTTGATGCTGGCTGCCATGGCCGCCGTGATGCTCACCGCCGTCGGCTACCAGTGCGCCGGCATGTGGCGCTGGCTCATGGGCAGGTGGGATATTGAACCTTAACACAACAGTTGTAGAGTCTAAATCAGTGACATGCAGTTCGGTGCCCCGCAGCGTTGATGCTGGCTGCCATAGCCGCCGTGCTGCTCGCCGCCGTCAGCTACCAGTGCGCCGCCACGTGGCGCTGGCTCATGGGCAGGTGGGATATTGAACCTTAACACAACAGTCGTAGAGACTAAATCAGTGACATGCAGTTCGGTGCCCCGCAGCGTTGATGCTGGCTGCCATGGCCGCCGTGCTGCTCGCCGCCGTCGGCTACCAGTGCGCCGCCACGTGGTGCTGGCTCATGGGCAGGTGGGATATTGAACCACACAACAGTCGTAGAGTCTAAATCAGCGACACGCAGTTCGGTGCCCCGCAGCATTGATGCTGGCCGCCATGGCCGCTGTGCTGCTCGCCGCCGTCGGCTACCAGTGCGCCGCCATGTGGCACTGGTTCATGGGCAGGTGGGATATTGAACCTTAACACAACAGTCGTAATGTCTAGAGTTGCGACACCCAGCTCGGTGAACAGCGGGACAGAGGCAGAGATAGAGCAGACAGAGGAAGCTGGCGATTTATTAAAAAAATAAATGTTTAAATGTATAATATAACAAAGGAAGACATCGTAATGAAATAGAAAAACACAGAAAGATAAAGAAGTAGTTTAAGTTATGTTTATTGTGCATCAACTTGCTATAACTTATCCGCCTTGCACTTATTAGTAAGGTGGTATTGATTTATATTCATCCTAACCATATTTTTTGTATTAAGTAGAAGTTAGAACCTAAAACCTGTTAGTTTCTATGTATTTGGCTTGGCTTTTAATATGGGAACAAAGATGCTACGAGAAGCAATATCGCTCGAGGTGGAACATACAACACGTTAATAACTTCGGATTAAAACACGCTGGTAAAAGTTTACTTGAAAATTCTGTAATTATGTTCATCGCGCTCGGGTTCAAAGTCCGAAAGTTAAAGAAACAATTAACAAAGAACAGTTACGGTGGAATTAGCTTCGCTTAAATGAATATTAACGAAAATAAATGTTCCTCAATTTAAACAAACGCTTACTGAGGAATATATTATGTGTCATTAGATTAAAAGTAATTTGAGCATTTGTAAAACGCTATAAATTTTAAATCGTCTGTCTTTACGAAACTACTTGGAGACCCCTGGTCACCAATTAGTTTCGCTCGGGGTCCACTTTAAGAAAATTACCTTCGCGGTCCACACATTTTATAAAAAAGTATTAATTTTTTTGAACATAGGTGATTACGGAAATTACATTTATAGGTATTTATTTAGATATCAATGAGAAAAGTGTCAATTTTTGTAGCTAATTATCACTCTAAAGTTTGGAGTGAAATATTGGTGTAAGCTATTGATGGAGATGTTTATCAGTAAGTCAAGACCGCAATTTATTTTTAACGAAGTTCATCTTCGAAAATGCTTGGTCCGCACACAGTATCTCTTAACGCTTAAACCGCCGGTCTAGAAGGGTAGGTTAATATTATAATAATATGCTGGGTAAGCACTTATAATGTCTTCGGCGTTAACGTAACGTTTGTCATATACTTTGAAGTTATTTAATCAATACTTTAGTTTATATTACGATTAATAAATTTTCATCTACTTCCCAAATACTAAGTCCAATTTTAATATTTTGAAAATATTAAATTCCTATCTTGAATTTAATGTAAAAACGAAAACAACCAACAATCTTTTTCTACCAAATAAATAATAATTATGGGAACCCCCATATTTCATGATTTCGGTCACTCCCCAGAGTTAGTAAATATCCTTTTGCAACGGTTCTTTATGCGCAATGCTTAACGATTTTCGATTTTGATTACTTCTTTTTGTGGCCAATTTCATGTTCTTGGCATAAAAAAATACACAGGGCATAGGTATTATTTTTTTCAAAATATGTAAGTTGCATTTTTGATTGAACATTTTTTTTTAATCTAAAGACAAATATTACTCTATTTTGATATTTAAACTAAAAAGTTTTATCAAAATCGATTTCGCAATTTTTTTTTAGATTAAAATCGATCAAAAATAAACAAATAAACAAATCTAACATGTTTACAACACTGGTATAGAATATTGTGGTTTATCAGGAAAGTAACACGGGTCGAACGACAAGGTTAGTTTCCAAACAACCACTAATTGCTATAACGCATGACTCATGAGTATTAATGGAGTACTGTAAAAGCCTCCTTCCGCCTATTGTTCATTACGATAACTGCGTAGTATCAAGAAATAGATTTATAGGCAGACTAGATGACGAGGACTCCGTTATGCCAAAAATCGTATATCGCGCGGGAACCGCACTTTCTTCCGGAATGAAAAGTAGCCTCTGTCCTGTCCAGGGGTTCATAGTATCTCCATACCAAATTTCAGCAAAACCGTTTCGGCGGTTTGGGCGTGAAGAGGTAACAGGCAGACAGGCAGACACAGATTGCGGACCTGCGTTATTTGGCACGTTATAATATCAAGTCATTAGTCAACATCAAGATCTGTCGACTGGGTTTGACATAAGCCGACAGCCGACGAATTTCTTAGGACCGCTGTCTGGTAGTGAAAAAAAATATTTAATATTCATACAACAATCAAAGAACGCTTATTCGAATATTCGGGAATATTCAGATAGTTTTATAATTGTAGTTAGCCTATACTATCCCACTACATATAGTAATACAATAAAAAATAACGCAATAAAAAATATACCTTAACCAAAAAAATACAAACTATATTTGTGTTGTCTATCAGTGAACCTTGACTATAGAAATCATTTAAATTTATACGCGAGCGAAAAACTTTGGATCCCTTTTGACGAAAAATGCGGAAACGTAGGTGAATGAAATTTTGCACAGTTATAGTTTATATGGTGAAGGAGTGCATCGAGCTAATATTATTTTGAAATTATGCTTTTATCATACTTTTTTTTAACAAATAAAACATTACACACACTACAATGTGCACGCTACCATCTTTTTGAATGACAAGCCTATACATACGAATTATACTCTTTTGCTTATGGTTGAAGTCTGTTGTCAAATTAAAAATGGATTGTTCTTTTTTTTATTAAATCTGAAATAGTCAATACTTTAAATGGGGAGCCAAAAGAATAAGATAATTAAAAAGGTCGAATTTCGACCATTGGGCGATCTCTAGTTATATTAAATATCACACATTTATCTATACATTAAAATCGTAGAGATAAAATTTTTGTACATTGAATAAAAAATCGGCCAAGTGCGAGTTGGAGTCGCGCACGTAGAGTTCCGTATCATTATAGAGAAAAAAATAGGCAAAAAATTGTGATTTTTATATGGCAGCCCCTCTCAATAATTTATTTTGTTTTAATTTTATTAATAATTATTAAAATTTTATTACAAATAAGTATTTTGTGAACATTTCAAGTGTCTACCTCAAGCCATTATTGATATCAAGCAAAAAAGGCCGAAAAAATCACGTTTGTTCTATGGCACGTTTCACGTTCACGTTTCCCCTTAAATATTAATTTTATTTCATTTTTAGTATTTGTTGTTATAGCGGCAACAAAAAAACATAAAATGTGAAAATTTCAACTCTCTAGCTATCACCGTTTTTGAGATACAGCCTGGAGACAGACAGACGGATAGACAGACATCGAAGTCTCAGTAATTGGGTCCCGTTTTTACCCTTTGGATACGAAACCCTAAAAAACAAGTCAGGGGCATTTTTGAAGAGTAATAGAACACATCTTAACTGTTTTTAAAATTTTTGTTTCTCTGTCTGTTTGTCTGTTTGTACCGGCTAATCTCGTTTAAAACATTTTAGATAAAAAAAATAACCAACTTCCAAAAAAGGAGGACTTTATGTTAAGTTTGCTGTTTGTGGTCCGATTGTCAAAATCCTTTTTTTGTTGTATATGTTATAAACCCGAATTTGGTACCATGTTTACAAAGTGGTGACTTGATGATGATCCTCTCGAGACCCTCGAGGAAACAGTAAACACATTAAAGTTATTTTGACTTTTTTTTAAGTAAAATGAACATAATATCCTACCAAAATGTAAGATTTGTCACCAAGGTGTCCCAAGGTATATAAGGCTTCTGAAGGTGCTGAACGGAACTTCTAACTCCTTGTAGAATGTAGATATAGTTATTACGTAAGTTTTCAGCGTTGTTAAAAATACTGCAAGCATATTATGCTTGCAGTATATACTATCTTAATTATATGAATCGTGATCACCATCATATACTATCTTAATTATATGAATCGTGATCACCATCATAATAAATACCACAATGAGTCGCTTTTATTGGTTATTTTTTGTATTCTTTTACATCGAAAGGATTAGGATCGAAATTGACAATTATCTCGCCGTTTCTGTACTGATTTCAAAAATTATTTTATTAATTTAAGATCAATAATAAGTATTCGATGTTATAGTCTCAAAAAAGATTGATTGATTGATAGAAACTTTATTGCTCACATTAAATTAAGTACAATCAGTTACTAAAACTAAACATAAGAAAAACATAAATGTGGGCAAGGGCGGCCTTATCGCCATAAGCGATCTCCGTAGGCAAGGGCGGCCTTATCGCCGTAAGCGATCTCCGTGGGCAAGGGCGGCCTTATCGCCGTAAGCGATCTCCGTGGGCAAGGGCGGCCTTATCGCCATAAGCGGTCTCTTCCAGGCAACCCTGCAGGAGAGGAAAATTTAAATCTAAAGAACCAAATATTATTTTATTTAAACAAAAAATTGAAACCAACTTCAAGAATAAAGACATATTTTATATGAACCAAAATGTATTACTTAAATAATTTTCACTTTACAGCATTGTAAAGATAGTGATAATCATGATTAATATCATTTGCGTAGTAGCATATGCTATCAGTTCTTATACAACGTTGAAACCCCTAAACATGTATATCTATAAGGTGGTCGGAGTTCTTTTTAGCGCCTTTGAACCATGGTATATATTGGTGCAAAATCTTACTTTTTGGTAACATAATATACGTGAAACACTTCAATTAAAACCAAAACCACCATATGTTTCCATTTAAATTTCGAAGTTTCCGCGATTACTCATGGATCCCATCATCACTTTTATTAACATGGTACCAAACAAGGATCATACCTACCCTGAACAACAAAACAAAAATTTTGAAAATTAATTTACAAACGACGGAGTAATCGTTGAACATAATATATAAAAAAATATCCGAACATATAACCTCCACCATTTTGGAACACGGTTAAAAAGGATAGATACCTACATTAAATATCCCGTCTTCTGTCGCCTATCCTCTATCTTCCGTCCCATGTTGCTGTCCCCAGTCCCTATGCCTAGGCCTGTGCCCCATGTCCCCTGTCCACGCCAAGCCCCACTAAGAAAGGATTTTTTAGAACGATCTCTGTGGTTCGAATCTCGCCAACGAGACGTTATACTTTCGGGATTTCGATGTTCCTGGGTCTTGGATGTATATTAAATATGACGTGTATAATATACTCATAATATTAATCCTTATCCAAAAACATGCGTTGTTAGTTAAGAGTATTTAGTTTTCTTAATCTGGATTATAATAACACACATTAACGCGGACAAAGTTGCGGGCAACAGCTAGTAGGTAATAATTTTGTAAAAATATCTTTTGATCTTTCTACGTTGCATCTTGCCGGATTTATTGTAGCGGCTTGAGAGCTTACGATACATACATTTTTCATATTGACTATTGTAAACAGGGATTAGAAAAATGTATTGGAGTAACCGAGGGAACAACGAAGCGAACACAATCCTAATAATTTATGGATTTCCATAAGCCGACGCTTTATAAAACCCACTTTTAAAGTAGCTAAGGCGGGGCTTTTATTAAATTGATTTTCTTGCATTAAACCACACTATAAGCGATATTCAGTAAGTCATCCTCGTACTAGACCGCTCGAATTGGCGCACGCACACATAAAGATAATTTTAAGGCAACTCTACTGGTTTAGCCGTAATACATTTTCCATAACCATGATTCCCACTATGATTGCGACTGACTGTGTGGCAAACAAAGACGACAATGCCCATTTATCTTTACATGTTCGTAGACCACATGAGAGAAAAACGACGCAGTGTAAGGTCACGTCACGCGTGCTTAAAACTTGTCACTTGAGTAAGTTTGTCCTTAGGGATTCATCATACAGCCGAGTTGCCCTACTGCATATTATACTTATATTTTGGTTGTACTGCCGAGATTCGAAAGGTAAATAAAGATATTTATTTTACTTGGATTGTGGAATATGTAAATGTTGTTTCCATATTTAATAACCTTCATATTTTGAAGGTATATTTTATTATTCTCTAAATGTAATAACATCGACCTTTTAGAAAACATTCCTTCTAATGGAGTTGTGTTTTTTTTGAAATGTAAACAACAGAAATGTAAAAAAACAAGATATTGTTCAGTCATTAAAGTACAGGTGGTTCTTAAAAGGTTTTTAGAACTATTTTTACAACGACAAGGAGACGAGACGAGGCGCGATATGACCATGCGTAACACCAAGCTTTTTAAAACACTCTTTTCGTTTGGTCGCGTTTTAGTGAAGCCCGACCTGTTTAAAGTCATCAGCTTTAAAATAAAAGAGTATTTTCATCCCCTTAGGTTCAAGCTTTTGAATTTTAAACACATACTATATATTGTAACTTGTATTAATAAAATGAGTTAATTAAATTATATTGGAGACTACATTGCGACCAGCTACTGGAGTAGATGATTTTTTTAGATACAGCTACTGAATGCTGGACATGTTGACATTGCAGTGCTGATCCGGCGCTTGAGGCTAAGCGTCATCTACTTCATCAATGTAAATCATCACTTACGCATGGTTAATTACTGACATAATGATTTCATGAACATCAGTACTCAAGTATGACGAATTTCTGACACAATAATTATGTTTGTCTGTAGAACTCGGCGTGACTCTCAGGACAGCAACTGCGACTCGCTTTCCCGACAAGCGGCGATCCGCATCAGCCACTCCCTGCCAGACCTGCAGACGGAGCCGCTCAAACAGGAGTACGTGCAGGAACATAAGGACGCCGGAAAGAAGGTCGGTTTGCATTCCAGGATCCCAAGTTAAAATGCATTCGCTTGTTGCGACAGCGAACTACAGTTTTGACAGCTAAGTTAGTTCGCTGTCGAAACTAAACTTGCTCCATCGCAAGGTGTCATAGCGCTTTCGATGCATTCTGTCAAATCCCATATTATATTTTTGACATCTAACTTCGCTATCGAAACAATCATGCATTGCCAAATTATCGGCGAATCCATCATGCCTTCATAGGACTAAATTGACCCTTCAGTTAATGCATTTTGACTCAGGCTTCAGTCTCGAAAGCAGCGGGCAGCGGGGCGGGAGCGGCGGCGGCGCGTGACTATGTATAGATTAATATGGATAAGCCGTCTAGCGGCGAACGGCGCGTGGCGTACTAAGCGGCTTATCCATATAAATCTATACATAGTCTGCTACCCGCTGATTTGGAGACTGAAGCCTATGGGTCGTAACTAAGTTTTACATACTGGTGGTTCAAATAGGCCCTAGTCGGCCAGTTATTTTTGACACTGTGAATTTTGTCCCATCTCGTATTTTAGATATAAAATTTTAACTCTTTTTCTGCATAGAATAATGAGGTAAACACCTATTGCCTAAACCAGTGTTCCGCAAACTTTTTGTGTTTAAGGTACATCTAGGAGAATAAAAATATTTGGAGGTACACCACAAATTAATCGGTGTGTGTGCTTACTCTGAGCTCCCACCCCTTCGTCGACCGTCCTAAGATGTCCTTTTTTTGCACTTAGCACAAGAACTATGTACGATGAGCTTTTCCGAGGCACACCAACTGCTGAGCACGGTACACCAGTGTGCCGCGGCACACACTTTGTGGATCACTGGTCTAAACCACGAGATTATTCGATATTTTTTTCTATAACAAATACAAATACAAATACAAATCTCTTTATTTCAGACTACTATGGTCCATTGGTTAGTTTTACAACTTAAAAATTTAGGGTTAGTTAAATATCAAAAAAACATAACTTAAAATTAAATATTATCGAAATCATGCACCCAATCTGAACTAAGTGCGGATGTAACCTGGAGGTCTGCTTTCGAATTCGTTCATTATCCGCACATAGTTCCTCAATATGGGTGCATGCGGATCATCTGCCACAATCATCAGGATGCTGTTGTCACTTCCCCTTACGCGATTTATGAGAGATGCAGCTTTTTTGCGCATGAGTGCCCGAAAACCGTCCGTTCTTGCTTGCGCAAACATCTCAGACGCACTACAAAATCGGGGAAGTTTCAGCATCATCCTGAAGATATTATTATATTGAATGCGAAGGGTGTTTAGGGATGCTTTGGTATAGCTGATCCACAGGCCGCCCGTGTACAGATTCTGACAGAACGTTTTAAAGAGTGTGATCTTAACTTCGTCTGTACAATGGGCGAACCTGCGGGCCAGCATATTACCTCGAACCGCCAAAGCCCTCCGCTCCCGTTCAATATCTAGATCATCTTTAAGGTCGTCGGTAAGTATATGGCCGAGATATTTAAAATGGAATACTCTGTTCAGCTCCTTTCCACCGAGGCATATTGGAGGTATGGATTCGGGATATTTACCGGCGGCCTTAAAGATCATAATTTCGCTTTTATTCACATTATACGTCAGGCCGTGCGAATCAGCGTATCTCTCACACACCTTCAACATCTCCTGAATTCCTCTCGCAGTGGGACTCAGCAATACCATGTCGTCCGCGTAGCTAATGTTATTAACGTTAACACCACCAACCTTGCATCCGACACGCATATTGCTGAGCTCCACTATGAGATCATTCACGTACAGATTGAATAGCTTAGGAGACGATAACCCTGTCTCACACCGCAGTTCAACCTGTACGCCGTAGAGAGTTTGTTGGCCCATTTAACGAGATTCGTCTGATTCACATACCAAAAACGAAATATATTTATAATATCCACCGGTATACCCATGCTCTCCATTTTCTTCCAAAGTACATCATAAGAAACGAGGTCAAATGCCTTTGAAAGATCCAGAAAGCATGCGTAAACCGGTGTCCTACGGTTAGTATAGTATTGGACAGTATGCTTGAGACTCAAGATAGCGCTTTCAGTGGACAGTCTAGGTCTGAATCCAAACTGCCCATCATGTACTTTCAGATATTTTTGCAGATATGAGTCAAGCAAACTGTCCAACACTTTAGCCAATACCGTAGCAAGCGATATAGGACGGTAATTTCCTTTGTCCGAGATATCACCTACTCGGTTCTTGACAATGGGAACTACAATAGTTTTCATCAGGTCCATTGGCAGATATGCGTGTTTAATAGATATGTTAAAAAGTAGAGCTAAAACTCTCGGTAGGTGTTGACCTGCGTATTTTAAGTGCTCAATACTGAGTCCGTCGTGACCGGGAGACTTGCCCCTGCTCATGCGCTTAATTTATTTCTATCGTTATTTCTTAATATTTATTTCTATCGTTATATAAAAATTATATAACGATAGAAATAAATATCTTTCACGGAGCCGGGTTTAAATTATATTCGTAAAGAATTCACCTTAATAATTATTATTTATTAGTATAAAAGGATGGTTAAGTAAATTATTTGGTAGATTTTTTTTCACAAAAGGGTAATTAATCCCTTTTGTAAAAAAAAATCTACCAAATAATATCTAGCGATCGTCGCGATAAAGTATCTAGCGATCGTCATGTCTAAAATAGTATTATTGATCGATGGTAAATTTTTTATTAGTTTCTAGTCTTTTCTAGTCCTCTTTTAAAGAAAATCAATTTTCAATACCCAATAAAAATTAAGCCGTTTACACAATGTTTAGTAACAATCTTAAGGTGTTTTTGTATCGTTTCAAGTTGCGAATGAAGCCCTATCACTCCATTCCCTATCCTCATCTAATCGGGATTTAGCTTAATCCGAGCTTAATTCTTCATCGTTACCTTCGTTATTGTAATAAAGAAACTAATAAACTGTCTGACCCTGATAAGGAGGTATATTCAGCTGTTATGTCACGTCTATAGTGTTATATGTAGGTACAATTCTACACGAGTTTTATTATATGAAACTAGCAGTCCATGGCAAACGTTGGTTTGCCATATAAAGTGTTTCGCCCATAATATTATTTTATTGAAGTGACTAAATAAGAAAAAAAGTATGGCACCATGGCAACGTCCATCGCTATCCCGTCGCACAAACAATGGTCGCCGTCAGTCTCGAGTTGTAATAATTTACTACTATTTATTCAACAAATGCACTTATCAATATAAAAAGTAGCCAGTAGCCGATTCTCAGACCTACTGAATATGCATATAAAATTTGGTAAAAATCAGTAAAGCGGTTTCGGAGGAGTACGGTAACTAACATTGTGACACGAGAATTTTATATATAGGACTAGCCGTCCCGGCAAACGTTGTTTTGCCATATAAAGTATTTCGCCCATATTATTTTATTGAAGTGACCAAATAAGTATGGCACCATGGCAACGTCCATCGCTATCCCGTCGCACAAACAATGGTCGCCGTCAGTCTCGAGTTGTAATAATTTACTATTATTTATTCAACAAATGCACTTATCGATATAAAAAGTAGCCAGTAGCCGATTCTCAGACCTACTGAATATGCATATAAAATTTGGTAAAAATCAGTAAATCCGTTTCGGAGGAGCACGGTAACTAACATTGTGCCACGAGAATATTTATATAATATAAGATTAACTTTTGTTCGCGATTCCATGTAAAAGTTTTACGGGTACTGAACTTGGTCAAGATAAAAAAATCGGCCAAGTGCGAGTTGGACTCGCCCATGAAGGGTTCCGCAGCAGCAATAAGGTTTATTTTTATGAAATTAAAAGGTTTTTGATTTATTTTTATATTTCAGTTGATTTAATGAAAGTTAAATTAAGGTTTACTATTTATGACGTACTAGCTGTATCCCGCGGTATTACTCGCGGTTTAAGTGATGTACATAATAAATGACTATGAAAAGTACCAATAATAAGGTCAAAACGGGACGATACATAGTTCTATAATGGTATATGGTAGTGATGTTGATGATGATGAATGTAATTTGCATAGTAGCATATGCTTTCAGTTCTTAAAACAACGTCGAAACTCCCAAACTTGTATCTATAAAGAGTCAGGAGTTCTCTCAGCACCTTCCGAACCATGGTATACCTTGGTGCAAAATCTTACTTATTGGTAGCATATGCTTAGAATACTGCCCACGAAACCGAAGTCACCACATGTTGGAAACATATAAATTTTGAGGAGTTCCCTGAATTTCTTATGGACCCCTTCATCAGGTCACAGGTTTTTATGAATATGGTACCAAATTGGGATGATAACATATACACCAAAAGAAAAATTTTGAAAAGCGGTTCACAAACGGTCGAGTAATCGTTGAACATAACATCTCCTCCATTTTGAAAGTCGGTTAAAATTATAGCCTATGTGTTATTCTGATGTATAAGCTATATTATTGTAAAGTTTCATTTAAATCCGTTCAGTAGCTTTTGCGTGAAAGAGTAACAAACATCCATACATACATACATCCAAACTTTCGCCTTTATAATATTAGTAGGATAAAAAAAATACTTGCTAGATCTCGTTCAAATCAATTTTAGTTGGTAGTTTTTATAGTAATGTACATCATATATTTTTTTAGACTTATCATGCCCCTACTTTAGAAGTTAGAGGGGGGGAGGGAACACACATTTTACCACTTTAGAAGAGTCTCTCTCGCAAACTATTCAGGTTAGAAAAAAATGATATTAGAAACCTCAATATAATTTTTAAAGATCTATTCATAGATACCCCACACGCATATAGCGTCTTACCTATATACCGTCACAGGTATATAGGTTAGATGATTCATCTAACCTATATACCTGTGAAGTATATAGGTTAGATGAAAATTTTTTTTAATAATTTTTCCATTATTGTATCAAAATCTTAATGCGGTTTACAGACTACATCTACTTACCAAGTTTCAATAGTATAGCTTTTATAGTTTGGGAGAAAAGTGGCTGTGACATACGGACGGACAGACAGACAGACATGACGAATCTATTAGGGTTCCGTTTTTTGCCCTTTGGCTACGGAACTCTAAAAAGGGTTTGCTGAGCATAGCCATAGCTTAAACAACTACCATAACATTATTTATATTTTTATCAAAATCCTTACAGCAGTTTTTGAGTGAAAGTGAAATGAAAGTCTATTAGTAAGTGGTAGAATTAAACGTTTTCTATTTAAAAGACGTAAAATGTTTTTCAATAATAATTGCGTATGAAATCAAAAAGCTATTTTGAAACTTATTAAAAAGCAAAAATTCTAAATAATATAAACCGAAATCACATTCGAATTCGATTACAGATCGAGAAACACCGAGTTTATAACAGAAGTTTTGATATTAATTTGAAAATAGCGTAAGTAAGAGGAATAGATCCTACATCTCCCAGAGGTAGCTGATGAAATTAGCGAGTTTCAGGAGTAAGTTCAAAATAGAATATGCGGTGGAATATAATATTATTAACCCCAGGTTTCAATACAGTCATTAACAACGTATTCGGCAGCATGATTACCGATTAATGTAAAATCGTTAACATAATATTGTGTGGAAATCGATTAAGCGCGCACACACACTCCTCATATTATATGTATACTCAGTAATTATACTAATTATTGCGTCATTAAATTAAGGTCACTTGTACATGTGCTTAAGTATTTTACTAAGTTACAATAAATTTTGAGGTTTTAAAGATAAAGGGTAAAAATGTAAAAATGTAAAAATAAACACAATAATATTTTGTATTTTAATCTGCACAGTATTTTTACATTTGTTATTAAAACTGTTGCATCTGTATTATTTCACCGAATATTGCTACCCGGAATTTCAAATATTAAAATATTTTTCAAATCGGAAAATTACCTGCGTTAATATTAACTATTCGAAATACAATATAATACGATAACTTTTATACACCGAATCGCTCATATATTATGGCTCAAGTAAAGGTGCCGGTTCGCAGCGGACGACATGAAGCAACCGCAGACGACGTGTCGTCGCGACACTACTGGTTTGTATGTATTTCTATGAAATACCCTCTGCAGCTAGCGACACGAAGCTAGCGACACTTATTCATAGAAATACTCTGCTGCCGCTTCATGTAGCCGGCTTCCAACTTGTACCTTTACCTGCATAAAAACGTAGGGGCTAGGGCAACGAATTAGTATGACCGACCCGAGTATGACATACTATTTATTTTTGGCTCAGTTACTATTCCATAGTGGTATTTCGATGATTGAGCAGTATTTACAAGCCACGGACGTTCCATCCAAATATTTGTCGTGTCGGCCGTCGCTCTACAGGCAAACATAGATCAGAATTATCGGCTGGCTCAGTCATTGGCACTGATACTGCGAGGTCGCGTCACACTCGAACAAATCACGTATAATATCGGGATTCGGGGATAGATGCGGCTAAGGGTTAGTTCATATTGCAACGTAACGAGGTGATGTGTTTTTAAATAAGCCATTTAAATTTGGAACAGTGGGCCCATCACCGCGGGTGGCAAGTCAGCCAATTCACTGTGTAACTCATTCTACAGTAAATCAAGTTCAGTTTTGAATTGGGCTTTTTGAATGCATCCGCGTCAATGGAAAGTGGCATTCTATCGACGCGTCACTTTGCTTGAGAACTGACCCTAAATTTAATATCATTTTCATAAACATAATGCATCAGCTGTCCAACTACGTGCCTAGATATTATATGTATGATATTGTGATCACTAGATAATAGATATAGATATTTATAATATTATAATCACTGATGTCACCTACTTTGTCGCATTTATAATATTAGTAAGGATTGGAACCTTCTAGATCTTCTACTCATTCAATTGTCTGCTCATCGAATAATAATGTAATTGAAACCAATAAAATTGTAAAAGAAGGTACTTTAGTGTTTAATATGGACTGATATTTTTTGCATTCGCCAAAGGTGAATGACTCTTAGAGAGTGATCTCGAGCAAATTGATCTTCAGGCAAATATTTAGTGAAACCTTCCCTGGGAATTGGGATAAACTGGATCTTCATTGTGTAATTCAAACTTCGGTATCAACGACCGACGTATGACAGATACTGCGCATTACGGATTACCTTGTTGTTGTTGTAGCATCTTGATGTATCACAATCACTCGTGTCGTATCGACTATTTGTATCATAAGTATGGACGCTCATTGTTCCATGTCGTAGTTTTAGGGTGTGCATTGTAAAAAAACGCGTCCATACTTATCAAATACTGAATCATGTCGGTGTATCGATTTTGACTTTACAAATATCTCGAAATGATCGCGTATCAAATGCCTTCACGCCCAAACTTGTTCTATACGGCGTGTATCCCTTTTGATAATCGTGGAAAAATCGACACAGGATGATTCGCAGTGTATCACGTTCGTATCGCGAGACAGTATCGTGAATCGTGATATTACAGTATCAAAATACGTCCATACCACCGATTGTGATACGCGTATCGGATACGAGGTGCATGAAGATACGCAGCTAGTGTATGTAGATCGGGCCGTATCAGATACGGCATGTATCATTAACGGGAATCATCATGCGTCCAAACTACCGATCATGATACGCATCAAAGCCACGGAACGGAGATACGATACACCGAAATGCTACAAATGTGGACCCAGCTTTATACTATGGAAATAGTTTCATAATATTCATTTATGTCTTGACTCTTGTGTTACTTCACTTAGAGGCTTATAATGGCTTATAAGCCTTCTGTCCATCATTATCCGAAACCACAAATATTATAAAATAAAATTATAATATTTATTATGCAAAGCAGGCACATGATTAAATATATTTTATTATGGTACGGGAGCTAAGTTTTTTTTTTCTTTAAATAAAATAAAATTAAAATTATATACATAGTAATTTGATTTTAAAATCCAGGATTATCACTCGGACAAGAAAAATGCGCACTAACAAACGCAACTACCGGCAGCCAGACCGCCCAGACTCTAACAAAAGCACGAATGACGACATATCACAAAATCAGCCGACCTGAAATACTTTCTCGAAAACGTTGCTACCTCCTATACTATTACTTTTTACCTGCCTAACCTAACTATAATCATTAAAGGTGTTTATTTATGTATCTTTTTGTAATAGCTAGGTAGAGTAGGGCGCCGTGACAAAATATTGTGACGTGTAAGTGTCTAAACACTAGGCCGAAAATACGCAGCCGAAGTTCGCCATGATTACGCCTGCAATGTATTTTAAATTACCGATTACACACCATGCCGAAATTACGTCGCGTTATATTGTATGCGTAGCGCATTGCTGACGTAGTCATGCTGAACTTCGGCCGCGTATTTTCGGCCTAGTGCGTTTAGACACTTACTGCGCCGCAGGCTGAAAAAGATTGGGAACCCCTGATCTAGAGTGAGGACGCAATTTCAAAACAACGCAATTCGTCGCAAGAAATCGGCCAAGTGCGAATTGGACTCACGCACGAAGTACCATTACAGAGCAAAAAAGCCCACTCGATATATTTTATTTCAATGTTTTTATTAATTACTAGCTGTCCCGGCAAACTTTGTTTTGCCATTTAAAGTATTTAAATCTAACCCCCTCTTTTGTCCCCTAAGAGGGGTGGGGGGAAAAATTTTATACACCAGAGGTTAAGTTGGAAAAAACAGTTAATAATATGAAGTAAGTCCATTAAAGAAAAAATATATCTGCGAAAACCGTATGCAAATCGGATCAGTAGTTTTCGTGTTAAAGCAAAAGTCTTATACAAAATCTGACCCCCTCTTTCGTCCCTTTAGAGGGGTGGGGGGAATTTTTTTTATACACCAGATGTTAAGTTGGAAGAAGACAAATATATCTGAGAAAACCGCATTCAAATCGGATCAGTAGTTTTCGTGTGATAGTGGAACAAACATACAGACAGACAGACAGACAAAAAAACTAACCACATTTTTGGCTTCTATAGCGATGTAGTAACACCCCCCGCTTATTATTTTTTGAATATCTTTAATGTACAGAATTTTCATTTCTACAGTTTTATTATATGTATAGATATTTTAAAGAATGAATAGAACTGTGTATTTTGTGAACATTTCAAGTACGTTCCTGTTGCCATTATTGTTAGCAAACGTTAGTTTACGGCGCGGCGGCTAGCCGCGATCTACAAAAAAATATCAAATATAATGCCACTTTATGACATAGACTATAGTCCTAAAAATTCAAATAAAATCTTACTTTATGACGTAGAATATACTCTAAGTCATAAAGTGGCATTTTAATTGAAATTTTGCGGCTAGCCGCAGTAAAGATCGGAACGGCACCTTAAGTTTATCTCCGCTGTTTGTCTATACTTTAGTATTTCTACTGTAGCCATGCTACGGGCGAAGGTAACAAAAACTTAGTTTTACAAAGAACCTCAGTTAAGTGCTCTCAAAGTGTAACAATATAACGGGAATCCTATTCACAACAGCATTCTAACGTTCTAACGTAAATGGAAACTCACAAACAGCCAACAACATATAGTGCACTACACTGGATAAACTATAGCGTAAGTTTGTTACTGACTGTCTCTCATATAGGAGAATAAACATGTGAAGTGAACACTTCTTTGGCGGGGCTATGCACTTTTATGGGATGGGTAATAAATGTTATACTCGCGTACACAAAATATGTTATAATAGGCATGATGACTATTTTTTTTTCTTATTAAGCTTAAGCAAGCAATTATTATTTTCCTACTTTTAATTAACGCTGGCAACCCCTTCCCACCACCCGATCGATTTAAAAAAATTTTTGGGTGCACAGGAAGTACAGAGCAGCTGTTTGGAAAAAATTAAAGTCGCTGAGCCTAAATTTTTTTTTTCCATTTTTTTCCCCACCCCACTACATCCACACCCACCGCCCACGGCCTGCCAGCACGCAGATTATCAGAAAAGGTTGTTCAGGGAAGTAACTAATGGAGTTTTAAATTTTAATACAGCTGAAGCTACATACATGACCGATTTGGTCGCCAGCTCTCCGTCGATTTGTTCGATAGTTATATAAAAAATTGCGTATTTGGAAGTGGTTCCATAGTAAAAGTTCCTTTAAATTTAATAAGTTATCTAGTGGTAAATAAATATTAAGTTCAATTATTAAAAAAAATGACTTTTCTATCTAACTATGAAATCTCATAACAAAAAAAATAATAATACAAAAGTTATCAAGCTGAAATTTGGAAACACATTTTTTACCGTTATATCTTTATTTTATTTAAAAAATCTGTTAATCTTTACCTTGTCATCATCCCAATTGCGTCAGAACACGTGATCTGAGCCAAATTTAAAAAAACTTAAGGCAGGATCCATTTTTATTTCAGCCGTTACTCCTGTGCGCCTATCATGCGCATAACGAGAAAATTTTGTCTACATGTTTTCTCGATGTTTGATGGTTTGTCTCTTCATCTCTATTGACATTTGACCCTAACATGACATACATTTTTTCTCGTGTAGATCTGTCGTCAAAATCTATCGACATAATATCAGAAAATGATTTTAACATTATGTCGATATCGACAATATGACTACACTCGAGAGTGAGATAATCTCGTTGTACGCGCATGCTAGACGCACTGGAGTGCAAATCCCTCGTTTGTAGTCTTCGTTTACTATTATTATTATTAATGTGAAAGTCTATCAATCTGTCTGTTATTTTTTACGCTTCAACATCAACTGACTGTGATGGAATATGTTGAGGCCAGGGATAGGACAATAAAATAGTTTTTATTCCGAACAATGTATGGTTCCCGCGTGATAAAAAAATTCCGTCGCAAGTCGAAACGAAGTTGCGGGCCACATTATAAAAAATATATGTTACCGTTAGAATGCAGAATACGTTAACGTGCACATTACCTAGGTAATCTGCAGATTCCCTGATACCATCCGTTAAAGTGTGAGATTTTTAAGTAAAAAGCTTATATTTGCACTTTACCTAGTTAGTTTGCATTCTCTTTCTTCGTAAAAGTCCTAAAAACTTTTACTTAAGCTTGTCAACATAAGACTGTTGTTGTTTTGATTGGTTTTATTCTAGTTAATACGATCTGTTATATTTTGTTCACTAATAACATTTTAAGTAACATTTTACTTAAATTTTCATAATTTATTCCTTTGTTTATGTCCAAAAAATTATATTAAATAATTCTCTACAACTACAACTCTTCTCGATCGATCGCGATGCACAAAATTGTACCTTAACGGTAACATATACATTGGTACGGAGAAAGACTGCCCATAATAATAAAAGTTGGAAAACTATTTAAACCCGACTACACAAATTATAATATAATATTTTAAATAGTATATCAATGTTATCCTGACTACTACATAAGGCGCCGGAAAAAACATTACCTAAGTTCCTAATACAACTCAGGTATAAGCCTTCATGTGCTTTCATTTGTTTACGTTGTAGCGCTATGAAAATGTTTTTTTCCAATAACGGTTATTTAATATACAAGGTTTTTTACACATACAAAATTATGTTTTTTCCGGCGCCTTATGTAGTAGTCAGGATAACATTGCTATACTTGTTTTGTGGTTGTTACGAAAGAAAAGCAAATCTTTTATTACAAGGTTATTATTTCAATACGTTGTTAATAAAAATCACTCTGTGACAAAAATCATAGATCCATATTATATGGTGTATGAAAAATGTAAGAGAACAGGCGAAGTGTCTACTTTTAGACGATATATGTCGAAAAGAAAAGTTAAATTGCTTTTAAAAGTTTTGATGGTTTGAGCTTTTGAAAATAATTTCCATATTCAAATATAGAGTTTAAAAATCTAGCCATAAGTGTAAAATTTTAAACTGATTAATGATTCAACTGACTTTGAAACAAACTTTTGTTCATACCTTGTAGGTGTAAAATTAAGATTATATTTTATCGTATTTTAAATGTAATGAAAAATCCATATCCATACTAATATTATAAATGCAAAACTGTGTCTGTCAGTCTGTCTGTTACCTCTTCACGCCCAAACCGCAGAATCGATTTTTCTGAAATTTGGTATGATCCTTTAAGTCCCAGGTCAGGACATAGGACTACTTACTATACTTTTCATCCCGGAAAATGTACGGTTTCCCTGATAAACTAGTTTTGGCGCAACGGAGTTGCGGGCGTCATCTATTTAATAATATATAGTTTTACATTTTAATACTAAACATTTTCATCTAAAATATGAATGATAATAATAATAATATCTATGGACGCTTTTACACCACGTTAGTCTGGCCCCGTGGTAAGTACCTGATGGACTTGTGTTACGGGTACCAGACAACGGAAATATATTTAATACTTTTATACTATACATATATTTAAGATTTTTATTATATGATACACATACTTAATACACATCCATGACCCAGGAACTTTGAAAACTTTTTGTTCCGTCGGCGGGATTCGAACCCGCGACCCCCGCTTGAGATACCAACGCGCTCACCACTGAGCCACAGAGGTCGTCAAATAATCAATGAATATATATGTAAAAAATAAGCCAGATTAAGTTTCATGTCTTGTGACCTAAACAATTTCTTGAAGTTTATAACGGTACTTAAAAAATACATAAACCTATGAACGTTTTTCCTGATAAATATATAATTGCAAACGGCCACTTTTGCTATATTTTATCCATACAAACCAAGTTGTTTATTTTTCAAAGACTCATTGGAAACAAAAGCAAAGGTACCTAAAGGTATTTTAGGATAATCACGATTTGAAAACCCTAAGCATTTGTCGGTTACATTAAAATGCTTTCATTGGTTTCGTTAATAATATATTAAATGCTGAAAACGAACCGTTTTAACCGCAAACCTTAAGTTTCTTGAAATATTTAAATCAAAGGACTTTTATTATTGATTGGTTAGTTTGAAGTTCGATTGATGGCGCTTTTAAATTTAAAGGTACTAAATTAGTACAAAAAATGATATATCAAGTGTTATGACTTATGGGACTATGGGTCAAGCCACGAGGCGAGTCATGAACCTTTATTGTAATTGCACTAGGCAAAGTACGACCAGTAACTTTAATAAAAAACACTATTAACTGAATATATTATACAGTGTTTTTTAATCAAAATTTTAGACATAAAAAGTTTCAATGTCTAAAATTTTGATTCTCTACGTATTATTTTACCAATATACCTTCGTACAATTGTGTAAAAACAAGGTAAAGTAAGTATTTAAGTCCTCTGGAAGTTTATAACCAGGGGTACAAGTTACTGGAGTATAACAGATTGTTTACCCGCTGTTTAAACAAGCGTGAAGAAAGTAAAAGCTTTAACTTCATTTAAGACTTTCAAATTTTATATTCTTTTTGTGAAATTGATATTTATTAGCTTTGTGGATATCAAGTTTATATAAATATTTACAATATAGGACACGAAAAATAATAATAAAAAAGGTGGTAGGTGGTGGTGGTGGTGGTAGTGGTGGTGGTGGTGGTGGTGGTTCTAGGTGGTAGATTTGTCTAAGTTTATGTGCCCAGAGGAACGGAAAAAAAGACTGATCCAGACCCGACTTTTTCATGCCCATTTGGCAGAATATAAGCTCTCCTTCTTCATAATTCTCATCAGAGGCCGTAGCCAAAGTCCCTTTCGTTAAAAACGATGACGAAATTCGTTATCAAAATGTATGGGATTTGACATTAGTCTTCGCAAGCGAAATGTCATTTAACGATGACTTATGTCAAACCGCATATATTTTGATAACGAATTTCGTCATCGTTTTTAACGAAAGATACTTTGTCTCAGGGGCCAGATATAATCAATGGCCCGATTCTCAAGTCTCAAATGACGTTTCGATTTAAGACTATTACTGACATTGGCACGTAAGACAAATCTTATATATAAAATTACCGTACTCCTCCGAAACGGCTTTACTGATTTTTAGCAAATTTTATATGCATATTCAGTAGGTCTGAAAATCGGCTACTGGCTACTTTTTATATTGATAAGTGCATTTGTTGAATAAATAATAGTAAATTATTACAACTCGAGACTGCCGGCGACCATTGTTTGTGCGACGGGATAGCGATGGACGTTGCCATTATTTCGCCCATATTATTTTATTGAAGTGACTAAATAACTATGGCACCATTGCCATAGTTATTTAGTCACTTCAATAAAATAATATGGGCGAAATAATTTATATGTCAAAACAACGTTTGCCGGGACAGCTAGTGATAATATAAAAATAACATTCGTGGCTTGAGAATCGGTCCCCTCTACCAAACTTGTAAATAACATTACTGTAGTCCTAATATCTAGAATGTGTATACCTTTTTTTTACATAGGGAAATGCTTTGCGCATCCCCGGCGGATTTAGGACATCGGCCGGGGTATGTGGGACTCCCCGTGGATGTACTCACTTAACCCCACGGTGCTCCACTCTCTGCTTTGGTATAGTTCCGGGCATGATCAACCCACTCAGACCGTGTATACCTAACACAATACATCTGTCCAGGTGCTTCGTCAAACGACTCTGCCGATCGTGCCGGACCGTCACCAGACCTTCCAACGCCAGCTGTCCCACCGCCTGGAGCTGCCCTCGATACAGTTCAGCATATGCAGCCTCGAGCGAGCTGACTCCTCCATTGGTCTTATTAAGGTGAGTTAATTAGCAGTGGTGATGATGGAATCAACCTTAGGTAATAACTGCCGCACTCAGGGACGAATATTATTTACTTTACTGTAATTAAATGAAGATTTTCACAAAAGCCCCATACATTATCTGTCAAACTTTTCATTAAATTGAAGTTTAATCATCATTAAATGTCTCTTAGTATGGCCGTAATGTTTCCGAACGTTTGCACAGATTGATTTAATCCGACCAAATTTTGTTTTACTACCTGTCTATATAACATTATCTGGTGGTACATTGTACCCATTAATCTCTATGAATGTGTCTCTACACATACGTTGTATTCTTTTATTACATTTATAGAATAAGGGCATTTTAAGTAACCAAGACTAAATATTATTTTCTTTTATTCATGTAAAAAAGAAGCTTCTAAGCGTGAAAATCGTAAAAATGTTTATCATCAAACAGAAACAGAAATGTCCGTCTCACCTGAGCTAAGGTTATGAAGTGATTAAATTACACCAAAATACGAATTAATGAAGCTTTTTACGAATACAATTTCGCTTAATGTCTTTTTTAAAATATTATTTCGAATTAATATTTTAATGGTGATTAAATTGTATTTAGTATAGCGTCATTAAAAAACTTTAAACGTATAACTAGACTATTATAGGCATAATAAGGTGACTAATGTAAAAACTAAAGTAAACGAAGAACTGCAGATACCCCATTGTTGCAGCTCTAATCAGCATTCGAATCTCAGAGTGAATTTCTCAGCCTGAGAATTAAGCTCCAGGCATAACATGGAGTACTTGGAGTACCACTTGAGTCTTGACCTATTTTTACAAGATGCTCGGAGTTTTTGTTTATTAATAATTGCTCTAATTAACGTGCTATCCTTGTCAATGACGGTTCGGAGCCTCCTTGGCTCCCAATGCAAAACCTGCGGGCATATCGATCGATAATAATAAATATCGTTCTACCTAATAAATACTCCGTTAAGGAAAACTTCATTTAAGTTTGAAAATCTCAGGAATTGGGTGCGCGTGTGTGTGTGTGTACAAACCAAGGAGTATACTAAAATGCTATCTAAAAAGTTACAAATTTGAGTGTGATTTACGAGAAGAATCTAAAAACTCTACACATTAGTCAAAATTTGTGGCCTGGCCATTTTGTCACGATTAATATAAAAGTTATTAAGTACAACAAAAAAGTAATATATTAAGTTCAAAGCCCATAACATGACCAATAACAAAATGGCCAAGCCACCCATTTTGACTAATGTGTAGATTTTTTAGATGCTTCTCTTGCGGCTGACACATTATATCAAGTATTTTGCTGCGACTTAAGTGTAAAATTAAGGTTTTTAGATTTAGGGCTGAGTAAGTAAGGTTAGAAAACTTGGCTCTACATGAGATCTCACTACTTTTTGACACCACGAACTATATATTCTCGTCTTGGCAACATTTTTACATGAAAATGTTTTTGGAGGGGTTTCATTTTTTTGTAAGTTTTACCACACACGTTTTTATGAAACTAAGGGGCGAACGAGCATGTGCACTCGCAATATTAGAAAAGTGACTTTGCCAGCCATTAAAAGGGGATCGGTTATATAAAATTAGGGGACAAACGAGCAAACAGGTCACCTAATGGAAAGTAACTACCGTCGCCGAGTTGCCAGCATTTTAGAGAGAAAAGGCTTGAGGGAATAGGGAAAGTGGAATAGGGAAAAGGGGTATCTCTATTCCCCTGTTCTCTTTTCTTTTTTTATGAAATTAGGGGGCAAACAAGCAGATGGGTCACCTGACGGAAAGCAACTGCCGTCGCCCATGCACTGTAACATCAGAAGATTTGCAAGTGCCTTTCCGGCCTTTATAAAATCTAAAGTATAATAGCTACGATACTTGAACTTTGCGCATTTAATTATTATACTGATATCATTATATCTTAGAAATTTCAACTATATGGCATTATCCAAACCAAAGTTACGAAGGTTCAAAAATACGACGAAACGTTTCCAGAAAATATAGGTAGTGCCCTTGCGCTTCGCTTGGCTCGTCTTGTCGCTTTGCTCGTCGTCACTACCGTGCCCCCAGATATGTGACATTACCAGCATAACGTTATATATTTATCAATACAAAATGGGTAAATCCAATTAAATATTAATTTTAACATCAGTAGAAAATAGTCGTATTTGGAAGAAAAATTCTACCAAATTGTAAAAAATTCCATGATGCTGACAACCCTAATATTTGTTTTAATTATTATTTAATTATTTAAAACTGCTAAAATTTATAATAATTTCTTAACATAGTGAAAAAAGCGCACGAAAAATTGTGTTTTATTAGTGTTCAACATGAATTTCCACCAAGAACCGACAGTACAATCAATTACATATATTTTTATGGTTGTTTTCCCTCAGTAAAATGATTCTATCTTAGTAGTACAATAGATTTGTGAAGTTTTTTTTTTAAATTCAAATCATAAATAAAATTCGGCCGGGTCATTGCCGCTCGCGCCCATCGGCATAAAGTTGCCACGTACGTCATACAAAATATTTTTTATTTAAAAAAAATAACTTTCATGATTCGATAGTACTACTATAGGTAATATCGTTCTGCTGCGGGAAAACAACCACTAAAATGTCACGTTGTATAGTCATAGTATACTATTAGAAGATACGTATTTTATCTACACATTTATATGATGTTACAACGTAATTATTGCAATATTAATTAATTATAATCAAACAAGGCGTTATGTAGCATGTTCTTGTAAAATATAATTATTGATTAATGTTTGCTCGCTAACATCTGAAATTAAGTGGATGTTACATCCACGTAATTATTATTAGATATCCTAATTTAAACCACAGATTCCGTCTTTATAATAGCAAATAACATAATATTATTATAGTTATCTTAAATAGTAAAATAATTTGAATTCTAAATTATATTTCAGTATTTTTCAGTTACTGAAATATATACAAATTTTTAAAGCCTTATGGCATTATCACATTGTATGTTTGAACTTTGAAACAAGTTCTTTTCTTAGAATATGACTATAATAATTAGTCGGTTAAACTTAATTTATATAAAGATTTTTTTTCAATATTTTCTTTACCGATACCGCCGACCTACTTTAGGTAGGTACTTAGAAATTGATTATAACTTTATATCAGATTTAGGCGTACTATATATACTAAGCACTGAAAATAGATTATATGGAGTTTCGAAAACATATAGGAGTATTAAATAAATATTTACTCAAGAAAACTCAATATTGGACTTTCAGGAAAATATAATATGTGATTTATACGTCGTTAAACTTTGTATAAAACTTGTCTTAATATCAAATAGAGATTGTCCTATTAATATTATATTGGAATACGAGTAAATCTTAGCTTCAAATAGTTTCATTTTTTATACAGTAAAATGTTAAATCAAATACGAAAGCAGTTCCAATCCCTTCGAATCAGACAGAAGCCAAACAATTTCGAGCATTTAACCCGTCGATTGTGGGAAAACGAGACACAACGGACGCCGGTGACTGTTTGGGGCTTGATGAATTAATTTGAAGAAATACAATGACAGAATACAAATATAATTACGTATACAGTAGCACAAGTACTGTCATATCGTTGTCTAGTAACCGCCACACGCTAGGTTCTTCAGGTAGGTACTTAGCACAAGGCCAGCTTTATGTGGTTTGAAGCGCCCGCGCCAACAGATTTATTATTATATTGACTCAACCAAGTTTCTATGAATACTGCATTCTGTAGTTTGAAATTTTAAGTTAAACACTGAAATGTCAATGAAGTACATTATGTAACGTCAAATAAGGAGAAATTTATTTCAAAACATTGTACGATTCAATGCACCATTAAAGTTTTGGGTCCAGTATGAAGATGGCTTACCGTTTGTATTTTTTAATATGTTCAACTATTTCGAACATGCTTTAAATTGATGCATATTTTAAATCATGGACTCCAGCGACGCATGTAATGTGAAAGCCTTTGAAAATTATTATACAAAGTGTGCATCAAAAATAATTGACACTCGCGCAAATAAATTTCACTCTACCACTTTTTCATTTTGTGCCTTTACCATTTTTACTTTTTACGCTGTGTTACGCGGTGTTAAAATACCGACGACACATACTATATCGTTACAAAGATAATAATTACGTAATTTTAAAGCGCGAATTAAAAAAAAAAAAACGCGTGATTTATTTTTTATAGCAGTGCCCCGTAGGTATGGTTATTAATTTTTTGATCTCCTCTTTCATTTGGTACTTTTTACTGCATATGACGTGTCTAAATACACAATCAAAAAGAGTGCCAAATATGTTCCACATATTGTATGAAAAGAATTCACATGTATGATATAATACAGAGCGCACAGCACAACTTTATCAAAAATATTATAGGTCTACCAGAATCTGACGGCAAAAAGTGAGAAAATAAATTGACTCTAACAATACCGGGGTAGTTAGAATAAAACATTTTGATCCTTTTCTTTTCTTATAGCGGCTGATTCTGTGTGTTAAACATGCAAATATAAAAATTATCCAATGATCAAAGATATTTTTTGAAAATCTGCTGTCAAAAATTGCCATCAGATTCTGGTAGACCTATACATGTGGCGAATAATAAAAGCCAATCCGTCGATAAGGCTTGACATAATCTGACTAATTTATGTAGGTTTAGGCCAGGTACACACGGCACAAACCTGCATGTTTCCTGCACGTTTTTTTTTTGCAGTATACGTCTTAACGAATAAATAGTGGCGCATACAATGTATATAGAACCATTCACACGTCGATTGTACTGCGCGATTTGTTCGTTAAGATGTATACTGCAAAAAAACGTGCAGGATTGTGCCGTGTGAACCAAGCCATACCACGTGCTATAATAGTCGGAGCGACGCGACACGAAACGTCAGAACTATGGAACGTGAAGTGTCACTCTGTTGCAGTGTAGTATCGCATAGAGGGGAAAAGTCACAGAGTGGGAAAAGTGCAAATCCGCATAACTAGCATTGGATAATTCCGTGTATCTGACAAATGTTACTAAATAAATTTAAGTTTCCATTAGCTAAGCGTGCTAAGATTTGATTGGCTGCCACTGTGTGAGTTTTGTTCGACCTATAAGAATCCAGGGATAAGCCCAAAATTAGTTGAAATAAGATTAAATTTTTACCTTCCCCTGTAAAACCAAATCTATTGCAGATACGCGGATTTTACGTATGGTAGATAGGCGGATTTGCACAATGCGACGATAGCACGGTCTCACCTTGGTACTAAGCTCAACTTAATCCCTTTATTTGGCTGAAGTATCCCACTAATGGGTATTCTGGGAAGGAGACGTGATCAAACGCATTCCACTAAGTGCACTTAATTACTGTAATTACACTCGTTAATGCTCCGATGGCGTGACATAATCCGCCATTATCGAATTCAATCATTCGGAAAGTAGTTTTTACTTTTTACACTTACATGTTTGGATGAAAATTGGTTTTCATTTATGAAAAGGCGATTCAGATGTAATTATTACACTTAGTTCAACTGAAGCTTAGTGAATAGTGTCTAATAATAATGCTTACAATTAAATGTCAAGTATTAATCGCACAGTAAATTAAATAAAGCATCATATTGTGGGTAAGATCTTTTCTAGATATCTACAAAATGTAACACCCTGTCAGTTTATAACAATCAAGTTCTAAAAGTGGCTATTAGGTTTTCGTAGTCAACAAGGAACCCTTATAGTTTCGGTCTGTCCGTCCATCTTTCTGTCCGCGGTTTGGCTCAGAGACTAGCTATAGGGCCTACAAAGCCGTAATTCAGCATGAATGCACAATATAAATGATGCCGACAAAATGGTACATAAAATCTTTAAAATATTTTTTTATGGTACCTCCCCTACACATCAAGCGGGGATGATTTATTTTCGTGTCCACCCCACCGTGTTGAGTAATAGTCGATCAACTGAGAAAAAATAGTTGATCGACTATTACTCAATAACTACTACGGGCTACTACGGAACCCTATATTGCGCGTGGCCCGCTACGCTCTTGGTTTTTAATAAACCTTAATCGGAATTTATCGTAAATCGCACATTTCTAGTAATGTATTGAGCAAGCATTGTATTCGAGGAATGTCTATTTCGAGATGATATAATTTTGTTATTTAAATAGATTCCGCAATCCGCATATTCCACTGTATTTTCTAAGAATATCTCTTGATTTAAATACATAATATTACTTCTAACTTTACATAATTTCATATGTACTGTTTAGGAAATAGGAATTCGAGTCACTAAGTCAGAGATTTTGCTACCGAGCGAGATTGTAAACCCGGTCAGGCCGTAGCCCCACTAGATTGATTTCAGTCGTACATTATATTATGTATACCGAGTACCGACGCGCTTAGAAACTTTCGATAGTGCGATGTAGGACTATGGTGCTAGTTGTTCTACCAGGAAATTGATTCATTGGCAGATAGTGAACCTACGTAATTTATTCAGGTTATGTCTAGCCCAATGGCTAGATTACGAATAATATTGACTTAACATTAGCCGACCAAATAGCCTAGGACCATGATTTTGTCTGATACATATATTACAATATACTTCTTAATTTTAACAGACTTTGCTCGAACAAACTTTTAATCACATTAGCCGTATAAACATTCTATTTCATGAGGCCAGAGCTAAGTAATCGTGTGATGGTGCCTTAATATGCGACTCACGTTCCAGCCTTGAAGGTTTAAGGGTTGTTGGACTGAAACGACAAAATATTATAGTGGATTTGATCCCGAATTTCGGAATCACGCCGGTGTTAGTTAATTTGCATTTTTATTGCAAATACGCGGTATTGGCTTGTGTCTGCTGTTGAATTTCTTTGGTGTCCCGGTGATATATATTATGTACCCCATATTCCCATATTCGATGGGACATTATGTTTTTTCTTTAAAATAAGGGGGCAAACGAGCAAGCGGGTCACCTGATGCAAAGCAACTACCGTCGCCCATGAACACTCGCAACATTAGAAGAGCTGCAGGTGCGTTCCGGCCTTCTGGCCTTCTTGAATTCATGGGGGCGCATTACCAGTTAATGCCACCAACAACGTATGTGATACTTGATTTTTAGGTTATACGTAGGTTGCTCGGTTATGACTGGTTATGATGTCTCTATAAAATATACTTTCAGCCTCTAACTGTGCCTAAGTAAATAGAACTATTTTTAGTCCATAGGATGTTCCCTTATTGATTCGTCACCCACATTTGCTTATAGACTAACCCCGTTTTGCAGTATTAACAGGATGTGTAGCCGCTAGACCATGAAGTTTTAGATTAAAGCGGATGATTGTAAAGTTAATCGAGTAGACATCCCAGTTTCTATATAGGTTTACTTGTAGATTCGATTTCATGATACAAAGACTGTAGAAGATTGTAGAGAGGTGCTAATTTTAATTTTTACTAACTGTGAACGTAAATCGTTTGTCTTACTCTTATTTTTTTATTCTAATTAAGATTGAGAGAGATAACATCCTACTAATATTATAAAGGCGAAAGTTTGTTTGGATGTATGGATGTTTGTTACTCTTTCACGCAAAAACTACTGAATGGATTTTAACCCGTCGATCGTGGGAAAACGAGACACAATAGATCTTCTATTGTGTCTCGGACGCCGGTGACCGTATGGGGCTTGATGAAACTTTACAATAATATAGCTTATACATCAGAATAACACATAGGCTAAAATTTTAACCGACTTTCAAAAAGGGGGAGGTGTTATATTAGTTTTTCATGTTCAACGATTACTCCGCCGTTTGCAAACCGATTTTAAAAATTTTTCTTTCGGTGTATAGGGTATCATCCCAATTTGGTACTAAGTATATTAAAAAAAAAGTGGTGTCCTGATGAAGGGATCCATAATATTGTCGAGGGAACTCCTCAAAATTTAGCTTTTGTTTCGTGAGAAGTATTCTTAGCATATGCTACCAACAAGTAAGATTTTGCACCAAGGTATACCATCGTTCGGTTCGGAAGGTGTTGAGAGAACTCCTGATTCTTTATAGATACAAGTTTGGGAGTTTCGGCGTTGCTTTAAGAACGGAAAACATACGCTACGACGCAAATTACATTCATCATCATCATCATCATTCAATGTGGAAAAAACGGGGAAAATTATTAGAAAGGGTTTATCTCACGAACTACTGGAGCAATATTTATGTTATTTGGCACAGATATAGAGTAGACCACGTGAAGGGACATAAGCTATTTTCTCGCGGGAAAATGTACGGTTTCCGTAAAAGTCCTAATTTACGCGGGCGAAGCCGCACGGGACATTTAGTAATGTTATAAGCGAGCTGCAAACGTGCTGACGCACTTTTTTTGACCCTCAATTTTAACAAAGTTATCTCTACTACCGACCATATTATATTTTTAGTGATACCAATGGATAGTAAAGAAATATCTGTTTTCAGCCGGAGCTGTACAAGAACGAGCTGGTCCGCCAATCTTCTACTGACAGCGGTGAGCTGGAGTTCTGCGGGAAGCTGCACTTCGCTCTCAAGTACGACCAGGAAGTTGAGGCGCTTGTTGTAAAGGTAAGACGAGAAAGGTTGATAAAACCTGTAATGGTACGATGAAAAAGGTTGAAGAAACCTGTTGGAGCACGACGAAAAAAGTGGATGAAACCTGTTAACTTACATTAAAAAAAAGTTTGATGAACTCTGAAACAGTTTCGATATCTTGTAGTTTCTTTGACACATATTCTTGTAAAAAAGGTTGAAGAACCCTGAAACAGAAAGAAAAATGTTGAAAATCCATGAAAGTAAGTTAGAAAAAGTTGTAACTTGATTTTCTTATCTGAGTCCGTTTGGAGAGCGCTGAAAAATAGTTTTCAGTGAAAGTTTGGTCCGGGCCAAATTGCTAATTTTATGTCCATGATGTAGTTATAATTTTAAAAGATTTTTTATCCGAAAGAAATTATATATTGACAGTGATTCTAAATATTATAATACTGTTTTGCCCGTTACTATATAGGTCTACCAGAATCTGATGGCAATATTTGACAGCAGATTTAAAAAAAATATCCTTGATCATTTGATAAATTTTTATATTTGCATGTTTAACACACAGAATCAGCCGCTATAAGAAGAAAAACGGATCAAAATGTTTCATTCCAATTACCCCGGTATTGCTAGAGTCATTTTATTTTCTCACTTTTTGCCATCAGATTCTGGTAGACCTATAGTAATATGTATTCCGTGCGTACTCCCCGTCAATACATTAGATGAATATTGAATAATCATTTTCAAATTTATTTGAGCCAGTATTTGCTGAGATTAGCGCTAAACAAACTTTTTAGTCTTAGATGTATTAATATATTTAAAATTGATATTGTATGAAAATGACGCTCATTCCTCCAAGGACAAAACATGATTTCCCGTAGGCTGCATAACGCAAGCACAAGGAGTATTAAAATGTTTACGATAAAATTCATATTTCATAATATCAGCAACTAATAAGCCAGACAGTTCCAAGTGTAATGGAGCATATCGCGTCCAAGGCTTGCTCAGCAGCGTGGACGCGATGACGTCGGTGTAATGAACTTCGCAAATGCCAGCGAGCCGCCCGCCCTACACCGCCCAGTCTCATTCATACGGGGCTAATTATTATTATGAAAATTATAAAGTTGCGAGTACATAATATTTTTTATGACCTTGCTTGAAATTGAAATGAGAAAAGAATGTTTAATTTAAGGATAATTTTTGTGAATAATATATGTTTTTCTAAGCAGTATCCAAAATTTTAGGGATTCATACATTCATAAAAATGAGCAACTTCTAGTAGGCTCTCAACTTTCTAAGTTAAAAAAAAAATCAAGTGTTCAGCATTTTTGTAGAGCATATCTAAATCATATTAAATCAATCATAATAAAAAAATTGAGCGGAAAATTAGAAAATTTAAAAATTCTTATTTCTACTCTTAACTTTAGCGCTTTGGACAATATGTATAAACTTCTTTAATGTAACATTATGACATACAATTGACAGAATGCATTTAGCGATGGACGTTGCCATGGTGCCATACTTAAGTCACTTCAATAAAATAATATGGGCGAAATCGGATATACTTTATATGGCAAAACAGCGTTTGCCGGGACAGCTAGTTTCTTTTAAAAACCTTAATACTTTAAACCTTAATGCGTAATTTTAAAGATTTAATTTTGCTTTATAATAAATAAAAAAAAAAAACTCGATTTATCATCTCGTATAGAATATTGGATAGGTGTTCCGAAAAATGGAGGTGTGTAAAGAGCATTTTCCAGATCACTGAACCGATTGCGGAGAGGTACACTTAAAAAGCAAAATTTTGTCTGGCGTATTTAGTTGCCGCTATTCCTTTTTATTATAAAGTTTAAAAAAGTAAAGCGAGTAAATATTAAAATATTGTCCAGAAAATAATCGAGGCATATTCATTTTTCATTACTAGGAGTTAACCTATACACTTAACAAGTTAGTACTTATATGTCAGTGGTTATAATTAATATTTTGTCTCTTAAGCTAATTCCATTTTATAAATTAGTGTTGGTATATAGGTAAGTAGCCACTTACCTATATATTATCGATTTTGAAAATTGATTGCAACAAAGTTTATGTAGGTACATAATAATATTATGTATTTTGTGTACACTAATAAATCCAAACATCCAGCTTTTGCATTTGCATCATAAAATATGCTGCATGAGTAATTTCAATCATGAAATTATTTTACTTTTAAAAATTGTGTAATAAAATATGAATAAAATATGATCTAGATTCTAGACACGCGGTAGCGTGTCAAGCCAAGTTCAAGTATAACAGAACTGGCGAGCAGCACCGTGTGTAAGCACACACAGCACGAACCATTTGCAGTAACTTTTTAATCCCTCATAATTCAGAAACTATTGCACATAAACGTTTCAAATTTGGCTCATAATATATTGAGAATTGCGAGATACATAGATATATTATTATGCTCTAAATTTCTTAAACAGATCTCGAACGGTTATAATAATAGTAATAATAATATCTATGGACGCTTCACACCGCGTCAGTCTGGCCCCGTGCTAAGTACCTGAAGGATTTGTGTTACGGGTACCAGACAACGGAAATATATTTAATACTTTTATACTATACATATATTTAAGATTTTTATTATATGATACACATATTTAATACACATCCATGACCCAGGAACTTTGAAAACTTTTTTTGTTCCGTCGGCGGGATTCGAACCCGCACCCCCGGCTTGAGCTACCAACAGCCCACCAACTAAGCCACAGAGGTCGTCAATTTTTTGACAAATGAAATTGAAATGGTTATTAAGACATTAACGTCCGAAAATCTACATTTTTATCACTGACTGACTGACTTACGGCCGTTCCCAATATTTAATCTATCTCTGGTTTGACATACGACCGATCGCAGCTAACATTGAATTGACATAAAATATATGTCTCTAATGTCTAATGAGAGCTATTCCTATCTCTAGTAGGGCAAAACCATAGATAGATCAAATTTTGGGAACGGCCGTTAGAGATCAAAATTCTAACCCACTTTCAGATGACGTAGAAGGATGAAATTTGGAATCCAGCTTGGTAATTGTGTGTAAGCATAGGGAAAAATCAAAAAACAAAAAAAATCGGTCAAGTGCGAGTCGGACAAAGCGAATCTAAGCAAAAATTTTGTTTTTTGTATGGAAACTCCCCTTAAATATTTCTTTTATTTTCCTTTTATTATAAATTATGAAAGTAAAATTATGATTAAAGATTTTGTGAATATTTCAAGTGCCTACCGGCTGCCTTATTGATAATGAGCAAAAAAGGCCAAAAAAATCACGTTTGTTGCATCACTTAAATTTAAAGTGAAGTGAAGAAACTTTATGAAATGAATAGAGAGTGACTTCATGAAGTGTGTCTGTCTGTCTGTCTGTCTGTTACCTCTTCACGCCCAAACTGCTTGTACTGAAATTTGGTATGGAGATATCGTTTGAATCCCGGGAATAGACAAATAATTGCGAGCGGCATCTGTCTGTCTGTCTAGGCTCACAGCCTCTTAAGGTTGCGAGCGACTACAGTCGAATATGTAAAATTTTCTTTACAAAAAGTAATGATATCCCACCAAAAATATAAATGTAAAAAAGGAGAGCCTCGAGCCTCGAGAGTTCAATACAAACATTATGCTTGTCTAAGGGATTCGCCGTAAAAAGAATATGGAGATCTAAATGAGGGACAAGTTCTGTGGAAAATAGAAATATGTATTTATAGGAACCAAATAACATTATGAACAAATAATAAAGTCTATTTCTTTGCTTTATTGAATATCTATAACAATTGCTGTTATTTAAATAATGTGAGATCTTAAAGTATAATTAGATTTAACTTGGACAAGCATAATGTTTGTATTGAAGTTGGCTCTCCTTTTTTACATTTATGTTTTTGGTGGGATATCAATTTCCAGTAATAACTCGTAAAGTGCAATTGCCGCTTAATTTCATTATTTACTTTGATACTGGTCTTGTAATAAAGTCCAGCTTTTAGGGTTCTCAGAATTGTTGAGTCTAAAGGCTGAAAGTTAGTAAAATTAAAATTATTTTCACGGGTTAAGGCACTAAGCGAAAATTCACTAGAATAATAAGAAAAATATATGCCCTTTACATTTAACACCTGCTAGATACTGAGAATACTAAATGCTCATTATTAGAAATTACTAGCTTTAGTAAAAGTGATAACGCAAAAGTTCAAGTTACGATAGGCCGAATTCCTACCTTATCGGTGACCAGGCTTAAGGCACTATAGTCTATAATGAGAACATACGATGGTTTTACTGATATCAGTAAAACTATCGCAATACGATCACTGATCGCTATGATATAAAAAATATGCATTGACTGCAAAAATTTAATTCTGTTGTTATTTTTCAAGTTTTCCCAAACTAATATTTTAACCATTGTAATAGTAATGAATTAGGTCAGTGTTATTTCTCCACTTCCTTCGACCTTGTAAACATCACCTCTCGTAACTTCTCGAAGCTCAACTTCTTTAATTATCTCGTGGTCTGTGCACGTTTTATTTATTACCTTCAATATTAATCCGAACTTTGTAAACTTTCATCAATAAGTTTCCTTTACGTTGTTGGCAGTAAACAGTTTTATGACTGACCTTTTTTCCAAGTTATGGCCCTAAATATCTGACTAATTTTTGGTCAAAAGTTCACGTTTAGGCGTAGGTAATGGGACCGATACTTCTAAGGGAATTTAGGTTAATTGTGTTCGAAAATACTCAAAAGAGGCTAATGAGTAATAAATAAATAATAAATACCGAATTAATAATTAGGAAATAGTTGTAAGGGCTATTTCAAAATTAAATCACTGCTACAAGATTGGGTACACAGAATCAGTAAGAATTAAATTAAATAACACAAGAACAGGACTGCATTTATAATTCAACATTTTTTTTGTGTATTAACACAAATACTTAACAGCGACCATATTAAACATCCCAAAGTATTATCACCTTGCTTTGCTGCACCCTAGGTGTAGCTGATGTGGTAATTTTTTATTCATAAGAATTAATTAAGTAAATGTGGTAATTTGAAACAGATATTCGAAGCCCGCGACTTGCCGATCAAGGACGTGTCGGGAAGCAGCGACCCCTACATCAAGGTGTTCCTGCTACCGGACCGCAAGAAGAAATTCCAGACCAAAGTCCACCGCAAGAACCTCAACCCGGTCTTCAATGAAACGTTCTTATTCAGGTAAGATTATAGTCCATTCTTCCGTATTTACACAAATATTATAAACTAGACGCCCGCAACTCCGTTGTGCCAAAATTCGTGTATCGCGTAGGAGCCGTACATTTTTCCGGGATAAAAAGTATCCTATGTCCTTTCACGGGACTAAAAGTATATCCACACCAAATTTGAGCAAAATCGGTTCAACGGCTTGGGCGTGAAGAGGTAACAGATAAACAAACAGACAGACGGACAGGCAGACTGACAGATACACTTTCGCATTTATAATATTAGTATGTAATTATAAGTATGTAAATGCGAAAGTGTATCTCTCTGTCTGTCTGTTACCTCTTCACGCCCAAACCACTGAACCGATTTTGCTGAAATTTGGTATGAAGATACTTCGAGTTCGGTTCGATTGCGGGCTTCATCCAGTTATACATATTTCCAGACTAATGTTATAATTATGTCTGTCTGTTTGTTGTAATCACGCTTTAATCGGTGAACCGATTTTGATGAAGTTTGGTATGGAGATAGGGCTCTTAGCCTCTTACACGTAACTGTAAATTCGCATCGTATCTATACTAATATTATAAAGCGGAAGAGTTTGTTAGTTTGTTTGTTTGAACGCGCTAATCTCAGGAACTACTGGTCCGATTTGAAAAATTATTTCAGTGTCAGATAGCCCATTTATCGAGAATGGCTATAGGCTATATTTTATCACGCTAAGTGAAATATCTAATTTACGCGGGCGAAGCCGCGCGGAACGTCTAGTCGTAAATATTAGGAGATTTGTTTATGCCGGGAAAATAGAAAAGATACTTTTTATAGCCGACAAATGTAGCGTAAATTTGTCGGCTATAAAAATTTCACCGCGACGTACCGAGTTGCGAGCAACATCTATTTGTATTATACAATACAATATAGATGTTGCCTGCTACGTCGTTTACGTCTTCGTAATTCGTATATCGGGCGGGATTTTGCATTTGGTACGAGGGTGATGGATAAAACTTCAATACCTTTTTTATTTGCATCGGCATCTTATTGCATTACCTTACTTTCGAATTTTTTTTTATTTTGTTGTTGTTTATGTTTACTAAACCTACGCTACTTAAGGCCGATCCCCGAGCAAACGACCTTGACCATACATTTGCCGCGTTGCCGAGATCACACCAAAACCCCATTTGTTTTACTTATCTTAGTTCAAAATTGACATAAATAAAAATTCAAACGGCAAATATGTAGCAAATTTTTTCAAATAAAAGTAATTTGTAAATACTAGGGAGATGAGAGTTCCCGAACCGGTGGTAGGCAACGTAGTTTCTTCGTTCTTTCTACGACTTTCAAAAAGTGTATCATGATACCCATTTTGAATAAAAAGATATTTTGTTTTTATTTTATTTTTCAAATTATGAGTCATAAAGCTCTAAAAAGCGGTAAATTGCGGCATCTTCGTAGGGGGACGCCCTTAACCTTCTGTTACGTATGACACTAACAGTTTATCTCTATAATATGCTATTGATAATACCAGACACGTCAATATGTTTTTTACATGAAAATCGTTTCCAGCCTTTCTGTATTTTGTCATACAAAAATCCATTAGCTAAAACAGAAATGTTACTATTCGTTTTAATTAAAATAACTTCCATCAAACAATATTTAGCGGCGCGTGGAAAAACCAGGAAAAGCACTCCATTTTCATAATGTTAGTAATGTTTCAGCTTACTGACTCTTGTTGCGAAAAATACAAATAGTAACACGCTTATTTCGCTTCATAATTATATTTTTGATTGAGGAGTGTTTATTTTGTAGATTGCTTTTCAAACAAATCAGAACGTAGGTGAAAATAAAAATCACTTTTGCATAAAACTTATTAAAAGTCTATCAAATCAATATTGGATACGTTTTAAACCCCTTTATATTGCTAATTTACTATTAAAGGTATTGACCTTTTGTCGTAATATTGGCATTATTAAATTACCTATTCTGACGACCTCTGTGGCTCAATGGTATGTAGGTTTAGCCCGGGGTCGCATGTTCCTTTTTTATATAATGAGGAGGCAAACGAGCAAACGGGTCACCTGATGGAAAGCAACTACCGTCGCCCATGGACACTCGCAACATCAGAAGAGCTGCAGGTGTGTTGCCAGCCTGGCCATGTGTATTAAACGTATTATGGATCATAATATAATGAAATTCTTAAATAATATTATGTGTATACTGTACAGTATCTAAGATAGAAGTATTATTCATTAATTATTAAATATAATATTTTCGTTGTCTGGTACCCATAACACAATGTCCTTCAGGTATTTACCTCGGGGCCAGACTTGAGAAGCGTCCATACATCCAACTAATATTATAAATGCGAAAGTGTGACTGTCTGTCTCTCCGTCTGTCTGTCTGTCTGTCTGTCTGTGTGTCTCTTCACGCCGAACCGATTTTTCTGAAATTTAGTATGGAGATAACATTGAGTCCTGGGAAAGGCCATAGGATACTTTTTATCCCGGAAAAATGTACGCGATTAACGATTTTTGGTGCAATGAAGTTGCGACTTGCGGGCTTCATCTAGTATTTAATAAAATAAAATAAAAAATAAACGTGAACTGAACTTTACTACACAGATACTCATTGAATAATAGACTTGCTCATAGTTTTCGGCAGCCTGTTCCAAATTTAATGGCTCGTACCAAATGCATCGCAATGACTCGTAACAAAACCATCGACCAAACAAAGGTTTAAATATGTTAAGGTCACTTCGTAACTAAATCAGCCAGATTTAGTTACCAAGATTATAAGAGAGTAAACCCAGTAATCTGTTTTACTTATCTCAAGAAGGAAGTTGGACAATTAACTTTTTCTCCAACAATTTTCCACAATTAATGGAATTATAATCCCGGCTCCGAGCATGCAGTTCTAAGTTTTATAACGTCAGTATTAAGGATTATTATCGCAGGCAATTAAGTTCTACAGTGTCGTAAAAGTTTGTTATTTTTTAGAGTTCGGCGTTGATGGGGTTTTGCGTGTGCGGAGAGCACATTTTGATGAATTTAAGATTTTTTTAAGGAGATACTAACTGTCTGATGTTTGGCAGTGGCTGACAATAGTATGTAAGAAAAAATGTACCGTTTGAATTTCGAACAGTTAAGTTTTTTTATATAATTAGGAGGCAAACGAGCAAATGGGTCACCTGATGGAAAGCAACTACCGTCGCCCATGGACACTCGCAACATCATTGTTTATTATTTTATGTTTATTATTATTATATAATTATTATTATAGTTTTAGTTTTTGTTATTTAGTTTATTATATTATTATTATTAAACACCCTCTAAATTAGAATATGCTAAACCAGTACGCAAAGTTTCAGTAGATATAAATATATTTTATACTGCATGACTGGTGAGACATGTGCAATACCTAAAGAGAGTACTCGGTACTCGATTCTCATTATAATTATGTAATAAAATTAGGTACTTAATTTTTCAAAATTTCCCTTTAAGGGCCTTCCCCTACGGAGATTCCGTAATTTACCGTATTTAGAGCCTTATAAACTCATAATTCGGAAGCTACAAAGTCATAATAAAAATACAGCAATAATCTTCAATATATCATTCCTTTCCCCGTTTTAAATTTTCTATTTTTGTTTATTATACTCATGATATTAGCTTCCAAAGTAATACCAATTTATTAAAATTGAAGCATACTTTCAGCATCTCCCTAGTATTTACAAATTACGTTTATTTAAAACACACGACAATAGATAGACAATTTGATTAGCAACATATTCCCCGTTTTAATTTTTTTTTAGATCAATTTTGAACTAAGATAAGTAAAAAAATAGGATTTTTGTGCGATCTCGGCAACACGTCAAATGTATGGTCAAGGTCGTTTGCTCAGGGGATAGCCTTAAATAAGTGAATCATGGATCTTAATTCCTAAGTGAATTACGCGGCTAGGCATACTATGCGGCCCGCGCGGCGCGGCGGCGCGCCGCTACCCTTCCCGCACGCGGTGTTCATGCGTTGGGTAAATAATTATTTAACTTTAAGCGTCTCCCAGACAGACGCGGCCTGCGGTGGCGGTAGCGGTGGTTGTCAGTTGGATGACTTGAGAGTTCTAGGAACGACACAGACACACGCGGCCACGCGGCCAAGCCATTCAACTGACCGCCACCGCCACCGCCACCGCAGGCCGCGTCTGTCTGGGAGACGCTTTAAGCGTGTCCCAGACAGACGCGGCCTGTGGTGGCGGTAGCGGTGGCGGTCAGTTGGATGACTTGAGAGTTCTAGGAACGACACAGACACACGCGGCCACGCGGCCAAGCCATTCAACTGACCGTCACCGCCACCGCCACCGCAGGCCGCGTCTGTCTGGGAGACGCTTTAAGCTACATTAATTTACTCAGTAATCAATTGATATTATTTTTTTATATATTTTTTTTCATCTAATATAATAGCCAAATATCACGTCGTCGAGTATTGAACTATGTCTCACCAGTCTTAAACTTATGCAAAATATTCCGTAGCTATACAACGTATAGCTACGGAATATTTTGCATTAGTTTAACTCATTCTTAGATTTACTTCACAACATTGGGATTTGAGTGACAAAGATCAAATGGATAAAATGAAGAGGAGAAACAAAATATACTGTGTGAATTATTTTTATAGTAATACCATGTTTACCTCTTATTTAAAACCCTACAAGCCCGAAAACAGGTTTCTTGGCTAGTCTCACCTTACACCCTCGACCTTTGTAGAATTTAATATACGCCTAGTTTGTAGTGTATCATTACGGACAATGTATAATTAAGGTGTACACTGTACAGCATTGTAATTACTTAATTAGGAATAATGAAAGACGAAAACTAGTTACGAAGTAAATTTTAACTAAGTTGGTAAGGGGGCGTCCACAAATTACGTGAGGTGTTTTTTTAGATTTTCTGGACGCCCCCTAATATGAATCGTTGAAAATTGAAAATAATAAAATAAAATTAAGAAATTTAAAAAAAAACCCCGCCAAACAACTTTAAAAAGTAATGAAATAATATTAACCCTTCGATCGCGGATTCTTGGAAATGCTATTGTATTCTATTGTTGTCGCGTCCACCGGTGCTCGTATGGGGCTTGATGAGTTAACTGAATTTAAGTTTAAATAATTCCTGAGTGTAAAGTTATATTTTAGTCCATAATTGTTTCACGGTGTGTCGGGGGACCACTAAGGCCCGTATTTTTGGTCAGTACTTTAAGATGCGACCCGGTCTCAAGACGCGGTTCGCCTCTATGATTGGTCCAAATTTTGACAGCCAACCAATCACAGAGCCTGAACCGTGTCTTGAGACCGAGATGCATCTTGAGAACTGACCAAAAATACGGGCCTTAGTAAACTACGTCGACAACAGCGACTTTTGCATTTTGTATCGACAAAATGCAAATGCGATTGTATAGTTTCGGTTCGCTGTGAACTGACCCTTAAACTATAATGTAATATGAAATCAAACATCTATACTAGCGGTCCCTCGCCACACCTTGACTACAATTATGGACTAAAATATAACTTTATACTTAGGAATTATTTAAACTTAAATTCAGTAAGTAAATATTATTTCATTACTTTTTAAAGTTGTTTGGCGGGGTTTTTTTTAAATTTCTTAATTAAATTTTATTTTAATATATCTATGGATGCTTCACACCACGTCAGTCTGGCCCCGTGATAAGTACCTGAAGGACTTGTGTTACAGGTACCAGACAACGGAAATATATTTAATACTTTTATACTATACATATATTTAAGATTTTTATTATATCATACACATATTTAATACACATCCAGACCCGGGAACATTGAAAACTTTTTTTGTTCCGTCGGCGGGATTCGAACCCGCGACCCCCGGCTTGAGCTGCCACACACTCAACCAATTGAGCCACAGAGGTCGTCATATTTTATGCTTTTTAAACTTGTGTTGGTTATAGTGCAGAATAATTCCCATCAACAGGATCATAATTCATATCCCAATAAATACCATCTATGAATGTCCTCTTGGATGAGGCCGTCAATATGAGCCCAAACATGAAACCTCCACTTTGGGTATGTATGAACGGAGCTCGACTCCCATAGAATCCAGGTGATGCTGCAGCAGCAGCATGCAAATATTTACTGTTATTTTTTTTTGTGTTTATTGCTTTTTGTGTTTATTGCGACAACCAGTAAGACGTAGATATGTCTTACTGGTTGTCGCAATTAAAATGAGCCCAAACACGAAACCTCTGCTCTAAGTTGGTGAGGAACTCCTCAGTCCTGGTAATCAATAGGATACCCAACTGGGTATCCTATTGATTACCAGGTGATCCTGCAGCACCAGGTCAACTTTCCATTAATGTGTATAATATATTCATAAATGTCACGAACTAGAATGCATACACAATATAAAACCCATCAAACGACTGCAACTGCAAGTTGCTAAAGGCCTTTCACGAACTAGATAAACCCTGATTATTCAGCACTGAGTAGGCTGATGATGATGAATTATAGCTTAGAACACTCTCGATCATGTCAGCTTTCAAACAAAAAAAACTAGATCAAAATCGGTCCACCCGTTTGGATGCTACGATGCCACGGACAGATACACACACATTCAGACACGTCAATCTTATAACACTCCTCTTTTTTGTCGGGGGTTAAAAATTAGATTAATTGATGGTTATTATTATTTACTACCATGACATAATGTAATTTATCAATTATTTTCTCGTTTTCTCTCTAAATCTAGCCGGACTATTAAATATTATTATGAGTGTTGTATAAAAAAGTTCTCTTTTTCAAAATATTATACAATTATCAACAAAAGTACTTGCTGAAACAAAACATTTGTTTGTTACAATACTTTTACGCCTTTAGCTACATTATTTCGGTAGTAATTTATCGTGGCCTAGTTGATTTGCCATTACTCACACATGGCTGGCCTTTTTCATTTCCACATTAACATTACGTTCCAGAATCCAGATAGAGGGAGTAACGTGTAAATTTTGGCTCAGCAATATTTTATCATTAATCAGCCTGATTGGAAAAGGATGTAGCTGTAACTCTTACTAATATTTTCTTCTATTGATTGTTTTTACCCGATTGTGCCAGGAAGGTTGTTTTTTTTGAGTATATTTCTTCTAAATTATGTAGATACTATCAGAGATGTCAGATCAGAGAAGTCATTGGCAGATGGTGAACCTACGTAATTTGGTCGCGTTATATCAAACCCACACGACAGATCACGACTAACATTGAATTTATACAGCATGACTGGTGAGACATGTTTAATACTTAAGGAGAGTACTCGGTACTCGATTCTCATTATAATTATGTAATAAAATTAGGTACTTAATTTTTGACCAAATTTTCCTTTAAATAAATGAATTATGAAGTAAATTACGCGGCTAGGCAAGTAGGCATACCTATGCGGCCGGTGCTAGTAATTTAATACTTTTTATTTAACGCGCTCGTTATATTATGTAAGTTTATCTGTACATAAATAATAAGAATAAGCCTTGAAATATTTGTAAAATATATTTTCTTGAATAATTCAATTAAAACATCAGTTTTATATATTATTATCTCCTTTTACCGTAGTTGGGAAATGAAATGGCCAAAACTTTTCTCCAAAAGTTTTCACCATTAAAAAAGATTTCTCATTTCTTATTTAATTATTTTTTTTTTTTTTGCATTTTTAGACTCGTACGTTTAGCACATAAAATAAAGAAAGTATAAAATACTAGAAATATGACGTCACACTATGGCGGACAGTGTTTTCGGCGCCATCATTCAAAAGGCACATTTTTCAATCAACAATTTTTACTATTTTCTACTATTTAAAATATTAAAATATTAGTTTTTTTGGTGAAAATGAATGATTAAGAAGCGATTAGCATGAAGAAAAAAAGTAGGTCAAGTAGCCTATTACCTTATTGAAATATTTCTTTGACCTTTTTTAATTGTTCATATTTATCAGATTAATAACGATTCTGTCACAGCGGTTTAATCAGTACGTAGATATATGCGACGAAAAAATCTTGCACGTGCGTCACCGCTCGCTTATGAGTCCCTAGTGATTTGCCCCCCAAGAGGGGTACTTACAGTTCGATACCTACACGCGCGAGTGGGACAGGCCTGCCAGTGGTTTCAACCGTGATCGGATAGTTTGTTACAGGGGTAATTAAGGAAAAATAATTTATACAAATAGAAATATTTACTAACCAAATATTTTTTAACATAATTCGGTAATTGGATCCCCACACTAGGCAATGCCTGTCCTGTGGAGACGGCATTTAATTACTGAAAGACAGAAGACGTTACTTTTTGCTTTGATTTATGAAGGATTAAACAATGTTTCGCAGAGTTATGTCATGTATAAGGGTTCGTGACTTATTAAGGACACTTTAGCAACTATTTAGGGTTGCTTTAGTACTTAATTGTTTGTGTGTGGTCAAGTACATAAGGGCGACCAAGGATAAATTAATGTTATGAATATGATCTAAAACGAATGACAATAGCTTTCTTAGTTATTTTAATAATTAATATACAGTATTAAATATTTGTTTACTTATCTGAACAATATACAGATTACAGGGTGTAACGAAACTAAGTGATAATATTTAAGTGTGTGCATGGGTTCCCTGTATGTATAGAGTTCGCTGTGAAAGTAGCAGCACTGAAAAAGCATTTTTTTGTGATTTGTATGGGCTAGCGCCCCAGCGTCATGGATTTTCCCATATAAAAGTAAAAAAAAAGTGACTCTTTCAGCGCTGCTATTTCCACAGTGAACTTTATACATGGGATCCATACACACCCTTAAGTATTATCACTTAGTTTTGTTACACCTTGTATAGAGTTCAATGTGAAAGTAGCAGCGCTGAAAGAGCAATTTTTTTGTGATTTGTATGGGCAAGCGTCCCAGAGTTATGAATTTTTCAATACAAAAGTTAAATAAAAGGTTGCTCTTTCAGCGCTACTACTTTCGTAGTACACACCCTAAAGTATTATCACTTAGGTTTTTTACACCCTGTATAATTTTGTGGGTATAAATTGTAACTTCAATCTTAGGATAATATTCAGTGAATCATTGTATAACAAGATATTTCGCGCAACTATTTGTGCAGCAATTAGTTTATAGCGAAACGTACATTTTCCGAGTATTGTCCGGGACTAAAAGAATAAAAGAAAATTGGTTTAGCGGATCACACGGAAATATACACTTTCCCATATATATTATCCCATATAGTAATTGTGAGTATGGCTAAGCCCGCCTTCCCGGCAAGTGCTCCATATAGCTATAATTCCGTACTGCTGATTGGAAACTTTGCCACTCTCACTATTAGGGTATGTTATTCGAATATTCGTTTTATTCGAATATTCGACGATTTGATTATTCTAATGTTCATCAAATTATTTATCGAATAATTGGAATAATAAGAATATTTTATTATTTTTCTTTAAAATGCTAACATAAACATAAAATTAATATGGATTAAAAACATAATAAGTTTATTTTAGAAAAAAAATAATATTTATGAATACTCTACATCTTTAATGATGTATAAATCTGTTTTTAGTCTAACAAATGAATATACGACCATTCATCGTCGCCGTTGACCATGTTTTAGTCGTTATTTTGCCTAAAGATATGCAAATGAAGCCCTTGAGTCCCTTCAAGCTTTCTCAAAAATTTTCTCTACCGTGAAAGCTTTATAGCAGGCTTCAAGCCACAAGGTCGTATAAAAAAATCGCTTTTTTAAGAAGATAATAAATGTCAGTGCAATATGTATTAGGAGTTTTGGAATAGTTAACATACAAAAGATCTATGATTCGATAAGTTGAAAAAGCTTTACCGCGGTAGTCCTCGAGTGATAATTAAAACAGTAATTAGTATAGTATTAAAAAGAAACAGCATTTAACTTTTTTCACGCTTTGTGTGTTTTCGGTCTTAGGCCTCAGCTCTCGGTCTCGGCTCAGAACGGAAACCCCGTCTCGGTCTCGGCCGAGAACGGAAATCTCGTCTCGGTCGGTGGCTCCTTAATATCATGTTATTGGCATTAGCAAACTTCAAGTTACTAAATTCACCAGCTCCAAGATTGTTTCACCCTCCCCCAGAGCTTCGTTGCAATTTTTTTCTTTATTATGGTGTTGGTTTTGTAGTGGGCCCTTTTTATAGATTTGAGCCACGTTGACACAGGCAAAGCCTACGTGAACGTGGCAATTTTTAGCCTATTTTTGCTCTGTATCGGTACGGAACCCTTCGTGCGCGAGTCCGACTCGCACTTGGCCGATTTTTTAAAATTTTACAATTATTCGAATAATATATTGGAATTATTCGTAAATTTTTGTAAAATATTCGAATTATTCGAAAGGCAAATTTCTCGAATAATAACATTCCCTACTCACTATATTATAGACTTTAATGAAATTATTCTCACAGATATAATGCCTAATTAATATTTCGATTGATGTCGCCTTCCACGTGCCACTCGTGTTCAATAAAACATTTCATATCAGCTTTTAATTGTATGAGTACAAAACAGCAATCAAGTGCTTATTGTTTTTGTTTTAATCAGATATAATCAGAGCTTTCAGGTTTATAGAGAGGGTAACATTATGTAAGCAGATATAGCAAAATTCACGAGGCAAGGCACACTTCATATTAAATTTATATGATATTTTGGGACTAGCTGTGTGATTGGACCACAGTTTTCATAAAATTTAGTATGTTATTATTTTTAGCAATATTCCGCGTAATAAACGAGTGTACGCATAGGTAGGCATGCGTACAGCACCTCCCTCCTCTCCCACGCTGCCTATGCGTACACTCGCATGCAAGAACCTGCAAATACCACCACCACACAAGCAATAATGTTAGCAAATTCGTGCAAGGCCTCTCAACACCATGCAAGTTGAATCATCGATTGAGTCAAGTGACTTGACGGACGTTGTTCGTAGAGTCAACATCCTGAGGATGCTCTGGTGTTGGGGCGAAACAGGTGTCGAGGTTTTCAACTTGCATGGTGGTGAGAGGCCTTGCATGAATTTGCTAACATTATTGCTTGTGTGGTGGTGGTGTTTGCAGGTTCTTGCATGCGAGTGTGCGCATAGGCAGTGTGGGAGAGGAGGGATGTGCTGTACGCATGCCTATGCGTACACTCACTCATTTACTTACAGATTGAGGTTTATTTCGCGGAATATTGCTAAAAATAATAACATACTAAATTTTAAGCTATGGATTTCCGCAAAGTAACGCCTGATTCTATTAACCACAGTTTTCATAGTAAACTTGAATAAAAGTAGTGTACAATATACAGGATGTAACAAAACTAAGTGGTAATACTTTAGGGAGTGTATGTGTTCCTTGTAGAGAGTTCACTGTGAAAGTAGCAGCGCTGAAAGACTACTTTTTTGTGATTGGTATGGGCGAGCGCCCCAGCGTCACGAGTTTCCCCATACAAAAGTGAAAAAAATATTTGCTCTTTCAGCGCTGCTACTTTTACTATGAACTCTATACATGTATGAGACACACCCTAAAGTATTATCACTTAGTTTTGTGACACCCTGTATATAACATCTATAATATTGACTTTACTTGTGTATAATTATTATTATTATTAATTATGCGGAAAATTTAACGAGACGTGCAATAATGGAGTCCCAATTATTGCACGTGTCGTCCATATTAGCCATAGCAGAAAAGAAAAATTCTGCAATGACTTTATATTTATTATAACATTTTAGTTCCCAATGAAAACAACTGTGTGTTGCATCGTAGCTTCCAAATGGCTAAACCGATGTTAATTTTAATTTTGTTTGAAAGCTGATCTAATCGAGAGCTTTCTGCACTCTACATCTTAGAATAGAATTATTTCTTCACTATCAGATCGCTTCTTCATTGACAATGTGGAAGGTTTCTTAAAATGTTTACACAATTTTGTTTCTAATTTTTTTTCATTCTTTATCGAAATTCTATTCAAAACTAAACCCTCTCGTATTGCGATCCAATATTAGTACCACAAATCCTTTAGGTCAGGCGTGGAATCACGTATGTGTAACTAATGGCGACGCTACACGCTACACGCCACCACACGCCGACCGCAACACTAATTAGCGGTCACTTAGCATAGCTTAGCTGAAACTATGCTATTTATATTTTAGTGCATTGTGATTGTGTAGTGTAAAGGTTGCGCTGTTCCATACAAAGTTCTTTCCCCTTTTCATAGCCAGAAGTTGAATTTCTGTTTCACTTAAATTGTGTGACAACTGACAGGTTCAAAAGAGTGATACTGACCAAGCGAACAACTATTATAGGCATTTCAGTTATGAAAACTTCTATATTAGATAGCGATATTCAAAACTGCGCACAAATAATAAATATTTGGTCTACCTTATCACCATAGACACAAGACTTGCGAAAATTGCAATTCACGTGCTACGCCGCGCGTAAGACACTGCAGATTTCACGAACCGTGTAAAGCGATAGATCATTCGTCTTGTTTAGAGGCAAACGAGCAAGCAGATCGCCTGATACTAACAACTGTTTCAGTGTACCCTACGAGGAGCTCCGGCAGCGCTATCTCCAGTTCTCGGTGTATGACTTCGACCGGTTCAGCCGACATGACCTCATCGGTCACGTGGTACTCAAGGGTCTGCTGGAGTCCGCTGACCTGCAGCAGGAGATAGAGTATACTATGAATATACTGGCGCCGCCTCAGGTGTGTATGATTTCGAACTTTATTGGTGTGTAATAAGGTCAAAAAGTGGCCCACAGTATTTGTGTGTTGTATAATGTACTATCAGAGAAGTTGATTCCTAGGCAGATGGCGGACCTAAGTAATTTGGTCGCTTTAAGTCAAACCCATCCGACCGGTCACAGCTAACATTGAATTGACATAAGCCGACCAAACGACGTAGGTCCGTCAACTGCCTAGGAATCAATTTCCTCGATGGTACAGTACACTACTATGAGAGAAAATATTATGTGTTGTAGGATGATGCAATGGCGGCGTATCTAAAATTTTAGTCGGGTTACTTCAAACTCAACTGACAGATCACGACTAATTGACTTGCCATAATCCGACAAAATTAAGTAGGTCCACCGAGGGCCTAAGATTCAATTTCTCTCATAGTACCTTGGATCAGGATTAGGTATATAAGTTTTAGCTAAATACGTTTGTCACATCATACGCAGTAAAAAGATTTATCGAAAACTGTCCAAAAGTTAAAATAATCATTTTTATTTCGAAAATCTACATCACAAACGCTAGGTGTCTAGCAGACTTTAAGACGTATCTTTAAGGTTATAAAAGCAAAAAAGTTTGAGTACTTAAGTCGAAGTCCACTCGACAGGTGATTTATTTTTAAATAATTTATAATGATTCTTTTCTACAAATAGCAACGACCCCATTGCTTCGATTAATATCAATTCAAGGTGTCTTCGATGGTGAGTCCTAAAACATTACATAGACAGTATAATGATCTCACAGACAGAGTTTTCTGAGTTCAACAACTGACCTTTGAATATCGATTTAAATTACAAATTAATGAATAAAAGCTCAAAGCAATAGATAGGTATTAAGGTCTTAAGTATTTGGCAAGTTAGGCTAGCTATTAGCTAAAGTTGATTTCTTTTCGAATTCGTCTTCCATTATATTAATTGAAAAGTTTTATGAAGGATGCGGTCTTTAAAATGGGAAATAATAAGTTTATTAGTTTTTATTTAGGTTTCAGTTGCTAAAATACAATCCCGAAATTATATTATGTACATAAAATAAATCGTACCAAGTTTAAAATTTTTATTTACAATATGTACTATTAGAGAAGTTGATTCCTAGGCAGATGGGGGACCTACGTAGTTTGGTCGCGTTACGTCAAAGAGAGAGAGAGAGAGAAAGAAGAAAGAGAAAGAGACGACGAGATATTTACTGTAGTTTATATTTCCGAATTCCATATAACAGCTATTCTTTATGATGATTATGAAAATTTATATTGTTCCTCTGATATACAATGCATTCATAGTTATTTTACCTTTAACAGCACCTTTATGCTCATGACATAGGGATGAATTCCGTAGAATCTCCAAGCTAATATAGTCCTGTAGATCTCATTGAAATGGTATAGGCGGTCCGCAGTAAACCCCACCTGGGATTACGATAATATCAGCTAATAAATTATATTACGGCAGCCGGAAACAAATTTGCATCCGAAATTATTCTAGAATTTACTACCATGCTAATTTAACGTCTTTCAGCTAGTATACAGAGAACACAATATAAATGATCCAACAAAGAATATGCGTTTCACGCAACAAATGGTATGGCTTTATTATGCCACAATTCAAAACATAATATTTTCGTTTTTTAACACCCTCGAAGTTTTCGGACGGGAATCGTTTATCGAGATGTGATTCTCGTAGTGTTGTGACGAGATTTTAGAATCAAGAAGATTATTTTATTTTCGTGTTTTGTGTTGTGTTAAATACTAGTTTATGCACTAAGAAGCTTTGTTCAATTTTCTGATCAATGCTATATTTGTGCAAAATAATATTAAAATCGGTCAAGTAATTTTCGAAATTTAATTCGGTGATTTCGATTTAAAATAACTAACCTAAGTTACTATAGAGATACATAGAGTTCATTTTACAATGACTTGCACAACTTAGGTGCTTTTTTGCTAAAAATACAATAAATTAAATACTCAACAATCGCACTATAGCAACAGAGGATTTAAATGAATTCATGAGAAATGTTTACCGGAAAAGAACAATAATAATAATTAAATACAAAATCACCACTGACCAGTGCGGATAGTTGTCCACTCTAGTGGCTCTCGAACGTAACTCGTGAGTCGAGTTCGACTCGAGTCGCATCACTTAACATAATCGACCCTGCCGGCCTAGCATGCGCACAACGAGAAAATGTTGTGTATATGTTTTCTCGATATTTGATGGTTTGTCTCTTCATCTCTATTGACCCTAACATGACATACTTTTTTTCTCGTGTCTGTCGTCAAAATTAGAGATAATTGTGTTTTTTTTAATCTGTGCTATTTTTGTCTACGAACCCTAACATGACCACACATTTTTATCGAGATTTGTTGAGATTTTGAAATTATTAGAAGAGTAGCATGTCGTCTACGGTTTGGAAAGTAAAGAAACACGCCTGGAATGTCTGTCCCTTATTTTAATAAAAATATATATCTTAAATGGCATCATCGACATATCTTATCGACTAAGCTAGTCTACGAACTAGAAATTTATCTCTCGACGTACGCATGTTAGGCCGGCTGGTCTCAAGGACCAGCAACAAAAGCCGACGATCCCTTTGAATATAATCCCAGGATCAAATAAATTCCTTTTAAGTGTGTTGTCGGAATTCAAAATACGGTAACAATGGCAAATTTCGAGAACATAATATTAAGGTTTCCGAAAAAATACTTTAGAGAGTCCTTGCATAGATCATTTTGAAAAACTTTGCTTGCGTGCAAATGTTTCCCTTAGCAAACGTAAAGAATTCTCCAAAAAATTTAAGAATGTTTTATTTTGTTTAGGTCTACGTCACTAACTGTCAAATTTTAAAAATATGTTTTTAAAATATAAGCATTATCATTCTGACGTACTCAGAGTGGAACGTTAATTATGCTTAAATGTAATTAATTCAAAATTTTGACATAAGTCCCATACATTATCTGTCAAACTCTTTATTAAATTGAAGCTTAATCATAATTAAATGTCTCTGAGTACGGCGGTTTGTGTATTTTTTAACGTTCAAGGCTCCCATCCTCTTAATTCTATTCAATATCACCACGATGGGTACCCAACTAGCAAAAAGATCGTATAAGCAATTACTCTCTCGGCTATGGATTGAAAAACACTCGTATGAAAGATCCTATTATATCAAAAAGACGTATAAACGCGTCTTTCTAGATTATATGATTATATTGCATCGAAAGCCTTTTGGCTGTATAAACAAGTCTAGTAAACGTTTAATCGGCAGATTTATATCGCATTCACTCGATAATTCTATAAATATATCTTATAATGACGTTTACTTTCCCATAACTCTTATAAAAGTTCTTTGAAAGCGATTGAATTGCCATATGATCGTCACACCACTTTTATAGCTCTCTCATACGACATTTAAATCCGAGGACGATATTGTAGAGTAATGGCAATTTATTCAACAAAATAGCATGGCTGTTGCTATTTCAGCATTCAATATTATATGATAGCTTCTGGGAGGCTTTTATTTGACTTAAAGTTCGATGTTGAGAAAACGCTTCTGAATTATCTCTCATCGGAGGTGGTCTAAACATTATTTGAAAGTGAGTATACAGCGTTTTAGTTAAATTAAATCTTTTACAGCACTATGAACCCTATTTTCTCAACATCTTCATTGACAGTGACAGATGGCAAAGAACAATTCCTTAATATAGTGCGGGTTCCGTAGGTAAAATTTACACACCTAATTAAATGAAATGTTGTGACCGCCTCAAAGTAGTTTTCTTCCAAGGCCGTTTCGATTCCTTAAGCTGCTTCAAGGGCCTATTTTACTACTCACAAGTGCCGGCTATTCACATCTTATCTGACATATAGACTAATAAATACTGTTCCATAGGTGTTTGATATTAGATTCATAGTATTAGTGGTTCTTTATTATAAAATCTATATCCAAATAGTTTACCGTTTTATTACTATAACATTTTACATGAAAACCCTAAACAAGCTGTAATGGCTCTCTCAGAAGTTGTAAACTGGAATCCTCGATTCTATCTCTCGGCTAAAGGCAGAGTGAATACTTTGTGATGGTAAATTAGTTGCTATAAATTGCGAGCCAATTTTTATAATTAAATAATATTATATGTGATTCACTATTTACAAAAAAATTGTGCGGCCCATGAAAATTTTACTTAAAATGTGAGACATACAGATGAAAAAATTAAATCCGCATATGAAAATCGCTTAACATAACTAAATGCGCTTTCACATTTAATAACTATGAAATTGTAGCAAAATTTACAAATGGCAGAGTACTGAAATTATTTATTTTTAATATTCAACATATAAAATATAACATTTTATGAACGTCACTTGATTATTTTTACTCGATTAAACAGTCGAGCGATAGCAACTGGGCTGCTATTCTACCATGATAAAGTTGAATGAAAGATGTTCTACCGGCTTGTAAGCAGCTAATGTGTGGAATAATGGCAATCTGAAAGAACTTATTACATTCGAGTTGCGATTACTCGATATTCTTTCGACTAATGTGTTTGTTCAAGTGATGATTATACGATCATCACTTGAACAAACACATTAGTTGAAAGTCATAGCATTTAAAAGCTGAGAAAAGTGCGCCCAAATCGCGTCGAGAGAACGTGGACAGAGCGCTCACTCGACATATTAAAGATCTTTCTCTCCACCAATAGCTGAAACAGAAACGTGCTGGTGATTTTTATACGATTTTATTTTGCTAGTTGGGTAACCCTTGTGACGAGCTGCAATCGACTCGAAATTCGAGATATTGGAGTAGGGTCCCAAAACTCTGTGCTGATTTCACAATTGGAGCATTATTTTCAGGAGAAGAAGGATCTCGGTGAGCTGATGCTGTCACTCTGCTACCTGCCGACTGCCGGAAGGCTGACCGTAACTGTTATCAAAGGGAGAAATCTCAAGGCGATGGACATCAATGGCTCGTCAGGTTAGTTTTGATGTAGTTATTATGTGGGTAGATGTGGTATTAATATATCTAAAGCACTAAGTTATTAAATTAAGAAGATTTGTTTGTATCGAATAGGCAGCTACTACTTGGCCGATTTCGATTAAATTTAAAAAAAGGCACAGAATAAAGTACGATGATTGCAGAATACGGTTTTTATGCGGGCAGAGCCGCTCGCAACTTCTAGTGTTGATAAATATATTATGTGAACAAGAGTTAATTGCTAAGAATTTATTAAAATTCTTATCTAACGATACTGAGTATTTTATTTGTGAGCATGAAATAATGATCGAAGAAAACGTGAGCGTTGTAAACAAAATCCTTCTCACTCTAATAGGTCCTTTAGCTGAGACGAAGGAACTACTTTTATTATACAAACAAAAAGTTACGTAAAATGTTTCTACTATATACTATGAGAACAATATATATATATATATATATATATATATATATATATATATATATATATATATATATATATATATATATATATATATATATATATATATATAATAAATAATCATATATTAATCATAAAATCATATTGTTTTGTGTAGAATAAAAGTTTTTGTAAAATAACAACAAAATTTTGAATACAGTATTTTAGGATTTTAGTATTGTTCTTTAAATATTATGTGGTCAACGAGTATAAAAACAAATGAATAGAGCACTGACCTTACGTTATTATAATGTTGATTTTTAAATTACTAACGTGCGTAGCCTTTGCGATGCTTAGTTTAAAGTTTATGAAAAAATGCTAGACTTAACTTTTTGTTCAACTTTTTCTTACATGTAATGTGGAACCTGCTTATTTATTGCTACAAAAGCACCTTCTACTAATAAAGCGAGCTGTAACTGACAACACCTCACAAAGTATTGTGTTGGAGAGGAAACTGAAAGAAATACGGAACACGCCGCCAATTTTTCACTCGACAAGTTTTTATATGACTTAAAGTTGAAGAATAACATTAGTTTGCCAACGAGATTTACCTGTTAAAGTTTTTCTGTCATATCCAGAACTAGTTAACTAAGGAGTTACCAGTCTTACCATAAAATACATTTTAGCTCTTACTTTAAATTGATACCAACCAATATTTACAAGAAATTCTGAGAATGATGATACAAAATCTGAGCATTTATTGTCCAAAAACATTGCTAAAACATGTTGGTGTTGTAATACTAAGGATTAGAGCTAGGACTTAACCCTTTTACATAATACGAGAGGTGTCGGATTAAACACGCCCTAAAACGAATCACGTGGTCTTAACGAGGCAAGAGACAATTTCTTACAAACTTTACACGTGTCATTTGAAACCTGAGCGCTTCTTAACCCTAGAGTTTTTGCACTAACAAGCAATTTATTACGTCGACAAACACCCTGGTTTGATCCTTTTGATGTTTACTGGCTTATGTTAGCTAATATGCAGCACAATATTATCTTATGTTAATTTCGTGCCAAGAAGTTTGCAGAGAAAACATTTTGCATACGCTTCGTATTACTGAAGGATAACACAAAATGTAAAAGTAAATATATAGATTAGCGCTGCAAGCTAGAAACTGAGGTTGGTCAAACTACACCTCGTTGAGTAATTACATAGTGTCACACAAAGAAACTACGCTCTACTTTGTAACTATTGTGACGTTTTTGCACTACATGAAAACTGACCTCAATTTTTGACTAGCTCTTTTGATTCGATCTTTGGCAGAGGTGATGATTCCAGTCTCAGATTAAACTGACTATAACTTCATAAGGTTTTTTCTTATTAACGATTATATATTTACAGATCCCTACGTGAAGATCTGTCTCAACTGCCAAGGCAAACGTATCAAGAAGAAGAAGACTACGGTTAAGAAAAATACTCTCAGCCCGGTGTATAACGAAGCTCTAGTATTCGACTTGCCCGCTGAAAATGTATACGACGTCACGCTACTCGTCAAAGTTATTGATTATGACCTGTAAGTAGATTTCAGTAACTTAAAACTTCATGAGTAATATAATATGAAAAGGTATCTTTTTAGCAGGTAATGTAAAAGATCAAAAGAAATGTCAGTGTTTCCATTTGCAATATTGCTTTTGTGTGACTGCTAGCGAAATGACCTGAATTCCTCATCCAAGACAATAATCATAATTATTGTTATTACTATCACAGAAACTGATTCATCGTTACGTACCAACATTATTTTGTCGGGTTATATAAGCCCAGTTGATCACGAAAGATAACGATTATTTTCATCCATAAAACTCGAATATAACTGATTTGCCATAACCCTACCAAGTGACATAGGTTCACCATGATATTATGACAATGCAGGTATCTTTGTATTTATACACTTATGATTTGGTTGATTGACAGGATCGGTCCAAACGAACTCATCGGCTGCACGGCGATCGGTTCGTCGCTCATCGGCATCGGTCGCGACCACTGGCTGGAGATGCTGGACAACGCGCGCAAGCCGGTCGCACAGTGGTACCCGCTCAACAAGAGCCCCCCATCCAACATCAACCTGCCCTCGACGGAGCAGCACCAACAGAACGCACCGCTGAATTGCTTAAACGGAAGGTAATGATTATTAAAAATAATTAATGGCCGGTTTTTTGTAGTTTTTATAAAGGAATTTATTTACTTGCTAGCGCTTGGATGGCTAACGTGAAAACATTAACCAATCAACAATGTTGTAGATTGTAGAACATATTAAAAAAACTTTAGAAACCGTTCATTAATGTTAAAATCGAAGCCGTTCTATTTAGAATCCTTATTTTGAATTTTCATAAAATTTTGCTTAGAACTGAACTTTACACGAAATTCTTCAGGACATTTTATAAATAATCGAAGAAATAATTCTAAGAAATATATTCTCGTACCGGTAAAATTGCCCTGATATAGGCCAATTAGGCGAAAGATAAGGCGAGTCACAGCTGCTCAAATAAATCGATAAGGTTTCCGAATGTTTGAAAGTTGGACTGATTTAAATATAAGAATCTAAAGGGCGTAAAATATATTCATTTGTTATCGAGGTCCTTTCTCAAACTTACAATTATATATTGTTATTTGTTTGTTTTTACTTTTTATGTTTAACACTAATCAGAGAAATTGATTCATAGGCAGATGGCATACCTACATAATTTGGTCAAGCTATGTCAAGCCAGCCGTCAGAACACGACTAACGTTGACTTAGCCCAGCCAAATTACGTAGGTCCACCATCTACCTATGAATTTTGTCTGATGGTAAAACTTTAATTTTACCAGAGTATGTGATGAATTGTGTTTTATACGTCTTCATAACTTAATATGTCTACTAATATAGTTTTTTATTCCAGATGAAGAGACTCTAAGAAAATTGATGGGTGAGCATCAATTTCAAGTTTCAAGGACAGGAAAATAGTCTCGAGATGCCAAAGGTATTTAGCTGATATCTAGAAGATATATGATTGTATGTCCATTTACTGTAGAGTTGTTACTTAAAGAGTTGTAAGGAAGTAGGAAAATATATAACGGTTAGTTACGTTGATGTCATTGATGTAATATATAAAATAGAAAAAAAAACAAGTGTTCTATATATGAGTTATCATTGTAGCACATTGTAATCCAGAATTATATCGTTTGATCAATTAATGTCAATGGTTGTAGTTGTTAAAACAGTCAATAGATTTTAGGAGTCGTAGATGAGATGAGTTTCAATAGACGTAGTACACTTGAAAACTAATGAAAAATACCTTCACCTCTATAAGCCAATAAAGTAACTTCTAAGTATTCCAATTAGTTAAAAAAAATAAAATTATTTTAGGCACATTCATTGAAATTCAATTTGCTGGTGCCCAAATTGAGAGATACAGTTTTGATTAACATATTCAAAATATTTTCGTGTTTTTAAACCTCCATTTGATCCAGCCAGTCGGTCCATTAAATCTCAGGTCAGGTTCAAAATCGAGTTAGAGCCGCGCTGTAAGCCTCCAGCGTATTACGACGTACGTGCTTACAGCCCGTTCAGGTGTAATTTTTACCTCCAACAGGACTCTTATTCCAATGACATAAAGATCATTCTCATAGAAAACTGAAGGTAAATTAGTCAAAACGGACCATGTACGCATTATATACCAGCATACTCATGCTACGCGTCATTTCAAAATGACGATTTAGCAGCTTGGAAGGCAAATTCTGACAAAAGCTCTTCAATGCATTCCCAATAAGTGTCTAAACACACTAGGCCGAAAATACGCGGCCGAAGTTCGGCATGATTACGCTTGCAATGCGCTATGCATACAATATAACGCGACGTAATTTCGGCATGGTGTGTCATCAGCAATTTAAAATACATTGCAGGCGTAATCATGCCGAACTTCGGCCGCGTTTCGTCGGCCTAGTGTGTTTAGACACTAATGGTAAATGGCTCGATAATACCACATCCTGTATATCTATGATCTATTTTATATCTACCATTTTCCTGCCATTACAAAAATTTGAATGAACTACAGAAAATGTACAGCCGTTTTATTTATTCCCTCTTGAAGAGTAAGTACCTTTTATAGGGCTGTGTTTGGATCGTTACTAAAAGCATTTGCCTACGACTCTTTATCTGGATAACGCACACATCTTAAGCTCAAGACTAAATATTGTATTATATATATAAAATAAGATATATGTTGTAACGTTTATGTATCGTTAATAATAAAGAATTTATAGCATTAAATTAATATGGTAAAAACATTCCAAAATGTATTTATGAATTTTTCAGCGTCACTTTCTTTTTTTATATTTTTTATCAATACTTTAGATACTACTCGCAAAGCGCTTATAAAGAGATATGTATATTTTTATGACAAAAAAATATTGTACCTAGTACTCGTAGTTGACGCTGGAATGTTCAGATAAAAAATATGTAGAAACTGCGAATGTTAGAAACATTCCTTCACTGTCTGACAATAAGTAGAAATTTTGCCGAACACGACGCACAAAGCTTGTACAAAGGACATAACGGAGCGGGTAGGTGTGGGCACACCACAATATGGATAACTTTTTAATTATTCTCGACTTGAATTAAGTTTTGATCCTCCTATGAGGGTCTTCCAATTTCGTCTTATGCCTTTATTATGAATAGCTGATATTTTTAATGAACAATTGAAATTTCCAGCTATTTTTACTTTCATAATAATTATTCTGTTGCAACCTACATTTTGCTTTTATGTAAGTTTTTTTTACATTTTAGTGTTTTAGGTTTCGGAAGATTTTCCCTATCCGCGCTGCTATGCACCACGTCATATTATTTTAAATAAAATATGTTTAAGCTTTCTTTCGCACATGCTTTATGACATTTAAGTACTTGTTATTAAAAGTTCTTCACAAACTTATAAAATAACTTTTCAGGTAACTTGTTAAAATCAGTAATATTAAAATGAAAGCTTTAAAAACGTATTTTGATAAATATACTTGTAAAATTTATATTTCTTATTGTAAAGTCTATCATAAAAACAAACGAAACATTGTATTGACTTTACTAACTTTTCCTGCCACGTCTACTTTTATTGTGTAAACTCCCAATTTTGATGAAAATATCAAAAGTGTTGAAATGTACTCTGTATGTCATATTTATGCATTTTAATAATTAATTGACACTTTGTGTAATAATATAATAATAATGAATGATGACAGAGATCGACTACTCTAGACTTCAAAACCCGTAATTATAACCACTTGTTCTTGATCAATTGCGGTAAACATTGAAAATACTTAAGCAGTATATTATAATACGAATATACTTGTATTTTAAACTTTCTGAATTGACATATCCGATATTAAATATTGTACATATCCTTAATTATATCTTCACAGAAATGTTTCGATGTAAGAGTCTATAACTACATCGTAAAGTTTAAAAAACTAAGTGTTATTGTACAGAAATTACTTTATTTGTCATCTCAAAAATAGTTTTTTAATCATAAAGTTAACGGAACTATTAGCTATACCGCATCTGGCTTTTGAAAATAATCAGATTATTTATCACAGTAATCTCAATTCCTTAAAGTTTCTAACATGTCACTTCTGTTTGTGAAATCCTAAGGCAATTCGTATAATATAGTTATAAAAGGGGCTTGTTATACAAGAGCCTTAAGAGTGACGAATAGCTTAAGGTGGATTAATTGCCTCTATCGCTCAGTATGAAGTAAGCGGCGACCAAACTCCCCGATAAGCTATTCGTCACTTCCTAGGCCCTAAATTATATAGATCTTTTTGAAAAATCATCTTTAATGTTTTCAGCTGAAAATTGTAATATGAAACAAAATCGTGTTTATTATGATGTCCACGTTCATGCTTCGGGTTTTTATGCCATTCCTTCAAATACGCCAGTATTATAGTACTCTGTGCTTCAAATAAGTGCTGTCTTTTTAATGTTACATTCTAAAATACAGCTTTACGAATTATTCCGTTGAATAATTATAACACTAACAATAAACACAGTCACGCTTAAACTCTAAGCACGCTTGATATTTTAGAGCTAGGGAATTAGTCTCAGTAGTATTGATTATTTTAGCAGTTTGTGAATACGACAATATTTTGGCATACTAAAGCTGTTACTGTACATAAAATGTTGAAACATTATTGTTTTTAAGCCCTGCAGTTTGCACGCGAAAAGCATTTTAATAAGTTTCAACAGTTGCGAACAGTTGTGCTAAATTTTATATTTCATATTATGATAATGAGATGCATAAAACATTAACGGCATAAATTAATTTTGTATGAGAATAGTTGTATATCTATATTATAAATGTGTGTCGCATTAGATGATAAAACGCGAATATACTTATTAAAATTATACACTCGTAGGACGTAGTCGATAGTTTTGTGTTTCTAATAATATTTTCTATTCCTTTTATTGTTGTTTTGAAACGGCGGAAAATGACTGTTATTGTATTCTTAGAAAAAAATAATTTGGAATAATTGTCAAAAACATGACTTCAATTAACGTAACCCTAGTAACCCCTTATAAATTGGTTACGCCCATAAAGTTAATATACCTAGCGGAATAGAGAAACAAAGACCTGAGCAAGCGAGATGTCACTATCAGTAATACTGCGTGGTAAAAAGAGACGTGTGATACATTACAGCAGAACTCTTTTTTTGACGTCCAGTCGGCACTTATCGGCACGTCGACAATTTAATCTCATAGAATTCATGTTCAATCATGCTTCTGTAAGTGTATACGTATTACGTACACATATTTTTACACACAGATGTAAACCAATTTCGGTTTCGTTTGACAGCTCGATATTGTTGCTCTATTCCGCTAGGTATATTAACTTTATGGTTACGCCTCTATATTAGGGCTTTTCCTGTGTAGTTTTTTCTTCTTTCTCCCCTCTCATGGACGAAAACTTTGTATTTTCCGCCGTCGGCTTCCAATTTCCTTTCTCGTCCCCTCGTTTCTTCTGTAAGGCATCAACAGTACAAGTTTGAACGAAGAGTATTTTTGTATGTAATGTATAAAGAAAAGGACTATCCCTCTGTAAATCTGTACACTGTAATATAAGTACTTGTTTATGAATAAAATGTTGACTTTTTAATTTTCGTTTTATTACATCCAAACGATGAATTTTTATGAAGATTCTTGAGAGTACTCGATTCTTGGTAACGTTGAACTTGTCACGGGTGAAGAAACGAAGAAATAAAGGCATTAAATCCAATATGAGCTGATACAAAGACTTGCTTTAAAAAACAAACATACTGTACTATAACATCTTCTTTAATTTCGAAGATGATTTATTCGAGAGAGACTATTTATGTGAAGAAATCCAACTTAAATATCTAAAGTAAAAATGCAACCATATAAAAGTCGCGTCTCTTTTATGCCGTTTGATGAAATAAAATAAATAAGCAGGTTGGAGGGATAGCTTCGGAAAAGCTATTACGGCGTTACAGAGGAGATACAAGCTAGTTTTAATAAAAAGAACCTCAAGCTTTGCTTTGACGCGGATAATACAAAGGGGATGAAACTCATTATCTCCTATAAAGCTGTAACGTACATTATATTATCGTGTAAAAATTTTAATTAATGCGAATAATGGATATAATGCTCTCAAAGGATATAATCAAAATTGACTGAAATCGGAAGATTTATGATTCAGCAGATATTTTCATCAGACTAAAGTCGGTTCTAATTCGAACAAAATGTGCTATTGTATTTTTATTAAATAATGAGCTTTGTTTACATTTAGAAATGTAAATTAATTGAAATGGGTAAGGACGGATAACCTCTTAATAAATTGACTAATGATGCATATTCTGCAAGAGACTATATTGTCATTCTATCGCCTTTACTGAACAGATGGCCGATAAAGGTAACCCTTTTTTAACCGACTTCCAAAAAGCAGGAGTTCTCTCTATTCGAACGACAACTGTAATTATGTTATTATTATATAATTATGTTACTTTTCCGATAAGTTATTCTGAATGCCTGTGTTTTAAATATCCCACGAAATTCAATTTTACAAGGCAAAGTTTTCGAAATTCAAATAAAAAACTTTTCTCACTAAAGTTCGACCCATTTGATAAAGTACGAGATGTTGCCGCGAGTTTTTCTCCTTTCAGTGTTGTTGGACTTCCGGAAAATTAGAAAGCACTTCGTCTTACAGTTTTTTGTTTAAGTTCCTAGTGTTTTAGTACAAAGTTTGTACTTTACATAACCTTGTTTAACTTTGACACTGATACCGGGATTATAAAGAAATTAAAATGGAAAAAATATTTTTAACGAGCACGATACTCGGTATTTGATACTTTTGAATATTACAAAAGCGTTTGAAAAGCTTTGTTATTATATTATAATTGCATTACCAGCATAATATACAGGATGTAACAAAATGATAATACTTAAGGATGTGTATGAGTCCCCTAGTATTATAGTAAAGAGTTTACACTACCTAGTATTATGCTAACAGAGTTTAGACAGAAAGTAGCATCGCTGAAAGAGTAACTTTTTTACTATAAGGATCACACACAAATTAATTATTACTTTTGTTACATCCTGTAGAGGCAGTAATATAGAGGTCTTGCCCCATTTATGATACAATATGAGGGGTTCATATTTATATTATACTGCATGGTGTAAAAACGTTGTAACTTGTATGTTATAGAGTATAAGGGCCGAAACACATAATCGCGTTGCGGTGCCAAAATTTTTAACTATTAAGTTATAATCCTCAATATATTATTATACAATTTGCATGATAATAAAATCTTGTCGCGCGATTTGTAAATAAACTAGTAAGTACCAATTTAACTGAGTAAATTGATATTATATTTTTATTTTAATAAATTTATCAAGTACTGATAGATTATTAAGTCTCGCGAGTCGCGACAAGCTTTTTAACCGACTTCCAAAAAGGAGGAGGTTATATGTTCGGCTGTGGATATATTTTTTTTATTTTTTTTATTTTTATGTGTTCAACGATTACTCCGCCGTTTGTGAACCGATTTTCAAAATTTTTGTTTTGTTCTATTAGGTTTTACTCCAATTTGGACCCATTTTCACAAAAGTGGTGATCTGATGATGGGATCTATGAGTAATCGAGGGAACTCCTCAAAATTTATATGGAAGCAGATGGTGATTTTGGTTTTATGAGAAGTATCCTAAGCATATGCTACCAAAACGCAAGATTTTGCACCAAGGTATACTATGGTTCCAAAGATACTAAGAGAACTCCGGATTCCTTATAGATACAAGTTTGGGGGTTTAGGCGCTGTTTTAAGAACTGAAAGCATATGCTACTATGCAAATTACATTCATCATCATCATCATCATTACCACGTCAGGGTCACCAGTGTCACATGGTTGTATATGGATACAATATGCCCCCACAACACCATAATTATATCATCACGTTATGTCCTTATAATAATTGGTACTTGCCATAGCAATTTTAATAAAAATATAATGTTGTTTCAAAATAAATGATTCAAGTTCTAAGCGACTTATGTACCACAAAATTGAACATAACAAAGTCAACCTTAACTCCACAGCGTAAGGCACACATTTGACATTACCTCTGAGATGATACGTAGAATATACGCGATGGTTTACTAGGTAACTAAAAAGAGTGAAATTATTCTTTTTAACAAAAAATTAAAACCGACTTCCAAGGTAAAAACAATAATAACATCCTTTTAATATGAACTAAAAAGTATTAAATAATTTTTCCTATTTAATAGTGCCTTTTTCCGAATTCGGCTAAACCTCAACTATTTCTGTACTCAATCTTCATAATTTTGAAGTCGGTGCCAGTTCCAAAAGTTTCAAATATTCTTCTATTCTGTCAGAGAACTGAAGATTCAGCTATATCTGGTACCGACTTCAAAATGATGAAGATTGAGTACAGAAATAGTTGAGGTTTAGCCGAATTCGGAAAAAGGCACTATTAGATAGGAAAAATTATTAAATACTTTTTAGTTCATATTAAAAGGATGTTATTATTGTTTTTACCTTGGAAGTCGGTTTTAATTTTTTGTTAAAAATAATATTATCATGCAAATTGTATAATATATTGAGGATTATAACTTTATGGTTAAAAATTTTAAGGAGAAATTGATTTTTTTATTTTTAGATTATTTAAATAAAAGCTTTTTTGTTTATTATTTATTTATTGTGATTGGACGTGTCTCTGGCATGGATCGTCGAAAGAAAGTTATTGCTTATTTGTTATTAAGAAGACATTACTCGGTTTTAAATATACGACACCCAAGATACTGGATACATCAATTTAATAAGGCAATGAATCCCGATGGCGAGCACTTTTCTCGAAAATACAAAGCATTAAAGATAGACGAAAAACATTTTTTTTGCTTAGAATGGGTATATATATATCATCATTTGGAAAGCTATTAAGCGGGTTATCAAAATATTTACAGGAAAATAATGAAAAAGGAAGGAAACCCGTCACTGCTTTGGAAATGCTGGGCTTGACTATAAGGTAAAATAAAACAAATACTTTTTATTGATATTTATCCTAGAAATAAACTTAATCATTGTCAACAAGTGTGACGTCGTAACGCGGCAATGTGTTTCGGCCCTAAACCGTTTATGTAAAGGCATGCTGAGAGCTTAGCCCAAAAAATCAAAGGGCAACAACATAAGTTTTAACGTCCTCTTAAATACATTATCCACCCACGACTGTTTATGATCACTTATGCCGTAATTATGAAACTCACTTACCACACATCAGGTGGGCCTAAATCCTAATGCCCTAAAAACGTTAAAGTTGCCGCGTAGGAGGCAAGGGGTGAGTAATGAGAAATCCAGCAAATTACTAGAAGCCAACTAAGATTAGAAAATTGGATTTCCCGATCTTAATATAGCTGGAGTTAAGTGGGTGTAGAACTGTTTGATGTTGATCTAGGACATTTATTTGCTAGATTATCTGTTAATTTGGTATTGGAGATCGTCCGGGTAAGTATTTTATTACTCTTCATTATCAAATAAACTGAAATACTTTATTTGATGCTCAAAAGTTAAATACCCTTCACTTATTAATTCCTGATTAGATGCCTACGTGTTTACTGCCTACATCCTAGAAGGAACCAACTTTCAAGTTTAAATTTCAAGTTTGTAGGTTGGAGATTTTATGAAAAAAATAATCAAACTCACTATCTGCCGCACTCAGAGTGGAACATTAATTATTTAAATGTAATTAATTCAAAATTTTGACATACATTATCTGTCAAACTCTTAATTAAATTGAAGGTTAATCATAATTAAATGTCTCTGAGTACGGCGGTATGAGTTTGATTTTTTCAATTATTGGTATAATAAAATATAATCATTTGGTAATTAGACTTTTAAAATATACGCCTGGAAATCGTATATTATTTACACAAATAAAAAAGTTAAAGATACATGATTTAAGTAAACATAATAATTATTCTGCAAATATTTGCGTAATAATTCCAGGAATTTCTTATAGCTTTGCCTCCTGAGTAGGGCATCGAAACCCGGACCCAATTTTCAAAACCCGGGTTTTCGGGTTTTTTGTTTGATAAAAAACCGGGTACCCGGGGTTTTCGGGTTTTTTCGGGTTTTTAAAAAATTCAAAAATTAACAATGCGAAAATACTTTACACATGATTTTCTGCGATTACCATCACTTATCCAGTAACATACTATTTAAATACCATTGTCTGGGGTCGCAGCAGTGCCCAACCAATTCTTGAGTAAGCTGGCACGGCCGTATCATACTTTTATCGAAGCGACTATTTTACCTCTCCTATATTTTAGATCATATCAATGCTAGGAATTAAGATTTTCGGGCCAAGATTAAGTATTACAACAAGCTTCACCTCCAAATTACATATATTATATGAAATATATAAAAATCTATCCAGAATTTTTGAAGACATTAAATGGAAGAATAACCTTAAATATAAAACGTATGCCGACAAATCTTTATTTAATCTTTTACACTTTTTTTGCTGATTGTCAAATTATTAATAATTATTTAGTCCTAATTGATGTTGGCATACTTTATACCTGTAATTAAATTTTTGTGCTTAGTTTTTACTTGAAATTTCGTTTTGTCTGTCTTGCTACTTAAAATCCATAAAATTTTAAGTAACATAAAATTGTATAGTTTTGTAAAATTAAAATATATACAATAAATACTACATTAAAGCTTCAAGGAACATAACATTTCAAAAACAATTTAATTAAAGCCATTATAAAATTAACCATTAAGTTTCTCAAAATTAAGTATTAATACTAGTAGAAAATTAAATTAAATACACTAATTAAATTGGTGTTACAAACATCAGTCTTTCAAGCAATGAAAAGCAATCTGCCGCATTTGCCAGACTGCAATACTGGAATACAAAAAGGTTTCACATCATACTTGATGGAAACTCCTCTGCATGGTTTTGTCAGTTTCTAGGGACTGGTTGCTCTCTTGGAACCTTTTTACTGATTGCATTGTCTTAATATTGTCGTTATTTGTTATATTGTGAATATAACAAATAATGATAAAAAGCATAACGACAAACAAAAATCTGTTTTAAGGTTTTTAGTAAGTTAGATGACTGAAAATAATGACTGGGCGTGATACCGCTCAAAAAATATTTTTTACTAAAATTACTGTATGCCAAACATCGATCAGTATAAATTATTACTATTTATTTGACAATCAGCAATAAAAATATCTCATTCGAATGAAAATTTCAGTTTATAAAACGAAATAAAGATTTGTTGACTTAACATTGATTTTTTATGACTGTAGATATCTGTGATTGTTTTAGAAACGATAAAATTCGGAAAATTGTTTTAATAATATGTTTTATTAAATACCAAAAATAAGCTATCATTGTTCCATACACTGACAGGTTTTTAGATATTCCAAAAATACAAATATCCCTAAGACTTTGTTGATGGGTGTATTTTATCAGCAACGGTCCATACAAGTTACAACGTTTTGTCACTAACTAGTGACTTGCCCATCATCAAAAGTCTACGGTACCTTCAGCAAACTTAGAACCCTTTGAAGCTGTTCACACTTTATTTTGTAAGCTATTGATCACATAATAAAGAAAACTGTGGTCAATCTCTGAATGTTGATTGAAAACTATAAAATAAGTTTAACAATAGTTGCTTCTATGAAATTTGAAAACTTTTTGCGATGGATAGATTGTTTGAAGAGACTTGGCTTTTTTACATTTAATAGTTTTGGTAGGATTTTCAAAATATTATTATTAATAAATATTTTTGCGACAATTAGTCTTTAATGCTCTTGAAACGAAACTTTTACTTTAAAATATTATATTTTATTTAATTATGACCAATAGAAATAATTAAACCTATACTTATGTTATTAAAATAAAGAATTTGTATGTTACTTTTTTATAAATACCTAAAAATATCAGGTCTTGCCTTTAATATAAAAAAAAAAAATGAAAAACCCGAAAAGCTCGAAAAACCCGGGTTCCATTTTTGAAACCCGGGTTTTTTCGTGTTCCCCAAAACCCGGGTTTTCCCGGGTTTTCGGGTTTCGGGAAAACCCGGTCTCGATGCCCTACTCCTGAGTAAATAAATATTGGGTAAAGAGATAATGGTTTCATGTTGACTGCTTTCTTTTGTTTGTTACTGACGGAGAGCTCACTGGTAAAATCTTTTAGAATTATTATATTCGCGATCATTTTGAATTGTCAGTATTGAAATAAAATTATTGTTGTCTGTTGTTAAAATGGCAGTGTCTTTTTTGCACAAAATGACTTCGTCTTCTAAGCGGATATCTTACACCTATATGCTTATAGTTTCATTGGCTTTGTTTATTTCTAGAGGACATGCAAATCTCTACTATACTAGGCAGGAGTATCTATCTATCTATCTATGGACGTTTCACACCACGTCAGTCTGGCCCCGTGGTAAGTAACTGATGGACTCGTGTTACAGGTACCAGACAATGGAAATATATTTAATACTTTTATACTATACATATATTTAAGATTTTTACTATATTATACACATATTTAATACACATCCATGACCCAGGAACTTTGAAGAATTTTTGTTCCGGCTTGAGCTACCAACAGCAACCATACCAACAGTAGGAGTAGCTAGTCTTTACCAGAGATTCCTTGTGAAAATCCAGTCTTCACTACTAATATACATTGTACGTAATTATATTTTTCGAGGCAATTACGAATGTTAATCAGTCAGGAGTGTTGTTATGAGTTTTATTTATCCTTTATATTTTCCTTTATTGTTTATATTTTATCAATTTAAAGTCGATCTTTTCAGTATTCTATAAGTATTGACTTAATCTAGAACTGAGATCCCAAGCTATTGCGGTGTTTGTCGCCGCATTATTCAAGTCGGGTATACCCCTCGACTTATTTATATGAGGAGCACGACTGTCACCCGAATACAAAGCAAAGCCCGAAAAAAGAGAATTCAATTTGTACTGAACTTACAGCAAATATAAAACAAAGATAAAACTTTTAAATGTTTCTGAGAAACCCTGTAAATGCTGCGAAAAGGTCTGGTTAAAGTTCTATATATCTAGGTTAATTAAATAAGAAATTCATCTTTGTACAGTGATCAGTACATACATAAAATATGGACTACAGTTACAACAGACTATGATAATATTGTAAATTGTTATAATTGTCATTGAAATCTATTTGGAACTTGGTCATTTGTTAGTGTCCAAGACTAGAGAATAAGATAAGATGTATCCAAGTGATATTTTATAATAAATCAATAACGTTGCAGTGAGGGTAGTGATATATCTGTGATTTGTCTGTCTGACACGACATTTGATACGATAGTCGATAGACCCTACGGCTACATAGCGCCATACAACCCTCATTAAATATAAGAAATATATTCTTGTGTACGACTGAAAGTTCAGCAAAAACTACAGAGATTTCTGATCTTTCACCCTTCTATATTTTTAAGTTATTAACATTGAGCGAATCCAAAAATATTGGCAGCGGTGGGATTCGAACCCACGCCTCCGAAGAGACTGGTGCCTTAAACCAGCGCCTTAGACCGCTCGGCCACGCTACCGTGTGCACAATATAATGAATTAGGAAACCCGAATTCATATATTATATGAAAACTAAATAATAAGCACGTATTTTTATAGAGAAGTAATTGAAGCAATAGTATTAGGTAATTAATGCAATTATTCTTGAAATATTGAATATTTTACATTAGTTCTGAAATTTTTTTCTATTTATAAAAATATTATTTTTATAAATAGAATAAAATTTCAAGACTATAATATTATATATCATTTTAAAGAATTCATGTAAATTAAATTAGACTCACATTCCAAATTATTTAAATTTTGGCCCGGTTCCAATTTCGAGCTATAATTGTATTTTTCGTACCAATATTTGTGTTACATATTTTCGCGTATGAAATTGAAAATAAACAATTTCCATATATGGGCCATTCCGCTAGAAACGGCCGTCAATGAGAATTTTTAAAATGTCGCATTAGTTACATTTTTTAATTGGAATATACGTAAGAAGATGTGTATTTACTAACAAAACAACTTTTATCGGTAAAAAATGGAAATCGAATAATTTTGGAGCATTTTTAAATAATATCATCTAAGGGACACGATGTTTTGTCCCATATTTTTAAATTAAAATAGCATATAATAATTCAAATTAATGTTTAGTTGTAGTATCGTTATACAGCAATACGTCGAAATCTTTTGTATAAATTACACTATTCAAACGTTTTTAGTGATTTAGATGATTAATTTTGTCAGGCCAATAAACAACTGAAAATAAAAAAAAAATAACTACAATTTGGTGCAGTTTTATTACAAACTTACTAGTATAAATTATATATTCCATGTCGAAAATTTTTAAATTTGCGATTTAGTTCACCTTTAAGAGATTTGAGAATTTTGATGTTGCACCCGCGATCGTAGAAATGTTTAATAATTTCTAGTACTTATTACTATAATTACTTTTATCTACTTACATAGTTTCTTTGTTTTATGCTAATTTAAAATATAGGCAAGTTATTTTGTAAACGTTTCGCAATAACCAGTATTCACATATTGTTATGAACTCATAGCAGTTCTTAATGGAGGGTCGAATTGGTTGCACCCGCGATAGCACTTCAAACCTGTTTTGTGGCCCTTCATACATTTGAAGAAGGTTTTTATTTGTAAATCATTGTTATACTAGTTCAAATTCCCTTTCCCTTCAAGGGATATTTTATTAATAAATATGCTCCATTTTGCCTGTAGGAAGCTTTAAGTGTGTCAAACTGTTGCACCCGCGATAATGGAATCGCCCATATGTGATCCTTTCACCCACGTCCGGTGAAGTAGGTCAGACAATCAGCTGTTTGTCCACCGCCGCCGTCACCAGGACCGACAAAAATTCAAATAAAATGCCACTTTATGAGAGGCTTTAAGTTTTATTTTGTTATACGCCACTACAAAGTAGCGGCGGCATGGGTCGCTAGACCAATGTCGGTGCAAAATGAAACCTATAGCATAGGTTGGGTGACATTTAAGGGTCAATTCAGACTGCAACGCGACGCGTAGATGCATTTCTAAATTTGTATGGATTTGACAGATTTGCAAGACGTCTCACGCAATTTAAATCTGTCAATTCAGTACAAATTTTGAAATGCTTCTACGCGTCATGTTGCGGTCTGATTTAACCCTTATTTGAATTTTTATCAGTGACGTGCCGCTGACGGCGGCGGTGGACAAACGGCCTCACATCGATGTTTTGGCCGACTTTTCAGACTTTTGACGGCTTCAATGACGTGTTATTACAGTGTTCAATCTCACACGTGTTTTTACTTCAACACAATTATCGGCAACAATTTTAGTAGATATTTCTCTTTTATTTTATTTTTTTAAATTAAAACCTAGCTTCTGTTAGATAATTCAGCATGATTTGCTAAATATCTCAGACAGTTTCATGGAGGGATAGCAATTCAAGCTTGGTAGTGCTTTGCCAGATGTTAAAAAAAAAAAAAAACTCCGCAAAAATGCGTAGATACTAGATAACTAACACAATTTTGACAAGAAGTCCAATGGATTTTTGAGTCTCTCCAGGGTAGAGTTAACATATTCCAGAGCAAATTATGTGATGTAATTCAGTAATTTCGACGAATTTCTATTATCCTCTTCTTATGTGTTAGCACTGTGCCGAAACAAACGGCCCTGACCTACTTTTCCTAATATTAGGAGATCCTTATCCCGAATGTTCGCAAGTTTCTAGAGGCCAGTTATTTTATATTGCTTTTAATAGGACTGAGTAATTTAATAAATACATATAAATAGTTTTTTGAGGAAAATAAATTATTAATTTTAAGGTCCTTTTTAGGTTTCCATACCCAAAGGGTAAAAACGGGATCCTATTACTAAGACTTCGATGTCTGTCCGTCTATCTGTCTGCTTCCAGGCCGTATCTCAAGAACCGCTCGACTTCTGAAATTTTTACAGATTGTGTATTTTTGTTGCCACTATGAGAAGAAATACTAAACATAAAATAAAATGGGGAATTATAAAACGAGCGAATAAAAAAAAACTTTGCGACTGATGATGACATACAGTTTTAATAACTTGTGCGGTATAAATTTGAGTAAGCGAAAAATTAACTAAACTAACGATGAATATTATGATTAATAATAAAACCCAGAATGAGCTTACAAAAAGTTAGTTATCCGAGCGACTACATTACTAAGTAAGCGACTGGAAATACAGAGAGGGCAACTAGATTCTATTTTTCTAAGTGAGGTTATTTATACCTACATAACGAACTACTGAAAAGTTCACTTTGAACAAACTTTTGTGAGCTGCTTTACTTAATTATTATTGATTACTGGTATTCTATTTGAGGGGTTTTTTTAATGAAAACTACTGATTGTTAAAAGGTAATAATAAAACGAGCGAATAAAAAAAAAAATGCGGCTGATGATGATTTGAGCGGTATGAATTTGAGTGCTTTGTTTGAGTATTTACATTATAAATAAAAAATTGCGGCTGATGATGATTTGAGCGGTATGAATTTGAGTGCTTTGTTTGAGTATTTACATTATAAATAAAAAATTGCGGCTAATGATGATTTGAGTGGTATGAATTTGAGTGCTTTGTTTGAGTATTTACATTACAAATATAATTGAACGAAATCAGCTCAGTTAAACTCGTACTCAAATACTCTTAAACTCTTATAACACAATAAACTCTAACACAATACATATATTTTTACTCTAAACTCTTTCTCAATACACCATTTTTCATACACAATTTTTCTCTACCAAAGTCATCTCTCCGAATTTGTCATATTTAAAATATCAAGAAAAATAAACTTCCAAAAAGGTTGAAAACGTTTTAAACATAATAAATTACTACAAAATGTGATTTACCAGTGACGATGAAGTAGTAGGGCTCCTCATACAGGCTATCAATGTTTCTTAGTAATTATAGGAAGTTTATATATTTTTTTTAGTTGATGAAGCGTCTTATTTTATTTTTGTATGTATATTACTCAATTTTACGGAGTATATTGTTTTATTTAATTACCTTTAAATTTAAATAATAAAATTTCTTAGCTAATAGATTATTATAGAATAGTGTTTCTTCAAATAGTTATTTCTAGAAAAAATATTATTATTATTTTAAAATGTGAGCTCAAACTCTCACTCATTAGTATACAGTATACTCTGCTCATTAGTGTATTTTTAAAGTGGTTTTTGTATTCGAAACACTTCATTTAGGATAAAATGCCGCTCAGTATAAAAAATACATTTGCCAAATATTGAAAAAAATGCAGGACGTAACGTTGACACTCAAACAAAATATATTAGGTCGCCCAAATATTATGAAGCTGCTCATTTTGTATTTTAAGTAACTCAAATTATTAATGTTTGTAAGCTGCTGTTATGTTGATTTCTCGTCACTCGCAGTCAGTCACTCACTTAGTAATTCTATAACCCAAATTAATTAATTTTGACACTTAAAACTGTAATTTACAGTTACTTACTCGTTTAATTACTACCCAAATAAAATTGATATTTAAAGGAGGTTCCCATACAGCAAACGTGTTTTTTTTGGCATTTTTTGCTCGATATCTTATGGCAACAGGTAGGCACATGAAATTTTCACAAAATCCTCAATTATATGTGTGCTTTGTGAGCGAGTCCGACTCGGACTTGGCCGATTATTTATTTCTAAATTCATTGCGGAAACAATAATAATATGAAACTTTACAAAATAAATGTTCTTTATGCTTAGGCCAAACCTACGCGACCAAAGCGACTGCGAAGCGGGAGCGTCTACCGCGCGGCGGACGCTGCCCATGTAATCTTATGGCGCTGCGCACACCTGCGCGACCGCAAAGCGGGATGTTCGCGTCGGCAAAGCGGGACGGACGTGCGCGTCAAGTTGTCAGACGTGTGTTTTAAAGTGTACATAACTAGACTTCTTTTTAAAACCTTTTTTATATTATTTTGTACAACTCTTTAGTTTATGATTTTCTGATTTGTTTACGTTTTGATAGATTGTGTCATGATATTAAATTAATTCGACATGAGTTTTGACCATTGTGGACGTGTTTTATTCCTCTGCACCTTCCAAATCAAAAACAAGCTTAGTACCTCCCAATCGACACTGATGTTAAGTATAAGGATGACATTACCACAACAATTTAGCATAATTTGCACCAGATAAAGTCGCGCGTCTTCAGTGACTGTAGTTTGACGGTTCGCACCGTAGTCGCACAGGTGTGCACGCCCAGTTTCGCGTTGCAGACGCTCCCGTATCGCGTCCCGCGTAGGTTTTTTCAAAGCTTTAATCGTACATAATATTATTTGAAACACATCCTGATGTACTAGTGTCAGCCCTATCGGCAAATAACTTTCACGCGTGATTGAAATTCTCGTAAAGCTTATGCTTAAGCTCTCGAAATATCTCTTCTGTATCCCATTCCGTTTTAAAATTAAAATGGACGATCAAAATCGAATACTTTAATTAAATATAACGTTGAGTCTCATTACTGTCTCGTTGACACAGTCTAGTTAATTTAAATTTAATTAAACTCGGTAAATAAATATAAATTCTCCGTTCCTATGGCGTAGACGAGTAATATGATTGATGGAATTTTCGAAACCTTTTTCACCTTATCGCAAAAGTTTTAAAGGCTTATTGTTCATTAATAATTTGCCTTGCACGCGCCTTATTTTTGTGGGTGGACAAACGAATAAGTGATAGATAATATTCTTATTACTTATTTTTTAGCACTAGGTAGGTCCCAGCGAATGTCATAATAAGCAAAGTGGATCTTTGCTTATTATGAGGGGCGTTTCGTGCTAGTCAACAAAGGGTCGATGATGCGTCACATAATTTATTGCAAGGTATACAAAATAATTATATACGTATATGGTTATATAGGCGGCCATCTCAATATACAAATATGTACGGAAGATGTAGTTCACCTCGCAGCAACACCGATTAATGATGACTGTGTGTTACGTTTATTTTTGTTAATATAAGCAAATATTTTCACATAATATTGTAGATAGTACCTTGAAAAATATTCCTGGCCATTTAGCCGAAACTTTTTTGTTTTCGCTTCGTTATAGAATCGCCGATCAAAATGTATGGAATTGACATAAGACGAGTCGAACGTCAACGTCATACTAACGAACGCTTATGACGTCAATTCCATACATTTTCATCGGCGATTTTGAAAAGATTTTGGCACACCCCCCAGGTTTTACAGATACCTTTAAATATCGATAAGAAATCGATTGTTTGAGGACAAGACCCTAACAAGCCGATCCCCAATCAATCGTGGCTATTGTGCCGAAGACGTGAGGGAACTGCCAACGAGGGGTTCCTTATATTGATCCAGATGATCAACGATTCTTCCAGGGCGAGCGATGGATCACACCATCAGATTTACTTGACAAAATTTAGTGCAAATAAAACAAGATAACGCACGATCGTGCTAAGCTTATGTTACTTCTCAAAGTGAATTCATGCCAAAATTCGCATTATGGCCTGAATTCACTTTGATTAGTGATAAGTGCAGGTGATTAGTAATCAGGAGAAAGTAAGTGTGGACAGCGACTGATTAGTGCAAGTCCTTTGTTTTCTCCCAATCACTAATCACCTGCACTCGTACTAATCAAAGTGAAGGCCTTAATATCTTGACTTTACTATGTAATTTAACGACATGTCATTTTAAGTGATATAACAATTTTTCACTTACTCTGATTAATTATTAGTTGTGTTATAAGCTCTGATTAATTTTTTGAAAACTTTATTAACTGTATAAGATTATAAATAAATTATTATCAATCTTTGAAAAATAGCTCAGCGGTATAAAGTTCTTGTGATAAAACTATACAGCCTGTTAATTTTATGTCTACTTCTCCATGTATCCATCTCCTCCGGCGGTTAAAATGTTTATAAAACTTCTTTAGCTTTGTGGCAAACGACGGAAATATTGTGGGAATAAAGCACTTGCGCGAAACATATTATCACACCATATATAAATGCAAAGGTGTGTCTTGTCTCTCTGTTGCCTCTTCACGCCCAAACCACTGAACCAATTTTGCTAAAATTTGATATGGAGAAACTTTGAGTCCCGGGAAAGGACATGGAATATTTTTTTTCTCGAAAAAATGTACTGCTCTCGCACGATAAACGAATTTTGGCGCAACGGACGGCATCATCATAGTAATAGAAATAAATACAGTAGGCCCGCTTAAATCCGAACACGCACAAGTAATAGTGCTTTGAAGTACCTTGAAGTAGCAAAGGAATTATAATTATAGTTTGTTAAATTTTAAAGACACGGCAAAGTTATAACTGTATATATTTATTATGTTGTGATAGTATCACACAGATTTTAGATAAATAACTGTTCCATTATGCTATTACATACCCAAACAACCCCTAAAATCATATCATACCTCATCTCGTATTCAAAATAATATATTGTGTATACAAACAAAAATCATCCCTTGTACGCACTTGTCCTTAATGCCGTGTATAATATACTCACCCTTTCGAGTGCTATCCCATACTTTACTAAAGTGTTGGCAATTTACATTGGGAAAACCCAAATAGATCAAAATCATGTATAAAAGGTACAAAAAGTTTCATATTAGGGCTACATTGAGGATTATGCAATGAATATTGTTTATGTTGAAGGAATTGTTATATTAACTTGTTTGTACTGCTAAAATAAGAATAAACGTTAAAACTCTGAAGCGGGGGTATGAAGCGTCCATAGATATTAAAAAAAGTCCGACTCGAACAAAATTGTCCTACTTCCTAGGACATAACAAAGGAGTCGGTCTGCATATTTCATATATTAAAAGTGTTAATAAAGGTTTTTAGTAAACATTTTATGCTAGATATTGTTGAATTTTGTGGTTCCGCTAAATAATAAACCATAAGAACGGCCAAAGAATGCCTCAAACACGTGGATTTGACATTAAATACGTAAGTTTTGAACAACGTTTTTTGGGCTTTTCAATCGGTATTTTTGTAAGCTTAAAAGATAATTTATAAGTTTAATAATCCTGCTATATAGGGCATTAGTGCTAAAAATGTCACATCAATTAATAATTTGGCTACAAAAATTGCATAGATTTTTACGTGTGTTTACGGATTCTCATTACTTGAACTATAGTTTATCGATGTCGCAGCCAACTGGTTAAAATAGCCGTTCAATCAAACAGCTAGCCATTTTACTGAACAACGCTATTCAATCACACATCTAGCTTTTTAATTGAATCTTTTAGTCGCTCCAAACGTTCAACACTACAGCCGATTCAAAAGCCGCCGTATAATTGAATTAGTTCAGCGCTCACCACTGCGGCGCTAGGTGCGTTTTGTTTACAATATGGCGTCAACTAGCCGGTGTTTTGTGGTTGTATTAAGATATTTTTCGTAAATATACATTAGAAGTGTTATTATAGATACAGTAATTATGGCGGCACATACGAGTAAATCAAAATTTAAACAAATATTCGAGAAGAAATTACGGGATTATGAAATGCATCACCAAGGTATTTATAGCAATTGTGTTTAAAATGAGTTAGAATTCAATTTATTCTGCTTGTTATCATTATGCTTGTGTATTAATAACATTGAACTAATTGTCACCTCAGTTAATTTGCCATTTAACCAGTTAGCTAAGCGTCGTCTAGCTGTAGTGTTGAACGTTGCAGTCAACTAGTCGGCTAAACGACGTATAGCCGTGTGATTGAATGGCGTTGTTCAGTCAAAGGGCTAGCTGTTTGATTGAACGGCTATTTTAACCAGTCGGCTGCGACATCGATATCATGAACTAAATGGCTTTCTTTTCTGGATTATAATGTGCTTCGAAATGATCGACAAATAGAAAATTTCAAGAAAATACACGCACACTACTTATATAAAAATAAGCACAAAATGGCCACGCGATGACGGGCTAAGATTACATCTTTACTATAATACTTTATCTATGGTTTACACCATAAAGTAAATATTATACCTAGCGGAATAGAGAAACAAAGAGCTGAGCAAGCGAGATCTCACTATGAGTAACACTGCGTGGCAGAAAGAGATGCGTGATTTGAAGTGGCAGAACCCTTTTTTCATCTGTTTTGACATTCTGCACTTATCGGCACGTTGACAATTTGAGCTCGAAAAATGTATGTAGGAACATCATTTTCACGCACACGTAAACAGATTTGTACACACAAATGTAATTCAATTTTGGTTTCGTTTGACAGCTCGGAATTGTTAGGCATCGTAGTTGCTACGTTCTTCCTTCGACTTTCAAAAAGTGTATTCATGATACCCATTTTGAATAAAAATGTATTTTATTTATTTATTTATTATTTATTTATATATATGCCTATAGGATAGCTGCCGTGCGGGGCCGATGCTACGTGCGGACCAGGAGAGGTGTTCTCTGCTTGCTGACCGGTCGGTGTAGTGAGAAAGCCCGATGACGCCGATGCGGAGTCGCCCAGGCCGCAGTACATTGTGGCTAGTGGACGAGGTACCCGATGAGGCGTTGCTACTTGCTGGCTGGCGCGGTGCGGGGGGCGGGGAGTGATGATGATGAAGAAGGCGTGTTCTCTCGAGGGTCACCAATGTGAGGATATGCGTGGAGGCCGCAAAGGAAGATCTTCCGACCGAGCGAGATGTTATGCTCGGTCAAGCCGAAGCCCACGTGATACATTTCAGCTGTATACGGGCGCACTTAGAAAACTTCGATAGCGCGATGCAGGTATGTGGCGCTAATTGTGGGTAGCGCCACAATCAACTTTAGGAACTAATATTTTATTGTATGCATGTAAAATATATATTATAGTCGTGAGTTCCCAAAATCTTGAACGTCACGTATTAGAGCCCCGCAGACTGCAGACTTTTTATCGGCCGATAGTTTGGTCGGGTTGGGCTGTTAGCGCGCACTCTACGCCAACTAAATAGTTGGGTTGGTGGTGAGTGCGCAGACCAGACAACAGTTGGCCGATTGTTCTCGCACGATTCCGATAGCGATAGATTTTTGAATGGAAAATTTTACACGATTCGGATTTCTGCCGAGTCGACCGACCAAACAATCGGCGTAGTGTGCGCGCGTGGAAGAACGTCGTACTGATTAAGCATCGGCCGACAGTTTGCCGATGGTTAAGTTTGAAGGCAATCGTATAGCCCATCAAACTTAATTATCGGCCGACTCGGTATCGTTGTAATATGCACACTTCCATACAGTATCATACTGATCAAGAACCAAACCAAACTATCGGCCGATAGAAAGTCTGCAGTCTGTGTGGGTATACGTATATAGGTACGAGTACCTTGTAAAGCAAGAGTTTTGTAAACCATTTTATCAGAACTATGTAACACATAAAAACATCATGCTGGTTAGTAATATACATGTGTATCCAAAAGAGTTTTAACACGTGCCATAAAAGTTTTGCACTCTCTTTGAATCAATTGAGTAGAGTCCGTGTATGTAAACATTTTCATGTAACTCCACTAACTTAAATTATTATCGTATGTACCGTTACGAGGCTAGGAAGTTAAATAAATAGCTACAAATTAAACAAATACTACCGTTTACAATGTTACAAAAAGTCCTTTTCATATGTAAAGCCCTAGAGTTAACTAGACATGTCCGCTCAGGGAAATTTCGCAGAATTTAAAGTCTGTTTAGGTCTGCCACTTTATATATTTTTTACTGGAAACTTTTAACTGGAAAAAATAGGTTTCATATGCTCAGTTACTAGCGCTTTTGATGATCGTCAAAATATAAGCCGTATAACTCTACTGATAACTATGTCGAATAGAATGAACTCCTGTCAAAAAAAACCTCAGAAACTGGGCATTAATGATGCATAATATTATAAATTTATCCCACTTATACCAACTTATAAACACCTTTCATTAGTAATAGTTGTGAATAAACCTTATCGGTTATGACTTAAGGCCATCCCCCGAGCAAACGACCTTGACCATACATTTGACGCGTTGCCGAGATCGCACAAAAATCCTATTTTTTTTACTTATATTGATCTAAAAAAAATTAAAACGGGGAATATATTGTAGTTAATGTAATTGTCTATCTATTGTCGTGTGTTTCAAATAAACGTAATTTGTAAATACTAGGGAGATGCTGAGAGTATGCTTAAATTTTAATAAATTGGTATTACTTTGGAAGCTAATCTATGAGTTACATCTTAATTTCTCCAGCAATTTATGCGCAATGAGGTAACAGATAGAGAAGCGACCAGGAAATCTCTGCTATTTTTGCATTCATATAAATTACAGTCTTGTCTGAACAGTAGCGGCAGTCTATACCAGTTACCAGCTAGGCGAAGAGTGAACCTTTCAAAGGCAAAATCATACTACCTGATACCTTCATGACATTTTCGTGTTCCACGATCTTATAAAAGCTTACTGATGACAATTAATCTAACTATATCTTTATCTCTAAAATAATAAAAAACTTAATTATGCAATATTTTAATTAAATTTATTTAACTACAGTCAAATTATACTAGGAATTTAAATTCATATTACATATTTTATTGTCTAGTTCCATTTTGGGGTAAATAAATTTTGAGTGTGGCAAACCCTCGTGCAACAGGTGGGCTTGTATGTGTGGCGACATTGATTTCTCCCTCATGAGTATAATAAACAAAAATAGAAAATTTAAAACGGGGAAAGGAATGTTGATATACTGAAGATTATTGCTGTATTTTTATTATAACTTTGTAGCTTTTAAATTATGAGTTTATAAGGCTCTAAATACGGTAAATTACGGAATCTCCGTAGGGCAAGGCCCTTAAGTAACTTTAAAAAATTATGATTTACGAGAATTCTGGTACGTAATATGTATAACAAACAAAAATGCTTTGTAAACTAAAACTAACAAATCCTGGGTTGTTTTTTGCAAATACATATTATATACCTTTTAGCTCCATTTTCCACGTAGGCTTTATAGTTTTTTATGTTCTTTGTAGATAATAGGAAAAAACTTTCGGCCAAATCAGCCTATTTCATATCTATACTAATATTATAAAGAGGAAAACTTTGTTTGTTTGTTTGTTTAATTGTAATGAATAGGCTCAAAAACTACTGGACCGATTTTAAAAATTCTTTCACCATTCGAAAGCTACATTATCCACGAGAAATATAGGATAAATTTTATTTTTGAAAAAAATAGGGTTCCGTAAGATATTTGGGTTTTTCGGACACAAGGTGTAAAAATCAACCAGAAAAGTTACTTATTTTGCGTACGCTGCCTAAACTATTAAAGATAGAACCATAAAATGTTCTAATTAATTGTAGATCTTATAAATATCTACAAAAAAGTCCGCGACACACTATACCTATCTATGTCGAATGAGGCACAACAACCATTTTTTTATTTAAAAATCTTGAATTTTTTTGGACTTCATTTAAACGCGTTTATTTTATTCATGCTATTAATCCTTATCAAAATAAATTATTTCATCACTAAGCACAGTTTATGTAGATAATATTTGGTCTTTGAATGATTAAAATTGAACGTTTGATTTTGAAGTTATGGCGAAATTAAAATATTACGATTTCTGCTGCACGGCCCGTTGCGAAGTGGGCGTCACCAAGGCGGGGGTGCGCGTGCGGGAGGGAGTTTAGATCTATTAGTAAATGATGATTTAAATAATACTTAATTATTCACTAAATCTAAATAATATATAAAACTCAAAGGTGACTGATTGACTTATTGATCTATCAACGCACAGCCCAAACCACTGGACGGATCGGGCTGAAATTTGGCATGCAGGTAGATGTTATGATGTAGGCATCCGCTAAGAAAGGATTTTGATCAATTCTACCCCCAAAGGATAAAATAGAGGATATACCGATCGGGCTGAGACTTTGATACCTAAATAATAATAATACTTCTTAATGCGAGCGAAGCCGCGGGCAAAAGCTAGTTTTCTAAAATAAAATGATAAATCATAATATTATATTATTTGATCTCACATTTTTTTGCCAAATTAGGTAACATTAAGCAATACCCTTTGATATTATTAAGACCCGTGTAGATAAGGATTATCATTTTAATTTTTAATTTGTCGTTTTATGATAATTATTAAAAAGGCCTGGACATAATAGGTACCTACATACTTTTACTATAAAGATCTAAAAAAGAAAATATTTTCAAAAATTGAATGAGTAAGAATGTGTAATAAAAATAAAGTTATAAATAATTATAGAAGCATGGAGCCAGACCGTTATCTAACTAGGCACAGCCTGTGCCACGAATGAAAAGAATAAAACATAATATTTATAAAAATTATAATTTAATATACTACCATTAGCCACGCAGAAGAAAATAAAAAAGAAACAAAAACGATTCACTTTTTCAGCCTATTTAGTTTGTAAATGTGGCTAATGTAAGCAGTAAGCACCAATAAAAAGGAAATTGCGTAGCGATCCGATTTCATATCAAACTTTGGGAAGTAATATTACGTTTGAACGTCGAATCGTGTAAAGCACACTGGAAACACCGCACACACACACATAGCTGCCCTTGCAATCGCCCAGACGGGCCGGCGAGCCAGATGGAAAGAGAGAAAGAAAGGTTTCAACGCGTTAGAAGAGTGTAGACTAGTGATATTGACCTTGCGTGCGGTGACGTCATTCCCCACCTAGCTGCAGCTTCCACCCCCGCCCGTCTGTGTGCGTGAACCAGACCCTGAATTTTCATAGTGTGTACTGTTTTCAGTAACGTTAAACTTATTGGTGTGTGTGCGTAATCTGTACAACTCTATCGACACAATAAGTGGGTTGCCAACTGAAAGATTTTAGAAGAAGTTAGGCAATTTATAGATCATTGGTTTCTAGCGTTGCTTAAGTAACTGCGTATTAAATTATGTTAGTATTTCTTAATATTGCCCAGAAATTATTCATTGAAAAGAAATTGGGTAGGTACAATCTTGGTAATATGTTACCGTAAAAAAAGTCTGACAAAATGGGTCCACAGAATATCAGGGACTGTGGAGTCCACAGTTATGAACCTGAGTGGATTCCACTTCGATGGTTTGGGCTCACCACCTACCAATTTCTCTCATGCGCCTTGTTTAATGCATTATTGTTTTTTTTTGTGCTGTATTAGTCTATTGTTACTTGTATTGTGTGGTGTTATTAATTTTAAATGTAGGAACTCTGTTTGATGTCCAAATTACTGAATAAACGTTTACTGATTTATTTTCCTGTATCGAGTTACGTCTTTATTTCTCTAGCAATTTATGCGCAATGAGGTAACAGATAGAGAAGCGACCAGGAAATCTCTGCTATTTTTGCATTCATATAAATTACAGTCTTGTCTGAACAGTAGCGGCAGTCTATACCAGTTACCAGCTAGGCGAAGAGTGAACCTTACTACCTGAAATCATACTACCTGATAGCTTCATGACATTTTCGTTTTCCACGATCTTGTAAAAAGCTTACTGATGACAATTAATCTAACTATATCTTTGTCTCTTGACTTATATCTTTGACTTATAAAAAAACTTAACTATGCAATATTTTAATTTAATTTATTTAACTACAGTCAAATTATACTAGGAATTTAAATTCATATTACATATTTTATTGTCTAGTTCCATTTTGGGGTAAATCAATTTTGAGTGTGGCAACCCCTCGTGCAACAGGCGGGCTTGTATGTGTGGCGACATTGATTTCTCCCTCGTAAAGCAACAGGCTCTACTTTGCAGTGCGTTAGCCGTTTGTTTATCAAAGAAATACTGTTGTATGGCCAAATATGTATATGTACATAATATAATAAATGGAACACTCGCACTCGTTTGCCGATACAAGAAAATTTTTTATAGGAAGATAGTGAGTAAATACTCACAGTCACTATTTTTATATGACATTTGCCATTACAATTTACAAGATTTTGATAGGTAAATAGAGGTATTACATAAATTAAGTAATTAGCAAATCTTTAACTTAGGAGGTTCTTAGCACGATTAAATCTGTAGATACATGACCTGTAAATGAATATACAGGCCGTTATACTATAAACCATCAAATGAGCCCGTCAAAATGAACAACTTTTTCTATGAGAACAATGCTGGGAACTCAAAAAAAAAAAATGCCGTCTTCATACCCATACAAATTGCCCGGATCGGCAATTCGTATGGGTATGACGACGGATTTTTTTGAGTTCCCAGCATTGTTCTCATAGAAAAAGTTGTTCATTTTGACAGGCTCATTTGATGGTTTTAAGGATAACGGTGTTAACCCTAACACCCAGTAGGTATAGAAAGCCCTTAACATTAAGTAATCACTTGAAAATTGTAGCTTTTAAGTAGTTAATTCTCAAAAAAAGGCTCTAGTTTCTAACAATCGTAACAATAAATTGTTCAAATTGTTAAAATATCCATCAAAATAGATCATAATATTGTGTACAAGTTGTTACTTCGGCCTTTCTGCCAGGAAATGATCAAGGGGTCGTCACTGACAGAAGAGTTGGAGTAATATTTTTTGGGACGGGTTGACAGTTTTCAAATTTCACCCTTTCTTACTTCGCAGAATTATTGTAACTTCTGTTTACAGTTTCAAATTACCTTGATACGCTTTTACATTGTCACAATGAAATCAATAAAAAAATGTAAGAAGCAATTAATATACCTCTATATACAACGTTATTTAGCTGTATTATTTAGTAATAATAATTGTAATAATAAAGGTAATTTTAAAAATTAAAAGTGAAATTTTATAGTGCCCAAGTATGTGCGTAGTACACAAGAGTACTCTATATTCTCTACAGTCTACTCTATTGGGACTGACGACCGACATGACCGATCTCTCGATCAGGTGCAGGACCGACTATTTACATGCCCATCCGATGATCATTTTACTTGTCAGACAATCAGCTCAGTCTGCATTGTCCTAACCAAGCTTGGAAATAACATGTTTCCAACGTGGGAATCGACTCCACGACCTCCGAGTCAAGACTCAAGAGCCGTACTCTAAAGGGACAGTACGCGCTGCGAATTTTAATCGCGCGGATTTTATTCGCGCGAATTTATTCATATTATTGTAAATATATCGCGAAATTTTTATCGCAAGTGCGGATACTCTCATAAGATTCAATGTGTTACAGAAGTACGAAAAAAGTCCGCGCGATTATAATTTGCAGTGCGGACAGTCCCTGAAGCATATTATAGGTTAAGGTTAACTTTAGCTCCTTTGTGGTGAGAATACCGACGAATCTTCTGTCGACTTTCGAGGCGCCGGAGTTCTAGCCGATGGATGTGGTCTACCGGAGGTTCCGGGGGAGACTCCGGAACGAAGCGTCGAGTCACGTCGCCGGCAACAAGAGACAGTGTTAGTTTAGTTTTAAGGTATTTATTATAATAGCAATAGTGATTCGCACACAATGTTGTTTTGACTACGATAGACTTATGCGCTTGTCAGTGTCCCGATAGTTTGAAACTTTAACGAACCTTGTTATTGGTAAAACAACGCTGTCGTATACAACTAGCTCAAACAAACACGACACGAAATAAAATATGATCTAAATTTGAAGCCAATTTACTAACTTTGAACAGATAGAGTGCTTGTACTTACGTAGTATTTAAAAAAAGAAAAATATATAATTAAAAAGTAATATTAAAAACTTTAACAATAAATCAGTGTTTTTCAGAACATCGCGCGTCCTAATCTTATTGTTTAATGTGACTTAGCACACTGAATTAAGGCCCTCTGCTCTCCACTACTTTCCATAACACTAACCAAGGAACAATAAAAAGCCTAACTAAAATGCTATTTTTTATTAACATAAAAAAATATTTACAAAATGCCCTACGGATACTAAAACATGCATTAATATTTTATAAAAGTATTCGACATTCCTTAAAATTTTGCTACTAGAAATAATCTTATTATCACATTCTGATGTTACCTTAGATAAGAGTACAAAATTCATTTATTATAGGTAATATTATAAGATTTACAATATTTATGATGCATTAGGGTGTGTTCACAAAGATAAAACGAAATGCATAATAATAATTGACAATGCTGTTTACGCATGAAAAGCGCTGCAGCCTGCAATACGCGACGCGGCGCGACACATCATTTTAAGTACTTAACGTTTTTATGCATAGTTGCATCGCGTTGCGGTATGATCTGACCCTTGAGCGAATACAAAATGTAAAGCTATGTACATACAAGCGACCCAGAAACTTCATAGTTATTGACATAGCATATTGCATACGTGAACAGCATTAGAATACCGAGTCGTTACAGCCATTGCAACAGAATGCTGGAGCTGCACGTATTTTTCATAAAAAAGTTACAACTTATAAATCGCTAGTGTGCTCGTGGATTTACGAACACGAGTATGTGAAAAATTCATAAAGAAATATAAAGAAGATTAATACGCTCAAATAATATTGGCACTTTAGGTAAACAACATAAAATCCTACTATTTTCACACAAAAATGGTGCCAATGATAATAGGATGACTGCCAATGATTGGGTACAAAACACTCAAGCAGTAAATGCATTTGTTTAATATTATATTGATATAACAATGTATCGTAGTATGAGTTATCCCTCACACTTACTGCCGCACTCAGAGAGGAATATTAATTACTTGACTGTAATTAAATGCAGATTTCGACATAAGCCCTTTATGAAGCATTATCTGTGAAACTCTTCATTAAATTGAGGTTTAATCATCATTAAATATCTCTGAGTGCGGCCGTTATTTGTTAAAATCATCCCCACATTTTCCTCGAACTAATCTATAGAGTTATCCGTATAACCGATCTGATTTCGACCACTTATTACTAAATGCCCTCGAGGGAGGCATTCAAATGCTTTTACTAAGAATTTTGTAATTAATCCATTGGTATATATTTCTTTATGGTGCTAGACAATTTGCTACGTAATACATATCGCGCTATTTACTAATTAAACAACAGTTATAAAACTTCGATAGCGCGATGCAGGATTGTGGCGCTAAAAGTTGCATTTTGTTCAAATTTACTTATTTACGCGGCGCACTTGCATGCCGCGGGTCTCTGCGGCAAGCGACGCCGGCCACGTGGTTATTACAACGTAGTGACTTAGACCAAAATGATAGCTATAATTATGTCAATAAAGTATCATTTTAATTAATTTTTGTCGGTCGCGGCTACGCGGTCGCGGACATTGGTAACCTATTTGCTGCTCCGCAGCAAGCGACCGGTCGCTTACGCGTGACGCCGTACGCTTGCCTCGCAGATCCGAATGGTACCTTTATTGTGGGTACCGCCACGCCAATAGTTTACAGCGCGACAAAATTCAAAATTGAAACTTTTATTATTTTCCTTCTAGAAAATAAAATTGCAAGTCTTTAGTATCTAAACTAAAATATCTAAATTAGAATTTATTTCAACTAACTATGGCATACTATTACAATATCTAGTATAGTTGTAGAAACATATTTTTGACATGCATACTTGTATGTAAATTCTAATTTCTATGAGTTAAACTAGTTTGAGCAGTCACAACACAAGTTTCATTAAGTTTTTAGTACTTAAATATTTTTTACACTTAAGTATAACTTACATAGTAATTATTCTTTAACTATTTAAGGTTATTTGTAGCTGTATATTTATAGTAATAATAATTATTTTAAGATTTTAAAATTAATTTATTTTTGAGTATACGAAGACTATATTTTGTACAAAAAGTGCAAAATTTTGGAATGGATTAAGCAAATTGAATAATTTTTTGTAATCAACATTATACAAGGTGTAACAAAACTAAGTGATAATACTTTAGGGTGTGTATGTGTCCATTTTTTTTTTGCGATTTGTATGGACAAGCGCTAAAGCGTCATGAGTTTCCTCATACGAAAGTGAAAAAAATGCTCTTTCAGCGCTGTTACTTTCACAGTGAACTCTATACAGGGGACCCATATACACCCTGAAGTATTATCATTTAGTTTTGTGACACCCTGTATACTGATGTTGGCGTAAGAAGGATCTGATAATAATATATTGATAAGTATATTTTCAATGTAAAATAATTAAGAAAAGCGACAGTCAACAATAAAAAATATACATTACAATACATTTTTGCAATACAAATACCTTAGTTTTCTACTAAGCTAAACTTAGCAAAATACAGGTGGTAGCTTACAAAGCACAATTTGTTTAATTTTAATTACAAAAGTTGTAATAATGGAAACACTTGCAAATAGCTCGCAGTTGCAAAAATACTCCGAGCGAGGTTGTTATGTGTGCAACTGTATTAATATTAAAAGTCACTTATTTTTTACACAACTTTCTGTCTAGCTTACGTAGAAAGTGCCATTATTTCTATCTGACCATCAGAGCGAGTAAATAGCACCACTTTTTTATGACTGTTACGTACCTCTCATAAGGTCTTACGAGGTTCATTCTAAAAGTAATTAAAAGAGATTAGAATTAGAATACAACCATAAATAATAATTGTGACTTGTAAAATGATAATGTACTTTAAAATTGAGGTCACTCGTAACATCTAAAACATTATCTGGACTTAGAATTAATGTTTATTCGTATAGTTTGCCCTTAGATAATTAATAAGATTCTGTAACTAAATAAATTACCAGCATTTGGATTGTTATAGTTAATCTTATTTATTAATCTCTTTTTTTAATTCTTTATAATGACCTGATGAGTGCCAGGGAATTATTCTTAACGAAATTTTCCATTTTCTCTCTCTTTTTGGAGAGAGTGAAGAAAAAAAAGCGAAGGAAAAAAATCAAGAGCAGGCTTCACATCTGACGAGGCCGACTTCGTCGCAGTTCATACATTTTAAGGCGACGAATTCAGCAGTGAAGTGGTTTCTATGGAGACTCTTCTTGGAGCCGTTGCAGATCCTGCAGGGGAGGAGCCGGAACCCGCCGCACATGTTGCACGTCGTGCACGCATCTGGACTCTGGAAATGAAAAAAAATGTTGACTTTTTTATGTACAATCAGATATTTTTAATGCTTTTATAAGTTAATATTTGTTTTACCCTCGTTTAACCGCATAGACGGATATCGAGTAAGAGGTCAACGTAAAAAATAGAGACACCTGTAATATTATATATTTTTTACCTTTCATTGGTTCAGGCTTTCTCTTAAATTCAGACAATACCGAAATACGGATGACGTCGATTGCCAAAACACGTGTAACTATACGAAATGAGACAATAAGCGAAGATCAAAACTTATTGTATTGAAGGTAATGCGATATTCTATTGTTTCTCAAAACAATTCTATCGACAGCGTAGCGAGGGGGAGACAATTACGCTGACAGTCTTATGACAGCACACGGACGTAGCTGTCAAACTTCATTGTATAGGGAATGCTATTGAGGTATATTTACAAGGCTGTTTTGGCGAGTGGACAAAATTAGAAATGACGCCGCTATATTGCAAAATACACTACTAAATTTCGTACTGCGAATAAAGGCACAAAACTTTATACAGGATGTAACAAAACAAAGTGATAATACTTTAAGGTGTGCATTAGTCTACCCTTGTATAGAGGTTACTGTGAAAGTAGCAGCGCTGAAAGACTAACTTTCACTTACCTTTGTATGGGCAATTTATGATGCTTACCCATACAAATCACAAAAAAGTTATTTCAGCGCTAAACTCTATACAAGGGACACACACACACATATTCACACCCTATCACTTTCTTTTGTTACACCCTGTAGAAAATTTCTAAAGCATACAAATCTGGGCCTCGTTACTTTGATTATACCTGAGTAAACAGTCAAGTCTATAATCTTCCTGTTCGAGTTCAGTAAACAGGCTATGGACACTAAAACATTCCACATATAAGAATAGAAGATTAGTGTTCTGTACACTAATCTTCTATTCTAATAATATAAAATTCTCGTGTCACAGTGTTTGTGCGGCTAAAACGGCTCAACCGACTTTGATAAAATTTTGTATGTACATTCGTTAGGCCTGAGAATAGCCTTTTATCTACTTTTTATATACATACTAGAAATAATTTATATTATGGCAAAACAACATTTGCCGGGTCAGCTAGTAGGTGTATAAAAGTTTTTAGTTCTCCCTATTCGCAAGTAGACATAGCCGCGTATATTATATTGACATAGTACGTGGCATATTTGCCGAAGCCGGCCGGCGCTGTTCCGTTATATTTCACATTGTTTACTTTTTACACTGCAAATAAGATTATTGGCATTCGGAATATGAGTTTTATGATTGTCTTTCGCTAAAATCGTGTGTGTGTGTGCGTTTATTTTTATTTATTGAAGCAGAAATTCAAAAACATATAAAATAATGTATTAAGTTCGTGTACTACGGTGAATGTTTTCGATTTTTAAAATTTTCCGTGAATGATCAAATAATAATTAGGTTCGTAGAAAATACGCCATAAAGTCCTAACAAGGGGATGTTCAGTTTATTGAACTTATATTGAAAGTTAATTAATTTTGTAATAATTCATTCATGAAGAAAATGCCTTGGCGACTGGCGTAAAACTTAACCCTCTTGATAATCTAATATATAAAAATAAGTCGGGTTTTCCTTCCTGACGCTATAACTCCAGAACGCACGAACCGATTTCCACGGTTTTGCATTCGTTGGAAAGGTCTCGGGCTCCGTGAGGTTTATAGAAAAAAAAAAACAAAAAAACTTCAAGAGAAAAGCAGGAAAACAGGCAAAACAACGTTTGCCGGGACAGCTAGTAATTATTAAAAAGCCTGTAGATTGGATTTGACTGTTTACCTTAACATTATGAATTAAGTATTCAACCTAAAAGAAATACGTTTATCTTTACTATTTTTATTTATACAAAGAGAAGAAAGCAGTAATAAACAATCTTTAATTAATCTTTTTTAAGCAACAGTAATTTGTATAATCCTGAGGCGACTTCTGGATTTCGGGTTTCTAATTTCAGCGAGTTAGAGAAAATCTCCGAGAAAAATATTTCAACAAACAAAAGTTTGAGGTTTCATTTTGTGAATTTTTACGGGCACGCCATAAATTGCCCAGTGCCGTTTACGTCTGTATAATATCTTTGTTGAAATAAATTCTTTTGTCTCGTCAATTTTTATGTAAAACGTTTTATAGTCAAAAATAAACTTTAGTGACATAAACTTTTTGTGATGCGATATAATGGCACATCGACTTTCTCGCGTAATTTTGATAAAAAAATAATACAAAATAGGTCCAGCTTCCTTGAAAAGTTCCTTCCAGAAAAGTTGCTTAAACAACCAGTAATTTAGGATACATTTAGGTTTCATCTGAATTTACTTAGGTTCAAAATTGACCTAGTATCTTGCAATTTCCTAAGTACTGGACGTCCTAATGTAAGTGAAAGTAATTGGACGTAGATAAATATCACTTAGCCGAACCTTCTGTCAACACGATCGAGCGTTCCCTTACAGATTGTTGCTACGTGGCTCTTTATTATGTTTTACCAGAATAAAATAATACTAGAGATCGCCCAATGGTCGAAATTCGACCTCAAATAAAAAAATTAAATTAAAGTTTCAAATTTCAACGCTTTTCTATTGATATTCTATTGTCAAAATATTGACTTTATTATTTTTTAGACATAATTCCTGCGACAGTCTCAGATTAATAAAGTCAAATGATGACAGACTGGCCGTGTAATAATTGTCTAACAGTATTTAAGATTCAATAAAAAAAACTAAATCTATTTTCATTTTGACAACAGACTTTTTTTTTTCTTATTATGGCACTTCGGTTATTTAACCATGGCCAGTGTCGAGTATAAACCATAAAGTTAATATACCTAGCGGAATAGAGCAACAATCTCGAGCTGTCAAACGAAACCGAATTGGTTTACATCTGTGTGTAAAAATATGTGTACGTATACACTTACACAAGCATGATTGAACATGAATTCTATGAGATTAAATTGTTAACGTGCCGACAAGTGCCGACTGGACGTCAAAAAAAGAGTTCTGCTGTCATGTATCACACGTCTCTTTTTGCCACGCAGTGTTACTGATAGTGGCATCTCGCTTGCTCAGGCCTTTGTTTCTCTATTCCGCTAGGTATATTAACTTTATGGTATAAACATGGCGTGAAAACAATATTCTATTTAATACAATTTTCAGCTTCGTTTTTCTATATTGTCAGGTCGAAAGTCTAGTCAAAGTCTAAGTAAAAGTCAATACAGTCAAGAAGTCAAGTCGGTCGATTCAGTAAAGTGGTAGATGCTTTACTGAAACTTTCGATGTAGTTTTGCAGGGAACACAAAATAGCACGTTTCTGGATATTGCATCACTTTCCTACATTTGTGTACGATAACGAATATCTAATGGTTAATATCTTACCAATATTACACATTAAAAACCCAATTAACACAATTTTAGGAAAATAATACAAAAACACAACATTACTCTTTCACATTCCCGGCAAAACTCCCGACAACACACTTCAACCATAAATAAAAGAGTACAATTCGTGTGTATAGGCTTGTCAATCAAAATCTCCTAGTGTGTGTGTTATAGTGTGTGTAATGTTTTATTTGTTAAAAAAAATGTATGATAAAAGCATAATTTCAAAATAATATTAGCTTGATGCACTCCTTCACCATATTATACATATACACGCTGACCTCCGGGGGTCCGCGGTCCACAGGTTGGGAAACACTGTTATAAACTATAACTGAGCAAAATTTCAATCACCTACGTTTCCGCACTTTTCGTCAAAAGCGATACAAAGTTTTTCGCTCAGGTATTAATATAAAATAGGTGAATTGTTATTGTATCTAGATATTCATTAAACATATTATATACAAGAGTCTTTAGTGTGCCTTTGAAGTCGTTTCAGAAGAAATGAAGAAAACTTTAATCTAATTGAGTAACCTCTTTAAATCTTTCTTACATCTGACTGGATATAATATAGATACAGTTTAAATCAGTGTCCTTAAAATTTAATTGTTAAACGTTGAAAATTGTGATCTTTACTTTAATAAATATAATATTTTTAGGCACTTTAGAAAAAATTTGCTACGGGATATTGTATGATAGAAACATACGAGTAATAATCGTTATATATACTTATATTATTTTGCAAAACGAATGGCAAGAAACATGTCTTACTTACCTTATAAGGCTTCAGCATTTTCCTCAGCTCACCGCTCTCGTTTAGCTTCTCCACTGTGTCTGCATCCTGAAATCATATAAAAATAATAAATAATAGTTAAAAAAAAACACGTTTTTTTTAAATAAAAAATCAAAAATTTTAACACATTATTGCATTGTCATTGGCTCTTAATACGTATGCAAAGTTTCGAATTAATTTAACTACTGGAGATAGGTGAAAATCGTGCTCAAAGATTCCGTTACATACAATATAGAGCCGGAGGTAATAAAAGCGTTCTAAAAACATTACTCATTTTTCAATTACAGTTGTTATATTATGCGTAGGATAAAAGGTTTGTTAGGACAACAGGCTATCGTTGTTCATGTGCTTGTTATTTATTAAAACAATAATATTATGTTGTTTAAAAACATCGTTTTCAATAATTATAAATCCCTGAAAACCTAAAAAGTAGCTTACGTCGTAAGGCCATGAAATATGATTTTGCTCATTCAACGTTTTCCTCTTTAATATAAGCAGCATAAAACTCTGTAAGACTGCCTAATTACTTTAAAATATTTTAACATAAAATCCACAAAGGCTTAGAAACTCAAATTATTAAAAGATCAAGACGTGATAAAACCGTTAGAATAAACACAAAAATGTATAATTTGTCTCCGAACAATGGTTTAAGAGAAATGTGGGATAGTTGTTCGCAAATACTACAATTAGACGTTTTACAATAATGGCTCATTGTTAACATTGCGTTTATCTCGCATAAACTTGTGGATAAACTTGGCTTCTGGCTTTTTACACGAATGCCAAAGAGTTTTTGCTGGTGCCAAATTGTTTAGGAACTATATTTCTGTAGATTTAAGTATTTAGCACGTTGTTACTATCCCCTTTTACTTTACATAGAGACCTTTTGTTCCCAGTGATGCGCACACAAAATTAATCATGTGCGAATAACTGGATTTTGAAAATATTGACGTGAGCTTTGTACACTTTCTAACTCTTTATTTAAGTTAAGTTATCATTAAATATCACTCAGTACGACCGTAGAGATGCTGATAGTCGCGTCCATTATGTTGTTTTGCAGCGGACCACAGTAATAAGTGGAGTGGCGATCGAGTTCGCTGCAGTTAATTGATATTCGCCACGTGTAATTCGAAGCCTTGGCCGCATCCCTGCGCAATTGCTGCGTCGTTTATTATAATAAACATCAAATATTACCCTCCTTTATTCATCATTTAATGTTAAGTAACATCTTGATTTATACGATCTAGCTGAACAGTTTGGTCGTTGTACCATCGAAGAAATTGATTCATTATAGGCAGTTGACGGATCTACGTCATTTGGTCGAATTGTGTCAGTTGCGTTCTGTTGGTGGGTTTGACATAAGCCGAACAAACTACGTAGGACCGCGATCTGCCTATGAACAATGGCAAATCGAATCTGAAAAATGGCAAATTTTTTTTATTACTGTTTTGGGCTCTTTTTAAAGGATATTTTTTAATACAGCTTCAAAAATTTTGAAAACTCTTAGGTTTCCTATATTTCGAGACGTATATTATCGAAACGTAATATTCTACCCGTCGTATACCAAAGAAAGTTAAATTTCGCGAGCTTACGATGTAATGTACCTGTTTTACAGGACGAAACTACCACTATCACGACTGTACGTGCCCTCATCAATAAACAACACCTTATTTGATTTTAAACTATAGGTTATTTAAATTTGATTTTACTTTATCTTTATGCAGTTTTAGTAGCAATAAAAATGTTTACCGCATAAATTATCGAAACGGGGAGATTCGATTGTTTAAGCCGTATTTTCGTCTCACAATAGTATCGTACGTACCATTTTCGATTATGTACGTTGTTTTTTCATACATAATTTTTATCGAAAATGACCGTTTCGATTCTATACGTCGTGTTCAAATAAAAATCTTTGTCACTTTCAATGTTCTTAACGGAAAGAATACTTATATTTTTTGGAAAAATTCGACAGTCCTTCAATAAAAATGAAGTACCAACTTGTTTTTTTTATTATTTAGTTTCTGTCCATACTTAACATTATAAATGCGAAAGTGTGTCTGTCTGTCTATCTGTCTGACTGTTACCACTTCACGCCCAAACCGCTCAACCGATTTTGCTGAAATTTGGTATGGAGATACTTTTAGTCCCGGGAAAGGACATGGGATACTTTTTTCCCGAAAAAATGTACGGTTCCCGCGTGATAAACGAATTTTTAAGCAAAGAAGTAGCGAGCGTCATCTAGTGATTAATAAATCTGGATTTTTAATGAAATATTATTATTATTATTTTATGAAATTTCATTAATTTTTAAAGATGTAATTATTGTATATCCATACTAATATTAGAAATGCGAAAGTTATTTGTTTGTCCTTCCTTCAGACCCTAACAAAGCAACCAATCGACTTGATTTTTGTCATAGACTTAGTTTTAACTAAGTCTATGACAAAAAGGATGAAGAGTAAAATAGGCTGCTTTTGGTCTCGGAAAACATCATTTTCCTAAGAGAAGCGCGATATAATGAAACTTTGTTTATTTTTAAATGACATTCTAAATCGAAAACGGTAAAGTTAAACACAGACGGTTTACGTTTTTAATAAAATAAACCTTCGTCTCTATGTTATATTAAATTTTTTTTGAAAGTCAAGTGTAGCACATACAATGACGTGATTTTATTGATTGCTCTTTGTCATTATTTTTTATCTCTCTAGCTATTGTCTTATTCTCTAGGACAATTAGCTAGAGTAATATTATAATAAGCATTATAATGAACCTGTATTTTCTCCTCTGTCGAATAAGTATTGTGAGAATAACTTAGGTTTAAGACGCTTATCATAGATATCTTTCTTAGGAATAAAAAAAACCCAATGTCTATATCAACATTATTGATGTCTGTGTTCTGACGAAGAATTTGCGCTCAATTTCCATCGTTTGAAAGCTGGTAAGATTCTTTGTATTGAAAAAACACCCCAACCGTCAAAAAGTTGTAAATACTGCAATGGTTAAGATTGTTTTTGATCATGTAGCTTGCTTTCAACCAGTAGAATCACAGTATACACGTAAATATATCACTAAATTGTACTCAGATAACAATTTGAATATGAACAGGATGTTTTCTCTACACAAAGAATGGGGCCAGCTTTCAAACTAAGGCAAACCCTTCTTCTTATTCCTAAAAAGGATATCTGGTATAAGTGTTATAGTTATTCTGAAAAAAGAGATAAATAATAATGTATGTAGTATAATATTTGACTTTCAAAAATGTTAAATTTCCACATGGAGACCTTGGTTTATTTTATTAATAACGAAAACTTTCTGTGTTTAACTTTACCTTTTTTCATTTAGCCTTATAAGAAGGCACATGCTACATGTGGAATATGGTCAGACCGGTGAAAAGGGAGCCTAAGAAGTAAGATAGCTGTTTGACGTTTTTTGAGAACGCAAAGATATCATTTGAAGATGCTAAGAAATTCTCATTTTGGTCCGATACTTGTGCTGGCCAAAATAGAAATAGAGTCGTATGTTTATTATGTTATATTTACAGATGTTTTATATATATATATATATATATATATATATATATATATATATATATATATATATATATATATATATATATATATATATATATATATATATATATATATTTTTTTTTTTTTTTTTTTGTTGTTATTGATAGTTGATACTATCACAAAATACTGGCAAGTAGTGTAGTCGAAAGTGACACTTTTAATAAAATATTCCTGATATAATCCAAAGTAGCATATCGAAATAGGCAGATACGATAAATTTTTGTATTTGTATTTTAGTTCCCTGTAAATAATCGAAACTGCCACTTTCGACATATAAAGATAATTCAGTTACGAATGAGACTATTGTAAGTCAATTTTCTCGAAAACTGCTCATAATTTAAATTTTTTGCTTTCATGTCATAATTTGTAAGGCTAACATAACTGTTCAACCTAATTTTTATAAAGATTCAATCACCCGTTACAAAATTATGCAAAAAATAAACTTTAAATCGCTCTCCTGTAAAGTAGCGTTTTTGCAGTTTCATTACTTTACCTAGGGACCATCGACATGTTAAATGATATTGGCATAGAGTTAAGGCTGATTGCACCTACCGAGTAGAGTGGCGAGACAGTGCCCTCGGCCGAGCAATCGGTTTACACTCGTATATCATGAATGTGCTTGGCAGTGGGCATGCTGTCTGAAACTCTACTCGGTAGGTCTAATCAGGCCCTTGGCATCTTTATTTGTGAGCCTATGCTATCCTACTGCTGGGAAAAGTCACCCCCAAGTTCTTCCATTTTTCCCTTTCTAGCCCTACCGCTGCGCGCTGGCCAGACTGGCTTGTATGCATCCAGCTTAACACGCCATCTTATTCGAGGCCGACTACGATTAACATTATTATTGTTCAAAAATCAATATGTTTATCAATTTGCTCAAAAATTCTTTAACAAATCACAAGTGTGCCTAAAGAGTTTAAAACCCAAAGTGAATACTATAGATATGAATCACAACTGAGATAATATTATATGTCTATTAGATACTTTAACTGATTCCAGAATAGAACCGACGAGAAATTACTAAATAGAAGACGTACCCTTTCAAAATATAAATAACCATTACAAATAGATCCTTCACGCTAATGAAATGCGATAAAGATGTTACACCATTAAAGGTCATTCATAATTGGACATGTGTCGTCTTCAAACATACGGCAACACGTACTCCATTACGAAATTAAACATCGGAATTCGGAATGTGTGCTCTATTACATTGTAATAAGAGAGTTATCGCCGGTTGCATCATGCATGTCAATAGGAATCGTTTAAGATCCAAAAAATCATGTCTGCTTAGTACAATGTGCAAATATCGTGAGAACTACGAACAGAAAACGCTGTGGATCCTAGCCAAATATGGTAGACAATAATACATTCATTATGTTCATCTGAGTCGATGGTCAAGTAGTTAAGATCGAATCTTAAATGTACCTTGTATAATTAAAATATACGTACCAGCGTCACAGTTACACAAGGATGGCGATAGACTGAAAAATCTGATCCTTGCAGGATTGTAAGTTGAAACATCATGATGATGCTGTTATGTCGAGAATTATATGCATGGTAAAATATGAAAAAATAGCATTTAGATTAGGACAAAAATATAGCACATAAAAACAACGTTTTAAAGCCTGCATAATTCTACAAAATCAAATATGAATAATCGTTCATTTTATTCGTCTGCTAATGCGAAATTAATTGGATATCTTTATCTTTGCATTAAAATGTCTGCTGTTAATATCGATTTTTCGTAATCCTTATAAGGATATCATGTATCTGGTTCAAAGAGATAACAACAGCCTTTAGCAACAAACTAGTTCCATATAATAAAAACAAGATCCACATTACCCGTTTGGATTTAAAACAACAGTTTTCCTATAAGCAATTGTAAACTTTGTTGCCTAGATGTTAAGACCGTGAGTCTCCTGATGAGGCAATGCAAATGCTAAATTGCTTATTGAAGACCAAGTTTTGTATTGAAATGCTTTTTTTGTTTGGATCTCAAATGTAATTTGCATTACATTTCATTTTTAGCTCACGCAACGCAAATTGTAATCACAATAATATTATTCAGTAAAAATATTGAGAGGATTATCTTGATGTGATTTCAGTCGTAATGCAGGCTCTCTACGTTGGCCTATGATGGACTATCACTAAGCGATTTTTTATTCAGACAATTTGGGGCCGTCAATGGGCTGTTCGCCCATATCCTTTTTTTGCTATCAATCATAGGTTTTCGCACCAAGGATAATTTTAATACATTACTAATTGTATTGAAATTATCCTTGCATGCATTACATTGCTCGAGTGGCATGTTCTTTGATTACTTTCGACCGCTCCGCGATCGTGGTAATCCAGTGGTGGTGGCCCAACGTGAAGAGGCATGCAAGGACGAAAAGCAGAATCGATCCCAAAATTAAAAAAAAATAACACCAAGTATTTATAACAATATAATATGCTAAATTATTCTAAAAACGGTTCAATAACCAACACGGAGTCAGTAAAGTTAATTATGCACAATCACGAGTTCTCGATAATGTTTCATATCCAATATTTAACGACGACATAATATATCTGTTAAAATTAATCATGGAAACGAAACAAGAAACTCATCAGTGTGAATACCGAACACATTATATTTCATCCGTATTATTATTATCAACATGGACTTAAATTGACAATATCCATCCCTTCCGCAGTCCGATTTCGTATTCAGATAATTTGGTCCGGTTCCTTGATCCACCTCCAGCCTCCATTTAAGGTATAAAATAAAATAAGTCCTTCATATAAGTAAAATGAGGATTTTTAGTTATAAAATCAAATTTGGTAGTGGTATTCAGTTTGGAAAGGCTAACTTATGACCTGAAGAAGAGAGAGGAATCTAAATTCTAAGCAGTGCAAAGACGAGTGGTGATGATGATGTAGTTTAACGTGAATTCGACGAAAGGCGTAGGCTAATCAGGGTGGTTAGTTATATTGCATTAATTTCAATAGCGAGATTAGGCATCAAAAATGTTTGCGATTTGATATAACGCATCGCAAGCGTCATGACACTGAGCGATGCGTTATGCCAAATTCCATAAAATGTTAACATCTAACTTTTTTGTCAAATCTAGCGAATGCAACATGACTAAGTTTAGACTGGCTTATGAAGAAAGAAAGATTTTAAGTCCAAGCAGAGAAGAAACGATAACGATGAAGAATATTAACCGTAAAGTCGGCGAAAGGCGTGTAGAAGACACGCGTTTCGTTATATTTATTAAACTTCGCATTATTATAAAGTTTTATAAGTCTATAAAGTTATGCTCAATGTTTAGTTACTTTCATATTGCTATATGTACGAAAAAAGCCTGAGGCGTACAAGAAATTAATATTATTCCAACATACTTCTACATAAATAATCATATTACATTACATGATCTGAGATTGGGTCTAACTCTATCTGGGTCTGGGCAATAGGTAAAAAAAAATGTCATTTATCCTCTTGCTTGTATGGGTATTGAATCTTTGAAAATCCTTTAGCACGTTGTTCAGCACTTAAAATACACTGACAGCCGAGCATATAAAGCGTATGTACTGACTAATTTTAAAGCAGCGGATTATTATACTTTATACCTATCATATACTATATCTAAGGTGAACGTAGAAGACGAAGTATAACATTAATATAGAAAACAAATAGTTGCTAGAAAGCAATGATGTCGCTAAACGATATGATCTACGATTGTAACTTTTCTACCTGGGAACTTTGAGATAGTATAAAAGAAAATTTTCTGGTTTATCTCCGAGGTGAAATGCAAGCCATAACATGTAATCACGCGCATCGCATTTCCTAGTGAAATTGAAGGTAAAAAGTGATTTCTGTTTCCTATCTTTGCTAATGCTCCCGTTGAGAACTAAACTGCTTTCTTTACTGCTTCTTGCTGATTTTCTCCAGATGATATCTTGTAATCGGGGTTACGAGTGCCCTAATCATTGCTTTCCTGTTTAACTAATGGAGCTCTGACAATGTGATACACATGGAGACCTCGCTCCATGCCATATCACAGATGCAGTGCGTCGCCGCAGCGTCGATATTATGGCGATTTAAAAACGCTATGATATGCAAATTGATTTTTCGTCGTAAGCGGGCCCTAGACCTACAATAATATTCAACAATATTTAATTGAACAATTTATTTGACAATAAGATTGAAAGGCGGGCGCGTTCAGTTCTGACAACGCAGCAAAGACATATGGGTTGGTATTTTTGCTCATCCGCACGCGATTTGGTACTACTATAATTATACTTGATGGAATTGTTCATGATTAATATAAAAGCTGAAAATAATTGGGAGTTGTCTTAAAACGCAATCTTTTGCCTAAAAGAAATTATATTGAGCAGAAATTATAATACGTTTTTATGAATCGGTGCGGCTTTTAATAAAATGAAGAGTTTTTGATTTACGTCGATGATGTTATGACCTTTATATTAACCTGTTATGAAGGTTGGGAAGTAAATTCTTGAGCCACACCTGTTTTTTTATTTTTAATGACCAGTTCACACGCGATAATTTGCTTTGCTACAAAATATAGCCTAAAGCAATCATCACACCTTCAGCAAAATTCATTAAATAGATCCGCCATATTTTTTTTCATCGTTTCTTATTCATCCATAGATAAATTTTATACAAGCGTTACAGCCAAACAAATTTATACGACTCGAGATAATATCGTTAACGAGTATTTTTTTAATTAGGGAGCAAACGAAAAAACGGTTCACCTGATGAAAAGCAACTACTGTCGCCCATGAACACTCGCAACATTATCTTCTAATTATTATTATACGATTGCTTGACAAAAATTTTTTGTTACGAAATAAAATCGCTTATGTTTTTTATTGCCGATACGTGATAATAAGATCCAATTTCCACAAGGTTAATTGTGAAAATGGAAAATAATTTTCGTTAAAATGCAATATTCCGGGAAAATACGTTCAAGTGGGCAATACCTGTAATGATACGATTTATCATATTATTACCAGGCGGTTCGTGTGGAGTCGAGTTTGCAGAAAATTAAAACTCCGTTGTTATAAATATTTTTCCAATAATTCCCACTTATTATAAAGCTGATTGTAAGTGTTTGTTTCGAATGTAGCCGATTGTAAACGTTTGTTTCGAATGTAATTTAAAATACTCTTTAAGCGTTCTTTAGTAATAATGCAGAAGTGAGGTTATGTAATATGTAGCTTTATCAGCTGTGTACAATATTTCTCAAAAATGCATCTTATTTTATAAATAAACATCGAAATGAAATTAAATGAAAATATATAAGTATAAACATCGTAATGAAATTGACAAAACCATAAAAATTGATGATTGATAGATTCAGTTTCAAGAATGTATCAATAGAAGCGACTTTGAGTAGATATGTCAGTATAAAACCTGCAATTTTCCGACCCAACGACGGGTGCGCTAGACCAGGAATTCAATTTCAAACTTATTGTGTTCCTAGGAAGATATATCTAATATCTACATATAGGTTTTTCTGTTACTAGATTTTACAAGCACAAAACTATAAAGTGAAAATCTGTTCCCGATGCAGCAGCAACATGATATTATAATAATATTATACATCCTATTTTGCAATTTACGCGGACTCTATCTGTAGGATGATATTTCTAGAATTCAGAATATTCCAGATACTAAATCTGCACACGACGTCTTTTCAATTAAGCCACATGTTGGAAAATTGTCCTTAAAGATTTTAAAACTAATATCCTATTATGTTCACAAATCACACTTTTTCCATGTATATTTTAGTGCCTATATGGTTTCTGCTGACAAGTGGAGCTGGTCTGTGACCCTAGGATATCCCAAAGAAAAAAAAAACGTGTTGCACTCGGGAACTGGTGCAGTAAAGCTATTGCACAGATATTTTTTGATTCGGTCGCCGCCCTCAAATCCCGCGATAAAATCTATGCAATAGCTTAAAAAAAAAGGGTTAAACCTATAAAAAGATAGGAGCAGAGGCTTTTGCACTGAACAATCTTATGCTACGCGTAGACAAACAGTTTTATTTTTGAAAGAAGGCCAAAAAGAAGGGAAATATGTGCTCACCCCAATATGCTGTCCATCAACGAAGAGCTGTGGCACGAGTATCTGGTCGCTGCGCATCCTGTCCCGGATCTCGTCCTGGTACTCGGAGCTCATGAACACGTCGCGCTCCTCGAACTTCACCAGCAGGTTCCTCAGGATCTTCTTGACCAGCACACACCGCTGGTAGGTCCCGCGGACGATGCCCATCGTCGTCGTATAGACGACTACCTTCCCCGCGTCGCGCTCCTTGTAGCTCTGTAGGAAGAGTTTCTTTTTAACACGCTTTTATGACCTTAGGTATGGGACCTGTATGTATGAAACGGAATCTTAGCCGGCCCCTAGACGATCAATTGTATCGTCAACATCACGCTTCAATTTTATTGAACAGTTAATTTGACAATTAGATTGAAGGCGCGCGATATTCGATATCAACCCTAGATGGTCAATAATATTACGCAATACATGATATTGTTCAATATTATTGTAGGTCTAGGGGCCCGCTTAGATCACGATTTTTACCTATCTCCAGTAGTTTGATTAATTCCAAACTTTGCATACGTATTAAGAGCCAATGACAAGTGCTTTTTTTTAATTTAAATTATCATAATTATTTTGATTTTGAAAACTTTATTTGTCGAACGTTTGTCGCTATGTTTCGTAGAACACAAAATAATTCTTCTCCTATTTATCTTAAGCTTAGATTACACTATAGTAACTAACTACAGCGAAGCGACGCGACAGGTTGTGGCCAAATATTCATTGTATGTATGTCTTATTCGCATGGCAGCGAGGCTACGCCAAACAAAACTTCAATATGTAAAGACGTGTACTAGCGTCACTCCACTGCAGCGTAGTGTTGCTTACTGTAATCTCGCCTTTATTGCTACACTCAAAAGGCACTGATTTAAAGAGGCAGTTGAAAATAGCAGTTTTGGTAAGTTAAAAATTATAAATGGGACGTTTAATAACTAGTTCAGCAGTTAAAACTAAGCAATAAAATAAACAAAAATGAGGAATAAAAAATAATGAAATGGCTCAGTGAATATATAATTGAGCAGGAAAATAATTAAATGAGCGGTAAAAATTATTGAACGAGTGGTTACGTGTGGGCAGTAATAAATCGGAATTTGTCAGTAAGAAATCTCATTCTGAGCAATGAGGTGGTAAAATAAAATAAAAAACAGTACTAAAATACCTAATTTTTGAGAAAATCAAAATTTTTAAAACAAAGTACCTAGCCTAACTAAAAAATCTATTTTTTTTTATAAAAAAAACAAACCTAACCTAACTAAAAAATCTAAATTAAAAAAAAAAACAAACCAAACCTAACTAAAAAATCGACATTAAAAAAAAACCTAACCTAACCTAACGGGTCAGGGTTGGCTGATTCGGTTGTGACTTGTGACTAATTTTGCAAACCTAATAATAAACCTAACCTAACCTAACCTATACAATTCATAGGTTTACTGACTCAATAACTAAATGGTTATAGAAAGAAAGAATAAATGTAAAGCGAAGAAAACAAACAAATTCATGTAACGTGGCTATGATCTGCCGAACTATTTATCGAACCGCTCATTCCATCATTTTTACCGCTCATTCGGTTATTGGACTGCTCAATCATTTTTTGTATTGAAATTGTATGATAAAATAACCGACTTATTGATTTTTTATTACTGTCCATGTTTTACTGTCGCAATAATTAATCAACCGCCATTAAGTTAAATAACTGCTCAGTATTTTTTTAACTGATCATAATAACATCTCGAATAATTAAATAACTGCTCAATATTTTTTTCAACTGATCATAATAACATCTCGAATAATTAAATAACAGCTCAAAAATTAGTTCCCGTTATAAAATATACTCTCAAATACTTATGGTCAATTCAGACAGCAACGCAACGCGAAGAATGAAGATGCATTTCTAAAGTACTGAATTGACAGATTTCAATATCCATAAAAATTTCGAAATGCATCTACGCGTTACGTTGCGGTCTGAATTGACTCTTAGGGCCAACCCACACGTACCACAACCACACCACGGTCGGGCGTATATTTCGTATTGTAAATAACCACAACGTTGCGTCGATGCAATGACAGTGCGCGCACACCGCCCGCGCTCTTCCCCTCCGTTTCATTGACTTTCATACGTAACCACATCGCAACTACTGGCGACAACGCAACCACGTCGCCATTTTGTCGGTACCACATCGCAACTACAAAAAGCTGCAACGACACCATTCACACGTAACCACTGCTTGAAATTTTTTTCGTTGTTTTTCGTTGCGATTTTGTCGTTGCGACGTCCTGTTGTTGTGGTATGTGTGGGTTGGCCCTTAGAAATACTTATGCAGGGACGATAATATTAAGAGCGCAAAGTCTAAATAACCAAATCAATTATTTTCAAGAAAACGGAAAGGAAATAGTTTTTTTCCAATATTGTTTCTATTACTAGGCACATTATAATATTAAGTATCCAGTAATAAATTCTTATCATTATTATATTAAGCGCATAATGTGTACCAACATAGTATTATGTTATGGTGACTGGGACAATAACGTTCTTATTACCATCTCCGGTCAGGGGTTAAAAAATTTGGCGCAGCATATTATTATGACATTTTTTAAGAAATTTAAAAACTGTTTTTTTATGATTGTAGGTTAGGTTATGTTAGTAGGTTTTTTGTATGCTTATTAATAGCATATACCTAATTGTCTAAACACACTAGGCCGAAAAAACGCGGCTGAAGTTAGGCAAGATTACGCCTGCAATGTATTTTAAATTACCGATGACACACCATGCCGAAATTACGTCGCGTTTAAATATATTATCATTTTTTTTTTCAACTAACAATGTGTAAAAAGGTTGAAGATCTCTCGCAGGTCGTTAAAACTCTATCAATTTGAATGGGTTTATAGGCCATTAGCTGGGGTGAGTTATCCCGGGAAGTAATCCGAGCATTTTCTATAGCACCCCCACTTAGATGTTATAATATGAACAATATCCATGTATGTTACAATCATAGCCAGTATACTATAGTAGGCATCTAATTAAGTACTATAAAAATAATAATATAGGTACATACATTATGTCATAGTAATCGTTATTGTAGTCGTTATCACAAGTTTATTATTATTCTTTGCTTCACGATAGTAAAAAGCTTTTTGCATGTGCAAAAAAAAAAAAATTCTCATCATTGGATGCCCATTGCCAAATGTTAATTTTTAGAGATGTGCCGATCATGACTTAGCTTTGGCCGGATAGCCGACTAGCCAATTAGTCGGTTGCAAAGAAGCCGACTTATCGGCCGACTAGTCGGCCAAGCCGATCATGGTTTCGGAAGTTTCCGTAACGCTTTTTTTACTGCTGATTCGCAGGTAAGTCGCACACGCCGCCTACGAACGTGTCGGATCGTGGTAAGTTTACTTCGTGTACGTTACTTTTTTTTGTTTTTATCATACAGTTGATGGTTTTCAGACAATATTTCATGTAAATGCAATCTTGATTTAATAATACATACTTACTCTTTTGTTAAAAAAATATTTAAAAAAAAATGTTTTCTTTACTAGCAAGTAATTTCCGAAACACTTATTTTTAAAATGTGTAAAACAGATTGACTGTGATATGAACACATTATAAATAATCAAGGTTTTTCTTTAATGTAATTCTAATAATAGCAAAAAAGTAAAAATCCGGTTAATCGGCGCTTTTTGCCGATATATAGTCACCGATTAGTCGCCGACTACGAAAGTGGCCGGATAGTCGGCTTTACCGACTAGTCGGCACATCTCTATTAATTTTATAAAGTTTTTTTGCATAGTCTTTTCGTTTGACTTTACGTTTACATTACGTATTTATAAATTATCAAATTGGCTTATGAGTTAAATATATTTATTTCAAACTTTTTAAATCTTTTTATAGATGTTTTACTATGTTTTCAAATATCACATCCAATACAGCGAGCGTCATCTGTTCACAATCGATTGGACCATCATAAAATATTATATTGTGTTCGGCTTGAAAGAACCTCACTTCCATAGTCTTCTATAGCAGCGTATAGTTTACCGATTAGATGATAGATGGCGCTTGGTTAACTGATTCTTATAAAATCTTGGTTAACTTAAACTTCATTTTGAATGGGAATATACAATAGGCTACTTGACCTACTTTTTTTCTTCATGCTAATCGCTTCCTAATCATTCATTTTCATTCACAAATAATGGAAATATTAATGAAAAAGACTTGATTTAATAAAAATGTCAGTGTACCTTGCCTTAATATAATAATTTCTTATGTTGAAGGTTGTTGATCACCATGAGTATACAGTTGTATTAATGTACGGTAGAATAATTATTCTACCGTATATTATTACAGTAGAACATAACTCATAAAATATGTACCTTTTAAATGCCTATATGAGTTTAACACCGTAACCTTTCCATGTAGGTCGTTGTTTGTTTAAGCTCTGTCTGTCACCAAGTGCGAGTTCGCACATCTTGCGTGTCACTTACGCAATTTCCCCGCAGAGCCTGTGAATATCTTGTTATTGAATGTATTGACAGGGTAAAAGTATTTTAAGGTGTACTATACTCGTGACGAAATCTGTAGCAGCTAGATAATTCTACTTAATGGGTATATCTATTGTTTCAATTGGTTCAAGAAATAGTAATACAGAAAACGCACTTCACAAATAAGGCCCCATTTATATTTGAAAGTTAAAGAAAAAGTCTGCGATTTTAGTACAATCTGACTATCTGACGTATTATCTAGGATGGTGTTCTATGATCAACAGAATTATCATTTGACCAGGCAATTCGATGAATTCGTACTACGATAATTGCTAAGCAGCGCTGTTAAATCGTGTACATGCTTACAAATACGCAGCTTCTTGCGTTTGCAGTTGCGGGCATTTGTTTTAACATGTATCCAAACGTCTTACGGCCGTTCCCAATATTCAATCTATCTCTGATTTGACATACGACCGATCTCAGCTAACATTGAATTGACATAAAATATATGTCTCTAATGTCTAATGAGAGCTATTCCTATCTCTAGTAGGGCAAAACCAGAGATAGATCAAATATTGGGAACGGCCGTTAGTGCAGAAGCCAACGTCTTGACCTGGTGTATTAAATACGTATACTTTGTCTTATTTACATAATGCGTGTTATTAGAAATACATTTTTTTGTGTTTTGAACCTTGAAATAGGCAATCCTAACTTATCATGAGACATAAAGCCGAAAATGCGAAAATAACTTTTTGATTTTAACAATGAGCGCTCCTTACCTAATAGCAGAAATAAATGTAGTCCATGCCTCTCTAATGTTAAAATATGCATAAAGTGCACATAATGAAGTAAAAGTTAATGAATTATCATAATATATTACACAATAGTTGGCATATGTTATAATTACGTTGTAATGTAACTGTTTTGGCACATTACCGGTAAACTGTTATTTTAACTAAACGGTTGGTAGTCGTATCGTAAAGTGTACTACATGACTACCGACTGTACTACTATATTCTAAAATTCTTTGTTAGTCATGTACATGATGATTTGCGTATTCCCTCTTAAAAGGCCGGCAACACACCTGCAGCTCTTCTGATGTTGCGAGTGTCCATGGGCAACGGTAGTTGCTTTCCATCAGGTGACCCGTTTACTCGTTTGACCCCTTATTTTATAAAAAAAAAAACTCGACAGGGATATTGTATTATGATTTTCATCACAAGAAAAGGATATAGAAATTTTGCATCAAAATTTTCGTGCGTTTTTGGAAACCTACCAGATGAGAACATCGGATTAGTTTCCAAACCGGTGGAAGGTATCATGTAGGACACTTCCGAAAGAAGAAAGAAAGACTGAAAAAAGAAAAAAATATATATTTTTAATACACACAAGACACAATTATTATCAGCAACACAGAGCAAACAAACTAGTATAATATTAGAACAAATTGTGCCTAAATATGAAAAAAAGGGTCCAGTTCGGCTTGGGTTATGTATGTCCAACACATAACACCGGTTTTTATGAAATTATGGAAGTATAAGTTTCAAATTAATTTGGAAACAATAATTTATCTATTGATTCATTCAATATACCTATTGGTTTACCGTCTCACAAAACGACACACGATCTAGATATTATGACGCGCGTAACTCGAATCGAATTACGAAGTGTATTGTCGTGTGCGATTAAGAGCAACCCGTTAGGTGGTTGCATCATTAACCAAGTGGTCACCGCGACCAAACATGGGTGTACCACAAACAATTTGTGTGCAAATAAGACTTGGGTGCTTGGTATGCATAACATTGGTGAAAATGCAAAAATCTCCTTTCACTAATTTTAATGTAAGCGTAATTTTGTGTTATTTATATTCATGTTTAGTTTTGCGAATTCGCTTACGATTTAATTTCTTTATAACTCTAAATGACTTGGAATTGGAATCATATTTTACTTAATTCAAAACTAGATGACGCCCGCAACTCCGTTGAGACTAATTTATCGCACGGGAACCATACCCACGAAAAATACACTTTTCCAGGATAAAAAGTATCCTCTGTTCTTTCCTGGGACTCAAAGTAAACCCATAACAAATTTCAGCAAAGTCGGTTCAGCGGTTTGGGCATGAAGAGCTTATATACACACAGACACACTTTTTAACCGACTTCCTAAATGTATAATTTTAGTATGGATATCATTGGTAGGTTTGCTACATAGATTTTAATAACATCAAACTCAGAAGTGATATTTACATAAAAATTAGTAGGTATTAAACGTGACCTACTACAAAATTCGTGTCATAACAAATAGTTTGAACGTTGTAATTTGAAGACCAGTAATGTAGAAACATTATAAAATACTTGGAATGACGCAAATATGTTTATAATGTATGTTACGAAATTTAACTTCAAGATTTTATACAGAGGAATCATTAAGTTGTAAAATTAATTTGAGGTTATTGGATTGCCTATTAGCTGACCAGAGTGGCCACTAACACATAATTTTGTAGATTAAACATCGATTTTAATATTTAATCCATGATATTAACTATTATTAACTATGATTTAAAAATAGTATTGATTCAGTTAAACTTCACTATCGTTTTGTCATTATTTTGTACGTTCCGTAGCTAAAAAAAGGGAAATTTGATTTTGAGCCCTCCGTGCGAGAGTCCGACTCGCACTTGGTCCATTTTTTCTATACTGATGATTTTTTTCTATTCAGAATTTTATGATTATTTTAAAAGTGAAATAACTGTTTTTATGACTTTTGGAAACTTAAGTTCATAAACTTAATATATTATAAAGTCCTACTATATGAGTTTAACTAAACTTAACCGTCATACGGTTCAAAAGAAACTCACTTAAGTAAGACAAATAGAAAAGTAACTGGACAGCTGAGAATAACTGGACTGAACATTTGTAACGCTTGCTGTCATACACACATAATTGTGGGCGAATTAGCCAGTAATTATACATTGTGTAACGAAGCAAATAATAGTATACTGTTTTGTTATGAAGACATTACGAGAAAATTTCTATATCTCAATTTTGGGAGCAGTTTTTGGGGTTTAGTAGACTATACTAAGCAATAGTTGATAAACTTCATTGCGCATTTTTTCGTTTATCTTGGAAACATTTTGCCCTATTATGAACTATCCTAATAGGATCTTTCCTGGGATTTAGAAATTAGAGTATCTCCATAATCATCATAATCGGTTTAGCGGTTTAAGTGTCTGATAGACAGATTGCAGGTACACTATCACACAATGTTAGTATGGATTCTTCAACGCTTAGTTTATATAATATATACACTTGTATGGACATATTTATGATATCATTTCCTTAATTATGATTTAACTTACTACTGCAGTAGCCTACCGTGAGATTAGTAATTAAATTAATTCAAAATTTTATTATTTCCCGTATCTATACGTGTGCCTGGGAAGCAATATATTTCAAATCGATACTTATTATATCTTCAAATATAAAATTGCAACGAACATAACTATAAATAATTAATAGTTACTAAAAAAACACGCTTTTAGCACGCACTAAGCCAATCCGCCATCTTGGATGTCCGCCATGTTGGATTTAAGTCACGTTACTATTTTCGTATTCCTGACAGCAAACCCTTTCATTTGATACTTACCCATATCATGAGGGTGCATTTCAAATAGCCTGTCCGCCATCTTGGGGACCAATATGGCGGATATTGGATTTGTAATGACGTATCTGAGCTAGTCATGTATTGTCATCAGAACTCAGAGCGTGTGCAAAATTTCGTCCTAATCGAAAACCGGGAAGTGAGTCAATTTAAAATTCCAAGATTTTCTTACATACCTACTCGTCCATAGTTAGTTACAAGTGAAGCTAATAGAAGCGTGTTAAAAATTAAGTACAAGGCTAAAGGAGTAAATGAGAAAAGGATTATGAATCATTTAATTGTTTTACTATCTCAGTCTCTGGAGGAGGCCTTCACCTGAGACCCTGTTCTTGCTTACACACTATGACTAAATTTTATATTAAAAATGTATCAAATTACATGACATAATAAATCTATCCAATAATAATAATTTGACTTGACTTATGTCATAACCTATGTTTAATTTTAATACTATGATTTAATTATTTGACATGACTATTGTTATGACTTGTTTAATTTTGTAATTATTATTTGAAACTAAATTGATTTAATTACCCTATTCTTTATAAATTGAATAATTAGAATGTGATTTGATCGAGAAAATTGTAATTGGCAAGAAATAAAAGGCTTTTTTACTTTTATTTTATTTTATACTATATAAGTCTCTGTCTTGTTTTAACTATTATAAAGTCATTCTCTATACGTTTAGCCAGTCAAGGTTGAATGTTTTATGGATTACTTGAACCAGTCCAAATCAAAAGTATTTTCTTCGTATTCACAACCAAAACTTTTTCAAAGGCCTCGTAGAACTTTTGGAGATAGCTAAAAACTAAAATGCTAAATGTTGTCACCAGCATACGTAATCACCATTCATTTGCCTGCAAAAAGCATATTAATATTATGACAAATGATTAACAATAAGAACCTTTATTTTTACGCTGAAAAAGGCCTGTCTAATTCCGCGAGGGATGAGATACTCCCACAGCGGACATGTAAGATTCTCTCCACTCGAAGAGGTGCTAGGCGCAGCTCTACCCACTTAAACTCGATAATACTACAAAAGCATTGACCTAGCCAAAGCCAAGGAAACGTCAATTACTTCTGTGACAAAGCACAATCCATACTAATTTAAAAAATGCGAAAGTGTGTCTGTCTGCTTGTCTGTCTGTTACCTCTTCACACCCAAACTGCTCATTTGGTATGGAGCTACTTTGAGTCCCGGCAAAGGACATAGGATACTTTTTATCCTGATAAATGTACAGGTCCCGCGCGATAAACGAATTTTGGCGCAACGGAGTTGCGGGCGTCATCTAATAATAACATAAACTGGCGTAAGTTGAGTGTTGACCGAACCCATGATAACTTATGTAATTATCTCTAGATATCAAAATATTAAACATAAGTTAAGTTAGGTTCTATATGAACAGTGCCGTTAACTACATCTGACCGTCAATATAATATTAATTTTGCATATTCATTGGATATATATCACATTCCTAGCCGGCTATTAGGAAGTACTCTATTAAAACTGATTGTGGACTGCAATTTATAGTGTATCATTTGTTTTCAAGGAAATATCGTCACGGTTAGCTTGGTATTCGATTAATGATATAGAACGAAAACAATTTAGATCGATATTAATCTAGGTCTGAACACAGGAAACAGTAGTGGTAGGAGGAAGAAATGTTGGTCGTTTTTGGGGGGTTTAAAATTTATAATAAAAAAAAATCTCTTACCCACAAAACGATTTAGGTACATCACACCAAAAATTTGGAAAAATATTTAATCATTACTTAAATTTAATAAAGTGTTTGAATATATTTATATTCATTAATAATTGTATAGAGCAGCGGTCGGCAACCTTTTGGTAGGCAAAGGCCACAATGTGGCAAAACAAACTAAAGGCCGCGTGTTGCCGACCGCTGGTATAGAGCTTAAGTTAAATTCTTCAAATAATTAAGGTTAAGTTATCATTAAAAGTCGTTAAATGCGGCTGTTAAGACCCGTGTTAATACAAACAAATATTTCCGCTAGATATTCGGTCCCCACTTTCCTTAAACCGGTACAACGCGTTAGCCTTACAAGGCCGGCCGGGACGCGGTACGGTTATCGTCTTCACCCATTAATTTTGTTTGTAGACGATGTTTGAACAGCTATCGATATCGATGGAATATTCCAGAAATACTTCATAGGTAAATAATTAAAAAACTTTAAAAGGTATAGCTATAATATACCGTTGTTTATGATTGATGGAGGTTTTTATTAATCACGTTTGGGAAAACCGAGCTATTATGCGACATGTTTTTAATAAGGTATCACTCTCTAAAATGTCGCAAGTGACTTCATGAGCTCCAGAGATCCCGCAGGACACTGGTTCCCAACCACTGGTCCGCAGGAGCAATTAGTACAGTTTATTTTTATTATGCCTTCGTAGTGGTCCCTCTTAACAAGAAAAATATCAAACTGGTCCCTGACCAAGAAAATATTGGAAATGCGGCAGGGGGCAGGAGCTTAACATTCTTAGCTTAATTTTAGCAAAAACAAAAAAAAAAAAAAATACCAATAACTTTCATTTTCAGCTTTGAATGCCCCCAATCCCCTGGAAAAATTTTTATTACTCGAAGCTTGTAACAGCTTGATTTAAGCGCTTTATGTCTTTAGCACTTTTTTGCACAGTCATTATTCGTAATAAGACAGCAGCCGGTCTCTACATACACATTCATACGCCAAACATTCCGATCAAGTGATATGACAGACCGTTTAGTCCACTTACTGAAGCCGCTAAACCGTTTGGCACGACACTGTTACATGAATCTATGTGCAGCGCATGCACATAAATATCTAAGCCAGGGTTTCCCAAAGTGTGCGCCTATAAATAATGATTAAATATTTGTTTATTACTATTTACCTGCTTAACCTAACTATAATCATTAAAGGTATTTATTTATGTATCTTTTTCTAATAGCTAGGTAAAGTAGGGCGCCGTGACAAAATATTGTGACGTGTAACTGCGCCGCAGGCTGAAAAAGATTCGGAACCCCTGATCTAAGCAATGTTAGTAGGTAGTACTTACTCTAAAAAATGTAATTATTCATAAATGTGCACTCAAAATGACTAGACGACGCCCGCAACTCCGTTGTGCCAAAATTCATTACCGAACCGTACATTTTTTCGGGATAAAAAGTATCCTATGTCCTTCCCAGGACTCAAAGTATTTCCATACCAAATTTCAGCAAAATCGGTTCAGCGGTTAGGGCGTGAAGAGGTAACAGACAGACAGACACACTTTCGCATTTATAACATTAGTATGCATGATTAAGATCATATTTTATAATGACTGATTGTATTATAACTACCGGCAAAGGTAAAAAATATACGGGCAACAGCTAGTACATTATACCTAAAGGTTTTAATCATTGCGACCTCTGTGGCTCAATTGGTTGAGTGTGTGGCAACTCAAGCCGGGGATCGCGGGTTCGAATCCCGCTAACGGAACAAAAAGGTTTTCAATGTTCCCGGGTCTGGATGTGTATAATATAATAAAAATCTTAAATATATGTATAGTATAAAAGTATTAAATAAATTTCGGTTGTCTGGTACCTGTAACAGAAGTCCTTCAGGTACTTAGCACGGGGCCAGACTGACGTGGTGTGAAGCGTCCATATATATTATAATTGCATTACAGCAAAATACAGTAATATTTTAATTAGCTTTTTAGAGTTTATCGTGCTCCACCAACAAATTACAATGGTCTGTCTTCCGTCTGACTTATATAAATGAAAATATAAATTTAATTGATATAATATTTCACTATGACACATTCACTTTTAGCTGGGTCATCTAGATTCTACTTATCCACCTGGATTAAAACTTTTTTTACGTCTCTCTTATTTGTGAAAGAGCTACAAAAATATGCTCGTCGTATTTGATGAAATTAGGACAAAAATATTACATTACCACATTGAAGTATAAAGTAATAAAATGTTACTCAAGCACCGTTTCGCAATCGGGAATTTTCGAACTTGGCGCTGTTTGCGAAATCATCAAAATTATTGATTGTTAGTCAATATTATGATGTGCCTCGCAAAAACTGTGCAATTGTTAGTAAACACTCATTATGTTGTTAATTATTAAGGCTGCCGCACTACTCGCGTCTTAATGTGAAGGCAGTCTAATACTTAAACAAAGTTTATGATATTTTCGAAATTTTAATTTGGGTCAATTGGAACAGCTTGCAAAAAGTCCTTACAATGTAGTAATTCTGTTATTGTGGTAAAGTACGTAATTTATATCAATATAGCACGTTATATTGCTATTCAAGACTTACAACCTGTTGTTTTGACGTTGAGTCGATATAATATAATCTACTCAAAACTACAAGTTACATGTCGTAACTAAGAGAAGAGAGCATTACTTCCTTCGGCTACGTTTCGTTTTATGAATTTTCGATCATGTCATGGGCCATAGCCCATAATAATTAAATTGTTTTAACCGTTCCAAAAACTGCACATACTAAAGATGTTTTCACTAACTTCACGTCGAGCTACTAAAGATAAAAAAATGTAGTACTATAAAATTTTACCTCAAAAGATTGAAGCCCAAAAAAGCGTTGGCATTTAAAACATTTCAGAGTAGGTCAGCAATTTGTAACCATGTCATCCTGCAGGTTGACCGCGCCTGATTACGTAATGTAGTTCTCACTTGCGTCATCTGTCAGTGATAACGTTTGTTCTTTAAAAGCCTAAGCGTGCTTTATCTGCTTGTCGCAATCAGTGTTGAGGCTAATGGCAGAGTAATGTCCAGTTAAAAGAAAAATAAAGGCCATCGGGGCACCGGGGTAAAGGTTATCGTTTGTTTGTTATACCTACGTAATAGTTTTTAGTGCAATAGAAACACTAGACAAGCCGTTAGCTCAGGTTGTGTTATTTTTATATGCAGAAAGCTGTGCCCCGATCCTAATCTCAATACTCAAGTACTCTTCATAACTCAAGAATGGGCTCACCTATCCAAACCAAATGTTTAGGCTTTGTTCGGACTATTTAATAGAATGGTTTATGTGAAGTTTGCACAAAATCGGTCGAGCAGTTCTTTATTTATCACATTTTTTGTAACAAATTAATTTAATGAATGGCGGATAATTTTGTTAATGTGGATTTTGCTGTCAAATTGAAACTTTCTTCAGATGGGGATTGTGCGTTCAAATTAAAACTGTTTTCAGTATCTACAAGTAAGTCCCAATTAAAGTTTTTTATTGCTTTATTTTGTATGTATCGAAGCACGTACTAGGCCGCTAGTATTAACTAATATATTATTATATCCAGTCTCGGTATAAGAAACGTCACACCAAGTCAAGCGTTGTTGATCAGAACTCAAAAGGTCTGTAGTTTGGCGATTGTTTGATGACATAATATAATTTTGATGGAGATTCGATTAGAATATTCTATTTTCTGCTAGACGAAATTCTGCTACTTTAGTTCAAGAAACAGTTTCAATTCAGTCCAGATGAACTGAATTGGAATTGTTTCTTGAACTAAAGTAGCAGAATTTCGTACTCGATAGTTCGGCAACTAAACCACAGAACGTTTTAAATTAACGTGTAAAATTTTGGAAAAAATATTTACAAAGGTTGTCATTAAAATCTAATAGAAGTGACCTAAATAGAATACAACAAAGTTTGTTTGCGACCACAAAAACGTCCATAGCTGTTAAATTGAAATCACTTACCACAACGCGACCCGTATGCTCATTGACACCTAATTGTCGTTAAACTCAACAAAGCTATCATCAACCACAAAAACAAGTTTGTAAGTAATACAAACGAAATCTTCAACTAAACTTTCACAGAACCTACAAAATGTGTGTGAAATTCCGAAGTTTTCTATTTTATTTTCGTATTATTTGGAGTAAATAAGGCTTGGTGAGAACCCTGAGCTCATCAAACACTTAATTGAATAATGTAGTTAATTTACTCAATGACTTGTAAGTTAGTCAACAATTTAAAGACCATATTGACGTAATTTTATGTTAATTATTATTTAATTAAAAAATTAGGGGTCAGCTTAAACCGAATCGACACGTAAATAAATTTTAAATGTCATGCTAGTTGATATAAATTTAATATTTTTATGGACTCTATTTGTGGGAGTAAAAAAATTTAATTTGATAAATAATAATCAAATCTTTTTTTAATCCCGCAAATAGGAACTTTATTTCTTTTGTTTACAATTGTACTAGTAAAAAAAACATAATATAAAACTTTTATTTTTAGTTATAAAATATAATTCTTAACTGACAAAAACATATTATTATCGATCGTATTAACATATAGATCGAGTATATCAGCATTTCCGCGTTCCTGACAATATCGTGACGGGTCTCACCTCACTTCATGAATTATGTCATGACATAATATATCACCGATACACTATAGCTTGTTGGCTTAGATCCATGGTCGTCAAACTGCGGCCCGCAGGCCGCATGCGGCCCGTGGCCGTTTGCTGTGCGGCCCGCGACAAAGTAAATTATTTGAATGTTCAACTATATTACACAATGGTTAAAATTACGCCATATTTAATAATAAACGTAACTGACCAATTCTGGCCGGTTATCGTTAATGTTTAGTTAACAAATGTCAAAATAATAACCTAATCTAGTTGTTTTATGGTGTGAACTGGGCTTGATTACACCTACCGAGTAGAGTGGCGAGACAGTGTTCTCGACCAAAAAATTTTGCCGAGAGTACTTTCTCGCCACTTTACTCGGTAGGTGTAAAAAGGCATTAGTGTGGAACCGCTCTTGGAGCCTTTTGGAACCTTTACATACACTGTGGCCCGGTGCTGGCACTCACATTGTCATGTGTGGCCCTTGGCCAGTAAAGTGTGACGATCGCTGGCTTAGATCATAGCCTAAGTACCAGTAATTGTCTATTTCAAGCGGTTATAAGTTTTAAAATGACGTTACACTGCACGTGAAAAAACACAACAAGTTTATTTCAACGCGTGTTTCGTTTATTTTTTATTTTTTTAGTAGTTCGCCATTAGAGTTTGTAAAATCGATTTGTAATATCGCACGAATCTAAATCGTTTTCCACGATATAGCATTTTTAATATCATTGCGGTCCAAATATGTTGTAAACCACATCATCTTGAGTTCACCGTTAATACTAATCTAAGTTTGCCATCGGTTATGGTTAGATCTGAAATTGCTAGAGCATAACCATGCCATCTACATCTTTTGTTTGATATGAGTGCAAAAGAAAGCATTATTCATACAAAGAAAATTAGCATCAGAACTTTCTTGGCTGTTAGGCAAAGCTTATGTAAATAGTTTATCCTAAAGTCTTAAAATAAGTAAAATATTGTTATTTAAAAAAATATTTATTTAAAGGATGTTATTGGTCATTTTAATTTTGTTCATTTCTATCTGCTTAAAATAATTTATTTTATACTTGACCAAATTAATGTGTATTTATTTCACGGTTAATTAGTGACATTAATATTGGTACATATTTCCACCCACACAGAACTTTGTTTACATAAAGATATGACTTGAACCATAATATAATATTATGTAGTAAAACTAGTAACACTACTACAAAACATCTCCATCTAATTATCACGTCACAATTCTTATGAACGAAACAACAGCGGAAAATTCCTATCACCGAAAAACGTTAATAGATTACTGAGAGCAGATTTTCCTATTATTATTCAAGAATTAAATTTCACCTACAAAGATGACGCCCCACCGACATCACACTTCCAACCTTATTACCGAGCTATAGAGCATACAATCATAATATAATTATACGGATGCTATCGAACGTAATTGAGATCTGATCATAGTTTTTACAGCAATAGGAAGAATATTTGTTGTACACTTCCTTCAATATTTTCTTATCTGAATATGCACAATCCTATAATTTTATACATGGGAACTGCCAATCACGAGAATCACCTAGCATTGTAAAGAGTATCTGGAATCTAGATTTATAGAGTTTCAGGTAGAGCCACTTATTCGATACGGGAAAATGGTAGTAAAGTAAAAGTTTTAAACTTAGAAGCTTACAGAGAAACTAGATGACGGCTGCAACTCTGTTGCGCCAATATTCGTTCGCGCGGAAACCGTACATTTTTATAGGATAAAAATTATCCTATGCCCTTTCCCGGGACTCCAGTATCATCATACCAAGTTTCATCAGAATCGATTCAGTGGTTTGGGCGTGAAGAGGTAACAGACAGACAGACAGGCACACTTTCACATTTATAATATTAATAATAATATTAATATAATTATAAGTAACTATGGAAGTATGGAAATATGGATACTAATTTTTAAACAATAAAATAATCATCAAGCTTATAAATAAGTAAAAAATTTGTCAACATATTTTTTTTTGTTTGTTTAGTTTGTTAAATAAAACGAAGCTTCACACTACCTCATTCTCAGTGAACGCGTTGAAATCTTTTGAACTACGCAACGCGTTTTAATGTTTTGATCAAGGAAAGATTGTTGCGTGACGAATTTTGATGTGATTTACATAAAGTGACCGAATAATTGAAATTGAAACATTTTTTTTAAATTAATATTACTTAAATATTAAAAAATAGCCCTATATTTTTCCGTTCGCGCAGACGTTCGTTTATAAAGAATGTGTTTAAAATTGTCTATTTACGATGATGAGAGCTATGATTCGGCAAGAAAGAGTCGGCTCGACCAAATCAATAACACAGCCTCAGAAATTACAGCTATCACTTACTATTAGGTAAACGCTGCTCGATTTTTTTGTTAATTTAAAAAGATGTCGTATATGTATACACATCATTACACACTATACAGTGTATAGTATCTATAGTCAATCGGAACAGTGAAACTAACCGGGCGTGAAACTCACTTAGTGGCACGCTCTCATGTTTTCTACAACATCTCTACTGTTGCCCGCGACTTTGAGCATCAATGAAGTTTACAAGTTGTATATTTTTAATGGCTGCATGTCAGGTTCTACTCATTTCTTTGTTCTTGTAAAATATATGGTCGCATACAATTTCTATGTATAAATTGTTATACATAGAAATGAGTGTTGAATATTGAACACAAAATAAGTGTTGAATAATGAGTTTCCATATAGTACAATTCATTTAAATTCAATCTGCAGAACCAATTTTGATGAAATTTGGTGTGGAGATACTAAAGTATAATAATATATAATAATAATAATATCTATGGACGCTTCACACCACGTCAGTCTGGCCCCGTGCTAAGTACCTGAAGGACTTGTGTTACGGGTACCAGACAACGGAAATATATTTAATACTTTTATATAACTATACATATATTTAAGATTTTTATTATATAATACACATATTTATTACACATCCATGACCCAGGAACTTTGAAAAATGTTTGTCCCGTCGGCGGGATTCGAACCCGCGACCCCCGGCTTGAGCTACCAACAGCCCACCAACTGAGCCACAGAGGTCGTCAAAAAGTAAGGAGTATAAAACATAAAAGTTTTGCGGGATTCCTACAAGGAGCTATCTGTCTGTCTCCACATAAGAATATGCGCAACAAAGTGTTAGGCAGTTGAGAGACCAACGTCATTTGGTCGGATCATGTCAATTCAATGTTAATTGTGATCTGTCGGCTGGGTCTGACGTAACGCGACCAAACTACGTAGGTCCCCCATCTGCCTAGGAATCAACTTCTTTGATAGTACATAACAAGTTTATAACCGTTGTTTTATTTGTATTATAAATTTTAATTATACCACAGATGATGCAACATGCAAAATTGAATATTGAAAGATAATGACAATCTTATGATCAAGGTCGCTGGTTGTTATTGCAAAAGGCATCTTAATTGTGATCATAAATTATATTTATTGCCTCGGCACCCGAACCTAGTTTGAGCCGGCCCCTAGACGAGCAATATATTACGCTTCAATTTTATTGAATAGTTTATTTGACAATAAGATGGAAGGCACGCGATGTTCAATAGAGGGTCAATAATATTACGCACTAGCTGTTGCCCGCAACTTCGTCCGCGTGAATGTGTGTTATTATAATCGAGATTTAGAAAATTTAATGCCCATCAAAAACTATTTTATTTGGATAAGGATTAATATTAGGTACAATATACTCGAAATTTTTAATTTACATCAAAGAACCAGGAACATTGAAAGCTCTTTTAAGTAACTTTCGTCGGCGGGGCTTGAACCACAGATATCGTTTTGAAAAATCCTTTCTTCGAACACCGCTTGACGTGGACAACAGGGGCCAGGAACATGTGACGGAGACAGAGGATAGACGAAAGAAGACGGGATATTTAATGTAGGCATCTATACCTCTTTAACTTTTACCTCTTGCTCTTGTAAGTCAGGAATCGTGGTGCTTCCCTAAAATTTGATATTATGATCTTAGGGAGCCCGAAGGACATGCTCAAACTGGTTTGGGACCCGCAACGAAATTAATCAGAAGAAAATAGAATTATGAAGAATTCCCCTTCCCATAAGCTGAGATAGCACAAAGTTGCAGTGACCGAATGTCAAATCACTGAAGAAGGAGCACCACGAATATAAACTGTAATAATTGTGACTACTAAGCTATAATAGCTAAATTAATATTGGAACTGCTGTGTTAGACTGTTGCCAATAATAATTGTAACAAAAACGCTTGCAGGCACGGAAGTTCCTAGCACTGTCCCAATATCACCGTAGTATGCGACATCAGATTTACAATGTAAGTTGTCTAGCATTGTAGTTATTTCGTCTTGCCAGAAAAAACTCTCCCAGAGAACATGATGAGTGGTTTGTTCAAACATCCAAAGTCGAGCACATAGGTTATGCTATCTACTTATTTAGATCCGTAAAGTTTGACTTTAAAATTCCATGGCCATTAAGGAATTGAGATACGCAGTGGTCAATATCCATTGTCGTTGTAAATTTAGAGGAGTTTCTTCAATTCCATTACTCATAGATCCCATTAGGAAATTTTCACCTTCGCGACCATAGCATCAAATACAAATTATATCCCTTAAAGTAAGAAATCTACAAATCGGCACAGAAATAACGAAATAATTATCAATTTAGATTCTGATCCTTTCAATGCAAAAGAATACTTACAAAAAAAAACAACAAAAGCATCATAATGTGATTATGGATGGTATAATGATGGTGGTGATATGGCATGTGCTTCCAGTATTTTAAAAAAATATAAGGGGTCAGGAGTTCCGTTCAGCAACGGAACCTTCCGAAGTCCTATACCCTAGGGCCTAGGATATGACTTGGTTTGAATCTTACTTTTTGGTAGCATATTATGTTAATTTTACTTAAAAGAAGTGAAAATAACCGTTTTTCTAAACATGGTATCAAATTCGGGTTTACAATCTATGCAACAAAAAAACCGGCCAAGTGCGACTTGGACTCGCCCATGAAGGGTTCCGCAGCAGCAATAAGGTTTAGTTTTATAAAATTAAAAGGGTTTTTGATTTCATTTTATATTTCAGTTGATTTAATGAAAGTTAATTTAAGGTTTACCATTTATGACGTATAAAAAAAACTACTTGCTAGATTTCGTTCAAACCGATTTTCGTTGGTAGTTTTTATAGTAAAGTACATCATATATTTTTTTTAGACTTATCATGCCCCTACTTTAGAAGTTATAGGGGGGACACATTTTAGTACTTTGGAAGAGTCTCTCTCGCAAACTATTCAGGTTAGAAAAAAATGATATTATTAGAAACCTCAATATGATTTTTAAAGATATCCATAGATACCCCATACGCATAGGTTAGGTGAAAAAATTTTTTTTTTGTTTCAGTTGTACCTATGGGAACTCCTAAAATTTTTAATAATTTTTCCATTTTTGTATCAAAATATTAATGCGGTTTACAAACTTCATCTATTTACCAATTTTCATTAGTATAGCTCTTATAGTTTCGGAGAATAGTGGCTGTGACATACGGACGGACAGACAGACGGACAGACAGACAGACATGACGAATCTATAAGGGTTCCGTTTTTTGCCATTTGGCTACGGAACCCTAAAAAGAATTTTGACAATCGGACCACAAACAGCAAAGTAAACATTTACTCCTCCTTTCTTGAAAGTCGGTTAAAAAAAGTATCTAAGATGTTGACCAGGGATGGGACTCCAGCGGATTCAGAGATTAGCCTGTACAAACAGACAAACAGACAAACAGACAAACAGACAGAGAAACAAAAATTTCAAAAACAGTTGAGATGTGTTCTATTACACTTCTAACATGCCCCTGACTCGTTTTTTCAAGTTTATTTTCAATGTACAAAAATTTTACCTCTACGATTTTATTATATGTATAGATTACGTGACATTGACAATAAAATTGCTCGTCTAGGGGCCGGCTAAGTCTCGCCTGTAATCATATTGTGTCCAATTACAAGTGCATTCGGAGGCAGGGACTGTTAGTAAGACTGTCAGGTTACGTACTGTAAGATAAATCCATAGGCAGATGACGGACCTACTTAACTTGGTCGGATTATAATATCATAACAGACTGCTGATCACGACATAGATTATTTGATTGTACATTTTTCAAGGATTAAAAGTATCCTCTTCCCTTCCCCGAGGTTTAGTCAATGTCTATGCAAAATTTTATCAAAATCGGCTCTGTAGTTTCGTAGTCTATTCGATGCAAACAAACTGTTCGTCTTTATAAAAAGTTATTAAGCTGTTGCATAGCTTTTATAGTGGGCTTTGAGCGCGACATTCCGTAACGAAAAAAATCTAACACCCACCACTCCAAACGGCACAGCGGTGCGGCGTTGCCAGACTTCGGCACGGAGTTTGTGTGCGTGCGACGTGATGTAAGCGAATAATTGCATAGGTTGATAAAAAATCTATGCAATAGCTTTACCACGGCAGTCCCCGAGTGCCACACGTATTTTTTTCTGTGACATTTATTATTATGTAGATATGCTTGTAACATAATATAAGCTAAAAACCAGTAGTAATAAGTCAGAATGTTGTAAATAAAATGCAAATTAATACACAAAAGATTATTCTGTTATGGAACGGTCTAAAATATTAATTAAATATATAATTAGGAAGTAAAAGTTAAGTGCTAACGTAACAGTTAACTGTTCATTATGTTTAGCCTTGTTTAGTATAATAGTAGCGGTAATAGAGACATGAGTTTCAAATGGACGAGTTACTTGTTTATTTAAAAAGCCACTGGAAACATTTAGCATAAAGCTTATATAAATAGCTACTCATGATATATCTCGTATTATGTTCTGTAATTTGACTACGATGCAAAATCAGTTTATCCAGAGTGGAAACGAAAATTGGCAGATGATCTATCCCCGTGGTCGTCAAATTGCGGCCCGAGGCCGTTATTTGTGCGGCCCGCGACAAAGTAAATTCAATGGTCAACTATACTACACAATGGTTAAAATTACGCCATATTTAACGATAAACGTAACCGGCCCATTATGGCCGGTTATCGTTTAATTGGCAAAATATATCATAATAATAACCTTATCCAGTTGTTATATGGTGTGGTACAAGTTACAACTCGGTACGAGTAGAGTGGGGAGATAATGTTCTCTACCATTAAACTCGGCACTCGGCAGGTGTAAAAAAGCATTAGTGTGGAACCGCTCTTGGAGCGCCCTTCTCATACTCTGCGGCCCGGTGCTGGCACTCACATTGTCATGTGTGGCCCTTGGCCCGTAAAGTGTGACGACCGCTGATCTATCCTGTATAATAATAACTAGCTGTGACCCGCGGTGTTACCCGCGGTTTAAGTGAAACATAATAAAATACTATGAAAATTACCAATTATTGGGTCAAAATGGGACGATGCATGGTATACTGGTTTATGGTAGTGATGATGATGAATGTAAATTGCAAAGTAGCATATGCTTTCCGTTCTTAAAACAACGCCCAAACTCCCTAACTTGTATCTATAAAGAGTCAGGAGTTCTCTCAAGACCTTCCGAACCATGGTATACCAGATATATCTCGGTGCAGAATCTTACTTGTTGGTAGTATAATATGCTTAGAATACTTCTCACAAAACCGAAGTCACCAGATGTTTGCATATAAATTTTGAGGAGTTCCCTCGATTACTTATGGATCCCTTCATCAGGTCACCACTTTTTTGAACATGGTACCAAATTGGATTGATACCCTAAACACCAAAAGAAAAATTTTGAAAATCGGTTCATAAACGGCGGAGTAATCGTTGAACATAAAAACACGAACATAACACCTCCTCCATTTTGAAAGTCGATTAAAATTGTAGCTTATGTGTTATTCTGATGTATAAGCTATATTATTGTAAAGTTTCATTAAAATCTATTCAGTAGTTTTTGCGTGAAAGAGTAACAAACACCCATACATCCATACATCCATACATCCATACATACAAACTTTCGCCTTTATAATATTAGTAGGATGCCAATAGGCGAAGTTGATATTACCAATTTAACCCGTCGATCGTTTCAACGAGACACAATAGATATTCTATTGTGTCTCGGACGCCGGTGACCGTTTGAGGCTTGATGAAATAACTTATAACATAAGAGATCCACCCTTTTTATTAAATACCTTACCTTATAGACAAAAACCATACATTGTCGTTTACAAAACACAATGTGTAACATCAATGCAATTAGCAATGGAGTTAAATTTTTGCGATGCTTGAACAGTCATTTCTAAGGAAACGTCAAGAATAAACCTAAGTAAACGTTGAATTATTAATAATATAACATATTCTTAGTAACACTTGTGTAGAAACAGGATCTCCTTTTTTATGTAGAGCCAGACATGTCTGCATGTTTAAACATATTCTATAATAATAAAATTGTGTGTAAAAAACGCGGTTACCGTTTCTTATGCCCTTCCTGAAAGTATGTATGTATTAATTGTATCCTTAACAATTTTTTTTTAAACAGACACAGTGGTTTGAGCGTAAAGCCAGCTAGAGCTAGCAAGACTATAGAGTAGGAGTTCCCAAACTTATATTGTCTACTGCCCACTTTGAGAACAAATTATGTTTTAGCGCCCCCTTTGCTTCAATTTAAAATGAATCTAGATGAAATAAATCACCCCCCCAAGCCTCTACACAACGCCCGCATTTTTTTTTCAGGGTCCCACACCGCCCCTCTTTAGACCTTCAGCGCCCACAAGGGGGCGTTATCGCCCACTTTGGGAAAGGCTGCTATAGAGAAACAGATAAACATGAAACAGATGCCACACTTCCCATATTATAAATGTTGTGGAGTGTGGTCTCTCATATTGTGTCATATAGAACCATTCAATATAGCATATCATTTACGTAATAGACAGACAGAAAGGCAGATACACTTTTGCATTGATATTATTAGTGTGTAGTATGGTAACTCACATATCGTGTTATACAAAACCATTCGACAGTATTAGCATGTCATTCACGGAACTGACTGCAGCCTTGACTTATAGATCGCATGCGTCCACTTTCATTTATTCGGAATAAAAATTAAATTACCATACAATTAGCATGAGACGCCTCACTGGCTCTGATCTTCGCTCCTGTCGCACGCCAAGCGATAACCAGTATAACGTTAATGATGATATCGCATTACAAAAAGCAATTCGCTGATTTGACTATCTTTTTAGCAAGCAGATCACATAATATTCATGATTGAATTTTAATGACAAAAATATTTTAACAAAATGAATAAAGCAAAGCTGATTGATTGATAAACGCAAAAGGCAAAACGCACACGCGCACGTTTTCCCTTTGAGACAAATATCCACTAAAAGTAATCTTTCAAAACTCCATCCCCAAGGGGGTTAAATAGGGGATCGACTTGTACCTATTTTTTATTGAATCTTAATATGCATTTTTTTGAGTGTTTTCTTAGAAACTTAAACCAATAATAGTTAAACGTTTTTCATATTTTTTCACCAGGAAATTTTCGGACAGAAGGCAGTAAGTATAAAGAGCTTTTATATAGAGCCTGGTACATAACAATACTTATAAAACCGTGCTAAATAGCTAACTCTGAAACAATGACCAATATCTCAACAGAAGCACTATAATTGGCACTGCTATTGTTCGAACGACACTATGAAAGCTATTCTAAATCTTGACTGTGTATTCACGATTGTAATAGACAACGTACTAATCATAATTATTGCATTGTCAACTTGCTGCTACTGTTTTGAACTCAGTTTAAAATTCATTATTGACGGCTATTGGTAAAATATTGTTTTCAACTGGAACCTACTTTGAAATTTGCGGAAAGAAAACAATAGTCGCGCAGAGTCGAAATAATTATTCTGGGAGTAACTAGCGAAATCAGATCAAAATATTAATTTAAAATAAAAAAGTATTTTATGTGTAGTGATGTTTTGTATTATTTCTCCTTTCGAGTTCTCCGGTATGCAACCTTTTAAGCCGGTGCTTATAATGAGAGCTTACAGATTTATAAGCAGCTGTATAACTAAATAAACTTTCTGAATATACAAATCGGGGATTCACGCCGCACATGTTGTACTCTTACTGTTTAACCAGTAGGTTAAACAGTAACAATAAGTAGACATTTCATTTGTTCGACGTTTCTGCATGTAACAAATACCTGACAGCTTAGAAGGTTAGAAAATAAATGAGGAAATTACCTTGGTAGCGCTCTGGATCTGAAGGAATGTAGCGATACCTGCACGCACGCGATTTTTAACACCACGGATCGTTCCCTTTGAACTTTTAATTGTAGACTGCGCATCCTCGCACTTGAAATCTTTCACCCCGGCGAAATACTCTATGTCGGAGACGGTCGCACTTTTATCACAATTATCACTTTTCACCGGCACATTGTCAAATTGTTTCTCGTTCAAGTGGAAATCATAAAATTTATCCGTATCGAAGTAATGACTACTGTAGCAAATTTCTTCTTTCATCTTTTCCAGCTGCTGTCTCTCCTCGTAGGTGCTTTCCCTTATTATGGGTGATTTACACGCGGGTGGCGGCGATAAATTTGCGTTGTTTTTATTGACTTCCTTGTTCAACTGCGAGACCAGAAGGAAGGATGTTAATTGTGAACTTTCTTTAGAAATATCTGGGGTTAACGGGGTATTTTCGTTTATTTCCTCGACCGCATCGACCGTGTCCACACTTTCGTTTTCGGTAGTAGTGAGTTTTGCCGAGCGATCTCTTATGTCTTGCAGGAGACCTTGCGGTAGAAAGCTGCCGTCTTTATTGTTCACTTTGATCTCGGCTCGGGGCGCAGGCTCGGAAGACTGTTTTCGTTCTTTTTTGCTCACATCGTCGCTGGGACTTTCCTCGGCATGCACGCTTCCATTTAATTCGCTACTATTTAACGAGTCGCACGATATGTTCGAGTCGTTATCTTCAAAATCGACCTCGCCGTGATTTCTTGCTGAACTAATTACCGTGACGGAGACGCCTTTCTTCGTTGAACTCGATTTGGACGTCTTCTTTTTGGGGAGCGGCGGAGGCGTACCGTCGAGGTCGCTGCACGTGCCCGAGTCCAGAGTGTCGCTGGGAGAGCACTGGCCGCTGGACATCATCAGATTGGAAATCGGACTCGTGTACGAATTGCAGTAGATGAACGGCGGCTTGTCCATTTTGGATAGCTCCTCGCCATCTAGAATTTTCGGCCGACTCTCCTCGACGTTTAGTGTGATCAGGCTACTGTTTTTCTTGTTAGTCTCATACTTGATGGTCTCGAAGTCCACCTCGCTCTTCAGGTGGACGCTCGAAATCTTCGGCGCCCGAGGCTTGTCGGCGTCGCTGTTGATCCTGATTGTCACCACGTGGGGACCGTTGTTGGCGAGTGCGTCTACGCTAGACGTGTTCACGGGTCGCTCTGGTTGGGTCGCCGCTACGAATACCGTTGCAGATGGCGATTTAGAATTAAGGACAAGAGAGTGCATCGAACTTAGAGAGTCCACGTCGGACTGGTTATCGAATCCGTTCACCCGCTGAGAGTCATCGCTAGTTATCTGCGTAAAAGTTGTAGATCCAGTTCTCTGACTTTTGGGGGTCAGAGAGATGTACTCGAGATTGGCACGCGTCGTCACCTCCTCCATCTTGTTCAGTCTATTGGCATAATTATTTCATTCCGGTCGATATTCAAGTGCGGCTCGTACTTTAGATCGTCGGGGACGTATAAGGCATAATGCTTCCGGTGATCGATCGAGTGTAGGTCAATAATCCGCACGAGCGACCTCTATACGTCACTTGGTTTACCTGGAAACGAAAGAACAATAAATTAAAAAAAAAAACAACAAAAAAAACGGCCAAGTGCGAGTCGGGCTCGCTCACGAAGGGTTCCGTACCGTTACAGAGAGAAATCAGAAAGTATGCAAAAAATTGTGTTTTTTGTATGGGAGCCCTCCTTAAATATTTATTTTATTTAAATTTTATTATTAATAAATTACAAATATAAATCCTTAGGATTTTGTGAAAATTTAAAGCGTCTAGCTGTTGCCATTATTGATTACGAGCAAAAAAAGACAAAAAAATCACGTTTGTTGTATGGGAGCCCCCCTTGAATATTAATTTTATTTTGATTTTAGTATTTGTTATTATAGCGGCAGCGGAAATACACAATCTGGGAAAATTTCAGAACTCTAGCTATAGCGGTTCTTGAGATACAGCCTGGAGACAGACATACGGACAGACAGACGGACAGACAGACATCGAAGTCTTATGAATAGGGTCCCGTTTTTACCCTTTGGGTACGAAACCCTAAAAAGACACGCCTAATAAATTTTATTTTCAAGCGTTACTTTTATTTTTCAAAATTAGAAAGTGTGAAATGAAATATGACGCTATAAAAACAAAGCGAAACTTTGCAACGAATATAATAATCGTAGTTCTTTATGATCTGCTAGTACACGGATAAGCTAGTTATGCCGGATGAAATATGTTATCCTTCGATCTCTATCTAAAGTAATCAATACCTGCAATTAAATACAAAGGCAAATCGAATGTTTATCGACGGCTAATCTCTAACTTACGAAATCATTGCAGCAGTATTTTGCCTTATTAAATTATCGGTGTTATAACGAACGAATCTAAAAGTATTTTCATGGATGTAACTATTGACACTACTATTTTGTAACCGATTGCGTGAGCGCGGCGGCTTGAGAAAATTGTTTGCCGATGCTCGAGAGCCTACAGGAAATATTTTTTACATGTTGAAATCATTTTGACACCAATGTCGTCTTAATGGTAAATGATATAGCCGTAACCATATCAAATTAACGATAAAATTAAGTAATGATACTGTACATTCTCGATACAGTCTAGCACAAATATTTAAAAGATTTTCTCAGAAGATTTTTCTTAGAATGAAGTACAATATTGATTGATTAGTCATAAGTATTTTTCTTAAGTTATTAGGTTGAATTTTTGAGCTCATTTTAATATAGCTTAAGCTCAAAGTAAAGACTTATAGAGAACAATAACATGAAGTTTCTTTTTTAACTTCCAAGGAAATCCAAACAATACATAACAAAGTGCCATTAGTAAAGTCTACGTTTTCGTAATGACAGGTGCACCATCATTTCAAATTTCTATGAAATTGATACTTATGTCACTTTTCACTTGATCGTTAAAGAAAATTATACGTTGTATTACGTTGGTTACAACGTATTGCTAAATCAAATTAAGCGCAGACATGATTTCTCGAAGTTCTCAGAAATTATTCGTCACGAGAAATTGACAGTTATATTAAGGAAAAAGTAAACGGGTTCAGATTTAAATTTTCCCTTTTAAATAGATATGAGTATACCTTAACTATTTGCTGTTAAAAAGCACGAAACTTGAAAGTGAAGTGCTTAAGGTGCTCCCTCACCGCGAGAATTCACTTGTAATGTAACATTAAAGATTCGACTTTGAGCATTACATTACAATCCTATCTCCCTGTCTGACGAGCATTCGCGTGTAATGTAACATTCGACTTTAAGCATTCCATAGCTAGTTGATGTTACAAGTTGTATCAAGATATTAATTACACACTGTATCATTACAAGGTGCGCATTGTAATGCTCGGTTTTGTATCATTACAATGTGCGAATTGTAATGCTCCACTGTGTAACGTTACATTACAAGCGAATGCTCTCGGTGAGGGAGCACCTTTAAATTCAAATATGTGACAAATTCCCCAGAACATATTATTATCAAAATATATGGTTTCTCGCCAACTGAAACGTCAAGATACTATCGAAATGCTATCAATGGTATCGATTTCGTCAGTCAATGACAGCTTATTATGTTATCAAATAATACTTTCCGCTTTAAAGGCTTTGTTAAAGTCACTGTAAATTGAATTTTAAGTGCTGCGATTAATGTTCACATTTCAATGTACTGTGTATTGTTTAAAGGCTGTTTGTTTATAAGCGCAGTTGACAATTGCTGTACTTAACTTTCACTGGGCGGCAGGTATTGGACGAATGTATGTACTTGGTACGACTTCCATGGCTTTCATATGGCTATGAAGACATTTATATTGTAAGAAAACGCTTCCATTATTCCAATAATACAATTATTATACTCAAAATCTTGTTTCGTTTAGTCAATAATGTTTTAAGAAAAGAAGTTTAATGCACAATTTTTATTGAATTTCACATTTAAAATTTCCATAATATTTTATTACACTCAAAACAATCATTAATGGGTTTCAAGAATCACTTGCTTACCCAGTAAAGGCTGTTGCTATTTCATCTATGAAAAATTTGTCAGATCTACCCGATAAATATACAAAAATCGGTGCAGCCGTTTCAAAAGAGATTGGCAATATACACCAAGGCAGGAGACATTTTTATATGTGAAATTTAATCACATGCTTTTTACAAATATGAAAAAGTCTGGATTATTCGAGAGATACTCATTGTAGATATAATTATTATAGACAAAAATTGACATTTACGTCTTGAAAACCAAGTCGCAATACCTTGACATATGAGTAATGCCTGTAACTAGTCGTTTTGGTAGTAAAATTAAAATAAAAGTCAATCCAACGAGTCATATATTAATGTACCTATACTTTTCGTCTTGTTTCTTTAGCTTATCTCTAATTTTTTTTTGTATTTGACCCTTTTTGCCTAGGATTTTTGCAGATCAATTTAGTAATTTCTCGGTTTAATCTTTGATTGATAGAAAAACAATATTGACGGCTTCAATACATACTTCGCAATATTTACATTAGATTAGTAAAATCCCAGGATATTTATCAGAAGAAAGTAGAACACGTCACCTAGATTTAAAAGATATCGCTTATTTCGGAACATCAGCAAGATAAGATTCCTCAGAGATAAACATTTTTACTCTCCTACCAAAATTTTTACGAAAAATTTCAAGTTTGTGAAAAATTATCGTCATGTATAATTTTAATAAATAAATCAATAATTATATCCATACTAAAGGTATACCAATTTATTATACCAATAGTCCAAAGAATAGTTTTTATTAAGGGAAAATGGTTATTGAATGAACGAATTATTGCGCAATAAAGTTGTGGGGAACATAATATATAGTAAAAGTATTTTAAAAATCAAGACGTAAATATTACTTACCTTTTATTTAAGTTGAATCCAATTTAAAGCCCTTAAATCTGTTAAGGGACTTTGTTGTACTTTGTTACTTTATCTTGACATCGTACATGTAAATAGTTTGATCACAATCGTATGGCATTTGCAATTGATTGTTACTCATTCCTAACATTTAAATCGTGTTAAAAGTCACGCGTCAAGGCCGTTAAGTCATTAAAAATGCGCCTGCGCATCCTTTATAACAACTCAGTTGTTCCTCCCAGTTCGATATCACTTTGTTGACAAAATTTTAGAGTTAAGACAATCGCGTGGTGGGAGAAGGCTCATATCACGATATTCGTAATTATAAAAAAAAAAAAAAAAATTGTGGTCGTATTTATAACGTGTACACTGTATATATATAAATATAATATTATGGAGATGTATGTACATATAATATTATGGAGTAGACCTATTAAAGTTCTACTCCATAATATTATAACCAAAATATTCATTTCAGCACTAAGTTTATTTTAATGCAAGATAATTTATAAAAGTCGCAATTTAATTATTTGTTTTGTCGACGTGTATTATAAAAACCAAGTTAGCCATAAAAACCATAAAAATTAGAACAAGGCCCAGCGATTATTCTCGAGTATGATCGGCATTTGAAACTCGCATAATTAAGCCGACGTAAACGATACATGATCACCTTCAGATCACGAACTTTCCAAGCCCGAACTAATTTTCTATTAAGATTATTTATAGTTCGAACGGATGGGCCAACTAGTTGCCTTATGCGCGTAAGTTTCTATTCGATTAGTTTTTATTTCTATATGTACTATAAAAAGCCTTGCCTTGCTTTTCTGCACATGTTTGGATCACAAACTGGTGATGCAGATTATAAATAATACCGTAATAATGTGGGCGAGCTGTGGAGTGTTGATTTGTGTTTTTACGTCTAAATAGTATACTATTTCAGTACTTTATGAATTATGATAGATTCAATATAAAAAATATATATTTGTTTTAATTATTACCTTTTAACAACTTTTTTTAAATATAAAGGACGTTTCTTTTACAAAACAAACTACCAAACTTTGATACATAACTATGATTTTCTTCAAACCAGATGAATGAAATTGAGGCTTAAGTGCCAATGAAAAACCATTGTCGCGTTGTATAATCCTACTAATATTATAAAGGCGAAAGTTTGGATGTATGTATGTATACAGTATGTATGTATGGATGTATGGATGTTTGTTACTCTTTCACGCAAAAGCTACTGAACGGATTTTATTGAAACTTTACAATAATATAGCTTATACATCAGAATAACACATAGGTTACAATTTTAACGGACTTTCAAAATGGAGGAGGTGTTATGTTCGTTTTTTTATGTTCAACGATTACTTCGCCGTTTGTGAACCGATTTTCAAAATTTTTCTTTTGATGTATAGGTTATCATCCCAATTTGGTACCATATATATAAAAGTGGTGACCTGATGAAGGGATCCATAAGAAATCCAGGGAAATCCTCAAAATTTATATGGGAACATGTGGTGACTTCGGTTTCGTGAGCAGTATTCTAAGCATATGCTACCAACAAGTAAGATTTTACACCAATGGTATAAACCATGGTTCGGAAGGTGCTGAGAGAACTCCTGACTCTTTAAAGATACAAGTTTGGGAGTTTCGACGTTGTTTTAAAAACGGAAAGCATATGCTTGCATATTTACATAGTAATGCAAATTACATTCATCATCGTCCTCATCACTACCATAAACCATTATAGAACCATGTATCGTCCCGTTTTGACTCAATTATTGGTACTTTTCATAGTATTTTATTATATTTCACTTAAACCGCGGGTAACACGGCGGGGCACAGCTAGTAATAAATATGTAATTACAATAAAAACGTATTGAATATAATGAAATGCATACCAACACGCAAAGCGACAAATCTCAATGAAATAAGCAAATTACTTGCTGTCCCACAAGCAGGCGACCTTCTTAAAGCCTTCTAGAATTTTCGTGGGCGTAATAATAAAATAATAATTATAGCTGTGTGACAAGAAATAGTTCCATTAATTACAATATTTTAATCAATATAATGTTACACTATATAGTTTCTCTGGTTTATTTTAAACTTTTAGTTTATTATAATTTTTATACTACTAGTTATGATAATAATTTTTAGTTGATAGGTTTACTATGCTTCACAGTAATAATACACACTTTTCATGCACTTGTTCCACTTTTATTAATTTATTTTCTTACAATTATGTTTCACACGACCGGTTTCGATAAAATCATCATCAAGTGATGATTATTTTACACCTGATGATGATTTTATTGAATCGAAACCGGTCGTGTGAAACATAATTGTAATAAAATAAATTAATAAAAGTGGAACAAGTGCATGAAAAGTGTGTATTATTACTGTGAAACATGAATTTCTACCAAGAAGTTACGGTACATTCAATATCATAGGTTTACTATGTCTTCATCATGTTTGCAAAACGAATTTCAAAGTCCTACTAAAATTTTTATTTAATTAAATAATTATACACTTTCCTTGCACTTATTCCACTTTATTGGTTTACTTAATAAAGTGGAATAAGTGCAAGGAAAGTGTATAATTATTTAATTGAACATGAATTTCCACCAAGAAGGGACAGTACATTCAATATCATATCTAAAATTTTTATTTTTCATACCTACTTGATCCTATAAAATTTAGTAATCCCGCATGAAATTGTTATTTTCTCCTATTTGTTTTTTATTTTCCCTACTCTATAAAAAATAACTCAAATCACTATAATTCTACAACAAAATTGTTTATTCACAACACCGGCACTAAACAAGTTCGCGTGTCTGTTGGCAATAATTTGATTCTGTGTCAAGTGATTTAAGGAAAGCGACGAATAGTATCAATTTAACAGCCATTACCCCTGTTACAGTCGCGGTAACTGTGACACTTCCCTGCTGTTATTGCGTCATGGACTGGGCGGAGTTCCTTAAATTTGTGCCGCGGAAGTTTTGAGATTACCATTAATACTTGTCTAAGATAGTTCCTTTTTGATTATGAAATATCCTATAGCGCTTAGTAAACAAGTAGATGTTGTATAGCTGTCCGAGGAAAATGTACGAATAATAATAATGATAATAATAGTCCATAATAGTCCTTTCATAGTCCCAGTTACCCGTCCACTAGCACCTCACCCCCATAGCCCGGTATCATTTCTAATATCCATTCCCTGTAATAGTCCTTCACTGGCCGCTGGCTCTTCTTGGTCGTACTCCCATAGTGCGGACAAGGGAGTCGCCGGCCAGTGTCACATAACATTTAGATTAAAACTGTGTAATGGGCCTCTACGTGTTGGCTTCGGCCCCACGCATGCCTTCCAAAGGTCCGGGATTTAATTGCCCGTGAGCAAGGAATACCTTACACAAAAATAATAATAATAATAATCTTTATTGTACACCACGAACATATATACAGTAATAACATACACATCAGTTAAATTAAAAGTACAATTTTGGCGATTAAGCTGGCAATTAAAACTTTCTTACCTTTTTTTCTGGGATTTAAACTATTATATCTGTACCAATTTTCTAATTTTAATATTATATTGTTTAAAAAAGAAATAAATACACATACTTTTGCAGATTCAATTTAGTTTTTTCAGGTAAATTGATTCCCTTAACGCCCTAGGAATGTTGATAGAAATATATCCAAGTTTATTTGCAGGATACACTTGAAATGTATGCCAGGTGTACCGTTGCCGATCGCATTTAGAATTACTACGGAACCAGTTCTTACTTTTTATGGAACATTTTTTACGCGCTATGGCATAAAGATTAAACACAGGAAGTTGTGTTCTTGTCTGAAACGCATTATCCTTCTCATGGTCGCCAAATGTCTTTAGGTGCATTGAGTTATAATTACTACGTACTAGAGATGCTATTAGAAATAAAAAACATGTCGTCGCCGCAAGGCAATGAGCGGGGGGAGGCGGGGCGTTGATTGCTATAGATTAGCACCGCAGAAGTGATACAGTTTTGTACCTACACTCGAATGAATCTAATAAGATATAGACATGTAAACTAATAAATGAACAAACTGACTTTAAGGCGTTGGAATAGAAATGTTATTATTGTTAATTTGATTTACATGCAAATTTTACTTAATTAAGCATCATCGAATCAAAATTCATCAATCTGATACATCATCAAAGGAAATTTATTGATTCGACCGTAACCGTTTATGTTTTTATGGATCATAATTTAGAAATCTCTAATCGTAAAGAGTCAATCGGAGTCAATTATTAAATCGAAATTTACAAATCAAACTTGAAAGTGTAGGTCCATTGACAAGGTTCTTAAAATGGCCGTCACGTACGGCTTTCGTCGTTGTTGACCGACTTGTTGTTATGTTGTTTTTGCTTACACTTGAATGGAAGATAAAAACGTTCGTCTGTTTATTACAGTAACCATTTTCTATTTCCTCTCTATTCCAATCAATGTTATATCCTAAAATAGATATATCAAAAATATTTTAAGTCGACGCCTTGATCGGCGCGTATGAAGCTTTTTTATTTTATCGACGTGTTCTCATGCAACTTAAAAACACCTCCCAACTTAATCTCTTATGGGGTTCAAAGAAAGTTCTACCTTAGTTCACATCGAACAAGGTTCAAAGTTGCATGTCGTCGGTAAACTACCTGCATAATATAAGCACCTTTCCCAGGTCCGTATGATCAACGATTCAAACCATTATTGTTCCCGCTTTTTGTCTAGCATGGTCAACGGTCGGTGCTTCCTTGTATTTTAATTGTGATGATGCAAAATTGGATTTTATTTCCAAGGCGATAACATTTATTTAAGATTGACAGGTGAAATTTGAAAAGCACCTATCCTTAACTAAGTATGCCATGCGCAGGTTGCGTTTCCGGTCTATTGCTCACGGCTACTTTTCAATAAATCAAGCGATCAACCAGCACTTTGAATTTGAACAGTCATAGCAGCATTTACCAACATAAAGCAGTATATTTCGTAAAGTTCTCTATGAGAATTTTGCATTTATTTAGAGTACTATTGGACTGGTAACAAAATCGATGGATCTTTTTACAGTAAATAATATAGACATTTCTTTATTGTTAATGAAATATTACCATTCTCAAAATAAAAAATAATAACTGCTATTCAAAATAAAGTTAACGTTGATAAGATATTATGTTAGCATCAAAATTTATAAGAGTTTGCGCATATTGATATGAACAAACTCTTGAAGGTTTTTTTTCTTCTTCTTAAGTACGAGTCTCTATTTTATTTAATAAACACAATATTGAATCAGATAATTCACTCCCTGCCTGTTTAAGTTTCCAAGAATTATTGCAAGTAGTGAGAAATGTACAATATTAGTTATGATTTCACTTGTATGAAACACTAATGGAAGTAGACTATTAAGGTTTCTAGAATTCATAATAATTTAATTTAAACATTACGATTTGCAGCAATAATTCATTTATACGCCAATTTCAAAGCTGTTTATTATTTTTAAGGCAAAATATTAAACAACTTTTAATTGGTACCGCGACTTTCAAGACACTAAACCAAAGAGTAATAAATATTCTTCAAACAGTAATTTTTAGAACTCGCTAAAATCCAATCCTTTGCTCCATGTTCATACCTTTGAAGGCAGTATTTCTATTTAAGGTTTCAGCAATTTTAAAATTAAAATACATCAAAATACCAACATTGATATTCATAGTGGATAAAAAAGGAACTACAAAGAGACTTTCTCTACTGACTACTGAGAAAGTTCCATAATGAAATCCTAAAACTAGCAATCGGATTTTGTAACATAATGATACCTCATTACACAATGTACCAATTAGGAATAACGCAGCATAAATGGACAGAATCGGTTATCATACCGATAAATTATATTGTTTAGTAATTCCTTAGGAAGTAGAGAATTAGGTAATACGGTGTAACCGCCGCATTATATAACTAGCTGAGGGTAAATAGAGCATTATTTGTTACAGTGTACTCAAGAAAACAATAATTGGACGCTGTTAAGCATTCGTGTACTATCCCACATAAAAATTACGTATTGAGTTGTGAATGCAGTTATGTTCTTTAGATGATTTAGAACAAGACTGCATTCAAAATTTAACAACAAAAAAAATTGTGGGTTAGGACACTAATGCCTAACAGCGACCAATTATACTTCTTGTGATTGCTATCATATCTTAGGTACCTAACTCAATTTTTTTTTCTTCTATCTAGTAATTAACGTGTGTACTGTGTTCACACTATAGAATACTATCTAACTTTCTTTTTTCAATTTTATTTCTTAAATTTAGACAAAGTACGTATTTTAAAGCATTCAAATGCTATTTTTGCATTGTTAACATTCTATCTTTAAGTTTCACTATTTGAGTTTAAAATATATTTTTGTTGACCCTAACGTATTGTGCATAATTCTAAAAATCAGAATCATTATAATATTTTTCAAGAATAAATTAATGGTATCCCGTATCCATAATAATCATTGAGAATTTATTGATGATGTGGAAACAAACAAACAAATAAATTAAAAATACCAATTATTATGTATTATTAGTTAGTATTTATTATACTGTAAAATATTATGTCTACTTTGGCCTTCGGCAAGCCTATAGAATTGCCTACGCATCGTCCATATAAATAATATTTAGATAAATGACCAATAGCTCATTCATATTATTTTAGCGTGTTTCCCAAACCCAATCCATACTAATATTATAAATGCGAAAGTGTGTCTGTCTGTCTGTTACCTCTTTATGCCCAAACCGCTGAACCAATTTTGCTGAAATTTGGTACGGAGATACTTTGAGTCCCGGGAAACGACATAGGGTACTTTTTATCCCGGAAAAATGTACGGTTCCCGCGCGATAAACGAATTTTGGCGCAACGGAGTTGCGGGCGTCATCTAGTAATAATATATTACTTATTTATAACACTCGTATTTTATGGTCTGTTTACAAATTGTTTAGTTGATTTTAACTTTGATTTTATTCACCATTTCAATTTTTAAAACGTTTATATCATGTAAGTATTCTATTGTTATAATTACGTCACAAAGTAGAATATAATATTTTTCAAATGTACAGTGTTTTGGCGTAAATCTCATAATATTATTGTAATATTGTGAGTATTGAATAGTCAATACTCTTAATAGCAAGAGCAGCAACAATCTTTATACAAGGAATTAAGTTCTACAATACTAACGTTATGTTTACGTAGGTAGCTAACAAAAATGGTTTTGATTTTTACGAGCCGTGACCAATTATAGCAAAAAGATATTATATAAATACTGTGGATAATTGATCGTTGAACCGTGTAACAAACGGCAGAAAATGTATTCCTGCCCGAACAATGTCAGGCGGGGCGGTTTCAAAGTTTTTACATAAGTATTGTGTCGGATATACCGTCAGTATCATAACTACTTTCATTAACGTTCTCATGTGAAATAGCATTTACATTACTCTCATATTCTGCAATTCAAACTTACATGTCATTACTTAATTCTATAGTAAACATTATAAATAATTGTGGACCTACAACAATACCCCAAAGTACTCCGTGAGCACTTGTAGCTAAAACACGTAACTCCTGACCTGAGGTCACAACAGGCAAGGTTGTGTATTACGTGATCCAAGTTATTAACTGACAGGTAGCTTTATAGAAAACTTTATCTAAAATATGCAATATACTACGCAATTATACTTTATATTAACTAACAATTAAAATATGTACTGGAGGTATTAGAAATCTTGTGTAAGTGTAGCTGCTATAAAAATTATTATCATCATCAGTTTGAATGAGATAATTATTTTAAATATGATTTTAATATAATTATTATTGATCATCTCAGTAAATAAATCTCTAAAAATAATGTTTTGTTTCCTTGACCCGTAAAATGAGTAAATGGACGGTGGTGAAAACAGTCTAGTAACATTTTAAAAGTCTGTGACGGCACGTACGGTTTCAAAATGAGTATTAACTAGTAAAGTGCCAGGCTGTAATAAAGAAAGCCTCAATTACCACTTATGAAAGTAATATTTTTATTACGAAGACTATCTCTCTGGACATTAAAATTTTCACTATTTTCTTGGAAGAGAGAGAGATGTAATAATATAAGACATAATTTATACAATAGTAACTATTTAAACCATGCGAATGTTGTATTCGCTAAAACGACTTGTATAAGGTGCTTTAAGTTTCGAAAAGGACATAGTGTAAAAGTTTTTTTACTTGATAATCTGTAGTTACTAGAGAGACGTCAGACAAATATCGAGCTAAAAGGTTCGTAAATGTTATTACTCATGATAATACTCCTACCAAATATTTATATAGATATAACATCACAGACGTAAAGACTAAAGAGCCTTAATATGCAAGCGACCTTTAATGTTACATATTTGAAAGGTCTAGAAGAAAGCTACGTGTGCCTGTTTTAATAAAGCATCGAGTACCTACATCGATACCATTCGGTCGGCGACAGGTCGTTCACACTCTACGTCATCGAAAAGTGAAACATCTGGAGAATTGCTCACACGGATATAATTCATTGGCTCGACTTGATTAGTAGGCGAGAGATTATTAGCTTGTCCAGATTAAACAATTTATATGTTGTGTACATGATGATATAACGAATTTTGTAACTTGAAATATATGTCTGATATAAATTACTCTGAAGTTACGAGTTGTTGAGATTTATATTTGATTTTATTCACAGTTTATGCGTAAAGTAGAATTCATATAATTAATTGTTAAATTATATTTTTGCTTTCAAATTACGCTCACAATAAGTCGCTTTTTGACTAACATCACATTTACTTGTATCGTTATTTTGTTTAATATTTCTATCTATTTTTTCAACAAAATCACACTTTTTCGTCAACAATGTTAACGGTGGCCACATTTCAGAGCAGAATGCTAATTCGACACATTCTTCACCATTAGTCTAATTGTTACGCATCATCGGCTTACTTTTCTTTTGCAATTCACTTCTTGAGTGAAAGTGGTGCGTTTGTCATTTTAATGTTTGTTTACGTGCCTGGTATACAAAGTGACACGATTGGTCATTTTTTGTCACCATTATTACCTTCTGAATATTAATCACGGAAGTTATATTGTGTTTTATTTTTCCACGATGTAAAATGTTTTATGGATAACATAATAGCTGGAAGTGATTCTAAATTGTAATTTTCTTCCATATTCTTTACATAATTCTCGTGTACGAAGTTTGTGTTAGGTATTTGTTTAGTAACTAAGCGGAATGTTAACTCTTAAACTACACGTTTAAGAAATGTATGGTGTGCGGTAAACGTTAATCTTAGCCTTATGTTCATGTTATGGTACTCAGTTAGAAATCTTAAATTGCTCACCAGAAGAAAGTTTTATATTACGATTGCGATCGTGAATTTCCAATTCTTAACTCATTTGAACCGCTGTAAACTATGCATCGAATGTTTTATAAAGCAGACAACATAATTGACAAACTAGATGAGTTAAGCAAATCTAAATCCATAAAACACACTTTCGAATGCATAGAAAGCCCACAATCACTTCGTCTGGTTAAGATATTCAGAATTTAATTGCAACTTTTGGCAACTCGCTAATTGATGAGTCATGCTCCAATGAATTGTGTTTCTGCATGTTCATTCTTCTTTGTAAATCTTATTTGTTTCTTACTGTGTTTCTTTGAAGTCAATGCGCTTAAAATTGTTAAAATATTGTTTTGTTTATTAAGTAAATAAAGAGTTTGTGGAGATGTTCAAGGAGGTTTTAATGACTTCAAAGTAATATAAGAAGACACTGGGCTGTGCAATGTTAAATGAAGGCACAACATTTGTTACTCGAAATTCGTTGTGCAAGGGATAGTATTGAAAAATATTTACGTGAATGTGAAGGTTCGTATTGCACGTATCACTAAATGTGAATACGCAATAGCTTTGGGAAATTCCAGAATACAATAGCTTCAAGGTGTGGTCTCAACAAAAATTAGACAATTGCACGCCTAATCAGCCGAAACGAGACAAATTTTGAAAACAATTCCATTGTTTATATAGAAACTGAAACGTACTGATTTTCTAAGACGAGAATGCTTCGAGAATCAAATATTCGGACTTGCAAAATCAGCATTTTTAAATGGGTTTCTCAATTTACTTATATTGAATTACATTTTTGTAGCATATTAACTGAAAGTGACATTTATCAATGTGTACAAAAACATAAAATTAGGATCAGTATATAACGAAACAAGTGAAATTAAGCACTTCGCTACTATACGTACAAAATCAATACAAAATTAAAATGTCAAAAAGCATGACGCCGCGCCGCTAGATATTCCATCACTCCCCATCTTGACTCCTTTCGTCTCGTTTCGATGTAAACTGACCCTTATATTAAAGAAATATCCATTTAAGTAAGACATGTTATATCGCGTCGAGCTGCCTCTCAGCTATAATCGCTTATATTTTATAACATTCCCTTCTCGACGCATTAGTAAATCAGACTGCAAATTATCCTGACACCCTGACAGACGTTTACAATAAATACAAGTCCTCGATTTCGCCTGAGGTCTCTGAACATCAAGGAACAGGTTTCAAAAGCTATAACTTTTAACAACCAATGACGCATAAAGAATTAGCAAGCGGACGTGGCAATTAATATAAAATGCATTATGATCAAACCACTAGGAAGTCGGAGTTCTAAAATTGAATTACTTTAGAAGTCGTAGATAAAACAGTTAAAGGTTTTATTGTTAGTATTACCTAATACATAAATAAGATGGTTACGATGATTGTGCTCGTTAAAATAATATGGCTAAAGATCTTGGGAATGCTCAAAGTACTTATAAAATAAGCATTATGCATTTGCATCTCGCGTAACGGGACCTCTTCACGACTTGCATTCTAAACCCTTAATGTCGTGTGCACTATCAACATGTAAATCATCTTTTATCTTAATCGTATGGAAGGGACGACGTATGTAAATTTTATTGAGTCGATTTAGTCTTATTTAGCTTTGAAGTTGAATTGAAGTGAAGTATTTTTTTTTTAATTACAAAAAGTATATCTTATTTGCAAAAATAATATGCACATTGCACATACCACAAACACTACACGGTCTTCTACGAGACAAACATACTCTTTATATAATAATATGTTAACGAGCATGAATAGAGAAATTATAGTTTTTGAAGACACGTTTCAAATGTCAATGTCAAAGGAAGCAGATATATACACTCACTTCTGTAGCTTATATGTCGCATACAAATGTTGTATTAACATTAAATTTACATTCATATTTTATTAGTACGGCTCAAGGATTGTGCGTAAAATACACGGCTATAGAGGTTTTATTGACAATACGATAATAGAAATCCTTAAGTTTTATGTGAATTTCTGACTGTTTTGCGCGTAGATAAAATACTAATGCTAGCCAAAAATATTTAACGATTTTTAAGAATAAGTAATAGCTTTGCAGGTACCAGGGTTTTTATTATTCAACTACCGTTTAATTCCTCGTTTCTAAGGTTTTTACACAAGTTTATCTGTTTACTAAACACAATGTTTATCTTAGCTGGCTGAGATTAAAGATTAATCCTGTCAAAAACACTCAGAAACCGGCCATATGATTATTTTTCTTCTGAGTGGATTCCACCCATCTAAGCATTATTCGGTTATATTGAACGCTCAGACACATTTACTTTCTATATTATATGTTTAGTTGATGATATGAACTTCATTAAGCTGTATAAAATATGCCACATCCAACCTTTCTTACTCTCCAGTTCGTGGGCAGGAGCAAAGTGCGGTGACGCGTATCCACATACTTTTTGTACTTTTTAATGCCCATACCATTATCCCATGGTACCCTGTTCAACAACGCGACTCGGTCTGGACAGAAAACTTATTATAGGTCTACCAGAATCTGATGACAATTTTTGACAGCAGATTTTCATAAAATATCCTTGATCATTGGATACATTTTTATATTTGCATATTTAACACACAGAATCAGCCGCTATAAGAAAAAAAAAGGATCAAAATGTTTTATTCCAATTACGCCGGTATTGCTAGAGTCAATTTATTTTCTCACTTTTTGTCATCAGATTCTGGTAGACCTATAATACTGCACATTCAAGATTTATTACTAACTCCAACTTATAATTTTGATTCTACACATAAGCTTTTACAGTAAGGAAATGCTTGAAGACACAAAAAGAATATCTAATAAAAATAATTAAATAATTTTTTGTAGTTTGTATTTGTTACTTGTTACCTTTATAATTTAACGGATAAAACATATTAAAATGTATATATTGAATACGATAATTACTAACTATTCAACACTGCTTGGACCTTCGAGACATCGGTATTGAGAACATAGGATAATTTCCAAGTAGACTGATATACGAAAGTATGTTAAATATGTTGAACAGATATTAACAACACGGCTACCAACAATCCCTATCATTATTCAGATACAAACCAGCTCTATCTAGGCTAACTTTTCACCTTGTTTTTCCCGTCATGTACAACTGATACTTGCTTCAAGAATGGACATTCGATATCGTCTCTGATTGCATATTACTTATTAGACGGCTTAAAGTGATATTTTGTAACTGTTTCTGAAATTATTGTCTACTTGATAAACATTTATTTTTGCCCTACGCTTAAGTTAACTTAAGGTGAAGTTAATAAAATATAGAGAAAATTTTAATGATGTAAAATACTAAACATGAATGAATATACAAAGTATGTTAGAATTAGTAAAAAAAAAAAAAAAAGTGAAAAATTCGTAACATTATATTAATTTCATGGCTACTCGCAATAAGCCTTTCATATGTTTTAAATGACATTCCACAGCCTGCAAGGACGTCAATTTTTTAGTCACAGATTAGTAAAATATGGGTTGAGTATTTTTTGGTATTGCAACACATAATTAAGGTCAGGCGCACGCAACCTTTTCAAGTGTGAGAACAACTAATTAGCAGCATCAGTTCTCAGATGATCGTTTTCTAAGATCTCTTCATACCAGTATAGTATAATGAAGATTTCTTCGTACTAGAGGTTTCTTCAGATAGCAATGGTAGTTTCTCTATTGCGGTTAGGTGTTCCTAAATAGCGGCTGGATTATTATAAGGTCCCTTCTCTCCTTTAATAATAATACTAATTAATAACCTGTAATATATATGTTCACAAATAATTAAACATTGTTACGATATAATTTATGTCATATATGTATGTAACTAGGTTACGAAAACATTGAATATATTACAAAATAACTTATTAACATTTTCATTAAAATGTAAGTATCAAAGCGCACGGAAGTGCGCAGGCCGAGTTCCAGCAGGCCGCGCGCAATCCGTGCACTATTTACACGAACCGTTTCGACGCACTTTTGACCCTCCTGTAGCTCAGTGTTTATTGCAAGTGCAAAGATAAAATTATACCTACGTAATACTACGTAATTGTATAATTAGATAATATTTATATAATTTAATTAACCTGCCAAGTTCAAATTAGAAGTATTATGGATCAGGCTGTTGATGAAGATGATTACGATCGATGAAGTTCATCTAAACTTGGCATTGGATTGGATTTCAACTCTTTTTTTAGGATAAAAATTAGCCAATAGGAACTTGTCCCCATTTTAACAAGTATATTTTTGGTGGGATTTGCATTACTGAATTTCCGTTTATTGAAGAAGGTCATAACTTAAGCAAAACTTTCAAATAAGTACTTGAGTAACAAAATATACGGAATACAAACTATGGCCATCCTTTACTTAGCCGCTTAGCAAAATCTTTACTTAGTTTTTTGTTAAAATAGTGCAAGTGAATAAATCCGAAATAATCCTGATGAAGCTATTAGTATTATAAGTTAATACCCAAGTCCCAACGAAGGTAAAAACGCCCATAGAAGATAATAAATGGAGATGGCATTACTTTTTTATCCATAAGCATTAGCTAGGCTGGTTCGAACAGGAGTTTTTTTAAAAAACTTTAATGTATATGGACTTCTTTGTCTCCTCAATCTATATATACACATACATACTTTTTTGACAAATTATACGTTTTTTTCTTGCTTATATTCTAGCCTGTCTTGAAAGAAAGTTGGCGAGCTTTAAATCAACGATAGGCAAGTAAAGTAGATTTTTTGTATTAAAAACAATATTTTGTTAAAATCCATGTACTAGATACTAGATACTGTGCCATATACTATTCATAATACATACGAGTACTATGATACCGATGGTATTTGGATATGAGCAGTACATTTTGCCATTTTTAAAAAATTGATGATGATGATGAATTAATAGTACCTGTGGCTATATTTTATCAGCACACAAAGCAATGGTGTATTGTAATAATTTATGATAATCATTTGACCTTATCTTCGAAAAACCTCACATCCTTGTCAAGTAGCGTTGATGCAAACCGGATCTTCGACGAATATTTGAAGATGATTCATTTAAATCTTTAAATTAAATTTGAGGGTAGACACCTATTTTTAAATGTCAATAATATTTTTGTCTTGAACATGTAAATTCTTCGATCGCGGATTCTTGGAAATCTATTGTTCTCGCGGCCGCATGTGGCCGCTTGGGAGTAGTCGCGTAAATTTTTGGTATAGCTCATTATGATTGATGAAGTGACATATTTACAGTAATACTCATGGAAATCGAAAAAAAACTTGCAAGTAAAAAAGAACCCCAAAAAACTTTTCATAATAATTTTCAATTAATGCAAGAACAAAAAATTAATGAAGGTGCATGCGAAGCCAATATAAGTGAACCGGCTTTTGAGGATGATATCATTAAAAGAAAACAAAACGAATACTGGACAGTGGACAGTGCACTGAACGACAAAAATTATCTTTGACAACGTTGAATTTAGCGTAAAATGAAAGTAAACAAAATATCACTTTCTACAGTAAAATTATTAACAAATTATATTACTCAAAATGTAAAAACTTACCTTACAAGTGTTAAGACATCCAATATTTATAAGATAAATAAAAAAACTATCACAGCAGTTTTCAATGTCACAAACACAATAACGGAACACACTTGTAAGTCGCGAAAAAGAAATCAAAGCGACAAGTCGAACGCAATTGGTCAGGTTGGTTCTTTAACGCTCGTAATGAAATTCAAATTGGCCAATGAGGTCACCGCGCACGCGCGTGCGTCATCTACAGGTGACAGCCGCAGACTGACTGGCTAAAGTGGTTTCTTAAATAACGACCGAGCTAAATCGAAGAGCCTTCTCCACGCAACCCGTCAAGTGGCTCGGCGACGTGATACTCGACAGCCAGCCTTGGGTCTTCGTGACTGGAACCATTACGCTGTGGCAATTAATTGCTTTATAAGACGTTTCCGCCGCGTAGAAAGAAGCTTGCCAGTTGCCACCTTGGTCGCCTTCATATTATGCGCACGAGTTGACTTTTTGCGATAACTTCCAGTTCCATTCTTTTTAATTTTTTTATCACCTTATTGGTTGAAGTTATTTGTGTATCGGCCTGTAAATATGTTCCACTATAAAAGGGTAATGCAGCTCGAGTATATAGATTATTTCAGATAATATGTACTTTAGCTTCTCGTTCTTCGGACCTTTCAAGTCTCAGTAAACTTATGAGGAGTATTTTAGTATTATTTAAAATTTGGGAACATCATTCTTATTAATTAAAAAACGATATGTAACAAATAATTTTATTTATTTAATAATTAAGAAGAATTTCTGATTTTTTATGCCTAAACTTTTAATTTCTGACTTAATATGGTCATTGAAACTTTCTGATATATCCTGCTTTGTTTGGGGAGGGGGAATACTTCCTTCTATTCTGTTTTTTCTTCAATTTTCTTTTGATTGAATTCTTTACGGGACCAAAATGTCTGTTTTCACGCGGTTTGGCTATCGCTGTTAGTGCATCTACAATAAAGATGCAGTAATTGGAATCCAAAACCCGTTAAAAATTATAATATTATTTTGAAGTGGCATGTTCCATACTATTTTACTTTTTTTTTGGTAGAATACATGTAGTTTTTTACATTATGTTACTTATAATTCCAGATATGTTATCACAGTCAGAGCAGTCATCTAAAACCTTCCTGGTTTCGTTTTGTAGTTGCGTACATGGAGCAATGCCGCTTGAGTCCTGGCATTCCACTTTCGCTTCACTCTATTGGCTTCTACGTGATAACTTCCGGATATTTTTAATGTCACATTTTTCATTTAACCTCACAACCACATAGATAGCTAAATAAAAGGTATATCTTCATTTAAGGCACCCACTAAAAGGTAAATCTTTAAACACAATTTGACATACTTACTAAGTTTTTAGTCTGCAGTTACGTAATGCAGATTAAAAAATTCTTTGTAAATAATATTATAATACATAGTCTAAACTTGGTCACATTTTAGTTGCACCTTAAGGGTTTAGTGGTAGAATTGAGTTGACAGTAAATAATATTATCTCATTGCAATATTCGTAATTATTTAATTAATACTTTTCATTACAGAGTTTCAAAGCCGCCAGACTCGGAACACCAAAGAATTAAGAACCTGTATGCACCTCTCCCACAAAAATCGTAAACGAAGGTAAGGTAATATATAGTATAACCGTTTACGTAACATTATCATTAAATCTACTTGGAGAGAAAGCCATTTCATATTATTGGAAATTATTTATATCTTGATTTTGGCATTCTCAGAATTAAATTATTGTAGACCCAACGCACATTTTAACCTACAAAGCTTTTGTTGTTTTAATTAGTCAGGTGCAGGTTGTTTATTAACGATCATTGCTTTTGTGAAGACATTTTTATACAATAACAGTTTGATTCGTATTAAAATTATATAATTTAAAACACATTGCTTTAATCTTGATTCTTGTCTGTTACAATTGTACAAGTCACTTAATTGTATAAAGGCATGAAAAAGCCAGTTGTTCGTAATATTTAATCTAACATAATATTTTAAATAATATTTCGGTTCTCTATAGCGCAGCGTTCGTAACATTATCGTAAAATTGCACTTCTAGATTCTAGACAAGCTTTCTTTTACGTTGTGCCGAAATATTCTTAATCTTCTTTACAATATTTGATCTCAAAACTCCTGATTTCCTAAAACAAAACTTTACCTATTTTGGACATAAACATTTTACACTTCGGTTAGCTATACACTAATTCTTGCGCCTTCCCTTCTCACAATACTAACTTCTGTGAGTGGGTTTATTGCGGTGGCTCCGAGAAATTTTCCCGTACCACATCCATACCGAATTTCACCTAAGTCAGTTCCAGGATTCAAGTGTGAAAGAAGTAACAACACAGATTTTCGCATTTTACATTGGTATAGGATATTAATGTATTAAAACAGACGTCAGAAAGTCCAACTGCTTGACAAAGTCTCGATTTCATTGTCTACAGTGTGCGCTGTCTCGAAATAAAGTCAACCGGATAGTGGAGGTCGTTCTTCGACATTCCTCGGCCATACTTTAGGTATCTCCGTCGGTCCGAGCGTTATACGTTACTTCATAAATTCAACGGCGAGGTCGGTCATTTCACTCGGCCAAACCAGTATCCATCTTCGAAAGGAAAAATTAATTAACAATAAATCATCGTTTTTGTCATAATATTACAATCGGACCACGAAGTTTATAGCTGCAATATAATTTTACTACTTGATGCCCGCAACTTCGTTGCGCCAAAATTCGTTAATCGCGCGGAAACCGTACATTTGTCCTTTCTCAGGACTCAAAGTATCCCCATACCAAATTTCAGCAAAATCAGTTCAGCGGTTTGGGTGTGAAGAGGTAACAGACAGACAGACGGACAGACAGACGGACAGACAGACAGATAGACACACTTTCGCATTATAATATTATAGACACACTTTCGCATTTATAATATTAGTATGGAATAGTATGAATATGGATATTGGATACACTTCAATAATTTAAGGCCTATTCACGTTTGGTCGCGATGGATTACCAATATTGCCACCATGATTGTGCAGAACAGCTGTAACAGTAACAGTCGATGATAGTCAGTAATATGGAGCCTCTTTACGCCGACCCATGATTGACGAAATAAAGCGATTATTATTGTCAGTTCAACGGCCTTCAGGTGATGCCTGATACCCGCTCAGTGTGATTTCAAAATCATACGTACTTTTTTTTTAAACCAAATTTCCAAGTTTGTATGTTTTCTGGTTTTCAAGATTTTTTACATATCTATCCTCTAGAGTCTAGCGCTTTTGATAGGCTTAAACATTCACCGATCAACAACGCCGTTGAAAAGATAAACTACTACCAAAAAAATCTTAGCAAACACCCGTTTGCTAAAATTTTTTTGACAGTAGTTTATCTTTTCAACTAAATATTATGTCTTACGTACCCACGTAAGACATAATATTTAGAGCAGTCACTACAATGGAAATTTCCTTGACTCAATGTGATTGTAAAACCGCTGCATAGTGTTTTACATAACATAATAATAACACCTCTAGTGCATTCTTTCTCATTCTTACACTGTATGAATGTGGATCATAATAATTTATATAATAAAAAATACGTGTGGCACTCAGAGACTGCCGCGGTAAAGCTATTGCATATCATTTTTTATGAACTTACGAACAAACACCGTGTCGAAGTATGGCAACGCCGCACCTGTAGTAGGGGGTGTAAGGTTTTTCTCGTTACGAAATTTCCTGATTCGGACTATGCAATAGCTTAATAACTTTTTATGTTTAAATAATACTGACTTCTACTGACCAGTCAAAGACAATGGAAGCGTAAAGAATTTTGAGTCCAACAACGCGGGTGCAGTAGAATTTAAACGAAGAAACTATTGCCATCATCACGCTTCACCCTGCGCCGGCACGTGTATTGTGATAGAGACAGATGCAGTAAATCGAGGTAACGTAGTTCTCTGATTCCTCCTTCAAAATAGAGCCTATCTAATTATTACTTTTATAAATATCTTCAGGAAGAGTGAGTCTATGCCTCTACGTTTTCATTTTATCTTAAAGATCTTTTAAATTTGTTTTATGGTCGGTGGATTGGCGGGGTGCGGGGCATTCATTTTTTGCGACTTTTGAAGGGTGATATTTTTTTATTTATTAGTAAATTTAGAAAAAAATCTAACGTCGAGGCATAGCTTTAACAGATCCCAATATTTTATAAAAAATCATTTCTCTAGACGCATTGTCCAGGGAGTAAATTGGGGAATACGTTTGTATGAAAAAACAGTGCTAGCGTACCCTCTTAAGCCCGGGCTACCAAAAATATCAAAGCACGCTAGCCCCGCTTACACACTCCTCTATCCTCCAATCGTGATATAATGATTCCATGAATCGTGCCCGCATGAATTGTACTTTGCGCTGCATCTAATAGTCAACAATATCGCGTAACAACGGTTCCCGCATTAAACCACAAAAGTAAAGGTCGTAAATGTTTTTGATGATTACTTAAAAATTAAATACAATACTAATATTTCCTTTAGCTATTATTTTATAAAGTGTGTGATTGTAGTAGTGCAAGTTATTTAATGATAGTAACTCAATAAGTGTAACAGGTATTTGTTGAAAAGCCCAGAAAGATTCATAATTTAAAAAAGTAAAACTGTCGAGTCAAAATAAGTGAATCGTGTTTTTGGTTAGCCAAATATCAGATAAATATACAATGATTAAATAAATCTCAATTGCATTTGAGTCAATCATCTTCCGGGATCGTAATACTTATTAGAAAACACAGCAAAATTTGGCAGCCGCTCTTAAACAAAAATTCATGCCACCTAATAACAGTATGTCTGTCTGCTATCTCTTAAGGCTTAATACTGTGAACCGATTTTGTTGAAATTTGGTATGGACATTGGACATACTTTGACTCCTAAATAGGGATATAGTTTTTATCGCCAAAAGTACGGCGGAGCGACAGACAAAAACAAAATGGATCATAATTTACCGTGTGATAAAATAACATAATTTTTACACAACATAAATAATATAAAAACAATTCTTCGCTAAGAATTAACGTTTCTAATTTAGTATAAAATTTATGTCGACAATAAATTATATTGATGGTTTGATTTCTTCATATTATGTTGGCAATCAAAAGCTATGTGTGTTTGGTTACCGTTAGACTAATCCGAATATTGTGTTCAATTCCGTTGCTAACTGGAGGCATGTCAAAACTTAATATTTTTATTTTCCTCTTTCATCATAAGTTACGCTTTGTTAAACTATAGCATTTATGCAAGTCACATAATACCTTTATTAAATTGTAAGCTATTTTAGTTCTACAATATTATAAAGGCGAAAGTTTGGATGTATGTATGTATGTATGGATGTATGGATGTTTGTTACTCTTTCACGCAAAAACTACTGATCGGATTTTAATGAAACTTTACAATAATATAGCTTATACATCAGAATAACACATAGGCTACAATTTTAACCGACTTTCAAAATGGGGTTTGTGTTATCTTTATTTTTTTATGTTCAACGATTACTCTGCCGTTTGTGAACCTATTTTCAAAATTTTTCTTTTGGTGTATACACCACGCGCGCGGCCGTGTCTTGAAGTTCAATACGTGTCTTGACGGCCGCGCGCAGCCTACGACTGTCGTCGGCCGCGCGTCTGTCGCGGGCCACGCGCGACCGTGTCAAAATTATATGACACGGCCGCGCTCGGCTCACGACAGTCGTCGGCCGCGCGCGTCTGTCGCGGGCCTCGGAAGCGGTGCCATACATTTTCATACAATGACTATTGTCGCGAGCGGCCGACGACAGTCGTAGGCCTCGCGCGGCTTACGACGGTCGCGATGCACGGAATTGTACCTTAATAGTTAAACTAGTGTAGTACCTATCGAAGCAACTTACTTCTCTTTTTTCTTTCGAATCTCAAAAGTAATGTCAAATGTGTGCCTTACGCTCTGGAGTTAAGGTTGACTTTGTTATGTTCAATTTTGTGGTACATAAGTCGCTTAGAACTTTTTTTTTTTTTTTAATGATATAAGGGAGCAAACGAGCAAACGGGTCACCTGATGGAAAGCAACTTCCGTCGCCCATGGACACTCGCAGCATCAGAAGAGCTGCAAGTGCGTTGCCGGCCTTTTAAGAGGGAATAGGGTAATAGGGGAGGGTAGGGAAGGGAATAGGGAAGGGTAGGGATGGGAATAGGGTAGGGGATTGGGCCTCCGGTAAACTCACTCACTCGGCGAAACACAGCGCAAGCGCTGTTTCACGCCGGTTTTCTGTGAGAACGTGGTATTTCTCCGGTCGAGCCGGCCCATTCGTGCCGAAGCATGGCTCTCCCACGTATAAAGAATCATTTATTTTGAAACAACATCATATTTTTATTAAAATCGCTATGAAAAGTACCAATTATTATAAGGACATAACGTGATGATATAATTATGGTTTTGTGGGGGCATATTGTATCCATATACAACCATGTGACACTGGTGACCCTGACGTGGTAATGATGATGATGATGATGATGATGATGAATGTAATTTGCATAGTAGCATATGCTTTCAGTTCTTAAAACAGCGCCTAAACCCCCAAACTTGTATCTATAAGGAATCCGGAGTTCTCTTAGTATCTTCGGAACCATAGTATACCTTGGTGCAAAATCTTGCGTTTTGGTAGCATATACTTAGGATACTTGTCATAAAACTAAAATCACCATATGTTTCCATATAAATTTTGAGGAGTTCCCTCGATTACTCATGGATCCCATCATCAGATCACCACTTTTGTGAAAATGGGACCAAATTGGAGGGAAACCTAATAGAACAAACCAAAAATTTTGAAAATAGGTTTACAAACGGCGGAGTAATCGTTGAACATACAAAAAAAATATATATCCACAGCCGAACATATAACCTCCTCCTTTTTGGAAGTCGGTTAAAAAGTAACATCTTCCGGTCGAATCGAGTGAGGTGGTGATCAGCTGTCAGGCCAAAGCCCTCTGAATTAGATGATAACTAGATGATGCCCGCAACTCCCTTGCGCCAAAATTAGTTTATCGCGCGGGAACCGTACATTTTTCCGGGATGAAAAGTATCCTATGTCCTTTCCTTGTACTCAAGGTATATCCATGCCAAATTTCAGCAAAATCGGTTCAGCGGTTTGGGCGTGAAGAGGTAACAGACATACAGACAGATAGACAGACAGACAGATACACTTTCGCATTTATAATATTAGTATGGAAGAATGGATATGGATGGTAAAAATAATAATATGTAAATGCGCACTAATTTTGTTTCGCCGGTTCTTATAGTTTAGATTCGAATCGGTGATAGATTTTTTGTTAGCATTGTAAGAAAATCTAGTTTAGTTAATTAGTCAAAAAAATAATTAAGTAAAATATTATATATAATTATATCTATATAATTATGCCGCCGCACTTACAAAACATCGATAGCGCGATGCAGGATCCTGTAGAGTTTACTAATAATTATAAGTTGCATTGAATTATATTATATATTTTTTTTACAAAATTAGGGGACAAACGAAACGGGTCACTTGATGGAAAGCGACCACCTCTATATGGACACTCGCAACATCGGTCAAAGACGTTGCATTTTACTTTTTAATTTAATATTTACACTCAATATGTTTTCGGGGAATGAAAAGACAGTTTTGGTCATTATAGTATTTTATTAGATTTTGACTAGACATTTTAAGCACTCGATAGTTACACATTATTCTATGAAGATAAATAATTTAATACTTTGACATTTTTTATACTTAAACATCGAAAATATTTTTTATTAAATTATTACTTAAATTCATAACTTAAGATGTTTGTTACTAATTTGGTAGGTACTAAGTAGGTACAAAGGACAAAAATATTACTTTATATAATAATAATTATTATTATTTTCTTAAAGAAAATATTACACATATAATATTATGTAGTGTTTTTTTGTTACACATGATCATGGATATGATATGAATGATATGGAAAAACATCTTTGTTGGGATTTTGGATATGAATTGTTTATGTTGTTGTTTGGTAAAGAAGGATAATGTTTTATTCCTTATTTCTTTAGTGATTAGATGAATTTCATTCACCGAACTCAATAATCTTACAATTATTATGACTTATCAATGTATTTGTTAATTATTAAATATAAATAACTTCGAAATATAGACCGATAATCCGATGTACCATCAGACAATTGACTCATAGGGAGATGGCGGACCTTTTAATTGGTCGGACTATGTCAAGTTAAAGTTAGCTGAGCTTGACATAACTCGACCAAATTACGTATGTCATCCATCAGACTATGAACCATTACTTAGATCTACACTTTAGATTTCCCATAAACTATATAAAATAATCGAACTAGTTGTTAAAAATATTATTTATAGTTATTATTAAAATACACTAACACATATTATTTCATTACGTTTTATTTCTCATTTAACATTTAACATAACGTACATAATAAATATGATAAATAACCGCAATCTTAATAAAATTGTTGAATAACAAAACAATTAGTGATTATCGCAATAATTATGATTCATATTTTTGGTTTTTCTTAGGTAAGTACTAAAATTCGTAAGGAATTGATTTTATTTTGTAGGTAAGTATTAGGTACCTAAATTTATTTTTATTTCTGCTACATTTTCCTTAAAAATATTAAAATAAAAAAGTTGAGTTAACTAAACTTGATTTGAAATAAAATAATTATAAAAAAATCTGATAATACTTTTTCAGACTAAATTTAGAACCTTGGACTAGAGTTTCATGCATTTTCCAACGCTGAAAGACACCTTCATATAGAACTAGAATCTAGATGTTATAATATATAGCCTTTTGTCTTCTCAGCGTCAGAAAGAAAATATTTGCCTAGCTTTTACCCTTTGCCTTCCATTGTACTATCAGAGAAGTTGATTCTTAGGTAGATGGCGGACCTAAGTAATTTGGTCACGTTAAGTCAAACCCATCCGACCGATCACAATTCACAGCTAACATTGAATTGACATAAGCCGACCACATAACATAGGTCCGTCAACTGCCTAGGAATCAATTTCCTCGATGGTACTTAGGCCTTCCTCGTCAGAAACCACGTCTGCATGGGCTCAGCTTTGCCCTTCATGGACACGTGGCCGCGGTAGGTCAACTCGAATTGGTCATCGTGGTTGTCCTCTTGCATAAGGTAACTGTAAAATTAACATAGATTATTCTTCACTGACGCTCTTACTGATGAAAGGATAAACTTAATTATAATATTGTGTAGTGTGTACACACATTATATTCAGACGTATTATAAATTATACCATTTTTTTTGTCTTTGTCAACGTTAAAAGTCTCTTATAAGACCTTAACATTCTACAGGGTGTAACAAAACTAAGTGATAATACTTAAGGGAGCATAATTATATTGGTCCCTTATGAAGAGTTCGCTGTGAAAGTGGCAGCGCTGAAAGAGTAACTTTTTTTTACTTTTACATGGAAAAATTCATGACGCGGGCGCTTGCCCATGGATACAAATCACCAAAAAAAAATTGCTCTTTCAGTGCTACTATTTTCAGAGTGAACTCTACTCAATATAAAGGATAGATACACACGGCACACCCTAAACTTTAGGGTTAACGTTAAAAAACTAAGTGATAATACTTTAGGGCCTAAAGTATTATCACTTAGTTTTTTGAAATCCTGTATAATGTTTAGTCCCTGTCAACGTCAGTTGTCTCTTAAAAGACAAGGACATACACTCTCTAAGCATACTGTATTCTTTACTAAGGTCACATTAAGGGCGAAGCCAAACGAGCGTAATTTGTAAGTTGTGAGTCGCAGAATTTCGGTTCGGCAGAATTCTGCTGCATTCAGTTTCATACAAAAGTCCTGTTTGATTCACACGAACGTAATTTTGTGAGTCATGATTATTTTGTATGAAAAGATATTTACGCGGCAGAAATTCTGCAACTCACAACTCCCAAATTACGCTCGTTTGGCGTCACCCTAAAAGGGACCACAATATTTTAAATCTTTGCATGAAACTGTATTTTAGTTACTCTTTACTTTACCTCGGACAAAGATTTTGCTTGCTTGACAAGTAGTTATGGTTGAAAATATTATGTGCCTATACCTATTCATTTATTCTTCACCGATGAATAATCGACTCTTCGTTTCTTTAGAGAATGACCTTATTGTAAATTTCTTTGCAGCCTACGGCCACAATATAGATGTTCGTATAAATTAAATGCTCGTTTAAACTCGTATGTCGATAAGTGGTGCGTCCGTATTCTACTTATCCAATATCCATACCAACAAACCGCCCCTGCCTGCGTATTTCAATGGCTCATTCAAAAATGCATCGAAACAAATCGTGACGTCGCAATGTGAATCGATGCTAAAGAAGAATGAAAAAATCGGCCAATTGCAAGTCGGACTCGCGCACGAAGGGTTCCGTACCGTATACAGCAAAAATAGGCCAAAAATTGTGTTTTTTGCATGGAAGCCCCCCTTAAATATATATTTTAATTTTATGATTAAGTAGACATTTAATTGAGGATTTTGTGAAAATTGCAAGTGCCTACCTGTTACCATTATTGATATCGAGTAAAAAATGCCGTTTGTTGTATGGGAGCTCCCTTTAAGGCTGCGTTCACATTACGTCGCGAGTACTGCGGCAGCCGCGCGGCAGCCGCAGTACCCGCGACATAATGTGAAGGCAGCCTCAATATTATTAATTTTATTATGTTTTTTGTATTTGTTGTTATAATAGCGGTAACAGAAATTCACAATATGTGAAAATCTGGAGACAGACAGACAGACAGACGGACAGACAACGAAGTCGTAGTCCAGTCTAATAAAATAGGGTCCCGTTTTTACCCTTTGGTTACGGAACCCTAAAAAAGAAAAGAACTAAAATAGTTGTGTGATAGATGCGTAGTTCCCAGGGAATCGATAAGGTCATCTAAGTCTAGGGCTTCCGTAAGCAGATTACTGTGCACTTGCAGGTTTTCCATGAGTGAGGGGGAAAAACAGATTTTGTCTATTAGTTAGATTGACATCGACATTGAAGCAGGTGCTTTTAATTTTCAAAATGACGTGAAAATATTGTGACAAAATTTTGCAATAAGTAAAAACATTACAAAAATTTCAAGTGCAAAAAGTAATATGGATTCGTTTATGGAATATTACTTCGATGAGGTGTTTTGCAACATAAAACGGGACGGTTTGAATCAGAGACTCAAGAGGAGAGAACTAGTGGAATATTTCAATACAGTCATAACTGGATGTGCTAGGGGTAAACAATGATGCTTTTGTCTCGTTAATTTTTTCGGATTCAAACATTACGGGACCTATAAGGGACCTATCAGACAGAGAGCGGTTACGCGGTCAAGCGTTCAAGCGGTCAGTTTTGCGTTCTTTGTGTTGTATTAAGTTATATGTATGTATAGATTTATACGTGGGAGAGCCATGCTTCGGCACGAATAGGCCGGCTTGACCGGAGAAATACCACGTTCTCACAGAAAACCGGCGTGAAACAGCGCTTGCGCTGTGTTTCGCCGAGTGAGTGAGTTTACCGGAGGCCCAATCCCCTACCCTATTCCCTTCCCTTCCCTCCCCTATTCCCTTCTCTTCCCATCCCTACCCTCCCATTACCCTATTCCCTCTTACGGCCGTTCCCAATATTTGATCTATCTCTGGTTTTGCCCTACTAGAGATAGGAATAGCTCTCATTAGACATTAGAGACATATATTTTATGTCGATTCAATGTTAGCTGCGATCGGTCTTATGTCAAACCAGAGATAGATTGAATATTGAGAACGGCCGTTAAAAGGCCGGCAACGCACCTGCAGCTCTTCTGATGCTGCGAGTGTCCATGGGCGACGGAAGTTGCTTTCCATCAGGTGACCCGTTTGCTCGTTTGCCCCCTTATTTCATTAAAAATAAAATAGAGAAACTCACACAGGGGGCGTTCTGACGGCGTCAGAATTGCTACTGTGTGACTGACCGCTCGAACGCAGAATGCGAACGCATAACGCTTGAACGCGTGACCGCTCTCTGTCTGATAGGACCACTAACCTCCATTATACAAGTACGCTGGACCTATGATACCCACTTTTTTTTTGTGCCTATTTGAAGCGGAATCAGCGCCGCCAGTAAGCGGGAAGAGAACTAAATTTGACGTAACTTGCAAATGGCCGCTTAATCGTTATTAGTTGTCATCACTAGTATTAGTTTCAAATACTCCCACTACTGCTATCAGCGCCAATATGGCGACTTTCAAACGTCATTTTTACGTCAAATCATAGACAAATATATTTGGTCAATGGTCAAATTTAGTTCCTATCCCGCCCATCGGGGGAGCCGATTCCGCTTCAAATGGGCACAAAAAATAGCTGTCATTTCAAAGGGTATCATTAGTCCAGCGTACTTGTATAATGGAGGTCAGTGGATAGGACCCTCAGACAGGGTGCGGTCACGCGTTCAAGCGTTCTACGTTCGCATTCTACGTTCGAGCGATCAGTCACACAGGAGTTATTGTGACGCAGTAATACAATACAAAGAATGCAAAACTGACCGATTGGACGCTTGACCGTTCTCTGTCTGATAGGTCCCTAAAATACCAAAAAATGTCGCAATGCTTAAACCTTTATAACACAAAGTGACCGTAACGACTACAGCTGTAGTTACTACGTTTTATAATCACCAGAAAATGTGTACATGCACGATTTAAACTTATCACTGATTACGCAGTAAATTCATTAAAATCACAATGTAGATTGCGTAGAATAAAATTGTTATTTTTAATGAATTTACAGGGCAAAACAAATCAGACAATGCAACCTGCAAGTCTTTTGTCAATTCTGCTCTACGATTCCATGGCAAATGCAAGACTGATAATGGCGATGTGTGTCTTATGGGGAAGTACCATGATATGCTATATGTTGCTATGAAGCTGGCTTTCGACTGGAGCCTCCAAGATAATGGAGTGGTGGCAGCTTTATTGGATGAACTTTACGCCTGTGAAGGAACTTTTGAGAGGATATTTCTAGGTAATAATCATTTTGGAATAAATAGCTTAAAATAAATTATTAGGTATGTCTAAAGTCAACAGCTCTAAATCGTGACCTCCCCAAGTTTCTCATTTTCCAGTCATATATAGGTATTTTAAAAACATCGAGATACAACATCTCCATTCGAGAATACTTTTCTAAAATGCTAAAAAATAAATCAAAAAGCGCCTGTCAAAATTACCTTTGTTGTGCCAATAGTAAACTAACTAATATTTATATTTCAGGTGCAATATTCGGAACCTCTGCACCCTATTTCTTAGCCGGTTGGAAATCCGACTTCCACGACAAAGAAGAAAATGTGAGTGCACTAGTGTTTTTCTTGGATCACGCGACAAATGCAAACCTGGAGTACACCGAAGGGAGTAAAATCTATCGATTTATTGACGTGCCTTTAGAAAGTTGCGGAAAAGCCTCTCCAGTAAGAGTCGTGATACAAATGGGCGCGGCGGAGATATTAATGATACTTCTAAGGTTTGGCGCAAGAATAACTGCGGATCATGTTTCCACCAACCCAATCGAATCAATTTTGGATCGGCTCAAGGAATACAATAGAAAATATCCCTACGAATTGGTAACTTGCTTGAAACTGTCACTAAGAGCCGTCCCTAGAATGAATTTCACGATCGATAAAAGCAGTATGAAGCACTTGGAATTGCCAGATGACTACAACTATCAGCGAAGAGTTGCGTTGCAGAAGTATGGCGAAATTGTAGAAGACCATCTGCTGCCTACGTCGAGATGTGGACTTAGGCCTGTGGAATTGAAGCATTTGTGTCGCTGCCTTATAAGGCAGATGCTATGGGAAAATTTTGAATTGCCTTTTGGTATCAAAAAACTACCAATTCCGTTAAGCTTGAAACGGTACATAGATCTGATGGACGATTAAAAGGTTTAAGATTTTTTCTATTGATGTTTAATTTATCTTTTTTACACAATAAGATAAATGGTGAAAAAAGTGAAAAAAAAATCTCGATACTCAATAAGTATTCTAAACATATACTTCTAGATAGTAGTTACTATATTCCTGTACCTGTAAGTATCCTCACTAACGTTAATAGTCCCGGGCACTCCCGTAGTTTCGCAGCGGCTGGTGAGGTTGACTGTGTTGCCGAAGAGGCAGTAGCGCGGCATACGGTGACCGATAACACCTGTCACCACTTCCCCGGAGTGAATGCCGATGGTGATGCCCTGTTTAATAGACTCATTATTCGACTGATTCTACAAGCAGGATTTTTAATATTTATTTGTCTATTCAGAGTTCCTGTAGCAACAGTTTATGTGACTAATTTTGATCATGTTAGTAACGTTTTGACTTTTGAGTTTTAATTTATTTACGATACAAGTAATATTATGTAATATTAGGTACACACCACTGGCTCTCCATCAACAGTAACAGTTTTAGAGAGATCCATCATCTCCAGTGCCAGCAATGAGATGTGCTTTGCATGCGCCACCTTATACTCCGGTAGACCGGAAACCGCCATATATTTGTCGCCAACTGTTTCTACCTGAAAGTAATAAAAACCAATACTATAATGTAAGTTTAAACCGCAGATCTTAAAGAATTGGAAGCTAATATTGCATAGAAAATTTTCTCTCTTCCGATTATTTTAAATACAGGAAACAAAAGTATACCTTGTACACATCAGGGTTCCTCTTCGGATCGGTCAACACATCAAAAGCAGTGTATAGATCATTCAGCATCTTCACAATCTTCATGGCGCCCTTATGATCAATGTTCCTAGCGCAGTAGTTGGCGAAACCGACTATACCGCTGAAGAGTAAGGTTACTGGGTCGTACCGGCGCGCTGGTACCGGACGACGGTGACGTAACTCCGTCGCCACACTTATTGGCAACACTGAGTAGAGAAGCCTGGAAAGTGAAATGTATGAAGTCAAAACACAGGTAAGAAAAAAGGCAAGGCAAAAGCAAAGTCTTTACAAATTCTTATTCTTGTAGTTTCTGGTCTTATCCACTTTCTGGCTTATGTTCCACTTCAAAGGAAATTATACCTGTCTGTCTTTTGTTTCTCCGCTTCCAGCTCTCGGAATGTCTGCTGCAGCTTGTCAGTAAGCACTTCCAGGTTTTGAGTGAGTTTGTAGTCGGCCTCGAACTGTTCAGACATCAACACTAAGTCCCTGGTAGCATCATGCAGGGGTATGTCGGAAATGCACAAACCGCGCCTGAAATATAAGAATAAATTGTAATACTAGCTCTTCTAGTTTCAGTAATTGTTGTGAAATTCTGTTAATTTGAATATCAGTTTCAATTACCGGGTCAAGTCATCTAAGTTAGTCACGCTTGGGTAGCACTGGAACACCACCACATCTGTCTCTTGAATGTACAGCATTTGGCCCTGGAAAAGAATATGCAAAAATATAAAGTGATGATGTTTATTATGATTTCAATGTTAACTCCGATCAAATCTATTAGAATTCTAAGCACTTATTAAATACTAGATGACGCCCGAAACTCCGTTGCGCCAAAATTTGTTTATAGCGGGAACTGTACATTTTTCCGGGATATAAGGTATCCTATGTCCTTTCCTGGGACTCAAAGTATGCCCAAAATAAACAGACAGACAGACAGACACACTTACGCATTTATAATATTAAGTAAAAGTATGGATTGTATCATTTCATGTAAGTGCTATTTATGTCTAATAGAAACCTTTAGGATACTTTGTATAAAACTTAACACTATACAAATACAAATGCTACGTACCTTGAGACGTAAAGCGATTTCCTCATGGGGATCGGAGACGCTCATTTCTTCGGGCTTGGTCTTCAGCACGTACACTGTGTTGATGTGCGCCAGAACATTCGCGAACGTCATTTCCAGATGTGGCCGCACCTGGTCGGTATCAAATATTTGGTTTTATTAGTATTTAACTTTTTTTACAACATTTTTTTTAATGTCAACACTGGACAGAATTGTTGAAATTCCTATAAGGTACATATTATATGCGTATAAAAAACGTGGATTAGCTTCATAACGTATATGCAGCTTCTCCACCTTGGCATACAAAAGACCAGTGTGGTTTGAACGTCAATGTTTCCCACGAATGAGGCCCAACGTGGAACGGGCGCTAAACTTGCATCAACAATACAAACATACCGTCTCCAAAACATCTGTGATCTTGCATCCCGGCCGGGTGACCTTGGGCAGCAGCCGGGAGACAGTGCGGCCGGCCTGCACGATGTTCAGCTCGCGGTCGAACATCAGGTGGAATGGAAACACACGGCAGAAGGTCGCTGGACTCACTTTTGGCTCTGAAACATATAACAGGTGTTTGCGTTTTAGTATATCGCTATGTGCTATCAGAGAAGTTGACCTACGTAATTTGGTTGCGTTATGTACGCCATATACGCTACGGTTTACCGGAGAGGCCGCCTGTGCAGGTATGCCTGCGCAGGTATCAGTCGAAACAATTGATTTTCCATTTTGCTCCGGTCGACTGCGCAGGCCTAAAAAACTGCACAGGTCTATCCCCACACACGTTCCGGTCTACCTGCGCAGGCATACCTGTAGGTATCAATAATTATAAAACATCGAATTATTCTAGTAGTAGCAATTAGCAAGAAGTGGAGAATACCGTATCATTTAAGTAACTTCCAAATCTTAAGTTTTCTTTCAACTTAATTAACAAAATAGTAGTTTGTATTTACCAAAAACCTTTTCTTTCTATTCGATATTTTTTGCCGTTTTTTTACCGCAAGATCAAAGCTAATACAAACTCCAGTAAGGATACTGACCAAGAGACAATGTTTCAATTTCTGCGATCTCGGGCGCGGACACTCGCCCAGTGTTCGAAGTCTCCGTGATGAGGAACTGAACGTGGTCGCACTCCTTCTTCGTCTTCAGTATCTCCACCTTCACTTCTGTGTTGTGAAGTTTGCTGGTCACCGTCTGAAATTATTAAAATTATGATGCTTTTACTGTTTTGTTATTTTTTTTATGATTGTGTACTATTTTTTTGGAAGCCGTTCTGGATTAAATTGATTTGGTTCTAGTAAAATCATACTAAAGTACATAATATTATAGATTTTTTATTTATAATACGTTATACCATAATAATATACAAGATGTAACAAAACTAAGTGATTAAATACTTTAGGGTGTGTACGTGTTCCTTATAGAGAGTTCACTGTAAAAGTAGCAGCGCTGAAAGACGATTTTTTTTCCTCTTTTGTATGGGGAAACTCGTGACGCTAGGGGAGTTGCCCAAACAAATCACAAAAATAAGATCTTTCAGAGCTGCACTTTCACAGTGAACTCTCTACAAGGAACACGTACACACCCTAAAGTATTAAGTATTATCACTTAGTTTTGTAATCTGTGGATATTGTAAGTTTTAAAGTTACCTATACCTTCACAATGCCAATGACGATATGCTCCAAGCCCGGTCTATCGGAGTAGTAGTGAAGGACCAGTGCACCGTCTTCTGGTCTTTCGGTGCAACGGAAAGACGGAGCCCTCATGCCAGGGTACAGAGTACCGAGATGGTCATGCAGACCGTCCAGGTTCTGAAATTGGTGTAATTTATACTTTTATTAACTGAAGATATTCTTCTACCCGGTTATGTCCAAAATTCTTGTGCTTACGGTAGGGTAGGCCTAGGTCCTAATTTCTACCGCTATTTATATCTTAGTTTCAAAATTGATAAAGAGGTGTTTGCTAAAAGGCTCAATAAATGCTCGTCGGATTAAAAATAGACCGACTATAGTATAGTGTATTTTTTTGGATTAGAGTAAAAGTGAAAATATATTTTGCTTATACCTGACTTATCTATCTATAGATACAAATAATAATTCCTAAGTGTAAAATAATATTTTAGTCCATAATTGTTGTCACGGTGTGTCGGGGGACCGCCAATGTTAACTACGACAACAGCGACTTTTGCATTTTGTATCGCTGATTGTCTCGATTCAGTTCGCTGCGATCTTGTTATGTGAAATTAAACATCTACATTAGCAGTCCCCCGACACACCTTGACAACAATTATGGACTAAAATATTACTTTACACTTAGGAATTATTGAAACTTAAAGTCAGTAAATATTATTTCATTACTTTTTAAAGTTGTTTGGCGGGGTTTTTTTAAATTTCTTAATTTAATTTAATTTTATGTTTTTTAAACTTGTGTTGGTTATAGTGCAGAATTGTTCCTATCAACAGGATCATATCCCAATGAATACAATCTATATTTAAAATATATCCTCTTGGATGAGGCCGTCAATATGAGCCCTGTTGGTTGGTTTTCGCAATTAAAATGAGCCCAAACACGAAACCTCTGCTCTAAGTTAGTGAGGAGTCGGGTATCCTATTGATTACCAGGTGATGCTGCAGCACCAGGGTCAACTTTCCATTAATATGTATATATTCATAAGTGTCACGAACCAGAATGCAAAATATAAAACCCATCAAACGACTGCAAGTTGCTAATCGGCCTATCACGAACCAGATAAACCGTGATATTTCAGCAATGAGCAGGCTGATGATGATGATCTATAGCTAAGAACACTCTCGATCATGTCAGCTTTCAACCAAAAAAAACTAGATCAAAATCGGTCCATCCGTTTGGATGCTACGATGCCACAGACAGAGAGACAGACGGACGGACGGACGGACGGACGGACGGACGGACAGACGGACGGACGGACAGACGGACAGACGGACAGACGGACAGACGGACAGACAGACAGACGGACAGACCGACCGACCGACCGACGGACAGACGGACAGACGGACAGACGGACAGACGGACAGAAGGACAGACGGACAGACGGACAGACGGACAGACGGACAGACGGACAGACCACCGACCGACCGACCGACCGACCGACCGACCGACCGACCGACCGAAAGACACGTCAAACTTATAACACCCCTCTTTTTGGTCGGGGGTTAAAAATGAATCCAAATATCCCTTGATCACGACATCACGCGTAAACAGCTGGACCGATTTTGCTGAAATTTGGTATGGAGATATATACTTTTGGTCCCGGAAAATGTACGGTTCCCACACAGTAAACTTTTATGATTTTCGCCTAAACTATTCAATCTATTTTGATGAATTGGTATGGAGATACTTTTAAGACAGGACAACTCTCTCGGGTCAGCTAGTTTATAAATACATATTATGTATGTGTTGAGTAATGTGTCAGAGAGATAAAATAAACATAGAGTCCCGGGTAAACTATTTATTGGCTTAGCCTTTACAAAATACAAGTTCCTAATACGGAGGTTAGGGAGAGACTGAAATACATAAGTCGTTAACACGTAACACACAAGAATGCAAGCATGCACTTATGTGTGGTCCCTACATCATCCTCCCTCCTAAAAAAAAAGAAAAAAAAAAATATACTTAATAAAAATTACATTATACATGTGACAGCTAAAAATAACATCATTCATCAATCAACAATTTGTTAATTTATCATTATTGCCAAAATTAATTTATTGATTTCTTTATTTACCTGACAGAACAAATGTTAATTCTGCGATAAGCTTAATTACACAATCAGAATGTAACATGTATTTATTTACTCAATTTTACTCACTTAAAATAATAAAATATTCTTTAAATCTTACGTTATTAGTTGTACATAGTTAGATATTATATCACTGCTTGCTTACTTGCGTATTCGACATTGTTAAGAGAAAAAAAAAAAAAATATATTATGACGTAGCAACGCGACCACATCTACACACATCCTTGCTGCATCGCGTGCACGGCAGGTTGCGGCGCGGCGGGGGCAGGGGCGCGCACCACCTGGACAGTGGGGAGCGCGCCGCTGGCCTGCATCTCCTTGCGAAGCCAGTTCCGAGCCCTGCGGTGGCATTGTGTACGAATGCCATAGAGCAGGGCGCCGACGATGATAACCGCCAAAAATATCAAAACCAAGACTATAGTGTTTACTTTTTGATGTAGGTCTACGGCTGTACCTGAGTTGATTTGAGCTTGTGCCACAGCCACGTTGTCTTTCGCTTGGTAGTTGCCCATTACGATCGAATAAAATTAAGTAGACTAAACTGAAATGACTTCCAACTCGTTATGACTCAAAAGAATGATTTGATTGTATTCTACTCGATGCGTCAAATATGCAAGCAAGCGAATTACATGAAATAAGTTTCACAATATCCTTTATTTGACACGATGCCGTAGCTTACACGCCATTGATTGTAAACATACTTTTATAGATACACATACTTAATATGTTAAAAAAAAATGATAAAAAATCCTTGCAAAAATATTCATAATAATATAAATCATTTTGTAAACATCGTAAATTATATAAATCCAAAAGTAAAATGTAAAAAAAATAATAATAAGAAAAATGTAAAAGGTTAAAAAATTTATAGTAGATATCTACAATACTAACGTAAACATACAAAGTGTTTCATAAAAGCGCTTCCTGATCATGAAAACCATCCATATCCGATTTATGATAATAATTTCACACTAAACATTCCAGACTTTATGACCGTGAGTCTAGAATAAACATTATTTTACATCACGTAGACATCACGTTACGTTTCAAAGTGCATAATGCAATCTCTATATCACATTTCATGACGTGTTAGCATGTAATAGTAGTGAAGTTAATACTGCAGGTTATCTATGTACGTGTCATTTACTATAAACTAACATGTAATGTATTCTCTCCTACAGCAAAAATCTCACGGGTCTCTTAACTACTCTCCCGGATCTAGTAACTCGTTGCTCCTCCGGGTGGCATTTCTCCGGCTCCGGGGATGACTCATTATGTATTATAACACGTTTTTGATCAGCGACTCGCGACGAAATATTATCATCATCATCATCTGTTAAAATAAAAGCTGGTTTCAATCTATCGATTGATATACGAGCTTCGCGACCGGGCAATTGAATTTTGAAAACTTTCGAATTTCGCTCTAACACCAGATATGGACCATCATAAGGAGGTTTTAACGACTTATGAACCGTGTCATCTCGAACAAACACAAATTTACAATCTTTTAACTCGGAATTAACGAAAATTTTACGTGAATTTTTCTTATCCCTAGTAGGTCGATAGCTGTTTATAGTCTCGCGTATTTTCTCGACTAAACTATATGGATTATTCGAATCTACATCCCCCGTATTATCATAGAACTGCCCAGGTAAACGTAAAGTTTTGCCGAAGGCAAGCTCTGCGGCGCTAGTCCCACTGTCAGTGCGTACTGCTGCGCGAAGGCCGAGCAGCACGGTTGGCAATTCGTCTACCCAATTCCCAGTGGAGCTACCCAACCTGGCCATAAGTGCTGCTTTCAGTGACCTATGCCATCTTTCCACTGCACCATTGCTCTGAGGGTGGTACGGGGTAGTACGACTTTTACAAATACCCAAAAATTTCATCAATTTTAAAAATAAACTAGACTCGAATTGCCGTCCTTGATCCGAAGTAATTCTACTGGGGCAACCATATCTCACTATCCAACCTTCATAAATAGTCTTAGCTACCGCATCAGCAGTAATTTCTTGCAACGGAAAAGCTTCAGGAAAACGGGAAAATCTGTCTACAATAGTGACTAAATATTTGAATCCCTGTGGAGATGTTGGTAATGGACCAACGATGTCCACATGGATGTGCTCGAAACGTTTAGCGTCTGGAAATTTCCCCAAATCCGAAATCACATGACGATTGACCTTCGACCTTTGACAATGTAAACACGCCTTAGCCCATTTCCTTACATCTAAATTCATCTTAGGCCAAAAATAACGTTGAGCTATCATTGTTCTGGTCGACCTAACACCTGGATGGCTCAAACTATGCACGCTGTTAAATGCTATTTTCCTAAAATTTTCCGGCAAATAGGGTCTAATGCTATCATTAGAAATTTCACAATAAATTGGCTTACTAGTATTAGGTAATAAAATTTTCTTTAGTATAATATTGTCATTGCATTTTGAACGCTGGAACGATTGCAAAATGTACTCGTCTTTCACTTGAGCGTCAGCGATTTCGTTGTAATCAAGTACAGTCGGACATAAAATTGTATCGATTTCTGAACGCGACAAAGTGTCGGCTACAATATTATCTTTTCCTGAAATATGTTGAATATCAACTGTAAATTCGCTGATGAATAGGAGATGCCGTGCCCTTCGCGGTGTTTCCCTATCCTCTTTACCTATTTTTGTAAACGCATGACATAAAGGTTTATGGTCTGTAAACACTGTCAAAGGTCGACCTTCAAATAATTTTCTAAAATATTGTATAGACTTATAAATAGCTAACAGTTCGCGATCAAAGGTAGAATACTTCTGTTCAGTTGTCGATAACTTTCTAGAGAAGTATCCTAAAGGTTTCCAAGTACCGTTAACCCTTTGTTGTAATACTGCGCCTAAACATGTATTAGAGGCATCAGTCATTAATGCAAGTGGAACATCTGGCAAAGGATGAAATAACATAGCGGCTTGCTGAAGGCCTTTTTTACACTTTAAAAATGATTCTTCAGCGACTTTTGTCCACCTAATTTGTGTCTTATCATTTTTCTTCGCGTTGACTAAATATTTATTGAGTTCACTCTGATGCAAAGCTAAATTCGGTAAATGAGGCCTATAAAAATTTAACATTCCTAAAAATCGCCTTAAATCGTTAACGGTCTCGGGTTTGGGAAAATTAACAATCGCTTCGACTTTTTCGTTAAGCGGTTTAATACCGTCCACGCTAACTTCGTGGCCTAAGAATTCTATGCGCGACTGTCCAAAGCAACATTTACTTAGGTTGATAGTGATACCGTATGTATTAAATCTTTCAAATATGAGCCTTAAATGTTCCTTATGTATGGTTTCATTCTCACTGGCAATAATAACATCGTCCAAATAATTAAAAAGAAAATCTAAACCCTGTAAAACGGTGTTATTCATAAAGCGCTGGAATGTCTGTGCTGCATTCCTTAAACCGAATGTCATGCGGGGAAACTCAAATAACCCAAATGGGGTAATAATTGCAGTTTTTTCTATATCTCCGGGCGCGACACTTATGCAATGATAGGCTCTATTTATGTCTAATTTTGAAAATATCTTTTTATTAGCCAAAATGTACGTAAAATCATGTAACCTAGGGATTGGGTATCTGTCGGGCTTCGTAATTGCGTTCAACTGGCGATAGTCACCACACGGCCGTAATTCCCCATTCTTTTTAGGGACAACGTGCAGTGGACTAGCCCATGCGCTTTTAGAAGGCCTACAGATTCCCATTTCCTGCATAATTCTAAATTCCTCTTTAATTTTCTTATACCTATCGAGCGGGAGCGGACGGGCCCGCGCATAGACAGGGGGACCGGTCGTCTCAATATGATGTAAAACATTATGCGGGGGCGTTTCCCTGAATGACACTGGTTTAGTTAAATCGGGATATTCGCTTAATATATCAAAATATGGATGACTTTCAATAATCGATGTTATGGAAGGCTGACAAATTTTTACTACAGATGCCAATCTGCTGATATCGGTAACTCGATCTATAAGTTTACGATGGTGCATGTCAACTAAAATTTTGTGGTGAGCTAAAAAATCTGCACCTAGTATAGGTTGCTTAACCGCAGCAATAATAAAATCCCAGCGATAAGGTCGCCTTAAATTTATGTCTAATACTAAAGTTTTAACACCATAAGTTTTAATTTCTGTGCCGTTAGCGGCGTACAATTTATAATTAGATGGCTGTAAACGTTTAAAAATATTTTTGCTCACCGGAAGCACGGAGACATTGGCACCTGTGTCTATGAGGAAACGTAGCCCGGAGTTGCGATCGGTGATTGACAGGCGGCTGTAGGGGACGATGGTACAGGTCTCCGCCGGGGGCTGCACCTCCCCAACTAGTTTTCCGACTCGGAGTGGGCGCCCGAACCACTGCTGCCATAATCCCTCGGGTTCCATCCACACGGTTGCTCGCAGCGATGGGCATCTTGACGGAATCTGTAGTGGTATTTGCATAGCCACTGCTTAGGTCTTGGGTTTCGGCCTCTCGAAACTGAACGTGGGCGCACAAACCGACGACTCCGGCTGCTACCTCGTAGTCCTCTTGATCGCTCGCGCTCGATATTGGTCAACCGCATATTTATTTTGGCCAGTTCGGCCGAGATGCTCTCGATCCCCTGGTCCTCGCGTTCCATAGCTCTTGGTTTGTGTGTCACTTCTGCCAAATGAGACGTGCGTGTGGCGTCTGTGACGTTGTCGGCGATGACCGCCAAATTGTCCAGGTCTTTTGTGTCAGCTAATACCGCACGGACTGTTTGCGGCAAATGTCCTTGCCAGAGTACCCTGAGCGTATCATCGGGAATTTTATCGCGAGCTAAATCTCGCATGCGATGCAATAATTGGGAAGGTTTTTGATCTCCCAATTCCATTTCTCCGATTAACTTCTCTATCTGTCTTGCCATAGAGTCCTCAAAAATGCCAAGTAATTTTGACTTGAGCGCCTCGAACTTGCCGGAGTCCGGCGGTTTTGCCAGGAAATCGGTGATTTGTACGATTACCTCCTTTGGAAGCTTGGACACCACCAGATCAAAACGACTATCGTCGCTCAACTTCTGCGGAGCCAATATGGCTTGCACACGGATAAACCACACTCGCGGCTGGTCTACCCAGAATTCCGGGATTCTTGATGAGACAGAGACGGACATCAAGTCTGCTGGTGGCGGCGGTGGCGCTGTGTTGCTGGCTGAAGGCACTGGATAACCGGCTGGCTTCTCCGTATTCATCTTGCCGTCTTACTTTCACTTCGACACTCACGTTGACACCAAAAAATACACTGTTCGTTTTATATTATTCACCGAATTATTGTCCAATTTAAAGTCTCAGTGTTCTCGGGGTCACCAATGTTGAGTAATGTGTCAGAGAGATAAAATAAACATAGAGTCCCGGGTAAACTATTTATTGGCTTAGCCTTTACAAAATACAAGTTCCTAATACGGAGGTTAGGGAGAGACTGAAATACATAAGTCGTTAACACGTAACACACAAGAATGCAAGCATGCACTTATGTGTGGTCCCTACAGTATGTTTTGTTACCTGCAAAAAGTCCCTCGGAGTAGCGCCGAGGACTTGAAGAATCTTGTCATACCCGGAGTCTTGGCAGAACTCGAAGAATGTCATACCAAATAGCTCCAAAATAGCGTCTGCTGGGGTTTCTAAAAAACAAATTAGAGCCATGACATAGATATTACTAAAATTAATATACTATTTACTTGATGTGTCATTAAGATGCTAAAACTGCGGTTCGATAAAAGGGAAAACCTTCAATATTATTCTTATGGTGAGTTATAAGAACATAACTTTACCTAGCACTTCTACGGCTGCACCAATCAAATTATAAGTTAAGTCATCTTCGTATATTTGACGAACCAAAAAGGATCCCTCCATTGCCACTTCCGCCTTTTTCCTGAAACGAGAAATATTTTAATTTGAGATCACATAAAATTCAATTTAATCATATTTACATAAATAACATGGGATCACATTAAAAAAATTGGTTTGATCAAATGAGAATCATTAGTAAATTGTTTAACAACATAATTTTGCCAAGTAAAAACAACGTAAGATAATAAGTATCAATAGCTGTTACTTGATGGTCTCCCATGTCTTCTCGCCATAGGTCTTCATCACCAGCAGCTCCAGTGCATAGTTCACGAAGCCATACTAAAAAAGATACCAATAAGATTAAACTTCAAAATTAGTCTAAGCCAACGGCTTTTTTGACGGACCTCCAAAAAAGAATCGGGGGCCCGTCAAAAGATTTGTCTCCAAGCTGGGATCTGATGATAATTCTAAAAACAATTTATGTATCGCTTGCAGACTCCCTACAATGCCTTGGTAGAGCCCACAATGAGAACGGCTGGTCTAAGCGTTTCCACTGCTGGGAAAAGGTCTTTAAGAGCCCTTCCACACGACGTTTTTTTACGCTCGTTTGTATCGATACAAACGCAAGTTGAACGCTCAGCAAACGCAAGGAAGCCGACACGTTTTAAACTCTATATCTGAAAAAACGCGATGAAAATGCGCAGAAGACAAGCGCATCAAAAACGCGCGTCGTCAGTGCGCAAAAAATACGTCGTGTGGAAGGGCCCTAAAGCCTTTGCCCAGAGAAGAAAAATTATACGAAACGAAAAAAAAAAACAAAATCGTTGGATAGGAACTCGAACTACTACTAAAGAACTACAAGAAGAAGAAGTACTAATATGGGTAAATAAACATGAAATAAACTCACCATTTTGATAGTTTTAAGTTTTCAACCTGTAACAAGAAATATAGGCAATTATTTATGCACTTAATAATAATAGTCAGGGTTTCCTAGAACAATTTTTTTAATTACTATCAAGCAAATTTTTTGTGAGTAGCTTTATTTTGATAAGACGAACAACATTTTTATATGCGAAAACTCTTGAAAGTGGTAGCTAACAGAGATAGAAAGGATTTCATAATTTGATTTAATGGTCCTAAAATATGGATTGTTGTATTTGTAGGACAGTGTTACTCTTAAATTATATAACTATTAACCTATCAATATACAAAAAATCAGCTGGTTAGGGCTCCGTTTTAGAGTTCCGTAGTCAAGTTTTGTTGATTACAGAAATTCTTTGTATATTGATAGGTTATTAGTTATATAATTTAAAAGTAACATTGTCCTATAAATAGAACAATTCATATTTTAGGACCATCAAATCAAAGTATGAAATCCTTTCCATCTCTGTTAGCTACCACTTTCGAGATTATTCACAGATAAAAATGTTGTTCGTCTTATCAAAATGAAGCTACTTACAAAAAGTTGCTTGATAGTAATAAAAAAAAATTGTTCTAGGGAACCCTGACTATAATATTTAACACTGAAATATAAAAATAATTCAAAAATATTTTTAGCAGTTTTCATTTTATTTTCAACAAATCTTCAAGATGTTGGTAATTTAGGAACCTCGAAAATTCTTTGCCTTTTTACGACAATTTCATGTCGAAAAGTTACAAGTATACTTGATACAATTTTAATGGCCCTTGTTACTTTTTATTACGAAAAGAATACTTGAAAAAGTTATTTTAGATCAAGTAGGCACATATAAAGTGCTTCAAATGTAATGCCAGTTTTAGGGTTTCGTACCCAAAGGGTATTACTGAGAATTCGCTGTCTGTCCGTCTGTTTCCAGGCTGTATCTCAACAAACGCGATAGCTAGACAATAATAATAATAATAATTTGAAACTTTCACACATTATATGTTTTTGTTGCCGCTATAACAAAAAATACTAAAAATAAAATAAATATTTAATAGGGGCTCCCATACAATAAATATGACTTTTTTGCTCGGTGCCAGTAATGGCAATAATTTGGATTCCACTTAAGACTGCCTTCACATTAAGTCGCGAGTAGTGCGGCAGCCGCGCGACTTAATGTGAAGGCAGCCTTATTGGTTATCGTGGGTACATTTAAATTACAAAATCTTGTTCCGCCCGGTAACCAATCAAAAGCGCGGGCGCAAAATAAAAAAAATGGCCGCGTGTGTTTATGTCTGAAAAAATAGTTCAGAACTAACAATTTTATAGCTTTAGTGTGTGATGTGTGCTATTGATTTACTAACTGAATTTTGCTGTATGCTGTGTGAGTTTAACTAGCCGGCCGGTGCATCCCCGACGATGATGATATTCCTTCAGGGTAAAGGTTTATAAACCTACGATAATTTTGTGGTGGTGACATAGGTTGAGGAGGGATGTTTTGGGCGAGAAACACCCCCCCGTACCGCTTCCAGGAAACCCCCCGTTTAGAAGAAATTCGCATTTTAAATTTTCGTAATCTTGAGATAAAGTCATCTGTTTTCTGGTGTTTACGAAGCGTTTTCAAGGCATCGCAAGGTTGTGGTGAGTGGGGGACGATTATTTTATCATTCCAAAACTATATGTATAATTCAAGGTTTCTTGATAAAAATTAAGAAAAATTAACCAAATATACTACATAAAAAACTACTGAATCTTCTTTTTCATCTACCGTGTTAACACTTGACATTACTTTGACGTTTTGTTTTTTTAGGGTTCCGTACCCAAAGGGTAAAAACGAGACCTTATTACTGAGACTTCGATGTCTGTCCGTCTGTTCGTCTCCAGGCTGTAACTCAATAACCGCTATAGCTAGACTTAAGAAATTTTCACTGCAGATTGTGTATTTTTGTTGCCGCTATAACAACAAATACTAAAAACAAAATAAAATTAATATTTAAGGGTGGCTCCCATACAAAAAACGTTATTTTTTTGGCCTTTTTTGCTCGTAATCAATAATGGCACTTGAAATTTTCATAAGGGCCTTAGTTATATATCTACTTTAATAATTAATAATAATATTAAAATAAAATAAAAATTTGAGGGGGGCTCCCATACAAAAACAAAAATAACGAGTACGGAACCATTCGTGCGCGAGTCCGACTCGCACTTGACCGATTTTTTATGATGATTAAGCCTCCGGTTTAGGTATTGCACTCTAGGGGTTGACAAACAAGTACTACGTGGAGTTGGAGTCGGCCGGGTAAAAATTTTAAAATACGTCGCTATTTTAAGGGGTTGCGAGTGGTTGGGGGGAGGGGGAGGGGTCGGATTCCCCCCTCACCATTTTCACCCGCCGGAAATGCTTGATATCCTTAGAAACTGGCTTCAATTATGAGTCGACGGAGCCCATCTTAGGCGCTATCCTACTTCTGGGTGGTTTACAAAAAAATAACCACGATGGCTAAGGCGGGCGCTCCTTAGCCATCTAACCTAACCCAATGAAGTCGTATTGCCTATTGTAGTGCAGCGCCCAGAGGTTTTAACCTCCAAAAATTGTAATAGTGAATGGATTTTTGTTTTTGAGGTGTCATTTTCTTTTTTACACTATAACTTGCAAAGTTTACCAAAAAAAATTTGTGCTTTTAATTTTTTAGTTATTTATTTAAAAATTAATATTTCACCATATAAAACCAGTCAAGAAAAAAAAATTCAGATTGTTCCTGTTATTTAATGACTCTTATCCGATTGCTTACGTTGAAAAATGACCAAAAACACAATTTTTCAAAAAGAAAGGTTGCTTTGCTAAGCTAAATAAAACTATAAGATTTTTGATAAGTTTTTAGAGATTAACGCTCGTCGTAACCAAGATAAAAGGGTTTGGGCGGATTTCAGGGTTGTAACGAAAAGTGTGTTACACGCGCTTATTGTACGTAAGTATTTAATTTTTAGAGAAATGATGAGTTTAAGTACTTTAAAACGTTTTGATATCTCCAAAAATGTGTAAAATAGACCAAAATTTTTTTGCTACATTTGTTGAGAATTTATTAAAGTAAGAGCTAAAAAAATACGCATTAACAAATAGAAGGCTTTGTCAAGGCTAAGAAATAATTTTATACTTCCTATTTAAAACAAAAAAAATAAGTAAATAGGAACGCCATTTATCAACTTACCAATATTTAACTAATATTTACTTACTGCCGAAGCACACAACAAACTTATTCGGAGGTATGCTCATCTAGATACAAAAATTGTAATTTTTAAATCTAAATTAAGTATATTATATTTTTTCTACTTATTTTATTTTTTTGGAATATAAGCAACGATATGAATAAAAAAATGATTATATATTTTATTATTTTGCTACATAACTGGACTGAAAGAAATGCAGGTTTTCTTCAAAATTTTATGAGTAACTGAAGTGGAATAGAATAATTAAAAAATCAAAAGCACAACTTTTCAATAGGTAATCTTTTTTATTTATGTTATCAGCTACATATTCCTTTTTTTATTTTCAAATTTCATCCACTATTACGGAAATCGGAGGTTTGCATGATTTTTATGCTCTAGGCACTCCACTATTGATCCAACACGGAGTAATACAATGCTATTAATTACCTAAGAATTATATACTGTTGTTATACATTTCCGATTCCGTTTTGCGTAATTGCAATAATATTTAAGATTTTTTGGAAATTGTTTAAAAATATTTAGACGCATATTAAATTATAAATATATTTATATATAAGAATCATTAACAATAAATTATTACATTAAGTATATAAAATTTTGTAATCCTTAATGGAACGTCAAAATGTCAAGTGTCAACATCCCAGGCAAATAAAAGGAAAAAGAAGAAGAAGCCAAATATTTATTAGCAAAACCCACACAATTACTATTGTAGTGTATTTTGATATTTTTTTTTTAATTTTTATCAAGAAACCTTCGATTATATAGATTTGGAATGATAAAATAATCGTCCCCCACTCACTACAACCTTGCGATGCCTTGAAAACACTTCGTAAACACCAGAAAACATATTATGAACTTATCTCAAGATTACGAAAATTTCAAATGCGAATTTCTTCTAAACGGGGGGTTTTCTGGCGGTGGAAGTGGTACGGGGGGGTTTTTCTCACCCAAAACATCCCTCCTCAACCCATTTCACCACCACAAAATTACCGTAGGTTTGTAAGCCTTAGCCCATACTTCAGTAAAATTAATAAGCCTCTCCAGCGAGGATCATACGCTTCATATGGCATACATTCCTGTGTAAAAGTAATACTCTGAATGTATAAGTAAAACTCTGATTTTGCTTCTGGCTGTCTTTTTTATTAAGCCTTTGATTCAATCTTAATAATCCTATCAACAGCAATACAGATATTATTCTGATATTTTATGTCGGTACTTCGAAAAAACATTAAACGACAGATTTTTAGAGTTAACTAATCAGAATTCGTTTAAAGTTTAGTTTTAATAAACTTATAACTGATTATTTGCTTGATATCCCCTGCCAACTATGGCTCTTGCACGGATAAAACTTAAACCAATAAACAGCATACTATGTGGAAACAGTGCCATCTATAAAATATAACAAAAATTGTTGTAGACATTGGCCACCAAGGCTGGTAGTCACGCTGTAGTGGTTCACACTTGTGTGAAAACTCAGTGTTTAAGGGAAAATTCCGATAGATGTCACTAGTACAGGCAAAGTTATGATTTTCACGGAAAAATATATTATGCTCTATTTAAACTGAAGCTGAATAATAAGGACCTACTTATTTCGTTAATAATTTATTAAAAAAATACCGCTTTGCTGAAGAAAAAGTGTAAAAAGGAAAATAATAATTAAAAAGCTTTTGTGTTATATTAATACTAAAGTATAATATGAAAAATATTGTAAAAAAAGATACATATTTGAATTACGAAATACTACACCAAAATATCTCTCTAGTATTAAGTAAGTATTCCATACTAAAATTATGATCAAAGATAATATTAAATTATACACAATGATATTATATTTTTTTTACTTAAAAGGAAAACAATAATAATTACCGTCAATTATTTTTACTACGAATGAATGAAATCATTTGATCACGAAAAAATGACAAAATTCTTACCTTGGCGAAATTTTTCACTTTTTTTCACTTTATTTAAACCACTTTACGCCAAGCCATAAATATTTTACGTTAAAGTAGGCTAGTTTTTATAGGAACCGGCGACGTTTCAGCCACATTACTGCTCGCGTTCGGAGTTTAGCGCACACTGACGACACACGAGCCAATCAGAATACAGTAATTCTTTTTTCTTTTGCGACACAATATAATAAATATAAAGTATATAAAGTATACTAAAATATGACAGACAAAATAGGGAAATATATTAAACATATTTTTAAGTAATTTTTCAATTGAAAATTTCTTATAATTACTGGCTAGTTATTCTGATTTCAGTAGCGACATCTGAAGTAAGTTGCTTAAATACATTATTTTTATATCATGTTGACAGATGGCGCGAGGGTGTCTGCGTTTAGTTTTAATATTTTTTAAAGAAAGGAAGATGGGCAATTTGCTCCTAAATTTTTACAAAAAATTAAGAAGAACACGATTTTAGAACAATTAATTTGATGGTAAGCTGCATACGACTGACATAATTATTTTAATAACATGATAAAAATATTAATTATATTAGATATTAGATATTTTTCCTTAAAGGTAAATAACTACATTTCTTAAAATTTTTATATTCTTCTAAACGAGCGATTTCAATATAATATTATGAAATATTCCTTGTAATAAAGCAATAGTAAAATTGTTATTTTTAGGCAGATACCTAATAAGACTGGCAAGCATGAGTACAGTAGTAAAACTGTAGTTCAGACATTAGCAGTGACTTTTATGGCGAAACTTCTGCGTCCTATATCCTCCTAAACGAAATTACCATTAACGATGTTCCCTTGATGTCTATCATCCCTCAATTAGAATTAGTGTTTGCCTACTAAGCGCCGTCTTTCTCATAAAAAATGTCCTTATGTAAAAGCGAAGGAAATTTCAAATTGTAGATGTTTCTAAGGGGCGTCTCAGGAAGCATGAGATTGGAATAAGGGAGTAAATTCAACCATATAAGTATCTAGCTTAAAGCCGAAAAGTTAAGACACCTTTAGTTGCTGCTACGATAGAATTATTATTTAATACACGAAAATGTGAGTTTTATTTATCCATCGTTTAAAGGACTACAAGATAGTAATTAACATAATATTATCAATATTATCATGCAATATCAATAAATGTTGATGTCTGGCTTCTAATGAGACTGACCTACTTAACTTTTTTAGACGAAAGAAAATACCTACTTTTAATTGAAGCAAATTATGCGGGCTTTTGATTTGATTATGATTATTTCGCGAATAAACCTGTGAACCTATTCTCATGACTCGCTTCGCTTCGAGCGCAGGCTGTGTCACTGCTGAGTGCTGCCAATTATTATTAGTTGTGCGCGCAATTATTATTAGTTGAACTGGTGAACTTCGTATCACGTTCCTCCTAATATTAATCTTCCCTGGAGTCTGGACTTCCACGAATATTCGTGGGAGACCAGGTGCAGGTTCGAGACAAAATTAGCCAAATCGGTTCAGCCGTTCTCAAGTTCTAGAGAGACTAACAAAATTTTAAATTCATGTGTATATGTATACAGGTTAAAAAAACCTGTATACATATACACTCAAAAATTATTAAAAAAATCTATCGACGCCCAGGAATACTAACAACGCGTCGCTGTTTATTCTCAAAAACGCCATCTAGTTGACGCACAGGAATACTATCAACGCCCTCTTCCCCTACTATGCAGGTACTAATAAAAAAGTGTCGAGGTCAAATATCGTTCTGTCTAGCCTCCTTTTCGCCGAACGCGCGATAAGGAACTTCGTTCCAAAATATGATCTGAGATTATATAGATTGGCCGCAATCGAAGCGACATTCGAGTGATGACAATAGGTCCCAACTAGTAAGGTGATAGTCGCATGAAGTAATGAGTGTTGTTGACCGATTGGCCCACAGTGCCCACACCCTGCCCATTAGGTAATTAGCCACGCCTAATACGTGGAATCAGTTTAAGGCCATCCCCCGAGCAAACGACCTTGACCATACATTTGACGCGTTGCCGAGATCGGACAAAAATCTTATTTTTTTTTTTTACTTATCTTAGATCAAAATTGATCTAAAAAAATTAAAACGGGGAATATGTAGTTAATGAAATTATCTATCTATTGTCGTTTGTTTCAAATAAACGTAATTTGTAAATACTAGGGAGATGCTGAAAGTATGCTTCAATTATAATAAATTGGTATTACTTTGGAAGCTAATACCATGAGTATAATAAACAAAAATATAAAATTTAAAACGGGGAAAGGTATGTTGATATGCTGAAGATTATTGCTTTATTTTTATTATAACTTTGTAGCTTTCAATCAAATTATCAGTTTATAAGGCTCTTAAAACGGTAAATTATGGAATCCCCGTAGGGGAAGGGCCTTAAAACCACCCTTTATAATACCTACTATTACTACAATGAAAACAACGTTACCTAATATGTGTAGTGTGTAGGGCAAGGTTGAAAATTATCATAATAATAACACAATTGTCTAATTTAAAACGTCTCAACTTAAACTCTGAATTGCATGTTGCAAAACTTTTCCGAAGTGGTTAGACTGATTTTGATGCAATTTTGTGTGCTTGCTTGTTGGGTCTGAAAATTCTCCAACATCTATTTTTCATATACACAACTAAAAAATCGGCCAAGTGCGAGTTGTACTCGCGCACGAAGGGTTCCGTACCTCTACAGAGCAAAAATAGGCTAAAAATTGAATTTTTTGTATGGGAGCCCCCTCAATTATTTAATTTATTTAAATTTTATAATTAATTATTAAAGTACAAATACAATTAAGTATTTTGAGAACATTTCAATTGCCTATGTGTTGCCGTTATTGATTAAGAGCAAAAAATAGCAAAAAAAAATCACGTTTGTTGTATGGGAGCCCCCTTAAATATTTAAGTTATTTTATTTTTAGTATTTATTGTTATAGCGGCAACACATATACACAATCTGTGAAAATTTCAGAAGTCTAGCTATAGCGGTTCTTGAGTTACAGCCTGGTGACAGACAGACGGACAGACATCGAAGCCTTAGTAATAGGGTCCCCTTTTTACCCTTTGGGTACGGAACCCTAAAAATTTTAGCTTTCCGTCACGCATAGTAAAACTTGGAACAGACAGTCGCCAGCAGTATTTACGGACCAATACGACCTACAAACCTAAGTACAAGAAAAGAGCGTATTCCCTCTTAAAAGACCGGCAACGCACCTGCGACTCTTCTGATGTTGCGAGTGTTGCTCGTTTAATTTTGTAAAAAACAAATACATGTCGAAACAATAATATGTTCATTATTCCGACTAATTAGCAAAATACTAATTCCTCCTATTATTATTATTGAACTTCAAGTGTTTATAATTTGTATCGAGTACATACCTACTAATATACGGTACCCAAAATTAGAAATTATATTATTTAAAAAACACGAATATTAACACTATTTACGAATTAGGACACAAATTCGTGTATTTTTCTGTCTTAAAGCGGATTGGCCTCATTAATTTATTTTGTCATGCAAAAGGCCAATTTACCGCCATTTTAAAATAAGTGCCACTTTTAATTGCCGTCTCTGCGATAACGAGCGACGTATCCATGTTATTTTAAAAGATATTTGTATTCAATTAACTTAAATGTACGAATGGAGGGAAAATTTTTCATTTCAACGGCTTTAAAGAAATTATTTTCATGCATTCGTAAAAATTTTACTGACGATTGGTATATACTATGTGCCTATTAATTTGTAAAGTCAAAATTTTTAATTATAGGGATACCTTGAGTTGCGTGAAAGGATATAAGTTTATTTTTATCCAAAAAAAAGTATGGTTCTCGGACGATAAACAAATGTGTTAAGGGTCCCACACATTAACAGTCCGCCTGCAGGCTCTGGTCGGCAGGCTGCCTGACAGTCATTGACCGTCGATACAAAATCTACAAAATCGTCAGGGGAACTGTGAGTCTGTGATCTTTTCCGATTAACTTCCAGGCGGTGGCTTGCATTGCAAATGTATTGAAAATGTGTACCTAGTAATTAGTGTAGAATTAGTACACATTTTTGACAAGTATTTTAGAACATGTTTTTTGACGGAGTTACTTTTCCTTAGTTTTTATTATTCGTAAATATTATACATATATTTAATATACATCCAATACCCAGGAAAATTGAAAACTTTTATGTTCCGTCGGCGGGATTCGAACCCGCGACCCCCGGCTTGAGCTACGAACTCGCCCACCAACTGAGCCACAGAGGTCGTCAAATGACAAACCTGTCGACCAATTATATATTTATTACAAGCCTCAAAGAAATCAGTACACGTCTCCGCGTTTAGTAGGATAATTAGTTTGCCTTAATTAGTACAGACTAACAGACTTAAAGTCTCAACCCTCGACGCCTTAGACTTAAATTAATGCTTGACTGCCCGACAGACGGTGCTTAGCTCATTACCTCCTGTTACGGATTATTAAGAATAATTAAATTATTATTAAGTTGAGCTAAAGGTTAGGATTTAGGGATCTATAGGTATCACGGGGCTGCTATACAAAATGAAGAAATTATTCATTTTTTTTACAAAACTACTGAATCGATTTTGATGACAATTAAATATGGACCGGACCGCAGGATCTCTCAAGCTTGTTTTTATCGCGAAAGAATTTAAAGTTCATCCGGGTTTTTGAGGGCTCTAATCTAGTAGAATCATGTCCAAAATATTCACATCGATAAGTTTAAGCATATTGAGATTTGAGACCCACCTCTATTTCTACTTAAAACAAAACTGTTACAAAACTTTTGTTTAGGAAATTCAGCACAACTAGATTCTATTCAACTGTTTGTTAAAATACCCCCGAGAGCAGCGCAGTTACAATTTACAAAATCAAGCTGTTCTAGGAAGTTTGCATGGAACGTTAGGTCGAGTTCATGTTAAGTATTTTATGATATCAAAAGGGAAAATAATGAGGGCAAATTCTTTGGAGAGCAAAGGTCTTAGAGCGATATCGAAGGGACGTCAAACACGATGATCTGTAGACGACACGATAATGAGCAGTCATTGTGAATAATCTGTTTTGGGGGTACAGGGGGCCAATTCTTGTGCTTCAAAAGCCGTGAGAATCACGAAAAGGTTTGCCATTGATACGATCATAGATCTTATAATTATTAGGACCCATAATCTAAATATTTTGATTTATTTGATTTTGTATACAAATTCTTCAGGACATTTTCTTGTTTATACAGACTACCTAACCTAACCTACCTACTAAGTGATAATACTTTAGTGTGCGTATGTGTTCCTTATAATATTATAAGGAACACATACGCACACCAAAGTATATTATAGACTTCACTGTCAAAGTAGCAGCGCTGAAAGAGTAATTTTTTTGTGATTTGTATGAGCAAGCGCCCGAGTGTCATGACTTTTCCCATACAAAGGTGAAAAAAAAGTTACTCTTTCGGCGCTGCTACTTTAACAGTGAACTCTATACAGGGGACTCATACACGCCCTAAAATATTATAACTTAGTTTTGTTAAACTCTGTATACTGTATCGAAAGTAACATTTAATAAACCTTTACAGGACAGCTGAACATTACAATAAAATGCGAGTTAATTTCCTTTGTCCGTTATCAGTCACAGCCCATGAAGGCAATCAGCGAGTAGAGAAATGGAGCGATGTGTGGGACGGACTGATTTGAATAATTCCGCCATTGTGTATGCGTGGACATTTTTTTAACCGACTTCAAAAAAGGAGGTCATCAATTCGACGCGTATGTGTGAAATATTTCTAGAACTGCCCAGTTTTCGTATGTTAGTATATATCAGCGTCTGAACAAATGTGCCAAATTTCAAAAGTGTATGTATGTATGTATGTTTTAATATTTGTGTTCGCATATCTCTGGAACTACCAGTCTGATTTCAGTAATTCTTTTTTTGTTGTATTAGGTATTGTTCAAATTAGGGAATAGTGCAAGTTTCATCAAAATCGGTTCAGTAGTTTTGGAGATAGAGAGTTTTAATTCTCAATTACGTACAATTTTGAAGTCGGTTTTATCTTTTTAAAATACAGTTATTATTAAAGTTTAAAATCAATATGTGAAAAAAAATGCGTTATATCAGATAACGCAACATCACATCGGAATCACATCGTAGCACCATATATTGTTTATCGCGCGTTAACTGTACATTTTTAAGAATAGAGATAAAAAAAGTAGAATTTCTTTTCTGAGACTCAAATTATCTCCATACCAAGTCGTCATTGAAATCGTTTGAGCGCAATGCAAACAGAAAGATAGTGACGGAAATTATGCATATAAATAAAATTTAAACGTGTACGGTGTATTTACGTAAGTATCATAATAAGTATTTTAGGTAAAATAATAGTATTTAAAAATTGCCTTATCTCAAAAACTACTGAACCGATTTTGATGAAACTTGTAGTGTTTCCTTAAGTTGAACAATACCTAGTACACCAAAAAAAGAATTACTTAAATCGGACTTGTAGTTCCGGAGATAAACACATAACATAAAAACATACAAACATACATACATACATACATGCTTACATACATACATATATACATACATACGCGTCGAGTTGATACACACAACATACAATATACTTATACGTATTCCGTTGTCACTTTGCTTATGGACTGAAACTATAAAAAAAAAGTGTAACTCAAATATTTTCCATTGTTTCGTGCCGTTAAACTTTGGTAAATATTTTCTTTTTACAAAGTTGTAAGAGGAAATGCAAGAGTCAATAATAACGTTATTATAGCAAACACATTAAGTTCTTTACGACGTCATAAAACTATACATTGTAAGAAGCACGCGAAGTAAACTTACAGCTTTTCCAGTTCACCAGAACACTTGCTTGAGTACTAGATGTTGCCCGCAACTTCGGTCGCACAGTTTATCTCGTGAAAATCGTACATTTTTCAGTTTTCTTGATAATATTCTTTCTTATATATTTTTTTAATGCTATCCTGTACTTTCCTAGGACTTAAAGTTTCTCTACCAAACCACTATTAGACAAACGTAACGTAGAACGCTATGCAGCTCTATGGACCTACGATTTGAAGAAGGTGGGGGGAATCGCATCGAAATGTCATTTTTAGTGTGAGTTTTGTCGCAGATTCTTGCGATGCGATGCGAATTCGCAGTTTTATGCGGAAGCCTTAAGATAGGAGTGGGTGGCACTTTTTGAGGGAGGCCTACGTTCAGCAGTGCATGCATAGAAAATGAAAATAATATAACATACTAACAACAGCAAAACGTATATTGTTCTCATAAAACACCAACTTAAGGGGTTAGTACTTTTAATATGATTATTTATTATCCAAAAAACACACACAACAAAAATTAACAGGCTTAAGGCCTGTTTCACCGCTTAGGCTTCAGACAGATAGAGTATGGAGTATCTGTCAGATAAGTTGTGGATGGCTTATCTGGCACTTATCAGCTTTTTCACCTAAGTGGTGAAAAAGCTCCTTTGTCTTTATTTTATTATTTATTTATTTCATTTATTCTTATAATATACATAACAGTTATACACTTCCTGCAAAACTGCTTACGCAGTTTGACTGCAAGTTACAGTCTCTTTAAATGTTTAAATATCTAAATATATATTATTATTATTATTCAATGATCAGCGTTATAATCAAAGTTATAAAAGCATTTCCTCGATTTTATTTTTTAAACGAATAAATATCATAATATTTATTGAAGTATACAAAATCTTTAATTATATTTTCCTTTAATAAATAATTTTAACTTAGCGATGAAATAAAATTAAATCGGTCAAAGGCAAAATTAAATATTATATTTTGAGATGACTCCCGTTCCTCTTCTCAGTAATTAAAACGATAAATTTGAAATCAATGTGATAAATTCAAAACAATAATAATAATAATGCCTTCCGACCCGGTTTCGGTAACGGTAATTGAAAACAGGGCAGATGAATTAAGATGTATCTCATCCTACATTACTTTAAGAAAACTTAGAAACAACATTTCTTCATTTTTCTATCGAGTCAAGAGCCAAGCTCCTGGTTCACGGAGGGGTGTAAATGCCTTCCCCGAATTAAATTCAAAATAAATCATAAAGTTGGCTTTAATTAGCTTAGGGGATGAACTTAGTCAGATCCATAAATCATAATATTATTATGGATCTGACTAAGTTCCATTTTTTGTTCTTGAAATAATAGTTCGCTGAAAGCTTCGCCATAACATTCGAACAATCGAATTGATTTGATTACTTTACAAGGTTCATCAAATAATAGTCCGTATTTTGTCACCTCAACGTATGGACAGAATTTCCTCTTTCATTTTGCCGGCCCATTTTTACGATTTCATTTATAGATGTGATGTTTTACTACCCCATAAACCTTTAGTGGTGTTCGAACGTGAAAAGTATTTGAGATATGATTTCTCCTTGTTATTTATAGATAGGAATAAAATATTGATCAATATAATGTTTAGTGTTGCAGGTAGTAAGATACAAAGTGTATCGGCTTTGGAAATTGTTACTGAATAAATTATATAGGTGTGTTAATTTAAATAATAATTTACTATATTATGTTTTATATTCTAGCAAATAAAGATTATGATCGAGCTTATACGTTTAAAATTTAATATTGATATAAACATGCTAACGGTAACTTTCATGTGTACGGAGAAAAACACTCAAATTCTCTACAGTTTTGCTCCTAGTATCCATTACCATCCAGCATCGCGTATTTTGAGATACTTCAATTCCATACTCCGCTCACACTATGATTGAATTAACAACCGAACGCTATAACAGTCAAAGCACTTCTATAGATCTTGTTGTTACAACAAGCTAATGAGTTGTAGATAGTTTCCAGTAAAGGCTTTATGCAACTACCGAAGTTGCCGCAAAATCGTATTGCTGTGCTTACTTGAATTTACGCCAAAATCGAGCAATAATTTATCTGAGGATTCCTAGATACTGTAATAGTCTACGTTATTGATTATAGGTAAATATTTTTACTTTAGAAACATAAAATTGTTTAGAATTTTGGCACAACTCCATTGCGCCAAAAGTTGTTTATCGCGCTAGAACCGTAATTTTTTCCACAAGTTCTATCCTATTTTCTTTCCCGGGACTTAAATATCGGCTTAACGGTGAAGAGGTAAAAGACAGATTGACACACTTTCGAATTTATAATATTATTATGGAAGTATGTATGGCTATCAACATGAGGTCGGTCGGTTTATGGGCTATATTTTGCACTTATCCTTTTTAGGGTTCCGTACCCAAAGGGTAAAAACGGGACCCTATTACTGTGACTTCGATGTCTGTCCGTCTGTTTGTCCGTCTGTCTGTCTGTCTGTCTGTCTCCAGGCTGTAACTCAACAACCGCTATAGCTAGACTTCTAAGATTGTGTATTTCTGTTGCCGCTATAACAACAAATATAATAACAAATACAAAAACAAAATAAAATTAATATTTAAGGGGGGCTCCCATACAACAAACGTTTATTTTTTGGCCTTTTTTGCTCGTAATCAATAATGGCAACAGCTAGGCACTAGAAATTTTCATAAAGGTCCAAGTTATATGTCTACTTTAATAATTAATAATAATAATTAAATTAAAAAAAATTAAGGGTGGCTTCCATACAAAAACACAATAGGGATGACGACAAGGTCAAAGATTAGCTGATTTTTTAAATAAAATAAAGACAGCGATGAAAAATAGGTATTCCCAAAATTTCAGCTTCGTAACTTATTATATATTTTTTTGTTTTGAGCTTTCAAAGTTTTTTCGTCAAGTTAAGTCAAGTCTAATATTTTTTTATAAAATTCCTTAATTGTTGTGTACCATTCGATAAGTTATGCAATTTTTAACATTTTTTCTTACGAAACCACTTTCATAAACTCAACATTTAACATAGCTATCGAACAAACTAGCTAGGCGTGACGTCACAGTTAGCTGACATTTTGTATGGGGCGTTTTGGGAAGGTCTATTTTATGTGAGTTTTGAATTGTGATATCTTGGAGAGTTTTTATGCTATCAGAGTCATTTTTTCACTGATATTTCTATTTTTGAATGGTCCTTCACTTACCAACAAGAAAAAAAAATTCGTCATGCCTATTGTTGGCCTATTTTTCGTCTATACGTACGGAAACTTCGTGCGCGGGTCCGATTCGCACTTGGCCTATTATTTTTATTTAATTTATACAATTGTTTGTACCATTTTAGGGTTCCGTAGCCAAATGGCAAAAAACGGAACCCTTATAGATTCGTCATGTCTGTCTGTCTGTCTGTCCGTCCGTATGTCACAGCCACTTTTCTCCGAAACTATAAGAGCTATACTATTGAAACTTGGTAAGTACATGTAGTCTGTAAAACGCATTAAGATTTTGATACAAAAATAGAAAAATTATAATAAATTTTAGGGGTCCCCATAGGTACAACTGAACCAAAAAAAATTACCTAACCTATGCGTGTGTGATATCTATAGATAGGTGTTCAAAAATTATATTGAGGTTTCTAAAATCATTTTTTTCTAACCTGAATAGTTTGCGAGAGAGACTCTTCCAAAGTCGTAAAATGTGTGTCCCACCCCTCTAACTTACTATAAAAACTACCAACGAAAATTGGTTTGTACGAAATCTAGCAAGTAGTTTTTTTTTTTTTTTTTATACGAATAAATGGTAAACTTAATTTAACTTTCATTAAATCAACTGAGATATAAAAATAAACCCTTCATGGGCGTATCCAACTCGCACTTGGCCGGTTTTTTATTTATATCTACATTATTTTCACTTATCTATAAAAATGTGAAGTTGGTTGGCAAAACCCATTATTGGATCAAAAATATTTATGGTTTCAATTAAAACTCTTTAAATAGTTTATAACACCCAAACATTTCAAACATTCTTCGCCCGCTTCAAAAATTGGAAAGGAAAATAGAAAACGTATTTCCTCCAGACGAATGGAGAGAACATAAAATATGGCGAGCCTGGTCGAGTTAATGAAATACCAGGCGCTGCAATTTCTGCTATGTACTTTCAATTGTTTCACAGCCACAGTATTTGTAATGTATATTTGAAGTTTTCTTGGAATTGGCACGTTTTAATAGAATTTAATGAAGCTTGCTAGATGCCTGTGAATATAACCTACAAGGTTTTTCTATTTTTGGTTTAGTAAGTTTTGAGTGCGAGTAAAGTCGGCTTTGTGGACGAGGTATATTTTAAACAAGGCATACAAACTGGTCATGAAAACGAGAAATTTTAATAGATTACGCCCGCAACTCCGTTGCACTAAAATTACGCCAAAGACATTTTCCGCGACAAAAAGTATCCTATGCCAAATTTCAGAAAAATTGATTCAGCGGTTTTGGCGTGAAGAGGTTACAGACAAACAAACAGAAAAAGGCAGTTCCGTAGCCAAAGACCCTATTACTAAGACTTCGTTGCCTGTCTATCTGTCCGTCTGTCCGTCTGTCCGTCTGTCCGTCTGTCCGTCTGTCCGTCTGTCCGTCTGTCCGTCTGTCCGTCTGTCCGTCTGTCCGTCTGTCCGTCTGTCCGTCTATCGGTCTGTCCGTCTGTCGGTCTGTCCGTCTGTCCGTCTGCAAAATAAAATGAATATTTAAGGGGGGCTCCCATACAACACACATGATTATTTTGGCCTTTTTTGCTCTATATCAATAATGGCAACAGGTAGGTACTTGAATTTTTCATAAAATCCTTAGTTAAATGTGTACTTTAATATTTAATAATTATATTAAAATAAAAAATTAATGGGGGCTCCCATATAAAAAACACAATTTATGGCCCAGTTTTGCTCTATAATGGTACGGAACCCATCGTGCGCGAGTCCGACTCGCACTTGGCCGATATTTGCACCTATAACATTTCTATCAACTTTTAGTATAATATTAAAACTCGTTTAAGCACTAGCTAAACATCTATACAAGCTGTTATAATACCGTATAATATATATTGCATTAAGGATAAAGCGTTTAGAACGTCGCGTATAATGTCCATAACCGAGTTATACGTAAACCCAATTGACCGGACATAACGACGTTACGGTCAGCAAATACGCGCGCGAGGCGGCACTAATTGTTCTATCCCTTCATTAATGACCATAGATGAAACGTTAAAGGTTATTCATTTTCAATACACGTCGAAGCTCTAAGATATTGTGCACATTTTTCAGTTCACATCGAAATGAGACGTAGCGAAAAGCGACGTGACGTACGTGAAAATGGTGTCATGCTATACATTTTTTTTTCAAGTAGATGACGCCCGCAACTCCCTTGCGGCAAAGTTCGCTCATCGCGCGGGAACCGTATATTTTACGGGGATAAATGGTATCCTATGTCCTTTCCCGGAACTTGAAATATCACCATGCACAATTTTGAACACAAAATTTTAGCAAATTCGGTAGAGCGGTTTGGGCGTGAAGAGGTAACAGACAGATAGACTTCCGCTTTTATAATATTAGTATGGATATTAGAAATATACGTCGAAGCTTGAAAATTGTTTTACTCCAATTTCCCCAGTATTGGTAGCGTCAATTTCTTTTTTCCCTTTTTGCCATCAGATCCTGGTAGACTAATTATAAAAAGCAAGGAAATGGAGGACGTAATTTTATATCTTTATATTAAGGTAAAACTAAAACAAGGATATTTAATTCTGGTAGCAAAAATAGCCTAGAATAACTCTGAAAAAAAAAGGACAAGGAGTGCTAATAAAGTTTTATAGTGGTGAAATTAAACTTTTTATGATATTTTAGCTCAGGGAAATAGACCAACACGAATTTTATAAAGTTTTTAGAGTATTATTGTTGTCTGAATATAAATTTCTTCCTCTTGTCTTCCAAAGGGTACGGTAATTTTTTTGACAGTTTTACACACATATAAAATATTGTGTCACCTTGTATATCGGACGCCTCAGAACTTCTTGCCTAATATTGTAATTTTTTTAATCTTAGGGTCAATTCAGACCACAACGCGACGCGTAGATGCATTTCTAAATTTGTACTGAATTGACAGATTTCGTGAGCGTGAGACGTCTTGCAAATCTGTCAAATCCATACAAATTTAGAAATGCATCTACGTGTCGCGTTGAGGTCTGAATTGACCCTTAAAGGTAAAACGATAGATTGTAGGCTATTTTAGTCTCACTGTAGGTACTTAACTTTAAAAATTGTACATTTATATAATATGTTAAATAATTATAGTGATTAGCCTCTATCTAAATTCTAGAGGCTAGTCAAAAAATTTTAACTTAAACACCTGGTTAAAACCATAGGTCTCTACATTTTTAACAAGAAAACGGACAGCATAGAAATATAGGATAATATAATTGAAAAAAATAACAATAAAATTAATCGTATTCTCCAGTGAAAGCATTTTGGCAAAGGCTTTTACTGACGAAAGAATTTTTAGAGCCAGTTATAATTTATAGCAGCCTGTCCAGCCCCGATCCGGGTCAAACACATCAAATATTAACTCGCCAGTATTATATTTAGTGTAAGCAACATAGTTATATAAATACACCTACTTTGTTCACCGAAATGAGGCTTAAATATCAACAGGATGAGTAGATCTATAATCCGAGTAGCGAAATTCACATGACGTGTTAATAACATACTTCTGAATATTTAAATACATTTCTAAGTTTACTGGTATAATATTATGGTTTTGTAACTTTTAGTTCAATTTAAAATTAAATATAGAATTTAATCTACGTTATAAGTACCATAATATTAACGCTTTTAAATTTAATCCACTACATTGTAATTTATTTTCGTTTTCGTAGAATCGTTTTAAAATCGAAATAAGCACGTAATAGGGAAGTATAATTATATTTGAAATTTGATCGAAGTTAATCCATTTGAGGAAAACACCGTCGGAAATTTAAATTTTAGATGAGAGGCGAGCACTAATTTGAGATGCAAATAATGATTTATTGGTAACTTGATAAGTCAATCATTTTCATTAATTTTCCGTGTTGAGCTCGAAGTATAATTTCAATTTGCAGAGGTATGGAGTCCTTTATTAGCAAATTTGCAATCAAATTAAAGTATTCGCTATGAATATAAAAGTTGTAGCAGTCGTAGTCTATATTAAAATGTAGTTATTATATTAACAAAAAGGGTAACTTTATTATGCAAAATATTATAAACAATATTAATAATCGTTTAACATTAAAAATATGACATTAATATGATATAATAGCGAATATAAATGTTAAAAAACCGGCCAAGTGCGAGTTGGACTCGCCCATGAAGGGTTCCGCAGCAGCAATAAGGTTTATTTTTATGAAATTAAAAGGTTTTTGATTTACTTTTATATTTCAGTTGATTTAATGAAAGTTAAATTAAGTTTACCATTTATGACGTATAAAAAAAAAACTACTTGCTAGATTTCGTTCAAACCAATTTTCGTTGGTAGTTTTTATAGTATAGTACATCATATATTTTTTTTAGACTTAGGTTAGAAAAAAATTATATTAAAAACTTCAATATGATTTTTGAAGACCTATCCATAGATACCCCACACGCATAGGTTAGATGAAAAAAAAATTTTTTTTATTTACTGTAACTATGGGGGATTTTTAATAATTTTTCCATTATTGTATCAAAATCTTAATGCGGTTCACAGACTACATCTACTTACCAAATTTCAATAGTATAGCTCTTATAGTTTCGGAGAAAAGTGGCTGTGACATATGGACAGACAGACGGACAGACATGACGAATCTATAAGGGTTCCGTTTTTTGCCATTTGGCTACGGAACCCTAAAAAAACTGTAACCCACGTAGTCTTGTACTAAATAGCTATTTTATTATAAACATATTGTATAAGATCTACATTAATATGTTGTAAAGGATATAATATATCCTCGCCATCATTTAAATGAAAAGTTTTTATATTATGTTTATATGAGTAGGCAGTTTTTCTCTTACACTTTGTAAAGGCAATTTATTGACAAAATTATTATTTTACTAGAAAATGCCCTCAAAACTGTTGCGCCAAAATTAGTTTGTCGCGTGGAAACCGTACGTTATTCCGGGATAAAAAGTATCCTTTGTCCTTTACTGGGACTCAAAGTATCTCCATATGAAATTTCAGCAAAATCGTTTTAGCGGTTTGGGAGTTAATAGGTAAGACACACAGACGGAAAGACAGACAGAGAAACACACAAACGGACAGACAGACACACTTTCACATTTATATTATAAGTATGGATGATACGGATATTTTATAAAATCGTATGTAGCAACCCTTTTTCGTCGTTTAACTTTCTTGCATCTGAACGTGAGGGCGATACTTTTGTCCCCTAAGAGGGGTGGGGGGAAAATTTTTATACACCAGATGTTAAGTTGGAAAAAACAGTTAATAATATGAAGTAAGTCCATTAAAGAAAAAGTTTGATACAAAATCTGACCCCCTCTTTGCTCCCCTTAGAGGGGGGGGGGGGTTTGATTTTTATACACCTGATTTTGAGTTGGAAGAAGACAAATATATCTGCGAAAACCGTATGCAAATCGGATCAGTAGTTTTCGTGCTAAAGCAAAAGTCTTATACAAAATCTGACCCCCTCTTTCGTCCCTTTAGAGGGGTGGGGGGAATTTTTTTTATACACCAGATGTTAAGTTGGAAGAAGACAAATATATCTGCGAAAACCGCATTCAAATCGGATCAGTAGTTTTTGTGTGATAGTGGAACGAACATACAGACAGACAGACAGACAAAAAAACTAACCACATTTTTGGCTTCTATAGCGATGTACTAACACCCCCCGCTTATTATTTTTTGTACAGAATTTTCATTTCTACAGTTTTATTATATGTATAGATTATTTTTGTTAAAATACTCAAAAACGTCAATTTCATTTTACGAAGTGATAAATTATTATAATAATATGCTGTAATATTTAGTTAAGCTTATTTTTATGGAGTAAGGCTGAATGTGGCTACGAATTCGTAATGACTCTCAAACGACTTAGACGTTAATAAAATATAACCTTATTCATTATTCTTAAGCATTCTGAATATTATCTTGATATCGTCATAAACATTTACATACAGGGGATTCCATTTTATCATAATATTTATTATTATCATCACAAGTCTAGACTAATTAGTGAAATAGAAAATAGCGTCAATCAAATGTTTTCTCATTAAAAATTGCTAATTTCCTTCTAATATTTATCTTAACCTTTTTTTCCTTCTAATTTATATTTCCATCTAATATTTGGTTATTAGAACGCTCCTTTAGTTAGCCTATTCCATGCAAACAAACTTAACATGTTTGTAACACTATTGAAGTGAAATTTTCCACAATCTTTTTATTTTAGTGTCGTTAATTTAATTTATAAAGAAAATAAATTTTCAAAACCGACAAGAGATAAGAATGGATCCATAATAAATGAATGTTAAGGAATAAACATTTGAAATATTTAACTGGAAACAAAAGGCGAACGTCTAGAGGCTCAAGTTGTTAATTTTGTAGCTTGTCGGTAATTATTGTAATGTTGACTCAATGCTCTTAAGAAGCCGGTAATGAGCAGCTAATATATTGAAGTTTGATGCCAGTTAATGGTTTCAACATTTGCAGTGCAACTAATGATTACTGACATTAATTTATGCAATGTTGGATATTCAACTTTATAATAAACGCAGTTTCTAATAAGGGATTATACGCAAAAGGTCGAAGTAGAGGACGCTACTGGCACATACAGTTAAAATTCCGACCAAAATACAACACGTTGCACACGTTGCACAATATAAGAATATTAACAGAAGCGTTGTAAAATGTCGAATAAATCTTTTTGTTTACAGTCTACGCTGGCTGCCTCTAGCGTGAAAAAATTACAGTAATATTATGTTCAATTATGTGTAAGAAATGTGGTAAATGAGCGCACAACTCCAAAAGCCACAAAGTAACGAAAGACTTAGTACTAACTCTTATTCGTATGTAATTGCAGTGGCCAGTGCGGTCAAAGACGAGTGTAGTACTGTTTAGTTCGTTCTAGTACTCTCGAGTACTGTGAACGCGCCCTCAGTAATTATGGGCGTTGATTTGATTCAAGAGCTACTTGACAGTGCTCGCCTTGTACGCATAATTACAACGGCAGTCGGCATTATGATGCCGACTGCCGTTGTAATCTGGTTGATGAATCTGGTTGATGAATGGTGTTTGCACCTGTAGGGTACTTATTACAATTGTTTAAGTAAAAGCAATGGCTTATTGCTATCGCTTATCAAAAATTTTGGTACGGATTTCTAAGAATTGTGCGTACAAAGGAACGTTAAATGTAGCAATAACGTAACGTTATGAGAAAATAACAATAATAGCGAGTTTACATTATTACAATCCAGAGATATCACAAACCGAACTGGCACTGGAATTCACTGGAATGCACTGTGATGCAATTCAGTATATTCCAGTGCATTCTAGTGCTCCTTTACATTATTCCAGTAGTAATTCAGCTCTGGATTCAACTGTATTAATTTTGGTTTTAGATTTACTGGAATGGAATAATGTAAACCGGCCATAACACATTGTGCAATTCAGGTTTTGCATTCACTCGCTCACTCACACAACATACGTTTACAAGTTGTTTGATCTGTCAGAACCTTTTATATTTGCTTTTTAAATAGAGAAAAATAATATTTTAACCGACTTCAAAAAAGGTGAAGGTTTCAAAATTTGACCGTATAATATATTATGTTATTTTTTTTTATTCGCGGATAACTTCACCGGTTTTAAATCGCTTTTGAGTCGGCTTTTTAGTTAATATTTTTATATAATAATAAATGTAATTGATTGTACTGTCGGTTCTTGGTAGAAATCCATGTTGAACAGTAACCCTCTTACTAATAAAAAGTTACACAGCGTGTATAGAGGGTGCATAAGATTTTTTCTACTAATAATCATTTTTTGACATAAGGCCTGTATAACGATGCTGTCATTTCCATACTAATTTCTCTGTATAGACTCTGTGTAACGTGTGTGTAACTTAAAACTCCTGTTTAACTATTCACACGTTGAACGCATGTTTAAGAAGTTTTTATTAGTAGGAGGGTAATAAAACACAATTTTTCGGGCACTTTTTCCACTATATTAAGAAATTATTATAAATTTTCAAAGCGCACGGAAGTGCGCAGGCCAAGTTCCAGCAGGCCGCGCGCATGTAACAAATTACACGACCGGTTTCGAAATAAAATCATCATCAGTTGTATTTAGTGGTAGGTAGTTTTAATTTAATTTTTTTATCTAACTACTTAACTAACTAGATATTTTTTAGTCTTCTTAATTTTTATATTGTTTTACTATTATCCGTATATACTTTAAACTTAAAAACTATGCGGATTATAATAAGAGGCACATTCCCAACCTTTTCAAATGAGTGTTTTTACTTTTCTACCACTTCATTCACATACAGTTAAGGAAAATGCAGTCCATCGAAGATCATACAGTATTTCTGTTAGTTAAAAGTAGTCAAGTTATAATATTATGATAAATGGGTGAGGCAGCCAATTTTTGCTGATTATGACGCAGAAGAATAGAATATTCGCGTAGAGGAATTGGCGAATATTTAAGCTGCTTGTGACGTTGGAGCACTAAAATGGTAGCGAATTTATTCCTCTACGCTATCATAGCGTTGAGAAAATCAAACTTATCTCTGTAAATAATACACAACGTGGTTTGTATTATAGCCCCAAACATGGCCCTTTTGACTACTCACATGATGCATTGATAGTTTTATGTGAAACAGTAATGCTTACATTTGTGTCACAAAAAAACTTCCTTTGAAAAAACTGTGTACACAGCCCGACTGAGGTTCAAATGTGAACTGTCGAGAAATGGCGTATATTACGAGATTTTCCATAGAATACGTAAAAATTCAGCGTTGCCACCTCCCGATTTTACCTACCCTAACACCCAACAATAATAATAAATCGGTATTATTGGTGACGTTTAAAATGTGGGGTAGAATTGATGTTTCTAACGATTCATTTGATTTTAAAAAGTTTATAAAGAAAGTTATCTTAAAATACTATAAGAATTAGATGTGGTAGTAGCCATTTATATAAGTATTCATAACATATCCGATTTATCTTCAATTCTGTCATACTTACTGCTACAGCGACAGTTAGAGTGCACCTCTTCCACGGCGGATTGTATATTTTAAGCTATTTTCTTACCTTTTTTTATGTTTAATTGTAAATATATTTTTAGACTATTATTGGAACTCAAATAATTCTAATGCATGCTTGAGTACTTTGTTTTTTTCGTTAGAATCAGTTTTCGAGCATAAGATAAACACAATGCTTTTTAAAATACAAAGGGCGGAGAAAAATAATTGCAAAATCAGCAAAAATTGGCGGCCTCGCCCATATTATGTTTAAAAATAAATGACTTTTATATTGTTTTCCTAAACGTAACCATTTTCTACAAAAATATATAAAAATATCGCAAACAGTAGTCGATTTAGCATCTCGTGATGTAACAATGGACAAAACTTCAAAGATTTTCTAAGTAATTATTCTTGTATTTGCTAATTGCTCGCAAATGGCAGTCATTATCTTAATGCGTAGGCGTTTCAAACGGATCTAATCTTTTTATATAATAGGACCCATTGTTGCCTCGAGAAGAAAACGGCTTAGGAAATGTACCCTAATTCAAATATTGTGGTTATAATTTTTGGACTATTTTATACAACGACTTCGACTTCTAAGTAAAATTGTATCAGTCTGTATTATTAGACTCGTATATCCTTCGTTGCCTTAGTTTTCCTTGGTTATTTACCACCTTTTATTTTTCTGAGTAGTTCGCAAGTTGTTTGCATTTGTAACAAGTTAAAATACTATTAGATATTACTGTTTTATAAGTTAAGGATCATAAAAAACAAAATATAAATGTTTCATACGTTTGCGATTTAAAAAATTTAAAGATTTTTCCACATTATTTTATATTTCTTACTATTTAATAATTATGATATATAGATATAAGATAAGATTAAATATATAAAGATAACAAGCACGCGCAGTTGATATTAATCTGAGGGGATCCACAGAACAATGCGACAGACGGTACGTGCAGCGCTGAGCGAAACTGCTTCAGTTAAGACGCTTTCCACATCCCCGACTTGATCTATCTATATCTGTCTGACTATTCTCTATCTTTCTTTATTGTGTGAAAGTCAGTAAGCAAGCAGCAGAAGTTGATAAAATATAATTATGTTTATGCAACGAAATTCTGAAACTACGTTCGATTTCTCTGTGTTGCTAAAATTTTACCACGCCTATTTCAAATTTTATTAATTAAAATATTGTCAACATAAACCTAATTTTGTATTAACTGTATTTTAGATACTGTTCATAAATAAATTGATGTAAACGAATTTAAGATATTTATGTTATTGTAACGTCGACTATTTCGAGTTGAGATGTAGAAAATGATACATTTTCGAGATTCTGAATGTCGAATATCTCTCTAAATATTGTAGGGTCTCAGGTAACTTGGCAAATTACTTAGTCTACTCTATACCTAGTCTATCATCTTAATCAAAAACACACCCCGACTTTTACTGGAAACGACATAAAATTTTACTGTCCAAACAATAAAACTATATTGCTTTACAGTTACAAGTTTTACAACTGCATACAAGCATACTATTTTCTTGAAATACTTCATTAAAAAATTACAAACTAGAAAAAGACTAGTACCCCCTTCTTAAATAGTTTTTGTTGGAAAATATATTTATAACTTATGAAGAAGAAATAATGTTTAATATTTTAACATCTTAAAAGAATGTACCTGTAAATTTTCAATCTACTTATCCTGTTTAAAAAAAATATTTCCACTTGCATTTCTTCAATTATGATAATTTTTACATCGTTTATTAAAATTATATGAAATAAAACATATTTTATTCATTCATAAACGACATCACGCGTGGAAAGCTGGACCAATTTCAATGAGGCACTAGAAAAAGAGTAAGTCACAGGAAATGAAAAATGGTATTTTGTAACACAACTGCTAGGAGAGAAAAGGTAGCACAATGAATTTTTTTAAATTAAAATTGTTGATTTGTGCGCCACAGCCTTAATAGTAAGTATGTAATTAACTGTTTGAATCATTAAAGCATTAAATAACATCAAAGCGTTAAACTGGCGTCAACAAAATTCTTTGAAACCAGACCATGCAAATTTCGCCATCACGAAAGTGATGTGAAAAATTTCATTCATTTTTTCCGCAGTGCAGTCTTCGACCTACATTTTATAAGGTAGCGCTCTTAGCTCGGTAATATAATTTAAATGTCTGAAAATCTAAAAATATAATTTAAAAACTGTCATGATGTTAATAATAATAATTAACATCATGACAGTTTATAATACTAGGGTAATATCATTTTAAGTTTCTAAAGGTTTTTGTGTGAACTTTTATAAGCGTTTTTGATTGGCTAATATCTTAATAGTAACCAATCAAAAACTTCAGAAACCAGATTTGTATTTAGAGGTTAGCCTACACAATACGAAATTGATGGAACCATAGTACTAATAAACAATTCAATTACATTTAGCTTGTATATGGTAATGTAATAGAAATAAAGTGGAGTATCCAGTGACGCAATATCCATGAATAAATATTTCTAGCGAGCCTCAGAGAGACTGTCGGTATGCAGCGAATTCGCAGCTAAGCTTTTAATTAAGATCTATATATAAAAGGCGTTTAGAATATGTGTCTAATATAAATTATTGTCTTTATTAGGTAAAAGCATGTGCGTTATTTGAATGAATGCTGGCAGATAAACATATTTTGAAAGTAGAGTTTTCCATGTTATTACCAATTTCAAAAAGTGTTAATTTATCATGCCCAGAGAGGGAATTCATATACTATACTTGTAATACTAGATGATGCCCACAACTCCGTTGCGCCAAAACTCGTTAATCGCGCTGGAACCGTACATTTTTCCGGGACAAAAAGTATCCTTTGTCCTTTCTTGGGACTCAAAGTATCTCCATGCCAAATTTCAGCAAAATCGATTCAGCGGTTTGGGCATGAAGAGGTAACAGACAGACAGACAGACACGACTTTCGCATTTTTGTATGGATATTTTTAGTATGGATAAAATGAAGAACGAGATATATGGAGACAAAATTTAACTAAGTGGGCCCTTGACGATCAAATTTATTGTGCAATATCATGGAACAACATTATTGAAAAATTTATTTGACAATAAGATTGAAGGGTTGCGTTCAATATCAAACTTATACGGTCAATAATTTTGCACAATACGTGATATTTCACAATAAAATTGATCGTCTAGGGGCCCGCTAACCGGCCGCCTAGACGAGCAATTTTATTGTCAATATCACGCTTCAATTTTCAATATCGTCTACAACAAAAACAAAAATATCAACCCTAGGCGGTCAATAATATTACGCAATACGTGATATTAACAATAAAATTGCTCGTCTAGGCGGTTGGTTAGGCTATATAGCAGAGATGCCCATACTTTTTGCTGTGAAGATCGACTTGAGAAAAAGTTAAGGGTTTAAGATCGACAGCTTTATTTTTATGTTATTTTATTTATTAAGTATCTATTAGTAATAACACGAATTTATATTTATATTATAATTTATTTTTATGTTGTAATAATAAGTAAAAGTCACATAAATAAATGAATTTAAACAAAAACGATTGGAAGCGAAAATAAAATCTTGTAGGTAGGTACTAACTTGCTCAACCTCTAAGATCGACCGTGGAACCTCTCGCGATCGACCGGTCGATCGCGATCGACCGTTTGGGCACCACTGCTATATAGTATATAGTCTGACTAAAATCAAGGAAACTGGACTTTTAAGAATATAAACTTCGAAACAGAAACAAATAAAAAACTCAGGCCTTTGCATCCTTTGTGGATGGTTTATATAGCATTATCCAAGCGAAGTAACCACTCTTGAAATAGTGTAGTGCCTGGGACAAGATTTTAAAAATCCGCATGTTTGCCCAAGCGCATACGGCATTCTCGCAAAATAGTCGGCCTAGTCCAGAGGAATGAGCAGGTCAATACGTCTTGGACCTGGCCATTTAGCCGAAACTTTTTCGTTTTCGCTTCGTTATAGAATCGCCGATCAAAATGTATGGAATTGACATAAGACGAATCGAACGTCAACGTTATACTAACGAACGCTTATGTCAATTCCATACATTTTCATCGGCGATTCTATAAAGAAGCGAAAACGAAAAGATGTTTGGCACACCCCCCTGTGCAGGTTTCTTCACAATGTTTTCCTTCACCATACGAGAAAAAAAAAAGTACATTAAAGTTGCAAACTATGTGAGCTAATTCAATTTATATAATACAAATGAACTGATCGTTTTACAGAGTTCATTAACATTAAAACGTGACAAAATTGATCCCAAATTATTATTTCTCTATACCACTAAAATTACATTCAAATGTTTCCTTTAACATTATAACATTAATTCACAGTTTATTTGTTACGTTTTCACGCATCAACTGTTTATCCGACTGAACAAATAATTTTCAGTTCCCAATATTCATTAGGTCATAATGTTACAAATAATATTTTCAGTATTTGAGCAGTTTAAAGCAATCCATACTAATATTATAAATGCGAATGTGTTTGTCTGTCTTTTACCTCTTCACGCCCAAACCACTGAAACGATTCTGCTGAAATTTGATATGGAGATACGATCCCGGAAATATGCACGGTTTCCGCGCGATAAACGAATTTTGGCGCAACGGAGATAAGGGCGTAATCACTACATATTATAAAACAAAGCCGCTTTTTAGGGTTCCGTAGCCAAATGGCAAAAAACGGAATCCTTATAGATTCGTCATGTCTGTCTGTCTGTCTGTCTGTCGGTCTGTCTGTCCGTCCGTATATCACAGCCACTTTTCTCCGTAACTATAAGAGCTATACTATTGAAACTTGGTAAGTAGACGTAGTCTGTGAACCGCATTAATATTTTCATACAATAATGGACAAATTATTAAAAAATTTAGGGGTCCCCATAGGTACAACTGAATTAAAAAAAATCATCTAACCTTTGCGTGTGGGGTATCTATGGATAGGTCTTCAAAATTCATATTGAGGTTTCTAATTTCATTTTTTTCTAACCTGAATAGTTTGCGAGAGAGACTCTTCCAAAGTGGTAAAATGTGTGTCTCCCCCCCCTCTAACTTCTAAAGTAGGGGCATGACAAATCTAAAAAAATATATGATGTACATTATTATAAAAACTACCAACGAAAATTGGTTTGAACGAGATCTAGCAAGTAGTTTTTTTTTAAATGTCATAAATGGTAAACCTTAATTTAACTTTTATTAAATCAACTGAAATATAAAAATAAATCAAAAACCTTTTAATTTCATAAAAATAAACCTTATTGCTGCTGCGAAACCCTTCATGGGCGTGTCCAACTCGCACTTGGCCGGTTTTATTTTTCCCTCATGTCCCTTTGTTCCCTTTAATCTTTAAAACTACGCAACGGATTTTGATACGGTTTTCTTTAATAGATAAAGTTATTCAAGAGGAAGATTTATAAGTCTAATAATATTCATTAAATAATGGAGAAATACTGTTATTGTTGGGGTTTCTAATTTGATGTCGTAAATTACATTACACATTACATTTTTTCCGCTTACATTGGATACGCAGGCTGAACCCTACAAGATTTATCAAAATAATGTACTAAGTATTGTACACAATGAAAAGGTCTACAGAAAACTCCGCGATGGTATATATCTATCTCTTATGGATATCCCACAATAACAGTTTTTTGTCATTTACTTTTAACGACAAATAATGGCTAATTTTCGAAGTGATTTTAACCAATACGGCATTAATCCTTATTCAATTAAACACTTTAAATACATTGTTTATTTAATATAGATCTATATGGCCCTTTACAGCATATGATTTAATTATGAATATTTTCGAAGATATTACATATTTAAAAATTGCGAGACGTAGCTTTTGCGGCGGTACCGACCAATGCGGGCCACGGGTAGTAATAATGAATATAAATCAAAACTGCTTTTTTTTATGAAATAAAGGGGGCAAACGAGCAAACGGGTCACCTGATGGAAAGCAACTTCCGTCGCCCATGGACACTCGCAGCATCAGAAGAGCTGCAAGTGCGTTGCCGGCCTTTTAAGAGGGAATAGGGTAATAAGGGAGGGTAGGGATGGGAAGAGAAGGGAATAGGGGAGGGTAGGGAAGGGAATAGGATAGGGGGTTGGGCCTCCGGTAAACTCACTCACTCGACGAAACACAGCGCAAGCGCTGTTCCACGCCGGTTTTCTGTGAGAACGTGGTATTTCTCCGGTCGAGCCGGCCCATTCGTGCCGAAGCATGGCTCTCCCACGTATCTGCTATATTATCTAGCTGCTGCATCGATTTTAATCATTTTTTCAATTTTTAATTATTTTGTAGCTCTACGCACAATACCACGTAGCGCTGCGTAGCACTTCGTAGCAGTCGTACCACCTTTATTTCTTTTGGCTTTTCGACAGATTTTGAGATGAAATCTATTTAGCGGTGTTGTGAAGTTTATTGAGATTTGATAAAAGTTAAATAAAAAAATATGTTAAACACTCGTTATAACACGTGTGTTGTTCTAACTCGTTCTCTTTGTACCGCGTGTTTAAAAATTAATCCCTGCTCCTGCCGAAAGAAAATCGAAAACATTTTTTGTCAGATATTTTCTTTTCATGACCAATTTGGTAACAGTAATACTATACTAAAAGACGTAGAAAGCATTCATATCTTGTACGCCGAACAACAACACTGTGATTCAGCGTTACACAGAATATTATGGTTATAAATATATTCCACAGTATTAAAAGAACATAAGCTATACATCATAGTGTATAGAATTGCGAACTGTCTAGTCATGATTAACTTCCAATCATGAGTTGCTGTTCTGTTGCTAATGGCGGTGTTATTGCTATTCATCAAAACAAAAACATTTTTAATGAACAGTGTTTTCTATGTTTTATATATTTTTATTTCTTATGTAAATTACTTGGGTTTAGTCAATAAAGATTTAGTTTCCTCTGTTACGCAAAATTTTCGATTTTTTTTTATGAAATAAGGGGGCAAACGAGCAAACGGGTCACGTGATGGATGGTATTTCACCGGTCGAGCCGGCCCATTTGTGCCGAAGCATGGCTCTCCCACGTATAAATTGTGTATATTTGTTAAGTCTTTACCCAAAACTACCGAACCGGATTATTCAATTTAACCAAATTTCAAATAAGTATCTAGTTTTTTACTTTTAGGCTACTTGGGCTACTTTTAACCCAAAAAAGGTACGTAGCGCTTCTATGGTATAGTATTCTAATAACATGGTATATTCTTCAATCCATGTAGGTATACAAGCTGTAGGTACTTAACAAAATATTGTTGCTTGTTATTGCGGGAAAACATATTATGTTTCTGGTATATTATTTAGAACATACAAGGTCGTGGGAAAAATCCAGTTTCTGATAAACACGGTATTCGTGTTATGTATCTTATACAGGGTGTAACAAAAAAAGTGATAATAATTTAGGGTGTGTATGAGCCCCTTGTATAGAATTCACTGTAAAAGTAGCTGTGCTGAAAGAGTTACTTCGTTTTAATTATTGTATGGGAAAATGATGTTGAGGCATTTCCTATAGAAACATAGAAGTCAAAAGTAAGTCTTTCAGCACTTTTTATTTACAGTAGACAATAAAATAAATATTAAATAAAATAAGGAATATATACACACCCAAAAGTATTATCAATTTGTTTTTGTTACACCCTGCATGTAATAACATACTTTTACAAACAATATTAGAACACAAGAATCCAACGGCGTCCAATAACATGCAAATTGTATATTTATCACAGCTAGACCCAAATTTTCCAACTCAATTTCACGAGATGAAAGTGCTCTGATACACTCAGTTGGTAAATTAATAATGATCCCTTTTTTCTTGGCATTTTACGTAATGCCAAAATGTCTTTATACTTTGGTACTCAGATAGAGGAACATCAGGGCTTTAAGGGGCGACTAACCCTAAATTGTCGATTTTATATTTCATTTTTATACTTGAAAATAAACCCCGAATTGTTTCATTTTTTAAACAAAGATACTACATTATATTTCCAAGAAATTGATCTGAGCGAAAACACGATATCTTAAAATTTTCTCGATAGAAAAAAAAACAAAAAGATGCATCTAATTTTCACGATTTTTTCATATATTGCCATAACCGTGCATTAAACTAAGTTAATATTTTAACACAATATTGTATAAAATTCTATCATTGAGACACTGACCTGGCGGATTTTTAAAATGTTATATATATAGCGAGTTATGAAGAAAAAACTAACTTGGCGATGATTCCGCGTCGTCCTTTTTCACCTGGCATATGAAAGACGGGCGTGAGTGTGAAGAGAGAAGGACGATGTTTGATTTTTTGCGTTAGTCACCCTCTTAAGGAAAACTCGTGTGAAAAATCGTAAAGCTCGATTTATATGCGTCCGCCTGAACGCGCGGTTTAGCGGCTACACCGCGACTGCGACGCGATTTTAATATAAATAAATCGTTTCATGCTTGTGATCTCGCGTTGTAGCGGTCAAACCGCGTGTTCGCGTCGCCGCGTATAAATCTAAAAAAAAGGTTAAAGGTTCTGATTAGTTTTTAGGGTTCCGTACCCAAAGGGTAAAAACGGGACCTTATTACTAAGACTTCGTTGTCTGTCCGTCTGTCTGTCTCCAGGCTGTAACTCAAGAACCGCTATAGCTACACATCTGAAATTTAAAAACAAAATGAAATTTATATTTAAGAGGGGCTCCCATACAACAAACGTGGTTTTCCCGTCATTTTTTGCTCGATATCAATTATGGCAACGTATGGTACGTATGGTAGGCACTTGAAATTTTCACAATACCCTTAATTATAATATGTGTACTTTAATAATTAATTCATCAAGCCCCATACGCTCACCGGTGATCGAGACACAATAGAATATCTATTGTGTCTTGTTTTCCCACGATCGACGGGTTAGTAATAAAATTAAAATAAAATAAATATTGAATGAGGGCTCCCATACAAATAACACAATTTTGGCCCATTTTTGCTCTATAATGGTACGGAATCCTTCGCGCGCGAGTCCGACTCGCACTTAGCCGATTTTATTATTTTTTTGTAATACTAATATGAAAAAATATTATTATAATATTAAATACTTATATTTCTTTTTATTTTATCTATTAAGTATGAATACTTAATTCATCAAGCCCCATAAGCTCACCGGTGAACGAGACACAAAAGAATATATATTGTGTCTCGTTTTCCCACGATCGACGGAGATCGATTTTACATTTTATTATTATTACCTGAGGGTGCTACAGTCTAGACAAATTAAATTTTAGTGATATCATTACAATAGTCTTTAAGATAACGATTTTATTATATGACAGTGAAAAACCTAGTACACATGATATCACTTTAAGTAAAAACTAATTGTCTTACAATAAAATTGGAAAGCATTATATATCTCTATTAATATTATTGTTATAATTTTATGATTCAAATATTAAAATGATATTATAAATTCCAAAGCTTGTTACAATTTTGATTCTAGTCTCGGTAAAGAAAGTATAGCGCGGAAAAATCTACTCCTTGTAGAATAAACAAATTTTGGCGACTAAAAATGGCGGAAAACATCTACAATAGATTTTGAAAAAAAGAATATATTTTATTTTAAAATGATCGATTTGTAGTCTTCCATTTCTCGCAAGCCTTTTTTATATTTTACTCAAACTACCACATATCATAATAATTATTATGCCAAAATAAAAATACCATCCTAAAAGAAAAATAAACTAAATATTATTACAAAATCTACCTCTTACACACATGGTCTAACGTTCAAAAGCTTTTCTCCTCGAACGTACAGCTTTATAGGGCATTTCAATTCAATGAAAGGATAGCGCGATTTAATCTTACAATAACGACCACATTTCACGACGCAGAGGAAAAACTTGTGGAGTATTTTTCTTTTTGTCACATTTCAAGTAAAGTCTCCCGGAGTTTTGAGTGCTTATTATCGTAAAGATATTGCTTTTGTGATTTTTATGGTTCACATGCTCATATTTCAGGATTTCTTTTGTATTTGAAGTGGTTGAGCCTATTGTACTAAATAGAATGGACCGTGGAATGACTTTTTACAGAAGACTAGTTGTTTATACAAAGTTAGATTTTTTGTTCCTTAAAAAATGTACTATCAGAGAAGTTGATTCCTAGGCAGATGGGGGACCTACGTAGTTTGGTCGCGTTACGTAAAAGCCAGCCGACAGATTACAAGTAACATTAAATACGTGATCCGACCAAATGACGTTGGTCCGTCAACTGCCTAGAAATCAATTTCCTCGATGGTACCTCCTTTAATTTGTTAATTTCGAATAGTTTTTAAGCATTTACTTTTTGGTCTTTTAGTTGGATTTTTTATATTAATATCTATAGTTTTGTTAATTTAATTGTTGTTTGTCTGGACTTAAAAATATAATATTATATTTAATGCATTGAATTAATGTTTGCTCTCCCAAAATTTAATCTTTGTTTTTTTTTTCACGAACATCTTATATAATAGACCATTATAATAATTATCAACATTAGCTGGATTATAGTGTTATATATTTGAACATAATTTAATTAAAATGCAAACATGTAGTGAATCAATTATGAAATTGTCATGTAGGTGGAGCCATGTACTTACGTAATTAAAAACACTGATCGAGGTGTCCAAATCTCTACGAATTGAACTCTATTATAGAGGATTAAGGTTCATTCTTATGTTGAATACTCGATTCAATATGTGTAATAATATGTAAAAGGGAGGTCAGTGTGTGGTTACTGGTTAGGCTAATCAAATAATTAGGTCGATTACTATTTACTATGGATTTATTATGATTACAAGTTTACCTCTTTGAGTGAATTCAAAATTATAAGTAGCTAGATTAGAGTAGCCAGCAACTTCGTTCCGCCGAAATTCGTTTATCACGCGGAAACCGTACATTTTTCCGGGATAAAAAGGCATAGGATCCTTTTCCCGAGACTCAAAGTATCTCCATTCCAAACAGCAAAATCGGTTCAACGGTTTGGGCGTGAGGAGGTATCAGGTAACAGACAGACACACACCTTCGCATTCATAATATTAGTACGGATTAATGTTCCTCACACCTTTCTCCTCCAATGTCGTGCTAACTTGGAATAGACGATAAAGTAATTCAACTGAGTGACTCATCAGGGCGAGCGAAGCGTCGAGCCCTAGTATATTCCACAACCTGAACATTTTGTGGTACACTTTACGAAAAAACTATCACGCCTATTGATTTGTGCTTTAACATAGTAATTTTTATTTATATGTAGATTGTGATGTGTGTTATCATCAGTCAGTCAAGATTTTTTATATGTAGACTAGCTGTCCCGGCAAACGTTGTTTTGCCATATAAAGTATTTCGCCCATATTATTTTATTGAAGTGTCTAAATAAGTATGGCACCATGGCAACGTCGATCGCTATCCCGTCGCACAAACAATGGTCGCCGTCAGTCGCGAGTTGTAATAATTTACTATTATTTATTCAACAAATGCACTTATCAATATAAAAAGTAGCCAGTAGCCGATTCTCAGACCTACTGAATATGCATATAAAATTTGGTAAATATCAGTAAAGCCGTTTCAAAGGAGTACGGTAATTAACATTGTGACACGAGAATTTTATATATAAGAAGATGTGTTATCATCAGTCAGTCAAGGTGTGACGACTCGAGCCCTCACAAAGCCCTTTTAGCTAGTTTGATATCACTCTTATATTATTAAATTATTTTGCGTTTGAGTGATATTTTTTACGCTAAATATCCAATTAGGAATATCCATTTTGTCATCTGTCATCGGGTATATAACGTTCAAAGGTGAAACCTGCTTCTGGCATAAATCGCTATCTACTTTAATATTTTTGCAAAAAATATCTGAAATTTTATTTTCAGTAATGTATTGCGTAGATTTCTTAGGCCTTAAGAATGATAAATAAAAGTATTAACTTGATGAGGACTCATATATTTTAATTTCTTAAAAGTTTAATTTAGCAACTTAGTTTACACATAAATTCGCTTGCCACTAAATGCAACGGCACATCCTAGGGAAAAAATGTTTTATTGAACGTGAAGAGCTAACAGACACACATTCGCATTATAAAAATTTTAAAAGTATATCTACTGAGACTTACATTAAGAGCGTTTACGCCGTTCACGCTCAATTTGACTTAAAACTGTAAGTAATTTTCAAACTTGAAAAAATCATCAACCACTTATCTTTATAAAAATGTTTATTACTTATTTTTATAGGAAATTTCACTGTCTATATAGTTAATACAGAAAAAAATACGATTTATAGAGAGTTTGTACATAAAATCTCGATACCTTAACAGAGGTTTTATTAAATTCCGTTTTAGTATCAGTTTCGAAACTTAAAATTTACGAAACCAACGATAGATCTAATTACAAAGAAAAAAAAACCTATTGACAAGATCCTTAAGCAAATAGTTAGTTAAAAAAAATATTTCATTTAGGTATTTAACTATAAGTAATTTAAATTCAAAGAATGAGAAATATCAAGGAATTAAAGCATTTATTTAACTTAATTCAATATAATAATAGCTTCATATCATAGAATAACACTTTAATTTAAAAAATAATTTTTTCAACAACAAATCTTTTGTTATTTTTTTTCTACAAATATTTTAAAAATACCTAAATCGCTGCGCGCAAAGCAATTCAATTAATGTCCGCCGCGAGGGTTGTATGGAAACTTGACATTATGCGTAAACGCTCTTAATATCTATAAAATAATTATGAGAAAAAAATTCGAATTTTAAGATACCGGATATTTCATTTGTCCTAAAGGACATTTTTGCGAAAAAGAGTTTTAAACTATATTCTAAGGGTTTATTCCTAAATCAAAAAATCGGCCAAGTGCGAGTTGGACTCGCGCATGAAGGGTTCCATACCAATATAGAGCAAAAATAGACCAAAAATTGTGTTTTTGTTTGGGAGCCCCCCATAAATTTTATTTTCATTTTAATATTATTATTAAATATTAAAGAACAAATAATATAATAAAGGACTTTGTGAAAAATTCGAGAACCTACCTGTTACCATTATTGATATAGGGAAAAAAGGGAAAAAAAAATCACGTTTGTTATTAATTTTATTTTGCTTTTAGTATTTGTTGTTATAACGGCAACAGATATACACAGATATCTGTGAAAATTTCAGAAGTCTAGCTATAGCGGTTCTTGAGATACAGCCTGGAGACAGACAGACGGACGGACGGACAGACATCGATGTCTCAGTAATAGGGTCCCGTTTTTACCCTTTGGGTACGGAACCCTAAAAAATACAACCCCGAATCTACAGCAAATAATTTATTACGAACGTTAACATAAAATTTTAACGTCCGTCCCGATCTAAGCGATGAAGCGAAGTTAAAGGAGGGCCAGGCCAGCCCGCTCCGTTCCCCTCTCCCCGCACCTCCTTCCCTCGTCTCGCACCATCCGCCTGACGCACCGGTTTTCGCTTCGGCGCGACGACCAACTTGTTATTGTAAGAATATGATATAATTTAGTTTTAAACTATACATCAAGGATATAACTCATTTTCTCCATAATAGTATTTTAAAAAGGTAAAACCGACTTCAAAATTGTACGTAAATAAGAATTATAATTCCCTATCTCAAAAACTACTGAACCGATTTTGATGAAACTTGCAGTATTCCCTAAGTTGAAAAATGCCTAATACAACAAAAAAAGAATCGCTTAGATCGGACTTGTAGTTCCGGATATATTATGCGAATACAAACATAAAAACATACATACATACACTTTTGAAATCTGGCACGTTTGTTCAGACGCTGAACTGGTCGAATTGATAACCTCCTTTTAATGAAGTCGGTTCAAAATGTCCTTAACGACAGTTGAAATTTCCGGTACCGTCAAGAATTTTAATAATAATATCTTAGGCAATAAATATATATACCTAGAAGGGAAATAGAACAATCACGTCAATAGCTAAACCTGATGAAACGGGGCTGGCGGCCAGCCAAGTGGCAGTGGAGACAGATGTCCAGAGCTCCAGAGATTTGCTGAAAGATACTTCCAAACAGTTCACAATTTATATCAGATGCACAGATTTGGAGTGTAGCAATAAAATATACTACTATGTTTCAATTTATGCGATAAAAAATACATTTAAATTTTTATATCCGTGTTCAATATGTCTACTTAAAATTGACAAAGTAACTTTATGATCGTGGGTGGGGTAGCTTTCAGGGCAAAAAACATCGCTGGGTGAAATAAGATTATTATCCCCCTAAGACTGGCCTGGACTCCTAGAGCAATTGGAATTCTGTAATTGTGTTATTACAAAGATAAAATATGTGCATGTTCTATCTGCTACCTTATATTATCCCATCTTTCTTCGTAGAGTTACTGAAAGAAAATTCTTCATGAATAGATAATTTTATATCGATCAGCAGATCAGACAAATTACCTTGTTTTGTTTGTTACGTATTTACGCAAAGGTAAAAGTTAAAAAAGTCCTACCTTTTAAACACGTACGTGTTATAATATCGAATAAGACTGAAGCGAGTCCCGGCATAATATCGATGTACAAAACTGGGTTACGTTTGTTGCCTTGAACTGAATAATAAACGACTATCTCCCTGAAAATTCCTTCAAATTCTTGCATTCGCATTTCAATTATTCAATTTACTGTAATATATCTATAAAGAGATATTATTTTATTGAAAGCTGTATCAATTGATGACGTCATATATTATTTACTAACTTCTTAATAAGATAGAAAGTATTTTTAAAAGTAGGTATTCAACCAGCTAGACTTTAGAATGTATGAGACTATAGATTTATTCAATTACTTTTGTAAATTTTACATCATTTCAGTCTTTGAAGTGTAGGGGTAAAACTTAAAAGATTCACCGGCTATCGCTTCGAGAAAGGAAACAAACATTTCATAAAGATTTAATGGAGTAATAGTACACCGTCATGAATATTAATTCTGCGGGTAGAGCTGACCTCAAAAGTGCTGGATCATTTCTGCCCTTTATTATGCAAATTCACGATTGCTTGTTAGACCCGAAATATTTACAAACATCTTTCGACGTGATTAGTCTTTTGTTGAAAAAGTGAAAAATAAGTTTAAGTGCTTAACTTAACTTGGAGCGGCCCTTGAGGTGAGAACGATTATATTATCATTTGGGTAACAGAGCAAAGGAAAAAGACGAATTGCTAAAATTTTTTTTTTATGAAATAAGGGGGCAAACGAGCAAACGGGTTATCTGATGGAAAGCAACTTCCGTCGCCCATGGACACTCGCAGCATCAGAAGAGCTGCAGGTGCGTTGCCGGCCTTTTAAGAGGGAATAGGGTTATAGGGGAGAGTAGGGATGGGAAGAGAAGGGAATAGGGGAGGGAAAGGAAGGGAATAGAGTAGGGAATTGGGCCTCCGGTAAACTCACTCACTCGGCGAAACACAGCGTAAGCGCTGTTTCACGCCGGTTTTCTGTGAGAACGTGGTATTTCTCCGGTCGAGCCGGCCCATTCGTGCCGAAGCATGGCTCTCCCACGTAAAACAGTAACAATTTAATGCTTTGTATGAATTATGAAACGCATGGCTCAAATATTTATCGAACTGTGTTCAGTGTTCACTCGTATTCCTAATTGTAAATGTTGGATGCCTAGACAATCTAGGCTTAAAGATTTGATGGCTCGTACTATAGATATACGTGTAAATTTATTCACGAGAAAGAGCTATCCCGTGATTTTCGCTGAGCGTAACAAATAACTCCTTTATATCGGGAATAAGAACACGCTTGCCATTCTAATTTCACAAGGGAAATAACGGAACAAACATTGTATTTTAGATACACTTTGAATTAAAGGTTTCGTCTTGCTGGTATGTGTTTCACTGGGTAAATAAAATGAGAATACGGCATAGAAAGGTACCTACAAATTAATGTGTAGGTAAAATGTTAAAAATACTATATGCAATGGCGTAAGGTTATACCATTGTTCCTATTTGCTTCACGCTGTGAAAGCTGTTATTGAAATCTCTACCTACTATACAAGCTCGAGCTTCCCTGAAGAAGAACTATACTGTACTCGGCGAAACATGGCGATAGCGGTCATTGACTCCTTGTCAAAAACTTTTCATTTTCAATATAAAGCGCGATTGACAATGAAGTGTCAGATGTTGTCAATCGCGGCTTTGTATAGAAAATGACAAGTTTTTGACAGGGAGTCAATGACCGCTACCGCCATGTTTCGCCGAGTACAGTATAGCTACTTTCATATTATACGCGTTTTGATTTTACTATGTGTCATTCCTGTGCCTATCAACACGAAGTCAAAAAATAAAAAGTTGTCGCCAAAAATATAGGTGTAAAATACATCTAATTTTATGATGCACATCGAGGGGGAAGAATGAAAAATTAAGCGGCACTCTCGTCTGAAAGATAAATTTGTAAAGAAAGAATAAACGCAAACCTTCAACACGTAATATGGCACGAAATCTTTGCTGTTAGTTTCCCGCTAAGGTGAAAAGTATTTTCTCGTGTTGGCGGCAATAAAACGCGGAACTTTTATCCTCACAAATATATATCATGGATGGCATATTTATGAGAAAACTACACACAATCTTGTTCCACGTGTGCTCTACGTCTGAGGTGTAATATCAGCATCGTATCTTTGGGCGGCGTTAGTTTCAACCCAGTACTAAAATATAATAAATGCGATGATAAAAATCATAATATTACTTTTACCTTTAAGTCCAAATAATGAGAAAAAATTATAAGCATGTTTAATGTATTTAATACTTATGTTATATTTATTAACTATATTTCATCCCATCGCAATAAAAGCTTTCCATCTAAAGGTACAATTCCGTGCATCGCGACAGTTGTAAGCCGCGCGCGGCCTATGACTGTCGTCGGCCGCTCGCGACAAGTCACTGTATGAAAATGTATGGCACTGCTTCCGAGGCCCGCGACAGACGCGCGCGGCCGACGACTGTCGTGAGTAGGGTTGCCAACCGTACTATAATATATAGTATTGTACTATATTTCGAACCTGCGTACTATATACTGTTGAACTATTATATAGTACGCAAAAATACTATATTTTCGACACTGAAATCTAACAAACAAATTCTTATTTTTAAAATTTATAAACGCGCTTCTACATATGACTTGACATAATAATTAAAAAATAAGTTGACACTTGACAAATTGTACAAATTGACATTGACAATTGACATATGACATGACATGATATTGACAAGTGACAACCCATTGACAACCTCGTATTAATTTGTTTTGGTCAAGGTGTTTAGTTTTCTTTGGGGCATTGGCGCTATTTTTAATTAGATTTGTTTATTCTTTTGAGAAGTTGAAGTCCTAAATAAATAAATAGTCATGGAAGAAAGTGGTACTGATGACGAAAGTGTGTCAAGCTTAAATACAACGCTAACACCGATTAAAAAGCGTAAAATACAGAAAATACTTAAAAAATATAGAGATAATAATGAGAATAACTTACCCGCTCTCTATTCCCGCCACTTCGGCATTCACAGAAACGGTATTTTCGGTTATGAATTTGAAATGGCGGGAAGAGAGAAACAGAAGTAGTATCTCATTAATAAAAAATGAGCTTTTAATTTACATTAATCTTAAAATTGAATGTAATAAAATATATTATGACACTTTTATTTTAAACAAAACATTGTTAAACGATGCAATAAATGCAAAAAAATATAGTTTTTATAAAAATAATACTTAGGCCGCGCGCGGCTTACGACGGTCGGAATGCACGGAATTGTACCTTTAAAGCGAAATAGCCTGTCTTAAAAATTTTATCCCCTCAAGAGGTTAATCCGTCATTTCAAATTAACATTGAGAGAATGAAAGACTATTTTTAGAAAAAAAAATTAAGTAAAGTTTTAAGCCAGTCCTATGTATTTCATAGTAAAAATAATTTTGACCAAAATAGTGATTATGGGTAGCCAAAAATATATGAAAAACTTAACTATTTGTTGTTTGAAGCCAGTATTTCAACGTTAAAACAGGAACTGGTAAATCGGGAGATTTTGAAGTTCGTTTACATGAAAAACTCGTTATCTTTATAGCTTTTTAAATGAGAAGAAGATGATGTTGTTTGTTTTATTGAGCCAGACAGCGCGTTCAGATTTATTTTACCTCTGGCAGGGCCTTATCCCAACGATATAAGGGTCATAAATCCTTAGGTAATATAACTTCAAATGTCCTGTGACGTCATTTGATGAGTCCGCCCACGACTGGCTGCACTGAGCCAATTACTTAAATTACGTCAAAACGAATCGCCGACGGCAATAAAATTAACAATTTCACCAAATTAAGTATCGCTTGTGGCGAATTGAGATTGATAAAGATCTGCCATGATCAAAGTTCGATTTAATGCCGGTTTACACGTTCATTAACCTAAACGAAAGTTAAATTAACGTATATATAAAAACAATAAATAAATAATTATTTTGAATTGGTTTTTTTATTGGATAGGTACGCAGTTAAAAACTCATAATAAAATAATTAAATAGGATTGACTAATAATTATTAAAGTATTCATTATTATTAACAGAACGTACGTGAATGTGGTAACACAAGAAAAACTGCTGAAATTAAGTTAAATAAAATAACTTGAAAAAGTATATTGGCCCATGAGGGGATCGAACCCGCGACCTTCGCGTTATTAGCACGACGCTCTAACCAACTGAGCTAATGGGCCGTTGTATCGCCACACAAAACTGCTATCCAATACTTGAACCTCATACATAATGTAAAATTGACCTAAGGTGTACTCGGGGAATCGAGACAGTAGCGGTCATTGACTCCCTGTCAAAAAACTTGTCATTTTCTATATAAACCGCGATTGACAATGAATCGTCAGATGTTCCTAGTCTAAGGGCGATATCGCATTTTGCATACTCGATGTGAACTGAATATGAAGCGTATCACTTCGAACTCATAAAAAGTTGGAGATTATCATTCTAAGAGTTACCAAGAGGTTTTCCGATGAATCTGTAATAATCTGTGTCTTTATAAGATGTCAATTTTATTCTTAAACTAGCTGTTGCCCGCAACTTCGTCCGCGTGAATGTGTGTTATTATAATCGAGATTAAGAAAATTAGATACTCTTAATCAACAATGTATTTATTTGGATGAGGATTAATATTATATTATACACATATTTAGATATTTAATACACATAAAAGACCCAGGAACATCGAAGGCTATTAAGTAGCTTCCGAAGGCGAGATTCAAAGTTTCAAACCACAGATATCCTTAAAAAATATCCTTTCTTAGTAAATGACTTGGCGTGGACAGGGTATAGGGGGCACAGGACAGAAGACAGGGGATACAGTATTAATTACTGTACTTAGGTGGTTTTAAAAAAGTCATACTATGTTTTATGTCTTAAGGCGATATATCGAAAACAAATTATACCGCAAGGGCAATTTTTATACTTAATTTGTATGACCATAAAGTCATGAATACGCTGCGGCCAGAAGCTATCGGCTCGCTCGGAAAACATGCGACAAAACTTAATTTTAATTATTTAAAAAATAACTAGGAGCATTTAAGCAAAATGCTTCTATACGATTTTGAGTTGCAAAGATGTCTATTAATTAGACGAATTTCCTACAATACATCTATTTTCGTTTAAAAATAATCTTCAAATTTCGTATTTTTAAGAGGTTATTTCGAAAATTAAATGTATCGAGGCAAAATACATTAATCGTGTTTCTAGTTCTTCTCAAACCTAGATAAGGCTATGAAGATATGTATATCTCATTACCAGATTTGTAACATTTCTGAGGGTCCTATAGTATTATGTCAAAAAGGACAGTTTTTTCAATATAGCGCCTTAAAAGCCATACACTACCCTAAATATGCATTACAGACCTGTAAGCACTCAACTGTGATGATATTGCTTCTATGATATGTTATTTATTACATATAGACAGTATAAAATATTGTTGTTGAATTATGATGAACATAATTTTCACAGTAACATAATATGCTTTCCGTCTTTAAAACAACGCCGAGACCCCCAAACTTGTATCTATAAGGAGTCACGAGTTCTCTCAGCATCTTTGGGACCATGGTATACCTGGTGCAAAATCTTACTTTTTGATAGCATATGCTTAGAATACTTCTAATAAAACCAAAATCATTATATTTTTCCGTATAAATTTTAAAAAATTCCCTACATACCACATGGATCCTATTATCAAATTGCCACCTTGGTAAACGTAGCACCAAATTGGAATCATGTACTTTAACACAACAAAATAATTTTCAAAATCGGTAGTCAAACGCGAGACTCGATCTAAAAGATTATGAAAAGTACTAATATATGGCCATAATGTGATGATGATGATGATGATGAGTATAATTTGCACAGTAGCATAATATATGCTTTCCGTTCTTAAAACAATGCTGAAACCCCCAAACTTGTATCTATAAGGAATCAGGAGTTCCGTCAGCACCTTCGCAACCATGGTATACCTACCTTGATGCAAAATCTTACTTTTTGGTAGCATATGCTTAGTATTACTTTACATAAAACCAAAATCACTATATGTTTCCATATAAATATTGAGGAGTTCCCTCGATTACTCACTTTTTTGGAAGTCGGTTAATTTTTATTATCTAAGATGTTGACCAGGGATGTAAGATATCACCATGCCAAATTTTATTAAAATATGTCCAGCGAATTCAGAGATTAGCCTGTACAAACAGACAAACCGACAAACAGACAAACAGACAGAGAAACAAAAATTTTAAAAACAGTTAAGATGTGTTCTATTACTCTTCTAAAATGCCCCTGACTTGTTTTTTTTTAAGTTTTTATTCAATGTACAAAAATTTTACCTCTATGATTTTATTATATGTATGTATAGATAAGATATTCTAAATACAGTGCGAGCATTTTTCATTTAGCGCCTAGACTAAAAAGGTCAATGACCGCTACCGCCTAGTTTCGCCGAGTACAGTATAGAAATTATTGCTGATTTCGTGTAATCAAGTAGTCCAAGAGTGAGTATTATACGTTTATAACTCTTTCAATTGCAACAAAATAGGTCCGCGCGTACGAGCGGTTTGGTCGCTACACCGCGAGATCACAAGCAATTGAATGTAACGATTTATTTAAGTATGCAAACCGCTCGTTCGCGCGGACGCATATTACATAATATTATATTAATCGAGCCATAATGTTCAGACTGGTAGGCATCCCTGGCGCCAATACAAAACTGAATGTAGCTTCAACCTTATATTTTCACACTTACCCATGAAATACCTACAATAGCATATTGCATGCGATCGAATAAGACAGCCTGCGATCTGCGACATTCAAGGTATCAGAATCGAACTCCTACAAACTCTTTTCAAAATAGAGTTTTTATTAACAGGAAAATTATTTTTTATGATTTGGTAGGTATTCGTACGTATATAAATATTATTTTCTATTCACGAAACATATGCACTGTACCTACCTATGTACTGGTGGAAAATATGTCATATAAATAAAACAAATAAAAAACAATTAAGTTCTTTGCAAGACATAAAATTTCCAACAAAACTTAACCTTTCATAAATATTAAAACAAAACAACGTTCATCAAAATATCTCAATATAAGAATTCCGTTTTTAATTTAAAACACAGACGTTGGAAATCGTTTAGACGATATTTTTATTTTAGAAGATGGCGAGGAACTCCGAGGATTTATTAAAAAAGTAATTTCAGAGATCCGTGGTTTCATTAAAGACTGGCCATTTTAATAAGGAAACCCCGAATAGGGTATGTAGTTACACCCCTTACGGATAAAAATATTATGTCTTTATCTGTCAAACCACTTTTTTGTCGGCATTGTATTCATGCCAAATAACAGCTTTGTATGTCCTATAGTCTCTGAGCAAAACCGTGGACAGACGGACGGACAGACGGACAGATAGACAGACAGACAGAAGAACGGACAGACCGAAACTATAAGGGTTCCTTGTTGACTACGGAACCCTAAAAAAACTAAATCTTTTTTCAATTTGACAACAGACTTCCACCATAAATTTAAGAGTACAATTCGTGTTTATATAGGCTTGTCAATCAAAATCTCCTAGTGTGTGTGTTGTAGTGTGTGTAATGTTTTATTTGTTAAAGAAATGTATGATAAAAGCATAATTTCAAAATAACATTAGCTCGATGCACTCCTTCACCATATAAACTATAACTGTGTAAAATTTCAATCACCTACGTTTCCGCATTTTTCGTTAAAAGGGATCCAAAGTTTTTCGCTCGCGTATTTTTCAAACAAGTTCGAACAAATTCCAGCGATAAACATTTTACCATATTTTACTCTTTATCTGCTAAGTTTCATCAAAATTGGTGTAATAATAATGGTGATAATAACCTGGTGATAAATAATAATTTTCATTTCCTTTCCAGTTACTATTACATTTTCTTACACGGAATAGCACATTTCACCTCAGCTCACTAGCACTTACAAACTTTAATAAATCCCCACGTACCGCACACGTTTTCATACATCTAGGTCACTGAGAACTTCAGAATGAAAATTCAGAATTATGAATATTAGACAAACGGTGTAAGAACGAGTTAACCAGTAAAAATATGGTTTCAATGGCCCGGTGCATACAAATGCTCTACTTTTTCCACATAATGACGAGGCTTACGTTGTCAAACGTTCTGTTAGGAATTTAGCTTTGACAATTTAATCCCGGGAAATATTGTTGCTCCGAACTATTCTGTGGTCGTCAGTATTTTTGCAAACGTGTTTTGATTCAGTAAAATCTAGTTTTTGGAAGAGGAAATGGAATTCAACCGGATCAATACCACAACCTAACAGAGTGATTGTGAAAATCAGAGCCCTACCTTTTTGATGAAGTCGTGAACTTTAAGAAATAACCCGCTTTTTTACCAATGCCCTAATAAATAAATAGGTTTTGCGAAAGTCATGATCTTGTCGCCAAAGCATCATGATGATTCAGATTATTTGTGATTGCGACTATATTATTATGATGAAATTATTATTATTATATTAAGATGTTTCTTTTTATATAATTCGTGGGAGAGCCATGCTTCGGCACGAATGGGCCGGCTCGACCGGAGAAATACCACGTTCTCACAGAAAACCGGCGTGAAACAGCGCTTGCGCTGTGTTTCGCCGAGTGAGTGAGTTTACCGGAGGCCCAATCCCCTACCCTATTCCCTTCCTTCCCCTCCCCTATTCCCTTCTCTTCCAATCCCTACCCTCCTCTATTACCCTATTCCCTCTTAAAAGGCCGGCAACGCACCTGCAGCTCTTCTGATGCTGCGAGTGTCCATGGGCGACGGAAGTTGCTTTCCATCAGGTGACCCGTTTGCTCGTTTGCCCCCTTATTTCATAAAAAAAAAATATAGACTTTCCTCCTAATAAACCTTCCATGGACTTCAATGAATATTTCGTCGTATCCTAGGAATAATGGTCCTGGTCACTATGGCTTTTTATTTTTATTGCAAAATCGAAATCGGCAGCTCATTATCAATAACCTTGAGTGAAAAAAATACTATAACCTTGAGTAAAAAAAAATGATAAAAAGTAAATTTTAATAACCAGTAAATTAAGTTTTTTAAAATGCCACATTTGTTAGCTCTTAAATTCCCCGGTGAAAAAAGCAACAAAGGCTTCAGTGGCCGTTTTCTTGGAGTGCTTGAAAGAACGCGCGGGCCGGGGACGAGGCGCTCGCGCCACCCCGCCATTACTCCGCGAACTCGCGTTATGCGTCATTGCACTGTTCCTTGTTTAAATTACTTTGTGGAAATTAGACGTTTGCTTTAAATTAAAATGAAATGGAGGAGACAGAAATTAGCTGTGCCTAAAAATGAAGCAGGTTGTGACGAAAAACCGTTACAGGGAACACACAGTAAGTACAATTTTTTTTTTACATTCTTAAAGGTAATTACAAATAGGTTAATTACAAATACCTGGAAAAAAGACACTATTGCGTCTGTGGCCTTTTTCCACGGAATCGTCTTTTAGTACTAATACTAGGGAATCATTTGCCCTAATGGCTTTTGTGGCCTTTTTCTATGTACGAAATTTATTTCTTTAATTTTTCTTTATTTAAACAGTTATTATTGGCAAAATTATAACATGAATTTGCCTTTCATTTATTCACCATTTCGAAAAGTATATAATTGAAAGTTTATAATGTTTTGTTATAAATTTTGTTAAAAAGCCGCAGTGAGCTTTGTGGCTTTTTCCGTATTATAGAAAAATAGTTAAAGGTTGTGTGCTATAGGAATATTCAAATATAAAATAATATTTCACATTATAATTTGAGCTTTTTTTGTATTTTTAGGTTCTATAAAACGAAAACAGTCCCCGGTGCCTGAAGAAAATGAAAAAAAAAGATGTTTTGTGTTTACTAAAACATTTAGGAAAAGAGCTTTTGGTGTGTCGAGAGTGAGTGTATCGAAACCGTTTTTAATACACTATTATTTTTTTTCTTTATTGGACGAACTCTTAGTAACTGAACGTACCCAAAATTTTAAGTACATCTCTTGTGCTGTGCTGTTGATGTATCATCAGTCATCACACTACCAAAAGCGACACGAGGGATGTCGTGTATTGTCTCATTTTAAAAGCATTTGATTTAAAATACAAAATATTGGCGCTATCATGCTAAGCTGATGTTGGAGTAGAATAAGCACCGCTCCGTCATATTGTAACTACTCATATAGCTAAACCAAGAGCCAGCGACAGCCAGACTTTCGTCATTTTATAAAAGCTGAAAGTTTTTTCTGTACCTATAATATGCTTTATAACCCATACTTATATTATAAATGGGATAGTATGTTTGTTTGTCCTTACTTCACGCCCTAGCGAAGCAACCAATCGACATGATTTTTAGCAGACTTAGTTCAAAGAATGAAGAGTAATATAGGCTACTTTTGGTTTTGGAAAAACATCATGTTCCTAAAATATTCGCGTTTTTACGCGATTTTCGAATTCCACGCGACCGAAGCCGGGGGCAAAAGCTAGTAACTCATATAGAGGTAAGAACGGCAAGCAACTATTATAGAGCTTCGATAAAATTTAAGGCATTTTTTTCCTAGGGATAACTGTATGAATCTCGTCTCCCACTGCCGAACCCTTATGACAGTTGCTCCCTACTGCCAGACAACTTATGCCAGTTACTTCCTACTGCCATACCACCTTAAAGTGTAATACTTTTGGCATTTTAGTGAATAATTAAGGGTGTCTGGTTAGTATAAAGCAAGTGTCAAAAATGCCCGACACTTTGAGATGAGATTCCTACATTTCCGTAAGAAGTAAGAAAAGAAAAGTGCTTTACACTGTATCGAAGGCTAGGTAGACCTTCAAACTGAATACCTCCTAAACGCGATCGAAATTCTATAGTTACTGTTCATTCATACAGGAAAACTTTCAGCTTTTATAAAATGACAAAATCTGGCTATCGCTGGCTCTTGGCTAATCTAATTGTCATAAAAGTTAACCAATGCTATAGTCAGAGTAACTAGTCGTTAGTTATAATGTTATTTGGTAATTTAAATTTTAATAACTATCATAAAACTGCAAAGTCTTATCACGTTATACATTTAATAAATTTTACAAGTTGAAGGAAACCAATAGTTATTGTGATCCTTATTATTAACTTTAAAGTTCATTACGTTCGTTAGTAACGTTCCTTATTATTAACTTTAAAGTATGTTTTTTCCATATGCCTATTTATATTATTTTTTAGGGTTCCGGACCCAAAGGGTAAAGACGCGACTCTATTAATAAGGCTTCGATATCTGTCTGTCCGTCCGTCTGTCTCCAGGCTCTGTCTCAAGAACTTTTCACAGATTGAGTATATCTGTTGCCACTATAACAACAAATACTTAAAACAAAATAAATTAAATATTTAAGGGGGCTCATATTACCCATACAATAAACGTGATTTTTTGCTATTTTTTGCTCTATGTCAATAATAGCAACAGGTAAGCTCTTGAAAAAATGTTCCGTTGTATTTATACTTTAATAATAATTGACGACTAAATGATACGGAACCCCTTGTGCGCGAGTCCAACTCGCACTTGGCCGATTTTTGAATGTGGTTTTAAAAAGGAAATTCTTTGATAATGATCAGTAAAAAGACATAAATGCTCTTATGACCCCGTTGAATCCGTACAAAAAAGGCATAACGTTACTTGTGTCTGACGAGACTTATTTTACCCCGCCGAAAAAAAAAATAAGGAACAAATCTACCCGAAATATCAAATTAAACGTCTCATTTTAAATTTCATAGCAACCGCTACGTAGTTATGCGATAATTTCATAATTAATTTCTAAAAGTTGTTTAACAATATTTTTAGATAAACACAAAAAACCTTCTCCTGTAAAGTAGGGTTTTTGCAATAGCGCCCTTATTCCTAGGATACGACGATTTGAAGACTAAATTTAGCCAAATCGGTTCAGCCATTATCGAGCTTTAGCGAGACTAACAAAATATAAAATTCATTTTTATTTATATGGATTTTATCTTCTCCAGACTCAAATCTTGGTTTAACCGTTAAAAATTATTCAGTAATAGTACCTACTTATGTACTAAATGATATCTGTCAAATGTTGCCTGTAAGTTCCATATAATACATGTAATTTATTTCCGGCAACGCACCCGCAGCTCTTCTGATGTTGCGAGTGTCCATGGGCGACGGTAGTTGCTTTCCATCAGATGACCCGTTTGCTCGTTTGCCCCCTTATTTGATCATAAAAAATAATACTAATATTAAAGATAAACGGTTAAACGATTACAAACTTTTTTCAGAAAAATAAAACCTTCAACCTGTTTTTATAATATTATCTCGGTCTGATATAAGAAACATTAAAATCCAATTTGGTTATATCGTAGCAACTTTCTTCCGAAACCTCAAATCCCAGTCTTCAAATTTATCTTAATTTGTATTATTACAGCTAAAATCCCCTTTTAAAGGGCGATGATCGATATCTTGTAATAAGAGATATCAAAATATAAAAATAATAATCTCAAAGACCTACACAAATTTCCCTTGCAATTCTTGTTTATAAGCCCTTTTTTGTAGGTCTATTGAGATTATTATTATTGTTGGAGTAAGGTGATTTAGGTGATTTTTTTTTGTATTAATTGCTTTATTGAACTCTTGGCATCAAAATAATCTAATTATTACATACTTTCGATGCATAGTTTTTATGAAATAACCCGTTTATTAAGAGATAAAAACAGAGAATTTTGATGAAATTGTGGGCTCTTAATTAAGAAAATGAAAGATAATTAGAAAAAACTAATCTGCGCATTTTGAAGATGAGAATATTGAGCTCATTATGCGCTGAACAGATTTTTAAATTAATTATTTATTTCCATAAAATAAGCGCACAAACACAACTCGAAATGACATTGGGACGAAAGAGCTGTTTTTAACGCTTGATTTACCTAACATTATCCACATAGATGAACTTAAAAAAAATAACTAGCTATTGCTATATTATACGCAATAATAATATTTCGTGTTATTTTATAAGTCGTTGTTAGTTTGTCTAAAAAAAAATATACAAAGTTGCGCAAATAATTCGCAGCGAGTGAATTTTGCAAGACTGAAGCGTTAAAACGTATATTTTATCAATAGCTGACGATGAATTGCTAGATTCCTACAACTCTATTCCCGCCAGATAAAATTCCGCAAGAGACAAATGTACAGTACCCGCGTGATAAACGTTTTTTTTATTAAATAAGGGGGCAAACGAGCAAACGGGTCACCTGGTGGAAAGCAACTACCGTCGCCCATGGACACTCACAACATCAGAAGAGCTGCAGGTGCGTTGCCGGCCTTTTAAGAGGGAATACGCTCTCTTCTTGAAGGTTTGCAGGTCCGGAAATACTGCTGGTGATAGTTCGTTCCAGAGTTTTACAGTGTGCGGCAGAAAGTTACGCGAAAAACGCACGGTGGAAGACTTATGCCACTAATCTGTTTCGCGGCACAAGAGGTAGTAAGTATCATGTCATGTAAAATGTCCTACCCATTTTACTTGTCACCCTCTCGTAATAGTATTAGCTCATATTGTTGAGCTGGCCACGGTCTGGTGGATAACAGGGGCTGGTACAATACGGCATTAGTATGGAATTAAACGTTAGCTGAACGTCGGAGATAAACTAAGCCTTTATTGCAAGGGTGTTAAACTTACAAACTAGGTGGCTATAATGTTTGTTTTCGCAGGCGGCTTGTAACAAGCAATTCATGTTTTTCATACTTTATTTCGTTCATTAATCATTTTGTCCTACTATTTTGGGTTTGAAGAAATAACTCATACTTGAGCAGTAACGTCTATAATCTTTTTACATTAAAATTACTCAAAATATTTAAATAAAAGTTTGTGGGAGATACTTGAGCACCGCAGTACGCATATATGAATACTAAATTAGATATTTTACAGAAAAATCAGTCTACAAAAAATAGCCTATGATCTTTCACGTGGTCTACTTATCTGACCCAAATAACAGAAAAATTGCTCTAATAGTTCGTGAGATAAGCCCTTTCAAATAATTTCCCCCGTTTTTTCCACATTTTGTTCTATTTCTTCGCTCCTATTAGTTTTAGCATGATAAAATATAACCTATAGCCTTCCTCGATAAGTGGGCTATCTAACACTGAAAGAATTTTTCGAATCGGACTAGTAGTTCCCGAGACTAGCGCGTTCAAACAAACTAACAAACTCTTCCGCTTTATAATATTAGTATATATTATAATATTAGTATAGATTGTTTCAAGAATCTTGGGAGGCAAAAATAAATAAATAAAATAAACCATAATGAACATAAAGAAGAGTTCGTTTTTTGGCTTTACGAGTTGTGTTTTCCCATACGTTTCTTTAAGAGCTACGTTATTTTCTTGGATTTGGATATTGGATTGTTGAAGAATTTCTTCCGCAATTCTTCAACAATCCAATCTAAGCAGTAACAGTGGTGGTACAATATATCATACGAAAATCATGCTACCGATGTTTGCGAAACAGAAATAAAGTGATGTTTACATCAAGTGGAAGCAGCGTTTCCTCTGATAGTGATAATAAATCAATGTCAGGACCAGTTAACAATCTAAGAAAAAATGTTCCCCGGCCTTCGAACGTGACCCTCGTGAACTAATGGCCGATCACTCGGTTTTACATTATATACAGAAAAGTCTCAGAGTTTTAACGATATATTGGGTTGGCAACTAAGTAATTAAGGATTTTACTCATAGATGGCTTCTGTTGAATTTTTAGGTTTGCAGACGTGGGACAAATATAAAACACATTTTGTAAAAAAAGTTTTTTGATCGGTTGCGTAGTTTTCGTTGAAAAATGGAAACTCAAAAGGAACATTTTCGTCCTACTTCAGTAGTGATGATGATATTATCAAATCGTACCTGATTCAGTTTTTTGATGATAAAAACCAAAGGTTTTATGAACGTGGGATTATGATGCTGAAAGATGGTAAAAGTTATTAATCAAAATGGTCATTACATTACCGAATAAAGTTATTTGGTTTCATGAAAAAATTGTCTTTGATTTACTAAAATAATTTAAAAACCGGCCAAGTGCGAGTTGGACTCGCCCATGAAGGGTTACGCAGCAGCAATAAGGTTTATTTTTATGAAATTAAAAGGTTTTTGATTTTTTTTAATATTTCAGTTGATTTAATGAAAGTTAAATTAAGTTTACCATTTATAACGTATAAAAAAAAAACTACTTGTTAGATTTCGTTCAAACCAATTTTCGTAGGTAGTTTTTATTGTAAAGTACATCATAATTTTTTTTTTTACTTATCATGCCCCTACTTTAGAAGTTAGAGGGAGTTCACAGACTACATCTACTTACCTAATGTCAATAGTATAGCTAGCTATAGCCGCACTCTCCGTATGGAAGGGTGAGGCCGAGACAAAGGCCGTCAAGCTTGCCTTGTCGCCGTATTGCACCGTCTACCAAGCCTAACTTCTAGCGCTCCAAAGAGCAGTAAGTATAGCCTGCAAGAGTGGAATGGCAAAGGTTGGTTGGTATCCTTAGCGATTCCAAATCGGCTCTCTAGGCTGTCACCCTTAGTTCCCCTCATCCCCTGGCAGTGCAAACAAGGGCGGCCCTCCGAAAAGCTGCATTGCAGAGGCGGGAGGTCTCCTTGTTTTGGATTAAGGCGCACGCAGGGTTGAGAGGGAATGAGAGGGTTGACGAACTAGCCAAGGAGGCCGCGCTGAAATTGAGAAGGAAACCTGACTACGATCTGTGTCCTCTTTCATTCGTCAAGCGTATCTTGAGAGAGGATACGATTGTGGAATGGAACAGGAGATATGAAGTGGGAGGGACGGCCGGAGTCACGAAGCTCTTTTTCCCAAGCGCTGCTGCTGCATACAAAATAGTTCAGAAAGTAGACATCACACACCACACCACACAGATTCTGATCGGTCACGGCGGATTCGCCTTCTACTTGAACAGATTCAAGCTGAAGGAGGATCCGTCCTGCCTGTGTCAGCCAGGAGTTGAGGAGACGGTTCCTCACCTGTTACTCGAGTGCCCAATTTTTGCTAGCAATAGATACGATATTGAGCAGAAATTGGGCACATCGATAACGGGTGAGAATCTGCCATCCATCCTGGGGGGTAAAAAGCGGGATATCTTCCTGGCTTTTTGCAGGACGATCGTGGGTGTAGTGAATAAGCGTAACAATAGTATTTTGTGTAATAATAACAATTAGGTTCTCGTTTTAAGCCGTGATATTAGGATAGTCTCTGTTCTTTTTGTTTTATATTTGTGCCGTTGTTTTTATTATTGTGACATTTAATTGTATTTTATTTTATTTATTATTTTTAGTGGAATCATTTTATTGTATTTTTTTTTTAAATTGGAATCGGTATTTGAATTTAGTGTTAATTACATCGTATATTTTATATTGGATATCATAATTTATTTTGTACAAATTACAATATTGAACATAATTGTTACATCTAAGGCTAATTAGACAAATTGTATTTATAGACAATTAATAGAAAATAAACAGCCCTGATAATGTTAGGGGGAATGAATTATAATAAAAAAAAAGTATAGCTCTTATAGTTTCGGAGAAAAGTGGCTGTGACATACGGACGGACAGACAGACAGATATGACGAATCTATAAGGTTTTCGTTTTTTGCCATATGGCTACGGAACCCTAAAAATCCGCAATCACTTAGTTGCCAACCTATTATTATTATTTGTTAATTTTATGCGATAGACTTTAATAATTCCTTTCAACTTTATACCTGCAACTTCTGAAATTAGTTTTTCCTTTCCTAAATAAAATTCAAGACGTGAGTGGAAGAATAATGTAACTAACATGAAAAAACTTCCCGTTTTTTTGCTTAAATTGAGGCTTTACAGCCAGCAAATTTATTTGAAATAGAAAAACTGTGGATTATATGTGTAGCCAGATAATTATATTAGATAGATTATGAAGTAGATAAGTTACAAGTTTTATGAAAATAATAAGGGAAAAAATGAGTTGTCCGTATGTTACGAAATGTTACTTGTTCGATTCTTCCACTCACGTCTTCAATTATGTCTATTCAATTATGTGTATTTTATTTAACACAGATAATGTTTAACTAATAATGTATATAAATGTTTTAACTAATAATGTATAAATCGCAACACAGAAGGTGCATAGCTGATGTGCATTCCCAGATATCTTCAATACAAAGGAAAATACCCCGCTTTTCTATTTGTAATGGCGGCTGCACCGGATGAGTTTATAAAGTTCAGTGTATATTGCTGCAGTTTACATCAGATTAAATAAGTTACAAGTTGCGGTCTCGCTTCCTATGATGCGGGTCGCCTAGTTCTTAGAGTCGTCGCACATTACCGAAATTTTTGGCAATAGTTTTACCTCTGGCATTATTGCTAAAACATCTCCTTAGTGCGAAAAAGCTTTTACTTGAAAATACACAAACGGTATTTTCGAGTAAAAGCTTAGAAACAAAAAGTAGAGAGAATTGGCTCATTTAGTTATCCTGACCACGTCCGGTTGTAGTAAAATTAAGTCTTAGTACAAAACAAGCTCGCGATCAATGGTTGCAAAAACGGAAGACTCGCTTGACTAATAGAGACATCTATGGTAATGATGACAAAACGCCAATACTGGGTGTTAGGGTTAACACCGTTATCCTTAAAACCATCAAATGAGCCCGTCAAAATAAACAACTTTTTCTATGAGAACAATGCTAGGAACTCACCTACCCTACCCTAACAACCTGTATACATACATTAACGGAGATCTAACCAAATCTACCAGGATTTTGGGAAACGAAGAATGAACTTAAACATCTCTATAAGTATATATGGATTCAGAACAGTAACATACTAATAAAAGAAAATGAGAACGGCAAAATTATTCGAGTAAAAAGTGAATGTGAAGAATGCCATAAAGTTTTTATCACAAAACAAAGATAACAATTCTTCGAAACTATCAATGCAATAGTACTTAACTGTTAAGATGCAGATTAACACAAGTGACTTCCAAAGAAGTAACATTCGATACATTAGATGTAGAATTAGATTTATCCGATGTACAATACAATAATTAATATGAAGACTTAAACAGATTATGGAGCCAACAATTCACAAAGAACAATGTAAACATAATTCACTTGAATATTAGATCAATACGAAAACAATTTTAATTTTATTTACATTAAAAACTTATTTTTTGGAACAAGGCTGTTTATCTATCCGTGCATAAAAAGTGCTAATATTATACTTTTAACTAGTATACTGTATGAGAAATTGATTTAATAATACAGTGTAAAAATATAATTATAGGTCTACCAGAATCTGATGACAATTTTTGACAGCAGATTTTCAAAAAATATCCTTGATCATTAGATAAATTTTTATATTTGCATGTTTAACACACAGAATCAGCCGAAAAAAAAAGGATCAAAATGTTTTATTCCAATTACCCCGGTATTGCTAGAGTCAATTTATTTTCTCACTTTTTGCCATCAGATTCTGGTAGACCTATAGATACATGCGATATGATACTAATTGTAAGTTTTCATGATAGGAATGAGTGTAAAAGTGTAACAACTAACAACATTGTAAGCGACTTTCTACAATATTATTATAATAAGTGTTGTCCGCGGACCTCAGAGGAGGCCAAGGCGTAGGCAAAGGGTCAGACATGGCCCCGACGTCCCGACTTAGCTGGGGAGCTCGAGGCGACGGCGTGGGGACGCCGTCGGCCAACATCACCGAGACCCCAAGTTGGTCGTAGTGACAGTGTGGGCCTAACAGCCTTGCACTGAAGCCTTTAGGGGCAGGGTCGCGGTTGTGTCTGCGTATTCCGTGGCTCTGCCTTAAGCGGAAGAGCAGGAACACCGTTCGGGTTTTAGTGGGTATGCCCGGTCGCGGCCCTCCGCCCCCAGGGAGTCCCACATACCCCGGTAGCCCTCCCCAGACTGCCGGGGGTGCGTAAACGCATTTCCCCAACGCAAAAAAAAAAAAGTGTTGTCCGCGGAGCTTTTCAAAACTATATATGCATGATAAATAGTTATGTATAGCCCGTATCGATTTATGCAGTTTATTTTTGAGAACGTATCTTATAAACCAATGCCTGTAAAAGTAAATTAGATTAATTAATTACTATTTTTGTCTATCATTTATACATAAGATATAAACAACAACATGAGTTATAGTCTTATTGGTAAATATTATTATGGCTGTTAGTGTGCGAGGAGTCCTAAGCCTTAAGCTCTGTACAGTGGTCAGACCGTTACGCGTGAATGGTCTAAGATATTATGGTCATTCCCCATTTGTAAGATAAACCCCACTGGCCCGTATTTGGATACAACCGCAATCCACTATGTTCACAAAGTCCATTTATAACTACCGGCCCCTTTACTATGTTTGTATCTTATCAATCTGTCGCAATAATATTATCATTAGGTCACCCATTTATAAGTACTTGAGATTGCCCAATGGTCGAAATTCGACCTTTTTAACTATAAGTTTCAATGCTATTAATATTCTATAACCAAAATATTGACTTTCTTCTTCTTCTTTTGGCTCCCCGTTTAAACTTTTAAAGTATTGACTATTTGAGATTTAATAAAAAAAATACAATCATTTTTAATTTGACAACAGATTTCAACCATAAATAAAAGAGTATAATTCGTGTGTATAGGCTTGTCATTCAAAATATCGTAGTGTGCACATTGTAGTGTGTGTAATGTTTTATTTATTAAAATAAGGTATGATAAAAGCATAATTTTAAAACAATATTGGCTCGATGCACTCTTTCTCCATATAAACTATAACTGTGCGAAATTTCATGCACCTACGTTTCCGCATTTTTCGTCAAGGGGTCCAAAGTTTTTTGCTCACGTACATAGAGATATAATGTACTACGTAGTACTTATATGTCAGTGCTCACGTATTAATATATAGATTATAAGTTTTCATGCACTAGTTAATAGAATCAGGCGTTACTTTGCGGAAATCCATAGCTTTAAATTTAGTTTGTTATTATTTTTAGCAATATTCCGCGATTTTTTTTTCAAATTCGCGGAATATTGCTAAAAATAATAACAAACTATTTTTTTTTTCATGCACTGTCAGTTCTTGACATGAAAGTTTAGGTTAGATTTTGAGTTCCATATCATAATACTACAAGATCTTAATAGTAAGTGTTAATAGTAGATAACTTTGGTCCAAAATATTCTATCACAAATTTTTGTGGCCAGAAAGATAAACTGTATAGATATATACTCCTTTTGCTTCAATTATGCAGACACAACATGTCGCGTAGTTAATGTATTTCGAAAATGTATTCAGCGATTTTAATAAGTAAGCCGCGTTCGCTTTAGAACATGCCAAAAGTGAATCCATAAATTCCACGGGAAATCTACAGAATTCCATACTTGAAGGGCCCTCGTAGGGTTTCAATTCGAGCATCAGGGAGAGTTACATTTGTTGAAGGGGTGTTATTTTATGCAGGACACTTCGCTGGTATCGCGATGTTACTTGGAATATTTAAGTAGGTTTATCTTGTTTCCTTAACCATTATGGAGTTATAATTCCTTGTGCGTTATCTATTAATTCATACAAATTGCTAAAAAATAATTTCGTGTAGAAGGGCGGCAAATCATTTACAATATTATGTATTGGCAAGGTCATAACTTAATTAGTATGAGTTTTTCGAACCAAATATAAGAAACATGTGCAAGAAACCATAAAGCGTGTCCCAGACAGACGCGGCCTGCGGTGGCGATCATCTGTTGCCTTCTTGCTTGGCCGTGATAACAATACACTGCCGCGGCCGCGGTGGCGGTCATTCTAACATACGGCGACCCGCGGCACATTAGCTCTCGAGTCTCACCTGCGAGTGGACGTTAGTAATGGCCAATCGTAACGAAGTTTAATTGCTTTTATTGGCGCTTGCAGAAGTTGAAAGAAAAAGGTAAGTAAGTTCAAAGTAATAAAAGCACAGTTTAGAATAAAAATATTTACTAACGTCGTGTATTTAATATTTTGGTTATTCTTTTCAGAAAAAGAGAATTGTGGGTCCATGAAATTAATGAAGATCGGCAGCAACATGGGGAATTCTGGAAAAAGACATAATTTCACGCGGTACATGCAGCCTGTTGTAAATATTTACAACTGATCGCGTAATGGCCGCCTCATGTCCGCGCGCTCATTCACACAGAAGCGGGGGCGGAGGGGGCGGGGCTTGCGGCCGCGGTAAGCCGCGCTGTGACCGCGTCCAGGCCGCGTGTGTCTATGTCGTTCCTAGAACTCTCAAGTCATCCAACTGACCGCCTTTGCCACCGCCACCGCAGGCCGCGTCTGTCTGGGACACGCTTAATATTAAAGGTATAACAATAAATATTATTTCTATTAAAATCCCGCAAAACCAAACACAACTATGCGTACTTAATACTTATTGATTTGCTTACGTTGTTGTTTATTTTAAAATTTAAACCAAGCATTTCCTCTTAATAAGGCCTGATTCTTTAAACTTTGAAAAGCCAGATGGCACTATTTCATTTGCAAAATATTGAAGGCTCGATTTATATGCGTCCGCGCGTACGAGCGGTTTCGCCGCTACACCGCGAGATCATACACAAGCAATTGTTTACTTATTTATTATACATAAAAAAATATATGTAAATACAGGCGCGACCACACCGCTATTTTCATAAATCGTTACATACAATTGCCTGTGATCTCGCAGTGTAGCGGCCAAATCGAGCCGAAACGATCGATCGCAAATAAGTGGTGGCCCAAAAGGGGATAATCTTTTACACTATTCGTGCAACTGCGACCGGCTATAACAGAACTTTATCATTTTATCACAACTTCAGCAATAACTATAAAGATTGGGAATATTGCAGCAAACCTTATATTGGGGTTTATAGCTTTTTCATATAGTCCAATTATTGATTTATGAAATCAATACAGTAACATTATAATTGCGAAAGTGTATCTGTCTCTCTGTTATCTCTTCACGCTTATACCGCTAAACCGATTTTGTTTTTTGATATGGAGGCACTTTTAGTCCCGGGAAACATAGAATTATAACCTTTAGAAGAGGCATTCCATACAATCGTCAGCGCGAAAACGTGTCACCCTCGAAATGAGTGAGCTCACTCATTTCGAGGGTGATCATCACATCTGAGAGCAGTGTGCCTTAGGACACGGTGACAGTCGGACGTGTTTAATGCATTGATTACGTAAAATATGCATGAAAGCGTAAAATGAGTGAAAGAGAAAGTAGTATATGCTATAAATGTAAGACAAAAAAGGACGACAATATTTTCTCGATACACATTTTGCATGCAAAAACATTGCTACAGTTTTCATGGCGTATGCCATATCCAAGTATTGACATCGTTGCCGGGAAAGGACACAGGATACTTTTCATGCCGGAAAAATGTGCGGTTCCTGCGCCATAACGAATTTTGGAGCAATGGAGTTGCGGGCGTCATCTAGTCCACAATAAAATACTAGTAGTGTGTGATACAGATTAATTTTGAAATAAATACCGAAAAATCTCATGTAATTGTAGGCAGTTTATTACACAGTATGTACTTGTAATTAAAGCCATAACAAACACGTATGTAAGCACCGCCTATTATGCTACGAGGTCGTATCCACACCATATTTTAACGCTAAGTAGTATGTACTACAAACGGCGAATGTGGCCACGAAATTTATACATTGCGTTTTCAGATTGAAAAAATAATATTAAACAATAAACTATTATTTTTACTATTATAAAGTCATTAGTCTTTAAGCTCCTGTGGATCTTCTGCAAATAACATAAGCAAAATATATTGTTACTAGCTTTGCCCCGTAGTGTTACCCGCGGTTTAAGTGATATATAATAAAATACTATGAAAAGTAAGTACCAATGATAGGGTCAAAACGGGACGATACATGGCTCTATAATGGTTTATGGTAGTGATGATGATGAATGTAATTTTCATAGTAGCATATGCTTTCCGTTCTTAAAACAACGTCGAAACTCCCAAACTTGTATCTATAAAGAGCCAGGAGTTCTCTCAGCACCTTTTCCATATTAATTTTGAGGAGTTCCCTCGATCTCTTATGGATTCCTTCATCAGCATCACCACTTTTATAAGTATGGTACCAAATTGGTATGATAACCTATACACCAAAAGAAAAATTTTGAAAATCCGTTCACAAACGGCGGAGTAATCGTTAAACATAAAAAAACGAACATAACACCTCCTCCATTTTGAAAGTCGGTTAAAATTGTAGCCTATGTGTTATTCTGATGTATAAGCTATATTTTTGTAAAGTTTCATTAAAATCCGTTCAGTAGTTTTTGCGTGAAAGAGTAACAAACATCCATACATCCATACATCCATACATACATCCAAACTTTCGCCTTTATAATATTAGTAGGATGAAAGAATACTTAAATTAATTAAATATAATTAGTCATACCCATACTTATCAAAGGTTTAGAGGATACAGCCTACTTATATTGACCTGTAGCCTCTAGAACAGGGGTCACCAATAATAAGTTTCGCTCGGGGTCCATTTTAAGAAATGAAATGACTTTCGCAGTCCACACATTTTATAAAAAAATAATATTTACTAAACAAAAGTAATTACGGAAATAACAAAGTTATATTATATTTACATATTAATGAGAAAAGTGACTATTTTTTTTGCTTGTTTGGAGTGAAATTGATTTTGACATTTTTGCAAGCTTTTGACATTAAATCCAGGAGTTGTTCATCAGTAAGTCGAGACCGAAATTTATTTTTAACGAAGTTCATCTTCGAAAATGCGTGGTCCGCACACAATGGGTCGGCGGTCCGGATGCGGACCGCGGTCCGCCATTTGGTGATACCTGCTCTGGAACTTTAATAAGTATTCTGTTCTAAAAATGTGAGAGGATTTAAAGTCAATCCAAGCTCAGGTTAACTCATTCTCACGTGTGACAGCAATGCAATACTGTGTGTGAGACATTAGAAAGCCTGTTATTGAAATTATTACATTCAAGGTATGAGAATCGGGCCTCGGACTTTGATATATTTTATTTGTCGCGTTCATTACCGCTTCCGCACTTGAGTTTCGTGGCTGTACCATAATAGTCTTCCCAAGAAAACTGTAATTTTATTTAACTATAATGGAAATTGCAGTCCTTGGGCCCAAGCGGCGGCAAATTGAGCTTATGCCTTAGAAAGGGTAAACGATGGTTTTTATAAAAACCATAGCTTAAGGGCCTTCCCCTACGGAGATTCCGTAATTTACCGTATTTAGAGCATTATAAACTAATAATTTGAAAGCTACAAAATTATAATAAAAATACAGCAATAATCTTCAGTATATCAACATTCCATTCCCCGTTTTAAATTTTCTATTTTTGTTTATTATACTCATGAAATATTAGCTTCCAAAGTAATACCAATTTATTAAAATTGAAGCGTACTTTCAGCATCTCCCTAGTATTTACGAATTACGTTTATTTGAAACACACGACAATAGATAGAAAATTTCATTAACTACATATTCCCCGTTTTAATATTTTTTTAGATCAATTTAGAACTAAGATAAGAAAAAAAAAATAGGATTTTTGTGCGATCTCGGCAACGCGTCAAATGTATGGTCAAGGTCGTTTGCTCGGGGGATGGCCTTAATATCATACAGTAAAGTAACTCATATGCGTCCGTGAAATCAAACTCGCTCGATGAAGATTCAAGTTTTACAAGCGACGTGTGGAGTTGAATTTCCTTTTTTTGCTAGTTAAAATTTTCTAAGATCACGCTTATATTGTGAATACCCTATTCAAGTATGTAGATAGTAAAGAAGATCTACTGTACAATGTTCGTATTGCATAAAAACTCTTGGTAATTCACTCGTTAGCTATAAAAACAAAGGAAAAGTACTACTTTATTTTGCCTCTTATAAGCCTCCAGTTGAATTTTATGTACCTCCCCTTTTTTATTTTATAGGAAAATCGGAGGAAATTATGTCTTTTGTGGTTATTTGAATCCTTACATATACAATATACATCTTCAAAGTTGCTTTTTATTTTAACTAACAATTTCCTAATTAAAATAATAAAGTTGTAACTAACTATAAAAACACCTATTTAGTATTAGACCGAGAGATTTTTGTCTTTTTTCGGTATATAGCCACATTGGTTGGAAGTGACATATTACCCAGAAGTAATAGTTTCAGAACTGCCTGGCCTAATACAGTTTTATTGCTTGCCCTTGGTCCCAAATTTTATGACAGTGAATAATATAATATTAAATAGCTGGACATCTGCCCACAACGTAAAGCACAATTTAAAAATTAAAACAGAAAATGACTAATAGGAATTTGTTTAAACGGGCAAATAGCCTACCATACATTCCCACCACTGCAACTCCTGTATCGCCAGGATCAACAGTGGTAACCAACCACGAAAACCCTTTGATATGATCTCAGGGATGCCCGAGGGACAAGCTAAATCTGTCGTGGGACCCGCAATGAAATTAATCAGAAGAAAGGTAGGAGGAGTAGGAGAAATCCAATTTCCCTCCCCAAGCAAAGCGGGAGACAGCCAAATTTTTGTGACATTAATGTCTGAACAGGGGGGAAGCACCACGGGAAAATAATTAAATTGTATTAAGCCTACTTAATAAAAATTACTTTTACTTAAACTCACAAGCTTGTGTTCGATTGTTTCCAATAGTATTTATGACAAAAACGTTTGAAAGCACGGAAATTCTTTGCGCTGCCTACGAGATCATCGTAATATACGACTTTAGAAACACATTGGAGGCTGTTTAACATATCGGTTTTTTCCTCATGCCAGAGATCACATTTCCAGAGTATGTGATGAGCAGTTTGTTCTTGCGGGCTGCCTTCGATCGAGCACTCGCAAAGAGGAGACGGAACTAACTTGAATCTATAAAGTTTAGCTTTAAAATTGCCGTAACCGGTTAAGAATTGTGCAACGCAGTCATCGATTTCTATCCAATGCATAGCGAGTCGTTTGCGTACCGAAGGAAAGAAATTGTACAGGTGCCGACCTTTGATTGAGTTATCCCACCGATCCTGCCACTCAGATATAAGATTTTGTAGTGTTACATCTAGCGGTTCGAATAATCTACAGTTTACTTTATTTCTGTCTTTCATGCTTAAGAAATCTGGGGTCGTATTTTTTTTATTTTCATAATATAAGGCAGCTCGGTGCTGTATTTCTAAGTCTACAGGCAGAACACCCGACAGGAGTGGAAGAGAGGAAGTGCTTCAGTACTGAACGTTCTATATGCTTTACATAGGAATATTAATGCGAGACGTTGGCTTTGTAAAAGTTTACGCCGGGCTGCGCCAATCGTAGCTATATCTGCCCAGACTGGTGAGCCCTAGCATATTCTGCCTAAATTGACTGATAGGAATACATTTAACTTGAATTTTTACTATACAATATACATAAACTTGATCCAAATTCCAAACCAGCGACAGCAAATTCCACAGAAACAGCACTTCTACCATTGATAATGTTTCTTTCCGTAGTATTTTCGTCTGCTCTATATTATGTCATCAATATCAGTCAACTACTTTCAGGCTTGATATAAATCAAGCCTGAAAGTAGTTGACTGATATTGATGACATAATATAGAGCAGTATTATGTCATCAATATCAGTCGCGGACGCATATAAATGCGTCCGCGTGAACGAGCGTTTTGGCCGCTACACAGCGAGATCGGAAGAAATTGTATGTAAAAAGTGGCGTGACCGTAGACACTTAAATAAATCGTTACATACGGGTACATACTCGTGGTGTGGCGACCCATTCGTTCGCGCGGCCGTATAAAATCCAGCTTCAGGAAAAAACTTGAGAGGTATCAAGGGACACCCGGATGGAACGAAATTCCAGTTTATTATTTCTTATGCACAAAAAACCTGTATACACTCAAAAAATATTAAATTATAAGTTTCTTCAACGCTTTTCTATTGATATTCTATTGTTAAAATATTGACTTTGTTATTTTTTAGACATCATTCCTGCGACAGTATCAGATTAATTAAGTCAAATGGTGACAGACTGGCCGTGTATTATTTGTCTACACTGACCTCCATTATACAAGTACGCTGAACCTATGATACCCACTTTTTGTGCCTATTTGAAGCGGAATCAGCGCCCCCAGTAAGAGGGAAGATAACTAAATTTGACGTAACTTGCAAATGGCCGCTCAATCGTTATTGGTTGTCATCACTAGTATTAGTTCCAAATACTCCCACTACTGCTATCAGCGCCAATATGGCGACTTTCAAACGTCATTTTTACGTCAATTTAGTTCCTATCCCTCACATTGGGGGAGCTGATTCCGCTTCAAATAGGCACAAAAAATAGCTGTCATTTAAAGGGTATTATTAGTCCAGCGTACTTGTATAATGGAGGTCAGTGTTTGTCTAACAGTATTTAAGAAATACTGTTATAAGTATATAATATTAGACAAATAATTGTAATTTATAAAAAAAGAAATTTTATAAATTAAAAAATATAATAATATTAATTATTAAAAAAATATATAATATTAATTCATCAAGCCCCATACGATCACCGGTGACCGAGACACAATAGAATATCTATTGTTTCTCGTTTTTCCACGATCGACGGGTTAATATATTTAATATTAAAAAAAGAAATAGTTGTTTTTTTTTTTATTAAAAAAAAAAAACTAAAAAAAGCCCTCTGCCCCTACTATGCAGGTACTAATAAAAAAGTGTCGTTACAACTTTTTCCGTCTAGCCCCCGCAAAGCACAACGCGCGATAAGGAACTTCGTTCCAAAAGCAAGTGAATGATGTAATTGAATTTTAATCAACTTACAAAATACTTTCACTATGTGGCAACACGAAAGTGCGGTGCGGCGGCACACTTAAACCCATTAATTACCACTTCAGCTGAAAACCTTAGCTGCTCAAGAGCTATCCACCCTGAAAGCTGTTCACTGTAAAAGCTTGAAACAAAAGAACCAAAGTGAGAAAGTACCAATTTGAGTTAAATTTAGAATGTAAAAGAAATCACTTTGAAGTTTGACAAGGAAGTAACTTCTTTACGCTTTTTAGGGTTCCGTACCTCAAAAGGAAAAAACGGAACCCTTATAGGATCACTTTGTTGTCCGTCTGTCCGTCCGTCTGTCAAGACCCTTTTTCTCAGGAACGCGTGGAGGTATAAAGCTGAAATTTATATCAATTACTCAGGTCTACTGTCCCTTGAAGCTGTGAAAAAATCAAACTTCTAAGCCAACGCAATCAAAAGATACAGCCGTTTATGCCGCAAATTTTCGACACTTGCAAGGGAATCAAAACCTACAGGGTGCTTCCCGTGAACTCAGAATCTTGAAATTTGGTACGAAGCAACGTCTTATAGCATAGATAAAGGAAAAATTACGAAAACCATAAATTTTTAGTTACATCACATAATATATTTTTTTTTAATAATTTTAAACTTACTACCCATTTCCTCATAAACGCGTAGAGGTATTAAATTGAAATTCATACCAAATACTCAGGTCTATAATACCTTTAAGCTGTAACAAAATCAAACTTTGTAAACCTTGCAGGTTTGTACGGAACCCTCGGTGTGCGAGTCCGACTCGCACTTGGCCGGTTTTTCTTTGATGCTTTTGGTATATTATGTGCTGCGTGAGTTTGACATCACTAACAATGACATGGGTGTACATTTTACATCTTAGTTAGTTAGTTTAATATTATAGCAGGTAAAGGCTATCTTGTCCGCATATGTACAAATTACTATGTGGACTAGAAGTCCAATTTTACGATGTTGGGATTACGACATTATAACACATAACTCATAAGTTAGATAAGTAGACATATAAGTTAGATAAGTGAGAGTAAGATTCGAGGAAGTCCAAAACATGGACTACCTCAGAAAAACGGCGCAGAGGCAAAACATCTTTCTCTTTCGCCCTTACGGAATTTTGCTTTTGATATTATTTATGATAATAATAGCTTAAGCTTAGCTCACAGTTTGGCTTTTAAATATTACTTTCATGCTTTTTTCACTGAATACGCAGTATTGATGCAAAACAGAAATGCGTCCAAAAGTATTTCATTCATTCATCATTTTAATTATTTTTCGGGAAAACCGTGTAAATTTCAGTTAGTATATTATACTAGCTGTTCCGTCAAACGTCGTTTCGCCATATAAAGTATTTTGCCCATATTATTATTTTATTGAAGTGACTAAATAAGTATGTCACCATGGCAACGTCCATCGCTATCCCGTCGCACAAACAATGGTCGCCGTCAGTCTCGAGTTGTAATAATTTACTATTATTTATTCAAGTAATGCACTTTCTAATCTTATATATAAAATTCTCGACGCCATGGTGCCATACTTATTTAGTCACTTAAATAAAATAATATGTTATATGGGTGAAATACTTGATATGGCAAAACAACGTTTGCCGGGACAGCTAGTCTACACTAATATTATAAAGAGGAAAATTTTGTTTGTTTGTTTGTTTAATTGTAATGAATAGGCTCAAAAACTACTGGACCGATTTTAAAAATTCTTTCACCATTAGAAAGCTACATTATCCACGAGTAACATAGGATAAATTTTATTTTTGAAAAAATAGGGTTCCGTAAGATATTTGGGTTTTTCGGACACAAGGTGTAAAAATCAACCAGAAAAGTTACTTATTTTGCGTACGCAGCCTAAACCATAAAAGATAGAACCATAAAATGCTATAATTAATTGTATATCTTATAAATATCTACAAAAAAGTCCGCGACACACTATACTTATCTATGTCGAGTGAGGCACAACAACCATTTTTTTTATTTAAAAATCTTGAATTTTTTTTGGACTTCATTTAAACGCGTTTATTTTACTTATGCTATTAATCCTTATCAAAATAAATTATTTCATCACCAAGCACAGTTTATGTAGATAATATTTGGTCTTTGAATGATTAAAATTGGACGTTTGATTTTGAAGTTATGACGAAATTAAAATATTACGATTTCTGCTGCACGGCCCGTTGCGAAGTGGGCGTCACCAAGGCGGGGGGATGCGCGTGCGGGAGGGAGTTTAGATTTATTAGTAAAATATGATGATTTAAATAATACTTAATATTCACTAAATCTAAATCCTATTAATATTATAAAGGTGAAAGTTTGGATGTATGTGTGTATGTATGGATGTAATGGATGTTTGTTACTTTTTCACGCAAAAACTACTGAACGGATTTTAATGAAACTTTACAATAATATAGCTTATACATCAGAATAACACATAGGCTACAATTTTAACCGAGTTTCAAAATCGAGGATGTGTTATGTTCGTTTTTTTATGTTCAACGATTACTCCGCCGTTTGTGAAGCGATTTTCAAAATTTTTTCTTTTGGTATATAGGTTATCATACCAATTTGGTACCATATTCATAAAAGTGGTGACCTGATGAAGGGATCCATAAGGAATCGAGGGAACTCACCAAATTTATATGGAAACATGTGGTGACTTCAGTTTCGTGAGCAGTATTCTAAGCATATGCTACCAACAAGTAAGATTTTGCACCAAGGTATACCATGGTTCGGAAGGTGCTGAGAGAACTCCTGACTCTTTTGTCATAGAATTCACGATTCTGATCTGGTACCGACTTAAAAATAATGAAGATTGTATACAGAAATACCTAGTTGAGGTTTAGGCAAATTCTGAAAGAGGCACTAGAAGAAAAAAAAAGAAAATAATTATTTAATACTTTTTAGCTGTTCATTTAAAAATAATTCACAGTAGCATTCTCGATTCCTATTGAATTCAGATTTGAAAAATAACCGCGCGGTTATTGGTCAACGCTAGGCTCGGGCGCGTTTATTAGCTGTCACGCAGCACGCTTAAATGTAATCCGAGTTGAAATAGGAATTCTGAATGGCGGCACTTAGTCAGATTGCGTTTCATAGTTTCAACTTTCAACTGTGAAGTTAAAAAATTTAAGGCTGCGTTTATATGCTTGTCAAGGCTTGACCAGCGTCCACAAGCACAAGCGTGTAAAGAAAGTATCTGGCTTGGCTTGCGTGAGCTTGTGGACGCTTGTATCCGATCCGGTGTAGTGTTGGTTTTTGTACACAGATCAAAGGTCGCTTGCGGCAAGCGCTTGCGACGCGTTCACATGTTGGCGCGCGCTTAGTAGCCGCTCTGAAGAGAGTTTATCGTTTTTGGAATATTAACAAACCGAAACGTGTATCTGGAACCCCAAAGATGTTAACCATAAAGATAAAAAGAAAGTTACAGATGCTTGGAGTCGTCTTGCCCAGTTAATTGGAAAGCCAGTAAGGAATTGAAAACCAAAAAATAAATATTGATGACAACTTTTCATTAAAAATGACAACATTTCATTTAATTTCATTAAACCAAACGTAATAGCCGACACAAGTTCGGTGTCCGCCATGCTTGGATGTACGTAATACACTGACGCATCAACAAGCGTGTAAACGACTTCCAAATGCCAAGTGAAATTTATGGACGCTTGTGCCTTATGGATGCTTACCAAGCCTTGGCAAGGATAGAAACGCAGCATAAGAAATTTAATAATAGGCCAAACCACGCCTAACGCCAGGCCCATCATTAAATTGCAAGTTTGTAGACTAAAGTTTTATTTTGTTTACCTAATAGAATCATTTTTTAAGAAGGAAACTATGATAGTTTTGATGTGACATTTCAGGTTCGTCTTGACCAAAAGTTAGTCGAAGGGCCGAAATATTTTATCTTAAGCAAAAACTGAATTAAGTGTAATGGAACAATACATCAAAGCTTGCATGATTTATGTGACCAGCCGCTGTCCCAAAACTTCTGGACCATCAATCGAAGTCCAAGCTATTTTCACCTTCACAAAGAATACGGATCGTGCCTGAATTATTGCCATTATGATCATCATCATGACATAAAAATAACATTAATCAAATGATAATATTACTAGATAATATGTAAGGATTCAATTCACAATATTATGACTGTACTGTTTCTGTTGTTATTCTTAAAATATATTTCTTAAATACTACCCTTATGTGTGCAAACAGCAGGCTTTTAAAAAATCAATAATAATTTTATTGATGACACAGTTTGCAATCTTTCTAGTCTAAAAGTGCATATTCATTATACCTATTCTAGCACCATATTTATTTAAAATTAATACGGCTTCAGTTTCCAGGAACGATATAATGTGGGTAATAACAAGCATTTTCGTAATAAATGTCCGTGTGTCACCCCGACATGCGTGTTCCGCTGCTAGTTAACTCTGTTTATATTCGCGACTTTGAAGTTAACACGCGAACTACCAATTTGGAATACAACAAATCCTTGAAAGTGTTTTACACTTAATTATAGGAGACCTTTCACTGTAAAGGCCCCAATATACGAAGAGGCATCATGGGTCGGACTGATAGCAGACCGACCTGACGAAAACGCACAAAATAAGTCCGGGTATATATCACTATTAGTACGAATAGTATCTAGATTAAAATCAAATATTAAATTCGAGTTTAAAACTGTAGCACATCCCGAGTTATTTATTTCATTTAATATTTTCCAAATAAGCCTCTCCCAAAAATAAATACGTACAAAACATTTCATATTTACCCCATTGTGAAACGTGCCAAGGACACATGTCAGGCCTATTATGTAGATAACTCAATACGTTCCAAACGTTTGAAAATTAACTCCAAGTTGTAATTTAATTCCGTGCGTGATTCGGCTTTGGTCTTTTCTCCACCGCCGCCGTCACCGGGACGTCACCGACAATAATTCAAATAAAATGCCACTTTACAAACTAGGCTATAGCCTATGCCTATATGAAACCTAAAAGTGCCTATATCCCTATAGGCACCTTTAGGTTTCACTAGATGACGCTTACAACTCCGTTGCGCTAAAATTCGTTTATCAACTGGGGACTGTACATTTTTACGGGATTTATTCATATTTTATGTCATTTCCCGGGACTCGAAGTATCTCCATACCAAATTTCAGTTTGGGCGTGGTGATGAAACAGACAGACGCATTTTACATTTACGATATTAGTATATTCTACCGTCATTGGTATAGCCACTCACGCCGCAGCAGCTTTGTAGAAGCGTAGAGCAAAACGAAACCTATTGCCTTGTCATAAAGTGTCATTTTATTTGAATTTCTGTGACGTCCCGGTGACGGCGGCGATGTACAAACGGCCTTTATTTCCAAACTCGGGACGACAAATTGTGAACAATGCCGCCGCTAAAAAATACGGTTTGATTCAAAAAGTTGTAATCGTGATACCGTACAATATGGCTTTCATGTGATAGCTGGTTTACATTTTTAAGTAAGTACTTTATTTATAAAAATGAAGTAAAAATTTTGGTTATACTACAATGACTTGTTTATTACGCAACGATTTACACGACTATAATAATTTTACTAAAATTAAAAAATGTTTTGTTTATTACGTTTTTTAATTAACTTTGTTGCTACTATTTAATAATAGCTATACCTAGTAATTACTTGTTATTGTAATATAACGGCTATCAACTTTCATTTAATCTTTTTTTTTTGGTGCGCAGGGGAAACTATGGGTGCCCCGGGTTGGGGGTGTGCCTCAGTTAAGCTGAAGCACCCCGGGGGCATGTGGGACTCCCGGCGAAGCGCCGGGCTTAAACACTAAAATCTACCTGCGGTTTGCCTTCAGCCGTATACGGAGGGATGTCCTGGATCTGTTTATAACAGGAATCCCTCCACGACCGGCCGGTCTACCTCATAAGGGACCGGACTTCCACCAAGTTAGGGAACGCTTCGGCAAACTTAAGCGTTCCCCTCGGCGCCCGAACTAGCTAAGCCGGGCAGGTTCCCATCCTTTCCCGGAGCCCTGATTAGACAGAAGTTTGGAGGTTCGCATAGCGACGCCTCCGCACTTCCGTCCTACGCCGGCGGAGCGGAACGGAGGATGGGTCATCCTCTCTATTCCGCTCCGCGGCCTCTTTCTGCGAAAGGACGGTTTCACAGAAAGAGACCGCCTGCCAGGCCTCATCACTCTCGAGGATGCAGCGAACCATGCTCGAGAGTGAGAGGTCCCCGCCCAAGCACCGCCATGAGATCATGGCGCTGCACGGCCCAACGATCGCACACCTCGAGGGTGTGCTGGGCCGTGTCCTCCGCAGCGCCATAACCTCCTTTATACTCCACTTAATATAGTTATTCTTTTTATCACAACTAAGTTGGAGCTAAAAACGCTATTCATAGCGACCTAAATCAAAAACGAACGTTTTATCAAAATCGTCAAATTTTGTCCAAATGAAGACCGAAATAGCTCATTCGCTTGGGTAATCACGGAGACTGTTATATCTTTATAGCGGATACTTAGCGATAGGCGTGGGGAAGATAAGAGAGAATATTTCGTTTTACAATAATTGAGATAAGCTTTATCCTCAGAGAGAAAATGTAAACAAATATTTTTACCTAATTTCTGATGATAAAGTACCGGTATAACTCTCCTGAAAATAGTTAAAGTAAGAATTAAAATATAGAGACCAATATTAACATTAAACATAGTAAGCAGTTTATTCGATTGCAAAATTTTATGCACAGCAACACACGTCATGGCCCGTAAAAAAAATATGTGTAAATTGTTTACATCATAATATTATTAAGCTCGTAATCTCTTTATCTATCAAGTTTTTTCTAACGTATCAAACAAGGACACAATTAAAAATATTTTATAACAACGTTTGTATAGATAGATCTTTGAGTTATTCTTTTTAGTATAGGGCATTATATAACACGAAGTCAAAATTGTAATTGAAACTTATTTCTGATTAGGTGACGTCCGTAATCGTACATTTTTCCGGGATAAAAAGTATCGTATGTCCTTTCCCGGTACTCAATGTATCCACACTTTTCAGCGAATTCGGTTCAGCGGTTTAGGGGTGAGGAGGTAACAGACAGACAGAATAGATATACACACTTTCGCATTTATAATATTATTAGTATAGAAGTATGGATTTGTATTATCTAGGTCGCAAATATTTTTTTACCGTCAGTCACGAGTCACAATTCCAAATGTTTGTAAATTCAGTGAAAACTGTGGCGATAGCTCTGAAACTAACTTTAGGAGTGTTCCGCGCTATTTGTTACAAACTAAACCATTACCGAAGAATATTAAACTTCCGCGCACGCCATAAATCAATTTTGTTTTACACTAACTGAACTCTGAGCTAACTCATATGGAATTTTCATATTACTCTTCTAATAATGGCTCTTGAAATCCCACACGTCGGTGTTATTTTTATTTCAATGAGCAGCAATCGTGGTTCTAAAAAATTCGTGATTTTTTCACGTTTCCTCTATACAGGGTGTTGCAAAACTAAGTGATAATACTTCAGGGTGTGTATGTGTCCCTTATATAGAGTTGACTGTGAAAGTAACAGTGCTGAAAGAGCAATTTTTTTGTAATTTGAATGGTCATGAATTTTTCCATACAAATGTAAAAAAAAAGTTACACAAAGTAACACTCTGTATATCTAAGGTCTATACAATCCGTAAGTCATCACTCAAATCGTTATCAAAGTATGAATACTGATTTCACTCAAAGTACCTCATATTACAATTTTAATTGAAAATGTGTACTCCATACAACTTCCATTCAAAATGTATGAATGTATGGCCATTAAATTCCATCCAAATATCTGGAATCACGTTCTATTCATTAGTCATACGTCAGCGAGTCAACCTCAACGTACAGAGTAATTTATGTTCCTAATTTGCCTTTGTTTTAATTAAACTGAAGTATGCACACCTTGTTTCGCTTCACTTAGTTTTTTATATCAGAAACAGAATATAAATTACGTTACACGACATATTTTGACAATGGGTAAATATAAAGGCCCTCCTTCACGTTGGGCTATGATGGTTTACAATTTACATTACGCACAGACGTTGTCCTGTACACACGTTTTAAATATTAAGCTTTTGAAATGAAATAAAACATCCAAACTTACTGCACACTTTATTCATTTATTCACTGATTCACACTTTATAATTCACTTTGTCACAATTAGTTATTTTCACTTGTATACACTATTTTACACTGTTAAAATTTTATTGTTAAGCACTAGTACACTGGAGACACGACTTCCATAAATTTCAGGATGAAACAATGCTAGTTTGTGGTGAAGCAGGAACTTTTATAGTATTTCCCCCTCACTTTTCCCACCAAAGATCTGTTACCGGATATGACATTCCAATATCATTTAAATTCAATATTTCCCAACACTTGTTACAAAAATCATTACTCATGTAAAAATAACTTTACAGAATAAATTATGATTTATAATATACACGCATGAAACAATTATACATTCTTAGTTAATTTCAATTTTAATAAGCATAACTTCCTGTTAAATTATTTAAACAACAACCAACAAATCTTTATAGATAATTATACTAAAATCAATAAAATAATTAATGCAATTTATTTGTAATAATAAAATTAAACATTTATTTTACAATGTTATTATGAAAATATTAATTAAAATTAAAACTCATGTTACTTACTTGAAGTTATAAAATGTTGTAAAATGTCAGTTAATAAAATAAATAAATTCCATAAATCTAACAGAAATAAGCTGTTACAATCTAGACGACAAAACCGATTGTAAAAACATTATCTGGTTGACTGAATCTTGAAACTAGACTATTCTCAAGACAGTGAAAACTTTTACCTAAATTGGTTCAGTAGTTATAGAGAAATATAAAAATTTTCTCCTAAATTAATCCAGAAGTTACAGAGAAATTTAAACACGAACACACCAACAATTTTTTTTATAAAAACCGGCTTTTCTCTATCAGCTATCGACTACAAATTCGATCAATCCATAAAGCCAAAAAGGTACAACTTGTAAACATTGTAACCGTATACAGGCGGTGAAATCTAATCAGTTACAGAATTGGGGACAGTAAAGAAAGTTAGGGCGAGATAAAGAGAATCAATCAAGACGCCACCGAGATGAGTCTATTTCAGTGCTTTTCAACCTTTTGTGATGCGACTAGCTTGAAAAAATATTTCGCGATCGACGATATATTCATAAACATGTACAATAGTAAGGGAGCCACGAGTGCAATTCGTGTAGTTACTCGAGCGTCGTGGAGACCTAGTAGGTTAGGTAAAACTGATAAAAAAATAATAAGATCGTTTTTTATTTTTGCGATGAGTTCTGAAAATGCAGCCATATTAAAGTTATAAAAAGGAAATATATTCAGAAAATTGCTTATTGAGGTTAATTATAACAAGATTTTAGACAACAAGGACTAAATCATTTAGTTTAGTGCAACATAAAGTATCTGCGAAGCTTAGTTAGGAAAATATGAAGATTTATTTTTTTATATTTTAAAATGTCCCTACAGGCTCATCTAACCTTTAAATCGTCAGTACTTTATGTGGAAGCTTCTTTGGGGTATACTAAATGTCCCCTATCTTAAGGCGGGCTGAAACCCCATTTTGTTATTTCTTGATACCCGATTTACATAGTTCCAATATAATAACGAAATGTAAAAAAATATGAGATATAGAGCACAATATTTAAAAGGGTTTAAATCAAAAACATTTTAATAAAAAATAATACTTTCGCTGTAATTACTTTACAAACACACCTCCGACAAAACTCATTGTCATCGAAATAAGTATTAACAAGAATAACTTACATTTTATTTTAATAAATTGTCAATGAATCTATTTTAAAAAGGTCTGAAACGAATAAACTTTTTTCTTAATATTTATTTCGAAAGATATTTAAAAAAACACACGAAAAATAAAATAGAGAAGATCCGCCCGTCGTAACTTACAATTTTATGCTAAGCTAAAATGAATCTTATTGCGATGCGTACACGCTTGGCATTCGCGTTCGCAAGGTTATCGTTTTGGAATTGAGGTAAGTGCTCGCCTTAATCTGACAGATCCGATGACATTTCAATACTCGAAAATAACTTATTTTTAACCCACCACGTAAAAAATTTGATTTATATACCATGATAACTAGACACATGTCAGAAGCCCATGCAAGCTTAGTCTGACACGCTTGAGCATGTCGAGAAATCCCCTCTTCGGCTCCCCTACTACGATGTACCATCGAGGAAATTGATTCCTAGACAGTTGACAGACCAACGTCATTTGGTCGGATCAGGTCAATTTAATGGTAATTGTGATCTGGCTGGGTTTGACCCCCGTCCCCCATCTGCCTAGTAATCAACTTCTCTGATAGTACATATTATATGATAAAAAAGAATACGTGTGGCACTTGGAGACTGCCGCGGTAACGATATTGCATAGCATTTTATATCAACTTATGCAAATATGATTCGCATAGGTCTAGTCGCACGCACACAAACACCGTGCCGAAGTCTGCCGAACTGAAACGACGTTAGACGATGCACGGCAATGCCGCACCACGACCACAATACCGCCGGGGGGGGGGTGTTAGGTTTATTTTAGTTACTCAATTCTTTGATTCGATCGCTGCACTCAAAGCCCGCGATAAAAGCTATGCAATAGCTTAACAAATAGTGGGTCATTTGCTTTTTTATCTTGATGTATGTACATGTTTATGTATATAACCTTTTGAAAAATTTCCTACTTAACATGTCAATATTTTTAATCTTTAATTTTTTTACTGAAATAGTTCTCTCGCCCTCTGGTGACCGCCCTACTCGCGACCCACAGGTTGAAAGACACTGGTCTATCTTAACGACATGTGAGGGCGCGCGTGACGTCACGGCCTTGTCAACAAAACTTCGTGATTAATACAGGGCTGGTTCTCCGTAGAAATGTGGCTTTTATCCGTTATTAGAATCATTATAATAGTAATTTTTCTTTGATTTTTATTGTTATCAACTAAAAGGATTTTATAGTTGTAGTAGTATAAAGTAATAAATAAAACTATAGATATTTTGTATACACAATCTGGGTGCTGCTTTTATAGAAAAACGGCAAAAAAAATATAAAATATATATATATATATATATATATATATATATATATATATATATATATATATATATATATATATATATTATTTTTTTTTAATTTTCTACACCTTACATTTGTAGCATAATTATTGTAGTATGTGATAAGATTATTTTCAGTTGACTGAAATTGACTAAAATATAGAAAGTTCAGTTCAACTGTACACAACAAACATAATATTGAATACTTAGTACAGGATGAATACTTATCTAAGCTAAATAGCCGCAATCTGCACAGGAAATCCCTAACACCAAGTGAACAATATTAATAACATAACAAAGACAAAGTTGTCATCGCGATTAAGTAGCCCACAATGAACTTAATTAAAATGTGCTTTGAATTTTAAGCTCAAGTTTAATGCGAGCTTTGAAAGCTCTGTAAAGAAGGAAGGGTAAATAAGTAACACTTAACCGAGTAACGAGATTTGAAGTACGATAATGTTGACTCGCGCCAGATGATTTACCCATCAACACAGTTGGCGGTGTTTGATTTAGCAAATTGTATTGTATACTCAGTGAAAATTCATACTAATATTATAAATGCGAAAGTGTGTCTGTCTATCTGTTAATTTTCACGCTTAAACCACTGAACAGATTTTGACAAAATTTGATATGGAGTCCTGGGAAAGGGCATAAAATACTTTTTATGGCGAAAAAATGCGCAAAGGAGTTGCGGCGACATGTAGTTTTTAGCAATAGACGGTGATAGGTGATGATGACGATGACAATGAAAATGGAAGCAATAACTCATCAGCTTTTGTATGAAAACGCAATAATATAAGCGTTGTAGGCGCTGCTACGCGGGTTGCTACGACGCTTCGTAGCGCGTAGCTCAAAAATCTATTGTAAGTCCAAGATTTTTCTTATCTAAGATCTTATCTTTTAAGCACAGTAAGACAAATAGAAATATAAATTATCTACTTGCTAAAATAAGGTACAATATGATGTAACAATCAGGTAAACGAGGTCTCTTGTTTTTAAGCCCCGACAAAAACATTGCATAAGGTAAAGTGTGGAGTTAGTAAAGAGGTAAATAATTATTACGTTACTATATTTTGTACGTAGCTATGACATGAACTTGGAACAGTATAAAAATAATATTTTGAATTTCAATAAAATCACTTGAATCTTAGATTTGGCAACACTTGCTCTTATGATTTCATGGACAAGGACTTGCCAAAATATTTAACAATTCCTTTGCCAAAGCGTCTTAAGCTTTGCCAAATATTATATAATTTAACTGTAAGCATGTAATATAATATTAGTACATATATTTTATATTTAAAGATAAAACTGACAAAGTAAAGACCACACTACAATTCGTGAACATAATAATCATCAGCGGGTAGATTTTTTAAACATTTTTATTATAATCTTTGTTTTATTGGTACAGTCAATAATACTAGTCAGATATAAGCTCTTTATTTAAATTACTGCTTAATTCTGTAACAATACTAAAATGTTATACATATTTAAATAAATCCCATAGACTTAAACAAAGCTTTAAAAAAAAAATATATATATATATATATATATATATATAGGGGAGGAGTAATTATAATAAAAGCTAAGGTGCGTAATTTGTGGGGCAGTTAATAACAGATGATGGCAATAACCTGAGGTAACGCTCGATTTAACAACCAACAAAATACATAATTGCATTTAATGCTGTAAACGTAAGTACATACCTAAATGATGAAGTACTAGAGTAAAATTATAAGGAAGGAAGGATAAGGACCTACCTTCATACTAATCTATTACTATAACTGCAAAAGTGCGTCTGTTTGTTACATCTTCATTGTTTACGCTCAAGCAGCGAACCGATGATAGAAAATATGGAGATATGCAAGGTTCCCGCGCGATAAGCAATCAGCTGCAACTACGCAACAAAGTCACTTCTAACTTTTTTTCATATATTATCCAGACACCAGGTTTCATAACAAATAAACTTAAACTTTCTTATGGAACTGATTGAAATCGCAAATATAAGAATCTACGCTGACCTGTAAAGTCCCAGTTACAAGTATTCAAATGTCTAGCGCAAATATTTTCATAATATCTGGGTTATGCCCACGTTACGCCGGCTCCACATTGTTTTCTTACCGAGTACGCGTTATTTACTCAGTTGAGCGCACTTCAAGTGCTTATGAAAACGTCTCACGACCTCCCTGGTAACACTTTCAAATGGGCGGATATTAAAAATATTGCCCTATCAATACTAGTATTTTAAATGCGAAAGTGTGTCTGTCTGTCTGTAACCTCTTCACGCCCAAACCACTGAACCGATTTTTCTGAAATTAATGTATGGTATATATAGATACTTTGAGTCTAATACCGATATAGAGATACTTTGAGTCTCGAGAAAGGAATAAAGTAGTTTTTTAAATGTACGTTTATACCTACTCCTCACTACTAAAAATATTTACACATTTGACAGCTTTACACAATTTTTGTCTAACTTGATCATTTGAATAATCGCTTGATTATTCAAATAATCAAGCAAATTACAAAGCTACGTATTTTCTATGACTGAGATATAACATTTTATTTGCTTCATAAGGGTCAATTCAGACCGCAACGCGACGCGTAGATACATTTTTAAAGTATGGATTTGACAGATTTGCAAGACGTCTCACGCTCACGAAATCTGTCAATTCAGTACAAATTCAGAAATGCATCTACGCGTCACGTTGCGATCTGAATGAGCCAAGTTATTTTCTTTTAAAATAAAATTTAGCCACTTAAACAACCAAAACGCTATCACCAATCTATTACCGAAGTGCTAAAGGGGTAATTAAGGTTAACCCTCCACGAATACCGAACACGAACAGGTTTGTATCGTGACGGCTGACATTAACTCTGTTATCAACGTTCTCTGAAACAGTCACGGGTGACGCTTATTACGTTATTCCATGACAGACAGTGGCGGATTGAGGTGATATCACCCTTTGTGGGGTGTAAAGGGAGCTATATCCTGAATTGTGTATCGATGGGTCATGAAACATTTATGGAAAATTCAGCCCGCCCCGCTGCGCCCTGTCACCATGTGCACGAAGCTGAAAGCACCGGTGACGAAACTACGAGTTTTTGACGTTTCAAGGTTTCGCTTTGCAAAGTTCTAAAAATATGAAAATGAGTGAAATATGGTTTGATAGCTAAATTATATTTAAAACATTTTAACTACTTAATGGAAAATTAAAATTTTACGTGAGAAAATGTTTCCCGGAAACCTAGGAAGAGTCGAAAAATTGTAATGAACAAAATCCCGAATTCAACAGTTTCAATACAATATCGATTTCAACGTTCCCCGTTTCAATGGCGTATGGAAATTGCACTTGAACCCTGTTCGCTCACTTGGGCATTGTAAATAGTAGTACTGCTTACAATCAGTTAGTTTGACTGTAGTTTCCTTAGTCGTTGTTACTACATTTATAATTATGGCCTTTTCGAAGTATGCTTATTGATAGTAAGATAAAATATGCGAAAGTATGCAACCTCTTCACGCCTAAACTTTTAAACTGAATATAAATATTATGGTAATAGTTTTAATCACAGAAAAATAAACTGTTCCTGCCTAAGAACTCATAAAAGAAATAATTTACAATAAAGTTGAGAGATTTAAATTAAGCATGTAAAAAAGATTAGTTTCTCAACAACAGATGTCATAAAAATGATACTATCATACCAAAAAGTTGTCTAAAAATAGTAAAGTATTCAATAAACAGCAGTTAAAGATAGAGTACTCATAGAGTGAACAAGCGCCTTGAGTTATTTATACAGTAAATAAGTTACTCGAACATAATCCTATTACGTACACTTTAGCTTCAAGAACACTTGAACTATGACATGTTTACTTTTAAAGCCTACTGCTGATGTATCAATACAATGGTTTTTAATGTAATCACGTAATAGTTCGTACTAATTGTGATATTCAGTTAATAAAAACATTGTTATTTTAATTTTAACTATTGAGCTATCTTAATAGTTATAATAATTATATCTTATTATAATATCTTACAATAGCGTTGTATTTTTATGTCATGCAAAATGTCTTAGGAAGGAGCCACGTTGTAATAGCACGATACCACACTGTCATAGAACAATGCTACGGTATTAAAGTATGAACCACAATGTTTTAGCACGTTGCTACAATGTTGTAATACGATGCCACGTTGCCTTAGCTAGAAGCCGCGATGTTGTCGTACGATACCACGTTGTCGTACGATACCACGTTGTCGTAGCACGTTGCTACGGTGTTGTATTACGATACCACGTTGTCGTTATAGCACGTTGCTACGATGTTGTTGTACCATCGAGGAAATTGATTCCTAGGCAGTTGACGGACCTACGTCATTTGGTCGGCTTATATCAATTTTATGTTAGCTATGATCGGTCGGATGGGTTTGACTTAAGGGGGCGACTAACCCTAAATTGTCCGATTTTATAATTCATTTTTATACTTGAAAATAAGCCCCGATTTGTTTAATTTTCTTAACATAGATACTACATTATATTTACAAGAATCTGATCTGAACGAAAATACGATATCTTAAAATTTTCTCGATAGAAAAAATCACAAAGATGCATCTAATTTTCACGAATTTTTCATATATTGCCATAACCGTGCATTAAACTAAGTTAATATTTTAACACATTGTAAAAAACTAATTTGGCGATGAATCCGCGTCATCTTTTTCACCTGGCATATGAAAGACGGGCGTGAGTGTGAAGAGAGAAGGACGATTTTGATTTTTTGCGTTAGTTGCCCTCTTAACGCGACCAAATTACTTAGGTCCGCCATCTGCCTAGGAATCAACTTCTCTGATAGTACAATACCACGTTATCGTAGCAAGGAGTTACGATGTTGTAGCACGATACACGTTGTCGTACCAATGTGCTACGATATCATAGTACGATACCACTTTGTCGTTATAGCACGTTGCTGCGATGTTGTTGTACAATACCACGTTATCGTAGCAAGGAGCTACGATGTTGTAGCACGATACACGTTGTCGTACCAATGTACTATGATATCATAGTACGATACCACGTTGTCATTATAGCACGTTGCTGCGATGTTGTTGTACAATACCTCGTTATCGTAGCAAGGAGCTACGATGTTTTAGCACGATACACGTTGTCGTACCAATGTGCTACGATATCATAGTACGATACCACGTTGTCGTTACAGCACGTTGCTGCGATGTTGTTGTACAATACCTCGTTATCGTAGCAAGGAGCTACGATGTTTTAGCACGATACACGTTGTCGTACCAATGTGCTACGATATCATAGTATTCATGATACCACGTTGTCGTAGCACGATGCTACGATATTGTAGTACGATACCACTTTGTCGTAGCAATCAGCTACGATGTTGCAGTACGATACAATGGTAATTAAATAAATGATATTGTAGTACGATACTACGTTGTCATATCACGTTGCTATAATATCGTAGCACGATGTTGTCTCATTAAGGAGCCACGATGTCTAGAAACACATTGCAAAGTTGTCAGCAAGATGCCAAATTATAAATAATCTAATTACGATGATTAACGTTGTCGTGCTTCGAAGCGACGTTATTGTGCTAGAATGCCGATTTTTTTTTTTTTTATAATTTATCGTTAGAATAAGAATCAAATGCTACATCACTGCACAGAGTTGTAAAAGTTCTGCTAAATTGATTCGATGTTTTCATTGTTAATGCTACGTTCTGTTAGCTTAATGCATCGTCATATTTTGTTAATTTATAATATCAAAACTGAAATATGGCGACTGAAATGCGGTGGAGACCCTTATCCAGGGAACCCTTGTTTAAGTATTTCGATTGTTTTATCTCGTCCCTTTTATAAAGCTGAAAATCCGAAGGGCGACAAAACCGGCCCTTAATACTTTCCCTTGGGGCCGATAAAGTATTTTATCAAAACTTTCTTAATGACTGTTATTTTTAAATAAAATACAAGTGGGCGTGTTAATCTTTTTGTTTTTTGATAAATCGAGATTTCGCTGCTATTAAAATTAAAATAGAACATCAACAGCCAAATGTAACAGATACTATAACTAGTGACAGTTTACCGAGGAGAGTACTACATTAAGTTTCGATAGAAAATAGACTAGATGAAACAAGAAATCAAGCTGCTTTAATGAAGCATTAAAATAAAAATAATAATCCTCATTTCATAATCGGGGTTATTATTAATGATACTTTATATTTCAAGATGGCAACTAAAGGTATTTTGTGTTTGTTTAGTGAAATCAGTGAAAACCGGTCAGAGGTTGGACCCTCGCGAGGTATCATTGAGGTATCCCTATGGTCCTACTGATTTACCTTATCAGGGAAACCAGGGTCTGTTATTCCCAGTCCCATTGCGTATTTGTTAGCACGTTTATACAACGTTCACTGTAAGGGCCCAGTTCTCATACTAACGATAGATTCGAGTGAGAGTTTAGCAACTTCAAAATACAGTTTGAGTATATTATGTCAAGGGTCAATAAATTAGTTAAAACTTCACGATATTCAACTTTAGCAGTAAAATTACGTACGAGGATAAAATTTTTGCATACCCGAGGAAATTGAGTCCGAGGCAGTTGACAGACCTACGTCTTACCTTGGTCGGCTTAGGGTCAATTCAGACCGCACCGCGACGCGTAGATGCATTTCTAAATTTATATGGATTTGACAGTTTTGCACGACGTGTCACGCAATTGAAATCTGTCAAATCCATACAAATTTATAAATGCATCTACGCGTCGCGTTGCGGTCTGATTTAACCCTTATGTCAATTAATTGTCAGCTGTGATCGGTCGGATGAGTTTGACTTAACGCGACCAAATTAATTAAGTCCGCCATCTGCCTAGGAATCAACTTCTCTGATAGTACAATTAATTAATTTATAATAACCTTGTTTTTATTTTAAGCGGCACATATGTGCCGAATATTTTGGCAGACTTTAGATTTAGATTCATGTTGTATTTAATTTATAACGATGGTTTTAATTGAGTGTTTCATAAATTGTTATTATTTATTATTTAGTCATTGATTTATTTCTTAAAATGTGGTAATATTGCTAGATGATCATCATAATCAAAAACTAAATGTTTCACCACTTCCTTCACCCTGTTTTTGGGTCATCCATAAAGTATGTTACACCTAGAGGTTTCCTAAGTTTTGTGACATTATACTTCTATATATAATTTCATCATTTGAATTGCCAAATTTGTTATATTGAGGTGGTTTTAATTTTAAGGTGTTAAATTGTAAGATTATAACGTCCCACTAGGGAGGGAGGGGGGTTTCGCAAATGTGACAAGGATTTAAAAATCATTAAATTCGTGTGACGTACTTTATGAATTGTCCCTTTGTCCGCGTGGAAATTAATAAAAATCTTCATATGTACCCACTTTAAATCAGAAGAGTAGCAGACGGGCGCATTTGCAATAATATTAGTATGAACTTTAATTATTTATACATCAACTCTGGTAAATAAATAACTTTTAAGTTTTCTCGAGTTTTATTTGTATGCATCTATTGTGCAGTAATAAGCTGCAAACTACCACAGCGTAGTTTCGAATTCAGATGCGATTCCGTGGCGCTATAATGACACTAAAGAAGCCGTATTGTTGCTGGAACGAGAAATGAGATTTTATAAAGGAGAATTTATTTTGTCACTGTCAGCTAGAAATACTAGACAATGGTACTGTATTTCAATATGAAATGATTGTCGTGGAACGTGCAGGAAATGGTTTATGGCACTTGCATAAGCCTATTTTGGGTAATATAGCTAAACGATTGTCTACATAATCAATTTTTCATAACAAAGAAGAATTTATTTTGTCACTGTCAGCTAGAAATACGATACAATGGTACTGTATTTTAATATGAAAAGATTGTCATGGAACGTGCAGCATACGGTTTATGGTACTTGCATTATCCTATTTTGGGTAATAGCTAAACGATTGTCTACATAATCAATTTCCTTTCTTAAATTCGGAGATACGGAACTGTCTGATTAAATTACCTAATCTAAAAACTTACTAAGTCTCTATAACGTTCTAGTATATATGCAAATAATACCCTAGGTTCCCCTACTATACCTTAAACCACAATATTTAACTTATACAAATATTTAAGTACGACGTAACTTAACATTACCCATATCGTTAGCTAGAGTAGCCTAAACGAACGTTTTAAGCCTGTGAACCGTATTTTGCGGAAATAGAAACCTTTATACGTTACAAAACGAAATATTTTTGTTTTTTAACTCTTTTTTTTTTGTAAATATAAAAGGTTTATATTTGAAAATTTGATAGAGAATTAAAATTCCAACGCCTTGGGACCGCGGGGGCTTTTCGGACCCTAAAACTCCGGAAGGGACGGGATTAGCGAAGTATTGTGCGGATTAAAGTAGTCTTTAAATCAAATTAAATAACCCTTTTTATTCCTTCAGGTGCGGGAGGGCTTATTACAATCGTATTACTTCCACAAGTGATTCTTATTTGTAAATAATAGAGACAAGACTGTGGACCGGCCATTCATCGAAAAAGTAGAAAAGATATAAATCTATACAAGATACAAGACAGGCGATAGCACCTGTCTTGTACCTTTATAATAATAATAACTCCCACACCGGTTTCGGTGACGGTGGCTGAATTTATTGAAACCAGGCCAGTTACGCAGGATCACCTGATTGTTTTAACATGTAAGATGATCCATTCGTCGGATGGGCATGTAAAAAGTCTGTACTGCGCCTGATCTCTCGCTAGTCGTGTCATCGTCGGTCCCACTGGGTTATGAGAGTAAAAGGAATAGAGAGTGCTCTTGTGTACGGCGCACACACTTGGACACTATAAAATTACTCCTGCGTAACTGGCCTGGTTTCAAAGAGGCCACCGTCACCGAAACCGAAGTGGAAGTTATTATTATTGTATCTTTATATTAATTATATACTGACCGCAACTGTACTCTATAATTTAAAGTACTTATTTTATTATCATAATTTTAAAACGGTAGTTTACCTGAAACTATTGATACTGTTTAAACTTGGTAACATCTTAATTCCAGACTGTTGTGTAAAGTTTAAAATTGTGTACCTTTAGTAGTAGGATACCTTTTGTCCTTGAAAGAAAAGGATGATGCGTAACCTAAGTTTTTATTAGAGCCAAAAAAGTTATAACTTTTATATAACTTTAACTTTAATTATATATTTTATAATTCAAGTAAAAAAAAATATTCTTTCATATTTTCATATGATATACGCTAGCATTAACAACCCTCATAATGAGTTAGCACAAATACTTAGGAATGAAAATATATATTTTTCAAAAGAATAGACGTGAATTGTTAACGTTTACCGCACAGGCTTTAGAAATGGACTTTATACAAGTTTTTATGAAGTCATTTTATATTTTTGCTTTTACATCGCAGACTGAGGTGAAAATGTGGTTACTAATGAGGGTGGTATGTTTGTTTTGAATTAAATATATTAAATACATGTACCATTTTTAGGTTATGACAATAATGATTTTATACAGGGTGTAACTAAAAAACTTGATAATATTTGAGGGTTTATTCAAGATGTCTTTGAAGTTTTTTGCTAGCCGGCCGATGATGCTCCGATGTTGGTGATATTCCTTTAGTCCCATAGTCCCACCTTTCCAGGCTTTTGGACCACTAGAGAGTCACAGAGTATTGAAGCGTAATCTTCAGGGAAATGCAGTTGCGTGCATACACTTAATATGTTATGTTGTGTTGCGTGATCATACACTTATTCAATCTTTGGATAACTGCATTGATATCAGAAAGCAGTAGACCTACCTACCACTATGAAAAATAAAGTAAAAACAAATAATATCCTATAAACCCATGTCTACAACTTAATCGAAACCGTAAAGAAATCAGTAGATAAAAAGGTCCATGAACTTTTCACCATAGTAACACCCATGGTTAAATATTTACTACTAGCTACTCAAGGTTTACGCAATCACGAATAGTATATTGAATTTTAACCGAACGACCCATAAACTCGCCTTATTGGTGAGTCATAAACTTAACAACCTCCGCCCATCTCAGTGCGTCGTTAAGAGCCACCTAAACGGACGGAATGCAAATTTACCATCAATATTTTAAACGCAAACGATTACTGTATTATTAATACATAAACTTTTAAAGCTCTTTTGGTGACGATTATTGTTTTGGATATTTTAAAACACGTTGTATCTATAACACGTTTATGATTTGTTTAGTATAAATTATATCACGTTCTTATAAAATCTTCATTTACCTAACGAGAGTTAAAATTATAGTAAAAAATCGGCCAAGTGCGAGTTGGGCTCGCGCACGAAGGGTTCCGTACCCTTATAGAGCAAAAAAATTGTGTTTTTTGTATGGGAGCCCTCCTTAATTATTTATTTTAATAATTTTTTTTTATTAAATAAGGGGGCAATCGAGCAAACGGGTCACCTGATGGTAAGCAACTACCGTTGCCCATGGACACTCGCAACATCAGAAGAGCTGCAGGTGCGTTGCCGGCCTTTTAAGAGGGAATACGCTCTTTTCTTGAAGGTTTTCAGGTCGTATAGGTCCGGAAATACTGCTGGTGACAGTTCGTTCCAGAGTTTTACAGTGCGCGGCAGAAAGTTACGCGAAAAACGCACTGTGGAAGACTGCCACTCATCAAGGTGATGAGGATGGTATATTTTTCGCGTGGGATGATGGCGAAAAGTTGCAGGTGGTATGATTCCGAACAATTCCTCAGAGCACTCCCCGTGATACAACCGATAGAGGATGCAGAGTGAAGCTACATCTCGGCGTAATTCCAAGGGGTCCAAGCTGTTTGAAACACTATGGCAGTCAACAATTCGAGTGGCCCTTCGTTGGATACGATCCAGAGGGAGCAGTTGGTATTTTGGCGCCCCTGCCCAGAGATGAGAACAATATTCCATATGAGGCCGAACCTGCGCCTTGTAGAGTTGTAGGCGTTGGTCCGGACTGAAGTACTGTCTCGCTATTATTATTATTATTAAATATTAAAGTATGAATATAATTTAATATTTTGTGAATATTTCAAGTGCCTATCTGTTGCCATTATGGATTACAATCAAAAAAAGCCAAAAAAATCACGTTTGTTGTATGGGAGCCCCCCTTAAGAATTATTTTTATTTTGTTTTTAGTATTTTTTTTGTATTGTAGCAGCAACAGATATACACAATCTGTGAAAATTTCAGAAGCCTAGCTATAGCAGTTCTTGAGATACAGCCTGGAGACAGACAGACAGACGGACAGACATCGAAGTCTCAGTAATAGGGGACCCTATTTTTTTAGTTTTTACCCTTTGGGTACGGAACCCTAAAAACATTACATTTAAGATGTTGTTAAATGTGATACGTTTTCATAAAATAATTGTTACCTGAAGCAGCTGGGGTAAAATTACAATAAGAACGTTATTAGTGTTTCGTGCCTAAATCTTTACATAAGAAGATTTAAGTATTTTAGTACAGTAAAGCCGAGTTTTACAAATTTTTGTAATATTCGCATTGCAAAAAAAGAATAATCGGCCACCCTCATTTTCCATGTCTGTGAAAATGGATTCTCAATTATAAGCGCCTTTGAGCTCTGAACAAATGAACATACAGTCGGGATAAAAGTCATTTCATTCGTATTCGGATGTGAGTTTATTCTTGAAATGTAGGATGGTTGTCGACAAGACGGTTCTTTGCAGTATTTTTGAAGCTTGGGAGGAGTCGCAGGATACCTTAGGTGTGTTTTGCAATCTCTCCAAAGCCTTCGATTGTGTTGAGCATGCTACATTGATCAGGAAACTGCGCCAATACGGCATTAAGGACTCTGCTCTCAGCCTTTTGACTTCTTACCTTAAAAATAGGACTTAAAGGGTTGAGGTAAATAGTAAAAGGTCCAATGGAACCAAAATAGAATTAGGTGTCCCACTGGGATATAGATCCCTATTCTAATATAGATTAGGCCCATTTCTTTTTCTCATCTATAAAACTGGCATACCTTATCTAGTTAAGGATAATAATAATGAGATAGTGATTTTTGCTGATGACACTTCACTTATTTTTAAAGTGAAGCGACAAAAGCCGAACTACGACGAGGTAAACAGTTGTCTCTCAAAAATAGTACATTGGTTTAATGTTAATAACTTACTTTTAAATTATAATAAAACAAAATGTATAAAGTTTACTTTGCCCAATGTAATAGGCAAGTCCAAACCAATATACTATTCATTTAATAGTAATTAATCTTCTCATCATTATGAGAAGATGAATTTGGTAGACAACACTGTATTCTTAGGTATTACACTTGATAGTAAATTACAGTGGGGTCCTCACATTGTTAATCTTGCAGGTAGGCTCAGTTCTGCAGCATATGCAGTCAGAAAAATTAGAGAAATTTCTGACGAAGACACGGCACGATTAGTATATTTTAGTTATTTACATAGTAGGATGTCATATGAAATCCTTTTATGGGGAAACGCTGCCGACATTAATACAATATTTGTGCTGCAGAAGCGAGCCATATGTTATTTTATAAATAGAACTATTTATAAAATGTCTGCTTTAGAATCTTTGAGAGATAAATTTAAAGAAATTTGTATTCTAACTGTTGCTTCTCAATACATTTTGGATAATGTAATATATTGTGGCGGTACCCACAATTCGCCTAACATTCCTGCATCGCGCTATCGAAGTTTTCTGAGCGCGTCGCTATATATACGACAGCTGAAATGTATCACGTGGGCTCCGGCCTGACTGAGCATAACACCTCGCTCGGTCGGAAGATCTTCATTTGTGGCCACCATGCACACATGCCCACATTGGTGACCCTCGACAGAACACGCCACCTTCATCATCATCACTCCCCGCCCCTCCGCACCGCGCCAGCCAGCATCGCCTCATCGGGTACCTCGTCCACTAGCCGCAATGTACCGCGGCCTGGGCGACTCCGCATCGGAATCAACGGGCTTTCTCACTATTCCGACCGGTCAGCAAGCAGAGCACATCTCTCCTGGTCAGCACGTAGCATCGGCCCCGCACGGCAGCTATCCGACTCACTGGATCCCGTGCAGCAGCTTCACAGTTCCGACTCACTGGGACTCACTGCAACAGTTTCGACTCACTGGAGCTTTCTGGCACTGGCGACTCAAGCGACGAGACTTCAAGGTTCGACCTCCGGTCTCCGGGGGGGAGTGATGTGGCGGTACCCACTATTCGCCTAACATTCCTGCATCGCGCTATCGAAGTTTTCTGAGCGCGTCGCTATATATACGACAGCTGAAATGTATCACGTGGGCTCCGGCCTGACTGAGCATAACACCTCGCTCGGTCGGAAGATCTTCCTTTGTGGCCACCATGCACACATGCCCACATTGGTGACCCTCGACAGAACACGCCACCTTCATCATCATCACTCCCCGCCCCTCCGCACCGCGCCAGCCAGCATCGCCTCATCGGGTACCTCGTCCACTAGCCGCAATGTACCGCGGCCTGGGCGACTCCGCATCGGAATCAACGGGCTTTCTCACTATTCCGACCGGTCAGCAAGCAGAGCACATCTCTCCTGGTCAGCACGTAGCATCGGCCCCGCACGGCAGCTATCCGACTCACTGGATCCCGTGCAGCAGCTTCACAGTTCCGACTCACTGGGACTCACTGCAACAGTTTCGACTCACTGGAGCTTTCTGGCACTGGCGACTCAAGCGACGAGACTTCAAGGTTCGACCTCCGGTCTCCGGGGGGGAGTGATGTGGCGGTACCCACTATTCGCCTAACATTCCTGCATCGCGCTATCGAAGTTTTCTGAGCGCGTCGCTATATATACGACAGCAGAAATGTATCACGTGGGCTCCGGCCTGACCGAGCATAACACCTCGCTCGGTCGGAAGATCTTCCTTTGTAGCCACCACGCACACATGCCCACAATATTATGTTAGAAAAAATACAAGTAAATTTAAAGTTAAAAGTGACATTTACTGTAGGAATACTAGAAATAACCACAAGCTAGATATGCCGGTGATCAGACTTAGTAAAGTCAGTAAATCTTTTAAAGGTCAATGTATATGCCTTTACAATAAAATCCCAGAAAACGTTCAAAATCTTTTCATTATTAAATTAAAAAAGTAGTCAAAGAACGCTTGTGTGCCAAAGGTCAATGATTTCATAAACGATGGTACTTCTTGGGAGTAGGATGGCTTCTTGCAAGGCTACTTCTACATTATTATATGGCTTACAATTATGTATGTTGATATTGTATAATAAATAATATTAAGTTACAAAATTGTAAACTTTATTTTAAGAAGATTAATTTTTCTCATTTTTTTTGTAAAAAGTGGGCCCCATGCGAGTTTCTTACGCCGCCGGCTCTACTCGCCGGGTTAGTTCCCGAACCGGTGGTAGGCACCATTAAAGGACATTCTGAAAATATTTATTTTTAATTTATTAAGAAATAAAACAATTTTATATAAATTGAGTAAATATCTCTCCTATTTTGAGCTTTCTATACTGTAACTTTTAATGGATCTCCAAATTGGTAGCCTTTGTTGATTATAACTTGATCAACCATTAATTTTACAGCGAAAATTTTGACTCAACCATTATTAAAACCGGGAGTTCGGTAAATTGGTTGTTAATTCTCCAGCAATTAATGTAAACCTCATTTACTTAGGTTCCGTACTAAATATTGAAAGTTGAGGGCTATTCGTCGAGTAATCCAATTACAGGTCTCGAGACGAAAAGTTGTATTTATTGCAATAAACAAGACAATATTATGTAATAAAACCGGCCAAGTGCCATCGGGCAACGCGGGTTCCGTAGTACCGCCAGTTTTTGAAAATGTTTGTATGGTCAATGAATGTAGATTTATAACGTGTTTTACACTACTAACAACATCATCTCAGTTACTTTCAAAGGAATTTGAACGAAAAGTTACATTATACTTCTCCGAATACATTTTTTTATCTAATCGACTATTACCTACTCAATAACTTATGGTTAGAAGTCTTCTTAACCGTGACAGTTTTCCTTTTAAATTCAGCATATTGTTTCCTACTCCCATGAAATTTTTACATTTCCAGAAGCAACCGTTTAGCTGGTATCTAGAAGGGAAGGACTCTAACGATTTTTTCCACTATAAAACTTTATATTTCACAAATAGATCCCTAAATCAGAAAATGATTTTTGAATTCTCCTTATATTTTTAAAAAACCTATCCAACGACACCTCGGCATACGGTGGGGTGGAGGCGAGAAAAAAATTATCCCCGCTTGATGAAATGTACCATAAAAAAATAAGATTTTATATACCATTTTGTCGGCATCATTAATATATGTGCATTCATGCCGAGTAACAGCTTTGTAGGCCATATTATAGTCTCTGAGCAAAACCGCGGATAGACAGACGGACAGAGGGTCAGACAGACGGTCGGACAAACCGAAACTATAACGGTTCCTTGTTGACTACGGAACCCTAAAAATTATATTATAATTCATACTTTGTTAACCTTCAAGCGGTTGCGCGACGTCGAATCGACTCCCTTCAATACATTTTCGCTGATATTATCGATATTTCTCGTTGAATCCGTATCATTCTCTCAGTAGCTTTTCATAATTTATCTATCTACCAAATACATAGCTTACACTTACTCTCCACACCCCCTTTGCAGCAAGGAGCTCAATTGTTTTGGTCGCGGCGCCGGCGTCGAAAAGACTCCGCGCGCCTCTCGTATTATTTTATATGTAGTTTTCATATAATTGAGGCAAATTATATGTTATATTTATAAAACTAAGTCGTCGTTGACCGATAACATCGAGTGTTATTGCTAGAAGAAAAAATCGGAACTAGGATATGAAAATTCCTATCACTTTTTCTGCCCCTGTTCACACAAGATAAGCTACTTTGGGTCACCGGTTTTTATAACTAATTTTTTACTAAAATAAATTTAATTTTCTGGATGAATTGATCAGTGATCACTCTTTAAAAGATTAGTAATTAAATTTATGAAATAATAAATAATGTTGAATCAAAAGTGCTTTGTTTCTCCAATTTACCTACGACGTCTTTTAGGTTATGCGCGACCACTGTCATGTCAAAAGAGCGCCCGCTTGAAGGTTAATATTATACAAATATATAAACGACGAAAGTGTGTCTGTCTATCTATCTGTCTGTCTGTTACCTCTTCACACCCAAACCGCTGAACTGTTTTTGCTGAAATTTGGTATATAAATAGAAAAATGTTAAATTCCTGCACGACAAAAGAATTTTGACGTAACGGAATTGCTGGCGTCATTTAATGCTATCATAATGTTATATATTTTATTAAAGCTGCTATTTATTTTCTTCTATCAAAAGACAAGTATTATCGTGGCCTTATGCGTAGGCATTTGCAATCATACACACACAAATTTAACAAGGGCACGTTGAACCACTAGTTGAGGTGAATACGAGACAGTTCTAATTTTAACAATGGATGTTGGCGAAAAAACTGTATGACCTAAAATATGTATAACGTTTTTCGTGTTAACATAGTTTTTTACCAGCCATTATCACTGGCTGATTAATCTAGTAATCTTTTATACAAAAGGAACAAATGAGTCTTCTCTAGTCTATAATTATTTTTAAACAAAAAATTGAAAACCGTGAAATAAAGTGTGAAAATTAAGTAGAGAAAACGTTGAATTAATATAGGAGAGTTCTGAAAAAGCCACTATTTAAATAATAACAATTAATTATTGAACACTTTTTTGTGAGTTGGAAGTCGGTTTTATATTTTTTGTTTAAAAAAAATATTTTTTCTCTTTTTAGATTATAATAATTATGTCAACAGAACTCTTAATTACTTAGTACTTATGCGGGTTTCAATAAAATTGCACATTACGTGTATCTTTTAAATGAGATACACGGAACCAAAATACAACTTTGTATAGAAACTCATCAAATAAGAAAGTGATATAATATGCTTGCAGCTATTTAAGCAATTTTCTTCAAAGACTCAGGAGTTCTAATCAGTAATTTAAGATCTGGGATGCACCTTCGTATGTCAACTTATTAACTTAGGCTATGGTAAATGCTTCGAGTTCCTTAGGCAATGTTAAAATTTTCAAACTTCAGGTTTGCTCAGTGACTGTGGATCTATGATACAATTTTGCATGAAAACAATTATGTTTTGATATTAATCAAGTCTACATACATGTTTAAAATATTTAAAACAAAGTCGTTATCGCTATAGTATATACATAATATTATACCGAAAAAATTTCGAGGAGTTCCCTACATACCTCATGGATCTCATTTGGATCTCTTATGGATTTTCACAACAAACGGCAGAATAATGATCAAACTAGGTATATATCTGTCTCGATCTAAAATACTATAAAAGTACTAGTAATATAGGTTGTCGGTAGGTAATAGTGTGATGATGCATGGTGTAAGGGTAGGATTGATGATGACGAATAAAATAATTTGCTTAGAAGCATATGCTTTCAGTTCTTAAAACAACGCCAAAACCCCTAAACATCTACACTAATATTATAAAGAGGAAAACTTTGTTTGTTTGTTTAATTGTAATGAATAGGCTCAAAAACTACTGGACCGATTTTAAAAATTCTTTCACCATTCGAAAGCTACATTATCCACGAGTAATATAGGCTAAATTTTATTTTGGAAAAAATAGGGTTCCGTAAGATATTTGGGTTTTTCGGACACAATGTGTAAAAATCAACCAGAAAAGTTACTTATTTTGCGTACGCTGCCTAAACTATAAAAGATAGAACCATAAAATGTTCTAATTAATTGTAGATCTTATAAATATCTACAAAAGAGTCTGCGACACACTATACCTATCTATGTCGAGTGAGGCACAACAACGATATTTTTATTTAAAAATCTTGAATTTTTTTTTGGACTTCATTTAAACGCGTTTATTTTACTCATGCTACTAATCCTTATCAAAATAAATTATTTCATCACTAAGCACAGTTTATGTAGATAATATTTTGTCTTTGAATGATTAAAATTGGACGTTTGGTTTTGAAGTTATGGCGAAATTAAAATATTACGATTTCTGCTGCACGGCCCGTTGCGAAGTGGGCGTCACCAAGGCGGGGGTGTGCATGCGGGAGGGAGTTTAGATCTATTAGTAAATGATGATTTAAATAATACATAATTATTCACTAAATCTAAATAATATATAAAAGTCAAAAGTCAAAGCACAGCCCAAACCACTGGACGGATCGGGCTGAAATTTGGCATGCAGGTAGATGTTGTGACGAAGACATCCGCTAAGAAAGGATTTTGATCAATTCTACCCCCAAGGGATAAAATAGAGGATATATAAAAATAGATCGGGCTGAGACTTTGATACCTAAATAAAAATAATACTTCTTAACGCGAGCGAAGCCGCGGGCAAAAGCTAGTGTATCTATAAGGAGGTCGGAGTTCTGTTCAGCACCTTCGAACCATGGTATATCTTTTTACAAAATCTTACTTTTGGTAACATATGCCTGGAATACTTCATACAAAACCAAAATCGGCATAATATGTTTTCATTTAAATTTTGAGGAGTTCCCTCGATTAGGTACTTATGGATCCCATTACCAAATTTATACCTTAGTAACCGTAACGCCAAGTACCAATTATATAATATTTTAAAATATCAAAAGGATTTTCACAAAAACACTCATCAAACGACAGTATACTAATCAAAGGCATCTGTCTCGACCTAAAAGGCTATGAAAACTACTAAAAATAGGGTCAAAATACGATGATGCGTGGTATAACGGTAGTGATGATGATAATGAATAATCTAATATGCTCAGTAGTATATGCTTTCAGTTCTTAAAACAACACCGAAACCCCCAAACATGTATCTTCAAGGAGGTCGGAGTTCTGTTCACCACCTTCGAACCATGGTATATCTTGGTGCCAAATAATAATAATAATATCTAAGGACGCTTCACACCACGTCAGTCTGGCCCCGTGCTAAGTACCTGAAGGACTTGTGTTACAGGTACAACGGACACATATTTAATACTTTTATACTATACATATATTTAAGATTTTTATTATATCATATACATATTTAATACACATCCAGACCCGGGAACATTGAAAACTTTTTGTTCCGTCGGCGGGATTCGAACCCGCGACTCCCGGCTTGAGCTGCCACACACTCAACCAATTGAGCCACAGAGGTCGTCACAAAATCTTACTTTTTGGAAACGTACGCCCGAAATACTTCATATAAAACCAAAATCACCATATTATTATGTTTCCATTTAAATTTTGAGTTGTTCCCTCGATTACTCCTAGATCCCATCATCAGATCACCACTTTTATGAACATGGTATCAAATACCAATCCATGATCATACCCTATACAACAAAACAAACATTTTGAAAATCGGTACACAAACGGCGGAGTAATCGATGAACATACATTAAAAAGACGTCTACAGCCGAACATAAAACCTCCTCCTTTTTGGAAGTCGGTTAAAAAGTAAGAAATTGATACTTTCCTTCAATTCATTTGCAGAATCTTACTTACGTGTTAGTGAAAAATTGCCAACTCTGCGAGGTTTTTGGATCTTCTCTTCTGCTCCTGTGACTCTCGATACTACGAGCTATATAATAATTAATAGCCATATAATAAACGTCATAACTTTTCAATAAAGAGAAACCTTTATTTTACTTCTTTATTAATGAAAACTCTAGGTCTGATCCCAGCCTTAGGCTTTTTATTTAAAACGACTCACAATACCCACATGAAGTAAATACAAACGATAAAATCTATATTGGCTATGCGACGGAAATGAAAGGGGAGGCCTACGCGCCAACTTTATCCAAAAATAGAAAACAAAGTTTTCCTTTTGTAAGCAGTGCCAAAGCATATTGTACTTTACTTAAAGTATGTCATAGTTTTAAGGGAATCTTAGAATATTATTATAGATTCAAGAGGATGCATTTTTGCTGCACATTGCCTGCAGCTGGATGTTCAAAATTTTAAAAATATTACACACATTTAAAAATATATTGCGACGCGACGTTATTATATAAATTGACTCTTAAATAATTATACGGAAATGAGTCCTTAATTATGGAAAACTAATAATAGTATCAGTGGCGTAACTATAGGGTGGCAGGGGTGGCAAAATGCCACGGGCCCCCGACCAAAAAGGGCCCCGGCCCAAGAGGCCGTGAGGTCAGAATTTATACATTGTTTTATTACTAACGTGATGATTTTTACTGATTGGGCCCCATCAATTTGCCACGGACCCCAGATGTTATAGTTACGTCACTGAATAGTATACTAAATTCCATGGGAGAATAAAACAAAAGAATATGAAAGAAACATTTTATTGATCACTAACAGTGCTTTCACAGTTATATTTCTTTATGGGGATATTAAACATTAGGAATGCGAAGGCGTGAAGTAAAAATAGCTTATTTTAGTGAAACATATATATCTAGGCTCTATTAGATACGTAATACGACTAAGTTTACAGAAGGCCGTGTACGCGTACTATTATTTCGCTTATGACTACAACTATCTTTGATCGAAAATATAATGGAATACGACAAAATCTTCAATACAATAAAATGACATCATTTAAAAGCCTTCGAGTTTATATCATAAAGTTAATATACCTAGCGGAATCATAAAGTTAATATACCTAGCGGAAGGTAGGTATATTAACTTTATGAGCGGAATAGAGAAACAAAGGCCTGAGCAAGCGAGATGTCACTATCAGTAACACTGCGTGGTAAAAAGAGACGTGTGCTACATGACAGCAGAACTCTTTTTTTGACGTCCAGTCGGCACTTATCGGCACGTTGACAATTTAATCTCATAGAATTCATGTTCAATCATGCTTGTGTAAGTGTATACGTACACATATTTTTACACACAGATGTAAACCAATTTCGGTTTCGTTTGACAGCTCGAGATTGTTGCTCTATTCCGCTAGGTATATTAACTTTATGGTTTATATAGTTTACAATGACATTTATCGCATATATCTATTTACATTCAGACAGTAATTTCTACATAGGCTATATATTTAATCTCGTGTAGTCACACACAATTAAGCAAGATAAGTTTTTACAATTTTGCTAGTGATATATTGTCAGCCAAGGCTTATATCCTTGACAAGAATAGTCACTTTTTTCAAATAAGGGATCGAAATTAACACACAAAGTATTTTCAAGATGCGTAATATCAATTCGCATCCAGCAAACTTTTTACATAATATAATTGTTTCCCTTTTGAAATATATTATAATAGACTACTCTTATTTACATAATATCGGAATAAACACGCTATAATTATTCTAAAATATTTTTTGCGCGATAATAAATTTTCATTTTGCTATATAATGTTTTCAAAATAAAACATGAATATAAAGCAAATATGTTTGTATTTTTGTAAATAATTTTTCAACGTTGAAATTCAGCAAAAAGTATAGATTAAGCTTTATTGTCTAACGTGTACAATTCTACATAACTTATTTATCATATGACTAGATCAAGACTAGAGAAAAATTATACATTTTATAACAATTTAATTTTTAATAGAGATCAAACTTCCTTCGCAAATAATTTCATGAGTAACATTCTTGCCTGCCAATGAAGCAGCAAAGGATTTGTACAAGATTCTTTATTAAATATTAGGTACAAGTAACGACGAGGCTGGATGTCTCGTATAGCATTTATAAGCTCTTTTAATAAAATTTAAAAAAAAGTAACATTTTATCACATAAATCAGAGATTTTCAACCTTTGGGGCCGGAATGCTCGACCCTCGAGACAGGTAAGCCGCCATTCACTGTCACAGGCGACATTCGCAGCGGTGTGGAGACAAATCGTTCTCTAAATGTTTCACCTTCATCACGTACTCTTACATTCTAAAATATACAAGTTCTTAATACATCGACAAAAAATCTAAAGCGTGATGGACTAAACCTAGATTATGATGAATTTTATTTTCTTGATACAAATAATTTTACCAAAATGACAAAACAATTTTAGTGGCGAAAAGCTAATTGACGACTCAAGATTCCTAATAAAATGCGTCAAGACAAAGTTGAAACTAAAACGTAATAACCTTCATAATGGTAAAGCAAAGTTTTGTCTCATTAAACGTCTTAATAAAAATGCACCACTCATATAAAAGTACTTATTAAGACGCTCCCCCCTACGGAGATGCCGTAATTTACCGTTTTTAGAGCCTTATTAACTCACAATTTGAAAGCTACAAAATTATAATAAAAATGCAGCAATAATCTTCAGTATATGAACGTTCCCTTCATAATTATTAATTTCCTATTTTTTGTTTTTTATACTCATGGTACCAGCTTCCAAATACCAATTTATTTAAATTCAAGCATACATTCAGTATCTCCCTAATATTTACAAATTACGGTTATTTGAAACCTACGAATAATAAAAACTTAACTCCCATACTAATACCGTTTTAAATTTGGTTCCTTTCGAACTGTCATGTAACGTCAGCCTGATACCGCTGAAGGCCACCTAAATATTAAAATGTGTACCTAGGTCCTAGGTACACATTTTTGACAAGTATTGTAGAACATGTTTTTTGACGGAGTTACTGTTCCTTAGTTTTTATTATTCGTAGTTTGAAACACACGCCAATGGATCGACAATTTCATTAACTACATACTGGACGTTTGAATTTTTTTTAGGTCAATTTAGAACTATGATAAGTAAAAAAAAAATATGATTTTGGCGCGATGTCGGCAATGCGGCAAATGTATGGTGAAGGTCGTTTGTTTAGGGGATGGCCTTAATTGAAATGTAGAAATGGCAACAGCAATTAATGCAACAAATTTTTTCACGGAAAAGTTTAGATGATCACTAAAATAAAAATAAAAGACTTTTTTAAAAACAAGTTCTATTATTGAGGAGTAATAAGAACTAAAAAGCTCAAAGTTCTCATCCATACGAATCAAACAAACCCAAACTCGATGGGGTTATGTTTTTGGGGGGATGGGGTTTTATTACGTTGTTCAAATGACCTTCTAGGTCATTTATATTATATTTTTATTAAGGATTATTTTAAAATTTATTACACATTTATATTAGATTATACTAATTATAACAATATAGGATCCATATATACAAATGGATAGTAATAAGGTACTCTATTTTAGAACGTTCGCTTTTATTCAGAAAGAAGTCAATATACAACATTAATTAAATCTAATATTTATAATAATTAAGTAAACAGCTTTTAATGAAGTAGATCTTTTGTCTGAAAACGAAACTATTTTCTGCGGAACTAAGAATGTCGAGATTCTTCTTCCTAATCTTCAATACGATAGCTTTATAATTGTCACAAAATAATATCGATAATTTTGTAAAAACATGTATGGTTATGAAGAAGTAATCTGTATGTTTAAGAAAATTATAGGTGAGTAAAAGAGATACATTGTTTTTACTATAGTAAATGTAATTTACGTAAAACCCTTTTTAATAATGAGGTTTAAGATATATAAATATAGCTATTTCTTAACATTGATACAATAACTATAGTAGGAAATTGTAGAAGCTGTAAAAATATGATAAATGTCCTTCTAATAATCGCATTGTAAAATTAAAAAAAAAAATTATATAGGTCTACCAGAATCTGATGACAAAAAGTGCGAAAGTAAATTGACTCTAGCAATACCGGGGTGATTGGAATAAAACATTTTGATCCTTATTTTTCCTTATAGCGGCTGATTCTGTGTGTGAAACGTGAAACCCTTTTTAATAATGAGGTTTAAGATATATAAATATAGCTATTTCTTAACATTGATACAATAACTATAGTAGGAACTTGTAGAAGCTGTAAAAATATGATAAATGTCCTTCTAATAATCGCATTGTAAAATTAAAAAAAATATTATATAGGTCTACCAGAATCTGATGACAAAAACTGCGAAAGTAAATTGACTCTAGCAATACCGGGGTGATTGGAATAAAACATTTTGATCCTTATTTTTCCTTATAGCGGCTGATTCTGTGTGTGAAACATGCAAATATATAAATTTATCCAATGATCAAGGATATTTTTTGAAAATCTGCTGTCAAAATTTGCCATCAGATTCTGGTAGAATGAAGTGGTACTTAGTCACAATAAAACATTTTTTTTTTAAACAATTGTTGGCAAAAGGAAAAAAATATTTGCTTGTAAAACCTTACTTGAAATTCAGGTACTAATTCTCTATTTCAAGATTAAACACTTTTGAATATAACATTTTTGTTTAACATAAATAAATGTAAGATTTTTTCCTCTAAATAAGCACATTTTACACTACAGCTAATTTGCCTTATATATAAGGATCATTCTACTAACAGAGAACATCATTCATTTAGAGGATACTTGATAATAAAAAAACGCTAAGCAACAAATCGAAAAAAAGATGTCAATTTTACATTACAAGTCCAGCTGATTTTACTGTTAAGTATTATTAAAATAATTGTACTGAAATTATTTTTCATGAAGTCTTAAGTATGGAAAAGTCTTGGTTTATATTTAAATTAATTAATCTTTAAAGTAAAATATAAATGACGTTCCTTGTTAGAGAGGCCCTGGCGTAAAGGGATATCTTAAGCCGAATCTATATATCTATCTTATGAGATATATTATATTAAATAAGTCGTAATTATCCCAGATCGCTTATTTACATTTCCTTAAAAGATATCGTAAAGCTTTTAAGTACACTACTAATACCATTTGAATTTTGTGCTACGAGAAAAACATTTACAAGGAATACACATAATATATTACAAAGCGAAAAGTCTAATAATTTACTTGTTTTAGGCTATAATATCTCAAGGCTCAAATAACCTGAATGCGTAATATAATAACCACAAAATTTTAGTGCCTTGTGTTTCAGTGTCAATGCTTGCTATCAGTTCCACTGAAAAATATTGATTGAAAATGATTATCTGAATTGGGTCGTCCCTTAAAAATATCAATATCAATGCGTGTAATATCATTATTCAGGTAACTACATACATAGTAAAAGTATTTTGAACAGAGACTACCAAAATACCCTAGTTTTCTACTTATAATTTCGAATACAAAACAAAAATGTTAACAGCTAAACGAAGCGAATTAATTCATTTCTCAATATCGATCCAATTTTTTTGATGGAATCTCGAAATTGTTTAATTTTTTACCACGTTCGTATCTTGTTAGAAAGTAAATCTCGCTGAAAAATAGAAACTCTGCGAAAGCTCGTTCTTGTATTTTATTTCGCCTAAAGCGCTCTTTGCATAAATTGCAAATAACCTTTGCTTTTAAGTGCCTATATTTTCAAGAGAAAGTAAAATCAAGAAGTAACCTAATTATCATAATTCGTAATATAGGCTACAATAGTAAGAATATTTGCGCCTCAGTCACTTTTAAGAGTAATATTTTAATTCATAACGACACCAATTATTTTGATAATAATATGAAATATACTTATTTATAAGCTACATTTAGTTATTTTAATACAAGTATATTTTACATTAAATAATTTTCAATCTCTATATCCTTAGACAGAAGGGGGTTTTATGCATTTGCTCGTAGTCTATAAACAATTTAGTACCTAATATGGAATGTTAAGTACAATGACTAGACAGATATCTATGACTTATTCTACTATTTCTACAACTATGTTGGTTCTTCTTCACTATAAACTTCCTCCGGTTTCGTCTGTCCGATACCGAAATCTTTGAGTGCGTCTTCGATATGCTTTACCTGTTAAATAGTGTCTTTTATAGTAAAACAAGATAATAAAAAGTATTTAAATTCTTGATTATAGTAACTTTGCTTAGCCAGAATTACTAGACTGCATCTGTTCATGGCCATTCATAATAAATAATATGTCATCCATGACATTACGCGACCTAGACATGTGATGGATCAGTTGAGAAGTTCCTTCGCCGTTGCTCGAGAGAACAGTTAAATTCTTGTCTTGGAGAATCTCTACATTTCTCTACAAGGAGTCCATAAAACGTTGTTGACGGCCATAATAAAGCTTTGAAGCCTTGTTGACAGGCCAAAAATCTCAAGCAATAGAAAAGGATCCGTAACAGTATATTCTTAGAAAACGTTGTTTCTCTGTAGAGGGTATAACAAAACATAGTGATAATACTTTAGGGTGTGTATGTATCCCTATACAGAGTTCACTGTAAAAGTAGCAACGCTGAAAGAGCAATTTTTTGTGATTTGTATGGGCAAGCGCCCCAGCGTCACGAGTTTACCCATACAGTTTAAAAAAAGTTACTCTATCAGCGCTGCTACTTTCACAGTGAAGTATATGCAGGGAACTCATACACACCCTAGAGTATTGTCACTATGTTTTGTTACACCTTGTAGAATTTAGAAAAATCTATCAAGAAATTATTTCACAACACAATTAATAAATCATCAATATGAGAACCCATAAGTCTTTATTAAACCTCAAGAAGGCCGTAAAATATTGTTGACAGCAATAAGCCGGGGGCTTCGGCCAAATTCAGTAAAGTCACGTGGTACGTACCTGAGTAGCGTCGGGGTCCGTCCCTGGGTGCGTGTACTTGTGTAGGAAGTAGCACGTCCCCGGGATGTCCTTGGGGAACGAGTTGGGGAGGCAGGAGCGGTCGCGCGGCTCCATCTCGAAGCCGGGGAATTTTATTAACCACCTGCGAAATTGTTTTATTCAGTTGGATGTATCAGCCGTCAACGCTTTTGATAGCTTAACATCGTAATATCATACTATAGAAGAGTAATGAAATAAAAATAGTTTAAGGGAATGAACACGAAGGCGTGCTTTCAGTTGATTGTAATTTCGGACGACCTACAATTTTCGTTGCTATAGCTACGTTATGATAGTTAACTAGAGTCATATAAGAGCGGTTCTATGCTGTATAATATTTACATTACAATAACTACTGTTAGCAATAATTTTACAGTAGCATATAATTTTTGATTTTTTCGACCACATAATGTAGAATAATATGGCGGGCAACCTAATACACTCAAAGAGCTTTGAAACTAACATGTTCCAAAAACCTATTTTTAAAATAAAGCCTGCCGTAGGTAGCTTATCTCTGAGATATACTCGCTTCACCTACTGCGTGTTCAAAGCAGCTGAAGTCCAGTTTTCCGACATCATACATAATATATATTTATTTCATAAAATTATATTATGTCCAGTTTTCTCTGTTACAAATTAAGCAAAGTTTAAGTTTGAATAGTAAGTCGCTTAGTGATAGTGCATGTACGTGAAAATATTAGATTTTTCCACTATATTCAAGCTGTGTTTTTGTACAGCTATTGCTTGCTCATCAAGCATCATTTTAATATTATTACATAGGTAACATAATAATAATTATGCATATTTTAATATCCATACCAATATTACGAATGCGAAAGTGTGTCTTTGTATCTGTTTGTCAGTTACCTCTTCACACTTAAGCCGCTGAACCGATTTTGACCGACTGATTTAGACATATGATAGGTACTTTTTATTCCGGAACAATGTACGGTTCCAGCGAGATAAATTAATTTCTGCTTAACGGAGTTGCGGGATTTATCTCATTGATAATAATAAATAAGCAGACTTATACTAAACCAATATAAAATAACCAATATTTTTATATAATACACTGAAAATAATATTATTATTTTCAGTGAAACATTTAGAATTTCAGAAGAACACAAAACAAGTATTTTTTCACTCTTGTGTCTGTAATAGGTACAGTTTGTCGTCGTAAGAAATTTTATTTTTCCTACAGATAATATGTTTGGGAAAATTGGTAATAAGCCACATGAAAAATGGAAACAATTTTGGTATAATTTTTCGTAAAAGGAAAAATTTGGGATCGTATTCTACCCCTTATTGTAACAATAACTTATCCGGCTGAGGAAAAGTAATTTAATAACCAAGCGTTCTTAGAGGAGAGTAATCAAACAAGAGATACGATTTCAAACACTTTTCCATAGAAGATTTATTTATATAAGTAATGTAATTATATTATAAAATAAATAGAGCACTTTATAAGTCGAGATAAAAAAAAACATGATAAGGAAACGTTATAAAAGTAAATAATATTAAATTACAGGATACAAACAAAACCTTACACGATTCACATCTAATAAAGAAACCGAAATGCAAAGTATAAACATTGGAATATCTTTCCAACTCCACAAACCAACATAATAGATTTTTATATAAACGAGAGAAAATTTTCAATTAAATTGGGCAACGAGATGAGGGTGAAATAAAAATGATGAATGGGCCAAAGTTTATGAATGATAAAAGAGGAGTGATTGCTCCGACATGTGCTCACATTGTGCTCGGTCTCCGCGGAGCTATCAATATCAGAATATTCATAATGTTTTGGCTGTAAACGCATTTTACGTTACGGGATTTACACGACATAAACGAGAGTGCTAAAATATACGGAGAAAAAGGCGAGATACGAAGAAGACAAGAAAGTAAACGGAATTTTCAAAAGCGTTTTGTAATATTTGAGGTATACATAAAAGCAAAAGCATAATACCAACTTGTTTGTTTCGCAAAACAATTTAATATTGTTCAAAAACTATATTGCAACAATGCAATTTGGAAAGTTAAAGTATTTTCTCAAGTAATTTGTTACTTAACAAAATTTCTTTGAAAGTTGGCGTCAATTTAAATTTGCGCTGCATTTTGCTCTCAGGGGAGGGATTGGGTAGTGCTTCCTACTTTAATTTTCATTGTTGGTTGGCCTCAAGGCAGCTTTAAACAGCTTACTGGAGAAAAGTTTACTGTGCGAATTAGTAAAACATCTGCAGTATTTTTCAATCTTCAAACAAGATTGAGCTATAATATTGACTTCTTGAATCCATAATAATTATATTAATTATAGGATTAACTTACATGATACTCTATCATAACAATGATATGAAATATAGAGACAAAATATTACTTCTAACCAAAACATGGTTGGCATCAAAATAATATTAATATGTTTAGACCATAAAGTTAATATACCTAGCGGAATATATTCCGCTAGGTATATTAACTTTATGGTTTAGACAGACAATAACAGTTAATTTCCTACGTGATGTACGTCAGTGTATGTCAGAGATATGAGAATTAATGAACGTACCAGCTATCTATTTATAAATGGAAATCTTTCCATCTTTATATTATTACTAAACCATAAGTTTTAAGAAAAAGTAGAAGATGAGTTTTTAAGTTGAGTATTCGTTGCATCATGCTTTTTTTTAATACTTTTTATTTGCAATCGAATCACTACATGTATAGTCGATAAATCCTCGAACTTTAACATTTATTACTTTTGAATGTACCGTCACAGAAATTATTACTGATTCATAAATAGGTGGCAGACCTTCGGAATTTGGTCCGGTTACGCCAAGTAAAAGTAAGTTGTGATCTATCAGCTGGGGTTGACATAATCTGACAATCACGTAGCCCTTTTAAACAATTTCTCTGGTGGTACTTATTAGGGCCGGTCTGCAATGCGAATTTTACGGCGCGATATTTTACTCTCGCGAATTTTTCCATATAATTTTTTCATCGGCAGTGCGGATACTCATAAGAGATTCAATGTGTTACAGAATAGCGAGAAAAAATTCGCGCGGTTAAAATTCACAGTGTGAATAGGCCCTTACTTTTTAGGGTTCCGTAGTCAACAAGGAACCCTTATAGTTTCGGTCTGTTCGTCGGTCTGTCCGTCTGTCCGTTTGTCCGTCTGTCCGTCTGTCTGTCTGTCTGTCTGTCCGCGGTTTGCTCAGAGACTATAAGACCTACAAAGCTGTAATTTGGCATGAATGCACATATTAATGATGGCGACAAAATGGTCCATGAAATCTTAAAAAATATATTTATTACCGCGTCCACCCCATCGTGTGGGGTGTCGTTGGATAGGATTTTTAAAAATATTATGAGTATTCATAGATCATTTTCCGATTTAGGGAACCGTTTGTGAAATTTTAAGTTTTGAAGTGGAAATAATCGTTAGAGTCCAGTGTCCCCCCCTTCTACCAGCTAAACGGTTGCTTCTGGAAATGTGAAAAAATTCACGGGATTAGGAAATATGCTGAATTTAAAAGGAAAACTATCACGGCTAAGAAGACTTCATAAGTTATTGAGTAATAGTCGATCAAGTAAAAAAAATGTATTCGGCGAAGTATAAAGGAACTTTTCGTTCAAATTCCTTTGAAAGTAACTGAGATGATGTTGTTAGTAGTGTTACACGTTATAAATGTACATTCATTGACCATACAAAAATTTAAAAAAAAAATAGCAGTACTACGGAACGGTTTTTTATAAAGGGAGAGGGACTACTCGAATTCGTGCGTGTGTAACTAGACATGTCGTTATAGATAACGGTCTCAAGGTCGTCACGTAGTCACGCGAGGTCTTATCTCGGGAGGGAGAGTGTTGGAATTCACTCCCAAGTCCCACAAGGGTATGGATCTTTCCTTTAAATCCTATTAAGTTGGGTATCATAGATAATATATTTACTAAAATTATACTGTTATATTATTATATAAAGTTTTTTTCTACAGAATTCGATTATTTTGTTTTATTTAAATGAATTATGATGGCACGTATTGTATCGTCTTAATTCATTAATGAAGTACTGATTTAACTAAAGCAATGCGTTAATCGTGGAAATTCAAAACTGCTGCTATATTTCCCGAAGAGCTCTTTTAAAAATATATAAACATTTCAAAAGAAGAACATTAAGAGTCATTTTTCATTACAATGTGACGATGCGAAGCAAGATGCATTTTTAAATGAGTCTACTCTACGTATTTCAATTTCGAATGAATCATTAATTATAAAAGCATCTCATCGCCTCGTCACTTAACATCAATTTGTAGACGTTCAAAATTCAAAACTGTTGTCATATTCCTCGAAAAGTATATCAGCATTTCAAAAAAAGAACTTACTCATATGTAGTGGGGCTGACGTTGATCTTGAGCGGCTCGGAGCCGGACTCGAACTTGTTGGCAAGCGTGACGTTGTGGCCGAACAGGCAGTACTTGAGCATGGTCTTGCCCACCACGCCCGCCAGCACCGTGCCCGTGTGCAGGCCGATACGCATCTGTGACGTCACAAAACTGTTTAGGTTTCAGTCTAGTAATCAGCGGGCAGCGGGGCGGGAGCGGCGGCGGCGGCGGCGTGTTACAATCTATAGATTTATATGGATAAGCCGTCTAGTACACCGCGCGCCGCTCTGAAACTGAAGCCTTAGACTAAAAGGTCTATACTGCCGTCATAAGGAAAAATACTTCTACCAAAATATAGAATAAAATGGAGGTTTTTTAATCCCAAATATAATTTCTGAGATTTGTATTAATCGCGTTTGAAATTTTTACCACCGAACTTTTATTATAGTATTTGTGAAAACAAGGTATGATCATATGAAGATTGATTAAAATAATGAGAATTTCTACGTATTAATCGACTAGACTTTATAAAATGTTACGATGTATGTATGGTTCTATTCATTGGAGATTCATTAGAAACGATTTCCTTCTAGAACTTATTAAGATGCAACTTAATTTTATGAACAAACTAAATGGGTCCAAATGAGGCAATATCATAAATATAAAAGAGCCTGTCTCTAGTATGTTACAGAAAAGCTATAAATACAAAATAAGCCCACTAATCACTATCAATAAGCCTCTATATTTTTATAGTACAAGTTATAGTAAGGTAAATATACACACAAAAATACGATCTATGTCGAAACAAGCAGCTTAAAAGTGCAGCTGGCAGCTGTATTGTAACAGCTGCCAGCTGCACTTTTAAAATAAAACTCCAGATATGTTAACAAAAATACATTTGCCACACAACACAAATCATTGGACACAGTATTTTTTACATACAAAAAAAATGTTTATTTGAATACTGCTTATTGAGCATAAGCAATTTTTTGCAGATTTATATTTTGTACGTCGCATTTTCATACAAATGGCTGTTCCAAATTTTGCAGAGGGGAGATAAGCGGAGAGCCCTCGACTGTATTGACCATGATTAATTCTGAATTATGTGAAATTATCGAGCGTAGCAGGCGACTTGAAATGAGCAAGTCATTATTTCAATATGGAATTAAATGAACGTGTCGAGTGATTGATTTCGTTCATTTCGCTGATGATTTTCGTGTTTTGGTATTTAATAAGATTTTTTTGTAATATGGGAAAGTCAGGAACTTTCCATATCCAATTCCTTCCAAAAAAACAATTTCTAAAAGACTGTAACGATTGCAACTTAAAACTAAGTAGTAATACATGAGTATTGAGTATATGTACTCGTATGTGTGTTTGCGTGATTGAACGGCACCGTTTAGAGATTTTTTGTGGTTAAGCGGCAACTTCTTTTTTATATAAAATTAGGGATCAAACGAGCAAACGGGTCACCTGTTGGCGAGCAACTACCGTCGCCCATGGACACTTGCAACATCAGAATTTTTTTTTTGTTGCGGGTCGCTGTTAGTAGGTACTTACCTTCCAAATTGTTTCTACCTCTATTGACATAAACTCGTATAACAGAAGTTAAAGTCTAATAGTGTATACTGTATACCTTTATCGGGTTGCCTTCATGAGTCAAATGCTGTGCGCAGGTCTCTACCATCCTCAGCGCCATCCAGGCGATTTGAGGCGCATGAGTGGTGATCTTCTTGTGGAGTCCGCTCGCCACGCAGTATGCGTCACCTATAGTTTCCACCTGCAAAACAATACAGTGTTTAGTTTCTCTTACTTGGAGTATAGGGTGGAAACGGTGCCTTACCATCGAAAAAATAGATACACAGAGGATCTACGTCATTTAGTCATAGAATTATAACCTTTAGAAGAGGCATTCCATACAATCGTCAGCGCGAAAATGTGTCACCCTCGAAATGAGTGAGCTCACTCATCTGAGAGCAGTGTGCCTTAGGACGCGGTGACAGTCGGACGTGTTTAATGCATTGATTACGTAAAATATGCATTGAAAGCGCGAATGAGTGAAAGAGAAAGTAGTATATGCTATTACTGTAAGACAAAAAAGGACGACAACATTTTCTCGATACACATTTTGCATGCAAAAACATTGCTACAGTTTTGATGGCGTATGCCATATCCAAGTATTGACATCGTTGCATTTAGTCATTTGATCGGACTGAGTTAATTAGATGTTAGACGTGATCTGGCGGGTGGGTTTGACATAACGCAATCAAATTAAGGTGATCGCACATTTATCAGCACGCACGCGCCGAACGCGCCGCATTTTAGAATTCGTTGTATGAAATGATGTGAAACCTCGCACATTCGTCCGCACCGTACGCGCCTCATTTCGTGAACTATGCGGTGCTTTCGGCGCGTACTGCGCATACGGTGCTGACACAAGTGCGATCAGCTTTACTTAAGTCCGTCATCAACCTGTAAATTTTAATTTTTGGATCATTTCTTGATGCAGTTAATGCTTCAAATGAGATGACTGATACCAAAAATATTTCATAAAACCTACCAATATTCGACTCGAATTTAAAAACATTTTAAAGCCCCTAAGACAGCAGTAATGGGCAATTTCCATGTCTTATATTACAGAAATATACATTCAGGTGTCATTATCAAGATATTTTCGACCTTACAAAAAGAATTTTCAAATCCAACACTTTATCACCTTTAAGCTGACGCATTTTTCTTGACGACGATAAAATTGGGGTGACACCCCGGGAATAAATTATTCTTTACTTATATGTTATATTTGTCACGTAACACATACTCCAGTTATACGCTAAAATGTATTTTCCTTAAATGTATTTCGACCTAAATTGTTCTTAGGCTCAATTGTGAGAGGCAAAATAGAATATTATTTCAGAACATAGTCAAAGAAAAAATGAACCTTACTCGAGTGAGTGTTTGATCAAATGAATAATCACTAGAGTGATGCGTTGTTATATATTATTACCTAAACTAGAAGTTTAAGCATGAGGATTAAGGCTATACTATATTATTTTTCTAAATTGCCTGCTTTTAACTTTTTTAAAACGTTCTCTGCAAATAATACTACTTCTAGGTTTATTACGTATAATAACAATAAAAATAATATTTTTATTTACATTGAATTACTTTGGCCTTTACAGTTTTATAGTCAGCCTTTTCCATTTCCATTTCATGGTACACTGCATACAACCGCCATGGGACGTGAACTTAAAGAGTATCGCTTTCTTTTATTAGATAACTTTTACCTTGTAATTTAACTTACAAAAAGTCGACCCATTAAATTCCAATTTCTTTGTATTTTGTTGAACGTTTGTATGTCTGTAAAAGAGAGTCCAGAGCGATATTTAGCAGTATGTACTTAACGTAGTATATTTTTTGATAACAAGCTAAGCTTATTTTCAAGGTATTCTTAATAACTATACGTACTAAACTCTAATAGGTAACGTATTATTAATACTTTGATCCAAATCATATATATTTTTTTTTATATGAATTTTTGTGAGGTTTTGGTTTTGAACATAGAAATTTTTAAATATACAAATTCCTAGGAGAAAAAAAAAACAAAGCAATAAGTACTAAGAATAAGAAAATTGTTCAAATTATCATTTGATAGCATAATACTTCATACCACCAGTAAAACTTGACGATTAATATGACATATTGATTCTTCCAGAATAATCTAGCCGAATGATAATTCACCATCTTTATGGTTCTACATTCAAAGCAATAGCCGAAGTTTTTGGAGAGGCAATGAAAATATTCGGGCGGTTTGATAAATTGAACTTTATTAAGACAAAAGTCAAGGTTAATAGCATTAGGAGGCAGTTCCAGACCGCAATTACTGAGCACTGCCAGATAATAGCCGCACTTGGAACTTTTTTCAGAAATAAAATCGACCATTATGCCACCTGAGTTGAGGTGAAATGATTTTCCTTATACAAAACACAAAGCATGTCGAGACAAAAAGAGGACAACTTTAGGGTAGTTTGGAGCTATTTTGAATTTGTTCCTATTTTTGCAAATGGCGGAAGTTTTCGTGCGTGAAAATTTTTGAGCGAATATACCTATACGCGTAGCCAAAATTTGAGTTAAGAAATCCTTTATTTTCCTCCTCAAAGCATTAAATTATCTGGATTTTACTTTTAAAGTTCTTCTTCTTAATTAGAAATTAATGAGTAACTTTTACAAATGATAACTTTTCCTTCGACGAACGAGACAAATTATTTTATCTACCAAGTAAAATAAAATTGGTAAAAACGTAGTATTCCAATATTTGATCTAACCGGAAATTTGTAGAGGTCTGATATAGCTATGAAGGTGCCATATTCGAACTATGGGTAATAATAAAGTTTAATATATTAAACGTCAAAGGGTTCATCTATGAAAATTGGTTTATTAAAGATGGGACCTTGTGTAACTAAATTATAGAGGTCCACGATCGGGACCCTCTTGCTCAATTATGAGAGCCTATGGAAGATAAATAATTGTTGATAACATCATAGTAATTTCCGATATCATAATCAAAGTTTATTATTGCTCACTCCTTTTATTTGAAATAACATTATATTGTATACTTTTTACCATCATATTAATTATTACGATCGATAGGAATATGATCATATATTGACGTCACGACCACGATTATTAAATAAATAAATAATAAATAAAATATCTTTTTATTCAAAATGGGTATCATGATACACTTTTTGAAAGTCGTAGAAAGAACGAAGAAACTACGTTGCCTACCACCGGTTCGGAAACTACCCCGCCGAGAAAAACCGGCGTAAGAAACTCGCACGGGATTTTTCATTCATTCAGGATTAAAATGTTTTCAAAGACTTTCGCATTTATCTCTTCACAGCTGTTCCGTCTGTTACCTCCTCACACTTATTTCGCTCAACCGATTTTGATGAAATTTGGTACGGAAATATTCTGAGTCTCGGAAAAGATCATAATATTATAGTTTTAACTGGCAGCAGTAAAATGAACGATAAACGACGAATATCGAGACAGCCAACAACACAAAGTTGCGTGCCACATAATATTCTACTAGTTTTTATCTCCCTACCTTATATTATAATTACAAATTATATTTTTAAAACATGAATTTCCCCAGTTTTTTGGTAAAAAGTGGGCCCCGTGCGAGTTTCTAAAGCCGGTTCTTCTCGCCAGATCCCGAACCGGTGGTAGGCACCAGTCGTAACGACGTTCTGAATATATTTGATTCATTCAGAAATAAAACAATTTTTTTTTTCTTCTTACCTTATACACGTCCAGTTCTTCGCAGAACACGTCAAACACGCTGTACAGGTCTTCCAGCATGGCGATGACCATCATGGGCGTGGCGGTCGCGCAAATCGACGTGAAGCCCACAATGTCGCTAAACAACATCGTCACGTCGTCGTGGCTCTTCGCCTCAATCGCCTCTCCTAGACAAAAAAAAATAATCAATACCACTGTCTTATGAAAGAAAAAAAATACGTGTGGTACCTACTCGGGCACTGCCGCGGTAAATTATTGCATAGCATTTTTTTATCTACGCAATTATAACTGCCGGTCGGAGTGGGGTGTGTTAGGTTTTTTTTTGTTACGTAATTTCTTGATTCGGTCGCCGCGCTAAAAGCTATGCAATAGCTTGAAAACTTTCTTATTACGCGTATAATGTTTACATAGTTTTGAGGGATAATATTATGTAGACCGAGTTTCCGTTTAAAGCACATTTTTATGTTTCAATGTAAGCATAGCTTTCAATGGCTGTAATGAAACTAACCTTCAAAATAAGTTTAGGCAAGAAAAACCGATAGAAATAAAGTTAAGATTCACTAAAGTATTGAAATAAAGAAATACATTAATCTGGTAGAGTTCAAATTTTAAGATTACACGTGGGTAAATCATTTCAAACGGAAAACACAGTTTTCATGAGTCAATAAACTATATAGTTCTTCCTACACACAGTATAGGCTACAGTAACTCTTAATAATAAAGTACACCTGACTCCACCGACATAAAAGTTGTCGTGACCTATAAAAGTCTAGTCTTACCTAGCCAAAGTCGCTTCGCTATGTGCGGTGGAAATATCAGGTGTAGGAGGCTCACATTCTTCTCTCTCTCCTTGTCCACAGATTTACTCGTCTCCACTATTGAATTCTTCAATTTATCCATCCTTTTCCGTAGACCATCCTAAAAAAGAAGAGTCATGAAATACCAAAAGTTTGTTATACTTTTAATTAATGCAGAGGTGTGCCTGTATCTCTGTCTGTTCTGATAAAATTTTTGGTATGGAGATATTTTTAGTCCTGGGAAAGAACACAGGATAGTTTAAAAATGTGCGCCATGAACAAATTTCTTTGATTATTGCATGTTAATGAGGTTGCGAGCACATTTTAGTACACTACCTAGTAAAATAGTAATATTGTAGCAGACCCGTCTATAAACAATATTAGGCACCAATATTATATTTTCGATCATTTCACTATTATTATAATGGAACCCGTATTCGCGTTTTATCGGGAAACGAGGGGAAATAAAAAGGAAATAAAATCGAAATCCAATACACCGCGGTTTTGAGATAAAGTAAGCGTTTTCGTGGATCGGAACACAAACAAAGAATCTTTGGGTACTTCGAATATATTTATGACGTGGCGAAATCCATCTTGCTGCTACAACCATACTTTTTAGTCTCCTTTTCTTGATGATTTTGAAAGCGAAGATCGAAATCAAAAGTGTATGGGATTTAACACAGGGCAATCGCAAGTGCCATGACACTTAGCGACATGCTATGTCCAGCTATGTCCTCATAATATATTTTTAATTTGCAACTCCGCTGACAAAACTATTGAATGCAATTTGACTACGAACCCTGAAGACTAATGTACTCCACTAAAAACCGCCAAAGGATTAACTTTATCACATACTAAAACACTAATGACTATAGTTAAATCTTTTGTTTCACCCCGTGAAACACATTATTAAAATCATATGGCGGTTGATTCCCTAGCAGGCGACCCTTAATACTAAAACGGATCAACATAAATTAAATCAAATATACGGGTCTAAAAGATCATGGTCGTAAGCTCGTATGGGATTAAATTATAATACTGCATGATGCAGGACGGCCCAAACAAACTTGGGGTTACACAAGTACAATCATTATATTATGTGCCTTTTATCTTGGATATCTAGGATTTGGTGTTACTATGCTGTTTTTTGGATTTCCTTTTTCCATATAAATATTAGTTTTTTTCACTTGTAATCATGAATATCTTTTTTTAAGTAATAAAACGTTACCGTTCTTCCGAAAATCAAGGCAAGCAAAATATCTGTTACATTTTAACAACCGACGCTATCGCATGTTTCTGGCATGTGTCCATTTGGGTTTATGTAAAAACATAACGGGTTAAACAGCCCAGTGATTTTCATATACCTATGTAATTTATGAATACTATTAATGTTATTTATTAATAATCAAAACAACACTCAATTTTGTGAAGCATTTAAAATGCATACACACTGTAAATATGACTAGTGCTCGGGTTCTGAGGCTTTTGAGGAACACATTCAAGAACACTTTTGATTGATTGATATTTTGGGGTTACCCAATCAAACTTCTGAAGAGATTAGTTAAACTTTGAAAATCGGGCATTATTGTAGTCATAATAATGAAGACGTGAGTGGAAGAATCGAACAAGTAACATTTCGTAACATACGGACAATAACTCATTTTTTCCCTTATTATTTTCATAAGACTTGTAACTTATCTACTTCATAACCTAGCTAATATATCTGGCTACACATATAATCCACAGTTTTTCTATTTCAAATAATTTTTCCGGCCCTAAAGCCTCCATATAAGCAAAAAAACGGGAAGTTTTTTCATACTACTTACCTTATCTTCCACTCACGTCTTGAATTAATCTCTATATATTTTAATATATTATATTAAAATGTATAGAGGTTAGTATTTACTTTTGATAACAAAATGGCCTTAGCCTGACCACAAATTACTAAATAGTTACTACGTAATTTAGTGTGTCTAATTCCGTTCGATCCCTTCACGACGTCTTATGTGTAAACTCTCCGGATAGTCTGAGTTTGATTTTGACTTCCACAGTTTTGGGCCAGATCGTAACTGACCCGAAGTCAATCCACGCAATTTATCTAAAGTGTAATCTGTCTAAACGCCTCTATCGAGATCTTGGATAACGGGGAAACAGGAAACTTGGATTATAGGTCTTAATTAAATGGCAAATCGATCCCACGATAAGGGGCAAAAGTTTTTATGCGACTTCAGTAACTATGACTTAGAAGTTTACACTGAAAAACATTTTTTGCAAAGTAGCTCTGTTGGAATTGAAGGAGTGAGAGGAATAAGGCTAAATTTAAATGCGTCCGCGCGAAAGAACGGTTTGTAACGATTTATTTAAATAGCAGCGTGGTTGCGCTGTCGTTTACATACAATTGTTTGTGATCTCGCGGTATAGCCGCCAAACCGCGCGTTCGGGCGGACGAAAGAAGGCTAAGAACTCACGGAGCGGGTTTCTTCCGCGCCCCCCGCGGTTGCGGGCCCGCAGCTTTTGTAGAATACAGTTATGTATGTAAAAAAAGCAAATTTCACGGCACGGCGCGTTCACCCGCTGCACCGGCGGGCAACGAGTAGAACCCTGCGGGCCGCGGTCGCCCGCAGCCTCGGCGGTTTGCGCCCGCGCGCTCTGCGATAGTTTGGCGGGCGAACGCAGTGGCCGCAACGAGGCGGAGAGTAGAAATCTAACGCAATTTTGCACCAGTGACTTGCAGCATCGGACGTGTGTGTGCACGTTGAACAAACATTATAAAATTAATCTTAAAATCGATCTACTAATTACTTTTGGTGAAAGATAGCCTCGTTCTATTAGGATAAGAGTTTAGAAGAATATAAGTTCTATTAGGATAAGAGTTTAGAAGAATATAAGTTCTATTAGGATAAGAGTTTAGAAGAATATAAGTACAAAAATTTAACGCTCAAAGCATGGGAAATTATTATGTAGTATTAAAAATAAAGATTTTGAATATTTGGATGCGGCAAATAAAAAAAAATATCGTTAACTGCCCGTCATCGCCCGCAGAGTTTGCCGGCGATGATGGGTAAAAACCACTCCGTGAGTTCTTAGCCATATGAATCAAACCTAAAGATCATTTTTTTAACTTTTTTTTTTATGTAATAAGGGGGCAAACGAGCAAACGGGTCACCTGATGGAAAGCAACTTCCGTCGCCCATGGACACTCGCAGCATCAGAAGAGCTGCAAGTGCGTTGCCGGCCTTTTAAGAGGGAATAGGGTAATAGGGGAGGGTAGGGATGGGAGGGGAAGGGAATAGGGGAGGGTAGGGAAGGGAATAGGGTAGGGGATTGGGCCTCCGGTAAACTCACTCACTCGGCGAAACACAGTGCAAGCGCTGTTTCACGCCGGTTTTCTGTGAGAACGTGGTATTTCTCCGGTCGAGCCGGCCCATTCGTGCCGAAGCATGGCTCTCCCACGTTTAAACCACGTATAACTTCCTATTTAATATAAATATTTGCTTTTTTTAATTCTGCAGTCTGCTCACAACATTATCATTAAAATATTATAATAATGGTTTTGCATATTTAATAAGTAGAGTCGTGAAATTATTTTGTAAATCATTGTTAAAATTTTGTAGTAAATTTATATTAATGTAAACACAGAATTGTATGCTTTGTATAATTTATGTGCTTTCACTAATATTATGTGATTTATTAAATGAACCATAGGTACACAACAATAATATGTATTAGCTCAAACGTGTTATCGTGAAAATCACCTTACAAAGTCAAAAAATTGGATTCTAAAAAAATATTATTACAAATATTTAACACATTACAACATAATAATATTATGGAAAAAAACAAGAGCGGCTCCTTTCAGATATACCAAGTTTTAACTACCAAAATCAAATACATTCAAATGCCCTTCTTCTAGCATATTAAAAGGGTGATATTTATACTAGAGTAATAATACCTGTGCCCTTGTCTGTTCGCTGACCAGTATCACGTCTCTGGTGGCATCATGAAGAGGAATATCAGAGATGAACAGTCCCCGGCCCGTCAGACCCTCCAGTCCATCCAGAAAAGGCGAGCCCACGAACAGCAGAGAATCCGACTCCGTACAGAACACCATTTGACCTTTTATCTCCAGTCCCTGCGGACAAAATTAAATTTTAGCACGGCGGCTGCTTATGATTCAATTTCGCTTGGATAACATTTTTATTTTATTGACAGTAGACACGTCTACCCAAATGGCGTACTGCAGTAGTACGTAGGTTACACGCTCAGTTTCTCATCAGTTCAGTCCATCATTATCTGGTAAAGATTGACGCTAAACTGAACGTCTAGCCCACGGATTGATGACTGATCATTTTTTATTATGTACTTTTCGGTCCTCAGTCTGGCATCAATCACAAATTGATGGACGGAACTGATGCCAGACTGACCGTGTAACCGTTGTCCAGAAGTATACAGACAATTTCTAAGTTTAAATTGCCAAATGCAGATTACGTGTGTGTTACTGTATCTGGTATTCGCGATAATAGTTCTATTCCAAAATGTGTACGACGTATAACCCTAACGACAAATTGCACAACTAGATGACGCCCGCAAATACGTTGCGCCAAAATTCGTTTATCTTGCGGGAACCGTACTTTTTTCTGCGATAATAAGTATCCTATGTCCTTTGGGGACTCAGAGAGTCTCCATATCAAACTCCAGTAAAATCGGTTCAGCGGTTTGGGCGTGAAGAGGTAACAGACAGACACACTTTCGCATTTATAATATTAGTATGGATATGGATATCACCGTGTATAAAATAATTTACATAACTATTTATAAAAAATGATAACATGATAAGTATCTATAGAAGGTTATTAAATGAGACGTACGTAATACGTTCAAAGGTAATTGGAGATCGACGATTATAATATGTACGAACAAATTACCTGAAAAGTCATTTCTAAATAATATTTGAACTATTTGGACTTAATAATAATATTTTTCTCACCTCCGGGCGGAAAACGTCAACTTTCGTCCCGCTGCGCTTACCGATGTTGCCGTTTTCCGCATCCGTCGAGGAGAAAAATAGTATTCGCACCATGGGCAGTAAATAAGAAAGCCTTAGATGATATGTTTGTTGACCTCGGCTTCGCTTCGGCCAACAATTACATGATATGAGATATTTCTTCTTTTCCTGCCCTAGGTGCGTAATGTACTATTATTACCTAAACAAAATATTTCTTATGTCAGAATTCCACAAAATTGTTTGTGCCATGCGATTTTGAGTATTTGCAGTATTAAATTTTGAGTATAAGTAGTTTTAAAACGTCTTTCGTAGAATACACCCAAACCATATTGCACCTCCAAAGTTATTTCTCCCAAATATTTTCTTCCGCATGAATAAAACAAACACTTATATAAAAATAACATTTACATAATATTGCGTGCGCTCTTACAATTTGTTATAGGCGTGGATAAAGGGGAAGTGGTACAGAAATTTTCTTGTGCGAGGAAAATTCGAATTTTTATAGAAATAGTTTTTTCTTACAAGTCATTTGGCAAACGCGGCGTTTTATATTTCGCTTAAGAGTAGGCCGACTCTTTGAATAATATTTTTATGTAGTACTAAAGGCTTTACGCTATTTTTAAAATATATCGTTATACAGGGATAGCTAGTTATATAAAATTCATAACTTTTGGTTTTTTTTTGTTACTTATTATGTAAATAATACATAAAAATACGTGACGTGTGAAGTCTACGTATACATCATAGATTAAGGTGTAACTAAATAATGAATAACAATTATATAAACAACAAGAGAGGAGCTATATCTTTCGAATTAAAAGTTATGTCTTGACGCTAAACTTATTTTATAGGTACTTCATCTGAAACAATAAAAATAATTTCTGATATCTCTTCCCATTCCTTCAATTGGTAAAAAAATACGTTGATTCAACTTAAATCCGCGATTATAAGAACGATGAAACTATAATCTCGACAGCAAAATCTTATTTATATCAGACCCTAATCGCAACGAATTGTTCCCGAAAACCTTTCCAATAACACCTCTATTAAGAGGGATCATCTTGTATGAGGCGGCTGAAGATACCATAAAATGTAGCTACAATTGCGTTAGGCTGTGTACGATCAGATCTTATTTTCCGAATTTTACCTTTATATTAATACCTTTATAGCTTTTTATTGCAATGATAATCTAGATAGTTCTTGGTCTAGTGAACCTAGGTGTTCACCTCAGAATTTAATGTATCAAAACCAACATAATATTACATCGTGTATGTTGCGAAGCGTGGACGCAACTTGTAGATAACTAAGTATTTTCAATCAGTAACAGACACGCTTTTACATTTATAATATTAAATGTTGATTTTTCATAATGCAAAAGACAGGGTGAAAATTACAAAGGTAGATAATATGGAATTACATGAAGTTGGCCACGTAATCACAAAGTTGTGAGTTAAAGTTTAAACAAAATATATCCTAGAATAATTAACCTTTTTAGGGTTCTGTAGTCAACAAGGAACCCTTATAGTTTCGGTCTGTCCGTCTGTCTGCCCGCGGTTTTGCTCAGAGACTATAAGACCTACAAAGCTGTAATTCGGCATGAATGCAGATATTAATGATGCCGACAAAATAGTATATAAATTCTTAAAAATATATATATTTTATGGTACCTCCCCTACACATCAAGCGGGGATGATTTTGTAGGATAATGTAGGATATGCGTGAAAGCCGACAAAGGAAGATCTTCCGACCGAGCGAGGTGTTATGCTCGGTCAGGCCGGAGCCCGCGTGATTCATTTCAGCTGTCGTATATATACCGACTCACTTAGAAAACTTCGATAGCGCGATGCAGGATTGTTAGGCGAATTGTGGGTACCGCCACAATTTTTTTTTCGCGTCCACCCGACCCATGTGGGATGTCGTTGGATAGGTTTTTTAAAACTCTTACGAGTATTCCTAGATCATTTTCCGATTTGGGAATCCATTTGTAAAATAATAAAATACGAAGTTTTAAAGTGGAAATATCGTTAGAGTCCAGTCCCCCCCTTCTACCAGTTAAACGGTTGCTTCTGGAAATGTGAAAAAATTCACGGGAGTAGGAAATATGCTGAATTTAAAAGGAAAACTATCACGGCTAAGAAGACTTCATAAGATTTTGAGTAATAGTCGATCAACTAAAAAAAAATGTATTCGGCGAAGTATAAAGGAACTTTTCGTTCAAATTCCTTTGAAGGTAACTGAGATGATGTTGTTAATAGTGTAAAACACGTTATAAATGTACATTCATTGACCATACAAAAAATATCAAAAACTAGCGGTACTGCGGAACCCTATATTGCGCGTGGCCCGACACGTACTTGGCCGGTGTTTTTTACTCAAACCAAAAATAAGTCAAAAACAACCGTAGCGCAATTTACTGCAATGCAACAAACCGCAGAATGTAGAAGCGAAAGCGGTGATGCCTGAAACTGGCACTGATACTGCTCACTATAAGTAGAAGTAGAATTTATAGCTGAATTGTAGAGAACAACCATTTCGTAACTTCTACTACAACTAATGCATTAGTGTTTTGGAATGGTTTTTAGGGTTCCGTACCCAAAGGGTAAAAACAAAACCCTATTACTGAGACTTCGATGTCTGTCCGTCTGTCTGTCTGTCCGTCTGTCTGTCTGTCTCCAGGCTGTAACTCAAGAACCGCTATAGCTAGACTTCTGAAATTTTCACAGATTATGTATTTCTGGTGCCACTATAACAACAATACTAAAAACAAAATAAAGTTAATATTTAAGGGGGGGGGGGGGGGGTTTTGGTCTTTTGGCTCGTAATCCATAATAGCAACATATAGTCACTTGAAATTTTCACAAAATCCTCAATTATATGTGTACTTTACTATTAAAAATTAAAATTAAAATAAAATAAATAATTAAGGGGGGCTCCCATTCAAAAAACATTTTTTTCCTTATTTTCGCTCTATAACGGTACGGAACCCTTCGTGCGCGAGTCCGACTCGCACTTGGCCGATTATTATAGACTTTTTGCATAGTGATTCAGCCGCGAACTTTATTTATGGATGATATTCAAATACTTACATATTTTATGGCTAGTGTTAATTTAGCTATTTTATTAGGCACAATATTTTGATACGTAAAAGCATTATAACAATTAGGTATCTAAAAGGAACGTCAGGTATTTACTGTCTTACTTTTATTTGTTTCACCACATATTCTTTCTTATTCGTTTTAACTTTTTGTTTTCAAGAGAAACAGGTGAAGGCTGAAAAATTAAATTAAAGCTTCCAAATATTACACGTCGCGAACAATTCCGTTTCGGCTGCTGGAATGTCGGCATTTACATAATAGAGTGACTCGGAATGCTGAATTACCGCTTGAATAAAAAATGGACAAATTGAAATTTCGCTTGGTTTTTATAATTTTCTGGCTTGATGTAAATAAAAGGCTTTTTCCTGGGCTATTAGCTGCAGTTTTGGGTTTTATATTCATTGTAAACAACTGTTTTTGGTCCTAAATTCACATTTAAGACCAAAAACAAGAATCTGTTTAAGATGTTAAAGAGCCAGTCCACACGGCGCGTTGCGTCAGCGTTGCGTCGACGCAGCGCTGCCGTTGCTTTGTTTTACATACAAATAACCAAGGTGTTCACACGGCGCGCTGCGTCGTCGCAACGCACACATGACGGACAGCAGTCCCCGAGACGAAGCGGGAGGGGGTGTTGACGTGACTGCTTCGTAATAACGCTGCGATGGCGCAGTGCCCGCGTGGCCGGCTATGTGTCAAAATATTTGCATTGCGACGACGCAACGCAACGCAACGCGCCGTGTTAAAGTTTTAGAGATTACCTTGTTGATATTTTCTTTTTTTGTTAAGAATAGTTATTAATAGCCAAGCACTGTAATTTATTTAATCCTAGAATATTTTCAGAAATGAAATAGATGAGATAATAATCTAAGATTAAGAAATAATGGGCTGTAAGCAAAATATTTTTATTACTTGTAATACAATCATTAAAAAGTTGTAAAAATTTATGACGGTCATAACATGTTCTTTATCTAAAGCCTTACTTGTGCAAACTTTAATAACTCTTGTTCTTCGCCGAGTACGAAATAACGAGTAGGTAAGTAAGTAATAAGTATTCCGTAAGCCCCCGTAAGAGCTGCCTAAATAAATTTATAAAAGTATGAAGCTTATATTGATTTAGGAGTCTTTGGAGTATCGTGTAGCTTATATCACAATACGATTTCTAAGCAACTGAGAAAGAATATATATTTATATTATCTTCCTTCGTCCGTCTGTCCTCGCTACCGTCCAAGTCCTTCTCATTCTTAAAAAGCTAAAATATATCGTTTTATATTTTGAATTCAGTTATTATTTATGCTATAAGTCATAACTTTATTCAGTGTAGTAGATGGTGTCCATACTTTCATACCAATATAGGTACTATTAATAAGTATAAATGCGAAAGTGTGTCTGTCTGTCTGTCTTTCCGTCAGGCTGTTACAGTTTTACACCCAAACCGCTGAACCGATTTTGCTGCAATTTAGTATGGAGATACTTTGAGTCCTGAGAAAGGACATAAGATACTTTTTATCCCGGAAAAATGTACGATCCCCACGCAATAAACGAATTTTGGCGCAACGGGGTTGCGGACGTCCTCTAGTTTTAAATATTGTTTCTTTCACTTAACTACATTGACAATAGTGAACGTAAAGTTTTCGTAATTATAACATACTTAAAATCAACACATTACATTGCTTTTGCTTGTTCAAAACATTTACCGCTTATTTTGTACCGTGGCATGCCGCATGATAAACAAAGGTGGATCGTTGTGTACACAGTTGAAAAGTGCAGAGTTCTGTTTTCATAAGCTTTTCACGTGATTCACACAAAAATTGCTAACTAAATAAAACAAACGTAGAAAATAAAACCAGCAGAAGCCAGCAGAAATTGAGGTTATAAATTATTGTTGACGTAATATTTTTTTCTGTCCATTAGAAGGATTTTATATTTAGTAACCTGCAGGGCGATTCACGATTCCCGTTCGACATGGATTCGGAAACATTACCGTGCGGTCATTGGCTAATGCCTAACGCGGCGAGAGTTTATTGGATGTCGCGAGATGAAGTTTCCAAATCCGAGTTGAATTAAGCATTGTGATTTGTGAATCAGGGCCCTGGGGAAAGATACATTAATATTCTGATTGCTGATATAGTAAAATATTATACACTTCGAATCTAGGATTTCAGAGACTATTTCGTATTTTTTAACATGCGAGCCCTAATAGTCTATTCAGCTGTTTTCTTAGTGGACGTCAATACCTTTTCCGAATGAAAAAAGAGTTTAATAAGCGATCAGCAAGTTATTTTATTTTTGTACTACAGTAAGATGTATATTTCTATATTTTCTAAAACTATTATTTAAATGTAGCAATTATTAATGAAAAGTCTCTTATTCCGTTCAGTTTATTTAAAGATCGATAACATGTAGATGTGTCGCGACGAGCAGTCGCCTTTAACATTGGTGTCACGTTGTCTACGACCTTAAAAGCCTGATCAAACCGTACAAAATAACTAACTTTTTGACTTTCAAGTTTCAAGCAAATTGTACTAACTTTTAAACAAACGGAAAGGAGATAAGGGGAAAAAAACACGCTATTATTACGACAAAGAGTAAAATATAAGTTATTACATATAAATTGAGAAATAAAAAAACATAAATATTCTAACGAGATAAACTTTAAATTTTCTAGCAGTGAGCAGGCCTATGATGATGAATTAATAGGCCTAAAATGCCAAATAACTAGCAAAATCGGTCTACCCGATTGGAAGAAGAATGACGACGATAGTGTGTGTGTATGTGTCTACACACACACATACACACAGTCAGACACATTCTTTAAGTCGGGGGTTAAAAAATGATCAAAAATACAGTCAAAAAGACAAAACTATATGGCTGCTGTTTAGCATTCGTGTTTTATTCCACATAAAATCGGGTTTTGAGTTAATAATGCAGTTTTATTCTTTAGAATATAAGGTTTACGACAGTGAAATCCATTTTTTTGAAAACCCACTGTAGCATATTCTAGAGTACAAAAATGGTTATTGCTTATTCCTCTAAGTGAGGTTTTTTATTTAGCATTTATGTACTATGTTTCTAAAATGGTTTGCGCTTAAACCGCTAAACCGATTTTGATAAAATTTTGTATGCAGATACTTTGAATCAATTTAAATCATATTAGATACTTTTTGTCCCGGAAAATGTACGGTTCCCGCGCAGTCAACAAAAATGGCTTATGATATCGATGATATTTAGTATATAGAATATAGATATTACGTTAGGTCTTGGAGAAGGACATACGATAATTTTAATCATAGAAAATGTACGGGTTTCACGCAACAAACTTTATTAATTTGCGTTTAAGCTGCTGAACCGATTTTGATTAAATTTAGTTAATGTAGAAATTAGTTTATCACGTGTGAATCGTACATTTTACCGCATTATAAACTATCCTACGTCCTTTCCAGGGCCTTATAGTATCTCCAGGTTCTGCGGTTAAACCGCAAAAGATTAAGTTTTTTCGAGCGGGAACCGTATATTTATGGGATATTAAAAACCATTATATTATTTATATCCTTATCAGTTATCCGGGTCTTAAAATATCTATATTATAACCATTTAAATCGGTTTGGCGGCTTTTCCAGGATAAAAAGTATACAGTGTTCTATCCCGAGAAACAATGTAGCCGCATACCAAATATCATCGAAATCAGTTTGGCGGTACAAGCATAAATCATTTTTATTGATTGCCCGGGAACCGTACATTTTCTGGGATGAATAATATCCCGTGTGCTTTTCCGAGACTCAAAATTTTCTGCATACCAAATTTAATCAAAATCGGTTCAGCGGTTTAAGCGCTAAATAAAAAACTTAATAACGCAGTAACCGTACATTTTTTCAAGATAAAAATTATTTTGTCCTTTCACGAGAGTCAAAGTATGTGCACACCAAGTTTCATCAAAATCGTTTCTGCGGTTTAGGCGCAAATCATTTTTGTTTAGTACAAGGGTACCGTACACTTTTTTCCATATATAAAGTATCCTTTGTCCTTTCCCGAGACATAACGTATCTGTATACTAAATATCATCGAAATCCACGTAGCTGTATAAGCAGAAATAATTTTTATTTAATGCCTAGGTACCGTACATTTTTTCTCTATGTCCTTTCCCGGGACTCAAAGTATCTCCATACCAAATTTCAGAAGAATCGGTTCAGCGGTTTGGGCGTGACGAGGTAATTTTATAACATTTTGTTAAAATAAGCACCTAAATTTGTATTGAAAGAACAATTAATCAGAATTTTGCATTTATGTGAAATATCACAAAGAACATTAATGCTATGTAATAAGCCCTATAGCAATATTGCATTAACCATTTTTATACGTTTTCTCTTAAAACTGAATGTAAAATTAAAATGTTTTTTCATAATCACAATCTACGCATTTCAACAAAAAAAAAGATACCGCACAATAACATTTTTTTGCTTAATATAAGCAGAAAATAAAGATTATTCCAAAAAAACTTAAAACGCCGATTACTCAAAACTAGTCCGATGTGGGATGGTACACGAACGTTTAACAGCATCCATTATTTATTATGTAATTGTAGTAACCTCATAACTTAACCCCGATATTATAATCGAATGCTAGTTTAGTTGACTACATTCGCTATAAATACAATGTACCTATTTAAATACAAAACAGGCAAATGTATTACTTCAATTGGTTTCGAAGCTGTGTTGAATACGTGCATTCAACAGACTCTAAAATGTTAACGTTACGGGTCATTTTGCTTCGTCACGGATTTACCTTGATTCGTAAACACCGCCATAGTTCCAATTTGTTCAAACATAGTTAAGGGTTGGACAAACATCCCACTATTTACATTCACTAACAAATCCAGTGTAACGAGCCCATTTCAATTACACCTTTATTTCAGATTGGGACTCTCTTTTCGAGGGTTTGGCTAAGCTAAATTGCTTTCAAGATTGTTTTATTATCACTGCACACTTATTACATTCATATTCATCGTCTTTATTATTTACAAAGACGTGTATAATGTTATTATTTTGTCTGATAAGCCACTTTTCTAACATATCGGATGAAACACATATTATAAGTAAAACGTATTTCAATACAAAATAATGTCGATCTTTATAATATTAGTAATGGAAATTGGCTTTGTATCGTGTATCGTATTAAACATAAATCCGCTAAGTGCGAGTCATACTTTCGCACGAAGGGTTCTATTAAGTTCTATATAATGACATCGAGGAATAAATGGTATCCCAAGTAGCATTTTAGGATCTATATCGTAAGTTTAATGGTTCACATGTATACACAATGGTTCACATGCATGTGTACACAAGATGTATAAACCCGGCCATACAATAGCATTATATCCGGATATAATGTTCTTAAACTACCTTGGGCACAAGTTAATCAGCCCTAAGTTCACTCCCGCCGTACAACAGCAGTATATTAGTATTAAATCGGCAATGTACCTAAGTAGTAACAATTGAACTTAAGGCTGTCTATTAGAGTAACAAGTACCTCATTGTATGCCTTCATAGTACAAGTTTTAACGTATAATTATATTTACTTTTTTCACTTTGGTTACCTATTTGTTTTTTTGCTTGTTTTTTAGAATTGGCTATGTATAAATGGAAAAATTAGTCGCCGACTAACAGAAAATCAAATTGCACAAATCAAATACAATTTCAATGACTTTGAAAGCGGAGTCACACGCCTAAGAGAACATTTTGGAAGAGTTAGAGGTAACTAGACCTAGTGCCCCAAAAATGAAGCGAAGATGCTGTTATTGTCCCAGAAGCAATTATTTTAGTCCGTAAGCCTTACTATAAAACTATTTGCAAGCCTTATTTAGTACAATTAGGTATTTATTTCTTATCTTGCCTACTCTACTAAATTATTTTAGTTTAGGGTAGTAAATTTCAAGGACTGTCAATTTTTTTCTGTAATGTTTATTGTTAATTATTCTTTTAATTACTTATATTTAGCTCTTATTTTATTAGAAAAAAATAATAGGTTAGTCAGAAGAAGACTATTTTGTTAAATTTTAGTACATCAAACATGCACCCTAAAAATTTTATGCACGAAATTGGTTATTTCATAAAAATGTTATTTATTGTGTAAATAATGGTTAGTTTATTATTTATAAATGCTTTTTATAAATAAAATAATGTATTTTCTTACAATGTAAAACAGGTTTTAAAAATTATTAAACAATTCTGAATTTATATCTATAATTTATGTTGGGGATATTTCAAGACCCCACGCGTGACGGAACGTTACCCGAAACAACGCGTGTACTTAAAGGTTAACGCAGTGATCTGTATATAGTAGAAATTGTGACCCAAATAAGTGCTATTGGAGTTACTGTGGTGTTTCTCTCTTCGGTCGTCTGGCCGAGTATACCCGGACGGCCAACTCGCGCCACTTCACCAAAAGATCTCGCATATTATATGTATTGTACGCGTTGCATATGGGCACTTCTTTGTATTTTATGATGATAATATTATATCAATTTGTAATAAAGTCTATTTCGTTTTTCTCTGCAACCACAATAGGGTTACATCGTAGACTATTTAAAGACTTAATATAATGTAAACCGATTACCGATAGATAAAAAAGGATATTTAAATGGTAACAAAGATGTAATTAGCTGTATCACAATCTAAAACAAGTAAACATGCCTTTTTCTTTACAAATGTTCACCAGTGACCATTTAAATTGCTAGTTCTATATTATGGAACAAGATGGAATGCTAAACATCTATTAGCTCACATCTACCCCTCTATAATGCTCTTAATCGGCCAGCTGACTAATGGAGTATTTATAGTGTATTATATTTCCAATAGTAGTTTATATGTATCAAATTTCCACTTATGTAAAGCCTTTAGACAGGTGTAGGTGATTTTATCGCAATAATACAGCATAAACATCACGGATGATCTACAATAACACTATATTAATGCTAAAAGTACACCCGTAAACTAAATGGGATCTCTTAAATGGAGTAAAATGCTACTTGGGATAGATCTTATAGTTTCGGAAAAAATTTGTGTCATACGGACGGACACATAATATAACGAATCTATAAGGGTTCCATTTTTTGCAATTTAGCTACGGAATCCTATAAATGAGATACTTTGGATCCTTATAATACGTTTTACTTTAACAAATCAAACAAGCTTTCTTTTCATGCGAACTAATAAAGTTATGAATTGTCTCTATGAACCAACATCATGAAATATGATATTTATTGAAGAAATTCAAAATGGAAATGCATTTACAGTCCAGAGCTTTGAATCCATTAAAAAATTGCAAATCTCTAAGAAAATTTAATGGAAATTTTGTTTATTCATAAACATGTTACAGGAAAATAATATTATGAGTACTCCCTACTGTACATAATAAGCTAAAGTTTGTATTCCATTAAATAAAATATTTATGCTACAGTAGAATATAGATAAGATAGTTCATATTATGAGCTTTTTTTGCATGCACACAGTCATGTAAAAAAATATATTCAAGAAAGATTAAATAAAAAGTAGTTTTAATTATTGTCTATTCAATGTGCGTGGCGTTTCGAGTCAAGCAGATCTTGTCTAGTTATTCCTTGTGTAAAATATATCCTTAATAATATTTTCTTCTGATTTAAAATTTCTTAAAGCCTCATTCGATTAGAGCATATAAAAATACAAAGCCGCAGAATCATCGAAACATTATAAAAACAATTTTCCGTGCAACAAAGCAAGTAAATGCGACATAAGGCATAACGCAAGAGAGTCGCGAAGCCGCGCTCAAAAGGCCCCTCTCAAAGGCTTACGTTTAAACCTCCATAGGCGACAAAGGATAGCGCTGTAATAAACACTTTGAGACACAATGCTCTTGTCATATCGGACTTTAAAGTAGACTTTAAATTTATATTCCTACAAACGTCTTTGATATACTTTGAAGATGATATTATGTTTACCAATTTTCTCTTCGAAATTCATATAAGAAAACATGATATTTACCAGATTATTTTATGTTTTATGTACAACGCTAAAGATAACTTCTTATCAAAAATATCTGTATAAAAAGTTTCAAATATCCAGACACTAAACAGGAGAGAACTGTAAAAGCGCTCTAATACTTAAATTCATTATCATTATAATTGAAGAAGAGCATGAAGTGAATAACTAACATTTTATAACATACGGGCAATTACTTTTCCTCATAATTTGAATAAACTTACTTCCCCACTTCATCAGGCTATACATACAATCCACATTTTTTTTATTAGAAATCGTTTTCCCGGTCTTAAAACCCTCTATTTATGCAAAAAGCGAACATTTGCAAATTGTCAAAAATTTGTGCTATCATAAAAAGATAATATAAATTTTTATCTGACGGAAATGATGATAATGATGCTTTACAATTTACATCATCATAAGATTATATTTTTACAAGACATCAATTTTCATCCCAAAATATCAATCCCGTCACATCAGACGCAAAGACATTAAGCGCCCAAATCGGATATTGTTCCAAGATTATTAAGATTACGTCGATTTTCATTTAAATTACGACATTTTGATATAATATTACGGATATTATATTAAAATATTATTATATTTCTGTCGTAAATATAATGCAATTTATGACAGAAACGTCTCGATCTACAATTTATGTTTATTTAAATACGGGCTGTAGGGTGTTATAATTTATTTTAATTATGTTTTCATTATGTAATTTGAAGGATTCGAAACCGTGATCCACTTAGAAATTTAAATATATTCGATTTTACTCGTGGTTTTGCTCACGCAAAAGAAAATTATGATAAATTGTAACTAGTTTATGTGTTGGTCGGTGTGCCAAATCCTATATAATATGAAGATACCTACTAGTACAATCATTTGGTGCTCAAAAAGAGGGTTACCTGGAAAGTTTTCCGGGAGTTTTGAAAATCGGAGATTTTATAGATTTCGACGTGCTCTTTTCGAATTTTCACTTTGCCACCTCGTATCTTTGCCGCTCGCACCGCCATATTGGAATTTTTCATCGAAATATAAGTATTAACAAGAATAACTTACATTTTATTTTAATAAATTGTCAATGAATCTATTTTAAAAAGGTCTGAAACGAATAATCTTTTTTCTTAATATTTATTTCGAAAGATATTAAAAAAAAAACACACGAAAAATAAAATAGAGAAGATCCGCCCGTCGTAACTTACAATTTTATGCTAAGCTAAAATGAATCTTATTGCGATGCGTACACGCTTGGCATTCGCGTTCGCAAGGTTATCGTTTTGGAATTGAGGTAAGTTCTCGCCTTAAGTATTATTTAAATCATCATTTACTAATAGATCTAAGCGATCCTCCCGCACGCGCACCCCCCCGCCTTGGTGACGCCCACTTCGCAACGGGCCGTGCAGCAGAAATCGTAATATTTTAATTTCGCCATAACTTCAAAATCAAACGTCCAATTTTAATCATTCAAAGACCAAATATTATCTACATAAACTGTGCTTAGTGATGAAATAATTTATTTTGATAAGGATTAATAGCATGAGTAAAATAAACGCGCTTAAATGAAGTCCAAAAAAATTCAAGATTTAAAAAAAAAAATGGTTGTTGTGCCTCACTCGACATAGATAGGCATAGTGTGTCGCGGACTTTTTTGTATATATTTATAAGATCTACAATTAATTACAGCATTTTATGGTTCTATCTTTTATAGTTTAAGCAGCGTACGCAAAATAAGTAACTTTTCTGGTTGTTTTTTACACATTGTGTCCGAAAAACCCAAATATCTTACGGAACCCTATTTTTTCCAAAATAAAATTTATTCTACGTTACTCGTGGATAATGTAGCTTTCGAATGGTGAAAGAATTTTTTAAATCGGTCCAGTAGTTTTCGAGCCTATTCATTACAATTAAACAAACAAAGTTTTCCTCTTTATTATATTAGTGTAGATTATTTTTCTATAAGTGGGTTTTTGTAAGCTTTCGAAGGTAATTAATTAGTTTCTAAATGTGAAAACGTGAAATGGTGTCTAGATTTTATACAGTCTTCTATAAATTAAATACTTTATATTTTCCAAATAAATAAAATAATAATAATAATAAGGATAATGATATTCCTTGAGTAACACAAAGGTAACGTGACACCGTCAACAATGAGGAATAAGGAGGTAATATGAGAACATACAACCTCCTTGATTGTTGAATGCTCAGTAATGTTTGTTTACTAAATATTGAACAATAATGGACATTATTATCTATTCGTTAATATATTATCGTTACAATATATTATCGTTACTGAGAAAATTTGTCTCTCTCTGTTATATCTTACGATGAAACCGCTAAACCTATTGTCATTTTTGCTATAGCACTTTGAATCCCGAGGATGGACATAAGTTTTCATCCCAGAAAAATGTACGGTTACTGCGTGACAACCTTATTTCGGCGCCCAAGTTGTGGGCAATATTATTATGTTTTTAATAATATTATGTTTGTGGATAATCATTAACACATGTCTCATTATTATATTAAGCGGGCCCCTAGACGATCAATTTTATTGTGCAATATCACGTTGCAATATTATTTACCGTCTAGAGTTAATATTGAACGCGCTCGCCTTTCAATCCTATTATCAAATAAGTTGTTAAATAAAATATTATTGTAAGGGCCGTACCTCACCGGGACGCTATGGTGACGTGGCCAGCGGCGTCGCTAACTAGTTCTATTGAGATGTAGGTATAATATAATATCTGGGCGAGGCCGCCAATTTTTGCTGATTTTGCAATTGTTTTTCTCCGCCCTTTGTATTTTAAAAAGTATTGTGTTTTGGTGCTCCAACGTCACAAGCAGCTTAGATATTCGCCAATTCCTCTACGCGAATACTCTATTTTTCTGCGTCATAATCAGCAAAACTTGGCGGCCTCACCCATCTATGGACGCTTCACACCACGTCAGTCTAGCCCTGTGGTAAACTGTACCTGAAGGACTTGTGTTACGGGTACCAGACAACGGAAATATATTTAATACTTTTATACTTACTATACATAAATTTAAGATTTTTATACATAATATATTTAATACACATCCAAGACCCAGGAACATTGAAAACTTTTGTTCCCGCGTCGGCGGGATTCGAACCCGTGACTCCCGGCTTGAGCTACCAACTCGCTCACCAACTGAGCCACAGAGGTCGTATGACGGGTAACTCACGACCGACTGGCGACGTTGCCAAGAAGCCAGCGTAGCCAGAGTCGACCGCTCCGCATGCGGCGACTGTTGACGTTGCCAATTGTTTGCACGTCTTTGTATGCTCCGTCACTCAATCAGTCGCTGATTTTAGTGATATCTTCAGATAATTGAACATTTTTTCAAGGGAATTTATACAATCTTCATAGAATTTAAGAAAAACACCGCTTTGCGGCGACGTAGAGACGCCAGACGTTGCCATGGTACATACCGGTGAGGTATGGCTCTAAGTCTAGGGGCCCGCAAAGATTGAGAGAGGACTGACTAAACTAATACATGTGATTGTCTTTGTCCGTCAAACGTCTTTTCTAACATGTAAGACAAAGACAGAAATATACATTAGTAGGCATTAAGATAGCTATCATTCATTATTTGTGTATGTAATATCGCAAAAACATTTTATTACAATGGCTTTTCTTCAAATGTTTTAATTTAATGATGACGACGTTTAATATTACAGAAACGATGATAATATTATTATTTATTAAAAAAAAAATATAAATAACCAAAAACCCATCATTTTATAGGTAATAGGAGTCGGTTAAAAACTCTACATTTTTTGTTTCAGGCAAGCGATCATTTTTCAATGCGTCAAGAATTTTTCAGGTCAGTATTTTAGTCTATCATTCTTCAATATATTAATTTTATATGAAAATAAATTGCAAACTCAATTCCTTACAAATTACGAGTGATTACTCCCTTCATCCGTTAACGTTTTCACACTACAAAATTGGGATTTCGTATAGCGCATGTTATGTATTCCACAATTGAGAACGAGATCCCTTACACCGGTACTAATGACTTGTCTATTGATCGCACACGCAAAAGAACATCCCAACAGAATTTGGAACACGCTTTTGGGGCATTTATGATTCGAATATTATCAGGGCGAGCGAAGCGAGCCCTAGTATATCACACAACCTGAACACTTTACGAAAAAACTATCACGCCTATTGATTTGTGCTTAAACATAGTAATTTTTATTTATATGTAGATGTGTTATCATCAGTCAGTTGATAGAAAGCTATAGAAATGATGTTTTGACTCCCTACATAGACATAGAGAGGCAGTTCTTAAAATAAAGTCCAAACCACTGCACAAAACCTGGCGCACTAGCGGCCGGATCGCGGTGGCCATCGAGATAGATACCTTAGTATGAAACCGCCATAGACCACGCGCACCTGGCCTTGTACCATGAAACTGTTTTGAGACTCAAACAATCGGACGAGAATGCCGCGTCCTACTCTAACAAAAGTGAAATGACGTTGTTAGAGCAGGACGCGGCATTCTCGTCGATTGTTTGAGTCTCAAAACAGTTTCGTAGTAGGCCTACTGACCGCCACGCGGCCAGCGGCCACACATACTTTCGATGGCCGCCGCGACCTGGCCGCTAGTGCGCTATTGGGCTTAGGATTTCACTATGTGGTTTTAACTTCTTTAGTCTACTAATGATAAATTATTCGTAGTTTTAAAGTTGTTTTAATTGTATACAGCTAAAAAATTAAAAAATTAAAAGCGCGACATAAAATTTGTACCTCACAAATATGGCAAACTCCCGCGCAGAAGTGGTCATTGGTTTTTTTAGTATGGTAAATGTCAATTTTTCCGTCGCAAGCATTAAAGTTTTTTGCCTCCTCAAAATGTTATTAAAGTTTTAGATAAAACATTAGGTGACACAAATTGTAAATTATTTACTTGTTCATAAAAATATTTTAACATTCGTTGTATTCACAGACCATCTAACCAAGACTCGATTTTCGAGAATAATGATTGGGATCCTGAAAAAGATTTCATGAACTGTCACAAGCTGAATGCTCTCATTATGAATGTGGTTATATTATTAAGCCTAACTAATCTGGATTAGTTCCAATAACGTTGATTCGCGTGTACTGGGATTTATTAGTTTAATTAGCAGTAATACAGACGCTCCTCTATTAGTTTCAGATTAAATTGCTATTGTCGATATTCATAAACTGTGCATAACTTGTAAACGTTGGATTAAATTGCTTTGGTGCGTGTTTTGCTATGTGATTTCTGTGAAAACTATAAGTATTAATTAATGTACTCATACCAAGCCTGCTAAAATCTATAGTTTAGTAAGTTTTGAGTTTAGTTTTATTAATATTTTATTAATTAAAAATATATAATTAAAACTATTAAGGACCTGTTTCACCACTTCCTGATAAGTGCCGGATAGGCTATCCACCACTTAACTTGACTGATAGTATGGAGAATCTGTCTAATAAGTTGTGGATAGCCTATCCGGCACTTTATCAGTAGTCTAAGTTTATCTTATTTTATATCATCTGTATTTGCCGAGCCAAAAATCATAAAAAAATAGGGAAACCGGGCTCGGAATTTCATACAATTTTTGACGTACGTTTTTACATGAAGTTTTGTGCAGTGGTTTGGACTTTATTTTAAGAACTGCCTCTCTATATTGTCTATGTAGAGAGCCAAAAACATCATTTTTGTAGCTCTTTCTATCAACTTATGCCTAATTGAAACTGTATGACCACAAGCCTGTCGTATCAGCCTCATAAACTTACCTCCGCTAGCGACGCTGCACCGGGTATTTTGAGACAGAACATGAAGGGAGTGTTGACTCGCTTGAGGATCTCGTTGAAGTCCAGCGGCACTCCTCGCGGCCGGAGCAGCCTGAAGTATGTACCGAGTGAGGAACCCCGACTCGATAGGGAGGTCCCCAGCAGCCGCATGAAGCCACCACCTGAGGAATAAGACAAAATTACAATGCCTTCGGAATATTACTTTTAAGCTGGCCCCTAGACGAGCAATTTTTATGCGCTATATCACGTATTGCGTAATATTATTGACCGTCTAGGGTTGATATTGAACATCACGCGCCTTTAATCTAATTGTCAAATAAAGTGTTCAATAAGATTGAAGCGTGATATTGCACAATACAATTGATCGTCTATGGGCCAGCTAAGACCACTCGTTGTTGGATCATGTCATCTCTGTCATACTTTATTTTCATTAAAGATATAACTTCTATAGGGTCGATTTATATGCGTCCGCCAGAATGCGCGGTTTGGCGGCCTTACTGCGAGATCACAAGCAATATTGTATGTAAATGACAGCGTGACCGCGCCGCTATACAATATATACAATATATATTAATACGCGAGCGAAAAACTTTGGATCCCTTTTGACGAAAAATGCGGAAACGTAGGTGAATGAAATTTAGCACAGTTATAGTTTATATGATGAAGGAGTGCATCGAGCTAATATTGTTTTGAAATTATGCTTTTATCATACATTTTTTTAACAAATAAAAGATTACACACACTACAGCACACACATTAGGAGATTTTGATTGACAAGCCTATACACACGAATTGTATTTTTTTATTTATGGTTGAAGTCTGTTATCAAGTTCAAAATAGATTTAGTTGTTTTTTATTGAATCTTAAATACTGCATTAGACAATTATTAATTATTACACGGCCATCCAGTCTGTCATCATTTCACTTTATTAATCTGAGCCTGTCGCAGGAATTATGTCTAAAAATATTCTATTATCAAAATCATAAAGTCAATATTTTGATAATAGAATATCAATAGAAAAGCGTTGAAATTTGAAACTTATAATTTAATTTTTTATTTGTCGAATTGGTCGAATTTCGACCATTGGGCGATCTCTAGTTTAAATAAATCGTTACATACTATTGCTTGAGATAACTTTCATCCATCCATGATAACTGATACTGACACAAATTTTCAACTAAGCGCATGCGCAATGTGTTGAAAAACTAAACGAATACGACTTTTACGCGATTTTGACGTCATCATGATTCATGACATTAGCCAATCCGGATCGCTTTCGAATAAGTGGCGCGAGAAAGAAAAAGCCAAACATATTTTTTGTGTTTTTTGACATAAGTAGGTATTAATTGTTATTATATTTATTAAAACTTATCTAAATCACATAAAGAACCATCATTTTAAATGCATCTAAAGCAAATAATCATAAAAATTTTCTTACTGTCAAATAGCCTATTAAAGGGTAAAATTATTTAAAGTAGTTACTAAATAAATTAACAGTAATTAAAATGACGCCAGGTCACGATTTCATTAGCAGGTTCAGTTAACTTTAACCGCGTCATAAATTTAACCGACGAGTTTATTAAATACAGCGGTCATTCGGTTAGGAAAAAAGTAACTCTGACTTTAAAATGATAATAGAATAACGCGCTTTTAATGTTCCACGTTTTTTAAGCTAGGTATCTAAAGGGTTTTCTTTTTAAGCTATTGCATAGATTTTATCGCGGGCTTTGAGCGCGGCGACCGAATCAAGAAATTCCGTAACGAAAATAAACCTAACACATCGTCTAACGTCGTTTCAGTTCGGCAGACTTCGGCACGGTGTTTGTATAGGTGAGAATAGACTTATGCGTATAGACTATAGCTATTGCTATGCAATAGCTTTACCGCAGCAGTCCCCGAGTGCCACACGTATTTTTTCTGTTGATCCGATCTTCTACCTAAACGTTTTTATATGAGCAGGAGCAGCTAACAGTATTTTCAGAACTTCAATTGATTTTACAAAATCTGCCACCAAACACTGACAGGAAAATTTAAAGTACCCATGAAACCTTTTTTTAAATTCCAACATTAAATTTAACCTGGTAATGAGTAATCTGCTGACATGCGACAACAATGGTGCCAACATGCAACAAACAATTTTCACAATGGAACGTTTTCCACCCTCGTGTCCTTCGCGTGAACGCGCCCGTGGAATTAATCGCTGACCTCTATGCAGGTGGCAGGCTCTGGCAGGGTTGAAAGTGTCACACGGTTAACACGCTAAATATCACAAGTGATAATTTTAATAATAGAGTGATAGTGAATTTAGAGCATAAAGTAATTTATATATGACGAGATGACGCCCGCAACTCCGTTGCGCCAAATTTCGTTTACCGTACCGTACGTAGCCGTACATTTTTCCGGAATAAAAAGTATCCTTTGTCCTTTCCTGGGACATAAAGTATCTCCATACCAAATTTCAGAAAAATCGGTCGTGCGGTTTGGGCGTGACGAGGTAACAGACACACTTTCGCATAATATATATTAGTATGGATGAGGTTCATAGTAAGGAATAGCTCAGTCGTCACGCTTCTTTGATAAGAGTCTGGAAATGTAATTTTTTGTGACGCTCTGTATCGTTTTCGACACAGTTTAAGCATTGCCAACCCGCAGCTATAAAAGCCTACTATAGTTTTTATTATTCGTAGCTACTAATGTAAAAATAATTTTATGATGTTAAAAGAAATCATTCTTGCAAAGTTTGTTATAAAATCCTTACAAGATCTTGGGAAACTGCTAAATAATAAAGTAAAAGTAAGTATTTATTATTCGTAGCAGCTAAAACATTCTAATTAGCAGATTTATTCATTCTAATTAGAATTCTGTCTAACTTAAAGTAAGTAACGTTACAGTAATTCCTTCTACGCAAGTGTCGTAGCAAGTGCGTTTTTGTTTTCTTAAAAATGTTATTTGACTGTGAGGTTTGTGTTGAAAATGTGTTTATTAAAAATTAAAAATAACAAGTTTTCACAATTGTCATTCAGTGAAAAGATTCAAATTGTATCTTAAGGTAGGTGTGTACCCGAGTTACAACAATTAAACCAGCAAAAAGGAAATGTAACTCGAAAGTTTCATGTTAAAAGTTATGAATCATATAACTGGCTGTGTGGTTGTGTACACACGATTAAATTATATTGTTTTCCTTGCATATTGTTTGATAATTGTAGTTCAGTGTGGACTGATTCAGGATTTTCAGATTTAAGTAATTTCTATAACGCGGCAAAGAAGCATGACCATACAGAAAAACATCTGGAGGCCTGCTTAAAATTAAATACTTTTGGTAAATCTCGTATTGAAATGAGTATCAACAGTCAGTTACGATTTTTTTTTTATTAATAAAATTGGAGCCGTCTATGGGCTGTTCGCCCATATCCTTTTTTTGTTATTTTATTATTTAGATTTTTCGCACCAAGGATAATTGAAATAATATTATTAATTTTAATTAATTGTAGTCCATCACGCCATGGACTTTTTTTTTTCTTTTTATTTATAATAGAACAGATTATAATATAAACATATAGTAAATAAAAATATATTTATTGTTTTATAAATTACATAATTATAATATTAATGTTTTGAACGGTGTGGTCCCAGTGTGGCGGCCAGTAGATCTGACATTTATCGATTTCCTTAGATTTTATGCTGCTCCACCCTTTGCCTTTAGATGTTGTGACATTGGCTTGGTGGAGAGGGGTCACTCAAGCTGGGTGGAGTTTCTAGGGTGTTGAAGAGATATCGTTCTGTGTCGAATCTACCAGATGCCAGCCAGTGGAATCGCCAGGACCGTGTCCTTCTCAACGCTGCAATATGTGAATTCTTGGGAAGGGCGAGGCTCTGTCGATCCCACTGACCAGTCCGGGGTCCACACTTGGGTTTTAACAATCTACGTCAGTCAGTAACGATTATATATTGAGAGGCATAATGCTAAAGTCGATCGCAATAGAAACATTTTTCATAGGCTTATCGATGTTGTTTGCTTTCTGGGAAAACAAGAATTAGCTTTTCGCGGTCACGATGAGTCAGTATCGACCATATAATATAGGCCATCCGACTACTCCGCTGGGCCCCGCATACCCTGTGTCACGCCCCTGGTAGCAACAATTAATAAATATACACAATACTGGACAGTGTTTTTCTACAGAAAACCGCCGAGTGCATACATCGTTAGTCAGATTAAGGCCATCCCCCGAGCAAACGACCTTGACCATACATTTGACGCGTTGTCCAGATCGCACAAAAATCCAATTTTTTATACTTATCTTAGTTCAAAATTGATCTAAAAAAATTAAAAACGGGGAATATGTAGTTAATGAAATTGTCTATATATTGTCGTGTGTTTTAAATAAACGTCATTTGTAAATACTAAGGAGATGCTGAAAGTATGCTTCAATTTTAATAAATTGGTATTACTTTGAAAGCTAATATCATGAGTATAATAAACAAAAATAGAAAATTTAAAACGGGGAAAGGAATGTTTATATACTGAAGATTATTGCTGTATTTTCATTATAACTTTGTAGCTTTCAAATTATGAGTTTATAAGGCTCTTAATACGGTAAATTACGGAATCTCCGTAGGGGAAGGGCCTTAATGGACATAATGGACATTCGCAACGAAACAAGATGAATGACAGACGTACGCGGTCGGCACAGTGAGCCGGAAATTCGCGCAAATTTTCAACATTGCCAACCTTTTTACCACCGCTCATTTTGTATTTTACCTTTTTACCACTGACGTATTTCATTGCTGAGCAACCTTTTTTACAAAGTGATATTTAACAGCGACGCGACGTAGGGGCTTTATGGAAATTAATGGTAATTAATTTTTGATTCGTGGATTTATAAAGGCTTATCTGAGCTGAATTCGGGATTTTTGAGTTACATTTGAATATTGAAATCCATTTTAACTTTTCCGTGTTCGTTTTAACTTTCGTATTTCGATATGGGTTTGAATGATTGTCATGGGCATTTTGATATATTAATTAAATGTATTTAATTTCAGGAAAACGGCATTAAAATTTAGTGTTCAATTTTATTTTGATTGTCATTCAAGTTTAGACTTTTATAACAAATGCGTGTATATTACCTTACATAACTCATGAAAACAATAGAATAAATTCAACAGAATAAGAGTATCATCTAAATGTAAAATAGGTTCTGGAAACGTAAAAACGTCAGATATAAACTTTATAAGGACTCCGTTGGACCTCTATTAAGCAGAAAGACTGTAATATTTCTTTGCCTTGAGGACAATAATATAAGAATTCAAATAAATGAAATGGGAGTTTTCCTTGTAATATTAAAATAGCAACGTTTTTGAGCAAATACCTAAAACCCATAGCAATATCTATTATAATAATTTGTTTTCTTCGTTTATTGAACACGATATTTTATTTTGCTATTTTGAAAGTGAGTATATAAATTGTCGTAAATAGTGAGGTAAATATTATGCTAATCGTTTGGTCTAAAATAAGTTGGCCGGCCTTTTACTATATTATATAGTATTGCAAACAATTTGCACAGCCGTATATCACGCTATATTAGTGTATATTACATGATAATCAGCGCCCTACATCCCACTTTTCATAATAATTTTGACATCATTAGGAAACCTGGGGCCTCTACCTCATTAAAAAGATATTTCACTGTGAAATTTGAGAAATGTAGCTGACAAAAAAACTTTGAAACAAAAAAGGATCATTAATTATTTTCTTCATCATTCAGTTATAAGCATTGTCTATCTTTTGAAAGGTTTTATTTATGAAGTTTTTGAATATTAATGTGCGGCACACGGCGAAATTATGATGTTGCATTTGTTTACATTAAATACTACCTTATTTAACATCTATTTTTTATTGGTTGTTTATTTTGATAAAAATGTTTACTACTTCTGTGTAATAACTTATAACCTGCATAATACCTTTTTACTTGAATATTCATTTTATTCTTAGCAATATCAATTGAAATTAATTTAATTATGAGGAAATACATAATATTAAAATTTAAAACATAGCACAATCTTCTCATAGAAGCTTAATAGAACACTCTTGCCCCGTTAGTGATCCTTACTTCCCTAATTATATATTACAAGTTTCCTTAACATTTTAATTAGAGGGTTGTTCGGGAAATTTTGCACAAGCCTATTTCATGATCATTACAAGACGCAATTACGCAACAAGTTAACAAAACAAATCCCTGGGAATTAATGATACCTTGCCTCTTAACTCTGATTGTAATTAAGGTGTTAGGTGTAAATGAGTGCCCTATAAAAGTAATTAGTTCCGGACACTTCTATTACCGTGTTTTCATTGTCTACATTCTAGTTTTATGGTAGAGCTTCTCGTACTGCTTTTAATGGATACTAAGTTGGAGGTTGCATTGCAATTTAGAAGTTAAAGAAGTATGGGTACTTATTTTGAAGGTAATTTGTAGTTTAATGGGTATAATTGAGTGTCTGTGTGTTACCTCTTAAGCCTAAGAATCTGAACAAAAGTTGTGACTTGTGATATGCAGATAGGTACTGTAGCAGACTTGGGTAGAGCTCAAAGTAAAACACACGGTGAAGGAGGTAATAACAATGAACGATTTATTAACGATTCTCACGGCTTATATACAAAATCACAAAAATTATTTCCAACGGCGAACGTCAGGGAGCGCTGCGGTTGTCGTCCGGTTTGCGCATGCGCCGACCGAGGATATAAATATTCCCGGCGCACGCGCTGCACCTCAGTTTGATGCTCGCTGGTGAACGGACGGGTTCTACGTCACGGCTGCGCCGTAGAGTAGGACAGCACGATACTCAACGCGCATGCGCGGTCCCCACATGCTAATATGCAGCGACGTATGCGCGGAGCCTCAGTGCGGCGCTCGCTGGGTAGCGGAGTGGTCCTGCGGCACGTCGCTTCGCCATGTGGGAGCGAGATAGCGCTATGCGCGGCTCTGCGCTCTTATAAGAATTATAGCGCGCGCTCGGCGCTCAGTGTAGCGCTCGCAGGCCGGCGTGCTGGTCATGTGGGTCGCCTCCATATCACTCCCCCTCAAGAGAAGCGTACGTTTCGTTTGACGACACGACCGCTTCTCGTTATGTATGGTTGATGCGCAGGTGCAGGTGTTGCCGTTGTCTTCGTCTGGTCGCTGGTGCTGGTTCCACTGACTTCCTCGCTGACGATGTAGGCCGGCTTGAGTCGGTCTAAGGACACGACAGTTGTACGTAGGGGCAGTTGAATTTTGAAGTACTTGTCGTATCGCTTAAGTACCTCAAACGGCCCGTCGTAAGGCGGTGATAGCGGTGCCCTCACCGCGTCGTTGCGCACGAAGACGTGTGTGCAGGTGGCCAGGTCCTCGTAGACGAATGGCCGCAGGTTAGTTGCGGGCGTGCGCTGCGTTGCCGGTGAAAGAGAGGCCATGGTGCGAGTGAGACGGCGCACCAACTCTGCGTCGCTGATTGTCGTGTCTTTGTCTGGCACGACAAAGTCGGCGGGCACACGGAGAGTTGACCCGTAGGTCATGAGTGCTGGGCTGAGGTTGTTGTCTTGCCGAATTGCTGTTCGGAGGCCCAGCAGCACTGTCGGCAGCTCTTCAGTCCAACTTGTTGTCGCGCCTCTTGCCATGAGCGCGGCTTTCATAGTGCGGTGCCATCGTTCCACTTGCCCATTTGACTGAGGATGGTAAGCCGTTGTACGCAGTCTGGTAATGCCGAACCTCTTCATGAGCGCATTAAACAGAGAGGACTCAAATTGTCGTCCTTGGTCCGTCGTGATGCGCAGTGGACAGCCGAATCGCACAATCCAATTATTGTACAGTGCTTGAGCGACGATCTCGGCTGTTATGTCGCGTACTGGGATCGCTTCTGGCCACTTAGTACAGCGATCGATGATAGTGAGACAGTAGCGACAGTCGTTAGACAGTCGGAGAGGGCCGACTATGTCTATATGAATGTGTTCGAAACGCTGAGATGGCGGGAACTTTTCTAGTGGCGTCGCGACGTGTCGATGTACTTTAGCGCGCTGACAACTTAAACACGCTCTGGCCCACTGTCCGACTTCTTTGTTCATCGACGGCCAGAAGAACTTGCTTGACATGAGTTTTCTTGTTGTCCTGACACCCGGGTGACACAGCTCGTGTTGCGCTTTGTAGGCTGCATAACGATATGTCTTCGGTAGATAGGGTCGCGGCGTCGATGTTGATAACTCGCAAGTAATTGAGCGAGTCAAGCCAGGCAATGTTATTTCGCCGAACTTTAAATTAGTTTGCGCCTGCAGCTTTTTTAACTCTTCGTCCTCTTTCTGGTCGTTGCTAAGTTGTGTGTAGTCAATTGTGGTAGGGCACTCTATCTCTTCAATGCGAGAGAGTGCGTCGGCTACTGTGTTCTCTTCTCCCTTGACGTAAATAATCTTGGAACAAAACTGACTGACGAAGTGCAGCTGTCTTTCTCGTTTCGGCGTATCGCTGTTGCTCGGAGATTTTGTTAAGGCGTAGGCGAGTGGTTTGTGGTCGGTGTACACCACGACTTCGCAACCTTCTATTAAGCTACGAAAGTGCTTTACAGCGGCGTAGATAGCGAGCAACTCGCGGTCGTACACGCTGTAACGTCTCTGCGTCTCGCTCATCGACTTCGAGAAGAAGGAGAGCGGCTTCCAAACTCCGTCAACTTTCTGTTGTAAAACAGCGCCAAGGCTGTAATCTGAAGCGTCGGTCATGATGGCGAGAGGACTGTCGACAACCGGATGACTGAGGACGGCGGCTTCTGAAACGCTTTGGCGGCATTTTTCAAAGGCCTCTTCTGCTTGCGGAGTCCAGTTGATTGGTGTTTTGTCGTTTCGCTTCTTGTTGTGCAAGTATTTATTTAACTCAACTTGCAACTCGGCTTGCAGAGGTAAGCAGCTGCGATAAAAGTTTATCATGCCGAGGAAACGACGTAGCTCGATGATGGTCTTCGGCTTCGGATAAGAAGCTATTGCCTTGATGCGATCTTCGCTGGGTTTAATACCATCTGCGGATACTTCGTAGCCCAGGAAATTTATTTTGTTTTTCCCGAACTCACACTTCTCGATATTAAGTGTGACGCCGTTTTGATCCAGGCGCTCTAGAACTTGGCGGAGAAGCTTCTTGTGGCTGTCTTCATCTTCCGCGAAGATCAAAAGATCGTCGACGAAGGAGAAGCATCCGTCTATGCCTCTCAGGACTTGATGCATGAACCGCTGGAAGGTTTGACTTGCATTTCGGAGTCCAAACGTCATGCAGTTAAATTCAAACAAGCCAAAGGGAGTAATAATGGCTGTTTTCTCTGCGTCTTCCTTGGCTATAGGTATCCAATAATAGGCCATCTTCAAGTCGAGTTTCGAGAATATCTTCGTGCCGTGCAGCTTGTACGTGAAATCTTGAATGCGCGGTATGGGATAGCGATCGGGTAGAGTGACCGCATTAAGTCGCCTGTAGTCTCCACACACGCGTAATCTTCCGTCCTTTTTCTTCACGACGTGTAGAGGGCTTGCCCACGGACTCTTAGACGGCTTGCAGATTCCCATCTCCATCATACGCTCGAACTCTAGTTGCGCGGACTTGTATTTATCCGGTGGTAGAGGTCGTGAACGAGCGAAGAGCGGTGGCCCGGTCGTTTCGATATGATGAACGACATCGTGTTTGCTCGGCTGCTTCAATGACATCGGCCGGAGGACGTTCGGGAACAGCTTGAGGATGTCGTGATAAGCTTGTTCATTGCTCACGACATGCACGGACTCGACATCGGTAACGACTTTCACGGCGTTGACGGATAAGTCGGTTACTTTGTCGACGAGTCTCTTCGTATGAAGATCGACGAGTAGTTTGTAGTGGTGTAGAAAATCGGCGCCCAGAATCGATGTTTTGATGTCGGCTACTACAAACGTCCATCGAAAACTTCGACGGAGTCCCAGGTTGAGCTTGATAGTTTCTTCTCCGTAGGTTTTTATCGGCGTGTTATTCGCTGCGTATAATTTGTATGTCTCCTCGGTGCGCTTCTTTTTTCTAAGTTGTGTGGCGGCGAGTACGGAGATGTCGGCGCCTGTGTCAACGAGGAAACGTTCTCGGGTGTCACGATCGAAGACACAGAGGCGATGACTAGTGCGGGAGACACCGACGTCCGCCACGGTCGGTGTCCGGGTTAGTTTCCCGAACTCTTCTTGTTTCTGCGGCGACAAGGGGATACGCAGTTTTTAGCTCTATCTCCGAAGGTGTGGTGGTAGTAACATTCCCACGAGTCTTCCTGTCCCGGCCTTGGACCACGCCGCCTTGAATACGAGCGTGATCGCGGTCTTGAAAATGAGCGGCGGCGACGGTTGCGATAGTGTGACCGTCCGCGACGTAACTCGGCGACTTCTAGTGTGAGTTTCTCGATTTGTCTCGCCAGAGTTTCCATGTAGGAAGGTTCTGAAGCTGACGAGGTTGACGGCGCTGGTGTGGGGCACGTTGCTGTGACGACAGCAACGCTAGGACCTTCCGCGTACTCCACCATCTTGTCAGCCATCGCCGCTAGAGTTTCTAGCGATGACTCTTTGTTGATAGAGAGTATAACTCGGACTTGCGCAGGAAGGCGATTCATCCACTCGATCCGGAGTCCTTCTTCAGTTATCATGCCGCTTGCGAGCTCTCTCATCTTCCGCATGAGTTGTGACGGCTTCAGGTCTCCCAGTTCGAGGCCGCTGACGAGTTTCTGGAAGTTTTTGACGTCCGATGTGTCGTACGTCTCTAGTAGACGCTGCTTCACCTTTTCATACTTCTTGCTGGTTGTCGGATCGTAGAGAATATCCGTAATGTGCTCTAGATCGGCTTGCTGCAGTTGTTGGAGCAGGTAACGGTATTTCTGGTCGTCGGACGTCTTCAGGGGGTCGACGACTGCTTCGAAGTGCATGAACCAGGCGCGCGGATGTTGTCTCCAAAATGGCAGCATTCTGGATTGCACAGAGACTGCGCTGATATCACTGACGAGACCCTCAGAGACTTCAGAAGTAGTCTTCATCTGTGGCTGAGTGCTTGCTCCTTGTTCGGCCATAGTTTTCTCCTGCAGCGATTTCTTCAACGTCGGGGTTACCAGATGTAGCAGACTTGGGTAGAGCTCAAAGTAAAACACACGGTGAAGGAGGTAATAACAATGAACGATTTATTAACGATTCTCACGGCTTATATACAAAATCACAAAAATTATTTCCAACGGCGAACGTCAGGGAGCGCTGCGGTTGTCGTCCGGTTTGCGCATGCGCCGACCGAGGATATAAATATTCCCGGCGCACGCGCTGCACCTCAGTTTGATGCTCGCTGGTGAACGGACGGGTTCTACGTCACGGCTGCGCCGTAGAGTAGGACAGCACGATACTCAACGCGCATGCGCGGTCCCCACATGCTAATATGCAGCGACGTATGCGCGGAGCCTCAGTGCGGCGCTCGCTGGGTAGCGGAGTGGTCCTGCGGCACGTCGCTTCGCCATGTGGGAGCGAGATAGCGCTATGCGCGGCTCTGCGCTCTTATAAGAATTATAGCGCGCGCTCGGCGCTCAGTGTAGCGCTCGCAGGCCGGCGTGCTGGTCATGTGGGTCGCCTCCATAGTACTTTTAATCCCCGTAAAGGACAAATGATATAATTATAGATATATTAATAATAGTTTTCCGTGATATACAAAATATATTGTTAATATATTTATACAACTAAGTTGCTGGCGACATCTAGTATTATATTGAAACATAGTAACTTCTATAGATAATATCTTTATTACGTGGCTGAAGACACAGGAAACAGACTATAAAAAGAAATCATCCGTAATTAAACTCGAAAACAATCGCGAGTGATTCTATTAATAACAAATGAGCGATAAAATATGCGACATACACAATAGAAAACATACACACATAGAAATAGTAAAAAATCGGCCAAGTACGAGTTAGACTCGCGCATAAAGGGTTCCGTACCATTATAGGTCAAAAATTGTGTTTTTTTTTTGTATGGAAGCCCCCCTTAATTATTTAGTTTATTTTAATTGTATATTACAAACTGAGTATTTTGTTGTGTCTACCTGTTGTCATTATTGATATCGAGCATAAAATAGCAAAAAAATCACGTTTGTTGTATGGAAGCCCAGCCCAGAGCCAGAAAAAACAAAATAAATTAAATATTCAATTTATTATATTTTTTGTAATTTTGTTGTTATAGCTGCAGCAGATATTCACAATCTGTGAAAATTTCAGAAGTCTAGCTATAAGCGGTTCTTGAGATACAGCCTGGAGACAGACGGACAGACGGACAGACATTGAAGTCTTAGTAATAGGGTCCCGTTTTTACCCTTTGGGTACGGAACCCTAAAAATGTTATTGTTTAGTTACGCAAGGTAATGAAATACAGATGTTATTGTCTTCATTTCGTAATTATTTACTAGAATAACTTGAGTTGAATATTCCATTATCAGATATTATTTTCTTATTTTATTTTACTGCTTGCGATAATATGAAAATAGTTTCATTTTGTTTTACTGTGTTCAGCTGCCTCATTTACTTCAATGATAATGGTATGTAAAATCTTAAGGCGAGGACTTATCTCAATTCCAAACGATAACCTTGCACACAACCAAAGACCAAGCGTGTACACATTGCAATAAGATTCATTTTAGCTTAGCATAAAATTGTAGTTTCTAGGGGCGGATCTTCTCTATTTTTCATGTGTTTTTTAAATATATTTCTAAATAAATATTAAGAAAAAAGATTATTCGTTTCAGACCTTCTTAAAAAAGATTCATTAACAATTTATTAAAATAAAATGTAAGTTATTCTTGTTAATACTTATATTTCGATGACAAAGAGTTTTGTCGGAGGTGAGTTTGTAAATTAATTACAGCGAAAGTACTTTTATTTTTTATTAAAATGTTTTTTTTTATTTAAACACTTTTAAATATTGTGCTCTATATCTCATATTTTTTTACATTTCGTTATTATATTGGAACTAGGTAAATCGGGTATCGAGAAATAACAAAATGGGGTTTCATCCCGCCTTAAGTAATATTAATGATTCAAACTTAGCGATTTTTCAACGACAGAAATTATAAAAATATGCCTAGATGTTTACCATCAACTAAAATATTTAGGGAGCCAAACAATATGACCTATTTTTAACCTACTTTTGTTAATCTCAATAACCATAAAGGTTATTGAGATTAACAAAATAACCATAAAGGTTATTGAGATCTTTGATAAGCCCAGGACCTAGGTGATTATAATCGGTTGAGTTATAAAAACAAAACACAGTAGTTAATGAAATATCTCGATTGTAAACAATTTTCTATGTTCATGTTCTCGGAAATTTACTATTTACGGTTTTTTAGGGTTCTGTACCCAAAGGGTAAAAACGGGACCCTATAGTACTAAGACTTCGTTGTCTGTCCGTCTGTCTGTCTCCAGGCTGTAACTCAATAACCGCTATAGCTAGACTTCTGAAATTTTCACAGATTGTGTGTATCTGTTGCCGCTATAACAAAAAATACTAAAAACAAAATAAAATTAATATTTAAGGGGGGCTCCTATACAACAAACGTGATTTTTTTGGCCTTTTTTACTCGGTAGCAATAATGGTAACAGGTAGGCACTTTAAATTTTCACAAAGGCCTTAATTATATAGGTGTACTTTAATAATTAATAATAATATTTAAATAAAATAAAAATTTAAGGGGGGCCCTTTTTAAGGAGGTTGTATGGGAGCCCCCCTTAAATATTTAATTTATTTTGTTTTTAGTATTTGTTGTTATAGCGGCAACAGATATACGCACAATCTGTGAAAATTTCAGAAGTCTAGCTATAGCGGTTCTTGAGTTACAGCCTGGAGACACACAGACAGACAGACAGACGGACAGACATCGAAGTCTTAGTAATAGGGTCCCGTTTTTACCCTTTGGGTACGGAACCCTAAAAACTGTCTGTCTGTCTGTTCCACGCCCAAACCGTGAAAATGTAGATTATATAATCATTACAAAATTACAAAGTTTTTCATAAAGTTAAATATATCCATACAAATATCCATATTAAAATATTATATTATATGCGAAAATGTGTTTGTCTGTTTGTTACCTCTTCACGCCCAAACCGCTGAACCGATTTTGCTGCAATAAGGTATGGCAATAGTCTGAGTCCCGGGAAAGGACATAGGATACGTTTTATCCCGGAAAATTGTACAGTTCCTGCACAATAAACTAATTTTGGTGCAGCGGAGTTGCGGGCGTCATTTTGTACCTACATAATATTTTTGAGTGCTTCGCATCCATGCCCTCAAAACTATGTCAATCAAGATTCAAGTGCCACAAAATCCTTGTAGGTATATAAAGAGCGCGTTTAATTATAATATTTATTGACAGATCTTAGGGCCTTATATCCGTCAAAAAATCCACGCGGTTAAAATTCGCAGTGCGGGCAGGCCCTAACTGCACCAATATGCAGTTACATCCGTCAAAATATAATTTGTAGCAGATGTATCAAACGTTATGATAATATGCGTCAATGTATTCACATAATAATAACGATAATAACGATTCACTTAATGACGGAGGTCATTATCGCCATCAAATGGAAGTATTATTCCGTATCATTGATCATAATACATATTAACAAATATTGCTTACCGTAATAATTAATCGTCCATATTATATTATCTATACTATACTATATAATATTATAATTCTGAAGAGTTTGTTTGTTTGAACGCACTAATCTTAGGAACTACTGGTCCGATTTGAAAAATTCTTTCAGTGTTAGATAGCCCATTTATCGAGGAAGGCTTTAGGCTATATTTTATCACGCTAAGACTAAGAAATAGAGGAAAATATGAAATAAACGGGGGAAATTATTTAAAAGGGCTTATTTGAACGTGCGAATGTCAGGAACTACTGGTCCGATTTGAAAAATTCTTTCAGTGTTAGATAGTCCATTTACGAAGGAAGGCTATAGGCTATATTTTATTACGCTGAGACTAATAGGAGCGAAGAAATAGAGGAAAATGTTGAAAAAACGGGGGAAATTATTTGACAGGGCTTATCTCACGAACTACTGGAACAATTTTTATATTATTTGGCTCAGATAAGAAGTAAACTACGTAAAGGATCATACGCTATTTTTTGTGGACTAATTTGTCTGTGAAATATCTAATTTACGCCGTACGCGGGCGAAGTCGCGCTGAACGTCTAGTCTTTATATATCACTAGATGATGCCCGCAACTCCTTTGCGCTAAAACTCGTTTATCGCGCGGGAACTGTACATTTTCCTGGGACAAAAAGTATTCTATGTCCTTTCCCGGGACTCAAAGTATCTCCATACCAATTTCAGCAAAATCGGTACGGCAGTTTAAGCGTGAAGAGGTAACTGACAGACAGACAGACAAACAGACAGTCAGACAGACAGACACACTTTCGCATTTATAATATTAGTATGGATTGAACTCCTCCTAAACGGCTGGACCGAGTTTGATGAAATTTTTTGTGTGTTTAATTGGGTTCGAGAATGGTTTAGACTTACAATCCAGTTTAAAAAAAATCCGTGGATAGTCAGAAGGAATTCCTTATCACCGCATAGAATAATTATATCGTTAGGTTATTAGGTTATTGACAATTTAAACTTCATAGATATGATGGGAGTCCCGCCACGGGACGTCGCGTCATCCGTCGGGTCCGCTAGAATCTATCCTACTAATATTATAAAGGCGAAAGTTTGTATGTATGGATGTTTGTTACTCTTTCACGCAAAAACTACTGAACGGATTTTAATGAAACTTTACAATAATATAGCTTATACATCACAAGAACACATAGGCTACAATTTTAACCGACTTTCAAGATGGGGGAGGTGTTATGTTTGTTTTTTTATGTTCAACGATTTCTCCGCCGTTTGTGAACCGATTTTCAAAATTTTTCTTTTGGTGTATAGGGTATCATCGCAATTTTGTACTATATTCACAAAAGTGGTGACCTGATGAAGAGATCCATATTAGTAATCGAGGGAACTCCTCAAAATTTATATGGAAACATGTGGTGGAAACATTCTAAGCATAATATTATGCTACCAACAAGCAAGATTTTGCACCGAGGTATACCATGGTTCGGAAGGTGCTGAGAGAACTCCTGATTCTTTATAGATACAAGTTTGGGAGTTTCGGCGTTGTTTTAAGAATGGAAATCATATTATGCTATAATGTAAATCACATTCATCATCATCATCACTACCATCATACCATGCCTCATCACAGTATGATCCTGTTTTTCACATAATCCCATATTTCACTTAAAAATCGCGGGTAACACCGCGGGGCACAACTAGTATATTAATTAATACGCGAGCGAAAAACTTTGGATCCCTTTTGACGAAAAATGCGGAAACGTAGGTGAATGAAATTTTGCACAGTTGTAGTTTATATGGTGAAGGAGTGCATCGAGCTAATATTATTTTGAAATTATGCTTTTATCATACATTTTTTAACAAATAAAACATTACACACACTAAAATGTGCACACTACCATCTTTTTGAATGACAAGCCTATACATACGAATTATACTCTTTTGTTTATGGTTGAAGTCTGTTGTCAAATTAAAAATGGATTGTTGTTTTTTTTTTTTTTATTAAATATCTGAAATAGTCAATTACTTTAAACGGGGAGCCAAAAGAAGAAGATAATTAAATTTGAGGTCGAATTTCGACCATTGGGCGATCTCTAGTTAGTATATCTGTTGGAAATAATTTAACGTATTTTTTATATTACCAGCCACCCAACGAATAAGTCTAAAGGCCGCTTTTATAATGATTACTTTACTAAAAGGCAGATCTTATGTAACCCCGACAATTTTTTCAGTAGGTATCATTAAATCATTACATATATTTAAGTTAAATAATAGTTTATTAATATCTCTGAGTGAGGCTGTTAGTGAAAGCATAGCACATAAATTACCATTTACCAAACAACTTTATCTAAAAGTTACTATCAATTTACTTAACTAAATATAACCGACGGACATACTATACAGACCACGAACTAGAAATGTCTTAAGATATTAATTACTTAGTTTTTCTCGTGAAGTACATAAAACGGGGTCAGGTTAAGACAGAAGATAAAATGGAACACTCGTTAGTTAAAAGCTAGGAACCCTATTCGTTAACACTGGACGTGTTTTATTGTTGTACGTTGTATTCGAATAAAAGAAAATTAATGGCCATATTATCACTACTATTTGCGGTATAAACCAAATGAATTTAGAACTAAGCAATCACAATTTAAAGTTTATATTTCCGTGCAATTCAGACGATAATCCATCGAAGCGCGCGGCTACGAAGTTTTTCTGTTGGTTACTCAGGTGAGTTAATTTAATAATTGTAACAAAGTAAAGTTGGAACTTGAAATAGACGTAAATTGAACTTTTTTTAAAGTATGATGCAATGATGATAATGGGTACTGCCCTTAGAAATAAATACATTTCTACAGAGCCACTTTATGACCTGGGTTAATATGCGTAGATCAAAATGAAACAGTGTAGGTCGTAAAGTAGTATTTTATTTATTTATTTTTTTCGGTCGCGTTCGCTTGCCGCGAGGATCGGAAAGTCGTTTCCTTTGCATCCAGATTAGTGTATCATCGCTCGAAAATTATAGGCCGTAAGTACAAAACATTCATACACTTCTGAAATATCTCGGTCATAGTCACGTGTAACCTGGACGCACTTTTATTATTACCCTCTTTTTATGCTATTACCTCTCCACACACATTAAAGGACACTAAACAATCATAAAGAAATTCCTTATCTTTATTCTCCCCCATATAAAACCTAAGGTATGACAGCAATTATAATTTTATTCCTTTACCGCCATTCAATATTTCAAGTTACGCACCTCGGAGTACGACGTCACGCGTTCACCTTTAATAGTCCACCATTAAGAACGTTATGCTCCCAAATTGGAAGTGCTTAGCGTTATGGTACGACCATAACCCTCACGACTAACAACTAGGTAATGTTATAGAGATTTTATTTCCGTTTCATAATCTGTTTGGTTTTTGGAGCTGTAGACAGAGAATATAAAAGTCTCGAGTTGTTTTAATAATATGGAATTGTTTTGTAATAATTTAAGCAACATAATATTAAATTTATATAAGACTTTATTAAATTGACATATTATAATTATTATTTTTTATATTTTGTGTGTGTGAGGCTTTTAATCCGAGGATTTTAATTCGTTTGATATCAAGCACCAAACGAACCTTTTAAGTCGCAGTTTAAAGCAAGAGTTACCACGAAAGAAATAAGAAAAAGTTCCTAATTCTACGACACTAATCCAAATTGAAAGCCTAGTCCGTTTTCTGTAAATGTACATCATACGTAATGGTTGTACCACATTGTACCCAACAGCCTACTAAATGTTGGCCGCATCCATTAAATTTAACGTCCCATACAAAAAGGGAAACATGATTGCGACAAAACACCACATTTTGTCTAAATGTGTTTTGGGAACGGAGCCAACGGAAAGTTATGATGCGCTTGTAACATTTATATTAATTAGCATTATTAGATAAATAAGTTAGGTTTATAAATAATATTAATGTAAGTATATCCTGCTCTTAATTATTTTTTATTAATTACATACCTCACTTGGAAATATACAAAACAGTAGTAGTACGGGAGCCCTAGAGCAATTTTTTTATATATAATATTATCAAGCATATTTTTTGTGAGTAGCTTCATTTTGATAAGACGAAAAACATTTTTATTTGCGAAAAATCTCGAAAGTGGTAGCTAACAGAATTGATGGTCCTAAAATATGGACTGTATTATTTGTAGGACAATGTTACTCTTAAATTATATAACTAATAACCTATTAATATACAAAAATCAGCTTGTTAGGGTTCCGTTTTAGGGTTCAGTAGTCAACCAAGTTTTGTTGATTACAGAACCCTATAACGGAACCCCAACAAGCTGATTTTTTGTATATTGATAGGTTATTAGTTATATAATTTAAGAGTAACATTGTCGTACAATTAAAACAGTCCATATTTTAGGACCATCAATTCAAAGTATCAAATCCTTTCTATCTCTGTTAACTACCACTTTCGAGATTTTTCGCAAATAAAAATGTTGTTTGTCTTATCAAAATGAAGCTACTCACAAAAAATTAGCTTGATAGTAATAAAAAAAAATGTTCTAGGGCTCCCGTACTATAGGGTTTAAAACGAGCAGAACGTCAAGCTCTCTTTATCTCCTCTATCTACCCTCTACTTTCTTATTATTTTTAATCAGAAGACAAATCTACCATCTCAATTGCTTTACTGTGGCCGATATAACACAGATACATAAAGAGTGAATTTTTCTAGGTATTCTAAATACAGATGAAGTAGTAACTATTTAGTAATCTGTGGTACAGAACATAAGAACACTTACCTAATTGTACCAGTTCCAGTCGTTTGTCAGTGATGAAGTGCCAGGGGAAGGCCTTGCAGAAGCTGGCCACACCGATCCTGAGGTCAGTGACCTTGGTGGACGAGGCCAGGTTGCCATCGCTGGCCTCACAGTTCTCCTCCTTGGACTTCTGACGCGAGGACACTGCGCTTATGTCGTATCTGTAGAAATATAACGCTGTTAGCAATCGAGTCTTTCAATGCGTGGAGTGTTAAAAATGGAACAAACTCCTGGGTACATTCTGACCAAAATCTGGTCCTCATATTTTGCATACTCAACTTAACCCAGCACGGTCTGCTCTATCTTCCAAAATATATTTTGAAGAGTCACCATAGTGATAATATTGTAAAAACACTGCAATTCATCAATCACAAAAAATACTGCCAAAATTATAAATCACTGTTAGCAGATCACAGCTGAAACTTTTTACCAACTAAAAACATTTCACTAACTAAAATAACTTTTCTTTCTCATATATCAAGTACTCAACATGTTCATTATTAATTTCTATATTTACCTAAATTGTCTCGTAATTGTAAGACTCGTTTCGCAGTGAAATAATTATGACCATTAAAATCTTAAGCCCGACTTTCATTGTTATAATATCAGATGAAGAAGACATTTCACGACGACTAAGTGCTTCCAGCATATTTTACGACATTTAATGGATTTTAGTATTATTTTCATACCATTTAACTGCTTTACTTTGCATTTTAAATAAAATAAATTATCTCCAATAATTTCATTGTAAATTTTAAATGTAAGGAGCAATTCGGCTATTGTGTTGATGCAAATGGTAATATTTATTCAACAATTAGCTTAAAAAAATGTAAATCATCTGTAGACTATATCACTGCATTGGACAACATGCATTAGGCTGGTTTTAGTGTCACGCGGACTGTCGGTACGGATCGCTCCGTAGACCGATCTGTATGATGTTCAAGGAGTAATGCGGACGGGTCCGTACGGACCCCTCCGCATTACTCTAAAACGCTCCTTATAGCGTAATGCATATTGCATATATACGGAGCGATCCGTACCGATCGTCCGCGTGACACTAAAACCAGCGTTACTGAGGGTTAGCATGAGTTCTTATAGAGAGCTAATATTTATAGCTTCCATACATTCGAAACTTCAAATTCGATAACGTTACGATTATGTAGCAATACTTTTGAGCTCATCCCTCAGTTAACTAAGGTCAAACTGGAGCTTGCAATATCTTTAAATTCACTCTTGAACTATCATCATCGAGCACAATAATACCATTTTCACTCACCTAAATCTCCGAGGATCATTTGAATAGCTTATCAGTCTTATATCCGTGTGTGTGTTGTACAGTTTCAGCGCGATTGCCTTCAGGCTGCCGACTAGGAGGTAGGCGACGGGCTCGCTCTCTGTAGTGAGGTGCAGCTGGATTTCCCCGGCCTGTGACGTCGTGCACACAAACGCCGCTTCGTTCTCTCTAGACTCGTCTTTTAGCATGTCATCCTGCGATAGAATAGTTGATTAGTTGAGTGCTTAGTAAATTGATAATATTTATTGAAGTTTTCGAAGAATATAATAATTATAATCATGTAAGTTCTAGTTCGAAATTAATTTTTCAAAAGTTATAAAATTATGACTTATAATGTACTAGATGAAGCCAGCAACTCCGTTGCATCAAAATTCATTATCGCGCGGGAACCGTACATTTTCCGGAATCAAAAGTATCCCATGTCCTTTCCCGCGACTCAAAGTATCTCCATACCTTTAAAAAAATCGGATCAGCAGTTTGGGCGTGAAGAGGTGACAGACACACTTTCGCATTTATAATATTAGTATGGATATATTAAGCTTTATGAAAAACTTTGTAATTTTCTCATTATTATAAGATGAAACCGCTGAACCGATTTTTTTAAAGGTATGTAGATCTTGATACGTAGATCTTGATACGTAGAACGTAGATACGTTACTTAACAAGTATATGTCTGTCTGTTATTTCATCATGCTAAAACCGCTGGACTAATTTGGTATAAAGTTAGCTGGTTATTTGCTTATTGTTACTGGCAAAATCTATTAAGAAACAAATCTCTATTTAAATCTTTAACAGGTTAATACCAAAATTAGCTACTTCAATTAAAGTTTCCATAAAATATGAGCTGCTAGACCCAAGGGGTGGGAAGGTTTCGTGTTTTCCCTTGAGAATATCCTGTGATGTCATCCATATTGAAGATCGGACTAATAGAACCTTGTTTATGGGATACAAATTAATTAAGACGGAATAACCATTAATATTAAATTCCACTGTGATCCTATTGTCCTTCTGTCTGTGTTTATTATTCTTTCTTATATCTTAGATATTGCTATGATTATGGTTTGCTTCAAGTTGAAGGATATAACAAATTAAATAATAATAATTTATCAGCGTTGTCGTTCGATCGAAATTCGTTCCACCGAAATCGGTTACTAAAAATTTACCTGCCCATTGTCTTTTTCCATGACTCAAGTATATCTACATCAAATTGTATGAAAATCGGCTCAGCGGTTTTAGCAAGAAGTAAAAGATATTATAAAGACAGTATTTCATATTTAAAATATTTGTAGATACGAAATATGAATTGAACACTCATGTCTTTAATTATTTGGTTACAGAATATCTAAAGTTAGTTCGCACAACAACTCTTTAGAATTCAGTCATGGAAAATTAACTTAAAACTAACATCAAGTCTGTTTTATCCGTTCTGCAAAAACTTTAAAATTCGCAAAACGAAGTTTAAGTAAACACGCTCGCAACTAAAAGCTAACTTTTATCATTTGGAATTCAAAAACAGCAGTAAGCACTAAACATGACTTAGGTATCTATTTTGAAGTAAGGCCATAATGAAGAACAGAATACTCATACAGTTCTTTATTTTGGTTTGGTAGAAGACTACTAAAGCACTCGCTTTAGGTTGCGTTTCCACTGACGCGGAGCGGGGCGGAGAGGAGCTTAGCGGTGCCGAATTGACCAATCACCATGCTCGAAATCTTCGCTCCGCTTCAATGGAACAGCACGATTGGTCAATTCGGGCACCGCTAAGCTCCTCTCCGCCCCGCTCCGCGTCAGTGGAAATGCACCCTGAGTAGTCTTCTACGATTATCTTATGGCGGTTGGATGAGATTGGGATTCGGGAGGCGTGGATACGAAATAGATGTCACTCAAAATGACACCAGCAAACACTATGACAAAATTATGACTGATGGGCAAAGCGTTTACAGCAACTGTTTCACAAGTCTCAAGTTACTTGATAAAAGATATACAGCATCACTACATAGTATAAAACAAAGTCGCTTTCTCTGTCCCTATATCCCTTTGTTCCCTTAAATCTTTAAAACTACGTAACAGATTTTGATGCGGTTTTATACAACGATGTCAATACTTGGATATGGCATACGCCATCAAAACTGTAGCAATGTTTTTGCATGCGAAATGTGTATCGAGAAAATATTGTCGTTCTTTTTTGTCTTACAGTAATACCATATACTACTTTCTCTTTCACTCATTCACGCTTTCAATGCATATTTTACGTAATCAATGCATTAAACACGTCCGACTATCACCGCGCCCTAAGGCACACTGCTCTCAGATGAGTGAGCTCACTCATTTTGAGGGTGACACATTTTCGCGCTGACGATTGTATGGAATGCCTGTTCTAAAGGTTATAATTCTATGGTTTTATAATAGATAGAGTGATAGAAGGGGAAGGTTTATAAATGTGTAATAACATCCATTAAATATTGGATAAATACTGTTATTTTTGGGTTTCTAATGTGATGTCGTAAATAATTACATTTTTTCGGCTTACATTGCAAACGCAAGCTGAACCCTTCGAGATTTATAAAAAGGTCTACAGAAAACTCAGCGATGGTATAATATGTCTATCTCTAATGGATATCCCCCAATAACATTTTTTTGTCATTTACTTTTTACGACAAATAATGGCTAATAATTTTCGAAGCGATTTTAACCAATACAGTATTAATCCTTATCCAATTAAATACCTTAAATACATTGTTGATTTAAGGGCGGCTTATTCGAAATTCACGTTTCTAGAATAAGTAATTTTTAAAGAAAACGTCATTCAAAAAAACTGAAAAATATATACATGTATAGATACATCTTTTAACTATTCGTGACTTTTTTTTGTTAGAAACACAATACAGATAATTTTACTCGATAAAAAAATCAGAAACAACGTCGATTTGAAAAACATTTTGAGTTTTATAGGACTTACAGGGACCCAATCAAAAAATAATTTTGACAGTTCGATTACTATTATTATTTTTCGATTCAATATCAACGAGAAATACGGCTTGCGCGCACCACGCCCGACGCCACGTCGCAACTTCGCATCAGTGTCCATCAAACAGCGCTAAACACTTGCGCGGCGGGATAACATGCCCTTAATATAGATCTAAGGACCATGAACCATGTAAGGCCACTCTAACGGGAAAATGCTTGTTATTCGTTTATTAACTAAATAAATTAAGAAAACAAATTATCAAGTAATGCTCTGTTTTATAAGGTATCATATTATAAATCTCTTTTTAACCTAGCTTCAATAGCCATTAAATAAACTTAAGTTTTGTTAAGCTCTTCCAAATGGCCTTGCAAGGAACACAGCTCCAAACAAGGCCAATATTATACATCAGTCGTTTAACTTGAAAATAGAGTTACAAGTATTAATTTATCTGCTTTTACTAAAACGACATTATAATTTACTTCAATTAAGCAACACATTAAATGCTCAATATATTTATATCATCTAAAAAAACTATAACGAACATTGGCTGAACATCATCTTATAACTAAGAATATATTAATGGAAATTCTTTAAAAATAGTAGTAATGAGTATCACATTGACACCTTATTACTAATTGCCAATGCGTTTTATAATGCAATCAAAAATTTTTTTAATCAAAATTAGCCTTCTTATGGGCCCGTTCTTAGTAAGGCCAAAATGTTCAATATGCGTGTATAAGTTTAATAATCCTAATAAGTAAAGATGTTATAAAAAACAACATTATTTTAATTGTTACAGTACGCATTTATAACTAAAAATAACAGTTTATATGTTAATGATTTTTAGACTTCCTTGTAAAGTTCATGTTCCCTAGCAAGGCCAACTATCAAATCTTTGGTTGGGCCTTATAAAGAACCACCGGCCTTCCTAGAAACATTACCAATATTTTAACTTAAATCAAGGCATAATTAGATTTTCTTTTAATAGTACCATACACATATCCCTATACGGCAATGCCCTGTTATAAAATGTGAGATAGATATAGGTTATGTAACTAAAAACTAAAGTTTTTCAGGGTGCGGAAATTACAATTGTAGCCTCGACAACCAAAGTCTACAAACAGTGAGATCTCACTGCCACAATTGCGGCGCGATCGACTCGCCACCGCGTTTGTGGTCTTAAGTTTGATGGATCTAAGTGTGTAGTCGAAGGAATATGTCCTTTTCATGACGATAACTACGACTTTTTAATAGTTGGCCTTCAAAGGAACGTGGCCTTCTATGGTGCATGGTCGTTATAATTATGGCGCTTTACAGCATATGATATAAATGAATATTTTCGAAGATATTACAAATTTAAAAAATAGCTCACATTGCGTTGTGGTCATAGAAAAACAGCCACAACGCGAAATTCGTGTTGTGGCCCTAATGAAAACGACCACGACGCGTGCGGTTTCCGCGCGATAAACGAATTTTGGCGCAACGAAGTTGCGGGCGTCATCTAGTAGTTAATGATAACAAAGACGTTATGCAGTGATTTTATAAAATAAAAAAATGTTTTATAAGGACATCTACCAAAGTCCAAAACGTTTCCAGTCTAGGCTCAATTTCGGAAAGTAATGTGCATCGTTATCAAATACTAATATTTCATAAGCGTCATGGCTTTTCATCATGGCCACAACGCGGGGAGATCGAATAGCATGTCAGCCACGTCATGAATTTCGCTATTTGGTCGTTCTGTGATTGCCACAACGCGTCGTGGCCGTTTTCATTAGAGCCACAACACGAATTTCGCGTTGTGGCTGTTTTACTGTGACCACAATGCGATGTGAGCTATTTTTCCGCTCAATGAGCATTTTCGGTCTTTGAGCGTAACATATACAACGTTCACAGTTTTTCTGTAGTATATTTAGTATCAGCATTGCACCCATACGAAGCCGGGGTCGCTAGTTAGTTATAATTTCACTTAGCAGGCCCCTAGACGATCAATTTTATTGCGCAATATCACACATTGTGCTATATTATTGACCGTCTAGGGTTGATATTGCTTTCGATCTTATTGAAACGCCTTTCAATCTTATTGTCAAATAAATTTTTCAATAATATTGTTCAATGATATTGCACAATAAATTAAATCGTCTAGGGGCCTACTTAGACTCATGTCACATAATTGGATTTGGGCATCATCATTGGTAGGGTAATATCGTCGTAAACTCATAACTCTTAATCTATACTAATATTATAAAGCGGAAGAGTTTGTTTGTTTGTTTCAACGCGCTAATCTCAGGAACTACTGGTCAGATTTGAAAAATTCTTTCAGTGTTAGATAGTCCATTTATCGAGGAAGGCTATTATATTTTATCACGCTAAGACTAATAGGAGCGAAGAAATAAAGGAAAATATGGGAAAAACGGGGGGAAATTATTTGAAAGGGCTTATCTCACGAACTACTAGAGCAATTTTTCTGTTATTTGGGTCAGATAAGAAGTAGACCACGTGAAGAATCATAGGCTATTTTTTGTAGACTGATTTGTCTGTGAAATATCTAATTTACGCGGGCGAAGCCGCGCGGAACGTCTTGTATATCATATTATTATAATACAGTCACCTGATCATGTAACACGTCGTGTACGCTGTCAAGGGTCGTCAGGAATTCAGTCAGATTAGTACCCAGGCATTTGAAGGCACGCTCGAGTCGACAGTTGTGGGAGAATGCGGTCAAAATTAAATATTCCCCTAGCTTCGCCATGAAGTCCTTTGTACAAACGCCTGGAACAAAAATGTTAATTAGGCACTCTGTGTAAAGTCTCATAAAAGACGTAAACAGCCAAGTTTGCAAAACTTGCAGCAAACGAAGACGTGAGTGAATGTAGTGGGTAACTACAATTTTTTTTTTCTTAAATGCAAGCTTTAGGACCGGAAAAATGGTTTGAAATAAAAACAAAAGTGGGTTTTATGTATAGCCAGACATATTTCTAGAGGATGATGATGATGATGAATATTATCACAATTCTATTATTTTCCTGCGATTCCGTACCCGCGAAAATTTTGATTTCCCCGAAACAAACAATACCAAAATTCATAAAAATTGGTCCAATAGTTTCGGATCCTATTCGATGCAAACAATAACAAAGTGTTTTCATTGATACTTATTTTATAACTTGACTTCTGATTTTATGAATAAACAAAGTCATTAAACAGGGCTGAACTGTGCTCTCATTTTTCAAGAATTAAGGAGCTGCCAAAAACAGATAATCTCGCCGAATAAACTCGCTACGCCTTTCATTTCGCGGATTTTTATAGCTCCCTAAACCTTGTTTATTCTGCCCCCATTTCCATAATGGTGTTTTAAATCAATATAAAAAGAACACAAAAACATAATTAAGCGAAAAACAAAGGGGCGAAGAATTCGATTCGGGGAAAGAAAAGTAATTCGTGAATAAAGGAATCCCCCGTAAGTTTGTAAGTCACTTTTAAACCTGTCAACAGGGCGAAAGTCTTGAGAAGTTTTACCGCGTTTTGTTTTTAGCGTTTTCACTTTTCTTTGTTTTCCTAAAACAAAGTGGAACTTCTTGTGTCGGCGCCTGTTGAACTATGTTAAATTTTACCCTAAACTTCTATAAGTACTAAAAGTCTTTCGAAGTAACATTATGTCCTCCCCTTTATACGTGAAGCCAATATTAAGCGTTGATGATAATATAATATACTAATATTATATAGAGTTAAGATATAGAGGTTTCTTTAGTGTTTAGAATTTAGATAGACAGCTGGGAAATTGCTGGAGATTTCGTTTTAATTAAATATATAATGAAATTACTTTCTATTTGAATGAACTGTTTCCTTTGTATATTTTATTAACTTTACCTATTTTAGAATGAATATTACTACTAAGTAAAGAGACAATTGAAGACATGGGTGGATGAACCGGAGAACTAACATTCTACAACACAAGAGCAATTACTCATTTTTTCCCTTATAATTTGAACAAACCTTGTAACTTACCTACCTCATCATCTGGCTAATATATCTAGCTATACGTAATACGTATAATCCATATTTTTTAAATTTTGAAAAAAAAAATGATTTATTTTCCCAGCCTCGACATATGCAAAAAACGACAGTTTTCATATTGTTACTTACCCGCTTCATCCACTTATATCTTCAATTATTACATTTAAAATATCGTTAGGGTGTGTCACACACACTCTTCCAGTTACTTACACTTTCAACGCAAATTGTATTCAAATCGTGAAAGTGCCAATAACTGGGTGGTTTATCCTACGCAAATATTGTTTATTGACACTCACTGTCCGTTGCACGCACGGCGTCGTATATCTCCTGTAGGTAGGCATAGTTCCTGCACGACCTCACGTCATCCGGTAGCCTGCGTCTGAAAAAAATATAGAGTTAAAAAAATTGTATTGGTACAGAGCTACAAGGATGTTTTTAATGTATTTTTGAGTGGTGTATTCTTTTAGCCCCTGTAAACAAGTAAACAAGGAACCCTTATAGTTTCGGTCTGTCCGTCCATCTGTCTGTCCGTCTGTCTGTCCGCGGTTTTTCTCAGAGACTATAATATGACCTACAAAGCTGTAAATCGGCATGAATGTACATATTAATGATGCCAACAAAATGGTATACAAAAACTTAAAAAATATATTTATTTATGGTACCTCCCCTAGTTACACATGAAGCGGGGATGATTATTTTTTTCGGGTCCACTCCACCGTGTGGAGTGTCGTTGGATAGGTTTTTAAAAAATATTATGAGTTTTCTTAGATCATTTTTCGATTTAGGAATCCATTTGTGAAATATGAAGTTTTTAAGTGGAAAAAATCGTTAGTGTCCTGTGACCTACAAGGTATGGATGTAAAAAGAGCAGTCACACAAAAGTAACAGCGTATACCGGCCATAATCTGGGTGCACGGTAGTGCACCCGCCGAGACGAGCCAAGCGAAGCGCAAGGGTACTACCTACCTTTTCTCGAAGTGTTTCGTCGTTTTTTTGAACCCTCATAGAGTTGGTTTCCGATGTACCAGATAGTTAATATCCTCATATAATATGATGCCAATAATAGACTAATTAAATATACAAAGTCTCATTAATTGAATACGCCGATTTCGTCACTGACTCACTGACACTGTGATGATCATCAAAATGTTTGGCTACTTTTTTTGGTATTATTTGGTATGTAATCTAAGTTTAGTATACAGCCAACAAAAAAAAATTATAAACTTATAACTTTTGCCCCCATCCCCTAAAATGGTGGGAACTTAACTGTAAATTAACTTCACATCAGAAACTAAATTTTCGCATCACCTCCGCGGCGGTAGCGAAACGGCGAAGCCATAAATACCAATTTACTGGTATGTAGAATTTGTTTAAGTCAGGGTCAGTAGAGTTAGGCCGTGTAGATTTAGAAGCTTGGCTCTACATGAGATCTCATTTAATTATCTTTTTCACAGGGTAAACTTTACGTGGTCGTCTCGGCAACATTTTACAAGAAATGTTTTGGTGGGATAATATTATGCAAAATGATATTTGGATGACAATGACACAGCTCGGGTGTGACCATTGGTGTGATCGAGTATATATAGTGACGTAAACCTAATGTTGAAAATCAATACCCGTGAAATGAATTACAATTTACAGTGCTACCTAGAATGTAGTACAACTTGGCTAAAAAAATGCTTAAATGAGGGCGATTTTCTTTTATTATAGGCAACCCTACGGTACGCTTGAACGCATTTTTGACACAAAATGTACTATTGTTGACAAGTGATATTACTATATTAATACTAACTATAATACTACTCGTAACCGAATCATACTAATATAATAAAGGCGAAAGTTTGTGAGTTTGTATGTTTTTTACTTCTTCAGGTCTAAACGTCTGAACCGATTTGGCTAAAATTTGGTATGGATATACTTTGAGTCCCGGGAAAGAACATAGGGTACTTTTTATCCCGGAAAAATGTACGGTTCCAACGCGATAAACGAATTTTGGCAGAACGGAGTTGCGGGCGTCATCTAGCATGATATAAATCAAACTTTTCCGCATTTCCCGGAAATAACGAAAACACATGAATCAATGAAATGAAAACAAATACTTTCCAATCAAATATTGTCGTCGAGGGATATTTTTACGTTCAACTACAAAAGGCTTCGAACAATATTCACTTGTGAACCGGATCATCCATTATCTTTATTCATCAATGTTTTAACGAATGAACTAGGTTTATCATAATATAGCAGGGTTTATCATAATACAACTCAGAAGCTTTATACGTGGGAGAGCCATGCTTCGGCACGAATGGGCCGGCTCGACCGGAGAAATACCACGTTCTCACAGAAAACCGGCGTGAAACAGCGCTTGCTCTATGTTTCGCCGAGTGAGTGAGTTTACCGGAGGCCCAATCCCCTACCCCTACCTATTCCCTTCCCTACCCTCCCCTATTCCCTTCCCTTCCCATCCCTACTCTCCTCTATTATCCTATTCCCTCTTAAAAGGCCGGCAACGCACTTGCAGCTCTTCTGATGCTGCGAGTGTCCATGGGCGACGGAAGTTGCTTTCCATCAGGTGACCCGTGTGCTCGTTTGCCCCCTTATTTCATAAAAAAAAGCTTGGAAATAATGTTTATCACATATTATGAGTGTATCATAGACGTAACTTTATCAATATTTATTTAATTCTCTAGACAAAACAGACCGATTTTAAGAAAGTGGTTAAGAATAAAATTTAAGTTTTTAAAATTTTCTCTGGATTTTCGTGTTTTCTGACAGTGCTAAAATAAGAAAACTTGAGCACTAAGTCTGCCAGTTCATAAAAACCATCGAAAATAAAATACCTTTCTCGACGCGATAAATCTAAGTTTAAACTTTTACTTTCGTAATAAAACATAATATTTACTACGTCTAATTAAATTGGTAGACGTTTCCTTTTACAGAGTGCATAAAGGAGCATTCTATTAAGCGTATTAACAAGGAAATATTTTTTTTGTTTCCCTTCGATACCGGAGTCGTAGAATTGATGGCGATCGACGTTTTTCTTATTGCAAATAAAATAAAGACTCCTAATTATAAGACTGACAACAGGAGATTGATCTAGCTCTCAATGATTAATCACGTTAAGTATTCTGTCTTAATTGGGAGAGATTTAAAGGACTCTATCGGCATTACAATCATTCTGCGTCACAAGACAGTTATATTCATGCTGGTTATAGGCATATATGGTTATAGGCATATATGGTTATATATAAAATTCTCGTGTCAAAGTATTTGTGCGCAAACTCCTCCAAAACGGCTCAACCGATATGGAGATTGAGGAGTTAATGAAACTTTGTATACATTCGTAACGCCTGAGAATAGGTTTTTATCTAATTTTTATATCAATACTAGAAATAAGTTATATGGCAAAACAACATTTGCCGGGTCAGCTGTATGGTTATAATAATAGGCATGCTGGCTAGAAAACTTTAAGACCCGTTTCATCAATGGCCTGTGACATCACGATTCACGGTGGTTACTTCATGATAATATAATATATTATCTGATATAATATCATAGATCTGGCGTCTCCAATATGACAAGAAAATTATACAAGAAAGAGATGGGCAATATTCACTATTCAATAATTTAAAGATGTTCTAACTTCTATTGCTAGTGACATAAAAATGCAATTAACAATTTCTAGTCCTTTAAATTATAAAACTTACTCTGTTAGAAAATAGAATATAATATGACAATAATGTACTTTATAGTTAGGACAATTTAAGGTGGCACCAGCGGTCATTGACCTTTCTAGTCTAGGAGCTATGTGAAAAATATTCACACTGCATTCTGTTCACTTAAGAATAAAATTGAATTGTTGTAAAGAAACAGACTATTATAGTTCCATTGGAAAACGTCTTGGTAAATCTTCGTATGATAATCTCCAACTATTTATGAATTTCAAGTGATATAATTCATACTCTGTTCACATCGTGTATGTAAAATATGATTTCGCCCTTAGACTAGAAACATCTGTCACTTCATTGTCAATCGCGGTTTGTATTGTAGTGACTAGTGTACATAGCAAACTTCTTTTATAAAACCTATTTCATATTATTTTGTACTCTTTAGTTTATGGTATTTTGACTTGTTTACTTTTTGATAGATTTTGTCATTACATTAAAAAGATTTCACTTGAACATCGAGTCCATTATTTTATTAGTTTTCTCCTTTGCACCTTCTAAAGATAAAGTTGGGCAAGCGATTACCCTCGCAATCCCGCGAGGACCTTGCTCACTTCATTGGTGACCCTCGACAGAACACGCCTCCTTCATCATCATCACTCCCCGCCCCTCCGCACCGCGCCAGCCAGCATCGCCTCATCGGGTACCTCGTCCACTAGCCGCAATGTACCGCGGCCTGGGCGACTCCGCATCGGCATCACCGGGCTTTCTCACTACACCGACCGGTCAGCAAGCAGAGCACATCTCTCCTGGTCAGCACGTAGCATCGTCACCGATAGGGGTAGGCAGTTCGAATCAGCGTTATTCAAGTGCCTGTCTTCGATCGCTGGTTTCCAACACCGCAGAACCACCGCATACAATCCTGCCTGTAATGGACTGGTGGAGAGATTCCACCGTCAACTAAAAGCTGCGATAGTATGCCATGCCAATGACAGTTGGGTGGAATCTCTCCCACTAGTACTATTAGGCATCCGTAGCTCCTTCAAAGAAGATGCTCAGGCTTCAGCAGCCGAACTTGTTTACGGTCAACCGATACGTCTTCCGGGTGAGTTCTTTGACCCTCAGGCTGACGAGACTGGCGATATGACGGAGTACTTGTCAAGACTTCGAAGTATCGTCAGGAAACTCCGCCCATCACCAGCAGCTAGGCATAACAGCTGCAGCTTCAAAACTTTTATTTACAAGGACTTATCTTCCTCGTCTCATATTTTCTTGAGGGACTGCACTGGTGGTGGTTTAAAACCTCCATACTCTGGCCCTCATAAGGTCATTGAAAGAGGTGACAAGACCTTTAAAATTATGGTGAACGGCAAGCTGGTCACCGTATCAATAGACCGTATCAAACCGGCCTTCATATTGAGTGACCCTACCATCACACCATACTCACAACATAACACTAACACGCGCCAAAACACTTCATACTCGCTACTCAACAATAACACCCATCACTACACTCCTGCGGATAACTGTGATTTACCTCCCGCTGATGATACCATCATTAGAACGACGAGGTCAGGCCGTCGTGTAAAATTTCCGGACTATTATCGCCCTTGACGGTCTCTGGAGGGGGGTGATGTAGTGACTAGTGTACATAGCAAACTTCTTTTATAAAACCTATTTCATATTATTTTGTACTCTTTAGTTTATGGTATTTTGACTTGTTTACTTTTTGATAGATTTTGTCATTACATTAAAAAGATTTCACTTGAACATCGAGTCCATTATTTTATTAGTTTTCTCCTTTGCACCTTCTAAAGATAAAGTTGGGCAAGCGATTACCCTCGCAATCCCGCGAGGACCTTGCTCACTTCAGTATAGAAAACGACTAAGCCCGGCCGCATATTGTCCGAATTTGCTACCGATCGACGTCATCGGATAGCAGTTTAAATGTTTCTGATCAGAAAATCGGATCGCGCTCTCTCTTACATTTTGTACTGAGCCGATTGAGCTCGAACTCGCCGGAAGGAAATTTCGGATAGTGTGCGGAGTGGCGGTCCGGCGGACGTTCAAATGTTTCTGATCAGAAATTTCGGACAATGTGCGGCCGGGCTTAATATGACAAGTTTTTTGACAGGGAGTCAATGACCGCTACAGACAGAATTCCGCGATTTGAGAATAGTAACATTGATTGTTCACTATGAGGCAACTGTACTTGAACTGTGCTTGACGCTTGTGTAAATTACCTTTTTGTAAAGTCAAGAACCTCTTATCATACAGATACAACTCCGTGCCAGATTTCCAAAACCTGGAAACCTGGTAGACACTTCGACAATTCATCGCTATACGCAATGCAGTTGTTATTGATAGCATTAAACTAGGTTGTATAAATGAACATAATTATAAAAGACGACCTAATTATAAAAGAAGACCTTATAAGATACGTTAAAAAATTACAGAGTTATAATAAGTGTACAAGGATCTTTAGTCACTAGGGTAAGATACCGCTAACTATTATTTTTTTTGCCCCACTGTAGTGTATTGAATCCATAATAATAATAACATTGTCTTGTTACTTGTACACTCACGACATGGATGACAGTGACGTTGACAGAGGTCAGGAACTAGTCATGGCGGTGTGTGTGCTGGCCAGCCGATTCTATGTGAAATTACCCAAATCATGGGGATTCTACACTCACTAAAAGAGCCTTGTAGTGCTGTAATAAGGTGCTACTTACAAACAATGGTATCTGTCGTAACGCTCCGACTGACTCTTGGTGAGTGACGTCACGGCCGCGTGCAGGCTTTCATTCTGAAACAAGTAACCTTATGTTAGCATTATATGTAGGGATGTAAAGCGGTAAAATTACTTTCGTAAAATTCGGTAAATTACGATATTTTACGTAAAATATTATATTTTACGGTAAATTACGGTAAAATTGGGTAAAAAAAGATTTGATTTCGTGGCATAATTTTCATTAAGAATGGGGATATAAACAATTAAACAGGTTACTTAATGCAAGTCTAGGCGTTTTTCCGAAAATTTGGCGTATCGGTTCTTTAAAATTAATTCCTAAAGCGGGTAACAAACCTCCTGACGACCCAAAATCATATCGTCCCATAACGCTAATGCCGAGTTTAGGTAAACTACTAGAACGCCTTATCGTACCTCGCCTGCTACCCGGTGGTCCTAAATTTCATAGTCAACAGTACGGTTTCACCGCCGGGAAATCGACTGTTGACGCGGCGTTAGAAGTAAGAAAAATAGTTAATTTATCGGAAACTAAATAAGTGGTCGCCATTTCATTAGATATATCCGGGGCCTTCGACCATGCTTGGTGGCCGATGGTACTATTAAAACTAAAAAATCGAGGGTGTTACTGTAATATTTATTCCATAATACATTCTTACTATTCTAACGGTCAAACTAAGCTTCGTCTAGGACATTGTACACACGCCAAAGATTTAACGTGCGGCTGCCCTCAAGGATCGGTAATTTCGCCTAAATTATGGAACATCGGATTCGACGATTTGTTAAGTCTTCCACTTCCACCGCTTTGCATACTAGTTGGTTACGCCGATGACGGGTTTCTTATCGTTCAAGCAAACTTGCGTTCCGAAATTGAGTCTAAAGCCAACAGTAGTCTTAATTTAATATCTGACTGGGGTAAGCGTAATCGGCTGAAATTCGCCGCGCATAAAACTTACCAAATTCTTTTAAAAGGTTCCCTTATATCTTCCCCTAGCATTAAACTTGACAATATTAACGTTAAACGCAAACAGTCACTCTGTTACCTTGGTTTTCATTTGGAAAATAAATTTACATTTTTGGAACATATAATTCAAACCGGTGAGAAAGCCAAACGTAATTTTTACTCGTTTACTAGAATATCTACTTCGACATGGGGCCTCTCATTTAAAACTCTTAAATTAATTTACACCGCGACGTACCTCGGCAGTATTTGCTACGGGGCCCCCGTGTGGGCCGATAGAGCAACTATCGGCGCGGCTCGTCGAAAGTTGCTACAGAGCCAACGTCTTGCGCTTATTTTCTTATGTAAAGCTTATAGGACCACAAGCACCGAAGCTTTACCTGTTTTAGCCGGAGTCTTACCCGTTGACCTTGAAATACAGCGTCGTGCGACAATGTACTATAATAACAAAAACATTACGAATCCCTACTTTTTAAACGCCCGCGATAAAATAAAAATCACAATATTGTTTGAACCTTTAGAGGATTCGGTACGTAGTCTAATCTCCGAATGGCAGACGCGTTGGGACAAATCTACTAAAGGGAGACATCTTTATAACTTTTTCCCTAATATTCGTGAACGGCTGTCCAAACACTGGATAGATATTGATCACAGCGTATCTCAATTCCTGACCGGTCATGGAAGTTTTAAAGCCAAACTTTACGGATTTAAATTGGTTGCATCACCTATGTGCGAGTGCTCGACCGAGGGCAGTATGTTTGAACAAACCGCCCATCATGTTCTTTGGGAGTGTAGTCTTTGGCAAGAGGAACGAACTACAATGCTGAACAACCTATATTGTAAATCTGGAGTCGCATACTACACTGATCTCGTGGACAGCGCTAGGCACTTCCGTGCCTTCAAGCGTTTTTGTCACAATTATTATTGGCGACAGTCAAACACAATAAACTCCAATATTAACTTAGCTTCAGCTTAGGAGTCACAACTATTAGCCTTATTTCCGTGGTGCTCCCCCTTAAGTTCTTTGACTTTTGGTCATTGCAACTTTGTGCTGTCTCCCGCTTGTATGGGGAGGGAAACTGGAATTCTTCCTACTCCTCCTATTCTCTTCTGATTAATTTCGTTGCGGGAACCAAGATAGTTTTAGCACGTCCCTCGGGCTCCCTGAGATCATATCAAAGGGTTTTCGTGGTTGGATACCGAAGTCGATGGTACACAGGAGATACAGTAGTGGGAATGTGTGGTGGGCCAAAGCCCGTTAAAAAAAAAGTCTAGTGCAGTAAGTCAAAACAACATAATAGCCAGCCTGCCGGCTTGCTGTATGCTCTGTCGAGTGTCGTCAACTGTCAACAAGTCGCAACAGCGCAAAATATTATGGTAAACAGCACTAATCGGCAACGTCACACCGTGCGACGCGCACGCAGTACGCAAGTTGCAACTTGCAACACGCTCGCCCCGCCCGCCGTCATACCACCATTCTGCATACATACGTAGCCGGTAATTTTATATAAATTACCGTAAAATACGCGTATTTTACCAACGTTTTCGGTAAAATTACGTAATTTTGCAACCCTAATTATTATATGTGACATGTCGTATGGCGTGATGAAAAGATTTAACAGACACAAATAAATATTTTACTTGACTACGCCAGAACAAGGGTTAATGAGTTTCTTGAGTTAATGCACCTATCCATACTAATAAAATATTATAAATGCGAAAGTGTGTCTGTCTGTCTGTCTCCCTGTCTGTCTGTGTGTTACCTCTTCACGCTCAATCCACTGAAAAGATTTTGCTGAAATTTGGCATGGAGATACTTTGATTCCCGGCAAAGGACATAAGATACTTTTTATCCCGGAAAAATACATGGTTCCCGCGCGGTAAACGAATTTTGGCGCAACGGAGTTCTAGATTTCTAGATCTAGTATTATAATACTACTTACTAGATGACGCTCGCAGCTCCGTTGCGCCAAACAACGAGAACGGTACATTTTTCCGGGATAAAAAGTATTCTATATTCTTTCCCTGGACTCAAAGTATATCCATACCAAATTACAGCAAAATTGATTCAGCGGTTTGGGCATGAAGAGGTAAGAGACAGACAGACAGACTCACTTTCGCATTTATAATATCATTACCATGGATATGTTTTTTGGGAAACTCTAACGTCATAATAATATTATTAGCTTTAGTTGTGAGAGTAGATAATAATAGTTAATATCTACTATAAACAATAATAATCTAAAAAAAAAGCGACTTAAAATAAAGAAATAAAAAAAAAAATAATAATAATAATAATAATAATCTAAGTTCTTGTTTTAAACTAAGGAAAACGTTTCAAAAAAAATCTCATTAAAAGTACTTATTCATATATAAAAGTGTTCGTAACTAAATAAAGAATATTATTTTGTTCTAACAACTTAATTTGGGCAGATTTGACTGAGTGCTACGAATAATAAAAACTAGTTATATTTACCAAAAAGAACAGTTAACTACGAAATTAACGCCAAAACATAAACACATCATCCGGCCCTCAATATTTCATTTTTATGAATATTCAAATGTACCGCGGACTTTAATGGCTTCCTTCGCGTGCGATGAATACTTTTATTGCGAATTTCCTGCACCAGTATTAGATCCGACTGGAAGCCCTACAATCTGACCTATTTCTAGAGAAATCTATCTTCCGTTCAAACTGTATTATTATAGTATAAATTATATACAGTAGGCCATGACAAAGGTAATATAGACCGCCAGAATCGAGCCTACAGATGACTTGTTTTTTCAGATAGTTTTAGAGAGCACAATAACGCAGTACGGAAACCCTACATACGCTACGCTACGCGCTACGCTACATTACAGTAAGATATTTTTTTTAGTCATCTTTCGCGACCGTTTTGGCATGTCTGATAATAGACAACACTAAAATTATTATCGTTTTAGGCAAAAAACGGTGACTGGATCACAACCTACAACGGGCCCACACCAGTCTTTGTGTTGCACGTATTCAAGAACACTGCCAAGTTACCCTACTGTACATTAATGTATTGCGATATGATGTGATACGGGGCTTCGAATTTTCTATAAGCCGTTTTATGCTCCGATAGAAGCCATAAAAGGACAATAGAAATTGCTACACAATTTAATCTCGTGTTGCCGTGTAACATGGAACTTGCTTGTTCTATTATATTGCTGTTCGTTGAACCAAACAATCGCTATCAAAACTTTTGTTGTTTAATGTTAGAAAAATGTTTATAGACACTCTTACCTAAATAAATCTTTTTTTATGTTTGTATGTATATTATTAAAAAGTAATTGATGGCAGCTGGCATTGTTATAAGGTCTTCTTACAGCACTATACGAAATTGATAACTCTGTTTGGTTCAGTGAACTTAGTTAATTTATATAGGACTAGCTGTTGCCCGCGACTTCGTCTGCGTCTATGTTGGTGACAAACAGGTTGTATTAGGAAAATGTAACTCTTTCTAAGTAAGTGGGAAAAACAGGGGTTGGTGGTTCGCGAGCCCTATGTTCTGTAGTAAAAGAAACTAAAAAAGTTCTTTTTATACTGTGTGGAGGTGTGCTAATAATGTATTTAGGAAGCAGAACACTTTTAAGGTTAAAACCTGGGTTGGCAGGTACTTTGTATAAAAGTCAGTTATTTTGATATTTGATAATATCACCCCAGAAGGAATCCTCTTCAAAGATGTGGGGAATCTACGAATCTATAAAATCTATGTGGGGAATTTGACGACCTCTGTGGCTCAGTTGGTGGGCTGTTGGTAGTTCAAGCCGGGGGTCGCGGGTTCGAATCCCGCCGACGCGACGGAACAAAAAAGTTTTCAAAGTTCCTGGGTCATGGATGTGTATTAAATATGTGTATCATATTATAATAAAAATCTTAAATATATGTATAGTATAAAAGTATTAAATATATTTCCGTTGTCTGGTACCCGTAACACAAGTCCTTCAGGTACTTACCACGGGGCCAGACTGACGTGGTGTGAAGCGTCCATAGATATTATTATTATTAATCTAAGTTTGTATTCCAGGAATATTGTTTTAAGCCGAAAAAAGAGCTCACAATTTACAGGCTTAATAAAACCGACTTATAAGTAAACACTCATATTGAATATCAGTTATCACGTTCTGATCATCGTGGGGATCATCAATCCATCACCAGCCACAAAGTGGCTTCGGGCAGTCCGGGTTGGACCATAAATATCACCGAGCTAAGGATGGTCTCTCTGGGAGATATTCCAAATGGAGCTTTATCATTGGATATTGAATATTATGTGAGCTCTTTTTGTTAAAGAACAAAGAAGTGATACTATAACATGTCCGAACAGGGTGACCATGCTTTATTCCGTTCCGTTGACTCATTAGATCGTGTCTTCAGATTAAAATGCTCTGGTTTTTTTAGAAGATCATTAAAATAAAGTTAAATTTATTTATTTATTTCATTACATATTCATATTATAACATACATAATATTATTATTAAATACTTAAAAACTGCACTTTGTCACGTGTTGACGGCTACGTGACGCGCTTCGTTCCGAAGTCTCCCCCGAACCTCCGGTAGACCACATCCATCGGCCAGAAATCCGGCGCCGCAAAGGTCGAAAGAAGATTCGTCGGCACTCTCACCACAAAGAAACTAAAGTTAATTTTGTGGCGAGACTGCAGACGCTCGACCCTCAGGCACAGTGTCGTCTTCTTCTGGATGTAGTCCACGACGTCTTCGACCTCCATGGACCAGTGCAGGCGGGATATGTACAGGGGCGTCGCGGGGACCTCGCTCCGCAGACGCAGCTCAGGTACATAGGGCGCGGTGCCGCGATGGTTGCGGGCGGCGAGCTTCTACTTCCTTCTCTCCACCAGTGTGAAGCCCTCCTCATCGCACCCCCTGCTTTCGTCCTTGCCAGGTCGAGAAAACTCCTTGCGGCTCTTCGTAGCCTTGCAGCGGCTCTCTTTAGTCTTGCGACTCTCCGGAGCCTTGCGTCCACATTCTCCCCATTTGTTTTCGCCCGCTGGGGAGGTGCGGGGCGACGAGCAACAGTCGCGTAGTTTTGCTGAGTCGCCTGTGGACTAACTTAAAACACTTAAAACAGGCAAGTAAATAAACATAATAATCATATTATGATTACCATCAAATGAATAATATGCTAAACTTATATTATACTTTAACATTATTACCTACTTTTAATCCTAGCTGGAGCAGATACGAAAATCACAACAAAAACATTAACTTTTTTGTTTATAAACATAATTTTACTAGCTGTAGGTAAGTTATAACTCGTTCATAATAATATACATACATACAATACGCTCACATACAGGTAAAAAAGTACGTTCCTAACATATTTATTTTCGAACATCATACCAAAGAGCTTTATTCAAAAAAGGCACTTAAAAGATAAGTCGAAAAGCCACAAAAACAAGTGGCTAGATGGACAAAAGGCAAAAGCATTCTAATGTTGGAGTGAAAATATTCATGAATGTATGCTGATGGGAATTAGACTAAGTAATGTAATTAAGAATGAGCCGTTTACTTTTCATTCTAAAGAGAACTGTATTATCGTCGGAGCGGTAACCGCACGATTTGGAGGGTGCGCCATGTCAATTTTGTTAATCAAACATGACATTATCCTAGTATGGTATAAGGTGATTATGAAACTCGTAAACATGAGATTTTTAATTTAGCAAAATACAATAATTTACCTACCTCCCAAAAAGGTAGGATATTACCAAAACCAACCAAGTTCAAACTTGAGTAGGTAAGGTTTCAAATATTATTATCGTTTATCACAATATATTTTATGGATTATGCACATGCTTAGAATTTCTAAGTTAGAAATAAAATATCTCATGAAAACTGATAAACAATAATAAACCTGAAATCTGTCCGTTTTATTTTGTCATTGAATATTGTAGAAGAATATTCTCCAAACATTGGCGGCCTTTGCAACTCGATCTGTCTGATCACTTAAGATATCGGTTTACCGTCAAATTACTGCAAAAATAACACAGATTTGTTTGTTGTGGTTATGGAAAAATTATGTTCATTATCGGGTGTATTGACAGAAGGAAGACAGGGCTACCTTTGAGCGTAGCGTAATATTATTTACTAAGCCGAGTCTGGCCTAACCTATCGTATAGTAGACATACATTGCATCGTTAAGATAATATATATGTTACCGTTAGAATGCAGAATACGTTAACGTGCACATTACCTAGGTAATCTGCAGATTCCCTGATACCATCCGTCAAAGTGTGAAATTTTTAAATAAACAAAGCTAATTTTTGCACTTTACCTAGTTAGTTTGCATTCTCTTCCTTCGTAAAAGTCCTAAAAACTTTGACGTAAGCTTGTGAACCAAAAACGATTATTGTTTTGATTGTTTTTATTCTAGTTGATACGATCTGGTATATTTTATTAGTGGAGTAACATTTTACTCAAAATTTAATAATTTATTCCTTTGTTTATGTCCGAAAAATGATATTAAATAATTCTCTACAACTAATAATTCTCTAAAACAAGAACCTGTTTTATGTAATTTAATGAGAATAGAATAAACTTTTTGCACCTTAACTGACTCACCCAGGTAATCTGCAGAATACCTTGTTAATATGCAGTCTAACTGGTTTACGCACATTAGCGGTAACATATATATTGTAGAATTTAGTGATAGCGTACATGCTTTAGTACTACACAATAATTACAAAATTTATTACTTGGCTAATGGTTTTTTTTCAAAGAATTAGATTAGATAGGATTTTGACAACGTAGGTATGTCTCTGAAAGCAGAATTTCATTGAACAGAAAATGTTTTCACCTCACATATCAGTGTCGTTTCAAACTTTTCACGCAATACAGTGAAGTTTTAACGCAAAACATTTATTCGTGTCGCTGTTTTATTTCTGCGGTTGAATGGGTATTTCAACTATTTCAATAAAAGCGGCTTACTCGGTTCACCAATACCCGGCGATTGCAATACACAAATATTGAAAGAATTCGCCAAATACGACTCCTAGCTAACCGCAAAAACAATATTTTGGTTAGATACACTACTTTTTCGCTGATTTGCTATTCCAAACGTATCCCAGTTACCTTTCAAAATGTATGCAGATTTACTTTTATTATTTTTGTGTATTAAGCTTTATCGGGCTTATGATTTATACCAGATTTTACAGCAGATAGGTATGTTGGTAGATTAATAATAATAATTATTATTAATAACTAGATGACCCAGTGAACTTTGTTTCACTTTCCTCCTATTATAAACCTTCTCTGGACTTCCTCGATTTTTTTAAGACCAAAATTATCAGAATCGGTTCAACTGTTCTCGAGTTTTAGCGAGACTAAAAAAAACAATTTTTATTTATTATAGATAGAGGTTCATATTCGGAATGTTCTGTAGGTAGCGGAAATTTTTAGACGACTAGTTATAGTAGTAACATATCTTCAAACTTTATAACTGTCTAATAGTCTGCCCCCCTTTTTTATGAAATAAGGGAGCAAACGGGTCACCTGATGGAAAGCAACTTCCGTCGCCCATGGACACTCGCAGCATCAGAAGAGCTGCAGGTGCGTTGCCGGCCTTTTAAGAGGGAATAGGGTAATAGGGGAGGGTAGGGATGGGAAGAGAAGGGAATAGGGGAGGGAAAGGAAGGGAATAGGGAAGGGAAAGGAAGGGAATAGGGTAGGGGAATTGGGCCTCCGGTAAACTCACTCACTCGGCGAAACACAGCGCAAGCGCTGTTTCACGCCGGTTTTCTGTGAGAACGTGGTATTTCTCCGGTCGAGCCGGCCCATTCATGCCGGAGCATGGCTCTCCCACGTATAAAATTCAAAGCTTATACAGCGTTTATTAGTAAGGGGGTGCCTCTATAAGAAGTGTATTGACAGAAGGAAGACAGGGCTGTCTCATAGTCTGCCAATAAGTATACAACTGCTACTCACTAAAAATCCTCGAAAAATGTTAGTTATGATTATAGAGTAGAAGTTGGGGGGCAAATCTAATATAATTTAATATTATTATAAATACGCAAACACTAGGATCAATAGGCCTAAAACACAACAATATAAACTAACAATATACATCGTAACTCTTGATATCGCTCCGTGCCCTTAAAGGACTCACTCACAATTAAATCATGACAATTAATTGATTGTATAAATCAATTTTGCCGGGCCAATTTGACGTCGTGATATATAGGCCAATTTGTTTGGGCTCGGTATATTATGTAATGGATATATACAGGGGAAGCCTTGTTTATGATTTAATAAATTCTAAATAATAGCATCTTCTCAGTGAGTTCTCTAGTGCCTCAAGCATTTAAAAATTCAGGAAAATAAGAAGAACATCTTAGTATAAATTATAGTGTACCCAGAAAGACCCCAAGAAGCCTAAAAGTGGGGTCGTGGTGTGTAAGGTATATTAAATTACTTGGGTGGGATTTCACCATTCACATGCTTAAAACTTCGTTTAATTATACTTAGTTCTTATTGACCGTGTGAATCTCGTTTTGTTTCAAATGGATTTCACAATCTTCTTTATTTAGATCGCGATCAATAAATCTAAGGCTTAGTTCACACGGCACAATCCTGCACGTTTCCTGCAGGTTTTTTTGCAGTATACGTCTTAACAAATAAATTGTGACGCATACAATGTACTATATAGAACCATTCACACGTCTATATTACTGCAACAAATCGTGCAGTACAATCGACGTGTGAATGTCTGCAAAAAAACGTGCAGGAAACGTGCAGGATTGTGCCGTGTGAACCTGGCCTAAGTTTACGTGACGACACGCGATAATTTTATATGTTTTTATAATTTTGGAGCTATGTCACGTTATTTTAACAACAAAATAGCAAGAAACGACACATAAACTAACAAATCTGTCATCTTGACATTTTTTTAGTCTATGTTTCTCGATCCGCCTTGACACTACACTGACAGGACTTGAACGGGTTTAAGGAAGTAAACCTCGAACAGAAGATAAAACTCGAATTTGCTGTGAACGTTAGTTTATGTTGGTAAAATGCAATTCGGTGTTATAAACGCGTTTAAACGTTTAGAACCGGTTCAGTGGGAACTGAACGCGTTCCATTTCTTTGGTGAATTCGCCCCTAAATGACGCCCGGAGCGGAGTTGCGCCGAAATTCGTTTATCGCGCTAAAACCGTACATTTTTCCGGGATAAAAAGTATGATATGTCCTTTCCCAGGACTCAAAGCAAATCAAAGACTCAAAGCTCGAAATTTCCTTACCAAATTTCAGCAAAATCGGTTCAGCGGTTTGGGCATAAAGAAGTAACAGACAGATAGATAGACAGACTTACATACTTTCGAATTTATAATATTAGCATGGACAAGTTCCAATGAAAATATAAAAAAACCTATTACGACACAATACACCTACAAACGTTGACCTTTTCAGCTTATTTGAACTAGCTATATTACTTTGATCAAATTGTTTTAGAAAAATATGATTTGAAATTTTATATACCCTTGTTCCTTATAACAGCGGACCTTTTTCGACATAGCTGCTTGTTCGCCCAGGGCGGGACATCCACCATTTTATATTACGTCCACTTTTACGTCTAGTGTACTGAATAAACATTGTTATTCGATAAAATATTTTCTCAAATTACTTTTGATACGTGTGCTGCCCAAAAGGGAAATTATAATAATATTTTATAAAAAAAAAAAAACAAATATAATCAGGAAAATGTGTAGAAGATAAGCAATTCTCGTAGTTATTGTCTGTTTAGATTTTCAGACTGTCTCAATCGCACGATTTGATGCGTATGAATTATGATTCATTATTCAACCAGACTGAAATTTCATTTCTATTTCAAAATATACATACTTATAATTTTTCATGTTTATTAAAAATTCTAACATAAAATTCGCGAAATATTCTCTAGAAATTTCGTTAAGAGTCAGCAATTCTCATACAAAAAGGGCTTTGGGCCCTTTTGTATAATTTTCAAGTGAATGTCTAAAAATATTCATAAAAGCATCGTTACATAAGGCGTTTGAGTCCGCTTTGCAACACGTCGCGCCTGAGTAAATGATGGATTGCTACATAAACAAGAACGTGGGTCGTCAAGACGTGAAAAGATACCGACTATTCACACTATCGCGAAAAACGCAGCGGATAAAATAACTATCAGATAGAAATTCGAATGACTCGAGTTCAGAGAATTTTCAACCATAATATACTTGTACCACGTTGTAAATTATAATATTTATACCTTGCACATAAATTAGAAGATGTTTGTTTTATATTTATTATTCTGTAACTCCAATACATAAAACTACAGAAATTAATGGTGGTCATTGCCCATTTGTCATGTAAACATTGTTTTATAAAAGTTTTTTTACCATTGCTGTTAAAAATCGGCATGTTCATCGTCTACATTGTTTTTTTAACCTTTATCCCTCTGATGTTGGTTTACAAGTGAGACGTGTTGTCATTATTGGTGTCTATGTCACTGCGTTTCCGCAGTCAGTGAGACGCTACCTTTTCACGAGAAACAGAGACGGAATTATAGCTGACAAGTTAACTTTGCTGAATAGTACATTACGCACCAAGGGAGGAAACTAGGACATTTCAACCCGCGCGATAATGTTTGTATATGTATTGTATTGAAATGTCCGGCTATCCTCCCGTGGCGCGTATAGAACTTTTCATCATACCAGGACCGAAAGTTTAATGACATCGTATATAAGAAAAACAGCTAATATGGTTCAAATTATTCATTGACGGGGTCCGGGGCGACCAGCGATAATAGATTTGATTAAACAATGTTGTGTCGTTAAAATATTTCATCATTTCGTAATGTAGTCACTGACCTCCATTATACAAGTATGCTGGACCTATGATACCCACTTTTTTTGTGCCTATTTGAAGCGGAATCAGCGCCCCCAGTGAGAGGGAAGAGAACTAAATTTGACGTAACTTGCAAATGGCCGCTTAATCGTTATTGGTTGTCATCACTAGTATTAGTTCCAAATACTCCCACTACTTCTATCAGCGCCAATATGGCGACTTTCAAACGTCATTTACGTATTCATTACGTCAAATTTAATTCCTATCACTCACATTGGGGAAGCTGATTCAGCTTCAAATAGGCCACTGACCTCTATAATACACTGGACTGGCTATGCCGTACAAAATGACAGTTATCTATTGTGCCGATTTGAAGCGCCGCGGTGAGCGTACTGTGAACTAATTACATAGAAAATTACAACCGCCATTTGCAAAATAGTAGTTCCAAGTACACTCACTACTGCTTTCACGTAGCAATCAGCGTTAATATGGCGACTTTCAAATAGGAACATTTCATTGATAGCGATCGCCTGTCCAGTGTATTATAGTGGTCAGTGAAATAGGCACAAAAAATAGCTGTCATTTCAAAGGGTATCCATTAGTCCAGCGTACTTGTATAATGGAGGTCAGTGAATGTAGTGCTTTATTTGTAATGATATTTATTGAAGTGACTTAACAAGTATGGCACCAATCACCATGGCAACGTCCATCGCTGTCCCGAGTCCCGACTCAAATAAAGTAGAGTATATAATATCAGCTCTCCCCCGCTATTCCTGACTGCTGGCGATGTTGGCCCAGGCAACGAAAAAAAAAAGGTGACGTAAAATAGCTAAGCCGCCTCCTCAACTCAACAACTCAACTCTTCAATATTATTTTATTTAATTATTATTAAATTGCCATGTTGCCGCGTGTATGGGTTTGAAATAACAACTGCACGGTTACCATGGTAATATTTAATAGTAGTATTTCAAATAGGTAACGGGAAGAAAATTTTAAACTGTCAATTGTGAGCAGTCTGAAATATTATGCATCTTTCTCCCCGCAAACAAGAGAAGAAATTCAAACTTTTGGTTCTGGTATGATGAAAAATTAATTGTTTACGTAGCCGTATTAGAGGATCAGTGGCTCTCTAAATAGCTGTACGGCGCGATAAGCGACAACTTCCACTAACAAGATTATACGGATGACGTCATAATTACTGTAGCCAACAGCTGTTATCAAAATAACAAACAAGGGAACTATGGAAATATTAAAAAGATTATTAAGATAGTATAATATTTAAATGTTTGTTTCTATGATCGATAGCTTCTAAACTACTAGACTAATTAATTTAATGTTTGCATATAATACTTTTTAATTTGAAAAAATGTAATGGAAACACTGTTTTAAGCAATTAGGATCATAAAGATTATTTACAATAACTGCATACCGAACTTTATTTTTAGGTTAGGTAATATTTTTGTGTTTGCACCGGCTACTTTCTCACCTTACGGTCTACTTTATCTACATCTACACTAATATTATACAGAGGAAAACTTTGTTTGTTTGTTTGTTTAATTGTAATGAATAGGCTCAAAAACTACTGGACCGATTTTAAAAATTCTTTCACCATTCGAAAGCTACATTATCCACGAGTAACATTGGATAAATTTTATTTTGGAAAAAAATAGGGTTCCGTAAGACATTTGAGTTTTTCGGACACAAGGTGTTAAAATCAACCAGAAAAGTTACTTATTTTGCGTACGCTGCCTAAACTATAAAAGATAGAACCATAAAATGTTCTAATTAATTGTAGATCTTATAAATATCTACAAAAAAGTCCGCGACACACTATACTTATCTATGTCGAGTGAGGCACAACAACCATTTTTATTTAAAAATCTTGAATTTTTTTTGGACTTCAATTAAACGCGTTTATTTTACTCATGTTATTAATCCTTATCAAAATAAATTATTTCATCAATAAGCACAGTTTATATAGATAATATTTGGTCTTTGAATGATTAAAATTGGACGTTTGATTTTGAAGTTATGGCGAAATTAAAATATTACGATTTCTGCTGCACGGGCCGTTGCGAAGTGGGCGTCACCAAGGCGGGGCCCGGGGGTGCGCGTGCGGGAGGGAGTTTAGAGCTATTAGTAAATGATGATTTAAATAATACTTAATTATTCACTAAATCTAAATAATATATAAAACTCAAAGGTGACTGATTGACATAGTGATCTATCAACGCACAGCCCAAACCACTGGACGGATCGGGCTGAAATTTGGCATGCAGGTAGATGTTTATATGGTGTAGGCATCCGCTAAGAAAGGATTTTGATCAATTCTACCCCCAAGGGATAAAATAGAGGATATACCGATCGGGCTGAGACTTTGATACCTAAATAATAATAATACTTCTTAACGCGAGCGAAGCCGCGGGCAAAAGCTAGTATATTTATATATCCCTGTAGGTTTATTTCTTAGTAGTCAAGTTGTAAATACAAGCACATGTTGCACTTCTTTCCCAACGCAATATACAGGGTGTAACCAAACTAAGTGACAATATCGAGTTCGCTATAAAAATATCAGTGCGGCGCGGAAATTTCAGCGCTAATATCTAAGAGTATTTTTAGGAGTATCTTTTTTTCTATTATATGGGAAAACTCATGACGCTGGGTCACTTGCCCATACAAATCATGAAAATATAGCTCTTTCAGTGCTGCTATTTTCACAGTGAACTCTATATAAAGGACACATACAAACCCTGAAGTATTATCATTTATCACTTTGTTTTGTTACACCCTGTATACCAACAAAGATGACCTAATTTTCTCCACTGTTTACGAGATAATATATTCTCCCCCAACTTATTATTATGTTATCATACCGAGAAGTGTCTCCAAACTCCAATAACTCAAGTTCACACTACAGTACTTAAGAGCTCACTAAAACTATGAACCAAATCCTTCAGGATCATGCTTCCAGAGGGTGAGAGATGAACAGCTGGAATGTTTTGGTCTTTATTGTGATTGTGTAAAGAATCATCTATATAATGTCTATTATGATGGTTATTGTACCATCGAGGAAATTGATTCCTAGGTAGTTGACAGACTAACGTCATTTGGTCGGATCATGTCAGTTCAATGTTAATTGTGATCTGTCAACTGGGTTTGACGTAACGCGACCAAACTAGGTCCCCCATCTGCCTAAGAATCAACTTCTCTAATAGTAGGTACATAACAATATCCCTTCAACTCCGATAAGGCACACTTGTTCCGCGAGAACAATAGATTTACAATAGATTTCCAAGAATCCGCGATCGAAGGAATATCAATAATAACACTTTTTATTTATTTGAATTACAAATGGGAGAATGTGTTTTGCTCGATGTTAAAAGAAAGAAAAGCAGCCATTGACGACAGACCATTTTATAGAAATACTAGATGACGCCCGCAACTCCGTTGCGCCAAAATTCGTTTATCGCGCGGGAACCGTACATTTTTTTTGGATAAAAACTATCCTATGATCTTTCCCGGGACTCAAAGTATCTCCATGCCAAATTTCAAGCCAAATGAAATCGGTTCAGCGGTTTGAGCGTGAAGAGGTAACAGACAGACAGACAGACAGGTGGACGGACAGACAGACACACTTCACATATTTTATAATATTAATATGGAAGTATGGATATCACAATATATTGCTCTTCTGTCCATTCAGTTTTCATTCCGTCTCCTTTAAAGTATAAAAAATATTAATACTTTTATAGTATTTGTCATATTATTCATTTTAATAGCTTCTCAAATCCATAAAACGTACGCAGGTGCGCTATAAAATCATGACATGATTTTTAAGCACTCGTACCATTATAAAACGATAGTCATAGTTGAATGAAATATGATGTAAGTGATGTAACTCATCCTATTGTTAACAAATATTATATGCGACCATTATGTCAGTAGCTATAGTGAAGTATGTGAACCGCATTAAGATTTTGATAAAAAAATTGAAAAAATATTAAAAATTTTAGGGGTCCCCACTCCCCACAGGTACAACTGAAACAAAAAAAAAATCCTCTAACCTATGCGTGTGCGGTATCTATGGATAGGTCATCAAAAATCATATTGAGGTTTCTAATATCATATTTTTCTAACCTGAATAGTCTGCGAGAGAGACTTCAAAAGTGGTAAAATGTGTCCCCCCCCTCTAACTTCTAAAGTAGGGGCATGATAAGTCTAAAAAATATATGATGTACATTACTATAAAAACTACCAACGAAAATTGGTTGGAACGAGATCTAGCAAGTAGTTTCTTTTTTATACGTCATAAATAGTAAACCTTAATTTAACTTTCATTAAATCAACTGAAATATAAAAATAAATCAAAAACTTGAGAGGTGTCAAGGGACACCCGGATGGAACGAAGTAAAAAAAAACGCCATCTAGTTGACGCCCAGGCATACTATCAACGCCCTCTGCCCCTACAGCGCAGGAACTAATAAAAATGTGTCGTTACAACTTTTTCCGTCTAGCCCCCTTTCGCAACGCGCGATAAGGAACTTCGTTCCTAAACCTTTTAATTTCATAAAAATAAACCTTATTGCTGCTGCGAAACCCTTCATGGGCGAGTCCAACTCGCACTTGGCCGATTTTATTTGTATCATCATCATTGCCATTATAAACTAATTGCAGTTTTAATACATGATGCGGAAGTTTGTGACTGTATAGTGTATATATACATATATTATTTTTTTATGAAATAAGGGGGCAAACGAGCAAACGGGTCACCTGATGGAAAGCAACTTCCGTCGCCCATGGACACTCGCAGCATCAGAAGAGCTGCAGGTGCGTTGCCGGCCTTTTAAGAGGGAATAGGGGAGGGTAGGGATGGGAAGAGAAGGGAATAGGGGAGGGAAAGGAAGGGAATAGGGTAGGGGATTGGGCCTCCGGTAAACTCACTCACTCGGCGAAACACAGCGCAAGCGCTGTTTCACGCCGGTTTTCTGTGAGAACGTGGTATTTCTCCGGTCGAGCCGGCCCATTCGTGCCGAACCATGGCTCTCCCACGTATATTGTTAGCACGTGTTACTTTTCACACAAAAACTCATGGATGTTGTGAAAATTTGGCAACGTGAATTTAGGCTCTGGATTAACATACAAATTTTCCTGGAAAAGTTCAGTAAATTCATAATATGATGCTGTTATAGTTAGACTTTTGCCTATGGAGGTGCAAGTAAAAGTTAGTCTGTAATAATTAATGTAGGCAATAGGCGTGTAAATTGTGTTATATTACGTGTTTCCCAAAGTTTTTCGTAGTTGAAACTTACAAAAAGTTATTGTTATTGTTTGAATGTAGAGTGTATTGAGGTTGAGGTCATAAAATATTATTTAAGCTCGAAAGTTGGCTTGTATTCAAAGATGTTTTTGCAGTGTGGAAAAGAACAAGGATGAGATTATGTAACGGCTAAAACCGAGATATTTAAGGAACTTCTATCTTTAGACCTATTGTGTTATTTTACTTTAAAAGTTTCTAAAAAGCTTATTCTAGGCTATATTCAATAAGCACATAACACCACATTATATCAGATGACAGCGAAAACAAAAAATAAAAGCCAAAAAAATATACATATAATATATATATATATATATATATATATATATATATATATATATATATATATATATATATATATATATATATATATATATATATATATATATATATATATATATATATATATATATATATATATATATATATATATATATATATATATATATATATATATATATATATATATATATATATATATATATATATATATATATATATATATATATATATATATATATATATATATATATATACATATAAAAATATAAAGAAGAAAACAATAAAGCACATGGGTACACAATAAAAAAGTAAAATACTTAATAAAAAATAATAATAATAAACAAAAACAATTTGTCGCAAGTAGGTACTTATTAATTCAAGTAAGAACACACCTAATACTATGGGTTTACAGCTAAGGTAGTTAATTATATGGCATCAAAGCCAAGCGTAGTAAAAGTAAATAATCAGTCGGACAAAAAGGGTTAATAAGACGTAAATTTAAATTTAAATCTGCAGAACCAGGATTGCTTGAACTCGTTTTTTGCCCGCCAGACAGGACACACATTAAAAACTTTAAGTTTTTATTTAAATCTCCGAAGTATCCTATTCCAAAAGCAAATGAAAACGTTAAAAAAGAATTCATGTAAATTTATTCATTGAGGTTTCATAGAAGCGTCCAATAATTTTCTCTTATTATCTCGCACAAAATCAACATACTCCAAAAGCGAGAAATCTTTCAGGCTTACGTTTTAATCTCAATGAAGCAGGGATTAAATGAAAACGAATAAACATTTTGCATTTTATATGCTTCATATTTATTACAGTGAGTTTTTTGACGCTCTTTTCATATTTTGTTTTAAACAAATATTGAACGAGCTAAAATCTAGATGGACGGCCGGACTGTTTATTTTATTGGGTCCATAAACTGAACAAATGGGCATTTTGACTGGCATCCGGACATATTATTTTTTCGTAGGGGGTTAAATTCTAGCAAAGGAAGTGCCAACACCGAATAAGATACGCATTTAAATATAACTTTTTTTGTCCTTGATCGAACTTGGCTTTCATTTCACATTTATGTTTTTGATAGGGTTACCAAAAATAATCAATTTTCAGAAATAATGAAATAACTTTTTACGAAAGAACCAATTATTATTATATGAAGACGTCATATGAATGTGGTCGAATATCACTTGATGATTTTTAAAAATAGAAAAATTACAAAATCATACCTCAAGTTCAACACGCAGTCCAATAAAATAAGCTACAGTCGTTTCGTAATTTTAGTAGACTTTACAATAGCATAGAGAACACTTGATACAAGATATATTAGCTCGGAGAGGATCTTTCGTTTCTAATAGCTTAGAATGAAGCTAAGATTACCTCGTAAAGGAAAGAGCTTGGAAAGAAGCTAGTACTTACAGACGGTGCGGTCAGCAGCTTCAGTGCTTCGCTAAGCTGTTTCAGCGTTAATGTATTGCTTTCCGCTTCCTCCTCGTCCGCCCCGGCCAGATGTATCGACGACTGCCGAGAACGGAACTCCAGACTCTTGCCACTGGGACCCCCATTCGCGAACTGAATCTGCGAGGACGCGCGGCGGAACGGACACGCCATCTTGTGCCTTATTCTTCGCAGGCTAAGACATTCTATCGCGTAACAATCGTCCCGCAATTTAATCCACTTCGACCTGAAACAAAGAAAGCAATACTGATTAGGGCGACATGAAATTATAGTAGCGCAATAAACAATATTGTGTACTCGAATGGAGTGTACTACAATCTCGGGGTCGTACTTAAGTTATGTGTTAGTAGAGTTCGAGATTTATTTCTTGTAGACAAGAAATTCAAGATTATTAGTCCTAGCAATACCGCAATGAAGTTTCGATCTGTTTAGTTTATTTAAACTAGCAAATAATTTCAACTTAATAAACTTAATTTGACGACCTCTGTGCCTCAATTGGTTGAGTGTGTGGCAGCTCAAGCCGGGGGTCGCGGGTTCGAATCCCGCCGACGGAACAAAAAGTTTTCAATGTTCCCGGGTCTGGATGTGTATTAAATATGTGTATGATATAATAAAAATCTTAAATATATGTATAGTATAAAAGTATTAAATATATTTCCGTTGTCTGGTACCTGTAACACAAGTCCTTCAGGTACTTAGCACGGGGCCAGACTGACGTGGTGTGAAGCGTCCATAGATAAAAAAAAAAAAAAAAAAAGGTAATATTTTCCAATGAATTATAGAGCTCTAAAAAAGTGAGAAACAAAATATGTTTATTTGGTATTACATTTTACAAAACTAATAGCAATAGATCATAAAAAATTTATACTGCAATGCTTCGTAGTCAAATCCGATATTTTTTTAACTTCACTGTCGAAACTATCTTTTGCAACTTTCTTTTAATCAACATAAAAAGCGAACACTTCTCGTTGAACAAAGGAGTTAAATCACTTCGGAATTTTAATACCAGGGTAAGCAGTTAAAATATCTCCAGGTGAATTATTATACACCAGGACATAACGATTATCGGCACTCGATTCTCCCGGGCGCTGTAAGGGAACCGTGTCACGGTCTATCTGCTACTAAATTTAAGCCCGTATCTGGTTTAGCTCCGATCATAAGTTTGATTCCATTTTATAGACGCTCAATAAAATTTTGAATACGACAAAAATATTGTACAGAGTATAATTTTATATGCTTTTTATCGAAACGCTTGTTGATACGCAAAATTAAGTGACAACTGATTTTAAGTTTTGGAAATTTAAAAACAATATAGCGGATGACACCAAAAAATGCTAAGGTAACGGCGTTGAAGAAACGGATAGATCAACTGCTAGCCTGAAATAAAAGCAACAGTAACTGCTATAATAGATTACTAAATAGTTACTATACGTAACTGTTACGTCAATAATAAATATACTAGAAAGCACAATAATATCCCTTACTTTGGATTTGCCACAGTCGACTAAAAATAAGATACGAGAAGAAATTATAAAATTTGCATTTATTTTCTTCTCGAGTCTTTCAAAGTTCCTCAACGTACATTCTTGGGGGAAACTTTTATCTGCAACTCGAAATAATGCGAGCCACATCTGCATTGATAGAAAACTTATAAAAGTCGACACAATGAGAGATTGCATTTTATCATATCACCCGCAGACTTCAATTCGTTCCTTTATTTTAGTTAAAGTTATAGCGCTTATTTTGTTTAATTCCTCTGATAGAGACTACACTCTACATTGTACACTATACAATTTTTTTTCCTGACTAAAACAAACCAGAATGTTTAAAAAAATAATAGCAGCTGAATTCTAATTTAACTGTCGTTTATGTGCGGAAACGGGAGAGAAATTAATAATTGCTACAATGTAAAACTGCCAAAATTAATATTATTATGGATTATCACTTATCAGTTATCACAATATACAGGGTGCAATTAAACCTTCCAGCCAAATTTCGATATATTGATCCTTATTAAAGATAAAAATAGGCGTTTTTTTTTTATAATCGCTCCGAAAGTTTTCCTAAAAAACACCACAATTAATGGACACTACGCGTCGCCGGCGCGTGCTCCCTCCCGCCTCCCTGGCGCCACCCCCCGCGTCACCCCCGCTCTACCCATCGCCTCGAAGTGACCGTTTTGCAGCGATTTTATGTGGGATAAAATGTTATTGTAAAAAAAATATTTTTTTTTTTTTGGGCCGGTAGGTTTAATTGAACCCTGTATAGTGTATACATAACGTGACTATCCGTCCCGATTTCGGCGGGACATTCCCGCTTTCAGACCGTTTGTCCCGCTGTCCACCGCATGACGGAAAATGTCCCACTTTTCGCAATAAAGCAACAATAATCCAGTAAAATATTAAGCTTCTTATAGAATCGCTCAGGCCGTTTTCGATAGTAATATACAGGTGCCGTTCTTCAATCTCTTGGCAGAGGAACACTTTTTTCGACTCGTTTCCGTGTCCCACGAAGTCGATGTTGTCTATTGACAAACTTCTACCAAATTTTATAATACTATAATATGTATTTCCGTCTTTTTACCGTCTTTTTAGGTAGAATTCTAGGTCCTAAATCCTAATAGATGACATTTTGGGTTTTTTTAGTGCGATTACCTTAGAGATGTCCCGCTTTAGTAAGAATATAATATGGTCTCGTTATGTATACACTATACACCTATAACAAATCACTACACCTACCAAGCGCCGCGTGAAACGCGTGAAAATTAACGCGGTAAACAAAATTTTGCGCAACGCAGTTGCGGGCATAAATACGTATTGTCTATAGAATATTATCATGATTTAATTAGCTACAAAACGAACTTTTTAATATAAAACATTCACTTGTAAAGTAAATAATTCAGGTTTTAAAAGAGAAACTTTTAATGATATTCCTTAAGTTTTTAACTTTTTTGTTTTGGACTTCGAGTAATCTGTTAAAGAAATAAAAAAGTTGTACGACAAATTAATTAATCATCACTTTAATCTCGGTGCTTTAAGCTCGAGACATTATCTGCTGGTCAGACGCGTAGCGTGCCTTGGCGGGGCCCCGTATAAAATATGTTTGGGGGCCCTAAGGTTGCCTTTTTAGGGTTCCGTAGCCAAATGGCAAAAAACGGAACCCTTATAGATTCGTCATGTCTGTCTAGACAGACATGACGAGTCCGTATGTCACAGCCACTTTTCTCCGAAACTATAAGAGCTATACTATTTAAATTTGGTAAGTAGATATAGTCTGTGAACCGCATTAAGATTTTGATACAATAATGGAAAAATTATTAAAAATTTTAGGGGTCCCCATAGGTACAACTAAATCAAAAAAATTTTTTTTTTCATCTAACCTATGCGTGTAGGGTATCTATGGATAGGTCTTCAAAAATCATATTGAGGTTTCTAATATAATTTTTTTCTAACCTGAATAGTTTGCGAGAGAGACTCTTCCAAAGTGCTTAAATGTGTGTCCCCCCCCCCCCCCCCCTCTAACTTCTAAAGTAGGGGCATGATAAGTCTAAAAAATATAAGATGTACTTTACTATAAAAACTACCAACGAAAATTGGTTTGAACGAAATCTAGCAAGTAGTTTTTTTTTTATACGTCATAAATGGTAATCTTAATTTATCTTTCATTAAATCAACTGAAATATATAAATAAATCAGAAACCTTTTAATTTCATAAAAATAAACCTTATTGCTGCTGCGGAATCCTTCATGGGCGAGTCCAACTCGCACTTGGCCGGTTTTTTTACTTTAAAGTAAAAAAGTTTTTAATATTTTTTCTTACGCACGTGGTCCTTGTGGCCTGGGTGCCCCTACAATTGATACGGCGATATAAGCACGCCCCTGCTGCTAGTGGTAGGTTTTTTCCTTATCTCACCAAGATTTCCAAATTAATTTGTGGTTACTAAAATTTTTTTTACATTTGAAAATATATTATGATAAGTGGTATAACCACTTTATTGGAAATGCTTACAAAATATGAACCAACTTCTTCATACGTTTTAAAGTATGCGGTGAAATTTCTTTGAGAATTTAACGTATTTCGTTGCTTGTACTCGCTACCGTTCTTGGCGTATCATCCAAGCCCGATCGATCGGTGCAGCATCGTGTCCTATTTTGGTAATTCTTTCTTTATGATTTACCTTTAATCGGCAAATTTTAAAAGGCAAATCGATCAATCTAACTTCAAATGCAAGTTACACCCAATATAACTTCAAATGCAAGTTTCAGACGTGTTTATAAAAGACTCTATGGTAGATATTTCTAGAAAGTTTTGCCTCTTATCCACTGACCTCCATTATACAAGTACGCTGAACTTATGATACCCACCTGCTTTTTGTGCCTATTTGAAGCGGAATCAGCGCCCCCAATGCGGGGGAAGAGAACTAAATCTGACGTAACTTGCAAATGGCCGCTTAATCGTTATTGGTTGTCATCACTAGTATTTGTTCCAAGTACTCTCACTACTGCTATCAGCACCAATATGGCGACTTTCAAACGTCATTTTTACGTCAGATTTAGTTCTCTTCCCCGGCATTGGGGGCGCTGATTCCGCTTCAAATAGGCACAAAAAATAGCTGTCATTTCAAAGGGTAAAGTCCAGCGTACTTGTATAATGGAGGTCAGTGCTCTTATCTCTATTACTCAATATAAAAACTAAAGGCGAGGAATCGCAAATAGTCAAGATAATCTTACTAGGTAGTAACTTTAGCCTCGTCATCCTCGCGACATTTTACTATAGTGTAAACTGTGACCCAGTTTCTTTAAAAGCTTTCAAACTATACCTACAATAAGTAATATTTTACGTAAGTTAGTTAACTACGAAACGAGACGAGACAAGATGCAACTCTTGCAAGCGATCTATAATGCGGCATCTACAGTCTACACGGTGGCCCGCGACGGGTAAGCGATTCAGAATGTACAACACGGTCAAATTAACTTTGCGCATCGAAATATATATAACATGCGAGCTCCATAATGACGTCATCAAACCGTGCGTCTAGTTAATTTGACCGTGTTGTACATTATTCATCTGTTTTTTTTTTTCAAGAAACTTAAAAAAACAATAAAGGTAACTTAGAAACCTCAATTTACAAGTTACATAAAATAGAATATTAAAAATATAATTTATACTTAGTTTAACTTTATATTATGTTTGCGCATAATCGATGGCGATTGTGCCTACTGTAGAGCGTAGATCGCTGGTGCAGCCATGTTGGCAATCATGGATATCCATCATGTTTTAACCTGGAGAGGAGCCTTAAAAGCAATAGATAATTGAAATACTATTTGTATAATATTGGAATAATACATTGCCAGGTCTTGTTTTGTCTCGGTGGCAACTGACCCTTACAGCAATTAACCCAATTTATTCATACGTAAGAAAACATAAAGCAGCTTATTTTACAGTCCAAAAACAGAACTACAAAATATGATTTTAGTGGCCATAAATTATTTTAAATGACGCGGTTAGAGAAGATAACGCCAACTTTAGAATCTCTTGGCCTCGTTCTTGATTTGTTTATGTGTATACTAACATTTGTACTGAGAAAATTCAGTTTTAACCGACTTAAAAATACTAGGAACATTTATATTTTTCTCGAAACCTTCGTACGTAATAGATAAATCAAGTGTAATTTAATGACGTATATATATATATATATTCTCTGGCTAGATTTCTTAGTCTGTTATGATTTCTTGTTAACTTATGTCCTTAAGAAATCGTACTTGATTTTGATCAGTGAAAAATCGTGTCTATATTTAGCGAGTTGTTATATTCCGTTTATTTCTGCGTGACTAAAAGTTAAATTTCACTTAACAAAAGTGAGCGGATTCAACCGGGCATTTTCTAAAACCCGGCTAGATATGACATATTATGACACGATACAACACGATACGTCACGCCACGTCACGTCGCGTCACGTCATGACTCACGACACGACACAACAAGACACGACATGACACAACAGGACACGACACGTCACACGACACGACTTGACTTGACTCTATTACTTTTCAATTTACTCTCAATGAGCCCTTTTATTTGATACCCATATTGCAGAAGTGCTTTAAATGAGCCGCCATATTGGATGTAGAATGACATTACATTCGTTTCTGAGTTACTATCGATGAGCCCTTTCATTTGATACCCATACTGCTGAAGTGCATTAAAAATAAATATTCCCGTATCTTGGATGAGCCGCTATATTGGATGTAGAATGACATTAAATTAGTTTTCGAGTTACTTTCAATGAGCCCTTTCATTTGATAACCATATTGCAGAAGTGCATTAAAAATAACTATTCCCTTATCTTGGATGAGCCGCCATATTGGATGTAGAATGACATTACATTCGTTTTCGAGTTACTCAAAAAGCCCTTTCATTTAATATCCATATTGTAGACTGCATAGAAAATAACTATTTCGCCATCTTGGATGGTCGGCCATATTGGATTTAGAGTGATGTCACATACTAAATCGTGCATTGTCATCCAAACTAAACGTGTATGCAAAATTTCAGCTCAATCGGTTAAATATATCTGCTTCAAAATTGAGTTCCTAAATTTCACCCGAGCATACATACTTACATAAATACAGAGCAAGTTGAATAAAAGCTTTTAATAATAAAAAGAGTTAAATCTGATTGTACCTCCAAAAAATTTTTACATCTGTACAAAATTATCTCGCCCAACTAGTAGTTTTAACAGTGCGCTCATTTTCTCTATACATAAATAAAATTAAAAACAAAACAAACATTTGGAAACAACAAGAATAAAAAAAAATCGGCCAAGTGCGAGTCGGACTTACGCACACGAAGGGTTGCGTACCGATATAGAGCAAAAATACGCCAAAATATGTGGTTTTTGTATGGGAGCCTTTAATTTTTCATTTTATTTTGATATTATTATTAATTATTAAAGTACGCATATAATTAAGTAAGGCCTTTGTGAAAATTTCAAGTGCCTACCTGTTGCCATTATTGACATCGAGCAAAAAAAGCCAAAAAAATCACGTTTGTTGTATGCGAGCCCCCCTTAAATATTAATTTTATTTTGTTTTTAGTATTTGTTGTTATAGCGGCAACAGATATACAGAATCTGTTAAAATTTCAGAAGTGTAGCTATAGCGTTTCTTGAGATACAGCCTGGAGACAGACAGGCGGACAGACGGACAGACGGACAGACAACGAAGTCTTAGTAATAGGGTCCCGTTTTTACCCTTTGGGTACGGAACCCTAAAAATGGAGAATAGGGATGAAAATTCGTCTTGTCATTGTTCCACATCAAAACCATTTAATGGTTCCCCGGATGAATTCGTAAAAGTTTTCAAAACGAAGATAGCTTCTATTGAAATCGACGTAGAAATTAATCATATGACATCGAAGTCCCAATGTTGAAAAATGAAGTCATTTCTTTGTTTGAGAAAATTCCATTCGGCTTTGAATATTAAGGTTTCTTTTATGTGATTCCTAAACCAGATCAGAATGTCATCGTAGAATGTTCATCTCGTTAATACGTAATATATTGAAGAGAGATGTTATGTTAAATAATACGTCAGTATTTAATAATAGAATCATCAATAATATAATTATTGAATTAGTAGATAAGTTTTTGTCAATCATATTAAAAATGTTAGAATTTGAATATGGTTATTTAAAAATCATAACTATTACTATAATACAATATACAGCAGCGTAACTTAGCCGTGCTTTTGGAATTAATTTGACACTGTATTCTAAAGTTATCCAAAATATTATACGCGCCTATGTTTGCGTGCGCCTGATTCAAGCGCATTATGAAAGTGTGTTTAGCATTTCTCAAATCCAGTGGTACTAGCTAGAATTATGAAATAATGTAATCGGGCCCTGGAATACCCAGTGCATTCCAGGGCCCGTTTACATTATTTTACTAGTAATCCAGCGCTGAATTAAATTGGAATAGTATAAGCCGGTCATGAGCCTACTGTACACAATACTTATACTGTGCTTACTTCTACTTTGAATTTTCGTCATATTATGAATGATAGCACCAAATAAGTAAAGACAATATTGAGTTCAAAATAAGGCGCTATATTGAAAATACTGTCCTTTTTTACGTAATACTATAGGACCCTCAGAAATGTTACAAATCTGGTAATGAGATATACATATCTTCATAGCCTTATCTAGGTTTGAGAAGAACTAGAAACACGATTAATGTATTTTGCCTCGATACATTTAATTTTCGAAATGACCTCTTAAAAATACGAAATTTGAAGGATATTTTTAAACGAAAATAGATGTATTGTAGGAAATTAGTCTAATTAATAGACACCTTTGCAACTCAAAATCGTATAGAAGCATTTTGCTTAAATGCTCCTAGTTATTTTTTAAATAATTAAAATTACGTTTTGTCGCATGTTTTCCGAGCGAGCCGATAGCTTCTGGCCGCAGCGTATTCACGACTTTATAGTCATACAAATTAAGTATAAAATTGGACTTGCGGTATAATTTGTTTTCGATAATATATCGCCTTAACTACAGAGATTGATATAGCAAATACGTGATAGGGAAATTCAAATACCAGAAACCTCTTAGGGATTCTCGATAAAGATTGAAACGAGATACATCGAGAAACACCCGATATACGTCGTTAAAAGTAAGCAAAGACATGCTTGCAAAGTTGCGCCAAAGGTTGCGCCATATTTCGATATCGTTCGCCTTATTTCAAAACGTTTGAAACAAAAAAAATGTTCAGTACATGAAATTTTGCGCATAAACATGAAAATATGTAAAAAGAAATTGTGCAATAAAAATTCAATTTAAATTAAGTAAGTATCTACTTACTGATAACTAGGTATCAATTATTTATAACATTTATGATTTAAAATCGCATGCACTGCAATGCACTGTATATTTAATTACTATGAAGTTAGCTTCAAATCTGTATTAGATTTGGTTTTTCAAATATAAAAAAAAAAAAAATAACCAGCTGTTTTGAACGCCGCCAAAACGCTTAAAAATACTTAAAGTTATTAACTAGGTATTTAAATATTTTAAGTGCTTTTTGGCTGTGTAGTACAAAATTAAGTATCACTACGGAATCAATAATTTATGACGTATATATATATATATATATATATATATATGACGTATATATATATATATATATATATATATATATATATATATATATATATATATATATATATATATATATATATATATATACGTCATAAATTATTGATTCCGTAGTGATACTTAATTTTGTACTACACAGCCAAAAAGCACTTAAAATATTTAAATACCTAGTTAATAACTTTAAGTATTTTTAAGCTTTAGTATTAGACATTAAAAATAGCTATATTTTGCAACTGGAGTCCCTCATGATTTATGAAGGTTAAACCCATTATACATTTTAACAACCCTAATCAAAGTATTAAATTACACCCAATTAACTACCACTCCTCGCCAGTAATTATTCTGCTATTGATTTGAGTACTATATTTTAAAACAAACGATCGTTGTTTTTAAAATTATTTTTTAATCTACAGGCTGTTATAAAACAAAGAGATACTTTAGGATGTGTATGACTCCCCTGTTTATAGTTAACTGTGAAAGTAGCAGCGTTGAAAGAGTAACTTTCTTTAATGTTTGTATGAGAAAATTCGTGACGCTGGGACGTTTGCCTCATGCAAATTAAAAAAAAAAACTCTTTCAGCGCTGCTATTTTCACAGTGAACGCTATATTATAATGTAAGCCATACACGCTACGGTCTACCAGAGAGGTCACTGAACTGCACAGGTCTATTCCCACACACAATCCGGTCTACCTGCGCAGGCATACCTGCACAGGTAGACCTCTCCGATAGACCGTAGCATGTATGGCAGCCTTATGGGTCACATACCCTTATCTTAAAGTATTATCGCTTTGTTTTGCACCTTGTATATTAACTTCTTGACACCAGCGTGTCAAAATGTTTGCCGTCGTTACTCATTCCCCAAGCGTTTTGGCGGCGTTCAAAACAGCTGGTTATTTTTTTTTTTTATATTTGAAAAACCAAATCTAATACAGATTTGAAGCTAACTTCATAGTAATTAAATATACAGTGCATTGCAGTGCATGCGATTTTAAATCATAAATGTTATAAATAATTGATACCTAGTTATCAGTAAGTAGATACTTACTTAATTTAAATTGAATTTTTATTGCACAATTTCTTTTTACATATTTTCATGTTTATGCGCAAAATTTCATGTAGTGAACATTTTTTTTGTTTCAAACGTTTTGAAATAAGGCGAACGATATCGAAATATGGCGCAACCTTTGGCGCAACTTTGCAAGCATGTCTTTGCTTACTTTTATCGACGTATATCGGGTGTTTCTCGATGTATCTCGTTTCAATCTTTATCGAGAATCCCTAAAAGGTTTCTGGTATTTGAATTTCCCTATCACGTATTTGCTATATCAATCTCTGTAGTTATGGCGATATATCGAAAACAAATTATACCGCAAGGGCAATTTTATACTTAATTTGTATGACTATAAAGTCGTGAATACGCTGCGGCCAGAAGCTATCGGCTCGCTCGGAAAACATGCGAAAAAACGTAATTTTAATTATTTAAAAAATAACTAGGAGCATTTAAGCAAAATGCTTCTATACGATTTTGAGTTGCAAAGGTGTCTATTAATTAGACTAATTTCCTACAATACATCTATTTTCGTTTAAAAATATCCTTCAAATTTCGTATTTTTAAGAGGTCATTTCGAAAATTAAATGTATCGAGGCAAAATACATTAATCGTGTTTCTAGTTCTTCTCAAACCTAGATAAGGCTATGAAGATATGTATATCTCATTACCAGATTTGTAACATTTCTGAGGGTCCTATAGTATTCCGTCAAAAAGGACAGTTTTTTCAATATAGCGCCTTATTTTGAACTCAATATTGTCTTTACTTATTTGGTGCTATCATTCATATGACGAAAATTAAAAGTAGAAGTAAGCACAGTATAAGTATTGTGTACAGTAGGCTCATGACCGGCTTATACTATTCCAATTTAATTCAGCGCTGGATTACTAGTAAAATAATATAAACGGGCCCTGGAATGCACTGGGTATTCCAGGGCCCGATTACATTATTTCATAATTCTAGCTAGTACCACTGGATTTGAGAAATGCTAAACACACTTTCATAATGCGCTTGAATCAGGCGCACGCAAACATAGGCGCGTATAATATTTTGGATAACTTTAGAATACAGTGTCAAATTAATTCCAAAAGCACGGCTAAGTTACGCTGCTGTATATTGTATTATAGTAATAGTTATGATTTTTAAATAACCATATTCAAATTCTAATATTTTTAATATGATTGACAAAAACTTATCTACTAATTCAATAATTATATTATTGATGATTCTATTATTAAATACTGACGTATTATTTAACATAACATTTTACGTATTAACGAGATGAACATTCTACGATGACATTCTGATCTGGTTTAGGAATCTCATAAAAGAAACCTTAATATTCAAAGCCGAATGGAATTTTCTCAAACAAAGAAATGACTTCATTTTTCAACATTGGGACTTCGATGTCATATGATTAATTTCTACGTCGATTTCAATAGAAGCTATCTTCGTTTTGAAAACTTTTACGAATTCATCCGGGGAACCATTAAATGGTTTTGATGTGGAACAATGACAAGACGAATTTTCATCCCTATTCTCCATTTTTAGGGTTCCGTACCCAAAGGGTAAAAACGGAACCCTATTACTAAGACTTCGTTGTCTGTCCGTCTGTCCGCCTGTCTGTCTCCAGGCTGTATCTCAAGAAACGCTATAGCTACACTTCTGAAATTTTAACAGATTCTGTATATCTGTTGCCGCTATAACAACAAATACTAAAAACAAAATAAAATTAATATTTAAGGGGGGCTCGCATACAACAAACGTGATTTTTTTGGCTTTTTTTGCTCGATGTCAATAATGGCAACAGGTAGGCACTTGAAATTTTCACAAAGGCCTTACTTAATTATATGCGTACTTTAATAATTAATAATAATATCAAAATAAAATGAAAAATTAAAGGCTCCCATACAAAAACCACACATTTTGGCGTATTTTTGCTCTATATCGGTACGCAACCCTTCGTGTGCGTAAGTCCGACTCGCACTTGGCCGATTTTTTTTATTCTTGTTGTTTCCAAATGTTTGTTTTGTTTTTAATTTTATTTATGTATAGAGAAAATGAGCGCACTGTTAAAACTACTAGTTGGGCGAGATAATTTTGTACAGATGTAAAAGTTTTTTGGAGGTACAATCTTAAGATTTAACTCTTTTTATTAAAAGCTTTTTATTATTAAAAGCTTTTATTCAACTTGCTCTGTATTTATGTATGTATGCTCGGGTGAAATTTAGGAACTCAATTTTGAAGCAGATATATTTAACCGATTGAGCTGAAATTTTGCATACACGTTTAGTTTGGATGACAATGCACGATTTAGTATGTGACATCACTCTAAATCCAATATGGCCGACCATCCAAGATGGCGAAATAGTTATTTTCTATGCAGTCCTACAATATGGATATTAAATGAAAGGGCTTTTTGAGTAACTCGAAAACAAATGTAATGTCATTCTACATCCAATATGGCGGCTCATCCAAGATAAGGGAATAGTTATTTTTAATGCACTTCTGCAATATGGTTATCAAATGAAAGGGCTCATTGAAAGTAACTCGAAAACCAATGTAATGTCATTCTACATCCAATATAGCGGCTCATCCATGATACGGGAATATTTATTTTTAATGCACTTCAGCAGTATGGGTATCAAATGAAAGGGCTCATCGATAGTAACTCGGAAACGAATGTAATGTCATTCTACATCCAATATGGCGGCTCATTTAAGATAGGGGAATAGTTATTTTTAAAGCACTTCTGCAATATGGGTATCAAATAAAAAGGCTCATTGAGAGTAAATTGAAAAGTAATAGAGTCAAGTCAAGTCGTGTCGTGTGACGTGTCGTGTCCTGTTGTGTCATGTCGTGTCTTGTCGTGTCGTGTCGTGAGTCATGACGTGACGTGACGTGACGTGGCGTGACGTATCGTGTTGTATCGTGTCATAATATGTCATATCCATCCGGGTTTTAGAAAATGCCCGGTTGAATCCGCTCACTTTTGTTAAGTGAAATTTAACTTTTAGTCACGCAGAAATAAACGGAATATAACAACTCGCTAAATATAGACACGATTTTTCACTGATCAAAATCAAGTATGATTTCTTAAGGACATAAGTTATCAAGAAATCATAACAGACTAAGAAATCTAGCCAGAGAATAACTAAAAAACAAAAAATAAATTATAATCAAAAAACTTTTTGAAAAAAAGCTTTTATTTAAATAGTCAAAAAAGAAAAAAAATAATTTCTCCTTAAAATTTTAACTATTAAATAACTTAATACTTAGTTAAAATTTATTACTCTCAATATATTATACAATATGCATGATAATCAAAGCTTGTCGCGAGACTTAACAATCTATTAGTATTTAATACATTTATTTAAATAAAAAAATATCATATCAATTAACTCAATTAAATTGGTACTAGTTTATTTTCAAATCACGCGACAAGCTTTACTTATCATGCAAATTGTATAAATATATTGAGGTTATACTTAATAGTTAAAATTTTAAGGAGAAATGTATTTTTTTCTTTTTAGAGTATTTAAATAAAAGCATTTTTTCAAAAAGTTTTTTGATTATAATTTTTAATATATATGGACACTTTACATCCTCTTACGAATTTTTTAATCAGGTCACGTGACCGCCGTAAGGATAACTATTAACTCGTCCTTTGCAAGCTCAGTTAACCGTTAACCATAATTGGCATAATAAAAATAACTTCTAAGTACACAATAAATGCTACAAACAAGTCACACTCAAATGCAGCAGTGCAAAGTATCAAAGTTATTGCTCCGACGAATGGTATATTAAATTTGTTCTTTATATTGCTAAGATACTGGTTAATATTAGGGATGCCACGAATAGTGAATTGGCCAAATATCGAATACCGAATATTCGGCAACGCATTCGGCCAAAGCACCGAATATTCGGCCGCCGAATATTCGGCACGAATTTTCGGGGGCGCGGTAGCTGGATTGAGGCGACGCCTTGATAATTTGGCTGTAGCGATATCGATTTTTCTCAGCAATGACTAAAGCTAAGAAATTAAAGTTCATTGTCAGTATTCATCATGTCTTCGTCTTTAAATTACCCATAGCATAACACGATTGGTCAGCTTTTATAACACAGAATAATCAATCAAAAATACCTCTGTAAAAAAAGGGATTCTAATTTTGCCAACAGGGGAGAGTGATTTAAGCTTTCAAAATTTGTACATAGATTGGTCACTTACACAAGCATACACTTTAATTTGCACATAGCTTATATGAAATATATTTATGGTTTTTTTAATTACGCCCTTTCCATTTCTTGCTGTTCCATTTCTTGTTTTCTATGAGACGCCGGCCCGGCCTCTCATAGAAAACAAGCAATCTAAAACATATCCAACACGGTTTCTTACTTTAACACGGCGTCACCTTAAGACAAGTCGCAACCTGTTTTCCTCGTTGCGTTTTCAAACGAGTGATTTGCGTGAAACGAGTTGGATTTTTATTTGAAAACAGTTCGCCTAGATCGGAAGGCCGATCCTTACAAGTGGTGGTTAGCAAACGAAAAACAATACCCAAACCTTTCGAAATTTGCCAAAGTTTATCTCCTGGAAGTAGCGTGTATAGTGAGAGGTTATTTTCTGAGGCTGGTAACTTTTACGATGAAAAACGTAATTGTTTGCTACCAAAAATGCTGAAAAAGCTTGTTTTTATCCATCACAACTTACCACTGATCAATTTTAGTTACTAAAGTGTTGTAATTTGGAAATAAATGCATAATTTTGAGTAATATAACGTGTTTTTTTACATGATTTGGTATTCGGTATTCGGCCGAATAGTGCGTATTATTCGGCTGAATACCGAATAGCAAAAAAAGAAGCCGAATAGGCCGAATACCGAATAGTTGCCAAATATTTGTGACATCTTTAGTTAATACGTTACAGGGGATATGGCGCGCGGTAGTGTGCTTGAAGCAACATATTAAGCTGTAAATTTTCTGTAAAGCCACGGAATTTATAGTTTTCACCGATCGTTTTTCATTTTGATTATATATTGAGGTAATTTAAGAGTTAAAGTGGCTTATTTAATCGTTTTCATTAACCGGTTTTTTGGGATAAACTTTTATGTAACTTAAATAAAAAACGTTGAGTCAAATCGAAATATTAAACAGATAATAATCACCCGTTAATAACTGACAAAATTGCCTTATTTTGTTGAATTATTATTATGAATGCATCTTTACAATATGAACTCTATAAATCACACAAAAATATTTAAATATACACTTTTTTTAAATATGGTTTTAAATACAAGACGTATATTAAAGTCCAATGCATTAATTAAAAAAAAAGAATAGGAACCTAAAATATTAGAAACGCTTTTCTGATAACTAAATACATTTTTGACGGGTCACATTGGCACACGGCAACTGTATTTCAAAATCGAACATTTAATATTGGGAACAAATACAATGACCACGATAAAATGTTCTGATACCCTAAGCTATGATAGCCAAAAATAACCACTTATCGCCAAAAAAATAAGGTCTAAAAATACAATAATACTAGCTATTTTTGTCACGACTACACCTCAAATTGTAATCGAACGCCAAATTACAAATATAGTAAATGATCACCAAATATAGTAAATGATCACCAAATCCTAGCGAGCAAATCAATGCGATATTTCTGTCGAAATAATACTACGATTGACAAAAAATGTAAGCATATTAACCTTTAACTATGGACATATAAAAGTTGTAACATACTTATGGACAGGGGGTCTGTTATACCGCTCGTATTTTCATCTGTTTTTTAGGTAATTGAAAGATTTTTTATATTATTTTTGCTTAAATGCCTTAACACACAATTGATTTAGGGAATGTGTGGGTTAAATATCCAAAATTCTAAATTATATTTTAAAATGAAGCATTTTAAGCAAAAATGTCACTTTTAAGACTTTCATTCACCTGTGAAAAAAATTGACATTTTTATATAAGAAACATAATTTTTAAAACTTGTTGCCTTAATTGTCTATTAATATAAGCCATATAGAAATTGGAATTTTAAGTTTTGAACATGTCACATAAAAATTTTGACATAGGTCGAACATGGTCAAAATTATTGGCAGTCATTTCACATGGTAAAGCCCACTACAAACGTAATTATAGCTTAAATGTAACTTAACATATTATGGTTAGTATTTATTTTAGTTATCTAGACAGATCTAATTAGTTTTTGCTGTAAAAAAATTATTTCCTAAATATTAGCTCTCCTAGACCCAAATTTGTTCCTTAGAACATTTTCAGTGCAATATTCCAATCTTTTGACCGATTCCAAGTTTTTTATGTATTACAACGAAGAATTTCATTAAAAAAAACATAAGCAGAAGTTATTTCAAGACATTTTATTTAGACATTGATTGCGCACTACCGAAAACACAAACATAATTCTTTGTATGGGAAGCATAGACATGGGGTCTCACAGACCGCGCTCAAAGTTCAAACCGAAATAAGTTTGCAAACTTGCGGTCGGCGACGAATTTTTTTGCTTCAGAATCAAATTTTCGACTAAAACTGAAGCTACTAAGCGCCGCAAGAGTGAAACTTAAGGGCAAATAGAGTAGATGTGATTCTTGCAGGGTATAAGCGGTCTGTGAGACCGCGTGTCCATAGTTAAAGATTAACAAAATAAATTATAATCAAAAACTTTTTGAAAAAAAGCTTTTATTTAAATACTCTTAAAAGAAAAAATAAATTTCTCCTTAAAATTTTTAACTATTAAGTTATAACCTCAATATATTATACAATTTGCATGATAAGAAAAGCTTGTTGCGTGATTTGAAAATAAACTAGTACCTACCAATTTAATTGAGTAAATTGATATAATATTTTTTATTTTAATAAATTTATTGAATTCTGACAAATTGTTAAGTCTCGCGACAAGCTTTTATTATCATGCAAATTATATAATATATTGAGATTATAACTTAACTCATCAAGCCCCATACGGGCACCGGTGGTCGCGACAACAATAGAATACAATAGCATTTCCAAGAATCCGCGATCGAAGGGTTAATAGTTAAAAATTTTAAGGAGAAATTTATTTTTTTCTTTTTAATGTATTTAAATAAAAGCTTTTTTCAAAAAGTTTTTTGATTATAATTTATTTTTTTGTGTCTTAGTTATTCTCTGGCTAGATTTCTTATTCTGCTTGATGTAGATTGTTTTGTTTCAAGAATTTGTTAAAATCTGATTAACTTTTAAAGTCCTTAAGAAATCGTACTTGATTTTGATCAGTGAAAAACCGTGTCTATATTTAGCGAGTTGTTATATTCCTTTTATTTCTGCGTGACTTAAAAGTTAAATTTCACTTAATAAAAGTGACCGGATTCAACCGGGCAGTTTCAAAAACCCGGCTGAATATGACTTGACATAACATGACACGACATGACACGATACGGCACCGCACGTCACGTCACGTCAAGTCACGTCACGACACGATACGATACGACACGACACGACATGACACGTCACGTCACGTCACATCACATCATGACACGACACGACACGACACCACACGACACGACATTACGGCACGACACGTCACGTCACGTCACGACACGTCACGTCACGTCACGTCACGTCACGACACGTCATGTCACATCACGTCATGACACGACACCACACAACACGACACGATACTTCACGACACGACACGACACGACTTGACTTGACTCTATTACTTTTCAATTTACTCTCAATGAAGCCCTTTTATTTGATACCCATATTGCAGAAATGCTTTAAAAATAACTATTCCCCTATCTTGGATGAGCCGCCATATTGGATGTAGAATGACATTACATTGCAATTGCAAGGATGCCGACACGTTTTAAACTTTATATCTGAAAAAACGCGATGAAAACGCGCAGAAGACGAGCGCATCAAAAACACGCGTCGTCAGTGCGCAAAAAATACGTCGTGTGGAAGGGCCCTAAATTATAAGCCTTTAATTTTTACAACACGCGCTCCGACCAGAGTTTTTATGAAGTTGATTGAGTTTTTAATATTCATGGCATTTAGCCATTTAATGGAGTGTTGACAATAATCTACAACGGTAGTACAACTAGTACATAATATAGAGCTACAGAAATGTTTTGGCGCTTGGATGACACAATACTTAAAAAGACAGGACTACCAGGACATAAGTATGAAAAAGTCTTATGTAACATTTTACAACATAGTTTTTTACAGGTTCAGGACTGGCGGGGATTTGGTTTAATTGGCTCCAAGTAGCCTTAAAAACCAACAGTATAATTATTATTGTGATATTTGACTTTTAAGTCCAAAAGCTAATAAACTGACGACTGGGCGTCAAAGCGAGATGTTAACTAAACATACCTACATTAGTAATTTAGTTTCACTTGTAAAAGGTTTTAACAGCGAATTAAGCTTAAATAAATATTTTTACACAAAATTAGTAGCGGTATCATTTTCATTAATTTTAGTTACAAAAGAACAACTTGTCTAAAATAGTATATCGAACATAATGTTTAAATCACATAAAAAGTATAAAATCTTATTAAATTAAATAAACAATATTTCAAGGTGATCATAATAATATTAAAAGTGTTGTCTGTCCAAAATGTTGTCAGAGGAAATTTCAGGCGAAGTAACCACCAGTCGATCTTGAGTTGTTTAAAATTTAGTTTAGCGTTTACTTTTTCTTGACAGACTATATAGTAATTTGTCCCGCGGAAAAATATTTCTATACCTCCATACTAATATTACAATTTATGCGAAAATGTGTTTGTTTGTCTTTTATCTCTTCATGCACGAACCACTGGAACGATTTTGCTGGATATTATGGAGATACTTTGAGTCACACCATTCCCATTAAAAAAACCCCCGCCAAAAAACTTTAAAAAGTAATGAAATAATATTTACTGACTTTAAGTTCTAATAATTCCTGAGTGTAAAGTAATATTTTAGTCCATAATTGTTGTCACGATGTGTCGGGGGACCGCCAAGTAAACTACAACCTACAACCGGCAAGACGCTAAATATCTCGATTCGGTTTGCTGTGAACTGATTCTTAAAGTATAATGTTATGTGAAATCAAACATCTACATTAAGCGGTCGCCCGACACACCTTGACAACAAATATGGACTAAAATATTACTTTACACTCAGGAATTATTTGAACTTAAAATCAGTAAATATTATTTCATTACTTTTTATAGTGTTTTGGCGGGGGCTTTTTAAATTTCTTAATTTAATTTTATTTCATGCTTTTTAAACTTGTGTTGGTTATAGTGCAGAATAATTCCTATCAGCGGGATCATATCCCCATGATTACCTTTGAACGTCGAAAAGAGGCCGTTGATATAAGTCCAAACTTGAAACCTCCACTCTGGGTTCATACAGAGCTCGGCTCCTATAGAATCCAGGTGATGCTGCAGCAGCAGCATGCAAATATTTACTGTTTATCCACGTCTTACTGGTTGTCGCAATTAAAATGAGCCCAAACACGAAACCTCTGCTCTAAGTTGGTGAGGAGTTGCCGGGTATCCTATTGATTACCAGGTGATGCTGCAGCACCAGGTCAACTTCCCATTTTAATGTGTATGTAATTCATAAATATCACGAACCAGAATGCAAAATATAAAAGTCATCAAACGACTGCAAGTTGCTAACAGCCTTTCACGAACCAGATAAACCGCGATTTTCCAGCACTGAGCAGGCTGATGATGATGAACTATAGCTAAGAACACTCTTGATCATGTCAGCTTTCAAACAAAAAAAACTAGATCAAAATCGGTCCACCCGTTTGGAATTTGGATGCTACGATGCCACGGACAGATACACACACACACAGACAGACACGTCAAACTTATAACACCCCTCTTTTTTGTCGGGGGTTAAAAATCGTTTCAGCGAAAAGACATAGGATACTTTTATCTTGTAAAAATTCACGGTTCCCGAGCGATAAACTTTTGGCGCAACGGAGTTGCGGGTACCAACTAGTTTCTTATAAATACAAAACACGATAGTAAATAATATATTTTACAGAGTTCACAAACTTGTCTTCTGCTTGCGATATTTTTTGTATGAAAAACGCGTCTAAGCGTTTTAGTTCTCTACTTTCAAAGTCTTAGGAGAGCTTTTTATAAGAAAAATGTATACCTCATTCTAAAGTTATATTCTATTTTATAAACTTCTAGAGGCAACTTTGTATTGGACATGTGCAACTAAGAACCTTGTGGTTTTAAAACATTCATATTTCATACTGCACATAAAATATATTTACTAGATATCTATTTATATTATCTTTATACTTTACTAGCTGTTGCCCGCGACTTCGTCCGCGTTAACATAGTATAATAATAAAGATGGATAGTTTTTCCCTTTTTGTGGTTCCTTAAACAAAGGGTAAAAACGGGACCCTATTGCAATGACTTCGCTGTTTGTCTGTCTCCAGGATGTATCTCAAGAACTCCGCTAGCTAAATAGTTGAATTTTTTACAAATTACGTATTGCTGTTGCCGCTATAACAACAAATACTAAAAACAAAATAAAGCAAATATTTAAGGGGGGCTCTCATACAACAAACGCTACTTTGGACTTTTTTTCGCGACATAAATAATGTGCGCTTTTATAATTCCGGACGTCACGTTATCGTGGACGCCGACTTCCACAATAAAACGTTGGGTACGTTAAATGCCCTTATGATTTTACGCACCGCGGACGTTTTGTGCGATTCAGAAGAGTGTAGACGTCGTGATGGCCTCTAACGTGCACGTTAAAAAGTTATCGTCGACGGAAATTTAAAAGCGTCTTCATATATTTTCATACATTTTACTTCCCTATGTTATCGTTTTACCGTGAACGTTCACGATATTACCGCCACGTCCAAAATGCCTACGTCATAACATCTACCTGCATGCCAAATTTCAGCCCGATCCGTCCAGTGGTTTGGGCTGTGCGTTGATAGATCACTATGTCAGTCAGTCAGTCAGTCACCTTTGAGTTATATATATTTAGATTTTAAAATCATATAGAAATAAGAAATTATACAAAGCAAAAATAATATGTTCACTTATAAGTTATAACACGCATCGCGGCACATTTGTGCGCAAAAATTATTTTATGTCCCATTCCCAGTACTCATTTATCTCCATACCAAATTTTATCAAAATCGGCTTAGCGGCTTAGGAAAAGGTGATAGATAGACAAGCATACACACTTAATATTACTATTTTTTTTCATTCAAGTTTTTAAATATTCAAATAAAAACCTTAAGTCAATAGACATTACACATTCTACAGTAAATTCTTTTTTCTACAAAAAAATTGTAAAAGCGAACCTAAAAGCAAAGTTACTGTATCAATTAGTTACAATTAATACTTAACACAGAGTGAACCTAAACCCTGACACGATAGTAACACTGGTTACCAGTAAAGTTACATTACGCCACTGATTTACACAATGGACACCGGTCCTCATTACGAATTCGGTTCACATTAGGCACATCTACTAAACATGAGCAGCACGAAGTACTGATGTAGATCAACGGCATTAGAGTGAGAGCGGCATTAGGAAAAGAACTGGTTTTCAATAATTAATTATTATTAATATCATAATATATATATTGTGTAATATTCTGATTTAAATACAAAATAATTGTATTAAAAAAATTAAATTTTAGTTTCGCATTCCTTTTCCTATGTTCAATTTACAAATAAAATGAAACTTTTAAACTACAATAACCATTAATTGTAATTTTAATATTAAACCTTATTATCTTTCAAACCTCAATCTAAAGACAACCTGTTTAGGGTGTAACCATTTTAATCAGCAGAGCACACACGGTGTCATATTTAATTTTGTCCCGGGAACCGCTCAAAATTTATTGTAACCGGAATTTAATGCAAAAGGCGTCTGCTAGGAAATGGAATTTAATAAAAGATTTTCGGGTTCTCCCTATCTTTACTCCATAATTTATATTTCCATTAAATAAAATCGCAACAGAATCTAAATGGAGAATAAGAACAAACACTTGAAGTTGCTATTTTAGCTTAGCTAGCTAAAATCCTTTACTATTTAAATATTGTTAAAAATAGATTAAGTAAATAAATACGACTACAGCTTGTATGGTTAGTAAAATAATATGATGAGAATTAGCGAGTTAATGCCAAGCTTCTAAGGTTTTTCACTAGTTCTGCTCTTTAGAGCATTGCTTGGCTTGGCATTGGTAAGCTTAGCATTTTTACGATTATTTATTATTAATTTTGATTATTTTTACGTAAGCCAATCAAGCAATAGTAAACTATTGCTCAATAATATATAAATAAATCAAGCAATAGTAAACTATTGCTTGATTGGCTAACGTAAAAATATAAACCAATAAACTACGTTGAATATTATTAAACAGATAAGCTGTCAAAAATACTTCGGCAACCGGACATTAGCAAGATATAATATTTGTGGGCTTTCAAAATAGCTGATGCTGATTAGTGATTTCAACTGTCGCTTTGCAGTTTCAGTTTTTGTCAGTTTCATCAACTTTGTCGTGAATTTTCGGCCAGCTGCAGTACACCGGCAGCCATTTGCATTCATCACATAATGCACGTGATGAAGTCTGGGCTCTCGAAGGGATTGTGATACAAATGTACAGCGCCAATAGCCGTTTGTGACGAGTTTTAAAAATGGAAAAATGGGCGAGAGTAAAAATTAATTTGCTATGTGTTGGATTACTGGCAGCCAAATTAACGAACAATATGTTATAACTGTTATTAATTGTTGTATGAAGTGCATGAATAATAAAAGCTTGTCACGAGGTTTAACAATATGTCAGTATTTAATAAATTTATTAATTTAATAATATTTACTCAGTTAAATTGGTACTAGTTTATTTACAAATCGCGCGACAAGCTTTTATTATCATGCAAATTGTATAATATAATGAGGTTATATAATATAACGAGAAATTTATTTTTTTATTTTTAGAGTATTAAAATAAAATCTTTTTTTCAAAAAGTTTTTTGATTTTAACTATCTATTTATTTAACTTTCTCAAAATCGTACACTCTTAATGAGTCATTTCCTGGGTATATTTTCTGAGGGAATGAAATACATATTATTATTATGTAATGCCCAAATTTCTTTTTCTTTAAGACTGGACTATTAGTACAGGTTCCCTAGAACAATTTTTTTATTACTATCAAGCTAATTTCTATTGTATTGATATGATTGTCCTATTTGTAGAGTAACATTGTCCTACAAATAGAACAATCCATATTTTAAGACCATCAAATCGAAATATTAAATCCTTTCTATCTCTGTTATCTACCATTTTCGAGAATTTTCGTAGAGGAAATTGTTGTTCGTCTTATCAACATGAAGCTACTCACTAAAAATATGCTTGATAGTAATAAAAAAAAATTGTTCTAGGGAACCCGGACTATATGGACAGGTTTGTACAAATTTACTAAATATTTCGTCGTTGCACCTGCCAAATCCTCTGTGTTTTTTGTCAAATTTTCAGGGGTAGACAATAAACTATTTTATTGATTGATTGATGGATTTATCAATAAATTAAAGGTCTTAGTTCATACATAATAAGATTTGCCACCATACTGCATTTTTAATTTATTGATGAATCTATCAATCATTCAATAAAATAGTTTATTGTTTACCCCTGAAAATTTGACTAAAAACACATAGAGGATTTGGCAGGTGCAACGACGATTTGACAGTTACGTAGGAGGTATAATTTAAATATTAAGGAACACTAAAACATTGTGTTGACATAGTTGTATATATAGGCCCCCCGTTTATGTCTATATAGCTATCTATTCACTATTGAATGTACAAGATTCCCAAAGTTCTTGCTCAGTTTCCAACTAACGCAAGTAATTTCCCGACAGATCTGGCTTAATTGACAATTTGAATGCAATCGGATTGTCTGTGGCGAATCAAAGACGGTCACACATCGAGCCATACTTTGTAACTGTATCGCTCGGCTGAATCGGTGAAGATTCACAATTGGAGACGTAAGAGGGTAAGTGGGTAACTAACAATTTGAAAATGTTACTTTACTTAATAAATGTAGGCCTTAGAACCGGGAAAATGATTTGAAATAAAAAAAATGTGGATTTTTTATTAGCCAGATGATGAAATAGGTAAGTTACAAGGTTTGTTTAAATTATAAGGAAAAAAATGAGTAGAGCCCATAATATGTTATAAAATGTTAGTTATCGACTTCATCCATTTACGTCTTAAAATTATGTCCAACATGACTGTGCTATATAAGCTTAAAAGCGCCCAGGGCAACTTTATTTTATTGCATACAAAGTTTATATTTTATACCCTCACAAACACATTAACATTTTATATTGCGGTTCATAAAATGGCGAATGTCATTTAAAACTTGTTAATTAAAAGCATGTGGGTGTGTGGTTATGATCTTAATTGTATCTCATTTTAGTGCTGGTTGCGTCAACCTGCCCACGGTCCCACCCCTATAAACCTAGGGTTGTTAGCAACTCACGAATTTAGGAATGAGCAGACATTTTTTTTTTTTTGTGTTTTGAACTTTTTTATGATTCCATAGTGTAATATTAAATTATTTTACTAACGACACTTATTGCATTTTTTGGAAAACATTCTGCTGGAAGACAACTATTTTTTTTTTTTTCAAATCACAATTGTTACACATAATTTATAATGATTATCCGTATTTTTTCGATATTGAGAACACAACTCACAAAGAAACGAGTTAATACAAAATCTATTACTAAGCTCTAGGAAAAATTTGTACTGGATTTTTCACAGACAAGTGACGAAACGGCTGAGTCATGCCGAGGTCATGGGTATCATGGGTATGGCAAGCGAAAAACTTTGGATCCCTTATGACGAAAAATGCGGAAACGTAGGTGATTGATATTTTGCACAGTAATAGTTTATAAGGTGAAGGAGTGCATCGAGCTAATATTATTTTGAAATTATGCTTTTATCACACATTTTTTAACAAATAAAACATTACACACACTACAACTCACACACTAGGAGATTTTGATTGACAAGCATATACACACGAATTGTACTCTTTTATTTATGGTTGAAATCTGTTGTCAAATTGAAAATGTTTGACAATAGATTTAGTTTTTTTTTTTAATTGAATCTTAAATTATGTTAGACAATTATTACACGGCCAGTCTGTCATCATTTGACTTTATTAATCTGAGACTGTCACAGGAATTATGTCTAAAAAATAATAAAGTCAATATTTTGACAATACAATATCAATAGAAAAGCGTTGAAATTTGAAACTTATAATTTAATTTTTTATTTAAGGTCGAATTTCGACCATTGGGCGATCTCTAGTTGTATATAATATGTATGGGATTGTATAGAAAACCATTGTTCAGAAATTAATATTGACCCATAGAATGTGAATGACGTTAGATTATCAGAAATCTCTTAATTTTTTTTAGATTTGGGTAAAAATGTGGCTTTTAGTTTCGTTTAGACTTCAGACACTTTACATTCTTCGTTTTATTAAAAAAAAGTATTCCAATCCTATTATAGACAGGACGGTTTACAACGTTTTACAAGCATTTACATGAGGCTACCGAAACCTACTCGTTTCACTAGATACATGCTAGCAGCACGCTTTTAAATTGTAAAATACAGATTTAATCCCAAATAAAAAAGTAACCCGTGAATAAAAACCGGAAGCACGATATGGCTGTATCTCTATAGTACGTGTTGTATAGTATCCTTTATGCCTATAACCGCAATGCGTCTACAAAGATCTCCGAAACTTCCGTATTCAAAGAACAAAGGTCTATAATTAAAACTGTTGGACGGCACTTCTATTATTTCAGCACACACGCGACCCGCTCACGCTAGTATTCATTTATTAGGTCCGCCCAGAGTATGACAAGTTCGTGACGTCATCAAGTCAAATATACTTAGCGTCAGGCAACATAATATTAGCAGAGTAGACAGAACTAAGGAGTACCTCGACGTCAAACAAACGGGCGAATCTACGCGAGTTGGGGTCGAGTACCAATTTCGACATGTTTCACAATGATTCATAACGCATTAGACATTTAAAGTAGTACGGCGCGCGCCGGCCGATATGAAATACTACGTCAAACGTATAAAGCGTCTCCCAGACAGACGCGGCCTGCGGTGGCGGTGGCGGTGGCGGTCAGTTGAATGGCTTGGCCGCGTGGCCGCGTGTGTCTGTGTCGTTCCTAGAAATCTCAAGTCATCCAACTGACCGCCACCGCCACCGCCACCGCAGGCCGCGTCTGTCTGGGAGACGCTTAAACGAGATCTCTTCTGAGTCGGCCTATTCGTTAGTTCTGTTTACTCTGATATTAGTTTCGAAAATGGCCACCTTGACACTTTGAGTGTTTTATAAGCGGGCCCCTAGAAGATCAATTTTATTGTGCAATATCGCGTATTGTGCAATATTGACCATCTAGGGTTAGTATTGGACGCGCCCGCCTTTCAATCTTATTGTCAAATAAGTTGTTCAATAAAATATTGTTCAATATATTGTAAGTCTAGGGGCCCGCTAAGTTAAATTTAAATGACGTAAAATGGCTATGTTTTATACTTTTAAGCGACTTCAATAAATGCAGGAGATCGCTCGATTCGACCTTATTATATATTATTTACTTTTTTGTTTGTACGCCGATAACTTCGCCGTTTGTGAACTGATTTTGCTGGTAATAAGTCATTTCTACTCTATTATTGGGTCCGATCCATCGTGAACCAACCTGTAGAACACTGGAGAGGTTAAGAATAGTCACAGTATGTGTGGCTCACAATGTGACCGACTGTGGCAAACGGGGAGGGAAGGTCTAGAAATCATGAAAATTACAATTGTTAAAAAAAATACATTTATGGATGGTCCCTAAGTTACAAAAAATATACTTTACTAAAGGAACATTACAATTATTTCACTGATTCACGTCTGGCGTAGCAAATAACTTTCCTAACGAATTCCATTTACGGTACAATAACAAACTCAATTTAATAATAATAAAAATGTTTCCCTATAAACAATATTACGATTAATTTATAAATACTTTTGTTACGAGCACGTACTCGATACAAAAATGTTACGAAGTAAAATAACTTTTTTATGATGTACTGTAAAAACTCTTACAACTTAGAGAAAATCATTAAATGAATAATTACTATGAGAATGATTTTGTACATAAAAGCTTCACGATGTATATGGTACCGTTAGAATTCGGAATACGTTTATGTTCACATTAACTAGGTAATCTGCAGATTTCCTGACACCGACCGTTAAAGTGTGAAATTAAAACCAAAAAAGCTTGTTTTTGCACTTTACCTAGCTAGTTTGCATAGTAACGAATGGTACATCGTTTAATTGCGGAAGACGTGAAGAGTTAACGGAAGCGGGTCCCTAGACGAGCAATTTTATTGCGCCATATCACGTATTGCCTAATATTATTGACCGTATAGGGTTGATAATGAACATCGTGCATTCAATCTAATATTGTCAAATAAACTGTTCAATAAAATTGAATCGTGATATTGAACAATACAATTGATCGTCTAGAGGCCGGCTAACACTTTTCTTTCGCTCCTTCGTTAGGACTGCCCCCTCTGTTCCTGCGTTCGATCATTTCATCTGTTTTATTTTATCAGTGGAGTAACATTGCAGTTAAAATTGGACATTTTATTCCTTTCTTTATTTTACTTATTATCATGGCGCTTCGGCTATATAACTATGGCCAGTATCGAATAAATGGCGGGAAAAAAATGTTCTTGTAACAATTTTAGCATCGATTTTCTATTCGGTAAAGTCCAAAGTTTAGACAAATTCTAAGTAAAAGTCAATGCAGTCAAGCAGTCAAGTCGGTCGATTCAGTAAAGTGGTAGACGCTTCACTGAAACTTTCGATGGTATTTAGGAGGAAACATAAAAGGCACGTTTTTGGAAGTTGTATCACTTGACTACACTTGTGCATGATAACGAATATCTAATAGTTAATATTCTACCAATAAAGTGCATTAAATATCCTGTAAACACAATTTTAGGAAATTAATACACAAACACAATGTTACTCTTTCACATTCCCGGCAATGTTTTTATTGTTTTTTTTTTCTAGTTGATTTGATCTGAAGTTATATTTTATCAGTGGAACAACATTTTAGTTAAAATTTAATAGTTTATTCATTTGCTAATGTTCTAAAAATTAAATTAACCTGTCAACCCCCATAAGGACACCGGCGACCGCGAAAACAATAGAATAACAATAGATTTCCAAGAATCCGCGATCGAAGGATTAAATAATTCCCTACAACTAAATAACATGTTTTATTTAAACAAAAAACCTGTTTTATGTAATTTACCGTATGCGTGATCGTTAGTCTGCAGATTACCTAGGTATTCTGCAGGCTATCTAGGTGATGTAAGAATAGAATCAACTTTTTACACTTTAACTGACTAACCCAGATTATCTGCAGAATACCTTGTTAATATCCACTCTAACTGGTTTACGCAAATTAACGGTAACATATTATATACAAACGATACAGTTACCTGTTAGTCTGTCAATGAACTCTTCTAACAAAAAGACAAGGAAAAAAAGTAACTATAATATTATTGTCTACATCGTATTTATGTACTATAATATACAGTATGCAACTTGTTATAAGAGAGAGGAAAGTTTTTATTCCTTTTGTTTATCTCAAACCTCAGACCAAATAAAAAGCTCAAATAAAGAATAAATAGCTAGCAAAAAGTTATACTTGTTGTAGGTACCTAAACAACAATTATAGTAAAACTAGCTGTCCCGCCAAACGTTGTTTTGTCTGTTTTTCCTGTTTTCCTGATTTTCTCTTGAAGTTGTTTTTTTTTAAATTTTTTTTCTATATACCTCATGGAGCCTGAGATCTTTCCAACGAATGCAAAACCGTGGAAATCGGTTCGTGCGTTCTGGAGTTATAGCGTCAGGAAGGAAAACCCGACTTATTTTTATATATTAGATATAGTTTCAGCGGAAGTTGTTTCTTTATTATACTTTATTCGACTTTACTAAAATCCCGTTTTTAAAAACAACGTTTAATGCTCAAAACCACAATAGTTTTATCTGATAACTATCATCAAAAACTTCGAAGTTAAGCAGAACTTACGTTATGCCATTAAAGATAAAGATAAGCTTTCAGCACGAACTGCAATTTATATTTCTTCGAGGAAAGCGTGATTTCTTAAGAATCGGAATTAAGCGATACGCTTATCAGATTTATGAACTTTCCACACTGATATAAAATGTTTGTAGGAGAAACGTCCGATTTGTTGGATTTTTTGTGTAACACAAGTTTGTGTAAGCGGGTAACGCGGTGTATACAGTTTATTATTGAATCCATATTGTAATTTTCTATCCGGGTTCAAGAACCAAAAATGTTTAACGAGATACTAGAGATAATCAGTAGATTAACATAAGTTACGAACCAGTTTTACAATAATTTCCTAATTTATTTGACAACATTAAATATTACAAATTGTTGCAGAAACATTACTGAAGCAAAACAAAAAACGGGCCTTATTTAGAAAAATACAACCAAAAGTATTTCCCCCAGTTTCTAAGTTGTAATTTTCTAGTCCATCCAACTCCTGTCGAGTTTTTCTATCATTCACTATTCTTCAAAATCGAAACCAATTCGATACACTTCAACTTTGATTTAGCGTTTGAAGTACAAAGAACGTAAGGCAAGGAAATGCTTCAATCGGTTTCCAAGTCCATAAAAGAAGCATTTTGTTTATTGTTAAACATAGAAAAATAAATTTAGGTGTAGTTCTACATAGCTCAATATTAAATAGTGTCTATTTCTGGAAAACCGACCTTGTAATATTATTTAATTTTCGTAAACCTTTTTCACACACTCTACTTGACAGTGTGTAAAAAAGGCCTTATTTTGTATGGAAGGCCTTGGAATGTAGTTTTTGTTAAATATAAGAATGAAATAGTACTGTTGAAGTTAATGCTTTAGATTATCATACAGGCGTCATATTTTATACGGGAAAATTATAATCACGGGGGCGGAGTCGCTAACAAAAGTTAAAATACTTATTTTCGTCGAACAAAATAGTATTATCATTAAAAATAAATATATTTTCTGTTCACAAAAGAATTATTATTACTTGTAATAGCAGTAGAAATTAAAAAAATTGCTATTCAGTAGAGAAAAAATACAAACAGCTTATTTCACCCACGTTATTATTTGTATTATTTGTAATTTCAATAAAATATAACAATGACATCATCTTTATTCAAAAGGGAACACGCTCTGCTACAGCGTGTTCCTATTTAATATTTTTATTTCCGCAGTTTCAGAACTAATTATACCGCCCGCGCACCCACATACAGACAAATAAACTTTTTACAACCGACATTCGAATTTTATACCCCCGACATGACGCAGGATAAGCTCAAATATTGAATTAATGGAATTAAAGTTTCCTTGTTTATTTCGTAACTTATGTTTTAAAGTTTTTTGCTATAATATTATAATAGGAACCAGAAATAACAATATTATGATAATTATTAAGACGGCATTAAAATAGTAAAAAAAATAACTTTACAATATTGGTTTCATGTAAAATAAAAATACAATAAAATAGTTATTAATTTAATAGCAAGTCATCAAACATCTACTTGCTCGAAACTTTTTTCGTAAAATCTCTTATCAAATCAAATTTGAAAAAAAAATTAAGAACTCAACTTAATTAAAACAACAACAATAACCAAAAAATCATGCATAAAAGTTCACTGACCTCGATTGATTCAATCAACAACGATCACGATCACAACACTTCGCACCGTAGCGCCGCGTAGCGCTCGTAGTGCGGCCTACGCGGTACTGCCGCGGACACCGCGCGCGCATGACGGGTTGAGCTACAAATCGCAACGCAATTAATTGTTGCACCTATTTTTTTTTTTTTTTTGTATTTATTCAAAAGGAATATATTTTTAAGTATGCTTTAGTAATTTTAAAATGTTTGGTTTATAAGTGAATAGTATAATAGAGGTCGATTAAATACTGTTAAATGTACAATATGTAACTTAGGAAGAATCAACAAGTTGTAAATGTTATTTATTTTGAATTGAGCGGATCATTTTACCTATTATACAGATAAAAGTAGACAGGAAAACTTTTAATCAATAGGAGAACAATTTTGAAACTACATAATTCGATTTTTGATACAATATGTACTCGAGTATGTATTGTAATAAATTGTAACAATAAATTTAAAAACAAGGAGTAATTTTTAAACTGTGACTTTGAAAATAAAATATCTTAGTGTTTATACTTTTACCACTTGCAATACTCTGCAAAATTTTTACTTCAACAATTTTATGTTCGTACCGTAACAAAGATGGATTATGCAAAATGTATGTAATATTGAAGTAATAAAAACGTGACTACGATCCGAATGCATTAAACGAGATCGACATAAACCATTTTGGTTTCAATAATGAAAATGCATCGGTTTTAATAACGAAGACCAGCGGTTGGAAACATTTTGAGGGGCAAGGGCCACAAGATGGCAAAATAAAAAAAGCGGACCGTATGTAATATTTATTCTTATAAGCTTAATATAGGCGTAATCGAAATTATCATCCCAAAAAAAAATCAAATTAATTTTAGGTGTAAAAAAGCTACTAGTACGGGAGCCCTAGAACAATTTTTTTTTTATTACTATCAAGCTAATTTTTTGTGAGTAGCTTCATTTTGACAAGACGAACAACTTTTTTATTTGCGAAAAATCTCGAAAGTGGTAGCTGATTTTTTGTATATTGATAGGTTAATAGTTATATAATTTAAGAGTAACATTGTCCTACAAATAGAACAATCCATATTTTAGGACCATTAAGTCAAAGTATGAAATCCTTTCTATTTCTGTTAGTGGTAGCTAGCTAGTTTCAAGATTTTTCGCAGATAAAAATGTTGTTCGTCGTATCAAAATGAAGTTACTCACAAAAAATTAGCTTGATAGTAATAAAAAAAAAATTTGCTCTAGAGCTCCCGTACTATACATCACAAGACAAGCTCTTGCACTTAAAATAATATAAAGTCAAATAATATTAGGTACTAGTTGATGCCTGCAACTTTGTTGCGCAGAATATAACGTAACCGTACATTTTTAGGGCAAAAAGTATCCTATATCCTTCCACAAAACTCAAAGTATCTCCATACTAAATTTCATCAAACTCGGTTCTGTGGTTTAAGCCTGAAGAGATAACATATAGACAGACAGACACACTTTGGAACCGCTGGTTGCTGACTGCTGACGTAGACCATGATTAAGGTTCGCTTGTGTTTTGATTACGCAAATTAATGCGTCCATAGATAATGAGCAATTGTGGCTTTTATTACGATCGCTGTAGATTTAAGGTACGAGGAATAAAAGGCTATTGTTTAGCCATTTAAGCGTTGTAGGACGATCCTACGATACGGTGTTCCAAGTATCAAGTTATACCTACATTAATAATTGTTGTAATGACAATAAAATAAAGAAGAAAGAGTTACAGGAAAAACATTTATTACTAAATTTTGGAGGAGGTTGTTACAACAATATACAATGCTACACGAGAATTTTATATTATAAGCAGAGAAATATTGTAATAATTTTCTAAAGCATAACATAATAATTGTCATAGATTTTTTGTTATTATAAGAATATTTTTCGAATTCATGTGACGAAAATTCAAATGAAGTTCACCATCTATTACGTACGTAACGTACGTAATAAAATGGAAATATTATCATGAAATATTTAGTGGGCGGTTTGTGGGTATTATAATAAAGTGTATGCTAATAATATTTTAGTATTGCTGTTGTCGTTTTCACCATAATTTTCCGATTTTATTTTGTTTTGTCATTGACTCTACATATCATAGCAGAGGGATCCTTAAAGTTCCATAATTTACACATTTTGTATGAACACTTAGAATCAAAATTAAAATAGAATAATTTTATATAAGGTACTTACATGTGTGACTCTTCACAAACATGAGGACTAAGGGCTCCCACACAAAACTGCGAATTCGCATCGCATCGCAATGTCATTTTTAGTATGAGTTTTGTTGCAGATTTTTGCGATCCGATGCGAATTCGCAGTTTTGTGTGGGAGCCCTAAGTGTGTAGTCATTGGAAGATATTTTAGAAACCTACCATTGCCTAAAACAGTGTGTTTAACGGCACTGGTTTATCAATAAAAAGACTATACTGCCACTATCTTTCACAACTTGCAGTCGTATCCTGAAACGTGGCAATTTGGTGAGCGTCGTTAATCAATGAAGGTTTAGTAAACTCCTTTACTTTTGTATATTCGTGATGAAAGTAATTTGGTAGCTGAAGTGTTGGATCTTATCACGATAATTAATCACAACAGTGCCTTCGTAGTTAATGGTTTTGAAGCGAAATGCAGAAGCCTATTAATAGAATAATATTATGGTCGCCACGGGCCCAGTTAAAATTTCCATACAAATGACGTTTTATATAAAGTTTTGGATAGTAAGTAAGCTTATTTTTGCACAAAGTTCAGAGAAATTGACTTTAATTAGGCAGATATGTACCTACGTAATTTGGTAGGATTAAGTCAAGGCCCGCTAATATATCACGACAATTTACTCTACATAATACAACCACATAAGTAGAACCAGCAATTGCTCACTTCATAATAATATTCTCACCAGAGAATACATATAAAAAACATCGGCAACTTAACTGTGACGTGCTCATTGTTAAACAGTACTTAGCAGCTAACGGCTAAGTACTCATAGTATGGGATCCGACCGTAAAATCCTGCATGAATCGTTTTTTTCGATGAAATATATTTTAAAGTAATCTTAAGAACGTATGGAATGGGTTAATGTTGGGTTGCCTTGTTAAAAGTAGCCGCAAGTACCTCTAATTAAGTTTAATGTTCATGAGATAAATGCATAATTTGCATGTTTATTTTTTTTCAATAAATTTTACATCATTTGAAAGAAAATGACGTGACAAAATAAGGTATAAATGGTTGCCAGCTCTAAGTCGGCCGCAACCTAGGGTTGCCAGCCCGTAAACAGACATAGTTCTTCGTTAAAATTGAAGCATCGATTTTTTTAATGATTTTGATACAAAATTAAAGTTTTATGCATTTTGTACATGAATATCCATGGTTGCCAGTTGCACGATAGCCGCAAACTGGGGTTGCCATCATTTTTGTATACGACATCGTGTGAGGTTAGGAAGCGCAAGAGAAAAGAAGCACGCATTGTTACGTGCGATAAATGAGGATATTACATAGCAGCTGCGACACTGATAGCCTAGTCAACTAATATTTGTGGATGGAAAAGTCCCAAACAGAATTATTTGTTTTACTATGTAGTACAAAAAAATTTCATAGGAACAGACGGACGGACGGACTGGCAGGTATTTTTCGGGGATAAAAAGTATTTTTGTCCTTTCCCAGGACTCAAAGTATCTATAGACATACCAATATTCAGCAAAATCAGTTCAATGGTTTGGGCTTGAAGAAGCAACAGATAGTTAGACAGACACACTTTCCATTTTATAATATTATAAGTAGTATAAGTGTATAGTATGGATACTCGTTTAACAAAAAAAAAAAAAATAGGAAGTATAAAGGAACTTTTCGCTCAAATTCCTAATTCAAAATCTGTTTTGGACTCTTCCATCCACAAATATTCCTTGAATATTGGCTATCAGTGTCGCAGCTGCTATGCAATATCCTCATTTATCGCACTTAACAATGTGTGCTTCTTTTTCTTGCGCTTCCTAACCTCACGCGATGTCGTATACAAAAGTGATGGCAACCCCAGTTTGCGGCTATCGTGCAACTGGCAACCATGGATATTCATGTACAAAATGCATAAAACTTTAATTTTGTATCAAAAATATTAAAAAAATCGATGCTTCAATTTTGACGAAGAACTATGTCTGTTTACGGGCTGGCAACCTTAGGTTGCGGCCGACTTAGGGCTGGCAACCATTTATACCTTATTTTGTCACGTCATTTTCTTTCAAATAATGTAAAATTTATTGAAAAAAAATATACATGCAAATTATGCATTTATCTCGTGAACATTAAACTCAATTAGAGGTACTTGCGGCTACTTTTAACAAGGCAACCCAACCTTAATCCATTCCATACGTTCTAAAGATTACTTTAAAATATATTTCATCGAAAAAAACGATTCATGCAGGATTTTACGGTCGGATATTAGGCCATCATATTTTGTAATTTATACCTACAGCTTTTTAAGAAAAGGTCTAGACCAGGCAATTTTAGATCGCTAAATATAGAAGACAACGGAATGGGCCTTCGTCTGAATATTGTTTCACAATTTTCTTCCATTTAAATAATTTTATTAATAATTTACTTGTAACCGTAGTACAATATTATATTTTCTTTACTAAATTATAATTGGAAAGCGTAGAATATCCTACTTTTGTATCATATTATTATTATTAATATCTTTACGTATAAAATAAGTTCATTTTTTTTATTAGAAACCTCTTGCTAATTAATAATTCAAGACGTGAGTGGAAGAATAAGGTAAGTAACATGAAAAAACTTCCCGTTTTTTTGCTTAAATGGAGGCTTTAGGCTTTTTTAACTATGGATTATATGTGTAGCCAGATATATTAGCTAGGTTATGAAGTAGATAAGTTACAAGTTTTATTAAAATAATTAGGGAAAAAATTAGTTATTGTCCGTATGTTACGAAATGTTACTTGTTCGATTCTTCAACTCACGTCTTCAATTATTATTAAAGCGCACGGCAGTGCGCAGGCCGAGTTCCAGTAGGCCGCGTGCATGCCGTGCACTATTTACACGAACTGCTTCGACGCACTTTTGACACCCCTGTAGCTCAGTGTCTATTGCGAGTGCAAAAATTATACCTAAGTAATTATATAGTAGTACCTACTTAAGCAGTAGGGTATACCAAATTTCAAAGATATAGCTTCAGTAGATCCTTTTTTTTTAAACGGGCAATTGGCCCACCATACATTCCTATAACCACCACTGCAACTCCTGTGTCGCCAGGATCAACAGTAACCAACCACGAAAACCCTTTGATATGATCTCAGGGGTGCCCGAGGGATTAGCTAAATCTGTCTTGGGACCCGCAATGAAATTAATCAGAAGAAATGTAGGAGGAATAGGAGATATCCAGTTAAAAAAAAATCAGTAGATCCTGAAATATGTCCCTGTAAATATAGCTAATTTTGGCACTGACTCACTCACTTACTCACTGACCGATAATTAAAACCTCTAGGCCACTTCCAATTGTCCTAGCGTTATGAAATTTGGCACACAGGTCGTGTGTTATATGTAGAACTTGGCAGAGTTCAAACTTAGTAGTAATATGGATCAAGCACGGACGTAAAAAAAATACGGACGTAGCATTACACTATAAAGAGGTGAAGCATGCAAGGTACGACAATTTTACGTCCCTGGGATCAAACTGTTGATGAAGATGATAATGATCAATGAAGTGCATCTAAACTTGGCATTGGATTGGATTTCAACTCTTTTTTTAGGCCAAGAATTAGCCGATAGGAATTCGGCCCCATTTTAACACGTATGTTTTTGGTGGGATATAAATATCTCTTGAGTCTGATAAATTCCATCTCATTTAATACATCAATGAAAATTATGTCAATCAAATATTAATTTAAGGCGAAGACAGCTGCCAATTCGACATCTTTGTGCAGTTTTATGTATTTCATAGAGTGGCACAAAAAAATATATGTGATTTTTGATTATATTTGGAAAAGCTTTTTTATTTTAAATAATAAAATAATGTACTCCTACTGGATGAAAAAAAATACCAAAGTCATATCTTCCAGGAACTTTAAACAGTTTTAACTAAAATACTATACAAGCTATGCTTTAAAAATTTGTTTATGTGATACCTTTTACAAAAATCCAAAGCTTGTAAGATTCAATTTTCGGTTCTGGCATCTAGATTTCCCATAATATTTATTTTTTCCTCTAACAATCGAAAAATGTATCCACGCTACCGAGTGAATATTTCACATCTATCTCTCTCTCGCATGAAAATCGACAGTAATGCGAGAGTGATGCGAGAAATGCGAATCCTCAAGGTCATTCGCAGTTATCAGCGTCTTAAGACCAAAGACTGGTATCAGATATAGCATAAAATTGTCAAAGACATGATATTAAATTACATCTTCAGACCACTGCCGAGTGAATTATTATTATAGATTACTTTGGCTTGAAAAAAATACTTTACATTAATATGTCCTCGTAGGATTGTACCTTTCTCTGCTTTTTTTCTTTCTTTCTTTATTAAACACACATTATTATAATATACAACACTTTAAAGCAGGCAGTGAACAGTACGTTTAATCCCATGATAAGTAAAAACTTGTGTTATATAGCCGAATTGATGTTGCTGCTATCGTTAAAACTGTTAAGCATCCACGCTTCCTTTACAATGTCTTCTAAATGCCGAAAGATCCTTGCAGGTCTGTATGACGACGGTGTGACAGTACATTTCCAATTGGACTAGGAGACAGGGACAGCAATAAATTATAATTTCAAACAACCATTAAATGGATCCTCAATAATTTATTGTATTTACATTAAAATAACGCTCAATCACAACTTCATAATTAATAGCATAATTTGAACAAACACCAAGGCCTGATAACAATATCAATCAACGTCAGCTGTTCAAATTATTATGACAGATTAAATTTTACAAATTACCGTGTACTATTTGTTTTATTTTCATAGATGATAACTGATGAAGAAAAGCAAGCAGGGAAACGGGTGATTTATTTATTATTAAGTAAGTGTCTCAGCACACTATGCCTAAATACGAGTAGAATACCGAAAAATAATAAATATATCTGATTCTAATTCTTCCTATTGGAAAGCAGGTAGATATGTTACGCTCAAAGACCGAAAATGCTCATTGAGCGAAAAAATAGCTCACATCGCGTTGTGGTCACAGTAAAACAGCCACAACGCGAAGTTCGTGTTGTGGCTTTAATGAAAACGGCCACGACGCGTTGTGGCAATCACAGAAAGATCAAATAGCGAAATTCATGTCGTGGCTGACATGCTACTCGAACTCGACGCGTTGTGGCCATGATGAAAAGCCATGAATGATGCTTATGGAATATTAGTATTTGATAACGATGCACATTACTTTCCGATATTGAGCCTTGACTGGAAACGTTTTGGTAGATGTCCTTATAATTTTTAATTTATTTTATAAAATCACTGCATAACGTCTTTGTTATCATTAAATACTAGATGTCGCCCGCAACTTCATTGCGCCAAAATTCGTTTATCGCGCGGAAACCGTACATTTCGCTATTTGGTCGTTCCGTGATTGCCACAACGCGTCGTGGCCGTTTTCATTAGGGCCACAACACGAATTTCGCGTTGTGGCTGTTTTACTGTGACCACAACGCGATGTGAGCTATTTTTTTCGCTCAATGAGCGATTTCGATCTTTGAGCGTAACAGATATATAAATAATTATATTTATTGGTATGCGCTATAAAACTAATATAATGTGTCACATTTCTCATAAATTCAGTTTTCAATTCATCATAAAATCTATTCTATAAAGTCTCTTAATACTTGAACAAAATTCTTCTTCATAGGTGCTTAAAAGCAACGACAACTGATTTTCGTTCCATTAACTCTTATGACACGTCTCGTTATAATCCGTACATTCCAGACGAGGAGACCATTATATTTTTAAGAGTTTCGAAAGCACCAAGATGATTGAATCCCGACGGAACAATGTAACTATCTTCAGAGGAACTATTCAAACATCGAGCACATAATATGACAAAACATGCAATTTCGTTTGCAAACCTAACAACCAGTTCCACAATATAAGTTTTACGCGAAAACCAATCTTTTACCCCGAAAATAAAGCATTTAATTTCTTAGCAATAAAATCATATCTTCATTGTATGAAATACGGCATTAAAGTGGCAAAATGTTGATTCATCTTGGACAAAATATATGCATTCATATAGGTAGCGGAATGTAAATATACTTCACATTATTCAGTACACTGAATTATTATAGTGAGTGTATTTTGTTCAGTACGTCTATACTTATCTCATTTCATTGCCTCTACTAACCATTTAATAATCCTGCTAATATTATAAAGGCGAAAGTTTGTATGTATGGATGTATGGATGTTTGATACTCTTTCACGCAAAAACTACTAAATAGATTTTAGTGAAACTTTACAATAATGTAGTTTATACATCAGAATAACACATAGGCTACAATTTTAACCGACTTTCAAAATGGAGGAGGTGTTATTTTCGTTTTTTTATGTTCAACGATTACTCCGCCGTTTATGAACCGATTTTCAAAATTTTTCTTTTGGTGTGTAGGGTATAAATCCAATTTGGTACCATGTTCACAAAAGTGGTGACCTGATAAAGGGATCCATAAGTAATCGAGGGAATTCCTCAAAATTAATTTATATGGAAACATTTGGTGACTTAGGTTTTGTAAGTAGTATTCTAAGCATATGCTACCAACAAGTAAGATTCTGCACCGAGATATATCTGGTATACCATGGTTCGGAAGGTCTTGAGAGAGCTCCTGACTCTTTATAGATACAAGTTAGGCAGTTTGGGGGTTGTTTTAAGAACGGAAAGCATATGCTACTTTGCAATTTACATTCATCATCATTATCATTATATTATTATTATTATTATTATCACTACCATAAACCAGTATACCATGCATCGTCCCATTTTGACCCTATTATTGGTACTTTTCATAGTCTTTTATTATATTTCACTTAAACCGCGGGTAACACCGCGGGTCACAGCTAGTAAGAGATAATAAAAACAGTTTTAAGTTATTGCATAGGTTTTATCGCGGGCTTTGAGCGCGACAACCGAATCAAGAAATTCCGTAACGAAAATAAACCTAACACCCCCCACTCCGACATTTCCGCACCGCTGTGCCAGTCAATGCGGCGTTGTCGTGCATCTTTTAACGTAGTTTCAGTTCGGCAGACTTCGGCACGGTGTTTGCGTGCGTGCTATGTGCTATATGTACGTGTGCGAATTATAATAATTGCATAAGTTGATAAAAAATGCTATGCAATAGCTTTATCGCGGCAGTCCCCGAGTGCTACACGTCTTTTTTTAGGGTTCCGTACCCAAAGGGAAAAACGGGACCCTATTACTAAGACTTCGATGTCTGTCCGTCTGTCTGTCTGTCTGTCTGTCTGTCTGTCTGTCTGTATGTATCCATGCTGTAACTCAAGAATAACGCTATAACTAGACTTCTGAAATTTTCACAGATTGTGTATATCTGTTGCCGCTATAACAACAAATACTAAAAACAAAATAAATTAAATAGTTATTTAAGGGTCTCCCATACAACAAACGTGATTTTTTTGCTATTTTTTGTTCGATATCAATAACGGCAACACATAGATAGGCACTTGAAATATTTACAAAATACTCAGTTGTATTTGTACTTTAACAATTAATACTAAAATTTAAATAAATTAAATAAGTAATGCTCTCATAAAAAAAAAACACAATTTTCAGCCTAGTTTTGCTCTATTATGGTACGGAACCCTTTATTCGCGAGTCCAACTCGCACTTGGCCGATTTTTATATTACCATTTCTATTTTCCAAACCACATGATGGGCCTTAATGCCACAAAAATTTATTACAAGGTAAAAATTGGTTTAAAATGTTGTAGCCTCGTAGTTGAAACCATAGCAACTGAAATGCGATTACCTAAATCGATTTTGTTCTCAGCGTTGTTAACTTAAAAAATAATTGGTAAAAGTGCGAGTTGGACTCGCGTACGGAGGGTTCCGTACTATTTAAGAGCAAAAATAGCCAAAAAAAAGTGTATTTTTATATGGGAATATTAATTTTATTTTAATTTTATGATCAATTATTAAAGTACTAATACCATTTAGTATTTTGTATTTTTGTGAATATTTCAAGTGCCTACGTGTAACCATTATTGATATAGAACAAAAAATGCCAAAATAATCAAGTTTACTGTATGGGAGCCCCCCTTAAGGCCATCCCCCAAGCAAACGACCTTGACCATACATTTGACGCGTTGCCGAGATCGCACAAAACTCCTATTTTTTTACTTATCTTAGTTTAAAATTGATCTAAAAAAAATTTTAAATGGGGAATATGTAGTTAATGAAATTGTGTATCTATTAATATAATATCTATGGACGCTTTACACCACGTTAGTCTGGCCTCGTGCTAAGTACCTGAAGGACTTGTGTTACAGGTACCAGACAACGGTAATATATTTAATACTTTTTATACTATACATATACTTAAGATTTTTATTATATCATACACATATTTAATACACATCCAGACCCGGGAACATTGAAAACTTTTTGTTCCGTCGGCGGGATTCGAACCCGCGACCCGCGGCTTGAGCTGCCACACACTCAACTAATTGAGCCACAGAGGTCGTCTGATTAAAATTATTGTCGTGTGTTTAAAATAAACGTAATTTGTAAATACTAGTATTATACTTACAGCATCTCCCTAGGGAGATGCTGTAAGTATGCTTCAATTTTAATAAATTGGTATTACTTTGGAAGCTAATACCATGAGTATAACAATCAAAAATAGAAAATTTAAAACGGGGAAAGGAATGTTGATATACTGAAGATTATTGCTGTATTTTTAATTATAACTTTGTAGCTTTCAAATTATGACTTTATAAGATTCTAAATACGGTAAATTACGGAATCTCCGTAGGGGAAGGCCCTTAAATATTTGATTTAATTTTGTTTTTAGTATTTGTTGTTATAGCGGCAACAGAAATACATAATCCGTGAAAATTTTAATTCTCTAGCTATCACCGTTCTTGAGATACAGCCTGGAGCCAGACAGACGGACAGACAGACAGACGGACAGACAGACATCAAAGTCTTAGTAATAGGGTCCCGTTTTTATCCTTTGGGTACGGACGGAACCCTAATAAAGATCGCGAGATCTCACAAAGCTTTTTGCCTGTAATAATATTTTTGGAAGGACATTATTATTTCTGTCACGAATAATAAGAATCTATTTCCTTCACCTTAATGTGAGGAGCAATTTATTTTATTACGTTGCTTTCATAATATTCCTGTAGTTTGTAACAAAGAACAAAAATTGCAATAAAACATTGAATGGACCAACATTATCATTCCTTATTTTAATAATGTCATAATCAATTTATTTCTCAGAAAAAAGTCTTTATGATGAGATAATTGAATAAATTGAAGAATCCACAATTATTGTTCATACTTACCTATATTATTTTTATCGCCAAAGTGAATGTCCGCTACCTCATTACAATTAAACAACTACTGAAGACTAATTATTATTTTGAATTTTAAGGAAGGACATATTACATTTTTATCCCGAAAAATGTATGTTTCTCTACATCTCTAATAAATTGCATATCAGAATTATATGGCTATTTCTGAACATTCATTTCGCAAATTGAGTCATTTACGATATAAATCTTATTAACTTATATTATATTATAAAAAACTTATTACGTTATAAAAAAACATAAATTATATATTTACGAAACTAATGAGATAAAGCCCATAAATTGTTCTCGTAGGGCCTTATCACATTATAGGGATTTGTCAGGCAAATAAATAGCAATAAACGGGTCTTATTACATTCAAGAGCTTGGAAAAGCAAAAAGAAAGTAATAACACAAAGAGATGAAAAACAGTGACTAGGTCGCTGAAACGTTTACTTTGTCATCTCTTGTTTCATCTCGCTAATAATATTTCAACATAATTTTCCATTCATCTTCTGATTAATGTAACATATTTTTAAACTCGTTTATGAAAGAAGGTAAGACTTTTTATCTTAACGGTATTCAAAGGGAATTTGTGAATTACAAGTGTAGACTCCTTTAATATAGGAAATAGTCCATAGGACTGCTGGAAGAAATTTCTTTCAGATAAGCAGTAAGTGCCCTATGTTTCATCTGTCTTTCTGTGGATTATATCTTTTTGTTAATCATTTATTTGTGAAATTTGCATCTTTTTTTTTTTAACATAAAAAATAATGAGTCAAGCTTAAAATATTATCCGGTGTTCAACTTGTACAGGTTGCACCCTTTAATGGAGCAAAGTTTGCCTCGTACGTAGCATGGAAAGGTACAGCAGTGTTTTTCAACCATTTTAATGATGCGACGATGTTTTAAAAAATATTTCGCGAAAGTCCTTTTGCTTTCTTATCAAGCAGGTATGTTTATGAATATAATATTATATCCTTTTGCTAGAATTCTCCTACTTAAAATATCAATTTTTTAAATCTTTATTATTTTTGAACTATTGCATTGCTTTGAGCGCGGCGACCGAATCAAGAAATTCCTTAACGAAAATAAACTTAACACCCTCCCACTCCGTCAGTCAGTGCGGCATTGCCGTGCATCGTCTAACATCGTTTCAGTTCGACAGACTTCGGCACGGGGTTTGTGTGCGTGCGACTAGACGTATGCGAATTATAATTGCATAAGTTGATGAAAATGCTATGTCATAGCGCGGCAGTCCCGAAGTGCCACACGTATTTTTTTCCCCTCTAGAAGCTTCGCGACCCCCCAGGGGGTCACGACCCACAAGTTGAAAAACACTGAGGTAGAGCATCTTGAGACGCATTACCGCATGACTAAGCTATACGTGGGGTAAGACAGCAATTACCCAAGTTTTATTAGCGAGTTTACTACGAACCTTTACGACGAAACGTGTCGAAGGATTTTCACAAAATCACAAAATTAATCTACTGTAGCAATTTTTTTTATATCATATAATTTGTAGTAGTGCTTGTATGTTATGTCAGCTGATAATTAGGAATTAGGATGAAAATTTCGAATGCATTATTTAAAAAGTAGAATGATTGTAATGTAAATTCCTAAGAAATAATATAATTCAGCAGGCGGTAAGGCACAAAACATTGCAAATTTGCATTGTTACATTGGCTTATGTCAACTTCTTCAACAAATCCTCATCACCTTGATGAGTGGCAGTCTTCCACCGTGCGTTTTTCGCGTAACTTTCTGCCGCGCACTGTAAAACTCTGGAACGAACTGTCACCAGCAGTATTTCCGGACCTATACGACCTGCAAACCTTCAAAAAGAGAGCGTATTCCCTCTTAAATGGCCGGCAACGCACCTGCAGCTCTTCTGATGTTGCGAGTGTCCATGGGCGACGGTAGTTGTTTTCCATCAGGTGACCCGTTTGCTCGTTTGCCCCCTTATTTCATAAAAAAAAATTAAAAGCTATTTTGAATAGAATAAAGTAGATAAAAACTATTTCTAACGCCTACCTAATGGGACCACTTTTTAGTACGTAACTTAAGATATATTTCAATTTCATCTCAAACATCAGGTTTAAGCGTGAAAAAGTAACAGACAGATACTTTCGCATTTTTAATATTAATATGAATTTTTATGGTTAGACTGTAAAAAATATAGAAGGTCTTATGAGATAAGCATAAAACAAAGTCCACGGATTCACGACACACTAAAACCATTTGCCGATTTGGGCCACATATTGGGAATCGTTTTATTTTGGAGACGGACATGAAAAACGTCTTTACACTTGGTCATTTTGAGGAAATCGTATTAGTTGATAAAAAATGCTATGCAATAGCTATACCGCGGCAGTCTCTAAATCCACTTTTTTGTATAAAAATTACTTTTCTATAAACTTCCAGGCGAATAATATTTTAAGATTATTACTTCGGAGCGAAAGGAGTTGAAAAGTCCATAACTTTTAAGCTCAATTTCTGTGAGAGCGTTTTCGAGTTAGCAAGCCGATCCGCACCCGATTCCAACGATCGGGTCGGAAATCCATCCATGAATGAATAATTTACTGATAAAATATGTACTTTTAAATCCATACTTATGCTGATATTTTTAACTACTGCGTAAGGTTCTGCCTACCTTCAGTCTTTTTAGGGTTCCGTAGTCAACAAGGAACCCTTAAGGTACAATTCCGTGCATCACGACCGTCGTAAGCCGCGCGCGGCCTACGACTGTCGTAAGCCGCGCGCGGCCGTGTCTTGAAGTTCAATACGTGTCTTGACTCTTGACGGCCGCGCGCAGCCTACGACTGTCGTCGGCCGCGCGCGTCTGTCGCGGGCCCCGCACGACCGTGTCAAAATTATATGACACGGCCGCGAGCGGCCGACGACAGTCATAGGCCGCGCGCGGCTTACGACTGTCGCGATGTACGGAATTGTACCTTTATAGTTTCGGTCTGTCCGTCCGTCTGTCCGTCTGTCCGTCTGTCCGTCTGCCCGTCTGTCCGTCTGTCCGTCTGTCCGTCTGTCCGTCTGTCCGTCTGTCCGTCTGTCCGTCTGTCCGTCTGTCCGTCTATCCGTCAGTCCGTCTGTCCGTCTGTCCGTCTGTCCGTCCGTCCGTCCGTCTGTCTGTCCGCGGTTTTGCTCAGAGACTATAGAGGACCTACAAAGCTGTAATTCGGCATGAATGCACATAATATTAATGATGCTTGTCGGCATATATATCTTATATACCATTAATAAAATACCAATAATTTTTTTTTTTTTAAGGTACCTCCCCTACACATCAAGCGGGGATGAATTTTTTTTGGCGTTCACCCCACCGTGTGGGATGTCGTTAGATATTTTTTTTAAATATTACGAGTATTCATAGATCATTATCCGATTTAGGGATCCTTTTGTGAAATATGAAGTTTTAAAGTCGAAAAAATCGTTAGAGTCCAGTGTCCCCTTCTACCAGCTAAACGGTTGCTTCTGGAAATGTGAAAAAATTCACGGGAGTAGGAAATATGCTGAATTTAAAAGGAAAACTATCACGGCTAAGAAGACTTCAAAAGTTATTGAGTAATAGTCGATCAACAAAAAAAAATGTATTCGGAGAAGTATATAGGAACTTTTCGTTCAAATTCCTTTAAACGTAACTGAGATGATGTTGTTAGTACTGTAAAACACGTTATAAATGTACATTCATTGACCATTAAAAAAAATACCGAATTACGGAACCCTATATTGCGCGTGGTCCGACACGCACTCGGCCGGTTTAGATTTCGGTACCGATTTTGATACTTCGACCTCGGGAAAGGACATAGGATAATTGTTATCTCGAGCAATGATTAGTACTGTAAACTAATTTCAGCGCAACGAAATGACGGGCAACGTTTACTATTTGTTTTTGAAACGCTAATTCATAAGATGAACATAATATGTATTATGTACTATCAGAGAAGTTGATTCCTAGGCAGATGGAGGACCTAAGTAATTTGATCGCGTTATGTCAAATCCATCCGAAAGATCACAATTCACAGCTAACATTGAATTGACATAAGCCGAACAAATGAAACGTAGGTCCGTCAACTGCCTAAGAATCAATTTCTTCTATGATACCTAAAGTTTCTATATTTGTACATATTTAGGTGATAAGGGCCAACCCATACGTACCACAACCACACCACGTCGCAACGACAAAATGCCGTCAAGCAGTGGTTACGTGTGAATGGTGTCGCTGCAGCATTTTGTAGTTGCGTTGTGGTACCTACAAAATATCGACGTGGTTGCGTTGTCGCCAGTAGTTGCGATGTTGTTACGGACTAAAGTCAATGAAACGGAGGGGGGAAGAGCGCAAGCGGTGTGCGCGCACTGTGTTGCATCGACGCAACGTTGTGGTTGCGATGTGGTCGGTATCACACATGTGGTCGACAACGACTGCAAAATGTGGTACGTGTGAATAGTCCAGTTCATTTACAATACGAAATATACACCCGACCACGTGGTGTGGTTGTGGTGTGGTTATGGTTGTCGTGTGGGTTGGTCCTTAGACGTAATAAGTTGATTTTTAGTAGTCTCTCTATTCCTAAATATTATAAGGAAAAGGCACAGTATAGGGAGAAAGCTATCAGACATGAGGTAATTTTTCACCCACGAACGTCTTAAGATATTCATGAATACTAATTATATAATTACTCATGTTGTGTTACTAGATTCGCCACTTCGCTACGAGAGCCTTCCTCGGAACAGGATACAACATTATTTATTGTCCTGTCGTACGTTGATACGAACTTTTGTTGTGACACAACAAATAACAATCCTGGGGGTATGCCAAAATCTTTTCGTTTTCGCTTCGTTATAGAATCGCCGATGAAAATGTATGGAATTGACAAAAGCGTTCGTTAGTATGACGTTGACGTTCGACTCGTCTTATGTCAATTCTATACATTTTAATCGGCAATTCTATAACGAAGCGAAAACGAAAAAGTTTCGGCTAAATGGCCTGGATTACATCTGCTAAATATGTTATTTACGCTTACGTCAAGATTTCCGCTACATAAGATGATAGAGATTTTTTTTTATGAAATAAGGGGGCAAACGAGCAAACGGGTCACCTGATGGAAAGCAACTTCCGTCGCCCATAGACACTCGCAGCATCAGAAGAGCTGCAAATGCGTTGCCGGCCTTTTAAGAGGGAATAGGGTAATAGGGGAGGGTAGGGAAGGGAATAGGGGAGGGTAGGGATGGGAGTAGGGTAGGGGATTGGGCCTCCAGTAAACTCACTCACTCGGCGAAACACAGCGCAAGCGCTGTTTCACGCCGGTTTTCTGTGAGAACGTGGTATTTCTCCGGTCGAGCCGGCCCATTCGTGCCGAAGCATGGCTCTCCCGCGTAAAAAAAATGACTTTTCTGCGATTGAGATTGTCTTTTCTGCGAGCGTAAAATATGTTTTAGAATAAGAGCAAGTTTAATTTCGCTAAAACATTTCAAGTTTTTTTCATAAAACTAGTAAATAAGACGATTGTTAACAATAACTGAAAATATTCCCCCAAACTGCCAAACGGATTTTCACCAAATTTATTTGGTGTACTTCAGTATTTTTTTAGGGTTCCGTACCCAAAGGTTAAAAACGGGACCCTCTTACTGAGACTTCGATGTCTGTCCGTCTGTCTCCAGGCTGTAACTCAAGAATGGTAATAGCTAGAGAGTTGAGATTTTCACAGATTATGACGTATTTCTATTGCCGCTATAACAGCAAATACTAAAAACAAAATAAATTAATATTTAAGGGAGCCTTCCATACAACAAACGTGTTTTTTTTTATTTTTTGCACGGTATCAACCTGAAATGTTCATAAAATAGTCAGTTTTATTGATACTGTAAAATTTAATAATAAAATTTTAATAAAATTGATAATTCCTATACATAAAACACATTTTTTTTCTACTTTTGCTCTATAGTGGTACGAAACCCTTCTTGCGCGAGTCCCACTCGCACTTGGCCGATTTTTTATGCGTAATATGGTCTCCACTAGTTTATTATTCTCAAAGATCATTCTAAAGTACACATGACTATTTTTACTTTACACAAAGATCGCAATTAGTAAAGACTAAACATGGACGTTGACCTCTACGAAATCAGATACTTTTTATTAGATTTGAGCAAAAAGTTTTCATACACTATTTAACACCGTCCACGGTCGAGTTGTATTTACTGTCGAGACAGCTGTATATTTCGTACAGTCCCTGCTAGCACATAAATACACCCTTTTCTTCGTTTTACTACGGCGAGGGGGCTATTTATTTAAGACACCGACCGTACCTCATCTCTATAACATTAAACATTTACGTTGATAGGGCAGACGAGCAAAACAAATTTTATGCTCCAATCACCACTACGGAATTAACTTTTTCCGAGCTTATATTGTGTCTGTGTTTTATATTAAAGGTTTTCTCGTTTAATTGAAATTAGTCTGCTGTGTAGTTTAAAAGTTATAGTCGATAATTATAGAAAATTCGCATAATTGCAAATACTTTATATACTTTTATCTGTGGTCAAAAATATTAATATTGCTGATACTAAATGGCCGGCAACTAAAAAACCTATTGTCTGAAGTCATTAAACTCATTACTATTTTAATAAGTACATTTTAGGATCTATCAACTAGGTACCTATCAGACTGTAAAGTGTTAAAGATCATCCGAAGATATAGTCTACAGCTGTCTCTATACTCGGACTGAAATCTGGAGCAAATCAATTTTGGGTCCCTATTGCTGTGGGACACTCGTCTCCCTGAAGGACATATTGAGAGAACTGTGGGCTTTATTGACCCAAATATTTGATCCAGTTACATATATTAAATGTTCTGTCATATTTTTTGGACTTTGATATAACCAATCTGACGCGGCCTCTCACATTGGCCAATGATGGACAAATTAACGTTGATAAGAACCTGTAGAAGGATATATTCATCTATTGTCTATGCTATAATATTATGTTAATTTATATTTTATTTTCAGCAGACATCTATGAAGTAGCAATCATATTAATTGGTATATGTAATATTATGAGCCTATTATGCCCGAAATAAAGATAATTTGATATTATTTTACTAACGCACATTATATGCCAACATGAAGGTAAGTATTATAGCTAATAATATTTTAGGTATAAGCCGCATAACTAAACGATCGTGGAAAAACGAGACACAATAGCTTTTCCATTGTTATCGCGGCCGCATGTGGCCGCTTGGGGCTTGATGAATTAAAGCAGGTAAGTTCTTAATGTTTAAATATCTTTTAGAATTATATGTTACATTTATTAGTATTTTTGATCTACGTGAACAAAGTAGCAAGCGTAAGCTAGATCATCAAAACAAACACGCCAAATTAGTGTAGACAAGATTGAGATTAGCACTAAAATCAACAGGACGTAGCTTAGATCATGATTGAAGTAACGATGGAACGCTAAATAGATGTAGTACGTTACCTCTGAGGTACAATGAGTCTTATGTAGTTGACATAAAGGTCACATTACAGGTAACATAACAGTAAACTGTAGTTCATAATGCTGTAATATGTATGCAGGCCGTGGCAACCCTGTGAGCACAACGTGCGAATTATACGACGTATGTAAAGGGACGCGAAGCTTTTAATTAAAAAACTAATTAATTTACTTCATTTTGCGTAGAAGATAAGGATTACGTGAAAGAGGGACAGCTTGGATTACATACATAAGAGAGAAACGTGAGAAAACGTCCTTGGTTATCAAGCTGCTAAAACCTGGTGCTGTGTTAGTTTTTTTAAGCCGGTTCTTCTTGCTAGGTTAAATCCTAAGCTGTAAAAGGCACCAAGTAGAAACATCCTCAAAGTATTGTTTATACATATTATTATCCAAAGTTTATAGTGATCTGTATAAAGTTTGTAGTGATTAATGAGTACACTAGTAAGCCATGTGTATGAAAAACCAAATAGTAATTTTCTTTTTAAGGCTTGAAAATGATGCTAGGCCGCCGACGACCTCTATAAATCTAGCAGTTGTTTATTTTATGTCTTCGGATGTCAACAACAAATTTTCTTAGACTGAAAACCATTTCTATTTTTTTTTTGTTCTAGCAGATTTATTTCAGATATTTATATCTTAATTCAAAATTGATCTAAAAAAAAATTAAAACGGGGAATATGTAGTTAATGAAATTGTCTATCTATTGTCGTGTGTTTCAAATAAACGTAAATTGTAAATACTAGGGAGATGCTGAAAGTATGCTTCAATTTTAATAAATTACTATTACCTTCGAAGCTAATATCATGAGTATAAAAAAACAAAAATAGAAAATTTAAAACGGGGAAAGAAATGTTGATATACTGAAGATTATTGCTGTATTTTTATCATAACTTTGTAGCTTTCAAATTATGAGTTTATAAGGCTCTAAATACGGTAAATTACGGAATCTCCGTAGGGGAAGGCCCTTAAGATTAAATAAAAAAAAAATCTATTTTCAATTTGACAACAGACTTCAACCATAAATAAAAGAGTACAATTCGTGTGTATAGGCTTGTCAATCAAAATATCCTAGTGTGTGTGTTGTAGTGTGTGTAATGTTTTATTTGTTAAAAAATGTATGATAAAAGCATAATTTCAAAATAATATTAGCTCGATGCACTCCTTCACCATATAAACTATAACTGTGCAAAATTTCAATCACCTACGTTTCCGCATTTTTCGTCAAAAGGGATCCAAAGTTTTTCGCTCGAATATTAATATATAGATAAAGTTGAGATTCAAATGTCATGGCGCTTAGATGAAACATTTTTAATAACACAACTCGTAAATTGCAACTGTGCGCGTTTACCTGGAACACAAACTAATAATACACATACGAGTACTAGTACGAGTAGGAGTTTTACTCAAACGGAAAATTGAAAAATCTCTTCTAGTGCCTCCGGAGTGAAACGTTTTGTTTTATATCTTCATATTAAATTAGTTCCGAACTTATTCTATTTAACTTGAGTGCGTAGATGGGTATTGGAAGGGTCTCGGAGAAGTGCTTGAATATGCGTACAGTTCTGTGTATTGGTAAAATGTTAGTTACTGTATGTTACCTGTCTTTCCACTTTGACCAACTAAAGTCTAAACTAACCAACTGCAACTGACCAACTAGTTTTCGTTCCCAACGGTACAACTTTTTAGTTGGTTTGATAGGAATATTTTATTTTTCTAAATTTGTTCCCGTTCATCGTTAATATAATATGAAGTTTGCTGTGTATGAAATGAACTGACCACTAAGGCTGTTTACACACACACCGCAGCGGCAGCGGCACCGCCACCGCGGCCGCGCCGTGGCGGTACCGCTGCAATACTTATCCTTGTATTTCCATGGGCCCTTACACACGGCGCCGCAGCGGTAGCGGCACGGTATCGCCGCCGCCGCTGCGCGGCGGCACCATGTGTAAGGGCAAATAGAAATACAAGGATGAGTAATGGAGCGGCAGCACCGCAATAGCGGTGCCGCTGCCGCTGCGGCGTGTGTGTAAACAGCCTTACTGGCCACTTATAATTGAATATACACCATACGGTTAAGAAAGTTGTTTATTTTTCATCTCCACCTTTATTTCTATGTTATTACTGGACAGTGGACCGCATAAGTTTGCGCATACCTTTATGCGGTAATAAACTGCAAATGGGTATTGGGTTGTAACAAACTCGTATCCAACCTAGAGTGGCATTAGGTTCAGGTTTTGCAACCCCTAGTGGTATTTTATCCATTTATGATCTCAGTAGGACACGTGCTCGAAAAATTGAGATAAGTAATTAAATTTTTGATGGTTTGTTTTTAAGATTAAAATAAAATAAGTTTTATTCAAGCATTCTTGTTTCTGTTCTTTAACCAACTGGTTAGTGAACATAAAGGTAGATAAATTGAAAAGGTAGGTTTTGTTTTTAGATTGTCATTTGTTTTTATTATCTGCATAACCAGTTGGTTAGTTTAGTTGGTCAAAGTGGAAGTACAGTCATCGAGTTCCATTCTGTACAACCAGTTGGTTAGATTGGAATTATTCCTTTACCGAGTTCCATTCTGCACAACCAGTTGGTTAGTTTAGTTGGTCAAAGTGGAAAAACAGAAATTAAAATATAGGATCAACCAGTTGGTTAGATCAGAATTATTTCTTTACCGAGTTCCATTCTGCACAACCAGTTGGTTAGTTTAGTTGGTCAAAGTGGAAAGACAGTCTGTTATGTATATTTTATCATGTGGTTCACGAGATAGACCCTAGTGACAAACATACAGACAGTTTAGCCTTCGTTTTACGCTTTGAATGTGGAACTCTAAAAATAAATTGCAAGAAAATATTAAAGCGAAATAAATATTTTCCTTAGCATGTTTACGCGAAGACTACATGTATAGAAAAGGGTCTAGAAGCGAATAAGCAGAAATCGTGTTAGAGTCGTTTACACGGTAAAAGGTATGGAGCGAATTTATTTTAACTTGCTGCGACGTGCGGTCTCACAGTCCACCTATCATTTTCCACGCCGCTTTCATCGTATTGAATTCCTAAAGCAGATTTTATTTTGTGGCTTACTTTGTTTTTAAATGTTTTGAATAAGTTTGTATTTGAACTTTTACTAAGCAAATGAATGAGCAACATGAATTTTGCCATTTAAAGGTAAACAAACTTTACAAAGAGAAAATACATTTTTAAGCGAGTTTACAAAAATATATATACTTACACTTTTCATATATTTTTAAGTGAGATAACCAGTACAAAATTATTATTCTAAGATAAAAATAAAAGCAGAAATACCAAAAGGAAGCTCTAGCAAATGTCTACTTATGCAGGCCACTCCTTGCACTCAGACAGGTGTTACAGCTCAAACCAAAGCTTTTAGACTTAATATAAACAGTATTCTTTGATCAGCTTTTATTTATGTAGAGTATTACCGCCACATTTCCAAAGGAAGCTAACAATTAGCTCGGTGGGTGCACATTTCCTTTGCGCTACATAGATTTTCTCAAATAAGCTTTAATTGCACTGCAGAAAATGCTCTGTTTATTATACATTTTCTGTGCTACCGCGGATTTGCGGGATTATTCAAAGCTGCTTTAAGATTACGCCTACCACATTGATACTAATAATATGCCACGAACAGACTTGATACGACTAAATCTTATCGTTTTTCATGCATCTCATACTCAGATATCAACGAGTGAATTAGTTTGAATGTACTCGTACATAGATTCCCTAAATTGGTTAACTTATAACAAACCTATTGTTTTTTAAGACTTAAGTCCTTATAAGTTGTTGGCGACTTGCTGGAAGTGGTTTATACTTATTTACTATTTTGAAATCTTTACTTTTCTATGTCACATTTTTGATTATTGACATTTATATTTTTGTTATACAATTTACTGAGACTCGAGAGAATACAGTTGTCGTTGCAGTCCATGGTGTATCATTTAGTAGCTATAGCATTCTTCGTTTTATTATACAGTCCATCTCACCCGTCTTATCATTTAAAGTGTTAATCAAGTCTCGACCTGATCCCATTATTTTGAGGTCATGCGTTTTTGTGACGCCTTAATTACTATTTTTAACAACTAGTAAAATAAACAAAATCTAATCTGTATCGTAAAGGTGTCATAAAAATTATTTATACTCAGTACGTGATTCGTGTGTTGAATATTATATTGGTTACAATTCTAGAATTTATATTTTTGTCATCAAAATAAAAATTATATTGCAATCGTGAGAAATCTTTGACAAAGGAAAATGATAAAAGCTCTTTAGAAAATAATTAAAGTTGTCGAGTGAAGTCGCTCGAGACTTGACTAAAAGTAATTCTCAGTACCTTAATAAATAAGGCGTACGTTTTATACAAATTTCTCGTCGAACAAAACTTCATCTAACTACGTTCTAAGAATAATAATTTTAGTAAAGTTTACACTAATAAAGTTTTTTTACGCAATTTTTTATAATGTAAGTCGATATAAAAAGAAAATCCCCAATCCCCCAATATGTTGGGGGGTTAGGTATTCTCTTAAAAAAAGAAAATACCTATAATACGGAGGATTTATGACCTAAAATAAAAAAAAAACGTTATAAATACATTCCAATAATTGAAATATATATTTTAGGTCGTTATTGTGACTTTTACGTAATCCCGTAACCAATTTAAATGCGAAAAACAAACGCCTTAAACAAATTGCAAGTCCCATATTACTTAAAAGAATAACCAGGAGCGAAGTCAATTTTTCCATAAAATAACAGTAACTTTCATACCATGGCTGGAGTTTTTTCAATTTTCCTGTAACGTTTTATGCATTTATTATAATGTAAAAAATATCTACTCTAAAAGAGTTTCGCGGTGCACAGTATTCGTGAACAATACCTTTCCTGATAGTGGGGTAAAAATAAAAACGTTACATTTTTTTTTTTTGAGCTTGCAATTTGCGAGTTCCAAAAGATTTGTAGAGTGTGAAATCTACATCCGCGCCAAATTTCATTTAAAATACCTCGATCGTGGGAATCGCAGACATAGTAGATTTTAAATTGTTATGCGGCACCCGGTTGCCGCTTTGGAGTTGATGGGTTAAATTGGTCCTGTAATTCTAAAGCATAAGCGGTGCAAGTAAACTTTCTTCTTACATAATAATATATTATACAGGTTGTAACAAAATAATACTTATGAATGGAGAATGTGTATGAATCTTTGTACAGAGTTTAATGTGAAAATAGCAGTACTTAAAAAGTAACTTTTCTTAACTGTTGTATGGGGAAATTCATAACGCTCGGGTGCTTGCCCATTACAAATAACAAAAAACTTGAGAGGTGTCAAGGGACACCCGGATGGAACGAAGTTCCAGTTTATTATTTCTTATGTACAAAAAACCTGTATACACTCAAAAAAATTATAAGTTTCAAATTTCAACGCTTTTCTATTGATATTCTATTGTCAAAATATTGACTTTATTATTTTTTTTGACATAATTCCTGAGACAGACTCAGATTAATTAAGTCAAATGATGACAGACTGGCCGTGTATTATTTGTCTAACAGTATTTAAGTCAATATAAAAAAAAAAAACTAAAATATCAACGCCCTCTGCCCCTAATATGCAGGTACTAATAAAAAAGTGTAGTTACAACTTTTTCCGTCTAGCCCCCGCAAGGCGCAAGGCGCGGTTAGGAACTTCGTTCTAATAAAAAAGAAAAAGTGCAAAGCAAAGAGCAAAAGCTTTCACAGTAAACTTTACATGAGGAACACATACATCACTTTGTTTTGTTACACCCTGTTAATAGATAAGCGTGTCTTTACTAATTTTGTGAAGAGACAAGCCTAGTAATTATGGAAGTCGTGTGCGTGATTACGTACACGTAAGTGATGGGCAATTAGCAATTCAGATTCACGACGTGATCCTCCCGTGATTCACTAAATGTTGACTGCTTTGACATCAATTGTGCGCGTAAAGCCATCAGTCATCACGCACGATTAGATTCGAGGCAAATTCTTGTTAAAATCAGTATAAAGGTACCGTTCCGATCAACGCGGCAAGCGAACGCGACCTACAATCATCTATATATTAATACGCGAGCAAAAAACTTTGGATCCCTTTTGACGAAAAAAGCAGAAACGTAGGTGAATGAAATTTTGCACGGTTATAGTTTATATGGCGAAGGAGTGCATCGAGCTAATATTATTTTGAAATTATGCTTTTATCATACATTTTTTTTAAAAATAAAACATTACACACACTATAAAACACACACATTAGGAGATTTTGATTGACAAGCCTATACACACGATTTTTTTTTTTAATGGCATGCACTTAGTACATTGCCTATGACGAACGGGAAAAACAATGTTAAAAAATGAAATCACTGCGAAAAACGAGGAATTTGGAAAAAGGAATTCAGGACAGGATCAGGAAAAAATATATATTTACAAAAGAATACTTAAAATTAAATATAGAATAAAATATCAAATCTCAATATTATTAAGTAATATAAAATCAGCTAATATTTTATATATAATATATTTTCTAGAATGTAATAAACAAATTATTGAAGTTGGAAAGAGAATGTTATTCTTTAACAATGAATCAAGGAAATGGGAACGGTTGTAAAGAGGACAAGTAAAGAATATATGGTTGACATCCCCAACCTCAGCACCACAGGCACAAGAGGAATTGTTAATTATATTAAGTCTAGCAAGATGGTCAGGTGAGCAAGTGTGGCCAAGTCTTAATCGTGATATGATACTACTATATTTTCTATTGAAATTCATACTATAAAGCCATGGTTTTGATACAATTTCGGATTGAATATTATAGAAATGTGCTCCTTTTTGTTTATGACTTTGATCAAATGACGATTTCCATGACGTCTCTAAATGAATTTTGGGTAAAGTTAATAAATCAGGGTAGTAGATTTTGTATGGGTTTAAGTCACCACACGTTAGTGCATCATTGGCAAGAGAATCCGCTCTAACGTTTCCTTCTATTCCACAATGACTAGGGATCCAAGCAAATGAAACTGAAGTACCTTTCTTGGTAAAATCCGTTAATAACTGTCTTATATCAAATATAACAGGATGTTGTTGTTTAATTTTAAATGGATTCTTGTTAAGAGCTTGAATAGAACTTAGAGAGTCTGTAAAAATTATAGATTTTATAAGTTTGGCTAATAAAATATATTCTAAAGCTTTTAAGATCCCTAAGCATTCTCCAGAGAATATAGTACATTCGGTAGGGAGTTTGATTTTTTGGACAAAATTGTACTGGGAATGAAATATACCTACACCAATATGGCCATTAATATTACTTTTATAAGCATCTGTAAAGATATGATGATCTTTAAATCGTGTATTAATTATATCATTAAATTTTTCATTAGCCCTCAAAGAGTTCTTCTCTATATTAATGGTCAAAATATTTGAGGCGGACGCAAGAGCCCCATAAGAAGAAGAAAAAATCAGTAATTTAGAAGAAGAATGAATAGGTGCAGTAAGTGATTTAAATTTAAAATAACTTACAATTAAACACGGGTTTTGTTTATGTAACCAGTACGAATTTTTGGAGACATGATAAGAAAGCTGCTGAAGCTTCGCAATAATAGGATGATCATAAAGTTGAAGGCATCGAAAGAGATATTTGTCGGATAAATATTGACGGCGTAAATGTAAAGGTGGATCATAACATTCAACCTGTAAAGCGTTGATTGGACTAGATTTCATTGCTCCACATATAATTCTGAGGCATTTACTTTGAATTTTGTCTAAAGATTTAAATCCTGATACCCGCCCAGGCTCCAAAAGGAAAGAGCCATATTCTAATATACTGCGAATCAAAGCATTATAAACTAATTTAAGATAAAAAGGATGGGCACCCCACCATACGCCTGCGAGGCATCTGATGATATTTACATTTTTTTCGCATCTATTTACAACATAATCACAATGGAGAATTCCGGAAAGCTTTTCATCCAGGATGACCCCTAAAAATTTATGATGGTTTTTTTGTGGAATGATCATGTTATCAAAAAATACTCTAACTTAAGGAGTTACGCGCATTCGACTAAAATGAACTATGGAGCTTTTAGTTGGGGATAAATCTAGGCCGTGGTTGTCCAACCAACGCTTAAGAAAATGCAAGGCTTTTGTTAACTTGGCGGAAGCATCATCAACATTATTCCCTACAACATACAAGGTCAGATCATCCGCATTCTGCGAAGCGTCAACATCCAACAACTCTGCAATGGCCAATTCTAAATCATAAGTATATATATCATATAACAGAGGGCTCAAAACTAAGCCTTGTGGTAAACCTTTGGTTACAATTCTTATATTGTATTTACGGCCATTATTATAGAAAAAAATAGACCTATCAGTTAACAGGTTTATAATAAATAAAATATTTTTTTTAGGAATTTTTAGACGTCTTAGTTTCCGTTTCAATATTGATATAATGACACTATCATATGCAGTAGAAAGATCTAAAAAGGCTGAAAGAACGAATTTATTTGCGCTGAAAGCTAATCTTATGTCGATGGTAAAAGTACTTAAGTTGTCATATGTACTTTTATTACGCCGAAAACCGTATTGGGATGAAGAAAGCAGGCAGTTACTTTCAACGAACGACTCCAGGCGGTTTTTGACTAAGTGTTCAATTATTTTTAGAAGAACAGATGAGAGGGCTATTGGGCGATATGAAGATGGGAGGGAAGGATCTTTGTTTGGTTTCAAAATGGGTAACACTAGTTGACATTTCCACTCTGATGGAATATTGCCAGATTCAAAATTGGAGTTAATGATTTTAAGATAAACTGATGAACTGTACTTTTCGTTTAGATGAGAAATAAATGAATAATAAATACCATCAGGCCCAGGAGAGAAATCCGATACATACGAGAGTACGTTTTTTAATTCGGTCATGGTAAAGGGGGAATTTAATTCTGAAGACTCATTTTCATCTATTGTACTATTGTTATTAAATAAGTTAGGAAGATTAACTGTCGGAGGAGCAAGCTTGTCAAGAAAATTATTTGCAATAGAACTGGGAAGACAAACAGAATGAGAAATATTGTATGCAGATTTGAACCTCCTAATATTTTGCCAAACAACAGATGGAGGAGAATTCGGGGACAGAGAGGAGCAAAATTTTTGCCAGCTTTCTGATTTTTCTTTTTGAAAAGTAATTTGGTACTATTTAAAATATTTTTTAATGTCCAATAATTTTCAAGAGACATATTTGTACTATACATTCTTTCAGCCTTCTTTCTCCTTTTTATAGCTTCCGTACACTCTTTATCCCACCACGGTGGGCTGGGAATGGAAGATGATTCATTTTTGATTGTAAAAACTTCATTAGCACTTCCTATCAAGGCATCTGTAAAAACAAGAGCATCAATAGAGTCATCTTCACTTGGAAATATCTGTGACAGTTTTACATCGACTTTACTACTGAATTTCTTCCAACATTTATCGGTGACATTATTGAGGTTATACCTGGGAAATAATCTGACATTTTGAATAGGAGCCTGAGAATTATCAAATGGAGAGGTAGTTAATATGGGGAAGTGATCGCTTCCAAAAGTAGATGATAGAACTGAAGATGCTAATTGTGTTACAAACTGTGGGGAGCAAATAGTCAAGTCAACAACGCTTTTGCCTTCTGTTGAACTAGTGCGCCTTGTGGGCTCACCAGAATTTATAACACATAGATTATTCAGGTCCAAAACACTTAGCAGCTTGTTGTATAGTTAAGGAACTATTAGTAATGGAGCTTCCCCATGACTGGTGATGACAATTAAAGTCACCTGTTATAATTATAGGTATTGGTAAGAAGCTTAAAATAAGAGCTTAAAATATTATTAAATTCATTTAAATTATTAATAGAGGCGTGGGAAATATATACAGAGACAATACATATATTATTTACACTTGTTGCTATAATAGATAGCTCTGAACTATGTACAGGGATATCAATAAGGCTAAAAGGGTAGTTTTTCTCAAGGAGAAAAGCTACACCACCATAGCCGTCTAACCTATCTTCTCTAATTGTATTATAATTCTTAAATCTAAAAGTATTACTTGGCATAAGCCAAGTTTCTGAGAAATAAAATAAAAAAGGATTATAATTTCTTAATAAATAAGCTATGTCACTTTTTTATTAACTACACTTCGAGCGTTCCACTGAATTATCTGGGCCATATTGTAGAATATTAATTATACATTGTATTAAAGGGGCAACGATGGACGGTATATTTTTGTTCTGTGAGTGGGTTTGTAATAATGATATTACATCTGTAAGTGAAGAAAGTTCATTCTTATGATTATTACCTTTATTGTATTCATGTACTGGTGTTGTGCTTTCTTCTAAATTATCAAAAGAAAACTCTTTTACCACATTATTATGGGTAATTTTATCATAACCTTTCGTTGGTCTATAAGGAGCACGAGGCTTAGCAACTACAGTTTTTTTGTATGATCTATTAGTAGATGAACTATTATTATTATTAGTAGATAGATTAAATTTAGGAGTGGATAGTGTATCTGAATAAGATTTATATGAAGAAGGAATTTCTTTATTGGCCTCTGCATAAGAGACACAATGTTCAGCCATGTGTATTTTTATAGATTTTTGCCTATTAAACTCTGGACATATTTTGTCATTCTTTAGCCATATGATGGCCAGAACATAAGCAACAGAAATATTCATGCTCATTAACAGTACAAGAATCCATATCATGTTCCTGACCACACTTGATACATCTTGATTTTGACCTGACTTAGCTTTGGTATGTCCATACCGACAACATTTGAAGCATTGTATCGTGAGAAAGATGTAAAGCTCAACTGGTAGTGAATTATAACAAATAAAAACTCTTTTTGGCAGAACCCTACCATCAAAGTAAACAACAACTGACTGAGTCGGTTTCCATACAGGAGAACCCTCCACCATCGTTTTATAATTTAAGCGTCTGACCTTTACAACTTTACCACTACCGGCAGGTGTAGAAATGTTATTTATTATTTCTTCAGGTGACCATTCAACTTGTATACCCCTCATAATACCTATTCTAACAACATTAAAAGATGGTATAAAAGCTTCATAGTTATTGTCAGTGAGTATTGAATTATTAATAAATGTATTAGCATCTTTGTAATTTTGAAATGAAACAAAAATTCTGTTTCGACCAATTTTTTCAAGAGAGCTATTAATAATATTATAAATGTTATTTTTAATTAAAAAGTCACCAAAGATGGGGTGGGGTGTAGTTGCGTACCATCAGAGAAATTTTTTGTAATTTTTTTTGTACATGAATTAAATAAGGGGAAACATCATTTTCATTATATGAATTTCTGCCAATATGTTTCCTTTCTGTTTGAGGTGTTGAGGCTGAGGATACTTGCATGCTAGCAGAATTATCCTTTTCAAGTATACACTTACAATTAATACGATTTCCCGCGCTATCTCTAGTTACTTTGTTACATTGTTTACACGTCAGCTCTTCAGTAAAATCATTACGGGATCGTTTGTATGTTCTTTGAGATAATGACTCTTCTGTATCCATATTATTGGACTCATCAAAATCCAATGTAACAAATTAACCGGGCTGTGGAATCGGGCCACAAAAATTCCCGCCTCCCGGATCCGGAGGTCGATTCATTGTATATATGAAATAAATACACTTACCGAGAAGGAAATATAAAATATTCTAGATAGATAATTAAGACTAAATATTTACAAATATATGTACAATATTCCCGCACTGAACACTAATAAACAAATTAAATTTGAGAATTAAAGAAAAACACGACCGCCCGCGTTCGAGTTTCCCGCAGTTCCCCCACACGAATTGTACTCTTTTATTTATGATTGAAGTCTCTTGTCAAATTGAAAAGATTTAGTTTTTTTTTTAGTGAATCTTAAATACTGTTAGACAATTATTACACGGCCAGTCTGTCATCATTTGACTTTATTAATCTGAGCCTGTCGCAGGAATTATGTCAAAAAAATAATAAAGTTCTGACAGTAAATTTGAAATTTGAAACATATAATTTAATTTTTTATTTAAGGCCCAATTTCGACCATTGGGCGATCTCTAGTTTAAATAAAATTCCACTTTATGACACAGGCTATAGGTTTCATTTTCTACCGACATCGGTGTAGCGCCACTGCTTTGTAGTGGCGTAGAGCAAAATGTTCGTTTCGTTCGTTCCTTTTTCGATTCTGACGGTTTCCTATTAAATTAAAATATACTCTAGTAGTCGATTGCAAATAAACATTTAATGGCATGAGACTATTTTACTGTTTCTCTCACTATTTCATAACTTACGAAAATATTTTATACTAGAAGTTAGTAGTTACTTGTGGCAGAGTTAAGCTCGTGGCTTCGTCCATATATTTTCCCGCGATAAAAAGTATAATTTGTATTTCCCTATTCTATGCCTATTACTAATTTTCAACAAAATTGTTAATGTAGTTTTAAAGGCTTTTCGATGGAAACTAACAAACATTTCCCCCTTATAATTATTAGTACTCGTATAGATATTATCTTCAGCTTTATTAAGTTGACCCAATTAAATTATTTTCATATAAATTTTGTTGTGATTAATCTCTATTGCCAACAACTAATGTAATGAAAACAACCAAATTCTCCGTACATACAGCACAATATGTATTGTTCTAAGCTGAACTGAGCTTTCTTCCGGCGAAGTGACCGGAACAGCTTAGCGGGACTGTTAGCACTGCCCCTTTGTCTCATACATCGAGCTCAACTGTAACCGACTTGTATACTGTACAGAATTTGTACTGTGTAGAAATAAACAAGATCACCATGAAAATAGAGGGTTGTTTTACGTTTGAAGTGACTGTCTGTGTGTGTGTCCACGGCATCATAGCTTCCAAATCCAAACGAGTTGGCCGATTTTAATCCAGTTTTTTTTTTTGGTGTTTTAAAACTGTCATGATCGAAGCCCAAGGGTATGCAGCAGCAGTTCATATGGGCTGCTTGATTATTGCTGGAAAAGTTAGTTTTTACTTATTTATAAATTTAATTTTATGATAATGTTACATTGTAGATAATAATATTATGCAATTGTATCATTGTGCCCCGATAAAAGATGTGCTATGATATTATTTGACTGTTGACGCTATTTCGATAATACTCTATCGAAATAGAGTAAATAGTTTATCAAAAATGTCCCGCTTTTCTAAAGCGAAAAGTTTTTTTTTTTTTAACTCATCAAGCCCCATACGGGCACCGGTGGTCGCGACAACAATAGAATACAATAGCATTTCCAAGAATCCGCGATCGAAGGGTTAAATGTCTGCTAAAGGCTAACTTGTATGCATGTTAAGATAAGATCATTCCTTCGTAAAATGGCTTCATTTTTCCGATAAACCTTATAAAGGTGAAGGTCTCCACTTAAAATTTCCCTAGTGTTATTAACACCGACCTTTGATGAAGAACTGATAGCACGAATCACTTATTACTGATTAGACTAGATCCCAATTAACTTGGTAATAGGGTTCGAATTTAAAACAGAAATTTGATTTACCTACGTAATCATGATTGGATGTGATAAAAACTTCAAACAATAGGTAATACAGAAAAAAAGAATACGTGTGGCACTCGGGGACTGCCGTGGTAAAGCTATTGCATAGCATTTTTTATCAACTTATGCAATTATAATTCGCATACGTCTAGACGTATTCTTTTTTCTGTGCGTGTGACTAGTCACACGCACAGAAATACCGTGCCGAAGTTTGGCAACGCCGCACCGAACGGTACAGCGGTGAGACAACGCCGCACCGCTGTGCCGGTCGGAGTGGGATGTGTTAGGTTTTTTCGTTACGGGATTTCCTGATTCGGTCGCCGCGCTAAAAGCCCGCGATAAAAGCTGTGCTTCATTATCAAACCTTGAAAATTATCTGAAAACAAAGTACTCATCAAGACAAATGAAATGAGCCCAAACTCGATAGGGTTATGGTTTTATAGGAAGTTCATATGGCCATCATAAGATCTACGTCATTATAACATTACTGGACAGCTCAATTAGAAACCAGAAATTAGTTTAAATTTAACTAGCAAGATTCCAATACAGACAACGGGAGGTTAAAGTAAATAAAATAACCGAGCCAGCGACAGCACACACCCTTAAAGTATTAGATTTTGAGGTAGTCTAGTAGTGAGATTAAGCAACTGTCATAAGTGTCCGGCAGTAGGAGACAAGATTGTTACAGTTATCCTGAAGAAATTGAGACAAAAAAAATTAACTTTATACGTTATCGAAGATTAGGTAGACCTTCAGTACTGGAACTCCGTCGAAGTAACCGCGACCGAAACTCCATAGCTGCTGGTCATTCTAACCTCTATGTCATATACAGGCAAACTTTCAGCTTTCACAAAATGATGAAAGTCTGGCTGTCGCTGACTCCTGGGTAGCTCCAAGCTCGTAATAAAATGAAAGACAAACTTTCAACTTGATCCGATGAAAATGTTTATATTCAATCAACGGCAGATTGGTTTAAAGTACCCCTAAAATTTAATATCTAGCCAGTAAAAGTAATATAGATGGTAACTAAACAAATGAAATCTAAAATAATTGTTAACAAATGTTTGCATTTTGTAACTAATTTCAGCCCGTCGATCGTGGGAAAGCAATAGATATTCTATTGTGTCTCGGTCACCGGTGACCGTATGGGGCTTAATGAATTAATTAGTTTTTAAGCTGCGACACAACATGTTATTTAAAATGGAAACAGCTAGACGAACACTTACTATTTGCTACACATGTTTTTAAACTCCAGCATTAATTTCCTTAATTATGCCAACAGGCAACAGTGACCATATTTTACCTATCTATAGGCCATGGGCGACGGCAGTTGTTTTCCATCAGGTGACCCGTTTGCTCGTATGGCCCTTATTTTATATTTAAAAAAAGTCTTTGAAAGTAATACGTTTGGATACATTGATATAAAATATTGGTAATCAAAGATTGTGTTAGTATTGCTACACACATACTACATAGTTTGACACTAAAATTTTGCGTACGTCATTCACAATGACATTATGTTGCAGCCTATAACATATTAATGTTAATATTCTATAACTAGGAACATCCTGGAACTTCCAGGATATTCGTAGGTATAGTATAGTGGCATGCGTTTAAACAACCTACATCGTATATCGCATAGATAATGTGTTAATGCCACAATTATTATGTCTACTACGAATAATAAAAACTAAGGAAGAGTAACTGTGTCAAAAAATTTGTTCCACGAGCTACAAAATGAGACCCGAATACATGCGTCATGCATACTTTATGCATGTATTCGGGTCTCAATTTTGTGTATTAATACAAGTGACAATTACTGTCAACGGTTTTATTTCGTAATTTTGAGTGAGTGTCTCGTTGCTATTGTCATATTTGAGTGTGCGAAAAGGAACCAATTTATTCAAAACGGTTGAAGTATGGGAGTTACGTTTCCTTAGTTTAAATTATTCGTAGTATGACTATTTTAGCGCCAAGTCAGTTGACACAATTTGAAAGCAGTCAGTAGTCGAACCTACAACGTTCGTTAGGCTGGATTTATATGCGTTCGCACGAACGAGCGGTTTGGCCGCTACACCGCGAGATCACAAGCAATACCTAGTATGTTACAATTTTTTTAATATCGGCGCGGTCACCTTGTTTTTTACATACAATTGCTTGTGGTCTCGCAGTGTAGCCGCCACACCGCGCGTATGGGCGGACGCAAATAAATAGAACCTATAAGTTTCGTTACACTTAAACGAGTAAATAAAATTTTTAAAGCGACGTGTCACTTTCAAGTTAACATTTTCATACAATCCAGGAAATTATGTAAATAGCAACCCGAATTTGTTGGAAGAAAATGTTGTGTCACATTAATTTCCATAATATCAGGCCTCCCGTCAGAACTTCTACTTGACATGCGAATATTAAATTATAACCGGGTCTCACATAAATATGTTTAACCGGCAAACTTTGTAACATTATTAGTTTGTAATTAGCGAACTCATTGTCATTAGAGAAACACTTTAAGTCAAATCCAAGATTAGAAGACCGCACATGATCTTTGAAATGGGTTGAGTGGTTAGATGTATAAAATGACTTGTAAGTTTTAAATAACAAATAATAAAATCATTTATTTCAGGCCTCTGCGACCCATAACATTACATTTGAAACATTTCTTTACATTATCATTATAGTCATTAACTCATTACATTAAAATTACAATACATTTAAATACATTTAGTTTTATACAGCGCCGTAATATTGTTTTTAACATTTTAGTTTTTAACACAACACTTGTAAAAGCTACAGAATAAGATATTAGATAGTCATAATATAAGGTTGGTCTAAACTTCTAAGGTAATCTTCAAGATTTATAAAACTTAGTAAAATTAATTTAGGGTTTCTAGGAAAATGATGTTCTTAATATTATGATATTAATATAATATTATTATAATCTACCATTTGCATTGAGGCAAAACAAATATCTGACTTGTTAAAAAGCCTTAATATTAATATTTGTTTTTCTTCAATATAACAATAACATAACATCTCAGACCAATTGGTCTGAGCATAACATTAAATATGTATTGTGCCCAGAAGATTCTTACTTGATTTTACAGAAGCTTATAAATATTGACGATTACTGTGTATCAGTCTTAATAATAACTTGCGGATAAATTGGCAATTTGAATCATATTGAAATAGCATACGTAAAAGATTTTTTTGTGACAATAAATTTAACGAAAGGATTGTTTATTGCCATAAAAATATTTTTCCCTGGCTTTATGTTCGTCCGAAATGACAATGTATCACAAATAATAATAACTTTAATTCAAATTGCGTATTATGAAACAACTAGATGACGCCCGCAACTCCGTTGCCCCAAAATTAGTTTATCGCGTAGGGACCGCACATTTTTTCGAGATAAGAAGTATGCTATGTCCCTTCCCGGGACTCAAAGTATCTCCATACTAATAGTAAAATCGGTTCAGCGGTTTAGACGTGAAGAGGTAACAGACAGACAGACAGACAGACAGACAGGCCTGATATTAGTATGGATACTTAAACTGATTAATTTGTTACTTAGAAGGGGAGGATTTTGGAACGACGAGGAAAGATATTAAGTATACTTCGGGACAAAACAAACATTTCAAAGTGAGGAAGTTGGAATGTAAATTTCAATGTCCAGTGTAAACAGAGCCGAATGTTAGGCGTACTTCAAACGGAGCTTGACACCTTTACCTATGTTAGTCCTAAGCAAATATTTACTGTTGTCCTAACTAAAACTAGATTTTTTTGAGAGCTATACTTACTATTTTTAAGAGCTTTACTTTCTTACAACTTACTCGATATAAAAGATAAATGACAACTTCTTAGGTTTTATAAAATGTATGTAAAGTCTTGCGGTTCTTCATAAAAGCTCTATAAGTGCGAGTCAAACTGCGATACTGCACGGCTAGTCTTCACTTTAAAATGTTAATCTCAAGTTAGCCTAACCTTTGATAAATTTGGTGGAGTATCGTACGCTTAAAAAAATACAAAAAAGGCGTGATACATTTCATAGAAACAAGATAACATAAATCGACATCTACCTACGTTAGTATCACTTAGGGCCTGTTTCACCACTTCCTGATAAGTACCGGATAGGCTATCCACCACATAACTTGTCAGATGAAGTATGGAGAATCTGTCAAAAAAGTTGTGGATAGCCTATCCGGCACAATACCAGGAAGTGATGAAACAGGCCCTTAGAGCCGCGATGCAGTAGTGCTAAAATTAGATTTAAGCTATCACGTTGGCGCAGGGGTTCAAGGGAATATTCAGACGTTATTTGTACTCAAAATTCTCACAAAAAAGGGAAAAGTTTCATGAAAATTTAACAGAAAAACAGCTATCTAAAAACCATAAAACCCTTGAATTTAAAGATGTAAAAAACCGCTTTTTTCTTTTTTACCCAGTGTCACACTCACAATTAAACAACTCGGCTACAGAGAATGCTAAACATTTATGCATACTCTCAAAAATTACCTTTCTGACGTAGATAGGTATAAAAATACCTTGCATGTTACTACAAAACATTTCAGTTCACTGATTTACTTAATATTTCGAAGTTACGATATTTGTAACTAATAAATCACCAACTAATGCCAACTTTTTTCTCGATGTAAGCGTTATGGTTTCCAATAGCCATTGCCAAATCGTATGTTCATTGAGAAGTAAAAACTTCCATAAAAATAAATTTCCTCGACCTCACTTTGGATGCTAATGGTAATTTTTTCTGCAACTTCGGCAAAAACATTGGACGAATTTAAGACAAGGAAAGAATAATAAATCACTCGGCGCAGATAACAGGCGTAATGCCTTTTGATTTGTGTTATTTCCTGCTTGGACGCTGTTAAGCATTTGTGTACATCATCCCACAAAAAAAATTACGTATCGAGTTATGAATGCATTCTTAAGGTCATTTAGAGCAAGACTGCATTCATAACTCAACAAAACAACTTTTTGTGGGTTAATACACAAATGCTTAACAGCGACCAGTTATAATTAGCATCGTAGTTGGTAGGATTTAAGAAACTACAAAAATAGAATAGTTCTTGTGTACAATTTAGGGCACAAACAAGGCACAAATCAAAACAACTCATACTACTGTTTATTTATATTACTGTAATATGACCACTGTAAAAAAAAAGTAACTTTTACTACGATATGATACGTGGGAGAGCCATGCTTCGGCACGAATGGGCCGGCTCGACCGGAGAAATACCACGTTCTCACAGGAAACCGGCGTGAAACAGCGCTTGCGCTGTGTTTCGCCGAGTGAGTGAGTTTACCGGAGGCCCAATCCCCTACCCTATTCCCTTCCCTTCCCTCCCCTATTCCCTTCTCTTCCCATCCCTACCCTCCCCTATTACCCTATTCCCTCTTAAAAGGCCGGCAACGCACTTGCAGCTCTTCTGATGCTGCGAGTGTCCATGGGCGACGGAAGTTGCTTTCCATCAGGTGACCCGTTTGCTCGTTTGCCTCCTTATTTCATAAAAAAAAAAAACTATTTAGTTTTAAGTTCTCATATATGTAACTGTATGTCTTCTGAGAATAAATTCTTTAAACCTAAACCTGAATTGGGCTACAGACATCCTAACCTAAAATTAATCTTTATCTAAGCTGTCTTTGTTTCTAAATTCGCACAAGCCGAGGGTTCAGCTATTAATTAAAGCTACATGCTCACTTTGCGAAATAATGGCGCTCGACTAACAATGTTCCATCGACAGCCTCATCCTCATTAAATTTATTATGATGTTTGATAAATTGCTTCATATCATATTATGTTATTACGTAAAATGATAACGTAATAATTCCGTACCTAATAACTTTCTCGTTGACGTCTTTATGTAACAAACTAGCTGACCCGACAGACGTTGTCCCGTCTTAACGGTGATTATTTAATTCGAATTCGTATTATTATTAATAAAAAATAGACTAAAATTAGTATCTCCATGCCAAATTTCATCAAATTAGATTAAATAGTTTAGGCGAAAATCATAAAAGTTTATTGTGCGAGAACCGCACATTTTCCGGGATCCCTTGTCCTTTCCCGAGACTCAAAGTATCTCCATACCAAAATTCATCAAAATCGATTGAATAGTTTACGCGCAAATCATAAAAGTATATTGTGCAGTAACCGTACATTTTTCCGGGATAAAAAGTATCCCTTGTACCTGCCTGTGACCATCCATCTTAAGCTAACGTAATTTATTAATATAGGGAGTGACGTGTCCGCGTGGTGGTATGTCACAACAGAACCTAGCGCATGCATTCGGTACCTTCTGCACAACCCGTTTAGATCTCGACAGCAGACAGGGTCCTGTGACCACGTCCGCATAATTTAAATTGGACAGTACTAAAGATTCGCACAGAGTGCTACGCAGATTTTCAGAGATGAGGCTTCTGATGTTATATAAAACTTATAGGCGGTAAAAGCATCGACTTGCAGTTTTTATAATGTGTTTTTTCAAATTTAAGCTCTTCATCTAGTAATACTCCTAAATTACGAGCTTCACAGACTCTCAATATTTTTGTTTTTAATATGTACTACAGGAGAGAGGGCAGTGATCTTTTTAATTTGATTTTTGGTTCCCAGTACCATGAATTTTGTTTTGTCAGGGTTCAGTACCAGGGCATTTGACTCTGACCACTCACTTATCCGCGCTAGGTCTTCATTGAGCTTGGCTATGGCCGCACAAGCATCGCAGGGCTTAAAATATATACACACTTGGAGGTTATCCGCAAATAGGTGATGTTTACAATTGTGTGGCGGGTGAGCACCATAAATAGAAAACATTTGAGGCCCAGCTACGGTTCCCTGCGGACTCCTCTATCTACCTGACGTGAAACTGAACGTAACGGCTCACCTTTATTGTCATTTATTTCAACTGTTTGTGTACGATTTAGTAAAAATCTTGAAAACCATTCTATAACGCTGTCATCAAATCCGTAATATTTTAATTTGGATAAAAGTAAAGGTATATTATTGTGTCGAACGCTCGCGAATAGTCTAAGGCATCCATTATACGCGCATGCAAGCGTCAGTCAATTACGTCAGTCATGAATTATGTTTGACTGATGGTCACTGATGGACTGATGAATGGTATTAGGCGGTCACTCAATTCTCTTCAGTTTTATGTTAGTCAAAGCCAAAAATTTTAAAGGTATACGTTTCTATTTTTTTTTCCAATTTTGTCAGATGTGACAAAACTCACTCAAAAGTCATGATTGGTGGTTGCATGACAAAAAACCAAAATATCCAGATAACAGTCAATCAATTTCATGCAACCATCAGTCACTGCATTACACGACAGGTTATGCATCAGTCACAGTCATGACTGTGGTAAAACTGACAGCAAAACCTACCGTGTAATGGATGCCTTAAAGAACCAAAATGGTAACCTTCCCTGAATCTTGTACCGTCAAAATATTGTCTATTACGTCAATTAAAGCTGTGGTTTTGCTGTGCCGTCTACGGAAACCAGACTAAAAAGTAGGCAATGTACTATTTTCTTCTAAATATTTATTAATTTGGCCACACACTACTTTCTCATTTTTGACATACATGGCAATATGCTAATAGGCCTGAGATCTTTGGGTTCAGATACTGAATCCTTTTTAGGTAACGGCTTGACTATATCCGACTGCCATGACTTAGGGAAGGTGCTAGTAGTAAGAGATGTATTTACTATTTTGGTTATAACACTTAGGCATATTGGAAGACGAGATACTAGTACAAGCATATCCAAGCTGATACCGTCAGCACCAACCGCATTAAATCTTAAGGATTTCAGTATTTTTAGTATATCACTGTCGTCAACTGTCGAGAATCTAAAAGTTGATGAGCAAAAAGGCTGGGAATATGGTAGGGACGAGGTAGGTGAAGGTACAAAATTAGCTCCCGGGATATCGAGGAAAAAATTATTAAGGAGGTTAGGGTCTGACAGATGATAGGGTAATACAAAATCAGATCTTGGTTTGCACATGTTAGTTTGCTCTTTGACATGCTTCCACATCACACGGGGGGACTTAGTATTTGTATTAATGTAATTCTCAAAGTAAGCCTTTTTCTCCCGATCTAGTGCAAGTGCCACCTCTCGCTTAAGGTTTTTGTAGTATGTAACGTATGTAGTATGTAAGATAGATACTCAATCTATCTTCGTATTACGAGCTCGTTTTTGCGCATCGTCACGCTTTCTCATTAACAGTTTAATATTATGTTTAATCCAGGGATATTAGCGTTCACGAATGTATATAGTTTTATGAGGCGCCAATATATCATAGGCCCACAACAAGCTACTACTAAATACATCCACCATTTCGTTAACATCACACAATTATTTAATATAATTCCAGTCAATGGTGTTCATAACGAATTAAAAGTCACCTTGATCGATATCTTTTAAAGGCCTATACAAATTTTTTTTGCTGGATTTTTAATTTTAGGGAGATTTATGTCGAAAGATACAAGAGCATGACTACTTAGATCGGGTATGTAGTCAACCCAGACTCGATTCAGGTCTGCGCTAGTGCAGACTAGGTCAAGCAGGGTGTCTGTCTCATGGGTGAAGTGTGTGGCCTCAGTAGTGCACTGACGCAACCTGTGTAATGACAAGAATTCTTCTAACATTCTGTATTGTGCTGTGTCAGTGTGAAAGTAATTTATATTAAAATCACCAACTAGGTATAGGTAGTCGTAACCGGATAAGGTACTTATCGTTTCACTAAGTTCGTCTAAAAAAATTCTGACTGTCAACCAAGGTGGACGGTACGCCGTGCCCAAAAAGACACTTTTGCCACCTGCCCTAAACGAAAGCCACATTTGTTCGACACTTAATGTTGTTGTATGGTGCCTAATAGTTATTGCATTAAGTCCTTTCTTTATATAGAACCCAACTCCACCACCTCGGGACCGCACACTTGCGTCCCTTGGCGTGTGCCGGAGGTTGTAGCCACACATACGTGGTGCCCGCCCTTCCTCGCCCGGCCGTAGCCAAGTTTCACTATATCTAATACTAGACGTTCCACGCGGCTTCGCCCGCGTAAATTAGATATTTCACAGACAAATCAGTCTACAAAAAATAGCCTATTATCCTTCACGTGGTTCTACTTCTTATCTGACCCAAATAACAGACAATAACTCTAGTAGTTCGTGAGATAAGCCCTTTCAAATAATTTCCCCCCGTTTTTTCCACATTTTCCTCTATTTCTTTGCTCCTATTAGTCTTAGCGTGATAAAATATAGCCTATAGTCTTTCTCGATAAATGGACTATCTAACACTGAAAGAATTTTTCAAATCGGACCAGTAGTTCCGGAGATTAGCGCGTTCAAACAAACAAACTAACAAACTCTTCCGCTTTATAATATTAGTATCTAATATTGTTGCGATATCCTACTACATTATACTTCTCTAGTAATAATTATTATAATGAGTACAGTAGTAGACACTATTCTATGAATGTTCTGTATTGTATTTTTATGTCTGCCCGTCTGTCAGTCTATTACTTCTCTACGTTAAAATCGCTGCACCGATATGGATAAAATTTGGCATAGGTATACTAAATGTACCCTACATTAAGTTCATTAAAGGATTTAAGAAGAAAAATGTACGATACTTATTATTAAGTAAACCAGAATATCAAGCAATCAATGTTGATGATAGTGATGATGTGCTACTATAAAATCCGGACGAAACAAATACATGAATAATGTGTGTGAGAATCCGTAACCTATATAGTAGTGTCAATGGAGCTGCGGTGAGCCTCCCAGCCTGGAATATTTTAATGGAATTGGATGGAATAGATTTTTAAACGGTAATTTATAGTTTAAGGTACCTCGACATTACAAAATACTTTACTGTTTCGGGGGTAATGCTACTGATCTTACTTCTAAATAATAGAGAACATTTTTAAAGTAAAAACTTTTTTAGCGGCGTTTCAGCAGTCCCTATGTTTGCTCTATAGATAATGGTACTAAACCCTTCGTACGAGTGCCCAACTCGCACTTGGCCTATTTTTAATCCTGCTTATTGTTAGTCCTAAAATACTTTATTTTCTGTCTAAGATAACATAATATACTCTGCCATTTGGGAAAAGTTTTAAATAACTTGCTTACAGCTGCAATATAAAGGTAACCTTTGTTGATAAATGTTTTCCTTTGATCTTTATCCCAAATACTTAAAATAAAAGAATGAAAATCTGATCCGCTTAAAGTATTTACTGTACATGTATTAGAAAAAGCAATACGTGATCCACAAGCTAAACCAGGGGTCACCAATTAATTTCGCTCACGGTCCATCTTGAGAAATTAAATTATCTTCGCGGTCCACACATTTTTTAGAAAAAATATTTATTATGTAACAAAGGTTATAATATATATAAACTTTATTCTCCGCCTTCTTTCGACCCACCCTTTTTCGAATTTTCATGAAATTACGTTCTCTGTAGTGCAAGTTGGTGTTTTCCGTAGTCCGCACACAACGGGTTGGCGGTCCGGATGCGGACCGCGGTCCGCCATTTGGTGACCCGTGAGCTAAACTTTAATAACATCAAAGGCATATAGTAGCAAATGGCTTAGCTTTTTCAGGGAAATCTCTGAATGCCATATTTGCCTCTCCCCGGTGTAACGTTATTGAAACCGGCCATTACAGGGGTCCGTTAAAGAATTAGTGGTTTGTATAAAGGGAAAACTGACATCAACACGCGTGGTATGTCATTATCATTTTATACGAGTTCTCCTTATGATGTTTATTAACTGCTGCGGAAACACAACTTTTTGTGAATGTTGAAAGAGCCTTTTCAGTGACGATCATCAGGATCTTTAAGGTACAAAACTTTTTAAGGTACCATCTACGAATAATGAAAACTAAGGAAACGTAACTCCCAGACTATTACCGTTTTAACCCGTCGATCGTGGGAAAACGAGACACAATAGATATTCTATTGCTCGATGAATTAAATTTGGTTCCTTTCGAACTGTCATGTAACGTCAGCCTGATACCGCTCAAGGCCACCTAAATATTGCAAATGTGTTGAAATGTACACATTTTTAAATGAAGTATTAAAGAGCATGTTTTTTGACGGAGTTACTTTTCCTTAGTTTTTATTATTCGTAGGGTACCATCGAAGAAGATGATTCATAGGCATCTGCCTCCATCTGGTGGACCGGGCTCATTTGGTCGAGTTTTGTCAATTCAGTGTTAGTCGTTATCTAGTGTTGGCTGGGTTTAACATAACGCAACCAAATTACGAAGGTCTGCTATCTGGCCTATACTTCAACTTCTCTGATAGTACTTTGGATACAGGCTGAGATAAAAACATAGAGACCCAGACTTCTAAATCGATAGCGGAAAAAAGGTCCGGTATATTTAGAACGACCTTAAATTTCAAGGAATGTGAGTATAAAGAGTTAAGAATATTTTAAGGCCATCCCCCGAGCAAGCGACCTTGACCATACATTTGACGCGTTGCCGAGATCGCACAAACATCCTATTTTTTTACTTATCTTAGTTCAAAATTGATCTAAAAATAATTTAAAACGGAGAATATTAGGTAATGAAATTATCTAACTATTGTCGTGTGTTTCAAATAAACGTAATTCGTAAATACTAGGGAAATGCTGAAAGTATGCTTCAATTTTAATAAATTGGTATTACTTTAGAAGCTAATATCATGAGTATAATAAACAAAAATAGAAAATTTAAAACGGGGAAAGGAATGTTGATATACTGAAGATTATTTAATTGCTGTATTGTTATTACAACTTTGTAGCTTTCAAAATATGAGTTTATAAGGCTCTAAATACGGTAAATTACAAAATCTCCGTAGGGGAAGTCCTGGGGGCCTAGGGGCCCTAAGTAACACTTTCTACTCCTGCTGTCTGCTGTAGACAGATTAAGTTTTTCTCTCGAATATCCATGAGATAAGGGTTTTTTTTTATAAAATAAGGGGGCAAACGAGCAAACGGGTCACCTGATGGAAAGCAACTTCCGTCGCCCATGGACACTCGCAACATCAGAAGAGCTGCAGGTGCGTTGCCGGCCTTTTAAGAGGGAATAGGGTAATAGGGTAGAGGAAGGTAGGGAAGGGGATAGGGGAGGATAGGGAAGGGAATAGGGGAGGGTAGGGAAGGGAATAGGGTAGGGGATTGGACGTCCGGTAAACTCACTCACTCGGTGAAACACAGCGCAAACGCTGTTTCACGCCGGTTTTCTGTGAGCCCGTGGTATTTCTACGGTCAAGCCGGCCCATTCGTGCCGAAGCATGGCTCTCCCACGGTAAAAGTTCATCGTTTTTTACGTCCAAAATAACTTTTTAGTTTTGTAAATATTTTCAGGTGGAGCGAATAGCGAGGGAAATATAAATAATATGAGATACGGTATACGCCTTAGGGATTGGGACAGAATTATTGATATGTAAAGTCGTTGGATCCATGCCGCCCCGGAAATCTTTGACTTTATATTTTCCAGTGCACATTTGTCTGTGTTCCGCACCGGTGTTCTGTAACAAAATGCGCTTTGAGAATATTTATTCATTTTAAACTATAAATAGTCATTTTAGTACGCCTTTGATATCTGTAATCTGTATATTAGTATGTAGTTCGTTTATTTTAAAAGGTATTTTTGCGAACCTGTATAAACATACGTACGAACGCACATACGGTTAAAAATACGCGTGCATACATAATCAACATCTCAGCTTCTACGTGTATGATGTAGACATATTATTATCTTAAAAATATTCATAATAGTACCTTGATTGTGTACACATGTAACCCTGTCACGCCTCAAGGTGATCAAGATAGGTTTATAACAAGCTCTACCTCAAACAAAAGACAGTAGAGGCCGCTTTCCCTACTTTAAATTAACAAAGCTGTGACCCGCGATATTGTTGACAAAGTAAACAAAACCTGAGGTTCGTGCAGACGAGCCACCGCGACCACGATAGCTGCTGAACAACGAAACATGTGGTCGTCTATGCCAAGTAATCTCATAATAATACAATTTTTAATGCAGTGTCGATATGATAAAACTAAACAATGATATTTTCATTATATAATATTTAAGTGACAACGTGTTCTTATCAGAAAAATATGATCTAATATTATATAGATAAAATAAATAAGAATTTTAAAGTCTACTACTACTACTTTGAGCATTGAGGTTTTATTAGCATGTATGTAAATTATTAAAATTTATATCAATAAATTGCGATTACAAAATATACATATAGCCGCTCAATCATGATAGGTTTTTTCCATATTTTGTTACTGCACCAGCAGCGAATCTCTTAATTACTTAAGAGCTATAACTCACCGGGACGCCATCGCGACGTAGCCAGTGACATTACCAATTACCATGTCACCTCTACGTCGCTGCAAAGCGCTGTTTTTAAAATTAACGAAAAACACCGCTAGTTTGCGGCGACGTAGTGACGCCAGACGTTGCATGGACGTTGCCATGGTAACATCACTGGCTACGTCGCGTTGGCTTCCCGGTTATAGCCCTAAAGCTACCCATAACGTCAACAACAGCATTGGAAATTAAAACCCTTCTTGACATTGAAATTTTCGCAGCACTAACGATCGCTGTATTATTCGCTTGTGGCCCGTTTGCCAAGAGTCAAGCTGCTTATAAACAAGCCTGTATCAGAATTTAACCCTTCATTCATTATTCAGGTGCGGGGACACAAAGACCTACCTACATATTGCTTTGTCCGTTTCACTGGAAATTTTCGAATTTTCGTTAACTGAAAGGGGATGACTGAAGGATTCCTGAGAGAAATGATTTAGGAATGTGTTCCAATCTGAAGAAAACTCAGCCTTTTTGAAGTTGGAGGAATGTTTGTAAATAAAATATGTTGATATTTTGTAAAGTGAACTGTTTTTCCCTTAAGGCCCGGTAGTCCCTAAAATTAGCAAGTCGATGTCTGTCAGTACGAATATCGACGTAAAGGACATTAAAATAACATTCATATCAGCGCGCCTTGTACAGTGGCGGTTACGACGCTCGCCGCGTCCTTGATAGGGCGAAATAGGAGAAAATAACCTTTTGTTTTTAGTATTACACAAATATATCAAATGGTTTAGGTTATGTTATGACAAATGTACTAAGTACATATTTGTTTTTCTAGAATGTGTGTAATTTAGCCATAAAATGAGTTAATAATAGTCATCTTTGAGATTATTTTCTATCGAGCAGAATTTTTCAAATTGTATATATCTATTCGTATAGTAAATTGTCTTAATTTTAAAACTGTACTTTTTTCATACTTAAATAATGACATTTCCTTTAGAAAAAACATTATTTAAAAACCCCATTTTACGTAGTTGCAACAACCACTGCACCTTAACTTTTCGTAATTATTACTAACAGTACTAGATAAGTGATTAAATCTATACATATAATAAAATCGTAGAGGTAAAATTTTTGTACATTGAATAAAAACTTAAAAAAACAAGTCAGGGGCATTTTAGTAGAGTAATAGAACACATTTTAACTGTTTTTAAAATTTGCACTTCACGTGCGCGCGCAGGGTGAAGCGTGATGGCAATAGTTTCTTCGTTTAAATTCTACTGCACCCGCGTTCCCTCTTAATGCAGTATCCCCTGTCTCCTGTCCTGTGCCCCCTATACACTGTCCACGCCAAGTTATTTACTAAGAAAGGATATTTTTTAAGGATATCTGTGGTTGAATCCCGCCGTCGGAAGCTACTTAATAGCCTTCGATGTTCCTGGGTCTTTGATGTGTATTAAATATCTAAATATGTGTATAATATAATATTAATCCTCATCCAAATAAATACGTTGTTGATTATGAGTATTTAATTTTCTTAATCTCGATTATAATAACACACATTCACGCGGACGAAGTTGCGGGCAACAGCTAGTAAACGAATATTTTAAAGCTAGTATTGTGATAGAGACAGATACAGTAAATCGAGGTAACGTAGTCCTCTGATTCCTCCTTCAAAATAGAGCCTATCTAATTATTATTTTTTAAATATCTTCAAGAGTGAGTCTATGCCTCTACGTTTTTATTTTATTTTAAAGACCTCTCAAATTTGTTTCATGGTCGGTGGATTGGCGGGGTACGGGGCATTAATTTTTTGCGATTTTTGAAGGGTCATATTTTTTTATTTATGTGTAAATTTAGAAAAAATCGAACGTAGAGGCATAACTTTAACAGATCCTAATATTGTATAAAAAAACATTTGTCTAGACGCATTGTCCAGGGAGTAAATTGGGGAATACGTTTGTATGGAAAAACAGTGCTAACGTACCATCTTAATTACTGTACTTAGGTGGTTTTAAAAAAGTCATACAATGTCTTATGTCTTAAAAGCCATACACTACCCTAAATATACATTACAGACCTGTAAGCACTCAACTGATGATATTGCTACTATGATATTGTTATTTATTACATATAGACAGTATAAAATATTGTTGTTGAATTACCTATGATGAACATAATTTGCACAGTAACATTATATGCTTTCGGTTTTTAAAACAACGCCGAGACCCCCAAACTTGTATCTATAAGGAGTCAGGAGTTCTCTCAGCATCTTTGGGACCAAGGTATATCTGGTGCAAAATCTTACTTTTTTATAGCATATGCTTAGAATACTTCTAATAAAATCAAAACCACTATATTTTTCCGTATAAATTTTAAAGAATTCCCTACATACCACATGGATCCTATTATCAAATTGCCACCTTGGTAACCGTAGCACCAAATTGGAATCATGTACTTTAACACAACAAAATAATTTTCAAAATCGCTAGTCAAACGCGAGACTCGATCTAAAAGATTATGAAAAGTTAGTACTTTTCATAATAGGGCCATAATGTGATGATGATGATGATGAATATAATTTGCACAGTAGCATAATCTATGCTTTCCGTTCTTAAAACAACGCTGAAACCCCCAAACTTGTATCTATAAGAAGTAAGGAGTTCCGTCAGCACCTTCGCAACCATGGTATATCTAGTTACCTAACTTGATGCAAAATCTTACTTTTTGGTAGCATATGCTTAGTATTACTTTACATAAAACCAAAATCACCATATGTTTCCATATAAATTTTGAGGAGTTCCCTCGATTACTCATGGATCCCATCATCAGGTCACTTTTGTGAACATGGTACCAAATTCGAGTCAGACCCTATACAACAAAAAAAAAAACAATTATGACAATCGGACCACAAACAGCAAAGTCAACATAAAGTCCTCCTTTTTTGGAAGTCGGTTAATTTTTTTTATCTAAGATGTTGACCAGGGATGTAAGGTATCACCATGCCCAATTTTATTAAAATCGGTCCAGCGGATTCAGAGATTAGCCTGTACAAACAGACAAACAGACAAACCAACAAACAGACAGAGAAACAAACAATGTCAAAAACAGTTAAAATGTGTTCTATTACTCTACTAAAATGCCCCTGACTTGTTTTTTTAAGTTTTTATTCAATGTACAAACATTTTACCTCTACGATTTTATTATATGTATAGATAGATATATTGCCGACGTAGTCTCAGTTTGGCAATTTTAGTTTAGTTTTCAGGCGATATTTTTAGATTTAGAAATGGTGGCTGTGCCCTGTTTGGAGCACAAAAGTTGGCTATTTTCAGTTACACCCATTCGTCAAGACCCGGGCTCAGACATAGTGCCGATAGTCAATCCATAACATCAAGTTTTCACTTTACCTAGCTTTATTCAAAAGATAAAAAATTGAGCCAGAATTCTTTAACCATTCATTTCCAAAATGTCCGTGCCAAAAATGTGCACTTTTCTATAATTGTACTTTGTCATAAACATAGGTCTAAAAATCATTAAAAAATACAAATACACCTTTAGGGTTCCGTAGTCAAGGAACCCTTATAGTTTCGGTCTGTCCGTCCGTCTGTCCGTCTGTCTGTCCGTCTGTCTGTCTGTCCGCGGTTTTGTTCAGAGACTATAGGACCTACAAAACTGTAATTTGGCATGAATGTACATATTAATGATGCCTACAAAATGGTACATGAAATCTTAAAAAAAAATTTTTTTTATGGTACCTTCCCTACACATCAAGCGGGGATGAACTTTTTTTTCACGTCCATCCCATCGTGTGGGGTGTCGTTGGATAGGTTTTTTAAAAATATTATGAGTATTTCTAGATCATTTTCCGATTTAGTGATCCGTTTGTGAACCATTAAGTTTTAAAGTGGAAAAAATCGTTAGTTTCCAGTGTCACCCCCTTCTACCAGCTAAACGGTTGCTTCTGGAAATGTGAAAAAATTCACGGGAGTAGAAAATATACTGAATGAAAAGGAAAACTATCGCGGCTAAGAAGACTTCATAAGTTATTGAGTAATAGTCGATCAACTAAAAAAAATGTATTCGGCGAAGTATAAAGGAACTTTTCGTTCAAATTCCTTTGAAAGTAACTGAGATGATGTTGTTAGTAGTGTAAAACACGTTATAAATGTACATTCATTGATCATACAAAAATTTAAAAAAACTAGCGGTACTACGGAACCCTATATTGCGCGTGGCCCGACACGCACTTGGCCGGTTTTATTCTTAAGTATTTGCAGTGATGTGATAAATAGTGTAATAAATGAAATATTATGTGAATCTACAGAGTGTATTATATTACGCTTTATTGTGTCTACATACCAAAATATTTTCTTTACTTGGAAAACTACTAAAATATCACCAGCAATTGCTTGTGTAAGGCATGATATACACTCGAATTACACTATTAACTCATCAAGCCCCATACGGGCACCGGTGGTCGCGACAACAATAGAATACAATAGCATTTCCAAGAATCCGCGATCGAAGGGTAATATCATCAGCTTTTGTTCAGCTTTTTTTTTAATTTATCGCTATATATTACCGTGCCGTAGCTACGGTTCTAGAGTTGCAGTAGGTTTTATCGTACCCGTAACTCTGCCTTAAGCGAGGAGTGGAGAACCATGGGGTTGTAGTGGGTAGACAAGCACATACCCCGGCCGATATCCCCAATTCGCCGGGGATGCGTAAAGCATTTCTCCATGTAAAAAAAATTGCCCAGATTTACGCGAATAGTTTTACCATTTTTTATTCATAAAAAAGAATTCATAAACAAAGAATTCATAATTTTATTAAATTAAACAAATCGTGTGGTTTGTACTTTGTAACCACGCAAATCCTACGATCAAGGCAATTTCGGTGTTGGTATTACGAACTGACAGTTAAAATGTTGTAGCCCTAAGAAGTTTCAGCTCAGGGCCCCCTAAGCTCACGGTCCGGCCCTGGTATAAATAGTCAGTACTCAAGATGCATATCGGTCTCAAGACACGGTTCAGGCTCTGTGATTGGCTGGCTGTCAAAATTTGGACTAATCACAGAGCCGAACCGCGTCTTGAGACCCAGATGCATCTTGAGTACTGACTATTTATACCGGCCTTAGCTCGTGAACACCCGGCCTTAATGTCCGTTCATAATGTCACATTCGTATTCACATCACGAACTACCCCCACAAACGTCTCAAATATTGTATAAGATTTTATTACTCGTTGATCCAAATGGAAATTAATATGGAACCGGCATCTTAATTTATTTTCAGTTATTATAGTAAGGAACTTTGGAATATAAAGTTAAGTTACTTTTTATTACGTTACGTTATTGGAAATTAACTGGGATTCAAGAATGCTTTAATACGAAAAAGAGTTATCTAATGTTTAAAAATAAACAAGTAATTTAACACGTTTTAATTCATTAAAAAATAAAACGGCAACATGAAATAAGAACACGTAAAGTTTTAAAATAATATAGCAAACATAGTGGCCGAGTAAATGTTAACCGTATGTGTGTCAAAAGGTATTTAAAAGGCGGTTTTCAGCATTTTACTATTTATGAGTGGGTTTATGAAGTGGTCCCGTTGTAAAGACCCTTTTAGACCCGTGGCTAAACGTGACGTGCCCCTGATAATTAAGTCGCACTTACACATGTTTACGTCGGGTGATTACACCTGCAAAACAAAGCTTTGTTCGCCTTTGCCATGTGATTTGGGGTGACAATCTGATATTAAAAAGTTGTTGCGTATATTATCGTTTGTGGGATAGTATTATCGTTAATATAGAACCTAGCTACAAGGATCTTGTGGCAATTGAATAGCATTGTCAGGCATAGATACGAGGCAGCAGTTCAAAATTTTAATAAAAATATCTGCGATAAATCATTTTTTGGAGGAGGGTTTTTACCCGAAGAGGGTCCGTAAAAGCCTAAATTTGAATCCTTTATATTGTAATCTCAAACAATGTATTAACTTGTATTAGATTAAATAAAGTTCTTTTATTATTATTACTAGATGACGCCCGCAACTTCGTTGCGCCAAAATTCGTTTATCGCGCGGGAACCGTACATTTTTCCGGGATAAAAAGTATCCTATGTCCTTTCCCGGGACTCAAATTATCCCCATACCAAATTTCAGCAAAATCGGGTCAGCGGTTTAGGCGTGAAGAGGTAACAGACAGACAGACAGACAGACAGACAGACATAGAGACAGACAGACAGACAGACACACTTTCGCATTTATAATATTTGTATGGAAGTATGGATAAAGTATGGAAGTATGGATAGTATGGATATGGATTATATATTACATACATAATGATTTACATTATATGACATCAACAAGAGAGCATAGATAGACATGAAACAACTGAAATACACACTGTACTATAAATATGACGACTTTTTCTGAATCTGACCACGCACCACAAAATATTTCAAAATTTCATCCTTTTATCATCCCATGGATATCCCTAGTTCGCGAAGTCCATAGGCCACATCCCAGGGGATAATAAAGTCCATGGGCTGTCCCCAGGGATGCGCCGGGTGAAACGCGTGAAGGATTATGGCTGCGCTCCGAGTAATTCCGAAAGCCGGTAAGCCTTTAAAGCTGTCGCATTTTACCCTACAATGTTTATATTTTTCATGAAAATGGATGGATAATTTTATGGGTTTTGTACAGTAACATTAAGGTTAGCTGGCGTAAAGTGATACGATATAGGTCGACATACCATCGGTAAGGGAATATAGTACTCGTAAGGTTACTAACTTGTATACGGTACGCAAAAAACGGTTGTAGCATAACTTTTTATTAAACTGTAAATGAAAATTTTAACGAATAATTTCAAAATTTGTTTTTATAATAATTATTATTAAAATACTTGAGCAACGCTTTGAGTCTAGCTAAAAGGGTGTTAGCGCTTAAAGAATTTGAGCAGTAGGATTACTAAATAATCTTCTTGTGATCAAAGATAATAACTTTAATTCACACGAAACTTATTAAAGACTGAAATTGTAATGGAATTTACTTTGCGAGTTTTCACTTTCCCCAATGATATAATAATACTTTTATTTGATTGAATAATGTTTATTAATTTGAATCTCCCAACTTTATAATTGTCCTGTACATCTCTGTTATTTTCATTAAAGTTATAAAGATATTCTGCAAAACGATTTAGAACAATAAATAAAAATGCTTATAATTCCTCAAACAATATTTTTTTTTTTAAATAAAATAAAGGGGCAAACGAGCAAACGGGTCACCTGATGGAAAGCAACTTCCGTCGCCCATGGACACTCGCAGCATCAGAAGAGCTGCAAGTGCGTTGCCGGCCTTTTAAGGGGGAATAGGGTAACAGGGGAGGGTTGGGATGGGAAGAGAAGGGAATAGGGGAGGGTAGGGAAGGGAAGGGAATAGGGGAGGGTAGGGAAGGGAATAGGGTAGGGGATTGGGCCTCCGGTAAACTTACTCACTCGGCGAAACACAGCGCAAGCGCTGTTTCACGCCGGTTTTCTGTGAGAACGTGGTATTTCTCCGGTCGAGCTGGCCCATTCGTGCCGAAGCATGGCTCTCCCACGTAAAAGTGACAATTGTTTGAGGAAAACTAATTTAGGTACATTTGACATCTCCAGTCATAGGACATTTTGAGAAACTCTTCTAATGGTCATAAATTAATATAGTGTCCTGATAAAATCAAGGACACTTTGGCGGTGCAACCAGTCGCCGCTACCGACGAAATGTATTGAGATAGAGCGCTCTATCAACGGACGTCAGGTCATAAGCAGTCAGCTCTCTATACAGCTGTATACATATTTTGTTAATAGCAGCGACCATTGACGCTGTCATCATGTCCAATGATCCATATAATCCATACTAATATTATAAATGTTAAAGTGTGTCTGTCTGTCTGTCTGTTACCTCTCACGCCCAAACCGCTAAACCGATTTAGCTGAAATTTGGTATGGAGATATTGGGAGTCCCGGAAAAGGACATAGGATACTTTTTATCCCGTAAAAATGTTCCGTTCCCACGCGATAAACGAATTTTGGCGCAACGGAGTTGCGGGCGTCATCTAGTCTAGTATAATATTATACATCATTCGATTTTATAGGGTTATTATATTTCACATAAATTTCGATTTTACATATTTTCAAATTTCGACTTAAAAACAATTAAAGTTTAAAGTTTAATTAAGAAAAGTTCTTATAGTAATCATAACGCTTTGTTGAATGTTTTCAACAAACAAAGCGTCATAATTACCAAAAGATACAGTCAAAATTCCTTTCAATGTTACTGAACAATGATTATGGATATTAATTTGACTGATGGATTTCTCATTACAGATTAATCATCAAACTTCGGCAGTTACAGAACGAAATGTTCACTTCAGTATCGAAAATTTGTCAATTTATATAAAATTAGTTTTCAGTATGTTGTAGGCGACTTTGTGCCTTTTTGCGTATTATGTTTCTGTGCGTATTTAAATAGAGCCTATTATGTGTAGACCCTAGGATTAAAATTCTAGGGTCTGTTTTGGTATTATCACTTACATTAAGTATGTCTCAAGTAAAAAAAAAATCATTTTAGGTACTTACATAATCATATTTATATTATACACTTACTCCGTTTAACATATCCAACTCGACAAGGTTTAAGGACGCCAATTTTTTTGCTATACTCAATACCCCCAGACTGCCCTGTCCTAACCGGGACACGTCCCTAACCTACCTTAGGTTAGGGACGTGTCCCGGTACAATGTCCGGTAAAATAAAATATAAATTTATTAGATTACAATTAAACTAAAGACTCATAAATTAATACCTGTTCCCCTTAGCTTTTATAAAAACAAATAAATACAAATACAAAATATAATTTATTTTAAGTAAAAATAACATGTTCATATTAGTAAGTAAATTTTATTTACCGCAATCACTAGTAGAGATATATCTACGAACATAATGTAAACAGAGGCGGGGTAGGATAGGAAATACGGCACATATACACTGTAATAATTTTTACACGGAGATGAAGGTGCAAAAGTCGGCGGTATCTGCTTAATATATTACCGTATATGTTCTTACAAGCTATAAAGATAGTCTTGTTAAATAAACTATAGTGAAATACATAAAAAGTTCAATCACAGCTATACCTACTTACGTTGTAGGAGCATACACCTATGGGTAATGATCTCTTTACGTGGGAGAGCCATGCTTCGGCACGAATGGGTCGGCTCGACCGGAGAAATACCACGTTCTCACAGAAAACCGGCGTGAAACAGCGCTTGCGCTTTGTTTCGCCGAGTGAGTGAGTTTACCGGAGGCCCAATCCCCTACCCTATTCCCATCCCTACCCTCCCCTGTTCCCTTCCCTACCCTCCCCTATTACCCTATTCCCTCTTAAAAGGCCGGCAACGCATGGGCGACGGAAGTTGCTTTCCATCAGGTGACCCGTTTGCTCATTTGCCCCCTTATTTCATAAAAAAAAAACTTTTTATTTCTACTTCTAATTGTATGCATTGTGTTACCTCTTGAGTCTTGACGCTTTAGCCCCTAAATCAACTTTCAGTCCCGGAAAGAGGCCAGTTTTTATCATAACAAAATTTACGATTCCGCATGATAAATAAATTACAAAATACAGTATAAACAAAACCTTATACATATTTATTCCGTACGCAAAAAATAAATTTATACGTAAAATAGTCATATTTAATATCGCACACGTAGTAGTGAAATATATTATTGATATTAAAAGCTAAAAAATATATATTTTAACAAGTAAACATTTTTAGTGTACTATACTCACTCAAATAAAAATATTTCTTTTGAAATTCTGCAAAAATACGATTCACTCAAAAAATATTGAACATTTGCGCAACTACGAAAATATTTTCCAAAGTTTTGGCCAACGAATATCCATTATACACACTGTTCGATAAACAATGAAAACACTTACCAAGTTTTTCCCAGTTTTCAGTTCGCAGATTTGTTTTTATACCCTTCTACTGATAAAACTTCCTTTTTCCTAACTTGCTTAGTCATTGCATGGAGTTTATTCGTCGTAAAAAGTTTATATTTGATCCGCTGTGACCTTTAAGAATTTTGTGCTTCAAAGAAGGCAAAATAGTTCTGTTAAGTCTTACTAAATCTTATTCAAGCTTACGTAATTGAAAATTGGTTTACTAGAGCTACGTATAAGATATTTTCCCTTTTTATAGTGATTGAGAATGTGTAGCTCAAGTGAAAAGCGTGTTGGAAAAGCCGAGTTTTCCTTCTTTTATCACTACCTATCAGTTTATCCGCGCGGAAAATGTTCTACCTTTCACAACTACGCAGTTTTGCGCAATACTTTTCATTATATTCGCAAGAGTCGATAACTTAATAAACAAGACGTGATTAATTATTTTTTATTTACCTCTGTCGTCCCCATTTATTTCTTACTACTGGCAATTATTACTTGTTTACTAGTTAAAATGAAAACATTATGTTTGCTAGTCGACAGGTACGTGGTTACCTAATCGGATGCATTCTGATAATGAATGCTCGGTTCTAAGCAAATGGACACTATATAAATAAACTATTGATTCTAACCCTGCAACAACATAAATTACCCTTTGGTCTTCACTGGGCTGGAAAAGGACCGATGTATTTCGGGTTCCAATTCTAGTTAAACTAATTGCTTCTATACAACACAATAGATAAACAACCAGTAAGGGCCGGGATACAAAAACACGATACGACGTCGTGTCGTACCACGACGCGACGTCGTTTCACGATGCGACGTCGTGTCGTGGGAATCTACGTTTGGTTGGGTTGGGTAGATTCCCACGACACGACGTCGCATCGTGAAACGACGTTGCGTCGTGGTACGACACGACCCTTAGGGTCAATTCAGACCGCAACGCAACGGGCAGATGCTTTTCTAAATTTGTACTGAATTGACAGATTTCAATTGCATGAGACGTCTTGAAAATTTGTCAAATCCATACAAATTAAGAAATGCATCTACGCGTCGCGTTGCGGTCTGAATTGACCCTTAGATAGAAATAGTAAGCAGAATATATACGTCATCTGATGAAACAACCAAAATGTGATGACTACACGACTGGCAGTTCTAATAATAATAAGGTCAAGTTCAAATATTGAAATAATATATTCAAAACCGAATAGGTTAGAACCTAAATAAAACTAGATTTTAAGAAGGATGTGTATTTCGTCTTAAAAGGTAGGTAACGAACCTGCAACTCTTCTAATGTTGCGAGTGTCTATGGGAGAGGGTTGTTACCACAGAGTAGTTACTTTCCATCCGGTGGTGACCCGTTTGCTCTCTAATTTTATATAAAAAAGGATGGCAGCAGATGAATGAGGGCTAACTAAAAAAACCGGCCAAGTGCGAGTTGGACACGCCCATGAAGGGTTCCGCAGCAGCAATAAGGTTATTTTTATGAAATTAAAAGGTTTTTGATTTAATTTTATATGTCAGTTGATTTAATGAAAGTTAAATTAAGGTTTACCATTTATGAAAAAAAACTACTTGCTAAATCTGGTTCAAACCAATTTTCGTTGGTAGTTTTTATAGTAATATACATCATATATTTTTTTAGACTTGTCATGCGCCTACTTTAGTAGTTAGAGGGGGGGGACACACATTTTACGACTTTGGAAGAGTCTCTCTCGCAAACTATTCAGGTAAGAAAAAAATGATATTAGAAACCTCAATATGATTTTTGAAGACCTATCTATAGATACCCTACACGCATAGGTTAGAAGAAAAAAATTTTTTTTATTCAGTTGTACCTATGGGGACCCCTAAAATTTTTAATAATTTTTCCATTATTATATCAAAATCTTGATGCGGTTTACAGACTAGATCTACTTACCAATTTTCAATAGTATATCTTTTATAGTTTCGGAGAAAAGTCGCTGTAACATACGGACGGACAGACAGACAGACAGACATGACGAATCTATAAGGGTTCCGTTTTTTGCCATTTGGCTACGTACCCGGCCCTAATTAGGATATAGCTGTCGCTTGTTTAAGACCTATGTTTACAGTGAACGGCGATAGTCTGATGATTATAAAATAATACAAGCTCGCTGTAGTATATTCATAAGGAATTTATTTACATTATATTACATACACTTTAAAAATAATACTCCTGCGACCCTAGCATGGCCACAGTAGAAATGCGAAAGTAAAGAAAAACTGTGGAGATAAACTGAAGGTACAGTTCCGATCATTACCGCGGCTAACCGGTGCCACTTTATGACATAGACTATAGTCCTAAAATTCAAATAAAATCCTACTTTTTATTTGAATTTTTGTCGGTCGCGGCTAGCCGCGGTAAAGATCGGGACGGCACCTTCAGTTTATCTCCACAGAGTTTCTATACTTTAGCATTTCTACTGTGGCCATGCTAAGGCTACTAGCATCACATATCCATCCACGATGCATAAAAAGACCTTTCATATAGAGTGACAAAATCTAAAAATCTCATTCTCAAAAGAAATGAGTTCAGAGTGGAACCACGGGAGCTAGCTAGTGCTAAATTAAAGGCATATTTCACAGAGTTTGCCTTAAACTATGTTAGCTGGTATTCATGGAGAGCGTCACACAGACCATTAGTGGCATAGAGCTGCTCACAATGAAATCAGAGAAAATTTCCTTACAACCTCCATAATGGCTTTTAGTTGCGCATTAAAGACTCAATTACTGTGAATTTCGTGTTCAAACTTGGTGTTGGGTGTATTTATGGCCAAGGCCCTTCATTACACTAATTACATGTTAACGTTTTTTAATCATAAAAAGGGAAAAAGTTGTAAAAAAAATGTGTACAAACGTAGTAACAACTAACAATGCAGTAAAACAAAAGCAATGCTCCATTCAGTTAGTGCTTCTAATTTATTTATTTTTTTACTATTTAAAATAAATTGAAACAGCGTATTACAAAGAAACGAAGCCAAAAAACAACAGGCTGTGGTGCACTTAGAACGAAACTGGTTTTTGACTTTTAAAAATATACGCGAAATCCTATTAACCCAAGAGCCAGCGACAGCCTTCCATCATTTTATAAAACCTGAAAGTTTTCCCGATTATGACCCCTATAGGCCTAAACCGAGGTAAGAACGACCAGCAATTATGGAGTTTCAGTCGCGGTTACTTTAGGAGGAATCCAGTTCTGAAGGTCTACCTAACCTTTACCTCAATTTTTTTGTTATCTTATTTTCTTTGGGGTAAAAATAGGTAGGAATCTCATTTCCCGCTGCCAGACACTTATGACAGTTGCCAGACCACCTCGAAGTCTAATACAATTAAGGGGCGAAATTACGACCAAAATTCCATAGTTGCTGGTCGTTCTTATATAGGGCTTATATACAGCTTTTATAAAATGACGAAAGTCTGACTGCCGCTGGCTTTTGGGTTTACAAAATTCAAAGAATACATAATGGTTAACATCACAGTGTAGGGCCGTATTTGCAACACAAACATCCCTTTGACCGGCGACACGTATCAAATACAATTTGTACATGTCGCAATATATCGCAATGCGTTCTACATTTTTATAGAGAAACTGTCCGGTTTTCGCGCGAGTCATTTTGGTGATTGATCTTTGGAATCTATTGTATAATATTGAAACTTTTTAATTCTAGAGTTGTATAATGTATAATTTGCTAGTACTGTACCAAAAAGGTATGATATGATAATTCATATTATTATACTTTTATTACCTTTTTTTGTACATGGGGAAACGCGCATCCCCGGCGGATTGGTGATATCAGCCGGGGTATGTGGGACTCCCCTGCGGTCTAGCCACTAAAACCCCTTGGTTCTCCACTCCCCGTTTAAGACAGAGTTTCGGGTACGTTAGAACCTACCACAACTCTACCAGCATTCAGCAAGTAGCATATTATATCTAGAACAATTTTGTAATTACCTTGCTAATAATAAAAATAACATAAACACAGAACCGTATCATTTGTAAATCATCATCTTTGCTTCATTTGTTTGTAGGTATGGTATTAATTAAGAACTTAATTTAAATACATATAAGAGTTTAAAAAAAATTCGGACCAAAATTCATACTCAAATTCAATTTTAATAATATAGATTGCTTTTAAAGTATTCTTATTATTCATATTATTATTTTGTATCAAATCTCTTTATAAAAACTAAAATTTAAATTTTTTACACAAATAGAGCCACTTACTTAGCTGCATACTAAAATTATTTAAATAACTTAGTTTACACAACATTTTAATAAAACTTAAAAACTCTACTGCCAATGTAATTAAGTTAAAAAGTGTAACTTCAGCTCATTTTATTTAACGTCTAAACTAATTTTACTATGTAAAGTAAAAAGTATGTAAGTCTAAGTAAGTAAGTCTTAAGTAAGAAGCCCTTTCGTAAAAACTAGTATCTGATTCCACTATGGTAAATCAACATTTCCAACTGCTTGGTTTTTTGTTCGTTTTCTATTAAACTTTTTCAAAGGTCAATGACGTGGGTTTGGTATCTTACAAGAACACATTTTATAGTTAGATAGAAAAGGCACTGGATGTTATGAAAGTACCTAAAAATTTAATATTGTTACGATACGTTTACGTTAATGTGCAAAAAAATAATTTCAATCCATAGTTCTAAGTTTGAACTATTGACTTGGAACTTTTTATTGTAATTTTTCTGTAGAAACTCGAAACTTCCCAGTGCAATTTGACTAACGGTCCAACATTAATGTAACTTTTGTAGCTACCGGTGACTTATTGTAATTATTGTAGTTAAGTCTGTTAAGTCATATTTGTAGTCCATGTAGTTTTGTAATGTAAGAGTGGGTTGCACCAGAGGCGTTGTTAAAGTTAAGGTTAAGTCGAATATGGTGTCCATTATTGACTTTTACTAGAGTTTTGACAGTTCATTTGACATTTTGTTTTAGTTAATGTTATAGTTAAAGTAAGTTGGTGCAACCCACCCTCAATTTGTTTTGTTTTAGTAAATAAACCATTAAACCAACCAACTTTATAAAATGGTAGAATCGGGGTAAAGTTTCCAGTAACAGTACGTGACTTTTATAAAAATCTTATAAAAATAAACCTTAGAGATCTTTTTGCGCTTATTCTCGGATCAAGGGACGATTTTCTTCGAGTGTTCGAGTCGACTTTTTTCCTTCACTCGTTAGTGCTTGCTTGATTGAGACTAAGTGATATAGAATTCGACGATTTCGAAAGTAATGTGCCTTATCGGTTTATGAAACCTTATTCATTGAAAGTAAAAAAATCTTATAGTAAGTACTAGCTGTTCCGGCAAACGTTGTTTTGCCATATAAAGTATTTTGCCCATATTATTTTATCGAAGTGACTAAATAAGTATGTCACCATGGCAACGTCCATCGCTATCCCGTCGCACAAACAATGGTCGCCGTCAGTCTCGAGTTGTAATAATTTACTATTATTTATTCAACAATTAATGCACTTATCAATATAAAAAGTAGATGTTGTCCGATTCTCAACCCTAGCCGATATGCTCGCTAAGATTCACCAAAATCGGTCGAGCCGTTTCAAAGGAGTTCAATTACGCACACCATGACACGAGAATTTTATATATTAGATTTGTTACCTAATGTTACTCTCACTGTTCAAATGAATCTAATAATAATTAATAAGACCTCCAAGACTCAAATAATAAAATTATTACAAATCTTTGAGACTACAAACAAAAATAATCGGCCAAGTGCGAGTTGGACTCGCACACGAAGCATTCCGTACCATAATGGAGCAAAAAAAATGTGTTTTTTGTACGGGACCCCTCTTAATTATTTAGTTTATTATAATTTTATTATTAAGTAGCTGTCCCGGCAAACGTTGTTTTGCCATATAAAGTATTTCCGATTTCACCCATATTATTTTATTGAAGTGACAGTAGTGTGTTTTCGCGGGTTCTGGATCACGATTTCTGGGTCCACCCCTCCCCCCGCTCGTGGCTCGCAAACTTTCTCGATCACTTTTTGTCGGTTCGAGCAGCGACATCACCTAAAAAAAAAAAAAAAAGAGTTTGGTGTCAAAATAGGGGTTTTGGACCATGCCCGATCGATATATGCGGTCCGTTTCTGCGTATTTGCACTAGTTTCAAAGTTAGCTTTTGTGTTTAACCCTCATTATCTACTATCGCCACGCTCCATTGTTCCTTCATAATTACAATCGCTACTTATTGCATTGTTATGCTCGCCTCAGTGTCCTATTGTTCGTAATGACTACCTGGGCTTATCGCTTACGTCACCTTAATTTCTTACAAGATTTTAAATAAGTAAATAAAACTTGATCAGTTTTTCATTACATTTCTTTAATTTAAGTAATTAAAACATGTAATAATAATAACTCCCATAGTAGTATGTTTTCGTGCATTGTGAATCACTATTCATATAAAGTTACCCCCTCGGTATCTAATGAATATTGACAATTCATTCCTGCTAATAACATTTTGCTGTGTCGCAATCCTCGTAAACAACATTTACTAAATAACTTTTGAAACTCTACTAAACTTTCCCCATTGAACTTATAATACAAATACATTAAACAAAAAATGTAGGTCACCCGATCATTCGATGGACTTCGTAAACACACGGCGACACGGCGCGCAAACTGACACGTTTTGCTCGTCAGCAAATCCGACGAGTCAACGACCGCCGCCGCCACCCGCTCGCCGCCTGCGGTGTCGAGTCGAAGCCGAGTCCAACTCAGCAGAAAAGCTTCGCAAATGTTGCTGTTCGCCCCGCGGCGAAAACAAGGAGGGTAGTGGATGGCCGCAAGGCAGAACCTCCTCGACTCAACAAGGATGAGAGCAGGAGGTGCGATGAGGAGGGCTTCACACTAGTGGAGAGAAGAAAGAAGAGGCAACCCACCGTCCGCAACCACTGCGGCACTGCACCTTACGTACCCGAGCTGCGTCTGCCGACGTCGCTCTACATGTCGCACCTGCACTGGTCCATGGAAGTCGAGGACGTCGTTAACTACATCCGCGAGAAGACTACCTTCACCTTGAGGGTGGAGCGTCTGTACTCTCGGCACAAAGTTAACTTCGGTTCTTTTGTGGTGAGAGTGCCGACAAAACTTATGTCCACTCTCGAGGTGGAGGAGTTCTGTACGTCTAGCACGAATCACTATCGAAAAAACATTCGTATCGTTAACGTAAGCATTTTGTATGGAAACTTGAACAGCGCCTCTGGTGTGCGTAAATTAAACTAATTTCGAGAGCACGAACACTTACACGTAAGTTTCGTATCGTCATCGTATCGAATACGCAACGTAACTTGAGCCGTTTGTATGGAGATAGCTAGCACGAAGGCATAAAATGACGTATAGTATCGTAATTGTCGAAGGCTGGCTTGCGAGTTTCACGCATGTTTATTCACTTAAAAAATTTCAGTGAGAAAACTTTCGTCAGAGTAAATTTAGAGAATAAAATAGTAATTTAAGCGATTGTGTTGATTTATTTGGTGAGAAAATGCTTAGATTAAGACAAAACACCCCACGACGTAGTTTATTGTAGTATTATCTTGCGGCGCGATTGATTGTTGAAAGTAGAAATGTACAAAGAGAAACAAGGTGAGTTCAATGCATTTTAGAACACAATATTTTTTGAAATAAAAAAAAAAACTACGTCGGTATTTAACTACTATAACAAACAATTACAGAGAAATCTCAAGAAGAGCTCGTCTCAGAAAAAATATGGCAAATAATGATATTCAAAACCTAGGTGACACGGAATTTAAAAACAGATTTCGTCTCAGTAAGGAATTATTTTTTACTTATGTCGCGTATTAAAAGAAAAATCCAGTCTAAGATCAAGTAAAAAGATCAGCCTGGAACATAAAGTAAGTTGAATATGTAAGCTTCTTATGTACCATAGAGACATTATGTACGTATATGTCAGTGTTATCATGTACCATTCTAAGAAAAATCCATACTAATATTATAAATGCGAAAGTGTGTCTGTCTGTCCGTCTATCTGTCTGTCAGTCTGTCTGTTACCTCTTCACGCCCAAACCGCTGAACCGATTTTGTTGAAATTTGGCATGCCGCATGGAGATACTTTGAGTCCCGGGAAAGGACATAGAATACTTTTTGTTCCGAAAAAATGTACGGTCCCCGCGCGATAAACGACTTTTGGCGCAACGGAGTTGCGGGCATCATCTAGTATTTTTATATATGATACCCATAATGGGTTAATTAATTAAATAATTCCAAAACTTTTCAGAAATCACAACATTCACAACACAAGTTCACTTCAAAACAAAGTTAACCTTGAATGAGCTTCGAGTTACCAAAAATGTCAAGTGTTTCGCGTCGTTCGTTTAGGAATACAGTCTCACCAAACATCGTTTTAGTAATAAATTGTATTAATAAATACCATTTAAATCTTTATGAATAGTACTTTTACTGCAGTTTCTTCCATGCTTCGGCTCGACCGGAGAAATACCACGTTCTCACAGAAAACCGGCGTAAAACAGCGCTTGCGCTGTGTTTCGCCGAGTGAGTGAGTTTACCGGAGGCCCAATCCCCTATCCTATTCCCTTCCCTACCCTCCCCTATTCCCTTCTCTTCCCATCCCTACCCTCCCCTATTACCCTATTCCCTCTTAAAAGGCCGGCAACGCACTTGCAGCTCTTCTGATGCTGCGAGTGTCTAAGGGCGACGGAAGTTGCTTTCTATCAGGTGACCCGTTTGCTCGTTTGCCCCCTTTATTTCATAAAAAAAAAATTGCGTCATAATTTGAACAGCGTTTATGTTTTAAGTGCCCTAAAATTACAAAGTTTTCAATTAATAAAATACGTATCTAGTTTTTGAATGAAATGTTCATTCAATTTTACGACCATTCGTTCTATCTTGCTCACTCATATTTACGTTGGTGTGACGTCACTAACGTTATCGTATCGAGGTCTCGATACTATTTCGAAAGTGCTTCGTGCTTCCGACTTAGGTTGTATTACGTTATCGTATCGACAACTCGATACGTTTGCGATACGAAACCTACAATTATTCGTGCTAGGCGTACTGGTCGGCCGGTGTAGTTTACCGAAGGTTTCGGGGAAGGCTCTCCAATGAAGCGCGCATCACGTCGCCGCCAAGAAAGACAACGTGATAATAGTGTGAATGTGAGAGTTTTGTGAAAATAATAATATGCTGTAGGATAAGACTGTTCGGTGTGCATCCGTTGTCTGATTGTCATAAAGTTCAACTTGTGCTGTTGTGTATTATTGTATGAGTGGAATAAAGAATTTGTATAATTTGTAACCTTTATAATAAAACTTGATAATTTTTTCATTAAATTTATTTTATTTCATTAAAACATGTATTGAACATACTGTACAATATTATATCACTACACAAAGTGTTGCTACTAAATAACTTTTGAAACTCTACTAAACTTTCCCCATTGAACTTATAATACAAATATAATACAAAAACTATACTCTCCACAAACTGATGTGAAATCATTTTGTAATCTCCATTTGTTAATATACCATCTCCTACAGTTACACCCCATAAAGCGCGCCCGCAGGAATCAAAGTATTGATGTCATTTTCATTGATGTGTATGGCTATCCAGTGGGGTCTAGGTGTAACATATCAGGATCCAAGTTGCTAATAAATGTATGTAGGGATTTGAACATATATTATATAGACAGACGATTCGCAATGTACATTATCTTCTAAAGTCTAAACCTACACAAATTCTTCTCAAATAATTAAGGATCTCTATTGTGTTCATACTGTATTATCACAGAACCAATCTGGTTTATGGATCTTGTATAACGTATCCGTATTATGTATACTTTGTGTATTTACTAAGAGGGGTATTACATAATATGAACAAATAAAAGAAACATAACTTTGGTACAATATTTTATTTCATAATATTCACACACTATTAGTTTCACACACGTTACACATTATAACTCAAATAGATCATACATGTGACTTTTCTTAGCTACTATAGTCTACAGTTACATTACGTTTCTATCTATTTCTATAACATTATCAAACTCTGCAAATACAATACAGTTAATCGTTTCAGAGAGACTAGAATCAATTGATATCCCATTTCCTTTATTAAGGAAATGTATACCAGTGCCGGAAAATAATGTATGATAGGTTGAAGTGAACATAATATTAGATACCATTGAAGGATGGTTGTAGAGTTTTTGAAGACACTTGTTGTCCATCTATGTATAAACAAAATGAATTCATACCATAATTTTCAAAACTGAAAGGATTCTTACTAATGATTAAATGCTGCGTTATTTACAAATCCTATGATAAATATTTTGAGTACTTGCCCCAGGAATATTATCAAGTGTTTTTTTTTCTCACCAGTGGAAAGTCGTAATATCATAAACGTTATTCACAATTATTGAGTCATCCTAAACATCCATTTAATGGTAAAGCATACAATAGTAAACAAACTTTCAAATTCTTTACTGATTATTCCTGTGAGTCGTTAAAAGAACAGGATAACATTAGATAAGATTGTAAAACCTCATATTATCATTTTTAAATAAAAAAAAAAGTATAATAATATTTATCAAGTTTTCCTATAACAAAAAAAAACATATGATAATTCTATAACTAATTATATTCTGAATCGTATAGCATATATGTTCCTTTATTATAGAGTACAATAATATATTTTCTTAATCCTTATAGTTACCTATACATTTACATTTATCATCTTTGAATTCTATCAACGTTGGCCTTCAGCCACATACCGAAAGCTACTACCTCAACCCCGCTGCAATGACAACTTCTCTTAGATGTTTTAGAGAAGTTGGTATGACGATGGCAGTTTGACAGTTTTGAATTATTCCAGTCCAACTCTGCCATCACCTTTTCCACTTTGGGGCACCCAAACATTTCAATGTTTACATGTCTGAAGCCCAACGTTGATAGCAATTTTTTTTCAACTGTGCCCCCTTTATACGCCCATAAGTATTGTTTATTTGGATCGAGGGAGTGTAAATGCTCCACTAAAATTTCTTGGGTTATGTCTCCATCGGAATTTCTGAACGCCATTCCATGAACATGGCGTTCACAAAATGCAATTTCCTTACTTTTCCCCAGATGGAGAAACCATAACGGTAATTTAATATAGTGCAGGTACATCACCTCTTTCCAAATATCATAAATACCAACCTCTTTGAAGTATATGTCACTCTTAAGGGGGAAGCCATCGATGTCTATTACATACCTAATGTTAATCTCCATACTATCATTATTATTATTTCTCGACATTATGGCACGCACACACACTATTACTACTTTAAGTCTTTTTAAAACTATAAAATTATACAATAATTGTCTTTTACACTTGTTTTTTGTCTATCTGTCCGCACAGTCTATTGTTTTTGTATACGTCGCACAGTCTATACCGTTAACACTAATGGTACAAAATACGAAGTTTAACAGTTCACTTGTCAACTTGTCCGTATGTGATATCAGATATGGTGTGAGTGAAATACTCTGCCGACACTTCAACCAACCGTAACCACTCTTCGTGATCGGTGTTTACACACCCCCGTTGTATCCTTGAGATGCTCTGCGATATCATCCCGAATCAGTGTGTAAATGCTATCATCACTCAGCCCACTCCCTTCGTACACACTGGCGAACAGTATATGTACGTCTTCATGCAATTTATGTAACGGGATAGGTCACATCCACAGCTTCAACAACCTGTTGGTTGATAAACATTTTTTTCATTTAATCATGATCACATGGAAAAGTTAATTGCCCATGTATTACCCTCTCGACCCCTGTTAATTATGTTTACACCCTGATTGAGTATTGCCAAAATATCTTCATCTATGTCGTTATATCTCGATGGTAATGCCACAACGTATCCATTGTCGAGATGTACCACTGTCTGCAATGTATCGGCATGAAACTTTGATGGAAATTTTAAAGCTCTAATGATTTTATAAGGGATGTTTATCTCAAGATCCTCCAAATTTGTCCATGTCTTATTCAAATAATTATTTAATTTTTTCAGAGCTTCCCCCATTGATATTTTTAAACTAAAACACTTTTTTATACTCACAATATTCAAAAACTTCTAGCGGAAATATTAATTACTGTATTGCTGACGAGTGCAGTGGTACTGGTTAAATGTGATTTCAAACAGAACCTTTAGGGCTATTTATAGTTAAAAAAGCTCAATAAATTTTCTCTATTGATCCCCACCACCACCTGATAATATATGTATACGACAGAAACCACTTCCTGTGATAATATTTTGTTAATAATTATATTTTTAACGGTATTTTGAGATTACATTCACCATCTGTATCCCTTTTTTATTCACATTCAGACTTGTCGTTATGTCCTGAAAATATATGCATAGGTAATACTAAAGAGATTAAATTGGTTACAAATCTTAATAATAAAACTAAATACAAAATTCATTACAGGAATCTTAAACAATGCATAAAAATGGGATTGATAGAATATTAAAGTTTAGACAGCTACCATGGTTGCAAAAGTATATAGAACCAAATCAGGTTTCGATAAAGATAATTCATTATTTGACAAAACAATGGAAAATATTGAAAAAAAGAGTTAATGTTGAATTATTAACACATTTGGAATAATCGTGGTAAAGTTCTACTAGGTGCACAAGAATTAAGGCGGGCTGAAACCCCATTTTGTTATTTCTTGATATCCGATTTACCTAGTTCCAATATAATAACGAAATGTAAAAAAATATGAGATATAGAGCACAATATTTAAAAGGGTTTAAATCAAAAACATTTTAATAAAAAATAATACTTTCGCTGTAATTAATTTACAAACTCACCTCCGACAAAACTCTTTGTCATCGAAATGAGTTTCAATCAAAATTTGAATATACCTAATATATTTCAAATTTATTAAAGCTTGTTTCATTATTTTCAAAAACCCTTTAGAAAATTACAAAACGTGTTTTTTTGAATAAAATATATAATTTCAAATTTATTAGTTTTTTTCATTATTTTCAGAAAACTTAGAAAATTATAAAGTGTTTTTTAATATAATATATTTCAAATTTATTAAAGCTTGTTTCATTATTTTCAAAAACTTTTTAGAAAATTATAAAACGTGTTTTTTTTTTTAAATTTAATATATTATCTTTAATTTATTAAAGCTTGTTTCATTATTTTCAAAAACTTTTTAGAAAATAATAAAACGTGTTTTTTTTTTTAATTTAATATATCTTTAATTTATTTAAGCTTGTTTCATTATTTTCAAAAACTTTTTAGAAAATTATAATACGTTTTGTTTTTAATTTAATATATCTTAATCCTTCCAATTTGGTATTTTTTTTTCTAAAAGGTTTTTGAAAATAATGAAACAAGCGTTAATAAATTAAAGATAATATATTAAATTTAAAAAAAAAAAAAAACCTTTTATAATTTTCTAAAACGTTTTTGAAAATAATGAAACAAGCTTTAATAAATTTGAAATATATTATATTAAAAAAACACGTTTTATAATTTTCTAAAAGGTTTCAGAAAATAATGAAAAAAACTTTAATAAATTTGAAATATATTATATTAAAAAAAAAAACACGTTTTGTAATTTTCTAAAGGGTTTTTGAAAATAATGAAACAAGCTTTAATAAATTTGAAATATATTATATTCAATAATATATTATATTCATGGTTGCCTGGAAGAAATTACTAATTAGTAATAAGGCCGCCATTGTGTGTTACCTGTGTTTTAAAAATGTCTTGTATTTTAAATTGTTATATGTGTGCACAATAAAGAATATTTATCTTATCTTATCTTCAAATTTTGATTGAAACTCATTGTAACATAATTTAAAACTTGACGTTTTTAAGAAAATCTTGATTTAATATTATATTTTACAATGTTGTAATACAACGCAACTTTAAAAATTAAACATTCAGTACAATATTATACATATAAAAGTATAATATTATAAAAGTATGGCTACTCGAAACAAAGTATTACAATCTAGTTTAGAAAAGAAAAAAAATCATTAGTATAAAATTATCTCATAACAAAGTACGTTTTACAGTTAATAACAAGAAAACAAATTAATCTTATTGACTAAGCTTAATAAAAACAATAATAAAATCCTTATAATATGAACCAAAAAGTATTAAATAATGTTTCCTATCTAATAGTGCCTTTTTCCGAATTCGGCTAAACCTCAACTATTTCTGTACTCAATCTTCATAATTTTGAAGTCGGTGCCAGTTCCAAAAGTTTCAAATATCTATTCTGTCAGAGAACTAAAGATTCAGCTACATCTGGTACCGACTTCAAAATGATGATGAAGATTGAGTACAGAAATAGTTGAGGTTTAGCCGAATTCGGAAAAAGGCACTATTAGATAGGAAACATTATTTAATACTTTTTGGTTCATATTATAAGGATTTTATTATTGTTTTTATTAAGCTTAGTCAATAAGATTAATTTGTTTTCTTGTTATTAACTGTAAAACGTACTTTGTTATGAGATAATTTTATACTAATGATTTTTTTTCTTTTCTAAACTAGATTGTAATACTTTGTTTCGAGTAGCCATACTTTTATAATATTATACTTTTATATGTATAATATTGTACTGAATGTTTAATTTTTAAAGTTGCGTTGTATTACAACATTGTAAAATATAATATTAAATCAAGATTTTCTTAAAAACGTCAAGTTTTAAATTATGTTACAATGAGTTTCAATCAAAATTTGAAGATAAGATAAGATAAATATTCTTTATTGTGCACACATATAACAATTTAAAATACAAGACATTTTTAAAACACAGGTAACACACAATGGCGGCCTTATTACTAATTAGTAATTTCTTCCAGGCAACCATGAATATAATATATTATTGAATATAATATATTTCAAATTTATTAAAGCTTGTTTCATTATTTTCAAAAACCCTTTAGAAAATTACAAAACGTGTTTTTTTTTTAATATAATATATTTCAAATTTATTAAAGTTTTTTTCATTATTTTCTGAAACCTTTTAGAAAATTATAAAACGTGTTTTTTTAATATAATATATTTCAAATTTATTAAAGCTTGTTTCATTATTTTCAAAAACGTTTTAGAAAATTATAAAAGGTTTTTTTTTTTTTTAAATTTAATATATTATCTTTAATTTATTAACGCTTGTTTCATTATTTTCAAAAACCTTTTAGAAAAAAAAATACCAAATTGGAAGGATTAAGATATATTAAATTAAAAACAAAACGTATTATAATTTTCTAAAAAGTTTTTGAAAATAATGAAACAAGCTTAAATAAATTAAAGATATATTAAATTAAAAAAAAAAACACGTTTTATTATTTTCTAAAAAGTTTTTGAAAATAATGAAACAAGCTTTAATAAATTAAAGATAATATATTAAATTTAAAAAAAAAAACACGTTTTATAATTTTCTAAAAAGTTTTTGAAAATAATGAAACAAGCTTTAATAAATTTGAAATATATTATATTAAAAAACACTTTATAATTTTCTAAGTTTTCTGAAAATAATGAAAAAAACTAATAAATTTGAAATTATATATTTTATTCAAAAAAACACGTTTTGTAATTTTCTAAAGGGTTTTTGAAAATAATGAAACAAGCTTTAATAAATTTGAAATATATTAGGTATATTCAAATTTTGATTGAAACTCATTTCGATGACAAAGAGTTTTGTCGGAGGTGAGTTTGTAAATTAATTACAGCGAAAGTATTATTTTTTATTAAAATGTTTTTGATTTAAACCCTTTTAAATATTGTGCTCTATATCTCATATTTTTTTACATTTCGTTATTATATTGGAACTAGGTAAATCGGATATCAAGAAATAACAAAATGGGGTTTCAGCCCGCCTTAATTCTTGTGCACCTAGTAGAACTTTACCACGATTATTCCAAATGTGTTAATAATTCAACATTAACTCTTTTTTTCAATATTTTCCATTGTTTTGTCAAATAATGAATTATCTTTATCGAAACCTGATTTGGTTCTATATACTTTTGCAACCATGGTAGCTGTCTAAACTTTAATATTCTATCAATCCCATTTTTATGCATTGTTTAAGATTCCTGTAATGAATTTTGTATTTAGTTTTATTATTAAGATTTGTAACCAATTTAATCTCTTTAGTATTACCTATGCATATATTTTCAGGACATAACGACAAGTCTGAATGTGAATAAAAAAGGGATACAGATGGTGAATGTAATCTCAAAATACCGTTAAAAATATAATTATTAACAAAATATTATCACAGGAAGTGGTTTCTGTCGTATACATATATTATCAGGTGGTGGTGGGGATCAATAGAGAAAATTTATTGAGCTTTTTTAACTATAAATAGCCCTAAAGGTTCTGTTTGAAATCACATTTAACCAGTACCACTGCACTCGTCAGCAATACAGTAATTAATATTTCCGCTAGAAGTTTTTGAATATTGTGAGTATAAAAAAGTGTTTTAGTTTAAAAATATCAATGGGGGAAGCTCTGAAAAAATTAAATAATTATTTGAATAAGACATGGACAAATTTGGAGGATCTTGAGATAAACATCCCTTATAAAATCATTAGAGCTTTAAAATTTCCATCAAAGTTTCATGCCGATACATTGCAGACAGTGGTACATCTCGACAATGGATACGTTGTGGCATTACCATCGAGATATAACGACATAGATGAAGATATTTTGGCAATACTCAATCAGGGTGTAAACATAATTAACAGGGGTCGAGAGGGTAATACATGGGCAATTAACTTTTCCATGTGATCATGATTAAATGAAAAAAATGTTTATCAACCAACAGGTTGTTGAAGCTGTGGATGTGACCTATCCCGTTACATAAATTGCATGAAGACGTACATATACTGTTCGCCAGTGTGTACGAAGGGAGTGGGCTGAGTGATGATAGCATTTACACACTGATTCGGGATGATATCGCAGAGCATCTCAAGGATACAACGGGGGTGTGTAAACACCGATCACGAAGAGTGGTTACGGTTGGTTGAAGTGTCGGCAGAGTATTTCACTCACACCATATCTGATATCACATACGGACAAGTTGACAAGTGAACTGTTAAACTTCGTATTTTGTACCATTAGTGTTAACGGTATAGACTGTGCGACGTATACAAAAACAATAGACTGTGCGGACAGATAGACAAAAAACAAGTGTAAAAGACAATTATTGTATAATTTTATAGTTTTAAAAAGACTTAAAGTAGTAATAGTGTGTGTGCGTGCCATAATGTCGAGAAATAATAATAATGATAGTATGGAGATTAACATTAGGTATGTAATAGACATCGATGGCTTCCCCCTTAAGAGTGACATATACTTCAAAGAGGTTGGTATTTATGATATTTGGAAAGAGGTGATGTACCTGCACTATATTAAATTACCGTTATGGTTTCTCCATCTGGGGAAAAGTAAGGAAATTGCATTTTGTGAACGCCATGTTCATGGAATGGCGTTCAGAAATTCCGATGGAGACATAACCCAAGAAATTTTAGTGGAGCATTTACACTCCCTCGATCCAAATAAACAATACTTATGGGCGTATAAAGGGGGCACAGTTGAAAAAAAATTGCTATCAACGTTGGGCTTCAGACATGTAAACATTGAAATGTTTGGGTGCCCCAAAGTGGAAAAGGTGATGGCAGAGTTGGACTGGAATAATTCAAAACTGTCAAACTGCCATCGTCATACCAACTTCTCTAAAACATCTAAGAGAAGTTGTCATTGCAGCGGGGTTGAGGTAGTAGCTTTCGGTATGTGGCTGAAGGCCAACGTTGATAGAATTCAAAGATGATAAATGTAAATGTATAGGTAACTATAAGGATTAAGAAAATATATTATTGTACTCTATAATAAAGGAACATATATGCTATACGATTCAGAATATAATTAGTTATAGAATTATCATATGTTTTTTTTTGTTATAGGAAAACTTGATAAATATTATTATACTTTTTTTTTTATTTAAAAATGATAATATGAGGTTTTACAATCTTATCTAATGTTATCCTGTTCTTTTAACGACTCACAGGAATAATCAGTAAAGAATTTGAAAGTTTGTTTACTATTGTATGCTTTACCATTAAATGGATGTTTAGGATGACTCAATAATTGTGAATAACGTTTATGATATTACGACTTTCCACTGGTGAGAAAAAAAAAACACTTGATAATATTCCTGGGGCAAGTACTCAAAATATTTATCATAGGATTTGTAAATAACGCAGCATTTAATCATTAGTAAGAATCCTTTCAGTTTTGAAAATTATGGTATGAATTCATTTTGTTTATACATAGATGGACAACAAGTGTCTTCAAAAACTCTACAACCATCCTTCAATGGTATCTAATATTATGTTCACTTCAACCTATCATACATTATTTTCCGGCACTGGTATACATTTCCTTAATAAAGGAAATGGGATATCAATTGATTCTAGTCTCTCTGAAACGATTAACTGTATTGTATTTGCAGAGTTTGATAATGTTATAGAAATAGATAGAAACGTAATGTAACTGTAGACTATAGTAGCTAAGAAAAGTCACATGTATGATCTATTTGAGTTATAATGTGTAACGTGTGTGAAACTAATAGTGTGTGAATATTATGAAATAAAATATTGTACCAAAGTTATGTTTCTTTTATTTGTTCATATTATGTAATACCCCTCTTAGTAAATACACAAAGTATACATAATACGGATACGTTATACAAGATCCATAAACCAGATTGGTTCTGTGATAATACAGTATGAACACAATAGAGATCCTTAATTATTTGAGAAGAATTTGTGTAGGTTTAGACTTTAGAAGATAATGTACATTGCGAATCGTCTGTCTATATAATATATGTTCAAATCCCTACATACATTTATTAGCAACTTGGATCCTGATATGTTACACCTAGACCCCACTGGATAGCCATACACATCAATGAAAATGACATCAATACTTTGATTCCTGCGGGCGCGCTTTATGGGGTGTAACTGTAGGAGATGGTATATTAACAAATGGAGATTACAAAATGATTTCACATCAGTTTGTGGAGAGTATAGTTTTTGTATTATATTTGTATTATAAGTTCAATGGGGAAAGTTTAGTAGAGTTTCAAAAGTTATTTAGTAGCAACACTTTGTGTAGTGATATAATATTGTACAGTATGTTCAATACATGTTTTAATGAAATAAAATAAATTTAATGAAAAAATTATCAAGTTTTATTATAAAGGTTACAAATTATACAAATTCTTTATTCCACTCATACAATAATACACAACAGCACAAGTTGAACTTTATGACAATCAGACAACGGATGCACACCGAACAGTCTTATCCTACAGCATATTATTATTTTCACAAAACTCTCACATTCACACTATTATCACGTTGTCTTTCTTGGCGGCGACGTGATGCGCGCTTCATTGGAGAGCCTTCCCCGAAACCTTCGGTAAACTACACCGGCCGACCAGAACTCCTCCACCTCGAGAGTGGACATAAGTTTTGTCGGCACTCTCACCACAAAAGAACCGAAGTTAACTTTGTGCCGAGAGTACAGACGCTCCACCCTCAAGGTGAAGGTAGTCTTCTCGCGGATGTAGTTAACGACGTCCTCGACTTCCATGGACCAGTGCAGGTGCGACATGTAGAGCGACGTCGGCAGACGCAGCTCGGGTACGTAAGGTGCAGTGCCGCAGTGGTTGCGGACGGTGGGTTGCCTCTTCTTTCTTCTCTCCACTAGTGTGAAGCCCTCCTCATCGCACCTCCTGCTCTCATCCTTGTTGAGTCGAGGAGGTTCTGCCTTGCGGCCATCCACTACCCTCCTTGTTTTCGCCGCGGGGCGAACAGCAACATTTGCGAAGCTTTTCTGCTGAGTTGGACTCGGCTTCGATTCGACACCGCAGGCGGCGAGCGGGTGGCGGCGGCGGTCGTTGACTCGTCGGATTTGCTGACGAGCAAAACGTGTCAGTTTGCGCGCCGTGTCGCCGTGTGTTTACGAAGTCCATCGAATGATCGGGTGACCTACATTTTTTGTTTAATGTATTTGTATTATAAGTTCAATGGGGAAAGTTTAGTAGAGTTTCAAAAGTTATTTAGTAAATGTTGTTTACGAGGATTGCGACACAGCAAAATGTTATTAGCAGGAATGAATTGTCAATATTCATTAGATACCGAGGGGGTAACTTTATATGAATAGTGATTCACAATGCACGAAAACATACTACTATGGGAGTTATTATTATTACATGTTTTAATTACTTAAATTAAAGAAATGTAATGAAAAACTGATCAAGTTTTATTTACTTATTTAAAATCTTGTAAGAAATTAAGGTGACGTAAGCGATAAGCCCAGGTAGTCATTACGAACAATAGGACACTGAGGCGAGCATAACAATGCAATAAGTAGCGATTGTAATTATGAAGGAACAATGGAGCGTGGCGATAGTAGATAATGAGGGTTAAACACAAAAGCTAACTTTGAAACTAGTGCAAATACGCAGAAACGGACCGCATATATCGATCGGGCATGGTCCAAAACCCCTATTTTGACACCAAACTCTTTTTTTTTTTTTTTTAGGTGATGTCGCTGCTCGAACCGACAAAAAGTGATCGAGAAAGTTTGCGAGCCACGAGCGGGGGGAGGGGTGGACCCAGAAATCGTGATCCAGAACCCGCGAAAACACACTACTAGTGACTAAATAAGTATGGCACCATGGCAACGTCCATCGCTATCCCGTCGCACAAAAAATGCATTCTGTCAATTCAATGTCAAATGTCATAGTGTAATTAATACAATTAATAAAAATAAATACAATTGAGTATTTTGTAAACATTTCTAGTGCCTACTTGTTACCATTATTGAGATCGAGCAAAAAAAAGCAAAAAACGTTTGTTGTATGGGAGCCCCCCTTAAATATTTAATTTATTTTGTTTTTAGTATTCGTTGTTATAGCGACAACAGATATACACAATCTGTGAAAATTTTAAGAACTCTAGCTATAGTGGTTCTTGAGATACAGCCTAGAGACAGACAGAAGGACGGACGGACAGACGGACAGACATCGAAGTTTTTATAGTAATAGGGTCTCGTTTTAAAAAAAAAATGTCGCAGTCATCTGGTTGAATCTGCTATTTATTTTTTGACTAGCTAATTCATTGAATGAAACAATTTAATTTACAGATACAGTGAACGACTGTTGGCGTTATTAAATTAAATGGTTTCGTTCAATGAATTCGCTAGTCATACAATCAAATAGCAGATTCAATCAGATGACTGCGACAGACACATTTGCGACAGGCAACAAGGAAATTGTTGTTCGTCTTATCAAAATGAAGCTACTCACGAAAATTAGCTTGATAGTAATAAAAAAAAAATGTTTTAGGGAACCTAAAGAAATATTATTTCAGGGCAATCGGGTAGAAGTCAAGAATATTCGACTTACTGAAAATATAGTGCAGCGCCCAGAGGTTTTAACCTCCGAAAATTGTAATAGTGAATAGATTTTTGTTTTTCAGGTGTCATTTTCTTTTTTGCACATAACTTGCAAAGTTTACCAAAAAAATCGGCCAAGTGCGAGTTGGACTCGCCCATGAAGGGTTCCGCAGCAGCAATAAGGTTTATCTTTATGAAATTAAAAGGTTTTTGATTTATTTTTATATTTCAGTGTATTTAATGAAAGTTAAATTAAGTTTACCATTTATGACGTATAAATAAAGTACTTGTTAGATTTCGTTCAAACCAATTTTCGTTGGTAGATTTTATAGTAAAGTACATCATATATTTTTTTAGACTTATCATGCCCCCTACTTTAGAAGTTAGAGGGGGGGGGGGGACACACATTTTACCACTTTGGAAGAGTCTCTCTCGCAAACTATTCAGGTTAGAAAAAAATGATATTAGAAACCTCAATATGATTTTTGAAGACCTATCCATAGATACCCCACACGCATAGGTTAGATGAAAAAAAATATTTTTTTATTTAAATATAAAAGTATAAAAAAACAACTACTTGCTATATTTCGTCTAAACCAATTTTCGTTGGTAGTTTTTATAGTAAAGTACATCATATATATTTTTTAGACTTATCATGCCCCTACTTTAGAAGTTAAAGGGGGTTGACACACATTTTACCACTTTGGAAGAGACTCTCTCGCAATCTATTCAGGTTAGAAAAAAATGATATTAGAAACCTCAATATGATTTTTAAAGACCTATCCATAAATACCCCACACGCATAGGTAAGATGAAAAAAAATTTTTTTGATTCAGTTGTACCTATGGGGACCCCTAAAATTTTTAATATTTTTTCCATTATTGTATTAAAATCTTAATGCGGTTCACAGATTACATCTACTTACTAAATTTCAATAGTATAGCTCTTATAGTTTCGGAGAAAAGTGGCTGTGACATACGGATGGACAGACAGACAGACAGACAGACAGACATGACAAATCTATAAGGGTTCCGTTTTTTGCCATTTGGCTACGGAACCCAAAAAATTTTGTGCTTTTAATTTTTTAGTTATTTAATTAAAAAATAATATTTCACTATATAAAACCAGTCAAGAATTTTTTTTTCTTGTTCCTGTTATTTAATGACTCTTATTCGATCTTACATTGAAAATAAACCAAAAACACAATTTTTAAAAAGAAACTGCTTTGCTAAGCTAAGTAAAACTATAAGATTTTTGCGAAGTTTTTAGAGATTAACGCTCGTCGTAACCAAGATAAAAGGGTTTGGGCAGATTTCAGGGTTGTAACGAATTTCGTGTTACACACACTTATTGTGCGTATTTAATTTTTAGAGAAATGATGTGTTTTAAGTACTTCAAAACGTTTTGATATCTCCAAAAATGTGTAAAATAGAGAATTTATTGAAATAAGAGCTAAAAAGTTAAATGCATCCACAAATGAAAGGCTTTTCTTTTTTTTTTTTTTTTTCTTTATGAAATAAGGGGGCAAACGAGCAAACGGGTCACCTGATGGAAAGCAACTTCCGTCGCCCATGGACACTCGCAGCATCAGAAGAGCTGCAAGTGCGTTGCCGGCCTTTTAAGAGGGAATAGGGTAATAGGGGAGGGTAGGGATGGGAAGGGAAGGGAATAGGGGAGGGTAGGGAAGGGAAGGGAATAGGGGAGGGTAGGGAAGGGAATAGGGTAGGGGATTGGGCCTCCGGTAAACTCACTCACTCGGCGAAACACAGCGCAAAAGCTGTTTCACGCCGGTTTTCTGTGAGAACGTGGTATTTCTCCGGTCGAGCCGGCCCATTCGTGCCGAAGCATGGCTCTCCCACGTATAATCTTTTCTTTTCTTTTTTTCTTTTCTTTTCTTTTCAACTTTTCATTTTGCCTTCATTAATTTACACCTTCTCCTGTGTAAATACTGTACAACTGAAACTAAATTTGGGGTTGACAAGTATTAATTGGGCAGAGGGTGAACATTTGCCTTACAGTTTCACCTCATTAAATAAATACTGTATTCAGTTTCAGATATAAGGAATAAATAAATAAATTCAGCAAAATGATGACACGTTCAAATGTAGCCCGCCGGACAGAGGAGCAGCTCCAAGTTGCTCTCCAGGAACTTAAGGACACAAAGGAGCAATGTAAATAGCTACTTGCTGAACGTGATGAGAGTGAGAAGGAAATGCTTTTAGTTTTGCAAAAAAATGCAGATTTGAAAACAGAACTGAATAAATTAAATCAACAGTATGAACTCACTTGCGAACGTAACTTTGAACTACAAAGTGTTGTGGACAGTTTTGACAATTGTAGACTGGAATATGAACAATGCCTAGAGGACACTTGTAATATTAAAAAAAAGCTTCAGGAAGCTCAGGAGTATATTAAGTCTCTAGAGATTGAATTACATTTAAAAAAATGTGAAGAAACGCAAAGCTTGTATGATGAACTTTTAGGAAATGAAAAGGGCCATTCAAATAACAACTAAACTACTATTGACTTGACTGGGGATGACACAATAACTGCTTGTCATACAATGAATAGTAAAAAAAAGTTTAAAAAATATATATTAAAGTTAAGAAATGTATAAGAAAAACTGAAGAATTATTGCAAAAAAATAGAAAATTTGTAAGGCAGCTTAAATATTTATCTAAGAATAAAAAATAGTTAAAGATCGATTATTGAGCTGCTATCAGGAGTTAGAATACACTCGCTATAACTATGAGGCCGATGTCCAGCCTTCAGTCTGAAATTTCAGAATTGCATAACTCCCTTACTCAAATAAAAATGAAGTATGAATTAGCGCAAAAAGAAATCACATATCTGCTATGGATGACTTAATTGAAATTGGACGCTACAATGAGGAACGCGTTAACTCATTGCATAACTGCCAGTGTCACAGAAATGTGGGTCATTCACAGCATGATCTTGACATTTCAGTCACCTGTTCAGATATGAAGGCTTGTACTGAATCCTTAGAATATAATTATACTAGGACACATACACATACCCCGGAGGCCGGAAAAGTTTCTATTTACTGTGATGAAATTGGCCAAGGAGTAGTGTATTTTTGAATAAGTTGTGTTGTGTTGGACAGCAAGTTACTAGCACTTGTCTGCCCGGAGCTTCATATGAAGAAGTCATTAGCCGGGCAATAAATTCAGCTTTCTGTCCAAACACAACCATAGTTATCTTGGTCGGGAGAAGAGAAGGGATAAACAAGAAAAGGATGACTGATTTTATTGATACATTAAGTAAAAACGAAAATGTCAGTCGTCTTATTTTGTTCACCTTTCCTTACATTAAAAAATTGCCACACGAGAATAGGGAAAATGATATTAGGTATAGACTTAACTGCCTACTAAGTAGTGCAACAAACCAAAATTGTTTAATATTAAGTAACACATTACCACAAATAGATGTGGTTGACATTAACAATATTTTTTATTCTAGGTTAAATAATTTAACTTATGATAAGTATTTCTTATCAAAAAAAAATTACTAGACAATTAGTTCAATGGCTATATAATTGTATAGTTAAAACTATACAATATACTTACTTAGCCAATTGAGAAGTTTAGAAGTAAATTATTATCAAGTTTTGAGCACTTGAATATATCAAATGATCCAGATAAAGCGTTTAACAACATATTTAATAGAGTAAAACAGCAATATAACGCTGTATTTACTTCTAAAACGGTCAGCTTGAATAATAAAAGAAATAATTTCAAAAAATGGGCAACTGCAGGTATTATTGTAAGTAGACAAAAATTGTATGATTTGTATAACCATAAAACTATAAACCGGAGTGAAGTTTTTAAATTGTATGTCAAGAAATACTCAAAAACTTTTAAAAAGGCATGTCAAGCAGCGAAGGCACTTCACATTAAAGAGAAAATTAGAGACTCTAAAAATAAAGTGAAAACCACCTGGAAAATAATTACGGATGAGACTGAAAAAGTTACCTGTCGTAACTCTAAATTTGAACTTTTAGTTCAAATTTAATGATAAAAAAATCAATTCTGATCTTGAGGTTGCGACAGTCTTTGAGAAGTTTTTTGCAGACATTCCAATCTCAACTACAAAGAACTTAAATTCATCACCTACAGTTGCAGAAAAAATACTTAGAGAACATGTCAAGGAATGTGATGTCAATTTTATTATTAAAGATATTGACTCCAGAGATATTATCAAGACTTTCAAATCACTCAATATTAAAAGTACCACTGATCTCTGGGGTATGTCCACAAAAATTATAAAATCTCACCTACAGTTACAGGAAAAATACTTAGAGAACATGTCAAGGAATGTGATGTCAATTTTATTGTTAAAGATATTGACTCCAGAGATATTATCAAGACTTTCAAATCACTCAATATTAAAAGTACCACTGATCTCTGAGGTATGTCCACAAAAATTATAAAATCAGTAATTGACATCATTTCCCCTTACCTAGCTTTAGTTTTTAACAATTGTATTAAAAGTGGCGTGTTCCCAGACTTAATGAAGCACAGCAAGGTGATGCCTCTATTTAAAGCTGGGAAGAAATCAGACCCAGCCAACTATAGACCAATATCTATATTGCCGACTTTAAGTAAAATCTTTGAAAAAATAATTTTAAATCAATTACTTGCTCACTTTAACTCAAATAATTTATTACATAAAAATCAATTTGGTTTTACTAAAGGTCGGTCTACAACAGATGCAGGCATTAGTCTTCTGTGTAGTATTTTTGAAGCTTGGGAGGGGTCGCAGGATGCACTTGGTATCTTATGCGATCTCTCTAAAGCATTTGACTGTGTGGAGTATGATAATTTAATAAGAAAACTACACCATTATGGTATAAGGGGCACGGCACTTAAACTTCTAAAATCTTACCTTACAAATAGAACGCAGAGGGTGGAAGTCAACTCCATAAGGTCTAATGGAACCAAAATAAAACTAGGTGTGCCACAAGGGTCCATTTTAGGCCCTTTTCTTTTTCTCATCTATATAAATGATTTACCTTATCTTGTTAAAGATAAGCATGAGATAGTACTTTTTGCTGATGACACTTCACTAATTTTTAATGTGAAGAGGCGACAATTTAATTATGACGAGGTAAATAGTGCTCTCTCAAAAATAGTACATTGGTTTAATGCTAATAATTTACTTTTGAACTCTAATAAAACAAAATGTTTAAAATTTATCTTGCCAAATGTTAGGCAAGTACAAACCAATGTACTATTAAATGATGAGAAAATGAATTTAGTAGACACCACCATATTCCTAGGCATAACACTGGATTGTAAGTTACAATGGGGTCCACATATTGCAAAACTGGCAGATAAGCTTAGTTCTGCAGCATATGCTGTTAAAAAAATTCGTGAAATCACTGATGTAGGGACCGCGCGATTAGTTAACTTTAGCTACTTTCATAGCATAATGTCTTACGGCATCCTCTTGTGGGGAAATGCGGCGGACATTAATACAATATTTGTGCTGCAGAAGCGAGCTATTCGTTCTATTTATAAGATGTCGTCTTTTGAATCTCTAAGATTAAAAAAAAAAATTTAAAAATAAGAATTCTGACCGTCGCATCTCAATACATTTTGGAAAACCTCTTATATGTTAGAAAGAACATAAATATTTTCAAAAAGAAAAGCGATAATCATAATGTAAATACTAGAAATAAGAACAAGTTAGCAATACCAATGTTCAGACTAGCCAAAGTAAGCAAATCTTTTAAAGGCCAATGTATACGCCTATACAATAAAATCCCAGAAAATGTTCAAAATCTACCATTAAACAAATTTAAAAATGCAGTTAAAGAACGTTTGTGTGCTAAAGCGTATTATAAAGTCAATGATTTCATCGAGGACAGCACACCTTGGGAATAGGGTGGCTCCATGCTGGTTACTTTTCTTTTATTTTGTTACATAGCTGTAAGCCATAACATTGTTATATTGTATTTTTTTCCTTTAAGTATTTTTTAGCAAATGTAATTAATGAAAAAAAATTTATTCTGTTAAAACCTAACCAAAAGAAATAAAATACGGATTTTTTTCGAAATATACGTGAAAAGTTTGTGCTACATTTTCGGAAAAGTTAATAAAGTAAGAGCTAAACAAATTACGCATTAACAAATAGAAGGCTTTATCAAGCCTAAGAAATAATTTTAAACTTCCTATTTAAAACCAAAAAAAATAGGAACGCCATTTATTAGGTACTTAATACTGCCGATGCACACAAACTTATTCGGAGGTATGCTCATCCAGATACAAAAACATTTATTTTAAATCTAAATTTTTTCCACTTATTTTCTTTTTTGGAATATAAGCAACGATATGAATAAAAAAAATGATAATATATTTTACTATTTTGCTACATAACTGAACTGAATGAAATGCAGGTTTTCTTCAAAATTTTAAAATTTATGAGCGTAACTGAAGTGGAATAGAAGAATTTAAAAATCAAAAGCACAACTTTTCAATAGTTAAAGTTTTTTATAATTTATGTTATCAGCTACACATTCCTTTTTTTCTTTTCAATTTTTATCCACTATTACGGAAATCGGAGGTTTGCATGATTTTTACGTTCTAGGCACTCCACTAATATGGAAGGTGCTTAAGTCTCAATTTATATCTACCGCCGCGGAATGGAGCAGAGTCGACTTTTTGCAACAAATTTTTGTACAATAGCACAATGAACTTTATATCAACAGTATAACACACAAATTAAATACGAGCCAAAAACCGAAAAATTCTCGAGAATTCCGCGGAAGTCGCGCCTTTAATTTTTGGCTATGTTTCATTCCGCGGCGGTATAAATTGAGTTGTGTGATTAATTGAGTTGTGTGTAGGTCCATAGTGTTATTGCGAAGAGAAAGAGGGCTTGATTGATTAAGGTTCTGATGTATTATGGTGTTCACTTGTGATGTAATCGTTCATAATAATATGAAGTCGAGGAAAGGGGGTAGGGAGGGGGATTCTATGTTCTCGACAGCATAGATTTCCTACACTATACCATTGTGATATACTAAACACAGTTCACGAATAGTATGAATATATCGTATTCACGCTATTAACCTTTATGTACACGCGTTGTTTTGGGTAACGTTCCGTCACGCGTGGGGGGCTAAGGTTTAGAAAGCTACATCAATTAAATGTTGGTGACATGGGTTAAGGAGGGTTGTTTTGGGTGAGAAAAACTCCTACTTACCGTTCTACCGCCAGGAAACTCTCCGTTTAGAAGAAAATCGCCCCCCGCCAAAACAAAAACAAACACAATCCAGAAAGTCCAAAAGTAGGTTAGGTTAGGTTGGAACTTAGACCACAACACCCAGAAATAGGAACCCGCGTAGCGGGGCTCCGTCAACTGATAATTGAAGCTAGTTGTGCCATATTGAGGGTTATTGGTCTGTAGGTATGACTGATGATGGATCTGAAGATCTATCTTGATGTAGGTTTCTGAACCTTTACCGCGTGGGGTCTAGAAGTATCCCCAATATAAAATACATATAAATCCAGAATTGTTTAATAATTTTTAAGACCCGTTTTATGTTATAATAAAATACATTATTTCATTTATGAAAAGCATTTATAAATAATAAACCAACCATTATTTAGACAGTAAAGAACATTTTTATGAAATATCCAATCTCGTGCATAGAATTTTAGGGCACATGTTTCACGTACTAAAATTTAACAAAAGAGTCGACATCTTACTAACTTATAATTTTTTTCTAATAAAATAAGACCTAAAATAAGTAAGTAAAAGAAAAATTAACACTATGTTTAGTGTTAATTTTTCTTTTAATTTTAATTTCTTTAAAGAAAAAAATAATAATTGACAATCCTTGAAACGTACTACCCTAAACTAAAATTAGTTTTTGAGTAGGCAAGGTAAGTAATAAATAATTGTACTGAATGAGGCTTGCAAATAGTTTTAAAGCATGGCTTACGGACAATAACAATTGGTTCTGGGACAATAATAGCATCATCGCTTCATTTTTGTGGCACTAGGTCTAGCTACCTCTAACTCTTCCAAAATGTTCTATTAGGCGTGTGACTTCGCTTTCAGAGTCATAATAATTGTTTATGATATTTTGTGCAATTTGATTTTCTGTTAGTCGGTGACTCATTTTCCTATTTATACATAGCCAATTCTAAAAAACAAGCAAATAAACAAATAACCAAAGTGAAAAAATGTATATACGTTAAATCACGGGTGGGGTCTGCCGGTATCCCCACAAAGCAAAAATGTAACTTACCTTATCAGAAGAGCAACGACTTTTCACGCATTGAAAGACCTATGGATAATCAGAAAAAGTGCGATCGTAACTTGTCAATTTAAAAAAATACCGTCAAAAAAACAGCACGTGGGGTCTGCGTAGAGCCCGCCCGTGATGTTAAAGGTTAAAATCTAAATTACCTACAAGGCTACAACTAATATATGTCAGCTAGTAAGCGGATAACTGTTTACTATTAACATTAAAATTTCTATTGATTAATTTTTTTTAAGTAGTAAAAAAACAAACAAAATTGAAAAGAGAATAATTTATTGATAAAGAAACTAAACAAGTTTTTTCGAAATTTTCGGCGAAAAAAGTTGCAATGTAATGTAAAATGTTTTTTTTTTTTATGAAATAAGGGGGCAAACGAGCAAACGGGTCACCTGATGGAAAGCAACTTCCGTCGCCCATGGACACTCGCAGCATCAGAAGAGCTGCAAGTGCGTTGCCGGCCTTTTAAGAGGGAATCGGGTAATAGGGGAGGGTAGGGTAGGGAAGGGAAGGGAATAGGGGAGGGTAGGGAAGGGAATAGGGTAGGGGATTGGGCCTCCGGTAAACTCACTCACTCGGCGAAACACAGCGTAAGCGCTGTTTCACGCCGATTTTCTGTGAGAACGTGGTATTTCTCCGGTCGAGCCGGCCCATTCGTTCCGAAGCATGGCTCTCCCACGTAGTAGTATGATGATCAACTGTTTTGCAAATTCTGATACCAAAATAACTATACACGATTTTTCGAGTAACTGAACTCGGCAATAGTTAGCCGCATTGCTCGCTCACTGTAAACGGAAAATTGTGGATATTTTTCTACCCTTTTTTATACCGTTACAAGTGAATAATCCAGTTTTGTTTGCATAGTGATGTTACTTTTAATTTACATATCGATAAAAACATTTTCTGTGTAATTGCAAACAATTATTATTAGATAAGATAGCAGCCACAACGTCGGGAAAGTGCTCCGCTACGAAATCCGTAAGTTTTTAAAGATATAATTACTATATTCAAAAAAACTATCACTATTTTTTTCTAAATAGAAAACCAGAATAATAGACTACAAGATTGGAAGAAGCCCAATTATTGCCTTTATATTTATTTACTTTCTATAAATTCGATTTGAGAGTATGTCAATCATTCTGTTGGGTCAAATAACACATAACATAGAATGTTAATAATGTAATACTTCTTGGCAAACCACCAACTCCATCGTTTTGTTATTCATTTTGAGATATCGTTGTGCGTTGTGACTGTACAAAATAGATGACAATAAATCTACATTCGATTCGACAGTAATTATATTTCTGTTCCTTAATAACATAATATTTACCCAAATACCTACGAGTTTATTCCTAATAATCCAAACTACTATATTTCTTTTACTAAGTTATAGTACAAGTTTTTATTTTTACTCGTGGCACCACCGGAAAAAGAAAAAGTTGCATTTAAGGCAAAGGCCATAGTTAGCCCTCTTTCGAGTAAAACTAAAAAACTTTTTCAAAGGATTTTTATTAATCAGAACATAATATACTATAATGATCTTTAAGTCTATTTTGCATATTTTTATATTAAACTAGCTGACCCGGCAACGTTGTTTTGCCATATAAATTACTTCTAGTATCAACATAAAAAGTAGATAAAAACCTATTCTCAGGCCTAACGAATGTACATACAAAATTTCATTAAAATCGGTTGAGCAGTTTTGGAGTAGTTCGCACACAAGCACTGTGACACCTGCATTTTATACATTTATATTAGAAAGAAGAAGTTTAAAAATGGTGTTTTATCGACAATGGTTTAGTTCCCACAACTATCTTGACCTGTGCAAAGCAAAAGAAACATTCTGTATATTTTCCGGTATAGCGAATTCAGTAATCACCCGGTCAAACGGTTTCATACAGATAGCTTTTATTTATTATACCTATTTGGAAATATAGTTAATTTCCTTTAATAATATTGGATATCTCATCAATGAATTCACTAAATGACGTTTAGTCAAGATGTTGAACGTTTCAGTCAACGACTTAACGAGGTTGTCCTTTAGTAATTTAATTAAATGGTTTCATTCAATGAATACGCTAATCATTCAATCAAATTGCAGATTGAACCAGATGACTACTACATAATATACAGTATTGTATTATTACTAATTCAAAATGACTTTATCACGGAAAAAGTAGATTATAATGTAAATTTTCTCTATAACAAAAACCTAAAATGTTTTAAATATTCTACAACAATGTAGGTAGGCTGTTGATTTTAATGTGTAGTCGTTATCATTATTCTTAATAACTTAATATCCATACTAATATTATAAATGCGAAAGTGTATCTGTCTGTTACCTCTGCACGCCTAGACCGCTGAACCGATTTTGCAAAAATTTGGTATGGAGATGAAGGACATAATATAATACTTTTTATCCCAGAAAATGTACAGTTTCCGAGCGATAAACAAAAGGCGCAACGGAGTTGCGGCCGGCATCTAGTTCTTAATGATATTGTACTATAGAGGTAAACTATCACAATACAAGCCACGAGGGGATTACAATAACTCACAAAGATTTCGTCAACATTAAATCACCGATATCGCTCCTTTGTTTCTACAATTACCCCTAATTGCCAAGCTAAAAGTAAAGTTACCTGAAAGAGATGGCTATAAATAAAAGACGCGGTAGTACCCGAGACTGCCTCAGTTAAAGGTTGCATCACACGTGTCCGTGCGTTGCGTTAATGTAATGTGCGGTCGACATAAAGTTTAGTAAAATCGATAACAAATACTTTAGGTTCGTAACTTTCTGCTTGTTTAAAGAAATTTAGGCAAACAATTGGGAACTGAGCATCAGTGACATGTTGTCAAAGCGCGCAACGCAAAGAAGGGAGAGCTAGACGATGTAGCAAAAAGAGCGAGTTAAAACGATAAACTACGTATTTACAAAAAAAAATTGCGGAATGCAAAACGGCATTTCTTGTCGTAAAAAGGTACAAAAAATGTAGTACTGCATTATGTAACTGTGGAGGCGAGGCCCTCACATACGCTAGAGAGGAGAATTAGAGGAGATAGGAGGTAAATACCTTGGTTCTGTATTGTAGATTGTGCCGACTTGAAGAGATGAGCTGACAGGTTCCGTAGATCACAGGACACTTGACACTTTTGTCTATCAGTTTATATTCACTTGCACTGAGCTGAGATGAATACGAGTTAAATCGCGAGCTGTGGGCCGACCGGCTAGCCGAGAGATTTTGTATAACGATCGCGAACTATGTTGCTTGAAGGGCTGACGTATTGCAACTGTCCGGTACGAATTTCAGGACACGACTAATTACGTGACGCGTGCGCCGCTAGGGGTGCGCGTACGTCACTCGGCATGCGCAAACGTCGCGCTTAAATTGTGGCGCGAACATCCTGGGGGGGCCCGGCAATAGGCATGAGCTGATCCCCATCTTGAGCTGAATCCAGTGGGAGCCGCGCAATCTTGCCGACAGGTCTCCGCAGCTGGCCTTGAGAGGTGGCCAAGTCCACGACTCTGATGACTCCATCCTTCCCAGGTAATAGGCGTGTGATTCTTCCCATCTTCCATTGGAGCGGAGGCAGATTATCTTCTTTGAGCAGAACCAGTTCCCCAATTTTGGGTGGAGAGGCAGAGGAAAGCCATTTGGAGCGGATTTGAAGGGTATGGAGGTAGGACTTGGTCCAAAGAGCCCAAAAGCGCTGAGAGAGAGATTGAATGAGCTGAAAGCGCTTAAGGGGGGAGATGAATCTGTCATCTAATATGTGCTCGGGAAGAGCTGTAAGCGGACGGCCTATGAGGAAATGGCCGGCTGTGAGGGGCTGATAGTCCGTAGGATCGGACGAGAGTGGGCTGATTGGCCGAGAGTTTAACACGGCCTCGATTCTAGTGAGCAGAGTTGAGAATTCCTCAAATGTGAGGCGTTGTTCACCGATTACACGGTAGAGAAGTTGTTTTGTGGATTTGACATTGATCTCGTGGATGCCTCCCATCCACGGGGCCTTGGGCGGATTAAGTAACCAAGTTATATTTTGAGCTGAGAGTTTATGAGAAATAGCGTCATTATTGTCATTGAGAAATTGCTGAACTTCTAGGAGCTGATTCCTAGCACCTACATAGTTTGTGCCGCAATCCGAACGTATTAATACGGGAACACCGCGACGTGAGCAAAATCTTTGTAACGTTGCAATAAATGCGTCTGTAGAAAGTGCTGATACTGGTTCCAAGTGAACCGCCTTTGTAGTGAGACAAACGAATATACAAAAATAACCCTTAATTAACTTAGCATTCCGTAATTGACTTGATTTTAGTAAAAATGGGCCGGCGAAATCTGTAGACACGTGACTAAATACGGGCTGAGGTATAACTCTGTCGGCTGGAAGGTCAGCCATGACAGGCATTTCGGGCTGAGCACGGCAACGGAAACATCTTATGCATTTATACGTTTTATGTCGAATGATGCGGCGTGCAGATAATATCCAGAATTGTTGACGCAATATAGCGTGTAGTGTATCGGTGCCAGGATGACAATGAATACGATGATAGTGATCGATGATGAGGTCTGTAAGCGGACTAGAACTAGGTAATATGAATGGATGCTGAGCATCGTATGTGAGTTCCGAGCGAGTGAGTCTGCCACCTACTCGAAGGAGACCGTCCTGCATAAAAGGTGATAATCGTTGTAATCTAACTGTACAGAGTTTGTTTATTTGCAGGCGGTGAATGTCTTCTGCGAATGAGTTCTGTTGAACAGAGCGGATCCAGAAGAGCAGAGCTTGTCTACGTTCATTTACAGTTAACGGACCTAGTTCTCGTGAGTGTGTAGGTAATTTACAGTTCGAAATAAATCGTCGCATGTATGCTGTGACGCCGGTAAGTTTATCTAATGAGCTAAATCGTGTAAGAAGATCACTATCTATACCGGGGATTGTGAAATGACATGTAATTTGTTTAGGTTTGAGTCCCGGTAATTCTTGTCGAGTGTGAGCGGAAGGTATCTTGGGCCAGGTATCCTCTGGCAGCTTGAGCCAAGGAGGAGACCACCACAATGTATGTGAAAGAAGAGAATGTGCTGAGATTCCTCTGCTGGCACAATCAGCAGAGTTTAAGTGTGTAGGTACATGACGCCAGATGAGTGAGAGAGAGTTATTAATAATTTTAGTTACTCGGTTAGCTTCGAATGTTTGTAAGTTTGTAGGAGTTTTAATCCACGCAAGTACAATGGTGCTGTCTGACCAACAGACGTGTTGAGATATCGTGAGATGAGCGGAAAGATGTTGAGATACACGAGACATGAGTTGAGATAAAAGTGTAGCCGCGGATAATTCTAATTTAGGAATTGTGAGTTTATTTTTAATAGGGGCTACCTTAGATTTTGCAATTATGAGCTGAACATTAGCCGATCCATCGTGATTTAATTCGTGTAAATATATGACTGCAGCAAAACCACTTTCTGAGGCATCTGCGAAGCCATGAAGTGAGTATGTAGAAGTTGATTTGTGCGGAGCTACGTGTCTGGGAAAATGTATGTCTGAGATGTGCGGAAGATCATGAGAAATGCGCTGCCAGTCTTGTGTAATATTATCAGGAGTGGGATCATCCCAATCCAGTTTGAGCAACCATAATTTTTGTAGAAGTAATTTTGCGCGGAATATGACAGGAGTGATCCAACCGTTTGGATCATAAAGAGAAGCTACAGTGCTGAGTATGGATCGCTTTGTTATATGAGTGATTGGTGGTAACGAAATGTGATATGTGAATTCGTCAGATTGCGGAATCCATCTAATACCTAACACCTTAACAGATGGAGAGTCTGAGCTGATGTCAAAGTCCTTAGGCATTTCACATTGATCGTCTGGGAAACGTTGTAAGAGTTGAGGAGTGTTAGATGTCCATTTACTGAGCTGAAAACCTCCAAGCGCTAATAAATTAATAAGCTGAGTTTGAAGAGCTGAAGCTTCTTCTATGGAGTCATGTCCACAGAGAATATCGTCAACGAATATGGAATTACGTAAGATATGAGCAGCTTGGGGATAGCGATGACCTTCATCATCAGCTAATTGTAGTAATGTACGGATAGCATGATAAGGACTTGAACGTAATCCGTAGGTAACAGTGTTAAGCGCATATGTGAGTAAAGGTCGATCGGGAGACGATCTCCAGAGTATGAGCTGATAATGTCGTTGATCGGGATTAATAATAATATTTCTGAACATCATTTTTATATCTGTGGTAAAGACTACACGGTGTGTCCTAAATGTCATGATTATATCTACAATATCGCGCTGAAGGACGGGGCCTGTGTGCAGACAATCATTCAGGCTGACACCATTGGATGACTTGCAACTGCCATCGAATACTGTGCGGAGTTTATCAGTACCTGATTTAAATACTCCATGATGAGGGATATAGAAATGAGGCTTATGAGTAAATGTAGAAGGATGACAAGGTGTCATGTGGCCTAAGTTTATGTATTCGTTCATAAATTCTACATATTTTGTGCGGAGTGAATGATCGGATTGTAATCGCTTTTCTAAGTTGAGAAATCTACGGAGAGCAATAGCATGTGTACTACCTAACTGCGGAGCATTCGATAAAAATGGAAGAGTTACGATGTAACGTCCCGATTGGTTACGAGTAGTTGTTGAGCGGAATATATCTTCACATTGTTCATGTAACGAGTTAGAGTGAGTTGGACACGACTGGGGTTCCTCTGACTCCCAGAATCGTTCTAAACTTTTATTTATATCATGAGTAGAATGAGCGGAATGAGCGGATTGAGCGGAATGAATATGAGCGCAATTAACTTGAACTACCGAGTTATCATTATATAATTGTTCAATGGGACCTATGAGTGCAAAATCAAAAATCGTGCCGAAGGCTATGGGCTTCCCCGGGCCCAAAGCCAACTTAGTACCATCTAACACATGGCCTAATACATCTGAGCCTAAAATAAGATCTATGGGCGCAGGAGTATGATAATCTTGATCCGCTAACGGAATGAGCTGACTTTCCGAGTCATGTACTACATCGGGAATTTTTTGCATAGGTAAATAACCTGTGACATCCTTTAAAATATGAGCGGAAGTTGTGATAGAAGGCGTGTCACTACGTGTGGGCCGAAAAGTAATCGAAACATGACCTTTAGAATTTTGTATGTGCTGATCTCCTACGCCTGTAATTTTTAATGAGCAATGTTTCGGTTGTAAATTAAGTGTTTTTACTAGGCGTTGCGTAATTAAAGTTATCATACTACCACAATCAAGTAATGCGCGGGCTTTGTGATAGTTACCATATTTATCTGAAATTTTTAAAACAACTGTTGGTAATAATATGGGCGTTTGTAATGAGTAATTATTATTGTGCTGAGTAGTGTTAACCTGAGCGGAATTATTATGAGCGGATTTTTTATGATTGGAAGAAGTATTAGGTAAATTAATGGGCTGAATTTCTAACTCTGAATGCTCCGTGATAGTAGGTAGTCATTGGTTATTTTTATTATTATGAGGCGAAGATGAACGAGACTGATGAGCTGATGTGGACGGCTGTTGATGGACGATAGTGTGGTGAGTGTTAGATGTGTAGGTATGAGTATTATCCGGACGACGACGGGGCTGCGCGCGCATGTGAGCGGGAAGTAAGTGTGCTGATGATGTCGGCGAGCGTGGTGCATCATGACGATGAAGAGAAGTGTGATGATTTGGGCTACCACACTCCTTGCAGGCACCAGTCGACCTACACTCATTTTCGTAGTGCGGACCTAGACACTTGCGACATCTACCCTTGGATTCTATAAAGTCCCAACGTCCTTGAATGGGCTGATGATTGTATTTGGGGCACGCTATTAATTTATGTTCAGTTGACCTACAGTATGGGCAGTAAAATTTATTTTTATAACTTTGTTGTGCTGAGTATGCGTGCTGAGCTTGTCGGGGGGGAGAGGGGAGTGCATTATAGTGTTGGCGCGAATGAGCTGAAACTGGGCTGATATGCAGGCTACGTACAGAGTGTGCTGAAGGCGAGCGCTGATACGCAGGGCTTTTCGGCCTAAAAAGTAGACTGCGCTGAGAGCGGGGGGAGGGGGGTTGTTGTCGGGAAGGTCCCGGCTGTGGAGACTCAACACCGCGCGCTCTCGTCGGACATTCTGTCTCGATGCAGCGCGCGTGCTCCTCTAAAAAAGATATTAAGTTACCTAAGGTCGGCAGTGTATCAGAGGCGCCGTATCTTCTCTCGAATAATGTGCGGAGCTCCCCCTGCAGTTTACGTACTACAATTGAGACAAAAACGTAATTGCTGTCCATTGGCAAGTTTAGGTTAGTTAATGCGCTTTGAGCTGAGATGAGCGGAGTTAAAAATGTTGCACGAATGCTTGAGCGGATATGAATATTGGGCAGACCGAGTATTATATCGACAAATCTGTCTATCAGCACGCGACGATTTTCGTAACGACGTGTCAGTATGTCGAGCGCAACACTATAATTTTCGTTAGTTATTTTTAGGTGGCATACCATGGACAGTGCCTCCCCCGACAGGCAAGAGAGCAGATAATGAAGCTTTACTGCGTCAGATAGGGTTGCCATATCGTGCATCAAACTGCGGAAAATTGTTATAAAGGATGGCCAATTTTCAACTAATGAGTCAAACTTTGGGAGCTCAATTTTGGGCAGAACGGATGAAGTGAGCTGAGCAGAGTCCGTTGAAATTTGTGTAGTCTCGGCCGCCGTTAAAATAAAATAGTAGTCTGAGATCGCACTGTCAAAATTTGCTGTGTATAATTTTTCATTATCTTGGGACAAGTTAGGCTCGTCCAAGATCTCATGATAGATATTATCTAATTTTTCTTTTTGGTATGAAATTTCCTTAAATCGGGCATTGAATTCCTTTTTTAACTGATGAGCAGATTCCGGAGATTCACTTTTGGAAATAGTTATTGCGATTTCCTTGAGCCGACTAAAGGCTTTAATTGCCTCCCTGAACACGGCCGCTTGAGACTTAGTAGGCATGATGGTGTAAAGGGGCCTTAAGTAATGAGCTGATAAGACGAACGAAAGGTAAGAGAAAATATTTTAAATGTGTAAAAATGTGCAGAGTTAATGTGTGGACGCAAGGTGCTACCCGGCAACAGAAATGGAGCGTTAATATGTTGATAAAATAATATTTAAATGTAATAAGTAATAACTAATAGGTAATGTGCTGGGTTTACAATGCAACAGACATAAAACGTTTAAATAATAAAAGCTGTTTCTTATCGGCGCTAAACAATGCGCGCGCGGCGATCGAGCGATACGATAAGAAGGGTAATTAAGTGAGGTAGGCACTTGTGCTGAGTTAACAAAAACAATTAAGTATTTCAAACGAGCTGAACAATAATAACACTTAATGCATAGGCATAGGGCACAAACTATGAGATGTACTTAAGAAATAATTTCTTTGTTCTATTACACGTCGGTGTTATGTTTGAAAAATATTTTATATAGGTATTTTGTGCTGAAATATATTCCGAAAATGAATTTAAATGCAATATAGACGCTATATATGTGCTGAAAACAACGCGATTACACTTATTTAATGAGATAATAGGCGATTTAGTTACCTATGCAAATTATAATGGCGGGCATATTTGACCAAAATTTGCAAAAAAAATTACCGTAGGCCGGTGAAAAATGAGTGGAGGTTACTTATATTGATAGAATATATATTATAAAATGGGATTCTAATTAGATTTGTGCTGAAAATATGAGAAAAGTGGACTGTATGAAATTTTTGCCGGGCGGGGCACGTGCCAGCCGGCGGGGAAAAAATATTGCTGGCCGGCTCGAATGGACCAAAAAATATGTGGAGGCGAGGCCCTCACATACGCTAGAGAGGAGAATTAGAGGAGATAGGAGGTAAATACCTTGGTTCTGTATTGTAGATTGTGCCGACTTGAAGAGATGAGCTGACAGGTTCCGTAGATCACAGGACACTTGACACTTTTGTCTATCAGTTTATATTCACTTGCACTGAGCTGAGATGAATACGAGTTAAATCGCGAGCTGTGGGCCGACCGGCTAGCCGAGAGATTTTGTATAACGATCGCGAACTATGTTGCTTGAAGGGCTGACGTATTGCAACTGTCCGGTACGAATTTCAGGACACGACTAATTACGTGACGCGTGCGCCGCTAGGGGTGCGCGTACGTCACTCGGCATGCGCAAACGTCGCGCTTAAATTGTGGCGCGAACAGTAACAGTTGTGGCAAGGCACAAAAATATCGCTGCATAATTTACGTCGCAGCCGCAGGACCGTGTGACATGTCATAGTTCCCGGGATCGGCCGGTAGTGCCCGGGATACCCGCCCCCGGCCCTAATGGATCGCAGTGTCAACGTTTACCCTGAAACTCAATATTGTGTAGTTAAAGTGGTCCGCCCAAGATTTTAACCTTATTTAATTTTATTATACACTAACAATACTTTTCCAGTAATGGATATTTTTCAATTACTATTTTTTGTTATCATTTTTGGGTTCCGTAGCCAAATGCCAATAAGGAACCCTTATAGATTCGTCATATATGTCTGTCTTTCCGTCTGTCTGTCCATCCGTATTTAATAGCCACTTTTCTCCGAAAACATAAGACCTATGTCTTATACTGTTAAAACTTGGTAAATAAAAGATCCACATTGAGATTTTCACATAAAAATGGAGCTCAATTACTATATATCAGCATCAAAGCGACTGAGGTTTAATCTTAATAACGAGGTACAAAATTTCTTACTATTTGCCATTTTAAATTAAGTTTTGTGTCTCCATTTGCCGTTTGAATTTTAGGTTAGTAATAAATTCTACATTTTTCCTTTTCGCATTGAATTTTGTGGGTTTAATTAAATTTTCTTGTCTGCACAGTCGGTTCAACTTGGCACTAATTCAGATAGTTTAGGCAAAGCAGAGCTAAGCTATATGGTACGTTCTATGCCAAAATCGATATTGCTTTAATATTGAACTGAGTAAGCAGCATTAGTATTTAAAGTTTATAGACTGAACTAAAAGCCTCGTTGGGAGTTTTCGGTTTGTGGGCACTACAAATTCTAACAATAGAGTAAATAAAAAACACTGGACTAGCAAAACGGCTATCATGGATTACCCAAAGTTTGGTATCCCTGAATTATCCATAAAAAAATTCGCGCAATAATCAAAATATTTTAATTATGTATTTTAAAAGTAGTTTTGTTAGTAAAAAAACAAAAGTAGTAGTAGTAAGAGCGTCCGTGGCCCAATGGGTAGACCTTTGGTTCGCACTCGTAGAGGGTGCAGGTTCGATCTCGGGTGGAGGCGTGTACCAATGAGACATTTTCTGATCTCAAGTACATAATCGTACGATGAAGGAAAACATCGTGAGGAAACCCGCACATAGTTGGTCCCAGACGTATTGACTAGTTCTTTCCTCTGGACTAGGCCGACTATGTTGCGAGAATGTCGTATGTGCTTGGGCAACCATACGGACATTTAAAAATCTTGTCCTAGGCACTACAGTATTTGAGGAGTGGTTACTTCGCTCTGAAAATACTGTATAAATCATCCACAACGGATGTAAAGGCCTAGTTTTTTTTTGTTAGTATTTCTCAGAAGAGGATTGAGTACTACCAACCATAGGATCTTATAAACTAAAATGAAGTTTTTAATTTCCATTCTCTGAGAAATTTTCCATTTTCAAGTTTATCTCGTACAAATATTACTCGTAAATTGTACTTCACACCGCATATGGTCTGTCGCAGAAAATCTCTAACTTACAGCAGCTTACAGTGAGTTCTATTTCTCTCACGTACACCGCAATAACTTTACTTTCTTTACGAGTGATACAACTTATAATCTTTATTACTTTTCGTACTGATGCCATTATAGCACTGACCTCTATTATACAAGTACGCTGGACCTATGATACCCACTTTTTTGTGCCTATTTGAAGCGGAATCAGCGCCCCCAGTGAGAGGGAAGAGAAATAAATTTGACGTAACTTGCAAATGGCCGCTTGATCGTTATTGGTTGTCATCACTAGTATTAGTTCCAAATACTCCCACTACTGCTATCAGCGCCAATATGGCGACTTTCAAACGTCATTTTTACGTCAAATTTAGTTCCTATCACTCACATTGGGGGAGCTGATTCCGCTTCAAATCGGCACAAAAAATAGCTGTCATTTCAAAGGGTATCATTAGTCCAGCGTACTTGTATAATAGAGGTCCGGGCATTATAGATATACACACATTACATGTTTTTTGTACGTACAAATATATTTAGGAATAATATTTGGGTCACGGAAAACAACGACGTTGGTATCTGGTTTAACCTTTGTAAATGTTAAACTTGCAAAGTACATCATGTTCTTATCTATACATTTTGTGTCTTGATAATATTAAAATGGAACTCGCGATATTCTATTGTTCTGTTATACTAACATTGAACTAATTATAGGTCCCTAGAGTTTAATCGATCGTTGGAGTACGATTGCTTATATTTACAACAATAATTTATAGCGAGTGAATCAGTCAAAAGTAAGTATGGGCCCCTGTAAACACTTGAATACGTGAAAGCACATTTTGTGCATTCCCTCGACTCACGGGCCATATCCAACAAGCAAAATCAGTACTTATAACAGTATTCTTAAAGGTTACCTTTATCTCGAGTTATAGGTATCCTAACTTGCTAATCGCTTTCATATAGAGGGTTCGCGTTGTAGACACTTCAATGTTTGAACAAGATCTATCTTTACGACGGTAACAGTCGACGATGCACTCTAGTGATTAAGCATCAGTCACACCTATCTTCTCTGAGCAAAACATAGAGATTTATGGCTCAACACAGAAACTAAATGATACACATTTTTATGTTCAATATTATGTTTCTTTTCAACCTATTCAATAATCCAAGTGATTCGTAAGGAAGACAATAAGTTTATTTATTTGTATTATTATGATTTACTCAATAATAATAATTCTAAATTGATTTTATATTAAACGTTGTAAAATATTATACTCTCTTTTGCATCTAACAATCTAAAATGTGTGTCGTCGTCCTCCCCCCCCCCCCCCCCCTAAAGTTCATGACAAGTCTAAAAAAAATATATGATGTACATTACTATAAAAACGACCAACGAAAATTAGTTTGAACGAGATCTAGTAAGTAATTTTTTTATACGTCATAAATGGTAAGTACACCTTAATTTAACTTTCATTAAATCAAGTGAAATATAAAAATAAATCAAAAACCTTTTCATTTCATAAAAATAAACATTATTGCAGCTTCGAAACCCTTCAAGGGCGTGTCCAGCTCGCACTTGGCCGGTTTTTTCATCTTTATTAAACACCGGTCGTATTAACTTTGATCGAGTTCTTATTATATATTGAATGATGTTTAAAGTGCCTTTATGAATTTTAATATTTGAAATGCACCGTAGTTGGCTAACAGATTGAGAGCAGAAATTTCGCTCCATTCAATTTCCTGCATCCGCTGTTGGAGTATGATAATAATATCATTTCCCTTCTCTCTGAGCGCCTGATAATTTCTGAGTGATAAAAAATTGATATAATAAAACCTAGATTTGTCTTCGTCATGCTCCTAGTGGAATAGAAATGAATACTTTTATACTCACATTGATTTTAGCGTCGGTGGTTTCTTTTAAACAAATCCTGAGCTAAATGCAAAAGCCATTTTATATTGTAATATTATACACTATTCTTTTACTCTGAGAACCCAGACCAATTCACACACACGATAAGCGATAAGAAGGCGGACTAGCTTTCTACATGCCCATCCAAAGCATAACTTATCTTCTCTGCCACACAATCAAATCATCAGTCTTAATTGTCCTAATCAAGCTTGAAAAAATCCTTCGTCGATTCCCCACTACCTCCGAGTCTTGGGTCAACCTTTAAATTAGACGAAGGCGTTATACTTTCAATAGTTTGTTTTACTACTTGCCTGGTATAATATAACTTGAACCGTAATACATTCCGCCTTGCCACTGCGCTGCATCTTGGTGCTCCCTATGTCGTCCCCCATCAGTGTGTTTGTGTTTGTTGTGCTGCTCGCGAAGTGCTGGACGCTTTTCGTGGCATCACAGCCTGAATGACCTCATTCGTCGGGCTCTTGTCACTGCCGGCGTGCCAGCGATACTGGAGCCCTCCGGTTTGGCGCGCGACGATGGCAAGAGACCCGATGAAATGGCCCTGGTCCCCTGAAATGTGGGACGGGCCCTTGTGTGGGACGCTACTTGTGTCGACTCACTCGCCTCGTCCCATGTTTAGGGCACCTTGAGCTGTGCGGGCGCAGCCGCAAATCAAGCAGAGAACCTAAAGCGGCGCAAATATGAGAACCTCTGCGGAGATCTCATATTTGAACCGATTGGGGTGGAAACTCTAGGCGCATGGGGTCCGGGGGCACATAAGCTATTTAGAGAAATATCGTAGAAGCTTGTTGAAGCCACCCGTGACCCCAGAGCCGGGAGCTACCTGGCACAGCGGATAGCAATTGCCACCCAACGTGGCAATGCTGTCAGCTTGGTGGGCACTCTGCCAGATGGGGACGACTTGAGGTAGTTTTTCTTTTTACTTATAGTTTTATATTTTAAGTTTTTATGTATCTGTATATTTTAGATTGTATTTTTAGTGCTTAGATTGTTATCCTATTATTCATAACATTAATTAAATAAAGTTAAGCAAAAACCGGCCAAGTACGAGTTGGACTCGCCTATGAAGGGTTCCGCAGCAGCAATAAGGTTTATTTTATGAAATTAAAAGGATTTTGATTTATTTTTATATTTCAGTTGATTTAATGAAAGTTAAATTAAGTTTACCATTTATGACGTATAAAAAAAAACTACTTGCTAGATTTCGTTCAAACCAATTTTCGTTGGTAGTTTTTATAGTAAAGTATATCATATATTTTTTTAGACTTATCATGCTCCTACTTTAGAAGTTAGAGGGGGGGGGGGGACACACATTTTACCACTGTGGAAGAGTCTCTCTCGCAAACTATTCAGGTTAGAAAAAAGATATTAGAAACCTCAATATGATTTTTGAAGACTTACCAAATTTCAATAGTATAGCTCTTATAGTTTCGGAGAAGAGTGGCTGTGACATACGGACAGACAGACAGACAGACATGACGAATCTATGAGGGTTCCGTTTTTTGCCATTTGGCTACGGAACCCTAAAAATTGAACTTGAAACTTGTTAGTTTTGTTTGGTGTAAGTTTTTTTTTTTTTTGGAATTGACATAAGACGAGTCGAACGTCAACGTCATACTAACGAACGCTTATGTCAATTCCATACATTTTCATCGGCGATTCTATAACGAAGCGAAAACGAAAAGATTTTGGCACACCCCCACCCGACTAACACGAAAACATTGGTTGTTTGGTGGTGTTATACATCCAATCCATACTAATATTATAAATGCGAAAGTGTGTCTGTCTGTCTGTCTGTCTGTTACCTCTTCACGCCTAAACCGCTGAACCGATTTTGCTGAAATTTGGTATGGGGATACTTTGAGTCCCGGGAAAGGACATAGGATACTTTTTATCCCGGAAAAATGTACGGTTTCCGCGCGATAAACGAATTTTGGCGCAACAAAGTTGCGGGCGTCATCTAGTATCAAATATGTACTAAATATATATTATTATGTTATCTAATAGACTAGTTCCACAATTTTTCTTGTTAGTACCAATGATATTCTATGTTACTAACGTAACTAGATTGGCAGTTTACGGCAGAAACGCGTTGCCACTTCGAAGATGCCTGCAGGCATATCTGACTTACATAATGACATAGTGACTTGACATCGTCTTTTGAACTATCAAGTGGTTACGCATTTCTGAGAATTGTTTGTAAGACGTTGCTACTCTAGTATTTTAAAAACTCATTGGTTAGTACGCTTTATCCTAGTATTAGTTGAACCATTCTTGTAATGATCAGTCTGCACTGACTTACAAAACTTATGTATAACAATGTTCAAATTCAATTTCTTTATTCTTTATTCTTATAATTCTTTATAAAATATTATAGGATAAATCATACAATTTTTATAAATATGTACTTAACGATTATGATGATTACGATATTATTTCTTTTATGTGATACCTATTATTGTATAATTCTAACTGAATGTTTTATTAGACATTAATTACTGTAATAAATACCTGTAATATTCTACTAGAACACCAACACTTTCAATATAAATTTTCAATTACATTTTACATTGTGTCAAAAGTATTAAACACGGAAGCAGTGTGCAGCTGGTCAAAGAGCAATAAGTTACTAAGTAGTTTAGCGGGACGACAATATTTGCTTTGAATTGGACGAGTAATCTCGTTTGCTTAGATTGTTGCGTTCTATCGCCGACTGTTTTCCTTATTTTCCTGTCTCAATTATCATCAGACGAAATGAACAAACTGTACTCTGTTTTCTCATCGAGGTTTTCTCATTACGTGAATGTTGGTTGGATAGTGACAAAAGAATTAAGTGTGATTGTGTGGATTTTTGGTGCAAAAATGTAACTAACATACTTGTCCTTAAACAAGCTAATAAAAGTTTGTTAAAAATTCGAATTAACACATTAATATAACACACACACATAATGAATATGGGAAAGTTTAAGAAAACATTCTAATATTTCCTTAAATTAAAAACTTCAGTTTTTGTACAAAAACCATCGAGAACGAATGGATTTTATTTATGATTTCATAACTTTTACATACGTATGCATAATTTTTACTCATATAAAAATTGCTACCATAATTTTCATCAACTCAATATTGTCAGATTAATAAACACGAGCACAACAATTGATAAACCTGCTAAAATTGCATGCGCTGAATTATATGGGACATGATTTAATTAAAAGTGGGATTACACGTCCATGGGGCGCCATATCGCAGCGATATCGCCGGATAATTGAGATACAGTAAGGTTTCGTTTTTAATGAAAAAGATTATGCCGGTATCGTTAAAAGTATTTACAACAGGTTGTCCATAATTTATTCTAACGCCGTTAAAACCTTTAGTACCTATAAATATTTTTAAAGCGGGTTAAAGCATTTTATTACAATTTATTTCGGTTTAAAAATGTAGCAATATGTGAAACAATATATTTGATTAAAACTACTTATATTCTTTGCTGTCGCAATAATCGGTGCAAGCATCGACTCGCCTAATGACAATTTTCATTTTACCTACCATATTCCATATTCCTAAAACCTAGCCTAACCTAGAGCCAAATAGAATCTTTAGAAGTTTCCAGGTTCAAACAAACCTACATACCTAATACATATTACAATTAACATGAAACAAGCTTAACGAATCTGTCAAAGTAACCACACACACGTTGAAATCGGTTTAGCCGAAATCAAAAGCAACGTATTTGTAAGTTAGCCTCATACTGAAAATGTACTACCAGAGAAGTTGATTCATAGGCAGGCGGAATGGTCGCGTTGTGTCAAAGCCAGCAGACAGATCCCGATTACCATTGAATTGACAAAATGACGTAGTACCGTCAACTGCCTATGAATCAATTTCTTCGATGGTACATTATATAGACGACCCTTTACAATACTTTACAATTTACATGATATAATAGTAATATTTTATTACTACTTAAAAGTACATAATACATAGTCATGATTATAGTATAGGGGGTAGTAACGTTTTCGACAAAGTATTTGATTTTATGATATGTCGTCATTCTTGCTTTTTTGGCTAGAGTCCGGGCGGTCTGGCTGCCGGTAGTGGTTGCGTTCATTAGTGTGCATTTCATTTATCCAGGTGATGTTATTAATATAAGGAGCGCCTGATAAAAAGAAATGGCAATCTCTCGCTTCTGGCTCTTGTCATGTTAAAGGCCAGGCTTTAACAATTATTAATATTATTACTGTCGTAATTATTACGTTTGTGTTAAGCACTCTTTGCTCACTAAAATGATTTTAAAATCATTTAAAATCACTTAAAATCATTTAAAATCATTTAAGTATACAGTATGTATACTAACATGATTTTAAAATCCAGGATTATAACCTGGACAAAAAGGTTGCGCACTAATGAACGCAACTACTACCAGCAGCCATTATACATACAAATTACAATAATATGTATATAATTACAAACTTAAGTCGCGGTGTTTTGCCAAGCTCCTTCAAGGCTAAATTATTTTGTTGAAATTTTATGCGCTAAAAGGTCTGAGAATTATTTTTCATAACATGCCAAAACCGGATTAGCTAGTATTAAAATAACTTATTATTGAAACATTTAAAAGTAATCAACATCAAAACACACAATATCTATTTCAATATCATTCGGAACCGTAATAAGAACTAATTGGAAAAGTAATATTAAATATTTCGTGGAAAAGTACTAGGTACTGTATATTATATAAGGGTCGCTTGCCGCTTCTTAATATTTGTACCGAGGCAATATAAGGCAGAATACAGAAAGTCGTTATTGTATTTTCATTATAAGATAAGGTTGGCAAAGCGGTAGTATATCATTATATTATACTTGTGTATGCATATTACTATAGGTCTACCAGAATTTGATGGCAATTTTTGACAGCAGATTTTCATAAAATATCCTTGATCATTGGATAAATTTTTATATTTGCATGTTTAACACACAGAATCAGCCGCTATAAGAAAAAAAAAAGGATCAAAATGTTTTATTCCAATTACCCCGGTATTGCTAGAGTCAATTTATTTTCTTACTGTTTGCCATCAGATTCTGGTAGACCTATACATACAGTGTGTAACAAAAATAAGTGATAATACTTTAAGGTATGTACGTGTTCCTAGTAGAGAGTTCACTGTGAAAGTAGCAGCTCTGAAAGACGAATTTTTTTTTTTCACTTTTGTATGGGCAAGAGCCCGAGCGTCACGAATTTCCCCATACAAAAGTGAAAAAAATTTTGGTCTATCAGCGCTGCCACTTTTACAGAGAACTCTCTACAAGGAACACGTACACACCCTAAAGTATTATCACTTATTTTTGTTACACCCTGTATATGCATACTCAATAGATATGCACTACTACTACTGTAGTAGTGCATATCTATTAGTTTTTTGCCGATTTACGCATAAGTCGCTGAAACTATTTGAATAAAATTTTATATAACGGCGACTGGCGTCCATGATTATTGTCCACGAAATAGCTGAAAATCGCTAAAACTGGTTCTTTAGTCAAAATCCCAATGATCCTCTGCCTGATATCCTCATGCTCACTTTTCCACTCGACATTACCCTTCCCAAGAGTAGTGAGAGCGTGCATTGGTGCCATTATCTGTGCGAACTTAGGGACAAACTTCCTAAAATAGGATGCCAGTCCTATAAACTGACGTACCTGAGTCACAGTCATGGGAGGTGGAAGAGAAACCAAAGCCTCAATCTTTTTAGAATTTGGGCGCACTTTACCGCGACTTACTTCATACCCAAGGTACTCAACCTTTTCTTTCATGAAAGAACATTTCTTTAGGTTGAACGAAAATCCCTTTTCGGTCAGAACACGCAAAACTGTACGAATTCGATCTAACGACTCGTTTACATCAGAGTTTCCGATAACTAACAGATCGTCCATATAAACTATGACATATGTGTTAACAAGCGGACCTAAAGCCTTCGTAACTGCACGCTGGAAAACAGAGGGGGCATTACGAAGACCAAACGGCATTCGTAGATATTCGTAATGACCCTCTGGAGTCACAAATGCTGTTTTCTCTACAGGATCCGGGTGGATTGGCAGCTGATGATAGCCACTAGCCATGTCCAATGTGGTGAAATAATAACAACCGTGTAGGCGATCAATTTGATCGGATATAAGGGCAAGGGTAGTGGATAACGATCCGGTACAGTGTTAGCGTTCAATTCTCTGTAGTTGACGCACATACGATCCGTACCATCCTTCTTTTTAACGAGAAGGATAGGGCTGGCGAACGGAGATGAGCTTGGACCTACAACATTGGCGGCGATTAGTTCGTTAATTTTTTCACGGACTACACTACGCTCTAAAGGACTCAAACGGTAAGGTCGGCGATATACTGTTTTATGAGGATCAATAAGACGAATCTTAACAGGGTCAGTATCAGCGTAACCAACTGGGGTACCGTATACAAAATTTAACTTAAATTCATTTAACATCTCACACAATTTGAGTTTGAACTCGGCAGGTATATCAGTATCAATATTTTCAAAGTTAGTCACATTATTAGTTTCAGCATTACACGCATTAATTATCTTAGTTTTCGCAAAATTTAGTTTGTTACATGTAACGAGAATTTCTATGCCCTGGGCTAAAACTTCTTGCCCAATCATGATATCATGCTGAAGCAAATTATCGGGGAGAACATGAAAGAGAACTTCAAGTATAATATCGTCAATCATAATTATTGCTAAAATTTGTAACGTACTATAAACACTTGTTTGGCCAGTCATTTTGACAGTATTATTTAATCGCGTGCCTTGAAATTTTGACGATATTGACTATTTTATAAGTGAGCACTCGGTTCCAGAATCGTAGCGAAATGAAAACGACTCACCCATGTGATGGAGAGTTCCTTTAGGGGCGCTGACCGTGCAGAGCTCGACGCGACGCTCCGCAATCTTCCCAGTGGTCGCAGTCAAGGTCTTCCTTGCAGTCGCAGAAGCAGCAGCATTCGGGCATCTCGATGAATAGTGCCCAGTTCCTCGACAGTTGTAGCAGGTGATCGTATCCGACTGAGTGGTCTTCTGAATACTTGTAGTCTTGCTAGGTACTCCGTGAGACGTCCCAGAAAAACGGTTATCCTTTCTGAAGTTATCTCTCTTGTGGCGACAGATAGACACGTGATATCCAAGCTTTCCGCAGTATGTACACTTTACAACTGGATTTGTCACGAAGCTTCGTCGTTTCATATCCGGGATACCATTATTAGGGTCGTTTGTCAGCGGAGCCTTTCGTTTTAAATACGAAAGTGCCTTTAGTTCTTGCTGCATCTTGGTTCTCGTGCCTACTTCAGTAGTAAAAGCAATACGATTAACCCGTGGTTCAATCTGTGCCATATGTGCCATAACTGTGGCAATAGCGATCTGCTCTGTAGTTAACTTCTTCCATCGTGACATCAAAACATTTAATTGAGCAGTGGCATATAATATAAAATCCCAAACGTGCGCACTAATAACACTTTTACAAAAAAGCATCTGATGATAACTAGAATTCATTTGTAAATGAAATGATGGATCTTCGTGATAGCTCCCTGCGGTCCGTAACAATGCAATGTGCAAACTTTTGTAAAAACCCGCTTCGAATTTTCAGCCCGAAAGATCAGGGAAACAAAATCGGTTAAGTGCGAGTTGGACTCGCGCATGGAGGGTTCCGAGCAAAAATAGGCAAAAATTGTGTTTTTTGGCGAGCCCCCCTTAATTATTTATTTTATTTTAATTTTTAACCGACTTCAATTCGACCCGTATGCATGTAATATTTCCAGAATTTTAAAGTTTTCGTATAATATTATATTAGTAGAAGCTGGTAGCTTCTGAACAAATGTGTCAAATTTCAAAACTGTGTATGTATGTATGTTTTTATGTTTGTGTTCGCATATTTCCAAAACTACAAGTCCTATTTAAGTAATTATTTTTCGTTGTACTAGGTATTGTTCAACTTAGAGAATGCTGCAAGTTTCATCAAAATCGGTCCAGTAGTTTTTGAGATAACGAACTTTAATTCTAAACTTCGTACAATTTTGAAATCGGTTTTATCTTTTTAAAATACTATTATATTATTTATAATTAAAGTATAAATGCAACTTCAGTATTTTGTGAATATTTAAAGGGCCTACCCCCCCTAGGTTAAACATTTAATTTATTTTAAGTATTTGTTGCTAAGTTGGTAACAAACATACATAATCTTTTTTTTTTCAACTGCTATAACCATTGTAAGTATTTGTTGTTAAGTTGGTAACAAACATACATAATCTTTTTTTTTTTCAACTGCTATAACCGCTTTTGAGATACAACCTGGAGGCAGAAAGACGGATAGACATCGAAGCCTGAGTATTAAAATAATCGTTTTTACCCTTTGGTAGCGGAACCCTATAAAAATATCATGTACACATTTCATATCAAGATAATACGCTTACTCGTGCGTTAACGTTAATATCTATCAAAGAACGGTATAAATAGACAAAGCGCCCACATAAATCCTGACCTATTTAATTTAACATGGTTGATTTGTATCCTTATCGGTTACTTCGGCTTTTTAGGAATTGAAACAAAAGTGACGTCACTCTTGTTTCATAATCGATAGTTCATTTATAACATTTTATAATATATAAAAATGTGATGACTTAAAAAGAAGCATTATTTGCACCCAATTTGTTAATTTAACATTAAAATTTTCTGTCTGGGCTAAGTAGATTCACTTATGTCACTTTAATGTTATATCACTCATATACTAAATTGCTGCATCTGAAAACAGGGCAAATAACCCAATATGAATACCACTTATATTCACTTTAAACCTAAGCGTTAGGCTATCTCTGGGCTATAACGAATATCACATACGTATTACAGTATCCAATTTCAATATAAAATCTAGCGCTAGTGTTATTTAACTTCGTAAACTGTGTTATATCGATAAACCTGCAGTGCGATCGTTTACAGATATCGATAATATGCCGAAAAAACAGACTTTTAGGCTCGATTTATATGCGTCCACCCACAGACATAGATCAAGATAGATACCGCATGTCCCTCCATTTGTATGAAAACGAGCGTGCCACTTTTTTCCTACCTACTGTGACGTACCGATGATAAGAAAAGTGTCCATTACGTGGCCAACGTTTCTATTCGAATTTCTACAGCTCAATACGGCATTTAAATTAGGCATTGAGGCATTTTTAAAATTCCGATTAACGATAACGGTGGAGCGCAGACTACAAAACAGACTTTCGAAAGACGAGCAATGCTCGTCGTTTGGGAACACGATAGGGCACGCGAAGTACATACACATGCGGTATCTATCTTGATCTATGTCTGTGCGTCCACCCAATCGCGCGGTTTGGCGGCTACCCCGCGAGATCAAGCAATTGTATATGTATATTTCTATTTAAATAAATCGTTAGGCTGGATTTATAAGCGCCCGACCGAACGCGTGGTTTGGCGCCTAGCGGCTTCATCGCGAAATCACAAGCAAGTTATATATTAATATACTTGCTTGTGATTGTGCTGGATTAAAAAAATAAGTGTTATTCTTCAATCCATTTACAACGTATAGCATTTTTACAACTTGCATTTGACAAAATTATATAATTAGTAAAACTAATTTTACTATTCGTGTAAAGACTTTATCTCATTACTATAGTTTTAAATACGTTTAAACACGTTAAAAAACAATTTTTGAACAATTTCAGTGATTGATTATAAACGTTCAATAATATAAATTTAAAAATTATACATTATACACAATTGATATATTTTGACAAACACACTAAGTTGCTAATAGCATTTTCCTAATTAAAACTTGCGGGATTCAGGTTGCAATAAAATATTTTAAAAGCAATGTCATTTTTATCGACATAATTGACTTCCTCCCCGTCCCTAGTAATAGATGGGAGTAAATTGAACGCTCATTCGATTCAACTTGTATCGTGTTACGTGTAGCAGTTTTAATATTTAATAATATATTTATATTCTTTTCGTATTATTCACCAGAAAAGAAATTATAGTACTAAAGTATGGATTGTTCTATTTGTAGGACAATGTTACTCTTAAATTATAATAATTATTACCTTTCAATATACAAAAAATCAGCTTGTTAGGGTTCTGATTTAGGGTTCAGTAGTCCACCAAGTTTTGTTGATTACAGAACCCTAAAATTAACCCTAAATTTTTTGAATATTGATAGATTATTAGTTATATAATTTAAGAATAACATTGTCCTACAAATTAAACAATCCATATTTTAGGACCATCAATTCAAAGTATGAAATCCTTATCTCTGTTAGCTACCACTTTCGAGATTTTTCGCAAATAAAAATGTTGTTCATCTTATCAAAAAGAAGCTATTCACAAAAAATTAGCTTGATAGTAATAAAAAAATTGTTCTAGGGCTCCCGTACTATTATGACTTATTCAATGAAAAATCTGCTTATATAGGAATAAAATTAATGTTAATAATTCAAAAAGTTAATTGAAACTGGATGTATATAATAGTATTGCTTCTTCCTTTTTAAATTAGTATAAACCACATTGCCAAAGATTCCACTATCATGAGATTAAAGCTCTCGATATGAAGACTTCATAACAAACAATATCTTAGTTTTTTTGCCAGCATGTGGCAAAAAACCTAAGAAACTGTGTGTGAACTTTTTGGAATAAGTGCCTGTGATGACCAAGCTTAGATTGGTATCAAAGTTTTTGTCTATCTTAGGGCCAATTCAGACCGCAACGCGACGCGTAGATGCATTTCTAAATTAGTACTGAATTGACAGATTTCGTGAGGGTGAGACGTCTCACGAAGTCTGCCAAATCCATACAAATTTAGAAATACATCTACGTGTCGCGTTGCGGTCTGAATTAACCCTTAATCTCTCAGTGTAAGAAAATTGATGATTATAAAAAAAGCAGTTTTCCAGAACCCTTTAAACACAGAAATTTACGAAGATGTTTGTAGCCGTTACCGAGAAACCCATTATTTATATATTTACAAGAGTATAACATATAATTTCTAATATACACGAACACGTGTCGACTTCAAAGTTCAAATCTCAACATAATTATAACATTGCTTCGTTTATAAGGAAATATTTATCCTTTGAGCAACAAACTAATATTAATCAAGGCCCGCCACCAATCAAGGCTTATTCTGATTAGATCGTTCGGGAAACAGTGACAATATGTCGAAACTTCGTTGACAGAGCTCGCCGAGTTTGCGTCCAAACTTATCTATTAGTGCCACCGTGCCGCGCTTCGGTGCTCCTATAAATATGTATTGTATATTGTGAAGACGAAGTTGTGATGACTAGATGGATAGTTTTTCTTACGTCGAAAAAATATCTATAACTTATTCCATATTATTCTTACAATAAAGTTATTGGGACTAGACATATTAAATATGTTGTGTATGCGAATAATTTTAACAATAAAGGATATTCCTATTATGCTGTTTAACAAATTAATCTAAATATCGTTTCATCATTAATACATAAAATGTTTCAATAACGAGAAACGTGATTTAACATAGTTCAAATTCTCTTAATCTCAAGTTTATAATTTAAGAATAACAACCTACATTTTGGGAGCAAAATGAAATTTGAATTATATAAATCACAGCGAGTTAGGAACAAAATACAGTTATTAATAAGACAAAAGTAATCTATTATTTGCGCAGACTTATTCTGGGAAAGGTCTACGCGCATTACAGTATTTACTATAAAGCTTGTTTCAACATTTAACTGCCTTAGCTTTTGTATCTAGGTCAGATACAAAAATTACATGTTCTACATGATGCCGGAATAAGTTATATTGTAGCTATAAGCCAAAACATCCGTATAGGATTTTATTTAACACAGAGTAAAAAAATAATCATATAAATTTCTTACGAACATAATACCCCGTCTTAATTTAGTGCTAAGAGTTACTTTTAAGTAAAATATGCATGTTTCATAGTGCGTAAGCTTCTTAATATAAGTTACCAAAATAAAAATAATAAAAAAAAAACAAAATACAACAGTGCGTCGACGCCTTTTCTTTTCGAACACTTTTAATTTCATTAAGTTGTGAATCCTTCCGAATGAATTATTCAATGAACGAAGCTCTCGCAACCAATTCCAAAATAATATGCCAGAAATTACTGGTGAAGGATACTCATGAATATGTATAACTTGATTAAATTATTAAGCCAGAAATATTATAATTTTGCAGTGATTTATTCCTTTTTGGCTCATATTTTTATTCGTGGAACTGGAGCTCTCTCAATTTCTAATTCCCTTGTTACCTTACGGTGGTTCTATTTCTAATATATTTTATTAATTGAAGAATTGAGATTCGAAGTAACTAAGGTGCGATTTCACCAGCGAAATTGAACGTGCTTAGTGCTTACTAAACCGGTTCTAAACGTATAAAACGCGTTTATATTCGCGTTCAAAGCGTTCACATCAAATCCGAGTTTTATCTTCTGAACGCCCAATATTCGAAGTTTAACGTCATAAAACCCGTTCAAGTAGTGTCATGGCGAATCGAAAAACATAGACGAAAGAAATGTCAAGATGACAGTTTTGACAGATGCGTTTGGTTAGTTTATGTATTGTGTATTGTTATTTTGTAATTAAATTAACGTGACAAGGCCCCAAAATGATGAAAATATGTTAAATAATCGCGTGAAGTCACGTAAACTTAGATTTATTAATCGCGATTAAAAGAAGTTTGTGAAATCCATTTGAAACAAAACGAGATTTACGTCGCCGCGTGAACGCGTTCAATGAGAACTAAGTTATATAAAACGAAGTTTTGAGTGTGACTGGTGAAATTCCACCTTAGTATGATTGATGAAATACCCTCTAAGAGCCATACCTCACCGGGACGCCATAGCGACGTGACCAGCGACGTTGCCAACTAGTTCTGTTAAGATGTATGACGGGTAACTCACCTGGCGACCGACTGGCGACGTTGCCAAGTAGCCAGCGTAGCCAGAGTCGATCGCTCCGCAGTCGGCGACTGGCGACGTTGCCAGTTATTTGCACGTCTTTGTATGCTTCGTCACTCAATCAGTCGCTGATTTTTGTGATACCCTACGATAATTGAACATTTTTTCAGGGTATTTTCTTAAATATTTATAGAATTTAAGAAAAACACCGCTTTGCGGCGACGTAGTGACGCCAGACGTAGCCATGGTAACGTCACTGGCCACTATGGCCCTAACTCAGATAACTCGTAGGCCCGCTACGAACTCGTAGACGCGTAGCAAATTTCGTAGCGGAGCTACGCAACGTCTACGACAAAAATATGCTGCTAAAATAAAATGTTTATATTATTTTCTAAGTTGGTTAGAATCTAAACGTCTTGTTCTGTTCCAATGCCTACCACAGGTTCGGGGACTAACCCGATGAGTGGAACCGATGATATATATTTTAAATACGTTATACCTTAAAATTATATTATATTGCAAGCTCATGATTATTTTACACAATATGATATTGAATGTATTGTAACTTCTCGGTGGTGGTTTATATATTAATAATAATAACTCCCACACCGGTTTCGGTAACGGTGGTCGGTTTCATTGAAGCCAGGCCAGTTACGCAGGAGTAATTTTATAGTGCCCAAGTGTGTGCGCAGTACACAAGAGCACTCTCTATTCCTTTTACTCTCATAACCCAGTGGGACGGAAGACCGACACGATACTGGCGAGAGATCAGGCGCAGAACCGACGTTTTACATGCCCATCCGACGCATGGATCATCTTACTTGTCAGACAATCAGGTGATCAGCCTGCATTGTCCTAAACAAATTTGGAAATAACATGTTTCCAACACGGAAATCGAATCCACGACCTCCGAGTCAAGAGCCACGCTTTAAACCACTGGATCACGGAGGCGGTTTTTATGTTACTGAAAGCTCATATTTTCTTTAACACATCTTCTTATATTACTTTGTCAAGTATAATGTATTTCTCAAAAATAGTCAATAATAGCATAGAGAAAATATGTCTCTGATAGTAGTAATGCGACTCTATGCAGTGTGTGCCCTTATTAAGTAACTCATTCAATTTTCTCGCTTCAAAACACGAGTCGTAAAAAATACATGTCTGAAAGTTTGCGCTTAATTTTATTAGTCAGTTTAAGCGGTGGCAATCCGTACATGTCTGGGTGTAATATATTATGTAGTCGCCCGACGTGATTTGCTGTCAATAAATCTAGCCAACCGGGGAGAGTTTGCGACCCTTTTTTGTAATCAACTTGTGCAGGGATTAAGTGATAGATTTCAATCATTACTAACTGCCGAAATTATTTTTTTATCATATTCTAAATGTGTAATGTTCCGCTAACCTAACAGGTTTTGAAAGGCAAAGTTGTTTAATATTTTTGTGCTATTAAAGTTATAATAAAAGTTATATTTTTACACTGCATTAAAAGTATTATAAAAGTATAAAAATAAAATATTAGTAATTAGCAATAATAATTTTGCAATACAGTGATAAATACTTACTTACTTTTACTTATCAGTTATCACTAACAATACTTAGGGCCTGTTTCACCACTTCCTTATAAGTGCCAGATAGGCTATCACTTAACTTGACAGATAGAGTATGGAAAATCTGTCAAAAAAGTTGTGGATAGCCTATCCAGCACTTTGTCAGGAAGTGATGAAACAGGCCCTAAATGATGTATGCTATAAGATCTTTTCATGTAAGTCGGAATCGTTTCAATACAAGCAGATACAGAAATAAAAAGAATTTAAAAGAGCCCAGCTCGTGTACAAGTAAATAAAGCTTCACGAACTCATTAAAAAGATTAAGGGCCTGTTTCACCACTTTCTGATATAGTGCCGAATAGACTATTCACAGCTTTTTTGACAGATTCTCCATACTTCATCTGTCAAGTTAAGTGGTGGATAGCCTATTCGGCACTTATCAGGAAGTGGTGAAACAGGCCCTTAATATTACAACGCGAACGTTCTAGAAAAAATTAGTTCCAGACGAATAGCTGGTGGAATAGGAACGGATTATTCTTTGAAATATCCGAGCCAAAGAGAACTCTATTGAACAATGTGGGTTTGTTTACACTTATATATACAGATACACTTTCATAACAGTTATGACGACCGCAATCATTTGTTTGTTATTAAAGTTGTTGCGGAGTTCGCTTTTATTTATCATTTGATATTTAATGTGTCGTTTTAAATCTAGCCCAGTTTTATGAACTCTTATACTAAGATTGTAAACAGGAATTGGATTAGATTGAATTTGAAAACTACTGTTTATTTATTTTTATTTATTTGATTTGGTACACAAAACAGAATACAGCCAATATTAGTGCCATTAACAAACTAACACCTGTAAGTTTACAAAACACACACAATGAGAAAACAAACATCAATAAAGTATGAGTAGTGACATGTTTATGTAACTTCCGGCTTAAAAATAATCTTTTTTAAATAGGCTTGAAATTTTTAAATGTTATTGCTAAATATATCTATATCCTTGTAATTATTCTTACACATTTCGTTATGCTGGCGACAAATTAAAGTCATAGCATTATTTAAGGACACATTTGTCCTAACTGCTTCCATTGAAAAGGTTTTACCGTGCATATTTCGTGCTCTAGGTCTAATGTTAATGTTGATTTGTGATAGGAGCGTGTTGTTTGCTACTCTACTATTGTTATGGGCAAATAGCCCATCTTATATAAATACTTACTACAAGCTATTTGTAACTAGTGACTTGCTATTCATTACTTGCTTACTGGCCACCTGCATCTTGCATCTCACCACTTGCCACATCTACTCATCTAGGTTACTTTATTTCTTATTACATAGCTGTAAGTCGTAACGATGTTTTATTGTTTTATTTGAAAAGATTTTTTTTTTCATCATTTTGGTAACAGATGGGGTGCGAGTTGCTTACGCCAATTCTTCTTGCCGGACTAGTTCCCGAACCGGTGGTAGCTTCATAGTCTCGGCGTTCAAAAAGTGTACTCATAATACCTATATTTTCGAACAAAAATATATTTTACTTTATATTTTATAATACTTGCCAATTATTACTTCAAAAAGTATATTCATAATACAGGTATTTCAATTTATTTATTTATTTATTTATTTATTTACCAATACAAACAAGATGAAAAATGTAAAAAGATATTTTATTTTATTTTTATCACTCACCAATTGCTACTTGTTAAACGCTACTTACCGCTTCATACTAGCTATTAACAATATCACAACCACCTACTCTCTACTCGCTACTTCAAACAGTTTCACAGTTCAAGCGCCATAAATTAAGTCAACAAAAGCTAGTCACATGTTTCCGTTTGTTGATGTTGTGTTTGAGCTTAAATACACACAGCTGGATGTCTGTTCATTAAATACTATTTGTAAATAAAGCGTCTCCCAGACAGACGCGGCCTGCGGTGGCGGTGGCGGTCATGGCTTGGCCGCGTGGCCGCGTGTGTCTGTGTCGTTCCTAGAACTCTCAAGTCATCCAACTGACCGCCACCGCTACCGCCACCGCAGGCCGCGTCTGTCTGGGAGATGCTTAATGCTGTACACACGACTTAAGCGTTGGAGTTTATTTAAAGTTTATGAAGGAAAACGTTGAGGGTAGATTTTCTCACTGTGAATTAAAGTTACATTAATAATATAAGCTCTTCATTAATTTTAAAAATAAATTACTTATTTAGTTGAGAGTTAATATCGACAAAATATTATTATGTTATTTATATTATGTATTTGAATAATATATTATTCTGTCTATCTCGAGTGTTTATTTTTTACGATTAAATAGTTATAGCGCACAAGCGCAACCTCATGCAGCAATGAAAATACCACGAATTCCATTATTTATTCCGGAAATACCAAACGCTCTCAAATATTTTCGTTTTGGGTTTGACCCTTTTCAGAATTTTCATATAGCATTTTCAAACCCCTGTGCATCCTGTCTACTTAACGATAAGCAGAATTTAGGCCAGCCGCGCCGGCAAGCGGTACATGCGAAATTTTGAACGAATTGGAGAATTGAATGTGCATTTTATTTATGTTACAGCGTTGTTCCATTCCCGTCCCAATTTTGTCCAGGAATACATTGGATTTTATTTTACTTACCAGCAAACAAAGTTGATTATATGCCGTGATATAGTGTTCGCTAATTGGATAAAATAATAATATGTTTCGTTATTTAATTTACAAAAATATGACGGAAGTAAACAACAACTTTTGACAACTGTAAATTAAAACTATATTATGTCCTGTCCGACACAAAGTTAAATTACATCAAAGTTTACCGGTTTTGGTGTGAAGATTTAATAAGAGACAGTCAGATATACTTTAACATTTATTATATTAGTTGTATAATGTATTATAGATTTTCATTCAATAAGATAACAAGATAGATTCAAACTTTGCTTGATGTAGCCTTGGACGTCAAAAATAGATAGGGCTGCGCCAATTTCTACTGCATTCTCTAGTTCATACCGGCCATGATGAACTTAGGATTTTGTCCAATTCTTAATAATTAATGTTATTTAATATTTATACTGAATAATAACGAAGGAAAATTTGTTTATAAAATATATTGAATAGACGCCGTAACTAATGTACCGATTTTAGCTTTGGCATTAGTTTTATTATTAGTAGTTTGGCATAGATATAGATGTAGTTTAGTAGAGTAGTAACTAGTAATGATTACCGTAGGATACTGTTTTATATTATGTGAAGTACCTACGCGAAGCCGCACGCCACTTCTAGCTTAAAATTAATTTGGCTCTGTTCAGCAGAGTTCAAGGACTATAGACAGACAGCAGAGTTCAAGTTCAACTTACGATTTTGCTTTAAATATAGTTATTAAAATAAATCAAGTATTCATATTTTATTCATGAAATAGGTCTCATAAATGCTGTTACTATACAAGAAATCTCTAGAGATTCCAGTATGAGTACTACTTTATCAACTTAAACCCAGTTTTCGGCACTTAGTCTCGAGAGCGCTCTCCAGTCGAGTATCAAAAAGTATTGGATATTTGTAAACCTTTTTTTAATTGGATATTAGAGGATATGTTCGGTGAAATGGAAACATAAAAAGATACTGTTTTTTTAATATAAATAGGACCCCAACTTTTTAACCATAAATGTTAAGTCTGCAATCGATTTATTATGAGCCACCGAAGACACTCAGCGAATGACTTTGTCTGGCATAATATTAAAAACGGAATACGAGCAGACCTAAATTAATTAAATTAAAAATATTTTTATATTAGCAAGTTTAGTTTCGCTTTCATCGCAGTTTGTCTACGTGAGACATTCTGTCACATGCGCACGTATGTCTCACTCGCACGTGAGATCGAGTTTCAAAATCAAACCCCAGAACCGTTTCACCTTCACAAGCAAACACGCACAGAACGACAGACAGTACGCAATAAAGTAAATACATACAGAGAGTGTGCTCATGTTTATATGTTACTAAATGGCGGGCAAATAGTTATTAAATCATTCCAACCGAATTCCACCCACGGAGTTGATAATTCAGTGATATCGTGTGATTCGCAACTTTGTTCATTAGTCGAGTTAGTTATAAAAGCAATCATAACAGAAATCCAAACTGCGGCTAACTTCGCTATACGTGACTCAACTCCCTACAATATTACACTCCCACTAATTTCATATTACTAGCCTAAACTTACTTAATTCTTGTAACTTCAGTTTGTATCTCTCCAGCATAATAAAAAGGTAAACTATAACTTCCAAACTCACTTGTAACTTAGTTTTTTGTAAATTTTCCTTTCATTGAATTTTGTAAGTTATATTATTTTTGTTGAAATTGTAATAAAACACCACTTAATATCTACACTTTATGATTATAATGCGAAAATGTATCACCATTACCTGTTCACGTCACACCTAAACCGATGCACCGATTTTAATAAAATTTGGTATGGAGATATTTTGACTTTCAGGAAAAATAACATGGGAAATATTTTGTTCCGGCTGTTAAAATGTATAACTGCCTCGTAACAAACAAATTTTGCTTGAATTAAGCTACAAAATGGTTATTTTTATTATAAACACCCTTTTTTGTAGGTTAGTTGGAGCAAAACACTATTGTGTTTATCCACAAGTGTTGGCCGCGAAACTATTTTCGTCTATCTAATGGATCCTTCGACCGAGCTAAGGGCACTTCAGTTATTTATTTATGTACCCGACTAACCTCATTAAAAGATCACAAAGAAAACGAAACTGTAAACAACTGCGAATTTTGAATGAAATAAAAATAAAATAAATAAACTAAAGTATGTAAAAAATATTATTATTATGTTAGCTGTTTGTAAATAACTGGTAACTTGATTTTTCCATCACTTCGTTGGCACAGAATTTTTTATCACGTGGTAACAGTACATTTTGCCTTTGTAAAAACTCTTACCGTTTCCGTAATTTACAGTAACTTTGCACTTTTAAATAAGTTCAGCAGCTCAAGCGACATATAATAAAGATAAGTATGGATTATTAAAAATGCTCTTTGTAAAAGGCGGTCAAAAATAATCCGTCTTAGATGGCCTTATGGCGTGTTGTTGATGAAGGCATTTTATCTGCACGTGCACACTCAGAAGCTAGCCCTGTCCCTCACGGGTCCATATGCCATTGTCCCGGATATTGGTCGTTATTCCACCTTATACCCTTTTGTTGAAGTCGGACAAAACGTGTCAATGTGTAAAAAGACACATACGTGATCGTATATAACAAATCCGATACACATTGTATTCATTTCAGCGAGTCTGAAAATTGAGAATCGTGGACGGTTCCTACAAATCCAATCAAATTTATTGTTGTAAAGACATTAATCTCACTCAGGATCTGAAACATAATTCTAAGGTCCAATAATATTCCACTTTTTACTATCTTTGATCTACTTTCAAAAGAATATTGAAGTAAATTATTATAAAGTTATGACAAAAATTTAATAGATTTTTTATATTTAAAGGAATTAAGATTCTGCCCTAATATTTTACCGTATTATGTGATAATTGGAAGTAAGTATATTTAAATTGGTGAGGGTATTTAATTAATATACAAGCATCTGGTGCGCTTAGGATATAACAAAAGAATTCACTGAACAATTTTAATTAAAATTTTCCTAAGGCGCATTTTTATCCATAAACACCGGTACAGATAAAAATTTATAATTATATTAAATATTCCTTATTAAACAAGAGGTCTTTGAAGGAAAAAATGTAATTTCGTCTCACATAACTTGCTACAACTTTGCGCTTATTAGAGTGCCCAGACCATTCAAAGAGTGGAATATTCTTTAATTTTCCTAAAGACGATAGCTTCCTCGCGACATGTTTTCTAATTTCAAACATAAAATATACAATCTAATATATATCTCCATTCAAAGGAGAAAGCCATATTAATATTAACATAAATCCTTTTTCGACGTCGTATATTTTACGCCACAAAAGGAAACGACAAACAATACCAGAAACCTTTTATATCATTTATCGTTAGCCATAAATATAAAATCTTGGTACGTTTAAAAATTTATCACCTCTAAAGAAGGGGAAAGGGGATTACCCAAGGAGGTTGGGGGTGAATTTGTGCGCCAACTCGTCAATTTCAATCCCGCTGGCGAAAATAGCCGGAAACAATTTTATGAGTAGGGTTCGGGGTAAAGGTTCTAGTAATACCAAATCTAAAACCTCATTAGACGGCTGATCTGATTACTTAGCGCCTTCATTTGCTTAACCTTTAATAATAAAGTATCAAATTATAATTTAGGTAACGACTTCACAGATTAACGTGGTTTGCGATTTACACATACCTCTTGCGATTACATGATTTTTAATGTGATACGCTGAAAAAGATATTTAAATTATTTAAAACTAGATGACGTACCGCACCGGGTCGCGGGGATTCCGTTGCGGTTCTAATTTAAATAACTAGAGATCGCCCAATGGTCGAAATTCAACCTCAAATAAAAAAAAAATTAAAAGTTTCAAATTTCAACGCTTTTCATTTATTTTATTTATTTATTTAAAACACTTTATGCAAATATTTACATATGCCTTGTGGCATTCTCTACCAGCTAACCTTAGGGTGATGATGAAAGTGTAAAATAGGCGCATTCTAAAACAGAATTGATACTAAAATATTAAAATACTAAATGAAAATATATATAATATGTTTGTCAGACATGTATTCCAGTGGAACCTTAAACTAATGACTAATTATTATAGTTCAACTGATTTTTAAATATAATTGACGAACTCTATTGATATTGATTACGCTTTTCTATTGATATTCTATTGTCAAAATATTGACTTTATTATTTTTTACACATAATTCCTGCGACAGTCTCAGATTAATAAAGTCAAATTATGACAGACTGGCCGTGTAATAATTGACTAACAGTATTTAAGATTCAATAAAAAAAAACTAAATCTTTATTCTTTATCTCTTTGACAACAGACTTCAACCATAAATAAAAGAGTACAATTCGTGTGTATAGGCTTGTCAATCAAAATATCCTAGTGTGTGTGTTGTGGTGTGTGTAATTTTTTATTTGGTCGTGTTCGTCGGTGTTATTTTTAGCGCATTCGCTGCAAAACCTTTTATTGCGCATGTCCAAAACATGTCATGTCATGGCAACGCCACGAACAAAGTTGTTTATATACTTAGTTACCGTCAAGTTTAAACAACGTGTACGTTGTCGTTGCCATGATTTTGACATGCGCAATAAATGGTTTTGCAGCGCATGCGCTAAAAATTACGCCGACGAACACGACCTTTATTAAAAAAAAATATGATAAAAGCTTAATTTCAAAATAATATAAGCTCGATGCACTCCTTCACCATATAAACTATAACTGTGCAAAATGTCAATCACCTACGTTTCCGCATTTTTCGTCAAAAGGGATCCAAAGTTTTTCGCTCGCGTATTAATATTTAAATAAATAATAAGTATCCTATGTCCTTTCTTGGGACTCAAAGTATTTCTATACCAAATTTCAGCAAAATCGGTTCAGCGGTTAGGGCGTGAAGAGTTAACAGACAGACACATCTTGGCATTTATAATATTAGTATGGATTTATAAAATACTGATAAGTATAATCAAAGACTTCAATACTTATGTTTCAAACTCTTTATTATTTTATATTGCGTACAAAATGCTGTTACTATTTCATAATCATGCATATTTAAGACTTTTGTGTTTCTTGAAGATTGATTTTAGCCTGCCATCTTTTCCGTACGTCAACGGCATCTGCCTTCATTTTCCCCTACCGGATGTATTCTATACAATTGTATCACTAGAATCAATCTCCCGGAAATCAAAACATTTACCATCATTTTACATTATGTAATCACGAAATATTTATCTATACCGAGATGATTAAATATATAACTAAGGTTTAACGTAAATTATTATATCTAAATATTAAGCTTACATAAGTTATATAAATATTGACGTAAGATCGAAGAAGTAGGTATTGAAGATGAACAATATTTTACGACGGCACTACACATCCTAAGATTGTTTTGGTTTATGTGCTCGTAATAAAATTTCGTGATAAACAACGGATCAGCTGCTATAAAACGTTATATGTTTTTTCGATTACCGCAGCCTCAGTCACTTTCGTACTTCACTATTATGGCGACCAAATCTCAAACGTAATTTTCATACGGTCTACCACGTAGCAAGGCGTATCCATTGGTAAGTCAAGTTCCATAAAACGTAGTACATTATTACTTTACTATAAATTATAGTAAAGTAAAATACATATAATGTACTACGTGATATGACATTAATTATAAAGACATGATTGGATGAACCAGGTAACTAACATTTTACAACATATGAGCAATTTTTCCTCTTAATCAGCTCATTTTTCCCCTAATAATTTGAACAAACCTTGTAACTTACTTCATCTGGCTAATATATGTAGCTTTACAAAAAATCCACATTCGTTTTATTTCAAATCATTTTCTTGGTGCTAAAGCCTACATTTATGCAAAAAAACGTCAGTTTTCAAATTATTAATTACCTGCTTCATCCACTCATATCTTCTTGATAAGATATTTATTCAAAAACAATTGAGCCTCACCACTGCGATGCACCTTGCAAATCGCTATACAAGTAGCGCTTGAAGAAGTAAGAACATCGTAGCACGTATAAAATTAAAATAAACAGTCAATCATAATATAAAATTACAAGAGTATTTATTAGAAAATATTTAATATTTGATGCAATATAAGTTCGTTACTCTGTAAATTAAACTGAATCAATGAAATAAACAATATCGACAGATGCTATACAATGATATTATAACATGCACTATTTAGTTATATTAAGAAATGTACCTTAAGAAACGCTTACACGGGCAATAATTACGGCAATAATTGCTCGGCGACACGAATTGAGCGATCTGGAGCAATTAGTGGAGCAATATGGAGCAATTTATTTCATATCGCTCAAATATTCGATGGCCACATCACTCAATAATGTATTGCGCAATATTGCTGCTTGTTGCCGCAAATTGCTTGATGTAGTCGTGACGTCAAAATTGACGAGAGTTGAGCAATTTTAGTTGCCCGTATAAGCGCAACATTATATTCGCTATAAAAGTGCGGTCAGTGAAATTTCGCATGTGCATATTTTAGTCCATAAATTTTCGTATTAAGGACGGGTTCGCCGTTACGGCCGCGTTTAAAATCCCCCACACACCTGCTGCTTTGTTAATTAGCGCATAATGTGACCTTCGTAAAACGTTTTTCATATTTTATTAAGTTATGCCGCACTATATATGTAAAATCTTTGATAGTTCATAAAGCTTCAATCCTGCAGAGCTTATCCATACTAATATTATAAATGCGAAAGTGTGTCTGTCTGTCTGTCTGTCTGTTACCTCTTCATGCTTAAACCGCTGAACGCTGACATAGGATACTTTATAGATAAACGAATTTTGGCGCAACGGACATCATCTAGTACAAGATATAATTTTATAGGTGTAAAAAACTTGAGTGTCAATAAATACTATGGGGTGCCCGTGTCTCTTCTATAGAGTTCACTGTTAAAGTGGCGGTACGGAAATATTTGACTTCTATATATTTATTTATGAGAAATTACTTTAAGGGCCTGTTTCACCACTTCCTGATAAGTGCCGAATAGGCTATTCACCACTTAACTTGATAGATCAAGTATGGAGAATCTGTCAAAAAAGTTGTGAATAGCCTATTCGGCACTTTATCAGAAAGTGGTGAAACAGGCCCTAAATCAAGTAGTTGTCAATACAATTATCATATCAGATACACTCTAAAGTATTGTCACTTTGTTTTATTACCCCTTGTACAGAGCTTTATAATCCTTAAAACTAGTGAGAAACTTTTGTTTCTTTTTAAAACATTTCTGGCTTGGACATAACCAAAAAGAAACCCTTTGCTCATTCTATGCCGTTATGTGAAACGTAAATACTGGCTACGTTGGTTTTGACTTCGGATAACTCAAATAAGCGTAAAATGGATAATTTTACTGTTGTGTTTACGTATTCGTATGAATATGACACACGATCATAATTTATTATTACAGGCATAATATAAACACTGTAATACAAATAATTGTATAATGTATATATCGTAATATTAATTTACAACGTTGTTTACAGCGGTCTAGATGGTCTAGACTCTAGATACTGGCAGTACTTTCGCTATTTAATGTACTCATACCTGTTGCTTCCTAGTTAAGTTCTAGTTTTTATTAAACCAATATTATATTTTAATTGTAATCGAATTTTCAAAAGTATGTTATTAATTGTCTGTGGCATTCCAAGTAATTGGCGCTTTTCCTGTCATGCGGATTATTGCCCGCTCGCGCAATATGTTAAGTTGCCCGCATCCTATAATTTCATAGATGTTTTTTCTGTCATGCGGACAACACATGCGCGGCCTGGAGCATGTTGTCACCCGCATGCGGACCAGATCCGCACGCGAGCAACAATCCTCATGACAGGAAAAGCGCCCTAATTGTTTTATACAAATTAGTTATCACAAGAGTCTTATGGAAGAGCAATTTTTGTGAAAAGTTCAACAAAATAAACCATACAGGTTTATTCACATACCTATTCTACCCTTTTATCCTGACAGTATTCTTCTATCCTAATCTTACGTAGACGATACTAATAAACTATTGAAATTAAAGCAATATTACAATGCTGACCGCGGGCACCTCAGCAGCTGTCGGGTGCATATTGTATGACGTAATTAACCGGTGTGACGTCACCGCGGGCTGAATAATGTAACACCCGCTATATCACTCAGGTCTCCGATGGGCTGGCTAGTTTAGAACTTATGTGAGGGCCTAGAACATTTTCTTTGAGTATTGATCGAAATGCAATATATGTATACAAGATATTACCTGTAACTATATCTAAGCGGAATAATATAACACTTGCTATATCACTTAGGTATCCGATGGGCTGGCTAGTTTAGAACTTATCTGACCTAGAAGATATTCTTTGGGCATAGATTGATTGAATATTTGTTTACAAAATGTCACCCGCAACTATGTTGCGCCAAATTCTTTAGTCAAAAAGTTTATGGCGCGAGAACGGTAAAATTTTCCGGGAGAAAAATTTTCTTATGTCCTTTCCTGGGAAAGAAAGTACTTCTTCACCAAATATAATTAAAATCAGTTAAGCACTTTATAAACTTGAAGAGCAACAAATGTGTGTCTGCACACCTTTTAATTACTATTTTATCATATTAGTATGAATTTAAATATAGGTCTCAAATCATATCATACTAAAATTAAAGAAACAGATTTAGCGGATACTACGCATTAAAAATGCCTTAAAGACCCCGCTTATAATTCTTCTCCCGCTTTTTTGCACTTACCAAATCCATATGGAACCCTTGATCCTAAGTAGTTCTGTGTTATTGGAGTGACAAAGAAATATTACAACCCTTTCTCTTGAAAATATTGAAAATAATCCCAATGTCACCCTGTCAGGACGTTTGGGATACGGATTTGACTTTTCTGTCTGATGAATTAGAACAATATATTATCACTTTCCGCCCACCTTCCAATATCAGCTTTTACATATTTTTAACCGACCTTACAAAAAGAAGGCAGTTATGTATCGTTTGTGTTGTGCATATTTTACCGGTAAGAGTTTTGATTTAGGATACCTGTAGGCTATATCAGCGTTTATTTAGAACTAGATGACGCCCGCAACTTCGTTGCGATAAAACTCGTTTATCGCGCGGGAACCGTACATTTTTCCTGGAACTCAAAGTATCTCATTGCAAATTTCAGCAAAATCGGTTCAGCGGTATTGGCGTGAAGAGGTAACAGACAGACAGTCAGACAGACGGACAGACAGACACACTTTCGCATTTTTAATATTATTAGTATATAAGTATATTAGTATATTAGTATATTAGTATACTAGCTTTTGCCCGCGGCTTCGCTCGCGTGGATTTCAGAAATCGCGTAAAATACGAATATTCTTGTAAACCTCCTTTGGAAACATGATGTTTTTCCAAGACCAAAAGTAGACTATGTTATTCTCCATCCTTTCAACTAAGTATATGCCAAAAATCAAGTCGATTTGTTGCTTCGTTAGGCCGTGAAGGAAGGACAAACAAACAAACACACTTTCGCATTTATAATATATGGATTTATAATATTAGTATGGATAGTCATGAAAAGCTTATAACCAGCAGTGGACGGTAGATATACAGGAAGTATAGTAATACAGTATACTAATCAAACGACGAAAAAGTGTATGTTAAGTTTAGGTTAGAATAAATTCAGTTTTTATTATTAACTTAGTTTGTTCCTAAAGAGGAGGATTGAAACTCAACACTAACGACGCGATACCATTTTGATATAAGCTGCATTTCCAGGAGTGGGGGGGGGGGGGGGGGCAGGCCTCCCCCTCACTCTCTCCCCCCCCCCCCCCCCCCCAAGTGTTGTCCGGGGGCAAAGCCCCCCCTCCCCCATATTAATCAAATGAAACTCAAAAACTGTATGTTTAGTTTAGGTTACAATAATTTCGTTATGATATTCACTTTTAATTAATACCTTAGTTTGTTCCTAAAAAGGAGAATTAAAACTCAATACTAACTACGCGACACCACTTTGTTATAAGCAACATTTGCAGGAGAGGGGGAGGGGGGTTTGGGGGGGGGGGGGGGTTGGGGGGGGGGGGGTTGTTAAGTTGGAAAACACAGTAAATAATATGAAGTATGTCCATTACAGAAAAAAGTTTTATACAGCAGCCCCCCAAGCAGGGTCCGGGGGGAAATCCCAGGTGCGAGAGTTATGATATATATGACGCGTTACCATTTTGTTATAAGCAACATTTCCAGGAGGAAGGGGAGGGAGATGGGGGAGTGGGGGGGGGGGGGGTTGTTAAGTTGGAAAACATAGTAAATAATATGAAGTATGTCCATTAAAGAAAAAAGTTTTATACAAAATCTGACCCCCTCTTTGGTCCCCTTAGAGGGGTGGGGGGAATTTATTTTACGCACCAGATGTTACGTTAGAAAAAGACAAATTTATCTGCGTAAACCGTATGCAAATCGGATCAGTAGTTAACGTGTTAAAGAAAAAAGTTTGATACAAAATCTGACCCCCTCTTTTGTCCCCTTAGAGGGGTGGGGGGCAAAAAATTTATACACCAGATGTTTAGTTGGAAGAAGACAAATATATCTGCGAAAACCGCATTCAAATCGGATCAGTAGTTTTCGTGTGATGCGGGAACAAACATACAGACAGACAGACAGACAGACAGACAGACAAAAAAGTAACCACATTTTTGGCTTCCATAGCGATGTAGTAACACCCCCCGCTTATTATTTTTTGAATTTCTTTAACGTACAGAATTTTCATTTCTACAGTTTTATTATATGTATAGATTAGTATATTAGTATATTAGTAAATTAGTAATTAGTATATTAGTATATTAGTATGGATGTGTTATAACGGTTGAGGCTTACAGTTAAATGGATGAGCACCTATTTAAACTAAGATACTGATCTTGTCTGTTTGCTGTACCTTTTTATGTAAAAACTGCTAGTTCTAGTAACCAAACAAACCAAAGCACAGAAATAGGTAATAAAGTACTATTTCAATTCCCCGTACAAGCAAATTTATTTTATATCGATTACCTTAATGAAAATGTTCCCTCGGTTAAAAATATAAAAGCAATGGAGCCTCCGCGCCGTTTCAATATTCAGTTAAATCAAATGGAGTTTTAAACGCTCTTGTTTGTAACAGAATAAAGGAATATATTAAATTGCCTTACGGCTCGCTGTAATATTTTTGTTATGTTAATAAAAGTTTTTTATGCGTTAATGTTTTCATATTTTCTTTTAAAACTTCAGTCAATTAAGGCTGATTTACAAAAAATAATTTGCAAGATTAATTTTCTGCCTTAATTTTAAGACAGTTATATATATATATATATATATATATATATATATATATATATATATATATATATATATATATATATATATATATATATATATATATATATATATATATAAATATATTTTCTAATAAGAAAAAGAATATTACGCTATTTGTTTTAAAATAAGAAAAGTATATTACGCTATTTGTAGAATAGGCATTGTTCATTCCAAATGCACGAGTTAATATTAGGTCACATTAAATAAATTCAGATTCTCTTTGGGAATTTTACATTCATAACCTTTGCCGCAGTTTGCTCAATATTAACATAAGAAAGAACAACTTTTGGCGCGTCAACACAAGCCCAAATATGCATTAGTTTTGTAGATTTACCATAACCACAACGATATAATCTGCATTGTAGACATCTTCCTCAGTACCTTCTCTATTCCTAATTTGGAAGGTAGGTTTCTTAGTGTATGAGGCTTGTGTTAAAAACGGATTTAACGAAACCCAAACCCAAACGAGAAACTTGTATAAAGATTCCATGTTTTTCAAGTAAGTGACTTTGAATTTGTCAGATATGTTCCTTATAATAGGGTTTGGATATGTACAGATGAGCAACAAGCAACCATCTCTGATCGCGACATCAAATGTAATTGTTAATCGATAGCATTATTATAGATACTAATAGCAGCGTTAAATTATGCCCTAGGATATGTTTAAAATCTTAATTCCATACAAATGTACAGATGCAAAGCTTTTGCAATATCTAATAGCAAAACAGTTGTGTTGTAATTTTAAAATAAATATAGAAAAAGCAGCGTATAGGCTCGATTTATATGCGTCTGCCCAAACACGCGTTTTGGCGGCCAAACATTTGTATGTAAATGGTAGCGTGACAGCGCCGCTATTTAAATAAATCGTAACCATAAAGTTAATATGCCTAGTGGAATAGAGCAACAATCTCGAGCTGTCAAACGAAACCGAAATTGGTTTACATCTGTGTGTAAAAATATGTGTACGTATACACTTACACAAGCATGATTGAACATGAATTCTATGAGATTAAATTGTCGACGTGCCGATAAGTGCCGACTGGACGTCAAAAAAGAGTTCTGCTGTCATGTATCACACGTCTCTTTTTACCACGCAGTGTTACTGATAGTGACATCTCGCTTGCTCAGGCCTTTGTTTCTCTATTCCGCTAGGTATATTAACTTTATGATCGTAACATAGTTACGTTTGTATGTGATCTCGCGGTGTAGTGGCCAAACTGATCGTTTATACATTCAGCCTTAGCCCGTCTGCACTGATCCTAAATACTAGCTTACATGTACCTGCAGTGCAATTACTGTATTAGACTTAGACAATGTGTCTGAGAGCGCACTAAGATATTAGTGCACCTCGGTTTCCTGGACCAGAAAAGCCACTATTATGCTATTGCAATAATGTACTGATATCCCTTTTGGTAATAAATAATTATATCAATATGTACGTCGACTCCAAAAACATATTTTTTCATATTTTTTCTCTATATTTGTAAGTATGTCTAACTTTATTATAAGTATATATTTTACGTGTAAGTGGTAAGTATTTTTACTTGAGCGTGAAAATCACTATTAATCTTTCCCGACACTTATCGTATTTTCCTGATGTGAAAAACTTCGGCGTAATACTTGTTGACAAAAAATATCGATACACAACCACCGATGAAAACACATTAATATTCTAGAGTAACATTTTCTCGGCTTCTTCTTCTTTGTCGAATTAGGTATATCTGACGATCGGACACTTTGATGGCGTACGTCACGTTCTGAATAAATATTCGATAGAATCTTCAATCTTGTACACGGATTTAAAATTTTATAATTCGAAGCGTTGTTTTTTTTTTCTCATTATTTCAAATGTTTTAACAAAGTTTTATAGGCAATCAAAATGTGAAATTATGAGTCTTAGTTAGCTCATGAAATACACCAAATCCGATGCATAAATATGTTGTTAATTAAATAAAAAATATCTTCGTTTTACACACTTTATCATTACTTTAATTATTTAAGCAATAGTGATTGCATAAATAATGAAAGTAATGATTTCAAACGAAAACTGAAACATTGTATTTCAAGCACTCAAAATACCTATGTTTTGATCGTCAAAAAATCATAACAAACTAACCTAAACCAAACCTGTTTTCAAATTAAGTTCGATTTTTTTTTATCCCTAGTTCCGTTCGTTCAACTTTTACGTTAACAGCTTAATGAAAGTGTCACTTAAATTAAATAAATCTTCTCTGAAAATGGCTCGGGTTACTCCGGCTAAGTGCCCTTTGCTGTCGAACACTTTATTGCCATAAATAGTGGAACTGGGACACAAAAATCACCTGAAACTTTCCACTAAAATATTTTAAATAAATACTGCAACGCAAAAACCTTCAACCATAGTAATATTACAAAAGTTAGTCTGTCGGTCAGTTTCTGTTTGTTTGTCTGTTATTTCTTCACGTTTGAATGTCTAAACCGATGTAATTTAATTTGGTTTAGGATTTATGTACTGCAGATAGTTCTGAAAAGCATATTATTTTTATCCTTGAAAAATTAACGATTCCCGCGTGTTAATCGAATCCCAGTACAACGAAAAATATAACGTCTAGTTTTTAAGGTTCGTACCCAAAGGGTAAAAACGGGACCCTATTACTTAGACTTCGATGTCTATCTGTCCGTCTGTCTGTCTCCAGGCTGTATCTCAAAAACCTCTATAGCTAGATTTCTGAAATTTTCACAGATTGTGTGTATCTGTTGCCGCTATAACAACAAATACCAATATAAATTCAATATTTTAGGGGGGCTCCCATACAACAAACGTAATTTTCTGCTATTTTTTGCTCGATATCAATAATGGCATAGGTAGGCACTTGAAATGTTCACAAAATACTTAGTTGTATTTATTCTTTCATAATTATTAATAAAATTTAAATAAAATAAATAATTAAGGGATCCCATAGAAAAAAAAATCATTTTTTGGTACAGAGCCTTTCGTGCGCGAGTCCAACTTGCACTTGGTCGATTTTTTAGAAATAGTTTTGAAAGTTTATAAGTATTAACAAAACTATTTACTACTTTAAAAACTATAAAAAAGTGATTTTTTAATTTTGTTAGTCTCGCTATACGATTGAAACGATTGAAACGATTTGGCTAATTTTAGTCTTGAAAAAATCGTGGAAATCCAGGGAAGGTTCATAAATTATAAGTGACTCGAAGTTCACCGGGACATCTAGTAAGGTATTTAAAATAGGTCATAGAATAAATTAAGGAGTGACTTTTAATATCCACATAAATTATGAGGGTTCTCGCAAATTTTTACAATAAAAATTATAACTCCGAAGAACTGCAATTTTTCTTAGTCCGACTTATTCGACGTGGCACTTAGAAGGTCATTAGTCAAAACACTTTGAAAGTTCTAAAAGCTTTTAATAAAATAGGTAAACTTTACAAATGGAACCGAAACCATAGCAAAGTATAAGCAAGTTTACTTGATATTGAAAATCTTCGAATTAATTAAAACTATCTTAAAAGCAATATTTTCGAGACGATCCTTAATAAAATTTGTTCAGGCAATCACAGAAGTACTTTTTTAAAATACTGTGCCTTCGAACAAGATGATACTTTACTTGAATTTCAATTACAACAAAATAAAGCCTTATTAGGTATATTTAATTTATCGACGACCTTTTTGTGTTTGACGACCTCTGTGGCTCAGTTGGTGAGCACGTTGGCTCAAGCCGGGGGTCGCGGGTTCGAATCCCGCCGACGGAACAAAAAGTTTTCAAAAGTTCCTGGGTCATGGTTGTGCATTAAATATGTGTATCATATAATAAAAATCTTAAATATATGTATAGTATAAAAGTATTAAATATATTTCCGTTGTCTGGTACCCGTAACACAAGTCCTTCAGGTACTTACCACGGGGCCAGACTGACGTGGTGTGAAGCGTCCATAGATATTATTATTATTATCTATACTCATATCATAAATTCGAAAGTGTGTCTATATTTAACCTCTTTATGCGTCAACCGAGACCAGTTAAGATAAAATTTGGTATGTTACTTTACGTCACAGTGAAGGACTCATAATAGGTTTTTATCTCGAAAAATGTATGTTTTCCGGGCGATAAACAAATTTTCAAAATCTAGTCTTTTTTTGAAATCAAATCATGCAACAAACTATAGTCTAGGTCCTCCTCGAAAATAATTTTAAAGTACATATTTTTACTACGAAGATTTAATAAAAATAGCATCTATAAGTATTTGTTCGATCCCACAAACGGTACTCTGACAAAGCAAAAAGACTAAAGAGCTTAATACGGTGCATTCTCTATGGTCTATTGATACTTAAGTTTAATGCAAACAGAGTAGAACTATGTCAAGTACCTCCGTACCACGCTCAGAGCTGTAATCTTCGGAAAATGCTCTTAGATAAAGAGCAAAATAGCTATTTCAAAAGCTTAATGTAACATAATCAAATTGTACGTAACATTGTATGTATCCAATTACTAATACTAATATTATAAATGCGACAGTATATCTGTCTGTCTGTCTAAACCACCGAACCAATTTCGCTGAAATTTGTTATGGAGATACTGCGAGTTCCGGAAAAGGACATAGGATACTTTTTATCCTGGAAAAATGTACGGTTCCCGCGCGATAAACGAGTTTTTGCGCAACGGAGTTGCGGGCTTCTTCTATAGGTAGTATATTATTTTGAATGTAAAAATATGTCTGAAGAAATTACAGATACTGATGAAATATTTTGGGACTAGGGAAAGGACTCAGGGTACTTTTTATCCCAGAAAATGTGTGGTTTCCGCAAGAAAATTAGTTGAGGGCAACATCAAGTGTATTTCATTGTGTTATTTTTTACATAAGTTAAATTTTAATTGCGTAAAATTTCAATAGAGTATCCTTAATAGAATCACAAAAAAAATCTATTATAAATAAATTTATCTACATCGTAATTATTGTACAATGAAAGATAATATAACATTTTTTAAAGCTTAAGTATTATAATATAAAATTTTATAAAGCACCTAAAACAATTTTTCGTGAAAATTAGTTTTAATTTTTCAAAGCCACTGAGCAAGTTTTTCAATAATTTGAGTCGCTGCAAGCGCTTCAAGTTCGAAGAATCCCGACACTCGCCATTCGAAAGCGAAATGAATATTAAACTTCTTATACTTGGCTCTCCGACTCACCTTCAAATTATATTGGAATCTTAGAATATTATTATATCCATACTTATATTATAAATTACCTCTTCACACCCAAACCGCTAAACCGATTTTGCTGAAATTTGGTATGGAGATACTTTGAGTCCCGGGAAACGACATAGGCTACATTTTATCCAGGAAAAATGTACGGTTCCCACGCCATAAACCAATTTTTGCTGAACGGAGTAATCTAGTTATAAATATAAATTTTAGAATACGATATTTATGTTAGCTAAGATATTTGTAAGTTGTAATATTATGCTTTGCTTTGACCTATATCAACTATGTAGTGTATTTCGTGATGCACTCGGGGTTCTGTCAAATGATAGTAGAAGTTGATTCATAGGCAGATGAAGAACCCATGTAACTTGGCCGGAGCTGATAAGTTCTGACCGATATTGACTTGACATTACCCAACCAAATACGTTAGTCCGCTATTTGCCTATTAATCAATTTTTGTAATGGTAATAGTACCATCTCGTCATGGCGAGATGAACTGGATGCCTACAAGCCAGGCTGGCCCGCGGTGGCGTTAGAGCGAGACAGATGGAAGACCTTGGGGGAGGCCTTTGCCCAGCAGTGGGATAGTATAGGCTCGTAAAAAAAAAAGTACCATAGTGTTAAGCTATTAATTCGATTATCCATACTTCCATACAGTTTATATTATAAATGTGAAACTATGTCTGTCTGTCTGTATGTTACCTCTTCACGCCCAAACCGCTTACCTGATTTTGCTTAAATTTGGTATGGAGATACTTCGAGTCCCTGGATAGGACATAGGATTTTTATCTCGGAAAAATGTACGGTTCCCACGCGATTTTGACTAATTTTGACGCAACGGAGTTGCGTACGTCCTCTAGTTATTATTATAATACGAATCACAAAAATGAAAATGCTAGTTATGAAAGAAATACAGCCCAACACAACACAGTAAAATGTTTAAATCTATTCGCCTATAGTAGTTATCACTTTGTATCCAAATTTAGCAAATAATTACAATAATAATTATGTGATACACATTAACACCTCAGTTATACACTCTATTAATGAGAGGATATATAAAGTAATTAACAAATGTTATACAATATAATTAATGATAATAACTATTTTAATTAATTCACATTTATCCACAAATCCTCATTAATAATATTAATTCAATATAAATTAAACTTAATCGTAGTTTAAATAATGTCATGTTATCTCTCTTGTTCTTTGTATTAATAAAAGATATAGCTTAATATTTCGAAAAACGATTACTTAGGCCCGTATTTTTGGTCAGTACTTAAGATGCGACCCGGTCTCAAGACGCGGTTCAGCTCTGTGATTGGTCCACTTTGACAGTTGACAGCCAACCGATCACAGAGCCTGAACCGTGTCTTGAGATCGGTCTCAACCACCGGACCATTTAAGGCCCGTATTTTTGGTCAGTACTCAAGATGCATCTCGGGATGCATCTTGAGTACTGACCAAAAATACGGGCCTTAAATGGTCCGTACTAGCGTGAGTGTCCCACAAAGAAGTTACACAATTAGCACAGTCCCACTGTTTTATGTTTTTACAGAACAATATTATATTCAAACTTTAAATACATAATATTATATCACATTTCCCTTACAAGACTCGAACGTAACATTGGATGTACCACATATATATACTGTGCGCGAGTTCTGAAATATAACTCAGTACAGTAGGAAGGCCCATAAGGTTCAGAATCCGACGACATTAAATATTGTACTGGTATGCAAGCATACCAGTAGCATACCGTATGCTACTGGTGAGACATGTGTACAGTGTGACGTAGTAGCATAATATGTGATATTTACAGTGATCCCCACAAAGTCATATAACGTATAGGTCTACCAGAATCTGATGGCAAAAAGTGAGAAAATAAATTGACTCTAGCAATACCGGGGTAATTGGAATAAAATATTTTGATCCTTTTTTTTCTTATAGCGGCTGATTCTGTGTGTTAAACATGCAAATATAAAAATTTATCCAATGATCAAGGATATTTTATGAAAATCTGCTGTCAAAAATTGCCATCAGATTCTGGTAGACCTATACTATCAGAGAAGTTGATTCATAGGCAGATGGCGGATGTTATTTGGCCGCGTTTTGTCAAATCCAATCGACAGAACACGTCTAACATTAAATTGACATAACCTGACCAAATGACGTCGGTCAGCCATATGCCTATGATTCAATTTCTTTGATGGTACATCAAATCTCAATATTTCGCAACGAATCAACAATCAACGCGTCGATTCATGACGTCACAAGCGGCCAGGATACTGGGTCATACTTCGGAACACACCCTGTACAAAACTCCAGACACTTCGCGTTACGCGTCATATTACACTACATATATTGGATTACACATTACGTCTGGACTCAAACAGCCCCGAATCCAATATGGCGGACACCGCAGATTGTTTTGCCGACCACAAAACTGGGATTCAATTAGCTAGGCCGAGTTGTCACATTTTGTACGGTGACGTTTAATTAGGTAGTTGGTCCTGCCTCTTTAATATTATGATGAATGTGCAAAATAAAAATAGTTTTATTTATATCCATACTAATATTAGAAATGCGAAAGTGTGTCTGTCTGTCTGTCTGTTACCTCTTGACGCCTAAACCACTAAACCGATGATATTTTTTTGCTGAAATTTGGTATGGAGACACTTTAAGTCCCGGGAAGGACATAGGATACTTTTACCCCGGAAAAATGTATGCAACGCAATTGGCGCAACGGAGTTTCGGGTGTCATCTAATAAGTTGTTGACATACGGCATGTTGCGTGAAACCTTAAGGTTAAGTACCATAAGGACCATAATAATTTTATTGTTAAAAAACTAACTTTACTTATAATTTTCATATTTACCACCATATCTCGTTCATATAATGTATGTTATTCACTTTCTTTAATCTTATAATCAACCACTTTAAACGTAGCTCTCGTAGCATACTAATCTTTCGCTACGAGGGTCACGTTTACGGTGGTCGAGCATTTAAAAATGTATAAAAACATGAAACAATACGAATAAAGACAGTAAAGATTTTCCTTTGGCTTTTGAGATAACAATTTCGAACTGCTTTGATATTTTAAACAATGAATTTTTCACGATTTTGCAATTTGTTTTTGTATCTATTTCCTTTGTTGGATTGAAAGCTCTAGACAAACGTTTACCATGAGTCATAACAAAGCAAAAGTTAAATAAAGCTTAATTACTTAACGTGAAATGTGGGCAAATTGTGCAATGAATTAAAATTACGAATGAGAATGCAAATGAAACGAATGATGAATAATTGATCGATTATACTATCCAAAAATTAATTTATTTAATAGATTGCCGTTTTCTGGATATTCTTTTACAAATAAAATATTTGGAAAACACGTGTTAAATTTATTGATAAAATTATCATTTATTGAGAAGCACGCTAACGTTAAGAACTGTTTTATGAAAGAAAATTGCGGAAAAAATACAAGTTTGCCCCTATCCATACTAATATTATAAATGCGAAAGTACGTCTGTTTGTCTGTAACCTCTTCACGCCCAAACCACTGAAATTAGGTATGGAGATACTTTGAGTCCTGGGAAATTGAACGGTTCCCGCGCAATAAACAAGTTTTAGCGCAACTGAGTTACGGGCGTCATCTAGTGATGCAATATTTTGTATGCTGCATCATAATATGCGGCTCTATAAACTTTCATTTACGAACTCTTATCTTGTCTAGCACATACTTTAAGACATGTCTCATTGTTATTAATTGTCGTTGGCAATTTTGTTTCTTCAGACTACTTCAGGCTTCATTCTATTAAAATACAACAAAGTTACATAAAATAATTTAGAAGCGTTCAATACACGTGACTTTAAAATTACACTGGAGGCTTTTATAGGCTTTTGCATAGGTTTACAGCTTAGGCAAATGGGTTTTTGAAACCAACCAACTAAATCCACGCAATGCATACAAGATCAAACAGAATATTATAATACCTCAAAATATCTCAAACTTAAAGTTCACGACCGCAGGTTATTTTTACGAGTATATGTATAATGTAATATAATGTACGAGGTTTATGTCAAAATCTTCATTAAATTACAGTTAGGTAACTAACCCGTCGATCGTGGGAAAACGAGACACAATAGATCAGGGGTCACAAAATGGCGGACCGCGGTCCGCATCCGGACCGCCAACCCATTGTGTGCGGACCAAGCATTTTCGAAGATGAACTTCGTTAAAAATAAATTTCGGTCTCGACTTACTGATGAAGATCTCCAGGATTTAATATCAGCACCAATTTCACTCCAAACTTTAGAGAGATAATTTGCTCTACAAAAATTGACACTTTTGTCATTGATATACAGTAAATTAATACCTTTGTAAATTCCGTAATTACCTTGGTTTAATATATTTTTTTTTATGTGTGGAGCGCGAAGGTCTTTTCATTTCTTAGTGTGGACCCCGAGCTAAACTAATTGGTGACCCCTGCAATAGATATTCTATTGTGTCTCGGTCACCGGTGACCGTATGGGGCTTGATGAATTAATATTGGTCTCTGAGTGCGGCAGTTAGCCTACCAGGAGTCCTGAATAATATTGATAGTCTCTAATAGCACCTCGGAACTCAGTTTTCATATTCATGAGGTCCGAACAGCTTAGTGAGCTGATTTGAATAAATTACAAACAAAGGCTTGAGAGCGCGCCTTGTGGTACGCCCGATGTTTGGACATGCACCAACTTCGCCGCAAAACCTCTGTAACCAATTTAGATGGCCAAATAGTATGGACAGGCGGGAATATTTATATATTTCTAGTCAATACATAGCATGAAATAATGAGAATTTATATTCTCACTGACTGACTGGCCTTATGGCCAGTTGTTATAATTGCAAATACATTGATTTTCTAAAAATCACATAGTACCACATCCTGTACTGGGCTACTTTCGATTTCAAGTTAAAAGTAACAGAAATCTGTTTATAATTTTACTACCAAAATTATCGAGTTGGAACGCGGAATCCTAAAAGCACGGGCCCGAATCCTACAAGTGCTCTATGGCTAATCCAGCTCTGCTAACGTCTCTATTTTCAACGTCTTTGCAATGCATACAATGTGAATTAATGTTCTACCATTAATAAATTACTTGATCCAATCCGTTCTTTTTGGTACATCATATTCAAAACGATACTAGTATTGACCATTACATCTGTACCTACAAAACCTTAAACCTCGCATACCTTACAACAGAGTACTAATCCGATCAAAATATTCTCATAAAAAAGTTTATCCCACAAAGCTTTAAAACGAAAAACCGGCTTAATTAATTCAAGGCTTTCGCGGCGCTCGGTGAAAATCATTCGTCAATAGAAAAGATTTTAGAGTCGTACTTTCAAATTGAATTTTTAATAAATCAAGGCTGTTTCTTCTTACCTTCGAAAAGTTCCCGCTTAATTTTTATGCTAAATTGATAAAGGATAGCAATTCATGTTATGAATACAAAGCCAAACCAAGCTCGTGTAATGTCCCGTACATTACAACCTTTTAGAGATAATTATTAAAGGATATATTTTTTAACACCGAAAAATGTGCAGTAAACGCGTGATAATCATATTTCGGTTCAATAAAGTTGCAGGCAATAGTTTCTTATAATTTGGTGACGTAGCTCGCACGGTGCTGCTTCCGGAGGAAAATTCGAAATGTTTCTTTTTTGCATAGTAAGTATTAGCAACCAATCTTAAGGGGCCGGGTGCCATCGAAATTTTCATACATACGTAATACCAAAATCATTTTCTCATACGAAAATATTTAACATTTTTGAGTTATTTTTCAGCTTAAAATAGTAATTACCTAGGTTCCTGCACAAGAATTTACTACAAAATATTTAAACACAAAAAAAATTTTTTTAGTGTATAAATATTTGTAGTAAATTTACTACTAAATATTGAAACACTAAAAAATATAGTAAAACACTAAAAAATATATAAATAAATACTTAGTAAATTTGCTACAAAATATTTAAACTCTAAAAAATATTTTTTAGTATTAAATAATTTTGTAGTAAGTACATTAACTATTTATTTATATATTTTTTAGTGTTTTACTATATTTTTAGTGGTTAAATATTTAGTAGTAAATTTACTACAAAATATTTAAACACAAAATTTTTTTTTTTAGTGTTTAAATATTTTGTAGTAAATTTTTGTGTAGGAACCTAGGTAATTACTATTTTAAGCTGAAAAATAACTCAAACATGTTAAATATTTTCCTATGAGAAAATGATTTTGGTATTACGTATGTATGAAAATTTCGATGGCACCCGGCCTCTTAAGGCGGGCGTCATTTTAGCAAATAATTAAAAAGTCATCAACCTCAAGGCAATCGCTTGTCTGATAAGGCTCGTGTTACGTGACGATGTAATACACTCAGCTGATATATCTCACCGCTCGTCAATCATCGTTGTGAAGCGTGACTCGACATCATACTACCCTTAGACAACGTACATTCGATTATTTTTACAGTGAACTTTGAAATAAATATGAGGTCGCACCCGGGAGTGCCGGCAGAAATAGAAGCGAAAGAGCAGAGCTAACATTTTCGCAGCGCGGAATAAGGGAAGGGGATAATTACTTCCTTTCCTTCGCGTACGATCTCTCCATCTTGCGAATTTTTGGTCAAGTTACATATTATCCTGAATTTAGCATTGTTTGTTTACCTATCCCACAATAGTGCACAATGTGCACTATTTTTGGATGAGTGCCGCTATATCACTTTAAAAATTTGTGGGATTTGACATAACGCGTTACAACATGGCGCTTGTGATGCCCTAACTCAATTCCTGTATACATTTTTTTTTCTAAATTCGCCATCGAAATGATCAAGTACAAGTTGACTAAGTTCCCAAGTTAAGAACCGCCATCTACGGTTTGGGCGTCACTATTTTTCATTGGTAATAAATTGGTGATTGGATATCCGTGTTAGAAATTGGCCCAGAAAGTGACAGCTATGTGACGATAGAGAAATATCATATCGCGGAAACCATATACAACAAAAAAATATAATGTACCTAACCGATATGTTACCTCCCTCTTTTTGAAAGTTGGTTAAAAACTGAAATACGTCTGTTCTGGAGACGCAAAGTATTTTTAGTGGTTTAAGGCGGGCTGAAACCCCATTTTGTTATTTCTTGATACCCGATTTACCTAGTTCCAATATAATAACGAAATGTAAAAAATATGAGATAGCACAATATTTAAAAGGGTTTAAATCAAAAACATTTTAATAAAAAATAATACTTTCGCTGTAATTAATTTACAAACTCACCTCCGACAAAACTCTTTGTCATCAAAATATAAGTATTAACAAGAATAACTTACATTTCATTTTAATAAATTGTTAATGAATCTATTTTAAAAAGGTCTGAAACGAATAATCTTTTTTCTTAATATTTATTTAGAAAAATATTTAAAAAACACATGAAAAATAGAGAAGATCCGCCCCTAGAAACTACAATTTTATGCTAAGCTAAAATGAATCTTATTGCGATGTGTACACGCTTGGTCTTTGGTTGTGTGCAAGGTTATCGTTTGGAATTGAGATAAGTCCTCGCCTTAAGCGTGAAGGGGTAAATAAAACAGACGTAAAGATGTACTTTCAACTGCCTATGAATCAATTGTTTCGATGGTACATGTATTACTAAGCGTTTAAGACGAAAGTGATAACCAGGCTATTAGTTATTATATAAACACTCATCTCAATTGTATTAGGACCACTACTCCTAGCTCGCAAGTAAGCACAATTACTGTATTTCACTTGAATAAACGCGGTCACGGTTTAAAATAGTCTTACAATTTTTGCCTCGCACATCTCTTTACATCCACACGGCAGGTAAAGTATTCATTTATCAACAGTAATTTTATTTTATAAAGTAGTTTCAAATTTACGGGCAAGTTCAAAACTTTGCGACCGCTAGTATTTCATTTAATTACCATCAGTGGCAGTTATAATTATAATTAAAGTTGTGAAGTTTTCGTCTCCTATCTGTAATTGAATGTTGGTAAACTATTTCAGGAGCAATGTCTCTGTAGGAGGGTTTCATAACGAAGAAACAATGCCCTTTATTTGATGATTTTTTTTTAATAATGTTTATTATATTTATGTGAACTATTTCACAAGGATAATTTTTGACAGTACGATTATTTTGTAGTTTTAGGCACTTATGGTTTTTTCGCGAACACTTTTCTTGTTACTATTATTTTCTTTACTTTTTAGTTTTTCACAGCCGCTGAATATTTCCGTAAACATAAGAAATTATTTTATTAGGGTGACAAAAGCGTCGGTTGAAGTGACTATATGCTATCCTCCCGTGGCGCGTATAGAACCTTTCATCATACCATGACCGAAAGTTTAATGACATTGTATATAAGAAAAACGAATGTGATTCAAATTATTCATTGACGGGGTCCGGGGCGAAGAAAAGAATGAAAATTAGGTGCAGAAGTAGTTGAGGTTTAGTCGAATTTTGAAAAAGGCTCTAATGAAGAATAACAATTATTCCATACTTTTTAGATCATTTTAAGAATATTGTTTTTACCTTGAAAGTCGGGTTAAATTTTTTGTTAAAAAATAATAATAGCGCTGCTACTTTCACAGTAAACTCTATACATGGAACTAATACATATCCAAATTTGTTTGGGTACAATCTCTCATCAAGATAAAGTTTCAGTTTAAATACAATGTTCGTGTACGTACTATTATGATATTATCACACTTATAAAAATGTTGTTATTTGTAGGCTAAGTTCTAGCTCTCTACATAGACAAGTTTCTTCCCTAATTTAATAAAGAAAAATATAGTGTTCCATGTCATATCATATTATCAACATTTTGAAGGCTAATAACTATCTTCAGAATGGAAGAAAATGGCAAAGCAAGAATGTTTTAACCTTTAACGTCACGGGCGGGGTCTACGCAGACCCCACGCGCTGTTTTTTGACGGTATTTTTTTAAATTGGCAAGTTACGATGGCACGTTTTCCGCTAATCTCAATGCAACGCGAGGTCTTTCAGTGAGTAAAAGTCCGTCGCTCCTCTGCTAAGTGAAGTTACATTTTTGCTTATGTGGGGATACCTGCAGACCCCACCCGTGATTTAACGTTTATACTTTTTTCACATTGGTTATGTGTTTATTTGTTTGTTTTTTTGAATTGGCTATGTATAAATGGAAAAAATTGTTGCCGAATAAGAGAAAATCAAATTGCACAAATCATATACAATTTTAATGACTCTGAAAGTTTTTGGAAACATTTGGGAAGAGTTAGAGGTAGCTAGACCTAGTGCATCAAAAATGAAGCGAAGATGCTATTATTATCCCAGAACTAATTACTTTTGTCCGTAAGCCTTGCTATAAAACTATTTGCAAGCCTCATTCAATAAATTATTTATTATTTACCTTGCCTACTCAAGGAATAATTTTAGTTTATGGTAGTACTTTTCAAGGATTGTTAATTTTTTTTCTGTAATGTTTAGTGTTAATTTTTCTTTTGATTACTTATTTCTAAGTCTTATTTTATTAGAAAAAAATAATAAGTTAGTCAGAAGTAGACACTTTTGTTGAATTTTGGTACAGTAAACATGTGCCCTAAAAATTCTATGCACGAGATTGGTTAGTTCATAAAAATGTTCTTTACTGTCTAAATAATGGTTAGTTTATTATTTATAAATGCTTTTCATAAATAAAATAATATCCTTTCTTATAATACAAAACGGGTAATTTTTATTAAACAATTCTGAATTTATATGTAAGTATATTTATATTGGGGATACTTCTAGACCCCTCGCGTGACGGAACGTTACCCAAAACAACGCGTGTACTTAAAGGTTAAACTTCATTTCATCTTCGGATCAGAGATCAAAGTTTGCATATTTTTCCTTTCAATGAACATAAAGTTTAAAATTAATTATGAAATTATTTCGCAAGTTGATTAATAATGCTAACAATGTTGTACATCAGAAGTTGCTCGTTGTCATTGATGGATTTACCCCTGAGCTAAGGAAGGCTTTCAAAATTAATGGCTTTTCTGTACAGAGAGAATTACGATACATAATAAATACTGCTCCTCAGTCTACGTGGTCACTGCTTTTTGTTCTACGGAAAAGCTAAATTGATGTTAGGTTTGTGAAAAAGCGAAGAATTTGTGAGTGATGTTTGATACTTTTTTACGCAGAAACTACTGAATGGATTTTAAGCTGGGTAGTCCTTTTGGCTCTATCTTTACACATATACTCCTTTTTATAAAAAGAAAAGTATTTCCCTGAGATAACTACTGTTATCAGGGCGAGTGAAGCGAGCCCTAGTATATCCCACAACCTGAACATTTTGTGGTACACTTTACGGAAAAATGATCACGCCTATTGATTTGTGCTTTAACATAGTATTTTTTATTTATATGTAGATGTGTTATCATCAGTCAGTCAAGGTGTGACGACGCGAGCCCTCACAAAGCTCGGCTTTTAGCTAGTAAATATTATATGCTGGGGCTGGACTAGAAACCTAGTTATTTTATACATCATTATGGGTGAATTTCCCAATTGTTTTTTTTTTTGTCTTCGTTGAAATTACTATTAAAAAAGGGAATATTGTTGTAAATTATTTGTTTTAGTATTCAATGGGTAGATATAGGGTTGTGGAAAAAATATAATATGCCTAGGACTATTACAAAAATAGAAATAAATAACTTAAAGATCTATTTTTATCAAATCGGTGCTGTCCCTCTACTTTTTTTACAAACAAAAACGCTTATATACTAACAAATATGAATAAGTTAAAGGTATAACTTATATTATTTCATAGAATATTAGTTTATCTATTACTAGCTTGTGTCCGCGGCTTCGCTCGCGTGGAATTCAAAAATCGCGTAAAATACGAATATTCTTGTAAACCTCCTTTAGAAACATGATGTTTTTCCAAGACCAAAAGTAGACTATGTTACTCTCCATCCTTTCAACTACGTATATGCCAAAATCAAGTCGATTTGTTGCTTCGTTAGGCCGTGAAGGAAGGACAAACAAACACACCTTCGCATTTATAATATTTATAGAGAATTAAGGGGGGGAGGGTTTGGGGGGGGCTGCGCCCCCCCCCCCCCCCCAAGAAGTGTCCGGAGGCAAAGCCCCCCCTCCCCCCATATTAATCAAATTACACTCAAAAACTCAGACTCAGACAAATATATCTGCGAAAACCGCATTCAAATCGGATTAGTAGTTTTCGTGTGATGCGGAAACAAACAAACAGACAGACAGACAGACAGACAAAAAAGTAACCACATTTTTGGCTTCCATAGCGATGTAGTAACACCCCCCGCTTATTATTTTTTTAATATCTTTAACGTACAGAATTTTCATTTCTACAGTTTTATTATATGTATAGATTATATACCATATCTATATCTATACATAATATAATAAAACTGTAGAAATGAAAATTCTGTACATTAAAGATATTCAAAAAATAATAAGCGGGGGGTGTTACTACATCGCTATAGAAGCCAAAAATGTAGTTTGTTTTTTTGTCTGTCTGTCTGTCTGTCTGTCTGTCTGTCTGTATGTTTGTTCCACTATCACACGAAAACTACTGATCCGATTTGAATGCGGTTTTCGCAGATATATTTGTCTTCTTCCAACTTAACATCTGGTCTATAAAAGAAATTCCCCCCACCCCTCTAAAGGGACGAAAGAGGGGGTCAGATTTTGTATAAGACTTTTGCTTTAACACGAAAACTACTGATCCGATTTGCACACAGTTTTCGCAGATATATTTGTCTTCTTCCAACTCAAAATCTGGTGTATAAAAATCCCCCCCCCCCCCCCCACCCCTCTAAGGGGAGCAAAGAGGGGGTCAGATTGTGTATCAAACTTTTTTCTTTAATGGACTTACTTCATATTATTAACTGTTTTTTCCAACTCAACATCTGGTGTATAAATTTTTCCCCACACGAGGGGTTAGGGGACAAAAGAGGGGGTAAGATTTAAATACTTTAAATGGCAAAACAACGTTTGCCGGGACAGCTAGTTTTATTATATAATTACCGATAATAGTTACTTACAGACGCAAATGTACTTGTCCTGAGAATTTTTCTCATATCGCTGGATAAAAGAAATTTAAGCTTTACTGTTCATTGACGAGTCGAACAGTCTCCCCACCCCAATTTTAATTTACTCCTTAGTGTGTGCTTCCATGCAGTCAAGACGGACGTGTGTCAAAGCGCTGCATATTCCCGCCATAGAATTAGAACGTATTTTGATATCGTTGATTCCCGTCAACAATCTAAGTACGCCATTAAATTTGCTCGTTTTAACCACCGATATGATAATTTACACCGAAATTATAAGAAAAAACTAATCAGTGTCTTAAATCTAATATCGGTGTTTGGAATCATGACCAACCCACAGTTTTGTCACATCGGTGGATTGCTTTATCATATCGGTTGATAATTTTACCATATCGGTGAATCGTTTTATCATATTGGTTGATCTAGTGGCATTTCGTTAAGTAATATAATATTAAGTACATTTTAAAAATATTTTAATTTAATTTCAAAAACTCTATTCTTGATCAATATAAATAGTTACATTAAAATATAATATTATGAAGATAATATTATTACACACAGTGCTGCTCGCCAGTTCTGTTTTACCACGTGTCTAGATCATATCGCTGGATTAGTATGTCATTTCGGTGGTTAAACTTATCACATCGGTGCACAGAAATAAAAATCGGTGCCGGTTTATCATATCGGTGGAAACCAGAATTCAAACTGAATTTTCTCCGTAGTCTTAAATGATACGTTAATGATATTAAATTTGGGAACATTTTGTGTCCTAAAGAATACATAAAACCTGAAAAGTATATAAAATATATATAAATAAAAAAGTTCACCGATATGATAAAAAAAGGCCATTTGTTGAAATTCACCCTTATCTTTTGCGTCTATAGCAGGTTTAACAATATTTTCCTTTAATACATAAAATTTTGTGCTTGTGACTGTACAGCAAACACATTCGACTAGAATGATATGCGTATGACAAACTCGGATGATAAATGTGTATGTTACCATTTAATTGACCACTCAAACCTATAACGTTTGATACTATAATGGTTATAGCTATGATATATTACAGCCGGTAACAATTTCCCATTTCGTGCCCATACATTATCATCTAGTGCGAGCTCGCGACTCTTAGGTCGTTTGGCCACCGCCACCGTCACCGGGACGTCACCGACAAAAAATTTAATGAAATGCCACTATGACATAGACTATAGGTTTCATTGGTTCTCAAATTGTTCACAAGTGTGTCCCCCAGAAAACGCAGCCTAAAGTTGGGAGAACAGTGTCCGTTATCGACAACATGAGAGGAATTAAACTTGTAAAAATACTCTGTTCCGCACACGCGCTTCTCACGCGCAAGTAGATAGCCTGAGCTTGAAGCGATATTTGAGTATAGTCTCACATTTCACCAGCTCCTTATGAGACTCTAGCAGCTTTACTCGTTCATCAGGCACCAGACACGCCTAACCTCGCTCAGCGCATTATTCGTTCTTGATTATTGAATACACAATATAATCCTCGCAACATAGATTAGTTCAACTCCGGTGGAAACGCAGCCTTAGTTGACAAATTCATACCTAAACGTAACACGTGGTACTTATATTTAACGGTTCGTAAATCACATTATGTTTCGGCTTCGCAATTTTATGACGATATATTTTCATATTTTATTAAAACACCGTTCGGCCGTACTTTAGCTTGATAGCGCCGTAAAAATTTTCATTAAACACGCATGTTTGGAGCGTCGTAAAAGTAGAACTAGTGATGGCCTCATGTTGAGTCTGGACCCTTAGGACCCTACTTTACTCAAGATTTCACCTGGAATACGGATATGAGGCTGTATTTTTTTATTTTTTTTAGCTTTACGTTGGCCCAAGATTGACCAACGAAGGCGATTACAGACCTGTAGATAATATGTATTAATGTCTACGGCTGCCCATGATTGGCGTCGATTGAACATGCTATAGATAGCTTTACAATCATGTTGAAGAATCACATTATAATAATATTATTAATACACGTAATTTTAAAACTGCGTGCCTAAAGAATAACACAATATTAGTAAATAGGAAGCACATATATTACGAAGTACGAACAATATAATCTTAATAATGTAGAAACGACTTGCTTCCTCCTTCACTTTAGCAACAGCCTATTTACCTAACATACGAAAATCCAGACGTTTCCAAGGAAATTGTAACAGTCTTGCAACTGCTAATGACTTTCTAATTGCAATTACTTCTCGTTTGTACCAAAAGCGTATCGCTAAAGGGGAATAATGGCTTAATACCCGCTACCGCAGCTCCTCGGTACAGTCGCGCTAATAGTGCTGTGAATAACGCATAAAGTACATTCACAAACAGTCCGCGCGGCATTTGGTGCAGATTTATGCAATAACTTCACAGAGCACGCCCGTTTGAAATTCGAACATGACTTCCAAAATATTCCGGTATAATTGAGCGAAAAATGGCGATTTATATTCATGTACGTTTTATAATATGAACATGATGGCTTGTATGTTCTTGGTTTCTTTTTGACGCTACATACAATAATCTTGTAAGTATGTAGCTAGTGTTAAAAAGAAACCAAGAAAATTACCACTTTTTAATTTATAATTTCCTGACTGAGAGCTATGTTTACTATTGTTTACTGTACTTTTTAAATTATTCCTATTTTTGTATGCTTTTTTCGATGGCTTTTCGCACTGCTCATATTATAAGTCGATGAAATAAAACTGTTCATTTGCATAATAATGAAAGACGATAAAAATGAAAGGGAAAATTGGCAATTTTCAAACAAAAGCTCAAAAATATATTCACACAATGAGATAATAAGGTCTTCCTGGAAATACAACGAACATGGAAGCTCATTATGGTAATTAGCTTTTAACAACTGAACGGAATACAAAAGGAACAACAAGATAATGCTGCTTTCAAATTCTATCGCAGTTCGCATATTTGGATTTCCTACATCTGCATCACGAGATAATAATGAGCATACTACTTTACAGAAGCACTATGGCTTGTCTAAAGTAGTAGGTAGATGCTTTTTAGTATATCAGAAAATATTAGAATTCTGAACACTAATAAAACACAGACATAGATCAAGATAGATACCGCATGTCGCTCCATTTGTATGAAAACGAGCGTGCCACTTTTTTACTACCTACTGTACCTCGAAAGACGAGCATTGCTCGTCGTTTGGAAACGCGATATGGCACGCGAAGTACATACAGATGCGGTATCTATCTTGATCTATGTCTGTGGTGTTCAACATGAATTTCCACCAAGAACCAACAGTACAATCAATTACATAATATATTACTTAATTATGTTATTTAATATTTTACAATAGCTTTAAAACTAGCTAAAAGCCGAGCTTGGTATGGTAATAATCTTTAAGGCAGTTTTATTTATACTTTAATAGTAACCAAACCTTGACTGACCGATGATAACACATCTACATATAAATAAAAATTACCATGTTAAAGCACAAATCAGTAGGCGTGATAGTTTTTCCGTAAAATGTACCACAAAAGTGCTCAGGTAGTGGGATACTAGGGCTCGCTTTGCTCACCCTGATAATGCCTAGGTATTTTGTTGTAATAATCGTAACTCTACGAAGACTAAATATGGCTATTTAATCATTGCCCAATAGTCATGTATTACATGAACATCTATAAAACTGGGTCTCCAAAGTGATGGTCATTAGACCATCACTTTGGATACCCAGTTTTATATAAAATCTCAAGGTTATACTGTGGTTATAATTATTATCTATGCAACAAAGCTTTGACAACACTTGGAAAAGTACCCAAAGTTCATTATAAACCTTTTTGCTAACACCGATGACAAACATAGTAGGAATTAATTTTGTCTATGAATATCACGTCACATTTTGTCAACTTTTGTTTATCAAATCCAAATTTTTTACTGTTTACGAACTTCATAAAAATCATGATTACATTACGAAAAATAAATAAAAGTTTATTCATACCAATCAGGTACGCCAAATCAAAATCTGAGCCACAAACAAAAACTGAAAGAAGAGTTTTTAAGATATACAGGTATGGCGGTATACTGACTAATGAGAAACCTAAAGTCGTGAACTACGAGCTAGACGTGAGTACTTGCGGGAACATGGTCTTGGATGCACTAATCAAGATCAAAGACATGGACCCGACGCTGACGTTTCGGCGGTCCTGCAGAGAAGGCATATGCGGCTCCTGCGCCATCAACCTTCAGGGCAGCAACTGCCTTGCCTGTACCACGCTTATACCGAAGGACAAAGCCATCACCATCCTGCCAATCCCTCACATGTACGTGATCAAAGATTTGGTCGTAGATATGACGCACTTCTTCAACGCTTACAACAGCATTCGGCCGTACTTGGTGCGAAACGATCAGGGCGCGCTGGGTAAGTTTCAGTATGCGCAGACGCCGGAGGAGAGCGCCAAGTTGGATGGGCTCTACGAGTGTATCCTCTGCGCCTGCTGCGCTACTTCCTGCCCAAGCTACTGGTGGAACGGCCGAAGGTTTCTGGGACCGGCGACGCTGCTGCACGCCTATAGATGGGTTATCGACTCCCGAGATGAGGACACGCAACGCAGGCTCTACGAGCTGAGGGATGATTTCAAGGCGTTTCGCTGCCACTCCATCTTTAACTGCACGCTCGCCTGCCCTAAGGGCCTCCACCCAGGGCTCGCCATCGCCAAGCTCAAGAGACTCATAGCAGGCCTCGACAAGAAACCGAAACCCAAAATGGATACGTCCAAGTTTGGTCCCCAGTCATGTGATCCGAAAAAGAAATGCTCGTGCTGCAGCTCCCCCTAGTATTTTGTGTTTGCTGAACAGTGTTTTGATAGCATAACTTATAAATTGTAATTTGAAAAATAAATATTTTTAAATCCAACAAAGCAATTTGCTAAACTTTAAATTTAAATTGCACTCACAACCTAATCAAAATATGTGTAGACTCATGGTGATAACAAGCCTGCGTTGAAATGACGTCATCAAATTGGGTTTACAGAGTACAGATCTACGAATAATAAAAACTAGTTTTTATTATTCACAGGTACAGATATTTTGACCGGGTTAACATAACACTTTATAAAATATTAAGTGTGAATATTAAGTTAAATTATTACTTCACCCTGGACCTAGATTAACCATCTAATATTAACTAGAAACCTAAGCACGTTCGAAGCTTATGAAAATTATGCTACAACATTTTCAGTTAAAATAATAATCTTGTACACTATGCTCTTAATCAAAGCAAGCTAAGCTCAACGTAAACCAGCTTATTCCTATAAAGTTATTAACATATACAATAACCTTAATTAAAAGATGCACAGAATTTCATACAAATTTCATTCGCAATGTTTCCACGTTAGACGGCAGCACCAACACAGACAGTAAACAAAAAGTTTTGTTTGACGTTTGACAAAGTGTCTGTCAACATGTCGGATTTTGGTCGGATTATTTACTGTACTTATGTGGTAGTAGCGATATAGCGCCCTCTCGCTTTGCCTAATATTCCCTTTAGGAAATATTAGACAAAATTGTATACGAAATATTTGCTCTAATATGTGCCAAGCGCGGAGTAAACACATAATGTCGACCTTTTCATACCGCCTTACTCAGCAATTTTAGTCATGACTCATGAGTCACAGTTTCTTATAACAGCCTACCCCTAATATTAGCCTAAAAATAATGTCTTTTTACGCAGCATCACTCAAATAATATAATCAAAATAGTCAGTAAGTAAATAGTATTATACTACTATATTTTGATTAAAAAACATTAACAATTAACTCATACTAATATTATTATTAATGCACTGTTTGTATCTGTTATCTTCTCCCGCTAAAACAGTTGAATCATGATTAAAAGAATAGAGATGCTTTGGGAAAGGGCATAACCTTCGAATGCCTTTTCCCAAAGCATCTCTATTCTTTTACTGATTATTATTCCTGAAAAAATTACGATTCAGTATAAATTGCTCGAAAACCACAGACAAGAATTTTAAACAAATGTAACCACAGAATATGATCAATAAAGGTTCAGCAAGCATACTGACAGGCGGGTCAGTATCAGTGAGTTATGGCGGAGTTATCTGACCCCTATAAATCCGTCCATCGCGGGACCGACGAGAACGCAACGATATTTAGTCGCGAACCAAAATATTCAACACAGACATTTTATTAAATCTCGCCACAAGCTAGCCTTGCTAAAATTTTTATCGTCCCTTTGATGGATTTTTGATTGAAAATAGATTTTCATTTTACCAAGTATAGCTCGGAAAACTTTTGTATTTGTAGCGAGCTTGTAAAACAATTTGCGTATCTATGTGCGGAGATACTAAAATGAATATGCTATCCCGCTTTTATTATTATAAATATTAAAGTTGAGGTTTTTGTTTTAGCTTTTTACTTACTTATGTTCCTAGTACCCACAGCCGTGTCTCGAGCCTTTTCAATGTTGTTTACGAATGTATAATTATGCAAACGAAGGAACTCTGAGTTAAAAAACTTTTAACGGAATTAAAAGTTAAGTAGTTAAAAGTTGCCTTACTATAACTGTTACAGCTTTTTCTCTTCTCAGTCCTCATATATATTATGTTTTTATGTTAAATAAAATTAAATAAAGCTTGCTTTTATATAATTATTAACACGGCGCACAAAACTGGCGCAAGACCATAGCCAGTATTTAACTTCTTCCAATGTCTAAACTATCTCTATTTCACAGTCCACTGATTAGGATTCATACAGGCATCTAAATAGTATTTATATGCATAATATGGAATGCATATCGACATATTATGGCCATAATTGTATGCTTATACCGATATCAGCACTGGACACAGGTCTATTACAGTTCAATCATCCAAGTGCTGACTAATCTGAATGGGACATCTCATTGCATTGCATAATATTACTATTTAGTCAGGCCACAATATGAATATCACACAGTAAGGAAACTTGGCGAATTTTTAAACATATTTGATATTTGTACAACACAGATTACGTGTCGTGCTTCTGCATTACGTTTACCATTATTTTGCTACTTCAAGTTATCGCAAAACACGCTAATGCAATAATATGTGCCATCGAAGAAATTGATTCATAGGCAGTTGGCAGACCTACGTTATTTGGTCGGAATATATCAATATGTAATTCGTGATCTGTCAGCTGGGTTTGACATAAAACAACTAAATTTCATAGGTCCGCCATCTGCCTATGAATCAACTTCTTTGATAATAATAGATACGTCTAGGGGGTACGAACATTGACATAAGAAACTAAGGTACGAACCTTTGTGGCATATCTAGACGCCGCCATCTTGGTTTTTTTTTTTTTCCAAATTTCCTAGCACGATAAAAGTGATATATTTGGATAGAGGACACTTATACAAAAAAAATATGTTATATAACATGGTATCCTAAAGTGTTATGTTTCCGAGATATTTGGAAGTAAAGATCGTTATTTGAGTGCAAAGGACACAAAATTTGGCGATCTTTACTTCCAAATATCTCGGAAACGTGACACTTTAGGATACCATGTTATGTGTCCTCTATCCAATTTTTTCCAAAAAATTTTGTAAGAAAATGTGACATTCTATTAATATAATACATAATATGCTTTATACACATTTGGCTGATCCGGCTACGCCTAAAGTAACCTTCTCGAAGGCTTCTCCACCTTAAAAACACCATGCAAAACTTTTCCTGTCTTTACTTTTATCGGTAAATAAAATTAAAACCAGCTTGGAGTTGGGTCTGGAGTTTCAAAGGTCACAGGTGAGACACGTGTATCGCGCCTTTAACTGTTAAATTAAATAGTTCCCGCTAAATCCGGACCAGTTATTAATAATTGGGGACTTCCAATAGTCCCTTTTACAAAGCAAGCCACAAGTATCGATACAATTGAACTCTATTTGTGAATATAAGTTTTTTTTTTTTTAAATATCTATGGACGCTTCACACCACGTCAATCTGGCCCCGTGCTAAATACCTGAAGGACTTGTGTTACGGTTACCAGACAACGTATATATATTTAATATTTTTTATACTATACATATTATATTTAAGATTTTTATTATATCATACACATATTTAATACACATCCATGACCCAGGAACATTGCAAACTTTTTATTCCGTCGGCGGGATTCGAACCCGCGACCCCCGGCTTGAGCTGCCACACACTCTTAACCATTGAGCCACAGAGGTCGTCAAAGTTAGTAGTATGCTTTTGTTACTAGGTTTGAAAGTTCATAATAGGTTATGTTACTGCAATGTTTACACGCTGGAGGTAGAAACAAAAAGTTTTGTTCGACTATTGACAAAGTTTCTGTCAATATTCTGATATAACGTGTGCAACATGTCGGATTTTGATCGGACTATTATTTACTGTATGTGCTATTAGCGCCCTCTGCTCCGACCTTTGTGTAATATTCCCTATTTTAGCTTACGTTAGTTGATAACCCGAATTTACATTATTTTCAGAAACGTAAAAGCTAGTTAAAATTATATTATGTAAATGACGAATGTGGTTTTATTGAATAATTGGGTTCATATTATCAGTATCTAATAATTAATAGAGCATGATATCACTACTCACTAGTATGCACTGACACTTAAAACCAAGCTGCGCATTAAGGGACTTCTCCTACGGAGATTCCGTAATTTACCGTATTTAGAGCCTTATAAACTCATAATTTGAAAGCTACAAAGTTGTAATAAAATACAGCAATAATCTTCAGTATATCAACATTCCTTTCCCCGTTTTAAATTTTCTATTTTTGTTTATTATACTCATGATATGAGCTTCCAAAGTAATACCAATTTATTAAAATTGAAGCATACTTACAGCATCTCCTTAGTATTTACAATTAATATTTATTTGAAACACACGACAATAGATAGGCAATTTCATTAACTACATATTCCCCGTTTTAAATTTTTTTTAGATCAATTTTGAACTAAGATAAGTAAAAAAATAGGATTTTTGTGCGATCTCGGCAACGCGTCAAATGTATGGTCAAGGTCGTTTGCTCGGGGGATGGCCTTAAAGTAATGATTATTTAAGTAACTTTTTAAACTTTAGGCCATTGTTAACTAAAAATGCACGGTATCAGGGGGTTGACGTGTGACATGTCACATGACCACCCAAATTTAGATAATAACTTGTGTAATTATATTTATTTCAACATAGGTACTGCCGCCTATTACAATCTGTGACCCTCCAAATTCTAAAATTTGAGGCTACAACGTGCCTACTCGGTGGAAAACTGAAAAACCATATCCTGTAGTAAACAACCTCATCCTCTTGGCTACATCATAGTATCATCCCTTTTTAATGGCTTTGTGAGTATTACTCACAAAGCCGCCTATTATCAGCTAAAAAACTCATTACGATCTATGTTTACATATTACACTAATCAAGAGCCATGTTTACACCTGTTCCATTATCTTCCATCATTTTGCAACTTCCTGCTCTTCCCTGTTTTTACCCTTTTTAGGGTTCCGTAGTCAACAAGGAACCCTTATAGTTTCGGACTGTCCGTCCGTCTGTCTGTCCGCGGTTTTGCTCAGAGACTATAGGGCCTACAAAGCCGTAATTCGGCATGAATGTACATCTTAATGATGCCTACAAAATGGTATATAAAATCTTTAAAAAAAAAATTACGGTACCTCCCCTACACATCAATGCGGGGGTGAATTTTTTTTTCGCGTCCACCCCACCGTGTGGGGTGTCGTTGGATAGGTTTTTTAAAAATATTATGAGTATTCATATATCACTTTCCGATTATGGGATCCATTTGTGAAATATTAAGTTTTAATTAAAGTGGAAAAGCTCGTTAGAGTCTGCAGTGCCCCCCCCCCCCCCTTCTACCAGCTAAACGGTTGCTTCTGAAAATGTGAAAAAATTCACAGGAGCTGGAAATATGCTGAATTTAAAAGGAAAACTATCACGGGTAAGAAGACTTCATAAGTTAGTGAGTAATAGTCGATCAACTAAAAAAAATGTATTCGTAGAAGTACAAAGGAACGAAAAGCGTTGAAATTCCTTTGAACGTAACTGAGATGATGTTGTTAGTACTTAGTAGTGTAAAACACGTTATGAATGTACTACGGAACCCTACATTGCGCGTGGCACGACACGCACTTGGCCGGTTTTTTCTCTTTACGCCCATTACGCCTAATCCTTTCGGCATAAAAACATCGTACTTACGTCCTCAGAATATATTATAATGCCTGAAACATTTTTATTCATAATCTTAATCTTGAGGCACGGTGAATTTGGCTGAACACTCGTGCGGTACTAAATGCTCATTTGTTTATGCTTGTTATAGCCGGATCTGTTTACTTAAAGAGGCTTTAAGTCGGAATACAATCTGTATTATATTATTTTACTTGGATTACTTTTTTTAAATAATATTTTGTCCGTGCCCATTTTAAATTATATTACTATTCTGCTGAGTATTCAGAAAAAGTTTAAAACACAATTTGGTATCGAAGACAAAAAAGTCATGATGTTCACAACACATTTAAAAAATTTGGCCTCATATTTTCATCTATTTAACTATTCTATAATCTAAAAATTACTCTATAAACATTTTATTTTTCTTTCATTGCATTAAATGCTTTGATTAGATTACTTAATGCATTTTATCCCAACATTTATAAATTGTGATTCAGTACAATATCCTTTTAATTTTGCGGTATTCCGAAATTCAAATTGTGCCACTCGTCTGGAGTGCGGCAAACATTCCAGCTGTAACTGACCCTTCTATTTCTAATCTGGGTCATATAATTAAAGTATTGTACAATGGTTGTCGCCGGCAAAATTTAATTTAAGGCGGGATTTACTTGTACCTAGAGTATCCATAACATTGTCCATACTAATATTATAAATGGGGAAGTGTGTCTGTCACCTAGAGCCAAGCTTTTGAATCTACACGGCCTAACTCTACTGACCCTAACTTAAACAAATTCTACATACCAGTAAATATGTATTACCATACCGTACCCAGATCACTATTATTTTACTAAAAATTATTGAACTTTTCCCTTGAAAAGAGGTTTTTAAGCTCGGAACTGGGAATGTAACAATGTCATTTGCATGAGATTCACATGAACCGGAATAGAGGTCGCGCGTAATGGAGGCCTACGGCAGAAGGTTTTTTTGTAATAAAACACCACGCTTTGACGAAAACCTGCGGGCTATAAAGGTTTTTTATAATAAAGCAACTTCTTTTTTTTTGACAAAAACCCTTGGAGGTTTTCTCTCTCCCTCTTCTCTTTCTCTCTTTCTTTCTACAATGTAGAGTATGTAAGTTTTTTCAAAAGCGTATTTCGTAAAGACGACTGACATAATGTTTATAAAGGTACTCTATTCGTGGCTGTACTCTACTGTATCATCGTCACTACAACTTCAACTGTTTCTATCGAAAGGCTAACGATTATATTATTATTCAAACATGGGCATGCATAGGCGGTAAGCCTTTACTCAAATAAACATTTAAGTAAAGGCATACTTTCGATATAATATACCAAGAACAAGAGAGTTTATTAGATTAACTAGTTGATGCCCGCAACTCCGTTGTGAAGAAATTCGTTTATCGCGGAAACCACACATTGCATTCTACTCAAAGTATCTCTATACCAAACAGCAAAATCGGTTCAGCGGTTTGGGCGTGAAGAGGTAACAGACAGACAGACGGACAGACAGACTTTCGAATTTATAATATTAGTATGGATTTAACTAATGCAGTTTTATTCATAAGGTAAAATAAGTCTTAGGGCCTGTTTCACCACTTCCTTATAAGTGCCGGATAAACTATCCACCACTTAACTTGACAGATAAAGTATGAAGAATCTGTCAAAAAAGTTGTGGATAGCCTATCCGGAACTTTATCAGGAAGTGGTGAAACCATAAAGTTAATATACCTAGCGGAATAGAGAAACAAAGGCCTGAGCAAGCGAGATGTCACTATCAGTAACACTGCGTGGTAAAAAGAGACGTGTGATACATGACAGCAGAACTCTTTTTTTGACGTCCAGTCGGCACTTGTCGGCACGTTGACAATTTAATCTCATAGAATTCATGTTCAATCATGCTTGTGTAAGTGTATACGTACACATATTTTTACACACAGATGAAACCAATTTCGATTTCGTTTGACAGCTCGAGATTGTTGCTCTATTCCTCTAGGTATATTAACTTTATGGGTGAAACAGGCTCTTAAAGCTGATTTTTCAATTGTCAGATAAATTTCACCAATGGAATTTGAATGGAATAGATTTGACATTTTGACAGATTTTATATGGAAAAAATGTCAGTGTCATATTTATTCTTTAGGTAAAATTGAAGTTATCTGACGATTGAAAAATCGGCCTAGTCGAGTTCACTCCAACATAATATCTCTATGGTTCACTCCCACAAACAGAACTTTACAAAGCAACATTACCATAGTGTATTCGTTGGATTAAAGTGGGGGTAGTTTACATTTGATAAGGGTAGAGGCGGATTTATTGATAGTATCCCGTTAGGATAAACTTCGTATTGTACATCAGGGCTTCGAGATAAGTGATTGTGTTTGTTATTCGATGTTGAACATCTGTAACGCTCTTTGTTCTGTGGTCAATTTTTATTTTATGCAACAGTGAGTACGAATTAGATATTATCCTTTCCCCGTTTGAATCCATACTAATATTATACATGCGAAAGTGTCTCTGTATGACGTCTGTCTACCTCTTGACGCCCACACCGATATTGCTGAAATTTGATATGGAGATATTTTGAGTCCCGGGAAAGGACATAATATGATAGTTTTTCCCGGAAAAATGTACAGTTCCCGAGCGATAAACTCCTTTTGGTGGAACAGAGTTGCGAGCGGCATCCAGTTTTTTCTACGTTTAACCGTTGTATTTAATGCAATTAGGTTCTAGATATCTCTTGGTACCTATAGCCTAATACTTAGATAATGCAAATTTTATGAATATTTATCACTATTGTGATATGTGAAATTACTTAAAATGGCTGTTTTTTTTTTTGTAGTAAAACGTATAATTGAGCCTGAAAAGTAGGTTTTACGTACTATTTTTAAGTGTTTATCAATCACCTATCAAATTATAAAACATTAGTTTGTAAATGGACCATTCCGCTACAAACGGCCCTCAGCGAGAATTTTTAAAATGTGGCATTAGTTACACTTTTTAATTGAAATATACGTAAGAAGAAGTGTATTTACTAACAAAACAATTTTAATCGGTAAAAAATGGAATTTGTATAATTTAGAGCGTTTTTAAACAATATCATCTAAGGGACGCGATGTTTTTCCCATCTTTTTAAATTAAAATAGCATATATTTCAAATAAATGTTTAGTAGTAGTATAGTTATACAGCAATACGTCGAAATCTTTTGTATAAATTACACTATTCAATAGTTTTGAGTGATTTAGACGATTAATTTTGTCAGGCCAATAAACAACTGAAAATTAAAAAAAATATACAATTTGGTGCAGTTTTATTACAAAGTTACTAGTATAATTATATATTCCATGTCAAAAATTTTAAAATTTGTTAGAGAATTACGATTTAATTGACCTTTAAGAGATTTGAGAATTTTGATGTTGCACCCGCGATAGTAGAAACGGTTAATAATTTCTAGTACTTACTACTATAATTACTTTTATCTAGTTACATAGTTTCTTTGTTTTATGCTATTTTGAAATATAGGCAAGTTATTTTGTAAAAGTTTCGCAATAACCAGTATTCACATAATATGAACTCATCACAGTTCTTAATGGAGGGTCGAATTGGTTGCACCCGCGATAGCACTTTAAACCTGTTTTGTGGCCCTTCATACGTTTGATGAAGGTTTTTATTTATAAATCATTGTTAAACCAGTTAAAATCAATCAATCAATCAAATCCCTTCAAGGGATATTTAATTAATAAATATGCTTCATTTTGCCTTTAGGAAGCTTTAAGTGTGTCAAACTGTTGCACCCGCGATAATGGAATCGCCCAAATATAGCACACAAAATTTTTAAAACATTTCGGTAGGTTAGTATTTAGTAGAGTAATTTCGGATGAAATCTATTTGATAATAATAATTCACTCTATTTGAAGTCACACATGTATGAAAAACTTTCGAACGAGCAAATGGACATAAATAATTTCCTTTTTCTGTTCGTTCATTCGCAACAGTAGCGTCAAATTTCACAAAATATTTCAGTGAAACGTTACTAGCTAAATATTTAGTTTTAAAGAGCTTTTTAGAGCATCGCACTGGATTCGTACATTTTTCCTTAATAAAAACTATCCTTATTCCTTTCCCGAGGCTGAAAATATCTGCATGCCGAATTTCATTATCATCACGCGCATGTGGCCCGCATTAAAGATATCCGCAATTCATCATTAATTAATAGCTATCATGCGGGCGACACGCGTGCGGCCAGAAGCATGTTGTCACCCGCATGCGGATCCGTGAGCGGGTGACAAAAGCACCCTTAGACAAACAGATAAACTTTCACATTTATACTGTATTAAAGTATGGATATGTCGCAGTCATCTGGTTTAATCTGCGATTCGATTGAATGACTAGCGCATTCATTGAATGACACCATTAAATGGACATTTCGTCAAGATGTTGACTGTGACGTTTAATGTCTTGACTAAAAGACATATAGTGAAGTCGTTAAATGGGATGCTATAATTTTTTAAGTAGCCTTTGACGGGGTGGTTATAGGTAAATCCATGCTTTCATATTATTTTATTACAAATATAAAGCACTTTAAAGTAAATTTAATCGACAAAATATCAACACAGTGCTATCAACTGAGCGGGCTGTTTGACGCCATATTTGTTTTAGTGACTACTAGCGCCGCAATGGGAAAAAATGAAATACGTTCAATTATCTGATTTCACTGATTTCATGCACGCTATCTTCAAAGAGCTATGTTACAAATCGCTAACTAGTTGGACGTTGAGTGACGATCGTTCAATCGATGTTCGGCCGAGTCATTTAATTGAATGGTGTCATTCAATGAATGCGCTAGTCATTCAATCGAATCGCAGATTGAACCAGATGACTGCGACAGATATAAAATATTATATTTACACCTAAATTCAATGTAAGCTAGTCTGATATTACAAACATAACTTTGAGGAAACCTCTCAAAATACGCAGATAGAACCTTTGGAAGTTCTGGGAAAACTGTATCTGCATGAACGTGACTTGTATGGACTTGGAAAGTTTCGTGTGCTCTTGGGCACGACCCATCTCCAGCACTGCTCCGACTTCACGAACTTACAAGACCTTAGCTATATAAGCTGTTGGCTTACAGACTTCGGAAACTACTCGGAATTTTCCAAGACATTCTCAAAGTTTTTCGTCTTTTGCCACCTGCGCGGAAGTTTTAAAAATTGCTTTTGCAAAGTTGATGAGAAATTGTTTTAGCTAGTTAAAGTGGTAAGGTCTTACAAAAATAAACTAGGTAAGAAATTCGAAATCTTTGTTAATTTAACACGTTTCACGTCATATTCTTACAGACTTATTAATCTACGTAAGTTATGGACTTGTGAAAACCATACAAAAGGAAATTAATGTCAGCAATTATTTTCATAATTACATCATAATTACCTCATTCAATTTGTGACCCTAATGCCCAGTCCGTCTGACCCGAGAATGGTGGTCGCATGATTGTTTTCTGTGAAAATCACGCAAAAACTACTAAATTCATTTGGACCTTTCCCTCGCTAACGACCGAAACGACCTGAAACGAGGGTATTGGATACAGTTACAGATTAGAATAGCTGTGCGCTGGATTTGCTTTTATCGGAGAATGTAGATAACGTAAGAGAAATTCTAACGTACGTAAATTCTAACCGCTAGTAGTAGTAGTAGTAACCTACGTAAATTCTAACCGCTAGTAATGGAAACACTTACACAGCGGAAAACTATCTAGCTTTTAGATGGAGAAAGACTTATATTATAGCAAATACAATATTTATCTGGTGAAAATATATATCTAACAGTAAGGTATATTCTTAAATGTAGGCAATAGTCACTAGGTGAACAGATTCTCACTAAAATAAATATAGAACCACGACCATCATTCACAAATATTACAAACTATTTTAAAAACGATATACACCACATAACCTAAAAGGCAAGAAAATACCTAAGAGAATAAAACTAAGTAATCTACTGTAAACTAGAAAAGAAGTGCGGAAATTCCTTACCAGTAAAGAGTCCAAGTAGAAGGTATTTTCAAGACTCTTTAGTGGCAAATTCTATTAGCTGCAGTCTGGCTATTGGAAGAATGTTCACCTTAACGACCAGTCATTAAAGTAACTGCGAGCTAAATTTTACTTTCAAAATGCGATCACTTACCAACTTTGTTCCCTGTAAATTATTCTTGGCAACTATTAAGGCAATCTGTATAGCGAGAGCCATCGCAAGCTTATAACTTGCTCTTCAGAGAGTCACTGAGTGCATATTACTAGAGTTATTCTCTTTGTACAAACATGTACGAGTAGTTTTAGATTAGTTTTCTTAAATATAGTAATTTATTCATTTCGTCGTCTTTAGTTATTATGTAAATTTTATAATAATCTTGATACTACCATCGCACTGCACATGCTTGTTAGCTAGTAATTCAACTACGTCTGCAGCTATTGCGGTCACTTCTTTGTGTTCTAAAATTCAAAGGTGTCCAAGAAGTGCCGATATTGTAATTAATTCGTTACAATTTATTTTATATCCATCACTTAACGCCATCAAAAAGCTCAGTTATTAATGTAGTCATAAAACATTTTTTATTTATTTCATAAAAGCACACAGCTGAAATAAAAGTGTCGAATTTTCACAATGAAAAAATATTTGATTCAGAGTGGCATGCCGCATGACGTGAATACGATTATATTTATGCGTAATTCTCCGACAGCGGACGCAGAGCATTCAATAACGTGAAATCTGAACAATTTTGTATCGGAAGTTCACAGTTGCATGCATAAGTCTAATTCTAGATCCTGGAATATTCGGTTCGTGGTTTAATATCGTTTACTAATAATGCGTGGATTTGTTGTTCAAGTTTTGAAACTGAGTGCTACTTATATTGATACAAAAATATGCAGTTTAAAACAGTTAGAAACAGTTATATATCCTGAACTTGTAATTAGGTACTAAATAAATAGATAGGTAAGCCATGTAGACATGTTACAAAATTTTAATGCAATATTTATATGCTAACGATACCCATATATTTTCTACTATTGTTTGCAAAGCCTTAACGAAGGCCCAAGGTCTCAACAGCGATATTTAGCTAATTTTTGCATAAAAATGTTGCGATGAAAGTCGCTAATTACTGAGACCTCGGCGTAATTATTCAGAATCACCTCCGCACTTTTCACGGCAGGTTCAATCCGGATTAATGAACGCCTATAATTAGCTGAAGTCGCGGGCCACGTGAAACGAATTCATTTCATAAATCATTCCCGGATCCTCGTTTTTCATTTGTTCCCTATATCATTTAACTTTGAGGTCAATTTTACCGGTAAGGTAAATTGTCTATTTGACTTTTTTATGGTGGCTGCTACAAAGAAAAGCGTTTCGTAAAGTTCTTGAAAGATCGATATTATTAAGTTTGCAACTTAGTTCATGCAGCCTGCAGGCATTCGTTTAATAAGCGTAAACGTGTTCATCTTTTCTTGATTAGGTATATATGTCCTTTCGCAAGGCTCAAAGTCTCTCTACGAGAGTGACATGGTCATATTTGTACCTATAACTCTCTATATAAAAAAAGGCTCAAAGTCCATACCAAATACCAATGTACGTCGAAATATATATATAGATTTACCATGCAGCAGTTTTACTATTACGCACACACAGGACGTAACAGACAGACACACGTCTTTTGCATACTTTGTTCCTACAATCTAAACGCCAACGTCCTACACCAATAGTTTAGCTAGATCTCACCATGAAATCGTGACGCCATTTCACCAGAATCACTTACACATTTCTCCTGACTATTCAACCTTTTCTAGCCCATCTATTCAAGAACTACGTTTAATTATATCCGAATAATGAACACTAGCACGGAGCACGGAGCACGTAGCTAGTGTGACACAGAAAAGCTTTCCGCCATGATTGATGGCACCCACCATCAGTCTTCATTGTCCCCGGCTGGGATTATGAGGGAAAACGGAATTAATCGCCCCGTATTAAGTTTCGTATAAATGAGCCGATGTCAAATTGTCTTATCCATTGTGCGTGATTTGGCGCGTTCTAGATTTTTGCACCGGCATTCACACCAATCAATGCGGTTGGTGTGAATGCCGGTTTGATTGTGTAGTTAGGTAACTTCTGAGTCGTAAATAACGAAGATTTGTACAGTCAGAGAAATTTTTACATTGGCCAACCTACGTTATCGGTCATTTGACCGACCTACGTTATTCTTCACAACCGTGTTACGTTACGGTTACAACTTAAAACCAAAGGCCGTCCCCCGAGCAAACGACCTTGACCATACATAATATGCCGCGTGGCCGAGATCGCACCAAAACCCTATTTTTAGGGTTCCGTACCCAAAGGGTAAAAACGGGACCCTATTACTGAGACTTTGATGTCTGTCCGTCTGTCCGTCTGTCTCCAGGCTGTATCTCAAAAACCGCTATAGCTAGACTTCTGAAATTTTCACAGATTGTTTATTTCAGGTGCCGCTATAACAACAAATACTAAAAATAAAATAAACTTAATATTTAAGGGGGGCTCCCATACAACAAACGTATTTTTTTTGGCCTTTTTTGCTCGTAGTCAATAAAGGCACCAGGTAGGCACTTGAAATTTTCTCTAAACCCTTAATTTTATTTGTACTTTAATAATTAATAATAAAATAAGAATAAAAAAAATATTTAAGGGGGGTTCCCATACAAAAAACACAATTTTTGCCTACTTTCGCTCTATAGCGGTACGGAACCCTTCGTGCGCGAGTCCGATTCGCACTAGGCCGATTTTTTTTACTTATGTATCTTAGTTCAAAATTGACCTAAAAAAATTAAAACGTGGAATATGTTGTTTATGATACTGTCGATCTATTGGCGCGTGTTTCAAATAAAAGTAATTTGTAAATACTAGGGAGATGCTGAATGTATGCTTGAATTTTAATAAATTGGTTTTACTTTGGAAGCTGATATCATGAGTATAATAAACACAAAAATAGGAAATTAATAACGTGGAATGTTCGTATGCTGAAGATTATTGGTGTATTTTTATTATAATTTTGTAGCTTTCAAATTATGAGTTATAAAACTCTAAAAAGCGGTAAATTACGGCATCTCCGTAGGGGGACCCCCTTAGGGCGTAAGGCGTAGGCGATGTGGGCCACCGCCCACGGCCTCGCGATCCTTGGGGCCTCGCGCCCCTTGAACCACGAAGAAGTTTTTTAGGATTTATCAAAAAACTTTCAACCAAAGTCGTCCTCCTGCGTCATCTATCAGGGGGCCTCGCAAAATATAGGTATCTTGCCCACATCTTTAGGTCTTGCCCCGCCACTGAATTTAACAAAACCCGATTAAATCATGAAAAACCGACCTGTTTCTGTTTTCTGCCGTTTCTATATTTTCTGTAAACTTCTTTCTTTTCGTCTTTAAATATTAATTTTTATTTCCTTAGTAATCAAAAAATACAGTCAAAAATAGGTACCTACATTAATTCACCACTCCATCTGTATGAATTTTATGGATCTTGTTTCAACAGAGGAAGTCTTAGATTTACAAAAGTTTTTGCGGAGGCGAGATAAGGGGGAGTCCGGGAAATCGTTACCGCAACTCCCGTCTGTTTTTGCGGGAAACATTTTTTCGCAATCACGGAAACGTGACGAAACTACCAAAGATTTGAGTCACTGTTTCAGATGTTTATTTCGATGTGATATTCTAAACTAGCCTTGCTTTGTTAGTGTAAGGAAAATCTGTGATTCAATTTTAGCAAAGGGTATAATAATAGGAGCTCTTCTAGTACATCGCGGAAATCTTGTCGATGTTTACGTGGCTTCAGCAAGATCGGTGCAGTTGGAGTAGTTTAAGTGGGTAGGTCTGCATCCACTTACCATCTTTTCGGGCGTTATAGTGAGTCCAACTTAGGTACCTACTATCAGAGAAGTTGATTCATATGCAGATAGCGGATCTTCGTATTTTGGTCGCGTTATGTCAAATCCATCCGACAGTCGACAGATCTAACATTGAATTGACATAATGCGACCATTTGACGTAGGTCCGTCCACTGCCTATGAATCAATTTCTTCGATGGTACATAATATCCGCAGTGGGAGACTCCAATCCCCCACAGCACGCGAAACGGCATTTCTCGGCGTAAAACAAGGGCTTCTACAACAATTCCTTAATTCCTCAAAAATGTGTCGAATAAGGCCTAAAAACCTTTTTCGGGGCAATGAAGACGCGGGCAACATCTAGTCCTACTAGTCCTACTAATATTATAAAGGCGAAAGTTTGGATGTATGTATGTATGTATGTATGTATGTATGTATGTATGTATGTATTGATGTATGGATGTTTGTTACTCTTTCACGCAAAAACTACTGAACGGATTTTAATGAAACTTTACAATAATATAGCTTATACATCAGAATAACACATAGGCTACAATTTTAACCGACTTTCAAAATGGAGGAGGTGTTATGTTCGTTTTTTATGATCAACGATTACTCCGTCGCGCCGTTTGTGAACCGATTTTCAAAATTTTTCTTTTGGTGTATAAGTTATCATCCCAATTTGGTACCATATTCATAAAAGTGGTGACCTGATGAAGGGATCCATAAGAAATCGAGGGAACTCCTCAAAATTTATATGGAAACATGTGGTGACTTCGGTTTCGTGAGCAGTATTCTAAGCATATGCTACCAACAAGCAAGATTTTGCACCAAGGTATACCATGTTCGGAAGATGCTGAGAGAACTCCTGATTCTTTATAGATACAAGGTTGGGAGTTTAGACGTTGTTTTAAGAACGGAAGGCATATGCTACTATGCAAATTACATTCATCATCATCATCATCACTACCATAAACCATTATAGAGCTAATAGAGCCATGTATCGTTCCGTTTTGACCCTATTATTGGTACTTACTTTTCATAGTATTTTATTATATATCACTTAAACCGCGGGTAACACCGCGGGGCACAGCTAGTTCCCTATAATTCCTCAGAGCTCGCACGGAGTGTACCGTCGAAGAAATTGATTCATAGGCAGTTGACGGACCTACGTCGGTTAGTCGAACCATTGACCAAATATGTCGAACTTAATGAAAGTCGTGATCTGTCGGCGAAGTTTGACATAACGAGACCAAATTACGTAGGTCCGCCATCTGCCTATGAATCAACTTCTCTGATAGTACATAGTACGTACATATTAATATGATCTCTAATTATTTCCATGATAAAGCAATATTCATAAAACTATATTATAGTTATAAAAAGTCGTGGAGCAACAATTCTCATTATTTCCGCCATAACTCGCTAACTCCGGCTACGGCCAACGTTTAGCGCGAGCTTATCGCACGGATTTAATAACGCCGCTGGCTTTGTGCAGTTATAGCGCAGTACAACATACAGTAGAGCAACGCAGTATAACTTTGAAGTTTAACCCACTGAAAAGAGACATAAGTTTTACAATTATAAATGCGAAAGTGTGCTGTCTGTCTGTTACCTCTTCACGCCTAAACGGCTGAACCGATTTTGCTGAAATTTATGGAGATAGGATGTGTTCGTCCGGGAAAGGGTTATCAAATTTACACCGTGTGCGGGTGTTCGAATCTAAGGCTTTGTCCACATTTGCATCGAGTAGTCGTATCCGTATCAGGCGTATCGTATCGAGTATGCGTATCCTAAGTGTGGACGCCTATTTTGACCATAGCGTATCTTTTATCGATTTTTATACGAAACGTATCAGATACGCGGTTTGTAGCAATCGGGGTGTATCATGATACGAAGTGTATCATGATCGCGATCATTTTGCGTCCACACTAGTGAACATAATACGCTTCGGTGCTACGCGACGGAGATCTGATACGCGAAAATGATACAAATGTGGACAAAGCCCAATATGAAGTGGGTCTACTGTTTATAATTTATATTGCGTCTTTTGTACGGTTGCGAGCTAATACAAGATTATTTCTATTATTATTAACAAGGAAACATAAACGTATGTAACATATTCCCTATTTTGTAAATTACGTTATTGTAAAAAAAATACGTAAAATTATACATACCTTTCCATTGATAAAGCAAAATGGATTTAGTAAATCCAAGTACATTAGTCAAAAAATGTTAAATCCTCTTTACTATATTAGTATGCGACAAAATAGATGATGAAATAACATAAATACTCTTTCTATTACAATTTATTTTTCATTTACATTTAATTTAATCTTAAATGATACTTTTGCCTCCTTTACCTTAATATTATGATTTTAGTTTTGCACATCCTCAGATACATAGCTATTCAGTTACATAGATACAGAATATAAATGATGTTACTAGTTAGTCTGGCTGTATGCGTCCGCGCGAACGAGCGGTTTGGCCGCTACTCCGCGAGATCACAAGCAATATATACACTATAGTCTATACCAGCGGTCAGCAACAGGCGGACCGTGGTCCGTTTGCGGACCGCGAAAGGTCGAATCTCGGACCGCGAAATATTGTAATGAATTTTATACCAAGTATAAATTATTAATATGTACATAGATAAGGTATACCTTTATTAATTAAAATAATATTTTTAAGCTATATCGGACAAGTGTGTTTTTTTCTGGACCTCGTTAAAATTTTCCCACCGTATCCGGACCCCACCTAAAACTACTTGCCGACCCCTGGTCTATACAGTAACAATTTATTTGAATAGTGGCGCGGTCGCGCTGTGATCTCGCGGTGTAGCCGCCGACCGCGCATTCGGGCGGACGGATATAAATGCAGTCTTAGCGCCACATTGCCACATTCATTCATTAAAAAATATAATACAATCAGATCATTGGATATACCACAACCATGAAAAAAGTTAAGAGTGTAAAAAAAATCTCGATTTACTACGATATAAACCAAAATGCAATTCTATTTTTGTTGCTTAACATAAATAATACTTGTCATTGGCAAACTTTGCCTTTAACCTTTCACCTTCATTTCATTTAAATGATTAATAAAAAATACAAAACAGATCATACAAACTATCTTTCTCTGTTCAAGTTTTAGTCATGACATTGATAATGATAACTCTTATGAAAAGATAATTAGTAACACGGTCTTCTTTATAAAGGATTAATAATACAAACTAATCCCTGTCATTGCCCTTATCTGTCAAATGGCTTTTCCAAGGCATAAGACAAAGACAGCAACGTAGTTTTTATTATTAATCATTTATTAATAAGGCCGCCTAAGTACAGTATATTTCTTCTCTGAATATAATATAATGTCTACAAAAATACATTCACTCTTCACTTACACAAGACCTACTCACTAATAGTACAGTCAGATAACACTTTTACTTATTATGTATCAGATATTTAATAAATAACTACTTAAATGCTTAATGATTTTTTGTAAAAACTGATGTAACTGAAAAAAGTGAAGAAAAAAAACAATTTGCTAACAAGAGTTTTACAGTAAGAAAAGAACTAACAAAACTTCATTCCAAACTGTGCCCGATTCTATTATTTCAATCCAAAATGATTACAGCTTTGTTCGATACGATTTACATGCAGTCTTTGTAAATAAACGTCAAATATGTCAATGTCAAACTGACGTAAGGCGCGTTCTTATTTGGTCAAAACTCCACAAATCAGTTGTTGACGTTTGATTGACGTTCTCAAAATATTATTTTGATTTTGAATTACATTATTTTGATTTGAAAGGAAAACAAGTTCGATAGCATCCGAACTAAATCGAAGATATAATGTTGGACTGAAATAGTACAATCAGAGTACAGTAAATAAACGTTTCACTTTTACACAGTCTGTTTCTATCTCGCTCATGTAATCTATCTCTCTCAGGCACGGTCGGCGCGACCGTTGTGCAGTTCTCAGATGTTGTGCATGTCGTATAATATCTGTGCTACCGTTCTCGAAGCTTCGACCGTGCTGAGCGCTATCGACGAGAGATGCGCTTCGTACGGCCGAAGAATTCTGTAAAGGGAGAAGAAATATGAAACTGTAGCGGACCAAACAGGTCACAATCCTGAAACACGCTATCGAAGTTCCTGAGATTTGCAAGACATCAGGGGGAATAGGCCTGCAGAACTCGCTCGGCCGGAAGATCTTCCTTTGTGGCCACCTCGCATATTCCCACAAAATGTTATTTAGAAGAGATGATAAGAAAAACCAGCCAAGAGAGAAGAGTAGAATTTATAACTCTAGACGCGATGACAGGAATTTAGCCATTGAGCAATCATTACTTGTCTCTTTTACTTTCGCACAAACATATTTTTAACATACATTGACTGTAGATACCTATAGCTATCTCGTGTTCACAAGTACGCGATAGGAATGCGTTGGCAATATGTATTACGCACAGTTGTACTTTCGTATTCTAGTAAAGGAGACAAGCGACTAGTTTTAATTTAATATATGTTAGTAATGGGAATTAATGATATTTAGTATTAATTTCATTAACGTGCTAATTTTCATCTCACAGCATGTTATGTGCTATTGCTTTTGCTAATTGCTCAAAATCACGGCATCGTGAACTCTCGGTTCGCATCGCACCGCTCGCGTCGAGGTTTATTTCGCATCGAGTGAAATTTAGCAAGTACAAAGCAGTTAGCGCCGCGGTGCTAAACAGCGCGTACTTGATTTTTTTCATGATCGTCGGATATTGCTAATACGATAATATTAGCAATCGTATTTTCTTAGCAAGTACGATTCATTTAATTATTGCTAATGGGCATTTAACAATTAACTATTATTGCTAATGCTATTTTTACCAACACTAATATATTATGTACCTTCTTCCAGTGTTCGAGTAGATGACAATATTCCTCAATATAAGGGCGGCGGTCAATCGTATGCTCTTCGTGACTGGACCCTCGTTTTCATCCTGTAAACATGCTCAGAATGAATGACACATGAACACATGTTTTAATAAGGTCATTCATACATTCACACATACACACAGAAACAAACACGCAGGCAGATCCTATTTAAAAGCTAGATATAAAGAATAATATTATAAACACCAGTTCTTTAAAAATTGATCGCAAAAAAACAAGAAAAAGCTCTCCGACCGCCGACATCACATGTTCAAACGCGTTGCAAACAAAAAATCGCAAAGCAAATACGTCACTTAAAAATGGCCACATGCATACCGGGCCTTCATTGCAAAAAAAATAGTTTGCAAAAAACATAACCAAAATAAACAAAAGAATGCAAAAATAACAAAAATATTAGCAAGGCCCGATATAAGCGATCATGTGAGTCTCACCATCTGCTCCGGCGTGCGACTGAATTCGGCCCTGTGCTGCGCGCACACAAACACACATTAGTGACGTCACTGTGCGGTGACGCGATGACGTATTAGTCCCGATTACACACAACAAAGATCTTTTGACGCTTGGATGACATTGACAGGAAATTCTAGCCGCAAAAAAGATCCTTGTATGCGGCATAATATAGCGATGTGTGAAGCAGAAAAATAAATACATAATAACAGAGTTTGACCACAAAGACATAATAAAATAATTTGAATGTTATTATTATGAATAATAATTTATCGATATAAAAAGCCAATTTAGCCGACGATTATTAAATATAATATTAAAAAGAGAAAATAAAGTATAAAATGCATAAGAGAATACATATTCCCAATTTCCTTCTATTGTAGTTAAAAATTGAAAATATTAATATAACGAAACTGGAAACCAAAAGAAATGAGGGTCTCAGATTTATCAATTTTTAACTTTTCATACTTCGCTGAAGACTATGTCCGTATGCAATTTGTCTTGAGAGCGAAGACGTAAATTGCTCCATTGTGAATGGCGACGTTATACATACTTCTTTAAATGACGATAATAATATTAATATGTCACATCGATACCGTCGTCGGTTGCGGTGTTTGTAGTAATGTAGCATAATATTATAATGCGTTATTCCAACGCAACAGAGCAATGTGGTTTAGCTCTATGTTTTCTCCAGTTATACTATGGATAAGTGCTAGCAGAGATAATAATTCATAAGCATATTTAGTTGGCAGGACTTGACATGACCCGACCAAATTACGATGCTTCGCTGACTCAATAATATAACCGATAGTATGTAATGTTTTCATCCATGTCCCAACGAATACATAACACACTTACCATCAGTTCTCTAGGGTTAAAGGTCTCTGTGGCGTGTTTGTTGAGGGCGGCTAGGGCGGCATTGGGCGGGTATCCCACGGACATCGGCTTGTTGCCGTCCGCCTCCAGCGCCGCGTGTTTGCGCAGGTTGTATAGCGACTTGAGCGCCTGAAACGTGCACAGTAATGATTAGTTAATGTGTTCACACACTTATTTTTTTTAAAGGCGAATGTTTGTGCGGTTGTGTGTTTGTGATTTATTGAACTACTGAACGAATTGACCTTTAGTATGGTACCCGTAAAAGCTCCAGCTGGATACTGTTGATACAAAAAGCGTTCTAGGGGGATACTGTATCTACATTTTAAATCAAGTGCTAGTTTTAGATCCTAAGTAGTAGTGCATACAACATAGCATGTCAAGACAAGTCTTGCTATGAACTGGTGAGCAGTATCGTAGCACAATTTTAAACATATAACTTAAAAACACGAATATTATGTCAAATTCTGCTATTTATTGAGAAAAAAATTGGTAGCTACATCCAGATCAAACATAATAAAAAATTATATGTAATTAAAAACAAAATATATCTGGAACCAGTCCAGTAGAACTCCGTCTAAGCCGGGTGGGTCAATACTTGTAGTGAGTGGTAAAATAAAAGTAATTCGTTATTTCAAAGAGTTTATTTATACAGTGGTTATAAGTCTTTTAATTTTCTTAAATTGTGTTTATAAAAACACCGACAAAGTTTATTTCAGCATCATTTTTTAATTAGCATTTTCATTTCAATTCTAGCGCATTGTCACAACTCACAGCTCACAGTCTCGTACATCAGGCTTGTTTATTTTTTCTTGAGCAAAACCTAAGTTTGTATCCTTTGCGGGGACCGACGATGGCTCTATTCAGGTCTAAAGTGATCTCGTCTCTCTCTACCAGTTCCACGCGAAATCTGGACAGCAGTTTCACCATACATAGCCTGGATTGAACCTTTGCTAACCGCATACCTGAAAAATGTAAAAAGATTTAAATAATATAATCCCTTTCTGTTGCATACCTGTATTTACCATCATAATTATTATATTTTAATGGTAGTCTTGTTACTATAATATAGGCTATAATGATTATAAAATTAATCTTCAATTTATATTTTTTTAATTTAAAGATATTTCGTTTTTATCAACCGTTAGATACTATATTATGTCTTCACGTCATAATACTATAATACTTAATGTATGACTATTTTTATTACAATTAGTTGTTATAAGATGATTGTACGCAGTTTAATGTCGTTTACAGACATCGTAGCTATATTTACTATATTTGTTTATTATTTATTAATAATACTTATAAGTAATAAACAAATATGGCTACAATGTCAGTAAATGACATTGAACTGTGAACATACTTTATCAACATTAAATAACCATGTCAGCACCTTAGACAAAACTATCTCATTAGTATGATATAAATTAAAAGAAGTATGTATAATGTAACTTACCTATACAATTTCTGGGTCCAAGACCAAACGGCAGATATGCATAATATGAACGTCTTTCCGCTGATACTTTTTTATCGAATCTTTCCGAGTCAAATTTTTGAGGGTCAGGATATATTGTTTCATCGTAAATTCGTAATGTATAGCCCTACAGGTACAACTATGACCTGACCTTTTTCTATTACTACATCTGTGCCAGGGATTTTATAATATTTTATAACTGTTCGCATCAGTGGATTAAGCACTTTCTAAGGGTTTCGTCGAATACCTTTTCCATATAGGGCAGCTGGCTTAATGCTTCGTAGGTAATTTGGCCATCACCTTTCCTTACTACGTCGTCTACTTCTTCGAGCAGTATGTGCGGGTTCCTAGCTAACTCGTAAAGCATAAACGACATAGTAGTAGCGCTCGTCTCGTATCCTGCCAAATAGAAAATGAAGGCCTGTGCCGCCATTATATCGTCTGTAACTACGAATAATAAAAACTAAGGAATCGTAACTCCCATGCTATTACCGTTTTAAATTTGGTTCCTTTCGATCTGTCATGTAACGTCAGCCTAGTACCGCTCAAGGCCACCTAAATATTGCAAATGTATTGAAATGTGTACCTAAGGTACACTTTTTTGACAAACTTATTGTGGAGCATGTTTTTTGACGGAGTTACTTTTCCTTAGTTTTTATTATTCGTAGGTCTGTAATCACAAGAGTTAGTTCCTCGAAACCCTCCCTTTTCGGACTGGAAAGACCTTGGTTTCTCAAATCCAAAAGTAAATCCATAAAGTCGTTCCTGTTTATTTATTATTATTTGATTTTCCGTTTCGCTGCTTCACTACCGTCGCCACGAAGTCGCTGAAGAAATCGTCAAGAAGTCTCGAAAATTTTAAGGAGCTTACTAGGTTATTGAAGAATTTCGGATACATTATGCCGAATTCCTGGATAGGTCTTCTTTGGAATATGATACTGTCGATATCACCGAAGCAGTTCATGATACTATTATTGCCAGTTAATTCCACATCCAGCCCAAACTCCAAAGGCACGGGCAGAAATCGTGCAGAGAGTGTACAACTGTATGAGAGGATGCAACTCTTAATCAGGATTTTTCTGCGATATCGCATCGATGTAGTTTAGAAATGCATCACCTTTTTCGTTTATCAGATGAAACATGTTTTAAGCTTCCCGGTGGTGAATAGAGGGGTGAATTGGTACCTCAGGACTCGCCAGCTGTCAGATTTAGCGATTGATATTAGCGAAGAGATTTTGGCTCAATTTTTTGCTAGCGACCGGTACACCGCGCTCGGTGAACATATTGGAGCTGCCATCCTGTCTAAGACACCAATGATGGGTTCGTTGGGAAACTCGTCGCAAATTTTCTTTAATTGGAAGGTTTGCACATCAGTCACACTCATGAAATTCCCAAAGAGCGGAGATGGCTTGGGGCCATTTACCTTCTTTTTCTTCCGATGCCCAAATGTTCTTGTAAAGTAGCAGTATGGCAAATAAAGAACAAAACAAAATAGTAATATATTGATTATCATTTTGCGGCTTTAGTACATCACTCACTAAAAGCGGAATATTTATTATCACACGCAACAACGCGTCGTTTGGTTTTATATAACGTCGAATAAAGTGACATTGAAAACTTTTTTGTGTATACTAATATGTATTCTGTGCACTGACCTCCATTATACAAGTACGTTGGACTAATGATACCCTTTGAAATGACAGCTGTTTTTTGTGCCTATTTGAAGCGGAATCAGCTCCCCCGATGGGAGGGATAGGAACTAAATTTGACCATTGACCAAATATATTTGTCTATGATTTGACGTAAAAATGACGTTTGAAAGTCGCCATATTGGCGCTGATAGCAGTAGTGGGAGTATTTGGAACTAATACTAGTGATGACAACCAATAACGATTAAGCGGCCATTTGCAAGTTATGTCAAATTTAGTTCTCTTCCCGCTCACTGGCGGCGCTGATTCCGCTTCAAATAGGTACAAAAAAAGTGGGTATCATAGGTCCAGCGTACTTGTATAATGGAGGTCAGTCATTCTGTGGTATTAGTCAAATTGGGGTTCAGTAACACAACTTTAAATCGTACATAATATTAAAATATAATAAATAAGAAGCTCGACGACAAAGTTTAAAGGAGTCTACTAAATAAATGAAATTGGCAGTGAGACTTTGTTTTACGAAAATATTAAAGTTTAATTCTCTTTAATATTAACCGCCTAATGTATGTAGTTTCATCAACTTCTTCGTAAATATCATATTTAGGTGGGGATACAATGGACGGGGACAGCCAGGGGACTGTATTTTTAGAGCTTCTATCGCTTCTATAAAACAACTTTAAACAGTTATGGTTCTGAAAACAAAGGGGCTGCAAAGTTTCGAGGTTAAAGTTTCATTAGGAGTGATTATTTTATGAATTATTATTATACTTTTTGAAAAAATCGGTCAGGACAGCCGTTTAAAGAAAATCGCCCAAAATATATGCAATGTCATCGTGAGTTTTGGTAAATTCATCACTGGCAACATTCTGACAACTCATCCCTATATTAGAAAACTGTAGTTTTACAAACTCATCGTGAATATTAAGATACTCATCATTTATAATAATATTATCAGTTAGCAACAATAAAAATGATACTAATTTATTTCATTTAATATTTTACAAATCACGATAATAATATAAGTTCGGAAATTTTTCAATCTGTCTATACCAGGGGTCACCAAATGGCAGACCGCGGTTTGCATCCGGACCGCCGACCCATTGTGTGCGGACTGCGGACCAAGCATTTTTGAAGATGAACTTCGTTAAAAATAAATTTCGGTTTCGACTTACTGATGAACATCTCCAGGATTTAATGTCAATAGCTTGCACCAATAAATTCAACGAACTCCAAACAAGCAACAAAAATTTTCACTTTTCTCATTGATATGTAAATTTAATAACTTTGTAGTTTCCGTAATTACTTTTGTTTATTAAATATATTTTTTGTAAAATGTGTGGACCCCGAAGTTCACTTCATTTCTTAAAATGGACCCCGAGCGAAACTAATTGGTGACCCCTGATCTATACTGTACTCGGCGAAACATGGCGGTAGCGGTCATTGACCTTTTAAGTCTAGACGCTAAATGAAAAATGCTCGCACTTTATTTAGAATATTTAAGAATAAAATTGACCTCTTATAAAGACACAGATTATTACAGATTCATCGGAAAACCTCTTGGTACCAACTTTTTATAAGTTGGAAGTGATATGCTTTATATTCAGTTCACATCGAGTATGCAAAATACGATATCGCCCTTAGTGTCTAAACACCCTAGGCCGAAAATACGCGGCCGAAGTTCGGCATGATTACGCTTGCAATGCGCTACGCATACAATATAACGCGACGTAATTTCGGCATGGTGACTGGTGTGTCATTGGTAATTAAAAATACATTGCAGGCGTAATCTTGCCGAACTTCGGCCGCGTATCTTCGGCATGGTGTGTTTAGGCACTTAGTGTCTAAACACACCATGCCGATTACGCCTGCAATGTATTTTAAATTACCGATGACACACCATGCCGAAATTATGGTGGTGTGTTATCGGTAATTTAAAACTAATTTTAGCGCAAATAACGTTTTTATGCTTTTTAAGGCGAGAAAGGTGACACTTAGTACAACTGTATTGTTTTAACCCTTATTTCGTACACAGGTCCTATTTAAAGAAAAATACTGAAATACCTAAAACCTAACTATAAACTAGCTATAAAAGGTTCCGTGACAATCAAATAAAATATATCACTGAAAAAATTGCTATTAAAATTAAAGACGGAATTCGTGCTAAGTGTCCCCAATTTCGGGAAATTGGATCCCTCGAGCGATTCCTGTACAATTTCTATTTTAGGGAACTCAATAATTATTTTTCTTATGACCTACCCAGGAGCATGTTAGGACTTAGGAGTGTTCCGTAGCTATTTAAAATTGTCGTTAAATATAATTTTGTAGTTAATCAATAGCCCATCAAACTTAATTATCGGCCGACACGGTATCGTTGTACTATGCGCACTTCCATACAGCTTCATACTGATCAAGAACCAAACTAAACTATCGGCCGATTAAAAGTCTGCAGTCTGCGGGGGCTCTAAGACCACGTATCTCAAGGATGAAGAAGTACAAGTATGATAACTCACCTGCGCGGTACAGTGCTTGTCAGACAGGTGGTTGAGCAGCGCGAAGGTCTTGCGCGGCACGCGGTCGCAGTCCAGCCACTGGCAGGGCGCCTCGCCGCCCGCCAAGCCCGGGCAGTGCGTGCGCGCCGCGTGCGAGAACACCTCCGCCGGGCTCGCCAACACCCTGTATACACAACACGTGTTATTTCCACATAAACATGCTGTTATTTCCAAGTTTGGTTAGGACAATGCACGCTGATCACCTGATTGTCTGACAAGTAAGATGATCTACGCGTCGGATGGGCATGTAAAGTCGGTCCTGCGCCTGATCTCCCGCCAGTCGTGTCGGTCGTCCGTCCCACTAGTTTATGAGAGTAAAGGAATAGAGTGCTTTTGTGTACTGCGCACACACCTGGGCACTATAAAATTACTTCTGCGTACCTGGCCTGGTTTCAATGAAACCGGCCACGGTCACCGAAACCGGTGCCGGTGTGGGAGTTATTATTATAATATAGTGTGTGTATTGCCTTAATCTGAACAAGGCTTAATATAAATATTAGACCGTAAACGACTATAACGCTAGTATTTATTTAGCTACTAATAATTATTGTCTTCATTCACTTCTATTTCTAACCACAGTAAACTACTTAGCATCAAATACTCTTCACAGAGGCTTACACGGTGAATATAGGTTTAAGTGGAGTTATTGCAAATTATGTGATACAAATTATAATGTGATAAGGTATTTTATTGACTTACTTGCCACACCCCCTCCAGTGACATATCCAGGGATTGTCGTCGATGCCCATCGGCAGCGGCGGCGGTGGGGGCGTCGAAGAGGGCTTCGGTGTTGGAGGTTTCGCCTAGAAAGACAATACATAATTATTTGCTAATCATTAGAAAAGGTTTTCTTGTTACAGAAATAAAAAATAAAAAAAAGTAAGACAGATCAATTAATCTAGCCACAGTGCAGTACGATAGGACTTCATTATTTATACAAAGCGCCGCGATCTGTTTGTGTGTGCGCGTTGGGCGCGTATACACATACAGGGAAATACATCAGTCGTGCCGACATTTATCTTTCGCTAGCCTTTGTGTGCGTACGAATAGGCAACGCGTACCGCACACATCCAAACCGTTAGCGGCACGTTTGCATGAAGTGCTTCTAATCACCCCACTCACTTCACTCTACATTATAGAACAGTTTAAAACCTAATTCTTGTACTGTTCTATAGTGTATCTAGAATAGGCTACTTGACCTATAATTAATTTCATTGAACTAATGCATATTTCTAGTAGAACTTGGCCGTAGGAAACCGTATTTCACCCTTATCATCAAATAAAAGCTTATGATTGTAAAATAAAGTCGAATTGAAAATATGATTTTATGAAAATATGATTTGTACTGACGAAAACGCTTTTGCGGTACTTCCGATTTGGATGTGACGTCATCACATTCGTAATTTAATATCTTTTATTTATCGCGCTCGTTATATGTAAGTTTATTTGTACATAAATAATAAGAATAAGCCTAGAAAGATTTGTAAAATCTATTTTCTTGAATAGTTCAAGTAAAACATCAGTTTTATATATTATCTCTATTTATTGTAGTTGGGAAATGAAATGGCCAAAACTTTTCTCCAAAAGTGTTCAACATTACAAATGATTTCTAAATTCTTTTCTAATTTTTGGCACTGTTAGACTCGAACGCTTAGCACATAAAACTTTTTTCAATAAAGAAAGTATAAAAATACAAAAAACATGACGTCACACTATGGCGGCACAATGGCGGGCAGTGTTTTCGGCGCCATATAAAAGGCATATTTTTCAATCAACATTTTTATGGGTTTCTACTGTTTAAAATATTAAAATATTAGTTTTTTTGGTGAAAATGAATGATTAAGAAGCATTTAGAATGAAGAAAAAAAGTAGGTCAAGTAGCCTAATTATTAAAATTAGATATACCTCAGGCACTGGTTGCGTGCTCATGATTTCCTTGTCACCGATCTTAGTGTTGCCCACCATTACGGGCTGCCGAGTGACCACTTGTCTCATCACCGGCTGTGCCTTCTGAAATTATATTTGAAAATGAGTACACATATTAAATGTAGTAAAAAAAAGTCACAACTATATATAAAGATATCCGCTGTGTAAATATTTTATTAAGGGCCTGTTTCACCACTCCTTGATAAAATGCCGAATAGGCTATCCACAACTTTTTTGACTGATTCTCCATACTTTATCTGTCAAGTTAAGTAGTGGATAGCCTATCCGGCACTTATAAGGAAGTGGTGAAACAGGCCCTAAAGGTACAAAGTACTATCAGAGAAGTTGACTCATAGGCAAATGGCGGACGTACGTAATTTGGAACGTTATAAATTCAAACCCAGCCCACACATTACTAACATTGAATACAGAGACATAACCCGGCCTAATGACGTAGGTCTGCCTTCTGCCCGATTAATTTATTCGTATATTAAAACAAGCGACGAGGATAATATTATTACTTACAGCACCAGTAGGCAATACTGCGGTTTTACTGTCGCTAGTCGTAGTAGTCGGACCCGATATCGATACCGTTGTCACCTGACTCCTAGGTGGTTGCACAACCCGTTGAACTGTCGGTTTCATCGCTGTGTTCACAATAATTTGCTGGTTGTTCGAAACCGCGATAATCTGCTGGTTGCCCTGCAACAACTGCTGGTTGCCTTGTATGATCTGTTGGTTGGTCCCGACAATTTGGTTGCCGACTATGTTGTTCCCGGTTGCAATGAGCGCGGGCGGTTGTTTTTGCGTGACGACGATCTGTTGCGGTTGCCCCGCTATTTGCGCCTTGTGCGGTTGCGGTTGCGGGGTTATGATCGGTTGCTGACTCGGAGCCATCTGCGGTGTATTCTAAAGCAAAAGCAAACAGTACAAAAGTTAAAATAATATATGACATCAATGTTTAAATTAATGGTTTTATTATTTTATTGATGACATGCACACATCACGACACCAATTTTAAGCTAGTACAAGGACATAGGTAATACACATACAGCATAGGCAATATATAAACATAACATGATTTTAGGATATCCACCACCCAGAAACAGACCACAAAATAAAGGATAATAATTATACTAACACTGACACTCTTTCCTATAGAAAATATGGTATACGCTCATATTCTACTTTATATTATGTAGACAACAACTACGTTTAATAATGTTAAGTTTTTTTTTTCTGCTTGCTTTTTTTAATTATTATTTTTAGAATTTTTGTTGCGTACAATATACATATATTCCAAAATACAATACTCGTAAGGAAACTAAATACAGAACTATATTAATATCTAGAATACACTTCAAACTACTAAATACAAGCTAAGCCAGCAACTAAAACCCCTACACTCTCATTCATTATAATATTTACTCCACTTCTTCGTTACATGTTGCCTGTTTTTATCTGAAACGTTGGAAAAGGCCCTTGAACGACAATGAAAGCAACATAGAGTAACGAAAGAGTGGAGAAAATATTTTTAATAATAAGGTCCCTGATATTTACTCAACATAATTCTAATAAATTAAACATGACGTACACATAGTTTAGACTTGCAAAATAGAGCGCATAAGAGGCACATAGATCACTCAATGACTATACTTGTCTCTTTTACTCGAGCACATTTCCTATCTCGTTTCTACACTACCCAATAGGAGCTGTAGCGATACTTTCCATGAGTGAAAGAGACAAGTAGCTAAGGTCCTGCTTCCTGTTTTTCACATACTCCGCGACCATACTTTCAGCACCTAGTAACAAACTACAACGGTCCATGCTCAAACTACAAGCGTAAATGTGCTTGAACCTGTGTGATGGTGGATTTGACCACGGCTATCGCTTGCGAGGTGCTCACAAGTGTGGGCTGGCTTACTATCACTCTCTGTGTCGACTGTATCACGCCAGTATTCTGTGTACAGTGAAACACACATCTCAATCACTGAATAAATATACCAATTGGTCGCCTTACCAGTTTTTTTTTCTGATACATGATATACACCATAACGCCTCTAGTACACCGACGCTGCGAAACGCGAAACAACTGCGAAACTGTAATAGAGCGAGATGCAATATAACGCATTGTCGTGTGGCGGATGAGACAGTAAATCGGTTCGCCGCTAATTCGCAGTTCGCAGCGTCGGTGGACTAGAGGCGTAATATTATGTTTATACAGTAAGAACAACAGGAATTAAGAGTTTTGGCCGCTTGCGCTAGTCATGGTAGTTTATCGTTGATTAGAATTATGATCTCTCTTGTTCTTGATGTGAAAGGGAGACATGTTTTGTCAAAAAATTACAGTAACAATTGAAACTGGTGCAAGTGTGCTTCAGGCGACGTAAATTTTACTTTATGCACGTTTAAGACTGTAAATACTTATGTCTTATATAAGGTTTTTTAAGATATAGAATATACATTATACAGGATTATTTTTTCACCAGTACAATAAATTTTACCACGTTATTGGTATCGATAATAGCACAGACATAGATCAAGATAGATACCGCATGTGTATGTACTTCGCGTGCCATATCGCGTTCCCAAAGACGAGCAATGCTCGTCTTTCGAAAGTCTGTTCTTTAGTCTGCTATCGGAATCGGACGTCAATCGTAATTTTAAAAATGCATAAATGCCTAAAAGTGCCGCATTGAGCTGTACAAATTCAAATAGAAACGTTGGCCTAGATAATGGACACGTTTCATATCATCGGTACGTCACAGTAGGTAGGAAAAAAGTGGCAGGCTCGTTTTCATACAAATGGAGCGACATGCGGTATCTATCTTGATCTATGTCTGTGGATAATAGAGTATATTTCACAATATTTTTTTTTCAGTTCAATTAATTTATCCTTTATCCAATCTAATACCGCTTGGGCGCACTAATTACAAGGCGACAACGGGTGCGGTATGAGGTAGGGGGCGGCGGGGTGAGGTAAGCGATCGGCCGGGGGGCGGCGCGCGTTTTGCGTACTACTAAAAATTACTGCCTCAATAGAGGCGTAATGCATCCACAATTTTTAGTAGTTTAGCGGATAAGTCCGGGGCTTGATATTTTTGTTTTTTTGTTCCAAAGGGGTAGTAACAAAAATCGCTAATATTTTTTATTTTTGACAACTATTACGTATGTTGATTTATTGTACTGGTGAAAAAATAATCCTGTATATATAGAGCAAAAGCCAGCTGTATAATATTGCAACTAAGCAATGGACAATTGATTTGATAGAATTTGAAACCCGAAGGACTGATTCTGATTCAGATTATAATAATAATTAAATGTAAGTTGTGTCTTTCAGTTTTGTTTTTCTTTCACGATCGCGGTATTTATCTAATAATAATTATGATAAAAATATAAGAAGTCTACAGAAATAAATTTACCAAGAAGGACAACAATATACAAAAGGGTTATTAAGGATTATTGTAACATCGATTAATATTTAAAATACCTTTTTATCTACCATCCGACCCTGGGTTTATAATTCCAAGGATAGTTAGACGCATGAACAGAAAAAATAATGTTATTATTTTTGTATTGTTGAAAGCCTATTCTACAGTAAATTAAGATGGAAAGGTGCATTAGTTAAATAAGCGAAACTACAAAATGATCATTAGTGAGGGTGATTAGATATTTAATTTGTGAATTTGATCATTAATGCAACACTTATTTCTGCTCGAAATGAGAAACATCAAAACTTGTTCTTATTAATTTTAACACAGTTTTAAGGGGATCAAATTCAGAAATATTTAATTAAATGAAATTGCCAACTGTTAGATGACATCTAGCACCTTAAAAGCAACGAAAATTAAAATTGATATACAATATCTAGTTATTAGACCATCCCCAAATATTTTTGCTTTCTACCTTAAAAATAAGAACTAGCCTAGGTATACGATATTTTAATGATTTTATGATAATAAAACTTTAATATTGTATATCAATAAAACAAATATCTAAAGAGCGTCACGAAATGTTAATATGGAATATGGATCAACCCAAGATTATATTATTATTGCGTCGTCTTTGGCATTTAGTGTTACTAGCTTCTAGGTATGCAGGCTCAAAGCTATATTTCAGGCCTTAAGTATTAATTTAAAGCTATGTCTTTAGGCCGAAGCTTTTTATAACCTGTATAATTTGTTGCTGAGTGACTGCCTCCGCTATTAGACTGTGGAGAGTCGCCTCGTCTAGGCCACCTGGGTTGTTCACCTTGAGTACCAATTCAATTTAGTACATTATGATTGTAGTGAAGTTAGACAAGTGTTGTAAATAATTTTATACAGTTGCACTGCGCATTGTAACTGACTTCACACTGGACTATTAGATTTGTAACGTAGACGCAGTACAACGAAATCGTAGCTAGCTTCACACTGTACCTCGATTATTAACACTACAGTGAAGTTAATCGAAAATCTACGCAGTGCATCATAACTTTAATTATATCAGATTCAGGTATATTAACATAGAATTAAGTGAAATTTAAATCTTATAAAAGTTGCTACAATAATACCTTAGCCGATTTAATTAAACCACGAGAGAAAACAAGTAAATAAACATACCGTCAAAGTGAGGGGGCCACAGCCAGTGTTCTGCACTATGATGTGAATAGTTTTTTGCATCAAATTCCCTTGTAGATTTTGTGCCAAATAATTGAGTCCACCTAAAATCATTTAATTGAATTTGTATTGTTTATGAGTTATGACTATTTAACTTATTTAAAATAAGACATTGTTTTACATGGATTGTCTTGCGAGATTTGTTAAAATGTTGAATTACCTTGGGCCGTCCCTGGTGTCGCAATGATTTGCTGCACGAACTGTGTAGGTTGAGTTGATACTGGCTTTTCTGAGAACAAAAACGGTAAATGTAAACGCTTGACACAGTTGCAGGTAACATTGGAATTCACAAATAAAATTAACACTGCTATAAAAACAGTATCAACCTTATTTTTTGCTTCAAAAAGTTCACGGCTTGCCGTTGCCTTTGAATTAAATTTAAGCGTCTGAATAACATTAAAACATTTCGCTTTCCAATTCGGCACGGCAAATTATAGAAGCGACCATTTAGGTACTATCAGAGAAGTTGATTCATAGGCAGTTGGCGGACCTACGTAAGTTGGTGGCGTTATGTCAAACCCAGCCGACAGATCACGACTTACATTGAATTGACATAACTCAACCAAATGACGTAGGTCCGTCAACTGTCTATGAATCAATTTTTTCGATGGTACCATCGAGGAAATTGATTCCTAGGCAGTTGTTGACAGACCAACGTCATGTGGTCGGCTTATGTCAATTCAATGTTAGCTGTGATCGGTCGGATGGGCTTGACTTAACGCGACCAAATTACTTAGGTCCGCCATCTGCCTAGGAATCAACTTCTCTGATAGTACATTAAAATAATCAAGAACATCTCAATATTAAGTCTTACGAAACTGCCACCTACTCAGCATCTGTTGCGAACACAGTTCGCAACGCTGGTTTTCAGTAAGCGCCATATTTAAGCCATAAAGTTAATATACCTAGCGGAATAGAGAAACAAAGGCCTGAGCAAGCGAGATGTCACTATCAGTAACACTGCGTGGTAAAAAGAGACGTGTGATACATGACAGCAGAACTCCTTTTTGACGTCCAGTCGGCACTTATCGGCACGTTGACAATTTAATCTCATAGAATTCATGTTCAATCATGCTTGTGTAAGTGTATACGTACACATATTTTTACACACAGATGTAAATCAATTTCGGTTTCGTTTGACACCTCGAGATTGTTTCTCTATTCCGCTAGGTATACTAACTTTATGATTTAAGTGTCTGAATAACATTAATACATTTCGCTTTCCAATTTTACCGTGCCGGCATTAACCTGCCGTGCCGTGCCGCGTAACAGCAAATCACTATAAAAGCGTCCATTTACCTTGCAGTATAATCTGTCCGGCCTGCGAGGCGATAATGTTCTGCACGTCCATGGGCTGCACCTGCAACATCGGCTGCTGCACCGCTAGCGACTGCTGCACCTGTTGACATATTTATTTAGAAGCGCCATCTATCGTTATAGACATGTCCTATCAGTGAAATTGATTCATAGACAGAAAGCGGACCTACCTCAACCTCCAAATCATCATTTAGAGTTGTGTCAAGCCCATATAGATAGATCACTACTGAGTACTGACATTGACGTGACGTAACCCGACAAAATAACCTAGGTCCACTATCTGCCAATGATCAATTTCTCTGACGGCACATAATATATGTACCTAACCGCGTTTTAAAATTTTAATGTTTTTCTGAACTTGCAATTTTTTTTTTACCATGTTTCGTTATCTTGAATGGTTTCGGATTTCTTCTGTACAACATTTTATTAAAAGACTAAAAGCTCTACTGCACTGTGCACATATTGATGACATTTTGAGTGAAGATAAAAATCAAGGACTCACCTGCATCGTAGGTGCTTGTACTTGCAGAGTTGGTTGCTGAACTTGCATCGACGGCTGTTGCACCTAAAATTTGTGGTCGTTTAAATATTGTTTTTATTAAGTTTTGGTCACGTCGTACGGTTTAGACTTGAGAATTATTATTATAACCCTAAAGCCTATTCCACAAATTGGCAGAGTCTTCACCAAAGCCTTAGGTGAAAAGCCTAAGGTGTTCCACTTTTTTAGTTTTAGCGCCAGCCTAGGCAAGCCTGCCTTGTAGGTCATCTGGCCATCTTTTTCGAGGCCGACCACGGCGGCGTGTAATAACTATATACAAGAAGACGGCTTCTGGTATAAAGTTAATTACACTATAGTTGCATATTTTATTAGATTCACCTGTAGTATCGGCTCTTGAATGATCATGGATCCTTCAGAAGGACCTGCCACCAAAACTGATGGCTGTATTATATCCACTGGCTCTTGCTTTGGTGGCAGCTGTAACGGTAATAAATATCTCTAAGTTCGATTATGTTTTACAATATATTGTTATTAGATTGACATAAAGAAAATAAGACTAAAATGTAAGTTACATCACTAATATAATCACTTACTTACCTTTGGAATAAGAGTCAAAGAACAAAACTTATATCTGTTTTCACCAACCGCCTCCTAACGCAAAGTGTTTTCTAGCGGCCATTATATTATCTACGATACATATTATTATCCTTCTAAATTTCACTTGTATATCATCTACGTCCTTGGGGCGTAAGAACATATTTTGTAAAACATAAGTTCTTATTTTTAAAAACGTGTTTGTCTTAGGAGATGCATAACTCTAAAAGACCGCTATGAAACAGCTAGTGTTAGGGGGCGGATGGTGGCAGCGGGCATTAGGTTAATAAAGGGTATTTAGACGAGAATATGAGTTATGAATGTAAGTAAAATGATTTAAGCACCTTAGAACCCAATGATCCAGCGAGAAGAATAGTCCGTGGTCGCTTCAACACATGAAAGAGATTGTTAGTAATGTTAACACTGATGAAAGTTAGCAATGGGGAGTTAGTAAGAAACGAGTGAACAAGCAGTGTTGTCATACTTTGACGATATAATTCTAGCTCATTAGCAACGGCAAAGCATTATTTTCGCCAGTATGTGGTATTAGATATTATATTAACCAGGCGTATGCTTAGGCGTGGGCCTTGGGCAATGAGCACGAGTGCTTTTTTATTATTACGATACCTAAGTTATCAAGTAATAAGTCAATTTATTAAGCTATTGAATAAATTCATACTTTAGAAAACATATTGTTTTGTTAAAATCATCCCGTCTTTCTTGGAAAAATAATACGTATACAGACAGATCCAACCAAATTTTCTTTGAGATTAGCAAAATGTGATATAATCCACGCGCGATCAGAATGGGATGGAACCTTGTCAAAGTAAAACGAAAATGACAGTTTTCTAATGAAGTAGCGTTAGCAAAAATATTCTGAACGTTAATTTATAGGTTTATACATAATAATAATAATAAAATACGTAATCGACCGATTCTGTACATTAAAGATATAACTGTGTTTTTGGTCAACCCTGTGGCAGCTACAACTCTTTGAGTTACTATTTTTGTATTTTTGAGCAAACCCAATTTTTCATGAAAAAGATTTCTTGGTAATATTTTACCAATGATTGTGATTCAGGAATTATTATTCCTGAATCACTTGGTAACCAATGGGTAAGGAACCCATATCCAAGTATGTCACTTATATTTAAATCTTTGACTGTGATTTTTCATGCGTTAGAACACCAACATCGTTCTTCATCGAAATATTTTGGCATTTATCAATTGTCAGAATTATTTGGCGTGAATCGTGATTGACCATTCAAAATCTTACCCCTTTTTCCACTCATTATTAATCAATTACTATAATAATATCACATATTACCAATTTTGTATTATCACAAAAAAAATTAAAACAAAACTTAATAAAAATGTACGCAAACAAAAACGTCATTTTGTTTGCCGACCCTACGGCTGGCCAGCTGTCAGCGCGCGTCTCAGTTCCAAAAGGACGCATCCCATTCTGATAGTGCGCGGATAATACAAGCAATATTATAAACAAGGAAAGTATTATAAGTATATTATACTCACTAGGTCATCTTCATCTTCCAAAGCGGACGCCGCTAGAGCCGCATATAAATTCGCCGCAGTTTTGGACACACTCTCCTGTGGACCGCTCTATAACATACAAATAATCTTACTAATAAAAATGTACTATCGGAGAAGTTGATTCCTAGGCAGATGGCGGACATAAGTAATTTGGTCGCGTTAAGTCAAACTCATCCGACCGATCACAGCTAACATTGAATTGACATAAGCCGACCACATGACGTAGGTCTGTCAACTGCCAAGGAATCAATTTCCTCGGGTATACATATAAATTATGTATAATTTGCTGTCCTTGTCTATTAAACGGCTTTTACAACGTATCAGAAAAGGAATAACATTGTTGAGCAATATTTCTATTATTAAAGGGATTTTTTTTAACATGATTTTATATACACGGGTATAAAAAGCAACTAGCTGCTTCTAATCAAAAATATCCAATCATAAATCAATTCATACCTTTAGCATAGCCTTATGGAGGGTATACTAGAAACATCAAAAATATTTGTATAGTGGCACATCAAAATATGTATACAAAATACTACATTAAGCATCAGAACCACAGACATAGATCAAGATAGATACCGCATGTCGCTCCATTTGTATGAAATGAACGAGCGTGCCACTTTTTTGCTACCTACTGTGACGTACCGATGATAAGAAACGTGTCCATTATCAAGGCCAACGTTTCTATTTGAATTTCTACAGCTCAATACGACACTTTAAGGTATCTAGGCATTTTAAAAATTCCGATTGACGTCCGATTCCGATAGCAGACTAAAGAAAAGACTTTCGAAAGACGAGCATTGCTCGTCGTTTGGGAACGCGATACGGCACGCGAAGTACATACACGTGCGGTATCTATCTTGATCTATGTCTGTGATCAGAACCAATTATTATTATTGTTTTATTCCTGACATTAGCAGGTATGTAGCTACTTACTATATGCCACATTTCATTTTGATCTAAATGTAAAGAAATCAAGCTTGACAAAAAACAATTTGTGCTATTTATAGTTAGGATTATAGCCGCTCGTGTTAAGCTTCGTCTACATCTAAATTTAAATGAATTTAAAGGAAGTAGTCATTACTAAGCAATAATTAAAGCCTCACAATTTACAAATCATACTAAAACTTACGTCAGACTTTTCCTCGGTTTTCTGCTTCTTGGAAGGCGGTTCCGTATACGAATGGTCTGTGACAACGGTATCAACTATTTCCTTCTCACTTTTCACGTTCTGTATTATACAACCCATTTGCCCCTGCGTAATCTGGCCTTGGGCGATTTGACCCTGGACAATCTGACCCTGGGCAATCTGACCTTGAGCCAGTTGGGCTTGCATCGCCTGCTGTATAACTCCTTGAATTTGATCCGTCTTCAGTTGTATAATCTGGCCTTGCTCATTCTTGACGTGTATCACTTGGCCTTGCTCGTTCTTGATTTGGAAGAACGGGCCCTGCGCTGACTCGGCGTTAATTTGCAGGACAGGGTTGCTCTCGGACTTGACTTGAACAATTTGGCCCGTCTCCGTTATTTGTATGGTGGGTGCATTCATTTGCGGGCCCATCTGTACAACTTGCACCGGAGGGTTAGATTTCTTCTCGAGCAGATCGGCTAGCATTTTGTTCTGAGCTGCCTTCTGAAATATACGAATATAGCATTTAGGATACTGTAATATATTTATTATAATGCAGAATTAAGAAATTACAAATTTAACTTACTATTGTTAGTTGTGCTTGTTCGTCCATTTGGATTTGTACGGGCTCTTCCTTGACTCCTAAGGAGTAAATAAAATTTTGTGCGTTAGGAATATTAGAAAAACTTTGAAAATATTTTTGCAATCAAAAAAACATCTTACCTGAATCTTCACCAGTACTTATAATAACCTAAAATCAAAATAAATACATCGTTAAAGTTACAATTACCTTCATATTAAAATACTATATTTTTAATTTATGACGATAGAATATATTATTACCTTATTTTCAGTAGTTGCTACTCCTCCGGGTATGATGGTAGTACACTTGATAAGCGCCTCTGGATCTAACTCCATGTTCTGGAGTACAAGACTTTTATATTAAGAATAGCGACAAAAATCTGCAATTATCTGAGCGTAAGAATTTTATTGGAGGAGTCCTATGTGTCACAACTCACAAGACACGCTGAATACCAACCCCTAGAACACGACGCGTTAACTTTGCTATGATACAAATGTAATATTGTAGTCGTTGGTACCAACAAAAGGCTTAAAAAAATTTGGCATTGAAACTAGTTGCAGACTGCAACTCCGTTGCGCTGAAATTAGTTTATCGCGCGGGAACCGTACATTTTTTTTTTTTAATAAAAGTATCATATGTCCTTTCCCGGGTCTCGAAGCATCTCCATACCAAACTTCATCAAAATTGGCTCATCAGTTTAAGCGTGAAAAGGTGACAGACAGACAGACACACTTTGTCATTTACAATATTAGTATGGATATGAATTTTACATAGAGTAGTTTCGGTTGACATTTTCATGAAATAACTAGTTTTTTAACGACTTCGTTGTAGTTCTATCAAAATGCTACCGACGAAAACTTTTAGCTTACACTTACCCCAGTGGGATTCGCTTGTACAAGCACAGTGCCTGGAGTAGACACTCTCTGCTGACTCTGTTGTCTCTGCGCCACCTATACAGCAATACACTATTGACTTACATATTGGATATTGCCAACATGTTATGCTGGCACTTCACATGGCTATTTGTATTTGCGTATTTGATGTATTCGCCAAACAATCACCATGTGTAGACGGTATGTTTGACAAAGTATTTGGCCTTATTTGCCTATTTGACAAATATGACCAATACCAAATACACGTATCCGTACCTTTGTCGGTTTTTGACGCACATCAAAAGAGTCATATAGGCAAGTAAACAAAATCAAGTAAAAGTTTGGTATTTGACGGCCATGTGTGGAAGGTCGTATTTGCCTTTATTTGCTTGTTTGCGTATTCGTCAATAATGTTGCCAAATACAACAAATAGCCAATAGCAAATACAAATAGCCATGTGAAGTGCCAGCATTATGGGCTAAAGTGCGGCCAAGGATCACTTTATTTTACGTGCGAATTTCATATTGCATTTTAGTCTGGAGCAAAGAAACAGTAATAGCTCAATTATGAAATTAGAAATGGTTCGAGCTCGCACTTTATATTGAATCTATGTGTTTCTTATAATCCGCGCGCGATCAGAATGGGATGGAACCTTGTCGAAGACAATCGAAAATGACAGTTTCCTCATGAAGTAGCGTTAGCAAAAATGTTCTGAATATTAATTTAAAGGTATATACTTACAATATATGTAATAATAATAAAAAAGGTAATCGACCGATTCTGTATATTAAAGATATTCAAGAAAAGGTTACTGAACACAAATACATATTTTTAGAATTGTGTTTGTCTGCTCGCTCTTTTTATTTCTACGATTTATCATAGGGTTATTAAAAACACAAAAATGTTTTATGGTTGTAGTCCTTTTAATATATAATGATATTTATTTTATTTATTTATTTATTTCAAATCATATACATTTAAAAGCTTATAAATACAAATACAAATAGTTTATTGACCTATTGCTTTATAAAAAAAGCTTATAATTAAGACACTGTTAAGTTAATTTCAGTATAAATCAGTAGTTAGCGTTGGGAGCTGTACTAGTTAAAACTTTGACACAGCTCCCAATATTTAGATATACATATTATCTTAAAGTTATTCCAATTTACGTCATTTTTTTAAGTTTGCCGACGCTACGGTTGCTCAGTTCCAAAAGATCGCATCCCATTCTAATAGCGCGCGGATATTAATTAAAATATAATCCCTTGTGATACAGAAACATATATAAAAAATTTGCTGTTTGCAATAACCATGAATGTCGATTTCATATTATGTTATTTTAAGTCTATTTGTAAAACCCCATTGATTTCTATTCGACTTTTAAGCATGCGTATATTTTTTATGTCAGTAAAAAAAATGTGACAAATTTCTTGGATTAAAATTGAGAATCACTTGAATTTTTTCATGCCCTCAATAAGCTTTGCATGCCACTAATGTTATATTGTTAGTTTTATTAGGGACATGCTTTCTAGTTTGCTGACTACTTTGTATTAAGTAAATACTGTTTTCACATGCAAAATGTTAAAATGAACTCCATGTTCGTAAACATCAAAACGTCTTTACCATTTGTCTTTGCAATGTCCATAATAATTTGTCTATAATCTATAAAAATAAATAAACAAATTATATGAAGAAAAAAAACTGTGCGTTTCTTTGCACATAGAACTAAAATTATCACGTGGTTTAAAATAAAATGGAAAACTAAAATCATTCCTAGAAAATCAAACATCTATATTATATTTAAATATAATGCATGTTCTAAAGTTACTACTTAATTAAGGCCAAAAAATAACTAAACAAATCAATTAATATTCAATTCAAAAGTTATACTCAGTTACTTTATAAGGTGATTGAAACAACTATAGGTCTACCAGAATCTCATGGCAATTTTTGACAGCAGATTTTCAAAAAATATCCTTGATCATTGGATAAATTTTTATATTGGCATGTTTAACACACAGAATCAGCCGCTATAAGAAAAAAAAAAGGATCAAAATGTTTTATCCCAATTACCCCGGTATTGCTAGAGTCATATAGGCAATATATTATTGAGTATCTTCTCACTTTTTGCCATCAGATTCTGGTAGACCTATATCAAAACTAACTTTTTTACACTTTAAGATTTTTTTTACTCCGTTTCTATGAATCAATCTGCCAGCTGTAGGTAAGTGTTAGTAGTGTTAGTGGGCACTTACTTGCGATGCGGGGGCAGGGCTTACTTTGGTGGCGAGCAGGTGTTTGATCAGCGAGGAATTGTGACTATCACCCGCGTGACTTGCTACCGGCTGGAAACGGAAAAATAATTCAGACCTGTGTAAAATTTTAGACCTATATACGCTTACAAAGCGAAACCACTCTACTCCGTGACATTTTATTATTATTATTATTTATTTATTGATACACAAAAATGAATATACAGTTAACAAATAACAGTGTTAAAAAGCCCATACTGGGCTTGTGTTAACACGGCTTCACGGGATATAATAAGTAACGCTACAATGGAATTTTAAGTAACTTACAACTAAAATATATTCTATAAAGCACATTTATTTTATTAAATAAGCATTCACCTGTTCATCACACTGCTTTGCCATTCAAAATGGCAATGCAGCAATTTGAGCACTGACCTCCATTATACAAGTACGCTGGACCTATGATACCCACTTTTTTTTTTTGTGCCTATTTGAAGCGGAATCAGCGCCGCCAGTGAGCGGGAAGAGAACTAAATTTGACGTAACTTGCAAATGGCCGCTTAATCGTTATTGGTTGTCATCACTAGTATTAGTTCCAAATACTCCCACTACTGCTATCAGCGCCAATATGGCGACTTTCAAACGTAATTTTTACGTCAAATCATAGACAAATATATTTGGTCAATGGTCAAATTTAGTTCCTATCCCTCCCATCGGGGGAGCTGATTCCGCTTCAAATAGGCACAAAAAAAAGCTGTCATTTCAAAGGGTATCATTAGTCCAGCGTACTTGTATAATGGAGGTCAGTGCATTTGAGTGACTTGCTAGTTGCCACATTGATTCGGTACGTGATACGTCTTCGGTATCGTTATATTGACAGAACAACAGGACATAAAGTGGTTGGGTAAAAGAACCCACTGTCTTGTATTAAAACTTGTCGCAACAGAGCTATGTGGCATACCTATAATGCGTCAGCCTTTCATCTGTCACGAACTGTCAAACCATTTTCGAAAAATTTCCAATTTCCAATTACTCTCATTAAACTGATTAATTTATATAAAGAAATTACCATGAAAGCTATATATAATTTTTATATAATTAGAATTTTTAATAAATAAGCTATTAGTCGCAAATACACATAGTTTTATATTTGAAAAAAAATACTAAATCGGTGGTCTGCAAAGTAGAAGAAGAACTTTTGAATAGTTTTAGAGTAAGACGCCCATTTTGGGCGCTTGACAGACGAGAGGTTATTCGGGTCCAACGACGCAACGACAGCAACGTATTAGTGGGCCCCTAGACGATTAATTTTATTGTGCAATATCATTGAACAATATTATTGAACAATTTATTTGACAATAAGATTGAATATCAATTTCGTTCAATATCAACCTAGACGGTCAATAATATTGCACAATACGTGATATTGCACAATAAAATTGATCGTCTAGGGGGCCGGCTTAGAAAAAAATCATTACGTACTAAGTATTAGAAAAATACGTACAAAAATTAGTAAGAAAATCTTACCTGTGGAGACTGTATGACGGCTGGTTTAGTTTCGACCACCGTCGGTTTGTTCGTCAGTTGTGCTTTCAGAATCGGCGACGACGGTCCTGTAACATATAAATTGCAATGTGGTTTAAGTATTTTTATGACTGTAAAATTGTATAGACTAGTAAACAAACAGAATTTAAGTAGACAAAATAAAACCGTTGCTAATAATTAGACATCGGATTATATGCACGATCAAAGTGCTGAAATAAGCATGCAAATATGCACGAAAAATGGCCAAAATATGCACAAAATATGCACAATCGAAAGTCATTTACTTATTATTAAAATTTATTGTTTTTTTTTAAGTGTTTTACGGTGGTACCGTTAATAAAAGCGCTAATTTTCATCATGCCATCAAATCCAAGGTTTTTCATTTCTTATAAAGTATCAATAATTTTCTACCAATATTTTGCGATTGTAATCTTAGCGCCCATGGATATAATTTTGCCAACTACAAAGAAAAATTTTGTTTCTGGAAAGATATTGTATCTACCTATCGGGTGTATTTCGGAAGTCATTAAATAGGTATGGGGCCGCATATTTGAAGTATTTTGATCTATCGTACCTTTGTTTCGTGGCCTCAGTGTGTATTATGATAGCTAGTTTGGAGACTACGAGAGCAAATACGACCGAAATATGCACTATCAATGAAAAATTGCCAAAATACACACTATCGCCTAAAAAGTTCCATTATATGCATTTGCATATGCAAATATGCAAATGCATATAATTCTGTCTATTAATAATGTTAAGAAGACGTACAATGTTTAAAAAGTGTACATTAATTCCAATCCATATACTAATATTATAAATGCGAAAGTGTGTCTGTCTGTCTGTTACCTCTTCACGCCCAAACCACTAAACCGATTTTGCTGAAATTTGGTATGGAGATACTTTGAGTCCCGGGAAAGGACATAGGATACTTTTTATCCCGGAAAATGCACAGTTCCCGCGCGATAAACGAATTTTGGCGCAACGGAGTTGCGGTCAGTTGACCGCTAGTTTTGAATTTTATATTTTAAATTTTGAATTAAAAAAAGACATAAGAAATCAACATAACATTATAATCTCTACTTTAACGCATACCTGCAGGCTGGCTGGGTCTGGATTGAACGGCCCTGGCTCGTATCCCGATGTACACCTGCTGAGTCTCGCCCGACGACGTCGACACCGTGTTCGGACCGACCGCACCGCCGAATACGGACCTGGAATAACGTTATTGTTATTATAATTATTAATAAATACATTGGGCTTCTCAGATTGAGGTCCGCGATTGACGAAAGGAGAAACTTAAAAAAAATCCTGTTACAAAACAACTGACAGATAAGCATGTTGTCAATTCGTACAGATGTAGACCATTTAACGCACACGCAAATATGCACGTATACGCACACCCTCACGCATACACTCCCACTTCTATTATTGAAAGACATTACACAATAATTAACATTATAAATACTCGTTACCTATACATTTATTATCGCGTCGTTAATACTTTAGAAAGTGCACACAAAGATAAAAGTATGTAAGCTCATAGAAATAAATATGTAGTAAAGTTTCTTGCAAATATGTTTTGGTCTCTATTGCGCCCGAGATATTGTGATGACCACAGCCTTTACCTACTAAAAAATACGTGTGGCACTTGGGGACTGCCACTGTTAAGCTATTGCATAGGTTTTTTTTTCAACTTATGCAATAATAATTCGCATACGTCTAGTCGCACACACACAAACACCGCGCCGAAGTCTATGCAATAGCCTAACTAGGTTGTACTCTACGCACTGAGACTACTACGTGGCGAACTTAAACAAGGCGACGCTCCGGAAAGTGCCTGATAAAGTCCTGTACTTCTCAGTACGTGCATAGTATAAGGAGGGGAGTAAGTTGTCTTCATACAAACGCACCGCGCGCGGCTTGTATGTGTACGCCATAGTATCTATGCGTCGCCGCACGCACACTTAACAAAATCTCAACCCGTTTCTCGCGCGTCACGGCTTTTCGGCACCGCTAAATTAATCAAAAATGTCTGATAATCGCAGGAGAAACTATTGCTGTGTGTTTAAGTGTCGTAATAATTCATCAATTCCAGAATTGCTGCCGCCTCCCGCAGGTTTATTTTATCTATTTTATGGTTCCGTACCCAAAGGGTAAAAACCGGACCCTATTACTGAGACTTCGACTTTAAGGGGAGCTCCCATACAAAAAAACACAATGTTGCCTATTTTCGCTCTATAACGGTACGGAACCCTTCGTGCGCGGGTCCGACTCGCACTTGGCAAATTTTTGAAATATAAATAATGCTGCTCTGTATCTTGAATACATTTCTATATTTGATAGGAAAACCATTGTTGAACTTTATTTACTAATAAGAGGTGACGTGTTGTATTGCTAAAATTGACAAACCTAAGACAGTAGCAGGCCTGTCCTACTCGCGCGTGTAGGTATCGAAATGTAAGTACCCCTTTAAAGGGGCAGATCACTAGGGACTCACAAGCGAGCGGTGACGCACGCGCAAGATTTTTTCGTCGCATATATCTACGTACTTGATTTAACCGCTGTGACAGAATCGTTATTAATCTGTTAATATGAACAATTGAAAAAAGGTCAAAGAAATATTTCAATAAGATAATTTAAGACTTTAAAATTAAAAAAAAAAGATAAAATATACACAAACATAGCAAATAAACAAATTTGTTACAAACAAACCACATACTACACAGAAATAAACACAAGTTACTATGTTTAAGTTGTAAAAAAATTCCTGACTAGCTCCTGCACTATAATCGAATATAAAACTATTATAAAATATAGGTTGGGTTACTAAAATTTGATTATTACTATAAAAAAGTTTGCTATTAGTAGCTATAGTAATTAAAAGAAGATTATTTTATTTTCTAAAAGTTGACAATCTTGATTTCGTCAGAAAAGGTACCTCTTACGCGATAGAAAGAGAGCGCACATGTAGGTAAATATAATTGTAGGCACCTAGCACTGCGCGGTCGGAATTTGAACTTTATAGTATCGTAGCATGAGTCGTTATTTCTTTAAACGGGTTTCGCGAGTGGGCATTCTGTTGGTACTACTAATATATATTCTGTAACAGTAGGTAATTATATCGCGAATTGGACCGGAGATAACCTACTTCCCCTCCTTATACTATGGTACGTGTTACTACGGCCCTCCCTGGCCCATAAAAACCTCACCTGACTAATCTGGGGAAGTGTGCTGGCGCTATAACCCCCTTGCGGCCCATCTTGGCGCAGCACGCAAGGTATTGACGGTAGACGTCGGCGGCGTCGCTCGCGCCGTTCTCGGACGCGGGAAGCAGCTCGTACGCGGAACGCAGCCACGCTATAGCGAAGTGCTCGTTCTCCTGTATAGTTTAATAAAAGTTGTATTTTTCATAGAAGTACGTATTTATATTAGACACTAAACTTCGGTCGAGAAATACTATCAGAGATGTTGATTCATAGGCAGATGGGGGACCTACGTAGTTTGGTCGCGCTATGTCAAACCTAGCCGAGAAATCACAATTAACATTGAATTGACATGATCCGACCAAATGACGTGGGTCTGTCAACTGCAACGTTCGATTTCCTCGATGGTACATAGATATTCGTACATTTTTCCACTATTTGAACCTTATCACACTAGAAAGTTGCGAGCATTTGTCTTTTTGACAAGCAGACATAATATTACTGTCTCGTTCCTACAAGTAGACGAGTAGCGTTAGGTCAGCATACGAATTTCTTTGTTTTGGATACGGACTTTAGAAACATTACCTGTACGGTCCGCTGTTGCAAATGCGACTGTTGCAGTGATGACATTGGGGTGGATGGTGCCGATGACTGCTCCGGTTTACTCGCTTGGTTGGTCTGTAACACAAAATTATTTTTATTTGGAATGTTCCATTTTAAGGCGGGCTGAAACCCCATTTTGTTATTTATTGATACCCGATTTACCTAGTTCCAATATAATAACGAAATGTAAAAAAATATGAGATATAGAGCACAATATTTAAAAGGGTTTAAATCAAAAACATTTTAATAAAAAATAATACTTTCGCTGTAATTCATTTACAAACTCACCTCCGACAAAACTCTTTGTCATCGAAATATAAGTATTAACAAGAATAACTTACATTTTATTTTAATAAATTGTCAATGAATCTATTTTAAAAAGGTTTGAAACGAATAATCTTCTTTCTTAATATTTATTTCGAAAGATATATAAAAAAAACACACGAAAAATAAAATAGAGAAGATCCGCCCGTCGTAACTTACAATTTTATGCTAAGCTAAAATGAATTGTTTATTGCGATGCGTACACGCTTGGCATTCGCGTTCGCAAGGTTATCGTTTTGGAATTGAGGTAAGTGCTCGCCTTAAACAAAATAAAAAAAAACTTTCTAATTCATTAAAATATTAACGCTGTCTACATAACACATTACAAACGCTACAACGAGTTTTGCCGGGAATGTGAAAGAGTGCTGTTGTGTTTTTGTATTATTTTCCTAAAATTGTGTTATCTGGGTTTTTAATGTGTAATATTGGTAGAATACTAACCATTAGATATTCGTTAGGTATCGTGCACAAGTGTAGGTAAATGTTGCAACTTCCAGAAACGTGCTTTTTTGTGTTCCCTCCAAAACTCCGTCGAAAGTTTCAGTAAAGCGTCTACCACTTTACTGAATTGACCGACTTGACTCCTTGACTGCTTTGACTTTTACTTAGACTTTGACTAGACTTTAGACATGACGATATTATAGTAAAAGAGATGATAAAAATGATTCATACCCTTGTCTGTGGCGCAATATACGCAAATCTGTGTTAAGTTGCCAAAATTAAAGAAGAAAAAAAAGAAACTCTACATCATTTCATAATATTTTTGCTGCCGATACTTCACGCTGGGTTAGTTTCCTTACCGTTGAAAGGTGATTAATCCAATATACATAGACACCATTTTTTTCCGCTGAAATTATCTGCGATCAACCCTTAGGTTATATAAGCAGAGAGACAGGTAATGAAAGTTTTACAATTCAGTTGATTACAATTTACTATGTAGGGTTCATACTTATAACTTCATATTACCTGATGGTGTACAGCGTGCGAAGGGTCCGGTGTATGAGCGGCGGCTTGCGCGGGAGCGGGCGCGGGGGCGGACGCGGCGGCGGGCGCGACGTTCACGCTCGGTCCACTGACGGTCTCTACCACTCGCATCAGTATACACGCACGAGGTCCGTAGCTTTGAGCCTGGATAGTAGTTAATAGTTTAGTAATATTATAAAGAATGGACGGTTTGAAAATACTTTTCTATACTTGTAAAAAAATATTATATTTTTAAGACCAATACCGAAAAAGTGTGGCGCTAAAAATTGCTTACTTTTCTTTATATTTAAATAGTTGTAAATAAACAAAAAGTGTTTGTAAGACAAAAACCAAAAATAAGTATGTGGCGATTGCAATAATTTTAAAATAAAAAGAAATTCCATTTCAAGTACTATAAAATAATCTTCTTTTCAGCAAATAAACGTCATCGCTGACCTAAATAGGCCACATAAATCACTATACACTCACTTACCTCAACAGTGACGAGTGAGACAAGTGTGTGCACCAGCCCGGGCACCTTAGCGACCGCCTCGCTGGCGCGGTCACACGAGCACCATGCTGTCGCGCAGCGTCAGTAGCGCACATACGTCGCTATACACCTACTTACCTCAACAGTGACGAGTGAGACAAGTGTGTGCACTAGGCCGGGCACCTTAGCGACCGCCTCGCTGGCGCGGTCGCCGAGCGACGTGAGAGCGTACACGCACTCCAGCGTGCACACGAGCACCATGATGTCGCGCAGCGTCAGTAGCGCACATACGTCGTTGTACACCTGAAAAAGATAAATTTTGATTACAGTAAAGAAGTCGCATAGAATAGAAAAAGGCAGTATCCGGTATGTTGCCGGTACAATTATAGTATAGTTACTGCTATTAGAAATATTTATGCTCAAAGAAAAGTTTTTCGTCAACTGTTTTCTTCTTTATATGAGTGTTTATACGCTCATATAAAGTAGAACCAAACAATGTGGCACATTTTAATTACCTTAGCCTCAAGTGCTTTGAGTAACGCATCTTCATTGGCTTCGTTTTGAGCGAGTTTGTTGAGTAGCTCTAGCGCAGCCAACACACGTGCTCGGTCGGGCGAAGAGAGGGCTGTCTGAATTGTTGACAACACATGTCTAGATATGAGGCATGTGGCTGGATCCTGTAAATAATAATGTTTATTCGTTAGCACTCCAACACGTTTCCTGACTATAATCATCAAACAAACAAATGTATAAAATTGCCCCATCAGTAAAATATAAAAATATGATATTATTATACGTCGGGAACTACGAATAATAAAAACTAAGGAAACGTAACTCCCATACTTCAATCGTTTTGAATTTGGTTCTCAAGGTAGATCTTTTCGCACACTAAAATAATATGGCAATAGCTATGAAACACTACATTCAAATTGACAAAATAAAGCTGTTGACAATGATTGTCACTTCTATAATTAGACAAAATTCTTGCATGTATTCGGGTCTTTCTTTGCATAAAGTATGCATGTATTCGCAAATTTTTGACACAGTTGCTCTTCCTTAGTTTTTATTATTCGTAGGTCGGGACTCGGGAACATAATATTATTATATCAGTCAATGAAACATTTTAATATATATATATATGTGTATTTAAATAATATGATACCTTTATAATCAATTCTGCAGACACATTTCCAAGCGTGTCCAGTCCACTTTGTCGCAGCGAGCCTACCCAACAGTTGGCACAGAGTAATAAAAACCTAAAACAATACAAAATAAATTAATATCATGTTTGTATTGCTTTTCACCTGGTCTTCAATCCTTTACACAATGTACAGTGTAACAGGCAATCTTAAATACTACATAGACATCCATATGGAGCACATAATAGTTTAGCAGTACAGCAGCAGTGTGTAATGTGTCGAGCCAGCGGACGGTCGCGCTCCACGTTATGCACACGCAGCAAATATTAATTATTAATTAATATTTTCGCAAATCGCGCGGCTGATTGCCGCTGCACGTCACCATGGCGCTCGTGGCGAATGAGTTGCTGGCCGCTTGCCCCCCGCCTCCTCCCCCGCGTTCCAAAAACATAGGGAAAAAGGAGGCCCCTGCAAAGGAGTGTCCTCTCTCCGAAAAGGACCGAAAGTGCGATGATGACGGGTTTATAAAAGTCGAGAGGAAGAAGAAGAAACTCGTCGTCCGCAACCATCGCGGCACCCCCAAGGACCCGAGCAGCTGTTGCGGCGTGAGAATCCCGCGACGCCGCTGTACGTGTCCAGGCTGCACTGGTCCATGACGTCCGAGCAGGTCGTGGACTACATCAGGAGCAAGACCCACTTCGCCTTGAGGGTCGAGCGCTTGAAGTCCCGGCACAAAGTGAATTTTAGATCCTATGTGGTGAGAGTCTCGACGCATCATCTACCGACCTTCGAGAAGGAGGAGTTCTGGCCGATTGGAGTCGTCTACAGGAGGTTCCGAAGACGACTTCCGAACACGTCGCGCCCCACGTCGAGGACAATACATGTTTAGTGTTAGTGTTAGTTTTTAGTATAATTGTATGTATGTTAGTCTATAAAGTATTTATAATATGGGCCAAGATGCTTGAATTAAATAAAAAAATAATTAGCAACCAATCATTTTACCTTATAAGAGTAGTATTGCGAGCCAAATACTGTAGGTTCTCATCATGGAACGACAGTGAACGGACAATGGAGGCAATCTGCAGAACTCTCTGTGTGTACACACAGCTCGCGCCTCCGGGCAACTCAGGAGCGAAAAGCTGGTCCTCTTCTGAGGGTTCTGTTACCCAATCTTCTAGACCTAACTCCTAAAAATTGTAACTGGTATTACAAACTATGCTGCTTTATGTATTGTAACTAAAAATTTATACATGATACATTTGTTTTAAAGAACTTGTGCTGTTCTATTAAAATTTGTAGGTCATGCCATGCAGATAAGCGCGTGATTGTGTGCGGATAAGCATTTGGTGCACACGCATACATTCAACCGATTATTAAGGTTTTGTATAAATATATAACCTGGTGTAATGTAGCACACTCTGTAATTTATGCCTCACTTTCTTTCATAACTTTACAATAATTTTGAACTGTAATTACTATTGGTCACAAAAAGATAAAAATACTTACACCACACATATCGTCCATAATCTTCTCCAAAGCTTCGTCATCCTCCCCACCGTTCATCAGGCAGTCTGTGAGTGTGTTATGAGCGGCTAGAGCCTGCACCATCAGCTCCGGTTGCTCAATCCCAGGCTGCATGAACTTGGTCTCATCAGCTAGTTCCTTTGCCCCACCTCCACCTGCTCGCATCTCCCAGAACTCGTGGGGATATCTACCTCGAGCCTCGTAGTATGATCTTCCAATAGTATCTCTAAGACTTGCTGCAATTAGAATATCCAATAGTGATTAATTTCTTGTTTTGTTTGAATGTTTTTCAGTACTATTAAAGTCAACATATTTGGATTTAAAAAAAAATCACTTACAGTGATTGTAGACACCAGCATGTGCCAGTAGAAAGTCCAAAATGTGTGGGGTAGTGCTAAGCGGGAGGCGGTTAGAGTGATCGGCAGCTAGAACCGTGCACACATTAACTGCAAAATCTTGTTCATTCGGCATTGGAGAGAGCAGTGACAGTGTCAGTCTTTCTGACGGACCTCCGCCACGGTTAACAGGTCGTAGAGCTTCACCTGATGCTAAAATAAAACAAAGTTATTAACACAAACAATGTTTATAAACACAAATGGTATATAAAAGATAGGATACTTTCAATAGACACATTAATAACACAAAACAAAAAATTTTGTGGCAAAAGGCCAAGTTACAAAAGTTTCTAGTTAACCACATAACTAGAAAATATTAAATTTTTTCTATAAGAATTAATACAATAAATGAATTATTTACCAAAGCATTATTTATTTTATTATTGATACTATGAATATTATGAATAGAGGCTGGATTATATGCATTTGCATATTCACATTGTCATTTGCATATTTTAGCCATTCTCAGCAGTAATAGCATATTTTACCTAAGATCTAGTTATGATGCTTATTATCGGTACATTCACAACATTTTTAACAACATTTTGCACAACATTTTCACGCATTTTGGAACGCAGGTTACCCTGCGTTCCGAAATGCGACCAAATTTAATAAGTACATAACAACAACATTACAAAACATAAGAGCTATTGAGTAATAGTTGTGAGTTTTTACTGCATTTCAAATGCAGTCAGTAGCCATGCGCGTCTTTTGTTTTGACAGTTATGATAATAAAATGATAGAGACAGAAGAATGTCGCGCTCAACTACTGCAAAGTCGTTCCACCTATAATTACGCATATAAATTACTTGTTACTTGTTCATACTTGTGCATGCTCATTGATCTGCAGTTTAGTTTTTTATTTGTGTGAAATTTGGTGTGTACCATGCCTCCGGAAAAAAAAAGTGTCTTCGTGGATAACTGACTTTCTGGAACATTTACAGAAACGTTTTATAGTGTCGTGTTTGCAACAGTATAAAACATTTGTTTTTTTTTTTTAGGGATTCCTAAAATTTATAATTTAATTTTGCATATTCTGATAATTTTCGTTCATATTTCAAGCATTTTTCATGCATATTTGCATGCATATAACAAGCTTTTTATGTTGCATATAATCCGGTCTCTAATTATGATTTTAAAATAAATTTTCAATTAGTTCAAGTAGTTCCTATTTACTCAGTAACAACTAACCAGAAATATATGTGCCCCCACCAAATGATATCCGAGGCATTCCACCACCTCTGGTCCTTCTCGGGTCCTCGTCCATATCCATGTCATCATCCCTTCCAGGAGGCCCTTTGGCTCTTTCATACCTTAACAACAAATTCTCATGTTAACCATTTAGTCAATCAAGAAAAATTTAACTTTTTAAATATTTTAATATCAATTAATAATTAATATTTTAATATTAAAGAATGTTATTCTTTAAATAAAATTCAAAATAAAATAATTTCAAAATATTTTACTTGTATTTTTTTAAATTTTAAAAAAGATAATATAACTAAGGGCCTGTTTCACCACTTCCTGATAAGTGCCGGATAGGCTATCCACCACTTAACTTGACAGCTGATAAGAGTATGGAGAATATGTCAAAAAAGTTGTAGATAGCCTATCCGGCACTTTATCAGGAAGTGGTGAAACAGGCCCTAAATATTTCTTACTTTTCAAGATACATGGAATATATTTTTCTTAGCAATGTTGATCCATTCACACATGGATGTGGTAAGCGTAGTTGCCGTAGAAAGGATTCCCATGTGTCCATAGCATTTACCTACATGAAGATAATATGTCAGTATATGAATTTTATAATTAAAACTTTAATATAACATTTTATGACAACAATAAGGACAATTCTAAAAGTACCAAAATATAATAGTGACGGCAAGAACCTATGGCAAAAAATAATAAATATTAGTAAATTAACCAATCAAATGCTCCTTTAAATCTTAAAATATTCAATAGAGCTTTAAGAGGTCAACCTTGGGATTCTTAATAGCACAAAGATAAAACTGAAATCATAGTGTTTATTATATTTTGTGGATCATGAATAGAGTCTCACCTTTCCAAGTCCACCTCTCTGCTGCACGAGAGAATACAAAAGGTATAAATCTATTTCAATTCCATTGACAACTGGTACTTTGTATGGTATGCTGAAAGAAATGGTCACAGTCAAACAGTTATTTAGGTTTGTATAGCAACATACTTACATAAAGCATTTTTTAAGAAATACATACTTTTTGCTTTCGTTGAACTGTTTTAAATCCTTTAGAAATACTTCTTTATCACGTAAATAGTCTTTTGACTTAGTATTTATTTGAAACTTTGCCATTCTTGCAGGAAGTGTTATGCCGTTGATACTATGATAATCTTATCTATATGACGCTGAAACTAGTGGGAAACCTATACTTAGGTTTTAAAAAAGTTGTAAATTACAAAATAAACTCTTATTTTTACTAATTTATGTTATAATTTCAACAATGAATTCAATTATTCATATGCAAATTAATGAAACGCCGAAAAGCTTTCAGTTTTTTGGCATTTTGGTTTTTTCTTTGACATTGACACTTGACACTAACAACAAGCGTCATTCGTCAACCACACAGACAACAAATCTCCATTGCCATTCATTGAAATCTCCCGCTCTACCGAGTACCGTGCCGTAAACTATAGGTCTACCAAGTACAGGCTACAGCTTGGCAAAGAAGAGTGTGGATTAAAATATGAGGGCGCTTTTCTTCAAATATAGGCAACACTACGCTTCACTTTTGACACAATATATACTAGAGTTGACAAGTAGGTAATGTAGTGTTGTCATAAATAAAAACTCTTAGTTCCAGCTGTCACCGCGTCAGACTCTTCTTTGCCAAGCTGTACCAGAATCTGATGGCAATTTTTGACAGCAGATTTTCATAAAATATCCTTGATCATTGGATAAATTTTTATATTTGCATGTTTAACACACAGAATCAGCCGCTATATGAAAAAAAGGGATTGGGTTGTTTTCTTTTTTTTGATCTCCACCAGACGGCAAGACGATAGACACTTCTAGATTTTCTATTGGCTCCCCACCGATCTGAAATTATCTGCAGGTTGGCATCACTGACTACATATGGGTTGTGTTTCTAAATAATCTCAGTGTCCTATCAAGTGTGACATTTAAAATCAAAATATCTTGAACCTAGTTTCCGTTAGCATAAAACTGTATGTATTTATATATTCCCATATATTACTATGTTTTTTTGCTTCGTCCCTCTAGTTTAAATTTCACGAAGAACATACGCCTAAGCGATCATTGGCCTAAGCGATTAGGCCAGTATACTGGTAACAGTTTAGGAACACGCTGACATAATATTATACTTTATACGTGGGAGAGCCATGCTTCGGTACGAATGGGCCGGCTCGACCGGAGAAATACCACGTTCTCACAGAAAACCAGCGTGAAACAGCGCTTGCGCTGTGTTTCGCCGAGTGAGTGAGTTTACCGAAGGCCCAATCCCCTACCCTATTCCCTTCCTTTCCCTCCCCTATTCCCTTTTCTTCCCATCCCTACCCTCTCCTATTACCCTATTCCCTCTTAAAAGGCCGGCAACGCACCTGCAGCTCTTCTGATGCTGCGAGTGTCCGTGGGCGACGGAAGTTGCTTTCCATCAGGTGACCCGTTTGCTCGTTTGCCCCCTTATTTCATTAAAAAAAAAAAAAAAACTTGTCAAACTGACAACTGAAAGAGTTTTGGCGGGCATGTTACTTTGACACTTCTTCTACTTTTATTGTTAGTGTGGTTTTTATTATTTTTTCCCAAATTGTGTTTTTGATGTTCATTATTGGTAAAATATTAGCCATTAAATGTCCGTTATCTTGCACAAGTGCAGGTAAGATGTTGTCAAAACCAAAATGTATAATTCCTGTGACATTTGGTGTGAATAACGGTAAATAGGGCGATTTCTTCCGTGAGTTTTAACTAAAACATCGTTATAATAACTATATTATCCTATTCGTTGGAATATTATTGCGTCTTTTTCAAATTGAAATGTATCAAGTTTTACATTCTTTTGCCCAGTTTTGTAGCAATTAATGATGGTATTACCGATAGCTGTTGTCTACCCATACGCCATCTAGTTACTAAAATGAAAACCGTTTGACAATCAAATTAAAAAAATAAGAAAATGCCTCATTACCCCGGTATTGCTACAGTCCGACAAGGCTTTATATGAATGTGTCAAACTGTCAATTGGCGCTGCTGCTGGTAAGGAGAACTGTCAAAAATGGAAGCGTTAGTTCCTTTTCTCGCCACGTTCATAAACAGCCTTGTCGAACTGTAGTCAATTTATTTTCTCACTTTTTTTTTTAGCGCCTAGACTAAAAAGGTCAATGACCGCTACCGCCTCGTTTCGCCGAGTACAGTATAGTGTTTCTGTAGTACCAAAACCTTAAACCATCATTAATGTCGAATCAGTCCGCGCTCTCGAGTCTGTAGGCGAAATCTGGAGGCATCGTAGTGACCCCGCCAAGACGAGCCAAGCGAAGCGCATGGCACTATTTACCATTTCTCGAACTATTTCATCGTTTTTTTGAACCCTCATAGAGTTATTTTCCGATGTGCCAGATAGTTCATATTCTCGGGATATGATATCAATAATAGACTTATTAAACATACGAAGTCTCAATTGAATAGCTCTAATATTTTAGATTTTATTGATATTTCTGTACCTCGGAGGTATACAATAGTAACTCCACTTTTTTTTGAAAATATGCTTCTTGCCCCATTAAAATGCTAGAACTAGTTCTACTTAATGGTATACGATATTAAATCATATTACATCTATGAAAAGAAATATCCAATCGTATATGACATTAAATCCACTAAAGTCTAACTGGTAAAGGACCTCAAATGACCATAAGATTATTTATCTCTACGCTTTGCGCGAACTTAACGGATTCGTTGCGATGTCTATAGGTCTACCAGAATCTGATGGCAATTTTTGACAGCAGATTTTCAAAAAATATCCTTGATCATTGGATAAATTTTTATATTTGCATGTTTAGCACACAGAATCAGCCGCTATAAGAAAAAAGAAGGATCAAAATGTTTTATTCCAACTACCCCGGTATTGCTGGAGTCAATTTATTTTCTCACTTTTTACCATCAGATTCTGGTAGACCTATAATTTTGCTAACTTCTAACTGTGGCGTTGAACAAAAATAACGTGACACTGTTCAGTGCCCAACGCCATACGATTAGATGACACGCATCTGTGTCTTCAGCCATGCGGAAAAGAAAACAGTATTTTGACAATTTTTTACATGTTCAAAGCTTCAATACTTTTAGTTTACACGTTTACATTCGAAATCTGACGTAAACGCCGGACCGTTTACGTCAGATTTCGAATGTAAACACACTGTTTTAGGTGATTAGAAGTGGCAAAATAAGTGTATTTCTGGAAATGGACGGTAAGTGACTTTTTAAATACAGTGATGCTAAACCTTTTTAACTTATTTTGCATTTTCTAATGATTTGCTTGATTATGAGATATTAAATTAGATCTAAAAATCTAATTTTGGTTTTCCTCGTAAAAATTTCAACTATTATACTATGCAAATGAAATATTGGCAATTTAAGGTACTTAGCTATTGAATAAAAATTTGGTTTTTTGTACAGTGGTTTATTAGCACCATAGAAGTTAATTGATACACTTTTCAAAAATTAGTGTATATTAATAGCCTATTCTCAATCCTGTTTGTGGTATACTTAACACATTTATAATTTATTATCATAATATGACGCTTCATTAAAAAATAAACGCAACTTTGAAAAAAGGTTGGTGGGCCCTATTCTATAAAAAATCTTACAATATCAAGAAACGAAGGCTACGAGATTAATATACGTAAAAAATTAAGATAGTTTGATTCTGGGAAAAAACTTTCTTAAAGCTTAATTGAAGGAGTTTTCATTGATTTTAAAATGACACACATCCGTGTCTAACGCCACACGCAAAAAAAAGTGATGGCACTGAAACGTGCCATCCACAACGAATCGGTTAATGTTGTTCATTGGACTTTCATTGGACACAACGAGAGGTAAACAATAGCATCTCCTTTAAACGTCTTATCCCATTGATCTTTATTTCTTGGTGTTAAGATACTTTATATAATGACAAAAATTGTTATAGGTCTACTAGAATCTGATGGCAAAAAGTGAGAAAAGAAATTGACTCTGGCGATACTGGGGTAATTGGAATAAAATATTTTGATTCTTTTTTCCCTTATAGCGGCTGATTCTGTGTGTGAAACATGCAAATATAAAAATTTATCCAATGATCAAGGATATTTTTTGAAAATCTGGCTTCAAAATTTGCCATCAGATCCTGGTAGACGTATAGTAGTTTGGTTCACATGATTCAAGAAATGGTAGTATTAACTCATAGTAAGATAGGTACCTAACAAAAATATATTACTACAAGGATTCTCGTTTACATATCATAATACTAGCTGTGCCCCGCGGTGTTACCCGAATAATAAAAGACTATGAAAAGTACCAACAATAGGGTCAAAACGGGACGATACATGGTTTATGGTAGTGATGATGATGATGATGAATGTAATTTGCATAGTAGCATATGCTTTCCGTTCTTAAAACAACGTCGAAACTCCCAAACTTGTATCTATAAAGAGTCAGGAGTTCTGTCAGCACCATCCGAACCATGGTATACCTTGGTGCAAAATCTTACTTTTTGGTAGCATATGCTTAGAATACTGCTCACGAAACCGAAGTCACCACATGTTTCCATATAAATTTTGAGGAGTTCCCTCGATTTATTATGGATCCCTTCATCAGGTCACCACTTTTATGAATATGGTACCAAATTGGGATGATAACCTATACAACAAAAGAAAATTTTTGAAAATCGGTTCACAAACGGTGGAGTAATCGTTGAACATAAAAAAACGAACATAACACCTCCTCCATTTTGAAAGTCGGCTAAAATTGTAGCCTATGTGTTATTCTGATGTATAAGCTATATTATTGTAAAGTTTCATTAATCCGTTCAGTAGTTTTTGCAAGAAAGAGTAACAAACATCCATACATCCATACATACATACATCCAAACTTTCGCCTTCATAATATTAGTAGGATAGGTTTCTACTTTCTAGTCAATGAGCTAAAAGAACTATAGGTCTACCCACTGACCTCCATTATACAAGTACGCTGGACCTATGATACCCACTTTTTTTTGTGCCTATTTGAAGCGGAATCAGCGCCGCCAGTGAGCGGGAAGAGAACTAAATTTGACGTAACTTGCAAATGGCCGCTTAGTCGTTATTGGTTGTCATCACTAGTATTAGTTCCAAATACTCCCACTACTGCTATCAGCGCCAATATGGCGACTTTCAAACGTCATTTTTACGTTATATAATATTATCTAGGTCTACCAGAATCTGATGGCAAAAAGTGAGAAAATAAAATGACTCTAGCAATACTAATATATAGTGCTAAACATGCAAATATAAAAATTTATCCAATGATCAAGGATATTTTATGAAAATCTGCTGTCAAAAATTGCCATCAGATTCTGGTAGACCTATATATAATTACACTCTTATATAATAGTTAAAAATATACATAATGTGTATACTCCATAAGCCACGAAGGTTTGTCCGGAGCGTAATATCAATAAAATCAACAGTTTTTACATAAACTACAGAAGAACCAATATACTTTATTATACTTAACTATTAAGCAACAATTTTGTAAAATAACAATTACTATGTATTATCGAAGAAATAAAGACGTTAAAGCATTGGATACTGGTGACGGGACACATAATAATATAATGTGTCCACTGTCCCAACACCAGTATCCGATCCTTCAGTCAATAAAATATGCCATACATCATAACATGTAAGGATCGGACACCGGTGTTAGGACACATTGAATAATATATTTACACACATATTAAAAATTTGAAATTAAATGAAAAATATTCAAACATAAGGTTTTATTGAATATGTTCTTAGTCGCAGCTTTTGAAGTAAGTAAATATAATATTAACTTCCTTATAGGTTCTCAATCGTCATCATCATCACATTGACCTCTTCTCTAGGAGCATTTCTTTAACCTAAAAAATATTTTGTTTAGTATCAATATTCAAAAAGTATTTATTCCATTTTTTGCACATAACAAAATTTGGACATGTCAAGATTTAAATGAAAAAATATGAAATTAGCAATTTTTAAATATGGTTTACGGGGAAGGTTGTCTGCTTTATAATTATTGGACTCTGTTTGATGACTGCATTTGTGTATCATGCTACAAAAAATTACGTATTAAGATATAAATGCAGTCATGTTCTTTAGGTCATTTAAAACGGCATCCATAACTTAAAAAAATGTGAGTTGACCCACAACTAATGCTTAACTGCGAGTATACGAGTATTGAATACTTAAATTCATATTATAAAAATATAAACTTTAGCTAACCTTAGTATGCCTCGAAAACACTGAAAACAGTTGACAGTCTCCTTAACGGGGGGTCTCCTGAAGGTGGTAGTAATAAGGGGGGATTTTCCTCACTTAAACCATCCCTCCTCACTCCATCTCACCACCTCGAAGAATACTCGGTTATAATCTAAACTTAAAAATAATATAATCTTCATTGTAGGTCTCTCCGTCATCACCATCATACTGAACTCTTCTTTAGAAGCATTCCAAAAACCTAAAAAAAAATAGTTGGTTTAGTGTCATTAAATGTACTTAATACTATAAAATATATACATATATAACATTGTATACTGGGCAATATGCTTTATGTAAGATTTCCATACTTAACCCATCAAGCGGAACCCAGGTGCCGCATAACAACTGAATATCTATTGTGTCTGGTATTCGACGATCGAGGTATTAAATTTATTTTATTAAATGATTATGACTTTAGCCTTATTAAAATTTTACATTTTATTAAAAAATAATAATGCCAGGATAAAATTTCAAAAAGTAGATCCAAGTAACGATTTGAGTACTTACAGGGGGGAGGTGTGAGAGCTATTAATCATTTTACTATATATAGTCCATGACAATATTTTTATCGATTATATACTTCAAGCAAGGTGCATCCCTAAAGTACACGTATAAAGCTATGCCATATTTGTAGCGAAATTATTACTTGATGTGACATTTTTATCACTAATGCCATAAACAGCATGATTAAGGGATTATTAAACTTATAAATTTTCTTTTTAGCTTACAAAAATACCGATTGATAAGCCCAAAAAACGTTGTTGAAAACTTACGTATGTTTTGTTAAATCCACGTGTTTGAGGCATTCCTTGACCGTTTTTATGGTTTATTATATAGCGGAACCACAAAACCCAACAAGATATTGCATTAAACGTTCACTAAACACTTTTATTATCACTTTTTAAACATGAAATATGCAGACCTACGCCTTTGTTATGTCCTGGCTGGTAGGACATAACATTACAGTCTTTTGACGTTTATACACCGATATGAGCTTGCTCTTTCACCCAACTTACTGAATCGTTAGTTAGAAAGAGTAACATTATCAGCTGTCAAAATATAAGGCGCCCTCCTATCATGTAACCTCATTGTGGCCGCCATAACTTTTTCAGTTTTCAGTTTGACAAGTTTTATTATGTCAACATGTTCCTAAACTACTACCAGTATACTAGCTTAATCGCTTAGGCCAATGATCGCTTAGGTTTAAGATATTTTCATTTATGTCACACTTGACAGTACACTGAAATTTTTAGAAACACAACCAAAATGTAGTCAGTGATGCCAACCTGCAGATAATTTCAGATCAGTGGGGAACCAATAGAAAATCTAGAAGTGTCTACCGTCGCGCCGTCTGGTGGAGATTTAAAAAAGAAAACAACCCATTGTCACTTTGACCAAGGTGCCAAAAAAAGAAAAAAAAAGTGAGGATGAATTTGACATTGACATTATACTAACAAAAACATTGCACATGCTGTTTGTAGGTTAGGTGATGAATTTAAAATAAAATTTATTAAATTAATTTTATAATTCCTTTGAGATTATTATAAATAAAAATGGTAAAGAAAAAAATTGACAATAGGATAAGGGTGATGATTGAAAATGGAGTTAAACTTGGACATAGAACGATGTTTCTACTTGTTGGAGACAAAAGTAGGGATCAGGTGTGTTATATTTTAGATAAACCATATTAATAACTTTATGATTGATATTAATGTTATCACTCTTTTCAAGGTACCTATTCTATATGACATGCTGGTAAAATCTACAGTTAAAGCTAGGCCAACAGTGCTATGGTGCTACAAAAATAAGGATGAAGCTATCAGCAAGTAAGTACTATTATTTCGTAATAATATGTATACTCATGCTTGTCGTCATTTTATTAAAAAACTACCTGTCTTTTTAGTCATGGCCGTAAAAGAGCTAAAAAAATTGCAGCCGGGAAATTGGAGGTGTCAGAGGAATCCCTCTTTGATTCTTTCCGAGTCGCTACAACTATTCATGGTCGTTATTATTCCGAGAGTCATGCTATGCTGGGACAAACATATGGAGTTTGTGTGCTTCAGGTAATTTTTTTTTCCTTCCGAGTTTTATAATCACCTTGCTGTAAAGCCTAACTAAAAATATATTGTTTTGGGTCTACATGAATACATTATTTTTTTAGGATTATGAGGCACTGACACCCAATCTAATGGCTCGAACGATAGAAACCGTAGAAGGAGGTGGTTTAATAATATTCTTGTTAAAAACCATGGACTCATTACGTCAACTTCACTCTATTACTATGGATGTCCATTCGAGGTATTACTTAAATTTTATTACTTTTTTTAATTAATTTCAGCTACCTAATTTCAAAATTTTTTAAATTTGCCTTTGTTAGATTTAATAAATATAATAATCTTATAAATTGTTATTTTATTAATGATCAAACTTAACTTGCATAAACATAAGATTATGTTTGTACAATTTGCATCTGATAATGTTGGTTACTAAATAAAATTCAAGAAAAATTTACAACCATTGGTATGAAATTATAGTTGATACTTTTTAATGTTATTAAAATTTTTGGTTCCAGGTTCAAAACTGAAGCCTATGATACAGTGGTAAATCGTTTTAACGAAAGGTTTTTGTTATCGCTAGCAGACAATCCTAGATGTTTAGTTGTTGATGATTCCTTAACAGTTCTGCCAATCTCTTCAAAAACAGCTCAAGTTGAACCAGTTAATGCAATACAAGAGGTATTTATTTTTTTCTATTTTCTTTTTAACCCATCAAGCCCCATATGGCCCAAGTGGGCCGCAATAACAATAGAATACAATAGCATTTCCAAGAATCCGCAATTGAAGGATTAAATAAAAATATAAGTAAGAATATGTGATATTAATTGGTAGGTAACTAATATAACTGGTATACTATTCTAGTAATAATTCTAAGTAAGGTAAGGTCTTAAAAATGTTGTGTCTATTGTTTTTTTAATTATTTTAATTTTTTTAGAAAATCAACCCTAAATTAACAGAGTTAATATCTTCACTGTCGGACACACCACCCGCTGGACCTCTAGTTGCTTTATGTCGGACCTACGATCAGGCTACAGCTTTAGTGTCACTCATAAATACACTTGCTGACAAACAATCCAGGTAATTTTTATTATGACTAGCCCCCTCAGTTATGACTTGAAGCTCTTTGTCATGATCATGAGACATTTCCAATATGCCAGACTGACAACCAGGTCTTGCAAAGTAAATTGCTGTGTTCATTTTTTTAAATTACAAATGGGGTGTAAGTTTTTACTTTAGTGTATTATATAATATTTCCTCTCACTTTTCCATACATGGCTTATAAATAACTTAAACATGTTATTTATTAGCACAGACTATGAATGAATGAATGAATGAATGAAATATACTTTATTGTGCACAATCAGTTACAATAACAACACACATAAAATAAAAACACATAAAATGATGAGAGTACACAAAGGCAGCCTTATTACTAAATAGCAATTTCTTCCAGGCAACCTTTATGACTATTATATTATTATGTTATACAATATTCAAGAAAAATGAGCAAACAAACAGAAAGAATATTTACATTTTGTAACCTTAAAAATGGAGCATAACTCGCTGTACCTAATAACTTTGTTGTTTTTGTTCTAGACCACCTCATTGCTTAACTGCTGCAAGAGGTAGAGGTAAGTCAGCGTGTCTAGGTCTGTCCGTCGCCGCAGCGGTGGCTCTTGGCTATGTCAACATATATGTAACCTCACCGCACCCTGAGAACTTGATCACATTATTTGAGTTCGTCCTAAAGGGCCTAGACGCTTGCTTATACCAAGAACACATTGACTACAATATTGTGAGGTCTACCAATCCAGATTTCAAAAAGGCTATTGTGAGAATTAATATCTCAAGAAACTCAAGACAGACTGTGCAAGTAAGAAGTGGTTTACTTTTTAAATTACGATAAGATTTTTTATTATACATTAGCATTTCTTTTAAACTATTTTATGTATATTGATGTTGATTGGACAATAAATTGAAATACCATCAGCATTGTTATAATATAGATATTGCACTGAAACCATATTTGAACTGTATTGTTGTAAGATTTATAGCAGAATGTACTTACGAATAAAGGGGCTTATTTATTTTTGGCACGTAATCCTATTTCTTCCAGTACATGACAGCGGATGACCACGCTCTGCTAGCGGCTGCTGACCTGGTGTTGGTAGATGAAGCGGCCGCCATTCCCCTGACCCACGTAGCTGCTATCGCCAAGAAGGCCCCCCTGGCTCTACTCTCATCTACCGTATCCGGCTACGAGGGAACTGGCAGAGCTCTTTCCCTCAAACTGTTTGCTGAACTGCAGACGGAGTATAACGCTCCAGCGCCTGTAGGTTGAGTTAAATATATTTTTCTAATGTAAAACATTGATGTATGAGAATTACTTTACACTACATTGGATTTAGGTATGTACCATCGAGGAAATTGAATCCTAGGCAGTTGACGGACCTACGTCATTTGGTCGGCGTATGTCAATTCAATGTTGCTGTGATTGGTTGGATGGGTTTGACTTAACGCGACCAAATTACTTAGGTCCGCCATCTGCCTAGGAATCAACTTCTCTGATAGTACATATAGTGATTATAACTTGCTATGGTGCGATAGAAAATAAAACTTTCCCGAACTACCCTTTGGCAGTACAATCTGAAAAAATAATTGAGACCGGCATTTTGGTCGATTTACGTCAAGCTCAGCTCAGCGGACAGTCAAAACTTAATATAACTCGATCAAAAAATATAGGTTCTACATTTGCCTAGGCAATAGGCATCAATTTCTCCTTTGGTACAGATTTTAGCTAATATATTATCATTGCGAAGATAAAGTTATACCATAATGTAGTTATTACTTATTTTAATATGATAGTTATATTATGTATTGTGATATTTTCCTCAGATAAAACTCGAGGAGCCCATCCGTTATCGCGCTAACGATCCCGTGGAGCGCTGGCTGAACACGCTCCTGTGTTTGGAGTCCCCCGCCCCCGCGCTGGGAGTGGGCGCCCCACCCCCCGCTGCCTGTGAACTGTTCAGGGTTAACAGGGACGCGCTGTTCTGTTACCACCGAGCCGCCGAGGCGTTCCTACACAGATTAGTGGCGATTTACGTGTCTAGTCATTATAAGGTGAGTTTTTTTATTGTTATAGGACGATTGAAACAAAAGTTAGTCCGATTGTACAGATCGCTTGGCGAAGCTGGAAGTTTTAATCGTCTGATCATTGACCTTACACTAGTTACCCGTGAGCACTGAGCATACACTCACCCCCTCGGCCCATCACCACCACACCACACCACATTTCGAGCCAAAAAATCAATCGAATGGCTGACCTACACTATTTGGCCAGGTCAAGTCAAGTCAGTCGTAAGTTATGTCTTGATTCGTGATCTACCTGAGGTTGAGATAACCAGATCAAATTACGTCCATCTGCCTATGAATCAAATTCTCGAATAGGAGTTTATAAGTATGACATAATTGCAACTAAAATGTACCACTGAAATAACATACCCATGTACACGACACTACAATTTTACTCTCAAGCTGCTCTCAAGTTTAGGGCTCCCACACAAAACTAATTCGCATCGCATCGTAATGTCATTTTTATTATGAATTTTGTCGCAGATATTTGCGATGCGAATTCGCAGTTACGTGTGGGAACCCTAAAATGTTCCGCCGAAATAACATCACCCATGTACGCGACACTAAAATCTTACTCTCAAAACTCTTAAAAACTTTTGTAATTTCCCACAGAACAGTCCAAACGACCTGCAACTGCTGGCGGACGCGCCCGCACACAGTCTGTTCGTGTTGCTGGCTCCGACGCCGCCGCGATCCACGTCGCTGCCCGAAGTACTATGTGTTATACAGATGTGCTTCGAGGGGAATATCTCTGACAAGTTAGTGAGCATATATATGTAGATAGTGCAATCCACGAAGACGCGCCCCACTATTCCTCCTAATCGTTTATACTTTTGTTTCAAGTCTGGATTTTTGCAACATAGACTGTACTACTCGTGCACATCGAACCGCTGACGGTTCGCGACTGCCGCTCGGGTGAAACTCCCCGTACCCCGCGATACTCTCATCCAAAAAAATGGTGGGGCGCGTCTTCGTGGATTGCATTATCTGTAATATACTAGCTGTTGCCCGCGACTTCGTCCGCGTTAACATAGTATAATAACAAAGATGAATAGTTTTCCCCTTTTTGTGGTTCCTTATACAAAGGGTAAAAATGGGACGACTGAATAATAATAACAATTTATTTCTTTTTAACGTTAGGTTAGATTAGGTTTTTCATACTAACTTTCAACCCCTATTCCCCCTCATTAACCTACCCCGGTTAGGTTTCAGAAATGCTTAAATACTTACGTATCTTTTTGTTTTTAATCAGTAGCCCAAAAATAAAGCTTCATGTTTCTAACATAAGAAATGACGGACTTTCATTAATTTTTTTTTTTTAATGAAATAAGGGGGCAAACGAGCAATCGGGTCACCTGATGGAAAGCAACTTCCGTCGCCCATGGACACTCGCAGCATCAGAAGAGCTGCAGGTGCGTTGCCGGCCTTTTAAGAGGGAATAGGGTAATAGGAGAGGGTAGGGATGGGAAGAAAAGGGAATAGGGGAGGGAAAGGAAGGGAATAGGGTAGGGGATTGGGCCTCCGGTAAACTCACTCACTGGGCGAAACACAGCGCAAGCGCTGTTTCACGCCGGTTTTCTGTGAGAACGTGGTATTTCTCCGGTCGAGCCGGCCCATTCGTGCCGAAGCATGGCTCTCCCACGTAAATTTACCCCTATTTCACCCCCTTGGGGGTAGAATTTCCAAAAACGTGCATATGCATTCATTTTTTATCAGCAGCCCAAAAATAAAGTTTCATGTTTCTAACTCAAGAAATGACGGACTTTCATTCAAACTGTCAACCCCAATTTCACCCCCTTCGAGGTAGAATTTCCAAAAACGCTTAAATACGTATCCATTCGTTTTTAATCAGTAGCCCAAAAATAAAGTTTCATGTTTCTAACTTAAGAAATGACGGACTTTCATTCAAACTTTCAACCCCTATTTCACCACCTTCGGGTAAAATTTCCAAAATTCCTTCCTTAGTTGGTGACAACTTAATAAAACAACCCTACTCACCAAATTTCGTGGCTGTAACTTTAACAGTTTTCGCTTAGCGATGATGAATCAGTCAGTCAGTCAGGACATGTTATTTTATAAGTATAGATAATATCTTTTACACTTGAACCTTTTTTACTTATGAAAATATTATTTACTTATATACCCGTGAATATGTATATCTGTGATAATAATGTTTCTGATAATTTACCTACATAACTAGAACTTTCAACGTCACAGTGTTTACTGCAAAATAATCTTTAAGTCTGAAGTCTTGTTACACCATTCTAAATAAAAACCAAATTAATATCATAAAACGAAAGACTGTAGACATTCATTATTATTGTAGTGGACCCTTCATATTCATATATTAGATGGTATGATACCAGTCATAAGTTATAAGTCAGAAAAAGCTTAATTTTATATTATGGTTTAAATTTTTATTTGCAGGTCAGTGAAGGACAGTCTGGGTCGCGGTCGGAAGGCAGCCGGCGACCTCATACCGTGGAATATCTGCGAGCAGTTCGGCGACAAGGACTTCCCCAAACTCGCCGGCGCCAGAGTCGTAAGGATCGCCACACACCCCTCATATCAACGGGTGAGATTTAGCTTAACCTACCTAACCTACTACCTACTATTGAAGTTGAATGTATCGTGTTGTCTCCCTCGTTTGTATTGTTTAAGAAAAAGGCATGATATTGCAATAAAACTATGAACAAGTGTTGATAAAATTGAGACAAAACATTTTCAATCCTAGTTCGGATCTGTAAACAGCGGTAAAAAACTTTAAAAAATATGCCGAAAATTATAGTCCATGAAAAGACCTTATAGTCAAACTTCTGAAACGATTGCAATCGATATATTAATTTAAACTTTGTTTGTTTTGTAACAGATGTTTAGTGTGTTGCAGTTGACTGATTTAAAAACATGGTTACAGAAGTAGTATGCACTTGCACACCTTTATATCCTTTCGTTTTTATTAAAAGCATAATAAAAAGATAAATTATTCTCTAATTTAATTTGCCATCTTATATTTTTTATGTATTAATATTTTGTATTATCTCATATACAGATGGGCTACGGCAAGCGCGCTCTACAGCAGCTAGTCTCGTACTACGGTGGCGAGATACCCTGTCTGGAGCAGGCTCACAGCGAAGACGACGAACAGACAGACGAGAAGACGGGATCACTGCATACGGAGAGTATTGTGCCAAGGTAACATACTTAAGTAACATTATTTATATTACTAGCAAAACCTTAAATATGACTTGCAATTATACAGCTTATGATATTTATGTTATTACGAATTTATTGAATTGAATTCTCTCTATCTTCTTTTGCTCAATCCTTATGTCAAATTAAATTGACAGCGAAAATCATTACCGTTAACCGTATATGGATAATACCATATTATTTTAGTTTTGTGTACCAATAATATTAAATTAAACTATAACATCTTTAATAAACCGACTCATGAAATCAATTTCCAGAACAAAACCTCCGACTCTCCTGCGAAGACTGACAGAAGTGAGTCCAGAACATCTGGACTACATCGGCACAAGTTTTGGTCTAACGGAAGAATTACTCAAGTTTTGGAAATCTCAGAAATTTATGCCAGTATATCTCAGGTAATATGATAAAAGTAACTTGAAATCAATTTTATAGATTTTTGGTTTATGTATTGGGCTTTAGACCATTATAACTTATAATGGTCTAAAGCCACTGACCTCCATTATACAAGTACGCTGGACTAATGATACCCTTTGAAATGACAGCTATTTTTTGTGCCTATTTGAAGCGGAATCAGCTCCCCCGATGGGACGGATAGGAACTAAATTTGACCATTGACCAAATATATTTGTCTATGATTTGACGTAAAAATGACGTTTGAAAGTCGCCATATTGGCGCTGATAGCAGTAGTGGGAGTATTTGGAACTAATACTAGTGATGACAACCAATAACGATTAAGCGGCCATTTGCAAGTTACGTCAAATTTAGTTCTCTTCCCGCTCACTGGCGGCGCTGATTCCGCTTCAAATAGGCACAAAAAAAAGTGGGTATCATAGGTACAGCGTACTTGTATAATGGAGGTCAGTGTCTAAAGCCCAATACATAAACTAATTTACAAGGCCTTGCTTGCTATATATAGTATATCTGTCATAGAGTATAATTTACCTGTTTTGCAAAAGTGAGAAATATGTGTCTACTAGATCTTTCCCGCAATTTTGTTTCCAATGAAATTTGTTTATTGTACGGTAGTTTATGTTCCCAGCAAAAATCATCTTATGTTTTTTCCCTCAAATTATCTCCATACAATAGTCATCATGTCTCTTTCCATTCCAGTCAAAAAGCAAACGAGCTAACTGGTGAACACTCGTGTATAATGGTCCGGGCGCTCGGCGAGGCGACGTGGCCGGCGCACTACGGCGCTGACTTCAGACTGCGCCTGGGGAGGTTACTAGCGAGGAGTTTGCGACACCTGCCTGCTTCGCTCGCGTTAGCTACATTGTCAGATCAGCATGTCAATAAGCCTGGTAAGTTTGATGAACTCTGTGGCTTAGTAGTTGAGCGGTTGGCGCTCAAGGCTTAGCGTGTTCTAATCCCGGCGACGAATTACGCCCAAGGATGTGTATTAAAATAATAAAAAACACTTAATTATATCACATACATATATAATACATTTTTTTAACCGACTTCCAAAAAGGAGGATGTTCTATGTTGGGCTGTGGATATTTTTTTTATGTATGTTCATCGATAACTCCGCCGTTTGTGAACCGATTTTCAAAATTTTTGTTTTGTTGTATAGGGTATGATCGTGGATTGGTACCATGTTCATAAAAGTGGTGACCTGATGATGGGATCCAGGAGTAATCGAGGGACCTCCTCAAAATTTTAATGGAAACGTATGGTGAATTTGGGCTTATATGAAGTATTTCGGGCATATGTTACCAAAAAGTAAAATTTTGCACCAATATATACCATGATTCGAAGGTGGTGAACAGAACTCCGACCTCCTTAAAGATACATGTTTGGGGGTTTTGGTGTTGTTTTAAGAACTGAAAGCATATGCTACTAAGCATATTAGATTATTCGTCATCATCATCACTACCGTAACACCACGCATCATCGTATTTTGACCCTATTCTTAGTACTTTTCATAGTCTTTTAGGTCGAGACAGATGCCTTCGATGACTGTCGTTTGATGAGTGATTTTGTGAAAATCCTTTTGTTATTTTAAAATATTATATAATTGGTACTTTGCTTTATGGTTACCAAGGTAGAAATTTGGTAATGGGATTCATAAGTAATCGAGGGAACTCCTCAAAATTTAAATGGAAACAATGCCGATTTTGGTTTCGTATGAAGTATTCCAGGCATATGTTACCAAAAGTAAGATTTTGCACCAAGATATACCATAGTTCGAAGGTGCTGAACAGAAATTAGACCTCCTTATAGATATATGTTTGGGGGTTTCGGCATTGTTTTAAGAACTGAAAGCATATATGCTACTAAGCAAATTATATTATTCGTCATCATCAACCCTACCCTTACACCATGCATCATCACATTATAACCCTATTATTAGTACTTTTATAGTCTTTTAGATCGAGACAGAATATATCTTTGATCATTATTCTGTCGTTTGTTGTGAAAATCCATAAGAGATCCAAATGGGATCCATGAGGTATGTAGGGAACTCCTCGAAATTTATTGGGTATAATATTATATATTATATACACATATAGCGATAACGACCTTGTTTTAAGTAGTTTAAACTTTAAACATGTATGTTGACTTGATATGTTTTCATGCAAAATTGTATCATAGATCCGAAGTACTGAGCTTTTATGAATAAATATATTTAAAAAAAGAACTCCCGGCTGTTTAAGATTTAGATATATTGCACGTAATGTGCAATTTTATTGAAATCCGCGTAAGTACTAAGTAGTTAAGAGTTATGTTTACATAAGGGAGATCGCAGACGTCACACTTTTTGTGTGATCGAGTCTGCGGCGCACAAAAAGTCTGCATGGCGCGCAAAAAGTCGTTCGCGGATTTTTCACAGACTAAACGCACACGACGCACATCTTCGATCATTTTGTCCGCTGAACTGTAGGGATGTAGACGCTATAAAAATCGTGCATCTCTGCACTTATACTTCGCGATCTCTCGCGTACTTGAAGTACAGAAAAAGAAGAAAAAATAGAAAATGTTGGGTACATTCTATAATTTCGGAAAGATTACTGAAGGGACAGTTCCATATTAAACATTCAATTCTGAAACAACATCCGGATAAATTTACGTAAACGATGTCCAAACAGGAGCTGCATATACATTACAGCACACTTCTTCCCACAATTTTCTTTTTAAATGTCTATTATGATATTCTGCCTTAGAAGTATCATAAATTGCTGGTCTGTTTTGTATTTCTTGAATTAACATCGTTACATTGATATCTGGCCGTACGTTAGGTACGTCACTACAAATGCAGATTGCAGACTGAAAGTGTGCGCCGTCTGCGTTAGCGCGTGTTGAAGCAAACGTTCAATTTTTTTCGCACACTTTTTGTGCGGCGCGGCGCGAAGCTGCGCGATGCGGTCTGTCCAAATTACACGGATTTTTTGTGTGCCGGACTTTTTGCGCGTCGTGTGCGTACTGCATACGATTGCATAGGTTCTATTTCCACACACTAAAAAGTGCGTCACGGATAGTCTGTCGTCTGCGCAGCACCTTAGTATTATATTTCTATAAAAGAGATTTTTTTTTATTTTTAAACAAAAAATTGTAAACCAACTTTCAACTCATAAAAAAGTATTAAATAATTGTTATTATTTAAATACTTAGCTTTTTCAGAACTCTCCTATAATAATTTAACGTTTTCTCTACTCAATCTTCACACTTTTGAAGGCGGTACCAGCCCTAATAATTGCTAAAATCCTTTGATATAGAATATTTACTCATATTTAAATTGGCTGGTACCGCCTTCAAAAGTGTGAAGATTGAGTAGAGAAAACGTTGAATTATTATAGGGGAGTTCTGAAAAAGGTACTATTTAAATAATAACAATTATTTAACACTGTTTTGTGAGTTGGAAGTCGGTTTATAAAATATTATAGTACACTTATAGACGTTCCACGCGGCTTCGCCTGCGTAAATTATAGGAATTTCACAGACAAATTAGCCCTCAAAAAATAGCCTATGATCCTTCATGTGGTCTACTTTTTATCTGTGCCAAATAACATAAAAATTGCTCCAGTAGTTCGTGAGATAAGCCCTTTCAAATAATGTTCCCGGTTTTTTCCACATTTTCCTCTGTTTCTTTGCTCCTATTAGTCTATTAGTCTTAGCGTGATAAAATATAGCCTATAGCCTTCCTCGATAAATAAGCTATCTAACACCGAAAGAATTTTTCAAATCGGACCAGTAGTTTCTGAGAGAACAAACAAACTCTTCCGCTTTATAATATTAGTATAGATTTCATGTACTTTGGTATCCGTAACATATTATATCGGTAAATACCACGGGTCCGGACGTAGTGTGAAACTCTGATGGATATAATATATCTAATATCAAAGCATGTTATATAATATGTCCAATATTATATTACACTAGCTGTTGCCCGCAACTTCGTCCGCGTGAATGTGTGACGTTATTATAATCGAGATTTAGAAAATTTAATGCCCATCAAAAACTATTTTATTTGGATAAGGATTAATATTAGGTACAATACATTCGAAGTTTTTAATTTACATCAAAGACCCAGGAACATTGAAAGCTCTTTTAAGTAACTTTCGTCGGCGGGGCTTGAACCACAGATATCGTTTTGAAAAATCCTTTCTTCGAAGACCGCTTGGCGTGGACAACAGGGGCCAGGAACATGTGAGGGAGACAGAGGATAGACCAAAGAAGACGGGATATTTAATGTAGGCGTCTATACCTCTTTAACTTTTACCTCTTGCTCTTGTAGGTCAGGAATCGTTTCCCTAAAATTTGATATTATGATCTTAGGGAGCCCGAAGGACATGCTCAAACTGGTTTGGGACCCGCAACGAAATTAATCAGAAGAAAATAGAAGTATGAAGAATTCTAATTCCCCTTCCCATTAAAAGCTGAGATAGCACAAAGTTGCAGTGACCGAATGTCAAATCACTGAAGGAGGAGCACCACGAATATAAACTGTAATAATTGTGACTACTAAGCTATAATAGCTAAATTAATATTGGAACTTGCTGTGTTAGACTGTTGCCAATAATAGTTGTGACAAAAACGCACGGAAGTTCCTAGCACTGTCCCAATATCACCGTAGTATGCGACATCAGATTTACAATGTAGGTTGTCTAGCATTGTAGTTCTTTCGTCTTGCCAGAAAAAACTCTCCCAGAGAACATGATGAGTGGTTTGTTCAAACATACTGCCTTCAGTCGAGCACATAGGTGATGTTATCTACTAATTTAGATCCGTAAAGTTTGACTTTAAAATTCCATGGCCGTTAAGGAATTGAGATACGCAGTGGTCAATATCCATCCAGTGTTTGGTTAATCGTTCATGAATATTAGGGAAAAGTTATAAAGATGTCGACCTTTGCTGGAATTGATAATCACTTTTGAGTGTCGTTGTAAATTTAGAGGAGTTTCTTCAATTCCATTACCCATAGATCCCATTAGGAAATTTTAACCTTCGCGACCATAGCATCAAATACAAATTATATCCCTTAAAGTAAGAAATCTACAAATCGGCACAGAGACTGCGAAATAATTATCAATTTCGATTCTGATTCTTTCAATGCAAAAGAATACTTACAAAAAAAAACAACAAAAGCATCATAATGTGGTTTATATGGATGGTGTAATGATGGTGGTGATATGGCATGTGCTTCCAGTATTTAAAAAAAATATAAGGGGTCAGAAGTTCCGTTCAGCAACGGAACCTTCCGAAGCCCTATACCCTAGGACAGGGGTCACCAAATGGCGGACCGCGGTCCGCATTCGGACTGCCGACCCATTGTGTGCGGACCAAGCATTTTCGAAGATGAACTTCGTTAAAAATAAATTTCGGTCTCGACTTACTGATGAACATCTCCAGGATTTAATATCAATAGCTTGCACCAATTTCACTCCAAACTTCAGAGAGATAATTTGCTCTACAAAAATTGTCACTTTTGTCATTGATATACAGTAAATAAATACCTTTGTAAATTCCGTAATTACCTTGGTTTAGTAAATTTTTTTTAATGTGTGGACCGCGAAGGTCATATCATTTCTTAATGTGGACCCCGAGCGAAACTAATTGGTGACCCCTGCCCTAGGATATGACTTGGGTTGAATCTTACTTTTTGGTTGCATATTATGTTAATTTTACTTAAAAGAAGTGAAAAATTACCGTTTTTCAAAACATGGTATCAAATTCGGGTTTACAATCTATACAACAAAAAAAGAATTTTGACAATCGGACCACAAACAGCAAAGTAATCATTTACTCCTCCTTTCTTGGAAGTCGTTTAAAAAAAAAGTATCTAAGATGTTGACCAGGGATGTAAGGTATCACCATGCCAAATTTCATTGAAATCGCTCCAGCGGATTCTGAGATTAGCCTGTACAAACAGACAAACAGACAAACAGACAAACAGACAGAGAAACAAAAATTTCAAAAACAGTTGAGATGTGTTCTATTACACTTCTAACATGCCCCTGACTCGTTTTTTCAAGTTTATTTTCAATGTACAAACATTTTACCTCTACGATTTTATAATATGTATAGATATTATGTAATTGATTTTATAAAAATTGTAATCCTGGGAAAGGAATAGGACTATATTGTTTGTCGCAGCAAAATATACGGTTTCCGCACGAGATATGATTATTATCGATTCGATTTACTCACGGGCATCGTCTATTATTCAACAATAAATTGTTTCCAGATCTAACAAAACAGCAGATCGGTCAGCTACTTTCCGCGCACGACCAGGCCCGCCTGGAGTCATACTGCCGGCAGCAGGCGGACTACCGCCTAGTCACAGACCTCCTCGCACCCCTAGCGCATCTGGTCTTCCACACTAAATCCAAACTAAAGCTGGATGCTGTGCAGCAGGTAGGTTACTAATTATTTTACCCATAAGTTTCTACATTTAGTGATTTATATTTTCATGTGTTGGATCTTTTAAATGCCATTAGCGTAAATTATTAATGTGAACTATAACCGCACTCAGAGATATTTAATGATAATTAAACTTCAATTAAATGAAGAGATTGGCAGCTAATGTATGGAGCTTATGTCTAAACCTTCATTAAATTACAGTTATAATAATGCTCGCCTCTGAGTGCGGTAGTAAGTGTTGTATTGGTATGTTTATTTACTTGGGATAGGCTATAAAATTACCGGGCCAAATGCCAATCTTATTGAAACACTCATATAGTATACAGAAGATACGGGGAAAGCGTACTTTTGTCGCAGCAAATGAATGCGGATTTTTTTTTGCGTGCTCGAATTTCTTCACAACGTGTAAATCTCAAAAACCGATTTAACATTCCCTTCAGCTTCCCTGAGATTAAAACGTTTTTGTGCTTAGCTTATTTTGTAGATACTGGCTTCACAGGTTTGCAGTATGCGATGGTGAGCCATTTGCCTCAATTTTTAATTTTATTTGGCATAATTTTCAGGTAATATTCGTCGCAATGGGTTTCCAAATGAAGGACGTTGATGACATAGCCGGCGAACTCGGTCTTCCCGGATCGCAGATACTAGCTAAGTTCTACGAGGCCTGCAAGAAGATTAACAACACTATCAATACCATACTAGAGAATACCGTAGCCAAGGAGATGGGAATAGATGAGAAGACAGCAGATGTGACGAGCGAACCTGTGAAGCAGAGTTTACACGAGGAGTTGAATAAGGCTGCTAAGGTAAGTTCGTCAGATCTTATACCCCTTGATAAAAGAATAAACAATGAATACAATATACAAGGTTTTGTCCTTATCTATCACGCGCCTTTTGTAATATTACCGACAAGGACAAAACAATATAAGCCTATTAGTTGTTTAAAATATATTAAGAGGGTATATCCGTTGTATTAGGCTGTCTAATCTGTAATTGTTGATATTTGATACCAAAGTTCTATAGAATCTTTATAAACAATTAGGTAATGTGAACTACTAAACTTTGGTCGTGAAATATATTGAAATTTTGTAATATCGAGCAGTGGAATCGAAGTAGCAATTCTTGCGTGATTGAAAAAAATAAGCAGTGATAGGTGTACGAACTTTCAGGTTCTCTTGTAAATTGTAATAAGGTACTATCAGAGAAGTTGATTCATAGGCAGATGGCGGATCTACTTAAGTTATTGGCGCTATGTCAAACCCAGCCGACAGATTATATCCATACTAATATTATAAATGCGAAATTGTGTCTGTCTGTTTGTTACCTCTTCACGCCCAAACTGCTGAACCGATTTTGCTAAAATTTGGCATGGAGATACTTTGAGTCTAGGGAAAGGACATAGAATACTTTTTACCCTGGAAAAATTTACGGTTCCCGCGCGATAAACGAATTTTGGCGCAACGGAGTTGCGGGCGTCATCTAGTCACTCATATGGAATTGACATAACTCAATTAAATGACGTAGGTCCGTCAACTGCCTATGAATCAATTTCTTCGATGGTACTTAACACTCCATGCATAACACATCCACAGGAGCTGGAGCGCAAACAGCGCAAGGAGCTATCGCGGCTGATGGGCGAGGACCTCAGCCAGTACCGCATCAAGGGCAGCGACCTCGAGTGGGGACAGGCGCTCTCCGACACCAAGCAGGCGCAGATCGTCTCCGTTAAGAGGTAAATCATTACTAATATTATTAACTAGATGACCATTGAAATTCGTATCACTTTCTCGCCTTATAAACCTCTGGACTTTCACGAATATTTAAAGTCTAAAATTTATCATTTCGGTTCAGCCGTTCTCGAGTTTCCTGTTTCAACAAGACTAACAAAATTGAAATTTATTTATATATATAAGATTCGAAAGTGTCTGTCTTTTACCTTTTCACGCCCAAACACTAAACTGATTTTGTTAAAATTTGGTATGGACATACGTTGAGATACAAGAAAGGATAAAGAAAGGATAGGTGAGTTTTTGGTGCGGAAAAATATACGGTTCCCGCGCTACAAACGAATTCGGCGCAACAGTTGCGGGAGTCATCTAGTCCTAAATATTTATATATCTGTCTGTTATATGATCATGCTGAAACGACTCAACCGATTTAAATGGGAATGAAGATACTTTGAGAGATGGGAGAGGGCAATCAACAAAAGAGATATTTGGATTTACCGAAACCCAGCCAGGTGCAAGTGGCATGTCATTAGGATAATAGTTTTTTTTTTGTTTAAGTTGCGAAAATGCCGATGATGAAAAAGAAATTGAGGAACAAACCAACAAAATTTCTGGCATGACAATTAAATAGAAAAATATACCTTTAGTTAGGTACGAACTCTTATGTGAAAAGTTAAGCTTTTTCTTTTACTTACGTAAATTTTGTCTGATTTAAAATGTTTTTATTTAATTTTCAGTGGCGAGAAGCGTCTCGGAGAAGATATGAAGGAGATCGAGGAACTCATAGATGAGCGGGCTAACAAAAAGAAGAAGAAGAAAAAACATGTCAGGAATTAAAAATTCTGTAAGCAGAAAATTTTTGTTTTAAACACCTTCTACCCCAGAAATTGCGTTTTACCTGTTCGACTGTTTAGGCTGTATAGTTATTTGAAAATGTGTTAAGATATTTTGCATTACAAGAAAGTTTAAATGCCCCAATATTATCAGGATCGGTAGAAAAAAAAACAACCAATTCAATAATAATTTCTATAATTATTGTAATATAAAAAAGTGTTGGTAGTTATCAACCCTTGGAATAGACAATAGATATTTCCTCTTAAACATAACAAATATGCGCGCGCGCGGCGGCCGCGGCGCCATACAAAAATACTCATTTGTCGAACCTGCGCGCGCGCCGCCGCGCCCCCCATACCCTATACTTTACCTTTATTACAATATAATGTGATCTAAGAAAAATAATATTTTCGTCTAACGCCCGACGGACGTGTGGTAAACAATTCACTATAATTAGTTTGTCCCGTTATTTAGACATACACACGCTACTAAAATAATGAAGGTGGCCGACGCAGGCGCGGCGCTGACTTACTCTAAGCGCGTTGCGGACGACACGTCTTGCAAAGCCTTCTACCGAACTCACGCCCTCGCACCACATAACTACAGAAATTGCCTTAAAAACGTGAACCACATTCTTAAAGCTAAGTTAAATTTAGAAGCATTTAGACACGCGTACGAGAGCTAAAGCGCTTGCTTTATTGACGTAGTACAGTAATTGAGAAGGAATTGCATTGAAGACATTATTCGAGTCTCTTGGCACTTTATCTTTATATGCTAGGTTCTATAATTATGCGTTAATAAACGAAAACGCTTCACAGGTTGACTCGCCTTTCTCAATATGACTTCAATTTCTTGTAAACCTTATTTTACACGAAATTGAAATCACTGTTTACAGTTTTAGAAAATAGATGGCGCTCTTAGACATGGTATTTCAGTATTTCCTAAAAAGGTGTTAATTTTTATGTTTTGTAGATTGTATTTTACTTTTTCTTATACATATTGTGATGCAAATGAGAATTTAATAATAAAGACGAATCAACCTCTCAGTTGGAAACCAGCGTGCAATAGAAGTTTATATTTAAATACTAATACGGGTTAGGTTACATTTGCGTTTTTTTTGTCAAGGCTTTTACATTCTTTTTTCGACCATATCATGTTCTCTCATATCATGTTCACTCTAGTGCACGCTAGCTCCTAGTTTTCAACATGTAACAAAGCTTTTGTTCTGGCGTTTGTCATCAATTTCAACGTCAACAAAATCACAAAGTCACATCAAAATAAACAGCTATATTCAGTTGGTCGCAGTCCGTCCAGCCCCGATGTAAGCGTCGAAGCGAAACCAAAACAACGCACCGACATCGATGATATAATATAAAATACTTAATATAACTCGTTCCCTAAGAAATATTCCACTTTAATAAGTAAGTACTATAAAATATATTTAAAACGTCAAGAATTTGAACATATCTCGTGTGAAGCATTGTACAGCGAACGTCTAATGAGGGCTCTACACTTACTCATATATCCAAAGACACGAAAGCGACCGCTACACCTTATTGCCAATCTTACTTTATTGCTACGACATAAACGTACGCTACCTATAGTATAATGTAAATATAATCAATAAACAGTTACAACATCCAATAAAACAAAATATCGTTAAATATTATTGCAATATTTAGTCCAACTATAAATCATAGGGGTCCACTGACTTTCATTATATACAAGTACGCTGGACTAATGATACCCTTTGAAATGACAGCTATTTTTTGTGCCTATTTGAAGCGGAATCAGCTCCCCCAATGTGAGTGATAGGAACTAAATTTGACGTAAAAACACAGAATACAAATTACTCACGGACGTAAAAATGACGTTTGAAAGTCGCCATATTGGCGCTGATAGCAGTGGTGGGAGTATTTGGAACTGATACTAGTGATGACAACCAATAACGATTAAGCGGCCATTTGCAAGTTACGTCAAATTTACTTCTCTTCCCTCTCACTGCGGGCGCTGATTCCGCTTCAAATAGGCACAAAAAAAAAGTGGGTATCATAGATCCAGCGTACTTGTATAATGGAGGTCAGTGTAGGGGTCCGTAGAACGATCTAAGTGCAGTAGTGTACAGTGCAGAGGTATATTCGCGAACACAGAAGCGCCCGCGGTACACTCGCGGCCGAAACACGCTTCCCAATTATTCTAATTAGGCTAATTTATCTTTTGCTTTCGCGAATATAGAACGAGTTCGAAGCTTATCCTCATATTTTGTATTCGCGTCGCGTTCGTTTACCAAATTAAATCGGATGACCGTTTATCACTAAGGCACAATTTAAATTTCCACTTTGAACTTTATTTAATACTAAAATAAATTAGTTCAATTCCCCGCTCTTTAGTCGTGAGATATTCGCTAGCTGTCGTCTACAATGCAAAAACGCCGACTTACAATTACGGCCCGTTTGCGGCTATTTTACCCCTTAAAGGACCTTTAAAGGGCTCTATGTCGATACATAAAGATCACACCCATAGAAGGTAAAATAACTGACCGGACTATGTTGACTGTACTTTAAACATCGAATTATCTAACACAATACACGAAATTATTGTAAAAATATTATTTTACTTACACGAGTTTACGATAATATTACGGACATATTTTAAGCACGTTTCATGAAAATGTGGATCACACATATTTTGTCGGATCGTTCCATATAATAAATATATGTTAAAATATATAATAAACAGCTTAATTTAACGTTTCTAACGGTACTATTGCTTCCTTGTGTTCTATGATTAGGAACCAATATGCCAATGCATGGTTTATGGTTTATAATCATAGACGACCAAATATACGAAATTGTCGGACTCTGATATCTAGAGACAACTCTAGCGTACGACTAGCACTCCTATCGTTTGTAAATTAGTTTTTGTCGTATAATACCTTATCTATCGAGCAATAAAGCGTATGTTTAGGGATTTCCGATCGCAATATTTGAACCGTAACTCTATCGTATACAAAGCTAGCGTACCGACGCTCATGCGACATTCTACACATCGACAACGGTAAATATCGACAAAAATAGACATCGCCATTTTTTACGGCTCAAAACGATTACTGGCTTCCAAGTAACAATTCTAGCGTTTGATCCTATTTCATGTCCAAGTTTGAATCTAGCAGTAACTTCGACGAATACACTGCGATTAATTTATGAGAGTGACTGTACTTGTGTTCGATTTTTATTAGTTTGGCTCAAGGCTTCATCTTTTAGGGTGTTTACATACGGCGCCGCAGCGGCAGCGGCAATCGCCGCCGCCGGCGGCGCCGTGTGTAAGGGCCCATACAAATACAAGGATGAGTAATGCAGCGGCACCGCCGCGGTGGCGGTGCCGCTGCCGCTGTGGCGCCGTGTGTAAACACCCTTATGCACTATTAACGCATTTTATAAATGTATCTGTATTATTTTACAACCGATTTTTATTTTTTGCTAAAGCCACGAACTTCTTAAACTAGATGGCGCCACTTAAAGTTCAACCCAGAAGCGTAGCGTGCCGTAGCTGGGCCCCATATAAAATTTGTTTTGGGGTTTGCCCAAAACAAATTTTATATGGGGTTTTGGGGTTTGTAAAAAAGACAACCTTAGGAAAGTTTGCCTTTTTTACATTTCTCATATTTTGTGAATTTAATAAATGGAAAGTTTCTATTCACTTTGGGGGCCCTTGTGCCCCGGGGGCCCCGTATAATTGATACGGCATATACGGCGGTAGCTACGCCCCTGTAGGGCTACTACGAAACTGTTTTGAGACTCAAACAATCGGACGAGAATGCCGCGTCCTGCTCCAACAACGTCATTTCGCGTTTGTAGAGTAGGACGCGGCATACTCATCCGATTGTTTGAGTCTCAAAACAGTTTCATGGTACAAGGCCAGGTTCAACCTAAGTTTTTCAGTATCTTTATCCAAATCTTTATCCATTTATTATTACAATTCGGCTGTAAAACAATACTTTATTATTTTGCAAGTCGGCTTGGTATTTAAGCATTTGTGGAAGCATTTATTCCTCGTTTTATGCGCCGCTCCCAATGCAATTTTTTGTAAAAAGTATCCTATAAACGGCGAAATATAATATACGTTATCTTCTACTAAGCGCATTTTCATACTCGCGACCAATGGCAGTTTTGTTCACAATTTACTATCAGTTTCGCTAACACCGATATACGAACAACAATCATTATTTCTAATTATTACTAATTCGCGAATTGAACGTTATTGGAATTCAGTGTTTTTAATTATACAGATTTTTTAAGAAAAAATAAAATATTAAATACGTGTGGTACTCGGGGACTGTCGCGGTAAAGCTATTGCATAGCATTTTTTATCAACTTATGGAATTATATTTCGCATACGTCTAGTCGCAAGACGATCCGGAGTGGGGTGTGTTAGGGTTTTTTTTCGTTACGGAATTTCTTAATTTCGTAACGGTAGTGGTGACCCCAAAAATTTTAGGCTGCGACAGCGCCTCTTCACCGTGTATAACTTTTCCAGTTGTCTTTTCTCTCATACGTCATAAACGTCTTGTGACAAGGATAGCAAATGTGAATAAATTGTTTATGGGTATTTTAAATTTATAAATACACGCACATGATTTTTTATAAACTGATAATAATGTTAATTAAATTGGACATTAAAATAATAATTAACATCACTGAATCCCTCATAACGGTGTTGAACAACTAGTTCGGGCAGCTGAAGACACTTGCGTTAAGGCATTGACCTACTATGGACAAAACTATATCTCACTATAAGGGCCAACGCTAAAACTCGCGCGGGCGCATGCTCGCGTGTGTATAATGAAAATTAGTATGGGCAGCGCAGGCGCGTGCGACGGAGCGCGGACGCGGCCAGGGCCCCATACTATTTTTCATTTATACACACGCGAGCGTGCGCCCGCGCGAGTTTTAGCGGGCGCGCTAATATTGTTTTGTATTTCCCCGTGTTACATCTACAGTTAGCGTTTTAAATATGCCAATATTATTAAAAGTTTTTGATATCTCCATTTTTGCGTAAGTATAATAAATTAATGCACGGGTACTATGTAAGGCGTTTTTGCCCCTGCGCTTGCTTTTGTTTCGTCATATTCTTGTCGTCTTGAAATTTGTCTACTTTGCTTTTAAAACCATCTAGCCAATTCGTTACATTTTGCTAGCAATTCTCCAATTTTCCAGTAACAAGAATAGGACTCTAGCTAGCGAGGGGGACTGTTCTCAGCAAAAATTGACTTAGGCATTAATGGCTAACACTTAATAAAAGCACTTGATCATTAATTGCTTTAGTACGAGGTACAACGGTATTTCTGCTTTCTAAATTGACTATCGAAACAAACAAAAAAAAAAAAAAAAGAAAATGTGGGAAACGGGAAAATAAATAACAAAAAAGTATACTTATACATAAAAAGTAATGTATTATATCATCAATAACATAGGGTATAGTTACACAAATAATAAAATTAAAGGAAAACAAATTTATACATATTCCTTAACGCAAATATAAAAAAAAAAAACAAATTATACACGCAAAACAAAATGCTACTTACGAAAAAAAAAGGGAAAAAACAGTATATTACAATTCACTACGCGATCGCTTCACATCATCCAGCGCTCACAACTTATCCTTATTGTATAAAATTGATAAAAAAATTTGGTGTCATTTTTAGGGATCATTATGATTTAATTCTGGTAAAATGAGATTTTTCTCGTTGTCTACAATCAATTTATCATAAGTCGCGTCGAATGAGCTATACGTAAACAGGAACGCATTCAGTATTCACTAGTCTGTGTTGTGTACGTGTGTGTGTGTGTGTGGCTAGAGTTACGTCTATGTAGGCGCGAGCCGGCCAAATAATCCTAACCTAAAACGAAATAAGCAACAGAATGTGTAGATAACTCCGAATTAAAACTAAAAACATTAACAAAAAAGTACATCGATGCGAGTTTCGATAGAGATGCTACTCGAATTTGGAACGAAATAAATAGTACATAAAATTATTCACAACGTAATGTCAAAGTGTAAAAAGAAACAGCGAAATCGGCGGGGCGGCTGCCCCGCGTATCCGCCATTAAGTAAACTTCGCTTGATGTGCACAATAAATTATACAATAAATAACGAATTCATAAATAATTTGTGCGATTTGTAAGTACCGATGTTACGAAGAAATTAAATACTTTCGTCTACGAGAGGAAACGTCGTTAGAGGGAGAGGCGAGACGCTCCGGCGCTACCCGTCCCTGTCAGGTAACTAGCGTGGGGTAAACTCGGCCGATCCGCCGGCATTTTATATACTAAATCAACGCCGCGAGCTCCTAAATCCACATCTGTTAACGAGTTAAATAAAAACGAATAAGATCCCGTAACTCTCACGCACGCAGCAACTCCTTATCTACTATATACCGTCCGCTTACTTACAAATATAGTTTACATATAAATTAAAATATAGAGTGACAACTACACGTTACTTACAAAATACTATGTACAAGGCATTTCGCTTCCTACTAACAATATTACAAAGTTTGTATTTTGTCCACAATGTCTGTCGCCGCACGCCGACGGCCCGCGCCCGCAAACGCGTACGCCGCGCACGCAATAGGACGCCGATCCTATGTATAACATTTATTTTAAATATTTATACCACATTTGTACAAAATTACTCCCCCACCGTCATGTCGCCGCATTCGAGCGATCACCGGCAGGAATATTTTAAAATATTTGTCATGTAAGTCGCGCGTCGCGGGGCGTCGCGTGCGACTATCATAAACGTTCATACAAAACCTATCTGGCACTAGAATGTATATTCATTATAAAATGTATAATAATATGTATTTACAATCACAACATAAATTTGTTAAAACAACCGAGAGAGAGATTGGTGTTATGGATTTTATAATGGAGTTAAAATGTTGTACTCGTCGCTACTCGAGGACCGCCGTCGTCCTGTAGACAATCTCGCTCTAGTGGAATCATTATTGTCTCGTGCCTGTTGGCCCCGCCCCCCGCCCACCAAGCTTCTAAAGAACGAGATAATATTATATCTCTTCGTTTCCAATCGGCAGTCGGTTACCGAGGCACGCTTCAGTAGTCAAAATTATACCAACCGATTGATATGTATAAGAAAAAATTCAAGAATTGTTTGCTCGTAAATTGTTCTTAAAAGTTACTTGTTCAACGAATCGGTAAATTTTGATGGGCGCAGCGAAATTGCGAGTGATTCGAACTACCGTGATCCCATAGTATAGAAATATCGTCATTTGGCCCGCGCGCATTCGTATAGCTTGCTACCGAACAGTTACCTAAATGCTCCCGATAGTCAAGAAACGACGAAAGAAAAACACTAAAGATATGATTATTCTATCACTTAAATCTACGGTCCGATCGTTCCGAGTTCGCTTTGCGATACAATATATACAATTTACACAATTTTTGGTCACCAATTTGGATAGAACGAGTTAAAAACAATATTCGCGTCGTATCGAATCTGATTTTGTAGTCTCGATAACAAATTCTATCATATTACTTTCAAATTTAATTTATGTATACAGATTCGAATATCGAATATTCGGAGCGAGCAACATATTATTTCCAAACCGATCTGTATTATAATAGTCTCTTTTTGAAATACAATGAAGGATATATTGAACTATTTAAAAACAACAATTTTATGTTGAATCCATACAAAATATTCATATCAAATCAATTACAAATAATATGATCGTATCGTATTGTCTTGTGATTTAATGATTTACTAACTAAAGTAACTGCAAATTATTATTGAAAATAAGGGCGTTTGTAGAACAAAAATGTCAGAAATTGAGGTAAAAAAATTATGCGATTACATTATTTGTAAAATTATTCGTTACAAACAATAATTTAAATTAGTTCATATTGAATCAGTTATTGTTGATGATAAATTTGTGATAAAATATAAAATGCGTGTCTGTAGGCCAACTTACCAAAATAAGAGACAATTTTGTTCCAAACGCCGTACAAACTCATACACACAAAATTTATAATCAAGATCAATCAGTTCCCGAATTTAAAATATCCAATGCATATCACGATATTTAATTTAAAATTAACCCTCCTTACTATAACTTAATTAAACGTCCGATAAGAAAGATAATTAGGAAAATGGAGTTTTTGATTCTCGTTTTAAAATTAACAAAAATAATTTGTATGATTTTTAATTTTCGTCATTAGAATTAGGAGTGACGGTTACTTTTCAACAATCGATCAAAATATAATCACATAAAATAACTAGAGATAATATAATATAATATTAATTTGAATGCGGAGATCATAAAACCTCTAATTTGAAAGTTGTGAAGCTGGATTCAATAACAATAGTAAGCGGTTAAAAATAAGTTTAGAAGTCAGGACTAAAACTTTCCACATGTTAAAGAATTTATGTATGTAATTTTAGAAATAATTTATCTACTATACTTGTGTGATGGTCAATGAATATAAAGCTAACTGGACCAGAATATAAAATATCTGCTACATGTGATAAATAAGGCAGGCGAAATATTGCATAGCTACGGCCCATGCCCGAGCGAGTCGATCGATGAAAATACATCACTTTATATGTTCGTACCCCTACCAGACGTTACATCTAGGATTTTTGTAAATCTTACAAAAATACTGCCGTCACTCCCAATCTGTACACATCGGTATTCTACGGTAATAATTATCTTAAATAACAAAAATATATTAGAAAGGCCGTTTGCGATGCTCTATATTAAAAGTAACAAATTTAGGGTCAAACGTACAGTCTCACATCTGGCGTCCGCGCGAAGATTCTATTTTCATATTGCGCATGTCGTGCGCGAGGCCACGTACGTCGAGCGGTTGCCACGTGCGCGCTTGTGAGCGGCGCGCGTACGGCTCGGTGCGCGCTTGCGAGCGGCGCGCGTACGGCTCGGTGCGCGCTTGCGAGCGGCGCGCGAACGGCTCGGTGCGCGCGGCTCGCTCGGTGCGGTACTATGCGGCCGTCGGTCACTCGCGCTGCGCATTCTTGAGGAGCGAGATCGCGTGGCGCACGTATTGCACCAAGTGCCGGAACGTCGAGAACAGCGTCAGCGGCCCGCACTTGCGGTCCACCGCTATAAACAGATCTGAAAAACACAATATCACATTTATATAACCTTAAAACTAGATTTTTGCAGGAGGTTTTTGTGGAGTTGATGTTTATATATCATCAAAATAAAAAGAACATTGAAATTACAAAAAATACACAAAACAAGAGAACTAACCTTGATTAGGCTTGAGGCGGCACAGAATATCTGCCTGCTCCCATAGATCGTGCGCGACGTACAGGAAGGTGTAGTACTTGGTGAGCTGGAGCAGCGCGTGGTGCGCGTGCGCCGGGACCGCGTGCGCCAGCGAGCAGTAGCCGGAGCTGGCCGAGCCGGAGCCGAGCGAGCCGGAGCCGACGGAGCCGGATCCGAGCGAGCCGAGCGACCCCACCGAGGCCGGCGACGGCGTCGGCGACAGCGGCGACACCGACGACACCGACGACACGGACTCCGCGCACGCCGGCTGCGAATTGTGCTATACGTAATGCGCGAATATATATTCGACGATTAATTTTAAAAAATAAAAAAAAAATATTTAAGAAAAATACAAAAAACGTGAATTTATGTTTGCAGTTTGATTTCGGTATTGAAAAAACAAAATATATAAATAAAAGGGCATACGTTACAGTGGAAATTGACCTCAATTCCCACTGTAACGTGACGCGTAGATGCCGTGAGATGCATTTATAATTTTTGTATTGAATATACAGACTTCAATGTAGTTTGTATGACGTCTGCTGTATTGCAATGGGAACTACCCCTAAGGGTCAATTCAGATCGCAACGCGACGCGTAGATGCATTTCTAAATTTGTATTGAATTGACAAGACTTGCATGACGTCTCACGCAATTGAAATCTGTCAAATCCATACAAATAAATTTAGAAATGCATCTTCGCGTCGCTTTGCGGTCTGAATTGACCCTAAGGCTTAAGCGCGGTAGTAGTTTAAATTAGTAAAAAATAAAATGTATTGATAATATAATAATTGAGGAAGTACATAAAAGAGTTAAGAAGGGTGAAATGTAACAAACCTTTTGTTGGTATTCTTGAACTATCTTGTAGTATTCTTTAACTTCGCGATTGTACATTTTGAACATGCGCAAGTATAGGAGAGCTTGGACTCGTAAACTGAAAAAGAAAAAAAAAAACATTTTATTCGAAAATCATACCTTTGCAGATCTGTGTTGGTAAAACCTAGGTGTAACATTATGTTATCTCTTTCATAAATATTATAAAGAACGAAAAAAATTTTCTTATATTTTATTGTTTTCATGATATTATATCAGTCATGTTTATACAATTTCATGAGCGTCAAGTACTAAAATAGACCTTAGGTTAGTTGGGCTAACTCGTGACCAGTTAGCTTTATAGTTACGTCGCAGTTGCAAACACCATCATACGGCTTGCGAACTACAAACACTTTCAACTAAGTTTATGAACGTTGTCAGTGATAGAGTCCTAAGAAGGAGTTAATGTATTGAAGATGGATATAATACATAATATTATAATATGTAATGATCTGACATATCAGTAGAAATCGGTATGTAGCCTAAAGATAGCCCATGAGATTAATATGTCAGGTATTAACTACGTGTCATGAATTACTGTTTGATCTTTAAATTGCAACTGTATTTGTTGAAAAAAATTAAACAACTAATATAGCTAAAAGCTCACAATTTTTTTCAAGCATCAAAGAGAAAAAAAAAAGATAAAAATATACTTTTCTCTGGTCAAGCGTATTGCTGGTTTTTGTAGAATAAATATTGTCTGAATGTTAGCTGCATACTAAAACACATCTCTGTCCTCACACCATGTAGGTGCGATATCATACAGCGTAATTGCTCACTGACCTGAGTGTGTTCAGCTTGTGTATTATATTGGTGCGATATCATACAGCGTAATGGCTCACTGACCTGAGTATGTCCAGCTTGCTGAACGTGGAGTGGGGCGAGGCGCGGAACCGCTGCGGCATGCTGTGTATCGACTTGATGTACTCTATGGTCTCGCGGTATATGGTGAAGGCGCGCTTGGTGTCTAACTCAAGCTCGAGCACTCGGCCGGTGAGCACGAAGCACAGCACGCTCTCCAGGTACAGCATCACGCGCGACAGCGGCTCCTGCTCCGCGTCCGCGCGACCGCGTAGCCGCTTAGCCTCCTCCAGGTAGTACCTGCGAATGTTCGTGTAGTGTTAGGGTCAATTCAGACCGCAGACGCGTAGATGCATTTCTAAATTTGTACTGATTTGACAGATTTCAATTGCGTGAGACGTCTTGCAAATCTGTCAAATCCATACAAATTTAGAAATGCATTTACGTGTCGCGTTGCGGTCTGAATTAACCTTTAAAGCTACGTATGCAATAGGCAACATTAGGAGCGTAACAGGAAACCTACAACGAAGCCGCGTCCTACTCCAAAAACGTCATTTCTGGTTTGTTAGAGTCGGACGCGGCATTCCGATTCGTTCGATTGAGACTCAAAACAATTTCGTTGTACGGCCCCAGTTACGCCGTCACTTAAAACGTGTTGTATCATATCATATATTTGTAAGTTATGTTTATCACTTTTATCAGTAACCTATCGAGCGCCCTTTCCAATGTAAGAGTTAAGACATTATATTGAACACTTTTTCAAATATTTTTCTTAATTCGCCCCTTGCAAATTATTAATACGCGCCAGCTGACAATGTCGCACGTTGATGTTTAATGTTGTCGTGTGTTGCGAGTCGCATATTGCAGGGCACAACGGCTTATATTAAGTCTGGAAAAGGGTTAAGATCTTTTCACACAGCACACCATAATGTAGTATTGTTTTTTTTTGGCATGGCATGTGTAACTTACTTGTGGTCTCGTTCCTCGTCTGAGAGCGTGTCGGCGGGCAGGCGCTCGAAATACGAGTAGTAGATGGGCGTCTGGCCCGCAGCCGCCGTCCGCTCGTGGTTCGTCGCCGCTGCCTCCACCTGACACGTTATATTATACAACATTAGTCAAAATCAACTCGACACGTACCACATATAAGCATAAATACGAAAATTATGCCCGGATGTATCATAATTTGAATTCTGTTGAGGCTCTTAATTTGTTATTGCACTTAACAGGCTCCAAGACACATCTGAATGGCAAATTTCTGTCACCACGGTATGAAACACTATTTTGTGCCACCGAGCTCGAACATTGAGTATCCGGCAGAGTGATAATGTATCATGCAACAGGTATTAATATACGCCTGTTGCATTGCTCTTAAGATACATAATCACCCTGCGGACTTACCCTGATTATCCTTACATTAATATATTGGTTGTCTGGAAGAAACCGCCTAACACATTCAGTGCCACTAACACACCTTGTGTGTCCACACTAACCTTTATCTCCATGCCGCGAGCACGCTGGACGTGCTCTCCGTTTTTCATCAATATCTCAAAGATAAGACAGTGTTTTTCACCGAAACGCTCAGAGCATAAACTTTGTGCCGTAAGCTAATGAATTCTTAAGTGGTTCTAGGATCTAATATTTTTTTTATGTCATCGAAAATAATTTATTATGTAATGCCGCGAACATGCCAGGCGTGTTCATCTACACGAGTTCTTAACCTTTTATATTGTTTGGTCAATTTACTAAATTTTTAATGCGAATAATAAAATATAGTGTATTTTTTATAATTTAAACAAAAAAGATATATAATAAATTACATAAAACAACACAAGCACTGGTTACGCCATGCCTGCCGTGCCCCTGTTTCTAGCTCATATTTTCTATTCTCTAAAAAATCATAAATAAGTAACCAAAGGTTGACATTCACTGATCAAATTACGATAAATATTTACCTCGGAATCTATTTACTGCGATAATTAAACCTTCAAAACCATAAACACTTCAAAAAACAAAATAAATCTGCAGTAACTCAAGAAGGACTAATTTTTAACTATTTTTAACTAAGAAAAAGGATTTTTATGATCTTACCTCTTTACAGTGCCAATGAACACGCCTAGCGTGCTACTTAATTTCATCCCGCAGTGCCGAGAGCAGACCTAGCATAGTTTGCGTTTTTTATAGGGCGGCATCGCTGGGAACTACTAGAAAATCGTGGTGGCATTGAATGTGTTAAAGCAGTAAGACCGTCATTTTGCACATTTTCGTAATTTTTTATATATTTTTTGTTGTTATTTCTTTTGTTTTTGTCTTTATGTTTTTCCTTTTTTGTATGTGAAAATAAAGAGTTTATTATTATTATTAAATGAGTAATTATAACCTGGTGCGGCGGTGGTAGGGGCGAGCGTGGCGGCGGCGGCGGAGCGGCGCGGCGTGCCCGCAGCGCGCGTTGCGTGTCCGCCCGCAGCTGCGACAACGACACGCGCACCATCAGACGCGGCCGACCGCGACCGCTGCTTGCTGCGAATGTTCATACAAATGTTATTATTGCCTTCATGTTTAGCACGTGGATGTTACGTGAACACTATGTGAACAGCAAAAGGCTCTCTTTGGTGTATTATCTATTGTTTCAAGTCATTATTTAGTTTTTTGTATCTGTATAATACTCACTGTTCGCAACAAAATATTATGCTGAGTGGGCACCAATTTGGTAAAATTGATTTTGATATTGTGTTATTTGTTTGTATTGAATTACAAAATAAATTTTTCTTTCAATTTAACCGTTATATAAAACGATTTAGACTAATGAAATTAAACTAATACAATACAAAAAAAAACCGCAAATAGTACCTGTCGAAAGAGAATTTTGTAGGGGGCACTGCACGAAGCCGACGTCGGCCTCGGCGCAGACGTAGCTCTTCGGCTCGACCCGGTCCAGCCTGTCGCGGTCCAGGGCCAGCTTGTCGCCTGGCACGCGGTCCACGGACAGCCTCTCCTGCGGCAGCTTGTCGCCCCGCTCGTACTTGTCGCTCGACAACCTGTCGTGCGACAACTTCTCGCGGTCGTGCGACTTATCCCCCGGTAAGTGGGATTTGTCGCTCGCCAGCCCCGCCATTGACAGCCGCTCGTGCACCAGCTTCTCTCGGTCGAGCTTGTCCGGTATCCGATCGATCGGCTTCTCCATCCGGTCTATCTTGTCGCCGGACAGCCGATCGTTCGACTTCCTCTCCCGATCGCCGCTCGAGTGCCGTTCGCCGGACAGTCGATCCGTCAGCCGATCGGCGGATCGATCGGGGGGTAACCTTTCGTTAGCGCGGACGTCCGATATCCGATCGGATATTCGGTCTGCGGGCTGTTTCACCGATATCCGCTCGTCGGGGCGCCTGTGCTCGGATCGCTCCGTGGTCTTCCTCTCCTGTATCCTCTCGTACGCCATCCGCTCGGCCTCCCGCTTCCTGGTGATGGTGTCGGGCTCCTGCGGGGGCGAGACCCGGGCGAGCGCCTCCTCGTTTCGTCGCTCCACGGAGCGGTCCCTCTGGGTCTTCTCGTAGTCCTCCGCCCCGGACTCGATAATCGTCACCTGACCCTTCCCTTTTCCTTTCCCGCCTTTACCTTTCCCCCCCTTTCCGCCTTTGCCGCCACACTCGTCCGGTTTCTTCGGCACGAAAACCTGTAACAATAAAACAAAGCATATTGATGGATTTTGTTAAGTTTAACTAACAGTTAACAATCGGATTTGTGCATTTAAAACAATGACGTTTATAATGAAATTCTACTAGTAACCGTTTTGATTTTATCAGTATACGTCATTAAAGAGTCTCAAATCGAATGAGTCACCCATCAATATAATATCGAGTGCTCAATATTTACCCTGCCGAGTATCCTCGACTTGGCATCCTGCGACTGCACCTGCGGCTGGTCGGGCTCGGGTTCGCTGTCGTGGGCGGGCGACATGGGCCTGGTCTTGGGCGGGCGGCCGCGCTTCCTCTTGGCGGGGTGCTCGTCCGACGGCCTCGACTTGGGCGGCCGCCCGCGCTTCGACCCCGTGCTCTGCGACGCGCCCGCCTGAGACGCGATCGCCGGCGACGTTTGTGTACGGACCTGGTGGTAAAATAGTGGTAATGTAGGTGGGCTTAAATAGCAGAACAAGGAATAAAAAAGAAATAAACCATTTATTCATGTTTTTTCCCTTTCAAAACTTTTAGACGTTACAATATTTTGTTCGCTCTTCGTTGCGTCAAAAACAAAATATTTCAAAGTGTGCTTACTACTTATGTCATTACCAAATTTCATCAAATTGGTGCAGCAAACCGCTGAAGGCAGTGAGGTAACAGACAGACCAGACATTTGGATTTGGACTTTCGCATTTGGATGATCATACTCAAAATAAAACGTTGCATCGTATAAAATGCAAATGCTATGTACTATCACAGAAGTTGATTCATAGACAGATGGCGGGTCTTTGTATTTTGGTCGCCTTATTGACAATCCCAGCTGACAGATCACGACTAACATTGAATTGACATAGCCCGACAAAATGAAGTAATGTAGGTAAATGCTCTTGTACTATAAGAGAAGTTGATAGGATAGGCAGATGGGGGACCTACGTAGTTTGGTCGCGTTACGTCAAACCCAGCCGACAGATCACAATAATTAACATTGAATTGACATGATCCGACCAAATGACGTTGGTCTGTCAACTGCCTAGGAATCAACTTCCTCGATGGTACTTACCGGGTTTGGTCTCGACGACTCATCGTCGCTGGACGCTACGGAGATGCGGTTGGGCCGCCGGCGCCGCGCCTCGGGAGACGGCGATGACGCCTCCGAGTCGGACAACTCCGAAATTGGACTCTAAAATTAAGAACACAATGTTTAAAATAAAAAAGGTGACATTTGTATTGGAAAATATCAGGTGACGGTTGAATGCTGCTACTGAAATTGAGCGACGCTTTTGTCAAAATATGTTGTCTTTATTTTTCTGGTCAGTACTGACAGAAACAGCCTAACAGCTCCAATTTTAAACAGCATATTCGGTCACAAAATCTGAATCTATATTAACCTCTAACGCGTAAACAGCAGAGAGTATATTCCCGTGCATCGCGCCGATAGCCATCCAGAGCATGTCCTTCAAATTGTTGAATTCCTCCGTAAGTTTCATCCGTTTCCTCGGCGGTATACACTTTAGACTCTCCTCCGAGCTCGCTAAACTGCGTCTTAAATTCTCCTTGAGAACCGCGAAGCAGATCCATTTCTGGTGGATATTGTGCTCGTGGAGATCAGATATATCCCTCAGAAACCCGAGAAAGAGTCGAAAAATTTCGTCGTCCATTTAGACCTTTATATGCAACTTTAGATACAAGTGCATACACTGAGCGTCCGAGGACTTATGCTCGGTGTTGTAGCGAATGCTGATTCAGGCGCTATATACGGAGAAGTGTTTATCCCCCGCAACACGACACCTGGGAACTGCCAGTGTCGTCTCCCTAACACAACTTATTGTATATTAATAATGTTTATGTACTGTCAAGCCAATAACACCGCTTTAAATGAGGCATAACTCACAAACCAAAAAAACTCATTTTACATCGTAATTTCTCAGAAACATCTTGTTACCATATCCTAGGTTGATATATAGATTCGTAAATGGGCATCGTAATGGACAATAATGTTATCTATAATAATAATTGGCGTTATCGGTTTCAGTAGTAACATTTTTAAATATGTATTAATAATAAAAACCGGCTAAGTGCGTGTCGTGCGCCGCGCAATATAGGGTATTATGCGCGTGCGGCGTGGCACGCACTTGGCTTCCGTAGTACCGCTCGTTTTTGATAATTTTTGTATGGTCAATGAATGCACATTTATAACGTGTTTTACACTACTAACAACATCATCTCAGTGACGTTCAAAGGATTTTGAACGAAAGGAACCTTTGTACTTCTACGAATACATTTTTTTTTAGTTGATCGACTATTACTCAATAACTTATGAAGTCTTCTTAGCCGTGATAGTTTTTCTTTTAAATTCAGCATATTTCCTACTCCCGTGAATTTTTACACATTTCCAGAGACAACCGTTTAGCTGGAAGAAGGGGGGGACACTGGACTCTAATGATTTTTTCCACTTTAAAACTTCATATTTCACAAATGGATCCCTAAATCGGAAAATGATCTTTGTATACTCGTAATATTTTTAAAAAACCTATCCAACGACACCCCACACGGTTGGGTGGACGCGAAAAAAAAAAAATCACCCCCGCCCCGCATTGATGTGTAGGGGAGGTACAGTAAAAATTTTTTTTTTTTTTAGATTTTATAATATATCATTTTGTAGGCATCATTAAGATGTGCATTCATGCCGAATTACAGCTTTGTAGGCCTTGTAGTCTCTGAGCAAAACCGCGGACAGACAGACGGACGGACGGACAGACAGACAGGCGGACGGAAACTATAAGGGTTCCTTGTTGACTACGGAACCTTAAAAAAGGAGTAGGTACTTGCGACTATTTGGGTTTAGGTTATTGGCATGCCTTCTCTTTCACATATACGAAGAACGAGACAGACAACATCATATTCAATTCAGGATAAATTTTACCCTTGTCCAATACTCGAGCAGACCTAAGGGGGTAACAGTCAACTCACCGGTCTCTCCTTAGCGACAACAGCTAGGACGTTATTGAGGTCGGGTTGTGCGGGCGGGGGCGGCGCGAAGTTGGACAGGCACCAGGAGGGGCGCTGCGTGGTGGGGGGCGGCTGCGGCTGCGGCTCCGCCCCGCCCCCGCTCGACTCCGCCGACGACGACTCCGACTCCGAGTCTGAAGGCGAGGACTCGCTGGCCGAGCTGGGGCTGGCGCCGCTGCCGAGCGGCGAGAGGATTCTGAAATTTGAATAACAGTTACATTAGAATTTAGATGATGAAGAATTTGTGGCTACATTGCAAAAAAACATAATTATCAATGCGTGACGATCCTAAAGAACTTTACACGATTATTGTGCATGTGGCAGAATAACAAGGTGTGATGATCATGGGTAGGTATAACAAAAAAACTTACACTCAACCACTTTGCAATACAGTGTAAAGTTCCTTAGAGCCATGGTTATAAAGGAGTTACAGCAGGCGTGTCTCACTTCCATACAAACGGCCCGAAATTGCCGAGATATTTACCTACTATTCTGTAAAACAACCTAATTTCAACCTTTTGCATTGCGCTTAGCGTTCATAGTACAATAACTGTCTGCCGTCTCGCTTCAATCTGCCAGGGCTGTCAATAGGGCATCGAAACCCGGACCCAATTTTCAAAACCCGGGTTTCGGGTTTTTTGTTTGATGAAAACCGGGTACCCGGGTTTTTCGGGTTTTTTAACAATTCAAATTAACAATGCGAAAATACTTTACACATGATTTTCTGCGATTGCCATCACCTATCCAGTAAAATACTATTTAAATACCATTGTCTGGGGTCGCAGCAGTGCCCAACCAATTCTCGAGTAAGCTGGCACGGCCGTATCATACTTTTATCGAAGCCACTATTTTACCTCTCCTATATTTTGGATCTTATCAAAGCTAGGGATTAAGATTTTCGGGCCAAGATTAAGTATTACAACAAGCTTCACCTCCAAATTACATATATTATTTAATGTATTTGTATTTTATGAAATATATAAAAATGTATCCAGAATTTTTGAAGACATTAAATGGAAGAATAACCTTAAATATAAAATGTATGCCAACAAATCTTTATTTAATCTTTTACATTTTTATTGCTGATTGTCAAATTATTAATAATCATTTAGTCCTAATTGATGTTGGCATACTTTATACCTGTAATTAAATTTTTGTGCCTAGTTTTTACCTGAAATTGCCTTTTGTCTGCCTTGCTACAGTATGAAGCCGAATTTTCTTTGCAATTTAAGGTAACTTTTCGCTGTCATATAACTTACTGGAAAATCTTACATTACTGAAAAATCTTACATTACACTACACCTCAAAGCTTTTTGTAGTTATTAGTTCTAGTCACAATAGACAGAATTCATGTCAGATAACCATGTAATTGATCAGAACAGACCACGTGGCAAATGCGGAAGGTTGCTTTTAATGAGTTTGGAAGATATACCATGGTGGCATGGTGTTACACACAAGAAATTGTCTCTGGCGCTGGTGCTGATAAAAACTCGGCTTATATTTCATCTGGATTCACTGAAATCACGTGTTTCAACTATTCCGCAGTGAGTATGACATCCACGGACGGCTAAGGAAAGCCATAATTCGTCCTATTATGTGTTACCAACATCAGTCTCTCAAGCAATGAAAAGCAATCTGCCGCATTTGCCAGACTGCAATACTGGAATACAAAATGGTTTCACATCATACTTGATGGAAACTCCTCTGCATGGTTTTGTCAGTTTCTAGGGGCTCTCTTGGAACCTTTTTACTGATCGCATTGTCTTAATATTGTCGTTATTTTTTATATTGTGAATGTAACAAATAATGACAAAAAGCATAACGACAAATAAAAATCTCTTTTAAGGCGAGCGCTTACCTCAATTCCAAAACGATAACCTTGCGAACGCGAATACCAAGCGTGTACGCATCGCAATAAGATTCATTTTAGCTTAGCATAAAATTGTAAGTTACGACGGGCGGATCTTCTCTATTTTATTTTTCGTGTGTTTTTTTTAAATATTTTTCGAAATAAATATTAAGAAAAAAGATTATTCGTTTCAGACCTTTTTAAAATAGATTCATTGACAATTTATTAAAATAAAATGTAAGTTATTCTTGTTAATACTTATATTTCGATGACAAAGAGTTTTGTCGGAGTTGAGTTTGTAAATTAATTACAGCGAAAGTATTATTTTTTATTAAAATGTTTTTGATTTAAACCCTCTTAAATATTGTGCTCTATATCTAATATTTTTTTACATTTCGTTATTATATTGGAACTAGGTAAATCGGGTATCAAGAAATAACAAAATGGGGTTTCAGCCCGCCTTAAGGTTTTTAGTAAGTTAAACGACTGAAAATAATGACTTTAAATTGCAAAAAAGACCGGGCGTCATACCGCAGCAAGGCACAAAAAATATTTTTTAGTAAAAATACTGTATGCCAAACATCGATCAGTATAAATTATTACTATTTATTTGACAATCAGCAATAAAAATATCTCATTCAAATGAAAATTTCAGTTTATAAAACGAAATAAAGATTTATTGACTTATCATTGATTTTTATAGTCATAAATGTAGAATTCCGAATTTTATCGTTTCTAAAACACTCATAGATATATGATTGTTTTAGAAACGATAAAATTCGGAAAAGTGTTTTAATAATATGTTTTATTAAATACCAAAAAATAAGCTATCATTGTTCCATAAACACTGCCTTCAAAAATTCCTGACAGGTTTTTAGATATTCCAAAAATACAAATATCCCTAAGACTTTGTTGATGGGTGTATTTTATCAGCAACGGTCCATACAAGTTCCAACGTTTTGTCACTAACTAGTGACTTGCCCATCATCAAAAGTCTACGGTACTTTCAGCAGACTTAAAACCCTTTGAAGCTGTCCACACTTTATTTTGTAAGCCTTTGATCACATAATAAAGAAAACTGTGGTCAATCACTGAATGTTGATTGAAAACTATAAATTAAGTTTAACAAGACTTGCTTCTATGAAATTTGAAAACTTTTTGCGATGGATAGATTGTTTGAAGAGACTTGGCTTTTTTACATTGAATAGTTTTCGTAGGATTTTCAAAATATTATTATTAATTAATATTTTTGTGACAATTAGTCTTTAATGCTCTTGAAACGAAACTTTTAGGTACTTTAAAATATTATATTTTGTTTAATTATGACCAATAGAAATAATTAAACCTATACTTATATTATAAAAATAAAGAATTTGTATGTTAGTTTGTTATAAATACCTTAAATCAGGTCTTTCCTTTAATAATTATCAAAAAAACGAAAAACCCGAAAAGCTCGAAAAACCCGGGTTCCATTTTTGAAACCCGGGTTTTTTCGTAATCCCCAAAACCCGGGTTTCCCCGGGTTTTCGGGTTTCGGGAAAACCCGGTCTCGATGCCCTAGCTGTCAAGCGAGCGGCGCGGCGGCGCGGGGCCGGGTACTATTACTTTTGTATCGCGGATGCGCGCGTTGCGTGTGCGACAAGTCGGGCGAGTGCCAGCCTATCGAGACTAGTCCGGTGACCGGACGCTTGCGTTTATCATACCTAAACTCGGGAGTGAGACTTCTGTACCGTAAGGTACTATTATATATTCTGTGGTTACAGTTTATTTTCCAGTCTCTACTAAGGTAGAGACTGGAAAGTATGTCATAAAATAGTCAGCTACGATGAAAGATAATATTTCTATTATTTATTAGGTACTTGTACTAGATATTTTTTAAGACATTGCCATTTGCCACGCACAAACAAAGATCAAATAGGCCCAGATTTTTCTATGAGAAAATTTAAAAGTAAGGCCATACTCCACTTCTTTATAACATGTAGCGCGATAATTAGCATTTCACGTACATAAATACAGCATTACAATATGTAGTATATTATCAGTACGGACATTAGGTGCGGAAAAATAGTGTGAAATTGCCTCGTCGATTTCTATGTTTTGCCCTAGCCTTGGAACTTACATGTTATTATTATGTTGCATAATTATAACTTTAGAAGTAAATTGTATGGTAGTTGAAGTATTTTTATTAACAGTTAAAAAACTAACTAGTTACTAATAAAAAAAACTTTATTTTTTAATATAATTTTCTGTGTTATTATCGACAAACGAAAAAAGAATTCTGTAAATTCCACCATCAAAATCTACAATGGGTGATATTATTAAATCCATACTTCCATACTAATATTATAAATGCGAAAGTGTGTCTGTCTGTCCGTCTGTCTGTCTGTCTGTCTGTCTATCTGTCTGTCTGTCTATCTGTCTGTCTGTCTGTCTGTTACCTCTTCTCGCCTAAACCGCTGAACCGATTTTGCTGAAACTTGGTATGGGGATACTTTGAGTCCCGGTAAAGAACATAGGCTACTTTTTATCCCGGAAAAATGTACAGTTCCCGCGCGATAAACGAATTTTGGCTCAACGGAGTTGCGGGCATTATCTTGCATGAAAATATGCTGCATTTTTTTTATAAATTCATTTTAATGTCACATCTGAATAAAAAGAAAGCGTATAAAAGTATCATATATTAGGCACAATTGTATTACTATCCTTTTTTTTTATGAAATAAGAGGGTAAACGAGCAAACGGGTCACCTGATGGAAAGCAACTTCCGTCGCCCATGGACACTCGCAGCATCAGAAGAGCTGCAGGTGCGTTGCCGGCCTTTTAAGAGGGAATACCGAATAGGGTAATAGGGGATGGGAAGAGAAGGGAATAGGGGAGGGCAAGGAAGGGAATAGGGTAGGGGATTGGGCCTCCGGTAAACACAGCGCAAGCGCTGTTTCACGCCGGTTTTCTGTGAGAACGTGGTATTTCTCCGGTCGAGCGGGCCCATTCGTGCCGAAGCATGGCTCTCTCACGTATAGATCTCCTATGTAGGCTGTAGCTCTATAGAAGTTCTATGACGTCAAAGCAGGACGAAGCAGACTTGACCCCTAACATTCAACAGCCACGTTCGTCAGTGACGTCACAATGTGTACAAACGCAGTAGTTTTCCCCGTACACGTGTCAGCTACAATACCCAATAAAGTGTATTATTATGGCCGAGGAAACTTGTTAATACGTGGGCGGCCACAAAGCGACTATATTACTGGATGTGGCTTCGATGGGATTTTAAAAATAGATATGGAAGACTTATGACAGGTACCGATGAAAATGTGTTACATATGGTGACATTTTAACACGTTTTATGTCAACAGGTAACCTTTGAAGTAAACCTTTTTTATGTAATTTCCGACATTAAATTGCGACTTGTGACTTGTGAGCCTTACAATTATCGCAATGTATTTTAAACATAACTAGTGAATAATATTACTAGATGATTTTACGGCTAATGCTTCCATCGTCCTTGAACTAAGATCTATGAAATCTGCACACAAAATATCTGAATCTTTAAATTGTTGGAATATCTTAATATTTCAACAATTTTACGGAAGGCGTCTCATCTGTTTAACCCTTCGATCGCGGATTCTTGGAAATGCTATTGTATTCTATTGTTGTCGCGACCACCGGTGCCCGTATGGGGCTTGATGAGTTAAGTTACGCAAACGCAGAACTAAGTTGGTTCTATGCAGGTAATACCGTTACAGAATCGGCGTATAGCGATGCATCTGCGACATCATTCTGCCTCAGTACTGCGACTTCAAGGTAGGCCTGGGCTAGCAAGCGTGACCCATTTCCACAGTATTAGCTATTTCCTGTGACGATACGAGCTGCAACTGCCACCGAATAATGATCGATGGAAGTCTTTATTATGCCGCACGCGATCTCATCACCATTGAAAGAAAATGCAACCGTTCTCACGTCTTGTGTTACACGATAATATTTTATAGTAATTTCAATCGTTAAACAAAATAATACGGCTAACGCTGCGAGTTCAAAAGGAGTACAAAAATAGAGATTTTATTAAATTTTATTTTATATATTTTTTTATCTCAAAATCTGCCAAGCCAATTTTAACTTAGCAATTTAAACTTTTACGTTTAATAAAACTGCGTTGTACCCAGTCACTTTCACGCTCACAATCGAGACTAATCTAATGATGACCTCTAGTCTCTGTAGCTTAAATCTGAATAGTCGTTTAGGCCTTTGGACGGGCCAATACAAACATCATATGTATGACACTTAAAAAAACATAACCCTTCTACGCAGTAGGGTAAAAAGCCAACAAAAACTCCCATGTCTCAAGGTGGTCTCGCGTATAAAAATTAGTCTGAACATAATTAATTGCGCCAATTAAAGCCAACCGAACGGAAAGATAAACGGTTCATACATTATGCAGTTTGGGCGCGAGCGATACTGTATCCGTTAGTAATTAATTTACAATAGATTGGACGCGATTCTATCTCGCTAGCTCAGAGGTTCCCAAACTTCTTTGTTTCGTAGACCGCTTTCAAAATTCAGGTGGATACGGTGGGCCTCCCGTAGCACACCCCCTCACCTCCCTACAATAGAAATCTATGAAACTTGCTATTATTTTAGGTAACAGTCGCTTTGCTTTGCAACTAATTATTATGATCTGCCTATGTTTTCTGATAAGAGAAATCAAGCCAACATTTTCGTTCTTCAAACTCAATTAATTTTCATAGACCCCTGCTTACGATTGTGAACCCCCATTTTTTGTCAGGCCCAACCTAGACCCCCGTCAAGTATCGCGTGGACCCCTGGGGGTCCACCTAGAACATTTTGGGAATTCCTGCGCTAGCCGGACCGGCTAGACCGGGCCTAGTCCTTTCAAAATTCCGAGGGAGTGTTAATTTAAAAGTGTGCCAAGGTCGAGGAGCGAGCTCCAAATACGTGCCGAACGTTCTCACTTGAGAACAGATAATATCTGTGTATTCTCCGAAATGCTTGTGTTAAACAAGATTGGAATTTAGATTTTCTTCGTCTCCTTTCATAATAAATAATATAATACGTTCCTAGGAACGTATCTTCTTAAAAATGGGAACGCTAGTCTCTTTACGGGACGAATGATTGAAAATTATTTCTAAACTGTTACAGATAATATATAATACAGTGTGCTTTTCAGCACCATTCAGCGTCTTTCAGCGTTTGCGACAATATTTTGTAAGACACATCGTAAGGCTTAAAAGTGTCCTTATACTTAAAAGTACTGTTGCATAGCAAGTAAAAATTCGTAGACAATTATTAATCCATTACTATTTACTTGTAACTTTTACACTCTAATTAATTATCATTGGTATCTCGTTTCCGCACTACAACAACCATTAAAGGGCGCTAAATTTTCGCGCGCGAATGTAAGAGAGAGGCAAGATTCGGCCTATGAATGGATTTCTACGTGCTCTACGACCGGACTATATTCAGAGGTACTCACGGTTCCAGGCGTGTGTTGGTGGCGGCGACTTCGTCATCGCTCTCCGACAACCCGAGGTCCTTGTTCACGTCACTGGAATTACATCAAACATAATTTCATGCATGGGCTCTCTTATACAAAAAACATAATTTTTGCCTATTTTTGCTTTATAATGGTACGGAACAATCGTGCGCGTGTCGTACTCACACTTGGCCGACTTTTTTATTTTATTTTATGTATAATTCCGCAGATGTCCCGCTCTGACAAAAAAAAAGGTCACGTTTAATGTATGCATAGCGATTAGGGATACCTATTTTGGATAGCAGTCTTATAAATGTAAGACGTAAATCATTATTGGAACCTATCGCCTTTGTCGGCTACACTTGTTCCTGGACTCTTTTTAAACCGACGTAATATAACGTCATTGTAAAATATACATCATAATAAACGTCGCTGTTAGCTAAACAGTATCTTATTTCTGGTAAACACTAAAGAAGTGAATACTCACGGTGACGGTGAACTCCTTGAGTTTGATATCCGATTGTCTAGAGCTGTGAACAAAGAGAGAGGCAAATTAGACCAAATTGTGACTAAAGTAAATAACTTTTGTGTGTAAATTTAAGACAAGAGGTTGGACTTGGAAACACTGGATAGATGTAGCAAATTCATTTAAAGTACTAAAAACGTCTTAACCAGATATATACTTCCGAAGCTTTTAACTATAGAGGTGCATACCTAATACTTGTTAGGTATTTAGGTTACGCATAAAAGCTAAAAATAGAATGGCGCTATCATAATTTACAAAGCGCAAGCTCCTTCGATTTCCTTTTGAATTGAAATGAAAATATTTCATAGCGCACAGAGGATACAAAAAGGATATCGTAAAATTTGAGCAGTTTATTTACATATCTAACTGCATCGCTCGTAACTCTTTGATACTCGGAAAAATTCCTAACCGCAGCCTCCGTGTGTGCTGCTCCGACAGATATGTCTTATGGTATTAGTAATAAGCGACAAATTACCGTGAATATTAATTATAGAGCGTCGAGTGCTAGCGGAAGGGTGGAGTGTTTGTTTAGGCGCTGAGCGGTAGTGTAAACATGATATTGTGGGTAGCTAGTTCGGTTCCCGGTCGATAGCCTGTTGACTTCCAACGTGAAAGGGCTACGACCTATGAATAATAAAAACTAAGGAAACGTAACTCTCATACTATTATCGTTTTAAAGGTTCCTTTCGAACTCTCATGTAACGTCAGCCTGATTACTGATACCGCTGAAGGCCACCTAAATATCGCAAATGTATTGAAAATGTGTACCAATAAGGTACACATTTTCAATACATTTGCGATATTTAGGTACACATTTTTGACAAGTATTGTAGAACATGTTTTTTGATGGAGTTACTTTTCCTTAGTTTATATTATTCAAAGGCTAATAACGTCGCAATCGAAATTGGTGGAGGAATGTAGCGCAAAACATACACACCAGCTTTATATCCGACGTTCTAGGAAGAGTTTTATGCTTCGGGTCAGTTAAGTTAACTGGAATTTATGTTTTAGCACCATTTTGATATATAATAAACTCCCACACCGGTTTCGGTGACGGTGGCCGGTTTCATTGAAACCAGGCCAGTTACGCAGGAGAAATTTTTATAGTGCCCAAGTGTGTGCGCAGTACACAAGAGCACTCTCTATTCCTTTACTCTCATAGCCCAGTGGGACGGAAGACCGACACGACTGGCGAGGGATCAGGCGCTGGACCGACTTTTTACATGCCCATCCGACGCATGGATCATCTTACTTATCAGACAATCGGGTGATCAGCCTGCATTGTCCTAACCAAACTTGGAAATAACATGTTTCCAACGCGGGAATCGAACCCACGACCTCCGAGTCAAGAGCCGCGCTCTAAACCACTGGAACACGGAGGCGTATCATTTTGATATATTGCAGGTGCTATGTGCTATAACAAGTAATAGGGGCAAACGAGCAGACAGATTGCGGCTAACCTTATCACCAATATCTTACAAACGTGCATTTCGTGGTATTATCAGAAGAAATTAAATGAAACTAAAATCACACTGTTATTAAAAATATCTTGCCAAATAACTACAATTTATAGTAACACATAAATTATATTTAAAAAATGCGGTGACTACCAACTCAACAATTCATAGATAAAATTTTAACAGTACGGTTGTTCATACAATATTTTATATTCCCCAAAAACAACAATTCACAGTAACAAATAATAAGGACATTATAAAAATGCGGTGACTACGAACAACTCTACCTCTAGATAAAGATTCAATTCAGGTAATCGACTCAATCTAGATGCTTACCTCTACAGATAGGTCTCTGTACTTAATTAAGTCCTAGAATGGGGCACAAAACTCAACGCCCCACCGTGCACCGTCCTCAGCGTCAGACGGGGTCGTCTGCGTCAGGCCGACGCACCCGAATTCACTTAATCCATATTACGGCCCAAGAGCCAGGGGCAGCCAGACCTTCCTCATTTTTTGAAGCAACTGTCATAAGTGTCTGACAGTAGAAGAAGAGATTAATAGAGTTATCCCAAAGAAAATTAAGCTTTGTAGTTGAACGAAAGTTAGGTAACATACTTTTATTACTTGTAACACCTAAATTAACTGCGATCCAAACTCCATAATCGCAGGTCGTTCTTACCTCTATACATGTACAGAAAAACTTTTAGCTTTTATAAAACGACGAAGGTCTGTCTGCCTCTGGCTCTTACTCTAATAGACAGTTCAATACTCTCGAATTCTTAATCTCGAATTTTTAAATTTTTTATTAAATACTAGACGTTCCGCGCGGCTTCGCCCGCGTAAATTAGATATTTCACAGACAAATCAGTCTACAAAAAATTGCCTATGATCCTTCACGTGGTCTACTTCTTATCTGACCCAAATAACAGAAAAATTGCTCTAGTAGTTCGTGAGATAAGACGTTTCAAATAATTTCCCCCGTTTTTTCCACATTTTCTTCTATTTCTTCGCTCCTATTAGTATTAGCGTGATAAAATATAGCCTATCGCCTTCCTCGATAAATGGGACATCTAACACTAAAAGAATTTTTCAAATCGGACCAGTAGTACCTGAGATTAGCGCGTTCAAATAAGCCCTTTCAAATAATTTCCCCCCGTTTTTTCCACATTTTCCTCTATTTCTTCGCTCCTATTAGTCTTAGCGTGATAAAATATAGCCTATAGCCTTCCTCGATAAATGGACTATCTAACACTGAAAGAATTTTTCAAATCGGACCAGTAGTTCCTGAGATTAGCGCGTTCAAACAAACAAACAAACAAACTAACAAACTGTTCCGCTTTATAATATTAGTATAGATTGAACATTAACGAAGACAGCTTGCAAAAGTAAAATTAATGAATGGCTGCTAACACTTAACTACGAAAACACAGAAAAAGTGATAATTGTACCTAAAACACACAAACACACACACACGCACACACACACACACACACACACACACAGAGAGAGAGAGAGAGAGAAACACAGACACACAGACACACACAGACACACACACACACACACAGACACACACACACACACAGTCACACACACACAGACACACGCACACGGACACACGCACACGGACACACGCACACGGACACACGCACACGGACACACGCACACGGACACACGCACACGGACACACGTACACAGACACACGCACACAGACACACGCACACACACACAAACCAACCCACACACCCTATAAGCAACACAATAATAATAATAAGTTCACTACTCTGTGTGACTAGCTGGTAAAACGAGAGAGATCCTGGTGTCCTGAAATACAGGTTATGCCTAGTTTAGGCACCAGTCTCCCACATAAATTGTGCTAACTTTGTAGAGTGTGTAAAACATCTTGTACACACAGGTACACCTGTGGTGAGATAAATTTAACAAATTTTTATTTTTATTGTTTTTTAATTTCTGCAAGAGACCTACCTATTTGTACTCGAACCTTTTGTGAATCGCACGTCGACTGTTTCTATTAGGTCAGTGATTCCAGACGGGCAAAGACTGGAGGGGCTTGAAAATATAGGACTAGAGACTCGAGAGGCTGATTTCTACGAATATATAAAATGAAATAGGCTTATTATTATATTAATTTCTTTGAATATAATACATTATGTTACACTTATGCCCACTTGCAAGTGAGTTCTTTTTTCGTGTTGTCTCTTTGATAAATGCTATTTTAATTTCATATTTTGGATCTGTGCCTAACATTCAAACTTAAAAGAAAGCAAACGTTACTAAAACGTAAATAGAAAATGATTGAAAATCCAATCTAGTATTAAGGCCAGGTAGTCCCTAATTTACATGACTTTGAATCAAAAATAAACAAACAAATAGTGACATTTAAAAGCCAAAAAAAATAGTTGGGGAGGGGAAGACGGGATTTCGAGACAAGCTCGAGCATGTCAGATTAAGCTTGTATAATGTATAGGCTTCCGACATGCGTCTAGTTATCATGGTATAGAAATCAGATTTTTCACGTGGTGGGTTAAAAACATTTTTTTTTTTAATATTGAAATGTCATTGGATCTGTAAAAAACGAGAACACTGTGGAAAAACGAGACACAATAGCTTATCTATTGTTATCGCGGCCGGATGTGGCCGCTTGGGGCTTGATGAATTAAGATAGGGGATGTTTAGTATACCCCAAAGAAGCTTCCATATAAAGCACTGACGATTCAAAGGTTAGGTAAGCCTGTAGGGATATTTTAAAATATAAAAAAATAAAGCTTCATATTTTCCTAACTTTGCACTAAACTAAATGATTTAGTCCTTGTTGTCTAAAATATATTTATAATTTACCTAAATAAGCAATTTTCTGAATATATTTTCTTTTACAAAACTTTAAAATGGCTACAGTTTCTGAACCCACCGCTAAAATAAAAAAAACGCTCTTATTATCTTTTTATTACTTTTTATCAGTTTTACCTAATGTAAAAAACCTACTAGGTCTCCATGACGCTCGAGTGACTACACAAATAGCACCCTCCCCTCCCCTACTAAAATACACGTCATTGTTGTTTACTTAATGTACTTTGACAATTTGTGGATCGAAATATAATATTGAAAACTTCACACGATCAAAAAAAAATCGAATATTTTGTGATATTTTTCTTATTTTTCATGAAGCTTTTGATAGTTTTACTTTCAAAAATCATGTCTACGAAAAGCTCATAACTTAAATGAATGATGAAGAATAATTTGTGGTTACATTTTGCATTTTGGTCTTTATCTAAGTGAAAAGTATAATTTTCTCCTATTTCGCCCTATCAAGGACGCGGCGAGCGTCGTAACCGCCACTGTACAAGGCGCGCTGATATGAATGTTATTTTAATGTCCTTTACGTCGATATTCGTACTGACTGACATCGACCTGCTAATTTTAGGGACTACTTGGCCTTAACGGGTGCTTCTGTTAAACAAGTCGCTTCACAGTTTCCTCTGAGAGAACGAGTTAACGAACTTCGGTACAAAGCGACAAAGGCTCACGTGCACGGACCCATATCCTATCATTCCTGTCTCATCCTCATCGTCAAAGTCAAAGTCAAAATGTTATTAGAAACTAACGGACAGGATAGACGTTGTCCTGTACACGTCCTGAATAAAAAGTTTTTGAAATAAGCTGTTACAATTTGGACCTTATAATTAATGGAAACATTATCTAGATTCTAGTTTACCGAATTGTGAATTTAAACCATTCTCGAATCCATTTGAATACACACGAAAAAATCCGTCAAAAATAGATGCAGCCTTTTTCACCATTTCATCAAAATCAAAATCCACTGCGTAGTTTTAAAGATCCAAACATATTACTATAAGGACAGACAGCGGTAAGATAATTTTGTATTATAGGTTACTACATTGTAAACTTTTTTGTCGTGTCCACGTGATGCTTACGGAGCCGGAGTAGAGAACTATCAATATTTATGAACTATCCCGCCCCACCGCCTCCTCACCATGGGTTCTTATTGTATAGTTTTTGTATGTTGACCTATTGACTCCTGTACATTAGATACATGATTGATGCGTCGTAATTAGATATACGATTTCTTGTCGTCCGTGATGATACAACGAGCAATTTGCATTAATTTTGAAGGTTAGACAGTTTAATAAGCCTTGGACGCTAATGTCGTCGGTGGGAACCACGATAAAATAAAAACATGGAAATATTACTTTAAAGCCTACCCGTTAGCAGTTATTTGTTTCACAATACATCAAAGGCAAAGCACATACGAGGGAAAGGGAAATATACATTTGCCTCTTCCTTTTTTTAGGTTGTGCCTGTTTTGGACCCTAAATTACTATATAGCTACTGAACGGTGCCTTTTCTATAATGCAATAAAGTCGTAATTCCGACGTCGACTCCTAGTCTAAGGACACTGACTCGGACGCCCCTTAGCACTCTCTCCTTCGACTCTATCTAATCTCTATGCTTTTCTTTCCTTTCCTTTTCATCTTCCAAACCACTCCGATAACAACTGTGCCTTAGCTAATGTCACCAGTGTAAACAGAGGTACCAACATGACATAAAAGTGTAAAAAAACGAGGCAACATGTTTCACAAATGATGTGAACGTAACACGATATTAAGGCCAGGTAGTCCCTAAAATTAGCAGGTCGATGTCTGTCAGTACGAATATCGACGTAAAGGACATTAAAATAAAAATAAAATTCATATCAGCGCGCCTTGTACAGTGGCGGTTACGACGCTCGCCACGTCCTTGATAGGGCGAAATAGGAGAAAATTATACTTTTCACTTAGATAAAGACCAAAATGCAAAATGTTACCACAAATTATTCTTCTTTAAGTTATAAGCTTCTCGTAGAAATGATTTTTGAAAGTAAAACTATAATAATATTTATGAAAAATAAGAAAAATATCACAAAATATTCGAATTTAGCCTCCTCTTCGGAGTTATTTTTGATCGAGTGAAGTTTTCAATATTATATTTCAAACCACAAATTGTCAAAGTACATTAAGTAAACAACAATGTGTATTTTTTTGGGTTTTAAAAGTCACTATTTGTTTATTATTGATTCAAAGTCATGTAAATTAGGGACTACCTGGCCTTAAGGTACGTCACGCTCCGCGCCCTCCCTGCCTATCGACCCCGGGTAGCGTCCGCAGACAACATCTGATGATCAAAATTCAAAATGTTAACACCTGTACGAGTGAGGGCTAAGTGTAGCGTAAAAATGGGTTTGTTACTTGCATAATAACGCACGCAATAGCAAGTGGAAGGTGGCGTAGTACAATATTTCAGTCTGGCCGCATACACACATTTTTCGTATTCGATTTCCGTATTCGGAAATCCGTTCGTTTTTCCGAACGGAACGAATTCCGCACGTATGTTTCAAGTGCAAGCCGGCACGTTCGTGCGTAAAAAAAAGTCTCACGGAATTTCAAATCGTAATTCCACATTAGGAAATCGAATACGGAAAAAGTGTGTATGCCTAATAATATTGTACTAAGGTGGCATACCTTCCACTACACACGAGGAATAATATTATAAAAAAGGATGTTGTGGATAATAATACGTGATTGCTATTCTTTTAAAATTTCGTAGACAATTCGTAGGGGGTGCTACGCAGGCTAGTTGCACGGAAAAAATGTATCAATACATGATTGTTACCTAGATGCTAAAATTACCTAGACCTAGATCGCGTCGGAACCGTTAATTTTTCGGGATAAAAACCATCCTATGTCCTTTCCCGGAACACAAAGTACATGGAATTTCATCAAAAAAGGTTGAGTGGTTAAACCTAAAGAGGTAACAGACACAATAATAGGCGCATTCATAATAATATAAGTACGCTGCCTATAATACTTCTCAGAACAAGGGAAAACTAAGATCCTGACGCACAAACAATACACAACAATAACTAATAAGTGGTGTCCGTCGTTACCGGCTAAGCGCTTTATACTAATCTCGGTTAACTTGAGGTTACGCATCGAACTCAAGATATTAGATAACTCTAAACTCACACATACATAACATTTACCTACAATGTGACCCAACAAAAAAGTCATTTGTAGGCGCGTAAGGTACTCAGAATCAGATTAGGTTTGTACAAAAAGTGTGTTACATTATAACACATTGCTCGAATGTGGAACGCTTTTTTCTGACCGTAGTCTGTGCCGTCTTCGCGTCAGTTGTAACTTGTAATTAATCGCAAGCACCACAGTATAATAATCAGATAGTAGAGTGGAGTTGAGTTGAGGAAGAGTATTCCTTTCCTTAAGGAAAAAGTTTGATTTTAAAATCAAACTTTTTCAACGCACGGATAAGTTTCACATATTGTGTGATGTGTGGGACGTTTTACTACATCTAGTAATCTAACATCCAAAAAAAAAAAAAAAAAAAAAAAAAAAAACTCACTGGCGAAACCCGTTTAAAGAAATAACGACTCATGCTACGATACTATAAAGTTCAAATTCCGACCGCGCAGTGCTAGGTGCCTACAATTATATTTACCTACATGTGCGCTCTCTTTCTATCGCGTAAGAGGTACCCTTTCTAACGAAATCATGATTGTCACCTTTTAGAAAATAAGATAATCTTCTTTTAATTACTATAGCTACTAATAGCAAACTTTTTATAGTAATCAAATTTTAGTAAGCCAACCTATATTTTAATAGTTTTATATTCGATTATAGTGCAGGAGCTGGTCTGGATTTTTTTACAACTTAAACATAGTAACTTGTGTTTATTTCTGTGTAGTATGTGGTTTGTTTGTAACAAATTGGTTTATTTGCTATGTTTTTGTATTTTTTTATCTTCTTTTTTTTGTATTTTAAAGTCTTAAATTACCTTATTGAAATATTTCTTTGAACTTTTTTCAATTGTTCATATTTATCAGATTAATAACGATTCTGTCACAGCGGTTAAATCAGTACGTAGATATATGCGACGAAAAAATCTTGCGCGTGCGTCACCGCTCGCTTGTGAGTCCCTAGTGATCTGCCCCTTTAAAGGGGTACTTACATTTCGATACCTACACGCGCGAGTGGGACAGGCCTGGTCTAGCATAAATATAGTCTACTGTATATTATTTATACTATGCAAGTACTTAGTACTATAGCCCGTTCCGAGTTATTCTACCTCTGAATTTGCATAGAATTGATCCTTATATGGTCGCCAGAAGGGTCACATCAGCAATGAACTTAACGGTCCGTACTCCGTACCCCGGCGACGTCAAACTTTACGTCTAGTTGATAAGCGCTGAATTCATTAGGGACCTTTGTGAAGTTGTAATTTAACATTATGTTCAACATATTTACAACTTACGAGATACAACAGTTTGAAATTAACAAATTATATTGAGACGGAGTAGATAAATCAACATTGTATTTACATATTAATATTAATAATTTATGGTGTAAGCCCCAAGACGAAATGATTTACTTAATGCAAATTCTGCCATTCAATTTGTGAAGTGTTGTGACTTGAGTCCTACGAATAATAAATAAAAATAAAAATAAAGTTTTCATAACCCAAAAAAACTACACACAAATGAATTATAAACGGCGCGCGGCGTCCGTTGCGTGTAGGTTGAGAAAACAGCCACAAAAGAAATTTGACAACCATTGTTTATACGCAACCAGAGCGTCAGTTAAACGGAAACCAAAACAAAACAACGACTTTGTTTCAAAAAACAAAACACTTTTCATGTATAGTAGGGAGACACTTTATTGGTAGCTTTGACAGCACTTTTTGTTGCTTCATAAACAAACAATAAAATTGTCTAATTTTATGTAAACATTGTCTTCTAAAATCCTTTCTTCCGGTCTCACGCAACAAAAAATACAAATTGGTAGAGTATTGTCATTCAAAAGGTCCATACTCGTTCTATGCAAATGTAGAGAACATATACATATTATAGAGAATAATTTAAAAAGCTATTATTTTTTGTATGTAGAGACTAGAGATCAACTAAAACCTCATTTAAAATAAGAACATCTCAGGACCATGCCACACGATGCGGTGCGGCGGCGGTACGGCGCCTGACCGGTGCCGCTCCTACATAGAAAAATGGATGGTATGACACACGGCGCCGTCCGGTGCGCTCCGGCGCTGCACCGCACGCGCACTGGAATCGAGACGAGGCGGGGACGCGGGGAGCTCGAGTCCGTCGCTGCTACAGTACTGCAAAACGTTGCGGTGCCGCACTCACCGTGAGGCCGGTAGTCCGGTGAGACGGACACCGGTGTGGTGCCGCACCGCGTCGTGTGGCATGGCCGTCAAACAGGATGATTTTTACTCAAGAGCCATGACTCATGTGTCAGAGGAAATTAAAAATAGGTTTTTCCAAAAGCGTCATGGCTTAAATATGTTCTCGGGACGCAGGTAAAAAAAGTCTGGTCGTATACATTTTATACTATGTATTAAAAATGTAGAAATTATACTAGTGAGGTCACCGTTGGTACCACAGTATGCAACTGCCCTAAGGTCTCAGGGCTAAACATAAGTTAGAGCTAGGAAGAAGCCTCTAGGTACTAATAGCGGAAGAGGCCTAGCATCTGAATTTTGACTGATAAACATTGTATTCGTATTTAGCATTATAGGTAATACCAAAATCTCGTAATGGAGGTTCAAATCAATTACATAGAAAATGAAGAGGAGTTTAATTTTCAGCTCTGGGTTCACATAGTTCTAACATCCATAGACTTATTAGTCGATGAAAAAGCGCAGTCTTTAGTGACCTTACTTAAAAATGGCCCAAACCATTTTGACAGTTGACACTCAAATTACATAGCAAATTTTTTGAATAAAGATTTTTTCGGTTGAAATTTTAATTTTCAGGATATTTTCTGAGGGATTCTACTATAGACGCAATGTTACAGCTTGATATTTGTCAGCACTCAGGCAGTAAGACAATAACCGCGTTGACTGTGGCGATGGTATCTCGGTTCTCGGTATATTTATCGTCGCATTGTCCTGCGACTTCATAAATCGCATTCATTACCATCCGACACGACTGAGGCGCCTCCACAGATACACCTGCTGACTCAAGATTTCGAATACTAACCGCCTTTTTGGAAGTCGATTAAATATATCAAAGCAAAGTTTAGAATAAACTGTCGAAAACGGGGTTTCCAGATCATTACAGAGGAGCCTATGTGCCAGAAATAAATATAATTAAATACTGCAAATATCTATTAAGCGTAATTCCCTCTTTTGAGCTCGCGACTTGTCCGGTACTTCAGTAATGTCTATAGGAAACACTTTTGATCAGGATCAATAGCTCATTTAGTACCTATTTTCATAAACTAATACCCTCATCAATAACAAATAACATTTTGTAATGATGTGTGTAGGAGGAGGATAAAGGATCCTAATTTAGTATTAAGATATGATCAGAGGACTCGTGTATGTTACAATTTTAGCTGTACACGTTTCAGTGTAATTTTAAGTTATTTTTTAAATAGCCTGTCAAAAACAAAAGCCGACTAATTAAATGGATCCTAACATTTGAATACCCAATTTCAAATTTAAAAGATCTCATAGCATAATATTTTCCGACATTTTGCAATAAATTATTATGGAATTTGGCTTCTGATCATGCCCTACGTAAAGTCTTTAATCTTTACTCGTATAAGTATTTTCTGTCGCGTGATTCGTTTGCATGAAAAAGTTTTAAGTATCTATAAAACACACAACAAGGCTTCACACCAAAGCTTATTTACAGCGTATGAATTATCAAATATATTTTGTGCTGGTAACACTGTAAGTACATTTACATAAATATCCTGCAATGCGGAGTGCTGTTAGTCTGATCGGAGTGCAAACTGTATAAAAACACATTCGTATTGAAATGCATATACAACGCCCGACGAAATTTACATTTAATCCATCGGCTACTTATTGAGCTTGGCGTTTACGTTCAGGACCCGGATTCGGCTACTTTAGTCCAGTAATAATACCACTTTGATCCAGTTCGAATCGTAAGTACTAAACAGCAAAGTAGGCTAACTAGTAGGTAGAGGGCGACTAACCCAAAAAATCAAACATCGTCTTTCTCTCTTCACACTCACGCCCGTCTTTCATATGCCAGGTGAAAAAGGACGACGCGGAATCATCGCCAAGTTAGTTTTTTCTTCATAACTCGATAAATATACAACATTTTAAAAATCCGCCAGGTCAGTGTCTCAATAATAGAATTTTATACAATGTGTTAAAATATTAACTTAGTTTAATGCACGGTTGCGGCAATATTAGATGCATTTTTGGGATTTTTTTCTATCGAGAAAATTTTAAGATATCGTGTTTTCGCTTAGATCAAATTCTTGGAAATATAATGTAGTATCAATGTTTAGAAAATGAAACAATTCGGGGCTTATTTTCAAGTATAAAAATGAATTATAAAATCGACAATTTTGGGTTAGTCGCCCCCTTAATGATTGGTTTCATTGATTGGAAACCAATCATTAATCTAAGTTTATAACTCTATTCCTGTTGTTTACCACGCCAAAGTGCATGATGTAATGAAAATGCCCAAGTAGGTTTTTACTAAATATTTAATTTGTAGTATGTTTTCTACAGTATTTTATAAAATAATAATATAAAACGGGTAAGTTCTTACTAAATGAAGACATCTTCGATATTAAACAACATTGTTTATCTATGCTAAAGAGTTTTAAAAGCGTTAAATGTATGACTTCTTAGAATTTGGACCATCAAACATGTTAGTGTTTTATGAGATTATCATTTATATTTTGTAGTTTAATTGTGCCGAGACTTGACCGAAACAGAATCGAACATGTATTAATGTTAGATTAAAATCGCATGTGATCAGTCAAGGGCAGAAAACGTCCAACCCCTTTACCCCCATTGTCAAATGGCTCTATTATTCTTTCCTCAAAGTTTTGACTCTTTTATTCAACCATTATTATTCTCACGATCAAATTACAAATCAAAGGCGCGTTTGAACAATGAAAAGACCACTATTAAATTCTATAAAGATGCCGGCAAACTTTAAAACTTTGATAGTCTTTTTAGGGTTCCGTAACCAAAGGGTAAAAACGGGACCCTATTACTAAGACTTCAATGTCTGTCCGTCTGTCTGTCCGTCCGTCCGTCCGTCCGTCTGTCCGTCTGTCTGTCTGTCTGTCTGTCTCCAGGCTGTAACTCAGGAACGGTAATAGCTAGAGTTGAATTTTTTTCAGATTATGTATTTCTGTTACCGCTATAACAACAAATACTAAAAACAAAATAAATTAAATATATAAGAGGGGCTTCAATACAACAAACTGAACAAACGTGATTTTTTTGCAATTTCTTGCTCGATATTAATGATGGCAACAGGTAGGCAAAGTGAAATTGAAATGTTCACAAAATACTTAATTGTTTTTATACTTTAATAATAATTAATAATAAAATTTAAATAAAATAAATAATAAAATAATTAAGGGGTGCTCCCATACAAAAAACACAATTTTTGCTCTATAATGGTACGGAACCCTTCGTGCGCGATTCCAACTCGCACTTGGCCGATTTTTTATTTCAGTTAAAGTTCTTTCATGGTAGAGTTCTGAAAGAAACCTGGGATAATCAGAAACAACTTACAGCTACGTAAACACGACGTTAACGTTAGATTGTACGTCAATTAATACAGCTCCCATATTATTTCACATTTATCAACGTGACGAATACGTAGCCGTCAAATCCCGCCTAGCCCTCAAAGCCCTCGGTAGTTTAGTTTACGTAAGTGTATTATTATGCACGGGTGCGCTGCGATCGCAGTTATAAATAATTACGTGCGTTTCCTCCGACGTCGGAGGCGCGGTACAATTTCACCGTGCGAGACTCTATTCACATTTATATTACCTCCTACGGGACTCTATATCGACGACTTAAGAACCACTATTCTCGACTCCCAGGTAATACAACTATGAGCTGGCTCTACAATGCCGTTTATTATAACTTATTTATCACGATGCTAATTTTGTACCTGTCATGCCAAACATTCGCTCGGTTACGTATACAAATACGTGTTATTTGCCACAATTTCTATTTCAATTATGGCGGCCTTTGATAAAACATCATCGCCATCGCCATTCTTATTCAATAGGAAGCGTTTATACGAATCTTTAGTTCATAACAAATAATATAATGTTGGTTAAAGTTACTTTTGTAATAATTGATTATTATTATCATCATGTTAAAACCAAAACGAATTTCAAGGATTTTATTTAGATTTATTTTTATTTTGCCGACACTTCGGATGTTTCATACGAAATGAGGTCCGTGACTATAAAATAAACCGTCATAAAATGTGAAAAGTAAGAGATTGAAGTATCCGCGTAAACATAGGAAATCACTGGAATTTAACTTCTCATAACTTTTATGAAACGCGTTCAATTCAGACTTATCATATTCCAAAATAGTTTGATTCCATCAAACAAAATAAAGTCTTTATACGAATAACATTTTACCCTGAAATTTTTATTTTTGCGCAATATTTTATATAAGTTTTGAAATAATTCCTAAACATGAGTTTAGGTTAGTTAGTTTGTGTATGAACACAAGCATCTACTGCTTATGCATAATAAGCTCACAATATCAGGCAACTTCCAAACCAGTAAACATAGCAAGAAGATAAAATTAAAAAATACAGTTAGTGTCTAAACACACTAGACCGAAAAAATGTGGCCGAAGTTCGGCATGATTACGTCTGCAATGAATTTTAAATTACCGATGACCATGCCGAAATTACGTCGCGTTATATTGTATGCGTTTGACATTGTTGACGTAATCATGCCGAACTTCGGCCGCGTAACTTCGGCATGGTGTGTTTAGACACGTCTTATACTTGTTTAGAACAATCTGACTTAACAGTAATAGAGAACAAACTCATACTCATAGAAGCAACTGACAAGACAATTAGTAAGTACCAACATACCGCATACAAACTCTCTACCCAGCAGCACATCCCCACAGTCAATGAGATGCTGCAGCAGGGTCAGACGGTTCTGGTACCCGAAATCCGACGTCAGGAGACCTAACATCGTGCGTTTTCACTCGCTTTCACAACAACCGGTATCGCACTTATTTTTACGCACAATTATTAATCCACTTCCAACTGAACCACTCACGTCAATGATCATTATCACTCGATTAAAAGTATTTTAGCCACTGTAAACTGTAGTTTGGTACGCCGCTGCAAAGTTAACTCTAGTCTATCGAACGGTTTAGAAATAATAAAAGTTTAGTTTTGGCGCGAACGGCGGCAGATGCTCGTGCGCCTCCGGACGCAACTGCGTCTTCCGAAAGCTATTAAAGGCGGACAGGTGGTGACAAGGAACCCCTACTTCCCCTCGATTTCGTCGACGACCGATCGACCGATCGACCGACTAGTCGCAACACCGATCGTCTTCCTCGTTCGATTCCATTTTCCTTCGCGAGTACTAAAGCATTGTTAATTGCATCGTAAACGTCATACGAATGTAAAAATGTAGAGATAAGACAAGGAAACTAATGTTGATTAAACTTTATTACGACTTCGTACTTGATGTTTTCGAGCGAATTGTGTTACAAAATGAATAATATTTACATGAAAATTGAAATACAATGCGATATTAAATAAGTTTAAATTATAGAGCCGGAAAATGTAAAAATGTAAATCACAATTAAAACGTACAAAAGTCATCGTCGCGAGAGACGAACGCATTTTAAAGCAAAACAAAAAACTTTTAATTCCGATTGCGAACGCACCGACCGTTCCCATCATTGTAAATAATAAAATACTGGGGGGTTATTAAAATCGATGTGAGCCGTTCGCGAGTGCACGTACGGCGGGCCCCGCAGCGCCATAGCGGAGCGGAGATCAAATAAGGTCTAGGATGCGTGGCGCTGGGCGGGCGGGCGTACGCAAGTCGCCTGCCCCTCGCCGGCCGCTATTATTACTCCCATCCGAGGGGTTGAATCGTGGCTTGATTATTCGCAAATCAACATGTTTGCGTTTCATCGATTTTCGAGACGCCCGCCGCCCGCTCTAGCTCAGACGGTAGTCATTAGCAGATACCACGACGCCTGAATTCGGAATTGAATGCACCGCGATGATATTCCTCTCGTACGACGTTTACTCTTACAAGAAGTTACCACAGTTTACGCGGCCTTACAAGAAGTTTCCATAGTATTTGTTTACGCGCGCCATGTGCACGCGGTACAGTCGCGGACAGCCGGGCGTGGGGCCGGAGCGACGCGCGCGAGTGTACTGACCGCACGCGCCTCGGACGCACGTCCTCGATGCACTATTAAGTATGCATCGCGTTGGAATAGTGGGGATTAGGCCGAAATTATTTAAGGGGGCTAATTTTGGGGATGCATTATATTGATCGAGCGGCGTTGACTAGGGGAGTTAGGACTTAGGACTCTACATAATATTATTAGGGCGGCGAAAGAATGCTTCGTACCTAATATCCATTGTTTTGTTATTACCTAACGGTGTATTTCTTGTATTGTTTTCACTAGCTCTCAAAAACTATTCAAAACGCAATTTGGGTAAGTTAGCCCTAATAGGTAAATAGAAAAGTTGAAACCGGACCCAACTTAGAGTTTCGCATCGGTTCCCATAAAAGTGGGCAAAGTGTTTCCTTGAACACAAATCAATTTTATGTGTGCCAACTAAAATTAATTAATATGCATAAAATTGTTTGAAATTATTCACCGCAAAAAGCGGTCATGAAATATAAAACGTGTTTTTTTTCCGCACCGATAACAAAGTTTTTGGTTGTGTTTTCAATACGAAATTAAAGTATTTTAGACTTCATTAAACTTGTACAATGTTAGTGCAAACTTTATTTGGATTGGGACGTTGAAAAGTCAAAAGTAAACTTTCTTTTGGATTGTTTGATGTCCTTTAAAAGTTAAAATGACCTGCAGCACCTCCATCGTGGGTATCGCAGACACAATAGATTATCAATTGTTATGCGGCAGCCGGCTGCCGCTTGGGGGTTGGGGATTGATGGGTCTCTCTATAATAGAGCCTGTCGACGTTAGACCATGATGGACAACCAAGATTCCCGCAAAAATTGCGAAGCTGTCTGTAACATCCATACTTCCATACTAATAATTATAAACGCAAAAGTGTGTCTTTCTGTCTGTCTGTCCGTCTGTCTGTCTGTTGTTACCTCTTCACGCCCAAACATTTGAACCGATTTTGCAGAAATTTCGTATGGAGATACTGTGAGTCCCGGGAAAGGACATAGGATACTTTTTATCACGGAAAAATATACGGTTCCCGTGCGATAAACGAATTTTGGCGCAACGGAGTTGCGGGCGTCGTCTAGTTTATAAATATAGTCGATCATGAAAAATCTCAAATCATAGACTCTACATTTTCAACGGATAAGTCAAACCTAGTCTAACGCACATGCTGTCCGATATACGTCGCTCGCCGGCGACGTCGCGCGACGCCGTCTATTTTCGTGCCTCATGCACAATGTTTATGCCTCACTTGAAATTCATGAATCATCCTAACATCTAGGAAACGGTTTATCCGCGCCCGTCCCGCTAATAAATCAATCCGTCGATACTCGCGCCATAAAAGTGGAAGGACATGCTTTTTTAGGGTTCCGTACCCAAAGGGTAAAAACAGGACCCTATTACTAAGACTTCGATGTCTGTCTGTCCGTCTGTCTGTCTCCAGGCTGTATCTCAAGAACGGCTATAGCTAGATTTCTGAAATTTTCACAGATTGTGTACATCTGTTGCCACTATAACAACAAATACTAAAAAAAATATTTAAGGGGGGCTCCCATACAACAAACATATTTTTTTGCTATTTTTTGCTCGATATCAATTATGGCAATAGGTAGGCACTTGAAATATTGTTTACAAAATACTCAGTTGTTTTTATAATTTAATAATTAATAATAATATTTAAATAAAATAAAAATTTAAAGGGGGCTCCCATACAAAAAATACAATTTTTGGTCTATTCTTGCTCTATAACGGTACGGAACCCTTCGTGCGCGATTCCAACTCGCACTTGGCTGATTTTTTATTATTATTTTCATATACATCATCATGTATATTTAATCGCTGACCTTGCCTTCTATGTAGTAGTGACTAATATTTTGTGACTCGTCAACAAACGAGATCAGTCCATAGGTACTAGTGGTACTAACTACACATGCATCATGATCTATCACTAAAAAGTCTAAGGCCCGTATAAATAGTCAGTACTCAAGATGCGTCTCGGTCTCAAGACACGATTCAGGCTCTGTGATTGGCTGGCTGTCAAAATTTGGACCAATCACAGAGCCGAACCGCGTCTTGAGACCGGGTCGCATCTTAAGTACTGACTATTTATACGGGCCTAAAACTATCAGATAGAGTTCATAGAGCACACTGCAGTTACTATGGCTGCGGCACGAACGCGCGGTTGGCCGCTGCACCGCGAGATCACAAGCAAATATATGTAACGATTTAATTCCGTAAAATTTAAATGTCATTTACCTACATTTGCTAATTGCTTGTAATCTCTTGATGTAGCCATATCCGTTATTATATACCTAGTCGTTATTGGGAGTAAATTATATTCTTGTAATCCATATTTTTGTAGTACTGGTTCGCATTTAAAATGCTGATAATGATACAATCGTAAGGCGATAATCTACAATTCTATATCTTTGTGAATTTGCTAATGCTATAATAGCTTCATTTCAGTTTCTTTTGCTAAGCTATAAAAACATAACGATCACTTAACATTAATTACATAACCTATACATCATTATATCATCAGTCTACAAACTAGGGGCTAATATAAGAAAGATACTATAAAGCCTATTCAGAGTTATTTTGCCTCTAACAGGACCCTTATGTTAACTACTCAAGGATCACTTTCATGGTAATCCAAGGAAGAATATCTAGATAACATCCTACTGGCTATGTTCTATCAGTTGGTAAGCACTTACCACCTGTTGAGCAGCTGCTGATAGCCACGTGCCGTTAAGCCAACAATTTAATAACCTTATTGCAATTCAGTATCATTAGCCGATTACTGTTCTACTGTTCTACATCTGTGTAAAGTAATTTCCATGTTTCACTTGGATTTTGTAACTTTGAAACTTTGTGGGGACCTAGTACTTACGAGTTACGAGTTTCCACACAGACATAAAGTTTTTGTGATTAAAATAATGTTTTATATACTTTATTAATTTCAATGTTATTTCATATTTGTATTAGACTTATTATGCCAAAATCAAAGCTACGCTTGGAGGAATTTATAATATAATTTATATTAAAAAAATATTACCTAAAACACATACAAAATATTCGTTTTCTATTGCCGCACTCAGAGTGGAACATTAATTACTTAAATGTAATTAATTTAATTTATATATAATAAATTTTGACATAAGCCTCATACATTATCTGTCAATCTCTTCATTTAATCGAAGGTTAATCATAATTAAATGTCCCTGAGTACGGCAGTTAGAGTTATATTATAATTTTTCTCGGTAATCGTAATTTCTTTAATGTATATTTAATGTTAATTGTAAGCTGACTTATTATGTTATAGCTACATTTTTACCAAAACATTAAAAATATATAAAGTAAAATTACTTCAGCTCGTGCAATAATTATATCGCAAATTATACGATCACAAAATATATTTTTTTTGTTATAAAAATTTTAAAACGCAATAAGGTTAAATAAAACGCAGGTGATACATAAACTGGCAAAAACAAATAAATTATGAGTTCTTTATTTTAAATAATGATTGTTATTTCGTTTGTTACTTTAATTCGCCAGTTTTATTGGCGTAAGAAAAATTATTTAAATATTATTCAAAAGCCCAGTTTCTTGTGAAATTGTTTTGTTCATAAATATGCATTTAGAGCAAATACTAATTACATATTATTACAACTAATTTACTGAATATAATAATCGTAACATGATGGGTTGAAAGGTCCCTGGCTCTCATATAAAAACATCGAAATCACAACCCCGAAATAACCATACAACCCCACTATGTTAAATGTGCCTTCTGCTAGCTGAACATAATATCAACGTGTGCTTATTTTAAAATTGTCTATATATATTATATATATATATATATATATATATATATATATATATATATATATATATATATATATATATATATATATATATATATATATATATATATATATATATATATATATATATATCATAGGTTATGTATGAAAGTGATGGAAAAATTTTGTCACGGATGAAAATTTCAATTTCCTATAAAAACCACAAACGATGGTTTATTTTTCTAATGGTAATTTCACAGATAAGTATTCTCCGTGCAATGGAATCGATTGATATTAACAATTCGAGACATCGGATCAATTAATTTTTGCCGGCAATTTTTGCTGTCAATCATGTCGGCGCAGCCGGAGCACGCCACGACAAAGCACGCGACGCCACAAGCGGTCAGGCGATTCGGTTTGATCGCCTCCGAGCACATTGTCTCGCTTCTTGCCGCCGTATCATGGCGGAGACGGCCGCAAAACGCTCGCTGCTAATTATTATAATTACTCCGAACGGTGGCGTAGCTAAGTAACCGAGGACCTTCGGGCAGAAAATTAAGTAGGACCCAAGTGGGGACGCAACTTGCAAGACGAAAATTTTATGGAGAAGAGGCCCTAGTCTGATCAGAATTCAGATGCATATTTGGAAATTTGACGTCCCGTGCCAGTTATTTTGGCAAGTTAAGATCTTATTGCTTTACAATCTGTAACAATATCAGCTTCCAAAAATTGAGGGAACAAATGAGTTTGAGGACCCCGGGGCACCGCCGCACCTTGCCCCTCTGTAGCTACGCCACTGACTCCGAATTAGCCCCACGCGATCATACGACCCGCCGACGTCGTAGCCGCAAGAAACACTAATGGTTTCCATTTAATGCATTTAATTTTGATGATGCCATGATGCACATAGTCAGACATGTCTGCCTTCCGACTCCGGGCACGGCTTCATTTGCAAAATGCTAAATACTTTTTAATTTCTGAATCGGCGAAAATCGTGCACGAGCTGAGGAATTAAATATGTATCATTAAAGTGAAAATTTAGTCATAAAATTAAGTAAACTACCAAATTAAACAGAATCACACGGGAAAATTCGTTATATTTACGAAGGTATTGTAATAAAATGTGACCATTTCTTTCGCCGAGGGGAGATAATAAAATTCTTCCATTACACTTGCAAGATATTATGCGTATTCGTAAACAAAACATTGCGGGGCGAGGTAAGGACTAAAGGCCCAATCTAGTTAACTTTATAGTCGTAATCAAAATTTTATACGTTACTATGAAATCGTCGGATGTAGAAATTATTTCCAATTACATTCAGTATTGTAAGGAGCAACATATGCGCAAAAAAAAAGTTACAAGTGAGAGGGCGTAATGAATACAAAACCCTCATCAGGAAAAGCGACTTACTCATTTACTTAAAGGTTGAGGTTTATTTCGCGGAATATTGCTGAAAATAATAACAAACTAAATTTAAAACATTGCGAGGGTTCAAGAGACATAAACTATACACAATATTACGGACCATCTGGATACTGGAGTACGGAAATATGTGCTTCAGCTCCGAATGAAGTTCTTAATATTCTGTTTATAGTCAAAGGAAGCGACACAGTGGAGTGTAAAAATTTAAATCTTCCCACAGAAATAACCGAAAGAGGTGAAGCGACAGACCTTAAAAGGAAAAAAAACACGGAAGCGGAAACTCTAGCACCAACTTTCAACCGATTAAGGACGCGCACGCCGACACGTCACAGATTAAATTGCCCCATGATAATAAACGAATAAACGATAAAATAGTTTAAAGTAATAAAGCAGTTATAAAAAAAAGTTAGGAAAATTGCAGTAAGGTTAATTATAGTTGAAATGTGAAAATAGACATGTAATTAACACGACGAGAGGTTGTAAACAAAGGATCGATTACTGTGAAGTGTGAACTTATGATGTCACGGCCAATAAAGACATCGACTAGTATTAAAACAGGTCAGACGAGAAAATCAAGAAAAACCAGATGATCACGAGCCGCATACAAATAAGTATGTCCAACGAAAGAAAATTGCCCAATCAGTTTCATAATTCATTGCTCTATGATTACATAGACGCCGAGGATTCAAAACAAAGTTATCACAGAGTTCAATATACACGGCTGGTTGAAGTAAAACACACATATTATAATCGATACGAGTCGCTCGAGAAAATGGAGCCTTCTCACGAGAGCGATAGGACTCGTATTTCATCGTCTACTTGCGAGGGCATACGACGTTTTCCGACCGAGAACCGGAGCAGGGGGCATTGCGTCCTTGCTGAGGGGAATCGTCTTTCATATTGGGGCTTAGAGAGGTTAAACAAAGCGAATCGGGATGGAATTGCTACAGATATTAACATACGACTTCTGCTTTGAATAAAGATGGATACTTGATGTGATCTAATAAAAGTGAAGCGTTACACTTTATACATAACATGCTCAGATGACGTCCGCGATAAAACGCAAATTAGTAAATGCCAACTTCAAGAAATATTTATACATGTTCCTACACAAGGAAACAGCATAATATTATCAATATGAAAATAATTGCCCTCGATATCGAAGGCGGATTGAGTACAATTGAAAACACTTAGTGATTTTTCTAACTATTGAGTATTGAAAACTGAGTGAATTTTATGACACTCTATAAAATCGTAACACTAATCGAAACGAAGAAATAAAATCCTAAGAACTTTATTGCGGCTAGTTAATGCAAAGAGTAGATTTTAATTCTAAGAAAATTAGCGCCAATCCAAACGTCCGAGTCGAAAAGTATTCGAGTAAAAAACCTCGCTCCTTCTGGGAATTATTATGGAAATATTTTAACGAAACCAATTATTTCGAAATGCTCACATACTTCTTAGTATAGAGGACATGAGCACGTACCGAGAAAGTCTAGATCGCGATAGCGGCGGCGCGCGGCTCCATCCTGATAGTTTGCCGTTGACTGGGCATTACAACGGCGACTGTCAACGACTTTAAATATCACCTAAACTACATTATACAACGCATCTCATAATCGTTAAGTACTAATTACGGTTGTTATTATATAATTTACATAGATGACTTTATATAGAGACTCGCGTCCAGATAAAGGATAACAAACCGTCCATTATATTGTTACGGCTCCTAATTGCAAATCGTCATTAATTTTTGTGCTGATCTTCGGATCGTTGTGATCTGATAATTAAATCAATTAAGAGCTTCACTTGAAAATTTCGGCAACTGGAACGCGGGTTTGCACAACAAAAGGAAAATGGAATGTTTGATTTGGAATCTATATTCACTGATCTTCGAATTTCGAATTTGAAAATGGAAAACAACCACGATTTACCTGCAGCCGAGGATCATGAACTCACTGAAAAAGAACTCCATAATCAACAGACTTTAAATTCGAAATTCGAAAACCTTGTACCAATATTGATACACCTTTTTATGATTTCCTGTATTAATCCGTTAACGTTAGTGTACATAGCACAGTTCCATGTAAAAACGGCAGTGGAATAATCCAATTCGAAGCGCTCGATGCTGGCGCAAAGTTAGGTAGAACAAATAGGGATTCTCTAGTTAAATAGAGCACGTATGGCAGTCAGTTAACGAGCGGCGATGGAGTGACGTACTCCAACATTTGTGATGCAGAGCGCGATCCGAGCGACCTGCCGCTACCACATACATATTCACGTATGTTTTGCACCATGCGACGATCAGATGTCGTCTGATGACGAGGGAAGTGTGATATGCATAATGAGAATAGACTATTTGTACTTTGGCGACATAATGTTGTATGAGACATTAACTGCTGAGCAAAAAAGCTGAATAGCTTCACGACAGAATTTTATTTTGATTGAAATCAGATAGAAGTATAATATTAGTTCGTTATAGGAACAGTACATGTTAGGAATATACAATTTCTAGTTTGCGGATAAAATGTTGACTTGTGGGAGACCATGTGACGATTTAGCCTTACTTCTTACGGATTTCAGTTTACTTCGCCGGACGCAACAAGTATATCGTCGTTTTTACAACAAGGGAAACATGATCGCAAATTGAAAAGTAATATATTTCCGAACAACGGCGAACAGGGCCGAGAATGAGAACAAAATGTTTAGCCAATACCGGTGTCGGGAGAGAGATTTATTTGTACGGGCGCAGGATAAACAGCTAATATCGATACCACCTTGAGGATATTGACGACGATACACACCTAGAGGATACAATGTGTTTGTACTTTACAGCTTTCTGTTTTCTAGCCGAAATAAGGAAATAAGGCGCCTCCAATGAAACACCTAGAAAAAAGACAAGAAGAAAAAACAGCGACTCTACTACTGGTAGAGTCGCTAGTTATTTAGTGAACTTTAATTCTGTTTCCGAGTCTTAGTAGACTAGTCGTAGACTTAAATGATGGAGAATCTAAGAAAAGAGAGAGAGAGAAGAGAGAGAAAGAGAGAGAGAGAGAGAAAGAAAAAGAGAGTAGAAACTAGTTATTTTTTCAACTTTTCAAAATATTTAAAATTATTATTTATTAAACTATTTTCAATTACGCGTACTTAAAGATATCCAAAGGGATATCGCAGAAGCACGTGCACAAAGTTATTCCAAGTTGAATAAGGAGTAAGGACACTTTTACTAAGAAGTACCTAATTCAATTCGTCTTTACGGTCTACCAGTGGTAAAGCCACACCCTTCGGCTCGAAAGAAAGGGCGCGGTAAGCGGCGGCCCTTATACTTCATCCCTTGGTAATTTAATTGACGCAGATTCAGCCGTAAAGATGATCTTAAAAGCTTGTCAGCTAAATGCATTTAAAGAGGCTTAAAAATGATAAGTTACATTAGACATTAACGTTTGAAAAACGATTTTCTCAGCTTTATTTTTTTTTTGGTATTTAAAAACAATGAACCAAATAAAAAAGGAAATTTTAAATGACGTATATTTTCTTTTCCAATGATATAATCTAATACAATGCACATTTTATCCATTATATTACCAATAATAGAACAATACAATAACTATAAGGTCATTAATATTAACTGATAAATTGATAAACCGTCAATAAAATCTGAAAGTGTCTGGCTCGCGTCTAAACCGCGGTTAATCAAATTGATATTGAATAGTTAACCAATAGTCGGAAACGTCAATACGCAGCCGGTTGTAGAGTAGTAGTAAACTACGTATTACGTATAGCTATCTACGTTACGTACGACGTAGGGAGGCAGGGGGGGAGGGCCGAGTGAAATCCTCCCAGGGCTGCCAATCTCACGCGGACTCTCCTTCGAATAAAATATACAAACGGTTGGCAAAGTTGGCAGCCCTGTTTGCGCACGGTAAGCGTGCACCGATAGATGGCGCTACAAGATTAAATTGCCACTTTGAAATACGTTCCCCTATTTGCTACGACTCCATTGAAGTTTGGTTTATGGGACGCTTATTCGGTGACAAATGTTTCGGTATTAATATTGGACTGGAATTATTGGTGTACGTATTAAGTTTGCGCGCTCACTAATTTGTTTACTTTGCTACTGTTACCTAATTTCCGGCATTTTGTGTTTAAGTTCCATTACATAAATATTATTGCAGACGACACACAACAAATTAAAACAGCTCTATTTCTAAACGTCTTTTTTAACGTTTTTTTTTTATAAGCTAAAATATTTTAATAATTATTAAAAACAGTAACAAAATAGAGTAACAAAAATAAACCGATTATATTCGTAATCGATACTTCTATTTGGGGTACTTTTGCGAATTGCGTTCGTTTTATTTCCGTTGATAAAAAATTCCTTCCGAGTTCCGTATCGGTGTTACTGCCGCTACTCCCGTAATGAGCCTTCTATATTCTGAATGATTACGGCCTATACAAATGTATATTTTTAAATTAAAATACCTCTCAATGAGACGCTTCCCGAATACTTTTTGATCAAATTATAATTAGAATGAGAATAAAGTTGGCTAAATTAGTTATCTTGTCCGAATAGAAGGAAGAAAACTAAAAAGTCTACAATAACTTGAGTCGAAAGTGGAAAAGTTAGTTAAAAATATTTATACAGTGAATACGCTATGCAATGTTTTCGCTGTCTAAATAACTAGGAAAAGTCACTCTTAACACAAAATATGCTAAACATTGTAAAGGGCCCGCACTACAAATTTAATTCGATAAAATAATAAAAAGAAAAACCGTTCGGAAAATCATAATCCTCTCAAGTGAAATCGCAGCATAAGCAGTATTAGACCAAGTTAGTATCGGGGAAATAGTTTTTCTTGGTTCTTGGTAGACGGCGAATGGATGGCTCAATTTCCCGCCGAAGCTGGGAAAAAGAAGCAAATCCCGGCGGTTGGGAATTCCACTTTATTTAACTTCTCAATTCCCGACGACTCTCAAGTCTCGAATACAACAGCTCTTATATATTATTTATCGATTATACCCATTTACTAACTATCAATAAGATCTATGTACTTACTTTGAAAACACCTGATCAAATCTTTTAAAGAAAAAAACTGTAACGATAGCATGCCTCTATGAATTTTGGCGGATCTGGAAAAAAGTTAATTTTTGTTTCAACTTTAAAAGGACTCTGAAAACTTTTTTTAAGCAAAAACAACCAGCATAAATCTACAGTATGCTACAAAATGTAATTTTTATCCATACTTATATTATAATATACTAATATTATAAATGCGAAAGTGTGTCTGTCTGTCCGTCTGTCTGTCTGTCTGTCTGTCCGTCCGTCTGTCTGTCTGTCTGTCTGTCTGTCCGTCCGTCCGTCCGTCCGTCCGTCCGTCCGTCCGTCTGTCTGTCTGTCTGTCTGTCTGTCTGTCGGTCTGTCTGTTACCTCTTCACGCCCAAACCGCTGAACCGATTTTGCTAAAATTTGGTATGGAGATACTTTGAGTCCCGGGAAAGGACATAGGATACTTTTTGTCCCTGGAAAATGTACGGTTCCCGCGCGATAAACGAGTTTTGGCGCAACGGAGTTGCGGGCATCATCTAGTTGTTAATAAATAAAATATGAACCTCGATTAAATAAACATCACAGCTTTAAAACGTAGCGAAAGCAAACTGTTTTGAGACGCTTGTATTAATTAAAACTTTAGCGAGATGGTAAGTTTGCTCCTATTAAATCCTCCGAGTTGTAATAGAAGGCATCGGTGAGGACGTAACAAAACAAGATGGACTCCAACATCTTCAACTGAATGGGAGGATTTCCCCTCGAGCTAGGGACATCGAACGGGCTTTGTTACCGGATCCATGTAAATATTATTCATTTATCAAAAGTTTAATTAACTTTATCTTCGAATGTTCCAGATTAACAGCCATTCGATTAACATTCCACAGACTCTCGACTCTTGTTCGTCAAATCCTCGGATTTATTAAGAAGTCGTTACTAAGAGAGCAGTATTTTTGTTTCGCTACTATTTGATTTCGAGAAAACAATAGCAACAAAATTCAACCAGGTTTTTGTTTGTCAATCAAGTTACTTTACAGTATTAAGTTTTCAACTTATCTCAGATTCGAAATAATCCAAAATTTTAAACGTATATCAGCAAAAGGATGTAGGTACACTTTTGTGCACAAACACGAGCACTCTATACAATCGACGAGCTTTGAAACTTATCAACGCGTTTAATAACCGCAGATCGCCGACGCCCAATCGGAAAATCCTTTAAAGCCATAGTTAATACTAAATATTACGCCGCAAAATATCTATAAAAGAGGGTACTTTACGGCTCACTCCCCGAGTGGATAACTTTCTTCATTAGCCGCCTTATGATACACGTGTGAGTTATGTTACTTTCCTAAGTATAATCACATATCTGTTCCCATTATTCATATTCATTATAATAATTTATTATTGTTTGTTGTTATGTAAACGTTTGACATAATATTACTTAGCGTACAACAGAATGTTTTTCACGAAAGCTTCAATTTGCTTATTGAAAATGTTTGAAATTCTATCTAATCATGGCTAAAAGGGTCGCGAAATTTTAATAAAAACTCGAAAGATCCCACCGATACAAACTTCGTTACAATTAGCGGGGGAGCCGCCAAATCCGAAGGGCGACTGCGAATTAAAATAAATACGGGAGTGTCTAATCTACGGCGAAGAAAAAGCCCATTTCCGATAAAATGAAAAGTCTAATTTAAGTTCGCGGTAGATATTCGAGACGTGCGAATTTCTCTGCGTATTTTTGAACATAGAGAATATCTCATCGTCCCGAACGCGTGCTTTATTAAATGAACCGAGTTTTTTTCGAGTTCGGAATTTTTTTAATATTAATCTCGTCCGCGACCGTCAAGATTACTGATTGATTTTGTTACTTCCGAATTTATAAACAAGTATCCCCTTTATGCTTATTGCGTTTTGCGAAGGCTGATAAGCTGCTGAGGCGCGCCTGTCAGAGACTAAATATCAATATTTTGTACGAATCCTATTTTGTTTCTACTTTTACAGTATAAACATTAAACAGTTGAATTTCTGTTACGCTTCTTTGAATTGAAACTCGTTTGACATAGGGACAACATAAAGTTACTTAGAGATAATTGAAATCATGTTAATGTGCGCGTGCGGTCTATTCTGGCGGGTAAGTATGAAGATTGTACATGTACTGTACATTATTTTTATTGTGTTTTATCAAATACATTATTCGATTGATCATGTCGCCATATCACTCAAAAAAAGCTTTTAAAACACATCCCCAATAACTAAAATTTCGGGTCAAAATTTTAAATATTCCGTCGTAGTTCCACCTTCAACAATTTACTGTAGCAGCACATAGGCTGCAATATAAACACTGAACAGTCGACAGCCAATAGTTTAGTGTCAGCGTCGTCTCAAACACACACGTCGTTCCCACGTCATCCAATCTGATTGCGCGCCGTCAACGTCGTTTTGTTACGAGAGTGCTCCTGTGCGCTTTTTTTACCGTTTGTGCTCCCCTTTGTCAACAGTTTGGGAAACTTTAGGCTTTTAATTTTGAAAAAGGTTGTCCAATGTCATGAGAATGTATTAAACTGTAACATCTACTACATTTTAAACATCTACTACATTTCATGTGGGAGAGCCATGCTTCGGCACGAATGGGCCGGCTCGACCGGAAAAATACCACGTTCTCACAGAAAACCGGCGTGAAACAGCGCTTGCGCTGTGTTTCGCCGAGTGAGTGAGTTTACCGGAGGCCCAATCCCCTACCCTATTCCCTTCCTTTCCCTCCCCTATTCCCTTCTCTTCCCATCCCTACCCTCCCCTATTACCCTATTCCCTCTTAAAAGGCCGGCAACGCACCTGCAGCTCTTCTGATGCTGCGAGTGTCCATGGGCGACGGAAGTTGCTTTCCATCAGGTGACCCGTTTGCTCGTTTGCCCCCTTATTTCATAAAAAAAAAAAACATTTTAAACATCTACTGCATTTTAAACATCTACTACATTTTAATCTAGGAGCCGTGTAGGCAGGGTTTTGAAAAGGAAGAATTATATTCTTATTTAAAAATCCAATAATGTAAGTACATAAAAGTAACCGCAAAAAGTAAATTCTTTTATCCTCGTTACTTTGTGTCCAAATCACAAAACCAATTAGCACAACATGTAACTGAAATGGGTAACAATTTAAAAGCGTAAAGCGAATCGACTCAGATCAAACTGTTTGGTTTTTAGGGTTCCGTACCCAAAGGGTAAAAAAGGGACACTATTACTGAGACTTCGATGTCTGTCCGTCTGTCTGTCTGTCTCCAGGCTGTAACTCAAGAACCCCTATAGCTAGACTTCTGAAATTTTCACAGATTATGTATTTCTGGTGCCGCTATAACAACAAATACTAAAAACAAAATAAAGTTAATATTTAAGGGAGGCTCCCATACAACAAACGTTATTTTTTTGGTCTTTTTGGCTCGTAATCCATAATTGCAACATATAGACACTTGAAATTTTCACAAAATGCTCAATTATATTATGTGTACTTTAATATTAAATAATAAAATTAAAATAAAATAAATAATTAAACGGGGGGGGGGGGGGGAAAAAAAAAAACACAATTTTTTCCTTATTTTCGCTCTATAACGGTACGGAACCCTTCGTGCGCGAGCCCGACTCGCACTTGGCCGATTATTTATTTATAAAATTCAACAAAAAACTGAATTCACGACGATAGTTAACGGAATTTTAGTCGCAGCGAAATTCCATTGAACCAAGTTCATACAGTACCGCACAAAGTTGAGCTTTTGTTGAAAGTATGCGGTATTTTCACTTTTATTGCGAAGGTAAACTAGTTGTTTTGGCATGCGACATTTAATTGACGGTCGCGTCGTCGCGGCGCGGTCCTACCAGTTGAGAGCAGGGTTGCCAATTTAGTAGCCTCTCCCCACTTAAGCCAAAAAAAAAAAGAGTATCAGGATGAAAATTTTGCAACGTTAGGAAATTGTGGCAATATTCAAATAATTGTACTTGCAATTGACTTGTCTGCAATAAAGGAAATATCAATCCGTCTCAAGAATATATTTAGTGCCAATCAAAACCACTGTCTACCTAATACTGGAATTACAGCTGGCAGCCCCGACACGAGTCATTATTATTCAGTTAGCAGGGCAAATATTTAGCGGGCACGTTTGTTTTATGAGTTTATCGCGCACCGCGACGCGACGTTGCGTCGTTTTTGCTGGCGTTTATTTATTCCCGCGGACAGGTGGAGCGCGATGGCCGCCCGCGATACGTGTAAAGTACCCCTTACAATTTATTTTAGCTTTCATTAGCTTACATTTGATCGCTTTGTTTGTTTCTTTTTGTCGCGAATAATGCAATTAACATTTATGTAGGGCATCACTGTTATGCATAATGTGATTTAAAGTACTGATAATAACACTCTATTTCTACTGTATTACTTATAAATTGAAACGAAAGTTTTAAGTTTGATTTGCCTCAAACTGTGACTAACGGAAAACCTAAAGTAAGAATCAACATTAACTTCATACGTTTAAAGTTGAAGTGTCGCACTCAACGTTAGGTCATAAGCGATTAGTGCTTAGACTTAGCGTCGAGCTCTTTAAGCGATGAAAGCATTAATCAGCCCAGTCGAGACTGCAACCAATTCTCCAGTTGGTTTTGAATGCGGGCGGCGTGGAGTTAGCGAGTGGTTTTTCGTCGGCAAAGGAGGCCTGCGACCAATTAGTGGCTATATAGACGGCCTCTAGCCTCTAAGACGTTTGAATGTATCGTTTCTTTAAATGACCTAGGGTTTAAGATTTTATTTTCTTGAGCCGCGACCATGTTCTGATGGTCTTTAAGGTCGTCGTTTTTCATACATCCAAGATTGCAGACTAGTGAATTAGTTCTATCCTATTACAAATTAAATAACATAGACTATGGTTTATACAAACATAATCAAAGAGAGTTGAAAATCTGTAAAATTGATTTTACAACTTCTCTACAATTAAATTGCAAAACCCATTTCCAACTATAATTGACCATCACGATTGACGAACATAGTTTAAGTATAAATCCTACGAATTAAATATGCCTCTATCAGCGAAATTACATGAGTAAGATTTTCTAATTATTTTAGAATTGGTTTATAGATTGAAACCCTGATTAAAGTCTGGATCTGACTGATTTCGTCTGGATTAGGTTCGACTGAGATGGATATTATCTACAATCGGCTGGCGACTACGGACCGGACATTAGAAGATATTTATCCGCTTTTAACTTGAAAGGAAATATGATTGAAACTCATACGTACGTTTAAATAACTTGTAATGGATGTTTTCTGCAATATTCTGGACGATTATAGGCTCTGTATTATAGGTTCTATAGTTTTTGGAAAGACAGAGTAACCCCGAGCATATTAATATAATGCTCACCTTAAGCACAATGCAAGTTTATTGTCAAGAAACAACGCTTGATCGATTGCCATATTTTAGTAAGAATAATCACAATTCATCGCCACAGCAACTCAAACACGAAACAAGGCTTCGCATGTGACCAGTATGGATCATCCCATGAATTGTGTATATGGGTCAAAGGAATCAATATGAATAATGCAGCAACTGTTTATGCGATAAAAATCCTAAATGGTGTGATACCTCAAGCTAATATCAGACTATTTTCTCGAGAAATTCTTCATCATCATCTAATGTTAAATTTTGTGTTCAGTTCACATTGCGTGGAACAGGAGGATTAACCAAAAAATCTAAGGGGGTGCATTTTAACGTTATGTCCATTTAACACATCACAACCTACGAACCTGGAAATAAAGACTTACTTACGAAAAAATTTATGTCCGCACGTCTGTTTGGATAAAATTTATAATAAAATAGACCAAGTTTATATTGCATTACATCAGTTCATTACATCACTTCTAGACACACGTTTAGCCTTTGATACTAATTCACCACAGAGTTTTAGACACTAAACTCGGTTTAAAACTTAGTATATTATTAGTTTTAGCAATATTCCGCGAAATATTGCTAAAAATAATAATATACTAAGTTTTAAGCTATGGATTTCCGCAAATTAGCGCCTGATTCTATTAACTATCAGTTTAAAACGTCAATAAATCGCAAACTCGGTAGTCACCGCAAATCCCCACTTACTTAAAACGTATTACAGCGTATGAGAAATTGTTTACATCGCTTACCGGGCTTTGTGGGTGGTGTTTTGAGATCGCTGCTGGCTAGGCGGGGATTTTCTTGTACCTGAGGAGAATGTAAACTGTGAGTGAGAATGTAAACAGAGAGAAAGAGAGTAAGAGTGTGCGAATGTGTAAACAAATGTAATCGCGTTAATTTACATGATGTTTACAGCAGGCGCGCTGATTGGGCTTTTCACACGATTGTGCGTCAATCAAATTTTATGGGAAAGCGGACGAGCAAGCTGGTTTGTAATTGCTAACAAAATTACTACATTTTAAACAAGCTGAATTGTGCAAAGCATGGCACAACATCTTAATGAAACTTTATGGAAATTATATCTTATATGTCTAGGACATAGTTAACTTTAGTATAACTAATTATCTTATTATTTTAACATCAATACAAAAATTATGGGTCAGAAATCAGAATATCTTAAAGCTTTTCTAGGTAGTCAGACCCGTTCATTAAAGTAAGTAAACATATGTAAAATGTCACATGATGCATTAAGTAAAAACTGTTATGGTTGCGTTACACTACATCATAGTCAAGTCAAGGAACCAACTTTTTAAGTAACAAGTGGTATATTACCCATAATATATAATACACAGAGGACTTTATTATTAAACGGAGATAAAGACAGGACTTACTTTTACCAGTGACTGTCTGTCAAACAGCTTTTACAAAGATGGATTGGAGAGTTCTAGTTAATCTTCGTTCTTCGTTTATTAATAAGGTGCTGATTGGGTAAACAACATTTAAATTCGCGACACATACAGCTGCAAATGTAAAGTGACCTTACAAAGGCCTTATAGAGGCTATTTTAAGTACCAAGTCCTCCACTTGGGATATAAGACAGATGTAAGGTCGGTGGGACCAACTCACCTTGTTGGTGAAATGGTTAAAAACGAACTTATTTTCTAACTCCTTCCTCGGCGTCGCCGCTATCCCCGATACAGGTGTCGGTAACGCCTTCATTTCCTGAGGAAGAAACAAAACGTTACAGTAGGCACAAAATAGAAATAAAATATGGCCAGAAAAAATCGCTTTGCACTGGTTTAAATAAAAATAAAAAAAAAACAGTTACACTACAATTAACTTTCGCAAAGCCTTATTCTGTACAATAATGACGTGTCAGCTGCGGTGACGTGCAGTTATGTTACCTCTGGCTGGACCTTTATGCCGACGACATAAGGACCATATTCATGGAACCATAGGTAAAAAAACTCGGCCATTTTATAGAAAACCAGTGGTAAAAAACGAAGCATACGTTATTCCGCATTTTGTGGTTTCAGGCCAGCCCACCGCAGTTCCACCGCACAAATTACGGTGGAAAAATCATAATTAATAATTTGTATTTCAATTCCGAGCTCGTTGTGTTCACGGATAAGACTCGAAAAGTAGGTCAGTGTCAAAAACTCCAAAACGTTCTCGAGACAATAACGAAAACGCGATGCATAATAATAGTCAACTTTTTTAGTTTTTAATTACTAACTTGTGTTACGGAACCCGAGGACAAAAAGTCACTTTTCATGATAAGAATTCTTTACCCCAATTCGAATACTTAATAGTAGAATCGAGGTACTTGTGTTTGGGTAGAAAATAACCATGTCAGATGATATTTTAATATGAAAACTTAGGAAAGTACAATGAGTTACTGTTATACAAAAAAACCCAACAAATATGTATATTTTATAATAATATTCTTCTAAGTTTTATAACACGTGCATAACTAAATTAAATAACGTGTAACCAACCTTTAAAATATTTTCTATGTGTGATTGACTGCTGTCGATTGCATTCTGTAAAAAAAATCAAACGGTTAGAAAAAACCAACACATACAGTGGCCTACAAACGAAAACAGTTTTATAAAAAGAAATCCCCTTGTTTTTTATGACATATGAGAGTAAAACTAAAAAGTATTCTATTTGTTTTTTAAGAATTAAAAATTGAGTAACAAAAGGATAAGTAGTCTAAGCTTACAATATTCATAAAACTGTTTTCACGTATGAATAATTATAAAATATTTTTATTGGATGTTTTATTAAAAGCTTTTAGGAAAATCATTAACTAGGAATATTATATCAATGTCGATACTAGAAACAAACTGAATAAATCAACTATTTAAAACAAAATGGTCAAAACTGCAATTATATAATTTAGAATACCTGCATCGAGAAAAACTGGATGTTTTACGAAGGTAAATAAAATAAATGCCAAATGCGAAAAATAAAATGTAATTTCGAAAAGATACAAAAACACAAAGGGTTTAAGTTGCCAAATTATAGCCAGCTTAAACGACCTTTACTCCAATTTCTTAAAAAGGGTTATTAATTTCCAAGAATTAAAAACCAGGATTATTTTTGCAAAAATCTTTAATCAAGCGATTGAAATATTTATGAATATTTTTTGTGAAAAAGAAATTTAGAAAATAAAAAGAGTGCCGAAGACTCATCGTAAGATAATAATAATAATTCACAAATAAGCAGTAGATATATTTTTGATTTAACAGGTGACTAAGAATTTTAATAATGACACGACTTTAAAAACAAAGACGAAGACATAAATATACCAATACGTTCTCGAACAATTTTTTTTTAACAAAACAAAACTAATCAACTTAAATACACTATAATATAAACCATAATAAATATCTCTTAGTAAAAGAAACAAAACTAAAACTAACAAAAACAACTCCTCAAGTAACGAAAAATCTAGTCAACAGAAATTTAAATCCATACAAAAAGATTAACGAAACTAATCAACCAAAGTACACGTCTTTATATCGTGTTCTAATAAAACCATAACAATAATAATTATAATATCAGAAGAAACATAACCAAAACTGACAAAATCAATTCTTCAGGTAACAAAAACAACTAGTCAACAAGAATTAAAATCCACGGTACCAAAAGATTACCGGAACTAATTAAATAAAATACACAATGTCGTAATATTGCCTCTCCCATTATGTTTATGGATTATATAGAGCAATTACTGATGATGAAATAATTTAACATTTCAATATACTATTGTTCCGTCAAATATATTGATGACGTGATGACTGACAATATGACTATATTTTATAGCTGTTGTAGCATTGGCTATTACAATTATATTACACTTGTTTATCCAACAGTGACTACTCATAAGGGTTCAATCAAAATCAGTGTCAAAAACTTCATTTTAAAATCTGCGTGCATCAAAAATCCACGAGAGAACCATAGAAGGAATCCAGGAATTCCTAGCGATGTCCAAAATTTTTTAATCATCAGTTCGACGATACAATATGTTACCGGAGACCACAAACATTTCATCTTTGGAGCGACATCGTGGCTTCCAATGCGACGATGATTCTGTCGAATTTACTAACCTCATTTTGTATCCACTATAATAATATACGGAAAGACAACATTATTAATACACATCCAATTTGAAGACAGTGTAAAATGACGACATTTCATAAAATAAAGTCGAAGAAGAACTAGAGAGCACACAGTAGAAGATTAACAGTATGACAAAAACAAAAAATTTTCATCTCCTTGCTGAGAAAATAAAGCATCAAATCGTGTGGCAACCATACGCTTATGGTTAATTACAAGTAGGCTCATATAATAATGGGGCTCGAGCAAATCTCACCCTACACGGTGAAATTAAGTTTGGAGATAGTAAAACCGGCGTGCGACCTATAAAGTTGATCCCCGCTCCGCTCTAATGTTTTACAAACAATATTAGGCGGGCGCAAACTCTCAACTAATTTATATTCATGTTTAGGAGCACAATTATTTAGCCAGAATCTTGTGTACGGTAAGACCGTAAGACTCACACTCGAGATTGTAATCAGACGTTCAGCCTACATAATATTCAAATCTACCCACAGTAAATATAAACTGTTAATCACGCTATTACGTAAATTACCATTAGCTTTATGCTGATGATCGACTCCTGAATAATTATACCAACGACTTTTCGGTCACATTCATACGAATGAGTGTAAAAAAAAAATAGCGAATGAATCATTAACTGTCATATAGTTTGGCCTTGAATGCATTATAATTAGTGCTGACCTGGCTGACTCCGTTGGGTATCCGGAGGGGAGGCGGGCGGTGTGCGGTGGTGCCGGACGAACTGAGGCTCTCGTTCTGTAACAACGTATTTCATGAGAAATAAAATAATATGTTTTATCAGTGTCAGTTATTGGATGACACTAAATTATTGCTACATGCTAAAGTGTAAGCACCTTAATTGAAAACTCCTTCAATAGTTTATAAGATAAAAGTGAGAAGAGAACACCCAAAACGCGCTAACAAAATTTAGTAGGCGATATAGTTTAGCATTTTTAATCATACAGACTTAAAAAATTGCCCTCACTTAAGAGATTAAGTTACCACAATAATCGTAACTCAACAACATCCAACATCTTTCAGTTCAAACTGTTGGAGCCGCAAACTATCCGTTCCAAACAATAAATATCAAAGTTCGCGTGTGTCCGATATTAAGCTGTATTTAATAAAATGGCCGTCCTGTCTGAATTAATGTTTAAGTGAACGGCCGGAGTCGGGCAAGTTTGCAAATTGTTGGCCAAAGTGTGCGCGCTGCCTGCGCTTCTGATATTATGTTTGCTACGTACGAGTAAAATATGTGCTCGCCGTGGACACCAGCATCAGCGTTTTCGTATTAAACGACAATTCAGTTCATTTATTATATTTTTTGTTTCGTTACCTTATATTATTACCTACGTTCATTGATCGGTATATGGGGGAAAGCGCACAACAAAGGATAGACTCTAACAAAAAATTAGAGAATTACCTAAAACTTTGTAGCCGCTTAAAACATATTTTAACGTTTTTACATCATATACCTATCACTTTAATTCTAAAAACACAAAGTTATTTCAATCAGCAAACAATCCAAGTCACGTTACAAACGACGTTCATGTACGAAACAATTATTTCATTTCGTTGTGTCTCCGCGAATCGGAATTAAAAAAGAGACAAAAACCGCACCACCACGACTTTTATACTTCGGGATTCCCGTCACGAAGCCTCGTAATTTCTTCGCAATTGTCAAGATAAAACGTTTCAAATGATATTTGTGACGTTGTTTGGGCACGTTGAAAGTCTTAATTGCCTCTTACTCTTAACGTGCCGCACGCCCCGCGTTTATAAATTTCTAACTTCTTCTATACGACTAGAGTTGAAAATTCAAGCGGCGCTGAATTTACATAGCGACGTGATAGTGCACGTGTATTTATTGCCTCGAGGACTCAATTATGTTTGTCGACCACTAAGAAGTGACGTCATCGACTAAAATAACTTTGTTTGGTTTTGAATTCTAACAGTAAATCTGCAACTGCAGGCATAATCATTTTATAGGTCTACCTGCAGGATCTGATGGCAAATTTGGATGGCAAATTTTCAAAAAATATCCTTGATCATTGGATAAATTTTTATATTTGCATGTTTCACAAATCACACACAGAATCAGCCGCTATAAGGAAAATCCTTTACCAAAATGTTTTATTCCAATTACAGCATATCCTGGTAGACCTATAATAGTTTTCATATAGAATTTGTCAAGTAAAATGACCTATTAATAGAATGTAGATCACTAATGGCGACCACGAGAAGAATCACGAAATTTTCAGCTAAGATAACATTAATTTTGTAAAGTTATTTGTTAATATTTTGTTAAGTTATTTGTAAATGGTCTCAAGCTTTGAACCACAGTTATCTGTTATGTATAGGCCATTATCTGTACAACACGTGTCGGCATTCTTAGAGCTCGACGCTACAATTCCAAAGCCAAAATATGATAACACCGATCACGATTGCATGCTATTCCTTTTAGTGGCCGTATCTATCTGCAGTATGATCTCAATCTTTACTTTGTACCTCCATGCATGATGCCAGTTTTCTGTCAAACGATTTAAATTCTTACCTTGTTGTAATAGGGCCGATGGTGTATCCGGCCGTTCTGCGGCGCGTGCGCAGGTTTTTTGAACTCGTTCTCCCGCCGCGATGGGTGGCCTGAAACAATGCGCCATATTAATAACAACATATCACCCGACGTAAATATAGTGCGCCGGCCCGCATACTAAAACGTGGATCAAGTTTTCTCAAAAAAGATAATAAACACCATCCGAGGTTTTGTAAGATTATAGAAAGAGCCGAGTGCTAAAGTTTTTACATTCTACCCGCCTAAAATCCTTTAAATTTCGTTTCCTACCACTTGGTAAGCGCAAAATTTATGAAAAGCTATTTTTTTTTAAAACCATAATTAAGATTGAAATACTTTCTAATTGAGAAAATATGGAAACGAGCCCAAAAATATTTTGCTAATTTCTTAAATAAACACGGTGGCGAGTTGGAAAACAATAAATGTCACTTTGACCTTTCAGAAATCATCTCTTTATATTAAATTGAATTCTCAAAGGTCAACCGAATAAACATCCCTTTCAGCTTTGTCATGCTATGCAGTCAAAAAACTAATTGGCCTATACAAACTAAATCCACGAATACAAATTAGAACGATAAACGCATAAAGATTAATTGCACTCGATAACTAACAATATTTTAATAAAGTTGAGAGCTCGATAAATACACGTCCACCAGGCGAAGGCTCAATTTGAAAAACAACTTTTGAAATTGAAAACTATTTCAGCCGGACTGTTTATTTGAATAACTTTATACACCACAATGCGCTTTATGCCCATACAAATAACAAAGGGAAAAAGTAATGGAATTTTATTGGTTCAACTCGGAACGTATACTGTTATTAAGTTATTGTAGCCGGCGACTTTTGCGTGACTATACTAATTTGTTGTGTCGAAGTACACTTAGGCATTTCTTTTTTAGAACTAGGGACAGTTACATTAGCACAATTAGGCTGTATCGCAAGCACTAAATACCTTAACGGCAGTTATGTTTACCTTTATAGCTAATAAGAGAGGCGTGATAGTGGATTTATTTGATACTTTAAACCTTGTGGAAAATAAATGGGGCATTCGATATGGAAAGCTTATGAAAATATATGCTAGGGCGGTACCAAGAGAATGAAAATGATAAAGCAATTACAATCGTTAAGCGCAGACGCTTGGCAAATAAAATTATTTCTATGCTTGATATGTAAAGAAAACATAAATGATTAATAATTCAAAATGTTTAAGCATTGCATTATTAGTCATAACTAGATGAGTTAGATTTTCTGTCACCATATCATACTGTCATCATCTGTCGTCATACACGCAGTAGAAAATCTAGAATCAATACACTTAAGCAAGCACTTCATCTCATTAACCTCGAATAATTTATGTTGTTCTAGTTGATGACGCCCGCAACTCCGTTGCGCCAAAATTCGTTTATCGCGGCGAAACCGTACATTTCTCCGGTATAAATGTATCCTATGTCCTTTCCCGGAATTCAAAGTATCTCCATAGCAAATTTCAGCAAAATCGGTTCAGCGGTTTAGGCGTGAAGAGGTAACAGACAGACAGACAAACACACATTCGCATTTATAATATTAAATTATGGATTTGAACCTGTAGGTCCTAGTAAAACAGCTAGCCATTATGCTCAAGTCTAGACGGCGATCGTCCGATTTAGCGCGAACAATCTACAGAGCACTTTCAACCCCACGGAGACGTGTTCTGGTATTTTATTATGATTACTTGTGCCAAAGACAGATGAAACTTGCGAATACTCAAAGGCTACTTAGAGTTAATTCGGTGTTAGGTTACGTGCTGTCTCTTTTTCCCAAGAAGAGGCAATGCAAGAAAAGGCAAAACTTTTGATTTAGGGAAGTCTTAACTTGTGCCAGTCTGGGTTTAGAGTTGACCCTGGGTGGAATCCTTCCACCTTTTCCTCGTATTCATGGAGTATATCACTTATCTCTTTATCACTTAGTATTGTAGACATAGTTACGTAGTTAGCTCTAAGCTCTACCATTTCTAACACTAAGCTCTACATTTTGTGTTGCACAATTTTATCCAAAGCGAAACTTGGTAATAAAAATAAATAACAACAAAACAAGGGGGGTACCAGGTGTTTCATACCCGGGTATCCAGCTGATGGGGAATTGAAAGCCATCATACGGCCGCACAGAGGTTGCAGGGGAAAATAATATAAAAAACACGATATGTATGCAACGACACGAAGCCAAAGGATGTTTAAAGAAGGCGTAATCAATAAAAAAGGAGTGATCATCTTAGTGACTATTATTATACAAAGAGTTAGGCCTTACGGTACTTCTTCTCAAACTCTTGATAGCATTGAGCTAATATTGTTCAATCTTTAATTAAAGCATAAAAAAATCCTACATAATAAAAAGATTAAACATTAAACTCGCATAAAATAAATAAAAACGTCGTTTCAACGATACTCCATTAACATAGTAATCAAAGAAGTCAAAATACGCAATTCGGAAGTTGCTCGAGTGCTACGACACAAAAGCCGAAATGAATTCAAGGTAACACTCACAATACAAAGGCTTATAAATATTTGCATTATATTTTCATTTATTCACATAAACGTCGTTGTGGACGCGTCTTTAAGCACTCTTATAAAGGTGGGGGCGCCTCCCGGGGGGTTGAATCTCGGCTAGGTGTTTAGCTGGTTTATGGAGATTGCGAGGAGGACAATGGAGTTCCAGTAGCTTCGATGGCTAGATTGCGGCACCGACGCGCATTATCCGCCGTATATTTTAATGCTCGTCGTAAATATTTAGCCGCTGCGTACATTTGCGAGAGCGTCTTGTGTATTGTGGACTTGTGGCTTTCAGCGATGCTTCTTGTATGGGCAACGTTTTATTGTGACAGCTAAACTTAAGTGAAATAGTGTAATATGTGTTCCTAAGAACTGAACTAAGGCTGTACTTATAGGAAAAGAAGTACTAATCCATTCGCGTTTTTTTTTTATGAAATAAGGGGGCAAACGAGCAAACGGGTCACCTGATGGAAAGCAACTTCCGTCGCCCATGGACACTCGCAGCATCAGAAGAGCTGCAAGTGCGTTGCCGGCCTTTTAAGAGGGAATAGGGTAATAAGGGAGGGTAGGGATGGGAAGGGAAGGGAATAGGCGAGGGTAGGGAAGGGAATAAGGTAGGAGATTGGGCCTCCGGTAAACTCACTCACTCGGCGAAACATAGCGCAAGCGCTGTTTCACGCCGGTTTAAATTCCATTAATTTCCATCGTTCATTATTTATAGTCACAACTAACGATATAAAAGTTGATAACAATCTATTATTATAGGTAGAGTTAGCGTAAATAGTTAAGCAACGTTGCTTGGAACAGATCGCAATTTTGGCACTGACAGGACCTTTATACCAACAACATAAGGATCACTTTCATATAAACTCCGAGGTAAAACAACCCTGAACCTACTATACATTGGCGTCCAAATGACGCGTATCCAGTCGACCATCATCTGGATAATCTCATTGCAATTGCACGGCCGCGGATAACAGAACTCTGTCTTAGGTCGCCCATCTATTTACAGACTAACGCCCCATGTTTATTGAATCATTAGGATTATTGCGAACCAGAACAAATTGATTGAATTGATGAGGCAATTCATTGTTGGAGTTCTACTGAGTGTTGAAAAATGCAACGACGAAGACTAGAGGAGGTGATGAGGAGTTAGGGCGAAGCCAAACGAGCGTAATTTATGAGTCGTGAGTCGCAGAATTTCGGTTCGGCAGAATTCTGCTGCATTCAGTTTCATACAAAAGTCCTGTTTGATTCACACGAGCGTAATTTTGTGAGTCATGATTTGTATGAAAAGATATTCACGCGGCAGAAATTCTGCGACTCACAACTCACAAATTACGCTCGTTTGGCTTCACCCTTACACTCATATTATCATTTCTCTCATAAATAGGGCCCCAAATTAGGATTAACAGGAGGCTTTATACGGGATTAGTATTTAGCACCGTAGCATTGGGACCGTTCCCAATAAGAAAACTCTAGGAGACGTATAGAGTACCTATAGAGTTCCCATTAAGATGGGGATATGCCCAGCAAATGCCGTCTATTACCTAGCCAGTTGTAGTTTCAACGACGTTAACTACGAATCCATACTATCCATACTAATATTATAAATGCGAAAGTGTGTCTGTCTGTTACCTCTTCACGCTTAAACCGCTGAACCGATTTGATGAAATTTGGTATGGAGATATTTTAAGTCCCGGGAAAGGACATAGGATACTTTTTATCCCGAAAAAATGTACGGTTACCGCGCGATAAACGAATTTGGGCGCGACAGAGTTGCGGGCGTTATATAGTTACAAATAAATTATAAAAACATTATTGTAAATTTAACCGAAGAATTCTCTTGAACCTCCAGCGTCAACGTTCACAAGTGAAGTGTACTTGAAAATTAATTAACAGTTCCTTAACGTGAACGTGCAACACCGGCATTACCGGGTAATATGTAAGTTATTGGCAAACTCCGAACTTCGGGCCCACGTGAGCTGAGCGCGATTAACTATTTATATAGCGCTATGTACATTAATTACGGTAACGTTTTATAATATTAGTTGGTTAAGATTTAACTAGCGTTCTAATCTATATTAATAGTATATAGAAATGTCCACAGCCGAACATAATATAACCTCCTCCTTTTTGGAAGACGGTAAAAATAGGTACGGGATTCTTTAGACAAATTCACTAGATATACTAGATACATTATTGTCTAGTTTAAACACTTCAGGCGGAGATGCCGTAATTTACCGCTTTTTAGAGCTTTATAACTCATCATCTGAAAGCTACAAAATTATAATAAAAATACACCAATAATCTTCAGTATACGAACATTCCTTTCCACGTTAATAATTTCCTATTTTTGTTTATTATACTCATGATATCAGCTTCCAAAGTAAAACCAATTTATTAAAATACAAGCATACATTCAGCATATCCCTAGTATTTACAAATTACACACGCCAATAGATCGACAATATCATAAACTACATATTATTCCACGTTTTAATTTTTTTTAGGTAAATTTTGAACTAAGATAAGTAAAATATAGGGTTTTGGTGCGATCGCGGCAACGCGACAAATGTATGGTCAAGGTCGTTTGCTTAAAGTGTTTTTAGGGAAATATTTTCCTGTTCTAAAGAAAATATCTAATCTTCTCATATATAAAATTTTCGTGTCACACTGTTTGTGCGCGAACTCCTCCAAAACGGCTCAACCGATTTTAATTAAATTTTGTATGTACATTCGTTAGGCCTGAGAATAAGTTTTATCTACTCTTTATAATATTACGACGACCTCTATGGCTCAATTGGTTGAGTGTGTGGCAGCTCAAGCCGGGGGTCGCGGGTTCGAATCCCGCCGACGGAACAAAAAGTTTTCAATGTTCCCGGGTCTGGATGTGTATTAAATATGTGTATGATATAATAAAAATCTTAAATATATGTACAGTATAAAAGTATTAAATATATATTTCCGTTGTCTGGTACCTGTAACACAAGTCCTTCAGATACTTAGCACGGGGCCAGACTGACGTGGTGTGAAGAGTCCATAGATATTATTTATTATTTATTTATATTGATACTAGAAATAATTTATATGGCAAAACAACGTTTGCCGGGTCAGCTAGTTACGTTATAAAGTGATGTCGGTCCATGTGAAAGCTAAATACCAAAGTGACCACATAAATACACAATTACAAAAACCAGGATCCACGTAGAACTTACCACTGAAATGATTACCGTCTATCCGGTATGGAAGTTCTCACAGATCACAATATTACCTGACGTAAAAACTCACGCACGCCACAAGTGGCCAATTCGCCGTTTCCTCATGAACCTCAGATTCGCCCGTAACAAGATCCTATCAGCTATGACAGGGGTTCCCAAAGTGTGCGCCGCGGCGCCCTGGTGCGCCGTGGAAAGGCAAGAGGGGCGCCGTGAGGCGATCCTCAAAACCTCAAATATTATAAAATAAAATTTTAATGTTAATTATGTAAAGCAAGTAGATGATTAAATATTTGTTTATTATTATTTACCTGCATAAAGTAACTATAATCATTAAAGGTGTTTGTTTATATAATGTATATTTTTCTAATAGCTAGGTAGAGTAGGGCGCCCGCCGTGACAAAATATTGTGACGAGCAACTGCGCCGCAGGCTGAAAAAGATTGGGAACCCCTGAGCTATGAAATGATCCTCCGGTTTTCTATCACACGGGAAAATATTGGCCACCCATGTTCCATCGATTACACGAAAAAAATGTTCTCAGTCGGTCTGAATAGCTAGAATCATTATTAACCAGAGATTATATAAAATAGTGTTATGTAGATGAATAAAGAATAAATATACCGAATAATAAGGAATATGCGTAATAAATACGAAATACCAGTGGTAGGTGGACATTGTTAAAAGGAGACACTATAGGACCGTTTTTCCATACAAACGTTCTCCCCTGTTTTCTCCCTGGATAATGATAATGTAGAGTTATAATTTTTTTCTTAAATATTTATGGCCACTATAAGCATATCCCTATGTTTTCTTTCTTTTCATAATTTAATTATTAAAAAAGATATGAACGTTAAAAAACCAAAAAAAATAGCCAGATTTTCCGCTGTATTCAAACATCCAGAAAAAAATTTGGCTAGATTATACAAAAAAAAAAAAACAGAAACTCAAGCCTTGCTTATTTTTTTATGAAAAAAGTACTTAAATTGGTAAAGTTTTGGAGAAGAAATCCGGGGATAACGAATCTTCGATTTTCTGTTCAGAATTTTCATTCAAGCTGTAGTTGCCTCTATCGCGCTCTGCGAGGGGAGGCTTGAGGTTAGGGAGACAGCAATAGATTTAACAAATACTTGTTTTTCATTTCTCAGTTCTCTAGCCCTTGGTGTATCCTCTTAAGTTTTATCCAACCTAACTTTTGAAAATAATGACCTCATCATCATCATTTCTCCATCTTTAGTCAAAGGTCCTTGCTGAATGTCAAAGCCCTTCTTCATCTTAAAAAAATCTCTTCTAAAAGTCGTTCTATTAGGACGACAATTTGTGGGACGTGCGACTAGACTACGGTTTAATGGCACCGTACACAATACTCATAGCATTTCCAACAATCAACACTCTAATATATAATTTTCCAGCAAATCAATCAACAACTGCATCCAAATGAGTCTAACCAGAATCAGACCGCAGAGCTGATAAGCAGGAGGTTGCATCACTGATGGGGCGAGCCGATTACCCGCTTCCTCATCACAGTAACCAGCCAATACCAATTGGCCGCAGCCAGCATTGTTGCACACAGATTGTATGCTAAGTACCTCTAATGTAAATTCTAGTAAACTCATAGGAGAGTTAGAAATGTTAAATCAGTCCGGTGTTAAGATATTTATAATAAGATTGTGTATTTTGAAACACTACTTATTATCTTCTTTGTTGCCTTAGTAGTATTTTAGTTAATATTAAAGGTTTTAGAAAATCATAATTATAATGTTAAAATAGCTTAATAATTATGTACAATATTTAGTAATTTACAGTTTCAGCTCAAGTTTTAAACTTTCTTCGTTTTTGAGCATTACATTACACGTGTAATGTAACATTAAAGATTCGACTTTGAGCATTACATTACAATAATGTAAGACTCTTTGGAGACCCCAATAAACGAAAATAAAATAAAATACTAGGTAGTATTGTAATGTAATGTATTGTAATGTAATGTCCCTGACTGACGAGCATTCGCGTGTAATGTAACATTCGACTTTGAGCATTCCGTAGATAGTTGATGTTACTAGTAATTGTATCAACATAATATTACACACTGTATCATTACAAGGTGCGCATTGTTACAGTAATGCTCGACTCTGTAACGTTATATTACAAGCGAATGCTCCCGGAGAGGGAGCACCTTAAAGATGTGGTAATGGTATGACCTGGTTTTTAAGAGGCAAATTAAAAAAGCATTTACAAGTTTATTTGCGACGGATCGAAACGATTTTGCAAATAAGTAGGCAGTCTCCCCAGTAAATACAATTTCGCAATAACCAAACAACACCTTTACGCTAAAACAAACTACATATACGACATTGACACTACTATCCAATTAGTGGTAAGTAATAACGTCGAAAGTCCACTCAGACAATTCTCTAATGGTAAGTACGAAAATACTATTATTATTTCACACGCGAGCAGCCTTCGTGATAAGAACAAATAAAGATGCGAGCAGAATTAGACGTGGCTCAATATGTGACAATTATTGGTGAATGAGTGCATTCCAGAAACAACTTGCATCATCAAAAACTATAACCGTTATTTGACTACGTTAATAATGTAGCATAAGTTATACTAATTTTAAATACTATATAATGTATATTTATTAACAAAGTCTTATCAAAAATGGCAAGCCATAAACTAGGCCTTTACTGGATGCTTCGTGGGTGATTTAAGCGTCTCCCAGACAGACGCGGCCTGCGGTGGCGGTCAGTTGAATGGATTGGCCGCGTGGCCGCGTGTGTCTGTGTCGTTCCTAGAACTCTCAAGTCATCCAACTGACCGCCACCGCTACCGCCACCGCAGGCCGCGTCTGTCTGGGAGACGCTTAATACAGTATTTTGAGAGTGAAGTTACCACGCTTCAAATACAGTGGTGCCTGGGACAAGAATTTAAATGTCCGTATGTTTTCCTAAGAACATACGGCATTCTCTCATCGTAGTCAGAGGAATGAACAGGTCAATACGTCTGGGACTAACCATGTGCGGGTTTCCTCACGATGTTTTCCTTCACCGTAAGAGCATCCGTATTATGTACTTGGAGTCTGAAAATGTCTCATTGGTACACGCCTCCTCGGATCGAACCTGCACCCACTCCAGTGCGAACCAAAGGTATACCCACTAGGCCACGGATGCTCTGGCAAGCCAAAAAAAATGTAGAAATTGGTATGGTACAAGTCGAAAACATCATATTAATTAAAGTCACCTAGTTTCGTGGTTTAGACTTTAAACCTTATAATATTATTGTCTAATATAACACCACCAGGGAGGTCGCTGCAGTCGGTTAAGACCATACAAAGACGATCTATCAATCCCGTGCAGTGGTCCAACATCAAAACACCTAAGTATTATAAAGTGTTTGTTGCATCTATTATAAAATTTTATTTCGTACTAGCGACCCGCCCGGCTTCGCACAGGTATAAAATATATAGCCTACTCACTGACAAAATGATTAAAATCGATTCAGTAGTTTTGATTTATATTCATTACTACCCGTGGCCCGCATAGGTCGGTACCGCCGCAAAAGTTACGTCCCGCAATTTTTTAATATGTAATATATTCTAAAATATTCATTTAAATCATATGCTGTAAAGGGCCATATAGATCTATATTAATTCAATAATGTATTTAAAGTATTTAATTGAATATGGATTAATGCAGTATTGGTTGAAATCGCTTCGAAAATTAGCCATTATTTGCAGTTAAAAGTAAATGACAAAAAAATGTTATTGTATGTATCCATAAGAGATAGACATATACCATCGTGAAGTTTTCTGTAGACCTTTTCATAGTGTACAATACTTAGTACATTATTTTGATAAATTTCTAAGGGTTCAGCCTGCGTTTGCAATGTAAGCGGAAAAAAAATGTAATTATTTACGACATCACATTAGTAACCCAAAAAATAACGGTATTTCTCCACTATTTAATGAGTGTTATTATACTTATAAACCTTTCTCTTTAATCACTCTATCTATTAAGGTAAAGATGTTCCTAAAATTAGCAAGTCGATGTCTGTCAGTAGTCAGTACAAATATCGACGTAAAGGACATTAAAATAACATTCATATCAGCGCGCCTTGTATAGTGGCGGATACGACGCTCGCCGCGTTCTTGATAGGAGAAAATTATACATTTTATTTTATTTTTAATGACCGAATCATTTATTAAAAAACTATTCGGTTATTTTGTTAAAATATCATATCATTGTCATTGAAAACTACGAGATGTTTGAATTTGAAGTGTATTTTTATGGTGATATTCAAGATTTTTTTACAGAATTACCATGCCATTTTTCAACATTCTGTTCGGTTATTTTGTTACTTTGTTCCTTTTTGAGTCTACATCAATTTTGGTGTAAGAGAATTCCAATTTCCACATAATTTCTTCAGACTGGAAGCTTAAAAATCAGTCTTTTCGAACTGGCCTCGCCTTAAAGAAAACCACATCAAAATCCGTTGCGTAGTTTTAAAGATTAAAGGGAACAAAGGGACATAGGGACAGAGAAAGCGACTTTGTTTTATACTATGTAGTGATAATTTACTCGTAATGTTGTCTAATAAAAACTAATGTCAAAAATAAAGCGCAACAGACATGTATTAGGGCATTCAGATTTATTTAACCTTGAGTTTCTATGATAATAATCCTTCCGATGTTGGAATTAAGGATAGAATTAATAACCGTGCATTAATAATTATCAAAATGTGAAGATTATCGAATCACGTATTCCCTACCGAGCTTTAATAAAAATTAAGCGGAACCAATTAGGCGCGTGAAATAGAGAAAACAATCTGTTAATAATTGAAGACATGAGTGTCCTATGGGTAAGTAACATTTTACAATAAAGGAGCAATTACTCATTTTTAGCCTTATAATTTGAACAAACCTTGTAACTTACTACTATATCATCTAGCTATACCTAGCTTATATAAAATCCACATTTTTTATTTCAAATTATTTTCCAAATCCTAAAGCCTCCATTTATTCCAAATTGTTAGTAACCCGCTTCATATAGTCGTGTCTTCAATAGGGTTACGAGATTTAAGTATTCACACCGTATTAATGAGACAGACGATATCCGTGATTGATAAAAATTAATTGAGCGACGCCGCCCGCGCCCGTGACCAATCCATTGAATTAATGTACGGTAACACTTAGGAGTCTACGACTATTAAAATTATAGGGATAATCTTCAATATTAAGGAACGTGCGCAACGATGGTGCTTCGAACTAGTCGCTAATCTGAAACTTAAAATTAATCAGGGCGAGCGAAGCGTCAAGCGAGCCCTATAGAGCACTCTTGTGGTACACTTTACGGACAAACTATCACGCCTATTGATTTGTGCTTTAAGAGCCTACTGTCAAAACGCTAGCCCCGCCTACACACACCGCTATCCTCCAATCGTGATACAATGATTCCATGAATCGTGCTCCCGGGCAATATGCTTTACGCTGCAGCTAATAGTGAACAATATCGCGTAACAACGGTTCCCGCATTACAGCACGAAAGTAAAGGTCGTAAGTCCTAAAAATGTTTTGGATGATTACTTAAAAATTAAATACAATACTAATGTTTCCTTTAGCTATTATTTTATAAAGTGTGTGATTGTAGTAGTGCAAGTTATTTAATGATAGTTTATTATGAATCTTTTTGGGCTTTTCAACAAATACCTGTTACACGAGTGTAAGTGTAACAGGTATTTGTTGAAAAGCCCAAAAAGATTCATAATTTCGAAAAATAAAACTATCGAGTCAAAATAAGTGAATCGTGTTTTCCGTTAGTATTTCATTTGAGTCAAACGTCTTCCGGGATCGTAATACTTATTAGAAAACACAGCAAATTTGACAGCCCGCTCTTAACATAGTATTTTTTATTTATATGTAGATGTGTTATTATCGGTCAGTCAAGGTTTGGTTACTATTAAAATATAAAAAAGTGCCTTAAATATTATTACCACGCAGAAAAACGACGCAAGCCCTCACAAAGCTCGGCTTTTAGCTAGTTATTTTCTTATTTGACATGTCCTGCCGCATAGTTCCTTCACGTTCTCTACAAAGACAGACGCTTACTGGCATCACAGATCCGAAACCTAAATAACACGATCATCTTTATTATTTATTGAGAGAACTTGAAGTACCTACTAGCAAAATAGTGCAGTATCACATCGTACATAAGACAATCTTGTCTCCGTTGAGCTAGTTTGATTTAAAGGAAACAACTGAATTTATTTACTGCATACAATTTATACTGTGATATCAGTGACTGTTGTAACCACAGACATAGATCAAGATAGATACCGCATGTGTATGTACTTCGCGTGCCATATCGCGTTCCCAAATGACGAGCAATGCTCGTCTTTCGAAAGTCTGTTCTTTAGTCTGCTATCGGAATCGCACGTCAATCGGAATTTTAAAAATGCCTAAATGCCTAAAAGTGCCGTATTGAGCTGTAGAAATTCAAATAGAAACGTTGGCCTTGATAATGGACACGTTTCTTATCATCGGTACGTCACAGTGGTAGGAAAAAAGTGACACGCTCGTTTTCATACAAAAGGAGCGACATGCGGTATCTATCCTGATCTATGTCTGTGGTTGTATCGTTATAAATAAGATAACATTGTAGAAAACAATAGGCACGTGGAGTAAAATCAATACAGATACAATAAACAATAAAACTTATCGATACAATAAATAAAAGAAGGAATAATTTGTGTTCTAATCAAACATTCGCAACCCCACTTCGATACAGGGTGATTACATGCGACGACTTTCACCCAGGGTAGCCAACTTTGCGTAAAGAAACTATTGTCACAGATTATGCTATTGTGTTAATTATTGCCTCCACGTTGGGAAAACATGAGCAATCATAGGCGAATGTTCCCCTCTATATTATATTCGTAACATCTATAATAATAATTATTATTCCAACATGGATTCATGGTCATCGGTCTCATCTCATATAACACCAAAGAATAAAATCAATTTTTTTATTATAAAAGATGGAACTATTACGTTAATTATTGCCTGTGGAATGTGTCAGCGCGCAAAAGTAACGACTGACGCAAAATACTGTTTTTCTCAACTGTCATTCAGAATTAAATCTTGTTACTATCAAAAGTCACGACGCGACGTCGGCATTGTCAATGACGTCGCGCAAAAAGTGGTCCAGTCGGCAACCCTGGCGAGACAACTGCAACGACACGGAGCCACCTGCGGCCGTTGACACGCGCCGCCCCGCCCCGCCAGTTCGCGATATCCTAAAACACTGATTGCGATGACGCCACTTGCGTGTGTCTCTGTTTTTTTACTGTCATAATCTTTGTCAGAAATCGCAATGGGGAAAACAGATGTAACATTTTTCGGACAATATAACGATAAAAAGTTTATTGTTTTGGTTTAATTCTAAAATACCACATTATCATCATCATTGTCATCGTCAACAACACAATACGTTACCAACATTATGTTTATTTATAGCAATGGACTCACAGATGCATAGCAATAAAATATGCAAAACGATGCAGAATGTGTATAATACAGCATATTATATGTTAATAAGCGAGTGCAGTGGAGTTCGTTTTAAATATAATTTGACGGGACAGTAAAAACAGAGCGAGTTTATTAGCTGTCTCGCAAATGAAATGTTACTTTCATAATTTCGCAATCCTGACAGCGAAGTTTCTTTATTGTGGACTAAGAAGTTACAGAATTCTTATAATAGAGTTTATTTTCTTAATATCGAAACACCTAATAAATTTTTTATTAAGTGATAAGCGAGAAAAAACATTCTTACAGTGATTAACTACATACACTTTTATAAATTTATAAATTAAATCATTCAGATCTCCCAATTTTTCAACAATATTTCCAAAAAAGAAACCAACCTGAAACTCAAGACGATCTAAAGAAGTTTACAGAAAACGAATAAACAAAATTTAAAAAGGCCACCGGAAGGCCAAGGTACAATTTAAGATAGTAATTGACCCTCGTTTACAAACATGCTGTATAGCGTATACAGAACACGCGGCACGTGTTATTGTACCCAACAAGGCCACGGTACACTCGACAGAGAAATTTTTTTGTGGAGCAAATAAAATATTATTTAGCGAGAAATCCATACTAGTAGTATTATAAATGCGAAAGAATGTCTGTCTGTCTGTTACCTCTTCAAGCTTAAACCGCTGATCTGATTTTGATGAAATTTTATAATATGGAGATACTTTGAGTCCCGGGATAGGACATAGGTTACTTTTTATCCCGGAGAAAATGTACAGTTCCCGCGCGATAAGTGAATTTTGGCGCAACGGAGTTGCGGGCTTCATCTAGTAAAGAAATAAGTTTATAACAACCGATAGAGTCGTTACAAATTTTATAAAGTATATTATGATTCTGTGTAGATAACTTATTTTAAAAGGCTTTTCTCTCTGTCAGGACTCAGGATGTATCTCAAGAACCACTTTAGCTAGACAGTTATGAAATTTCAGAAACAAGTACTATAAAAACAAAATAAAATAAACATTTAAGGGCCATACAACAAACGTTATTTGCCGTTTTTGTAGGACTGGAGGAGACAAACTAATATTTGGCCAAATTTCTATTTTGTGCGGGTGTGGAACAATCAGCTTTAGCAAAGCATTAGCCAAATTTCTGTCTTTACGGCGACCAGACTTTAGAAATAAAAAGAGAAAACACGATATCGTGAAGTGTACAATTCGTGTGTCACACAAGCGGGTCAATGCGAGCCGGACTCTCGAGGTTTTCCCTGTAACGTAGATACGAGGAAGTGTCGTCGCGGTATATTAAAATAATTTAAATACTATATGAGCGCTTTCACATAATATTAATAAAGGCCCAATTGCGCCAGTCTGGACTAAAATTTACCCTGGGTTAAATCCATACCACAGAATATATATAAGTAGTACCAATCCATACTAATATTATAAATGCGAAAGTGATGTCTGTTACTTCTTCACGCCCCATACCGCTAAACCGATTTTGCTGAAATTGGATATGGAGATACTCTGAGTCCCGGGAAAAGGACATGGGATACTTTTTATCCCTAAAAATGTACGGTTACAACTACGGTTACAATACCGTTACGCCAACATTCATTTATCGCGCGATAAACGAATTTTGACGCAACGAAATTGCGGGCGACATCTAGTAATTAGATATTATGACATAATATAAATAACATTGTTATTTCTGTCGTTCCATTACTTAAGCACAGAGTTAACTCAGTTTGACGCAAGTTGTAGTGTACTGTGTATTTACTTAATCTTATGGACCCCATCCACACAAGGCTAACGATATCGTAACCATGATTGTCACCATAATTGCGATGCTGTCTATGGCATGCACAATCGATGAAGATTATGCGCAATCATAGACGAATATCTCTACATATTCGCCGGTATTAGTCCATCATGATTCATGGGCCAACGTTAGACCTACATTATAATTATTTCGACACTCTCACCCGCCGTTTAATGTATATTTTAACGATAACAACATTCATATAATCTTTCAACCAATCAATCAAATGGTTGTAATTTAAATTACAATTATACAAATTGTAATCAAGTTGTTTCGTATCGATATTTATGTAAATACGGAATACATTATCACGCCCACAAATGTAAATATGTACTTAACGAGTATTCGCCATGAATAGACAATAATCGCTCGTTATTAATATAACAATAAACGTTTAATGAGTTATTAATATACAATATTAACTTTGATAATTTTCCTTTACAAAGGAGAGGCTCTATAGTTTAGTAATTTCTTTTTTTTAGATTAAGGAATCTTATAAGACAATTTTCGTAACTGATTTATTTTCACCTTTAGTTACATAATAAAACTTGAGAGGTGTCAAGGGACACCCGAATGAAACAAAGTTATTTCTTATGTTCAAAAAACCTGTATACATATTATACACCCAAAAAAATTATTAAAAAAACGCCATCTATTGACGCCCAGGAATACTAACAACGCGTCGCTATTTATTCTCAAAAACGCCATCTAGTTGACGCACAGGAATACTATCAAAAAAGTGTGGAGGTCAAATATCGTTCAGTCTAGCCTCCTTTCGCAACACCGAACGCGCCATAAGGAACTTCGTTCCAATAGTACTTAAAAGGTTTTATTTGATGACGCCCGCAACTCCGTTGCGCTGAAACCGAACATTTTTCCGCGACAAAACCTATCCTATGTCCTTTTCCGCCTCTCGAAGAGTCTTCATACCAAATGTCGTTTAAATCGTGTCAGTCGTAATTGTGGGAAGAGTTAATAGACAGACACAATTTTTTTTTTTATTAATTAGTAAGGATAAGGATATTATCGAAAGAACTTCTAAAACTGTATATAGAGTGGCCGTATCTTTAGAAACCGTATGCATTTTCTAATGACAGTACAAGTTGCAAACGTACTCGGATACACACTTGGTGCTCGAAAGTTTTTAAACTCGTTCATCGTCGACAAACTTGGATCTTAATATGTATTCCGTGCTTTGGCGTTGAAGTTGGCGTGCGTGTCGTCTGTGTGCAGACAATCGGCAGACCCAACAAGATATATCTTTCTAAAGTAGATGACGTTGCGCCAAAATTAGTTTATCGCGCGGGGACCGTACCTTTTTCCGGGATAAAAAGTGTGAAGTGTCCTTTCCTGGGACTCAAAGTATCTACATACCAAATTTTAGCGAAATCGGTTTAGCGATATAAACAATAGACAGACAGACACATTTATAATATTAGTATGGATATTATAATACATTGCGTTTCAGTCATTGATATAAAGCAAACATATTCGTATGTACTATTAGAGAAATTGATTCCTATGCAGATGGCGGACCAACGCAATTTGGTCGGGTTATCTCATGCCCAGCCGATATAAAACGATTAACATTGACTTAACATTACTCGACATCTACGTATGAATCAATTTCTATGATAGTACAATGTTACAAATAAATAAACTACTTTACTTCGCAAATTTTCTGGTCCTGCATAAAGCTTAAAAAATTTAGTAAAATAGCTCCTAAAATGTTGTAGCTTGTAGGGTAGAGATTAGTTAAATAAGTTACTAAAGCTCTCTCTACACGGCAAAAACAAAGTTAACGGACTTAGACAGCTTTCCTGAATCCTGATCTATTACAATTAAATAGAGCCACCGTGCAACTTAAGTTTAAAAGAAAAATTTTAAGGTTATTGGAGTAAAAACTTTAGCATTGCTTTGCACTTTTTGTTTGGGATGGGTAAAAAAAAATTTTGGTCAGAACACGTGACGTAATTGAAAATTTGTAAGACGGTGTACACACCCGGCGCGGCGTAGCTTGGACAGAAATTCGCTTTCTTTCTACGACGGCAAGAAATAAATGAGTGTTTTTAGGGTTCCGTACCCAAAGGGTAAAAACGGGACCCTACTACTGAGACTTCGATGTCTGTCCGTCTGTCCGTCTATCTCCAGGCTGTAACGCAAGAACGGTAATAGCTAGAGAGTTGAAATTTTCACAGATTATGTATTTCTATTGCCGCTATAACAACAAATACTAAAAACAAAATAAAGTTAATATTTAAGGGGGGCTCTCATACAAGAAACGTGATTTTTTTTGGCCTTTTTTGCTCGTAATCAATAATGACAACAGCTAGACACTTGAAACTTTCACAAAATCCATAATAATATTTATACTTTAATAATTAATAATAAAATTAAAAAAAAATTAAAGGGGGCTCCCATAAAAAAAACACAATTTTTTGCCTTTTTTCGCTCTATAACGGTACGGAACCCTTCGTGCGCGAGTTTGACTCGCACTTGGCCGATTTTTCTGTTTAGTTGTCACTTCTGCCAGCGTTCTCGGAGTGCAACCTGTTGTACCTGTCGTTTTTTAACTAACTACATGTTCAGACTATGATTTATCACGTTTGTATGACAAACAGGAGCTATAGTTCAAACCACAAGGCGTGTCAAAATTACAAATATTAAGATTTTGTGTTTAACCTCGTGACTAAAAGTCATTACAATGAATGTGAATAGATTAATCTTGATAGATGATCCACGGCATGGGCGTGTAAAAAAGTAATAGCCTACTTTACTTCTAATAAATCATATTAGATCAATGATTACTTTACATGATCACCATTTACTTTACAAATTGGCTTCATTATACAAAGTAAGCTTCATGTTGTAAATACTTTTACACGTTTACATTTTGTAGAGTTTCAAGCTTTTTTCACATGTTTTATGTACTTTCTTAACAATTTTACATTTTTATTATAGACAAACGATTAGTTTGTAACATTAAATTGTAGAGACACTATTTATTCCTTTGCAGTAAAACCAAAAACCAATTCCAGTGGGTAATACCAACTTATTATGTTCCACGCTAGCTGTTGGAACAACACTGAAATTAGACATAGATAATATTATAATCTTCTTTAATCAATTTTATTTAAGTCCTTTATTTTGTAAATTTAAGCTTTAAAATTTTAAACTATACCTACCTAATTTTTAAGTTGTAAACATATTCATTATTGTAGTAATATATTTTTAGAAAATTATTAATATGATTTAAATAATGTAGTTTACAGTTCGTTTCTACTTAATTAAAGAGTCCTTGCAAACGGAAGAGCACTGTGGTCCAAAATACAGATTTATCTAGTTCGGACACAGAAGAATTATATTAAGTGTACATTATTAAATATCAAAATTATATTTGTCAAACTTAAACTTAATCTAAGTACTAAGTACACAAATAATATAATCCATACTAATATTATAAATGCAAAAGTGTGTGTCTGTCTGTCCGTCAGTCTGTCTGTCTGTCTGTCTGTTACCACTTCATGCCCAAACCGCTGAACCGATTTAGCTGAAATTTGGTATGTAGATACTTTGAGTCCCGGGAAAGGACATAGGATACTTTTTATCCCGGAAAAATGTACAGTTCCCGCGCGATAAACGAATTTAGGCGCAACTCCGGCATCATCAAGTACTTAATATATTTTCTGCGTGATAAACTCAGCCACGCTTAGGTAAGACTATCGTAACTACAGGTGAAGAATAAATATCTAAAGGCTATACGCGCCCAATTATATTAGAAACTACGCTCTATTCCATCTACTCCACAATCCACGAATCATCATACTTGAAAACGCAATCCGTGCTAACAATGAAGCTCTTCCTAGAAGTATTGAATTTTAAGAGCTAGGAAATTCAGATTCAGATCCTTAACTCTCAATTTAACATCTAGTTAACAGTATATCGATGTTGGAGCTACGAGGCTGGCTGTAGACATGTTTATTACATTACTGCGAACGGCGCGCTAAGTAGACGTGAGAGGAAATATGAGTTCTTGCGAGTCATTTAACTTTTGACATTGCGAATCCCGGGGTATGTGCTTATTACTCGCTGCTTATTGTTTGTACATTTATTATGATTATCTACATAATTCATAAAGGTTTAGATTATCTTTAATGCAGATTTTATGTTTGGAGACTCTGGAATCAAGAAACGGTGTTTAGAGAAAATACGGTAAAGCGTGGAGAATTCCTTAGTTTTTTTATACGCCGAGAAAATCTTTCAAATAAGGCCACCATCTCGGCAACGAATGACCAACGAAGATTTTAACATCTCTTATAGCAATAACAATTGATATTTAACTAAAACAAAATAAAGATCATGAAAGTAGGTATTTATATTTTTAAAGAGCGCTTTACATAAGAGTCGCATTATACCTTCGCATTATACTTTTAACACAATGTATTGTTTATATCGCCACAACTGCAGCTCACCAGAGCGGCGCTCATAAATATTTCATCCGCTGAGTGATCGCGGGTGGCGGGATACGGGCGGGATAGCTGCCGGGATACGGTAAACTGGGATCGAACGAAGACGGGATGGACTATTCCTAAACCCGAAACAATTTTGGACCGGGATAGACTGAGATAGAGTTGGGCTATAATATTATGTACTCGCATTTGCGAGGACAAGGCCGGGACAGTTTAAAACCGGGATAGACTAAGACAGAGTCGGGATAGGCTGCCTCATCTGTGCAGTCTATGCTCCATGCTATTGGGACATAACTGGGATCATTATGAACCCCGATAGACTGAGATATAGTTGAGATAAACCCGAGACAATTTCACACCGGGATAGACTGAGATACAGTTGCAAAGTTGGGATAGGCTAGAGTATAGAGCATCTGTGAGGACTATGCCCGATGGCATATTTTAGGGACTGGGATAGAGCCGGGATAGACTGCCTTATCTATGAACACTGTGGATGCTATTAGGATGAAATCGGGACAATTATGAACCGGGATATACCGGGATGGAGCCAGGATAGACTGGCCCATCTGCCGCCACTGTCCCCTGTTCATAATAGCCTCCGTAAATTATATTAACTGTTACATCCGACGCACAAAACTGTGATTTCAAATTATTCGACTGCACGCAATATTTTGTATGTGTGGAGTGGTGGATGTATTATATTTCAACATACACAACTCTTTCCCACCTTGGTCGATTATTACCGACATAAGTTGTGCAATGTGCATGCTATCCATACTTCCATACTAATATTATAAAAGCGAAAGTGTGTCTGTCTGTCTGTTTTCTTCACGCCTAAACCGCTGAACCGATTTTGCTGAAATTTGGTATGGGGATACTTCGAGCGCCGAGAAAGGACATAGGATACTTTTTATCCCGGAAAAATGTACGGTTCCCGCGCGATAAACGAATTTTGGCGCAACGAAGTTGCGGGCGTCATCTAGTACAACTTTAAATATATTTGCAATGATGGTGGTAATCGTGGTTATCCATCATGGCCTAAGCCCTAACGTAAAGAGAGTCAGTCTTATGGAAGGCTATAGTGAAATCTGTAAGACGGTAGACGTGGCATTAAACATATTATGCATTATTGATTATATTAATAGGCGACGCCCGTAACTCCGTTGCGCCAAAATTCGTTTAACGCGCGGGAACCGTATATTTTTCCGCGATCAAAAGTATCCTATGTCTTTTCCCGGGACTCAAAGTATCTCAATGTCAAACAACAAAATCGGTTAAGCGGTTTGGGCGTGAAGAGGTAACAGACAGACAGACAGACAGACACAACTTCGCATTTATAATATTAGTATTGATATGGACTGTAAGGGTCAATTTATACTAGCGCAGAGTCGCAGCGCATCGAAGCGAATTACTAAAAACTGAACATAACAAATTCAACCAGGGCCTTCCCCTACGGAGATTCCGTAATTTACCGTATTTAGAGTCTTAGGTATAAACTCATGCTGGTAGAGTTGCGGTAGGTTCTATCGTACCCGCAACTCTGCCTTAAAAGTATAAACTCATAATTTGAAAGCTACAAAGTTATAATAAAAATACAGCAAAAATCTTCAGTAAATCAACATTCCTTTCCCCGTTTTAAATTTTCTATTTTTGTTTATTATACTCATGATATTAGCTTCCAAAATAATACCAATTTATTAAAATTGAAGCATACTTTCAGCATCTCCCTAGTATTTACAAATTACTTTTATCTGAAACACAACGACAATAGATAGACAATTTCCCAGTTTTAAATTTTTTTAGATCAATTTTGAAGTTAAAAAAATAGGATTTTTGTGCGATCTCGGCAACGCGTCAAATGTATGGTCAAGGTCGTTTGCTCGAGGGATGGCCTTAACTCCAGAGCGTAACGCACACATTACTTCTGCGGGACCAATCAGCGTTGGTCGAGCGCATTCGCGCGAATTCGCTAGAAAGCGCGCGTCTTTTCAAAATCCCAGAAGTAATGTACGTGCGTTACGCTCTGGAGCTAAGGTCGAATTTGTTATGTTCAGTTTTGATAATTCGCTTCGATGCGCTTCAACTCTGCGCTAGTATAAATTGACCCTTAAAACCTTCTTTTTGGGACATTATACCACTATAATAGAGGACGTTGCAGTATCATTTCGTCCTTACTCAACAAAATGAGTCATGTTTTGGGGAAAATGCTAATCGCACTGTTTGTGATCATTTAAATTCAGCGTACAACGTGAAGTGGCAATGGAATTAAACGCGACCTCGGCCGGGTAATACCTGCCAGTAATATTCACCGGCAAGTAGCAAATACATCCAATTTTCATTTCAAAATTGACATAGATTTGGAAATCAGGAAATTAAGGCTTCTCACGAACCAATTACCATCTATAAAAAGGCAAGAAATACTCAGAAAAGACCAGGCGCAGAAGAGATCAGGCGCAGGACCGACTTTTTACATGCCCATCCGACGCATGGGTCATCTTACTTGTCAGACAATCAGGTGATCAGCCTGCATTGTCCTAACCAAACTTGGAAATAACATGTTTCCAACGCGGGAATCGAACCCGAGTCAAGAGACGCGCTCTAAACCACTGGACCACGGAGGCGTTAGATAGATAATGTATGGGGCTTATATCAAAATCATCATATAATTACTGTTAACTTATTAATATTTGTCTCTGGGTGCGACAGTTAAGGTTTATAATATAAGAGGAATCGATGAGTTACAAATTATTAATTAATTATGATACATTAATGGAAAAATATAAGCGCCAACAATTCCGGCAGCTCGGTTACCCAAATAATTACTTGCAAACCGCGACCCATCACCATTTTCAGTTCATTAAATATTTAAAGAGCGCATAAAGTATTCAATAAAAACCAATAACTGCTACGCAAACTGCCAACGACTGGAGCCACTGTGACAAATATATCGTTAAAATTTTATTGCTTATGAATATATTTTCATTAATTTTTATTGTTTCCGTCATAGAATTATAACCTTGTTTCCGTCATACAAAGATATTTCAAAACGGCCATGCTCATCTGGCAGTATGTTAAAATAAATAAGCGATTACCAAAAAATATAATAACATAAAATGTTTCTTAATTGAGAAAAGTTGATTGTTTGACAAGAAAATATGACTGTAAGGTCTGAATGTATAGTCCAATATTCTAAGTAGTAAGAGGGAAAATTAACAATTACTGCATATAAAATAAAGCTTAAATAAAGCATGATCCTATTGGGATAAATAAAAATCTCTAGGTCAGGTCAGCTACTAACGACCTGCAATGTTTCGCACATTTCAAGTTTTGGTACAGATCAACATTCAGGCGATTCGATTGTATGCGTTATCCACTCGGCATCGGTAATAGTCGGGACGTCAATTTGCATGCAGACTTCAATTACTATCATTATGTTCGCCGGCGCCTAGGAGTCAAGCTGTTACTACTCGATAATGTTTCAGACAGACATAAATTACTAATAGGATATAATATTCCACCTTAATATTATGAACTATGACAACTATATTATAGAATGCCTAACTAGAGAGGCAGGCGTATTCACAATACCCTTTCGACACGGATTCGGGAACTTGTCGACTACGCGAGTAAGCGTTAACCAACCGCGGGGCAAATTTCCGTATTTCAACGAGAATAAATGCAGCTATAAGTGTAGTTATAAGACCAACACTTATCTGCAGGCTAACTCGTCTGATTACGCACATTCGAACAGATACCAACAGATATTCTCCATTAACAACGCAATAAAACAATTTTACAACCGTAAAAGGTCAACCAAAAATGGTTATTGCCATAAATTTCACCAATCTTACACCACATCAACAATCTATATAAGGATAACGTTTGAAGTACGAACGGAATCGCTCCGGAACAAAGAGAAATAAATCCCACATTCAGGTTACATTCGGGGGAGCGAAGATAGAGAAAATGAAACCCACGGATAGTAAATAGGAACAATAATAGTAATAGGATCAACATCGTCATCACCATATGCAACAATAATATTACTATTACAGTATAATCTCACTAATTCAGGACTATTAAAATCCGGAAAGTGCCAGATTATTGAAATATTCGGATTACTGGATTATAGTAAAAAAAGTCATAGATAATAATGAATAACTTAAAGCATTTCGTAGAGGGAATCGTGAGAAAATCATAGAGGGAGGCATAAAGGTGGGTGCCGGATCACGTGCCGACGTGATCGACGTGCCGATCTTTCGAAGTGCCAGTTTAATGAGATTGTACTGTACTTCGACATCTGTAAGTCGATTTTGCCAAATAATATTACAGTAATGCAATATTGATGTAGTGTAAAGTACAAAATGGTATTCTTATAAATAAAACAAACGCCAAACATTTACTGATTGGTCAAAAATTCAAAAATTTTGTCGCTTGTTTTACGTATATAATTCTGTTTGCTAGGATCTGGACTGGGACAAAACTGCATAATTGTTGGATTGTAACAGCAGAATTAGGATGTCATCATCAAAAATCTAACTGTAAGAATCTCATCTCATAATATTGGCTCGCAATTTTAAGATGGTATTGCAATTTGCACGGACGGCTGATAATGTTATTATTAACACAGCTGCAAATTGTCTATTCTAGCTACTGCACTTGCAGCTCTGGAAGTGTAGTAGCAGCCACAATAGAGTCTCTTTTACACTTGTAGTAAGTAGTTATAACTTATAATAGAGAGTTACACTTCTATAAGGTGTGCGGCCTTGGAGGTGGCCTTCATATATATATTAATATGTCTGAGCTGAATTGCGCTTTAAAAATGCACTTATTGTATGTCGCCGCTTTCATTCTCAAGATCGGATTCGATGCATGAACCGTGATATTGAATGTTATGATTTATAAAATTCATTGTGCATAAAATAAAACCATGTAAACATTTGTTTATATTGGTTTACTATTGAGTTTTGACGTTTGACGACCTCAGTGGCTCAATTGGTTGAGTGTGTGTGAATGTTCCTGGGTCTGGTGTTGAGTGTGTGAATGTTCCTGGGTCTGGTTGTACCAGTCTGTTTGTCTGGTTGTACTCGTATATTAAATATGTGTATGATATAATAAAAATCTTAAATATATGTATAGTATAAAAGTATTAAATATATTTCCGTTGTCTGGTACCCGTAACACAAGTCCTTCGGGTACTTAGCACGGGGCCAGACTGACGTGGTGTGAAGCATCCATAGATATTATTTTTGAGTAACTCTACTAATAGATGTTGAGAGGATTATATCTTTAAAACCGACTTTAAAAAAGAGGAGGTTCTATGTATAAGTATTTCCCAACAAACATTACCGCTGCAAATATAGCTTATTTAGAATCTGAAGTGTTATAAAGGTTGACTTGGAGCTGTAATTATAGTTTGTTTCGACAAAACAGAGTGAGTAATAAAATATAACACTTTTAGTGACAAAAAGGCTAAAGTGGAACTGCAGCGATTATTATCCCTACAGTACAGACCAGAGCCTCTGTGTTATAGCTTTAAGCGAATCATACCACTATAAGATCTATATAAGAAATCTATATAAGAAAGAAATTATCATCTCCTATTAACTCCTTTAAAGCATTTAGTTGCACAAAGGAAGCAATTAATACTACTAGCTCTACAAGGCTGTTTTTTAACTCTTTTGCAAAATCAAACTCCTAAAGGGATGCAAAACTCCTCTATGTTATTTAGGTATGTATATGTATATTAGATTGTATATTAGAGTTATTTTCCCCTATTAAAACCCTAAATTCATGAGTCCACCATTTTTTGAGTACAAACTTAATTCACAAAAATAATAAAAAGAAAGTACAAAATGAAAACTTATTACAATGAAGTTACTTGTCTTTGTAACGTTTTGATCTTTAAGCTCAGTTATCGCTATTGTACATCCACAATAACTTTACTGTATCTCTAAAATTCATTCTATAGCTCTACTATATCGTCATAGTGGAACATAATGCGATAAGAATTTGTGCCCAATTCAAGGGTACAGTAGACATATAGCGAGCTATAACTCCATGTGATAGCACTTATTAAACACCATTTGATGTGTTTAGCTCTCTTGTAGATCTGTTCTAACGCTTTTGTTAGCGCCTAATGTTAGTTGGGTTAGCTTTATTGTTTTTACAATACCCTACACACCTATTTATAAATAAATACATAACATCTCTTCTTTAACTATAAACTAACAAGTTGAACCTCTCGTTAAATGAATATCATCATAAATTACGCTTTATTACCCCTCATAGGTACACAAAATAGTTACAATTTTATACATTACTAGATGCTGTCCACAACTCCGTTGCGCCAAATTCGTTTATCGCGAAGGAACCGCACATTTTTCCGGGATAAAAAGTATCCGGGACTCGAAAAATCTCCAATGTACCAAAATTCAGCAAAATCGGTTCAGGGGTTTGGGCGTGAAGAGGTAATAGACAGACAGACACACTTTTGCATTTATTGTATTAGTATGGATAGTGGATATGAATAATTATTTTTCTCTTTTATGCCCTAGCTCATTTCGCATTTACCCGGGCCGGACTCCGGAGTAATGAGCGCAAACAAAACGACCGCCGAGCCTCAACTTTTTACCCCCGCCTTACACACTTGTGAACCAACAATCGGAAGTACCGACAACTTTTTTAATTATTCTATTTCTTTCTATGTTGTTATTGTAATTATTTTTAAAAACAAATTTTTTAGTACAGTTTTCTGATTATTACGGGTACAGCTACAGATGGTTTAATAATATGTCAAATTTAGCAGAGAAAGAAAGTCCTCGAAAAGAATCCGAACTAAGTCCAAACTTAAAAATCATACGGATTCTCTCTTTATAATAGTTATTACTTCCAACGGTAGTCGCAATGGGAATAAATTGCTGACAATTTGTCACTTTGCGGACAATTTCTATGGAGTCGTCGATGGCAAAGGCAAGAAGTGTATTGACAGGTGAGATGAGTATATCATTACGGGGAGTGAGGACGTATGAAAAGCGCACGGCAATTTGCGCTGACGCACGCCGGTCATCAATTTGAATTGCACCGACGACTGTGACGATTTCGACCGAGTGCGGTGCCCACGATGTTTGGAGCTTACGGATACAATGTAAAGGAAATATTTTAAAAGATACGAAATTAGGGTTTTAGATATTAGGGTTCCGTACCCAAAGGGTAAAGACGGGACCCTATTACTGAGACTTTGATGTCTGTCCGTCTGTCCGTCTGTCTCCAGGCTGTAATCTCAAGAACCGCTATAGCTAGACTTCTGAAATTGTTACAGATTGTGTATTTCTAGCTCTATTTAACAGCAAATACTGAAAACAAAAAAAAAGTTAATATTTAGGGGGGGTTCTCATACAACAGACGTGATTTTTTTGGCCTTTTTGGCTCGTAATCCATAATGGCAACATGAAGACACTTGAAATTTTCACAAAATCCTCAATTATATGTGTAATTTAATATTTATTAATAAAATTAAATAAAATTAATAATTAAGGGGGTCTCTTATACAAAAAACACATTTTTTTCCTACTTTCGCTCTATAACGGTACGGAACTCTTCGTGCGCGAGTCCGACTCGCACTTGGCCGATTTTTATTTCATTTACCGCTCTCTCTCTCTATTACTCACACGGAGCGCCGCCTGGTGGACTTGTGTTCTAGAAAATTGATTTTCAATATGGTATTCCTACGGCCTACCCCTGCCCACTTGGCGGAGCCATGTAGGTAGTACTAGGGTCTTTCGTTTCAATAGTCGTCATAATATATCACGCAGTACGAACTTAATCCTTATTAAAGAAGAATCAGAAGCCAACGTCAACTTATATTGTACTGTATGTATTTTAATTCTGGAATAGTCATCTCAATAATCATCATCAGCCTGACCGACGTCAAAGCTGATGAAGATGATTATTATTATACAATACAATCGCTCATTATTTATTGCGTCGGAAAATTTGATCGATTGAATTCGCTAATTGAATTTTAAATATTCATACCGGGCGTGGAACAACATTCAATGACCGTTTTCAATTTGAGGTCACAGTTTTAAGAGAAGCCGGGAGCTGTATATTCTTTCGCCGTTCAGCTCGAAATTCAATTAGACAAGAAACGTGACTCGAAAAATACGTCGTACCTAGTATTCATGTTTCAGACTCTACGTTATACATTTACAGCTACTAACAATAGCCTTTCCAGCTTTCCAGAAACCTAGCCGGCAAATATTAAATTCATAACTTCTGATAATACCAACTGTCTAGTGTCTACTTATTCTGAGAATAATAACATTAAAGCGTCGAAAACAAGAGAAAAATCTCAGTTTTATTACTACTGGCTCTACCTTTTAAACTGAATCGGAAATCCCAAGTTTTTTAAGAACGAGCGTAAAATTTTCTCCATATTGGAAACCGGATTAGGTTGGATGCGAGCGGATCGTGCTTCGAGAAAGTAGGGGGGACGTCGCATGCAGACTAATTCCTAGTTCCTCCTTGCACTTCGGGTAGAGGTACAATAATGTCGTACCAATTAAATAAAATACTAGAATTCTATTAAAATCTAGTCAAAGTACCTAGTTAAAACTTTAAGACTATCAATAAAACTTTTTCAGGCATTTATTTACAACTAGTCGTTCCATGCGGCTTCGCCCGCAACAATAGCCTATGATCCTTCACGTGGTCTACTTTTTATCTGTGCCAAATAACATAAAAATTGCTCCAGTAGTTCGTGAGATAAGCCCTTTCAAATAATTTTTCCCGTTTTTTCCACATTTTCCTCTGTTTCTTCGCTCCTATTAGTCTTAGCGTGATAAAATATAGCCTATAAACCTTCCTCGATAAATGATCTAACATGGAAATAATTTTTCAAACCGGACCAGTAGTTCCTGAGATAAGCGCGTTCAAACAAATTAACAAACAAACAAACTCTTCCGCTTTATAATATTCGTATAGATAGATTTTTTTTAATCGCTTGACAAACTCGATTCTGAATCTAAAATACTATGAAAAATACCAATAATAGGGTCATAAAAGGCTCGACATAATCATGGGACGATGCATGGTATAATATGGTAGTGATGATGATGATGAATGAAATTTGCGTAGTAGCGTATGCTTTTCGTTCTTAAAACAACTTCGAAACTTCCAAACTTGTATCTATAAAGAATCAGGAGTTCTCTCAGCACCTTCGGCACCATGGTATACATTGGTGCAAAATCTTACTTGTTGGTAGCATAATATGCTTAGAATACTTCTCACGAAACCGAAGTCGCCACATGTTTCCATATAAATTTTGAGGAGTTCCCTCGATTACTTATGGATCCCTTCATCAGCCCCCCTAGCATACGCCAACGAGATATCTCGTGGATATCTCACTCTCGAGCGTAGTGATATTGTCGATATCGATATATATCTCTTTTTCGCTAACATGCGTACGTCGAGACTCGAGAGATAAATTTCTCGTTCGTATATAGTTCGTTAGTATATAGACAAAAATAGCACATATAAAAAAAAAACAAAATTATCTCTTATTTTGACGACAGACGTACGAGAAAAATGTATGTCATGTTAGGGTCAATAGAGATGAAGAGATAAACCAGTTAACATCGAGAAAACGTGTAGACAAAATTTTCTCGTTGGCGTATGCTAGCACGGCAGGTCACCACTTTTATGAATATGGTACCAAATTGGGATGATAACCTATACACCAAAAGAAAAATTTTGAAAATCGGTTCACAAACGGTGGAGTAATCGTTGAACATAAAAAAACGAACATAACACCTCCCCCATTTTGAAAGTCGGTTAAAATTGTAGCCTATGTGTTATTCTGATGTATAAGCTATATTATTGTAAAGTTTCATTAAAATCTATTCAGTAGTTTTTGCGTTAAAGAGTAACAAACATCCATACATATATCCATGATACATCCATACCTACACCCATACATCCACACATCCATACATCCATACAAAGTTTCGCCTTTATAATATTAGTAAGATTGTCAGGGTATTCCTTTAGAAAATGATAGGCACTAAAATCTTAAATGAAATTATAATCATTCTTAGTCCTAGGTAAACCATGAAAAAAAACAATCACCTAACACATCCGCAATAGTCGTACAAGAGTGACAATCTAGCCACTATCAAGCATAGACCAGCCTGGACCCAGAAACCGACGTCCATAGCCGGGGGATGACGCGTGTCAGTGACATTTCAGATTTCGAACAGCTATCGTCGAGTCGGCGTCGAAATACGACTGTCAACAGTCGCCCGATAATCCCCAATGTGGCTTAGCTGATTTATGATCACTTGTCTAGTTACATTTTAACTACGACCAACATGATCCACATAAACTTTGGTTTGTTCTACTACAGCAGCCTCCTTAGCATGTCTACAAACTAAACTGCAGTGAACAGATTTTTGGGACAAAATGAGAGTTCCTTTGACAATCTGCTCCTTTGTCCTTTCTTCCGTAAATAGAAATCCTTTCTATGATGGCCATGCTTTTGATGTTACATGAGCGGTAGAAAACTATTAAGAAAGCGTCGGCATATTTTCACCCCAGGGTAACCCTGGTGCAAAATCTTACTTGTTGGTAGCATAATATGCTTAGAATACTTCTCACGAAACCGAAGTCGCCACATGTTTCCATATAATTTTTGAGGAGTTCCCTCGATTACTTATAGATCCCTTCATCAGGTCACCACTTTTATGAATATGGTACCAAATTGGGATGATAACCTATACACCAAAAGAAAAATTTTGAAAATCGGTTCACAAGCGGTGGAGTAATCGTTGAACATAAAAAAACGAACATAACACCTCCCCCATTTTGAAAGTCGGTTAAAATTGTAGCCTATGTGTTATTCTGATGTATACGATATATTATTGTAAAGTATTTTCACCCCAGGGTTACGTTTTTGGGCTTATTCGTAACATAAATGTCCAAATAGTGTAGGACCACACGCGATGTTCGGTGATAGAATGCTGCTGAAGGCCGTTAATTGGTTGTATAAATATCGCTGCACCGGCGTTATAGACGTGTTACGTGCATGCGCTACCAAAATTTACTTTCGTTATGTTAATTGCTCGAACGCCAGGGAAAAATAAATGCTACAAGTCCCAGGGGATTTAGTATTGCCGCTAATTCCGTAAGAGCCAAAGGTTTTGTAACAACATAATTGTTAAGCGTAGCAGCTCACGATGAAGCAATCTGAAGAACAAATAGTAGAGGCGAGTCCATCTACAAAAATTACCTAGCTTTTAGGAAAAATCCTCCCAAATCTAATTTTGAACGTTCGCATGGGATAGATAATCATAATGAACAAAGAGAAAATCCAGGTAGATACCACGTTCGTTAGTTCAGTGTGGACGCTGCCTAATCGAGTTCCGTACCGAGCCAGGGCCGAGCGAACTGGTGGGGTGGGGCTGTAACTCTTACGCAAATCATTTATCATCAAAGGGACTGTAATGAAGAGAGTGGTCGTTAGGAATTAGTCCCCGCTAGTGATAAGCAAAATTGGTCTTGGTCTTGCAGTCTTTTTCTTGGTCTTGCAAAAAATGCAAGACCAAGACCAAGACTACGCTAAGACTAGCAAGACCAAGACCAAGACCGACTATGCAAGAGTCTTGCTCCATGCAAGACTCTTGCTAAAAATTTTTACTTAGTCACAGTGACTATAATATGAGATAAAATATTTATGACAATATATTATCTACTTAACATTAATTTCAAGTTCTTGTGATACAGCCTGGAAACAGGCAGACGAACAGCGATGTGTAAGTAATTGGGTCCCGTTTTTACCCTTTTGATTATGTAACCATGCATTTAAACTAAAAATTTGGAAATATACGTGGCGGCCGAAAAGGCCGACGATCTTCCAACCGAGAGAGAATCCGAAAATCCGTCCAACTGCGAGTTGGACTCGCCCATGAAGGGTTCCGCAGCAGCAAAAAGGTTTATTTTATAAAATTAAAAGGTTTTTTATTTATTTTTATATTTCAGTTTATTTAATGAAAGTTAAATTAAGGTTTACTATTTATGACGTATAAAAAAAAAACTACTTGCTAGTTCTCGTTCAAACCAATTTTCCTTGGTAGTTTTTATAGTAATGTACATCATATATTTTTTACACCCCTACTTTTGGAGTTAGAGGGGGGACGACGACACAGATTTTACCACTTTGGAAGAGTCTCTCTCGCAAACTATTCAGGTTAGAAAAAAATTATATTAGAAATCTCAATATGATTTTGAAATACCTATTTATAGATACCCCACATGCATAGGTTAGATGAAAGAAAACCTAAGAGGTGTCAAGGGACACCCGGATGGAACGAAGTTATTTCTTATGTACAAAAAACCTGTATACACTAAAAAAAACAAAAAGAAACGAAAAAAAAATCATAACTGGCTTGCTTTCTATTAGAGAGAAAGAGAGAGAGACAGACAGAGAAAGACGCGCACGCCGCACGGCTTACAAATATAGCAAAAAGCAAAGACATAGATCAAGATAGATACCGCATCTATATTGATCTATGTCTGTGTCAAAAAGTGTTGATCAAAAAGTGTCGTTACAACTTTTTGCGTCTAGCCCCCTTTCGCAACGCGCGGTAAGGAACTTCGTTCCAAAGATTTTTTTTGTTTCAGTTGTACGTATGGGGACCCCTACAATCACAGACTACACCTACTTACCAAGTTTCAATTGTATAGCTCTTATAGTTTCGGAGAAAAGTGGCTGTGACATACGGTGGGACAGACAGACATACAGACATGACGAATCTATAAGGGTTCTGTTTTTTGCCATTTGGCTACGGAACCCTAAAATACTCTAGAAGAAAGTCGGGGGAAAGTTCTTGTTTTTCAAAATTTTCATTTTTCTTAAGGACGTTATTGCCGCTAAAAGATAAGCCTATGCTGAGTTGGCAGCTCTCGACTTTTCATTAGTATTTTCAATTCAAGTTATCTTAACAAGTTATGATAAGATCATGTAGCTAGTCTAATAATTTAGGTTTGAAAATGTTTTTTCGAGAAAATTAAAACGTTTACAAAAAGTTTTGAAAAATGTTTGCAAGAGTCTTGCTTTTTGCAAGACCAAGACCAAGACCAGACAGATTTGAGCAAGACCAAGACTGGTCGAGTCTTGGTCTTGCTTTGCTCATCACTAGTCCCCGCTTGCGCGTCCAATCTGCTAATCTCTGCAGCTTTTGACAACTAATATTGTAAAGAGGAAAAAAATTTACTAGACGTTATTATATGAAAATAACAAGTAGGTGAATCTGTAAATCCGTCACAGATTCCTTATTTCGCACAATACCCGAGAGATTTTATGGTGCTGGATTTGTGCAGAACATGCGACTGCAAAATGTGAACGAACCTTTAAGAACATTTGATGCAATTTTTTTTTCTGATGATAAATGAAATAAAATGCATAAAGGAATTAGGACAAAACAAAAATGCAATTTGCATAAAACGGTTTCAAGAGATCGTAAGATCTGCAATAAAAAACCTAACCTCAGTACGAACACAATATAAGTAGAAACAGTAGACTATCTTCATGTTATCATACTGTAAAATACTGTTATCACGCTGTAAAATTAGTTAAAAAATGAATTATTGCACACTTATAGCGCAGACGGATACTAGGATGAGACTGGTAAGACTGGGAATCCAACTGCATCTGATAGACAAAGGAAATGCTGAAGAGATAGAAAAAGGCTGACGAAGGAACAAGAAATACATACCACGGCTATAGCAGGACGGGCTAATCATTTGAATTAGCAATGTCTCGTCTCGTCACACACGCATAATACTTGTTTCTGTGTTGAAACTTGAAGGTATTTAATTTAAATGCCACGGGTGAGCTACTCTACTATTCGATACCTATGCTGAAGTATTAAGGCGAGGACAAACCCCATTTTGTTATTTATTGACTCCCAGTTTACCTAGTTCCAATATAATAACGAAATGTAAAAAATATGATATATAAAGCACAATATTTCAAAGGGTTTAAACCATAAACATTTTAATAAAACATAATACTTTGGCTGTAATTAATTTACAAACTCACCTCCGACAAAAATCTTTATCATCGAAATATAAGTATTAACAAGGATAACATACATTTTATTTTAATAAATTGTTAATGAATCTATATTAAAAAACTTTTAAGCGAACATTTTGTTTCTTAGTATTTATTTCGAAAGATATTTAAAAAAACACACGAAAAATAAAATAGAGAAGATCCGCCCGTCGTAACTACAATTTTATGCTAAGCTAAAATGAATCTTATTGCGATGCGTACACGCTTGGCATTCGCGTTCGCAAGGTTATCGTTTTGGAATTGAGGTAAGTGCTCGCATTAAGTAGTTACGTCTGTATGTTTGTTATGTGTGTCAAAACAGTTAGATTTAAAGACTACTGTCTGATATTTATACTGTGGGGATTTAGTAGTTACGTCTGTACAGTAAATCCCACGATGTCGTAACGTTGAAGTCGTGGTCACGAATTAGCGATTATTGTAATAGGCTCGATGCTGATGGCAGACCACAATCGGGACCCGCAAAAATTACAACCGCCGCGCTCAACACAAACACAGAAGCGCACATAATTCTACACACTTATTTGCTAAGGCCCGTATAAATAGTACTCAAGATGCATCTCGGTCTCAAGACACGGTTTAGGCTCTGTGATTGGTTGACTGTCAAAATTTGGACCAATCACAGAGCCGAACCTCGTCATGAGACCGGGTCGCATCTTAAGTACTGACTATTTATACGGGTCTAAGTTTGTACGAGTAAAAAACAACAGGTTGCATTCCGGGAGTACCGGCAGAAGTGATAAAAACAACAGATTCAGGCCTAAATTTTTTCCGCGCAAAGCTAGATGATGGACAGGTGGATACTTCCCCCCCTCCTACGCTGTAAGCCGAGACGGCGGTCTACTCTCCCTCCGTCTTACAAATTTTTGATCAAGTCACGGGTACTTTTTTTTGCGTTGGGGAAATGCGTTTACGCATCCCCGGCAGTCTGGGGAGGGCTACCGGGGTATGTGGGACTCCCTGGGGTCGGAGGAAGTCACGGGTCCTGACACGATTTTAACATTTTATACCCATTCCAAAATCGAGCACAACAAAGAAATTCGGCCGTAAGAAAATGAAAATGGATATTTCCAAATTGGTTAGAACAATTGTACAATTACTTGATGAAATAAATTGAATTTTAAAAACGTTTTAGTTTTTTTATAACTCTTGCAAAACTTATGCACCTTTATGGGCTACTGAGATCTTCTCCTTTATGTTAATTAAGATTAAAGTAACATTAAACTGGGCCACATTAAATTTCAGTGTGAACACACATATAAAACAACAATAAAAACACTTACGGAAGAATCAAAATTAAGTAAAATTTTATTTCGCTCGAAAAACGAAACACTTAAAAGGCATTTAATTAGCATTAAAATAAAGATCTAACCTCATTATGATCCAATTATCTTCAAATCGAGCGAGAGCACAAAAAGGCAATTTCCCCATCGGAGAAGCTCCAACGATTAATTCAACTCTTCGAGCTTTTAAAAGGAGCGATTTTAAACACATTGAATAAATTTTATTATACAAACATAACTTATAAAAACATATAAAACACCAGATGACGCCCGCAACTCCGTTGCGCCGAAATTCGTTTATTGCGCGGGAACCGTAAATTTTTCCGGGATAAAAAGTATCCTATGTCCTTTCTCGGGACTCAAAGTATCTCCATCCAAATTTCAACAAAATCGGTTCAGCAGGGCCTGAAGAGGTAACAGACAGACACACTTTCGCATTTTTAATATTAGTATGAATATTGTAAGCAAGTGTACTTGCAAAAAAATATTAATATTAATTTAATGCTCGCCATAAAATTATGTAAAACGCAATTCATAGATTACTCGTAATAACAAAAAATTCCACCGGACACATAGACATAAAATTTATGTGGACGTAAAAATAGGACGTGAGAACTATATTTTTATATGACGACAGGAGTTATATTATATCATACTAGCGACCCGCCCCGGCTTCGCACGGCATGCTATATAGCACAGACTAATAAGGGGATTATAGCCTGGGGACAGACAGACGAACGGACAGACGGACAGACAACGAAGTCTTACCCTACCCTATTACTAGGGTCCCGTTTTTACCCGTTGGGTACGGAACCCTAAAAACCATTTAAATTACAGTGCTTTATGTAGATATACCTACCAACAATAATAAAAAAAACTGTTTAAATGTCATCTGTATACTAAAACTATAAAAGGAAAAGTTTGTTTTTTTAGAATCTCCGTAAAATACTGGGCCGATTACGATAAAAAATAAAATTTGGCATAGACATAGAGCAGACCACAGGAAAAGGGTTTAGTATATGATATTTTTATCGCGAAAAAATGTAAGATTTTCGCGGGATGCTGTAATCTGTATTCACACGGGCGAAGCCGCACGCAACATAATTATTATTATTTAATATAGTAAAGTATAAACTAAATACACTTTAAATCGTAACTCATAAGTCATAAGTAAAACTATCGGTTAATAAAAAAACTTGGAATGGAATTGTAATAAAATTTATTTAAACGTCCGGTAGATGTCGCTGTTTATTCTCAAAAACGCCATCTAGTTGACGCACAGGAATACTATTACGCCCTCTGCCCCTACTATGCAGGTACTAATTAAAAAGTGTCGAGGTCAAGTGTAGTTCCGTCTAGCCTCATTTCGCAACGCCGAACGCGCCATAAGGAACTTCGTTCCAATAATACTGGCTATTTGAAACGCTTATGATCCGAAACACGATTGTGTGTTAAGCGCTATTGTTCGAGACCGAGCAATGAGCATCTTGAACCTAGATGCTATGAGCTAGATAACGCGCTCTCCCACCATTATCACACGATTATCAGACCCGGTCACATATTGTAAGATACAATAAAACCATCGGCATAATTTAATGCTATATGTCTGCTGAGTGCTATCTAAACATCTAACACGTATTTAAGATAGCATTTTACTCGAACTAACTTATAGCCCCTCGAACTAACTTATAGCCCAAAGACGACGGGCACCATAAAAATGAGCCTCCGACTTTAAGAAGAGATCTAATAATATTTTATATCAATTCATAAGCAGAGATGATTAATGAATTAAAATTACATTAAAAAAAACTTATACACAAAATGTGTGATTTGCCGCAAAACGTTTATTATGCAAATTGTATGTTTGGCGGTTTTTCTTTGTTGAATGTTGATATCACCTGAAAATTGAAGATTCTAGGAGCACCTCGATCTGACGCACGATAGTGATGTTAACGCGTTATATCGATAATAATAATCAAAAGCCAGCAAGCCAGGTGTCAATTTAAATAATATTTATTTTTACCTTTATAAATAAGTCATAATTAGTAGTAAGTATGCGAATTATTCGTTTTAGTGATTGTTGATAACATTCAAATGTTTAAATGTTATTAATAACTACTACTTATATAAAATATGCGGCAGAAACATGTGTCATTATCTCAACAATTAGTTACAATGTAACTTACACATGATACTTGCCCATTATTACTCCTTGCGTGACGACTTTAATAAATAGAATAATTAGAATATTATTATATTTTTCAAATATAACAGGTTCAAAGTCTCGATATCACGCGAGCCGACGCAAGATTAAAAATAATTATTTATAAACTACTGATATTATTATACATACTTCAACTAGATCTTGCCAGCAACTTCGATGCACAGAAAATATGTTTATCGCGGAAAGCCATACACAAAAAGTATCCTATGCGCTTACTCAGTGTCACTTTTAGGGTGAAGCCAAACGAGCGTAATTTGTGAGTCGTGAGCCGCAGAATTTCTGCCGGGCAGAATTCTGCTGCATTCAGTTTCATACAAAAGTCCTGTTTGATTCACACGGCGACTCAAAATGAGTTGTCTGCCGGCTCACACGCATTATAACCGATCGAATTCAGTTCGCGGCGAGCGCGGGCAGTGTTGCCAACTATGGGGATTTCCTACTAAATTTAGTTGGAAAAAATAAAAACAGTAGGTTTTTAGGGGGTAATTTGGGGATATTTTTGGGGGTAAAATTTATGCAGCGTAAATGTAATATGTATATTTATTTCGTTTTTATTACTATTATTATCATTTTTATTTCTTTTATACTTAATTATTCAAGTACTACATTACCATTTTTATTATTATATAATCATATTTTATTATAATTTTTCAAATTGAAATGAACCACTTATATCCTTATTAAGTGGATTTACCCAGCTCCTTTTTCTGACATTATCTTCTGTGTCTTCTAAATATGCTTCGTAAATGCACAACATTTTCAACGGTTTCATTGCACGACACAAACACCTGGTATAAACGTTGGACAGCAACTGAATAAAATGCACTCGTCTGGCAGCCCAACAAATTCTGCGACTGAAATTCCCCGACTCACAATTACTCACAAAACTACGCTCGTGTGGCAGTCCAACAGAATTTCTGCTGGGCAGAATTCTGCCCGGCAGAAATACTGCGACTCACAACTCACAAATTACGCTCGTTTGGCTTCACCCTTAACACACACTTAATTTCATCTAAATCGTTTCAGCAGGTTAAGTGTGAAGAGATAACAGGCAGACAGAAAGACATCCTTTCACATTTAGGATAAGGATAATAAGGAAGTAAAGAGTAGTAAATATCGCGTAAAAGTGGAATATGCTGTTCTATCGACTTGTTCAATGAATATCGCACATCACTACAACCTTATCAAATAATTTAGCCTCCTTCGTTATGGTAATGTGTTCACGAAATTATCTCTTCTGTGTATAATCTGGGAGGGTATAAAAAGTTGAGGCGCAACGTAAAATGTTTTTATGTCCCCCCACCTGAGAGTTTCGCGCGAGATTTGTCACACGTACGGGCTACGGCCTACGGGTAGGGTTGCAAAATTACGTAATTTTACCGAAAACGCTGGTAAAATACGCGTATTTTACGGTAATTTATATAAATTACGGTAAAATTACCGGCTACGTATGTATGCAGAATGGTGATATGACGGCGGGCGGGGCGAGCGTGTTGCAAGTTACAACTTGCGTACTGCGTGCGCGTCGCACGGTGTGACGTTGCCGATTAGTGCTGTTTGCCATAGTATTTTGCGCTGTTGCGACTTGTTGACAGTTGACGACACTCGACAGGCTGGCTATTAGCAAGCCGGCAGGCTGGCTATTATGTTGTTTTGACTTACTGCACTAGACTTGCATTAAGTAACCTGTTTAATTGTTTATATCCCCATTCTTAATGAAAATTATGCCACGAAATCAAATCTTTTTTTACCCAATTTTACCGTAATTTACCGTAAAATATAATATTTTACGTAAAATATCGTAATTTACCGAATTTTACGAAAGTAATTTTACCGCTTTACATCCCTACCTACGGGCTACGAGTTACGACGCGCTCGCAAGGAAAATAATCTGTTTATTATTTATTTGGGGTAATTTTAATTCCTCACGCCCGCGAACAAAATATCCAACTGTTTATTACTTTTATTTGGAGTCATTTTAATTTTTAAGCGTCTTAACATATGAAAATGTGCGGCGATATTCTTAAATTACATAATAAGATTTCATAGCAATGTTAGTGGACACGTCAATCATGGTTACAGAAATTAGAGGATAGATCATTATATTCTGTCACACCTCTTTCGCTAAATGAAGTTTTTTTAACATACTATTTTGGTTATCCTTAAAGCCAATCAGCGCTATGTAATCCTAATTTAATTTCCCATAATCATATCGATAATCGCGGTCAACTCATCGACATAATATTATGAAGCAAAACGAGTAGGATCACTACGTTATTTTCCCATCAAAGAAAAACGCACTTTAATGATCAAGTAATAAAGTCGCATTTTCCCCTCCGCGATCGTCCTCATACATAATGCAGCGTAGATGTCCCCGCTGTTTGATCATCTCCCGTAACTGGCTTTCTTCAAAGGGTTCAAACATTCACCGACTCACTCGAACAGAAATTCGATTTAATTTTATACAAACTCCCCGAGACTAAGTTGTGAATTAATTAACGGAAGATGAAAAGTGATTAATTTATATTTAAAACTAGTTTGTTTAACCAAGATTACTAAATGAGTACGAGTTGTTGTCACTTGTCTTTGTTAGAATGTTAAGGCAGTCCCCCTACGGAGATGCCGTAATTTACCGTATTTAGAGCCTTATTAACTCATAATTTGAAAGCTACAAAGTTATAATAAAAATACAGCAATAATCTTCAGTATATCAACATTCCTTTCCGCGTTATTAATTTTCTATTTTTGTTTATTATACTCATGATATCAGCTTCCAAAGTAATACCAATTTATTAAAATTCAAGCATACTTTCAGCATCTCCCTAGTATTTACAAATTACGTTTATTTGAAACACACGACCATAGATAGACAATTTCAATAACTACATATTCCCCGTTTAAATTTTTTTAGATCAATTTTTAACTAAGATAAGTAAAAAAATCGGCCAAGTGCGAGTCGGACTTTCGCACGAAGGTTTCCGTACCGTTATTGAGCGAAAGTTGGCAAAAAATTGTGTTTTTTGTATGGGAGCCCCCCTTAAATATTTATTTTATTTTAATTTTGTTATTAATTATTAAAGTACAAATATAATTAAGAATATTGTGAGTACTTCAAGTGCCTAGCTGCTACCATTATTGATTACGCGCAAAAAAGGCAAAAAAATCACGTTTCTTACACAACAAAGGTGATTTTTTTTTGGCTTTTTTAACCCCCTTAAATATTTATTTTATTTTGTTTTTCGTATTTGTTGTTATAGCGGCAACAGAAATACACAATCTGTGAAAATTTCAGAAGTCTAGCTATAGTGGTTCTTGAGTTACAGCCTGGAGACAGACGGACAGACGGACAGACATCGAAGTCGCAGAAATAGGGTCCCTTTTACCCTTTGGGTACGGAACCCTAAAAATAGGAATTTTGTGCGATCTCGGTAACGCGTCAAATGTATGGTCAAGGTCATTTGCTCGTGGTGCTGCTGGCCGCGAGGCCAAAGCGGTGCTACCGATGTCTGGACACCGGCCATCTGGCATCGAGCTGCCAGTCACCGGTAGACCGTAGCGGGAATTGCTTCCGTTCCGGGGCACAAGGCTGCCGACTGCGCGGAGGAGCCCAGTTGCTTTTTCTGCGCAGAGCTCGGCAGAGAGAGCGGCCACGTGCTGGGGAACGGCTAACGGCTATATCACAGCAGCCAGCAAGCCTCCCGGCACGAGGCGCAAGCGCATGGCTCCCTTCAGGGCTCGGCCGCGTAAGCCGCCGACCTTATGTCGGGGCGAGTGAAGTCGCCCCCGCCATGGAGGTTGAAGCGTAGGCCTGTGGGCGGCACATTTTAGCCAATTTTTTTAAATTCTTTGACAGCATACGATTTTCTATAAAATTCTTTAATTATAAAAAAAAAGTATGTCTACTGTCTACTTCTTAATAAAACATGTACACTGTTAATATGTTATGCTAATAGATTATAGACGATATTAAAATTACTTCAATAATGACGTGCGAGCCCCGCCTACATCACCACAAGTTCTATTCAAATAAACACCACAATACGACAATTTTATTACCCGCCGGCCGCATGTTAGCGCACATTATCAATCATAATTCCACATCATAATAATCTATTCAAATTCCAAATCTTATCAAGATATGCATAGGCATGCATACCTACTTTAAAATACAATTCCTAACACAAATAAGCCGTATTAATTACAGAATTCAATTCGTATTCTATAGCTTTAGAAATAATATAATCATTGGAACTATAAAAATATACTCAATACAAGCCGATTTCTTAGCAAACGTCGTCGATTTTACTAGTACAGTGAAATCTTGAGCATTTGTCTCGCAAACGGCTCCCTCGAGACGACTGGCATAAACACTTCCGAATAGAATGATAAATGTAAAGGTCTGGCGTTGTATAACTCGATTTAGGGCATTTGATTCGTATAAACTACTGCTCTAAGTAGCACTTCTGCAAACTTTTTTTACATCTAAGATTAGCACTGATGAGATGAGAAAGGGTATCCTATAGAACAACATTTTTAGAATAAAGTCTGGTAGCGGCAAGAAAATTTTTACAGCCTCTAGCTCTACAAAATAATATAATAATACCTCTATAAACAGGATATAGTAAAACAAAGTAATAATATTTTCGAGTGTGTATAAGTCGCCCTCACTGCGAAAGTAGAAGCGCTGAAAGAGTATGTTTTTTTTAAACTTTTGTATGGCCAAATTCATGACGCCGGGGCACTTGCCCATACAAATCACTAAAAATATCTCTCAGCGCAGCAACTTTCTCAGTAAACTAAAGACACATGCACACCCTGAAACATTATCACTATGTTTTGTTACACCCTGTATATTATACAAAACAATGCGTTATTAAACTTAGATAATTAAATCCACATAATATCTCGTCAGAATATGTAAAGCAATCACTGACGCAGCTGCACCGTGTCCAACATCGTACATTCCTACTCCATGGGAACGTGTAACGAGCAGTAAACTAGTATCGACGAAGACTAATTAATGACCCTAATTTATATGTCCATTGTGGCCACTACACACAGATAATACACAAGACAACCGTCAATGTCGATAGACAATCACATTTTATTGATGTGGCTTGGCTTACGATTATGATTGGTTCTGATTTCGCTTGGTGCAACCGAGAAAATAGTTCGGATTTTTGATGATTCATTTTATTTGGCTTATAAGTTTAGGTGACCTTGGGCGTAAAGCTAAGATTATCTTGATATCAGTGCATCTACCATATATTATGCCAACTTCATCCTAGATAAAAAGCGGGTTTTTTCCGATACCTAACCAAGCCTCGCCTTCGTAAATCCCTAGAAGAGAATCTGCTTTACCGTTACCAGCACGGTGTATTACAAACGACTCTGATTTTGAAAAAGGCTAGCCGTAATCAGGGCTCGGAACCGGTATTTTTTTAACCAGGTTAAAACGCTCTTTAACCAGGTTTTTGGGTAAGTGTTCGTTCGGAGCGAAATCGAGATGCGAGGGGTATTGCTTCTGAAATTAACCTGGTTAATTTCTCGCGAAAAGTAACTAGTGCAGTGATATCTTCAATCCCTTTCAAGTGCACCATCTAATAGCCAATAGGCCATAACTTGGGCCATAAATGGGTGATGGTCGTGGTGTGTGTGAGTGGGCGGTGCGAACATAACCGCGAACGGTTCTAACTGGTATTTTGAGCAGTGAGCAATTTCATTTTGCTCTTAGAACAAAACCAGGAATAATTTCGGTCCGTTCAGAGCGGAATCAAAATTAAAACGCTCTTTTGGAAATGTATGGCGTTTCTAACGAACAGGATCGCGAAGATTAACCAGGTTTCCGAGCCCTGGCCGTAATAATATCGCGGATTAAGCTGATCGCACATTTGTCAGCACCGTACGGGCCGGGCCGTTCACATCATTCCATGCAACGAATTCTAAAATGCGGCACGTACGGCACGTCCTTACTGATAATTATTGTGCGATCACCTTTATACGGTCCGGCTGTGACTTGTGATTTAATCTGTACCAACTAATCTAATTACCAACGCGGGAGTATTATAAAACGGCTCTGATTTTGGAAAAGGCTAGCCGAAGTATATGGCGGATTAAACGATCCGGCTGTGGCATATTTAAGGGTACTCACATGGCGCCGGGCTGGGCGGCTCCGCGCAGATGCCGATGGACTTGCTGGGGTCGTCGAGCAGCGTCTGCGCCAGCGAGTAGTCGCCGAGCTTGATCTGGATCTGCCGCACCACCGGGTCCCGGTTGCCCGTCACCTGGAATAAGAGGATAAGCGCATGAATATCCATACTAATATTATAAATGCGAAAGTGTGTCTGTCTGTTACCTCTTCACGCCCAAGCCGCTGAACCGATTTTGCTGTTTGGTATGGTGATACTTTGAGTCCCAGGGAAGGACATAGGATACTTTTTATCCCGGAAAAATTTACGGTTCCTGCGAGATAAACTAATTTTGGCGAAATGGAGTTGCGGGCGTTATCTAAGTCTAGAATAACCCTACGGTACCTCTACAGGTTCACACATTTCAATGGACCACAGCGAGCCGCATTTTCCAGACGTTGTCAAAATGAGCGCGTACCTTACCCGAAGAAATTAATCTAATATGCAGTGTTCGGCCCACCTACATATTTCCCTTCGATTAGTCAGCAAGCCCGCAGCTACTAAAAACAATGTTTGACGAAGTTTTTAGCTTTGTGTGCGATATAAGTTATAACCTATACATAACGTAGGTATAGGTTTGAGTTTAGAGAATAAGCAGAAGAAATATGCTCAAATCGCATTGAACGAAGGCTGTACCTTCTCTAGGGCTCTACCTTCAAAGGCCTCTATTCAGTGCGACATTTATTGCGATTTGCGGCAAAATGTATGGCAACTGAGGGAACTATCAGTGTCTAGTAGTTATTTTTTTTTATGAAATAAGAGGGCAAACGAGAAAACGGGTCACCTGATGGAAAGCAACTTCCGTCGCCCATGGACACTCGCAACATCAGAAGAGCTTCAGGTGCGTTGCCGGCCTTTTAAGAGGGAATACGCTCTCTTCTTAAAGATTTGCAGGTCGTATAGGTCCGGAAATACTGCTGGTGAGTGGTGACAGTAATTCGTTCCAGAGAAAAACGCACGGTGGAAAAAATCAAGGTGATGAGGATGGTATATTTTTCGCGTGGGGCGATGGCGAAAAGTTGCAGGAGGTATGATTCCGAACAATTCCTCAGAGCACTCCCCGTGATACAACCGATAGAGGATGCAGAGTGAAGCTACATCTCGGCGTAATTCCAAGGGGTCCAGCTTGTTTGAAACACTATGGCAGTCAACATATAATTTGTCTTGTGTCGTTATAATTAATAACGACGCGAGACAAACAGCGCCAACACTTGTGAGAGGCCGAGATCCACTTGTAGTTGCGCTTTTGTCTTGCGCTTCGAGCTGCTACGGGGCGGAATTTGTCTTACAGATTATTATTTTTAACAAAAAATTAGAACCGACTTCCAAGGTAAAAACAATAATAACATCCTTATAATATGAACTAAAAAGTATTAAATAATTTTTCCTATCTAATAGTGCCTTTTTCCGAATTCGGCTAAACCTCAACTATTTCTGTACTCAATCTTCATCATTTTGAAGTCGGTACCAGATATAGCTGAATCTTCAGTTCTCTGACAGAATAGGTATTTGAAACTTTTGGAACTGGCACCGACTTCAAAATTATGAAGATTGAGTACAGAAATAGTTGAGGTTTAGCCGAATTCGGAAAAAGGCACTATTAGATAGGAAAAATTATTTAATACTTTTTAGTTCATATTATAAGGATGTTATTATTGTTTTTACCTTGGAAGTCGGTTTTAATTTTTTGTTAAAAATAATAATTTCACTCTTTTTAGTTACCTCGATTTTTTTTCTTATTCTTATTACGATGTAGATTGTTTTCCTATGTAAGTATTTTCATACTAAGGGTTCAATTTATTACCTCGATCGTGGGAATCGCAAACGCAATAGATTTTTAATTGTTATGCGGCAGCCGGGTGCCGCTTGGGGATTGATGGTTTAATAGTTAAACTAGTGTAGTACCTATCGAAGCAACTTACTTCTCTGTTTTCTTTCGAATCTCAAAAGTAATGTCAAATGTGTGCCTTACGCTCTGGAGTTAAGGTTGACTTTGTTATGTTCAATTTTGTGGTACATAAGTCGCTTAGAACTTGAAACATTTATTTTGAAACAACATTATATTTTTATTTAAATCGCTATGAAAAGTACCAATTATTATAAGGACATAACGTGATGATATAAGTATGATGTTGTGGGGGCATATTGTATCCATATACAACCATGTGACACTGGTGACCCTGACGTGGTAATGATGATGATGATGATGATGATGAATGTAATTTGCATAGTAGCATATGCTTTTAGTTCTTAAAACAGCGCCTAAACCCCCAAACTTGTATCTATAAGGAATCCGGAGTTCTCTTAGTATCTTCGGAACCATAGTATACCTTGGTGCAAAATCTTGCGTTTTGGTAGCATATGCTTAGGATACTTCTCATAAAACCAAAATCACCATATGTTTCCATATAAATTTTGAGGAGTTCCCTTGATTACTCATGGATCCCATCATCAGATCACCACTTTTGTGAAAATGGGACCAAATTGGAGGGAAACCTAATAGAACAAAACAAAAATTTTGAAAATCGGTTCACAAACGGCGGAGTAATTGTTGAACATACAAAAAAAAAAAAACCACAGCCGAACATATAACCTCCTCCTTTTTGGAAGTCGGTTAAAAATAAGTTAAGTTTGTACTTCTACGGAAATAGCTGCCGTACTAAGAGACGAATACTAATTACTTAACTGTAATTAAATGAAGATTTTGACATAAACCCCGTACATTATCTGTCAAACTCCAGCTCATTAAATTGAAGTTTAATCACCATTAAATGTCTCGGATTGCGGCCGTAAGTAAAGTAGAATATTATGTTGCCGCGACTATATGGGCGTAAAAGAAAATCCCATCTGTATTTTTTCGAACCAATATTTAAATGTAACCTTGAGCATCTCCATGGCTTGTCTATGCCAAACATCAAAAAATACCTGAGTTTCAGAAACGCTAACATTAAAATATAGACAGCAAAAACATCTTTTTATTCTGTCAATCATTTCTACGTAACCTTTGAATGCACCACGTCGCGTCTCGCGTATTTCCAGCAACGTTTTTCCTGTTAACTTCGACAGTTTAAAACAGATGGTTACACTAGGTCCTAATCTTATGACGCGGTATCTAATTTACGCAAATTAAAATTGTGATAAGGTTATCCAATTCGCAAACAGATAACTGACGCTGATAGCATTATCACACACACAAGGTCAATGTGTATACCCCCAACCTTCGTGGCTCAATGGTTAAGAGTGTGTGGCAGCTCAAGCCGGGGGTCGCGGGTTCGAATCCCGCCGACGGAACAAAAATTTTTCAATGTTCCTGTGTCATGGATGTGTATTAAATGTGTATCATAATAATCCATATAATAAAAATAGTAGTATAAAAGTATTAAATATATTTCCGTTGTCTGGTACCCGTAACACAAGTCCTTCAGGTACATAGCACGGGGCCAGACTGACGTGGTGTGAAGCGTCCATGGTTAAAAAAAAAAAACTGTTATCGTAAAATTTTAAGCGTAAAACAACAGAACGCAACAAAAATGTCTGATTTTTATAACGTCTGCACCTGGTAATTTACGTCTTGTTTTCTCTTTGAAAACCTAAGAAAAACTTAACGAGCTTCAGAATATTTAGTAGCGATTAACCTAGGAAGACTTTAGTTTAAAATATTTAGGTTAATGAATATAAGAAACCGTTAATAAATAGAAATAGATAACCGTACAAAATCTTAATAAAACAATAAGGTATTTAAAATTTATTTATTGAAAACAAATTAACTGTACGAATTACCCGCGCAAATTAGTTAGATTAACTTTTATACAATTTTCGCAGTAAAGTTACAATGTTAAAAATATGAAGCACTTAAGATTGTGTTTCCGTGTAACGGAATATCGTCCCTAAATAATTATGATATTGGGTATAAAATTAAAAAAACCTGGTCGCGAACGCGGTTATGGTAATTAAAAGCTTCGCCCCGGAAATCCTTTTACTGATTACACTTTTTAATTTTCATCACGGCCGTAAACAATGTTTTGATAACGCGGTGTCGCTCTAAAGGTGAGACTGCACTCGGTATAAAGGTACTGTTTGGAACCCGACCGCACGCAGCAGCAGCAAATAGTCGCAGCGACACGTCTGGTTTTTATGAATTTTGAGAACTTCATGTCTTCAATGCCGTGCGGTCTGTGCGCCTGGTGCGATCTCACCTTTATTCTACACAATGCTTAATAGCCGCTCCAGTGCTGTGTTTTTCAATTTAGAGGCAATAATTAAAGCCTTAACAAACTTTTGTCCGAGCCTATTTTGGATGCAGCTGTTTGTTCTCGATTAATTTTACACTGATTTGAAAGAATTCAGAGATTGTAAGCACGCACCAGAGTCCACAGCAGAGCTTCAGGCTAAAGCATCCATATTAATATTATAAATGCGAAAGTGTGTCTGTTTATCTATCTATCTGTTCGTCTGTCTGTTACCTGAACCGATTACGCTCAAACCGCTGAACCAAATTTGCTGAAATTTGAAGATTTTTTGATTGAAGAGATTTGAGTCTCGAGAAAGGACATCGCATACCTTTTTTTTTCTGAAAAATATACGTTTCCACGCGATAAACGAATTCTGGCGCAAGGAAGTTGCGAGCGTTATCTAATAACTATAAGGGCATGAAAAATCAATTAGGCTGCCTTCACATTACTATAAATTGTATAACTATATTGTCCGAATACACACTTTCGATCTTATAATAAACTTTAGTATACAATATTTTATATATACCTGATTTTATACCATCCAAAACATCTGAATCACAACTTGCATCAACTACCCACTTATAACGATTAAAGAGATCTAAGAGCAAAGTCTATTATTTCAGTCGGCAATAAAGTCAATGTGTTGTCGGATCGATATATCGTTATATCGTGTAATACATTACACGGTACACATTAGATTCAGATGTAGTGCCAAGGAGATTGTCAATGTAAGAATATTGACGGTACATTCATCCAAATGGCCGACCAACACTCCAGACGTATATAATGCAGTAAGTACATCCGTTTGGATGAAAGCCGGCCATTTTTTTCTGTCGTACCCACTGAGAGACCTGATTGATTAAGTTTAATTAAATTAAACTATTTTTTTACATTTTGGTCACAGAAAATGGCATGGATTTTATGTCAAAACATTCATAAAATTAAGTAACCATTGCGAGATTTAACAATTACTTAATTTAATTAATACTACAACTAGCCATATATTTTTTATTTCAATACTATGAGTCGTCTATGGGGTTTTCGCCCATATCCTTTTTCTGTCTAACTAGCCCTGTAATTGAACAAAGGTTTTACAGGCTGCAAACTTCTATGTTGTCACTTTTCTGGTCTAACATGTGAGTGAGAGAGAGTCGTGAGACTCACGAACGACACTTGACAGTAATCGCTCGCCATCAGGCAATCCATCAGCTCTCTTAAAAAGCGAAATAGCAGCGAGCAATCGCTAAAGCATACATCATGATCACACCTATCCGCTTTGTAAAAACTCATTAAAACATTTTCCGCGTGCCGCGTGGAAATATTGCGGGCAATACGGATGCAATTATGGTCTTCGCTCGATGTATATCTACACAATTTGTTTAATACCCTTTTAATTAGAAAGTTATTGGATCTTTTTATATATTGTAAACGGGAAAGTTTGTTGTCTGTCTGTATGGACTATGGTACTTCTTCAAGCCTTAGGCGGGTTTTATAGTCACGCTGACTGCGCGCGCACCGTCGGCGCTGATGGCCCGAGATGTTTGAAATTGTAGGAAGCGTTTTTGAATAACACGTAGCGGTCTGCGCTGATATTTCATACATTTCGGTATCGGCGCCGACAGTCAGCGAGCGGTCAGCGTGACTCTAAAACCCGCCTGAGTTGATGAAACGATTGAGATAAACTTTAGTTTATGAGAACTTTGAGTACAAGCAAAGGACGCCGTTCGAGCCAAAAAACATACAATTATTTCGCGATAAACATCTCATTATTAACTTAGACTAATTTGAGTGTGTAAAATATAATCTAATAACTCATAATAATATATAAACGATCGTTTAGCGTTATGCAAGTTATTATGAACGCTCGCCTAATAAAATATTTTGAGATTTTACGAAACAGTGTTATACTTTTATTACATAATGTGATGCATGCATGCATGTTCCGTGCTTGTGTTCGAAAAAAATGTGTAGATGGATGTAGACTCTACCTTATAAAGGCCATTTAAAAAGGGCGAACATTTTTCTGCTATTTAAAATATTATGAATTTATAATATTATTGTAGGCAAAAGTGTATTACTGTTTTACGCACTATTAATCCAAATTAGATATCGATCCAAAATGGTACAACTCATGTTGGCAAACCAACGTCAAACGTTTTGATTGGTCAGAAATCAGAATTCAAAAATTAATTTGTCGTTTGTTTGACGTACGAAGTTACGAACCTATGTTATGAATCTCTTTTTAACCGACTTCAGAAAAGGAGGAGGTTATATGTTCGGTTTTTTTTTTGTATGTTCAACGATTACTCCGCCGTTTGTGAACCCATTTTCAAAATTTTTGTTTAGTTTTATGAGGTTTCATTCCAATTTGGTCCCATTTTCACAAAAGTGGTGATCTGATGATGGGATCCATGAGTAATCGAGGGAACTCCTCAAAATTTATATGGAAACATAAGATACGTAGAATATACGCGATGATTTACTAGGTAACTAAAAAGAGTGAAATTATTATTTTTAACAAAAAATTAAAACCGACTTCCAAGGTAAAAACAATAATAACATCCTTATAATATGAACTAAAAAGTATTCAATAATTTTTCGTATCTAGTAGTGCCTTTTTCCGAATTCGGCTAAACCTCAACTATTTCTGTATTCAATCTTCATAATTTTGAAGTCGGTGCCAGTTCCAAAAGTTTCAAATATTCTGTCAGAGAACTGAAGATTCGGCTATATCTGGTACCGACTTCAAAATGATGAAGATTGAATACAGAAATAGTTGAGGTTTAGCCGAATTCGGAAAAAGGCACTAGCTGCGAAAAATTATTTAATACTTTTTAGTTCATATTATAAGGATGTTATTATTGTTTTTACCTTGGAAGTCGGTTTTAATTTTTTGTTAAAATTATGCCATATTGCGATACTAGATGATGTCCGCAACTCGGTTGCGCCAAAATTCGTTTATCGCGCGGGAACGGGTTTTTTTTCGGGATAAAAAGTATAATATGTCCTTTCCCGGGACTAAAAGTATCTCCATACCAAATTTCAGCAAAATCGATTCAGCGATTTGGGCGTGAAGGTAACAGACAGACAGACACACTTTCGTATTCATAATATTAAGTATGGATGATACGGACTGGATTGAAGCTATATTAAAACACAGCATTTACTATTTTTAAGGGTCAATTCAGACCGCAACGCGACGCGTAGATGCATTTCTAGTTTTGTATGGATTTGACAGATTTGCAAGACGTCTCACGCTCACGAAATATGTCAATTCAGTACAAGTTTAGAATTAATGAATCTACGCGTCGCGTTGCGGTCTCGATTGACTTAATTGGCCAGTGAATCAGTATAACTCTGCGTATTTAGGTCTGCGGCGGGCGCGGTGCGCAGGCGCGCCGTCTTACGAATCGAAAACAAGGGCGCGACAAGTCTGTCAAGGCTAATAGTGTTTACGTCCCGTTCGACACCTGTCTAGTGCACTCTAAAATAAGAATTTATACACTCAATCGGCTGTAACGTTACGTGGACGATAGTACGGCCAAATCCGATATGATTACTTAGTATTTAGGCGGTGAGATAATTCATGTCACGACTCACGAGTCAACTCACAGTCACGAGCCGCGCGTCGATACTCTACGTCATTTAAGATCAGCACACATTGAAACTAGACGTAAAGCGATGCAACGATCTATAATAGCGATTTAAAATTGATATATCAAGCAGCGCCTAATTGCGCATGGTTACTTCTCGTTTTTGCTGTGTCCTGAGTCCTGACCCCAACTCTACACTCTACAATCTTGAAAAAAAAAATTATGACTTCATTCACTAATGGCTTGTTTTATCGTTCTTGCATTTGAGAACTCAGAACATCATAGCATATTTCGTGCAAAATCTAAACACCAGAGTCACTAATTATTTACCCTCGAGACCGTAAGCGATACGGAGGCGGAAAAAATAAAAAGCAATTCCATTACTATTGCTAAATTCAATTCGGGAAGTTGGCGGTTGAGGGGCAAGACCGGTGAGTCGGGAGCGGTGATAAATTTGTCAATAGTCCTAGTATGGTCCGTTCGGTTATTCTACCTACCTACTTTCTAAGTCATCCTTATGTTGTAGAAATAAGGGTGATTATAGAGGTAAAATAAGTGTGAATACGTCTGGCGCGCTTTCTGACCGCGCACGGGCTATAATTCCCGCGCTGATGTCAACGCCCGCCGTCCGCCACCGGCGCCCTACTGGGCTAGGGATGCGGTCCTCAAGAATTTAATGTGTTTGTCCCTTTACAAAAAAATTAACAAGATGTTCATAAGAATCAAATGAATATTGTTAACAGATGGTATAGTAAAACTAATAATAATTATTGGCATTTGGGCTCTATTAGCAGAACATTGCAGTTTTCAGGATGGCATTTTTTAAAGAACTGTGTGCTCTAATCAGCTTTACTCTTAGAGCATTAATGACCAGCGTTAACAACCAGCTTCTAAAGCAAGCCATATTTAGGACTAAAAAGTGTAGAACTCAGAAAATTAGAAAATATCCTATATAGGTAGCAGACACTAAATGTAGCTTCGTTCGTTATTACTTTTATAGAACCGGTGTTTAGAACATATTATATACTTTCCCAGCTTTATTTCCTACTAGTTGTAAGTAAAATAGTAGATTTGTATCCTCGGCGTGGTGTCAACGGCCCCACGCATTACTGGGCCACGGGAAACGTTTACGACGAAATAGCGCCCGCCCTAGGGCTGCTAACTTACTATTTAACGAATACTTATATATACTAATGTACTAATTAGTATGTATACATAGGTATATCCTTATATTTCAAAATAGGACCAAAAAAAATTAACAGAGTTTGTAAATGATTGAGAAAATTTCAGACGTAAGCTGGCTCTACTTCAGAGTATTACATGTAACACATTGTTTTTCGGTGACGATCTTCAAATGTAAGCGATAGGGAAGACTATAGTTAGGAATTGACTATTGAGTGAGACTTGTAGCAGCCCTATGCCACTGTTGTTTACCTACTGTAGTGCGAATTCACTTTAGCAACCATAAGACTAATTTAAGCCACCCAAAGAAATTAAGAGCACATGTTTATATTACAAAACTATAATAAAACACGAAAGTTACGCAGCAAGACTATCAACGACTTAAATGTTACAAAGCTCACAGCCCTAGCATTTGTTGGACATGGGAAAACTCAAATATTTGATATTTATCTGCTAGCTGCCGGCATACAAATCTCTTTATATATTCAAATATGCGCCGCACACACTTAGAATCTCTTAAGATCGTTTTATGCTCGTTAAATAGTATTAAATTCAAGTTTATTGTTCCGCTATAAATTATATGTAGGACAATATAGTTTTATTATGTGTACGAGTGCTATTTAAGTCTATTAAGTGATTGTGTTTGGATACGTTTTTAAGAAGAAACAGCTCACCGATAAGTGTACCTCAGGCCTTTAAGATGAAAAAAAAAAGTTTTTAGAAACGAACATAATGTTCGCTTAATATGATAAACCAATTTTATTCGTATATTTTGTATGATATGAAAGCGTAAATTAACAATTTAAAGAGTTTTAAATGTAGAGTAAACTCTATTCTGATTTTTTTTTAATAAATGAAAAATTAATTAATTCATTCCTCAAATAAACGCGTTTTGTCAACGTCAAACGACGAGTTTTTTTTTGTTAACGAGAGTTTAACATTGGTTTGATAATGCATGTAAATACCACTTTGTAGTTTACCGAGACTGTATCGAAACCATATTGAAGCTATATCATGTTAAATCAAAAAAATCAGAATCGGGGTTAATATAACTCAAGAAGCCACATTTTCAAACGCAAGACCGTGCGATTCACGATTTTAAAGTCATATTTCGTAGTGTGGAGGTGTGTGAGGGGTGAGACGAAGGGGGCGGGGAGGGCAGGGGCCCGGGAGGTTAGTAATGAGGGTGTCTAGACGCCGAGCGCCCTACAATACTATATTGTGTTTGTATTGTGCTCGCATTGTACTAGATCCGTTCGAACTGACGGAATCACGTCTCGATGACTGCATTCATAATTATTGTCATATACCATTAATTAGACTACGCTCTATGTAGTGAGCTATGCCTCTGTAGAGATTAGTAACACTAAATCTAACGTTATTATGGAGCTAAGATGTTTGATAGAGACTAAACGCTCTATGATCTATCCTGCATCATTACTTCAATGTAGACATAGAAAACGTTTCCTTCTGAGATAGAATAGACAAAGTGACTTAAAAAGAGTGAAATATTAACGAAGAAAATCTATCAGTGTTTCTATTATTTCATTTCAGTTTGGCCATTGCTAAGCCTGCTGACGATGATGGTCATAGATAAAAACAATATTTACGAATTGAATGCGTGAATGAAGCAAAAACTCTCTCAACCAGCGACAAACAAACAAAATCACTCGGAAACAATCGGGGAGCGAAAAAACAACGATAACAAGTTAGGCAGCGCGGCGTTACAAAATACATTGAACTCGTTTTGATAAAGTTTTCGTCCGAACTTTCTACCGTAAACAGGGGCCGTACCACGAAACCGTTTTGAGACTCAAACAATCGCACGAGTATGCCGTCTCCTACTCTAACAAACGAGAAATGACGTTGTTAGAGCAGGACGCGGCATTCTCATTCGATTGTTTGAGTCTCAAAACGGTTTCGTAGTAGGCCTACAGCTTCGGCCAAACTCGCCTGATCCGCGCCGCGCTTGATAACCCATCTGCTATCTCGAGATAAACATATACCGCGAATTATAATAAAATCATCATCATCGTGCTATCACTGTCACCACCAATACGACCTGCAAACCTTCAAGAAGCGAGCGAATTCCCTCTTAAAAGGCCAGCAACGCACCTGCAGCTCTTCTAATGTTGTGAGTGTCCATGGGCAACGTTGGTTGCTTTCCATCAGGTGACCCGTTTGCTCGTTTGCCCCATTGTTTTATTTAAAAAAATCACCGTCGATTAATCATTAGAAGAGTCGACTGCCCCTTTCAATAAAAAACAACCTCTACCTTGAGCAGGCCACCATGTTTTGTTGTGTACTTCTGCGTAATGGTACCTACACGACACATCTTTTCTTGCACTTGCACTTCTTCTATATTATAATTTTGTCAAGATTAATCTGATATTTGAAATAATATAATAATAATCGAACAGTTTTTATTGTCACTAATGTCGATCCTGGCTACACAGGAGTTACCATAATGGGTAAGAGCGGCATTTGACCATTAAAAAAACACAAAACGAATAGCATAACGACAATCATTTACCCTGTAGAATCTTGATCTACGGCACTACGACACGGTGCGCCCGCGTCGCCCGCGGTGCAAGATTTCGTACCGGTTTACAATTTACATAAACGGCAGTAATGAGGCAGCAGGCAGCTGCTCGGCCTTGACAAGGTGGCTTCGACCGGTCGCCGCACAAAAACTATCCTACGGCAATAATATTTACCTAATTGATAGTTACTATAATGGCCGACTCGTGCGAATTGGTCGCTCCTACGCTTCCTACAACGTGGATTTAAAAACTTGCTTCATTGTTCTCACACAAGTTTTCTAGGATTTCTAGTTTAGTGCTAAATCATACCAAGAAATATTTTTGCACTCTTTCTATGTAGAATTAGTCTTTCTTTCTTATTATTTATTTAATTAATAATTGACCATAGTCCATAAGGGGGTGTCCACAAATTACGTGAGGTGTTTAAGGGGGGGAGGGGGTCGAATCAAATCTCATCTAATCCCACGTTGGAGAGAAATCTCGGCAAATCTCACGTAATTTTTATTATCATTGTTACAAAAAAAAATACTATTTTGGTCCATTTCATCCAGATAGTACGTATGCTTATGATTTAATCTTAAGCGTAATCGTAATACGATTAATAAATCATTGACTAATTATATTCGTTCGAAAGAAAATAATTTCATTCATACTTTGACGTTATACATCTAAGCTGACTGTCAAAAAATCCAACGCGTTTACGTAAGAAACCCATATTTTGAAAAATCTCACGTGAGATTGGGGGGTGGAGGGGGTTGAATAAAATCTCACGAAATCTCACCAGGGGGGAGGGTGGGTCAGAAAATTAAAAAAAAACACCTCACTTAATTTTTGGACGCCCCCTAAGAGGTATCGTGTGAAATCGTCTTTACATTTGAAAATTAGTATCAATATCACATTTTCTCATGCACCAATTTCACACTGTTATTAAACTAAAACATGGCCTAGGTTTTGCAATAAAAACTACATCTCCACATGAATAATTCAAAAAATGACCTTTAGATCCACAAACATCTATTTTACGTAAACACAAACCGGTCCAAATTTCATTATATAAAGTTTAAATATAATAACTTTACCATTTAAATAGCTCAAGTGGAAGTAAGTTAAAACGGTTTTCATGAGCATACAACATACGGTTATTGTATCTCCCAACAAGCTATCGTGGCTATCTCTCCCTTCTGCTATAAAAATATCAATTTTACTGTGAAATTCCGTACACGGAAAAAATCAGGTCAACTTGTGGTGATAATAAATTTATCACAAAAGAGTTTCGTAGAAATGTAGTTGTCTATACTCTACGTCCAATAAATAAATCAAGCAAGCAATAAAACCTATTCACGGACGAGAGAGCTTCGCCGAATTTTAGTTCCACTAATGTATGTCGTAGCTAAGTAATTTAGTCATCATTATTGTCGTTAATACGCAATGAATATTAAAATCTATTCAATTCTGATTCGAGAAGGTACAATAGGTGTAAAACAACTCCTTTCTTCCCTGTTTAAATATAAACGAATCAAAAAAGATTGGGCCAAACCAAACAGCGCGTCACAAACAAATTCTAACACTTTATCCGACGTTTGCGACTCATCTCTCGAGATCAACCATACCAAAACCAACAGGGTCATCTTATATACGTAACGAAATCCTCATAACATCCATTCACGTCACGTATGACATGTTATTTAATCCATCGAATGCGATCACTCGCGAGCGGACTCCTTTGTCCATGTTGATGTCATTACCGCGCTCGCGTGATCGGCCCGAGACGACGACCGCGGCGACATGTGCCTACAGCTATTCTCATTAAAACTTTACTATAGATGACGCCCGCAACTCCGTTGCGCCACAACACATTTATCTCGCAGGAACCATAAATTTTTCCTGGATAAAAAGTATCCTATGTCCTTTCCCGGGACTCAAAGTATCTCCATTCCAAATTTCAGCAAAATCGGTTCAGCGGTTTGGGCGTGAAGAGGTAACGGACAGACAGACACACCTGCGTATTTATAATATTATTAGTAAAGTATGGATTCTTTTTAATAGACATAACTCCTAGAAGTTTTACCAGAAAATTTCTCAAAAAGCAGTTACAAAAATACTTTATACTTTGTATTGATCATATCACATTTCTTCATAAGTGACAAACTATTAATTAATGGGTGTAGATCTTATACTATTAAAATTTAAAAACCAGGAATATTCTATGAGTAACAGTATCATCTGCAAGATAAGCAAAATATTTAGTATCTCACTGTTGTATGTCTTTTGCAATTCTGGCTATTAGCGGAATTCTGATAAGTTCTATGTCACTGAAACCTTTTGGGAATGACCAAAAGTCGATACGGAGCTTACTCCGTATCGACTTTTATAAGTACTGATATTTTTAAAAATATCAGTACTTATAAAATATCAGTACTTATACTACAGTATAAGTACTGATATTTTTAAAAAAATATCAGTACTTATACTGATATTTTTTTCGAAATTAAAGCGTATAAAGACAACTGACAACGAGCTTATAAATTACATAGAGAGTGTTAGATTTTGATTCACAAGGTGCAGCAGTAAGTTTTCCTATTATCTGAACCATCATTGTCAGCTACACATTTTAGTGCTAGTCTAAATAAGTTGATGGTTATCTCAAAAAATTATTGAGTAATCGGCCATATAAATCTAATCTAGACATAAACAAACGCACTTTACACAAATGCTTGGTTAAATTATAGCCCTCATTCAAAATATTCAGAATCTAATAATCCAATAAAGTAACCAACAGTGGGCAGAATACATTATTAACAGCTAGGTGCAACAACAGGCTAAAACCGATGCGTTCAACAGTTACGTAAATAAATTCGCCCATAAACATACAATGTTAGTTTACATTAGCGGCAACGGGCAAGTAATAGTTATATTCGCGGGTTTCGATGTATTGCCGAAGTTGCCATTAACAATAAAATGTGTTGCCGCAATAACTGGTGTTGCCAGTGTCGTTAAAATTTTAACGACTTACAAACACTTTGATATTTTCATTCGACACGGTTCTGCGATGCTGCCGGTGTTGATAGGTTGAATAACTAAATTATGCATCAAGTACAGTTTAGAATATTATACTGTTTCCATCCCGGAAGATCCTTATAAAACCCCATATATCACACTAATATTTTGATCAATTTGGCTAAGTGGTAACCGGTAGCACATCGTTTAATGGTCTGAATTAACAAATGGGTAATTTTCACCCGACAAAATACTGTAATATCTTGAATATTATATCCAAATATATCGACAATATTAAGTAGAGACTAACAAGTTCCTAATCTGTAATAGCGGATGTGGTTTTGTTGCGATAACTTTGTACGATAAGTAATTTAACGTCCCATGTAATTAACTTCAATATACCAAACATTCAAAAATCCTCCGCAAATATTTTGTGGTGTATCTGCCAAAAACACCGACATCTAGTCACTAACTAGTCCTCCTAGTTGCAACGCGAATTTAAAAATGAAAATGCATTTCCAAGTCCAATTTTAATTTATCGCGGGGCAAATGCACAGTTTTTAATCTAGTAACCGCAGGTGGGATTACGGTAACTAGATACAACGTACACAAAATGGAAGTGCAAATACCTAACGAGTTATTAAAACTCAACAAAAGCAATCGCCTTATCTCCCGCCCGAGGCCCGTTGCGACCCACTTAACTCTCACTGCATGGTATGCTAATTATGTAATGTTTATCAAAATTCATAAGCCACAAATCACAATATAATACAATATTTTCCGAAATAAAAAACTTGAGAGGTGTCAAGGGACACCCGGATGGAACAAGGTTATTTCTTATGTACAAAAAAACCTGTATACACTCAACAAAAAAAAATAGAGATAGAGAGAGAAACACGCGCTACCGCACGGCTTAGAACTTAACTATAGCATTTTTTATATAGTTGTAACGACACTTTTGTGTCGTGTCATTACAACTTTTTCTGTCTAGTCCCCTTTCGCAACGCGCGATAAGGAACTTCGTTCCCAAAGGTATCCTATGTCCTTTCCCGGGATTCAAAGTATCTCCATACTAAATATCAGCAAAATCGGTTTAGCGGTTTGGGCGTGAAGAGGTAACAGACGGACAGACAGACACACTTTCGCATTTATAATAATAAATACGAGTAATATGGATACATGCAAGAAGGATTTCACGAATCGCTTTGAAAAAGGTAGTCTGGTATTGGCCTTTCTAATATCTGAACAAAGTAGTCTTCGACCACCTTGGCTTCGACTAAAATAATCATGTTACCGTAATTTAATTTCAAAGAAAACAAACGTTGAAATCAAACGAATTGCTACGTAACGAATTCGTTGCGTTTTCACTGCGATTAAGCCGCCTATGATCTAGTGGCCACCGTAAAATCGTATAACTCGCAAATCGTCAGTGTGATTAGTCACATAGGACCTACTGACTACCGTTAATCCATTTTAAACATTATATCCTTTCAAAAATCAAATATAAAGTAAACAACATGACCCCGAGGGATTAAAAGTTAAATCGAATGTACTGTAAATATTTGAACCGTAAAACATCAATCGTAATAACAAATTGCAATTTATTGGTATATATAATGAATAATTATGACCAATGTATTAGCGGATTAATATCTCAAGGGTATTTATTTAGGCAAGTCAATTAATATATGTGTAATATCATTTTATTTTATTTTTAATGAGCCTTTCGTTTCGTAAGAGTGACAGTGGACAAATCAAAACAGTCAGGTTTTCCATAAAAACATACCTACTCTAGTTTTTTTTTTTAAAGATTTAATGGCCTGGTAACGAGACCTTTAAGCCATACCTACTCTAGTGTTTATAGCTATAGAGTAAAGAGTACCTATACTAATTGTAAAAGGGCTTGCATGATGCATCAAATGGGCCACAGAAATAAATCAAGATAGAACGGCTAAGCGGGTAGAGTACGCGTGTTTCAATCTTGCACAAGTGTGCAAGATTTGTTGAACGTTCATTCAGTCAGCGCGCACGTCTCGACTTGATTACACCGGAGCGGTTGTGCAAAAATGCCTCATTGTGCAGTGTCTAATTGTAAAAACAGAAGTACGAAAGCAAATCGGTCAAAAGGAGGTATTTCTTTCCACGGGTAAATTATTTGTTCTAACTAAAAGCAAAGCAAAAATTGACACGAGCGATTCCTTAGCAACGCACGTGCGTCACCGTTCTATCTTGATTTATTTCTGTGGGTTGGGCTTATTTTTATAAAATTTTGGGTGCAGTAGAATTTAAAAAAAAGGTTTGAATTTAAAAGATAGTTTCTCTATTTTATTGTATATAATATGTTTATAGAATTTAAAAAATAGTTTCTCTATTGCAATCGCGCTTCACCGTGCGCCGGCCCGTGTATTGTGATAGAGACATATGCAGCTCAGGCCCATTATCCGACAATTTTTTTGCGTAAATCGAGGTAACGTAGTCCTCTGATTCCTCCTTCAAAATAGAGCCTATCTAATTTTTTTTAATATATTCAGGAAGAGTGAGTCTATGCCTCTACGTTTTTATTTTATCTTAAAGATCTTTCAAATTTGTTTTATGGTCGGTCGATTGGCGGGGTACGAGGCATTCATTTTTTGCGATTTTTGAAGGGTCATATTTTTATTTATTAGTAAATTAAAAAAAAAACGAAAGTAGAGGCATAGCTTTAACAGATCCCAATATTGTATAAAAAATCATTTGTCTAGACGCATTGTCCAGGGAGTAAATTGGGGAATACGTTTGTATGGAAAAACAATGCTAGCGTACCCTCTTAACTATTTTATAGGCGCAAAATGATCAAATGCACAATTGTGACATCGAATCTAAGTCGCGATCTGGGGGTCTATTGTCCCTCTTAAACTCGCACCCAGGATACGAACCTGAGTGCAGTAAATAAAAAAAACAGAAACTCACCCTGATCGGCGCCGGGAAGAGCGACGAGGCGTCCGTCTCTGCGGCGTACGCGTGCGACATCTGGTGGGCGCGCGCCTGCCGCTCGCGCTCGCGGTCCCGGTCGCGCTCGCGGTCGCGCGCCTCCCGCGACTCCCTCGCGTCTCGGGACTCGCGGGTGTCGCGCGTCTCGCGGTCGCGACTGTCTCGGGCGTCGCGGGTGTCGCGCGACTCGCGGCCCCAGGGACCGCCACCCGCGCCCGCGCCGCCGCCCCCGCCCCGGTCCCACTTATCGTACCTGAAACGAAATACGTGTTCGTTAAACTGTGACCCTGGAGGCTATGGTCCCGAAAGTAACATTATAGTTCCACATGAAAGCCGGTAATGGCGCCTATAACACTTAACGCAATGAGTCGAAAAGCATCATAATATAATCGGTATTCGGCCACCTTATTTCAGTTACTATGGGCCGTTACGGCTAAAAGCTAACCTAATGCAGCATTTTTATGGAAAAATGTTACGCTTTATTAACAACGTAGGAGTAACAAACGCATTTCCTCGTTCGTTCCATGTAACAGCGCCATTGAACTGAGTCGCATACGGCATAACGCATTACTCTACAATTGCTCACTGTACTGTATTTTCCCTAAAACTAATCTACCTAATCAAAAACAAAAGATTAGGTTAGTGCTATTTTAAAAATGCCCTAATTTGATTACTCGCTACAAACTTTAAAAATCAACCCACATAATTTAACGTCACCCAAGCCAACAATCACTTACCTACTACGCACAAAATTAGCGCAATTAACACATCGAGAGCGGAAAATTCGGTAAATAGTTTCAGACCTACAGAAATAGCGAAGTATGCTGCGTTTAAAATCAATTTTGTCTCATCCAGGAGGGATGGCATTTACAGATAATATGCATTTCGACATGCAAGTTGCATTTGCTTTGTCTCGCTCTCTCATACTGGGATAGAAGAGTACAACCGACACGCGATCGCTAAGTATCCGCACGTGTGGCTTACACATGCTGTTCAGTAATTAGCACGGTAGAAGGTCGACTTGTCAGTCGTCTGAAGGAGTAACAAGGTTATCATATTCGTTTTCAAACTTCCTAAATAATTAATTCCGCATGAGTTACAAATTATACTTCGACCTTGGCATTTGCAGAATACTGTTTCAAACAGAAAAGCAAACTAAAGAAACACAATTAGTAATAGAACAACGCAACAAAAAATACGTCATTCAAATCGCGACACATTAGCGAAATGAAGTTTAAAAATTCTACTCTCATTTGATTCACATTACCATGGGTAAGGAACTCCGTATGTGGGCGTATCAGAATCACGAGAGCTCAACAAACCAACTCATTATGTTTTATTAAATATTGCCTAGATATAGCTTACATTTACATTAAATTAATTTTATTAAAGCATATTATGGCAATAAATAGCGAGTACGATTAATCCTTTGTAAACATCGTCTAATATTGCCTGTTTTAGAGTAAAATTGAATCAAATTTTCCGAGCGTTGACACCCCTAAAGACGACAGCGGCATTACAAAGAATCCGTAGGTTATTACACAGACTGAAAAGGCGTTGTGGAAATCATCGTTCAATTTTAACCACGCTGTGGGCGAGGCCCGAGACGGCCTTTCGGTAGTTCGTGACGTCAAATTTATAATGTTCTCTATATTTTATACTAAACGAAATCGTTTTTTTTTTAGTTTGGCTCAGTTTAGGGTTTTTTTTTTCAGCATTAATGAATTTTATTGGCACGGAAGTTGACTTAGCATTTTAAGTAATTACCTTATTAATTATTTTAGAGCTGATGTAATTATTTATTACCTAAACTTTAAAGTAATATTGATAATACTGGGATTTCCGGATGACGGTGACATAAAATTTCGTCATAATATCACCACAGGATTTTCCGTGATATTTTTTCCTGTTAGAATCAATTAAAACCGAAATACTTCTTGGGAATAATCGGTATGGACATACTTTGCTTTGAGTCGTGGCAAAGGACAACAGATAACTTTTAACCCAGAAAAATTCCTGACCTGCGCAATGACGAATTTCGGCGCATCGAAGTTGCAGACAACAATTTTGTACTTAATTCATTTTATTTTAGTATAAATATCAGAAAATATCATTACCTTATCATGTGAATATTATCGTAAAGTTAGTCGCAGTAAGTATATTATTAGAGGCAAAACCGATTGGTTTTGTGACGGATATTCCCGCCATTTCCCGCGTAATAACACACGGAGTGTGGCGCTTGCCGATTCCATTTTAATCATCATCGACAGAAAATTAATTATAAATACATCACTGATATGGAGACAACTCTATAATTGAAATTTTATGAGTCGATAATTTATTTTTAATATTTATAAATTTCACTTAAACAAAACGAATTCGTCATTTATTTATTTATTTCGATTCACCAACATAATATTATCATCTCACATATTAAAATAAAAGATAAATAATAGTAACTTATAGGTTAAATGACTTCCAATGACAGGTGAAATACAGCACGAAATGGCGACAAAGAAATTAGTGATGAAAATGAGATGAGATGAAATGAGTTGAGAAACGATTGTTACATAACAATTTGTTCCATATAAACTAAACAAGGAAATAACATAAATATAGTGCTTATAAACAAGGATGAATTTGTTTAACATAATATTAATATATAAAAATATATAAAAATATATTAAAGTCATAAAAAATAATCCTAATTTATATCAAGTAAAGATATAATTTATTTAGCAAGTGAGCGGTAAGGCTTTTTAAGGGCACGTTATTTCAAATTCACGTTTCTAGAATGAGTAATTTTTAAAGAAAGCGCCATTCAAAAAAACTGAAAAATATATACATGTATAGATACATCTTTTAACTAGTACTTTTTTGGTTAGAAACACAATACAGATAATTTTACTCGATAAAAAAAAATTCCGAAACAACCTCGATTTTAAAAACATTTTGAGTTTTATAGGACTTACAAGGACTCAATCAAAAAATAATTTGGACAGTTCGATTACTATTAAAATTTTACAGGGAAATGATTGGATACATGTTTAGTTATAATATTTTTTATCTAAGTAAAAAGGTTTTTTTCTCCTATTTCGCCCTATCATGGACGCGGCGAGCGTCGTAACCGCCACCGTACAAGGCGCGCTGATATGAATGTTATTTTAATGTCATTTACGTCGATATTCGCACTGACAGACATCGACCTGCTAATTTAGGAAGAACCTGCCCTTAAGAAGTTTAATAAAATTAAAATAGTTCGTTCTTCGATGTCCATTTTTCTCAAAGTAGAAAGTTTGTAGATGACGATCAAAGTTCAAAATTAATTATATTTTTACCAGAGGCCCTAGACAAAGTATCTTTCGTTAAAAAAGATGACGAAATTCATTATCAAAATGTATGCGGTTTCACATAACTCATCGCTAAATGACATTTCGCTTGCGAAGACTAATGTCAAATCCCATACATGTTGATAACGAATTTCGTCATCGTTTTTAACGAAAGGGACTTTGGCTACGGCCTCTGATTATATTCATTTATCCGTTCGCGCGTTGACTTACTTTACCGCCTCTTGAACGTAGTATGTCACTAAATTAAAAAAAAAATGTTTTGCGCCAATTTGAAAGTATCGTGCGCGTTTTCTCCAACTTTGTCCTTTAACGTATAAACAATAATGACACTTTAATAATGTAGTGTCACCTAGTATTATTTTAGGGTCATGTATGTCTTACGACAAACCATTTTTACCAGCGCTTCGAAGGTGTCCTTGGGTCCTAAGGTATTTGGCAACCAGTTATAAGCGTTGGTGAAAATTCTGCTAGACGACTATCACTTTTAAGGGAACAGTTGGTGAAAACGAGCATTAGCCTCTAGTCTCTCGGACTAATCTAAAAATCTAAGACTAATCCATCGAGACAGACATTAAATATTAATGAAATGAAAACGTAAGACAAACACTGTTCAGGGATTGTCACTAATTAAAAATATAAAGTTTCTGCAGTAGACAGAACAAAACGAAGTTAGCCTTTCAGTCCTGGAGACGACAATAGGAGGTCCCGGGAGATTTTAAATTGTAGCATTATAGATGCAGCGGTACAGTCGGAGCTCTTTAAGGGGGCGACTAACCCAAAATTTACGATTTTATAATTCATTTTTATACTTGAAAATAAACCCCGAATTGTTTCATTTTCCAAACATAGAACTTACTACATTATATTTCCAAGAATTTGATCTGAGCGAAAACACGATATCTTAAAATTTTCTCTATAGAAAAAAATCACAAAGATATTGTATCTAATTTTCACGAATTTTTTGACTGATATTTGACGACCTCTGTGGCTCAGTTGGTGGGCTGTTGGTAGCTCAAGACGGGGGTCGCGGGTTCGAATCCCGCCGACGGAACAAAAAGTTTTCAAAGTTCCTGGGTCATGGATGTGTATTAAATATGTGTATCATATAATAAAAATCTTAAATATATGTATAGTATTAAAGTATTAAATATATTTCCGTTGTCTGGTACCCGTAACACAAGTCCTTCAGGTACTTACCACGGGGCCAGACTGACGTGGTGTGAAGCGTCCATAGATATTATTATTATTATTATTAACTAAGTTAATATTTTAACACATTGTATAAAATTCTATCATTGAGACACTGACCTGGCGGATTTTTAAAATGTTGTATATTTATCGAGTTATTAAGAACTAACTCGGCGTTGATTCCGCGTCGTCCTTTTTCACCTGGCATACGATAGACGAGCGTGAGTGGGAAGAGAGAATGACGATGATTGATTTTTTGCGTTAGTCGCCCTCTTAATAAATAACTGTTCGTTGTAGCAAATATGCAGCAGCGATTCATTTTACAGTTATCCCACGGGAACACTACAATTTCGAGATAAAACGTCGCCTAAACACGAAATTGTAAAGCTTAAAGTACTACTATACTCAATGTCAACAAAATTCGTTAAGTCTTTACTCGAAATAGTGACAAACTCTGTGAGTGGTTGGCCAAAAAGGGACCTCAAGGTAAATAATTTGATTTAATCTCGTTTGAAGTCTCGTGTAGAAACAAGTTGTAGAACTGCCTCGGTTCACAAAAAAATTCATTAAAAAAAACTACGACACCTAAAATATTCTGGTTAGACCAAAAAAAGCTAAAAGACCATTGATTAAAAAAATAAAAAAAAAACCGTTTCCAATCCCTTCAGGTCCCTTTTTGGTCAACCACTCACCTCTATTGTTTGTACTACTATACTCAATACTGTGCTCGGCGAAACATGGCGGTAGCGGTCATTGGACTCCCTGTCAAAAACTTGACATTTTCTATACGCCGCGATTGACAACATCTGACACTTCATTGTCAATCGCGGTTTATACAGAAAATGACAAGTTTTTGACATGGAGTCAATGACTGCTACCGCCATGTTTCGCCGAGTACAGTATAGTAGGGTTAAGAAACACGAACCAGTCGTTGTGCGAATCATAATAATTATAGAGAAACTTTTTCTTATACTTAAGAGCGGGCTGCCAAATTTTGCTGTGTTTTCTAATAAGTATTACGATCCCGGAAGACGATTGACTTAAATAAAATTGAGATTTATTTAATCATTGTATCTTTATCTGATATTAGCCTAACGGAAAACGCGATTCACTTATTTTGACTCGATAGTTATATTTTTCGAAATTATGAATATTTTTAATATTTCTGGGTTTTTCAACAAATATCTGTTACATTTATTGAGTTACTATCATGAAATAACTTGCTCTACTACAATCACACACTTTATAAAATAATGGCTAAAGGAAATATTAGTATTGTATTTAATTTTTAAGTAATCATCAAAAACATTTTTGGGACTTACGACCTTTACTTTCGTGCTATAATGAGGGAACCGTTGTTACGCGATATTGTTCACTATTAGCTGCAGCGCAAAGTACAATTCATGCGGGCACGATTCATGGAATCATTATATCACGATTGGAGGATAGCGGGGTGTGTAGGCGGGGCTAGCGTGTTTTGATATTTTTGGCAGCCCGGTCTTAATAAGAAAGGTTCAAATAATTATCCAGTCTAAATAAAACGTAAGTAATTTATATAACTTTTTGTTTACTTAAACTCCAATAAGTTGTAATAGATACAAATAATGAAGTTAGTTCAATGCAGGCCGCAACCTCGGCCCTCACGAACAATGATATTGCGAGGGTCGCGCCTACTACACCACAGAATACAGATATTGATCCGATAATAAAGGTAGAGTCAGACATCAATAATTATTATAGTTTGAATAAAGTTATAGTACTTATACCTAACAAGTATGTCTAATGTTTATAATCATTGATAATATGAGGAGTACCTATCTTTATTTTAAATGAGTTTTGTATGTACTTACTAGTAAGTACATACAAAACTCATTTAAAATAAAGATTTCGTCAGGAGCAGTTGACGTTTTGTTTAGCTAGTGCATTCATTAATATTTTGAGGATATTATGTCGAGGATTCGACGACACATGGATTTAGCAACCGTATCTAGGACCGTAACATTACTGCAAGAAGGCCATTCACAGCGTTCTGTGGCGATGCAGCTCGGTTTTTCTCGGCGAGCGATTCAGAATGCTTGAAATCGATTTTAAGAGATTGGGGCACTAACCAGAAGACGGGGATCTGGTAGAGTACGAGCAACCACCGCACAGGAGGACCGCTACGTGCGCTTGACGGCCCGTAGAGAGCGCGCCATCACAGCCCGCTCTTTACAAAACCGTCTGCGGCAGGCGACGGAAACCAGCGGCAGTGATCAAACGATTAGAAATCGGTTACACGACGACCAGCAGTTCTTCAAAAGACGATTACTGCAGATTCTCTTAACGAGTACTTATCGGGGATTATCGTTCGCCAGGCAGCATTTCGTATGGAATATGAGTGATTGGAGCACAGTATTGTTCACAGACGAGTGCAAAGTGAATTTTTTTAGTGATGATCGTCGCATTAGAGTCTGAAAACGTGAAGGAGAGCGATTTTCCGATGCCTGTGTGAAAGTGAGAGATTTGGGGGTCCTAACGTTATGGTGTGGGGAGGAATCTCTATGTCTGGCAGAACTGAGCGAGTCATTCTCATTGGAGGTACGACAACGGCTCAACGATACATCGAGGTGGACATAGGACCCCACGTGGCCCCATATGCACACAGAGTTGGCGCAGGATTCCACCTGATGCCCGACAATACTCGCGTACACACAGCTAGAGCCACCAGGGAAGCCCTAGAGTCAGCTGGTATACAGGTCTTACCCTGGCCTGCGAACAGTCCGGACCTGAATCCCATCGAGCACATGTGGGACATTTTAAAATAAAATGTCCGAAGCACTGACCAACCCGTCCACAATGAGAGACGTGCTGAAAAGAAGCTGGAAAGAAATTCCTCAAGAAACAATTATTCACCTTGTGGAGAGTGTACCTACCCACCAGACTGAACTCTGCATTAGAAAAGGAGGCCATACCAGATATTAAAAAAAATCATTCAACACCTTTTTATTTTTTTTGTTAAGGGGGCGACTAACCCTAAATTGTCGATTTTATAATTCATTTTTAGGGTTCCGTAGTCAACTAGGAACCCTTATAGTTTCGGTCTGTCCGTCCTTCTGTCTGTCTGTCCGTCTGTCCGTCCGTCCGTCTGTCTGTCCGCGGTTTTGCTCAGAGACTATAAGGCCTACAAAGCTGTAATTCAGCATGGATGCACATCTTAATGATGCCGACAAAATAGTATATAATCTCTTTAAAAAAAAAATAATAACGGTACCTCCCCTACACATCAATGCGGGGGTGATTTTATTTTTCGCGTCCACCCCACCGTGTGGGGTGTCGTTGGATAGGTTTTAAAAAAAATATTACGAGTATTCAAAGATCATTTTCCGATTTAGGGATCCATTTGTGAAATATTAAGTTTTAAAGTGGAAAAAAATCGTTAAGAGTCCAGTGTCCCCACCTTCTACCAGGTACACGGTTGCTTCTGGAAATGTGAAAAAATTCACGGGAGTAGGAAATATGCTGAATTTAAAAGGAAAACTATCACGGCTAAGAAGACTTCATAAGTTATTGAGTAATAGTCGATCAACAAAAAAAAAATGTATTCGGAGAAGTATAAAAGAACTTTTCGTTCAAATTCCTTTGAACGTGACTGAGGTGATGTTGTTAGTAGTGTAAAACACGTTATAAATGTGTCATTGACCATACAAAAAATATCAAAAACTAGCGGTACTACGGAACCCTATATTGCGCGTGGCACGACAAGCACTTGGCCGGCTTTTTATACTTGAAAATAAGCCCCGATTTTTTTCATTTTCTAAACATAGATACTACATTATATTTCCAAGAATTTGATCTGAGCGAAAACACGATATCTTAAAATTTTCTCAATAGAAAAAAATCATCAAGATGCATCTAATTTTCACGAATTTTTCATGTATTGCCACAACCGTGCATTAATCTAAGTTAATATTTTAACACAATGTATAAAATTCTGTCATTGAGAAACTGACCTGGCGGATTTTTAAAATGATATTGTATAATTATCGAGTTATTAAGAAAATACAAACTTGGCCATGATTCCGCCTCGTCCTTTTTCACCTGGCATATGAAAGACGGGCGTGAGTGTGAAGAGAGGACTATGTTTGATTTTTTGGGTTAGTCGCCCTCTTAACAGTTCTTTTTATCTCTACAATTTTTTTTCAATGTTTCATTTTTCAGTAAAATATGTTTAAAACAGTTTTTCAATTATTTTTTACATTATTTTATGATTAATTATTTTAAATTAATTAATGTATCTAATTTATTCATTAATTTATCCTGTAAATAAATGAATGAATAAATTCTTGAGGCCACTTAAAAAACGTGGTGGCCCTTATTTTGTTTTGACTAGTATACAGGCTTATATATATATTACAATACTTTAGGGTGTGTATGTGTTCCTTGTAGAGAGTTCACTGTGAAAGTAGCAGCGCTGAAAGACCAAATTTTTTTTTACTTTTGTATGGGCAAGCGCCCCAGCGTCACAAGTTTCCCCATACAAAAGTGAAAAAAATGTTTGGTCTTTTAGCGCTGCTACTTTCACAGTGAACTATCTACGAGGAACACGTACACACCCCAAAGTATTATCATTTAGTTTTGTCACACCTGTATAAGCAGATCAGGTTAATGTGGCGACACTAGAAATGAGCGTTTATCGATAACGATATTTTCTATGAGAAGTTTCATATGTTTAATAACCTCGTAGTAGTATTTACTCCGTAGTAATACTAAATCCGGTTTATCTTAATAGATAACTTAGTTTATTTTCGTACTAGACGAAAAGAAACTAACTAACTGATTTTGCACAGATTTAAAGCTGTAAACGTCAAATTTCACGCACACGATATTAGCATCCACTAAAAAGGATTTTGTAAAACATTTCTGCTATTACATAATATTTTTTGTCTCTGTCTCGGTCGGTCTGAACTCACAGATTACTAATAGTTATATTATTTACAAAATACTACACAACTAAAGTCTCGGTCAACAGTTTCAACTTGGCTCTCATTTCACCTTCGATCATTTCACACTTGTTTTTGATTGGATATGAAAGAGTTTAATTTCTCTATGAATACAATATTATTATGATTTAATATTGAAGTATTGTCATATCGACATATCGATATTCAGTTAATTCATCAGCCCTAGCCGGCGCCCGACTGTAACCATCGCCTCGCCTCAGGTATCGAGTTCGGCCGATATTTCTATATTGGTATTTAAGATGTCACTCCGAGAATGATACTCACTTTATATTAATTAATACCGGGCTGAGTGGGAGTTTTAGTCACTTCTCAACGTGGGAAAGTAAACTATGTGTGTGTAATAGATGGAAACAGCGTCTTTCGTGTTACAATGTTAACAAATTCAAAGCCATAACAATTGTCATTAAATAGTACCCACGGTAGGAAGCGACAAAACTTACACTCAACACTCTAAAGGCTGAAAGGCACTTATCTCATTTATATTCATATTGTTCGGAGCGATAAATGTCAGCTGCCACAAAAGTATTGGCTTTTTCAGTTCCTGTATTTTTACCAATTCCAGAATATTCGTAGTACAATATTTAGCAATTTTCCCCGACGGCCGACATAGGTTTGAGCGGGTTTATTTATTTCGTGTATTTGAAGCTGAATTTCATTTTTCTATCAATAAATCATTTTAATGTAAAGTATGACTTTTTGTGTGATATGTACTTAATCTAGATTATAGTAAACAATTTTATTGGTAAAATCGTGCTTTCAACGTAATATTAGGTTCCTAACGACTAGGGTGGATACCAAAAATAGCAAAACATTTTAGGCTATCATTTATCAATACGAATTTATCGATACAATGATTAATTAGGATTTACGGAGGCATAAAAAGGAAAAAGATATACATTTTTATACATTTTGGAGCTTCCTAGCGCAAAAGAAAAAAAAAATAAACTGATCGAACGGTCGTTTTGCCGATGTTGTACGACGTACGTACGCAACACACACAATATCTACTAAAGTACTTACATTACATAACAGTACCTACACCTTACTACCTACATCAATTTCCTACAACGGAACCTTCTTGGAAGACAGAGCTCAATAAACAATCAATTTGACATCAAGTCGCAAGTTACCGGCTAAGGAAATTCCACGATACGCAAAACGCGCTTAGTTGTCTGGCTTCTGGGGGACACTTGACGGTCCTCCAGGCCTCCAGCGCCTGTCAACTGTAGACAAATTGACGTGCAAAACTTTGTTTTTTTTTTTCTCAACAAAACAGAAGTTAGTGATATCTCATCTTATTTTCACTAATTTATTTGTCGTCATTGCGTGCTGTATTTTACCTGTCATATTTGGAAGTCATCTATTAGCTATATAAGTTACCATTTTTTGTCTTTTATTTAAAGTACCAGATCATTTTCTGTTGGTGAAGTAAAAAAATACTGAAAAAGTCTTTGAAAAGATTCAAACCATTATTTTTTTTGTAATCAATCAGTAATATCTACAGGGTATGCGCTTATACCTCTTTTTCTTAGGGCTCCTAACTTCTTATCTTTATTAATTTTAAAAGTTATTTTTTTTAATTAATGAAATCCAAAATGTTGTTTTGGGCCAGAATCATACTACTTAAGGCTCAGTTGGTAGCTGTACTAGGTAAGCTTGAAAATACTTCTGTGCAAATGAAATAACAATTACCGCGTTAAACGAGACCAAATTTAATTAGCGCTTTAAGCTAATCCTAGACAAAAACTATAGTAACTGCAGAGGCCCATCAAAATTCCATAGGAAAATACGTCAGTTGTCACTGTTGACAGAACCTTTGTGCTGAGGACATAAGGCTCACGCGTGAAACTCAGGGGTAAAATAACTCAGTACACTCGACATTAGTTGACAGATACCTCATTAACTTTAGCCAAGAAACTTTTGGAGGGTTGATGTGTTACGGCCGTTCCCAATATTTGATCTATCTCTGGTTTTGCCCTACTAGAGATAGGAATAGCTCTCATTAGACATTAGAGACATACATTTTATGTCAATTCAATGTTAGCTGCGATCTGTCGTCTGTCAAACCAGAGATAGATTGAATATTGGGAACGGCCGTAAAAAAACAATAGTTAGAAGTAGTTCAATTTTTGTACATGCGATACAAAAACAACACATACGATGCTAAGGAAATAAATGTAATTGAATATTAAACGTATGAAAATATAAGGTGACCACGGTCACCGGAAACTAGCTCTACGACAAAATCACAACAGCTTAAAATGAACGCAGAACAATATTCTATTAAAAATAAGCAATACCTTACGAATAAAAAATACATTTAGAGCATTAGAAAAAACACCGAGTTTTTCTGCCAACAATAAAGAATCGACTTGTATAGATAAGCATTGCAAACCAAACAATGCCCCCAAATAACATCCAACCTCCAACTTTTATTTATTAGTTTCGGGTTCCCATCGTAAATCAATCAGTGCAAAATCTAGACCAGCCGAAAGATTAGCCGCTGGATTTTCTTAATCTCACAAAACGAATCCTAATCGATCACGGAGAAATTCAAATACGTCAAAACTTCGCCAATAAATCTCCTAAGTTTCAAGACGGTCGAATCGAGACGTAACTCGAAAGTCTTAAAGACAATACAGCTTATAATAATTGTTTCGCTTGGAATAATTTAACATAAACTAGAGCAGCTGTACTGTTTGTAGCTCAACCTGCTGCCCGCGATTCGCATGTGACCCGCCGGGACTTTTTCAGTGGCCCGCGTTAACTCAAACCATTTTTAAATTAACGCCTACCGGCAAAATAGAGTGAAATCGTCGTGAAAATCGTGAAAATTTTTCTACCTTCAAATCGTTAATTTTGAAAAACGCTATTTTTTAACCCTAAAAAATTTTGGGTGCTACCCGCGACACCAAGACCAATAAAAGGCCAAGTGCGAGTTGCACTCGCGCACGAAGGGTACCGTACCATTATAGAGCAAAAATAGGCAAAAATTGTATTTTTGAAGCGAAACTTCTTTAGGCGCGTTGAGAGTAAAATTTCAAGGTCGCGTCCGCGTCATGGCGATACCGTCACGGAGTAAGGCGACGATTTTGACTAAGTTTCACTTCTGACACGTGTGCTCGGCACACACGCTCTTTTTGGTAATGGAGCCCCCCTTAATTATTGTTTTTTAAATTTTATTATTTATTATAAAAGTATAAGTACAATTTAGTATTTTGTGAACATTTCAAGTGATTAGCTGTTGCCATTACTGATATCCAGCAAAAAAGGCCAAAAAAATCAGGTTTGTTGTATGGGAGCCCCCCTTAAAAATATTTTTATTCTGTTTTTAGTATTTGTTGTTATAGCAGCAACAGAAGTACAGAACCTGTGAAAATTTCAGAAGTCTAGCTGTAGTGGTTCTTGAGATACAGCCTGGAGACAGATAGACAGACAGACGGACAGACATCGAAGTCTCAGTAATAGGGTTCCGTTTTTACCTTTTGGGTACGGAACCCTAAAAAGTGTTTGTGGCCCGTATAATAAAAAGGTTGAATACCACTGAACTAGAGTACAGTGTCGTCGTAAACCCTTCTTTATCGTGACAACTTTTAACACTTTATTACACGAATATTTCAGACACGCTTTCCACAACTGTACAGTGTACACTAACAATGAGGGTAATTTTTTTCAATAAAATTTACGAGTGTATGGGGGCCGACGCGACGCGACGGCCGGCACACTCAACCCCAGGTTGACTAACCAACTCATGTAGCACTAATATTTGTAATGAACTATTTATACTTCCCTTCAGTCTAACAATCACTTCATAACTCAAAACACAGACAAAGAAAAGTAAACTAACCATAGGATCGACTTCACCAGCAAAATCACTAACAATCGCACTCAGAGAGACAATTAATTAAGGTTTTGAAATAAATATCATATATTTTCTGCTGTCAAATTCTTCACTAAATAAGAGTTAAGTAAAATTATTAAGTTAATCATTAATTAATGTCTCTGACTGCGGCAATCAGAGACATTTAATAATGATTGATGATTCAACTTCAATTTAATGAAGAGTTTGCCAGATAATGTATGGGGCTTATGTTAAAATCTTCATTTAATTACAGTTAAGTAATTAATATCCGTCTCTGAGTGCGGCAGTGAGTCCGTAAGCTCTAAGTAACACAATATACACATTTAATAGGAACATTTCCTATAAGGTCCTGCACCTTTACTACCTGCAATCACTCACCCGGAACGTACACCGTATTGCATAAAAAATCCCCGCAACCCTTGAGCGGGCAAACGAGTTCCGTACGTCCGCCACTTCCGCTGTCGTGGGAAACGAGCCCAGCTGCCGGGGATGACTGACCACAGCCAGTAATCATCATAAAAATATTTTTAATACTCCATAATGCTTGTAAATTCTAGTTGATTATTATTAGAAGTATCAATTTGTAACTTCTAGGTATACAATAAGCGATAGTTTATATCTATCATGTATAATCACTATATAGTATAAAACAAAGTCGCTTTCTCTGACCCTATGTCCCTTTGTTCCCTTTAATCTTTAAAACTACGCAACGGATTTTGATGCGGTTTTCTTTAATAGATAGAGTGATTCAAGAGGAAGGTTTATAAGTATAATAATAACATTCATTGAACAGTGGGGAAATACTGTTATTTTTGAGGTTTCTAATGTGATGTCGTAAATAATTAAATTTTTTTCCGCTTACATTGTAAACGCAGGCGAGATTTATCAAAATAATCTAAGTACTAAGTATTGTACACAATGAAAAGGTCTACAGAAAACTCCGCGATGGTATATGTCTATCTCTTATGGATATCCCACAATAACATTTTTTTGTCATTTAATGTTTACTACTATACAAATAATGGCTAATTTTCGAATCGATTTTAATTTTTAACCAATACGGCAATAATCCTTATTCAATTAATTTAAATACATTGTTGATTTAATATACATCTAGATATGGATTATGGATTATGGCCAATTACAATTTACAACATATGATTAAAATATTTTCGAAGATATTACAGATTTAAAAATTGCGGGACGTAGCTTTTGCGGCGGTACCGGCCAATGCGGGCCACGGGTAGTAATGAATATAAATCAACTGAATCGATTTTAATATTTTTTTCAGTGAGTGACATAGGCTATATATATTTTATACCTACCCGTGCGAATCCGGGGCGGGTCGCTAGTACATAATATAATTTTTAATTAGTATTAAATGTCTTACGGTCACACTTACAGACATTTAGTGATTGCTTTAATTTAAGGAAAGTGGCTAAAAATGTATGAAGACAAAATCTTCATTCGATTAAAGTTAAGTAATCATCAAACCTCTCTGAGTGGCCGTTACTAAGTTTAAGAGCCTGCCCAGATGAGGCGTTTTACGCGCGAGTGAGCGACTCGCGCGTTTTACGCGCGTACCCGAGATACTAGAGCTACTGTATATATATCGCGTCCAGATGCCTACGCGCGTTTTCTTACTCGCGCGTAAAACGGTTGCAATGAGCGGGACTCTCGACTTGCCCGTAAAACGCGCGAGCGACGCGCGAGTCGAGATACTTGGGTGCCATTGCAGCGTCCAGTACTACGCGCGAGTCCGTTGCGAATGGACGTATTTGATTGGAGCGTGATAACTTCGAGTCCATGTTTGTAGCGTAAAAACGCGCGTAAAACGCGGTATCTGGATGCAATAGAAATTGAAACGCGCGTATGGACTTCGCGCGTAAAACGCCTCTTCTGGACAGGCACTAAAGTTGGTCGTCTTTGAGTAGATTTACAATAGGTACTAATAAGAGTATATCTCAGATATACATTATAAGTACGTACTTTGATTACTAATCAGCATTCAAAGCCAGTACCTAATAAATTTTAATTAACTGGCCTCTTATAAAACAATTCTCAAGCTCTAGAGTCCTACTGAATAATAGCCGGTACGAAATTGCATGCGCGTTGTGTTCGCGTTAAATTAACGTCGCCATTTATCTGCGAGCCGTTTGACCTATGCGGGCGCAGTTTTCTGTCCGGGCAGTGCAGGAGCTGTGTCGAGATAAATCTTAACAAATTATGCAAATATACCCTATAACTTTAGCTTTTCAAAGGTTCTACAATTTTAAATAAACAGCAGTTTTACCCCCGAAACTGATACAATTTTGATGTTGAGTTGAGATTAGTTTTAAATTGAGCCGCCACGCGATCGTGCGCTAGTATAGCTGTCAGAAGTGTGAAAAGCCGTTGAGATCGAATTAGTTCCAAATTGAGCCGCATAACGATTTTGCGCTTGTATATATCTAATATATACATATGTCGGAAGTAGCAAAAGCTATGAGATCGAGCTGATTCGATTCTCGATTCGATTCTGATTCTGTCGGAAGTAACTGCAGCAGATTTTGAGGAGGTTTAATAAAATACATCTCAACATTTCGCACCCCTCTGTAAACGCCCGGGACCCGCATGTAGCACAGTTTTATTATGCGTTTTCATTACCGTCGTATTAATATGTACGAATTGGGCCAACTGCAGGCGCCGCGCCGCCGCCCGCCGCTCGCCGGGGCTCATCACTCACGATATTTTTAACGGCTAATGAGTTTTTTAATACTCGTATTTAACGCAAGTTTCTTTGCTGTGGTTTATTTATTCATACGGGAGCGTTTAATATCACTAAAATCTACCAAAAATTTGATGAGTACGTTACACTTGTACACTACTAAAACAACCCGTCTGTCTTGTCAAGCTCAAACAACTTCCATACAAATCATTCCTCAGACGCGAAAATCAACGAACTAGAATACACAGTACATAAAAAAATTGAGATTGAAAAAACTCTTTCTAATAACTATAACATCAAACTAAATAAAACCTTAAATATAAGTGGATTCGAATATCAAAATTAAATGAGAGTATTAGGTAACGCAATGATATCTGTCTCCCCCGTGCCGTCTACCCTAGGGTTCGACGACACCGCGGCCGCGGGCGCCGCGCCGGGTATAGCGGGCAGAGTGGAAGGGCATCTCACCCTTCAGCCTCCGATACTGTTCACATTAAAATCAGAGTGCCTTTGTCAATTTCGTTGCTATTAATGAGACGACACTAATTAACCTCGGTGGATTCATTTTGACTTCGTTGTAAGTAGATTTGGAAACAGGCATTTTTAGAACGAAGTTCCTTATGGCGCGTTCGGCGTTGCGAAAGGAGGCTAGACGGAACGACACATGACCTCGACACTTATTTATTAGTACCTGCATAGTAGGGGCAGAGGGCGTTGATAGTATTCCTGGGCGTCAACTAGATGTCATTTTTGAGAATAAACAGCGACATCTACCGGACGTTTCAATAAATTTTATTACAATTCCACAAAAGTGTCGTTGCTAGTAGGCGTCAATAGATGGCGGTTTTTTTTTGGAACGATCCATCCGGGTGTCCCTTGACACCTCTCAAGTTTTTTGTCCTTTGTCTGCTTCCCTCAGATTAGGTGGTCTGATGGTATCAGACTCCCACTCACTAAAGATATCTACGGGTATTTACCGCTTGGAATAAAAAGGCTCTGAATCAATATTTTTTTCAATTCTTATTTAAAACCTAATTTTATACGTCTTATCCCTAGTCAAAGAAGTAATATTACACTACTACCAACTTTTAACATAATATAATTACAATTCGGTAACGCGGAACATTGCGTGGGCTGTGGGCATCATTAGTCAATACTCACCTCTCATTAACATTGTGCAATATCTACTAATCAACATAATTGGCTAGTATTCACCTGCACTTATCTTGCGATATAATTTACGTGCGCTCAGTTGGCGCGGGGCGGCGACGGTCGTTGACTCCGGCGAGGACACGAATTTTATCATTCAATAACTACAATGTCAGATAGACCACTGAATCGGCGGATCGCGATAACGTATCCGATACGTTATCTATTAATATCGCAGACGAAATCGCCGATGTGTCAACGCGAAAGTATGTCGCTATAATGTTAATTCTGCAGTGGACGAATACGCAGCTCTCTGTAAAATTGATAACTTACAACTGTTGTATTATTGTTAACTAACTAGATGTTAACCCTACATTGCCCCAGGATAAAATCTATCCTATGTCCTTTCCCGGTACTCAAAGAATGCTAAATTCCAAACATCAAAATCGGTTTAGTTGTCTAAGCGTCAAAGGTAGCACAGACAGCCACTTTGACAAACAAAAACACTAGGAATTTAAGGGTCTTTAAAATATAAAAATTGTTAAAATTAAATTATAATATTATCAACAGAATATCGAACAATAAAGAGCAAAATCTTTCCTAGGCTGAAGTCTCAACAATGGTGCTTAGAATGGAAAAACTATTGTTAGTAAATCCATTTTATTAAAATCCTTAAAAATAAAAAGATTGAATAGAGGATATCACTTCCGTAGTTCATCTGTTTTAAATGACTGCATAATTATACTCTTCCAAGTTGGAAAGTAAGAAAACTCTATCTGTATAAAGAACGAACCTGATACTTTCTTTGTTTGAAATCGGTATTGGTTTTAATGACTTTAACGCTTCGTAAAGCACTTAGGTTAAAACGTGTCGTAACTGAATTTTTTAATTAATTAATTAAAACAGTTTAAGGCTTTACGGCGCTTCATAAGTAGTTTTATCACATTCCCCCATTGGTCATTTCAAATTAAACCAACATAAAAAGTAAAAACTACATCCGGTAAAAAACTAGATAATAAACTTACAATACTCGCACTTAAAAATCTTACATAACTTATTTGTAAATGTTATTAGGGGAAAATCTTCATTTCCGCTGCGAGGGTGCGACAATGTGGACGCAAGGAAGTGGCGGGTCAACGTCCGAGCCGCGAAGCCTCCGCCAACAGCCGCCTCTATCGTGAGGATCATAAGGCGCAAATTCCGATAGACCGAGCCGTGCGACAACAATCACACATTAGCGCGTTATACAAACGGTATTGAACTTATAGCCTTATAAAATATTCTCGAGTACACAGAACGGTGTACAAATTGATTTTTAATTACAACATTGGTTCCTTTGGTTAAATCAGAGAGTTTTTAGAGAGTTGCTTTACGATTTCCATATTATTAGAAGTTAGAACACGTATGCCCAACGCTGATCAACAAAAGATTTCCCCACGTAAAAAAGGTTCCTTATATTTTTATTGTCTCACATTACAGCTTTAATTTATTAAGCAGTTCAAGCACTTGCAGACCTCCGCGAGTAATTGCCAGGAACCTCATCTGTGGAGGATGCCATAACTCCGCCGATAAATTATATTTTTCAATTAGCAAGTAAAGACGTAAATGGATATCGATTATAGTACGATGGCTTGTAAACTTGTAAAGACATAATTAAAAATACACTTTTAAAACGGACATAAACTAAAATTGAAATAACAAGTAATAATCATAGCCTTATGATTATTACTATTTACTTGTTATTTCAAATTACTTCAGAAGCTAAAGAAATAGCGTCTCTCGCAATGCTCGCAAATAAAAACGTAAAGTGATGAGGTTTGGAGACTCCGAATCGAGCGAAGTTACGTCATTCATAACTCTATTCTTCCTTCTAGATGTGAACGTTTCTAGTATTTTTCTAAAGTACTCCATGATCCAGTGGACATATTACGTAGTTAGACACTGTTATATTATAATGTCATCAGAATTCAGCAAGTGCCCGAACTAAATGACATTTCCAAAAAACCACGCACAAAAAATAAAGCCATTAAAATATTTACAAGGCTCTGCCAACGTGAATCACCAACCGGTAAAGCGTTTAAAGAAGTAGGCACAATTTAATTGTAGTATTTACCTGGGCAAATGAACATTATAATTATAACAGAGCTAGCAAATATGTCAGCGGCAAAGCCTGCCCCAGCAATAATTAACGCTCGGCGGAACTGCGCAACTGTAGTTGAACGCTCGCAGAAGGCTAATTACACCAGATTTTACCGACGGTGTGCGAACATGATGCGATATTGACGGATCTAATATTATTGAAGTGAGCGGTTGAGATTTGTACGCATCGATTGTATGGATAACAATTGGCGTAAACGACTGTGTAATTAATGAATCCGGTGCAAATGCAATCATCTTCCCCAAAGATGCTTAGTCTTTGGATATAAAAAGACAAAATAAGCGTCGTTTTTTTAAATATTACAGACCAAACATCTACATCATTTAATGCTGTGATATTCGAATTAATTAAAATTGGTGTTAACACGATAAAATTATATGTAAATAAAATTATTATCGCAAAACTGAAATGCATTCGTAGAGCGTATAAAACAGTTGACGGCTTTTAATCAGTTCAACAATCATGTTCAGTCGCTACGAAAACAATTATTTTATTTCAGATGCCGGACGACCTAAATATTAGCTACCTCCGCAGCGTGAATTTATTTTAACCATTTACCGGTGGATTGTACTAAAACAGTTTTATGGGCGTCCTATTTACCTGCAATTTCAAATATAATACCTACTTTGACAACAGACATTTTTGAGGATTTTATACTTTTCTAGGCTGTGTATAGTACAGTAGAGGATATAAAACGTTCGTCTAGTCGTCCACGAGTATGTAGTCCGGATGCATTCATTCCTGTCGTTTCATAATCTATTTAACTCGTAATTTGTTAAATTGCTCGACCCTTTCCATCTGCGGCGCAAACAACCTTCTGTTTCCACTTGTATTCTTATTAGCTGAAAGTTGGCAACTTTTATTAACAAAGTTAAATGCCCCGCCTTGTTTGGCTAAAGCAAATAATCTGACCAGAGTCGAGCCATTAGTACATGTTCCATAAGTATAAACTCAACTTCGCCACAATGTTCGCTGAGATACAACTGAGGCTAGATAAACTGCTCAGTTAAAATAACGTGGAACTTGAGAAAATATAGAGTACGTGATTAGAAATTTATAACAAAACAATTATTCTTTAACGACAAAACAATATGAAAAAGAGTTTCCCGGAATTTTAGTAGTAATAATTGAAAATGCATGCATGTTTCCCAGAGATAAGAGCTAGGTTTTTCTTAAACGCTTCTAATATCTGAACCTATAAAATTTATGAATACAAGATTGTCTCGTTTCCGTTAATACTTTGGTTAAACTGAAGCTTAACACGAAACTCGTAACAACATACCTAAAACGTCTAAAAACAGAAACGTTGAGTACTTACAATTTACATGAAGCAGTGACTAAATTAAAGGTTCCCAGTTCCATTTAAATTTAAGACTAAGTGTAGAGTTGATGAAGAACATTATATAACGGCGAATGTAGCAAACGAGTGTTTAGCTGTTTAGTGTACGTAATAACACTAACGGCCACATTAATTATGGTATAAACTCAACAAGCTGTTAAAATTATTTAATCACTTTTAATGCACCCTAAATTAAATACGCTGCATTGGATGCCTTTAATATGAAACACGCTGAATAAAATTGCATTTTGGTTTAAAAGCATATTTACGTTATGAAACGGTAGTTTGGTATTTAATGGATGATGAATAAATATTATCTGATTGCGATAAGTATAGACTGTATTACCAAAATCTTCTAGGTAAATGAAGAATACTTATCAAGTAGTTATTAATAAGCTAATCAGCTAAAAGAGCTCACAAAACAGTCGTAGAACTTTAAGAAGAAGGATCTTGAGCTGCTTAAAATCTGATTAGCATCGCACATAACATTAATAAGACTAATATTAATGAAGATGGAACTTACCCTACGCCTCCGTTTAAGGCGTTGACGACCCCGGGTCTCTCATAGCACATATGCATACCAACAACCTTTCCACTCTTATCCTTGGCACTGAGCGAAATGGTGACGTTTTACAATACACTTTGCAGCACGAAAATATCTTATCACTCGCAAACTTAACACTACACAAAATAATTTATTGATCCGTTTTTGGAGATTGTACACATCGCTGAATTCTAGACGACAAATTAATGATAATTAATAGTTGCAATTATTGCAAACTGACTTGACAATTGACATGTAGTGTTTATCGCTGAAACAATCCTTTGAAGAGAAATCTAAATTATCGCGATTAAAACTGTAATAAAATTCACATAAAACGTAGCTAGTAATCAGCGTGAAGTTTTGCAATTATTCATTTTTAAACGTTAACTCAAGTGAAGTACTTATTTAAACACTAAAGTTTCCTGTTCAACGTTGACTTAAAGTTGAGCAAATAATTTTCACAGCAAAATATTAGACGCGAGGTTTTGGCATATCCGATGCAGTACACGTACAGAATACTTTATGTGTGTGCGAGTGACGTACCCGCCGTGTACACTGTACACTGTACACACACTCGCTAGTTACAACTACACATATTACATTGGAACAGACTATAGTAGCGGCGAACTCGTTTCCGCTCTATGTTAATACAACAAACAAAAAGTTAATAACTATAAATAAATCTCGAGTAAATATACCGAGACATTGTAATTATACTGATAAATATAAATAGAAATTAATTAAATGCATTTAATAATTACTAGTGCATGATTGTAAACAATTTATCTTAGCTTCGAACGCCGAAGTCTAGGCGTGCTCAATATATTAATCCATGTACTTAGCGTTAGTACTTGTACTAATATGTATTCTGTGGCGTTAGCAAAACGCAACATTGAACTATGTACACAAAACATACAGAACATCACTTTTCCTATTATATGACACGAAAACAAAGAAACAGTTTCCGAGCGAAACGACGTGATCGGCTCAATCGAGAGAGAAAGTTAGAATAAAGAAGTGATGCCGAACAATATGAAAATAATAATAATAATCATAGGTTGTCGCTACTCGCTACGGACGACGACACATTGGCATTTTAAAAGTAAAACCGGTTGTAAATAGCCAAACTGCAGCAATATTAAATGCATTATGTAAATGCATTGTCAGACACACTAAAAACACGGATTTGAATAACAGATCTAAAGGCGATAAATGTTACGAAGTGAATGAAGAAGCTAAACTCGACTTGAAAAGGGAAATAACATTAGTAAGGTTAAGTAGATCGTATCTGACTAAAAGTAGTCTGCGTGTATGATATAAAATGACAACATAAACACAAGAAGGAGAAAGCACCAGTGGAAGTCACGACAATATAATTAAAGGGTTTATGGCCGAGAAATGAATTGCTGATGGATTTTGTGTACAAAATACTGTTAATATTTCGCCCGGGTATAATACAGGATAAGTATTGCTCGGGTGTTTTGGGCTTGCGTGATAAACAGATATTGTTTGATACACCTATAAAGTCTCGTGACCAATCAATAATAATAAAAAAATATAATGTCTTAAATGCAACAAGCGTAAATTACCAAAAAAATAATTTTGAAAAATAGTTTGGCATAATATTCTTAAAGACGACTAAAATGCAAAATATGATAACCTAACCTAACCACCGACTGAAGGACAAAGAAAAAAAATGGTAATAAATAACCCATTACATAGGTTAGGAACGCATATTGTTTCACAATTTAATGTCGTGATTTAACAGATTGTAAAGCAATACAAAAAAAAACATATTTATTCAAATGTATGAAGTTTCACGCCACCATTTTATTCACAAAAATATGAACGCAAGTCACAATTTGGACGTAATTGACGATGTTAACAAAATAAACACACTAAATGGAACTATGGTAATTACGAATCGGAGCCAAGGCTCGCGCTAAGTAGGTATGTTCGTACGAGGAAATTCAGCTGTAGCCAAATCTTTCCTTTTAGGTTTTCACACATTCCATGCATTAACCTACATTTATGTGGTTAATTTTAATACCTCCTGATGAGCATAAGCGACTTTATGCATGTAGTCATTTTACATTCCTCTCTAGATTTATTTTTGTGGTGGATTTAGTACTTTAAACTTTGTAGCCGCGACCTGATCGATATTTATTTTTAAAATTGTTTTTTTTTTTCTTAGATCATTTCAATAACATTTTACCTGTTAACGACATTGTTAGGTTACGAAATCCTTTTGTCAGCTTTTGTGAGGATTCATTTCTTTAGATGCCAAGACAATGAATACCATTTCTGGTCGAAAAATACCACGATTGCCTAATGAAGGTTTGAAAGCTCGTAGATTATGATAATAATAACAATTAATGTCACTTCAATTCGTGGTAGTGATTATCTGCTATAGTTACTTTATTTATTACTTCAAATAACTATCATATTTTAAAAAGCTGTTTCTGAATAATGACTACTTTCAATAGATCTTTGTTGCGGTCACGGCGGAGTCATTACGTAATCCATTTTACTTTAAAAGCCTTTATTATTATAAGAACAATATTTGATTTAAGAAGTTTCGGAGGAACATTCTTCTCAAATAAACAACTACGCTCGCTTTTGATGCTGATGAAATAAATATTGTCAACAATAGAGATGCCAAAACATTATAAGACGCTGCAGTTATAAATCCTAATATTATTTTATCGTCATTCCTTCAGGATAAGAGAAAGAAGATTGAAATAGCTGTTCAATTAAGACTACTAAAAAGAAATAAATGCAATTTAGATAAAAACGATCGAAGCGTTCATAAGCCACCAATCGTAATTCGTAATCCCAGTTCTAGCGATAAACACGTCATGCATGAGTCAACATCATGGACACCGCATCCGTCCTGAATTTCTTACGAAAAAAAATCACAGCGCAGCGGACTATTACATCCTTCGATCCAACACTGCAATCCAAGTGTTCGTAGCCACAGATTTCACTTCGGAGGCGAGTCGGGCGCGTTGACAACACGCGCGCATTCCGAGTCACGTCACGTTCGCCCGCGTCCCGCCAAAAGAGTGCGAGCGGCGTCAAGACAACGGCGACGCGACTGCTCGAGGGGCGACGTAGTGCGAGACTGGCACTCGAGGCGGGGCGGGAGCGTCGCACGCCGATCGCAGGTTATCGTGAGTCGGCTACACAGATAATGATGTCAAAAGTGGATCGTACTAATGCTCTCTATTATGTTGTAAACGTTCCAAATAATTTAGTATTGCATAGTCAGCTTCGCTTTCCTGAGCCTCGTAACAATCTCTCGTCGAACTCTATTGTTATGTTAATAATCCATTCAATTACCATGATCGACCTATCAATTATATTAGTGATATCAACAAGATTTATCTCCCTACACAAATTCAAACGCTCGAGAATATCTAATACGAAGATGTAATTATTAGGAACGATTATAAGTCAAAAGTCAATAAGTACCTTAATAAAAATAGGAGAGAAAAGTAAAAATGCCACAATCACTAATTTTCAAATCCATGAAGGTAATGTAGTTCGATAAAAATTTGATAGAATATATAATAAGAATAAGAAAAACAATCGAGGTAACTAAAAAGAGTGAAATTATTATTTTTAACAAAAAATTAAAACCGACTTCCAAGGTAAAAACAATAATAACATCCTTATAATATGAACTAAAAAGTATTAAATAATTTTTCCTATCTAATAGTGCCTTTTTCCGAATTCGGCTAAACCTCAACTATTTCTGTACTCAATCTTCATCATTTTGAAGTCGGTACCAGATATACCTAGCTGAATCTTCAGTTCTCTGACAGAATAGGTATTTGAAACTTTTGGAACTGGCACCGACTTCAAAATTATGAAGATTGAGTACAGAAATAGTTGAGGTTTAGCCAAATTCGGAAAAAAGCACTATTAGATAGGAAAAATTATTTAATACTTTTTAGTTCATATTATAAGGATGTTATTATTGTTTTTACCTTGGAAGTCGGTTTTAATTTTTTGTTAAAAATAATAATTTCACTCTTTTTAGTTACCTCGATTGTTTTTCTTACTCTTATTACGATGTAGATTGTTTTCCTATGTAAGTATTTTCATACTAAGGGTTCAATTTATTACCTCGATCGTGGGAATCGCAGACGCAATAGATTTTTAATTGTTATGCGGCAGCCGGGTGCCGCTTGGGGATTGATGGGTTAATAGTTAAACTAGTGTAGTACCTATCGAAGCAACTTACTTCTCTTTTTTCTTTCGAATCTCAAAAGTAAACAAATGTCAAATGTGTGCCTTACGCTCTGGAGTTAAGGTTGACTTTGTTATGTTCAATTTTGTGGTACATAAGTCGCTTAGAACTTGAATCATTTATTTTGAAACAACATTATATTTTTATTAAAATCGCTATGAAAAGTACCAATTATTATAAGGACATAACGTGATGATATAATTATGGTGTTGTGGGGGCATATTGTATCCATATACAACCATGTGACACTGGTGACCCTGACGTGGTAATGATGATGATGATGATGAATGTAATTTGCATAGTAGCATATGCTTTCAGTTCTTAAAACAGCGCCTAAACCCCCAAACTTGTATCTATAAGGAATCCGGAGTTCTCTTAGTATCTTCGGAACCATAGTATACCTTGGTGCAAAATCTTGCGTTTTGGTAGCATATGCTTAGGATACTTCTCATAAAACCAAAATCACCATATGTTTCCATATAAATTTTGAGGAGTTCCCTCGATTACTCATGGATCCCATCATCAAATCACCACTTTTGTGAAAATGGGACCAAATTGGAGGGAAACCTAATAGAACAAAACAAAAATTTTGAAAATCGGTTCACAAACGGCGGAGTAATCGTTGAACATACAAAAAAAAATATATATCCACAGCCGAACATATAACCTCCTCCTTTTTGGAAGTCGGTTAAAAATGGACTCCTTTTCAGGCGTAGCTCGTCAAATAACGGTAAAACAATAAAAGGGAAAATGTAAAAAACCAGAACAGGAAAAGCGTGGATAGAACGTGTGTGAATTTATTACTTTCAGTTCATGAAGTCTCTAAAGTCAAATTGTGTTAGAAAAATAAAAAATAAAATGCTCAAGAAGATATGCCAACAAAGACTTCAATTAAACCTTATTTCTAAAATTACCGATCTTTTTCATTCTAACCATTCGGAAACCATCGCACAAATGCGATAATTTAAAAGTTAAAACACAAACAAAAGCAATCTACTGGCAAAGTAATGGTATGCGTTTGAATATTGTACCAACACAGACGAAGGTATCACTCTTCGTAATGAGCCTGGCGCCCATTTCCGAACACCAGAATGAGAGTCCTGTACGTGCTGCATTCGAGATGCAACCCTAACACTCGGTAACACGATCAGGATTCCCTCAACTCGTCTGATATTTCTCCCGAGCTGATCAAAAAGTGATATATTTATAGTCTTTCAAATGTGGACCATATTATAATAATTTTAAGGTCGTAAAAGTTTTGTCCTATCAAGTTTTATTAAATAAAAATGGACCATACAGCGGTGAAAATACGATGTCCTTTTCCAAATGTCTGCTTCGTTTTTGCAAGATACCACGTAGTTCAGTGTATTTTTGTCGGATTAAGACGGTTCTACTTTTGATGAATGTATAGGTTCATTGAGATTTTATGGTTGTTTTCCTGGGAAAGGGCGCGATGAGATAAACGGGGATAGGTTTATGGGTACATAACAGGTATTTTCAGTTTATTGCGTAACATCACAAACAAGGTTTAGTAATACTGTCTACTACCAAATGATAATATTGTAAATAAGGTTTAGAACTATTTTGGAATTAAATGTGTAATAATACTAGACGTTCCGCGCGGCTTCGCCCGCGTAAATAAGATATTTCACAGACCATTTCAGTCTACAAAAAAATAGCCTATGATCCTTCACGTGGTCTACTTCTTATCTGACCCAAATAACAGAAAAATTGCTCTAGTAGTTCGTGAGATAAGCCCTTTCAAATAATTTCCCCCGTTTTTTCAACATTTTCTTCTATTTCTTCGCTCCTATTAGTCTTAGCGTGATAAAATATAGCCTATAGCCTTTCTCAATAAATGGGCTATCTAACACTGAAAGAATTTTTCAAATCGGACCAGTAGTTCCTGAGATTAGCGCGTTCAAATAAGCCCTTTCAAATAATTTTCCCCCGTTTTTTTCCACATTTTCCTCTATTTCTTCGATCCTATTAGTCTTAGCGTGATAAAATATAGTCTATAGCCTTCCTCGATAAATGGACTATCTAACACTGAAAGAATTTTTCAAATAGGACCAGTAGTTCCTGAGATTAGCGCGTTCAAACAAACAAACAAACAAACTAACAAACTCTTTCGCTTTATAATATTAGTATAGATTTAACCATTTCATAGTTAATGACATTGATATAAAATATCAAATGAAAATATTAAATAATAATGACTTAAAAGTTTATAATTTGAACAATAAATTCAATCAAAGAATTTGGAGAAATAAAAGGAAAGTCTTTTAAATGAATCTAAGGTTAGCACGAACTACGAAGCCAAGGTGGATTCATAATAATACTAGTTCTTTTCCACCGAAGCGACATTCGTAAAATGTAAGTCCCTCAAACGCAATATAAAACGCGCACATGACACAAGGCAGCTAGTACCGAGTACAACGATAAAAGAGAATGATTACATGGAACCACCGGCAAATTGAGCAACCATATGAAATCGTGAAATATTGACGCTCGAAGGTCTCGTGTATTTATTTTCACATCTAATAGATATAAATATACTCTAGGTGCGTGCACACTTTACATGCTAACAAAGGATTTTGTGGGCATCACACGAGCGCCGTGCCGTATAGATAACTAATACGAGGTGACCCAAATTTCACGACAAGTGGAGCGGTCGTCGCGGCCGGGGCGGAAATAGGCGGATGATCCCGGGGGAGTGGCGAGGAGAAATTTACTACCAATACGGGAGCACCACAGTTGCTGGCTTCATTTTATACGCAGTAATTTACGCTTGCAATTGCTTTTAAAAATGTTGAAGAATGGCAATTGCGGGGACTGCTAAATGGGTATAGGTTACGGTTGACATAATATCAAAGTCTAAATTGGGACCATGTATAATTTGGATAATTGGACATACATTTGAATAAACCAACTTCTTCTGGAAATTTCACTATCACAGAGAGAGTTAATATTACTCACTAGCTAAAAGCCGAGCTTTGTGAGGGCTCGCGTCGTTTTTCTGCGTGGTAATGATCTTTAAGGCAGTTTTTTTTTTTATATTTTAAATAATTTTATAGTAACCAAACCTTGACTGACCGATGATAACACATCTACATATAAATAAAAATTACTATGTTAAATCTCAAATCAATAGGCGTGATAGTTTTTCCGTAAAGTGTACCACAAAAGTGCTCAGGTTGTGGAATATACTAGGGCTCGCTTCGCTCGCCCTGATAATTTATATTCATCATTCTTCTTTAGTTATGGTAGGAGCAAAGGCAAAATATTTTATAATAATTCTGTAAGGATAACTTTCCATATGAAGTAAGCCTAATCGAACCTCGGAGGGCAATATGTACTAAAGGTAGTAAGGCCCAATGGGTCTGACTCATTAAGACGTTACTTTTTACAACCGATTATCCTCACCCGATGCAAGTATATTTATGTCCCTCTTCTTCGTACCCTATAAAGTGTATGATGACCGTGACTCACTGTCTACAAATGTTAAAAATTTTCCTTGAAAGTGTATAAATAAAATCATAGCTGCAATTAGAAATCAATCAATTCTTGGTTATATCCAAATCACAATTATTTCATTATTTGTGTCAGATTTCAATAACTTGTTAAAAAATTTAAATAGTGGTGATTAAAGACTACTAGGGAGTAGGGACCTTAATCTATAAAGTAGTGGAACCAAAATGTTTAAAATAATAGTATTTTGTAGACACTCGTCATCACATTCGTATTTTTGCACACACTACCGTAAACATCGCCGTAAGCCGAAACATACGGTAATCTAACGGAATCCACTTTCACTTGATCATCCTTCGGCTTTATATTCCGAAATAATTCAGAGTCGAGATTGATAAATATTGGATTTTTGAGAATTCCATTAGAATTTACATTATGTATTCTACCCGGCGAAGCTTTCACGTGAATTCGTATGCGTTTCTCGCCGTCCTTTGTTAGGAATGTCTTTTATTTTGTGTTACCCTTCATACGAGCAGGTGCGAGATATATTTTGTCAACATTTAGGAAACTTCTCACGGGATAAGGGTATTTCGTATTGTGTCTGAAGAATAATGTATGCTTAAAAATTTATAACGTGGACTAATTAATTTTGGGGCTTTTAGGACAAAAGCGTACATTTTAACGGGAAAAATAATATCCTTGCGATAGCTGATTTAAGATTCGTTTAGAAAGAAATATTACGGCATAGGAGAAACGAGACAACGGACAACAAAAAGTTCATAATAGTAAATTGTTTTATTAGAATAAGATTATTTTGATAAAACTAGGAACTGTATATTTTTGTCTTTGCTCCAAAATATGTAGAATCTTAACAGTGGCGCTCATCTAAAATAGTTTAACCGAGCTGAACTTGCATTCAACGTCCATACAAAGCACCTACTGTTGCATTCTATGATATCGTCGAAGTTTAAACTTTAGCCCAGATATAAGAGAACACTCTCGCCGTGGAAGTACGTCGCGTGAGGCTTACGAATAAAATATAGGCTTATTTAGTTCGCTCCTTCTACCCGTTAATCTTAATAATCCTTAAATAATTTTGATCAAACACAAAAAAAACACCTATTGAGAAACAAAATACATCACAAGTATACACAAAGCAGCATTAAGTAATCATATAATGATAGTATATTGAGGAGGGCAAATCTCATTTCCTCACGAGGCGGGCGCGGGCGGAGGCTTACCGAATCTCAGCTTAAATATGCACGTAAACGGCCGCAGCCTCGGGGATTGGCAGTAGTAAAGAACAACATTAAACCGCTACTCTAATGTAATTACAAGTTGTGAAAATGTTTTACAATTAAACATATTATAAAACCCCTCGCGTTGACTTGAGGCTAATAATTAGGCAGTTTCCGGTGCCGATGTAGGTTTTAATTTAAATTGCTAATGTTTGATAAAGAAACAAAAATAACTTCAAACGCGACATTTTATGACTCCTTTGCATTATTTGTAAAGTGTTTATCAAAACTGTGCAGGGTATTAGATAGAAACGAAATGTACCCACGACAAGAATCAATTCTCAATAATTGTGAGCACCAACAACCGCAAATTAAACTTTACAACTAGGGGACGGTGGGACAAAATGGGGTTCCTAAGGTTCAGAGAATAATATGTAGTGAAGAACAATATGTATTTGTAGACAAAGCGACAATTCCAATAGTATCTCAACCAACAAACGCTGATGCTCTCCCAGAACTAAGAGATAAGTGTCCATATTTACCTCAAACACCTATTTTTCCAAGATGTCAGTGGCTGACGTCAAAACGGTTGGCGCATCACTTCAGATAATGGTCTCGTATCGGCTGGCGCGGCTCAAGTGATGTTTATGAATAAAATAGGTCGCCGGTTCACCGAATCCAGGCTTCTTCGCAATATGGAGAACTAGCTCAACGAATTTGCGCAGCCATCGTATCAAATTTACGAAATATTTGCATTTAAGCCTTTTCCGTATTTACGTTATTTTGTGTTCACGTGCTACTAGAGTCTAGACAATGTATCAGCATTTGAGTAAAATTTTGGTATATCTGTTTTGTGTTTAAAATTTAAATTATATCCATCGTTAAGTCATCGTAAAAACGTTTTTAATCGGCATCGGCAGGTAGCAGACCTGACATAAATTATGAATGAACTATTAGAACTATTCAATGCAAATAATGTTAGCACGGTAACATGTCAAGCATAATGCGAAATGTAAATACTAAATACTTATATCCAGTGCAAAATTGGAACCAATTTATTTAAACATTCAATGAGACTTTGTTCAATGTCAAGGACTTATTGCCCAAGGGGAGTTTAAACAGCGGATTCTCATCAAGCAACGTTTTCATGCAAATGGCTTTCAAAGGTATCGTATTGCCGGATAATTCAATACACCTAATTGTGATACAAGTTTAATAACATTAAAATTGAATTTAATACGCTTTGCGATAGACGATATAGATTATAGACCTTCAGAAAATTATAATGCGTAAAATATGTAGCACGTGGCATTTATAAAGAAAATAAGTAAAGTTATTACCAATTATTATTTAGCACATCTTATAGCACAGATTAAATTTAAGTGATATTCGCAAGTGAATTATTGAATGTTAAGAAAAGTGAAAGGAAGAAATAATTATCTTGGCGAATTCTAAGTTAGAGGATGTACTCTATAAACAGCTGTTAACACATAAAGTGATAGTAAAGTTTTACGGCAAGAATTTAGAAATGTTACGCTCCAACTTAAGACACTAGATTCTGTAGAACTACTGGGCACTGGAACAAAACCTATTACTTTAAGCAAACGATCAACCAAAAAAAATTTCCAAGTGGCTACACGAGAAGTTTGTCTGGGAGGTATATTTTCATTGTCCTGGCCAGCGATGAAATGAAATAACAAACATTTCATAAGTATCATTAAAGCCATAACCAAGTACAATTACATCCGCACTTAAAAGAATAAAATACAGCGTACCTCGGATAAAAAAATTTGAAGTACAAAGAGGTACGCTAGTTAATTACTCAAGAGGTAGGATAGACAATGCAGAAATATTTATAATCACAAGTAAACATTGTGACGAGCGGCGGAGGCGGCGCGGCGCAGGACGTGTGCATTTACGTGTAGCGTGCGGTAGAGTATCGCAAATGCGCGGACCGCGAACAAAGACATCTGAAACGGCGCTCTTTTATTTAGAGTGGGGAAAAACTGGCGGAGCGCAATAACAGAGAAATAACAACAATCCCGTACCCGACGTATAATTATTTTTAAACGTCCTTTGTTTTAACATAATCTCTTTGTTTTCACTTCCTCGATGCGACATATTTATACGTATCGTCGCTGCCAGTTCGACGAGGCAATAAACTGTGTTGCAATGATTTTGGTATGCGCATCCTGTCAAAAACAAGTAAAGTCGCACACACAAATATGACTAATGCAATAACCGTAATCGATGCAGCAAGGTAGTAAAATATAGTAACCCCTAATGCAGGAAAATCAAAAATCAGGAGGCGAGCACGTCGGATACACGAGTGCAAAATATACATATTGAAAACTACTGCGTTAAGGGCACCACGGCTCAGCTCAGCCAGACGGAAAAATACGACGTCGTTCGGATACGATTGTTTCTCTATTCGAAACGCGAAATGCAAAGTATGAAATAATTATGGCGTTGAGAGCGCGACATGTTTCCTCCCCCACACCCTACTCCCCCTAGATCAGTCAGGGATGGCGAAATAATGGCACGCGACTTGTAATTTTGAGCACGCCACTGATCTCAAAATTACTATCGTCATTATTTTACATTCTACAAAAAATCAAGGTTTTTAAATCCACCACTTCCTAGTGTGCGCCAAATTAGGCTTGGGGTGCCTCCAAATACGCATCAGGATCACAAAGACAAATATTATATGATGGCACGTCTATGACCTCGCTAAAGGTTTCCTCAGAAAAAGCCTCGTTGATGCGAAAAGGTTCGCCATCCCTCCGCTAGACAGTGCAATAGAATACTATAGATATAGCGAGAAGGGACTTGTTGCTTTGTCACTGTCACATTTACTCGGCGTTGAAAGTTATTACATAAATATGAGCACCTATTTTACGGTGGGAGTTACGGTAGTTTAAATTTATTTTAACCAAAGGCCTACGTTATTTCAATAATGCGAGCTACGTCTAGTTTATTGACACTTATTATTATATTAGCAGAATTATTTTTGTGCATTTAACTCCACTCTACATTTGTTATTAATCTCAATGAAAAGAGTTTTATTTTCCTCGAGAGTAAATCCATGAGATTATTTTTTGGGGAAACATTTTCACAGTACAGGTACTAGACAAAGAACATGATTTTTTTAAATAATGCTTTCAATATATTATACATAGCCATTACAGAAAAATATTGGTTACAAAATAATTTATAAACCACCAATTTACAGTTGAGAACAATTACGAATTGCACAGTAAAATTGTCCAACGATTTCGTATACCACTCAAGTAAAGTAAATCCAAACAAATCCGATACGCCGCATAGCTGACATTGGTTTTAAGGACCGTAATGGAAAACGATTAGAGTCGAGACCATACGAGTGGCTTTCCCGGCTCAAGAGATTCATCATTTGGTCTGTTTTAAGTACTTGGATACCATTTCGAAATAAAACAAATTACAAATTCTACGGCTTATATTTAATTGTATAATTAATATTAAATAAATGTTAAGCTCCAAAAGGAATTTGACATGCTCTCAGATAATGTCAACCCATAGATTTAATTGCCGTTTACTTTTGTGTAAGTCGCTGAATATTAAATAATAATATTCAGCGACTTACTGTACACTTACAAAACATACCACAAAACAGAAACACAATCCTAACAGCAATTTATAAAGTGACATTGAAACAAGTTCTCTTAGAAATATCATATCTCAAGTTTGCGTCAGAAGCGGGACTTCTGGACTCCTCGTTTAATATAGCAAGAAACGGACGCTAAAAAGTGCGAAAGAGAACAACGTATAGAAAACTGCGATAAGGACTCAAATTTTGAAGTTCCATAAAAATATCGAAATAATAAGTAATAGAAATAATCTACCTAGCCGTTTTCGGCTTCAGTAACTTGGTTTATGGTTACACTAGATGTCCCGCGCAAATTAGCTTATGTGCCTTCACGTCATCTACTCTACTTATATCTGTGCCAAATAACATAACAAATAACATAAAAATTGCTTCAGTAGTTCGTGAGATAAACCATTTCTAATAATTTTCCCTGTTTTAACCACATTATCCTGTTTCTTCGGTCCTATTAGTTTCAGCGTGATAATGTAATATAGCCTATAGCCTTCTTTGATAAATGAGCTATCTAACACTGAAAGTTTTTTTTTTAATAGGACCAATAGTTCCTGAGATTAGCGCGTTCAATCAAACAAACAAACAAACTCTTCAGGTTTATAATATTAGTATAGCTTTTTTTTTTCGCTTGACAAAATCGAATGTCGATCTAAATGACTATGAAAAGAACCTATAATAGGGTCATAATAGGCTCATAACCATGGGACGATGCATGCACACGGTATAATATGGTAGTGATGATGATGATGAATGTAATTTGCATAGTAGCATATGCTTTCCATTCTTAAAACAACGCCGAAACTCCCAAACTTGTATCTATAAAGAATCAGGAGTTCTCTCAGAACCTACCCAACCTTGGTACCTTGGTGCCTTGGTGCAAAATCTTACTTGTTGGTAGCATATGCTTAGAGTACTTCTTACGAAACCGAAGTTACCACATGTTTCCATATAAATTTTGAGGAGTTCCCTCGATTACTTATGGATCCCTTCATTAGATCACCACTTTTGTGAATATAGTACCAAATTGGGATAATACTCTGTACACCAGAAGAGAAATTAAAAAAAAAACTGTTCACAAACGGCGGAGTAATCGTTGAATATAAAAAAAAACGAACATAACACCTCCCCCATTTTGAAAGTCGGTTAAAATTGTAGCCTATGTGTTATTCTGATGTATAAGCTTTATTATTGTAAAGTTTCATTAAAATCCATTCAGTAGTTTTTGCGTGAAAGAGTAACAAACATCCATACATCCATACATACAAACTTTCGCTTTTATAATATTAGTAGGCTATATTAACAAAAGTCTCCTAGAAAGGGTTTATAAATTTAAATACTTGGGACACTACTTGACACCTGACCTTAAGGATGACTCTGATATTGAGAGGGAACGGAGAGCGCTATCAGTGAGGGCAAACATGCTCGCTCGTCGGTTTGCGCGTAGCTCACATAATGTCAAAGTGACCTTATTCAGGGCTTATTGCACCTGCTTTTATACGGGTAGCCTGTGGGCCAATTACACCCAGAAATCGTATAGCGCTCTTCGTGTCCAATTCAACAACGCGTTCAGGGTGTTGTTGGGGCTGCCTTGGCGCTGCAGCGCGTCAGGGATGTTCGCTGAGGCACGTGTAGACTGCTTTTATGCAACCATGCGAAAAAGATGCGCATCCTTGGTGCGACGGGTGAGGGGCAGTACCAACAGCATACTGAGAATGTTTGCAGAACGATTGGACTGTCCTTATGTTAATCGATGTGGAGCTGTGTCACATGGATTAGAAAAATAGTTACTAACTTCATAATATTATAGTAGCTGTTAGCGACTATTTTGTTAAATTTTGTTAAATTAAATCGTTATTTATAATTTATAATTTTTAAAATACTAACATTAGCTTTTAAGAATCAAAGTGTTACTAACAATTGGGCCAAATGTAGTCTGAAAAATAAAATTTATTATTATTATTATTATTATTATTATTATTATAATATTAGTAGGATAATATCATTATGTTTTGCTCTAATATGGCTAATATTATACCCAACCCAATCTTGGCAGTGAAGGTGTGAGAGCAGGATTCGTGAGTTGGGGCACCGTTTACATAATTATATCGTATACTAGCTGACCCGGCAAACGTTGTATTGACATATAAATTATTTCTAGTATTAATATAAAAAGTAGATAAAAACGTATTCTCAGGCCTAACGAATGTACATACAAAATTTTATTATAATCGGTTGAGCCGTTTTGGAGTCCGCGCACAAACACTGTGACACGAGAATTTTATATATTAGAAGATTAGCGGTCTCGCTTTTAGCTGGTCACTTTTAAGATCTAGTTCTCGTTCTCTCTTTATATTGAAGTCTAATGTGTAGGACTACAACTTAATCGTCCTCCCAATGATGTCAAAGGAAATTAAGTATCATGTTATTGTGATACGCTGAAAATACTTAGTAATTTATTTATTCCACCAACAAGACGCGCCCGTCTCACAGTCGGGAAGCTGTATTAAATACTCTGTGTATCGCTCGAGGTTTTTGCAGTGTGCAAGCGAAGGGGGATAAAATTATAAAAATCTCTTTCGTAAGATAAAAAAATTAAGAACTAAATAATAAATTCATTGCAATGTCATTAGTGATACTTGGGTAAGCAGAAAAAACTGAAAGAGGCCACAAACTGATTCTAGTTCAGAGCTTTGTGCTAACGTTACGTCCTCGCAAGATGTAACTTAGCGAGGCGCGATACGGTATTATGAATAAGTTTTCAGTTCTTTTCATGAAAATAACCGAACTTTCTTAGATAAAAGTATAAAGCTTTTTACACTTCAACTTTTCGAGCGAAGAAAATAAAAGCATGCGATGCATAGAACTTAATATACTGGTAGGTATTTAAAGTTTAAGTAGTATTCAAACATCTAGACACGCGGCAGCGTGTCAAGCCAAGTTCAAGTATAAGTAACGTGACCTTTTTTTTTTGTAAGAGCGGGACATCTACGGAATACTAATAAGTAATAACGAAACTTCGCACAGTTATAGTTTATATGGTGAAGGCATCCAGCTAATATTATTTTGAAATTATGCTTTTATCATACATTTTTTTAACAAATAAAACATTACACACACTACAACACACACACTAGGGACAAGCCTATACATACGAATTGTACTCTTATATTTATGGTTTAAGTCTGTTATCAAATTGAAAATAGTTTTTTTTTTTTTATTGAATCTTAAATACTGTTAGACAATTATTACACGGCCAGTCTGTCATCATTTGACTTTATTAATCTGAGACTGTCGCAGGGATTTTGTCTGAAAAATAATAAAAGTAATTTTTTTGACAATAGAATTGATTAGAAAAGCGTTGAAATTTGAAACTTATAATAATTATTTTTTTGTCTGAGATCGAATTTCGACCATTGGGCGATCTCTAGTACTTTTAAATTGTCGTTTGATCTGTTTGCAAAAGCGGGACAATTTCGGGCTCGCGGGGGACACCGGGACAGACTGCCTGAAAGCGAGACTGTCCCGCCCAAAGCGGGACGCGGACGTATGGTCACGTTAAGTGTAACAGAACTGGCGAGCAGCACCGTGTGTAATAAATATGACACGAACCATTTGCCGTTACTTTTGACCCCCTCATAATTCAGAAACTATTTCACATATAAACGTGTCAAATTTGGCTCATATATTGTGACTTGCGAGATACATATTATATGGTTTAAATTTCATAAGCACATCTCAAACAGTTACATCCGAAAATCTACGTTTTTATCACGGACTGACTGACTGACCTATAGATCAAAATTCTAACCCAGTTCCACATGACCTAGAGGGATGAAATTTGGAATGCAGGTCGGTAATTGTGTGTAAGCTCGGGGAAAAATAAAAAAACAAAAAAAAAACCCTTTAAGGTTGCGATTGACTATAGTCCAGGGGTGGCCAACCGTTATAGATATTCAATAAAACAAAGAAATAGACTCTATTTAAATAAATTTATTTATTTAAATAGACTCTATTATTTGTTCATAATGTTATTTGGCTCCTATACCTACCTACATATTTCGATTTTCCATAGAACTTGGCACTCATTTAGAGCGCTTACAGACGAACGGCACGTGTCGGCGGCACGCGTCGACGGCAGTCGACGGCAGGCGTCGGCACGTGTCGGCGGCAGTCGACGGCAGCCGTCGACAGTTTATCACGCTTGCAGTTGTGATGTACCGCGTAAAGGTAAGCGTCGACAGATCTGTATCGTACGCAACGGACGTCTCGCAACAAACGGATAATGTTTTCACAGTACGTCCAGTGTCCACTGTATCGGCAGCATATGGATTACCGACTAGCCAGTATGTTTATCTCCTAATTAGTCCAAACAATGTTCCTAAGTCAAAATTTCTGCTTACGACTTTTCCATCCACACCCCCCTTTTGAGCATTCATTTACTAGGCTACTCGGTAATCCGTACGCTGCCGATACAGTGAAAGTACTGTGAAAAAACTATCCTTTTGATGCAAGACATCAGTTGCGAACGATACTGACCTGTGGACGCTTACCTTTGGGTGGTACGTCAGAACTAGGGGCCTACCACCACCTCTACTAAGCGACACCGTTTGACAGATGAGCAATATTACTTTAACGTCAAACAAATCTTAAAAAAGTTTATATTTCACAGCGGATTTAACAATGTTTTGCATTTTTTTTTTACTGTTTTTTAGTAAAATTATATTTGAAAAGTGAGTACGGTAATGTTATTGTAATCTTACAACAAAGTCTTCTGGAAACATGATAGTTTTAGGAAAGGTCATGGTAGGCCCCTGCAAGCGTCATAAACTGTCGACGGCTGCCGTCGACTGACGCCGACACGTGCCGTCGACTCCCGTCGACTGCCGCCGACGCGTTCTGCCGACACGTGCCGTTCGTCTGTAAGAAGCCTAAAGATCTCCATTCTTACGGCTTTACGGCGAAGTCCATAGACAAGGCACAAGCATAATGTTTGTATTGAACTTGGCTCTACTTTTTTACATTTATGTTTTTGGTGGGATCTAGTCTACATTCCGCGCTTGAAATGTAAGCCGCAGTCTTGGGGGGAGATTAATCAGCGAGCGCAAATAAGTACAAATTAGCTAAGCCATCTTTTAGAAGCTGCCTGTTGAATATTAGGTTACTTTTAACTTAAATGCAACCGACCCTCATCAACGAACCACATAAAACCTGAGTGCTTTACTAAGTAATATTTTTTTAATATCTTCTGAAGAAGGCTACGATGTAAGTTAAGAAAATTCAGAGCATTTAAACCTTAAATTGTTAAAAATTTTAAATAAGTCCATTGACCATACAAACATATATCTTAATTTTCTACCTGTGGTACCTTTTCATGGTTTGCAGCTAAATGGAACTGCTTATTCGGGGTTAGTTAAGTGGATAACTGTAAATCCGTCGAGATATTTTAAGGTAACCAAAATCCTAATATTTAGCCACACGACATAATATTGTAAGCTGAACTTTGTTACGTAATGTTTGCAATATAAAGCTTGAAGTCTTATATCTACTAATACATTAGTTTGAAACTTCACTTCAAATTCCAATACCTTTACTAAAGTAAACCAAAGTATTCAAACTTCCGCGTCAACATTATATCATTGCTGATATAATGTGGACGCGTCCTACTTTGCAGCAGGACATTAGCGGAATAGAGATCAATTTATTAAATACATATGTTGTCATATATTACAAATTTAACTTTAAATAAAAAGAGCAAAACGTACTTGAGTTTACAAAGTTTGTTTCAAGAAACGAGCAACAGGAACTATATTATACTTATAAAGTTTTATTGCTGGAGAAGGAATTGTAAAAAGCATTTATAATTCTACTTTTCTGTCTTGGTTACAATGGAGAATAGGATAATAGAACTCACTTAAGAGCTTGCAACGGGAAAAATAAAGAAAAATTTTAAAGGGGTATTTAACTAGACAAAAGAACACTGTATATGTAGTTGAACGATATTGATGTAAAATTTTAATGCTTTTAAAATGTTTATTGTGCTACCATTTTATGCTACTTAAAGCTTTTGCTTCTGTAAAGTATATTCATATTTTCTTCGAGGTATTATAGACCAAGAAGCAATAAGACATGCATTGTAAAATTTAAAACAATAGAAAAGGAATAAATAATGCAGTTATAGATATTAGATTCCGCATATCGACTCCATGGTACAACAGTCGTTGATAAAGGTACTTGTACTAATATGTATTCTGTGATAAAGGTAAGACAACAGCTAATGAACTAGATTATCGCGTAGACACGGATGACCTGGTACATGGTACGGGGCAGGGAAATGTCTGGAGATATGTGCAATGTGCAATATGCATTACAGCCGTGTGGACACAGCGCTCGAGTTCCGCAAGATATATGATCATTCAATCGGGAGACGGAGGAAGCTAAGCCACTACTACATATTCAAAGACCAAGGTATTAATGCAAGACGCCGCATTAATGTTTTGTCTCATGTGTCTATGGTATTAAATGGAAAGAATTTTGATCGAAAAGCTAGAGTTACCAAAGGTCCAGTCAAAATTAAATATGAAGTTATCAATAATAAAAACAATTTAATATTCAAGAGATCAAAGAATAAAAAGCTGAAACAATAATTTACGTACATACATTGATTCAAAATTAAAACCCACTGTTGCGTCGCAAATACTCGAATTCCAATTTAAAGTTGTCAAAGAACAAAGGCGATAAATGGATTCAGTCGAATTTGAAACCGGACTACATTAAATACATGAATAATGAAGTAACGACTAACGGTAGTGTGAGATGACCGGTGTTCTGTAATTCTCACACCGAGCGGTAACTTCATAAGAAAGCTCCTTTTACATACCACTTAGTCATTAGCTGTATAAACAGAACCTGATTATGAATTTGCTTACAATGGGCGAATAGGAAAATTTAAAGACGAAAAATGTGATACAGATAATTTTGTAGATTTAGGGCCTGTGTCACCACTTCCTGATAAGTGCTGGATATCCACAACTTATCTGACAGATACTCTATACTCCATCATGTGAAGTGGTGAAACAGCTTCGAAAAACAAAAAGAATTTCGCACAAACATTACGCGGAAACGGTCGGTTTAAACGACATTATATTAGAAACACAATACCCACTAGTGAAGATTTTCAACGGCAATATTTTATCTCTTTAGTCAGAAAACAGCTCGTCGCAAGTCGGCTCCGTTTCCATACATAATAAAGTATATGCAGTTTGAGCCGTATATAGGTCAACAGCGAGTTGTGTGTCGCTTGTAGCACATGTATTAGAGGTTCCCGCTGAGTTTACACTTTTAAGAATAAAAAGGAGCCCTCGCCGCCATTTCAATGGCATAGTAATGAGAATTTTCTTTATTAATGAGTATGTTATTACTTTCCATCATTTTCTAGATGCTGAAAGAATGTTACGACCAAAATCTGATTATCCTTTCACAAGATTTTTTCGTTTCTTATTTACTCCAATATCGTGATTCGTGAAGCTGATGAGTTTGTTTGTTTCAACGCGTTAATCTCACGAACTACTGAACCGATTTTATATATATTTGACAAATATAATATAGAGAGATCACGGAGATGGTAATAGTCTACTTTTTGCAGGAAAATGTACGGTCTTTACGGAATTCGTTATTTGCGAGGGACTTCTAGTCCTGCATAAAACACTCAAATTAAAAAGTAGCAACCAAATCATTAAGAAACTCAACTTCCAATAGTTGAAATGGCGTTTCTAATTACGCGAACAAACAGCGCAATATACACCTCATTGTTAGTTGCCCTTTTCAATCTAGTTACGTAATTTTAAATTCGTTGCATTTCCAACGAGGCTCGTATTCGATTAAAAGTTTCGACTCATAATATTGCAACACGAGCTGCCATGATGCCGGGGAACCTTCACCTACAATTTTTTTGGCATCGATCACTTGACGTTGCGGATATATCCATTTTAGTTTTATCATTGTTGTATAATATCAATGCTGAGTGATACTATTGTAATAAACCGTCGTAATCTCCTAAAACTATTCTCTAATGCATTTCTAATATTTTTACTTGATGTGATGGTATAATTAGTTATCTGCGTATCTTTGTAAACTATACATATATGACCAGTGCACACACTATGTTCTGTGTTTTAGTTTATTTCTTTGTTATAAATTATTATAGGGCTATAATATGGCGCTACAAGTTTCAGTACCATGATCGTTAACCACATCAATATTTAAGCGAAGAAGCCACTTAAAAGTTAACAGTAACTAATACGCAAAATTATAATCCACATAACTACGGGAATGTTACCGTATTACCTCCAGGGTTCCCAACCGTCCGGTTTTCGACCGGACTGTTGGGTTTTAGAAGAAATTGTTGGGGTCAGGTCACTAACTTCCGACCGGATGCAATTTGTCCGGTCACATAAAAAATGTTACCGCGACATTGCTAATTCGCCGGCGACGCGGCGGCGTAGGTAGTTATAGATAATTAATTTTCCTATATTTTAGGTATTTATTATGTTGATACATCTTTAATAAAACTTTCATTAGTACTTTTTTTTTTTCGATTTGACTATTTTTGTCACTAGATGAACAAACTGTTCTACAGTTAGGTAGGTGCAAAAAGGTTGTAATTTTTTCCTATGGCGCAATAAACTGTTTTAATTATTAATTATTATCATTTAATTTGTTATCCAGTTATGGCGGCTGGAAAAGTTGGCAACCCTGATTACCTCCCTTATAAGTTATAACTTAAATTTTGAAGGAAGCGTATGCAAATGGAACATATTTTGAGTAAGTTTTTGCTGCTGGGGAGCTTTGCACAATTACCTTCCAAAGCTTATATATTTTACTTGTAATCATCTGAAAAATTTAACGTGCTCTGCTTGTTGTCGCAATCATGTCGTACCTGTGTTTTAACATTGGCTTTACTTTACATTAAAAAGTTGTAAATTTTGACACAAAAATCTTTAATAAATTGTATTTAATAAAGCTGTTTAATATTATACTCATAATATTAAACCACATTGTTAGAAATATAAACAATGATACGTTATCTGAGATGGCTGTGACAGAATATAACGCTTAGCTAATTATATCAGGACATTGTGAGGACGATCAAAGGGCCCTATTTCGAGCGGAGTTTAACGAGCCCATCACTGCCAAGGTCTGCGAACCTATTGACCTATCAATCACTTATTTAACTGTATTCTATTCATTCTAATTGATATATTGAATTTGAAGGACACGAAATAGGTCTATTGCGGATATTGATTGCCAGTTGCTACAACTACAAGCGAACTCACATTGAGTACAAAAGGGGCACCACGTTGAACATTTGACATCTTAGAAAGATCATTTTGATTTGTGAAGTTATGTGAACGTTTTGTGCGGAAACTTACAGCCAACGTGTAGTGTATTCGATATACCTTATCAATGTTACTAAAAAACATGTCACGGTCTTAGAAAAAACCCAAGGGTTCTTAACAAGTAGGACAGGAAAACAGAAAATAATAAAACAACGCACTCAACAACGCCGTCACATACTCTTGTTAATATACAGCTCTTGTAGATATTAGTTCAAAACCTGATATAGAAAGCGATCCAAATGTTTGGATCGATGATACACGCTCAACGCGTTCAAAGCATGCGACCAAACAAATATGTGCATAAGACAAACACGCCCGAGCCGTGACGTCACTGAACGTAATCACAATTTAGATAACTGACACTTCAATGTCCATTATACATTTTCAATTCTCCAATGTGGCCCATTAAAATCTTTTAAACTTATTATTCGGGACTTAACGCGATTTATTCTAGTAGTAATGCTACTACATACTTTTTTCTCGACGTTTCGGCCGTGTTGCAACGGCCGTGGTCACGAGGGGACTGGAGGAGCGCGGCGTCTTCGTTTGCACCGGGCGGTCTGATCTACGACTACCCTCGAATTGTCCAACATTTGTGTTCCAATATATTTAGAGTCAGTAGGCTCAGTGCGACACACAACACTCACTGTATCCGGGTTTACAGTTATTGACAAAGGTGACACACGCGGTTTGCACTTATTAATCACTGGATTCCAAGTCCCGAATAATAAGTTTAAATTATAATTCAACGCGAAAGTTTAAAAGTCCATTAAAATCTTCCTTAAAATTTTGAATCATCCAAAGATATTCATGCCTAGCTTATTCAAAAGAAATCTGGATTAAGAAAATTGATGACACCTTTTGATCAGAGCACTGTCAGTGAAACAAAGTGCCCTCCTCATAACGGAAGCAGGCTTATAGAATCTCAAATCACTTCCAATTTTTCTTTTGTGTGCCTAATCTGAATTCACTTATAGCCAAGCAGATGGCGAAGCGTGGAAAAATCCCATGCGCATAACAATAAAGAATATTAACATTCAGAACCGAACGCTCAACGTTTCGTGCAAATAACGTTAAAGTCGCACCACTAATCACTTCAACGCTTAAGTTAAAAACCTCCTCATCGTTGAACAATTAATTAGAATTTAGATAATGGCTTTAATTCCTATTGTATCACAGTTTCGGCACGTTTTGGTTCAAAATTTCATCAGCAGCGGTGGGGTACATAAATATTTTAGATAGCCTACCTATTTCTAATAAATGCGCTAGTGGGTCAATTTGAACGGCCCGCCAGCCGGCAGTCGATTGGAATAAACAACTTTGTTAAGCTGCCAAGTTGACCTGCAAATAGAGTAATATAATGAAACTCCGATGACTTTCCTACGCTGAGGAAAATTTATCTCAACTTTCATATTATTACAGGTGGAATGGCTGACCGATTGCTTCGAAACACATCTAAACTTCAATTTTGCAACAATGCAACCCCATTTTTTTAACAAAATTGAGAGGTCCGCGATCGAAGGAAGTGGTGGTTAGCTACGGAAAACAAATAAAAGTAATATTTTTAGTTGCCATGACATTGTTATCGTTCGCGCCGAAGGAAAGGTCGGACGTTATATGAATACTAAAGATAAGGACTAAGGAGATACATAATATTATGTGAACTAACACGAACATCACCGTCAAGTACAATACGGATTTACGCCAAGTCTGTTCCGCATCTACGATAAATTACAAATAAAGGGATCAGCAGAGGCGCCCCTCTCTCTACAGTCGAGTCGTCGGAGCCAATGACTTACTGCTACTTCGGATGTTGTTTCCATAACGAAACATGCGTATAAATAGTCTGTTATTTTTGTTAGGTTTCGCCTTATCTCGCATACTCTAATACTAGGTGAATAAACTGCGAGCGTCACGTTCCTCGGTAACGTTAAGATCATCTAAAATGAAAACACGTGCCTCAATAAGTATTTACGTTGAGTTCATTACGAAATTAATTAATTTTCTAAATCGTAAACACTTTGTATAATATCACCGTTGTATATTGTTGTTACTTGTATATTTTCCCGATTTTGTGTGTACTCCTTTGACCGAACCAATTAAGTTAATTAATGCCAAAACGGACAGGACAAATAAAATCACAAGAAGAAAGTACTTATAACATTCCTGCCGAGGGCTATAACGCTATTGACGCTCGCGCACGCAAATGAGTCTAAATATCTCGCGTCCCTCTCGTTCGCGCTACTTAATCCGATGTCGGAGCGAGAGAAATATATGCAAATGGAATCGAATAAAACGGCCATTCGGCTCACTGTGGCAAGTCGTAGTGATTGATTAGATGCACCTTTTTTTGTGCTAGAGGCCTTTTAGAATCCGGCCGTCTGCGCCATCCCATTGTTTGCGAGTTTTAACATAACTGCGGCGGACTACAATGACTCGCCTGTTACCGAAGGCTGGCAACTAATAAATAGCCTGTAATCGTAAACACTGGTGTCCCATCATAAATTCCAGTATTGTGAGATAAAATAAAACAACTTCAACCGAACACTCTACCAACTCTACCTCTCATTACATTTTTACATGTGACTAACACTTAGCTTGTAGTTATTTAATTTATTATTGAGATTTCTCCTCAGTTCAATCGTGTGTCCAAAAATGGAATAACAATTAAAATCCCCGCTCATGTTGACCAAAATCCGCAAGCATTTATGAATTTCTAATTCCTACATTATTCTCTATTATTTGAGCCATTAAACATCTTTTCAATTTTCTATTCTGCCTACGAATGTATATTCAATAACAATATAACATAATATGATTGCAATAATAAACTAGCTCTATCCCAGACGCGTAGAGAATGTCAACAAATTATTAATAATAATTTATAACTCACAATGACTACCTAATAATTATTACATTACGGCGTCTTAATTCCGATTCTCGGACGCGGACTGTATATTGTATAAGTAGCAGTGTAAAAGCTCGTAGGTCATAAATCACCGAGGGAAAGAGACAGCGAATCACATCGTATACGGAGACTCGCGAAGAGAGGGACAGATAGACGTTGCTCAATATGTCAGACCGGCCATGAACCACGGGCGTAAACACTGGCCACGTAAACTAATTTATTTACCACTGCGTTCTTCGATTTATTTTTCATTTTACACACTTTACGTTTGTTTTAAATGTCTCCTCCGTTGAGCACGACGCATTTAAACATTTATTGGTTCGGTTGCTAGTTAGTAGTTTGTAATCAGTAATCACTTTACTCTAAATATGATGTACAGCGTGATCAAACTCGTTTCTTTGTTTACGACTTTTTTATTACTGTTTACTTCGTATGCCGGAATAATTTAAAAAATATATGTCTTCAAAATTAACGTTTAAGTCACTACCCTCGCTAGTATCTACTATTGCACTGTCCACATTCGTCGCCAAATCCCTTCACATCCCATTTAACGGCATTCGAGAAATTAGCTCAGCAAACGGCCATCGTTCAGCCGATTTGTTGACGAGCTTGAATACCATTTTGACAGTGACAAAGAGTTATTAAACGACACTCGACAATGTAACGGCTGAGTTGACAATGGACGTCAATGTTGGACATACTGTGGACAAATATTTCTCTCATTATATTGTAACTCGTTGTTGGTAACAATAAATCATATTTCGATACCAGAAGTATTTTGAAGGTAATTCACAGTAGATTTATGCCAAGGAACACGATCAGATAAACCAGATCATTACGGTAACTCCCCGCAAGAACAATGTAACTACTATTTTATCACTTCCACTACGAGCGTACAAGAATGTAAATATTTTATCTACGTGTCACATTTCACGAACGGATAATTATTTATAGTGGCATAATAAGAAGCATTGTTTCGGAATGAAGTTTCCCACCTGGGCGAATTAGCTGCGAGGGAAAAAACGGCGAGTGCGACGATAATTAAAATAGAAATTAGAAAATACTTTCACGTAATTGATAGCAATAGTGGCGGTGAAGGGAGGGTAGGTAGGCGAAACTAATTATACGGAGTGCAACACTCCGCTGATGTTATGTGAGCGCGGTGCGCTCGTCTCACCGCTTACCCACTCCTACAGATATAGACGCATCCGACACCGCTGATTCTCTAGGGGCCGCACCGTATTGGAAAATACCAAATTTTCGCGAAATAAAGAGGTACATTCGCTATCGAGTAACATAAATGCAGATGAGCGAAGCGCTAAATATTTTTGCAAATGTAGTGATCACAAGGAACGGACTAGTGACAAATGAGAAAAGATACAACAAAAAATCTTCTCATGACGACAATGGAGCAAAAACAGGAAGCCGAAGTCCTCGGAGAGTAAATATTTATATCAAAGTGTGGGTAGCCGCGAATCTGTCAAGTGCTGAGCACGAGTGTTCTGTAAAAGTGTTTGTAAACGTATCGCCGGCAATAAATGAAAACATCTCCGAAGCCGTACAACGGGGAACACGTATTTGCATAAACTCGGATGAGTGTATGACAAAAACCCTCGCGAATAAACAGCTCGTGTCTTATCCGAGCACTGTTAAATGTGTATTCGAATCTAATGTTTTGTTGTGAATAAGAACTTGCTATATTTTCTTCTGGAGAAAGGATAAAATTCAGAAAAGAAGGTAACAAAAGTACGGCAATTGACAAAATGTAATGACAAACTTATATACGCTATGTCTCAATGGTACAGACTAATGAATCAATAAATAAAAGCTTAATACCCTAACATATAGTTTTTTTAAGATATGTCTGCCCAAATTATCCTAACAAGTGACATTTTAGGTTTGTTATCTAAAGAATTAATGCTCACTCATTACATGCAGGGAACTGGGAATGAAAGCATATCATAAATTAAACAAGAACTAACCCTCGCATAGGTACAGTAGTAATGACGGCAGGGAACTTTACTTTTTGCTGAAGAAATCCGCCTAGGCCTTCTTTTCAGACATTTTATTAAAAACTTACAAAAGAATCGTCTCTGTGGAGAAAATACTCACCGGCTCGACTCCAACATCATTTTGTGTGGTCTGAAAAAGAAGAAGAGTACACAATTAAAATTCATTCAACGGCATAGAGAGGTGTGACAAAAATTCAAGGCTTAAATTCGTGATATTAATCAACAGCAAAATGAGAGAAATTGTAAGCCACAATTTGATTCGACCTTGACACAAGAAAGATAGCATTCATATTATAGATAAAACATTTAACTTAGTTTTACTTTATAAATAAAAGCAATATCATGTAAGTGAACAATATTTTCTTAACAAAGCAGTAAATAAACGTTCGTGACCTCCTTTCCGTCGCGCCGGTGGCTTCGTATTATGATAACGTGGACGTATCGTATGAAAAAAATCGGCCAAGTGCGAGTCGTACTCGCGCACGAAGGGTTCCGTACCACTACAGAGCAAAAATAGGCTAAAAATTGAATTTTTTGTATGGGAGCCCCCCTTAATTATTTAATTTATTTAAATTTTATAATTAATTATTAAAGTACAAATACAATTAAGTATTTTGAGAACATTTCAATTGCCTATGTGTTGCCGTTATTGATTAAGAGCAAAAAATAGCAAAAAAAATCACGTTTGTTGTATGGGAGCCCCCCTTAAATATTTAATTTATTTTATTTTTAGTATTTGTTGTTATAGCGGCAACACATATACACAATCTGTGAAAATTTCAGAAGTCTAGCTATAGCGGTTCTGGAGTTACAGCCTGGTGACAGACAGACGGACAGACATCGAAGTCTTAGTAATAGGGTCCCGTTTTCACCCTTTGGGTACGGAACCCTAAAAAGTGTACGACGGCTCCAAACACCACCCCGATATGCTTAAAAAATCACGCCACACCTATCCGACTGCCAATCATAGTGATAAATGGATATCCATTCAATTAGCCCCAGCCGCGCCGTATTCATAGCGTATTACCATACATAAGTATACTAGAAAAGATTTAGATTCAGATTAAAAAACCGTACACCGTTAAGTAAATATTTTGGGTCACGTCTATAAATAACTAAATGAGAATGCGATAATAAAATATTAAATTGCAACGCCTCAACGCGATGACGTTAGAAAGTTTTTAATATTTATGTAAGTCGAGCAATCGCAGTCGCTACGAAAACATTTACAGTACAAAAGGCTAGCATCACAGTCCACAGAGGAGAACAATGCCGCATCTATCGCTCGTACTTCGCACTGAATAAAATCAGAAATTTAAATCCGATATTAAATAGAAAACTGAATAGAATCGAATCGGATGGACACGAAAGCGATCACGATAATCTTCGGGAGGCCGGCGCCGATATCATCCATTGGGTATTAATCGCTCTCCTCCGGGAATATCTCTATCGTGTTATTTCGCGTCCCCCGCGGCCATACCGAGTGAACCATCGATACGCAGAAACAATTACCGAGGGTAGAAATGAATACAATTTGAGCACCTTCGTTACCGTAAAAACGATACGATTAACTCTCCGCGTCCGAGACGAATCGTTTAATGTATTGCTAAAAGAGTTCAAAAATAGTTTAATGTATTCGCTACACACATAAATTTTAACTGTTTGAATGCGCATTTAAAATAAAAATCAATGGACGTAGTTTCGGCCGTTGGCCTATGGAAGCTTTTACGAGAAGTTTCGCGGCGCTTCTTCTGTCCGTAATAAATAAGTCGCACGCTAAACATTTTTCAATAACAAACAGGTACACGATATTCCCTGATATATAAATCGATATTACTCATTTATTACCTAACCTCCAAAGCACTCCCACACTCCCGGTGTACGAGTCATACTCGACATGACGCTGGCTCATACCAAGACCAACACAATGTTATCGTTTATTTAATGGAGAAAAGTAGTTTCACTGCTCATTTATTTAGTAGACTTTTTCTAATATCTAATTTCGTCCGATAGATAAAGTAAATGAGAAAATTATTCTCGCCTGTCTGAAAGTACTGCGTTAGGCATGTTAAAATTCAGGTCAATCTACGCGTCCATAAATACGATGTTCACATTTTGTCTCTGCGTTGTAAAAATAACGACATAATTGCGTATCTGCGGACACGACCGCCACTGTACGCGGTAATTTAGATAAAATATGTAGAATAGATTCGTAGGGAGCCATCACATCGGGAGACTGTATTGTCGGGCGCGTGTGATCGGGCTATCGGGCTCGGGCCAGTACCGCCACAAACACCGAACGTCTATTTATAGAAATTGATACATTTCTGTGCCGCATCGCCCCGCCCACGGCGCTCGTCAGTTTATTCTAGTGGATATTCCTCCGTAAATGTGGGTTAAAAAGGTTAAAACATTCAAAGCCATCGCAATAACAAATATGATCCCCAAAATAAGATGAGCACGAACGGCGAGCGACACAAAGGCCAATTATTATATTTTATCATCACCACGAATGAGCTTCTTAAGTACTACGCATTTACTCATTTGTGTTAATCCTGCTCTAAAATATGTGAGTGAGAAATAACGAAGGACGCATCATTGGTCAACATCTCATTTCTTGGTAGTGCGGTCGGATTTAGCGACAACTCTGTAATCTTGACATACGTAAGTATTACCTTGAAGACAGTACGTTGATCTTACATACGTAGCTCTCGGCCGCTCCAAATCGAATTTCATCAATACAAGTTTTCGGACGCAATCCGTTTACCACTACACCTTTTATAGTATTAAGGCTGCCTTCACATTAAGTCACGAGTACTGCGGCAGCCGTGCGGCAGCCGCGCGACTTCCATACGAAGGCAGCCTAACTCCATCATCACGATAAGTCCCAAAAATTTACACACTGATTTGATTCTAATTATTGTTCTTTAGATTGAACGTCTAAATAAAGATTCTATAGGTAGAGTTTGTTTAACTTCCAGTGTAAAACTCTTTTTTCAGAGCAAAATAATAGGCAATAAGATATTTCCCAACCACCAGCGAAACCTGAATCCAATGCATCTGGTGAATGGGCATCGTGGACCACCCACGGTCGGAGGCTCCAAATGGTCCGAACGCGAACGCAACCACGAGTTTTTCTATTTGCATGCTGGTAATTGATTATCGCGTGTAACTATAACTTTATGGTTATATTTCGAGAAAACATGCGCGAAGCTCGTATAATATGGACGAAGTATGATTTATTAATGGACGGTCCAACTGTATTTCAAACGGCACTCTCAAAAATATATCGGGGCGGTGCAATGAAAAAACTTCATTCATGATTTGGCAAAAATTTGGACCGTCCGTCGAGTCGGCGTTTTTTACAGCGCGACGAGGAAATTGAAACTGACCTGCCCTTTTTTTCTATTCTTTTCGAGTATTATAACACTTATCTACTCTACTAGCAGAAATTATAAATAGCGTTTAACGCAACGTAGAAACTATCAGTGCTTAAGCAAATATTTATTACGAGATACAGTTACTCAAAACTCCACTCGAGGTTTCAACAACTCTACATTACTGTCGATAACGACAAAATTATCAGTTGTTTTTCTCAATCTTCAATTGCTCTATTTATAAATTCCGTATCAATTAGAAATACCACTAATGAAATATCTCTATCATAAGCAAAGACTTCTAAAATCTTACTAACAACAAAATATTGTAAGTGTGTAGTTATTTAGGATTCTATTTCGGAGTTCGGACACAAAATCTCAACCGCCGATGTCAAAAGAAATAACATTTTGATCCAGGCGTACTAGTCAGCGGGGCTAAGCCACAAGCCGTCATTCTATTTTTCAATCCCGGGACAAGTAATCCAACTGATAAATCCATAACATTCAGTGTTACTTTTATTTTCTGGTCGGAAGCTATTCGTGGCATTCGGAAAGTCATTCCCGTGAACAATTCTGTGCATTGGCGTCTTTCGCAGCCATGGTTTATTTGTAATTAAACAATGGATGGATAAAGTGAGGCCTACGCGCATAAAGTCGCAGATACTAGCAGTATATATCGCAATAAAGCTATCGCAAATCTTCGCACATTGTACACATAACACATGTAATATTCAGCGGTGCGATAAGACGGCGGCGATATCTCGTGCGCCGCCCGGGTCCGAGCACGGGCCCGCTCACACATCAGCCGGAGATATATTTGTTGTGGAAACGACAGAATTGAACATTTTATCGCCCCGAACAGGTAAATTTGCAATTACCAAAATTTGTTTCTCGGGGTGCCGCAAAAAACGGGGCCGAGCCCCGGATATTTCGCCTCTAAGCCAGTGGCGTTTGGGTCCACCGTCCACGTTACTCTCGACGTCCGATCAAAGCGCACCGACACGACTTCTATTTTATTACGAGGAGATTGAGTCGGAATCGCATTGAAACTAAATATCCGTCGAGTCCGTATATTAAGGAGGACAAAAAATGGAGTGATCCAAACGGTCGAAAGGAAATAATAAGATAGAATTTTATATTAAAACTAGATGACCCGGCAAACATTGTTTTGCCATATAAATTATTTGTAGGTGTAGGTAATATAGTTCTTTATTTGTAAATAATATTATTTTATTGAAGTGACTAAATAAGTATGGCACCATGGCAACGTCCATCGCTGTCCCGTTACACAAACAATAATGGTTGCCGTCAGTCTCGAGTCGAAAACTAAGAATTTACTATTATTTATTCAACAAATTCACTTATCAATATAAAAAGTAGACAGTAGGCGATTCTCAAACCTACTGAATATGCATATAAAATTTGGTAAAAATCAGTAAAGCCGTTTCGGAGGAGTTAGGTAACTAATATTGTGACACGAGAATTTTATATATAAGATTTTTAACTTTTCGAACCTTCGGACACGGGAATGTTTACGAGCACTAATCGATTTAACGACTTAGTAGTTTTAATAAATTGGAGAATTAGGTTTATTAGTCGCTACAAATTAAGGACACCTAATGAGTATTATCACATTGTTAGGGCAGTCATGTTTGAAAGAAATAAGATAATGGCACGTTTGACGCTTAAAAAAACAGAAAACGAAGTTAGAGACTTCGTATTTTTTGTTCGCATTCAATGCGCTGCCAGATTTAAACGGTTGCAATAAAGTTTTATCGCGATCGGTTAAATGGCCACTAAAATTAACTAACGGTATAAACGTAACAATAAAATTTCAAAACTTCAGATTTGATTTCCCAATAATTGAAATGATTACAATGTTGACTACTGCTGCAGTAACTGGTATTGTACCCATTATTTTGGGGAGTTTTAGGTAATTAATAGTTTTTTTTTTTCTAAAAAAATAAATTCCTCGGAGGTAGTAGAGGCACGAATCCTATATTTGTTGAAGCTCGTCGGCGCGAGACTTGTAATTTAGTGTTGATATATTAACAAAATTATAGCAGAATACAAATTCATCGGAACCAGACCCATTCAAATTAAATTCTCTGTTTTTTACCGAAGTAAAAAAACGATCACGAAAACTACTATTTTCTTTCACGGATTATATTTTATGATATTTTGTACATTGCCATGTTAGTCTCGTTTGTCTCTGCTATGTAATTTCATATTAATCACTGTGTTTAAAATATAAAATATTGTTATTTACATTAACATCAAAGCGCACGGAAGTGCGCAGGCCGAGTTTTCCCGCACTCCGTTTCGACGCACTTTTGACCCCCCTGTAGCTCAGTGCCTATTGCGAGTGTAAACATAAAATTATACCTAAGTAATTATATACTAGTACTTAAACAGTATACCCTTTCAACTCTTATTTTACGCCAAAAATTAGCCGATAGGAACTTGGCCCCATTTTAACAGGTATGTTTCTGGTGGGATAATAATGTTTAACTTGATATTTCACATTTACATATTTCTCATGACAATCAAAAACTTTATTCTGTTTATTTTTTTACATTTCGAAATATTTTTTGCTGATCCAAACTAAGAAGGGAATAAATAAAATCCGCTTTCACAATGATCTTCGTCCATTTATCTCTACATCAGTGGCAATAATTTGCCAAAGTGCAATTAGGCACACGTCTATCAGTTTCCATTGAATTGTTTTCTGCGATTAGCCCGCGAAAAGGAGGATGTATTTGTGCTACATTTCCACTAGAATTTCCTGTCTTCGTATTGTAGTCACACAGTTGATTACTAAAGTGTACTTTTCGCCAGATAAATTTGTGACGCCAAAAATTAAAATGTATTTATTACAACATATTTTTAATTGCAGCATTTTATGGAACAACATTTTATGATAGGTAACCAGAGATCGCCCAATGGTCGAAATTCGACCTCAAATAAAAAATTAAATTATAAGTTTCCAACGCTTTTCTATTGATATTCTATTATCAAAATATTGACTTTATTATTTTTTTAGACATAATTCCTACGACATGACAGGCTCAGATTAATAAAGTCAAATGATGACAGACTGGCCGTGTAATAAATTATTGTCTAATGCAGTATTTAAGATTAAATAAAAAAACGAAATCTATTTTCAATTTGACAACAGACTTCAACCATAAATAAAAGAGTACAATTCGTGTGTATAGGCTTGTCAATCAAAATCTCCTAGTGTGTGTGTTGTAGTGTGTGTAATGTTTTATTTGTTAAAAAAATGTAAAAAAGCATAATTTCAAAACAATACTAGCTCGACGCATTCCTTCACCATATCTATATATATAAAAATGAATCCATATATCCCTTGGTCACGACATCACGCGTAAACGGCTGGACCGATTTTGCTGAAATTTGGCATAGAGATACATTGAGTCCCGGAGACCAACATAGGGTACATTTTGTCCCGGAAAAATGTACGGTTACTGCACAATATACTTTTATGATTTGCGCGTAAACTATTCAATCTATTTTGATGAAATTTGGTATGGAGATACTTTGAGTCTCGGGAAAGGACAAGGGATATTTTTTGTCTCGGAAAATGTACGGTTCGCGCACAATAAACTTTTATGATTTTCGCCTACATTATTAAATCTATTTTGATGAAATTTGGTATGGAGTTACTTTGAGTCTCGGGAAAGGAAAGGGATACTTTTTGTTCTGGAAAATGTACGGTTCCTGCACAATAAACTTTTATATGATTTTCGCCTAAACTATTTAATCTATTTTGATGAAATGGGCGAAATACTTTATATGGCAAAACAACGTTTGCCGGGCCAGCTAGTAAACTATAATTGTGCAAAATTTCATTCACCTACGCTTCCGCATTTTTCGTCAAAAGGGATCCAAGGTTTTTTGCTCGCGTATTAATATATCTAAGATAGTTCGTTAACTATTTTTTAATTACTTAAAAATAGACAAATTACCAATTGTCAATTTGATGAAGAATATAAATAATATTTTCTTTTTCGTTTCGTGTAAAAAGGTAGAGAAACCCTAGTGTAGACAATATAGTTCGGCGGGACAAACGATAGAGAATAGAGATACATCAGCTCATTAGCGAACCGGGTCAACATCTGGTGATTTTTGAGATGTCGTCTTGCGTTTAATAGAGTACTTATACAATGCTTAACTAAATTATATTTGTGCCTCATAGGAACTTTATTCTGGTGCGATTTTTTGGGTTTGTTTTTAAATATTCGATTTGCACGTTTATTGGAATAGTTAGAAATAATAATAATTAAGACTTTTCCAATTTAGCGAACCTATAACAGATTTGTTCGTTTGATACTATGTATTCAATTTTTGCACCTTTATAATAATAGTTAGAAATCCTACTAATATCACTAATAATTTAGACTTTTTCAACTTATCGAGAAATAATCTTACACTCTTTAATATTATGCCAAGTAAAATGATGAATCTGCTGACAATAATTTGAGTAATGAAAAACTCCGAGATTCTACAGAGAAGATACTAATCTTTGGCTGCTAGCCATCTTGTTAAAATCTAAAAAAAGGCTTTCAAAAGGTTTTACTGTATGAAAATTAATCTCTTTAATGTTTTGCAGGGTTTTATATTTGGGTCAACTAATCATGTTTTAAAAATGTTCAACTCATTGTAGCGGAGGATCCACCAGAGCTTAGTGTTTACCATTCGTAATACTTTTGCTAGGTAAATTCACTTTGCTTTTATTCGCGACTAGCTGTGTCCCGCGGTGTTACCCTCAGTTTAAGTGATATATAATAAAAGACTAGGTATGAAAAGTACCAGTGATAGGGTCAAAACGGGACGATACATGGTTCTATAATGGTTTATGGTAGTGATGATGATGATGATGATGAATGTAATTTGCATAGTAGCATATGCTTTCCGTTTTTGAAACAACGTCGAAACTCCCAAACTTGTATCTATAAAGAATTAGGAGTTCTCTCAGCACCTTCCGAACCATGGTATACCTTGGTGCAAAATCTTGCTTGTTCGTAGCATATGCTTAGAATACTGCTCACGAAACCGAAGTCACCACATGTTTCCATATAAATTTTGAGGAGTTCCCTCGATTTGTTATGGATCCCTTCATCAGGTCACCACTTTTATGAATATGGTACTAAATTGGGATGATAACCTATACACCAAAAGAAAAATTTTGAAAATCGACGGAGTAATCGTTGAATATAAACAACGAACATAACACCTCCTCCATTTTGAAAGTCGGTTAAAATTGTAGCCTATGTGTTATTCTGATGTATAAGCTATATTATTGTAAAGTTTCATTAAAATCCGTTCAGTAGTTTTTGCGTGAAAGAGTAACAAACATCCATACATCCATACATACATACATACATACATACATCCAAACTTTCGCCTTTATAATATTAGTAGGAAGTAGGATATTACAAAACTAGTTAATGCCCGTGACTCCGTTGCGCCAAAATTCGGTTATCGCACAGTAACCGTAAATTTTTTCGGGATAAAACATATCCTATGTCCTTTCCCGGGACTCAAAGTATCTCCATACCAAGTTCCAACAAAATCGGTTCAGCGGTTAGGGCGGGAAGAGGTAACAGACAGGCACACAAACAGCCAGACACACATTTTCACATTTATAATACATATTACATAGGTATAAGAATGAATATGGAAGACTGAGTATGGTACGCAGTACGCTACTGCGGCGTAAGGATAATTCGCGTAGAGATGAACCTGGGCGTCTCGAGGTCGCCGCATCAGACGAGACGCGCTAATTCATATCAAACGCCCGTTGACATGTCATAACTAGACAACTCGCTTCATTCGTCTCTTTTAATTATAAGTGATATAAGGGTCAATTCAGACCGCATCGCGACGCGTAGATGCATTTCTAAATTTGTATTGAATTGACAGATTTGCAAGACGTCTCACGCAATTGAAGTCTGACAAATCCATACAAATTTATAAATGCATCTACGCGTCGCGTTGCGGTCTGAATTGACCTTTATACTTGTTTGTCACTTAGGCCTAACTCTAAAGCGGAGGCAGAAGCTCTACCGCTTATGGTTGGTAAAAGTTTAGAAGATCTAAGTGTTTAAGAGCTCTACGTTGTATGTCAACTATTACATAATAATCCTAATGAGCATAGGTCTTCCTTGAAATTTCTTTCCTTTTCTTGTAACGGTTTTTAGATACAAAATAATAACTGCGCATTGATATATCGATGCTCAAGTTCTTAGGATGCAAAGAATATACCTCTGGTCTTCACAATTTGACACATCACAGTAAAACACGAGTTCCCTGGGTTATGTTCATCAATACATTCATCACCAACACTTAATTAGCAGTCGTCATTTTTACAAAGTTACATCTACTCATTACTACTTAAAACGCGACCAAAGTTTTTAATTACGATCCTTTTACGAAGGCAGATAAGCAAAATTAAAAATCTCTCGACAAGTACACGATAAAATTGACAAAGTAATACGTGGGTAAAGTGATGAATAGCTCATTTTCATGAAAAAGCTACATAATTTGTTCCATAGACGGTAAATTATAGCGTTCGCTGTCTTCCATCAATATCTAGAAAGTTCTTGCGCGTGTATAATGCACTACAGACACCTCGCGGGCAACGATGTCAATACTTGGATATGGCATACGTCATCAAAACTGTAGCAATGTTTTTGCATGCAAAATGTGTATCGAGAAAATATTGTCGTCCTTTTTTGTCTTACAGTAATAGCATATACTACTTTCTCTTTCATTCATTCACGCTTTCAATGCATATTTTACGTAATCAATGCATTAAACACGTCCGACTGTCACCGCGTCCTAAGGCACACTGCTCTCAGATGAGTGAGCTCACTCATTTCGAGGGTGATACATTTTCGCGCTGACGATTGTATGGAATGCCTCTTCTAAAGGTTATAATTCTATGCTCGCGGGCGGATTGAAAAGTGAATACATTAACTTGGAAACTAATTACTTAATATGATGGGGGAACTGCGCGAAATGCTAAATAGTCTCGTCGCCCTGTGCGTTTGCCGCGGTGACAATCTTAAATCTATACATTTAACTGCTGCGCTCAGAGACGAATATTAGTTACATAATTGTAAGGCCTCAGTCTCGAAATTAGCGAACACCGGCGCGGGAGCGGCGGCGGCGGCGCGTTCCAATGTATAGATTTATATGGATAAGCCGTATAGTACGCCGCGCGACGAGCGGCTTTCGAGGCCTGTCCATATAAATCTACGAGTATACATTGGAGCGCGCCGCCGCCGCTCCCGCGCCGCTGAACGCTAATTTCGAGACTGAAGCCTTATTAAATGAGGATTTTGACGTCATAAGCTCCATACATTGTCAAACTCTTCATTAAATTGAAGTTAAATCATCATTAATTGTCTCTGCGTGCGGCCGTAAGACACCTTGTCTTCAACTGTGTTTACTTGATTAAACTCATATAGGTACCGTGGGTTTAGGACTTAATTTATAGACGTTCTAAACTCTTATTATTAAAAATATTTACTCCAAGCTTATGATAATGTTCAAGTGGCTTTTTAGTTTTTAGTGTATCAGGCGTAGACAGGAATTTTACGGAGGATTAATCGCTATCATAATTATTATGTAGGATTAGCAATCATACCAATATTGGGAACATGGATTTGGATTTATAAGGAGGTTTTGACAAAGTTTTTTTCTTACTCTACGTTACAAAACGTCAATTTTCAAATATTTATCAACTTCCAAATGCACGTTAATGTACTCAAATGGGCTACCATCTAAATAGATTTTATAAATAGAAAAAACAAGACTGTCACTTAATAGAATCTCAGTACAAATATAGTTCATATCAATTTCCTTTCTATAAATAGCAATATTAAGAGACTATACTTCTAAGGTTTCTTTAATTTGTTACAGATCAATGACACCGAGGGCTTAGCAAACATATTTATGGTCTAAAACACGAGGCTAATCATACATCTCATATTGCTAAGTAATAATAATAAATGATGTTTTTGACTTGTCTCGCGAATAGGATTCCTAGAATTGAATAGTAGATACCTACTTGGGTTTTTTTTTATTTGACTCAGGCCCACTTACTCTGAGTTATAGTAAGCTCTGGGTTAAATATTAGGTATGTCATTTCACTCGTTCCACGTATTTTAGAAAGATAAGGCATGATACTTTCACACAGGGTTAGTACTTACACTAGCTGTCCCGGCAAACGTTGTTTTGCCATTTAAAGTATTTCTACTTCATCAGTTGATACAAAATCTTACCCCCTCTTTTGTCCAATAAGAGGGGTGGGGGGAAAATTTTATACTTACACCACATGTTAAGTTGGAAAACACAGTTAATAATATGAAGTCCATTAAAGAAAAAAGTTTGATACAGAATCTGACCCCCTCTTTGGTCCCCTTAGGATTTTATTTTTATACACCAGATGTTGATTTGAAAGAAGACAAGTATATCTGCGAAAACCGTATGCAAATCGGATCAGTAGTTTTCGTGTTAAAGCAAAAGTCTTATACAAAATCTGACCCCCTCTTTCGTCCATTTAGAGGGGTGGGGGGAATTTTTTTTTATACACCAGATGTTAAGTTGGAAGAAGACAAATATATCTGCGAAAACCGCATTCAAATCAGATCAGTAGTTTTCGTGTGATAGTGGAACAAACATACAGACAGACAGACAGACAAAAAAAACTAACCACATTTTTGGCTTCTATAGCGATGTAGTAACACCCCCCGCTTATTATTTTTTGAATATCTTTAATGTACAGAATTTTCATTTCTACAGTTTTATTATATGTATAGATTACAAAATAGGTAGGCGTTATTCTGATAACTGATAAGTCTTTGAACTAAAGACACTTTTGTCATTTTTAGGGTTCCGTAGTCAACAAGGAACCCTTTTAGTTTCGGTCTGTCCGTCCGTCTGTCCGTCTGTCCGTCTGTCTGTCTGTCTGTCTATCTGTCCGTCTGTCCGTCTGTCCGTCCGCGGTTTTTCTCAGAGACTATAGGACCTACAAAGCTGTAATTTGGCATGAATGCACATATTAATGATGTCGATAAAATGGTACATAAAATCTTAAAAAAATATTTTTTTTCATGGTACCTCCCCTACACATCAAGCGGAGATGAATTTTTTTTTCGCGTCCACCCCATCGTGTGGGGTGTCGTTGGATAGGTTTTTTAAAAATATTATGAGTATTCATAGATCACTTTCCGATTTAGGGATCCATTTGTGAAATATGACGTTTTAAATTGGAAAAAATCGTGAGTCCAGTGCACCCCCTTCTACCAGCTAAACGGTTGTTTCTGGAAATGTGAAAAAAATCACGGGAGTAGGAAATATGCTGAATTTAAAAGGAAAACTATCACGGCTAAGAAGACTTCATAAGTTATTGAGTAATAGTCGATCAACTAAAAAAAATGTATTCGGCGAAGTATAAAGGAACTTTTTGTTCAAATTATTTGAAAGTAACTGAGATGATGTTGTTAGTAATGTAAAAAACGTTATAAATGTATATTCATTGACAATACAAACATTATCAAAAACTAGCGGTACTACGGAACCCTATATTGCGCGTGGCCCGACACGCACTTGGCCGGTTTTTTCCAATATCACCGTTAAATCAAGAGCAATTTTGTAGGGTTTTACATGTGACCTAGAACAAACAATTTTCACATCATATTGAAAGCCTTACACAAACCTTTTTCGAGTATTTGATTGAATAGGCGGCGACTCGACAACAATGTCGGTTGGCAATTTGATGCCTTTAGAAGAAAATATCTGTATTTCATTTACAACAACCGACCTATATTTTTACGATTGATCCATTTTTGCCCTCGATGAAAACAGAGGGGTTTTATAAGTTTGACAAGTCTATCTATGTGTATGTTCATGGCATCGCAGCATCCAAACGGAAAGACCGAGTTTGATCCACTTTTTTTGACATTCCAAAATCTTTCAATGATTTTAACCATTTATTAGCCTTTTGGTTTGATTCGTGTTTGAACACTTGAAACTGCTGAACGACGAACTGACGAACGACGAACTGACGAACGAACAACTAATAAATACTGAACGACGTTCTTAGTAATCAAAAGGTCATATAATGAGCCACCATAAAGTTAATATACCTAGCGGAATAGAGCAACAATCTCGAGCTGTCAAACGAAACCGAAATTGGTTTACATCTGTGTGTAAAAATATGTGTACGTATACACTTACACAAGCATGATTGATCATGAATTCTATGAGATTAAATTGTCAACGTTGCGGCACGTGCCGACTGGACGTCAAAAAAAGTGCTGCTGTCATGTATCACACGTCTCTTTTTACCACGCAGTGTTACTGATAGTGACATCTCTCTTGCTCAGGCCTTTGTTTCTCTATTCCGCTAGGTATATTAACTTTATGTGAGCCACCTGCCAATGACGATTCGATTGAGATGGGACACCTTGAGATTTTATTACATAAACAAATATATTTCAGTAATAAAATAGTTTTTATTGCTAACATTAAGTCCCCGAACAAAAACAAAACATGACCCGAAGCTTTTAAACAAACTTCGTTAAGAATGGAAGCTCGCATTCTTGATTTAATAACGAGCATTAACGAATATAAAGGTGATCGCACATTTATCAGCAAGCACGCGCCGCCGAACGCGCCTCATTTTAGAATTCTTTGTAACTTGTATGAAATGATGTGAAACCTCGCACATTCGTCCGCACCGGACGCGCCGCATTTCGCGTATTATGCGGTGCGTTCGACGCGTACGGCGCGTACGGTGACAAATGTGCTATCAGCTTTAGGCATTAGGTATAACAATTTGATTTATATAAATATGACCTTTTTTAAATCAGGTAACCGCGATAGTATAAAATCTAAGGCCCCATACGGAAGGCTGATCAATCAGACTGATCACAGGCCGATCTGACCGGAGTCATTTTGGTTATTTCCGTCCGATTGCTATTCAAATCCGGTAGGTACTAGATTCTTACTATAATTAAATCCTACAAACAAAGGCAACAAACACCCAAGTCGGCGAAATATGATTTACGTTTATAAATGCCTCTGTGCATACGTAGTACGCACGTTCAGTGTTATTCTACCTCGTAGTTCCTGCACATGACCCTTATGTAGTCCACATAAGGTCCTGTCAGAAGTGAAATCGTATAACACGGGCGCAATTGATCGCGGGCGTGTCTACACCAGCAGTGGTGGGACGGGACCACTTGTCAGCTGTCAGCGGCGACCTTGCGCGAGTTACCTTACATTACAGCTTTTTCAGTTCACAGGAACTGTATCACTCATAAGCTTAAATCACAAGGAAAAAAAAAATGCTGTCATAAACTTGACTCTTCGGAGTTTTGGCGGGCATGTGAAAATAGTGACTTTTTTTCTTTTTCCTTGTCTTACTCGGGTTTTAATCATGAGATTTTATATATTTATCTTATACAAATTACTTGTCGTACAAAAGGGTTGGGTGCTATTTTTTGTGTCCTCCTCAGGGCCTTATAGGTTACAGATGGACCTATACAAAAAATAACTTTACTGTCATAAGAAGTTCTTATTTATATTAAAACATCTCTTTTTCATCGGGGATTAAAAGGAAAAGTGCAAGCGACGCCGCAAGAATAAGAATCGTTATCATTACAAATCATGTTCCTAGTTTTTTAACTTCCACGGTTGACTACAATAAACCATTTCTTATTTACTGCTTTACATTACTCGGGTCTGAATAACGCACTAGGTAAGAGAGTCCGAGTAATAAACTAGCGTAGAGCTTTTTATTCGTCCTACCTTTTTCTAAGATTTGTGTACTCAGAATTAATAAAAACAACCCGAGGCGAACAGAATTACAACAATAAAATTGTTTTGCGACTCCAGAGGAATTCGCCAATTTTATTCAAAAAGTTACATTTAAGTTAGAGGAGATTAGTGAGTTAAGTGACATCGAATTACGCACTGTCAAATAAATTTCTTTTTTGTTTTTGTTTATTTTCTGCGACGATACTGGCCACTTAAAATTTTCAGGGTTGAGCAAGATGGAGTATTTAAGCTGAATGAGGTATTTAAGAGCAAGATGCTCAAGCAAGAAGAGCCATGATTCATGAAGCATTTAGCATAAAATCTTTTCGTGTCCACAGTTCCATTCAGCTCAGAATCTCAGGTTTCCTACCTTTCTCATCGTCTGTATGCGGTTTTCGTGACTTCTTCAAAATCGTCTGTATGCGGTTTCCGAATCCAAATACGAGATGGCCAAGATGGCGAAACAAATATAAGATGGCCATTAGCCATTTGACGCCAAGTCGCAATTGCCATCGGTATTCCGAGCAGGAATTGGCCGGTGACAGCGCGTTCCCACTCTTGCGCATTGTTTGTAAATAAGGTGTGCTATAATATTAGCAAGCGCAATGACCATGATATACGCTGGCCCTTGTATCTGTCTTCGCACGCAAACTCACTGGACTATAATAGCATCCTGCTTCAACCGTCACACTATACCTTCCTACACATCCTACTAATAATATTATAAAGGCGAAAGTTTGTATGTACATATGGATGTATGGATGTTTGTTACTCTTTCACGCAAAAACTAATAAATGGATTTTAATGAAACTTTACAATAATATAGTTTATACATCAGAATAATCAATAACACATGGGCTACAATTTTAACCGACTTTCAAAATGGAGGAGGTGTTATGGTCAACGATTACTCCGCCCGCGCCGTTTATGAACCGATTTTCAAAATTTTTCTTTTGGTGTATAGGGTATAAATCCAATTTGGTACCATGTTCACAAAAGTGGTGACCTGATGAAGGGATCCATAAGTAATCGTGGGAACTCCTCAAAATTTATGTATATATGGAAACATCTGGTGACTTCGGTTTTGTGAGAAGTATTCTAAGCATACCCTAAAAACGAACATAACCATTTTGAAAGTCGGTTAAAATTGTAGCCTATGTATTATTCTGATGTAAGGTTAATCAGGGTAAGTTCGGATACAGGGTAAGTCCGGATAATTCAAGTTAACGCTAAATTAAACTACAGTCACGGTACGGTACTACAGTTTGCGGTTGCAGTGCAGTATGGCATATAAGTATGCCCGTAGCGCCAGGCAAAAAAAAGTGACTAATTTAGTGATAAGTTGAATTATCCGGACTTACCCTGTGTCCGAACTTACCCTGATTAACCTTACATCAGAATAATACATAGGCTACAATTTTAACCGACTTTCAAAATGGTTATGTTCGTTTTTAGGGTTCCATACCCAAAGGGTGAAAACGGGACCCTATTACTGAGACTTCGATGTCTATCCCTCTGTCCGTCTGTCTCCAGGCTGTAACTCAAGAACCATATATTATTATACAGTAGATGACGCCCGCAACTCCGGTAATTCGTTTATCGCACGGTAAACGCACATTTTTTCGGGATAAAAAGTATCCTATGTCCCTTCCCGGGGGCCGGGACTCAAAATGTCTGTTTTTTACCGATTTTGCTGACATAATATACCAATTAATGTCAGCAAAATCGGTAAAAAACAGACAGACAGATACATATACACACTTTTGTATTTATATTATTAGTATAGAAGTATAGATTAGCCCACTGACTGATAAAAAATGTTACATAATGATTAAGCTTTATAATGTTTTGTCCACGTCGTCAAATGACTTTTTGAGCTTATCAGACAAAGACAAGACATTATATAGCGTATCCATTGTGGAAATATTTTTACGAGTAAGGGTGAAGCCAAACGAGCGTAATTTTTTTTTTATGAAATAAGGGGGCAAACGAGCAAACGGGTCACCTGATGGAAAGCAACTTCCGTCGCCCATGGACACTCGCAGCATCAGAAGAGCTGCAGGTGCGTTGCCGGCCTTTTAAGAGGGAATAGGGTAATAGGAGAGGGTAGGGATGGGAAGAGAAGGGAATAGGGGAGGGAAAGGAAGGGAATAGGGTAGGAGATTAGGCCTCCGGTAAACTTACTCACTCGGCGAAACACAGCGCAAGCGCTGTTTCACGCCGGTTTTCTGTGAGAACGTGGTATTTCTCCGGTCGAGCCGGCCCATTCGTGCCGAAGCATGGCTCTCCCACGTATATTTGTGAGTTGTGAATCACAGAATTTCTGCCGCGTAAATATCTTTTCATACAAATCATGACTCACAAAATTACGCTCGTGTCAATCAAACAGGACTTTTGTATGAAACTGAATGCAGCAGAATTCTGCCGAACCGAAATTCTGCAACTTACAACTCACAAATTACGCTCGTTTGGCTTCGCCCTAAGGGGTTTAAGTTTCGTCACCTATAAAACACAATAAAGTCTGTAAAATCAGATCTGAAAGAAGAAGATCTGAAAAAATATATGAGTAATTTATGAGGGTAGGTACAAAAATATTATTTCTGTGGCGATGGAAACTGGCCATCTTAAAATATCTGCATGAGCATTGAGCGCGATCGTTTTAAATTTTAATATTTTTGATGGGCCAAAATCCAAACGGATACAAAGGTCAATGATCGGCCAATACTACACTAGGAATTTCGCCCTAGAAACCGAGTTTAATCAAACAGTTATATAAATATACCCATAAAAATAATGAACCAATTTTGATGAAATTTGGTATGGACATTTAAGCGTGAAAGAGTAACAGACACTACTAATTTTATAGATGCGAAAGTGTCCGCTTCTATAAAATTAGTACTTATTGATAACTAAGTTGTGGTTTTCGTTCTTCCCATGACTCACTACTTTCTTGAATGACAAGTCCTAGAGCTCGTCATCGCCATACTTTCGTCATATTGACTCAAGTGTACATAATGTAGTATATTATGTTAAACAATATCGACAGCTGCCCGCCGCTCCGGTCTCACCGGTTTCGGCTGAGCGTACACTGCCGCTAATCTCAATATATGGGCCAGGGATACTCAACTGGTTGCGCTATTTCCACGGGCGACATCTATCGCGAAGCTCTCGGACTAGACGAACTTGGCAGTACAAACTATACAGTAAACACTAAACAGGTAAAAAAATTTTTACAGCCAAACAAGTCATATTTGGAAGTCAGGTAAAAACTAAGCCCTATTTAACCATCATTATTATTAATGCGAAAGTGTGTATGTCTGTAATTTGTTATTTTTTTATTGAATAAATATGTTAAAATGGATATGCTTGAAGTCTAGAAAATGACATAATAATTATATCAAGCATAGTTCATTCCCGAAAAATTTAATGTCCCTTCACAACCCTGGAACAAATATGGGAACGAAGTTGAGAGCAGCACCTAGTTTTTTTACACAACAGATTTTTGGGTTCCTCGATCCTTCATACACCAATCAATAATGACTAAAACATATTATTATGAAAATTTGACCAACGCGACCTCAACGAAAACGTATACTTTGACGTCTTTACAGTCTGAATGGCTTCGCAAAACCTATTTTCGAAAATGTTGAGCACCCCCGACATAGATGTACTAGATTACCCGGTGATATACACCGTGTTGTGAAACCGGTGGAACATTCGCAGCGCCTCTAAACTCCACGCATTATTCAATTACAATTTAGCGATATTTCAACGATTTATGTTACTTTGTCATGCTCTATTATATCTCTCTCCTTTTTTTGCTTGGTTCATACAAGCTCTGTTTTTGCTTATTTGTTCACGCCACATGCGTTTTATTAAGTTAATTGCTAAGCACACGGCAACCGTGCACTTTTCGTGATTGAAACTAACCTAAGTCCTTTTTCGTACACTGCCGCTAAATAAATAAATAAATAAAAGTAAAAATTGTTTTATTTCTGAGTAAATTTGAATCAAATCTTTTCAGAAAGTCTACGTGATGACCTACCACCGGTTTGGGAACGAGCCCGGCGAGAAGAACCGGCGGCGTAAGCTACTCAAAGTACTGCCAGACCAAAATTTTAATAGGTTCAGCGGATTAAGCGTGAAGGGAACCCTCGACCAAACAGACATAATGAAAACACTTTCGCATATTTCATGATACTAGTATGAAATGTACATAGTTGAAAATAGTCTTCAAAGGAAAAACTACAATCAGGATCAAGTTAAGAGCGACAGAGAGCCGCATTACGTGAACAGAGAACTAATTGAAAACAATTTGCGCGAACAAAACACTACAATGAAACATCACATCCAGTCATCAAAGAGCGTTAAGTCGGGAATGTTAATTCGATGTGGGGATCATATTATACGACCTTCAGCGCGACAAGGTCACGCATACGGCAATCATCATCATCATAAGCTCATACACCTGAAGACTATTATCTGGTACCGCCCGGCCCGTATATCATATGCCTGGTGGTTTAGCATTGCTACGGTAGAAATGCGAAGGGTTAGAGACACTGATTTTAGGGACAAATAGATTTTCTATGTAAACTAGTGACTTTGTCTATTCTACCTAAACCCTTACTATGGTGGCCGTGCTAAGCGTGCTGGCCATAACTCCAACTGTCAGACGTTTGACGATTGAGGTATCTGAGATGTTTCGAAGCTGTGTAACTTGCTGCAGGTTTAATATAGCAGAATCAGGTCAATTTCAAGTCATTCCTGGCATCAAATACCGTCAATACAATGTCGAGCGTCCGGTATGGCCGATTTACATTATTCCAATCCAATGATTCAATCCAGCGCTGGATAGCTACTGGAATAATGTAAACGAACACTGAAATGCACTGGAATGCAATTCAGTTCATTACAATGCCTGTTTACATTATTCCAGTAGCAATCCAGAGGTGGATTGGAATAATGTAAACCGGCCAGTACTAATGTCACTTATAATATTCCGTGTACACTTAGCTTATGAATAAGAATGTAGCGTTTTAATTACGTGCCCATAATCCACTTGTTAATAGGTGAGCGGACAATAGACGCTAATCGTAAAAATAAAGTGTTTGCTCTTTACATACAATATATACATAAACTATATAATTACTGTACAGATGTTATCAGCAAACGAATCGCGCTAAAATTTGTTTATCGCGGAGTAACAGTAATAAAATTTAGCCTGTCTTTTCCCGGGACTATCTTCTATTTTCATCTTCAAATTTTATTAAAATCGGTTCAGCGGTTTCAGAGTGAAAAGACAATAGATACACCCTCCGCATTTTCCATGCGGCACCTTCACAGATAACGTGTAGAGTAGAGGTGCCGTTTCGGCCTCTCGGTTATAATAATGCCACTAAAATGGAAGAGTCAAAGTTTTTCCGGCGTTAAAATCACAAACCAATTAATTTGTAATCAAACGAATCAATCTAATACTGTTGTTCCGTTAAATGTAGTTTATGCATTAGCTAGATAGTCGATAGTGATCAACGCGTTAATGGCTCAGTGTTAATTTACTTGGCAGCGTAAACAAATGATTTTTAAAGGGCATTTAGTCAGGTCGACGAACGGCTGGAATCGCCGACGCTATTAAAACAAATTATGTTTGTTTAATCCAGATATTTGATACAATTCTACTTTGAATTTCGCATTAAATGTTCTGTTTTAAAATTATTTTTATTTTGTTAAGGCCAGGTAGTCAATAAAATTAGCAGGTCGATGTCTGTCAGTACGAATATCGACGTAAAGGACATTAAAATACCATTCATATCAGCGCGCCTTGTACAGTGGCGGTTACGACGCTCGCCGCGTCCTTGATAGGGCGAAATTGGAGAAAATTATACTTTTCACTTAGATAAAGACCAAAATGCAAAATGTAACCACAAATTATTCTTCTTTAAGCTATGAGCTTTTCGTAGACATGATTTTTGAAAGTAAAACTATCATAAGCTTCATGAAAAATAAAAATAAATATCACAAAATATTCGAATTTAGCCTGCTCTTCGGAGTTATTTTTGATCGAGTGAAGTTTTCAATATTATATTTCGAATTGTCATCAAAGTACATTAAGTAAACAACAATGTGTATTTTTTTTTTTTGCTTTTTAAATTCACTATTTGTTTGTTTATTATTGATTCAAAGTCATGTAAATTAGGGACTACCTGGCCTTAAGGGCAAAATGCACAGAACCGGGTAAAAGTTAATCATGGATTAAACATCATGTTATCTCTTTCATAAATACACTGAAATTGAGACATAACATGATATTAAAAAACAGGAATAGCTCTCAGATATGCGCAACTCGGCCCAAGTTTATCAGAAGTTACTGGGCACTGGAATGGACTAAATTGCATTCCAGTGCGTTCCAGTGCCCGTTTGCATTATTCCAGCATCAATCCAGCGCTGGGTTGGATAACTGGATTGGAACAATGTAAACCGGCCGGCAACCCCTTAAGTAATAGCCAGTAAAATATCACGTTGAAAATATTCCGTTTCAGAGTAATATCGTTTATGTACAGGATCGTCGTACGTCGCTCAAACCTATCTCTCGGTAACCTTTCAATACGGTAAGAATTTGACATATTAAATTCCGCAGGAACGTATCAAATACTAATCTTTTGAGAGGGTTATATTCCCGGAATAAGTCCAATGTTTAATACGCGATACTTTTTTTGTGATGTACTTACCTAAGAAGAAACATCAGCGGGGCTAAAATGGTTACATTTAACAATTCCTCTCAATCAATTCACAAAATGAATTGTCAAAACTGTCAAACTCACGAATGTCAAATTATTACGAATTTTGACATCTGAATTGCCAAGACAGTGTCAATTTTGCGATTTTTAAAAAATAATTCATATTATGATTCATAATATGATTCTCCAAAGCGACCACTTTAGCCCCGCAGATCTCGTCTTTATTAATCTTTAACTTCGTTCGAAACAGACTTAAAATATTTATAGAACCCCGCAACGCTCTTTACTAATAACTATTAAAAAAACCAAAACTGTGTATTCAGACGCTAACGTTAAACAATACGCCTTGTCTGATGCGTTAGAGTCGCTTGATAGACAAGGACAACACTTTGTAAAACTACAACATGCGCATTTCATATACGGGCGGAATCATATTAAATAAAAATAAACAATGTAAGTAATAAAATTAATTCAGGCTTTGTGTTTCAAATGCCCTGTTATTTATGGGTTCATTAAAAAAACAAAAGCCGTTTAGCCGATCCCCGAGGATACGTTATGTACGTTACGTTGATCGGAAACTTCGTGGATGCTAAACTCGTAGCATTTACTATACCTATGGATGTTGTTCTATTGCTACAATGTATTCTAATTGAAAAGTTGCAGAAAATATTAATTTTAATATTCCCAAAAGGTATGAATGATTGTAAAACGGAAAAAAGCGAACTCTACATTAACGAACATTGAGAACCTTTATTTTTACTTTTTTGTTTGTTTTAAATCTTCGGTCAACACAATCTGTTTACAAAAAACAGGGAAAATCAATGTTTAATCATGAGTTTTTCAAATACCTACTTCTCATGTTCCGTTCCGGCTGTACATTAATTGTTTCTTTACGTCTCGCTCTATGACTCTATTGTCGACCACACAAAAGAAATCCAGGTACCTGAAGCAGACATTATGAACAACACAACAATAATTATTATTACTTAATAACTATATTCTGCTACAGTCACAAAATAAACGCAGACAGACGCAAGTTTTTGCAGAAATTATTTAAGGCCCCTAAATAATTTCTGAATCTAAAATATGAAAATCTAAATGATCCCTATCATTTATTTGCTTCGCGCATGCACAAAACTTACTCCAAAGATACAATTAAGAATTAGGTTGGTATAATTTTTAATCATCTTGCAATCATTTTGCAATCATCGTTAGCTTTAATAAGTAAGCCATAACTAATGAAGCCTCAAAAGACAGTGGCTCGCTGATACCCCAATGGGTACCTAATTGAGTATGGTACCCAATTAAGTTTAAACAAAAAATCACAAAACAAAACCGTGTAATTCTCGAGACAGGTGTGAGGTGACGGTAGAGCATTCCTGCTGGTTGCTCGCCTTCGTTAACTATAAATAACTATAATAAGTTAATTAAGATAATGGTTATAAAACATTATAATATTTTAAGTTTTAACGCATAACCGTCAAGTTGAGCTTTTGACGTAAAAACTTGCTCTGCCTTGTGCGAAGGCTTATAAAATTCGCAGCTACAGACGGGTCTCGTTAAGTTTCGATTCTGTGTGAATTGACCCTTAATTTTTGTATTTAAGCTTTATGAACAATGAACCGTACATTTCTCCTATAAAAAAACCCTATGCTCCCGGGACACAAAACTATTTCGATACCAAAGTTAGTCAAAATTGGTTTACGAGTTTAAATGTTAAGGCACAGAATAGATAATAGTTGGTTTAGGTGTAAAGAGGTAACAGATAATATTGGTATGGATTGAGTACAGAGAAGAGCGAATTTTACCAAACTCTATTCACAAAATAATGTGTAAACATTACAGTTATTAGTTTGTTTACGTCGTTACTGTCGGGGCGCGGGCGGCGCAACTAGAATCGATCAAAACATCAATTTCCTCGGAGTTAATTACTCGCGATGTCAGCTCCACTGAGCTCACCGGAGCCCGACGGTCAAGGGTTTCGCGCTGAAACGTTCACTATCTACTTTACACCGACTAAATGTAATAAGGAGACTGTATCTACCTATATGTTGGCGCATGATGGAATACAGGCGATTGGGAATAGCGACATGATTGTCGATGATCGAAGGCTATTGTGCTTTCTGTAGACGCTATCACAATCTTTTTTAGCCCAACGTGAGGAGAGGTCTTAAAAAGTTAAAAAGGATGCCTGTGAAAACTTATAAATATTGATACATAATAGTAAAATAGAAAATGGAAAAAATGATAAAGCGATTGAATGTTTGAAAAATAATAATTTAATCAGCATCTAATCCAAAACATAACGCATGCAGATAAAGACGTAACAAATAATTTTGAATTGAAAAAATCGATAGAAAATGATTTCATGAACAATGAGTCGAACAAAACAATCATAATTTACACTGCACAATATATATTTTGTGACTGCACCTAAGGTGACTAAGGAAATAACATACATCCACTTTATATTCACAGCTACAATTAGGGTTGCCAGATGGCCGGGAAATCCGGGATTGTCCCGGAATTTAGCGTGTTGTCCCGTGTCCAGAAATTAGACCTTATTGTCCCGGAATCCGAAAACCTACTAGTTTTGTAACTAAATAAGTAATCTGAAATAATAAACCAACAACGAATTGAGTGAGGGCGGGTGGCGCGCGGCGCACGGAAGAGGAGTGCTTACTTCGCTCGCCCGCGCTCGCCCGCGCTCGCGCCTCGCCCCCTCTCTTACCCCTATCCGCGCTGTCTGGCTGGCTCCTTCAGTCTTCACTCGTAACGCGTACGAAGTTGCCGTTGGTGCAAGCGATGCAATAAATAGTTAATTGTTTTAATCATCATGGAGTCATTGTCGTATCCATCAACGAGTAAGAAAAGGTTCACGGGATTTAATGATAAATGGATCACCGATCCTGATTTCAAAGACTGGATAGAGAAAAAAAATGAGTTTATTGCAATTTGTAAATTATGTAACTCGGATATCGCAATTCAATATGAAGGTCGTCGCGCGCTAACAGTAAGTTTTTTATTTTTATTTCAAATTCTAAACGTTTTTATTACATTTATTATTGCAATATAAGTGCATTTTTGTACATTCTTACTCACTTCAATTTTGTTATTTGCATTGTTTTAGGTTCACTCCAATAGTATCAAACATAAAAATATGGTGTTAGCTAAGAAAACTTCCAAGTGCATGGATAATTTTTTTATAAGAAAACACACGTCAGAAGAAATTTCTATAATAAATTCCGAAATAGCATTTATTTTTCACAATGTGAAACATGGTTTGAGTTATAATAGCTTGGACTGCTTGGCAAAAAATATCAGCAAATTTATTCCAGATAGTCAAATTACAGCAAAAATGACATGTGGACGTACAAAAGCATCGGCAATCACACGCAATGTTTTAGGACCCTATTCGCAAGAAAAAGTGATCTCTGATTTGAAAGAATGTTTTTATTTTTCAATAGCCTCAGATGCATCAAATGTTGGTAACTTAAAAACATTTCCTTATGCTGTTCAATATTTTAACTGTAATAAAGGTATATGCAGAAAATTATTGGACTTTTACGAAGAAGCTGAAGAAACGTCGCTGGATATATATAAATGCCTTAAAAAAATTACTATTGATTGTAATCTCAGCATGGATCAAATAAGTGCATACAGTGCAGATAATGCTTCCGTCAATTACGGTGCTCATAATTCTGTATTTCAGAAATTAAAAGCAGAAAATAATCATATTTTTAAAGCCAATTGTTACTGTCATGTAATAAATAATTGTGTGAAATATGCGTTGAAAGGCCTCGATGTTGACATAGAAAACATCGTCATAAAAATTTACAACGAATTTAGTTCATCAGCATTAAAAACAAAAAAATTAAAAGAATGTTGTGAGTTTGCTCAAATAGAGTATAAGGAGCTACTAAGACATGTACCTACAAGATGGTTGTCTCTTTTGCCAGCTATAGATCGCTTAATTCAGAATTGGCCTGCTGTTAAGCATTATTTTTTAGTAAAAGGTCCAGACAACTGCCACAAGGTGCTATGGGATTTTATTTCAAAAGGTTGTTGTAGCACCGATTATATAAATAATGACGAAGAATGTAAAAAGGAAGCTAAGAATGACTGTTACCTCTTCTTCTTAAGCAATCTGTTGCCTGAATTTACAAAAGTGATATTGCTATTAGAAAGCGAGAGTTTCACTATTTTGGACATTGATCACGCCATGCGTAGTCTTCACGACCAATTAAAAAGTAGGATGGCTGATAATTTTTTTGGGAGCAAAGTCAGAGCCATCTTCAGGAAGCTCGTCGAAAAAGAAAGAGCTGAATTCACATCACAGGTGCACATTTTCCTACAAAGAGCGATTAAATATTTAGAAGAAAGGTATGATTTTGGCCACGATGGAATCTACAAAAAGTTTGAACTTTTGTCTCTTAAATCAGAGGAATTAAAATTGACTTGGGAAGTGCTTTCTGAATTTCCCACAGTACTGAACATAGAGGACGCTGTTAATATTGACTCCCTTTACACAGAATTCGCATGTCTGAAAACTGTATATGAGGCGCTTCCGAAAGACTTGCCAAACGACGAAATATGGGCCTACTTCTTTAGAAATAACACGTCCTTAAATTTTACTAATTTAAAGAAAGTAGTTTGTTTTGTTCTGTCAATTCCAACAAGCAATGCCTTTTGCGAAAGGGTCTTTAGCCAACTGAATAGTTTATGGACTAAAGAGCGAAATCGAATGTCCATGGATTTAATCAAGTCTGAACTGCAGACTCGTATAAATTTTGACGTGCCTTGCTCAGATATTTTGTCAGTTTTGCAAAGCTCTGATGGAGAAAAATTGATAAAAATGGCAAAATCCAGCGATAAATATTTAAAAAAATAACCTTTTCGTAGTTTTATTTTACGAGTATAATCAGAGAGTTTTATTATTTTTGTTAAAAGTTAACTTGCATTTTTATTTTATTTTTTTATTTTAGGCACCACGAAAACTAAATTTAGAAGAGAAAGATTTTTTTTTCAGTTAGTTACGATTTAATTTATAATATAGTTTTCATTTTCTACCAAAGTTTAAATTTATTAATAACCTAAGTGCTTGTTTTTATTCATATGTAACGTGTTGCTTTACTACCAAAGTTTAAGCTAAGTGCTCGATTCTATTCATATATAACGTGTTGTTTTACTACCAAAGTTTAAGCTAAGTACTCGATTTTATTCATATATAACGTGTTGATTTACTACCAAAGTTTAAGCTAAGTACTCGATTTTATTCATATATAACGTGTTGATTTACCAAAGTTTAAGCTAAGTGTTCAGTTTTATTCATATATAATGTGTTGATTTATTACCTAAGTTGTAAGTATAAGCGAAAAATTGTAATTAGCGTTAAATACCTACTAAGTACGTAAATACCTATCTATTAAAAATATGTTTTTGAAAATAAATGGCATTTTCCTTCTCATATAGAAATAAAAATACTTTGAAAGTAAAACATGATACTTTTTACTATGGCCATGATCCGACACCGTTGTCCTAGAATTGTCCCGGATTTGATAAGTTTCTATCTGGCAACCCTAGCTACAATGTTGTGATTAGCGAGACCACTTCGTGACTACAACATTAAGGTAACCTTTTCAATGCAAAAACTGATATATATTGCTATCAATCGGCCTAGTCATACTGATCTACCTAACACTCATCAGGGTTTGCCAACTTTTTGTCCATGGAGGCCCTTGATTATAAATTATACTTTAATTCCCCTGACCGATTGGTATTTCTTTGTATCACAGCTATTCAAAATTATTTTCTTCTTTATACTACAAGCAATGACTAGTTAGGCACTTGAGCTTGTATTCCTACAAGGCATACAAGCTCAAGTCTATACCAGTAAGTCGATCCTATATGCAAGGCCATAGGTACTTAGACTAAGTTATACTACGTTTTACTTCACATATCTCTACACCCCTAGGACGCTGTGTCCCCCTGGTTGGGGACTCCTGGCATACATAATATTTTATAATAACACCGTAATAATTATAATCGAGGTGAAGGCACGGTGTGGAGCACGCGCTATTGTCCTACGCAGGTCATCAATCGCAGCCCTTCGCGAATATGAATTGACTCTATTTCGAGCTAAATTATCGATTTCGGTACAGTGATAGACCGTTGACATTTAGGGGCATTATCTCAAAATAACTTTTTCCGCTACCTCTCCTTTTCTGGTCCCTTTTTATTCGATAAGACAATACACACTAAATGAACCTGAAAATAACTTCCCCGATGTTCTTGTATATTGAATAAGGCGGAGTATCTGAGGTTTTTTTGACAGGAATATATATCTTTTCAATAGCGACGTTGATTGGTTTAACGTTTTACATTAGCCAATCAAAAGCGCTAGTAAATAGACTATCTTTACTTGATATTGAACAACAACATCACAAACTGTGCGTTGGTCAGCCATCAGGCGTTTAAGGAACCGGCCTAAGGTTGCGTTTCCACCGGAGATGAACTAAGCTGCGTTGCGAGGAATGTGTTTTACAAGAACCAATAGAATCGTTGCGCTGAATGTTGTCAGGCAAATTAAGCGTTTCTATTGGTTCTTAAAAACACATTCCTTGCAACGCAGCTTAGCTCATCCCCGGTGGAAACGCAGCCTAATCATCAAGTTGGCTGCCCAATTCAACTATATGGCGGTAAAACGAAAACGGTGCCACTAAAGGCAGTAAATAGTGTTGTTTCATGATTAATTACCTAAAAACATGACACGGTCTCGTAATCAGTAATTGCATCTCAATAACACCGAGTGACAATATCGCTTATTTCATCATTCAAATTGTAGCGTTCATTAATCAAGCATTCAACACCACCAACTACTGAAGGTGCTTTTAGATTAGGCGTGACTTTGACCGTGACATTTCAGGTTAAAAAAAAAGTGTTAAATCAACTACATATTGTATTTGGTGTATTATATTATCTGCAGCTTACATGCAGAACAATAATAGATAATCTTCCTACATATGGAGAAACTTGTGTTGAGACTTGAGAGAGAAAGGGTCGACCATACATGAGATGAAATTATAACTTTGAGTAGGTTTGACTCTGTAGTTGATTTTTTACACCCAAAATCATTAACCCTTCCTTAACCGGTAGTCAAATAAAAAGTATCATAAGATTATTCTCCTCAATTCTCAAGGTAACAATACTCTTATCGAGGACGTAGAGTCTCTGGCCCATTTAAATTCCTCGGCCAATATTTGTTTTGGTGCAGCGTGTTAAATATTTAAATGTCGTCGACGAGACTCGCGACTAACTAATAAAGCTCCACATTTTAATAGCGATCGAACAGTGTACCGTGATATCTGGCCAGCAGCCAAGCGCACGAATCTTTAATGAACTCATGATTTTATTTCAGGATTCTACAGAAACTTATGGTCCTGTTGTACGTTTTAGTTTCATTACAAATCCTACTATCCTACTAATATTATAAAGGCGAAAGTTTGGATGTATGTATGTATGGATGTATGGATGTTTGTTACTCTTTCACGCAAAAACTACTGAACGGATTTTAATGAAACTTTACAATAATATAGCTTATACATCAGAATAACACATAGGCTACAATTTTAACCGACTTTCAAAATGGAGGAGGTGTTATGTTCGTTTTTTTATGTTCAACGATTACGCCACCGTTTGTGAACCGATTTTCGAAATTTTTCTTTTGGTGTATATAGGTTATCATCCCAATTTGGTACCATATTCATAAAAGTGGTGACCTGATGAAGGGATCCATAAGAAATCGAGGGAACTCCTCAAAATTTATATGGAAACATGTGATGACTTTGGTTTTGCGAGCAGTACTCTAAGCATATGCTACCAACAAGCAAGATTTTGCACCAAAGTATACCATGGGTCGGAAGGTGCTGAGAGAACTCCTGACTCTTTATAGATACAAGTTTGTGAATTTCGACGTTGTTTTAAGAACGGAAAGCATATGCTACTATGCAAATTACATTCATCATCATCATCATCACTACCATAAAACATTATAAAACCATGTATCGTCCCGTTTTGATCCTATTATTGGTACTTTTCATCAGGGCCGTCTCTAGCCCATGTTGCGCCCGTGTGCAAATATTACCCTAGCGCCCCCTAGCAAACAAGCGGTCAAAATGAAATGGGTACAGAGTATATAGTTTGTCCGGCCGGTGAGGACCAGTGCCGGTCCTAGTCAAACGTGGTACGAAAACCAAAAGTGGCGCCCTTCTACAAAAAATCGGCTAAGTGCGAGTCGGACTCGCGCGCGAAGGGTTCCGTACGATTATAAAGCAAAGATGGGCAAAAAATTATGTTTATTTATGGGAGCCGCTTAAATGTTTAAGTACAAATACAATTAAGTATTTTGTGAATAATTCAAGTTCCTACGTATAGCCGATATTGATATACTTAATGGCCAAAAAAATCACATTTGTTGTATGGGATTGTATCCTTAAAATTATTAAATTTATTTTGTTTTTAGTATTTTATATTAAAGAGGCAACAGAAATACATAATCTAAGAATTTCAACTCTCTAGAATATTATAATGAATGCCAGAATAAATATGAAGTGAGCCGTAAGACCCTTAAACTGCCTAAAAGTTAATCAAGACCACCTCAAAGTCTAATGACGGGTGGTCTGGTCTGGTAAGGGTCGGGTCTGTTCTTGGCCTTCTTCTGTAGAACATCGGCTACCATTGCATTCTGCGAGCAGCCGATCTTCGTGGGCTACGTTTGGTCTGCTATCCAGACGACACATACATGCTGGCCTACGGAGACATGTTTGAGGAGACAATATTCCTGGCGAGAGTGGGGAGTCTCAGGTTGTGGCGCTTATAGAAGTGTTGGGGCTGCGAGTCGCAGTCGAAAAGACGTAGGCCATGTTTTTCTATGGGCCCCGCCCCCGCGGAAGCAGCACTGCGCATCGCAGAGATGTGGAGGAGAGGGTGCCGATCGGCGCTGAAATGCATTACTTGGGTTTGGTCCTGGATACTGAATGGATCTTTACCCCTCATTTTTGTCAATTGGCACTAAAACTGAAGAAGATGGTCATGGCCCTGAATCGCCTTCTGCCAAAATCTGTGGTCTAGGGCCCACCTGCAGACAGCTTTATACAGGGGTCCTGCAGTCCTGCTCAGAAGCCCGCAGCATGCTTTAGCGCTGCGGATACTACGCTGCTATCGAACCGTTAGCTGGCGAAGCGGCATTGGCGCTGACAGTGTCCGCTCCGTGTGATCTGGAGGCTCGCGTGTTGTCGGAGGGTGTATCAACACACAGCCGAGTTTAAAAAGCAAGGAGCAACCCGATGGCGCCACCAGGCGCATGTCATTACAATACACACCTGGCAAGACCAGATGGCATCCTCAACTGCCCGCCGCCGAACTGTCAAAGCGATCCGGTCGATACTACAGTGGATGGCACATTCAAGGGGCGCCCTTACCTTCGGTCATTACCTGGACCATACGGACAGGAGGAAACCTGCATCGCCTAGGTGCCACCACAGGCTGAGAAAGACGATACAACGCAGCATATGCTCATTGAACGCTCTGCTTGGGCTGAGCAACGGGCTGAGTTTTGCGCCGTCCTTGGATTGGACTTTACTACTTGTTGGGAGGCAGTAGCTTATACCCTCTGCGAAACTGTTATGTCGCAAACGGAGGCTGCTGGCTGCATAAAGAGAGCGGGAAGCTAATTAATACGCAGATCCCATGAGAAGGAGGCACGGAGGGCGTAGGCTGCACGGAGCCCGGTGCGACCGCAAGGGCGCCGTCAAGAGTACATTTGCTTGTGATCTTGTGGTTTAGCGGCGAAACCGCGCTTCCGCGCGGACGCATCAGATCCAGCCTGACGTGAGTCACGCGGCTCTCATTTTGGCGCCCATCTTGACGACAAAATATAAATAATCTTCATTAATGTGTTTTAAGGTTCACTTAACGTTGAAAAAATTAAGTTTATATGTATGTATATTGCAAAAGCCGAGCCGCTCGTGGCGCCTTGCTTTGCTGTAATTCGACAAATATAAGAAGAGCTCCAGATGCTACACAAAATGTATGCAAACTGGAGTTCTTTTTACGTTGGTCATTAAAGCGCGGCGGCCGGCCAACGTGGGCGCGCGCCGAGTGGGGCTCCGTTGCGAGCGGCGCTCGGCGCCCCTAGGACCGCGGCGCCCGTGTGCACCGCACACCCTGCATCTAAGGGAAAGACGCCCCTGCTTTTCATAGTCTTTTATTATATAATATCACTTAAACCGCGGGTAACACGGCGGGGCACATAGTAATATTTTACAACATAATCCCTATAACTTATTACATTTATTAAAATACGAATATGCGTCTGACTGTCCATTACATCTTTGCGGTTAAGCCACAGTACCGATGTATGTAATTTGTTATTGAGTGACTTTGAAAAATAATAGGTTTCATACCAAAAAAAATTGTAGAGTTCCCATGCGGTAGACGGATTTCGGCACAATAAAGTTACTTTAATGACACAATGTAATAATCGGCCAAGTGCGAGGTGGACTCGCGCACGAAGGGTTCCGTACCACTATAGAGCAAAAATAAGAAAAATATGAGTGTTTCTGTATGGGAGCACCCCTTAATTATTAATTTTATTTAAATTTTATTATGAATTATTAAAGTACAAATAAAACTGAGTAATTTGTGAACATTTCAGGTGGCTACCTGTTGTCATCATTAATAAGGAGCAAAAAATGTTAAAAAAATCACGTTTGTTGTATGGGAGCCCCCGTTAATATTTATTTTATTTTGATTTTATTATTAATTATTAAAATACAAATATAATTAAGGATTTTCTGAGTATTTCAAGTGCTTACCTTTAGCCATCATTGATTACGAGCAAAAGAGGCCAAAAAATCACGTTTGTTGTACGGGAGCCCCCCTTAAATCCTGACGGAACCCTAAAAAAACCATTGAGATTATTGCCAATTTTATACAGAACCAAGTTCCTTGGTTTTTAGGGTTCCGTACCCAAAGGGTAAAAATGGGACCCTATTACTGAGACTTCGATGTCTGTCCGTCTGTCCGTCTGTCTATCTGTCTCCAGCCTGTATCTCAAGAACTGCTATAGCTAGACTTCTGAAATTTTCACAGATTGTGTATTTCTGTTGCCGCTATAACAACAAATACTAAAAACAAAATAAAATTAATATTAAAGGGGGGCTCCCGTACAACAAACGTGATTTTTTTGGCCTCTTTTGCTCGTAATCAATAATGGCTATCAAAAATGGTAAGCACTTGAAATATTCAGAAAATCCTTAATTATATTTGTATTTTAATAATTAATAATAAAATCAAAATAAAATAAATATTTAAGGGGGGCTCCCATACAAAAAACACAATTTTTTCCAACTTTAGGTCTATAACGGTACAGAACCCTTCGTGCGCGAGTCCAACTAGCACTTGGCCGATTTTTTTATTAAAGTGAGTCCGAGGCTTAAATGTAAAATATATTGCCGCATCGGAAGATTCAGACTTAACGTTTCAGACGGGACTTGAGCGCAATAGATTAACACCCAAAGACACAATTTGGCATTAACTGTGCGTTTCTCAAACTTGGTGCAAACTACAAACAACAAGTTTCAATGGAGTGGCTGATAACTTTATGAATCCAGCAGCTACATTGGACTAGGAAAGTGATATAGAACTTATGGAACACCAAAATTTCCTTTTAACTATGAATAATGCTGTAGAATATTTCCGAGTGAGTTTTCTTTACTTTTAAGAAGTTTTTTTACAAAGACAAGTGCCAGCTTCTAGTCTTTTCGGTCGATATTCGCTTACGGCCGTTCCCAATATTCAATCTATCTCTGGTTTGACATACGACCGATCGCAGCTAACATTGAATTGACATAAAATATATGTCTCTAATGTCTAATGAGAGCTATTCCTATCTCTAGTAGGACAAAACCAGAGATAGATCAAATATTGGGAACGGCCGTTAGTGAATCATGCGAATGTCAAAAATTACCTTTGTTATCAAAATGTTATATTGACTTATTATTTAATAATTAATATATAACTTTATAATAGCAAAATTGGCATTAGATATCCATTATAAGTTACATGTACTTTAAATCAGGACAAGAGAAACCTTTTATGTAAGATGACGCTCTCAGTCTTTACATTTTATACAAAGCCAATCAAAATCAAAATCAAAATTTGTTAACACTTTAAGAACGTCTACATGAGGCCTACCACCGGTTCGGGAACTAACCCGGCGATAAGAACAGGCGTATAAACTCGCATGGGGCCATCTTTTACAAAAAAGATGGAAAATTACAATAGTAACTTAAACTAATTTACATAAATCATGTAAAAATGTGTTATATTTATATATAGAAGCAGCAACTCAGCCTTCGATCACAATAGGGATGACGACAAGGTCAAAGATTAGCTGATTTTTTAAATAAAATAAAGACATAGCGATGAAAAATAGGTATTCCCAAAATTTCAGCTTCATAACTTATTATATTTTTTTTTGTTTTGAGCCTTCAAAGTTTTTTCGTCAAGGTAAGTCAAGTCGAATATTTTTTTATAAAATTCCTTAATTTTTGTGTACCATTCGATAAGTCACGCAATTTTTAACATTTTTTCTTACGAAACCACTTTCATAAACTCAATATTTAACATAGCTATCGAACAAACTAGCTAGGCGTGACGTCACAGTTAGCTGACATTTTGTATGGAGCGTTTTGGGAAGGTCTATTTTATGTGAGTTTTGAATTGTGATATCTTGGAGAGTTTTTATGCTATCAGAGTCATTTTTTCATTGATATTTCTATTTTTGAATGGTCCTTCACTTACCAACAAGAAAAAAAAATTTTCGTCATGCCTATCACATATAATATGTGATCGAAGCACTCAGCTTATTTTTCCCAAGGTGTGCTATCATTGAGAAAATCAGTTATATTATAATAAGCCCTAGCACACAAACGTTATTTTACAACTTTTTTAAATTTATTACATAATTGAAAGATTTTGGACGTTTTTGGGATTTTATTATATAGACGTATACGAACCTGCTGCTGCTGCTGACCTTTGAAAGATTTGCTCACTTTGCTAGGGCTGGTTATTGGTATCAATCTTCCTCAACAATATACTACTTTCCTAACTTACCATAACTTACGTGGACGCGGTCGACTGACAATTTGTAAGTCGTGACCCGCGCACCGTGAGAGTTGACAAGTGACGAACAATGCCATCTATCAGACGATGGGCGTAACTCCGACATTCCACACCAAATTACACTACGGTCACTATTATTCTACCTTGGAGTATCTATGAGAGTAACCTTTATGTGGTAGACATAAGATCCTGACAGAGGTAAAATAATTCTAAACGGTCTGTATCTTCCGCTCCCACGGACGTCATGTGGCTTGGCGAATATGACCCAACCTCAAAGTCCAATCGAATTATTTTCTGCTAACTATAATATTAGCGTTAAGATTACAGTGCGTTATTAGTACAAACATCACTAAACAATATCTCTAAGACTGTACAACACAAGTGTACACTAATAATAATTGTAGAAGTAAGCCTCTATAGAATTTTAAAGTACTCCGTAAAGAATCTTAACATTTTGTTTTGTACTTCGTTTTTAACGAGAACTGTATTACTATTTACTAGCAGTAAGAGGCGCACCAAATATAGTAAAATTTGTAACACATTACGTCTCTGTTATATTTACCTTCTGTGCAATTAATGACCCATTGTATGGTGTACATTTCTTTGAAAACTAACATTAATAATAATAATATATTTAGACGGTAAAACAACACGAAAAACATACAACGAGCATCAAACATGCCTCAGGTCACGCAGTTCGATCTCGTAATGATATTATACAGTATTATGTATGTGGCTCATTGGAAAAACCCAATCAAGTTCACTTAAGAAATAGTTAAAACAGAGAGGTTATCTCGCTTTGTGGATAGGTATAAGAAAACGTTACTTAAGGGTAAACAAATGAAACCATTATATTATAAGTACAACCCTTGTCCCTTACCTTTTAGAGGGTTTGTAGTTTTGTACATTAAGTGGACTCACCATAAGAAACAATATTGCTCCTTCTTTAAATAAGTCGCTTTAAAAGTCTAAATAATATCCAACCGAATAAACAATTCCTAAGGAAATAATACCAGGTAATAACACGATTATCTTACGGAATATTTATGACTAGACGTTCCGCGCGGCTCCGCCCGCGTAAATTAGATATTTCACGGAGAAATTAGTCCACAAAAAATAGTCTATGATCCTTCACGTGGTCTACTTCTTATCTTTGCCAAATAACAGCAAAATTGCTTCAGTAGTTCGTGAGATAAGCCCTTTCAAATAATTTCCCCCGTTTTTTCCACATTTTCCTCTATTTCTTCGCTCCTATTATAGTCTTAGCGTGATAAAATATAGCCTATAGCCTTCCTCGATAAATAGGCTATCTAACACTGAAATAATTTTTCAAATCAAACCAGTAGTTCCTGAGATAAGCGCGTTCAAACAAACAAACTCTTCCGCTTTATAATATTACTAGACGTTCCGCGCGGCTTCGCCCGCGTAAATTAGATTTCACAGACAAATCAGTCTACAAAAAATAGCCTATGATCCTTCACGTGGTCTACTTCTTATCTGACCCAAATAACAGACAAATAACTCTAGTAGTTCGTGAGATAAGCCCTTTCAAATAATTTCCCCCATTTTTTCCACATTTTCTTCTATTTCTTCGCTCCTATTAGTCTTAGCGTGATAAAATATAGCCTATAGCCTTCCTCGATAAATGGACTATCTAACACTGAAATAATTTTTCAAATCGGACCAGTAGTTCCTGAGATTAGCGCGTTCAAACAAACAAACAAACAAACTAACAAACAAACAAACTAACTAACAAACTCTTCCGCTTTATAATATTAAGTATAGAAGTATAGATTTATTATGCTTCCGATACTATTATCACAGGAGCAAATCTTATCGCATATTACTTTTATTTGATAAATAATTTCCAACGCGTACACAAACAACTACGAATGTGCAAACGCGATAACGCAATAGATAAAAGTATAATTTTAGTGTGAACAAATTTATCTTATCGTTATGAGGACAATGTTACGTGCATGTAGGGGACAGCTTATAGTTATTTAATAGTAATCGAGCGTTTACCTCCTCCCGCCTCCGCTCCGCCGCCAATGAACCGTGAAATAAAACCGCAACAATATTATCTAAATTCTAACCGACGGATCTAGAGAGCTTATTATGAGTTTTATCTTGGATTTATCTTATTATTTAGCGTTGTTATCAGCTACGCTCGCGATTAAAGGCTCCGACAAATTAGAAAAAGGTTTAATGTTTTCGGTAATTGTGTTTTGCAATTTGTATGTGTGTACCCGGGATTTCCCGCGTACCGCGTACGGTTGTGCGATTATATTCAGCCTTTCCGGCTTTTAAAGATGCCGAGGTACAAAAATTTTGATCAAAAAATTACACTTTATCAAATAACAACAATCCATCGCACATTATCATAATAACTAGTCAGTAGTCACTCGGTCGATCTGACCCATTCCGACACACATTCCAGAATGAGAAGGTGAATGCTCCCTTATTTAATAACCACCGCTCAGCAGGCGACTGTCCTGGTGTAGGTACGATTCACCACGCTCACGTAACACTACGATATCTCGAGATAAGCGCTCCCGTACTTTCCCACGGTGGAGGACGGGAGGTCCGGAGATGTAGCGGATACACCGAGGTAGCGGTGCGCGCATTTTACACGCCCAGCAGACGAAACGTTACTAATTGTGTAATTGAATTTAAAATAGGTCGTTCACGTTGATCTCTGATTGAAATGGTCGAAAATTGCGAAACGTAGCGTCATCAATATGTTAAACAAACGGAGTTAATGAGCAAAAGTGTTTCAAGTTATCTCTATCCCGTAACAATATTATTATACTTAGGGCCTGTTTCACCATTTACTGATTTAAAGGTGCCGGATAAGCTACCCATAACTTTTGACAGATTCTCCATACTCTATCTGTCAAGTTAAGTTGTGGATACCCTATCCGGCACTTATCAGGAAGTGGTGAAACAGGCCCTTAAAATACTATCTTTTGCCTACGACTATGGCTGCTCCTACCATAAAATAGTAACTCCTAGTAGCTTTGATCCCCTATGTACCTAACCTCTTTAGATTTATAATTTAATAAAAAAAACTAAATAAAAGACGAACACGTCTGCGAAAATTTCAGTTTTAGCTAGACTTTGTTGCCTGTTCGTTGATCTATCAGTCAATTTGTTTAGCCAATAGCCTTTCATACATACAGAAGAAAATAACTGAAATAACCTTCATTAACATCTACCTTGGACCACACACGTCCACTGCACGTACGCACGACTGTTCCCGGTCTGCTCCATGTATCTTTCATTGAATTAACCCGACATTAGAGTGTCTTTAACTGTATTTTGTTACGACAATAATGGCCTAAACCAGTGTTTTTCAAACTTATTTACCTATAACGCGACCCCCCCCCTGACATGACAAAATATTTCACGACCCCACATGGGCTTTTTTTTATCATGTATGTAATTTTGAAGATTTCCTTCTGTTAAATGGCATTTTTAATCTTTATTATTTTTTTACTAAAATAGTCCTTTCAACCTTTGGCGACCCCCCTACAGAAGCTTCGCGACCCACAGTTTAAAAAACACCGGCCTGAACGACCTGAGACATTAAACTTTTGAACAATTTGAACGATGTTATTTTACTTCTTACTAATACTTTCAAAATGACAAAGATTTCCTTGGAATAATGGGCACCTTAAACTTTCATTATAATAAGAAATGTAGAGTTTCCATGGGATTTTGGAAAGTCTAGTAAGATATAAAATATTTCTATTTTCGATTGTGAATTCAGGAAGGAACCTATACCGAATTGGTCGAATTTTCGGTTAGAATAATTGAATTATCCAGGATCGAATTGTCTAAGTGGAATGCCGTCCAAACTCCAATGGATTTCGCAGACCAAAACATTCCCAATAGTTCCTTCTATGTGAAACAAATATTTCAAATTAAAACTTGTGAATCAAGTTTTAATGTGAAATAAACAAGATTGATTAATCTGATTTACAAAAGTATTCTTCTTTTTTTATTTGCCCCCTCGCATTAGTATGATAATTATTAATTAATATATAAGCTACCCATATTAGTATGGATTATGTTCAGAGATGACGCTTATGAAAAAACCCCCGCCAAAAAACTTTAAAAAGTAATGAAATAATATTTACTGACTTTAAGTTCAAATAATACCTAAGTGTAAAGTAATATTTTAGTCCATAATAATTGTTGTCACGATGTGTCGGGGGACCGCCAAGTAAATTACAACCTACAACCGCCAAGACACTGAATATCTCGATTCGGTTTGATCCTTAAACTATAATGTTATGTAAAATCAAACATCTACACAAGCGGTCCCCCGACACACCTTGACAACAATTATGGACTAAAATATTACTTTACACTTAGGAATTATTTGAACTTAAAGTCAGTAAATATTATTTCATTACTTTTTAAAGTCTTTGGCGGGGTTTTTTTTTGAATTTCTTAATTTAATTTTATTACATGCTTCGCGTCGCAATTAAAATGAGCCCAAACACGAAACCACTGCTCAAAGTTGTTGAGGAGTTGGGTATCCTATTGATTACCAGGTGATGCTGCAGCACCAGGTCAACTTCCCATTAATGTGTAATTCATAAATATCACGAACCAGAATGCAAAATATAAAACTCATCAAACGACTGCAAGTTGCAAACGGCCTTTCACGAACCAGATAAACCGCGATTTTCCAGCATTGAGCAGGCTGATGATGATGAACTATAGCTAAGAACACTCTCGATCATGTCAGCTTTCAAACAAAAAAAACTAGATCAAAATCGGTCCACCCGTTTGGATGCTACGATGCCACGGACAGATACACACACAGACAGACAGACACGTCAAACTGTTATACACACCCCTCTTTTTTGTCGGGGGTTAATAAAATTGTCTTCATCGTGATGACAATATAGCCCTAAACTGGCAATTTTAAAAGGTTTCCTTGCCAAACCTGGCCATCAATAATTGAAACTGCAAACGAAAACGTGCGTTCCCTTAGGGCTCAATCCTCCCCAATACTTGTAGCTGTTGCCGATAAGGTAACGGCACTTGTGTCAAACGGAAGGGCCTCTCAGGGTCGCAGGGCCACTCGCGTCGCTCCTCGCCCCGAGCCAGTCGCCTTGACCCGTCAACCGATCTGGTTGTTCAATAGCATTGTGTTTTTTCAATACTTATCTAGATATAACCTAATTTTGTTTGATAAAAACTTAAGACAATCTTTGCGATATTTGCGTAGGACATAAATTATGATCATGATTATTTTTAAGCTATTTCTGTATCTCATTTTCCACTTCAAATAACAAACACTTGCTCTACATAAGCATTTGAGTTGATGTTATAAGGATTAAGGGTAGGTAGCTTATGTTATAAGGGTAACTTATTTGGCTTAGGCACTGATAATCTCTTATATATAAAAATCTCGTGTCACAATGTTAGTTACCGTACTCCTCCGAAACGGCTTTACTGATTTTTACCAAATTTTATATGCATATTCATCAGGTCTGAGAATCGGCTACTGGCTACTTTTTATATTGATAAGTGCATTTTTGTTGAATAAATAATAGTAAATTATTACAACTCGACACCGACGGCGCGGCGACCATTGTTTTTGCGACGGGATAGCGATGGACGTTGCCATACTTATTTAGTCACTTCAATAAAATAATATGGGCGAAATACTTTATATGGCAAAACAACGTTTGCCGGGACAGCTAGCTATATGTAATAAAAACAGGTTATTTTCAGACCCAAAAATGTTATTAATGTATGCCTTCACCACTCTCAGGTACAAGATTGAAACAGCACAGACAGCGCGTGCGATGATATTGACAGGGGAATGTCAGAGCGCGCAAATCGCACTCCGCGCGTGTAACGGGACCGAGACGAGCCGGATACGACATCCGGTTGTCGAGGGCTAGGGCTGGCACGGCACCAATTCATTCGTGTTTCTTGGTACTGATAATATCTCCCTGTGGAACGTATACGTTTCTTTTATTCACATGAAATTGTAAATAGTGTCAGTTTTCAAAAGAACTTTGAAATATTAATCGTATTTTTTATTTCAAAGTACCTATCGATATACTATAATGTATAAGTATAATGTATAAGCACATCGCTATTTAAAACGTTAACCGCATGAAAGAAAAGAGCCTTCATCTGCTGCATGCAATATGCTCAAATGGGCATATCATCTTGCTATTTTAATGAGTTTTTGAGATTTGTTTTATTGGAACGAAGTTCCTTATGGCGCGTTGCGAATGGGGGCTAGACGGAAAAAGTTGTAACGACTAACGACGCTTTTTTATTAGTACCTGCATAGTAGGGACAGAGGGCGTTGATAGTATTCCTGGGCGTCAACTAGATGACGTTATTGAGAATAAACTGCGACATCTACCGGACGTTTAAATAAATTTTATTACAATTCCACAAAAGTGTCGTTGTTATTCCTGGGCGTCAATAGATGGCGTTTTTTTATAACTTCGTTCCATCCGGGAACGATTATAAAAAAAAATCCCTTGATACTTCTCAAGTTTTATTTATACAATCTAGTTATTGACAACCCTAGCTTGCTAGTCAGAGGTGTAAACACAGTATAATATGTAAGAGATAACACGTCGCGTGCGACCGATACCTTCCTACAATCCAATTAACCAACAATCATTTGGACGCGCCCAAATTCCAGACGCTCATCACTTCATCAGTATTGACATGACGTTATCCGTACTTATTATAATACAACTACGTTTAACTTTGACTACGTCTTGTGTACATAGTAAAAATATAGAAGATTTTATAACACGAGTAGTAATCGAAGAAAAGGAACTTGATCTACCTTGAATATGTAACTTGAATAGTTTGTCAGCCATTTACAAAATTATTGGCAACCCTAAAATATTTTAATTTTTAAATGTTTCTTAGGACACAATTACCTAGTTTTGGATTAAGAATTCTAATGACTGTGTGTAGTACAAACAATACGATAACGCTACTAGATACTGGTCACCTCAATTTCCTAACAGACATCCGGCCTCTTTAAAGTATTTTGTCGTTCGACCATTTCGGGGCGGTGTTGCCAACGCGCCGCAAAGAAATGTCATGGGAGAAATTTATTTCCGTGCTAGATGCGTCGGCGTAATACGTACCAAATAGACATTTTAATAACTTTGAATGGGGATTTTCCGAGATTTATATGTCTGTACGACCACGCTTTTAACTTATTCCGAGTTGTTTCATTTCGGAGGTGAAGTATTTATCAAGTTTTATTCAATGCTACGAGAGGGTTTCAACAAAGTCATTTAAAACTTTACAATTCAGAAAACATTATAATATGATTGAAAAGAGACTAAAATCTAAATATGTAGGTAATTAATCATAATATTTTTTAAATTCAGACTCAATTAACAAAACAGCAATTACTAAAACTCTATCGTACAACAACCGCAAACATACAATTATTCACAATCAAAGCGACATTACACAATAGAAAAAAAAAATGTAGTATACTGTGTTATTAAACCCTTTCGTACTCATTAATGAGCGTGAGACAAGCCTTGCCATTGGACTCTGCCTCCAGTCGGTAGCGCAGAGCGCGTTCCCACGCCTCCTGTGTCCACACAAAAGGTAATAATACCCTGTAGATACTTAACTTTTAATAAACATTAAATGGGTTATTAGAGTGCGATTAAAAAGACACTAATGTTAGTAGTATTCATTGCGCCAATCAAACGAACGAAGAATACTTTTCATAATTGCTGTATGTTATAAGTTATTATGAGCAGTCATTATAAAGCTATAAATTATCTGATTAACGCCTTACTTTTATGTTAGAAAATAATGAAGCTTTGACTAACACGGGCTAAGTATTTATAAACCCCTAAGGGCCGCGCTACATCGGAATGGCAGCGGTGAGGCGAGCACATTCAGTGTCATATGATTTTAAACTTTATCTTCATTACTGTAATACTTAGTATCGCTTGAGAAGTCAACGGCTGCCTGTGGCCGCTCCTGGCCGCTCGTGGCGGCCGTGATTTCTCAAGCGATACTATGTATTACAATAATGAAGATAAAGTTTAAAATCATATGACACTGAAAGTGCTCGCCTCGCCGCTGCCATTCCTGTGTAGCGCGGCCCTAACTAAGGGGCAAGGGGCATAGCACAATAGATTTCTGAAGACAAACTACATACCATAATATGTGACGTTAAACGTAAAATTGAACCTAAAGTTTAGTAAAAAAGGGACCTTATTGTCGGTGCTGCAGCTGAGAGTCGATTGCGGCTTTCTGTCGGCACGGTATCGGGTTAAAAGACTTTGACCAGTGGTCCCCAACCTTTTTTTCATACGGGCCACATATCTTTTGGTCTTGGTGTCGCGGCTCTTTCTGATTCGTGGCGTCGTCGGTTCTGCCCACTCGCTCACTCGCTGCGTACCCGCCTGTTAATTCGTTTTTTCGTTACTCGTCAAGTCGTCAGTGCGTCAGTTGGTGCTCGAGCTTGTGTTTGTTTAGACGTGCGGATAGTGTTGGCGCTGTTTATTTTGGATCGAAGAGCCTTTAAGAAATGGATTTTTCTAATGGAAGGCGTAAGTTAAGTATGGAACTACTATGAAGTTGCTTTTTTTTATAATATTTGATAAACTTGATTTGTATACAATTTGAATTTCTACTTTTTTATGATTATTATCGAATTGTAATAATCGACTGTCTAAATGGCAATTCGGCGATCATGGCAAATCGGTCATAATCGTCTTAACTGGACACATAATATTATGTGGCCAGTTACGACAATTTACCCTAATGGTTTATTTAGAGGTTGACCGCCCGTTGATTTATCATTAAATATTGTATAAATAGAGAGACAAATTATAATTAGTTGTTACAACTACGAAATTAGTAGTATTTTTGTATCTTCTTTTAACTTTATTACTAAAAATGTAACGACCGACATTAAGGTCCATTTTAATATAATATATTATAATAACTAAGAGAAATTGCATGTTTTGGTACACGTCTTGTTACTAAAGGATAATTAAAGTTATTTTAAAAATAAGAACCTCAATGTTAATCAAAATTTATATTCATTTTTATGTTATATCACTAAATTTTTAATCACCGACAATAAGGTCCCTTTTATAAAATGTTTAGTGTTTGTACCAGCTTTTTACTAAACTTTAACTTGAATTTTAAGACTGAAAAAAGTTACTTTTTTAATAGAACTTTATATATTTGATCTCATTTGACAAATTTTAAGCATAGTAAATATATATTTTTGTTGATTTTGACTGATTAATAAGATTAGTGAAGCACAATGTTTCATTTGTTCAAATATTTTTTTATATAATAAACAATGTCGTTTAATATTGAAGTCGTTTTTATTTAGTAAAAACTTACCCGTTTTATATTATTATTTCATAAAATACTATAGAAAACACACTATAAATGAAATATTTAGTAAAAACCATCTTGGGCATTTTCATTACATCATGCACTTTGGCGTGGTAAAAAACGGGAATAAAGCTATAAAATTATATAATTGAAGTTAAAATCTAAAAGACCATATAATGTACTTCTCAAAAAACATAATATCTATGTAACTTCCCACAATAACATACTTTTTTTGGGTTTCGAAGTTTGAATGCGATTTTCTCAATATCACCTTTTACGACTTTCGAGTTTCAATATATTTTTTTTAAATATTTGCCAGGCCTACACGCATGTTATTTACATGGTTCGATAGCTTATTAAATGTAGATTATGGGGATGCTAATAACTCAATACCGACAATAAGGTCCCTTCACGCTGATAACGTCACATATATTTTAATAACGTCAAACATACGCGTACAATCGGTAATTAAAACTCAATCGAAGGGGTTAAAAAACAAAACAGTCGCGTGTGTGAGTCGCCGGCGTTGGTCACGTATTAGACCACATACACAGCATTGTTATAGGGCTCAGGTTACACCATCTGCTCTACCTACGTGACTTTACAGCCGTACAGCCTGTATCTAAATTCTATAGTCTATACTAATATCATAAATGCGAATGTTTGTCTGTCTGTTACCTCTTCACGCCCAAACCGTTGAACCGATTTTTCTGAAATTCGGTATGGAGATACTTTGAATCCCGGGAAAGGACATAGGATGCTTTTCGTTCCGGAAAAATGTACGGTTCCCGCGTGCGATAAACGAATTTCGGCGCAACGGAGTTGCGGGCGTCATCTAGTGTGTTATAAAATTTTTAAATGATTGTATACGTCCCATGGACGTCTAGTCAGTTTTAAAAAAGCTATAAAGCGCGCACGAGGACCGAGGGGTATAAGCAGGGTTCCCAACCGTCCGGTTTTCGACCGGACTGTTGGGTTTTAGAAGAAATCGTTGGGGTCAGGTCACTAACTTCCGACCGGATGCAATTTGTCCGGTCACATAAAAAATGTTACCGCGACATTGCTAATTCGCCGGCGACGCGGCAGCGTAGGTAGTTATAGACAGCATGCAGGCTTAATAAAACTTTCATTAGTACTTTTTTTTTTCGATTTAACTATTTTTGTGACTAGATGAACAAACTGTTCTACAGTTAGGTGGGCGCAAAATGTTTGTGATTTTTTCCTATGGCGCTGTTTTAATTATTAATTATTATTATTTAATTTGTTGTCCGGTTATGGTGGCTGGAAAAGTTGGCAACCCTGGGTATAGGGGTTATATGAATGGGGGCGAAGTAGGTATGTCAGGACCGCGCTAAATGGAGGTCTGTGGAGCCTATTCCTAGGGGAATCCGACGTGAGCGTATTTTACATGTTTTAAATACGAACTTTTGTTGCCCATTTTTAGGGTTCCGTAGTCAACAAGGAACCCTTGTAGTTTCGGTCTGTCCGTCCGTCTGTCTGTCTGTCTGTCCGCGGTTATGTTCAGAGACTATAGGACTACAAAGCTGTAATTCGGCATGAATGCACATATTAATGGTGCCGACAAAATGGTATATAAAATCTTAATTTTTTTATGGGACCTCCCTTACACGTCACGTCAAGCGGGGATGATTTTTTTTTCGCGCCCACCTCACCGTGTGGGGTGTCGTTGGATAGGTTTTTTTTTTAAATACAGTCAAAACCGTTTATGGCGACATCGTTTAGAAAAACATACCGGTTAAATTGACCAAAATCAAAGGTCCTGGCTGAATGCTATGTGACCGCCTTATCAAAAACATTGGTTTTTACGACATTGTTTACTACGACATACCGCATTAAGTGACCACATTTGGTTAATGTTTTCGGAGAATCATATCTGTAGAACGACCGGCTCAGCTGTATTGTAAACAAGTTGAATAGGTATAACAGTATCCACATCTGGCACGGTATAATGGTCAATGACTATTATCGTAAAAGTAAACAAAGTTTAGGGTCTTTTGTAATTCTTAGAAACAAAGCACATGCATGCCGTAGCCTCAAGGCCCGCTGTACGTGAAGTTCAAGAGGAAAATGAAAACAAACGAACTCGGAAGAACAATTATTTACAGTGCCAACTTTGACGGTCTCAATGCTGTTAGTGTATTACGAAAGATTTTTTAATGAACAGTTCCACATGCAGAGAAATTGTGACGATATGCTGATTAAAATCCAACGTGAATTACAAAATGTATATGCACGACAGAAGTGTTCCAAACAAACTAAAATTACAGAATTACAGATGCATACAAAAATGATGGAAAAATGATATTGTTCTTTTATATTACACGTTTGTATTGAAGTAAACTAAATGTGGTTTAATTTCCTACATGAATATACAATATACATATTATGTATTATTTTTCCTATTAATACCTGTCACTGGTTGTTACAACTATCGGTTTTTACGACTAAATATGAGTAGTCCCTTCGATGTCGTTATAACAGATTTTGACCGTATTATGAGTATTCATAGATCATTTTCCGATTAAGGGATCCATTTGTGAAATATGAAGTTTTAAAGTGGAAAATATCGTTGGAGTCCAGTGTCCCCCCCTTCTACCAGCTAAACGGTTACTTCTAGAAATGTGAAAAAATTCAAGAGAGTAGGAAATATGCTGAATTTAAAAGGAAAACTATCACGGCTAAGAACACTTCATAAGTTATTGAGTAATAGTCCATCTATTACTCAATTAAAAAATATACTCAACTAAAAAAAATGTATTCAGCGAAGTATAAAGGAACTTTTCGTTCAAATTCCTTTGAACGTAACTGAGATGATGTTGTTAGTAGTGTAAAACACGTTATAAATGTCCTGTCATTGACCAATCAAGAATTAGCGATACTACGGAACCCTATATTACGCGTGGCCCGACACGCACTTGGCCGGTTTTTACGTGAAAGACATTATATTAGACTAGATGACGCCTGCAACTCCGTTACGCCAAAATCCGTTTATCGCGCAGGAATCGTAATTTTTTAGTAATAAAAAGTATCCTATATCCTTTCCCAGGACTCAAAGTATCCCCATACCAAATTTCAGCAAAATCGGTTCAGCGGTTTGGGTATAAAGAGGTAACAGACAGGCAGACCAACACTTTCGCATTTATAACATTAATATGGATTTTTCGGTCAAATTATAACAAAGTAGTTTTAATACTTACAATAATATCGTAAGTTTGGGAGTAGTGATGTCAAGACATTGATAATAAAATAGTTCGCTGACAAAGCTGCGGGAAATAGACGCTATCAAATGTCACGAAGTTTATAGAGGCAGGGAACTGTTTTATGACTGAACTTATTTTTATGGTGTTTATGGTTTTCGACCTAAACTGATAACATCGGTCGTTCCCACTGACCCCTGGAGTGTCTTTAGTTTTGAATGGTGTAATAACATTGTGTCACGGACCACGGTAATACTATAGCGTGATTAAATAGAAACAATACATGTCGGTGTAACTTGATATCCGATCCCTGCGCTCCATTATTTATTCTTCCTATGCATGTTCTGATGGCGCGTAAGCACTAATGCCAGGTTTCTGAAGTTTTCCGACATGAGTTTGGAGTGTCTTTAGTTTTGAATGGTGTAATAACATTGTGTCACGGACCACGGTAATACTATAGCGTGATTAAATAGAAACAATACATGTCGGTGTAACTTGATATCCGATCCCTGCGCTCCATTATTTATTCTTCCTATGCATGTTCTGATGGCGCGTAAGCACTAATGCCAGGTTTCTGAAGTTTTCCGACATGAGTTTATCTATTCGCTAACTCTTTAATTCAACTGTCAAACAAGTTAATCAATCTACAGCGCGATATTGAATCTCGTATATTCCACTGACAAAAATTACATAAATCTAATCCGCGGGCGATTATTAAATTTCAGTGAGCACTATAAAATCAATACGCCTATTACTATATTGGATAACAGCGGTGCGTTATTTAAACAAACACTTATCGGACAGGACGGGCAGGGCGGAGGGCCCTATTAGCGGGACAAAACAAACAATAAGGTACGGCGGATCGGGGAGACCACCCGCCGGCTAATGAGTGTCGATACGACGCAGCTGCAGCTGAGGTTATCGTTAACGTGACTAAACGGACGCGTGACGACTATAAAGCCTCCCGCACACAGGCGCGTTATTATCGGTCGATAATAACGCATGCGTTATTGCGATAATGCGTCCCGATTCCTTGCACACAGCTGCGTTTTTATCGTCCGATATTTCTTACGAAAGAGCGCCGCGCCGCGCCACGACGGCACTATTATACTATCTCTCTCAGGTATGCAGGAAAAGTCAATATCGCATGCGTTATTGCGATATACTTCCATTGCGGCGTTATTATCGCAGCAGTGTGTAACTACATGACCATCCAAATACAAAATGTACTGAAAACAGATATCGCAATAACGCATGCGTTATTATCGACCGATAATAACGCGCCTGTGTGCGGGAGCCTTAACAGGTTTGAATGGTAACAAGTTCACGGCCGCACTCAGATTCAATGATTACCTTATCTTCATTTAATGAAGTTTGGGATATACTCTATAAATTTTCGGTCAAACTCTTCATTGAATTAGAGCTAAGTCTGTGAGAGCGGCCGTCCAGAACTATAATTTATTATAACTACAGTAGTACACACTTATTCTAGGGACAAAGTTGAAGATTTCTTTGGTCAATTCCTTAATCTGGCTTACATAGAATGAACTACTTACTGTCTATAGTGGGCTGTGGTCATACTAAGTAGTAAAAGTATGCTAGAGGAGGATCACTCTCATAATAACTCCGAAGTAAATTAACAGGACGGGATTACATGTATTACTAGGAATAATAGTACTCATACCCATTTTTAAAGTACACGAATAAAATGATGAAAGAAGTTTAAGGTCAGGTAGTCCCTAATTTAGATGACTTTGAATCAATAATAAACAAACAAATAGTGAATTTAAAAGCCAAAGCCAAAAAAATACACATTGTTGTTTACTTAATGTACTTTGACAATTTGTGTTTCGAAATATAATATTGAAAACTTCACTCGATCAAAAATAACTCCGAAGAGGAGGCTAAATTCGAATATTTTGTGATATTTTTCTTATTTTTCATGAAGCTTATGATAGTTTTACTTTCAAAAATCTACAAAAAGCTCATAACTTAAAGAAGAATAATTTGTGGTTACATTTTGCATTTTGGTCTTTGTCTAATTGAAAAGTATAATTTTCTCCTATTTCGCCCTATCAAGGACGCGACGAGCGTCGTAACCGCCCGCGCCACTGTACAAGGCGCGCTGATATGAATGTTATTTTAATGTCCTTTACGTCGATATTCGTATTAACAGACATCGACCTGCTAATTTTAGGGACTACCTGGCCTTAAGGATCTTAAAGGATAGTCGAGCGAGGTAGAATGTAAAGTTCGAAGCGCACACACTTGACCGATATGTGGTGTAAATGCCGTCATTAGTAGAGAACCTGACCTCCCTTGTAAATGTAAGATGCTGGCTTATCCTTGCAATTCACTGTTTTCTGATGCTGAAGCTTAGTAAGACAATTCTGGATTTTCTTTTTGCTTCGCAATAACTATAACACATAGTATCAGTTCTTGCAGTCTATCCCGATGTACTGCTTAGATTTTACAAATTACGCAATGGAATTTAATACGGTTCTTTAACACAGATTAATTAGAGAGGAAGGCTTATGTTATTTTACAAAGTACAATTTAAAATTTAAAAGGACATTGGACAAAAGAGTTCAGAAACACTGATAAAATTTTAAAGGTTCATATTAATTAGTATCACTCCACCCGTAAGTTCAACATAATATTTTGTTTAAACTTTTATTGTCTACTAGCTGACCCGGCAAACGTTGTTTTGCCACATAAATTATTTCTAGTATCAATATAAAAAGTAGATAAAAACCTATTGTCAGGCTTAACGACATACAAAATTTCATTAAAATCGGTTGAGCCGTTTTGGAGGAGTTCGCGCACAAACACTGTGACATGAGAATTTTATATATTAGATAGATGTACCTGGAAAACTCCTAAAAACTAAACCTTTAATATAGTCCTACAACCTACAGGACTTTTATCTTATCGCACACACAAGAATTATCAAGTAAAGTCACACTCGGCTAACATTAATAACGTCATTGTTGTGAGAGTATAAATAGGGCCGTTACGCTCCGGACGTGTCTTTTTTGTCCCGTCACATGTCACTACTGATTCGCCACCTCCAGTAATCCAACCCGGGCCCAGGGCTGAACATGGACAGCATAATCTCTTCATTTATCTTACTAATATTATAGATAAGAAATTTTGCAGTGCCCCTTAATCCTATGTGAGTGGATTGGGGATGAGAATTTAGGATGTGACGACTGACGAGAAATGATTGTGGTACTTATTACTTAGGTTTCGGTACTGAAAATTGTTAAAGACCAATGAACTTACAGAAGCGCATTTAAAGACTCCTGCTGAATTTGCCAATTACCAACAGGGTAAGAGTGGGTTGTCTAGAAGAAAATGCTGCTAGCAGTAAGGCAGTTTCAGGTAATAACAGTTTCTTGAGCTAATTAATTTATTGCTTTTTTTATGTTTGTCAGGAATTCACAAATAGTTTTCTTTTTCTATTCTTCAAACGATCAAGCAACAGGCAGTTATCAGATGGCGTGCTTTAATCATCATGTACAATTTAGGGAGGCCCTATGACTACTACTCAACCATATCTTCACCGACCTACATAAACGTTATTAAATTCCCGAGTTCCATACAACACAAACTAACACGTACATGTGTAATTGTGTATCTACCCGCAGTTGCGAAGTTCGCAATCTGCAGTCCGCCGCGCGTCTGCCGGCGACTCATTTCCGACTGAGCGCAGTTCCTTAATTATTGTAACATTTCATATTCCGTGTCTCTCGTTCCATACCCTTATATTTATAATGCTACGTTTCCATGCTTGCCGAAGCTTGGCAAGCGTCCACAAGGCACAAGTGTCCACAAATCTTGCTAGGCATTTGGAAGCCGTTTACACGCTTGTGAATGCGTCAGTGTATTACGTATATCCAAGCATGGCGGACACCGAACTTGTGTCGGCTATTATAGGTCTACCAGAATCTGATGGCAAAAAGTGAGAAAATAAAATGACTCTAGCAATACGGGGGTAATTGGAATAAAACATTTTGATCCGTTTTTCTTCTTATAGCGGCTTATCGTGTGTTAAACATGCAAATATAAAAATTTATCCAATGATCAAGGATATTTTTTAAAAATCTGCTGTCAAAAATTGCCATCAGATTCTGGTAGACCTATAACATCTTTGGGATTCCAGATACATTTTTTCGGTTTGGTAATATTCCAAAAACGATAAACTCTTCGTTCGACCAGCTACTCATTTTTAGGGTTGCGTACCCAAAGGGTAAAAACGGGACCCTATTACCGAGACTTCGATGTCTGTCCGTCTGTCTGTACGTCAGTCTGTCTGTCTGTCTCCAGGCTGTATCTCAAGAACCGCTATAGCTAAACTTCTGAAATTTTCACAGATTGTGTATTTCTATTGTCGCTACAACAACAAATACTAAAAACAAAATAAAATTAATATTAAAGGGGGGCTCCCATACAACAAACGTGATTTTTTTTTTGCTCGCTATTAATATTGGCAACAGGTAGGGTCTAGGGACATTAAATTTTCACAAAATCCTTAACTATATATGTTTTTTAATAATAAGTAATAATATTAAAATAAAATAAAAAATTTAGGGGGGCTCCCATACAAAAAACAATTTTTGGCCTAATTTTGCTCTATAACGGTACGGAACCCTTTGTGCGCGATTCCGATTCGCACTTGGCCGATTATTGAGTCAGAACTAGACGTGCGTTCGTCGCGAGATCACAGCGGCTACTAAGCGCGCGCCAACGTGTGAACGCGTCACAAACGTTTGCCGCAAACGCCCTTTGATCTGTGTCCAAAAACCGACACTACTCCGGATCGTATACAAGCGTCCGCAAGCTCACGTAAGCCAAGCCAGATACTCTCTTTCCACGCTTGTGCTTGTGGACGCTTGCCAAGGCTTGGTAAGCGTAGAAACGTACCATAAGGCTATTGCATGTGTTAGGGTTTTTCCGTAACGAAAAAAATCTAACACACCCCACTCCGACCGGCACAGCGGTGTTGGTTGGTGCGGCGTTGCCAGACTTCGGCACGGTGTTTGTGTGCGTGCGACTAGACATATGCGAATTATAATTGCATAAGTTGATAAAAAATGCTATGCAATATAGCTTTACCGCGGCAGTCCCCGAGTGCTACACGTATTATTTTCTAGATTACCACTATCGTCTATGCTCACACAATACCGACTCCCTAGGAGTATAAGAATATTCGTTGCAACAAAGATATTTTTTGAGATCTCAAACTATTAAACGAAGCGATATTTTAGTACTAATTACATTGAAACAATACGTGAAATGTAAAACATATAATATTTCAGACCCATCTTTACAAACTTTTGCGTAAACTAGAGGGAGATAGAAGAATCAATTTCCCAGGTTACAGGTAAACCTACTTAGACATAATATCCGACATAGATAGCAGTTTTACGAGAGTCAGATGAATAGATTGATGGCGTCGTGAAAGAATTTATTCATGGCGAGTACATAAAGTCATAACGGCGTTCGCCCATATTGCATTGTGTAATATAGGGCTGGGGCTACGCTAGATAAATTTATTAAACTTATAAATACATATATATAATAAAAATAAAAAAAATATTTCTGAATAAATTTGAATCAAATGCTTTCAGAATGTCGGACTACATGTTGCCTACCACCGGTTCGGGAACTAACCCGGCTTGAAACACCGGCGTAAGAAACTCGCATAAGAAATTCTAGTCCACACTAATTTATAAATCGAGTCTGTCTGTCTGTTCCTCTTCACGCTTAAACCGCTGAACCGATTTTGATGAAATTTGGTATGCATCTACCCTCCCGGGCCGCGGCACAAGATATAGGATACTTTTTACCCCGGAAAAATGTACGGTTCCTGCGCGGTTAACGGATTCCTGCGCAACGTAGTTGCGCGCGTAATCTAATCCTAAGAAATATTTAGTTTTAAAATGCTTGGGCCAAAATGGATAACTATGAATTGAAGACTTGAGTGGAAGAATCGAACAAGTAACATTTCGTAACATACGGATAATAACTCATTTTTCCCTAATTAACTATTTTAATAAAACTTGTTACTTATCTACTTCATAACCTAGCTAATATATCTGGCTACACATATAATCCATAGTTTTTCTTTTTCAAATAATTTTTCCGGCCCTAATGGAGGCTCCATTTAAGCAAAAAAACGGGAAGTTTTTTCATGTTACTTACCTTATTCTTCCACTCACGTCTTGAATTATGATTGAACAATCGATGACAATAATGAGCAAAAATGAAGGTGTTAGTATAATCGCTTGTATTTGTTCATAGGCGACATGGACAGACCGTATTAAATTGAAGCCATTTCAATTCATATTGGAGTTTTTATGATGTTAAAAGTTGCTATGTTCTTAAACATATCAATTTGCATAGTTGATATAATGATGCACATTTATGAGCACTGTTTTGCATTTATAAAATGCTGATGTAATTTAAAAATGTTGAATCCCCCAAATAAGGAAATATTACTTTTAATAATGCGGATTGGCAGTTGGCATAATGACCCGAAAAAAAGACGGCTCTACGAAACAAATGGCCAACTAAATTAGTAGGTTTATAATAGTACTCGAAAGTACAAATGGTGGAAAATAATAATAATGAGTATTTTTATAATACAATTCGTATCGCAGAATATAGAGCTACCTGCTACCCGTTATTATTTTTGCACATGGCTTTAATTAATTCAATCGGGTAAACTCTTTACTGTATCTTTTTAGATAAAAATAACGCGTCACGTTTTTTGTACGCGATGGACTCCTAAATTACCTACTGAACCGGTTTAAAATTTGATTTTTACACCGTGTGCAATTTGATTCAACTTGAAAGATGGATAGCTTACATCTTAATTTATAGTCACAATATTATTTTATTGCAATTTGTCTATTATTTAATAGTAACAATTAGCTCCAAAGGATTCTAACAGATGGCAATATCTGTTGACTTGGTTGAGTAAATGTTCAATAGATGGCGCTATGTTAAAATAATTGGAAAAGATACGAAGTTTATCGGGTCACCTAGTTTTAATATAAATCATTTTCCAGATTCAATTAGGCGTGTCGTGTAACATACCTACAGAAGATTACTTTGTTTAGTTCACGTTAAAATCATACGTTACCGAGATCTTTGATCGAGAAATGAAAAATCGATATCGACGACGCTCACGTCCCATCTCTATTCTCTACATCACGAAGATAATTCGGTGTTTTTATACAAGTTGCTCTAGATAAGGCGTCGTAAACGTACGGCCTTCGATTTTGCATTGCTACGATGTCTACTTATTAGTACAAGATAAGATTTTTTAGCACAAAAGCATAATCCGACTTTGAACATATCTATATTTGGATCTTTGAGATTTTAGATTTTTTTTTATTCAAAGTGTAAAGACAGGGGCAGTGCTACTACAATATCTTATCTACTTTTATATATTTAAGGAATTAGTAACTAAAATATTACATGGATTAGATGAATAATAAAAACTTTAGGAGTGGTAAATAGGGCAGATGATGGTAGACAATGGCCACTGATGATGAGACCGAATGTAGAGTTAAAATCAGGTAATTCAATTAGAAATACTTGTTAAATTAGATTTCGCGAGAACTCATTGTTTCAAAGATTGTAGCTACCGAAAGTTTTGTGTTGAATACCAGTTTAAGTCTGAAGTAATATTGTGGCTGAAAGCTTCTCGCATCAGAAAAGCTGTGTTGCGCCCGAGTCATCATCAAGAGTTCCATTCCAAGCAATCACAATGGCTTGAAAATGCGTATACGTATCCTCCTATCCTTATGTGGGCAATAAGCACCTTAGAAGGGATTTTTAAATTTTCCCTCCATATTGGTGAAACAGGAGACACCTATTTCAAACAGGCAATGTCGCAGGAAAAACTAGTTTCCTATCTTATCCATCACTTTTTCGAATGTTTTTTAAGTGAATGAATCTCTTTCCTACCGCCAATTTCCATGGAAAATGCCGCTAATAAAAGTCGGTTTATCGTAATTTGTACCGAAGTGGCTAGTAAATAAACAAGTTATTTACCTGTCATTGCGAAACATACCTGAAACAAAAACAAACATTTCATTATTAAAATAACAATCATCCCGGGAGCTGCTTTATATCGGCACTAGCTGTGCCCCGCGTTGTTACCCGCGGTTTAAGTGATATATTATAATAAAATACTATGAAAAGTATCAATAATAAGGTCAAAACAGGACGATACATGGTTCTATAATGGTTTATGGTAGTGATGATGATGATGATGAATGTAATTTGCATAGTAGCATATGCTTTCCGTTCTTAAAACAACGTCGAAACTCCCAAACTTGTATCTATAAAGAGTCAGGAGTTCTCTCAGCACCTTAAGAACCATGGTATACCTTGGTGCAAAATCTTGCTTGTTGGTAGCATATGCTTAGAATACTGCTCACGAAACCGCTCACCACATGTTTCCATATAAATTTAGAGGAGTTCCCTCGATTTCTTATGGATCCCTCCATCAAGTCACCACTTTTATGAATATGGTACCAAATTGGGATGATAACCTATACACCAAAAGAAAAATTTTGAAAATCGGTTCACAAACGGCGGAGTAATCGTTGAATATACGAAAAATACGAACGAGAATACGAACATAACACCTCCTCCATTTTGAAAGTCGGTTAAAATTGTAGCCTATGTGTTATTCTGATGTATAAGCTATATTATTGTAAAGTTTCATTAAAATCCGTTCAGTAGTTTTTGCGTGAAATAGTAACAAATATCCATACATCCATACATACATACATACATCCAAACTTTCGCCTTTATAATATTAGTAGGATTCATTACAACGGCTTCGGCGGTTTACGAACGCAGAATTAAAATTGAAAATAATTTTAATTGTTTTTCGTAACACCTGTTTCGTACGAAGTGGCGAGCTTCTAATAATTTCGTTATCTTGGAATATTTCGTCACACAATAAAATCACCAAGTTTGGCGATTAGCCCTCCGTACCGAGAACAAGCGCTGAACTAGATTCCTCGATGGCCCACTTGATCGCGGTTTCGTTGACTTTGTCGTGGAATAGGTGCCAGCACATTTACTCGTGAATTTCTTGTAAGGCTATATTTTAGGCAACATTGATGGCATATTTATACTTGATGCAGAAAATATGTACATAGGCGGACCATTCCCTGTCAGTTAACATTTGGGCGTTACAGAGCAAAATTGCCTGGGTGTTAAGAGTATGAAGGAGATATAAAAGAACAATAATAATAATTAATTAATTTCCATTAAGAGCCTACTGTCAAAACGCTAGCCCCGCCTACACACACCGCTATCCTCCAATCGTGATACAATGATTCCATGAATCGTGCTCCCGGGCAATGTGTTTTACGCTGCAGCTAATAGTGAACAATATCGCGTAACAACGGTTCCCGCATTATAGCACGAAAGTAAAGGTCGTAAGTCCTAAAAATGTTTTTGATGATTACCTAAAAATTAAACCCAATACTAATATTTCCTTTAGCTATTATTTTATAAAGTGTGTGATTGTAGTAGTGCAAGTTATTTAATGATAGTAACTCAATAAGTGTAACAGGTATTTGTTGAAAAGCCCAGAAATATTCATAATTTCAAAAAATAAAACTATCGAGTCAAAATAAGTGAATCGTGTTTTCGGTTAGCCAAATGTCAGATAAATATACAATGATTAAATAAATCTCAATTTCATTTGAGTCAATCGTCTTCCGGGATCGTAATACTCATTAGAAAACACAGCAAAATTTGACAGCCCGCTCTTAAAACAGTAGGTAGGTATATCTAATACTTGTATATTACATAATAAAATCCTAATGACTTTAATTGTTAATAAAGACGCGAAAAAAGCCAGGGCAGTAACATCATAAAGGATAACCTAATCTTAATTCCATCTCTAACAAAGCATGTTCACTGTGTGCAATAGTAAAAGTAATTAAGTGAGTTTTATTGGCGCCGAAGATTAATTTAATGATCGACTTGAGCGAAGCCGGTCATTGTAAACAAGTCCAAACTCCGCAGCGAGAGCCGAGCGGTAATAACTCGATACGGAAAGTTGGCGTTTATCGCAATTTAGTCTTCGTACCATGCGATATACCTTTCCGACGGCCTTGTCTCTTTGACCTTTTTGTATTGTTCGCGACACGACACCGCGAACGGTTTTACCATCCTATCATTAGAAATGTTCTAAATTAATGACCATCTACAGGCAAATAAGGCTGTGACATGCGAGGTGGCGACCATTGAACCGTAAATCGTAATTCAGTTGGCTGTAGAGAACTGAGAATTGACTTAGCTCTAATATTGGCTGCTTTGCGAATTATAAAATTATTATTTTAAAAATCCATCAGCTAACCAGAAGATTGGCATTTGTGTCACATCTGTGCCGAAAGTTCGCTACCTGCGGGGCTAAAATGGTCGCTTTGGAGAATCATATTATGAATCATAATATGATTCGTTTTTTAAAAATCGCAAAATGGTCACTCTGCTTGCAATTCATGTCTAGTAATTCGCACAATTCATACTAATTTGACATTCGTCAGTTTGACAGTTTTGACAATTTATTTTCTGAATTGATTTGAGAGGAATTGCAAAATGTGACCATTTTAGGTCCGCTGATCTCTTCATGGCATTTGCTCGCAACATTAATTAATTACCATGTGATATTCCGTCGGCTGTGGGCGGCCCAGCGGCGAGGCCTTTACCCTTTAAAGGTAATATTGGATATAACTTGCGACACTTAATTATATTAAGCACTCGTTAACTCACCTAATGAACTTAATATTTATCTAATCGTCCATTTAACAAATTGTTTTCAAGTATTATTTTTAGCAATTATCGGGACATAGCTTGAAGAAATGTCTTCAAGGGTGTTGTAGGTTATTGCATCTTGGTTCAGATTTTATCAGTTCAACACAGAGTTATGGGACAAATCGGTAGACCATTTGGTTGGTTTACAACCAATCCAGTTGTTCTTAATGTGCTCCTCACAGGTTTATCTAGAGGATGATTTTATTTTTTGTTACGAGATAAACTTTGCTCCAACTTTCAGCCTACGCTCCTCAAACATTATAAGGATTTCTCTCTAGTCACTCGTGACATACATTGTGCACCCACGACTGTGTAGGCGCTCCACATAATACCTATCTTCTCATTAACGTTGTAGAATGTAGAGGATACATTCAATTACGTAGTAAGATTAAATTATGAATCAGAATATTACGCTATAAGTTACACGTGTTACGCGTAACAAGTATACATTTTTCAAATGTATCAGATACTCTTGTACCTATTGTACTAGTCAGTACTTGATCGTTCCACAAAATATAATTACGTCCGAAATCTGCGCACGAAATGTTGTAAATGAAAACCGAAACATAAATAATTAGAATCAGGCCCCATTCTAAATTCATAGGAAACTTAAACGTAAGGTACGTTTGTAGGACTTAAAACATTCGAAATGTACGGCGGCCGGTCTCAGTCCTCACCCAACTGCTGAATAAGAATGAGGCCAAATTGGATCAGAGGATAGCATCTGTATACGTCGGCTGTACAGGGTGTCGCTGGATAGCGCTGTCAAAATATTTGCCATAATATGCCAATACTTCACACTGGACAGATTGATCGAATTCAAGCCTATGTCAGGTGAAAACCCAATTTAATTTACGTATTCAGTAAATTGACGCCTTTATTGATAATCGGCCAAGTGCGAGTCGGGCTCGCGCACGAAGGGTTCCGTACCGATAAAGAGCGAAAAAAATAGTATTTTTTTTTTTGTATTTTATAATTAAATTTTATTATAAAATATTAAAGTACAAATATAATTAAAGATTTTGGGAAGATTTCGAGTGCCTCCCTGTTGCCATTATGGATTACGAGCAAAAAAAGTAAAAAAAAACACGTTTGTTGTATGGGAGCCCCCCTTAAATATTAATTTTATTTTGTTTTTAGTATTTGTGTTATAGCGGCAACAGATATACACAATCTGTGAAAATTTCAGAAGTCTAGCTATAGCGGTTCTTGAGATACAGCCTGGAGACAGACAGACAGACGGACAGACGGACAGACATCGAAGTCTCAGTAATAAGTATGGTCCCGTTTTTAACCTTTGGGTACGGAACCCTAAAAAGTAAAACACTGGTTGAGTACTATAATTTTAGGAAAACTACACCTTCACTACATATTATAAAACAAAGTCGCTTTTTTCCCTGATGTCCCTTTGTTCCCTTTAATCTTTTAAAACTACGCAACGGATTTTGATGCGGTTTTCTTTAATAGATAGTGATTCAAGAGTAAGGTTTATGTTTTTTTTTTTTTTTTATGAAATAAGGGGGCAAACGAGCAAACGGGTCACCTGATGGAAAGCAACTTCCGTCGCCCATGGACACTCGCAGCATCAGAGAGCTGCAAGTGCGTTGCCGGCCTTTTAAGAGGGAATAGGGTAATAGGGGAGGGTAGGGATGGGAAGGGAAGGGAATAGGGGAGGGTAGGGAAGGGAATAGGGTAGGGGATTGGGCCTCCGGTAAATTCACTCACTCGGCAGCGCAAGCGCTGTTTCACGCCGGTTTTCTGTGAGAACGTGGTATTTCTCCGGTCGAGCCGGCCCATACGTGCCGAAGTATGGCTCTTCCACGTATAATAATAACATTCATTAAATAGAGTATAAGTATAATAACATTCATTAAATAGTGGAGAAATACTGTTATTGTTGGGTTTTCTAATGTGATGTCGTAAATAATTACATTTTTTCCGCTTACATTGCAAACGCAGGCTGAACCCTACGAGATTTCTCAAAACAATGTACCAAGTATTGTACATATTGAAAAGGTCAACAGAAAACTCCGCGATGGTATAATATGTCTATTTCTTATGGATATCCCACATTAACATTTTTTGTCATTTACTTTTTACGGCAAATAATGGCTAATTTTCGAAGCAACTTTAATAAATACACCATTAATCCTTATCCAATTAAATACCTTAAATACATTGTTGATTTAATGTAGATCTATGTGGCCTTTTACAGCATATGATTTAAATGAATATTTTCGAAGATATTACAGATTTAAAAATTACGGGACGTAGCTTTTGAGGCGGTACCGACCAACGCGGGCCACGGGTAGGGCATCGAGACCGGGTTTTCCCGAAACTGGAAAACTTCTACATTAAACTCTTAATTTTATTTTTAATACATATTATAATATTATATACTACTTAGATACCAAATTATGAATATTTTACAATGGAATGTGAACGGTTATTATAAAAGGTTAGAAAATATGAATTTACTTATTAATGAATTGGATCCATATTGCATTTGCTTACAGGAAACCAATTTTTCTTCAAATTTTAGCGCTTCTATGAAAGGTTTTACTTGTTTTTATAAAAATCGTCTACATGGGAATAGAGCTAGTGGTGGAGTTTCTATTTACACAAAACCGTATACACTTCCCGAACAAGTAAATATTAATACACATTTAGAAGCAATAGCAATTAAAATTAAATTTCCGTTTACGTTCACCATATGTAATGTTTATCTTCCAAACAGTACCACATTTAGTAAAAACGATTTAAACAACCTTGTTAACCAATTACCAGCACCTTTTGTTATTCTAGGTGATTTCAACAGTCATCATTCCTACTGGGGCTCTGATAAATGTGATTCCCGGGGTAAGATAATAGTTGATTGGTTGGAAGATCATGATGATATAATTATTTTGAATACTGGTGAAGCAACTCATTTCAATAGTAACACTGGTCTGACAAGTAACATAGATCTAACTTTAGCTTCACAAAATATTACTGAATATTTTGAATGGAACGCTTTAGGAGACTTGTACGATAGCGACCATTTTCCAATATTTATAAAAACATATTCACGACATAATATTCCGAAAAAAGTCCAAGTCCCCAAAAAATGGATACTTGATAAAGCTGATTGGTCTTTATTTCAAAATGAAATTGACAAAAAAATTACAAATTTAATTGAATTAGATAAAATACGTAATGATACTACTATAGATGAAGTTGTTTCTAAATTTTGTGATTTAATTATATATACAGCAAATAAATATATACCTACAACTTCAGGCTACTTTAGACCTAATAATGTTCCCTGGTGGAATGATGATTGTAAAATGGCTATAAAGGAATCTAAAAAAGCTTATAGAAATTTTAAAAAATATGCTAGAAATGACCATGACTCTAAGTATAAAATAGAATATAAAAAGAAGAGGGCATTCTGTAGAAAAGTTCTAAAAGAAAACAAAAAAAGATACTGACAAAGGTGGACATCTACAATAAATTCAAATGTACCCATTAGTGAAATCTGGAAAAAAATAAAAATTATTAACAATACTTATAGTGGCCCTAACAATATCGTGCTCAAAAATAATAATGGATCATTGACAGCGAGCCCGAAAGAAATTTCAGACTTACTAGCTGATAATTTTGCGGCTAATTCCAGTACTGACAATTATGAACACGAATTCAAAATTCATAAATTGGCTAAGGAAAACGAAAATGTAATTTTTGATTTACGCAATAATTTAGATCATATTAATAAAAATATTTTAATGCATGAACTAATGTTGGTACTCACTCAAAGCAAAAACTCTAGTCCTGGGCCAGATAACATCCCTATTGGTATAATTAAGCATCTTCCCGAAAGTGGACTTAAATATTTACTAAATATTTATAATTATATATGGCAAAATCAGTTGTTTCCCGATTGTTGGAGAGAAGCTGTGGTGATCCCAATACTTAAGCCTGGCAAAGATGCTAGTTCACCATCAAGTTACAGACCTATAGCATTAACTTGTAACATGTGCAAAGTATTCGAAAAAATTGTAAGCAACAGAATTAAATGGTATGCAGAAGTAAATAACTTTTTATCAAATTATCAATATGGATTTCGACAATTTAGGTCAACTTCTGATCAATTAATGAACATAGAAAGTGAAATTTTAGACTCTATAGCTAATAATAATTATTTGGTTCTAGTAGCACTTGACATTGAGAAGGCATATGAGATGGTGTGGAAGCATAGAGTGATTGAAATTTTGCAGGGCTTGGGTATCAAAGGAAACACGCTTGCTTTCGTTAAAAAATTTTTAACTAACAGAACGATTAAAGTTAGAATTAAAAATACGTTCTCTGATCAGGTTATTATTGAAAATGGTTTGCCCCAAGGATCGGTTATAAGCGTAGTTTTATTTTTACTGGCAATAAATGATGTCCTTTCATGTATAGATAAACCCCTGAAAGGCTTTTTGTTTGCAGACGACTTGACGATAACTTGTTCTGGTAAGATCTTAGATTCAACATTAAAAATTATTCAAAATACCCTTGATAAGCTTCTCGATTGGTCAAGAAAATCTGGATTTAAATTCTCTAAAACTAAATCAGAATATATTGTATTTACGAAGAAAAAGAAAATAAATACACATTTGCCGCTTTCCTTAAATGATAATACTATTAAAAAAGTAAGTAACATAAAAATATTAGGTTTAACATTAGACTCAAAAATGACATGGAAATTACATTTAAATAAATTAAAAACAGAATGTAATAAAAGATTGAATGTGATTAAAGTTATATCATCACTGTCATGGGGTGCTGATAAAAATTGTTTAATTAATACATATAAGGCTCTAATTAGACAAAAATTAGATTATGGTGCTATTTTCTATGATTCCGCTAAACCTAGTAATCTTAAGTGCTTAGAAAGCATACAAAACACTGCCTTAAGATTAAGTATCGGTGCTTTTAAGACAAGTCCCGTTATGAGTATATTGGCTGAATCGGGGGAAATGCCACTTTCCTGCAGAAGAAAACAGCTGGTCCTAATTTATGCCACTAACATTTTCTCTCAACCTTTCAGTCCAATTTATGAATATTTCACAAAATCCTCGTCTAACGCTGAATATGATATTCGATCTAACCTGACCAAGCCACTGCGTATTCGAGCTAAACAATATTTAACTGATATAAATTTTTGTTTTCCATCAATTTTCCCTAAAAAAACTCCCGCTTACGGCCCGTGGGTCGATATTGATTTACCTATAAACCTTGAATTAACTAAACATCCTAAAGATAAAACCCCAAATTTAATTTACAAAAGCCTATTTAATGAAATAATACATAAAAATCAAGATTGTATACAGTTATATACAGATGGATCAGTAATTGATGGTAAATCAGGATGTGCTGTCGTTACTCTTGATAGTAGTTATTGTTATAAATTAATAGATTTTAATTCAATTTTCAGTTGTGAAGCTATTGCTATCTTTAAAGCTCTTGAAATAATAAAAAGTGGGAGTAATTTAGATAAATTTATGATATTCTCTGATTCTAAATCGTGTCTGCAAGCACTGCTTAACATTAATAATATCGATCCACTCATTCTATGCATGAGAGAAACAATTTTACATTTAATTAAAAATAACTTTAAATTTGAAATATTTTGGATCCCAAGTCATCAGGGTATTGAAAGTAATGAGAAGGCTGATATGGCAGCAAAAAGTGCTACAAACTTAAATTCGGTAGATTTTTATGTTAATTCTAATGCATTAGATGTTAAAAGACACATAAAACAGAAAATTAGAATATTATGGGATACTGTTTGGAAGGATAAAAATTCTAGTAGTAAATTATACAGAATAAGAAATTCAGTTTTTGAGAAAGCTCCAACATTATATCATACACGAAGAGATCAAACTGTCATTACTAGACTGCGTATTGGTCACACAAATATGACTCATGTATACCTAATTAAAAAAACTGGTAGACCAAAATGTAAATGCAGAATGGATCTAACTGTACAACATCTGTTAGAAGAATGTCATGATTACGATAATATTAAAGTAGCTTGTAATTTACCGAATAATATGAAAGATTGTTTAAGTGACAAAGGATACATACAGACGATTAATTTTGTTAAAAATTTAAATATGTATGAAAGTATATAAATGTAAACATTACTGTAGTCGCTAATGACCTTAGCTGTTAAAAAGCGACTTAAAAAAAAAAAAAAAAAAAAAAAAAAAGACAAGACCTGATTTGAGGTATTTATAACAAACTAACATACAAATTTTTTATATTTATAACATAAGTATAGATTTAATTATTTCTATTATTCATAATTAAACAAAATATAATATTTTAATAAAGTAAAAGTTTCGTTTTTAGAGCATCACAGATTAATTGTCACAAAAATATTTATTAATATTTTGAACATTAGAACATAACACACCAAAACTATTCAATGTAACAAAGTCTCTTCAAGCAATCTATCCATCGCAAAAAGTTTTCAAATCTCATAGAAGTATAATAGTTTTCAATCAACATTCAGTGACTGACCACAGTTTTCTTCATTTTGTGATCAAAGGCTTACGAAATAAAGAAAACAATGTCAAAAGAAAACAGCTTCAAAGGGTTCTAAGCAGGGTTGCCAGGTGTTCGGTATTCTACCGAAAGGTTCGGTATTTTAGCACCGTGTTCGGTGTTCGGTATGACAAAAATTCCGAAGTATTCGGTTCGGTTTTTTTTTTTTTTTTGATTATTTTGTCTCCCTAATAAACGATTCAATTGTTAGATTTGACGAAATCAGCTTACTTACTTAGTGTGACAGCCGTAATAAATTAAGTGTGGACATGGTGAAGGCTGAATTATGTATTCGATGTAATTTCAGTCGCGACATGTCGCGAAATGCATGGGGCAGTTAAAGCAAATAAGACATTGCTGGAAGCTTGCGTAAGTGAGTTTTTTTTATTTTATATAAGTAATTAGGTTAGCTAGTTGCTCTTGAGCAATGCTTCTTTGTATTTTAAGTTAATAATAATATAGATATGTAAATAAATTATTATAACTCTTTTTTAGGGTTCCATACCGTACCCAAAGGGTAAAAACGGGACGCTAAAGGATTACTAAGACTTCGTTGTCTGTCCGTCTGTCTGTCTCCAAGCTGTATCTCAAGAACCGCTATAGCTAGACTTCTGAAATTTTCACAGATTATATTGCCGCTACAACAACAAATAGAATAATAAAATAAAATAAAATTAATATTTAACAGGGGGCTCCCATACAACAAACGTGATTTTTTTGGCCTTTTTGTTCTATTTCAGTAATGGCAACAGGTAGGTGAAATTTTCACAACGGCCTTAATTAATGATGTACTTTAGTAATCCATAATAATATTAAAATAAAATATATATTTAAGGTGTGCTCCCATACAAAAAACATAATTTTTTGGCCTATTTTTGCTCTATAATGGCACGGAACCCTTCGTGCGTGAGTCCGACTCGCACTTGGCCGATTTTTTGTTTGCTGTTCGGTATTTATTTGAAAAAGACCTGGCAACCCTGGTTCTAATTCTGCTGAAAGTACCACTGAGGAAATTGATTCCTAGGCAGTTGACAGACCAACGTCATTTGGTCAGATCATGTCAATTCAATGTTGATTGTGATCTGTCGGCTAGGTTTGACGTAACGCGACCAAACTATGTAGGTCCTCCATCTGCCTAGGAATCAATTTCTCTGATAGTACCATAGACTTTTGATAATGGGCAAGTCAGCCACTAGTTGGTAACAAAACGTTGTAACTTGGATCAACCATTGCTGATAAAATACACCCATCAACAAAGTCTCTATGAAAGAATATCTAAAAACCTGTCAGGAATTTTTTAAGACAGTAAATGGAAGAATGATAGCTTATGTTTTGGTTTCTAATAATGTTTTATTATATTTATTCAAACACTTTTCCGAATTTTATTTTTTCTAAAACAATCAGAGTTTTCTAATGCCATAAAAAATCAATGATATATCAACAAATCTTTATTTCGTTTTATAAACTGGAAATTTAATTCGAATGAGATATTTTTATTGCTGATTGTCAAATTTATAATAATAATTAATCAGGGCGAGCGAAGCGAGCCCTAGTATATCCCACAACCTGAGCATTTTTGTGGTACACTTTACCGAAACCACGGAAAAAGTACCACGCCTATTGATTTAGATATGTTATCAATTATCATCGGTTAGTCAAGGTTTGGTTACTATTAAAATATAACAAAAAACCGGCCAAGTGCGAGTTGGACTCGCCCATGAAGGGTTCCGCAGCAGCAATAAGGTTTATTTTTATGAAATTAAAAGGTTTTTGATTTATTTTTATATTTCAGTTGATTTAATGAAAGTTAAATTAAGTTTACCATTTATGACGTATAAAAAAAACTACTTGTTAGATTTCATTCAAACCAATTTTCGTTGGTAGTTTTTATAGTAAAGTACATCATATATTTTTTTTAGACTTATCATGCCCCTACTTTAGAAGTTAGAGGGGGGGGGGGGGGGGGGGACACAAATTTTACCACTTTGGAAGAGTCTCTCTCGCAAACTATTCAGGTTAGAAAAAAATGATATTCAAAACCTCAATATGATTTTTGAAGACCTATCCATAGATACCCCACGTGCATAGGTTAGATGAATTTTTTTTTTAATTTAAATATAAAAGTATAAAAAAACAACTACTTGCTAGATTTCGTTCAAACCAATTTTCGTTGGTAGTTTTTATAGTAAAGTACATCATATATTTTTTTTAGACTTATTATGCCCCTACTTTAGAAGTTAGAGGGGGGGGGGGGGACACATATTTTAGCACTTTGGAAGAGTCTCTCTCGCAAACTATTCAGGTTAGAAAAAAATGATATTAGAAACCTCGATATGATTTTTGGAGACCTATCCATAGGTACCTCACACGCATAGGTTAGATGAAAAAAAAAAATTTTTTGATTCAGTTGTACCTATGGGGACCCCTAAAATTTTTAATAATTTTTCCATTATTGTATCAAAATCTTAATGCGGTTTACAGACTACATCTACTTACCAAATTTCAATCGTATAGCTCTTATAGTTTCGGAGAAAAGTGGCTGTGACATACGGACGGACAGACAGACAGACAGACAGACAGACAGACAGACAGACAGACAGACAGACATGACGAATCTATAAGGGTTCCGTTTTTGCCATTTGGCTACGGAACCCTAGAAACTGCTTTAAAGATTATTACCACGGATAAAAACGACGCGAGCCACATGGCTCGGCTTTTAGCTAGTACTAATAATAATTATGTTTACCTAAAAATACATTTTTGTGCCTTGCTGTGGCATGGGGCCAATTCTTTGCAATTTAAAGTCTTTTACAGTCGTCTAACTTACTAAAAAACTTCTTAAAGCTTTTTGTCGTTATTTGATATATATTCACAATAGTCATAATCATATCAGATAAGTTGAAATAATCTGGTTAAATTAACCCAATATTAAGACAATGCAACCAGTAAAAAGGCTCCAAGAAAGCAGCCCCTAGAAAACGACAAAACCATCCAGAGGAGTTTCAATCAAGTTGGTTCTTATGATGTGAAACCATTTTATATTCCAGCATTACAGTCTGGCAAATGGGGCAGATTGATTTTCATGAGCTTTGGAGACTGATGATGGTAACACATAATAGGACGAATGATCTTTCCATAGACGGCCGTAGATGGCATACTCACTGCGGAATTATTAACACAGTGATTTTAGTGAACCCAGATGAAATACATGCCGGGGTTGTTATCAGCACCAGCGCCAGAGACAATTTGTTGCACCATGACACCTTGGTGGTTTATCTTCCAAACTCATAATAAGCAACCTTCCGCATTTGCCGAGTAGTCTGGTCTAGTCAACTAAATGGTTATCTGACATGAATTCTGTCACAATAGACTAGAACAAATAACGACAAAATTCTTTGAGGGATTTTCCAGTAAGTTAGATCAACAATCGGCCTCATACCGTAACGAGGCAGAAAAAAGCAATTTAAGGTAAAAACTATGGCACAAAAATTTAGTCACAGGTATAAAGTATGCCAAACATCAATTATTAGGACTGAATAATTATTAATAATTTGACAAGCAGAAGTAAAAATGTAAAAGATTAAATAAAGACTTGCTGGCATACGTTTTATATTAAAGTTTATTCTTCAATTTACTGTCTTCAAAATTCGTGATAGATTTTTATATATTTCATAAAATGCAAATACATTTTAATAATACATGTATATTTGGGGGTGAAGCTTGTTCTAACACGTAATTTTGGCCCGAAAGTCTAAATTTTTAAGTTTTGATAAGATCCAAAATATAGAAGAGGTAAAATAGTCGCATGATACGGCCGTGCCCGTTTACCCGAGACTTGGTTGGGCACTGCTGTGACCCGAAACTATGGTATTTAAATAGTATTTAACTGGTTAGGTGCTGGCAATCGCAGAAAATCATATGTAACGTATTTTCGCATTGATATTATTTGAATTGTAAAAAAACCCGAAAAAAGCCGAAAAACCCGGGTACCCGGTTTTTCATTTAACAAAACCCGAAAACCCGGGTTTTGAAAATTAGGTCCGGGTTTCGATGCCCTAGCCACGGGTAGTAATGAATATAAATAATGAATAACTATAAATCAAAACTACTGAATAGATTTTAATCATTTTTTTCAGTGAGTGACATAGGCTATATGTTTTATACCAGTGCGAAGCCGGGGCGGGTCGCTAGTTTTATTACATTTTAAATTTGATGTAATAATATTTAAATCGTCTACTGCCTACCAAACAATTAGAAGCAAAAGTATATTTGGATGACATTGTCAACATTCTGTAAGATGGGCGCATGTGTTTCATATTATAGAACAAAATAAAAAATGTTTCTAATTTGGTCAAATTCATAAGTTACGAGTAGCGACTTTTTAACAACGCGACTATAGTTTTCACTTAATTTTCAAAGGCAATAGTTATGTACATTTAGATGTTACATTTAAATATCACGGAGTCATTACAAACTAGCTATTCAAATAACACAAATATTAACCCTGTTATTACTTAGTTTATCAATTATCATTTAAAATTGGGAAAAGGATAAAAATATGAATCCCACTTCTGATACTTCGAAAGTTGTCGATTTTAATCTAAAAAGCCACTACCTTAACACAGGATTAAACACTTGTTTGTTTATTTGCTAAACATTTTATCAACGTCCAACTAAACTATCTAAATAGTCGCGCCGCGTCGGCAATTCAGTCAAGACAAAAAATAGCCACCGATTCCAAAGTATGGCAGAAATTTGCTCCAACACGCACGCCCAAGTAAGCGGCCCCTTTATTTGACAGCAAATTAATAATCACAGACGAAAACGGAAAGTCTTAAAGAATACCCGCTGCGATAGAACGCCGACTTTATAATGAAAGCGATAAAGTCCTAAACAAACGTTCGCGCCAAAACAAATATTTTTACGCAATTTTAATCCTTAACGCTAACGATATTGAAACTTAAATCGAACACCGGAACGAAGTTAATAGGATGTAATTTATCCGGGTTAAAATGCAACGTCGCCGCTTCGGTGCCGCGCGAAAGAGACAGTGATCATCGGCTATCAAAAGAGGAGGACGAACGTGTTTTCGCGATTTCGCCGCGATCACTAGTCGGCGGGCAGCTCGCGGGTGCGTACTGCGTCGCCGTCGCCGTATTGTGGGTAGTCGGTGCGAACAGAAACGCCGTAAACGGTATTTCTCATTAATTTTCAGGAAGACTCGAAATGCCCTCGCCCATCACTCGGCCCTCAAGACAGCTTTCGGCTCGTCTCTCGCCGTACTCCGTAAAGCGTTATTTCTTCAGACGTTGTGTTCAATTTGGTTCGGCGCTCACGCGTGATATTGTAACAGATTGGTCTATTTTTCACGTGCACTTCGATCGAATCGAGAGCCTTTTACATACACATCATTAAGATTTAATAGATTCCTTCGAGACTCGTAGGTTTCTTTGCCTCGTTAAATCCCGCCGGAGGGTATGTCACAGTAGCTACCCTTTAAAGGTGGACAGATCGGCGGCGAGCTCGTTCGGTCTAGAAAATAAAGTGTGTATGAGGGCACAATATACGTTATACGTTCATCTGCATAATACGGAACAAACGGAGGCTCATAATGAGTGTTTTACATTAGCAGATTAGAAGAGTGGATGTGGAGCGCTTAATTGGATTACTAGTTAAACGTGTTAGCTATTACATGATAGCGGATCTACATTCTAGATCTAGGAAATATTTCAGTATGCTTGATCTAATCTCTACTTAATAATGATCTAGGGACCTTTAGATCTTCTGAATTAGGGGTCTAGTAGCAAGATCATCTTTATTAATCCTTTGATATGCAAACATTAGACCAGGCCTTATTTATAACGTTTAGATGTCGATTATGTAAGAGGTAGTAACGACGCGACGTTAGAGGTCAAACTTTCAAAGGAGACGCTCAGTGGACAAAGAATATTAATTACCGCACCGAACCCCCGGCCGCTTAGTAAATGGCCAATTAATGGGGTCAAACTGCGCGAATTTAAATAATGAGCCAAAATCTTTAACGGATTTAAAAAATCTTAAAAGGCCTTAAGGCTTAAGAGTGCTTTCGCACTACGTCCGAACCGAATCCGATTTAAACCCTTGAAAATACGCTCTGGAGCTGTAGACATATTGCTATGACAGCAGCACAAAATTGGGCTTCGGTTATCTCTATTCTTTCCGTCACTCGTGCATCTCGGTTCGGGTCGCATTCGGATCGGACGTAGAGCGAGCCCACATCATAGGCATGAAAATTCACACCCCGATACGTTTAAACTAACCGCCACACACCTTGCCAAAAAAGGTGTAAAAATTATTATGAATTTTCGTTTAGGTATGTAAAACAGCCCTTATCTTACCATACCCAGCGAAGCGGGCGGCGATCCAGCCGAGGCTTAATAACAGCCATTAATCAATAAATGTCAGAAACATTGATCTTCGGTTGCGTCGATTTCGTCCGAAATCGTTTCAATTTAACAGTAAAAGTAGGGTGTGAAAACGTTCCGTAGAGCCCGATTGTATGTCCTTTTGAATTTAAAACTACTGTCTTTGAAGCTTAGATGGTAAAATTATGGTATTTAATTTTAAGCTATACCTTTAACAATTTTAACTTTTTAAACATTAGGAGCAAAAGAAAAACTAACGGTTAAAAGTAACGGCAAGTCCTACGCAAAAAACTCCCTACATGAAGTTAGGGTTGGTAAACTTTTTTTTAACTAAACACGGGATGCAAAGAAAAGACCTCGGCAGTGAAGTCGGCAGTCAACAAATTCAAACATGCAAGTGAAGTTTGTAACCCGTAGTTTGCAGCCAAGGCGAGCACCTCTGACTCATGAATGAACTAGGTAGCTAATCAAAACTTTCCAAGAATCACACGAACCTTGGAAAGTCAATTTTAATAAGTCAATTATTTTCTAATCAAAGTAATACTTTTAAGCTCGATCGTATTTCATGGAATCAATAAAGCAATTCTCATGAAAATCGCACGCAAACGAGAAGGCGCGAGCACAATACGAGCTCGTACATTTATTGAAATAGGATTTGACTCCAGTTTCACTTTCTCCTGATATCTCTTAAAATGTACAACATATTACACCAGTGGTACTCAATCTTTTTTATCCGGGCCAAAAACACGTTTTCGTCTTGGTGTGGCGAGCCGCAAATAATATTATTTGGGGGTAAAAAATAACGTTGTTCAAAATTAGAGGTTTATTATTACTATATTTATCTTTACACGGACAACTGATAAAGTCTCGGCGGGCGTCAAGCGGCCCGTGGGCCGAAGGTTGAGTATAGGTGTATTACACCATCGATAATAATAAGTACCCCTTAGTAGTAGCTTTGATCATGCAACAAATGGATCCATAATTAAGACCACGCGAGAGAATAAACGCACGCTTCCCCTAGCGTTGACCCTATAACTGCGCGGTGAGTTTCCGAATCCGACTGCTGAATCACACCACTGAAGTGAGTATCAAAACAAAACATTAGTAATCAATCAGAGACTTTAATCTTCCGAGCCCATCGACATACCAACACCTATTCAGTACCCATGTACTGGAATTAGAATAAAATTTAGGCGGGCGTATAGATAAGCCGATATCCGCGATACCGGATGTCACGGTCGATATGGCCGCGCTGAGCACACAAGGTCGCCGGCGTACCGCATTGTGTCGATATTAACCAATGAGCCTTAACATTGACAAGGTATGAAATATTTAACAATAAGCTTATCACGTAGAAGTAAGAAGGCTTTAAAGGTTTAAACTTTAAAAATCGGAGGTTATTATTCTGATTTCAGCACCCAATTCCACTATATATTTTGCTAGATAACGCCCGCAATTCCGTAGCGCCAAAATTGAATTATCACGCGGGAACGTACATTTTTCATGGATAAAAGTATCCTGTGTCTTTTCTCGGGACTTAAAGTATCTGCATACTCAATTTCAGCGAAATCGGTTCAGCGGTTTGGGCGTGAAGAGGTAACAGACAGACAGATACACTTCCGCATTTACAATATTATAAGTATGATTAGTATGGATTGCAATTTTATTCCCAGTTCGTTTTAGTCCGTTGCCTATAATAACTACAAAACGTAATTCCAATGAAATGTTTTTGTTGCTATTTGATAGAAAACGAACTGGATCCAATGAGGAACGAAGCTGCATTATTATTACATTAAATTCCTAGTAGTCTTATCCTATGCTACGTGGGGTAAATGGTAATGTGGTCCCAACTCTCAACAGTCAATGCAATGCAAAAAAAAGCAAAGGTAAATGATATATAAAGCATCCTTACTAATATTGTAAATGCGAAAGTGTGTCTCTCTGTTACCTCTTCACGGGAGACGGCTGAACCGATTCAGGTGAAATTTGCTATGGAGATACTTAGAAAGACTAGAAAGGACATAGGATAGGTTCATATTGCGGAAAATGTACGGTTCCTGCGCGACAACGAATTTTGGCACAACGGAGTTGCGGGCGCCAATTTTAAGGAGTTTTAAGTCAGTCAGATCAAAATCCAGAAATATGTACCACAGACTGACATTGAAAAACAGCAATCAATAAATATCACCTTTCGCCTAGAGACAGTGACAATCGTAAAGGGAATGTCAAAAAGGCGGGACACAGGGGTCGCGGAGGGGCACCTTGGTGTAACTATGTATGTAGTTTATTTCACGCAGACAAACCATCAGAGGACAATGGCCGGAGCTAAACTAGCCATTCATAAAGGAATGTCAGTACCCGGTCTGCTCTCGTAATGACGCGTTTTATAATCGAATGCGGCCCCTAGCCCCAGCACACTTTTATTGAGCTTCACTGCAAATTACTGTGGACAATTTAATGTGGACAACTATGTCGAGTAAGCAGTAATGATTACCAAGCTATCTATAAGAATAGACACAAGAAGTTTTCTTATTGCAATTTATCAACCAAATGATCTTATAATATGTGATTGTGTCTTCTGAAACACCTACAAATATGTCCCTATTGTACTCGGGTATTTCAAAATAAACTTAACAATATCTCTACTAATTGAAGGACATAAAAATGCGAATTCGCACCTGGTGAGAGCAGACAGGGGGAGTGAATATCAATTGGAATTACTGAAACACTAAATTCACATGTAACAGCTGCATGACAACGATAAGTCCTTCATTACTAGGTTGAATTAAGGCGGGCAATGAATCATCAACTATTTACATGTGTATGTAAACGACCCGTGTCTAGACATGGAGACCTCTGATAATAACCTGTGGTGTGTGATGTGTCCATAAAAGCGGCACGGGCGATCTTTTTTTCTGCCTGTTTTATTACTGAAAAGTGTGGCACAAACATTAAACTTGTCAGCGAAATATTACTAAACATTTTAACAAAGTTAATACTCTACTAATTTGTGCTGTCTCCCGCTTTGTATGGGGAGGGAAACTGGAATTCTTCCTACTCCTCCTATTCTCTTCTGATTAATTTCGTTGCGGGTCCCAAGACAGTTTTAGCATGTCCCTCGGGCTCCCTGAGATCATATCAAAGGGTTTTCGTGGTTGGATACCGCTGTCGATCCTGGTACACAGGAGATACAGTGGTGGGAATGTGTGGTGATAAACAGATAGAGTATGGAGAATCTGTCAAATAAGTTGTGGTCTGTGGATAGCCTATCCGGCACTTTATCAGGAAGTGGTGAAACAGGCCCTTTAGACTTCAGATTAATAACCTAAATAGTAGTAGTAAGATACTAAGTAGGAACATAATTTTTCTCAATGCATATTTTCAACCATTTCCCGCATTTAATTGAATATATTCACATGGTATTCGATAAGCAATTTTACTGCAGAGGCACTGCATAAATAAATGTCAATAAGGAGCTTACGTGAAAGCACGTTAACTACAAAGGACTGCACGAGAGTCAAAGGGACATAATAAATGGGTACCCACACTGACCAATACCAGCAGATTATTATATATTGCAAATATAAAGCTTGCGCTGGCTAGCGCAGTCTATCTTTTAGACGCAACCTATTTTTACGACTCTATTATGGCGAGGTATGAATCGGTATTATGAAGACGTTTGAACTTTGAAGTATTATAATATACTACTTCATACTAAATGACGACCGCAACTCCTTTGCACCAAAATGCGTTTATTGCGCGGGAACCGTACAGTTTTCCGGGATAAAAAGTATCCCTTGTCCTTTCCCGGGACTTAAAGTATATATCCCCATACAGATTTCAGCAAAATCGGTTAAGGTGACGCCACGTTAAAGTAAAAAACCGTGTTGGATACGTGTTAGATTGCTTGTTTTTGCAAGAAATGGAAAGGGCGTAAGCGACAAAATGGTTTTTGTCACGTAATTTAAAAACCATAAATATATTTCATACAAGCTATGGGCAAATTATAGTGTATGCTTGGACCAATCTATGTACAAATTTTGAAAGCTTAAATCACTCTCCTCTGTTGGCAAAATTAGAATCCCTTTTTTTACAGAGGTCTTTTTGATTAATTATTCTGTGTTATAAAAGTTGACCAATCGTGTTATGCTATGGGTAATTCAAAGACAAAGACATGATGAATACTGACATTGAACTTTAATTTCTTAGCTTTAGTCATTGCTGAGAAAAATCGATATCGCTACAGCCAAATTATCAAGGCGTCGCCTTAAGTGATTTCGACGTGAAGAGGGTACAGACTAGTATGGATTGTGCTTAAACTTGTGGCCAAGTTCCTATCGGAAAATTTTTGGCCTTAAAAAGAGTTGGTTAATTGTATAATTAGACAATATTTATTATTTATATAAATAAATTAACCTGCCAAGTTCAAATTAGAAGTATTATGGATCAGGCTGTTGATGAAGATGATTACGATCGATGAAGTGCATTAGACTAAACTTGACATTGGATTGGATTTCAACTCTTTTTTAGGCCAAAAACTTGCAGATAGGAACTTGGCCCCATTTCAATACTTTTTTTCAAGAAATCATACTATCAATATAAGCAAGTTAAGTAAACAGTATTTATTTATGCTATACAGTGTGCATTATACATGACAATATTTTATACCCCCCCCCCCCCCCCTCTCCTTATCCCACCCTCCTCATCGTATTCTCGTTGTACACATCTACATATTATAACACACTACCTGTGTGCTAAATTTCATAACGCTAGGACAATAATTGGAAGTGGCCTCTGAAGTTCGTAGATGAACCGACTCACGCTTGACCGATTTCTTAAATTTCTCAATTTTTTGTTAATCTGCATATAACACACGACCTGTGTGCCAAATTTCATAACGCTGGGACAATTGGAAGTGTCCTCTGAAGTTCGTAGATGAACCGACTCACGCTTGACCGATTTCTTAAATTTCTCATTTTTTTGTTAATCTACATAATATAACACACGACCTGTGTGCCAAATTTCATAACGCTAGGACAATTGGAAGTGGCCTAGAGGTTTTGATTACCGGTTAGTGAGTGAGTGCCAAAATTAGCTTTTTTACAGGGACATATTTCAGGATCTACCGAAGCTATACCTATGAAATTGGGTATACTGCTTAAGTACTAGTATATAATTACGTAGGTTAAATTTTATGTTTGCACTCGCAATAGGCACTGAGCTACAGGGGGGTCAAGAGTGCGTCGAAACGGTTCGTTTAAATAGTGCACGGCATGCACGCGGCCTGCTGGAACTCGGCCTGCGCACTTCCGTGCGCTTTATTTTATTAGAAATCATGAATACAGGAAAAATAGAAGTTAAAAAATATAAAGAACTTAAAATACCTTTCATAACATTTTACATTACATTTTAGGTTGCGTTATACCTAACGTGACTATACGTCCCGCTTTCGGGCAGTCTGTCCCGGTGTCCCCCGCGAGTCCGAAACTGTCCCGCTTTTGCAAACAGACCAAACGATAATTTAAAAGTATTTTACATTCAAAATGCTTGTGAAATGCCTGGAAGTAACGCACTCCCATACAACAAACGTGATTTCTCTACCATATTTTGCTCGATATCAAGAATGGCAATAGATACGCACTTGAAATATTCACAAAACACTCAATTGTATTTATACTTTAATAATTAATTTATAGCAAAATGAAAATTTATAATAATTAAGGGGGGTTTCCATACAATAAACACATTTTTTGCCTATTTTTGCTTTATAATGGTATGGAACCTTCGTGCGCGAGTCCTACTCACACTTGGCCGACTTTTTTATTTTATGTATAATTCTGCAGATGTCCCGCTCTGACAAAAAAAAATTGGTCACGTTAGTTATACCCACTGCTAGAACTACCCAAAAGCCGATAGGAAACTGGGATCGTTTTTGGTGACGAAGGTCGTCTTTAGGGATTCTTTGTTAGAAGATCGAAATAAATTAATCTATTTTGCATTGCTAACTAATCTGCGTATCAACGTAGCCCATTCAGCTGTACGTTACGTAAAGTGAACGGAGCTCGCACCGTAGAAAGCAGTTCTCAGCCGTCCGACCATTTTGAATGACATCACGTTCAGATAGACGAATTAACGAAAGCAAATCGTGGGAAATGTGCTCAATAAAAAGCCCTAAAGCATCTATTGAGCTCAATCAAATAAATCTCATCACCTTTTTGTGTTACTTCGAGAAAAACTCAGCGAGGCTATCGCTATAAAAAGTTCTAACGAGGTTTCTTACTAAGCTGTATATACGCAAAAGCCAACATTGGAGTTACTACCTCAATTCGTTTGTGAATAAAACCGACTTCAAAATTGTACGTAATTGAGAATTAAAACTCCCTATCTCCAAAACTACTGAACCGATTTTGATGAAACTTGCACTATTCCCTAAGTTGAACAATACCTAGTACAACAAAAAAAGAATTACTGAAATCGGAATGGTAGTTCCAGAGATATGCGAACACAAACATAAAAACGTACATACATACACTTTTGAAATTTGGCACATTTGTTCAAACGCTAATATAGACTAACATATACGAAAATTGGGCAGTTCTGGAAATCTTACATACATACGCGTCGAATTGATAACCTCCTTTAAGTCGGTTAAAAAAGGTAAGTAGTGTTCGGTGTGGTAGAAATTAGAATGGTGTAATTAAGGTTCAGAGCAGCTCTTGTCGACCAGATTTACCATGATAATATTACAGTATCTCCATCTTATCACGTCGTCCCACACAAAAGGAACGTCCAATAACTTCCACCACACTATGTTGGTATGTTAAAACCAACAATAAGAATAATAAGTTAAGTAAACATTTTTATTTCACGTTAAAATTATTCCGTAGTTATTCTAGACTATAGCCCGCTAATGAGCGCTAACTGCTAACATGGAAGAAGGAATGGGGTCATTGACTCGTCGTCAAGGTCATCGGTTACCATATGCTACGTTTAGGATATAATTGGAAAACCTCCTAAAGGTCAATAATACTTAAACTTATATTTGGATACTTCGAGACGGCAATAGCTATTGCTAAAAATCAAAATTGCTATGAGCATGAAGTCGGATTAAGTTATTGCCTGTTCTCTGAAGAAATAAGGAGTAAGTGCATAAAGAACTTGGTATGATGCCCAAGTTAAACATTAAAGACTCGATTTACATGCGTCCGCCTGAACGCGCGGTTTGGCGGCTACACCGCGAGATCACAAGCAATAATTGTACGTAAGTGCCAGCGCAACCGCGCCGCTATTTAAATAAATGGTGATTATATACATTTGCTTGCGGTATTCTAGCGGTGTAGCCGCCAAAACGCGCGTTCGGGCGGACGCACATAAATCCATCCTAACTAGTAACTTTCCGGCTCTTTTATTACATAATAAGCATACATTAGCCCTAAGCCCTAAGTCTGTTTTTAGTGCCTACTCTGATTTAGTAATCTGTGGCTTAGGGTAATCGGAACTCTACGCTCGAAAACTTTACTATTTAAGGAAACAATAAAAAAACAAAGGATGTTTCACTCTTATTTATTAGTAATTAAGGAGCATCGAGTGTTTTGCAGTAACAGATTACGAAAACCATCCGGCTATCATATTATAATAATCGACATAAGCGACTGCATATTAAAATATAATTTATTATAACCGCTCTCTCAAATATAAACTCTATTGCATTGTGATAGTGTGGCTTTTACGACAAAAACATAGTATTTTATTGCTTCTTTTTATAAGCAGCTCTCTATCTTTATTGCATAAGTCATTATGCATATTTGACGAATATTTTTTTGGAATATTTAATAAGGTAAGTGTGTGCGGCCTGTATAAATTCCACTGACATCGTTTCGTCCCGTATCACTTGATTTTAATAAATTAATTAATTACCTAATAAAAGTGTTATTTTAGTTAGGTTAGGTTATATTTTAGTAAGTAAAGATATTACATAGTCCTTTTTATCTGGAAAATAGAAAAAATAAAATACTAGCAAACGGGTCGCGTTCAATGAGATAACTGCTTGTCGCTAAAAAACTCAAGAGTAAGAAAGGTTTTTCACGAGTAGAATTTTTTCTTACGGCCGCACTCAGACATTTAGGTAATGATTAAACTTCAATTTTATTAAGAGTTTGACAGAATGGGTTATGTCAAAATCTCCATTTAATTACAATTGAGTAATTCATATTCGTCTCTGAGTGCGGCAGTAAATATTAGTGGCAATGAGGGACACCTATAACTAGAAAAAAGCGCATCATTTTGACAGTGATTAAAAAATGTCTAGGTACTGGCCAACAACTAGTTAACTGATCCACATAAATTGTGTCAAATGTGCATTGGTAGTAAAACACTTCACAATTCTTACAATTTCACTCAAGTGTTTTCTAAGAGTGCACACTTTTTATGCATATTTAGCAATTCGTAGATAAAACGATGTACAATTTGCAAATGGAATATGACTCTTATCAGACTAGTGACAAGCCACAATTTCGTATAACACAAAACTCCGCAATTTGCTCCAAGGTTAACTGAATATGTAATCAGAAAACTGTATGATACAAACATCGTCGTACCAGCGACCTTGATTTTAGTTGAGGAATTAATAATTATCAAAATAAACACTACAATTTAAACGTTACATAATTTATATATTACAAAGTAAACCATACCTACACAGGAACTATTTATTATTTAAAATAAATTATCGAAATAATTGAAGACGAGAGTTGAAGAAAATAACATACGGACTTTGATTATATAAGTACACGGACATTTACTCATTTTTTCCCTTAAAATTTGAACAAACCTTGTAACTTATCTACTTCATCACCTGGCTAATCGAGTACTTGGGCGATTAGGCCCAAAAAAATTGGGCCCAATGACCAGATATGAATTTTAACATATTTTCATCTAGCGATTGGTCTATTTTTATGATCCATTGTTTTCTGGCAAGAAATTTTGAAGTAGGGTTAGCACAAAAATAATCAGTTATAACCATATTGTTTTGTACTATCAGAGAAGTTGATTCCTAGGCAGATGGGGGACCTACGTAGTTTGGTCGCATTAAGTCAAACCCAGCGGACAGATCACAATTAACATTGAATTGACATGATCCGATCAAATGACGTTGGTCTGTCAACTGCCTAGGAATCAATTTCCTTTAAAACATTTTTCTCAACTTTAACATTTAAACTACTTTACTACTACTTTAAACTACTTTAAACATCTGCTGAATTGTCCTCCACCTCATATTGTATTACCACGCACAACTACAGCTATACGCCCAAAGCATACACGCGTTATTTGTCGATTTTAAAAAAGCCTATGACAGCATTGACCGCAATTCGTTATACACGATCTTAATGAACTTCAACATCCCTAAAAAACTAGTTGATATGATAATGGTTGCCACTAAGGAAAGCAAAATGAGAGTGAGGGTTGCTAAAGAGCTTACGGACGAGTTCGCAGTGGTCACTGGATTTAAACAAGGAGATGCTCTGTCACCTGTGCTTTTCAATTTAGTTCTGGAATATGTCCTCAAAGAAGTGATTGCACTAGACGTAGACTAGTGTACTGACTACAATTATTAGTAAAAATAATAGAAAATAAATCAATATTTGGCCAATAAAAAAATAAAGTATTATAAAAACTAATAACATAAGATTCTTAGTACTTTTGTTTGAAAACATTGAAATAAAACTAAATTAAGTATTTTTTTTCTATCAACTAAACACAGGTTTTATTATGAAATAACATCTTAGGTGTACCTTGTAATGTAAATGTTTATTATTATTACTATTGTAAACTTATTATTAATAATATAATTTACTAAGTTTAAAATATTAGAATTGCCAGTAGGTCACCCAAATAATATTATTACTTATACATAATAATATAATTATTGAAGTATGAGTAATACTTTTTATATCAACAATATTATTTTTTCTTATTTTCAATAATATTTGAATTTTTTAACAAAAATAATTCTTTGTTACATTAAGTAAATTTTACGGTTATAAATATAAAAATATCTACTTAGTTTTACTTTTATTTTTAATTTTTATATAAAAATGCCTGAAATCAGTCTTTAGATTAAGGTAATAATAATAACTATAACATGAGTTAAGTGAGAGTGTTCTAAGTTTTAAATGTTAGTACTACGCTGGCTCAGCGACCCAAAGTGGATCTTGGCGGCGTGAATGTTAGTACTACGCTGGCTCAGCGACCCAAAGTGGATCTTGGCGGCGTGAATGTTAGTACTACGCTGGCTCAGCGACCCAAAGTGGATCTTGGCGGCGTGAATGTTAGTACTACGCTGGCTCAGCGACCCAAAGTGGATCTTGGCGGCGTGAATGTTAGTACTACGCTGGCTCAGCGACCCAAAGTGGATCTTGGCGGCGTGAATGTTAGTACTACGCTGGCTCAGCGACCCAAAGTGGATCTTGGCGGCGTGAATGTTAGTACTACGCTGGCTCAGCGACCCAAAGTGGATCTTGGCGGCGTGAATGTTAGTACTACGCTGGCTCAGCGACCCAAAGTGGATCTTGGCGGCGTGAATGTTAGTACTACGCTGGCTCAGCGACCCAAAGTGGATCTTGGCGGCGTGAATGTTAGTACTACGCTGGCTCAGCGACCCAAAGTGGATCTTGGCGGCGTGAATGTTAGTACTACGCTGGCTCAGCGACCCAAAGTGGATCTTGGCGGCGTGAATGTTAGTACTACGCTGGCTCAGCGACCCAAAGTGGATCTTGGCGGCGTGAATGTTAGTACTACGCTGGCTCAGCGACCCAAAGTGGATCTTGGCTTTGAGCTTTATTAACGCCCAAACAGCTGAACCGATTTTGTCGAAATTTGGTATTAGATTAATTTATAGATGACAGATAGATTTTATATTATACGTTAGATAGCACCATTAAATTAGGTAAAATAACACAACAAAATAACGTAGACACTTAAATAATCCCTATTTCCTGTACATTAAAATGTACATATAAAACAGTCGAATTATTCATGCTTTGGGCCGCGGGTAGAGCAAAGATCGCGACCTCTCACTTTCTCCATTTAAATAAAGACTCGGTCTCCGTGTTCAATAAGTTATCAATTCGTGGCGAATCCTTGCGACATTATAATAACTAGCTGTGGCCCGCGACTTCGTCCGCGTTAACATAGTATAATAACAAAGATGGATAGTTTTCCCCCTTTTGTGGTTCTTATACAAAGGGTAAAAACGGGACCCTATTGCAATGACTTCGCGGTTTGTCTGACTCCAGGATGTATCTCAAGAACTTTGCTAGCTAAGTAGTTGAAAATTTTACAAATTATGTATTTCTGTTGCCGCTATAACAACAAATTTATACTAAAAACAAAATAAAGCAAATATTTAAGGGGTACTACTACGCTACCACACACGCTACTTTGGCCTTTTGTGCTAGACATAAATATTGGCAACAGGTAGGCACTTGACAATATTATGGCCAAAAATACTACTTAATTATTTGTTCGTATTAATTTATTCGTTCCATTAGGTACTGATAGGTTCAAACTAATACATTTACATACATCGCAAATATATGTGACAAAATTCATAATAAAATGACATTACGATGCGATGCGATTCGCAGTTTTGTGTGGGAGGGAGCCCTTACGGCCTGTCCACGTCTCCACGTCACGACGTCGTCAACGTGGAACGGTGCGGTAACGTGGCACGGTACGTTGACGTGACGTACAATGTTGCTACACCGTGACGTGCATTTTCACGTTACGTTGACGTAAATTTTCACGTCGCGACAACGTACCGTGCCACGTTACCGCACCGTTCCAGGTTGACGACGTCGTAACGTGGACATGTGGACAGGCCCTTAGTCGCGCTTTTATTCAAAAAATAGGTTTGCACGAAATCGCATTAAATCACTGATAGAAAATATACCCCCATCAGCAATATAGACGATTGAAGCTTGTGAGCGTTTCTCAAAAAAAATGTACCATTTTTAGAAGATTCGATAAAATAAAAATGTTTAAATATTACCGATTTTTTTATTTTAGGCTATGGGTAAATGTCTACAAAATTTAAAATAGGGGTTATTTCCAGATATAAAATGTTAATAAAAAGCAAAATCTATTAAAACAAACCCGAGGTGCAGAAAATTTCCCACTTTGTTACTTTTATTACCTATATTACGTAAATTCAATGTTGAATTGTGTTATTAGAAATTTTGTTTGATTAAATGGGATACTAAATCATAATTTAATTTGTTTTAAAAAAAAACTGTCTATTTTTAACACAAAAATCTTAAAATATAGGCGGTAATGTTTCCGTTACGTTACTATTCGGCCATAACTCTTTTTTATCTTCACAATATTGAGTCTATTTTATCTTGTATTATTATTTTATACATATACAATGCAAAAACGAAATATTTATTTTTGTCATCATCACAAAAACATCATAATATCCTAATAAAATATTAAAAAAAACAAAAAAATATGCGCCCGCTTTTATAGGACAGTAACCAAAATATAATTCTGGTAGCAAAATAGGATTTCTCAAACCTAGTCTACACAGTAGTACAAATGAAAAAATCTGTTTAAATAACAGTAAGTATCATTTTTCTGTTTCTTTACGATCCTTTGGTTAATAAATCAGTATATGAAACAAAATATTGTTTGTCTAATCTTATTACATAATAATCAAAAATATCAATGTTGCTTAAAATTATATGTCAAAACAAGATGAGCAAATAATAAAATCTTTAAAAGCTTCTCTACGACTTATGTAATTTTCATAATTATTATAATATTAATCACATAGTCAACACTCTGCCTTTTCAATTTCCTATTTTGTTACCTTATTTTCCTTATATACGTTACCACTCAAAAGTAACAAAAAAGGAAGTAACGAATCAAGTTAAATAAACTTTTCAACTTGTATACGCATACAACTAAAACTAATACTCGTTTATGATTTGACTTACGAAATCAAAATTGAGAGCTTTAATGGATCTAAAGGCGAAATAATAATAATATTAGAGCTTACCTGCATTTCTTGGGTAACAAAAACTGGTAATTTTTTGGACCATTACGCTAATAGACAACCTTATGTTCGCGCACGTGGAACATAAAAGAAATATCAAAACGAAAATAAGATGGATACCGAGCTTAACAATTTTGCCACTATACTAAAACAATATATTTATACCAAAATAGACTGCAAAATTTTAAAAAATATGCTCATAAAAAGGAATTTCAAAGAGGAACTTATTCCGCGATACAATAAAAACATTATTTTTTAAATAAATTTGTTCTAATACGACCAAATATTCTATTTAAATGATTTATGGTCTTGCAGCCCTAAATAAATACTTAAGTTGTTTCAAAAATTTCCGCAAGGCCTTACAAATACAATCAATTGTTTGCGAAGGTATGAAATTGGGACACTTCACTTTTCATACGACTAGATTAGACGGATTTTCAAAATATTTTTATATTTAATTATTTATTAATATAATTCTAATTAGTGATGAGCAAAACAAGACTCAGACAGTCTTGGTTTTGGTATTTCTAGTACAATATTGGTCTTGGACTTGGTCAAATCTGCCTGATCTCGGTTTTGGATTTGGTTTTTTTAGTTTAAGGATAGTCTTGGTCTCGGCATTGCTTTTTTGCAAGACCAAGACTAAGGCTGCAAGACCGATTTTGCTCATCACTAATTCTAATTTGTAAATGTTTTTTACTGAATTTATTTACCTTACTACGTATACAATTTAATAGAAATGGGTAATGGTCTATGTTATTTATAGAAAAACATATTTTAAAATGTGGGACAAAGATTTAGATTGAAAGTACATTTTATTTGAGAAATGCTCTTGTACATAATGTTTTCTGAGAATAAACCTGAATATTACGTAGACATACAATTTTTATTCAACTCATAACGCAACGTTACACACGGAAGCGCTTCCAGTCCAATGTAAAATGTTGCTAAAAATAAAAACATAAAACATGTCAAGGTGAAATCATAAGTGTTAGCTATAATACTTATTAAATATATTTATTAGATTTGGTCTGGAGAATATATGGAATGCACTTTCACCCGTACTGCATCCGTAAGCGAACCGATGAGAGTCAGTATTGCTTACACTGGTAGCACAGTGTAATTATAATACAGTAGAGTAACCCACGCTCAACTTACTCTCAGAAGAAAAAGATGTAAACATAATAGGGCAAGTGTTGGATGGAGTTGAGTATGCAAAATGTGAGGACCGCATTCTGTAAATGCAGATGAACTCAGAAAAGCATGTAGATTATGATTCTGAATATTGCCAAGAGTCGCATATAAGTCCATTTTCATTTTTCACCCGGGTAGAGTGTAAAAAAAATGGACCAATACGACTCCGTAAGTAGGATGTAAATCTCGTTTTTAAACTCAAACTCGAGCAAAAACAAAGAAAATTTTTACGCGCATGTAACAATTTGCTACTTGAAGTTATTTAAAATGATATAAAGTAAAATATAATTGTCAAAACCTAATCTGTGCGTGCGATTCTGACAGTCTTGTACCGAGATGTTCTACTGTACTTACACTGTGCTAGTATTGACCTAGTTGTATACGACACACTTGCCAGTAAAAGTATATAATACATAATGTTATGTGCTATTGTAACAACAATACATTATAAAATTTGAGTATTACTCGTGTGACGGAGCATGGGAAATTTACTCAGTGAGTCATCGCGAGTTCTAGCTACCGACCTTTAAATAACGGGATCTATCAGCTACTGCCTTACTCTAACCCCCTTAGTAATAATTTAATTGTGTGTGTATATAATACAGATGTTTTAGTTATACATACATACAAATTACAATGTTTGTCCTTGTCTCATACGGTAGAAAAGTCGCTTGACATTTAGGACAAAACATTGTCTAACTATAACGTCTGTTACATATGAAACACAGTCTGAATCTATACTAATATTATAAAGCAGAAGAGTTTGTTAGTTTGTTTGTTTGTTTGAACGCGCTAATCTTAGGAACTACTGGTCCGATTTGATTTCAGTGTTAGATAGTCCATTTATCGAGGAAGGCTATAGGCTATATTTTATCACGCTAAGACTAATAGGAGCGAAGAAATAGAGGAAATGTGGAAAAAACGGGGGGAAATTATTTGAAAGGGCTTATTTGAACGCGCTATTCTCAGGAACTACTGGTCCGATTTGAAAAATTATTTCAGTGTTAGATAGCCCATTTATCGAGGAAGGCTATAGGCTATATTTTATCACGCTAAGACTAATAGGAGCGAAGAAATATAAGAAAATGTGGAAAAAACGGGGGAAATTATTTGAAAGGGCTTATCTCACGAACTACTAGAGCAATTTTTCTGTTATTTGGGTCAGATTTGAAGTAGACCACGTGAAGGATTATAGGCTATTTTTTGTAGACTGATTGGTCTGTGAAATATCTAATTTACGCGGGCGAAGCCGCGCGGAACGTCTAGTCTTTTGATAAGTAGGCAAATACTAAGATATTATTGTCGATTTAGGAGATTATTGCCGTAATGTTATTGTTTACTATATTAAAGTTATAACGGCGATGGAAATAGACTGACGGAATGACGCGTAAATTGATATTTTTAGGGTTCTGTACCCAAAGGGTAAAAACGGGACCCTATTATTAAGACTTCGATGTCTATCCGTCTGTCTGTCCCCAGGCTGTAACTCAAGAACGGTAATAGCTAGAGAGTTTAAATTTTCACAGATTATGTATTTCTATTGCCGCTATAACAACAAACACTAAAAACAAAATAAAATAATTATTTACGGGGGGCTCCCATACAACAAACGTGATTTGTTTGCAATTTTTTGCTCGATATCAATGATGGCAACAGGTAGACACCTGAAATGTTCACAAAATGATCAATTTTATTTATACTTAAGTAATTAATAATAAAATTTTAATAAAAGAAGTAATTAAGGGGAGCTCCCATACAAAAAAAAAAACACAATCAAATACGGAACCCTTCGTGCGCGAGTCCAACTCGCACTTGGCCGATTTTTTTCTGTAATATTTAGCTAACAGCGTACCTAATGCCATCTATTGGCACATGTGCAAAACATTTTGTTTCTTAGCTGCTCTACAACATACCTACCAAGCTCCATAAAACACATTTAATAATTATGAAGATCATAGAATATGTAAGATATTTTATGGATATTGAATAAGTTATGTTATGAACGTTAACTAACAGCTGGTTGATAATGAAGACTACAACGAAATAACACATTATTGCAATGCTACTTGTTCTTTAATTTAAATTTCATAGATGTTGTTTTTGATTATTGATTGAAATAATTCATAAAACATATTAGCTATCCAAACATAATAAATCTTAATTACTACCTTAAAAACAAACAGCAATCTGTCGGTAGACAACTACACACTAACTCTGCAATCCGACATAATATTATGAAGTTAATTTTGGTCGTTAATACATCATCAGGTATTAACTCTATCATCAAAGCTACAGTTTGTTCTATTTCGTACTCAACTTGTCAACGAAAAGTGCCATCCTACTTCTACCCTCTCACTACCGCTCTATTTTTAAACCGTAAGTTATATTGGATTCTATTTTCAACCAGTTCATTGTCGCTTACAGTCTGCCTTTAAAATATTGGTATCAGTGATAGAGTCCTTTAGGGAGACACCTTTAAAACACGTGATTAATAGATGTCATCGTTCTATATTTGGACACATTAAATTATTAAAAAGTGGGACCCCTTGTCGAGCTAAATAGCGCGAGGAAGTATTATTGACAGATACAGAGGGAGTTGTATCCTTCCCCAAACATTAGTCCGTATTATTTATGTATATTTCCGGACTTTAAAATAGATCACCCTCTATAATTAATAGCATTCCCTCAACACAAATTACAGTAAAAAGTGGAAATAGTGGCTTATTAGAAATGTTTATTTTTATGCGGTATGTTTTTTTACTAGACGAGCGATTAACTTTTAAACTTTTATTTTATAAACTTATATATTATATATTTTGCGAGTGCTTAGTGTTTAATGCTCGTGGGAGTTTAGTTGCTGCGCAACTAAACAACGGTTGACCGTAGTGAGTTTCCTTTCAATGCGTGAATGCACTAAACACTTAACAATAAACAAACTTGACCCAACGTGTTTAGTAGCAGGCATGCTGCGAGTGCAGAGGAAGGGGAGGCGCGCAGGACGGGCCTACTCGCAAAAAAATTAAAACACGGTTCTATTCGCTTTGTTTAGTGCGAATTGGCTGTTTACTAATCACTCGCACTAATCAGTTGCTGTCCACACGTGTATTGTACTAATCACTTAACACAAATACTTAACACTCGCACCTGCACTAATCAAAGTGGAAACAAGTCATGACAGACTCACGTTTTTGCATAAATTACAATAACTAATATATTAAAATGCAAATTTTGTATGCCTGTCTGTAACCTCTTTACTCTACTACCGATGAAGTGATTTTAAATGAAGATCCGAAAATACTACGAGTTTCTCTTCTTCTTCGAATCTCTATCGAAAAATGTACAGTTTTCGCACATTAGAACGAGCTTCTGCGATTGAAGCTGCGGACATTTATCTATAATAATCAAAATAACGAGTCTCAGAATTTCCCACAAATTTTGACATTTTATATTAGGTTTTGTGCCTCCATAATATGCCTTTGGAGTTTGGACTTTGTAGTGTATTGATAAATAAAGATGGCCGTCTACCAATCATGGTGGGGGCTGGGAAAATATGGGCGCCAGACGGAGAGCTGTCGTCCACTTCTTCACCAGCCGCCGCCGAGAGTAGTGTTTAGTGATACAGTATTCTGTGTTTAATTTACTCCTCCTACAAGAATGTACAAATTGTACAGACTTAATGCTCTAAATTGCATTCCAGTGCCCGTTTACATTTTTCCAGTAGCAATCCAGTTGCATTACTGGATTGCAATTATGTAAAACGGCCCTTAGCCACTAGATTCTAGTGAATATAAAAGGTGAATAAGAAAGCGCACGATCAAAATGGCACACGTCGTCAGTCGTCAGTGACCTACTTGGACTAATTGTTACGATAAGCGTTGACTATTTTAAGCTGAATTACCACGTACATGCATTAGGAATTAGGATCGATCATTCAATTATGTGAACTTTAACCACTAGGAAGTAGGAAGTATTTTTATGAGAATCTTTTGAATAAGGATAAAAAAAACGAGAAAAAAAAACCTTGTGAACCATTTATTCTTCCATTTCATCCATAATGATTTTATTAAATCTAGCCAATTTTATGCGTGACGCTGATGCCACCTCGCCAGTCTGGATTATTATTGGTTTTATTGTTTGTTATAATAATATCATGCCTGTTTGACGGGAAACTTCACGTTGGAACATGACAAGAAGATTGCCACTTTAATAGCAGAGTTGCACTAATATTACCCATATGTTAGTAACGCTTGCATTGGTCCACAATGGACTTAAGTTGAGACGAATACCGGAACAGGAGAAACTGACGTTAAAAGGATTGTTTGGAATGTTTCCGCCGTCTCCAGCGTATTGGGGACATCGGCCGGGGTATGTGGGACTCCCCAAGCTTGGAGATCCCCAAGATCTACCCACTAAAACCCCATGATGCTCCACTCCCCGCTTAAGGCAAAGTTGCGGGTACGTTAAAGCCCACTGCAGCACTGTTAAAGTGGTCGTCCACATCGCGTAGACCCATAACGACCCTGACACTAAAAAAGGCCTAAAACAGATATACATATTTTCATAACGTGTACAGTTATAGTGAGTGTAGTGAATACGCTGTAGTCATAATATAATCTCTTACTCGCTATACATATAGTTCCATAACATTAAAAAACTACAAGGTTAAGGCCATAAACAAAATTGCCATAGATAGAGCACATTACAATAATTGTCCGGCCGAAATGGATTTCCCTCCAGTGACCGCGATAGTAGAATGTGGCCGGCAGCTGGTCCGTGAATCATCCGCACTGACCCCATGACGCTAGTCATGTGGATCAATAATGTTATCCATACTGATATGATAAATGCCAAAGTATCTGTCTGTCAGTCTGTTACCTCTTCAACCCCAAACCGCTGAACCGATTTTGCTGAAATTTGGTATGGAGATGCAGTGTACTTTGAGTCCCGGGAAAGGACATAGGATATTTTTATCCGGAAAAATGTATGGTTACGGCGCGATAAACGAATTTTGGTGCCACGGAGTTGCGGGCATCAACTAGTGTAGTACTATAATAATTAATAGTATTATGGGTTCAGGACAAACGCAAGCGCCTTATTTTATAGATCATTTTTGAAAACATTTTTGTTCCAGGTTCATAATTATTGTAACTATATTTAGTGCACCATTTACCATATTATATTGGATAGACTAAATACAAAAACCTTCGTTAAAAGCCTTTAAATATGTAACATATAAACTAGCTGACCCGGCAAACGTTGTTTTGCCATATAAATTACTTCTAGTATCAATATAAAAAGTAGATAAAAACCTATTCTCAGGCCTAACAAAACACATCCAAAGTGTCATTAAAATCGGTTGAGCCGTTTTGGAGGAGTTCGCGCACAAACACTGTGACACGAGAATTTTATATATTAGATGTTTCGTCATACAGTAGATATTAACCTGAAGAAACTTACTATATTAAGGGCCTGTTTCACCACTTCCTGATAAGTGACGAATAGGCTATCCACCAATTAACTTGACAGATCAAGTATGGAGAATCTGTCAAAAAAGTTGTGAATAACCTATTCGGCACCTTATCAGAAAGTGGTGAAACAGGCCCTAAGTATGTCGCAGTCGTTAAAGGCCTGATAACATCCGTTAAATTTTTTCCGAATATTGTAAAATAAAACCAAACAAAGTATAGATATAGAGTTCCACAAACAAGAAAGCGAGGTCGATTTTTCATTAATGTGTGAGCTCAACTACGATACTGCACGACCAGCACCCGTAGCACGGCTACAGTAGAAATACGAAAGTATAGACAAACAGCGGAGATAAACTGAAGGTGCCGTTCCGATCTTTACCGCGGCTAGCCGTGATCGACAAAAATTCAATTAAAATGCCACTTTATGACATAGACTATAGTACGTCATAAAGTAGGATTTTATTTGAATTTTAGGACTATAGTCTATGTCATAAAGTGGCATTATATTTGATTTTTTATCGATCGCGGCTAACCGCGGTAAAGATCGGAACGGCGCCTTCAGTTTATCTCCGCTGTTTGTCTATACTTTCGTATTTCTACTGTAGCCGTGCTACGGATGCTGATGACGAATCACGTAAGATAACGCAAAGTAGGTTTTCATGCATGTGTGTGTGTAAACACTAAACGCCTGTAAATAAATCTATATTGTTTCAAATTTGAGTCCTAATTCCCGGATTACCTGTCACCACATCACATACTATGACATCACCGTCTCGATAGCTAATCGATCCAGATAATAAGCAGTTTAAACTAATCTATATATACGTGTTTAGACAAGCGGGAAAGCGATATGGACAAACATCTGCTCTATCGTACGGCGTACCCGACCAACTGTTGATTTCGGCTGAAAATACTCCAACTCACATTAGTAAGGGTTGCCGCTGAAAGCATTGACTTGAGCGTCGATAAATAAAAGCTCAAGATACGCTTTTGTTGGTGGATGAATTTTTCAAACATCACCACAAATCCCCTTAATTCCCGTTTTATGTAACGAATTACAATAGTCAATAACCGATTTTTTTACACTTTATGGAATTCTAACTTTTCTTATCTATTATTTTGATACGTCGAAAAAGGTATATTATTATTTTTTATTCCATAAAGCAAAAGTGTTAGATGATCAAGATGAATCTGATGATACCTCTCAAGCTTAAATGCGACAAACTATTTAAGTTTTAGAACAAGGAAAAACACAATCCTCGCGTTAACACGTAAAAAATAAAGATGTCCGTGTATTCAAAATAAATTCTAGTAAAAAAACACAGTTCATTCTATAAACTTTTTAAAACGGGATAATGAAACAGAAATGAAATGAATAAAATTAATTAAAAATGCATATTGAACTTTTCAGGGAGACTATCTTCACCCACACACTCCATGGAAAGTTCAAAATAAAACTTCCAAACGAGCTCAAAGGTCACATTTTCTGCTAACATAATATGTAATAATAGACTTTTGAGCATAAATTACTCCCACTCGTAAAAGAAAATGTATTTAAATGGTTGTTATTACTATTGTTAAGTGACCTTTACTTTTAAAACTAGTTGTTACCTGCTTCTTCGTATGCGCCAAACAAAATTTCACAAGAAGCGTACATTTTCGCTCGATAAAAAGTAGCCTATGTCCTTTTCTGCCTCCTGGCAACTGGCCTCTACGCCAAATTTTAGCAAATCCTTTGCGTAGTTTAAAGATATTATATAAGGGACAGAGACAGCGAAAAGCGACTTTGTTTTATTTTCAGTGATAAAAATATTGTATTTAAAAGCGTCCAATCTACTAAAATATCGACGAAGGCAAACACAAATTTGGCTCGAGATTATTGAAATACTCCGCACGGTATGAAAAATCAGACGCAAAATGCCACCCATTTAAGCCGAAGATGAGATCTTTATTGGAAACGTCTGAGCTCTTAACTCCATGTTTCAAAATAATCCTGAAATCCCCGAACACTTTTATTGCATACCTTCACCTCGAGTTGACTTATAGTATTCATATTAGCGTGAGAGCGCAAGTCAACACTCGTTTATGTGGCAAATAATATATTAAATGAACACGGGTATCGCTTTCATCCGAATTTAAATTTTAAAGTACCTACCTTTAGGTACGGTACTCCAATTTGGAACCATCAAAGTCCAAATTAATTAATAATTTTAAAATCTAATTCTTATAATTTACGGTTTTAGTATCAAACAATTAAAAGTTAAAACATAGATGAGGATCCTTTTATTTTTGATTCGAGGAAGTTGAAATTGCGTTGACAAGATTTTTCATTTCTCAATTCTCTCTTAATTTGGGTAGATTCATAAAGTTTCATATTAAAATACCAGACAAGTACGATCTTATTACAAAATATGAGACAGACGTGTAGTACTCTTTTCCTAGACTCTTGGCATTTTATACAGGAACAAAGGGCAGAGTTATTGAATAGCATAATTGAGAGAGACATCTTACATCTTCGTATGCAAATAAATGTCTGCGGAAGATGGTATCCTCCTTGAGTGATACCCACAAGTGAACAAAATTGAAATCACAGTTTCCTGTAGACATGTAGCAATGAATCAATAAAGTTAGCAGATCATCCACCCTCCACCATTTCCGCTAGGATCAAGTGCACAGTTTATTGCGTTAGTCAAAATTGTGAATACTTTTTGTCCAATAATATATATAATTATTGTGATTTGTGACACGAATTTTAGTTTGGACACCAACAAACAGCCGCCGGCCGGCCAACGAAAACCTAGCTATTCGGCATTTGGCAAATCTTTTCGTCTCTTTCACTTTTATTTCTACTGGTATGCCATTGGATCATAGCAAATAGCAATATTTTTGTAAATAAAAAAGAAGTTAGCTAACGTCCGAATGTTTACGTGTTTGGTCAGAGGTCAGCAGTCCAGTTTTATTATGACGTCAAACATTACGCAGAAATATATTAATTACAGACAGACATTCAGGTATTCACATAAAAGCTCTAACACGACCACTTAGCACATTAATTACATGAGCGATCATATCCGCAAAACAATATCCAAGAGTTGGATAAAAAACGTAAAAGTCGAAACAAAAAAGGACGCGCCTCGAGCCTCCCCTACCGATCCGGATATTATGAGTAGGTATGTATTTCGTTTTATAATTTATACTCGTAATATACTTTAGTACTCTTTGATTATAAACACGACTTTATGCTGTATTTGTACCTTTTTAGTTGAGTAAATTAATAAATAATAATAATTAAGTAGTCCAATAATAATGTCCGTCTTGTATGTTACATTTTCACCATTGATCTACCGAACAAATTTGGATGAAAATTGGTGTGGCGATACTTTGAGGCCTAGAAAAGAACAGGCGATAATAATTCTTATACCGGCAAAAAAAAAGTTTGACGTGTCATAAACGAGCGAAACGCTCCGATGTTGCGGGCAATCCAATTGGATGATCTTAAGAGGGCGACTAAACCAAAAAATCAAACATCGTCCTTCTCTCTTCACACTCACGCCCGTCTTTCATATGCCAGGTGAAAAAGGACGACGCGGAATCATCGCCAAGTTAGTTTTACTATGAATAAAAGACGAACTATAATGATTATGAAAAAAGTATTTTGAGCAAATTTAGGTTTTATCAATGCCTTTTTAGATATTAAAAAATATTAAAGAAAAGACAGCAAACTTCGAAGATCCAAGCAAAAATGTATCTAAAACAAGGTTTTTTGTAAAAAAGAAACTATCGAGCATTTTTTCGGTAATCGTGTTTTCGTCTTGAGCATTTAATCTTCATGAACTGAAGTTACTTGTGTAAAAAAATCAGTTTTACAGATTTTGAGATCTAGTCAAGTTAGGGTCAGGTGCATTCTTAATAATGTTGAAAAAGTATAAAATAACTAGACGGCGCTCGCAACTCCGTTACGCCGAAATTCGTTTATCGCGCGGGAACCGCACATTTTTCCGGGATGAAACGTATCCTATGTCCTTTCTCGATTCAAGTACCTCCATACCAAATTTTAACAAAATCGATTCAGGGGTTTGGGCGTGAAGAAGTAACAGAAAGACAGACAGACACACTTTCAAGATTCGCATTTATAATATTAGTATGGATGTAGGTAGCAAAAACACGCCTTCGCTCTTTTGTTTAAAAACATCAAACGCAACGGTTTAACGAGTGCTGATTGAGAGTTTTTAACGAACGTACAAATCGAGTGTGCATAAAATTAAATGTGAAGAAACAGCGAAAGACGAAATTAATTGTGATAGGTCACGTACAACAGACACATTACAACACGTAATCGACTGCCAACTAAATCTAGATAATTTCAGTTAAAAGTAAGTAATTAATAGCATATATATTATGATATTGATCAAAACATTTATTAATATTGTTATAGGCGCTAGTACTACTGGATCTATGATAATAATTATTATTAATAATTATAATAATTATTATCATAGATCCACATGTTTCGAGTTGGTGTCATATTATTATTTTAGCAGACCGTACACTTTATAAAAAAAAACTTGAGAGGTGTCAAGGGACACCCGGATGGAACGAAGTTCCAGTTTATTATTTCTTGTGTACAAAAAACCTGTATACACTCAAAAAAAATCGTCGCTACACCACACTGTTCAATGAGAGAGAGAGAGAGAGAGAGAGAGAGAGAGAGAGAGAGAGAGAGAGAGAAACAGAGAAACACGCGCTACCGCGTGTCGTGTCGTGTCAAAAGTCTCGTTACAACTTTTCGTCTTAATTTTTTCTGTCTAGCCCCCTTTCGCAACGCGCGATAAGGAACTTCGTTCCAAAAGAAAAGGTACTAGATTCTTAGTAAATGTAATTTTTGTAACATTTTTTTGGAATTTCTACAGACACTACCTAGTCGTCCTTTCATGTTTGAATATAAAGTTACTTCGGAGTTCGGACCCACTGTAATCAGGTCGGGTCCAAAGTTGGTCCAAAGGATCAGCGACAGACTCGATGACCAGCAATAGACGAGTGAATTATATTTACAATATCTAAAATTATATTTATAATAGTGAATTGTATTTATATCTCAATACCGAAGCGCGGCTCGCACGAGACCCCTAAATCTCTATATAAATGAGCTCGCTACGTTTACTCGGCAAGAAATGAGTACACCGACTAACTTGACGCTTTGAAAAATGTCTTTCTATGATAACAGCCGTGATATATTGCTTCTCTTATTATTCAAAAAATAAAATATACACGTTGCTATATGAAAAAACACAAACACGAGATTAATCTATCACGGGCGAAAAGTTGTCCTGAAAATCATTTATTTAATCTTTAGTCTACTGTGATAATACGGCTTACTACCTCTGCAAACTTTGCGAGAGTGCATTGAGTAATCCCTATAATCTATATACATAATAATATAATAAATGCGAAAGTGTGTGTCTGTCTGTCTGTTACCTCTTCGCGCTTATACCACTGAACCGATTGTGATAAAATCTATACTAATATTATAAAGCGGAAGAGTTTGTTTGTTTAAACGCGCTAATCTCGGGAACTACTGGTTCGATTTGAAAAATTCTTTCAGTGTTAGATAGCTCATTTATCGAGGAAGGCTATAGGCTATATTTTATCACGCTAAGACTAATAGGACCGAAGAAACAGAGGAAAATGTGGAAAAAAACAGGAGAAATTATTTGAAAGTGCTTATCTCACGAACTACTGAAGCAATTTTTATGTTATTTGGCACAGATATAGAGACGACCACGTGAAGGGACATAGACTATATTTTGTGGTAAAATGTACGGTTTCCGTGAAATTCCTAATTTACGCGGGCGAAGCCGCGCGGAACGTCTAGTTATTAATAATATTAACATTGAGTCATGTGAAAAAGTACTTAGGATAATGTTCTGTAAACGTTCAACAAAACTGATTTCGGTGCAACGATTAACGAAGTTGCGGGCAACATCTTGTGCCTAATTTCTGACAATTTTTTTTTCAGGCCCTAAGGCAGCTTATTGCACATCCCTCAGGCTCCCTAAGATCATATCAAAAGGTTTTCGTGGTTGGTTGCCACTGTCGATCCTGGCGACACAGGAGTGGGAATGTGTGGTAAATGGTGGGCCAAAGCTCGTTGAAACAAAATAATGTTACTACTATGTAATCTATCTAGTATAAATAAAAATGGATTTTTTACTTTGTTAGTCTCGCTATAACTTGAGAACGGCTGAACCGATTTGGCTAATTTCAGTCTTAAAATACTTCAAGTAGAAGTCCAGGGAAGGTTTATATTAGGAGCGAAGTGATACCAAGTTCACCGGAACATCTAATACTAAAAAATATATAGTATTCTAGTTTGGTGCAGTAGTAATATTGTATAGTATACGACGTGAATCTGGAGTAGCAGGGCAAGGCCGATCTCGGGCCTGCCGCCTGCGTGCAATCTTCTTCATGCCGATCTTATTAGTCGCCGCGAGTCACAACCGACTAAAAGGTAATAAGTAATACTAAAACTAATAATAACCTTTTTACACTTTCAGTAAAAGTACAAAATCTTAAATCAGCAACATTCAGCTGCGGTAGCACATTTTTCTTATTTTACTACTGTCTTTTAACTTTAATAATATTTATTGTTATGTTGAATGTAATACAGTTATATTGAAAACTGAAAAGAGACGAAATTATGAGCATTTATGGATTGGATCTATTATTATTATTAAAGCAAGTACTCAACTTATTTTTAATAAACTAAAAGTCGAAATTGATATAATAACGAATGAAGAACCCAGCTAAAATGTAGAAGAAAGTTAACTCTTTATCTGAGCATAAGTTAAAACTACTTGTTCTCTTAGAGAACCTTTACTTAGCTCGGTCCGATTCTTCGCAAATCTATTGTGATAGAACTTCTTACACTTTTATTACTATAAAATCGATAAAAGTAGTTTTACTAGTTCAGTTTAGCATCTTCGATTAAAAATCGATCGCTGTCGACCTTCTTACATCAGATTAAGGGCGGCCACTCATGGACCGTTTTGATCTGTCGCAATTCGCAAATGAACTAATATGAAGTAGTTTTTAGTTTTTTACTCGACTACGACGATTCTAAAAGGAAGAACAGAGATTTTATTATGTATGTGGCCTAATAACGTCTAAACTACTGGTTCAATTTTAACAAATGAGATGTAAATTAGTAAAGATGCTGTGAGTTGACCATTTCTTTTTCAACATTTTGATTTTTTTACGTTGGCGGGTTTTAGTTTTTTCTATTTATTACATGTTAAGAAAGCAAATACAAGAAACCCTTATAATGGGATTATGTATTAACTTTTTTTTTAATGAACTAACAGAACATTTAATGATAAGCGATGCGTTCTTGGTTATTGAAATTCCCACAGTTTCCTTTATTTGTTCGTTCGTTTCTCGTCGATTTTCTCTGAGACCCTGATAATGCCCTCTCTCACTCAGCATAGCTCTCCCAAATTATAATATAAATCATAATAAAGATATTTCCATAATTTTAACACTCCAAACGGGGTGCTTAGCAAAATTATCCAATATTAGTTTCAAACTGAATTATTCATTCAACTCAAAGCATTTGACCCAAAGTTGTTATCAACAAGAAAGTAGGTTAGCTTTGACAGTTAGCAGCATGAAACAATGGAGTATTAATCAACAACATACTGAATATTTGAGTTTCCAGTAAAATTTATTAATTTGAACCAGCCATCTATTATGATCATACATTGAATGGTGCATTATTCAAACATACATTCAAGGATTTGTCTAATTTAAATTTGTATAGTTTAGAAACTAAACTCTAGATTGTCTTTGTCTTAGATAATCATCATCAATCTCTCTGAAATTTGAATGAAAAAATGCAACTTATTATTAATGATTTGCATTTCAATAACAACATACTTAATTCTCATTACTCATGCACAAACTTCTATAAGTTAGCTCCAAATTGCCAATGCAATTTTGTATGACATTTTTAAATGTAGGCCATGCTTCAGTATGAGTGGACCAGCTCAAATGGATCAATACCATGGCCATGGCCATTTATGTTGTGTTTATCGCTGTAATTGAGGGAAGAGAACATCATCACAGTATAACGACTGAGTGTACATTTTTATATTTTTTCTTCAGCTTACAAAGACTAGTATGTTAGACTTGAAAAATGTACAATTACAGAATGAATATTGCTAAAGCAATAACAAATATTATCTTATCTTTTTATTTTAAAATTTGAATGATAAATGACTATAGGATTCATTATTACTTGATGAAAAATGTTTTATAATGGGGAAAAGCAATTTAGTTAAAGAATGTCAATGCCAAAAATATGCTATACAGGGTGTAAAAAGACTTTACACCCTGTATATTATATCACGACCAAAATATATTTTATTTTTACATTAATAATGTCTTGTAAATTTATAACATATTGGGCATCACTCAAATGATATAACAGTCAAGGTGATTCACTTGTCCAAAATGTCAATGGAAAACCAGTTTCATAAATATATCAAGTACTTTATGTACCAAAATGTTTTCACACAAGGTAATTATATAGAAGAAACAATAAATATAGTGCCAGTTTTTTTTTATGAAATAAGGGGGCAAACGACCAACGGGTCACCTGATGGAAAGCAACTTCCGTCGCCCATGGACACTCACAGCATCAGAAGAGCTGCAGGTGCGTTGCTGGCCTTTTAAGAGGGAATAGGGTAATAGGGTAGGGAAGGGAATAGGGTAGGGAAGGGAATAGGGTAGGGAAGGGAATAGGGTAGGGAAGGAAATAGGGGAGGGTAGGGAAGTGAAAAGGTTGGGGATTGGGCCTCCGGTAAACTCACTCACGCCGGTTTTCTGTGAGCCCGTGGTATTTCTCCGGTCCGAGCCGGCCCATTCGTGCCGAAGCATGGCTCTCCCACGTAAAAATAGCAAGCAAAAAAATCATAAACTTATCAAAATATTGTACAAAAGTCTACATGTGCAATTTCTTTGTATTATTAAAGTAATTTAAATTAATTTTTCTTCATCTAAACATGTACAGATTTTTGGCATAAGATTGATTAATTTTTTTGTACTTTAGAGGCAACTTTTTAACTACTATTTCTTCAAAGTGTCTAATACTCTGATTGAAATTTGATCATAGATCACCTGAGAAATATTATTAGCAACAACATAAATTGACTCCAACCATAGTTCAAACTATTTTTTTTTTGTGGACTTATTTGTAAAATATTGATGCATAAGTAATATTTGAATTTGAATACAATAGACATTAGAAAAAATTTAAGGTAAGTAAGTATCAAATATTTTAAAACAATTTGGGAAGCTACAGGAAGTAGAGAAATAGCATGTTTCAGCAACTTGGACACCTTTGACAGTTTCTAATCTATTGCTGAATTTTATTGTCCCGATTACATTAAAACCAAAAAGATGGTCAAGATAATATTATATAGCAGTAGATGTACATAAGTAAGTTATGCGTATTATATAATATATGTAACGCATAACTTACTTATTTGTAAAACATGAACCACATTGAAACTAACATGACATGTTAGTTTCAACGTGGTGCACAAACTATTTACTTATTAAATTTTAATCAATAAGGTGTTAAGCAGTTTGCAATAATGGCCCCGGTTTGTCATAATCATCTTTGTAATATAAACAGTGTTTTGGTTCAACGTAGTGCACAAACTATTTACTTATAACATTTTAATCACTAAGGTGTTAAGCAGTTTGCAATAATGGTTGGTCATAATCATCTTTGTAATATAAAAACTGTTTTGGTGACGGAAGAGCTGTACAAAGTGAGATACCAATGTTGTAACTCTTTATGGCTATTCTTGTATTAAACTTGTTATTTTATTTCTCTTATGCACATGCATACAGAGAAGATGCTTACAACAGCAAGCATGATGATTACTCTAACTTTTCAAAATCTTATAATATGTAGTTTATTCAAGAACATGCCTTACAAAAATTAAGAAAATTTCAACTTAAAACTGTTGATTTGATAAAACAATTCTGATAATAATTTTTTACTAATACAGTTTTGGTTTTGTTTCAACACTGAGGTATAAAACTACAATTGATATTCACACAAAAAGTGAAACCAATATCAATTTGGTTAGTCAAAACTTTAGAAACGACTTGCTATTTTGCTGTTAAATGCTATTTGATAGGATTAAACTGCTGTTATGCGTAACAGCAATACTGACTAGATTTTTTTATAAAATAAGGGAGCAAACGGGTCACCTGAGGGAAAGCAACTACTGTCGCCCATGGACACTCACAACATCAGAAGAGTTGCAGGCGCATTGCCGAACTTTTAAGAGGGAATATACTCTTTTCTTGAAGGCCACGTTCATGTTAAAGTAAATACAGGCAGGTAATCTATAGGGATTTCGTCAACTACAGCTCATCTTAAAAATTCTTAAGATATAATATTATTTTAGGAAGTAAAAAATAGTAAACCAGATTACTTTTGGCATGCTAGATAATGTAACAAGATAACAATATTAATTTTTCATCAATTATTATCTGATACTATAAAGTTGATATTGTGATTGATAATTGTACTTGATTAGTAGGTATGTAACATAAATATTTCCCTATAGAGCACTATCTCGCTCTTGGTTGCTAATTTTGCCTTCTAGCCGTCTCTCTCGCTCCCTTCACTACTTGGTTTAGAGAAAGTAACAAAAGTGCAATAATATGATTATGTTTTTATTCCTAGAATATGTCATCGACGTTAACCTAAACACCCAACGAATACACCAAGAAACTTTACTCAGGAAAAGTTTCGCACCACTCAGGTTGTCATATGATAATAAACAACAGTAGTAACAAGCATAACCTATAACCTAACGTTAACGTACGTTTATTATTATGGAGTAGCATCTATGGCCTTCCTTTTAACAAACTTATATTTGGTATTAATAGTACTAATAAGTTAGTAAACAAATAAAGGTATACTGACCCTTTCTTCATGAGCCACCTCTGATGGCTTCAACTGTTGTAGAAATGTTATGAGTAGGAAAACACTTATCCATTTTATATACACGCATTGGATATCACAATTAAAATACTTATGTTTGCACTAGTTGTCATAATCAAACTATAATTCCACTTTTCGTTGCGCTAAACGCAGACGTCATTGACAAACAACCAAAGTGACGAGTTATTGCACGGGATCACATATTAAAAGAAAACACTACATATTTTCAGGGCTATAACAGCAATATATCACAATTCTTATCACTTGACGTTATTACTTTAATTACATCGTTTTATTTGGTTATTTATAAAAATAAAAACGTACAAAGCAAAAATCATTCATTAGACACTCGCGACGTCGCACACTCGCAAGTACGTGCGATTTCATTTGTACACATTCCCACGCACACATACAAATTTACGGTTACAGTCTACAGATAACAATGGCCTACTTTGGAGTCATTTATTTTAATGGTAACACTGTTAACATATAATATTATTATTTTCATTTTTATTTATATAATTATTATATTTGAGATTAGAATAAATTTTAAACATTAACGAAAATAAAATTGCCTTAATAATAATTCTCATTTTAATATTGAACCAATATTTTTTTAGTAGGGCGTCATTTCGTAGGACTCGTAGGAGTAATAAAAGAATGGTCATCGTAGTATTCTTTTTACTTACGGACTAAATATTATGAGTCGGACTAATAATACGGACGCGACGCGACGGTGTGCTGTGTGAAATAGCGAACAAATAGCGAATTAGTTGATAAGTTTGCGAAAAAATGGGAACAGGTTGTATTAGAGCACACAGAGGAGGGAAAAGCTGCCTGTTTTATTGGCAAGAGGTAGAGCATCATTACGGACACTAATGGATTATACAATATACATATTTTTAGGGTTCCGAAGCCAAATGGCAAAAAACGGAACCCTTATAGATTCGTCATGTCTGTCTGTCCGTTCGTATGTCACAGCCACTTTTCTCCGAAACTATAAGAGCTATAATACTATTGAAACTTGGTAAGTAGATGTAGTCTGTGAACCGCATTAAGATTTTGATACAATAATGGAAAATTAATTAAAAATTTTAGGTTTAACTGAATCAAAAAAAATTTTTTTCATCTAACATTATTATTTTTTTATTAACATTGTACATTACTATAAAAACTACCAACGAAAATTGGTTTGAACGAGATCTAGCAAGTAGTTTTTTTTATACGTCATAAATGGTAAACCTTAAATTAACTTTCATTAAATCAACTGAAATATAAAAATAAATCAAAAACCTTTTAATTTCATAAAAATAAACCTTATTGCTGCTGCGGTCCCTTCATGGGCGAGTCCAACTCGCACTTGGCCGGTTTTTTATTTTTTTAAAGAGCGCATCCGTCGTAAATACTTTACTGCTGGGCAAAGGCCGTCCCCAAGTTCATGTGATAAATGATGATAATGATAAATGATAATATTATTTTCTATGTAAAATAATCACCGTTTTTCAATGACCTCTTCAAGATAAAACCACTGAACAGATTTTAATATTTTTTATGACCACTAGATATAGAAAGGTAGCGGGAAAATAATTATTAATAAATAAAACAACACTAGTATAAATAGTTTTATTAGAAAATGAAAACAAAATTCCTTACACTACCTACATAAGGCACAACGTATCCAAATAAACCGTAAGCACGGCGGATATCATGTCACAATGCGCAACGGATGGAACAAGGCTAATCATAATTTATTATGTACAACACTGCACGCTGCACGTCGAGTGACACTTATACAACCATTTACATTTCTTTTTTCTCTACTAAGAAGGCGAATAAAGCAAAAAATCAAACATCGTCATTCGTCCTTCTCTCTTCACACTCACACCCGTCTTTCATATGCCCGGTGAAAAAAAACGACGCGGAATCAGCGCCAAGTTAGTTTTTTCTTAATAATTCGATAAATAAACAATATTTTTAAAGCAATGATATTCTACTTATACAGATCTGTTACGTCCATACTATTTTCCGGCTTAAATCTCTTCCGAACAATTTTCAAATTCAAAATTGCAAACATTGACAAATTTGACAGATAAGTGAAACAAAAGATACGAAAAACCATTTACATAAAAGAGACAGTTCTATTTTTAAACGTCGAATCGTATCGCTGTCTCTTTCTTCGCCTAAGCTATGACGAAAATTCGATTTTTTCCAGATTGTTCGAAAAAATAATTGAAAATGTAAGTAATCGAGGTATTTATTGCAATCAACACATATGGTAAGAGATTCCATGTGTTTTGTTTTCTTTTGAGTCATAATAATTGGTACATTTTCGAAACACGCACGACGTCATTTTCAATTTATTTAGGTAAGACAAGACGCGGCACGTTCGTGTCTGCGCTCGATGCAGACTAAATAACAGACGACCCAATTGGGCCGTATTTGAATCTTCACAACGCGCGCGGTAGTAACATATCTGCTTTGAGTTTTTCATCATTGTTTTAAAGTTAAATATATTAGCTAGTACAGTCCCTCGGTTATAAAATTTTATAATATTTATTAAAATTGACTCAGTTGAATGCACCTTTTTGAAAAGAAATAAAATATTCGTATTTAGATGCAAATTTGTTATTTTTTTCTATAGAGAAAATTTATTTTAAGATATCGTGTTTTCGCTAGACCCTCGCAAATATAATACTAATCTATGTTAAAAAAAATCGGCCAAGTGTGAGTTGGACTCGTGCACGAAGGGTTCCGTACCATTATACAGCAAAAATAGGCAAAAACTGTGTTTTTTGTATGGGAGCCCCCCTTAATTATTTATTTTATTAAAATGTTATCATCTATACTAATATTATAAAGCGGTAGAGTTTGTTAGTTTGTTTGTTTGTTTGTTTGAACGCGCTAATCTCAGGAACTACTGGTCCGATTTGAAAAATTCTTTCAGTGTTAGATAGTCCATTTATCGAGGAATGCTATAGGCTATATTTTATCACGCTAAGACTTATAGGAGCGAAGATATAAAGGAAAATGTGGAAAAAACGGGGGGAAATTATTTGAAAGGGCTTATTTGAACGCGCTAATCTCAGGAACTACTGGTCCGATTTGAAAAATTCTTTCAGTGTTAGATAGTCCATTTATCGAGAAAGGCTATAGGTTATATAACATCACGCTAAGACTAATAGGAGCGAAGAAATAGAGGAAAATGTGGAAAAAACGGGGGAAATTATTTGAAAGAGCTTATCACACGAACTAAAGCAATGCAATGCTGGAGCAATTTTTCTGTTATTTGGCACAAATAAGAAGTAGACCACGTGAAAGATCATAGGCTATTTTTTGTGGACTAATTTGTCTGTGAAATATCTAATTACGCGGGCGAAGCCGCGCGGAACGTCTAGTAAATTAATAAAGTATAAATACAGCTGAGTATTTTGTGAACATTTCAAGTGCCTACCTATTTCCATTATTGATATCGAGTAAAAAATAGCAAAAAAATTACGTTTGTTGTATGGGAGCCCCCCTTAAATATTAAATTTATTTTGTTTTTAGTATTTGTTGTTGTAGCGGCAACAGATAAACACAATCTGTAAAAAATTCAGAAATCTAGCTATAGTAGTTCTTGAGATACAGCCTAGAGGCAGACAGACGAACATACAGACATCGAAGTCTTAGTAATAGGGTCCCGTTTCTCCCTTTGGGTACGGAACCCTAAAAATGAAACAATTCATAGCTTACAAACATTAATTATAAGGTCATCTATTTTGCTTTAGCCGCCCCCTTAAAATCTTATTCACATTGCATTAGAGGCAAAAATAATAATTGTTTAAGACTTTTTTAATTTTAGAATTATTGTTTTTTTTTTTTAGAAAACATTTGCGCTTGCATGCCAGTGTTGTCATAATTGGGGCCCAGCCCATGCAAAAAATATTCACAAACATTGCAGAGCGTCTATTAATTTATACACTATAATCTAAATAAGCTAAATATGTATGTGAACATAGACAGTCAAATTACAGATACATATAAGATAAACTATTTAAACCATAGGTAATACACGAGGGAAAGAATTTTAAGGTAAGTTTTATGTTAATAATAAAAAACTATTGTCAATTAGGCGATCGTTAGTTATACATTTATGCATTTTCAATTAATGAATTATGTTTGAATATTTATGTCATTATTGTAATATTTATTTTAACAGGCTTACAGTACGTACAAGAAATTTGTCTTCTATTTTGAAGCATTTAAATATTTTTGTATAGATGGTGCGAATTATGTTTCAAAGTATTCATTTACAAAATATATTAATTTTCCGCTTAGTATGAAATGTGGAATGAGAAATGTTAGTAATATAGTTAAGGTAGGTAAGTATAATATTATAGATATGTATATGTAAATGATAGTTTACAATCTTAAACATTATGTTATTTAGTATAATACAATTAGCTGGACTGAAGTAGTAAAAATTTGCTTGTGATAATGTAACTAAAACTCAAGAATTTGTCCAAATATGCTAATCTATAGTAAATGAAGAATTAAAAAGATAAATATGCATATCTTGTGCGCTTAATTTAAAATACAATAGTGTGATTTTACTACAAATATTTTATTTAAAACAAATATGTTCAGTGAATTCAATCTCTACATAAAATGCAAAAAAACTAGCTTAATATTAAATAAATAACTCCGAAGATTTCGATCGTAATACTCACTAAATTTGTATATAACGTAGTTATTATCTTAATTTGTATGTCTTTGTACCAAATCTTAGAATAGTAGAAAGAAAGAACTTTAGAGATAGGAATACAAAATTCGCATAACCACAGAGAGCAAATACTTTTTACAGTTGAGAGGCTGAAATTGTTCTCCTTTTCTTTACTGAAAAGTGAAATCACAGGCCTCTAATTTATGACCATTTCAAAATTTTTAACCTAAAAAATCTTGAATGTCGTCCAAATGAATTTAAATTATTCTACAAATACAATACATAATTAATGTCAATCTTATTTTTCTTTCTCTCGTTTTTGAAATCAAACGGTCAGTTTTTTCCTTTTTTAATAATTTAAAATAGCATTTTTTAAATTTGTAAATGTTTACATAAAATACCAAAAAATGTGGATTTTTTGTTATATCAAAATAGGACTTAAAAAGCGAGACTAATTTATTTTATAAATATTTTCCTATAACAAATGCTAGTGAAAGTTAGGTTTATATTAAACAATTAATATTATATTAAAAGGAGACTATAAAATGTCTTGTAAAATGTTTCCAAATACAAATACTTCGTCAGCGTTGCCTTCGATATCTATGCGTTTACATTATTTTGACGTATACGTGTGTGGATTTATATAACAAAAAACTTTCAAACATAAATTGACAATAAATATACACTGGTCCAAAAACCCGTCGAGTGGCTGTTTAAGAATAATCTAAATATAAAATAACAGTACAAAAATTTACAATCGTAGTTCGGAAAAGGGCCGTGGTTCGAGTTTTAAACGATAAATTCGCATTCGATTAAACGAGCACCACCTATGTTTTCTCGTTCAATAGTAAGCAAATCCACTTATTGCCGTCAAAAAACGCCATCTATCAACGGCCACGAAAAATATTTTATTCTAGACGCAAACAGTCTTACACTCGATATTTACACCCGCTGCCCATAATACTCGTGAACAATCTCAAAAGGTACGTAGAGTATTAGATTAAAAAATATATGGAATTGATAGAATTTTGTTCGGCGGTCGTCAGTCGTTTCACCGTGGATTTTGTCGCTATATGCCAAACAGCTTGGCACAGCAGGCGTTGGGTCAGTAGTGGTCGACGTCGGCCGTCGGCGCTACCGAGTACACGGATGGTGGTCTGAAAAGTAATAAAACAATGATAAATACAGTAAAGCTCATTTTAAGTATGTAGTTAAATTTTAGAATTCTGTATGGAAATGAGAGACGACATAATTTTTATAACAACGTTACCCGAAAACTTTTCATACATCGACTTTTACTTCTACAGGGTGTAACAAAAATAAGTGATAATACTTTAGGGTGTGTACATGTTCCTTGTAGAGAGTTCACTGTGAAAGTAGCAGCGCTGAAAGACCAAATTTTTTTTCACTTTTGTATGGGGAAACTTGTGACGCTCGGGCCCTTGCCCATACAAAACTGAAAAAAAATCATCTTTCAGCGCTGCTACTTTCACAGTGAACTCTCTACAAGGAACACGTACACACCCTAAAGTATTATCACTTATTTTTGTTACACACTGTATAAAGAATGGAATATAGATGACAATATTTTTCTAGCCTGGTTTTGTTTATTAGATTAAAAGTTGATTTAAGGACTTTAAGAGAAGGTTTGGAGGTGTCTCCCTTGTTACACAAAGGTTAAAAGGCCGTCTATCTGTCTGTCACCAGTGTAACAAGATGTTTGTGCACCTGAGCGCGCGGCGCGGCGCGGGCAGGCGCGAGGGGCGGGGCAGCGCCGACACGCGCTCCATGCTCGGCCGCGGCTGCTCCGTTTGTACTGAAACACATTTATGAGGACTTGATTGATTATATTATTCGTAGGTTGATTTTTAGGCAGACCTTTGTTACTTAGTCGGGCAATGTCAAAAGCCGAAGGAACTGTTGTTAATTAACTAATCATTAATTTTTCTCCTCTGCAACAGCTGATCTTTTGAATTTTGATACACTGCTCTTATGGCAGATATTTTCAAAGAAAGAGCAAAAAGGATGTTTATTTTTTTTACTGATTATAATCGTGCACAGCCTTAGTAAGGACTCGGCATTGATGATGATCTAGCGTTTTTTATCTTTTCAAGATGTAAATCTCTTAAGATAAACTATCTTTAGGGCCTGCCGCACTGCAAATTTTAACCGCCCGGTTTTTTTTCGCAATTTGACACATTGAATCTTTTGAGAGTATCCGCACTGTCGATGAAAAAACTGTACGAATTAATTCGCGAGAATAAGGGCATGTTTCAACAGTTCCTGATAAGTGCCGGATAGGCTATCCACGACTTATCTGACAGATATAGTTGGAGTATCTGTTAGATAAGCTGTGGATAGCCTATCCGGCACTTATCAGGAAGTGGTGAATCAAGCCCTAAATATCGCGTGGTGAAAATTCGCAGTGCGGACGGGGCCTTAAAAGTATGCTGACCTGGTGGCGGACGCTGCATGGGCGCGGCGGAGCTGGGCCGGGATATTCGTAGCTGCGACGTCCCCGCTATGGAGTATGGCCGCGTCGCCGACGGCTGGAAACATCGTTATGTTATATCAATTGAAATCTAAGCAAGTAAAATACACTTGATTGAAATAATAGGAGTCGCAATAAAAGTAGGCTTAAGAAGTAAATTGTGATGATTTAATTTTTTAATGTTGTCTGACAATGAAAGAAAATAGGCTTTGGCCCAACCGCACGTTCCCACGAAACCAACTACAAAAAACCTTTGATATAATTTTAAGGAGTTCTTTTATCCTGCAACGTAATTAATCCGACGAATGGTAGAAGTAGGAAATATTACACTAATAATGGCCGTTTATCTGTGCAAACATTCATTTAAAAACAGATTTTTTGTGCGCTAAAAACTCTTAACCCTTAAAACGGAGTTTTGCTGGGAATGTGAAAGAGTGATGTTGTGTTTTTGTATTATTTTCCTAAAATTGTGTTAGATGGGTTTTTAATGAGTAATATTGGTAGGATATTAACCATTAGATATTCGTTATCGTGCACAAGTGTAGGAAAGTGATGCAATATCCAGAAACGTGCTATTTTGTGTTCCCTCCAAAACTCCATCGAAAGTTTCAGTAAAGCGTCTACCACTTTACTGAATCAACCGACTAATTAACTTCTTGACTGTATGTATTGCCTTTTACTTTGACTAGACTTTAGACCTGACTATATAGAAAAACGATGCCGAAAATTGTATTATAGAATATTGTTTTCCCGCCACATTTATACTCGACACTGGCCATAAACCCTTAAAACACATCAGATGAACAATCAGGCAAGAGAGACACAACATGCATTATACTTACAATAGACAGATGTGACCGCTGCGACGCCACCCCATAGCCCGCGCCGCTCGCACGATGCTTACACACACAAGCCATAGAGCATTAACACATACATGTAAAGCCAATCAGTAATACCATATTATATTATGTATTATCCTAAACACTTAAGCCAAATTAAAATACAAATTTCGACAAAGATTGAAACGGTGCGAATGGAGTGAAAAATGAATGCTAATTCAACCAAATTAATTCTATAAATGCAATATGTATGCGGTGCAAATCTTGCGCCCTAGCCTAATAAAAGTGCGTTTGTGGATTTTTTTAAGTCGTTAATGCATTATGGCTTTTGCAACTAAGGTTATCAACAAATCAAAGACCATAAAAATTAGTCACAAAAAATTAAAGAAGCAACATTTAACAAATTATTATCGTTTTTATTATACCAGACAAACCTTGCAGGTTTATGGTACACTCTTAATTATACATAAGTTATAATTTGTATTACTTAAATAAATAAATAAATATTACAGAGTTTTAGTCTGAATAGGGCGTCCGTGGCCTAATGGGTAGACCTTTGGTTCGCACTCGTAGGGTGCATTTTCGATCCCGGGTGGAGGCGTGTACCAATGAGACATTTTCTAATCTCAAGTACATAATACGGACGCTCGTACGGTGAAGGAAAACATCGTGAGGAAACCCGCACATACTTGGTCCCAGACGTATTGACTAGTTCTTTCCTCTGGACTAGGCCGACTATGTTGCGAGAATGTCGTATGTGCTTGGGCAACCGTACGGGCATTTAAATGTTGTCCCAGGCACTACAGTATTTGAGGAGTGGTTACTTCGCTCTGAAAATACTGTATAAATCATCCACAACGGATGCAAAAGCCTAGTTTTTTTAGTCTGAATAATGACAGAATGACTAAAAATTAAAAAGAGTGCAAAACTGTAGTCATTTCGAGTGACAGCTGCTTTGCATCCTCGCCTCAACGTAGTTTAAATGATAGCCTTTCTGTATTTGACTGACAAGTGAATGTACGATAATAACAATCTAAAACCGTTAGAAACATGGTTGCATTGTAAAAAAAAACAAAAAGCATGCCACAATGCCACACACACACACAGATGTTAGTAATGTAACTCACGTCTCTCGAGGGAGGGTTGGTGGAGGTCCGCTCTCGCCGGAGAGTCTCCGTGCCCTGCCGCACGAGCGGCGGTACTGGCTTCGGAGCTTCTGGTTCCTTCTGAAAATATAAATTGAAAACCATTTAATACACTATGGCGGTACCCACAATTTGCCTAACAATCCTGCATCGCGCTATCGAAGTTTCGGAGAACGGCAAGATAACAACCTCTCAAATGACGTCAGGGGGCTTCGGCCTGACCGAGCATGCTATCTCGCTCGGTCGGAAGATCTTACTTTTCGGCCACCACTAACATGGTTGATATACGTTATAAGTTTATAACCTCTATAAGTAGTAAATTACAATATGGTAGTCAAATATGTATACTATAATAGAATTTGGCTACGAAAATATATTATACCTCTAATAGTAATTAAATTAATTGAGTCCCCCGCCCCCCTCAAGCTATTAGGCAAGCCAGGCTCATAAGCGCTGAAAATGGATGTTATGTCGGGCCACGTCTTCCGACGACAGATGGGGTTGGTCGGGGGCGTACACGCCGCGCCGCACCATCGGCCGCCCGACCAGCGTGCGCGACGCACTCGATACGGGCGCTACAGTGTACATGACACACTCACATGCGCGGTGACGGTGTAGGAGTCCCGGCGCTGCGGCTGCAGCAGCTGCGAGACGGGCCGCTCGGGCGCGGTGGGGCTGAGCGCGGGGTTGGACGCGTACACGCCGCGCCGCACCATCGGCTGCCCGACCAGCGTGCGCGACGCACTCGATACGGGCGCTACAGTGTACATGACACACTCACATGCGCGGTGACGGTGTAGGAGTCCCGGCGCTGCGGCTGCAGCAGCTGCGAGACGGGCCGCTCGGGCGCGGTGGGGCTCAGCGCGGGGTTGGACGCGTACACGCCGCGCCGCACCATCGGCCGCCCGACCAGCGTGCGCGACGCACTCGATACGGGCGCTATACGAAATTTAAGTCCTTTTTTTATTTATTAATGTAATTAATGCTTACACAGCAGATACTTTAATCACATTTGCTGTCCTTCTCCGTCAAGAACACACTTGAAGTTTTAGACAAAAGCGGCATAATATGTGAATGAGTTAACTCCTGTGTAATTTTATTTGTCAAAAGGTTTGTATTTAAACACAAATATTTTTATTATAGAAATTGTGCTGTACTTGTAACCTCTGCATTTTTATATTACAGCTTCAAGAGTGGACGCATATTATACAGTGCGAAACGTGTAAATAAGAGACTCGTTAATTATGCGTGCATACTTTGTGCAGAGTTCGGTAATAGAGCATTTGATATGCTATGTACCCAAAGTACTTACAAAATTATTTCCGTAATAAATAATAATATTAAAATATTCAGTCAAATATCTTGTTTATTGTTATGACACTCAAAATAATATAATTAATATTAAATTTAAGCATTTAGTATTTTTAATGCTGTTTATTATAAATCACACGGTTATAAAAAATCAAAAGTTTATTATTTTTAGTTTCTTTATTACACAAGCTGCATTTATGCAAAGAAAAATGATTAATAGCATTTTAATTACCTTTAGTTTGGTATACAAATACCAGAGTTTATGACAACAATACAAATTGTCGATTCTCAATGGTTTTTTTATTTGTAGTATATCGACATACTTTAGTATAGCTAGTGAGAATGTACACGCATCTAACGTTTATGTTATGGATGCATACGCAAAATCTACTTGCAAACTACTTCTAGATTCTACGTATGAGTTATGAGAATCGTATGAGTTAGGAGGTCTACCTATCCATAACCTACTTCTTAAATTCAGTAATTTCATCTTTAAAAACATCTTACCAGGTATCCTATTGAGCTCTTTATGTGAACTATACTGTCTCAACTTGGAGGTCGGTAAGCCAGTCCTCCTTGGCACGGCATTTGGCGGTGGCATTGCACTGATTGCTCCTACAATTTTACCACACGATGTAAAAACCAATCCGAATATATTAAACACGAAAATGGACAAAAACACCCAATGTTTATAATGTGATTCCCATATCTAAATTACCTATACATAAGATTTGATATGTAAGTTCCCGGTTTCACATACTGATATGATATTAGATATGTATTAGTGAATGGGAGATTTAGAAGTATTTTAAGGGTGAGGGTAACTTTTTGTTAAAGCTTTTATGAAATGAGAAACTAAGCGCCAATTTCACCGACACCTGTTAAGACTAATTGTTGAATACCATGTTATCTCTCTCATTTTTTATTTCAAGGGTGGACATATAGCATGATAATTTGATAAAAGATTAGGACTAGCAGGCATTGGTGAGGTTTGGACCCTACTTGAGAAATATAAACATAGCATTTGAATTGGTTAAAGCAAGTTATTTCTAATGCTGATGAAGTTATTACAAGAATGTTATTAATATACAAAATGTTATGATACTATAACATCCATTAAAGCATACACCTACACCATGCGCATGTGACAACTGTTAACAAAACATTATGAAACATCTAAATATCTTTATAGAAAAATTGTTAAGCATTCGGCTATGAATATAAGCAAGCTAATACATACCTGCATGACCGGGGTATGCCCGAGTTGGAGATTTTATAGTCTGTACAGGTTTCTTTTCGGGGCTACTCCTACCAGCTAATATATCTCGCTTGGCGGAAGATTTCCTGATAGTCGCACTGTTTATCACCGTAGTGTTCATATCGTAAGTTCTTTCCATTTCCGAGTCGACGCTGGACGCTTTGGTTAGAACGTACGATTTATCGTCCATGTCGTAGATCGGTGATATCGTGTTGTGTAGATCTAAAAGGTTCGCTTTAGCACCCGCTTTCAGGATGAGCGGCGTCGAAGCGATTTGATTACCTAGAAGTGTAAAAACTATTTCATTATTACTCATGTTCTCTTTTAACTATATTCTACAATTTAGATTTTATTAATTATATTGTAAGTATTGAAAAATACGAAATGACTAAAGGACCGAATTTAAGAGTGCCTAAATTATATTATTACGGCAACATTAAACTTTTATTTTCTAACTTCTAAGCATAGTACTAGTTACTACAACTATCAGGTAGTAGTTTTATGTTCCACCAACTTGGTTCTGCTTTATGCGGAGGTCTTAGGCTGCCTTCACATTAAGTCGCGAGTAGTGCGGCAGCCGCGCGACTTCTATACTAAAACGAGCCGCGAGGCAGCCGCTTCTTGTGAACTCCGCACTTAATGTGAAGGCAGTCTTATGCTCGAAAGCATAGCGGGTATACAGGGTGTAACGTCCTATTTACAATAACTCAGGCATTTAGGCATACTAGATGGCGCCCGCAACTCCGTTGCGCCGAAATTCGTTTATCGCGATTGAACCGTACTTTTTTCCGCAAAAAAGCATCCTTGGTCCTTTCCCGTCTCCTAAACCAAATTACATCTAAATCGGTTCAGCCGTTTTTATAATATTAGTACTTTCGCTTTTACAATATTAGTAAGGAGCGTAAGCTGTACTTACGTGGGTCGATGTTAGGTTCAGGCACGCTGTCTGGCGGGCTGCTGGAGCTGAAGGTCGCCGTGTCCGTGCTCTCGCTCGACCCCACCATGGCACGCTCCTGTAGACCCCACTCCTGAAATATTTAGCGATTTTTTATATTTATAGCAGTACTGAAATAATATAATCAATTTTTATTTAGGGCGTAGACTGGACTAGACAGACTTTGATCAATTATTCAGTTCGCAAAATAACAACTGGCAAACAAAACTATTGCCCGCTATTTTAATTAATTATTATCCGGCAGAAGCATTCATTATTTTTGAGTAAATTATTCTGAATTGAGTCAAAAATTAGGCAAATTAAATAATATTAAAAGAAGCATAACATTATATTATTGTTTATAATGTATCACGTTTCATGAGTTCATACTCTATAAATACTGAATTACATTTATCTCAAAACCTAGTTTTGAAAACAAGTTTTGAGATAACACATTTTCAGAATTTGTATAATATTGCAGTGGAAACTTACATCATGTGTAACTTTTTCTGCAGAATCTATGAGATTGAGTGTAGCTGAATTAATGTCTATGATGTTATTTTCATCCGGTTTCATGTACACTACTGTTGCGTCCATGGCATTAGATTTTGGCGACACCTTTTTGAACGTAGCATTTCTCTTTGGCGTCTCTCTTACTTTCTCTTCATTCCTCTCGTAGTTCATAGCTCTTCTTCTCGATAGCAATTCTGATACGTTCTCCATCGTTTTTCTGGGTACTGTTATGGTTTGGTTCGGTAGCTGGATGGTTTTCACCTGAGCATCTTGATTGGGAGGCGGTTCGTTGGGTAAAGCCTTCCTCGCTAGGGACAACTTCTGTCTCGCCTGTATAATCTCATTCAATTCTTGCTTATCTAGTGTAATGTTTAGACTATTTTTGCCCGGATCCACTGCTTTTTGCACACCCATATCCTTGTAGAACGCATCGTCGGCTTCGAATGTGGCATTCAAATTCTCCTTTTCAGCATCGTTGTCTAATTTATATTTATTGTTGGAGTAATGCAGGGTGACCGTTTCGCTCATGTCTCCATTGAGTTTAGCCTTCGATGTCAACTTGCTCTGCTGTGCTAAATTGCTATCACAGTTCTCGTTTAATACTTTAACGTCTGTTTGGCACGGCTCCTCCTTCGACTTGATGTAGCTCTCCGAGTTCTTTAAGGAATCCCTTTTAAAGCTGTTGTATAGTTGGCATCTGGGGCGAGCGGATAGAAGTTTCTCCGATTGCTCCAAATGTGTGAAGGTAGTTGAACTGAATATGTTGGTTTCGGGCTGTTCGGGCTTGAGTTTGGAGTGGCTGGAGACAATGTAGGAGGAGTTGACTGAGCTGACCAAACTGGGTGGAAGGGAATCCATCAGACTATCGTTATCAGGGTACGTCGTCTGCGAGAGGAAGCTCGTGCTCATGTCCTTCTCGTCTAAAATGCTGAGCGTCATACTGGTCATCATGTTGGGATCCATACTTTCACGACCAGATGCTGGCAACCCTGAAAGTTTTAGAAACGTTAATTTTTTAAGTCCTCATTGGAGAGGATTCAATTGGCTTTCGACTCGGATTCGGAAACTTATTGCGTCGTTATTGGTCAACGCCAGGCACGACGTTTAATTGCTGTGACGCAAGGAAGAGAAGTTACCGAATCCTCTTCGAATTTAGCATTGTGAATCAGGCCCCAAAAAGTTTTTTAAATCGTGTATTTAATCCTTTACTGTTTCTACCATACAAATAACATACCTGAATCCTTATGTGAGTGTATGGACTTCCTGCTCTCCATGGACTCGGCGTTGAAGTTGCCAGAGTGTTCCATGACGAGCGAGGAGACGAGGCTGGGGGGCGACATGCGCATCAGCGACTCGCCGCTCTGGTACATGTTGAGACTCCCGCTTTCGTGCATCATGTTCATCATACCCCTGTAAAAGAAGAAATTATAGGTCTACCAGAATCTGATGGCAAAAAGTGAGAAAATAATTGACTCTAGCAATACCGGGGTAATTGGAATAAAACATTTTGATCCTTTTTTTTTATTACAGCGGCTGATTCTGTGTGTTAAACATGCAAATATAAAAATTTATCCAATGATCAAGGATATTTTATGAAAATCTGCTGTCAAAAATTGCCATCAGATTCCGGTAGACCTATACTTACTTTTCAATCATTGTAGCGATTATGCTTGTTAACATAAATACGAAAGTTTTTGTCCGTCTGCCAGTCAAACTCACTGTTGTGTCTTTACGCTACTTATGCTGCATCTAGTAATACTAGTTGTATAAATAAAAAGTAGTATTATAATGTGTCATGTTCTCAAGTCAATCAAAGCAATGTTAAATAATAATTGACCTGTTCATCAAGACGTGTTAATTTAGATTGAGTGTGTACGTCTACAGACTGACAAATCTATTACTGTAATAAAACTTTATTAGCTAATTTAGTAAACATATACGACACTCACTCATCAGTCATCAGTGTCATTACCATTATCAGAATTCAAAATCATATCATTCAATATCAGATCATATTTGTCAATATCAGAGATATAGCATAAGGAATGCGAACCTTCCAAACCTACAGTTAACATAGACTGTAGTCATAAATAACTAAATGTGTATCGTCTCTACAGTATTTTCCAGTCTCCTGCATCTAAGAGAGACTAGAAAATATAGAAACTAGAGGCTCTAGGTTTTGTATTCTCTAGTCTCTTTTAGATGCAGGAGACTGGAAAATGCTGCAGAGAATGATATTTATTTAGTTATTTACGACTACTGCAGTATAATATGTTAATTGTAGGTGTTCTGTATTCTCTAGTCTCTAGGTCTAAGCCAGCCTTTTCAAAAGTGGGCGATAACGTCCCCTTGTGGGCACTGAAGGTCTAAAGGGGGGCGGTGTGGGACCCAGAAAAAAAATGGGGGCGTTGTGTAGAGGCTTGGGGGGTGATGTGTAATTTCATTTCATGATGCATTTTAAATTGAAACAATGGGGGGCGCTAAAACATAATTTGTTCTCAAAGTGGACAGTAGACAAAATAAGATTAGGAACCCCTGGTCTAGCCGATAGCTCATTAACATATCAGTTATCACTCACTTGTTGAAGGTGTGGTGCAGGTTGTGTGCGGGCTGCGACAGGTCAATGTTGATGGGCTTGAACGTGTGCTCCGCCGACAGCCGCGCCGAGTTGTCCGCCGACACCAGAGTCACCTCCATGTCTTCCAGCTGGGGAAGTCACGGAATTAGTAATTTATACATACGAGTAGAATGTAGATATTGAATATTGATGTATTAATTGTATGGCGTCCGGGCTACAGGCCCCAAACATGCGAAGGAAAAAATATTAGAGCAGGAGTTTCCCAAAAAGTTACGATACAGGAAACAGCAACATATTGTGTAGTTTAACAGAGGTGGTAGGCCTCATGTAGACGTCCTAAAAGTGTTAATTATTAACCGATTTAGAAATAAAATATTCTTCATTTCAAACATGCGCAATCAGAACCTACAAATAGAAATTAACTCAGGAACTTAAGAATTCATATTACATTTTATAATGGAACAGTGCACCGTATCTAATAGAAATAGTAGCTCTACGCACTCACACATCAAAATTATTATTTATGTACTTATAGGTATCTATGCACTGTCCGTTTACAAATATTTTACCTCTAACAGTACCTTCATTTGCCAATGATATAAGGATCACAATTCTCATCACTCTATATGAACTCCAAAGTAAAGGGGCATATAAATATAGACTATAGAGTATAGCTATAATGATAGACGTCCCAGACAATATGTCGGGTCCACGTCATACGATACCCGTGTTATCTATCTGGATGTTCAAAGACGGCCATTGTTGTGTGTTCCGGTCGGGGACATCTCGCTGGAGTGCCAAGGTTTGTGAGTTGTGTCAAAACACTCCTTTGTTTCCTTTTGATAGAGAGACAAAGTAACAAAGTAGGTCGGAGCTGGAGGCTTTATGAAAGAGGGACCTGTCCGTTAAAAGGAATGTAAACACAACGGCACACCAAACGTTATAACAGCCACCAAATGCAGTAGCAGATTTACTATTTCAAGAGCACAGTGAGAGCTTAATATCGGTTAGGTGTGATCGGAAATACAGTAAATTGCATAGCATTCAGTGATTGACATTTTGGTGTGAACGCGGCCTAAAATATGTTCAACTTAAAATAACTAGAAATCAGCAATAAAAATTAAACAATTGAAATTATTTATATAGCCTTAACGTCGGCGATTCAATCGGATAATACCACGAGGTAATAATGAAAATGTAAGTAAAAGAAGATAGGCAAAGCCTTTTGCAATTACTCTCATTCTAAGAAAAACCTTTAAATTTTCTAAGAGATGAACACTTGAGCTTTTTGCTAGAGAATCCAGCTCTATTCTCTAGAAATTAGCTGAGGGAATTACAAAAATATCTTCATAACACTCGCAAGTACATTTTTCTAGATTAGCTAGGGGAAATATAAAAATATCTCGTCTCTAGTGAATCAGGGGTGACGGCCAAGGTCTCGTTTCTCATCGATCATGTCCTCATTACCGTACCGAAATACTCCGACGTGATCACTCGCACGTAATTTGGGACACTCCTCGAGGCTCGACATTACACGTTTTTAATCAGTCGATTAGTCGACTTCGATTAATTGGTCGCTGATTATCTCTGCGATAACGGTATTTGAGAAGTTCGAGCTGCTTCGACATTTTAGAAGTAAAAGACTTTTTTATTAACATTTAGGCCCACTTGCGCTATTGAGAGCAAAAATCTGTGTCAAAGTATCACGCCCTTTCTTTTATGAATTCGGGGAACAAGAAAAATATATAATACTAGACGTTCCGTGCGGCTTCGCCCGCGTAAATTAGGAATTTCACGGAAACCGTACATTTCCCGCAAATAAATAGCCTATGTCTCATGTGATATATACTCTATATCTGTGCCAAATAACATAAAAATTGCTCTAGTAGTTTAGTTGAGATAAGCTTTCAAATATTATTCCCCGTTTTTTTCACATTTTCCTCTGTATCTTCGCTCCTATTGGTCTTAGCGTGATAATATATTATTATAGCCTATAGCCTTCCTCGATAAATGGGCTATCAAACACTGAAAGAATTTTTTTAATCGGACCAGTAGTTCCTGATTTTAGCGCGTTCAAACAAACAAACTCTTCAGCTTTATAATATTAGTATAGATTTAACCCAGAGTTATATTTATATATCAGACTTGCGGAAGTGGGCCTTAGGCTCTTGTTAGCTCTTAGCTTGCAAACAGCTTTACTCTTTTATATGCTGATCATTTGCTTTTCTTACATAAACTAAGCTGTAAGTTGTAACGCTTCTAAATATTTTATTATATAATAACTGTATTTTAAAAGACTAGACGTTCCGCGCGGCTTCGCCCGCGTAAATTAGATATTTCACAGACAAATCAGTCTACAAAAAATAGCCTATGATCCTTCACGTGGTCTACTACTTATCTGACCCAAATAACAGAAAAATTGCTCTAGTAGTTCGTGAGATAAGCCCTTTCAAATAATTTCCCCCGTTTTTTCCACATTTTCTTCTATTTCTTCGCTCCTATTAGTCTTAGCGTGATAAAATATAGCCTATAGCCTTTCTCGATAAATGGGCTATCTAACACTGAAAGAATTTTTCAAATCGGACCAGTAGTTCCTAAGATTAGCGCGTTCAAACAAACAAACTAACAAACTCTTCCGCTTTATAATATTAGTATAGATAAAACCGACTTCAAAATTGTACGTAATTGAGAATTAAAACTCTTTATCTCCAAAACGACTGAACCGATTTTGATGAAACTTGCACTATTCCCTAAGTTGAACAATACCTAATACAACAAAAAAGAATTACTGAAATCAGACTGGTAGTTCCAGAGATATGCGAACACAAACATAAAAACATACATACATGACGACCTCTGTGGCTCAGTTGGTGGGCTATTAGTAGCTCAAGCCGGGGGTCGCGGGTTCGAATCCCGCCGACGGAACAAAAAGTTTTCAAAAGTTCCTGGGTCATGGATGTGTATTAAATATGTGTATCATATAATAAAAATCTTAAATATATGTATAGTATAAAAATATTAAATATATATTCCGTTGTCTGGTACCTGTAACACAAGTCCATCAGGTACTTAGCACCGGGCCAGACTGACGTGGTGTGAAGCGTCCATAGATATTATTATTATTGTTATTATACATACATACATACATACACTTGAAATTTGGCACATTTGTCCAGACGCTGATATAGACTAACATATACGAAAACTGGGCAGTTCTGGAAATATTACATACATACGCGTCGAATTGATAACCTCCTTTTTTGAAGTCGGTTAAAAATACCCACAATCATTTATAGAACTGAATGCGGCAATCAACACAAATGAATGTGATTTATTCATGTAGGTGGTAAAATTATGAATGAGTGTTCTGACGTCGTTAAAACGAGTCTGAGGTGAAAGATAGCGTATGATGTAGGTCACGAAATATTCTCGACTTCTAGAGCCCGACTCCCTGACTAACGTAGGGTTACCACAGCATTTGGTAGCATAGATATCATAGCATTTATCTAGATAAAATAACATTAATAATGTTAAAAGAAGGGATTTTTACTTTAAAGGCACTAAACGCATAAAAAAAATGTGATACATATTATGTATGATTTTTTTTCTATTCAGGCCATAATGTGCATAATATTACGGTTTTGATACCAAGTTTTACTGGGCGGTGGCAGATCAATTCTGAAAACTGTTTCTTTATCTGTTCATATTTTATCTTTATTATCCCTTATATTTTTGTATTTATTGCCCCTTAACCACAAGCACGCACTATATTATCGGACAAACAAACGTAAATTACGTATTATTGACTCTAAGTTTTTAGTAATTTTGTAAATTACAGCGCTCTTCCTACTCCCACGTACAAAATAGATGAATAGAAATAAAGCTAAAGTGGTATGACTCAAGTATTGGTAATTTCTATTACCTATTGCTTTTACTGTTTTGCAATATGTATTTTCCTGAATAATAATTAATTGTAAAAAATACTAATAAAAATAAGAGTTAACAGTTCATTTATGTTTTGGATGATTTTAAATGTATTAAATACTGCCTAAGAAATTGAGAATAATTAAGCATTCATAAGAAAAACTTAATTCTCAGCGAAAAATAAACTATAATAATACATTATAAAGCTATGACAGCCCTGTTTAAATTTAGTGAAGCTATGACATAATGCAACAAAATATAAAATGTGTTTGATAATAGTATGATATTATAATTGCATCAAACTTCCCGGTACGTGAATATTTGGTACAAGAATTTAGTGTTCCAATTTCAATTTGATGTCGCACCTTTATAGAATTTCCAGGTATCTGAATATTGGTATTTAGTACCAAATATTTGAATACTTGATATAAGCTATAAAAAATAATACTCTTTGACTATATGACCTAGCTTTTAATGCACACTTTATAAAAATATATATGTTATTATTTTCTTATTTTGACCCAGCTCTTGAATGAAACGCTCTATAAATCAATGTATTCAACATATTATGTATTCAAATATTATATTTGCTACGTGATATAATATGTATGAGAACTACATAGAGTTGGTCATAGAAATATGTATAATATTAGTATGGCTAAGTGAAACGCTCTACTTAATTCTTTTATGACATTCTTGCTTAAACACTTTATTATAATATTATTGTTTGCAGACAGCTATAAAACTGGCAACTGAAATAAAAGCCAGTGGACCAACATTATTTCAATTCTTTAGTCAAAATATCATGCCTTCTTCTTCATTAGTACAAAGAAAGAAAGAGACAAGATTATATTTAATTCAGGATTCAATAACGAAAATGTAGAGTTCGTTTGTCATAAATCGTAATATCGATGTCATAACTTTTAGTATACTTTTGATGACTATAATCTATATTATAACGATGCCAAGGTCAGTACTTTATTAGATACTAGTCTAGATATCGTAACAGTCGTGTCATAAAATATTTAGGCTTCTTGTTTCATAAATACTGTAAAACAGGACTATCTCTATGAAATTAGGCAAGACGTATGAAAACTCAATACTATGAGACAGAACTATTAATACGAAATCGGGCAAATCGTAGTGATTTAATGGAAAGGGTTATATATATTTCTGTGAGGACAAAGCAAAGGTTTCCGATGACGCTACAACCATAAGATACAAAACAAACGACACAAGTAATCAATGTAAAGGAGTGGCAGCAAACGAAGCGAGTCTGATCACTGATCAGCGACGCCGTTCAATTAACGCACATAATACTTATTGTTTATCGTCTCGTACTCATTGGCTCATCTCCCAATAGGTCGACAGTTATATATTTTAGACGGCATATAGACTTATAGTGAGAAAACTAACGAGAAGACTCGTTACGTGGAGAAGAAGGAGCAATAAATTGGGGAAATCCGACAAAAAGGATTAATTATTATGAGCTAATGCAAAAAAGTTTAGGTAAAAGATAACTTTATTAGTAATACAAGTTGCAAGCCCAAAGTCTAAGCTCCAACAATAGGTACGAACAAAAGCATCAATATTAATGAAGGCCATCCGCAAGAGATAGGTAGCCAAATTAGAGGCTAGAATGCCCACGTTGTATGAGACTGAATGAGCTTAAAACTTGTAGGAATTACGGAATAACAACAATAATAAGTAAGGCTGGTTTTATCGCTAAGAGTTTCAACGGCGCTGCCGAAACACTTAGCGATAAAACCAGCCTAAGGGTGGGTTGCACCAACTTACTTTAACTATAACTGTAACTTTAACTATAACTACAGTGCAAAATGTCAAATCTTTGGTTAAGGACGCCATATTTAACGATAACCATAACCGCTCAAACTTATATCGAATTTTTTTCGTGAAAATAACTATGGCTCACAGTGTTGTTATAACAAATATTCTTCCTGTCGATTTTTACGGATAATCCATTTTTTATACTCTCAATGTAGCTTTAACAAAAAAATAAACGCAACAGACAGAGACATCTGTCAAATTCCGTGGTCAAAGTTAAGGTTAAAGTTAAGTTAGCCTTAACTATAACCATGACTTCGACCATAACTGTAACTATAACCACGCCTCTGGTGCAACCCACTCTTAGAAATTACAGCGAAAATCCAAATTTATTTTAATAATCAAGATTAATTAAGGGGAACACACGTAATCGTCATGTAAGTAACATAATATTTAGCTTTCCCTCTCCTTTGCACTAACCTACTTTCTCAAATCAAGGTTAAGTGTAATCATATGCTTAGCAGGCATGTTTACCTCTTTAGGTGCTTTGAAACATAAGTACATTATTAAAGTCTTCTATCTGGTAAAGAAGTTGAAACGAATCTGAAGAATATGCAAAATAGGTCCTAAGATTAACTTTTGTCCATTTTCAATTACTGGATCATTGTATAAATTAGTAATCTATACTTCCATACTAATATTATAAATGCGAAAGTGTGTCTGTCTGTCTGTCTGTTACCTCTTCACGCCTAAACCGCTGAACCGATTTTGCTGAAATTTGGTATGGGGATACTTTGAGTCCCGGGAAAGCACATAGGATACTTTTTATCCCGGAAAATGTACAGTTCCCACGCGAACGAATTTTGGCGCAACGAAGTTGCGGGCGTCATCTAGTTGCTTATATGTCGCGGGATTCAAGCCAGAAGGGCGTATAAAAAATTCGTTTTTTTAAGAAGAAAATAGATCTCTGCAACTGAAAAGCATGTGTCTATGAAAGTACTTCCTTAATACGTGAAATGATGTTTTGTATTTTAATAATATGATGTTTTATAATTTAATAATACGACTTTTCAGGGTTCCGTACCCAAAGGGTAAAACGGGACCCTATTACTAAGATTTCGTTGTCTGTCCATCTGTCCGTCTGTCCGTCCGTCCGTCCGTCCGTCCGTCCGTCCGTCCGTCCGTCCGTCCGTCCGTCCGTCCGTCCGTCCGTCCGTCCGTCCGTCCATCCGTCTGTCTGTCTGTAGCTAGACTTCTGATCACAGATTGTGTATATCTGTTGCCACTATAACTCCCATGAGTTATAACCATTTATAGCGGCAACAGATGGGACATGACAGGGGCTCCCATACAAGAAACGGGATTTCTTTTGCCTTTTTTGCTCGTAATCAATAGTGACAACAGCTAGGCACTTGAAATTTTCACAAAATCCTTAATTATATTTGTACTTTATTAATTAATTACAAAAATAAAATAAATATTTAAGGGGGGCTCCCATACAAAATATAATTTTTTTTACCAACTTTCGCTTTATAACGGTACGGAACCCTTGGTGCGCGAGTCCGACTCGCACATGGCTGATTATCTTTATACGCCCTTCTGGCTTGAAGCCCGCGATGTATATTATAGACTCGATCGAAGAACCGTTAAATGTCCAGATTTAGGTTTATCCACCGAAAGTTTCAGTTTCAGATTCAGTATAAAAATGACGATTATCAAAATATACCTGCGGATCATCATCAGGCGCCACGCTCCGTCGCTTGCTCGCGTACTCCTTGATCGCATTACTGTTGTCCGTGTTGGTGTCCACATTGAATGTCTTCAGGCGCAGCATGGGGCTGACAGCCAGGGGGTTGTTGTACTTGTTGTATGTGAGGTATCTGTTCCCCTGGCTGAGGGGGTTCGGTGACAGCGACGGGGGGTTGGAAGAGACCTCCACGATGCTCTGGATGGAGGGTCTCTGCACCCGTCGCTTCGGTTTGACGTAGGTGCGGGAGTCGAACTTGTGACGATCCGGTAGCGCGACTTCTTCTAAAACAAGGAGTCAGATTTAGAAAACACTTGAAAAGATTTTACAAGAGTTGTTGAAATAGGAATAAGTAGTCAATGTATCTCTGTCCTCTGGTGAGTTCTTAGTAGCTCCAAAGTTCTCATAACTTATACAAAAATCACATATAAATAAGAAGTGAAAAGAAGTGAAAAGAAGTGAAAAATATTATTTAACTTATAAATAAAATATGATAATTTCGGATAATTTATGTCTCTAGTCAGTACCAATTTCTCATAAGTCGTATATCCGTATCACATTATGAAAATACATTTCTATGCGGAAAACCGCAACAATGAACAATAAGAAAACACCGTGTTATAAAATATAATAGAGAGAAATTGTTCCGCCCATTGTTTCGATCGAGATTGATTGAAAGATCGATCTATAGATTGAATAACAAGAGGAATTGATACAGGAAAATCGTCTTCTTGATCGATCGTCGATCTTAGAGTTACTGAAAATTGGGAGTAGCGAGGGATATTAACAGAATTAACCCCACATCTAATGTGATAATTTATTCGCATCTAGCATTATTTTAACCAGACGCAAGATGGCCTAAGAATTAAACTTTAAAGCCATTTCCATCGATACAGTAGCGGACTCTAGTATCATTGGATTTCGGCTCTGCATCAGCATTGTTTGTCAACAAAATATCCTCCAGTAGCTGTATTTACAAACAAATTTCAATCCAGTCCAGCATACAGTATCTGGCGCACTACTATATCAATACTGCACATTTACTTTACTCTGTCACAATAATTAATGTTAGCAGCTAGAGATAACCGTGTAAAGGTGAACGCACGGCGAGTTTGGGCCAAAGTGACAGTGGCGATCGGTGGCTACGCGTGCCGCAAATAGAACACTTCCGCATATTTTACATATAACGATAAACTACAATATTTGTTGATACCATTGTAATTTGGGACATTAGGATGCAATGACCTGGCTTGTCTAGTATTCTCCGTCTATGGGAAATATTTCCCATAGAAGTAGAAATAATAGCAGAAAGATGATAAAAGGCAGACGTAGCTGACTCCTCAAAGCGATAAGATCGATTAAGACTATCAAAATCTTATATTGTTCTTTCGTTCGTAGCCACCTGGAGTATGCGTCTCAAGTCTGGAATCCCCAGTATGAAATTTATCGATCACGTATTGAGGGTGTTCAAAGAAAATTTTTGAGATATTTTGATTATAAGGCACAGCAATGTTCAGATAACTATTTTCAACGCTGTAGAAGGTATCATTTTTTGCCACTTAAACTCAGGCGCCAAATCAGTGACATATGTTTCTTAGTGAACATCGCAAATGGTACCATTGACTGCCCAGAATTACTCTCAAAAATAAATTTACGAACCAACAGACAAGGATTTCGTCACCGGCCTCTACTTGATGTACCTTCTGCAGCAACTAATTATAGAAATAATGCATTTTTCTTACGAAGCACTAATGCTTTTAATAAAGTATCGCAGGACATGGATATTGACCTATTTTGTACTAAATCTAACATTGTAAAACGACAATTGGCAAATGCATTCTTTGATTAGGATTGTATTTGTTTGTTTCTACATAATACTATCTTTGGTTTTGCTCATAACCTTCATTTATAGTGATATATATTTCAATTTTTGTTCTACTCTTAAGTTATTCCTCTTTATATCTCCAAAATTAGTAAGTAGATTAATATAGTTCGACACATTTTTGCTGACTTGTATTATCTTTTTTGCATACATGTGGAGGCTTGTAATTAGCTATCTGTTTATCTAAATTACTGTATTAGCAATTTAAGTTATTAGTCTGTAAGCCTTCTGAATATAAAATAAATAAATATAAAATAAATAAATAAATAAAATAAATAGATAAAGTAGAATATATATATATAGTATACAAAAAACAGCCATTTTACCATGCGCCGTCCTTCCGATTGCCACAGATTACTAAATTATTAGGTGCGTACACAGCCACTGCAAAAGCAGCCAACGGTAGTTCCTCCTCTCGACAAAAAATACTATAAATTACATTTTAATTTGCTTAATTGGCGTTACCAAAATATAAATCACCGTCCACGGTTGATGAATCTATTCGACAGGCAAATTGCGAGGCGAAAAGAAAGTGAAAGCTGGCTAGCTCCAATTCTGTATGTTAATCGATGCGTGGGCGCATACTGTGTTGATACACAAGGACTTATTAGGTCCTCCTTATCAAAGCAAATCCATAAATAAGAGCGCACGTGATTCAATTTAATTCTATTCGTACAAGTACATCCTTATGACACCTATTTCTTTGGAATCATACTTGATGCTTAGTGAAAATTACATTGTATTCAAAATACATAGCTTTGTATTAAACAATATTATTTGTATGAATATATTGTATAAGCAACATGTAGCACCTCCATCGTGGGTATCGCAGACACAATAGTTTTTCAATTGTTATGCGGCAGCCGGCTGCCGCTTAGGGATTGATGGGTTAAAGGTTAATTCCCTAAATGTAGAGTTCCTTTGAATTTTTATTCATGTTCCAACTTCACAATAAACTGTGTTTTCCGCAGAAATATGAAGAAAGGCCAATAGCAACATTGAATTTTAATTTGGCAAGTAACTGTACCACATCATCAGTGCTCTCAAAACAAAAGATTTAAAAGCCTTTTGTTTTTGTCATTTTAATAGCATTCGAATAAAGTTGAACTACTTCGGCTGGCCATATTTTGATTGATAAACAGATAGCTCTACGTTTTTCTTTTTGCGCTTTTATAAAATATGAGCTGACCTAATTTTGATGCAATGTTTTAATAAAACGAATAAGCACATTTCTTGAATAAGGTTTTGTGCTTATCTTTGTGTTCCAATTAGATAATTTTTGCAACTAAATGATAATAATCAATAATTTTTTCGTACTTGATACTATAAATGCGAAAGTGTCTTATTGTCTGTCTGTCCATTACCTCATTCATAAACGGCTAAACCGATTCCTATAACAGTTGCTAAAAAGATAATATTTTCGCTCGGAAAGGACACAAAAGAAGGAGAGACCCTGAACTAGGCATTAGTTGTATTGGTTAATGTATTTTGAATTTTGATTTAATATGTACCTACTTGGTTGCAAATAAAGTTTTGAAGACTCAGCGACTTGGCAAATCGGAGGAAGGGCTCGACTAAGGGAAAATACCCCGCACTTTCCCATAAAATGTATAATTCCTCGGAGCTTGCGCGCGGAGCATACAACTGCATGCAGTGAAAAGAATCCCTCAATAACCGGTCACAGTCACACGCAGTGCCTTAACGGTACTCAATACTCGATGAATGATGATGTTGCAGAATCGATATAAGTGATAGTAAGTTTGTCTCTACATTTCACTAGTAGTGGTATAATTGGATTAGTAATTTCACTGCAGCTTTTGAATTGGCTTCAACTTTCTTATTGACTTTGAATGTTGGTTTTCACAAGCCGAAACACTCTAGGTTTTCTGGTCTTCGTAATTAGGATTAAATGACTGTCAAGTCCCAGTAATCAGAATGCTTACTGCATGAAACTTGACAGTCTACTGCACTTAGGCGTGCTACTTGCAGGCTTGCTTGCTTGCAGCTTAGGGCCTGATTAGTGATCACACCTACCGTGTAGAGTGGCAAGACAGTGCACTTGGCCAATAAACTTGGCCGATAGCACTGTATCGACTCTCGCCACTCTACTCTGTAGATGTAATTAGACCCTTAGGAGTGGTCTTCAATCTTTACTACGAGAATTGGTGTTCGAATTATTTATTTCAGGCCAATAGCATAATTTCTAAACAAAATTTGTTTATGCTATTCAGTATTAACTAAATCATATTGTCACGTTGCGTTGAGCCCACGATCGGCTACCCAACTAAGACGTGGTTTATATTCGGTGTCAAAACTCAAACCGATTTATTATCACGTCTTTTGATGCCCAGCTTAAAGCTCTATTAAGTCACCACAAACATTAGAATTTACTATGAATAGAAATTAAAAGTAATATAAAAGTTTAAATTAATTGAAATTGATAGAACTAGAGAGAAGCTAGCTTTTCTCACATAACATCCACTAAGAGTAAGAAAGAATTCCACTCTCAAGGGGTTAAATAGGGGATAAAAGTTTGTTTGCCAGGAAATATATTTAAAGTGGACGAAGCCGCTGGAAAAAGCTAATTAGAAATAAATTAGGCAATATTCTTGTCAGATACACGTTTTAATGTGGTATCCTTTACATATTACAGATGTTAAGGATACCACATTAACCAAATGTACTTAGTCTAGATAGTGACGTAATTTTTGCGATATAAAAAATATCACATACGGTACGAAATTCTCATCCGCGTGATACAAACAAATACACTGATGATGTCAACTCTTAAAGTATCGATCGTTTACAGTTAGAATATCCTTTAAAGATTACCTCAACTTGTTTGTTGGGTTTAACAACTTTACGATTTAACTTTAACTTTACATTTTCCAATACTTTTTATAATATTCCCTTACAATAAGCCTTTAGCAGAATTTTCACAAATAGTGAGTTCAGAGTTACGAAGGATGGGTATGATTTGTGAATAAGAGTTTCGTCTAAATAGGACACATCACGCGACGATGAATCAAAATGAATTAGGTAAGGTAAAGACTCAGAGCATAATAGTTCTTATGGACTAATACGATTTTGTTCCTTGCAGCACGAGCTACAGAAAAAAGATGCAGCTGCGATCAATAACAAGTTTAACCACAGTAACATACTGGTACATTAATTACGGTGTATTGGGTAAAACCTGCCATTTACGGCTGTAGGTGGGCGTCGCGTCGCCTATCGCAAACTTGTCAATTGCATTGCTATGTTGGACAAACTAGGACATTTCTATACTAGGAGGCCATGGAATTTAAGATCCATTACGTGTTCTAATGGCCTATTTGCTGGCGTGGTCCGTGGGACAGGATCACTTAGGTGTATGACTAGCATATCCCAAATTCCTAGTCTACCTTTGACACACGAGAGGGTTGGTTTCCAGACATATTCTACAGACGCTCGTACGGTGAAGGCAAACATCGTGGGGAAGTTCGCTAATATTTAACCCTTGAATTCAGAGTCCAGAAATTGAATTGTAGTAGAAGTCGTAGTAGTAGTGAAGAGAGGTTTCTTCGCTCGGAGAATACTATACCTACACTGTTTAAACCACGCACGGATACAAAAGCCTTAAAGTATCATAAGTTCAGATAGCAAAATCCGTGCAAAATCCTTAGCAGAAAACTAAAGATTACCTCATAGAATGTCTTTAGATAAATACTGTAAAGTGTAAATACTAGACACCTTATACGAGACTGCTAGATGAATACCTATTACCCCCACACTAATTGGAGGTGAAACCGTGAATTCCGCGAAAACGTATTATCCGATTACGGTAAATTGGACGTATGGTTTTTAAGAAAATCACGAGAAGCGAGAAAGTTTAGAATGCACCAAAAGCGATCCTCTGGATCCGCGCCAAGGAGCATGTTGTGCGTGTTTTCATATTAACTTGAAGTAGGTACCTAGCAAAACAATCAGGGGCTTCATTCTTACGCCTCGAATGTCGATTCATTCGATTTTCGTTCGATCACCGGCTGCCACACTCGTGACAGTCTGTGATGCTCGTGAGATAGCATGCGTGAAAGCCTGCGCTCGAATCGACAGTCGAGTCATGAGAATATGCCCGCTAATCTAATGAGCAAGTTTGATATCACGGACGTGGCCGATGACTGTATGATAAATTATGGTAGCTAGCTCCTTGAATCCCATCGTCTCTTGGGTTCATCACAAACGCTAGACTCAAGACCGGAAACTGACGACCTCTATGGCGTCTTAGGAAATATCCACTGAAGATATGCGTTTAATTGTTCCGATTTCCTGATTCCCTCCTTATACGGCTAACCTTGTATGTACTGGATAACGGTACGCGTTGCGTGACCGGGTACGCTGAGGCCGCTGTCCAGCTGATGGGACAATCCGCAATTAAATAAAATTTTCTACTACCTATACCATTGTGAATTGTTTTTTTTTTTTCACATGATGATTTGTCTTTGACTAGCATGTGTCCTTAGAAAGTAAGCATTAAAATTTCAATTGATGCGTTTTAGCTTTGGTGGTGAGGTAAGCCGTAAGAAGAGGTATCTAAGGTTCAGAGCATACTGCAAACATTTTGTTGATTGTAGACTTACAAAAGGAAATAATTAAAATCATAACATAACAGGTAGTAGATATTCAAATTGGCTGACAAAGAAAAACAGGGGCAGGCAGGACAGAGGCAGGCAATATTCAGCTACTTGACTATTCCCACTGCTATTTGGCATTCCATAGTATTCCTAGCGTACAAACATTGACACTCTATTAACCCAGGGAATTTTAAAAGCTCATTTCTCAGTTGTTGCCTACATCAATGTATGCTAAATTCTAAGTTTCTGGCTGTAAGTTTTGTTAAGTCTGTGCGATGATCTAATAATAATAATAATCAATGTCAATCAGCTTTGTCGACTCTGTTGTCGATGAGGATACTAGGTATTGTCAAAACAATATGATAATAATAATGCACCTACTTTCCTATTCAAATCAAAATAGGAGGCATTTTGAGCGTTTCGATCGTTTTTAACGCTAAATAGAACGCGGGGAATATTTTATTGAAGTGACTAGATAAGTATGTCACCATGGCAACGTCCATCGCTATCCCGTCACACAAAAACAATGGTCGCCGTCAGTCTCGAGTTGTAATAATTTACTATTATTTATTCAACAAATGCACTTCTCAATATAAAAAGTAGATGTTGTCCGATTCTCAACCCTAGCCGATATGCTCGCTAAGATTCACGAAAATCGGTCGAGCCGTTTCAGAGGAGTTCAACCACGCACCCCGTGACACGAGAATTTTATATATTAGAAGACTAGCTGTCCCGGCAAACGTTGTTTTGCCGTATAAAGTATTTCGATTTTCGCTCATATTATTTTATAAAGTGATTAAATAAGTATGTCACCATGGCAACGTCCATCGCTATCCCGTCACACAAACAATGGTCGCCGTCAGTCTAGAGTTGTAATACTTACTATTATTTATTCAACAAATGCTCTTATTTATCAATATAAAAAGTAGATGTTGTCCGATTCTCAACCCTAGCCGATATGCTCACTAAGATTTACGAAAATCGGTCGAGCCGTTTCAGAGGAGTTCAACCACGCACCCCGTGACACGAGAATTTTATATATTAGATGAATACAATAATACAGGTGCAATTAAACCTTCCGACCAAATTTCGATACATAATATATTGATCCTTGTTAAAAATAAAAATTATTATTATCAGCCTACAGTGTCCCACAGCCCACTGCTGGGCAAAGGCCTCCCCTCTTCCTTTCCAAAGTTCACGATCCTGTGATGTTGCTGATCACTCTTTATCGATCTTTTATAATCACTCAGTACTAAAATGTTGAGAAATAGCTTCCGAAAGTTATCCTAAATAAAATTAAATTAAGAAATTTAAAAAAACCCCCGCCAAACAACTTTAAAAAGTAATTAAATAATATTTACTGACTTTAAGTTTAAATAATTCGTAAGTGTAAAGTAATATTTTAGTCCATAATTGTTGTCACGGTGTTTCGGGGGACCGCCAAGTTAACTACGACAACAGCGACTTTTACATTTTGTATCGCTGATTGTATCGATTCAGTTCGCTGTGAACTGACCTTTAAACTATAATGTTATGTGAAATCAAACATCTACATTAGCGGTCCCCCGACACACCTTGACAACAATTATGGACTAAAATATTACTTTACACTTACGAATTATTTAAACTTAAAGTCAGTAAATATTATTTCATTACTTTTTAAAGTTGTTTGGCGGGGGTTTTTTTAAATTTCTTAATTTAATTTTATTTTATGCTTTTTAAACTTGTGTTGGTTATAGTGCAGAATTGTTCCTATCAACAGGATCATATCCCAATGAATACAATCTATAAATATCCTCTTGGATGAGGCCGTCAATATTATGAGCCCAAATATGAAACCTCCACCCTAGGTTCATACGGAGCTCGGCTCCTATACAATGTGATGACCAGGTGATGCTGCAGCAGCAGCATGCAAATATTTACTGCTTATTTACGTCTTATTGGTTGTCGCAATTAAAATGAGCTCAAACACGAAACCTCTGCTCTAAGTTGGTGAGGAGTTGGGTATCCTATTGATTACCAAGTGATGCTGCAGCACCAGGGTGAACTTTCCATTAATATGTATATATTCATAAGTGTCACGAACCAGAATGTAAAATATAAAACCCGTCAAACGACTGCATGTTGCTAATCGGCCTATCACGAACCAGATAAACCGTGATATTTCAGCAATGAGCAGGCTGATGATGATGAACTATAGCTAAGAACACTCTCGATCTTGTCAGCTTTCAAACAAAAAAAACTAGATCTAAATTGGTCCACCCGTTTGGATGCTACGATGCCACAGTCACAGTCGGCAGACAGACAGACAGACAAACAGACAGACCGACAGACAGACACGTCAAACTTATAACACCCCTCTTTTTGGTCGGCGATTAATAATGGACACTATGCCTCGCCGGCGCGTGAGGCACGCGCCTACCCCCCCTCTACCCACCGCCGCGAAGTGCAACCATTCTGCAACGATTTTAAGTGGGATAAAATATGTTGTTGTAAAAAATTTAACACCCTATTTTTTTTTTTTGTTAAATGGACTCTTAACCTAAGCCCTAAAAAAAATTTGGCCGGTAGGTTTAATTGCACCCTGTATTTATAATCAGTGTTATATTTGCAACTTGTTTGCACAAAAATTCAATGGGTGATGATGATGAAATAAAAACTATCCAATATATCCATAGTATCCTCATATCAAATTATATTCATATTGGTGTAGAGATTTGAGCAATGAATTGGTAAAAGACAGTAACACTTGCCCCAAAGTATATCCATACCAAATTTCATTGATATCAGTGTAGCAGTTTGAGCATAAACATTTTAGTCTGTTTCAAAGTGAATCTATACTAATATTATAAATGCAAAAGTTTGTCTGTGTGTCTGTCTGTCTGTAACCTCTTCACGCCCAAACCACTAAACTGATTTTTCTGAAATTTGGCATGGAGATTAAATCCCAGCAAAGGACATTATTACCTTTATCGTGGAAAAATTTATGGTTCCCACTATTATGATTATTTATGAAAAGAATATTTATGCAATCAAACATGACAATAACTAACCTTTGAGCAGACAATCAAGCAAGGTGTACAGTTCCTTCTCTGTTTTAAGATACTCCTCGTCTTCATTGATCGGCCAATCACAAGCTAAGTTATATTCCACCACATCAACTTTATGTCCCGAGTCATTTGGAGTTGTGTACAACCTAAAATAAACCAAAGTTTCTAATAAAAAAAATTGTGAATACACAAAAATAATACAACCCAGTTATTATAAAGGCATTGATAAAAATTTAATATACCTACATACAACTAAGGAAACGATTTATAGTACTTTAACAGTTATTATTGTAACATTGAGGAAATTGATTCCTAGGCAGTTGACAGACCAACGTCACTTGGTCGGATCATGTCAATTCAATGTTAATTGTGATCTGTCTGCTGGGTTTGACTTAAGGCGACCAAATTACTTAGGTCCGCCATCTGCCTATGAATCAACTTTTCTGATAGTACATTCAATTTAGTATAAAATTAATATAGCTTTTAAAATATACTGGCTGATGTATCAAACGTACAAATTTAAGTACAAATAAAACAGATAGTGGGTCAAAAGAAAGAGCAATAGTATGAAATGGGATTGATGAAGGGATGTGATTATTATTGTTGTAGGTCTTACCAAGTCTGATCATCCGAAAATTCAAGTGATTCCACGTCAATTAGATCAGAATCAATCATATCTTTGTTTATATTTTGATCCAACTGATTCATAATACGACTAAATCCAAAACATTAATTTGGCACTTTTGACAAATCACTTGTAATTTTTTCTTGCAAGAACTACATTTAACATATAAATTATCACTTTTTTGGTAAAAAATACGGATAAAAGATAGATATATTAGCAAGATTCAACACGAAAACGTCCCGACAAATTTAATTTGGTTCCTGACATTTCTAATTTCTAAATGCATCTGCCAAAAATGTTTTTTTTTTTTTGTTGGCTTTTGGCACTGACACCGGGGGTGTACTTTGCCACATACAAAGGTATAATAGTAATTTTATTCAACGTTTTATTAATTTTACTAATAGCTCATCTGTCAAGCACCCAAAATGGGCGTCTTACTCTAAAACTATTCAAAAGTTCTTCTTCTACTTTGCAGACCACCGATTTAGTATTTTGTTTCAAATATAAAACTATGTGTATTTGCGACTCATAGCTTATTTATTAAAAATTCTAATTATATAAAAATTATATAAAGCTTTCATGGTAATTTCCTTAGGTAATTTAATCAGTTTAATGAGAGTCATTGGAAATTGAAAAATTTTCGAAAATGGTTTGACAGTTCGTGATAGATCTTTCATCATCATTAATCAGTTTAATGAGAGTAATTGGAAATTGAAAAATTTTCGAAAATGGTTTGACAGTTCGTGACAGATGAAAGGCTAATTACTATATCGTCATGTCTAAAGTCTAGTCAAAGTTTAAGTAAAAGTCAATACAGTCAAGAAGTCAAGTCGGTGGATTCAGTAAAGTGGTAGACGCTTTACTGAAACTTTCGATGGAGTTTTGGAGGGAACACAAAATAGCACGTTTCTGGATATTGCATCACTTTCCTACATTTGTGCACGATAACGAATATCTAATGGTTAATATCCTACCAATATTACACATTAAAAACCCAATTAACACAATTTTAGGAAAATAATACAAAAACACAACATCACTCTGTCATATGCCCGGCAAAACTCCTGCCAAAAATGTTGAAACATGACATAATGCTGCGGCCGCACATGCGTAGTGCTTCGTGCTTGAGACGATACCATTGGACGATCTGCGTGTATCGTCCAATGCACTGACCTCCATTATACAAGTACGCTGGACTAATGATACCCTTTGAAATGACAGCTATTTTTTGTGCCTATTTGAAGCGGAATCAACTCCCCCGATGGGAGGGATAGGCACTAAATTTGACCATTGACCAAATATATTTGTCTATGATTTGACGTAAAAATTACGTTTGAAAGTCGCCATATTGGCGCTGATAGCAGTAGTGGGAGTATTTAGTACTAATACTAGTGATGACAACCAATAACAATTAAGCGGCCATTTGCAAGTTACGTCAAATTTAGTTCTCTTCCCGCTCACTGGGGGCGCTGATTCCGCTTCAAATAGGCACAAAAAAAAAGTGGGTATCATAGCCCAATAAGCCCATAGGTCCAGCGTACTTGTATAATGTAGGTCAGTGGTCCAATGCTATCGTAGACAGAGAAAAAGAATGGTATCGTCTCATAACGATAGCATTATATAACCTTTAGAAGAGGCATTCCATACAATCGTCAGTGCGAAAATGTGTCACCCTCAAAATGAGTGAGCTCACTCATCTGAAAGCAGTGTGCCTCTCAGTATATATACTGTATATATGAGTGTGCCTTAGGACGCGGTGACAGTCGGACGTGTTTAATTCATTGATTACCGCGTTGTTTTTCGCTACATTTCGCTCAAGAATGCCGTCGTGTGCCTTCCGACAGTGCAGTAGCAACATGAGGAATACAAAATATAAAGCCAAAGGTGTAACATTAGTCTGTCAAAAAAGTGACATTTGGCCATTCTTATGGTTTATTATTTAGCGGAACCACAAAACTCAACAATATCTAACATAAAATGTTCACTAAAAACCTTTATTAACACTTTTATTACATGAAATATGCAGACCGACTCCTTTGTTATGTCCTGGTAGGTAGGACATAACATTACACGATTTTGTCGTTTAGCGCTTATTCCATTTCACTAAATTTAGAAGTCCTAGCTAGGATCCTAAAAAGGAGACTAATTAGAAGCTTCTTATTCCACTTGTCCTAATTTAATAACTAAATCAGTTGTGACCACGCGGCGATTTTGGCCAGACGTCTTCTTAATGGCTTCAGTACTGTCAAAGCAACAAAAAATTGGTCTGAAAATCAAAATAAATAAAAGGCGAAAAAGGTGGTTGAAAGAATTTTTGCTCCACGAAAAATTATGAATTATGAACTTTCTGAACTACTTGGAACCAGCAGACTTTATAAATTACCTACGAATGCTACGAATGCTATAATCTAGATTCTAGAGATTGATGAGCATTTGCTGTCAAAATTTAACAAAAAAAAAAACGAATTAAAATAATATACATAATTATTATTTCTATCTTATTGCCATGTTTTTATTTTATTTTATTATTTTAAGGGCCTGTTTTACCACTTCCTGATAAGTGCCGGATATTCTATCCACAACTTAACTTGACTTAGCTTGGCTGATAAAGTATGGAGAATCTGTCAAAAAAGTTGTGGATAGCCTATCTGGCACTTTATCAGGAAGTAGTGAAACAGGCCCTTAGTGTGTTCAATTTTTTTTTATTAGATTTTATTATGTATTTTTACAATAATTATAATTTAAGTATATTTTTATTTATTATACGATTATCACCTTATCAAGGCAATACGTATCCCTTTTTTCATAAAAAAGCGTAGATAATGATTAATAGGTTATTCTTTTGTTGACTTTAATACAGATTTAGCAGTTCCCACTGGCCACTACAGATAAAAGGTTGAAACCATCTGGCAACACTGATTTAGTCAGTTAGAAGCCCATTGGTTGGCGGGCTTTTTAAAAAGAGAAGTCGTATTTTTTCAACTTTTGCGAAATTAATTATTTAAAATAGTTTTTATAAGGAATTTTAACAATAAAACAACTCAAAACGGTACAATAATAGACGTCGAAATGGAGGATCCTGGGGGGACAACCCCTGGGAAACCCGGTAGAAAAAGGCCGCGAGGCCCTGATATTGACGACGACAAGGATGTTCTAGATGAGTCATTTTACATCCCGTATAGCAAACCCGGCTACAGACGCTTATTCCCTGAGAAGTCGCACTCTCAGGAGTATATAGTATATACAGAATCCACCCAAACTGATAGCAATATCGGCAACAAAAATCCACTGACACTAACATCCATCTTCAAAGAAGAAATTAAAGGAATAACCGGTATCAAACGAGTAGCAGCCAATAAAATAGCTATTGCGTTCTCCCAGGCAAGTTATGCCAATAATTACTTGCTTAATGAAACCTTCCATCTCAAGAATAATTTAAAAGCCTTCATCCCGGCTAGGAGCATCGAAAAAATTGGAGTACTACGGTACGTACCCACTAGGATTAGTAATGAAGAACTATTCAAAAAGCTAACTTCAGCATATGAAATTATAGGAGTGAGAAGGTTTACCAAAAAAGTAAATGGTAAAGTAAAACCGTTTCAAACGGTTTCTGTTACATTTCTTTCAAATATATTACCTCAATCTGTGTCATTAGATATTTTTAATTATAAAGTATATGAATATAACCCTCCTTTGTTGCAATGCTACAAGTGCTTTAAATTTAATCACCATGCTAAGATATGTAAATGTGTCCAAAAATGTTCGATTTGTTCTAAGGAACACCATTATTCTCAGTGCCCTGATGATCAGGCGCTGCATTGTGCCAACTGTGGTGGACCACACCTTGCTATATCTAGAAATTGTCCGATTAAGCAAAAGAAAATATTGGAAAAACAAAATAAAATGGCATACGCAAATATAACTAAAAATACTGACCACACTTACAGTTTGGCACATTACAGTACTGATTTCCCGGCTCTACCACACAAAAAACATGAGATAACTAATGAGGAATTAATACAAGGTATAATAAAAAGCGACAATATTTTAAAGTCTTTAGTAGCAACATTAGTAAATTTAAGTAACAGTAATAAAAAAATGACAACATCAGTAATAAAGGAAGTATTATTAAATAACCTTAAACATGGATAGTAATTTTTTGAAAATATGCCAATTTAATGTTGAAAGTCTTAATAGTAAAAAACCTCTACTTATTACTTTCTTGGACCAAAATGACATTGATATATGTTTGTTAAATGAAACACATTTAAAACAAAACCACAATTTCAAAATAACAGGTTATAATTTTATTTATCAACATGGCCTTAATGGCCGAGGTGGAGTTGGCATACTCATTAGGAATAATTTCAAATACACTACTGTAAATCTACCTTTTTATGAGGATTTACAATCTGCAACTATAGTTCTTAAAACTGATATTGGTAATTTGTCTATCTTATGTACTTACAGTCCACCAAGACCAGGTCGGTTCAAATCAAGACAACTTAAACAAATTATTAATAGTTTACCAAAACCGATTATACTATCTGGAGATTTAAATGCTCATCATGTTGCTTTTGGATGTCTTCAAACCAAGCCTCGAGGTACAGATGTTTATGATTTAGTAGATGAATGTGACCTATGTATCCTGAACTCAGGAGCTCCAACAACAGTAGGTAGTTTACGTAATAGCCAATCTTCAATTGACATTACTTGTGTTAGCCCACAAATCGCTCCTCTATGCCATTGGAGCGTTAGTGATGATCCAATGGGCAGCTATCATTATCCCACTTTCACGTTTATTGAACTCCAACCACAAGATTTTGAAGTGGGTCAACCAATAGAAAGATTTCTGTATGACAAGGCAGATTGGAAACTCTTTGCATCTGAAACAGAAAAGGCATTCAGGTCATTTTCTATTGATTACAATGAACCTTTATCTACTTATGATAAATTTTGTGTTACATTAAATACAGTTAAAGAATCATGTATTCCAAAACTAAATATAACTTCCCCAACCATTAGGAAAAAACCAGTTCCTTGGTGGGATAATGAATGCTTAGAAGCAGTTAAAAAAAGCAAAGCTGCACTAAATTTTTATAGAACACATCCATCTGTAGAAAATTTCATTGAATATAAAAAAATAGATGCCACTAAAAAAAAATTATTAAAGGAAAAGAAAAAGAATGGTTGGAGAAGCCTTTGTGAATCATTCAACAGACAAACACCTGTTACTGTCATCTGGAATTATATCCGCAGATTTAAAAGAGCTTCTTCTGTTAGTAGACCAAAAAACAGTGAATGGATTCCATCTTTTCTTGATAAGTATGCACCCGATGATCCACCTGAAAAATATATAGACACAAATTTATTAAATTCATATTTTGCCCAAGAAGGCAATTCTAGTAGCATATTTTTGAGTAATACTTTTACGTGGCAAGAATTTCAATTTGCTTTGAAATCTAGAAAAGACACTACTCCAGGCTTAGACGATATCCCTTACAAAATATTAGGTTACATGCATAAAGATGTCCAAAAAATTTTATTAGATATTTATAATTTATTATGGACAAACAATCTAATACCAAACTCATGGAAAACACAATGTATTATACCAATCCTCAAACCGGAAAAACCGGAAAGTGACTATAACTCATATAGACCTATATCTTTGTCATCTTGTGTTGGTAAAATATTCGAATACATGCTTAAGGTGAGACTAGACTGGTATGTTGAATCAAATAATATCTTACCAAAGAAGCAGTATGGCTTTCGTAAAGGTAAAAGTTGTGTAGAAAGCTTTGTCGCATTATTAAGGGATATTAAAGATTCATTTCAGTCATTTTCTTCCACTGTTTGTGCCTTTCTTGATGTCCAGGGGGCATTCGATAATGTTGATCCAACTATCCTTGCTGAAGTCTTGATAGATATAGGTATCCCCGGAAAAGTCTGTGAATGGATTTTTAAATTCTTATTTAAAAGAACAATGTATGTCAAATTTAATAACATTTTACATGGACCTAGACATATATATAAAGGCACAATGCAAGGTGCCACTATCTCGCCATTGCTGTATAGCATATACACAAGTCAGCTGTGTAAATATCTTATAAGTTGTAATGTTAAATTTCTACAATATGCAGATGATATTGTTGTGTATAGTAGTCATAAGGATGTAAATATTGCTGTAAATATATTGAATAAGGCATTAGAACAAGTATATAATTATTATACTAGAAAATTAAAGTTATGGATTAGTTTGGAAAAAAGTACAGCCATGATTTTCTCTAAATCAGATCCAAGAAGTTTATTTAATGTTAAAATTCACAACAACAGTCTCAATTGGGTTTCGGAACAAAAGTTTTTGGGGATATATCTCGACAATAAGTTAAAATTTGAAAATCATATCCAACAAATAATCAAAAAAGCCTGTGGAGGTCTTAATATAATTAGATCTTTGGCAGGAGTACACTGGGGATCTGACCCTAAAACTTTATCTATGCTATACAAGAGTTTAGTTCGTAGTCACTTTGATTACAGCACCTTAGCATATTATAACTGTAGTTATAATTTATTAAGAAAATTGGATGTTATTCAAAATAAAGCTCTTAGAGTCATAACAGGTGCAATGTGCTCTACTCCTATACATATTATGGAGGCCGAGGCATGTATACCTCCACTAACTATCATAAGGTTAAAAATAGCAGAACGATTTTGCCTAAAAGTATTTGCCTCTAAAAATGATCATCTTTTAAATAGAATTCTTCCTATAGTTCCATCAAATAGTATGAATGTGGGTCCATATACTAATGTTTCTAACATTATTTCTAGAAAATTGCCAGAACTTTTAAGGATTATGATAAACATTTACTTAAATTTTGGAAATTACATATTTAGAGAAAATCATTGGCCTATGTATAATATTGAATATAATGCCTACATGCATGATGTAACAATATGTGAGCAACAAATAAGTAATCAAAATGATCTTCTCAACACTATAGATAATGAGTACAGAATTTATACTGATGGTTCAAAAACCTTAAATATTGTTACATCAGCCTACTATGATCCTCAGGAAAAAGTTAAAAAATGTTTAAAATTAGCAAATCAATGTAGTATATTTACTGCTGAATGTTATGCTATATATAGAGCATTATTGTATATATCCTCAATTAATCAAACCAATTTTTTGATTTTAACTGATTCACTTAGTGTTCTAACTGCTCTTAAGAATAGGGTTTTAAAGTTTAATACAAATTATTTGATATTCAAAATCAAGCAAACTTTGTACCATATGTATAATAATAGTAAAAATGTTAAATTCATTTGGGTACCTTCTCACTCGGGAATTACTGGCAACGAAGAAGCTGATGCAGCAGCAAGAGGAGATCCACACGAAGACCACAGTCAACTACAGCACATACCGTATACAGATATACTTGCTCCTATGAAAGACTGCCTGGGAGAGTTGTTCAAGGCATACTATACCCAAACGTCATCTGAAAAAGGAAAATGGTATTACGACATACAAAAGGTCCCGCCCGCCAAACCGTGGTACCATAAGTTGAAAGGAATGTCTAGATCATTTATAGTTACTATGAACAGGATGAGATTTGGGCACTGCCAAGTTAAATCTCATCTCTACAGATTGAAGATGGTAAATACCTCACTTTGTGACTGCGGCGTTGAAGAGGAGACTCTTGATCATCTGGTCCTTCGATGTGGAAAGCATAATATAGCACGCTTGTTGATGTGTAGTGAAATCAGTGAAATAACAACGGACAAATATGACAGTGACAGTGATAATTTAAGCATAGACAACTTGTCTTTGAAAGATTTGCTTCAGAAAAATATTTTATATGGACCGCTTTACAGCTTTCTAAAAAATGTTGGGAAAAAACTTTAATTTCGTAATGCTCTGTTAAAAACAATGAAATGTATTTTAAGGACTGGGCTAAAAGGACTAGAATCCAGGCCCGTAAAATAAAATAATAAATAAATAAAAACAGTTAGAAGCCACATTTTTTCCGATTTAGTACACTGCTTACTGCAAATGTTATTTCACTTGACTAAATTTAGTCACTAAATCATTTAGAACTTCAAAATTTAGTGAAGTGGAATAAGCGCTTTATCCTTAATATTTGTATTCTGTGTCCTAAGTCCTTAACGGGCAACACTCAAAACCAGGCAACGGTAGGCAAGATGATTTACAAACAAAAATTGAGCTTTTACTAAAATTCAATTTACAATTTAAAGAGATTTTAAAGTTAAATTGTAGTAATTGTGTAGAAAAATATTGATAATATTTAGTAAAGTCTATCATAATGGCGGCAACGAGCATTCGGGATCAAAAAATCGAACAGCAAGTGAGTAAAACTATAACGATTTTGTTCAGAATTAATTTATAATTTATTCATTAACCCTTATGTTTCAGCGTCAATTAATGGAGCAAAAAATGAAACAAAAAAGGCAAAATTTGGGTATGGTGCAAGCAAACGATTTGAGAGTAGGTTCAGCTAAACGACCCATCTCTGGAAGTCGCTCTCGAGAACTACACGGTAATATTGAACAAACTTTAAAAATACATAATATGTTGTTTTCAATTTTATTTTATTTCATCTGCATGTTTGTACTTTGTGCCCTGTTTTTGTTACGCGTTTCATTTTTTTTATCAGGCTATGATGGTCCAATGCAATTTCTTATGTCACCTGTAAACCCTGATCAAGTTATTCCCCTGCAAACTAATAGAATATCCACATACGATGGTAAGTTAAATCATCAATTTTCTCCTATTATTTGCTTTTCATTTTTTGTGATTGAATGATTGTTACCTTATAAACTTATCTTATTATACTCAGTGGCGGCGCAAGACCTAAATTTTATGTGGGCAAAATATATTTTGCGAGGCCCCCTGGTGGATAATGCAAGAAAACGGATTTTTTTGAAAGATTTTTTTGATCCTCTTAAATCCTAAAAAAAAACGTGCTCGTGAGGCCCCTAGGACCGCGAGGCCGTGGGCGGTCGCCCACACCGCCCACGCCTTACGCCGCCTCTGATTATACTTTTGAATAACTAATTAGCCAAATTTTTATTCAATTTTATGGAAATGTAAAACATATTTGATGCTGAAGATTTAGAAGAAAATGTAACCTGAAATTGACTTTGTATTTTACAGAACTTGGCAATCAGATCGAAGTATTGACTGTAGGCGATGATACTTGTGAACACAGTGGTGAGGAGGAGGGGGAGAGTGTGCCGGTGTGTAGCGTAGGACGAGACGCTAGTACTGATGATGTCTGTGCTGACGCAGCTGTTGCTCCTATTGGTAGACCTCCAAGGGATCTATCTCCGAGTCAGGTATAATCTTTGTTACTATTTCTAAGAATTGACCTTAGCTGATGCAAGGTATTCTTTAAAATAATTCAATAAATGAATAATTAAAGTTGTTCAATGCAATTAACCCTTCGATCGCGGATTCTTGGAAATGCTATTGTATTCTATTGTTGTCGCGACCACCGGTGCCCGTATGGGGCTTGATGAGTTAAACTTGTTGGATGATTCAAGAAATAATGAACTTAAGATATTTCATTCCATGGCTACTAAAAATAAAGTTGTTTTCAATGACCTCATGATCATATTATAATAAGCGATTGATTGTGCATATTTTGGCCATTTTTTGTGCATATTTGCATGCATATTTCGGCACTTTGATTGTGCATATAATCCGATGTCTAGTTATATGTAAGTTGGTAAAAACCAACCAGGGTTTTGTTGAAATGACTTCATGAATCACATTGTGTTATGAATTGATTACTCATCCTACATCCAAGTATTTTCATGTTTAAAGAAACAAATCTAATGCCAGTGACTCATTAACTTTGTTGACAAAGGAACTATATAAAAGTTAACTTAGTCATAATGATGAATTCATGAAACAATAATATAATGTTTTTATTAATTTAATGTTAATAATATATATTATAGACAATTTATAATGTGTTTATATAAACTATAATAACTATGCTTAATTGTACTTAGATGTGATTCCCCTTGTTATAAGATATGAAGGCCTGTTACAAATAATGATAGATTTAAGTTGGAAAATTGAATTTAAAAAATATAAATATCTGACGCCAATTCTTTAAGCTGTGGTTGTGGGCATAATATGTTACTAACATTTGTATGCATTTATTATTTTTAAATTTAAATTTACAGACTGCAGAAATAGAAGGTTCAGTGGAAGGTGCCGTGGAGACATTTGTGGTGACTCCAGCCAAACATGGTACTCTGTACAAGTGTCGTATAGCCAGAGACAGAAAAGGCATGGACCGGGGCCTGTATCCAACATACTTTCTTCATCTTGAAAAAGATTATGGGAAGAAAGTATTTCTGCTTGCTGGTGAGTAAGAGATGAAGTGCTTGCTGAATTTTGTTGTCATGATAAGTTTATCCAAATGGGATGGGTTTAATATATGTATAATACAAAAAATTTTAAATAACAAATTAAACTAAGACATATTCTTCATTTCCATTTTTTCAGGTCGAAAACGTAAAAAGTCGGCCACTTCGAACTATCTGATATCAACAGACCCAACTGAACTCACAAGGCAGGCTGATAGTTTTGCTGGCAAACTTCGGTCCAATCTGCTTGGGACAGCTTTCACTGTCTATGATAATGGCAAGGCATGGAAGAAGAGTCACAGGGATCAAACAAGACATGAGCTAGCTGCTGTTGTTTATGTAAGTGTTGCTATAATGTATTTCTGTTATAATAATTTTTTAAAATACAATAAGGGCTTTACCATGCTGGCAGTTTGCAGGCAGAGTGAGCAGACCGCCGTGCAACTGCTTCATTCGTAAAGCATACTCATCTATACTAATATTATAAAGCAGAAGTTTGTTAGTTTGTTTGTTTGTTTGTTTGAACGCGCTAATCTCAGGAACTACTGGTCCAATTTGAAAAATTCTTTCAATATTAGATAGTCCATTTATCGAGGAAGGCTATAGGCTATATTTTATCACGCTAAGACTAATAGGAGCAAAGAAATAGAGGAAAATGTGGAAAAAACGGGGGGAAATTATTTGAAAGGGCTCATTGAACGCGCTAATCTCAGGAACTACTGGTCCGATTTGAAAAATTATTTCAGTGTTAGATCGCCCATTTATCGAGGAAGGCTATAGGCTATATTTTATCACGCAAGACTAATAGGAGCGAAGAAATAGAAGAAAATGTGGAAAAAACGGGGGAAATTATTTGAAAGGGCTAACTACTGGAGCAATTTTTCTGTTATTTGGGTCAGATAAGAAGTAGACCACGTGAAGGATCATAGGCTATTTTTTGTAGACTGATTTGTCTGTGAAATATCTAATTTACGCGGGCGAAGCCGCGCGGAACGTCTTGTAGTGTGATAACAGCCTAAGCAAAAACTTTCTGTTAGACTCTGAACTGTACTGTTTTACAAAGGTATCCCATGACGTAATTACATTAAATAAAAGATTTATTTATTATTTTTCAGGACACAAATGTGCTGGGTTTTAGGGGCCCTAGAAAAATGACAGTTATACTGCCTGGCATGACACCAGACCGACAGAGAGTCATCATTGCCCCACAAGATGAGAGTGAAACACTTCTAGAGCGTTGGAGAAGTCAAAACTTCGATGATGTTGTGGTTCTCCACAATAAAACACCCGTCTGGAATGATGAAACACAATCTTATGTGTTAAACTTTCATGGAAGGGTAACACAAGCCAGCGTCAAGAATTTTCAAATTGTACATGATTCTGAACCAGATTACGTAGTCATGCAATTTGGTAGAATCTCAGAAGATTTATTTACTATGGATTTTAGATATCCACTATGCGCCCTTCAGGCATTCGGTATTGCCCTCAGTTCATTTGACAGTAAATTGGCTTGCGAATAGACGGAACTACAATATTGTGGGTAGTTTTATACAGTATTTGTTTATTGTAGATAATTTATTTTTACAGTTTGTATACTTGCCATAAGACCGTACAAATTATTGTCTGGTACATAACTGCCTCATTTTTTTATAGTCCATTCAAATTTTAAATGTTTTTCTCATTGCACAAAGATTGATTTGTATGCAAGATTTGTATTTTATGTTTTGGCAAGTTTTATGAAATATGTACGACTTTCGAATGATTGGCCAATCATGAGCGAGTTTTAAGAAAAGTTGATGCATAGCATTGAATGCAAAGTGTCCAAAAGGTATTGTAGTTTTAATATTAATGAATGCAATGAATGTATAGTCATTAATTTTGTTTCTCGAATTTTTAAAGTAGCCCACCTAAAAGGTCACCATGTGTGTTACCAATCGCTCGTACCGCCTAAAGTATTTTAAATATAACAAAAAATGTAGTAGTGAATTTTGTGAATTTACAGGGTCGTCGTATTGTCATTTAATACTAATTGCATTCCACATCATTCCAGTGACCATAATTATTAATTATTGTAGCTTATACGCTTAAGAATATTATGTAAGTCCACGTCCAAAATTAGCTAGACCTTTGAAATCTTAAAAAGATATTTTACAACTGTATTCTTGTACGCTTAGCAATCAACAAACACGCACACTCATGCGCAATTATATATTGTTCACGCTTGTATAAATGTACCTTTTTATAATTATTATTATTTAAAGTTGTAAATTGCGGGTTAGGACTGCTTGTTTATTGAAACCCTCCTTAGTATTTTCTCTTATAAACTAACCCCCATGTTAATAAAATTTTTATTCAGTAATTAACTATACAAGGTATGCTAGTCTTTGTCAAGCATAATATGGATTATGTTACACTACATAATTAATGGACCTTGAATAGTTATAATAAGTAAGTAGTATGTATATTAAGAGGGTAAAGCAAATTAATCAGTCCTAAAGCAAGAGTTTATGTTATAGATTGTTCAGATTTTTATCGCATCAACCACAAATCGAATTATTAGCATTACTTACTATTAAGTATGTAGTTGATGTTAGAATATTATATTAATATTATTATAATATGTAAGTATTGCTACAATCTGTAAATACAAAGTAGCAGAATATTTCATATTCAATATTAGAACACTAAAAATCATTTCAAAAATCAATGAAAATTATTGTAGTTGTCAGTTTAAACACTAGCTTTTAGTGCAGTAATTCCCAAAGTGGTCCAGGTGGACCCCCAGGGATCCACATGAGACTAGACGGGGGTCTACGTTGGCCCTGACAAAAAATGGGGTTCCACAATTGTAGGCGGGGGGGTCCTCATTCAGGGGGTCCGCACATTTCAAAAGTGGGCCACGAAACAAAGGAGTTTGGGAACCTTTGTTTTAGTGAATTATTCTTTATATTTTAAATTATGTGTACTTTATTAGCACACAAATAAACAATCATTTTAGCATTTTGACAAAATTGTGATATTTAATAATTCTTATATTATCATGACATCTTAAAATAGTAATAGCAGAAAGTTTACTTGATAGTTAATGGACACAAAATACTTTGCATTTTATCAAACTAGTCATTTATTTATTTATAATATGTAAATTAGATTACTAAGGTAGATGTTTAGCTTTAATGATTTAAAAATGGTTTCTTTTTCTTATTTTTTACAAACTACTATGTGTAAACTATTGTACATTTTGTTTGACTACTGTATGGTAGGATAATTAATCACTATGTTTTGAAATGTGTGTATTATATATTAGGAAGAATTCAACTAAAACATTGGGTCAATAATATGATTTTGATATTGACTTTTTCTTGTACTATATATCGTAACTTAATTTTTTTAACTCATTAAACCCTTTTACTAATCTCGCTGTACACACTTGACCAACATAGGGCCAACGTATTGAGCCAGTGCATTGGGCCATCGTGTAGACTCTACATTCCATACTCTATACTGTAGAATATGGACTCTACACTGTAGAGCAGGGGTTTTCAAACTTATTTTGTCTACTGCCCACTTTGAGAAAAAATATATGTTTTAGCGATAACCCCCCAAGCCTCTACACAACGCCCCCATTATTTTTTTTGGTTCCCACACCCCTTTAGACCTTCAGCGCCTACAAGGGGGCCTTATCGCCCACTTTGGGAAAGGCTGCTGTAGAGTATGGAATGTCGCTCCCAACTTATGGCCAAGTAGGACTCTACACATTGGCCCAATGTGCTGGCTCAATGCATTCGCCCAATGTGTACAGCGAGCTTAAGAAAAATACTGAAGTTCAGCCGCTAAAGAGAAATTTTGAAAGAACCTAACACTACTGGTCTCTTTTACACGAAAGAATTGCAGTAGCAGTATTTAGATTACTATAATATGACATGGTAAGCTATAAAAACAAGATAGTGTTAAATTCTTGTACGAGTCAAAGACACAATGAGTTTTAGGCTTATTTCAAAAGTTCTATCCGGAGACTGGACTTAACCTGCCTAACGCGAACATGCATTTTGCTAAAATAATGAAGTATTTTAATTTATTTTACAATCCTGTAAGTTATCAATAGCTATGTATTTATCGCACATTGGACATCGATTTAACTTTGATCTGAGGCTATTACGCTGTTTACTATTATAATTAAAGTATTAAGGTTAAATAAGGCTATGTAGGTAATTTTATTGTATTAGATCAGAAAGCATAAAATGTAGTTCGGATGGTTTGATTAACTAAAGTTGGCCACAGTGTGGTTTGTAATGCTCGGGCCACACTAATGAGAAATGCCATTAATTATTGTGATGATGCTATAACATGTTATAGCATTATCACCTATAATAAATGCCATATAAAGGCGATAATGGTTTAAAATGTTTTAGCATTATTGCAATAATCAATGGCATTTCTCGTTAGTGTGGCAGTGGCCCGAGCATAAAAGGTAATCTTAATTCATTCAACCAACAAGAGGGTACATTAAATTATTCTGATCATAATAATCAGAGTAATGATTAGCTATATAATTGTAGTAGTTAAAGTAAAATAATGATTACACTGGAGTGTTTATATTTATGGTTTTGATCTACACTCTACAGTCCCAAGATTATTATTATTGATTTTTTAATTTTTGACTTTGATTGAACATTAGGCTACTTGACCTACTTTTTTTTCTTCATGCTAATCGCTTCTTAATCATTCATTTTCACCAAAAAAAACTAGTATTTTAAACAGTAGAAACCCATAAAAAGGTTGATTGAAAAATGTGCCTTTTAAATGGCGCTGAAAACACTGTCCGCCATAGTGTGACGTCATATTTTTTGTATTTTATACTTTCTTTATTGAAATTTTTTTATGTGCTAAACGTACGAGTCTAACAGTGCCAAAAAATTAGAAAAGAATTTAGAAATAATGTTGAAAACTTTTAGAGAAAAGTTTTGGCTATTTCATTTCCGCACTACAATAATTAATGGAGATAAAACTGATGTTTTATTTAAATTGTTCAAGAAAATATATTTAACAAATCTTTCTAGGCTTATTATTATTATTTATGTACAAATAAACTTACATATAACGAGCGCGATAAATAAAATATATTAAATTACTAGTGTGATGACGTCACATCCAAATCGGAAGTACCGCAAAAGCGTTTTCGTCAGTACAAATTAAAAAAATATAAAATCATATTTTCAAATCGACTTTACTAATCAATCATAAGCTTTTATTTGATGATAAGAGTGAAATATGGTTTCCTAGGCCAAGTTCTACTAGAAATATGCATTTGTTCAATGAAATTGAATATAGGTCAAGTAGCCTTTTGTATAATGTGGGTACATTTCAATTCTATTTTATATACATGTTAGTAAATATTTAAAGTTGATGCATTCAAGTGTTTAAAAAATTGTCACTGTAAAACCAGCTTTAGTTTATTGACCTACACCTGTATTGAATTTGGCTCATAATTCATCTCATCATCATTATCAGTCTGAGTAATTAATTCCAGTCTTTCTTGTTGTGACAGCAAACCAGCTTTATGAGGAGGGGATATGTTGTAGATTGTTATAGACGTCATATCCTATCTATATTTCTTAGCTTCTGCATTGGCTCTCGACTCCAGAAATGGAGATCATAGCTACAAAAGATTCTATTTCTGCATTGGAACAAGGGCTGTTTAGGACAATGCAGATTGTCCACGTTGCTGAAATCAGTGTAGAAGGCGTTACATAGATTAAGACAGACTGATATTGATGATGATGAATTAATAATAATAATATCTATGGACACTTTACACCACATCAGTCTGACCCCGTGCTAAGTACCTGAAGGACTTGTGTTACAGGTACCAGACAACGGAAATATATTTAATACTTTTATACTATACATATATTTAAGATTTTTATTATATGATACACATATTTAATACACATCCATGACCTTTGAAAACTTTTTATTCAGTCAGCGGGATTCGAACCCGCGACCCCCAGCTTGAGCTACCACGCGTTCACCCACTGAGCCACAGAGGTTGTCAAATTATGATGTATTGTGCCTTGTATATCACTAGGTTTAAATGTTCGTGCCTTTTATTTTTATGTATACTGTGTATTTTGTACCTGAAGCTTTCTAATGTGTACTTACCTATTTGAGCAATCAGTTACTATATTTGATTACCTATTTTATCCATTCCTTTTTTAAATTGTGAGGGTTTTACTCAGAATATATTATTATTATCTTAACAGACATTGCATGTCTTTTGACTATACTTTTTACTATATCTTATCATAATATTTAATATAATTTTAAATGCAAGTAGGATGTTGGGGTGCTATACGTAATGCTATACATAATTATAAGTCACTTACCGCCGTACTCGGAGACATTTAATTATGATTAACCTTCAATTTAATGAAGAGTTTGACAGATAATGTATGAGGCTTGTCAAATTTTTAAATTAATTACATATAAGTAGTTAATGTTCCACTCTGTGTGCGGCAGTGTGTGGGTTCAACTGTAATCTCACACCCAACATAAGAATTCAACAAAAATAATTATGAGAATTGGCTCATTCCCACAACTTCTACCATGTCATTCATATGTTTAATTTTTATTTGGGGTAGTTTTTGCTAATGAAATTTTTTTTTTATAACTATGCACTTGGCAAGACAAGGGCATGGGGTACTACACCTTGTCTGGTGTCCCCCATTTTATTGATGCATAGTGGTACAAAATTGTAGTCATAGTCTACTTATTTCTCAAAGTAAAATGATAAAAAAAATTGCAGATTTTCTTCGTTATTCAGTCTTACATTTACATTGTAACAGAGGCTTAATAGTGTGATTTTGTATTATTGTGGTGTTATATTTAATATGACCATAATTAAATAGCTAATAAAGGAATAGTATAAAGTGACTTTTAAATCTAAGCCTTATAAGTTATAACCCACCATATTATACTATATTAATATAGTTCAATCTTACACTAGAGAGGTTAGAATAAAAAATGTATGATTTTGTAATTTTTTTTATTGTCACATATTATTCGGTTTTGGCTGCGGCCGCTTTAGGTTTCTTGGCCTTGATGGGCCTTTGGGAACGAAGAACAGCAGAAGCACGACGAAGTGTAGCCTTAGCCAAGTCAGGGCGGTAGTTGTTAGCTCTGAGCAACCTCTTTACCTTGTGGAGTGATCTTCTGGCTCCAGCCTTGAATGACCGGCGAACTTGGTTCTTTGCTGGCTTGTTCGTGGCCTTAGCTTTCTTGTACACTACGGTAAAACCTTTCCTGTTGGGATTCTCCACCACGCCGACAGCCTTCTTGTGGATCAGGCCATTGTATTTGAATGCACTAAGGTTAGTTACATTGTTTGGTTCCTTACTGAATGGCTTCTTGATATTACGCTTCTTCACCAGGAAGGCGTTGTTGTTTCTGATAATCATCCAATTTAGATGCGCCGACATTTTTATAATTTATCGTGTAAAAATTACAACAACGTGCTTACGCTATCACGTTGACAAGAGAAAGATTTTTTATTAATGTTGCAAGATTAAAAATATGGTACAGACTAGAAAACTATGAATTTTTTTAAATTTGACGTAACTTGCCATTGAGATCAGGGCTTCAAAATCTGTAATTGGAGCATTATGACATAATATTATATTGTCGGAGTTTTGCCGGGAATGTGAAAGAGTGAGTGATGTTGTGTTTTTGTATTATTTTCCTAAAATTGTGTTAATTGGGTTTTTAATGTGTAATATTGGTAGGATATTAACCATTAGATATTCGTTATCGTGCACAAGTGTAGGAAAGTGATGCAATATCCAGAAACGTGCTATTTTGTGTTCCCTCCAAAACTCCATCGAAAGTTTCAGTAAAGCGTCTACCACTTTACTGAATCGACCGACTTGACTTCTTGACTGTATTGACTTTTACTTAGACTTCGACTAGACTTTCGACCTGACAATATAGAAAAACGAAGCTGAAAATTGTATTTTAAGAATATTGTTTTCCCGCCATATTTATACTCGACACTGGCCAAGGTTAAAAAGTGTGTGTAGTGCCATAATAAGAAAAAAATAATTAAAGATAACTGCCACTTTTTTGACAAATGACGTCTGTCAGTCAACAGTCTGTCACGGGGTGTCAATTGTCAGTTTAGTGAGTGAAGTTTCGCGAATTTCATATTTCTTATAAAAATGGCTCCTGCTCGGAGTATATTGGGTTTTATTAGCCAAAAAACAATAAACGCCGCCTTTAAAACTAATTTATCTAAAACTGGAAGTAGATTCGTGCACAAATGTAACAGTTGCAATAGTTTTTTAAACGGACCTTGCCTATCAGTGGCACCGCACGGTCTAAAAAATGTAAAATGTAAGTATTGCCATTACATTACATCACCGGCGCTAATATTTCGTTCTAATACGAGCTATTTACTATTAAATAACACTTTTTGATGAGTCTTCATAAGCAGGGAGTCGGGTAAAACATCTATCTATGTCAACATGAAACATAACCTCATTTTATTTCAGATAACGAAGTCGGTTCAAAACACCGATTCATACATACCACTAGCACTTTTAACGCGCGTGTCGACTACTATAAAGTACTCGGCGTGCCTAGAAATGCATCTGCAAAAGATATTAAAAAGGCATATTACCAGTTAGCTAAGAAGTATCACCCAGATGCAAATCAATCCGATCCAGAAGCCTCTAAAAAGTTCCAAGAGGTATCTGAAGCCTATGAGGTTAGAATTTCACTTAAAAAGATAAATCTGACTGTCAAAATATCGTAGTTTGAGACCATCTTTAATTTTTCTTACAATTTTAGATTCTGTCCGATGAGGGCAAACGTAAACAATATGACACATTTGGCACAACTTCAGAGCAAATGGGCATGGGTGGTGGACCTACTGGAAACGATGGCTTCACCCACCAGTGGCAGTATAAATCAACAATAGACCCAGAGGAGCTGTTCCGGAAAATATTTGGAGATGCTGGTTTCAAAAGTGAAAGTTTCAGTGATTTTGCTGAAAGTCAGTTTGGTTATGGTGCAGCTCAGGAAGTAAATACATTTTTTCATAGATACATCCTGTCAAGTATAATATTATGTTGAAAAGTGTAATTTTTTTCTAAAGCATTGAAGAACTTGGTTAGGAGCCTGAATATTTAACTTTTATATCTGTTACTGGAAAAAGCCAGAATCACAGTAAATCTTAAGATTTACCAGTAGAACTTAAATTTTGGTAAATCTTAGAATTGGCCAGAAGACTTATTAGAATTTAGATGATTGATTAAATATAAGTGTTTACTGTAACAAAACAATGTTCCTATCATAAAGAAAACTAAATGTAATAATAAAATAATGTAGGTAACTCATTCAAGAAATAATTGTTCATATATTTTGTTCATAGGTTATTGTCAACCTTCGGTTTACTGAAGCCGCCCGTGGAGTGAATAAGGACATAAACCTAAATGTTGTGGACACCTGTCCAAAATGCCAGGGAACTCGGTGTGAGCTTGGCACAAAGGCTATCAAGTGCACATATTGTAATGGAACTGGAATGGAGACTTTTTCAAGAGGTTATTTTTTTTTTAAATTGAATTTGAGATTTGCAATATACATTTCATTAAAAGCTTATTAGGTCTTTAAAGTTATTTTTTTTCTACTTTTTTTTAAATTAGTTAATATGCCTATGCCTCTGTCATCCATACTCAGTGCTGTCGGCCTGGGAAAAAGGATTTCAGGATTAATTTTTTTTATTTTCAGGCCCATTTGTTATGCGTTCCACTTGCAGACATTGCCATGGAACCAGGATGCTGATAAAGTTCCCCTGTGTAGAGTGTGAAGGAAAGGGATCATCGGTAAATAGCATTTATTACATAACCCAGTATTTCCCAAAGGGTGAGTCGCGGGTAGATTTTGGGTGGGCCCTGAAACTATAGGACGATTGTCGTACTCGTTCGATTGTCATTTAACTCGTTCGTCGTCGTGGGTGCGTGCGGGACGGGGGCGGGGCATTCGAACGCAAACGTAATTGTAAGTAAGTAAGGCTGACGATGATGATAATATGGTGGTGAACTACGATAAGAATTAACGGGTAAATGCTGCGGCAGCAACATATACCGCTGCTTTTTTGTCTTCATGACACAAGGTGGGCCGCGAACTTTAAACTTTCTTGTAGATCCCGACAAGTTTGGGAAACACTGAGATAACCAATTATAAACAACTGTTACATAAGTATTGACATTGCTTTTTAGTATTAATCCTTCGATCGCATATTCTTGGAAATGCTATTGTATTCTATTGTTGTTGCGAGCACCGGTGCTCATATGGGGCTTGATGGGTTAATCAAAGTTATTGCATTGATTATAACTTATGCAAGGTTGTATGACTGTTAAGTGACTTTTTCAACAAAAGTTATCTTTAGTGTAAATATTTTTATTGCATTATTGATAAATAATAAACTGTTCAATAAACTCATTGTACCTTAATATCACACATTTCCTATAAAAACTGCAGGTCCAACGTAAAAAAGTAACAGTACCCGTTCCTGCTGGTGTTGAAGATGGTCAGACAGTGCGTATGGCTGTGGGGAACAATGAGGTCTTCATTACATTCAAAGTGGAAGCGTCAAATTACTTCCGACGAGACGGAGCTGATGTGCACACTGATTGCACTGTAAGTATTCGAACAACGAAAAGAAATATGACGACCTCTGTGGCTCAATGGTTGAGCGTGTGACAGCTCACGCTAGGGGTCGCGAGTTTGAATACCGCCGACGGAGCAAATGTTTTCAATGTTCCCAGGGTCATGGATGTGTATTAAATATGCGTATGATATAATAAAAATCTTGAATATATGTATAGTATAAAAGTATGAAATAAATTTCTGTTATCTGGCACCCATAACACAAGTCCTTCAGGTACTCAGCAGGGGACCAGACTGACATGGTGTAAAGCATTCATAGATATCATTATTATCAAAAATAATATTGTTGTAGCATGTGTAATGATTAATAACATTGCCACACTCTTGGAGGCATAGAAAAAAAAGTTAGGATTGTCTCAATTATTTTATTTTCTAACATTAAGAAACCTTAGGCCCTTAGGGCTTTATGACACTGGCGGTTTGCGGGCGGAACGATTGCGCGGCGGTCACTAGGTCAAGTTTGACTGTGCTGGACAGGCGGCGGATACGCGACGTATAATATTAAAAGCAGCGCTCGCTAGACGTATGGGCGTCGCGCAATCGTATCGCCCGAAAACCGCCAGTGTAATGAGGCCTTTAGTGGTTAATAGGATTAACTTAGACACAAAAGGTTTGTGAGAAGTTTTACTTATAATATTATCTTCTTGTTTTCAGATCTCTGTATCTCAAGCATTACTAGGTGGTACAGTTAGAATACAGGGAATCTATGAAGACCACACACTACAGGTTTGTAAATACATTGATTTTAATTTATGATCCTGAATATGAGGATTAAGGCTGGTCACAGGATGTCATACAAATTTTGATATTTCATATCAACTATGAATGATTATTTTTAATTTGATTTGATTGAGGTTTTGTATCTTGCCTTGGACTATAGTTTTTTATTGATGAAGCTGAGATTACTCGCGAACGACATCGTCTAAGTTCTTGTTTAAGAATGACATTGACGATTTTCAATAAAATTAACTCTACTATCTACTATTTTTTATGTAGTTGTCATTGACGCAAAAATTAAAATAACTTTTTTTTGTAGATAATGCCAGGCACGTCGTCTCACAGCACAATTCGTCTGTCCAAGAAAGGCATGAAGAGGGTCAGCCAGCATGGTTACGGTGACCACTATGTGCACATTAAAATACAGGTAATTTCATTGATTTGTATTTTATCTCCCTAAGGCTCATTTGCGCCAATGTAGTTGCTTATGCCGTGTTCAAATATCATACCTGGAACCCAGACTGGCGCAACATCGCCTTACCAATAAAATATTCAAACCATTAATTAGTTATTCATCTGCCTTTTCTATTCTGTAAAGTGACTTTGACACACAGGCTATTGGATCTTAAATGCAGTGCCGATCAAACGCCGGAATTTAGTAATAATGGCGCCAGTAACTGTATTTATGTAAATTACAACTTAAGATAATACTATGTTACAGGTTCCAAAATCGTTGAGTAATAAACAGAAGGCTTTGATAAGCGCGTATGCGGAAATTGAAGATGATACTCCGGGCCAGATACATGGTGTATCGTATGACAGAGATGGTAAGATATAATTTCTATATTTTACATAATATTTTGCCCAAATAAAGTTAAGAAGCTCCTAAATCACATGCTTTTCATTTCAAAGTAGGCACTACCAACTCTACTAAGGAGTTTTAAAGTTAATTTTTAGGGTTCCGCACCCAAAGGGTAAAAACGGGACCCTATTACTAAGACTTCATTGTCTGTCCGTCCCATCTGTCTGTCTGTCTGTCTGTCTCCAGGCTGTAACTCAAGAACGGTAATAGCTAGAGACTTGAAATTTTCACAGATTATGTATATCTGCTGCCGCTATAACAACAAATACTAAAAACAAAATAAAATTAATATTTAAGGGTGGCTTCCATACAAATAACATGATTTTTTTTGGCCTTTTTTGCTCTATATCAATAATGGCAACAGATAGGTACTTGAATTTTTCTCAAAGTACTTAGTTATATGTCTACTTTAATATTTAATAATAATATTAAAATAAAATAAAAAATTAAATCCCGTACAAAAAACACAATTTTTGGCCTAATTTTGCTCTATAATGGTACGGAACTCTTCGTGCGTGAGCGCTACTCGCACTTGGCCGATTATTGTATAATTATTTTGATATGTAATTGATTGTACTGTCGGTTCTTGATGGAAATTCATTTTAAACACAAATAAAACACAATATTACTTGCACTTTTTCCACTATATTCATTAATTACTACAATTTTTAATTAAATACGACCAATATTGTGTTTTATTTGTGTTTAATTATTTTGAAACTAAAATAACTTTTAGGGGTACTTGTCAACTGCACTACTCTTATACAGTGTGTTTATCGTTTCTAAGTAACATATTATTATGTTATAATTGCGTTTTTGCACCCGTTAAGCAAACGTATCGAAAGCTCACGCACTGCTAGGCAGTTAACACAGAAGAAAAACGAAGTTTACTCCAAATTTATATTGCAGACGCATCCAAAACCAAAACAAATAGCAGCGCAACCGATAGCCAAAATATACACCACGCTAACCGCGACTCCGAGGAAACGTCGAAACCAAAATGGACCTTATTCGATAGTTTATTAGATACATATCGGAATAACAAAGCGGCTTTTATGACAGGTTTCATTTTCGCCGCTGTAATGTGTACAATGATATTATTGAGTGACCCCGAAAACAGTACTCAGGCCATCCCGTACTTAAATAAAGATTTGCCGAGCACGGAAATGGATGTACCTCTTGGTTACCAAAATCAAATAAGAAAGCAGAAGGAAAATAATCCAAACCTATATGAGGCGTAATTTGTTGTAGGCTTAATACCCTATATGATAAGTTGTTAAAGTTATTTGTTTATTAAATATCACATTTTCTTTACTTATTTGTAGTATTGAAAGAAAAGGCTTGATATTTAAACAAGTGATAACACTTATTGATGAAATTGGAACTATTTGGAACCAGAAGAGATAAAATCGGTTAATTTATTTAAAGTAAAAAAAAAAAACTTGCTTAGGTGAACAAGTCGTAATGTTAATTAAATTTGTCAAGACATTCTTTTAAATACAATCATGAACATTAATTATAATGACTATGAGTACTTGGGGTTATCCGCTGTATTATAAAGGTCACAAAGTATCATACCAAATAAATAAATATAATTAGCATAAATGCTATGGCTTAATTGTAGAATATAGTATGATGGTTGTAAATTATTTGAATATACGACATATTATTGAGTCTGTTGTTTCATTTTATCCTGCCTACTATTAACTTTGCTACCATCATGCTATATTTTATTTAAACCTACAATAGTTGCTGTTTTTATTAATTTAATTCATTTGCTTGTAGGTAATAAAATATAACAAGAGGTTCATGGCTTAGTAAGTTGTTCCCCTCAATAATTTTTGTACTTTTCGAATATGAACAGATACCTAATACCAATATTAACATCTAGTAGTATTAGTCGAATATTTTCGTAAACTAGAGCATTATGGCTTGGAACCTACATTATTTAGGGCTAACGCTAAAACGCGCGGGCGCACGCTCGCGTGTGTATAATGAAAAATAGTATGGGCAGCGCAGGCGCGTGCGACGGAGAGCGGACGCCGGCGACGGACTGTCACACGCGCGACGGACGGCGGGCACACGGCGCGGGCGCACGCTTTTCGCAGTCGACGTTTCCGTTGACGTCTTTTTTCCAAATAATAAATTAGTAAATAATCCATGTCCATCCAATCTACTCGACACACTCGACACATCTGTACACGCTCGAGATACAATTTCATACTAGCAGCGCTAAATGAGATGGGCGCACGCGACGGGTACCCGCTCGCGGATTCGTGGCCCGCGGCGGTCTTCCGACGCGTGCGCCCGCGCCCGCGTCCGCCCGCGCCCGCGTCCGCCCGTGTTTTAGCGTTGGCCCTTATAGTTCCATCAATAATAAAGTCCTATAATTTTGTTTAAAATCCTAACTGTATCTAGTCCGTTTCTATTTTTCATTGTAGTTTCCATAGGGAATTAATTAAAAGTAGTCTAGCAGTATTATTATTATATTATTTTACCTGCATATTGTATGCGATGCAATTACTGATTAATTTTGTTTAGGCAAGGTCCAAAAATTAACCTTTTTAAACGTAATTTGTAGTGATGGGACGGTGTATATTTGTGGAAATAATATTTGTATTTAACGTGGTGGTAAACCTCACCTCTTACTATTTTGAGAAACCAATTATGCTATAACAAGCAAGAGGGCTTTAATTTCTTGAGTACATGGGCGTACCCAGGTTCTGGGCCAGGGGGGGGGGGGGCAAATGAGATTTTTTATAAGCTAGGTGTTTATAAAGAATAAAAAATTAATAATTTTTAGTTGTAAAAATATTGTATTGCAAACAAATGGCAAAAATTCGTTTTCTTAATTTTTAATTTTTAAAGATAAAAGTAAGTACTTACTAGATAAGATACTTAGTAGGGACTAGGGAGTAGGGAGTAGGGTCAACATGATCCATGATCCCCCAACCCCCTGGGTACGCCCATGCTTGAGTACATATAATTTCATACTCTTTGCGTAAACACGATTATACAAGGTGTAACAAAACAAAGTGATAATACTTTAGGATGTGTATGTGTCTCTTATATTATAGAGTTCTCTGTGATTTGTGAAGGTAGCAGCGCTGAAGGAGCAAATTTTTTTGTGATTTGTTATAGGCAAGCGCCCGAGCGTCATGAATTTTCCCATACAAAAGTAAAAAAGAAGTTACTGTTTCAGCGCTGATACTTTCACAGCAAACTCGATATCTAGGGTACCTATACACACCCTTAAGTATTATCACTTGGTTTGTTACATCCTGTATAAGTTTCTTAATTTTTTTTTCAGGCAAGAAGATTTCTGTATCTGAACCGCAGGACTTGGTTGACGCGGTGAGGGAGGCGCTCAGGGAAAAGAAAACTATCGAAGGAGCCTCGGCTGAAACTCCCGAGGAGAATATAAAGGAATCTAAACGAAGCAACAGCTAAATTATACCTTATTACCGCTGCGTAGAGTTTATATTGGAATACCAAAATATAGAATATATAAAATTAATAATATAACGTAATAAAATTTATGATTTTATTAATAACATTGATTTCTGTGATAGAAGCTACTGTTACGTTTTCCAATACAGCTTGGTCCGGACGAGGTTTAGTTAAATGAAATCCCAGAACAAATATTTAAGCTGTAAATAATGCTGTTAATTAGTGTGTAGGTTATGAAAATAAAAGTTTAGTTCTGAAATACCGTTGTTTAGATTCAAATTTAATCTTTTTTTTTCTAAAGACCCGAAGAATCATGCAGGGGCCTTAAAATCCATAATTCATTCGTATTCGCTTTCCATACCTCCAACAATTTGAAAATCTTAATCCAAAGCCCTATATTATACATGCTAGACTTCCCTCTGACGCGGAACAAGCGGCTTTGCCACTGATAACTGGATGTAGTAACCTTCTTATCTTTTTAACCAATAATAGATACAATAAGACAAGGATGGCGAACCTTTTCGTATTAATGTGGCCTTTTTCTGAAGAAATCTTCAACGTGCCATTCAATATTCTTTGTGATCCTATGCGTATTTCAAAATTTGCCTTATTTTGTTCCATTCCACTATGCTAAGGAGGATCTATATTTATTATTTACTCTATAACCTTCATTGTTGGTTAAAATAATTACTGTGTAAATAAGTAAAATAAGTGGTGTGCTCTAAATTTCATGTCGCATGCCACTGGTACGGCATCCCTGCTTTATGGGATCTTAATAGCTTTATATAATAAAAATACCAAGTATCACAACAGAATATAATAATTCAGTCGTTATTGTTGCGTCGTATTTTTCTCGAACAGTCTGTATCTTTCTCCCAGGTGTTCTAGCGTGATATTGGTGTTTCGTCTTATAGATGCTACTGTACACGCAAAAAGATACATAGCGCCCTCTATGTACAAACCGTACAGGATCCGCACGTAGTTTTTTACCTAAAATACACTATATTATATTATTAGATAAAGGTATGTGCGATGAACGCACGTTTTGTTCAGTAACGATAAGTTTTGAGTGAGATACTAGCATATAATATTATCCTTCACATTTTGTTAGAGCGATGTAAGTCTCAGGTTTAAGTTATTATGTAGATGTATAATTATAATTATCTACATAATATTATTTAACTTAAGGCGAAGACATCTGCCAATTCGACATCTTTGTGCAGTTTTCTAGACGTATGTATTTCATTGATTGGCACAAAAAAATATATGTGATTTTTGATTATATTTGGAAAAGCTTGTCTAATTTAAATAATAAAATAATGTACTCCTACTGGATGAAAAAAAATACCAAAGTCACATCTTTCAGGAACTTTAAACAGTTCTAACTAAAGTAATAATACAATATATGCTTTAAAAATTTGTTTATTTGATACCTTTTACAAAAATCCAAAGATTGCCAGATTTAATTTTCGGTTCTGACATCTAGATTTCCCATAATATTTATTTTTTCCTCTAACAAACGAAAAATGTATCCACGCTACCGAGTGAACACTTCACATCTCTGTCTCTCTGGCATGAAAATCGACAGTGGTGCGAGAGTGATGCGAGATCAAGGTCATTGGCAGTTGTCAGCGTCTTAAACCTGAGACTTACATCGCTCTAACAAAAATGTGAATGATAATATCATGTGCTAGTATCTCACTCAAAACTTATCGTTATTGAACAAAACGTGCGTTCATCGCACATAATTATCAAAAACTAATTAGCAAATAAAACTTTCATGCCTGATAGCCGTATTATAATAGCCGGCACAGAATCATGAATGCCTTATTTCGTAGTAAAAATATATCTTGTTATTTTCTATAGATATATTAGGAGTGCCTATGACATTTGCATCGGAAGATGAATTAATACAAGCTAGGTAGCAGATACTAATTTGCTTTAATATGCTACACAGATAATATGTTTAGTAAAATATTTGTCAAAATGCCTTGCGTTTTCCATTAACATACTCACCAGTGACGGATTAACCCTTAATCAAATTAAGCAATTGCCTAGGGCATCACGTCTGAGGGGGCACCAGAAGAAGGACAAAAAACAACCGTCCTTAGGGCATCTCACTCTCACGTCACCAAAAACCACACCAAAAAAAGTTTCTAGGAAAAAACTAATGTTTTTAGGTGGTAAAAGTTTAAAGACCGATTCTAGTATAGGGGGGGGGGGGGGGGACGACAGGCATGGATTGCTTAGGGCATCAAGTAGTCTTAATCCGTCACTGCTCATAACCGCTACATTATGATACGTATCCTTCTTTATAAGAATACGTAAATACTCACAAGCGCTAATCCTCCAGTGGTCGTAAATTCCAGGGGGAACATAATACATTCCAGAGAGTTTTTATTGCGCAGTACACCGAAACAAACGACCCCGAGCAGGTAGTAGGAGAATATTGCGATCGGCACGCACCGACCTACCAGCGCTACCTTCATACAGCGCTGAAAATAAATTGTTATTAAGACGGGGTCATCGTACCTGTTGTATGCCTAAAAGTCTCTATCTGCGTTTAGTCGAAGTCTTTAGTAGGAAAAGTCGAGAAAATTTAAAAGTAAGCTGCAGAATCATGCAATAATATTACAATAGAGCTGAAAATTTGTAAAATTATAATACTTAGGGCCTGTTTCACCACTTCCTGATAAGTGCCGAATAGGCTATCCACCACTTAACTTGACAGATGAAGTATGGAGAATCTGTCAAAAAAGTTGTGAATAGCCTATTCGGCACTTTAGGGGAATTGTGCTTAAGATGACATACTTTTTGTTTGAAGGTATATTATATTTAAAATAAAATAAGTCACATGAGATCAGTAACTTACTTTTATAAATAAAAGATTCATAAACAACTAAATTAAACAGTTTTAGAGTATTAAAATAAAATCGGCCAAGTGCGAGTCGGACTCGCGCACAAAGGGTTCCGTACCTTTATTGAGCGAAAGTTGGCAAAAAATTGTGTTTTTTGTATGGGAGCCCCCCTGAAATATTTATTTTATTTTAATTTTATTATTAATTATTAAAGTACAAATATAATAAAGAATATTGTGAGTATTTCAAGTGCCTAGCTGCTACCATTATTGATTACGAGCAAAAAAGGCCAAAAAAATCACGTTTGTTGTATGGGAGCCCCCCTTAAATATTTATTTTATTTTGTTTTTAGTATTTCTTGTTATAGCGGCAACAGAAATACACAATCTGTAAAAATTTCAGAAATCTAGCTATAGCGGTTCTTGAGTTACAGCCTGGAGACAGACGGACAGACGGACAGACATCGAAGTCTCAGTAATAGGGTCCCGTATTACCCTTTGGGTACGGAACCCTAAAAACGTAAATTGCACGTCAGGTCTACGAGTGTAAGATGACATATCGATATGGTAAGACGACATACTATGATTCCTTAGACTTTGATGGTATGTCGTCTTATACAATACGTAAATGCAAGCTGCATTATCATCCTTCTAGTTATCAGTGGTGTAAGAATTCTTAAGTTCTTCATCATCGTCAAAAAATATACAATGCTTCTGTTACCGATTTGGCGGGGATATAAGTAATTATAGTATGTCATCTTAAGCCGACGCCTAGTATGACATCTTACCAAATTAGTAATAGTGGGTACATTTGAATTTTGTAAAATAAAAAAAATACTTAATGTTAGAACACGCTTTTATTAATATTTGTGGCCTATAAGAATCCATGTCCATAATAACAATTTGAAATAAGGAAAGATTCTGACCTTTTTTCGTTTTTTCACCACAAAACAAAAGTGTAAGAAAATTTTTCTCTCATCAAAATTAGGAAAACCTTTATTACTTTGTAAAGTACGGTCCCTGTCCGGCATTCTAAGTTGGGCTATTAGGGACACACTGAGGTGCTCCATAAAACGTCACAGGTTCACAGAAAGCACAATTATTTAAACGAATTTGCCGATGTGTCATCTTATCTGACTATGCCATCTTGAGCACAATTCCCCTATCAGAAAGTGGTGAAACAGGCCCTTAATTAAAATTAGGTTACATATCTGACACGAGTTATGACACATTTAATTGATTTTCAACTCTATCTTACTAGTTAAGGGTTCAATTTTCAGTGCTCTAGATTTTCACCGGGCCAAGTGATCTTAGACAAAACTGTCCCTACTAATAAGAAAAGCAAGGAACTATCAAAGTGTTTATACTTACTATGATCGTTCGTATGCAATAGGGTTTGTTCGGTTTCTCCGACGGTGTAGAAAATTTCCTCGTTTCTGTCAAGAATTAAAAACATTGGTAAAAAAATATTTTTATTTTATAAAAGAACATTAACAATGCTAACCTGAAATAAATAATTTTTGGAACGAAGTTCCTTATCGCGCGTTGCTAAAGGGGGCTAGACGGAAAAAGTTGTAACGACACTTTTTGACCGACACTTATTTTAGTACCTGCGAAGTAGGGGCAGAGGGCGTTGATGTGGCGATGACGTCAACTGGCGGGAAATTTAAAACTTCGTTCCATCCGGGTGTTCATTGACACCTCTCAAGTTTTTTAAATTAAATTGAATTAATATTGATTAAGGTATAACTTATAGGCGTTTATTGTTACAGGCGTGGATATTTGGTGTAAGTAACCAAATTAAGGATATGTCCTTCTATCATCTATCTTACTAACGTGTCTTGAGACATGTTTGCATGCACAAACTTTATATAAACATAAATTAGTTTAATAATTATATTTGGTTAGGGCTGTTAACCTAATCGTTATGTTTTCAACTTTCACAAAGCGTAAAGTGTAAACTCCAAATAATTTTGAACTAATTTGTGCTGCAAAATTCAAACAGTGTGGTTTTGTAGTAATTAGAGAGTTAATTATCTGTGCTCGTACACTGTGCACTTATTGCGGCCTGTGGGCGAATGCCCTAATGCTTTGTTATTAACTGCGAAAATATTTAGCAGGTTATTAAAGTATATTTAATGGTGAGGTCTTAAATAAGCGACATTTTAAGACCATTTGCCGTTTGCGATTCACACCACTACGAAGAATAGAACTGGCGATAACCTAAATTATTTTGGCAAAATAAAAGATGTTTAAGTAAAGTTAAAGTTAACGCAACAGACATAATATTTTGTACTTTTTTATTTTCGTAGCCGATTGTATATTAGTAAGCCTGCACATGTAGTCAATACTCAAGAGTGTCTCTTCTGTTCCTCGTGTCTCTTCTGTTCCCGTCTGTTCTTCGTGCCAAGGCTTTTTACAGTCCCCAGTAAAATATCGCTAACAACTTACAACCTTTGTATAATTACTTGCCTCTGTTGATAGGTGTGTTGGCGGACGCAGTTAGTCGTGTATTTTTCTCTATCTCCAAATATCGCGTGTAGCTCTCTACTTTAATAGCGACGTAGGTACTGGCATTCATCACTGGAACATAATAATATTAGGTATAACAGCAATACTAATGTTATAAATGTAAATGGGTGTCTGTCTGTCTGTACCTCTTCATGCCCAAACCGCGATGAACCAATTATGCTTAAATTTGGTATGAAGATACTTCGAGTCCCGGGAGAGAACATACCCTAATATGATACTTTTTATTCTCCAAAAAATTACGCGATAGTTGAAATTAGGCGTAATGGAGTTGCGAGCGTCATCTAGTAATATAATATTTGCACCATAATGGTATAAAACCTACGTATTACGGTGGCAATAGACATAAAGGAATTTCTTATACACTCTACTAAAGTGTTCGATTTTATGACACGGAAAATAAAATTGTTAACTTTGATCACTTTCGAATAAAATAATGTCATAAACATCGCTTTATGTCCGCCCAGACTACGGCGGAGTATAACGTTTTTAGATTCTTTTTGTCCGTGATATTTTATACCCTCGTTTTATTAATATTGTGAATTATTCTCGGGAATATGAAAGCGGGTAGGTACGTTACTATGTGTTCAGTATTATAATATGTGATACTGAATATTATATTATACACAGGGGCGTAGCTACCGCCGTATATGCCGTATTAATTATGCGGGGCTCCCGGGCCACAAGGGCCCCCAAAGTGAATAGAAACTTTCCATTTCTTTTATTAAATTCACAAAATAAAAAATGGAACCTTTCCTAAGGTGGCCTTTTTTACATTTTGCCCCCAAACAAATTTTATATGGGGCCCCACCAAGGCACGCTACGCTTCTGATTACACAATAATATCATCATATTAGATCTTTCAGGACTCTTATGCCGTCATAAAGCTGCCTTCACATTAAGTCGCGAGTAGTGCGGCAGCCGCGCGAATTAATGTGAAGGCAGTCTAAAGGCTCTGAAAACTACGAAGTAAAAATATGTGCCAATCATAAAGTTAATATACCTAGCGGAATAGAGCAACAATCTCGAGCTGTCAAACGAAACCGAAATTGGTTTACATCTGTGTGTAAAAATATGTATACGTATACACTTACACAAGCATGATTGATCATGAATTCTATGAGATTAAATTGTCAACGTGCCGATAAGTGCCGACTGGACATCAAAAAAAGAGTGCTGTCATGTATCACACGTCTCTTTTTACCACGCAGTGTTACTGATAGTGACATCTCGCTTGCTCAGGCCTTTGTTTCTCTATTCCGCTAGGTATATTAACTTTATGGTGCCAATTCACAGTCGGTAAATGACGTATACTTACTGAGGTATATGTGTGTGGGAACGGCGAGGATGGCGTACACTAGCGCCAGGGTCCGGCCCCAAACCGTGTGGGGCACTGGAGCACCGAAACCTGAAAATTTCGCTGTCAGTCACCAATATTATTTACCTTTATTCTATTGAGTATTTACCTTTATTGTCAATTTACGTTAAAATTATTATGCTGTTGAGTAGGCCCTACAATCTAGTTCATAAGCGAAAAAGAAGAAATCGTTTGGAGGATCCAAAAGCAATAATCGTACTAAAATATATAGAGACCAATGATATTTTAGTAAAGATGGCGTATGTTCATACAAATTGGTCCTCAGATTTTGTTCCTATACGTCATATACATAGTTACCTCTGACATATCTATGGTTACAAGAATGAATGCGACAGATAATACGTAACGAATGATATAGAAAAGGATACCTATATGTTTTGAGTTACACTTGACAGGCGCATGCGTGATATGGCGCGACAAAGATCAAGATAATATTGTTATTGTTGAACAGAAGAGACATTTAATAAAACTAATTGTTTGTTCGATAATTTTTTATTAATCTATACATAATTATTATAATAAAATCGTAGGAAAGACAAAAGTATACATGATTGAATTTTTTTTTTAAATAATAATATAAAATAAGGGAGCAAACGATCAAACAGGTCACCTAAATGGAAAGCAACTACCGTCGCCCATGGACACTCGCAACATTAGAAGAGCTACAGGTGCGTTGCCGACGCAGGGGTTACGTACGCTCTCTTCTTGAAGGTTTGCAGCTGCCCTAGCACGGGGATTGTCGATCTAGAAGAAATAGATAAAGACAAGAAATGACTATAGTTTCTTGGAAAATAGGTTCCTGTTATAAAGTAGATAAGGTCGTAGATTCATCGACAACAGAAATCATTTTAAATGTAAGTTTATCGAGCAACTTTTACGACCTATTGTTTTGCGAGCTCGGATTTATAAAAATTTTATAAAATGTTACACAATTTGTTTAGCACTTTGGCGATGTAGATTCATTGAGGGTGGAATTATCAATGTTTCCCACGCTAAACAATGGGCAATAAAAACAGTTCACAAAATGCACTTAAAAATAAAATAACATTGACAATGAATCTACGACCCTATTTACTAAAACGTAGGATATTTTATCAAAAAAACTATAGTTATATTTTGTCTACGAAGATCGGAAACAAATTTCAATCCCCGTGCTAAGCACGCAGGTCGTATTGGTCTGGAAATACAGAAGTATTGTATACCGAAAGTTCTGGAACAAACTGTCACCGTCAGGTGGTAGTTTGCTCCACAACTTACAGAGTTTTACAGTGTGCGGCTGAAAGTTACGAGAAAAACGAACGGTGGAATACTGCCACTTATGAAGGTGATAAGGATGGTATATTTTTCGCGTGGAACGATGGCGAAAAGTTGCAGGAGGTATGATTCCGAGAGGGTGCATAGTGAAGCCATGGGGACCAGCCTGTTTATAACACTATGGTAGTTTGGCGCCCCTGCCCAAAGAAGAGAACAGTATTCCATATTAAAATTAAATAACAAAGAAATTAATTTAACTTGTTTGACCCTATGATTCAGAGTAGACGTTTTATTTATAGAATGTTCGAATAAATTAACAAATATGTTGGATTGATAAATTTTTTTAAATATATTGTAATCGATGAAAATCTTGAGAATTACCGAAAAATGGACCGTTTCTTTTACCACCAACCGCTTGTGAAACCACAATTTTTCGTCGGTGAACAAAGATGAACGACACGTTTCACATTTTAAACGTTCGCAAAGTTTTTTTGCACACCTACTTTTTGTAGGCATCCAGTCATACTCACTCCTTTCTGCCCGTACTTTGTCGACCTATTTATGCCTTATGAGCTCTTCACTTGGGAACCTGCAAATCATCACGGCGAGCGAAGCGAGCCCTAGTATATCCAACAACTTGAGCAATTTTGTAGTACACTTTACGAAAAAACTATCACACCTATTGATTTGTGCTTTAACATAGTTATTTTTATTTATATGTAGATGTGTTATCATCGATCAGTCAAGGTTTGGTTACTATTAAAATATTAAAAAAACTGCCTTAAAGATTAACACCATGCAGAAAAACGATGCGAGTTTTGTAAATATTGACATGGCTACTTTTTTCTAAAGGCATACTTCTGTTATATTAGCCTATATAATTCTGTATATTAGCATATAAAATGAAAAAAAGGTTGGGGACCACTGGTTTAGGCTAAATATTAAAAAGGCGCACGCATGTGTAGTTTGAAATTAAAAAATATTAAAACGAAAAGATGTTTAAGTATAATATTATGCAATTAGTTGATGCCTACGTGTTGATGCCTACGTAATCGCTTCTGAATACTTCAATTGATTATTCTATGCCACGCGACTATCTGTCTTTATCGCACTGCAGTTGTCGTCCGCATTCTCTATTCTTTTTTAACTTAACATAAAGCATTGAATAATTTTTCAAAAATTTTGGAAAAAACCCAAATAAAATGTAAATTACTAGATGTTTTCATATACTTCCGTGTGGTACGTAATTCCTTCATCCTTTTTTACCTTTGTATTATAATTTTTGCATTTTCTGAATACACAGTTTGGCATTTTAAATCAAAAACGTCACTCGCTGCCAACATGCAACTAATTCAAAAGACACTAATTAGGTTCATTCGGCCGTCTCAGACTGTACGCGCTAGTGCGATATCTACCTTTTTTTATAATATAATATCATAGATAGAGACAGGCACTTAGTCGTGAAAACATTTTCATATCATTTCTGAATCAATTTCAGCGAACCTTCTTGGTATTTTATTCATAACTCAAACGCTGATCTTAATCAATTGTTTCAACCGACTTGACGACCTCTGTGGCTCAATTGGTTGAGTGTGTGGCAGCTCAAGCCGGGGGTCGCGGGTTCGAATCCCGCTGATGGAACAAAAAAGTTTTCAATGTTCCCGGGTCTGGATGTGTATTAAATATGTGTATGATATAATAAAAATCTTAAATATATGTATAGTATAAAAGTATTAAATATATTTCCGTTGTTATCTGGTACCTGTAACACAAGTCCTTCAGGTACTTAGCACGGGGCCAGACTGACGTGGTGTGAAGCGTCCATAGATATTATTATTATTATTAACCTTTTGCACTTTCAAATGAAATTACTTACCCAACGCCGTCATAACGTAAACCGTGAAAAGGAACGTTCCAGACAGGTTCCAGAAGCAGCCTGACTTTATCTGAGCGCCGAGACCCACCGCGTTCATAGTCAGTCGGCGCTCATCCTCTATCCTCCTCTCGATCGCATACCGCCATTTTGGCGAAATGGGTGTTATCTGAAATTTATAACTAATTATAATATTATTAGGTATATATTATTATTACGTTTCTAGGTAGAAAACAATTAATAAGTATTGGTATCGTCGTTGAAGAACCAATATGAGTTATATTGGTTCTTCAACGACGACGAACAACGACTAACTAAAATGTTTTAAGAAATCGACTTCAAGATCAATATCTCTTAATTGACTTATATGTATTTTTGTAATAATTCCTTTAGAAATTATAGGAATATCTGTAAATAAAAAGCAAAAAGTTAATCGTTTTTTCTTTCTCGTGTAAAATAAGCGCCTACATATAGGAGAATAGTTCAGTAAGAAGAAGAACACAATAGGTAATATTACCTAGGGAGGTAGGTAGGTAGGTTTACGAAACACATCATAGGCATCGGGTAGTATCTGAGGCCTTAGTGCGAGTTTTATTCGATCATACGCATCGAGCACGTTAACGCGAATTTATATGGGATCAAAGCAGCGCCATCTACTGGCTAACGTGGATACTGCTTTGATCCCATATAAATTCGCGTTTACGCGCTCGATACGTATGATCGAATAAAACTCGCACTAACCCCTCAGGAGTATACAGCAAATGTTAGTAACGTAACGTTACTTCAGTGGGCCAAAGTTGGCATTCCGGTATTTCCCAATCTACGCGTAAACCGTAAAAAATTCTTTCATTGTTGAAGTTTAAATTAAATCCGGCGGAGATACCGCGGATATAATTTAAGTCAAAATCTGAGTGAGGATTATTGAGGATAATATTTAATATGAAACACTTATTCGAGTGTTCGTGTGCGCCTGGCTTTAGTAAATTCTTAATCCCTTGGGAAATTTTAATTAAAGGCTTTCGTTGATAGAGACCGCACTGTACGGCTTTCGCGACATTTAGCTTCACTTAAACTTAAAATGAATTTGACTGTCGTAAGTTTAAATATGGGCTGAGAAATCAGCTTGAAACATTGATAAGGATTTTGTAGAGATTGTCGGCTTTGGATTAATTATACAATATTCTAAAATATACGGTTACTAGCTGTCCCGGCAAACGTTGTTTTGCCTGTTTTCCCTGTTTTCCTGCTTTTCTCTTGAAGTTTTTTTTTTATATAAACCTCACGGAGCCCGAGACCTTTCCAACGAATGCAAAACCGTGGAAATCGGTTCGTGCGTTCTGGAGTTATAGCGTCAGGAAGGAAAACCCGACTTATCTATTTATTATATATATATAAAAGAAAGTGGTGTTAGTTACACTACTTATAACTCAAGAACGGATGAACCGATTTGGCTGAAAATTGGTTGAGAGGTAGCTAAGAACCAGGAGACGGATATAGGATATATTTTATCCCGTTCGACCGCGTTTCCGTGAAGTCAGTATAAAACGTGGTATAACAAAAACGCATCTGACATAGAATAACAAAACAAAAATGACAGCTAAACGTAATTTTGTCTATGTTGTCTATGGTTAAGTATGGTAAAAAATTTGACATGAAGCTAAACGTAATTGATATGGGCGAAATACTTTATCTGGCAAAACAACGTTTGCCGGGACAGCTAGTTTTTATATATTACTAGCTGTCCCGGCAAACGTCGTTTTGCCTGTTTTCCTACTTTTCTCTTGAAGTTTTTTTTTAATTTTTTTTTCTATAAACCTCACGGAGCCCGAGACCTTTCCAACGAATGCAAAACCGTGGAAATCGGTTCGTGCGTTCTGGAGTTATAGCGTCAGGAAAATCCGACTTATTTTTATATATTATAAACGTGTGACATAAACTACGTGACGATTTGTTGCATAAATATAACAAACTAATAAACTGTTGACTGTTTTGTACCAATAACTATACAATACGGTCAAACTACAACCTAGGGCACCGAACAAGAAGACGGCAATAAATCGGATCCGGCAATAACCATCCGACATACAACATCGTCCGATTCCCGCAGATCTATGGCTGCCCAGATAAGATCACGTCACAAATCACTGGAAATTGCTAAATTGTTGTTGCGAAATACGACGAAAACCCAGAATTAGCATGTTGCTGAAATTCGTGTTATCTCGACAGCCTTTAAATATCGATATCGAAATTCTACCTAATGATTATTATAGTTTATGGAGACATAGTACGTGTACTATTTTCTCGTTAGGAATATGCTCCAAATAGTATTTTAGTTCATTTTTGTGGGTATATCAAAATCTGCAATATATATGTCGCAGTCATCTGGTTCAATCTGCGATTCGATTGAATGACTAGCGCATTCATTGAATGACACCATTCAATCGAATGACTCGGCGGAACGTCGACTGAACGATCGTCACTCAACGTCCAACTATTTAGCGATTTGTAACATAGCCCTTTGAAGATAGCGGACATGAAATCAGTCAGGTAATTGAACGTATTTAATTTTTTCTCCACTGCGGCGCTAGTAGTCACTAAAACAAATATGGCGTCAAACAGCTCGTACAGCTGATAGCACTGTGTTGGTATTTTGTCGATTAAATTAACTTTAAAGTTTAAAGTGTTTTATTTGTAATAAAATAATATGAGAGCGTGGATTTACCCATAACTACCCCGTCAACGGCTACTAAAAAAAATATAGCATCCCATTTAACGACTTCACTATATGACTTTTAGTCAAGACGTTAAACGTCACAGTCAACGTCTTGACGAGTTGTCCTTAAGTCATTCGATTGAATAGTGTCATTCAATAAATGCGCTAGTCATTCAATCGAATCGCAGATTAAACCAGATGACTGCGAGATATTATAATACTACGTACAATAATTGTCATTTTACGAGGAGAATTTCTACGAAATTCGTTAGTTTATTCAGATGCATGTATGACCTCCTCTCGGCTCTGTTTCGAGGAAATATAGGAGAAGATAAATTGACCTGTCAGGGGTACATCAACACAAGTAATGAATGTTTTATGCAAGTGGGACACGCTGCGTAATTAGACTGAAAGTAATGATCAAACTAACACAGATGATGGATAATCTTGAAAATTGTCGTGAAAGACTATAGTGTATACTTTTAAATAATAGAGATAGACTGAAAGAAGTGACTGAAGACACAGTATATTTTATATACTGTTACATATTGCCTACATATCCGCCTGCTAAATTATAGTATTTTATGGAAACAGTATACTTTGTTTGTTTGTCGGAATAAAACAAAAAGAAAATATCTACAGCTGGACATAGAACCTTCTCCTTTTTTTGGAAGTCGGTTAAAAAGCAGCCTTCATTTTAATTCAGTCTTTATGCTTAGGCACAACCCTTCGAAGTGATATTTAAATATATTGTTTTAGTATCATAGAAAAGTACAATGATATTTTAAATTGTAACTAAGTATGATATAAAAGACATATTTTGCAAGTGGATAACAAACTCAATAGCTTTGCCAGCCGTTGGAATAGCGCCAAAGATGAACGGAAACACGAAAATGCCTTATTGCAAGTGAATTGTTGTCGAGTTGTATTTTCTTTGTATACAAAGTTCTTTCAGTTCTTATGAATTAGAACTTAGGTATTTATTCATTCATTTTTTACATGCTTTTCGATATATTTATTTGTGCACAAAGAGTTAGTTTATTATAAAAAACATAAATCGAATATTATTATTTATCAAATAGGTTAAAATGGTCTATGGCGGTATTTTTAGTTTGACTAAAAGTATGTTTCTCTTAGTCCCAAAATATTAAACCACCTTTGCGTCTAACCTAACCTTACTAAAAAAAAAAACACAAGCCTCACTTACAACGTGTATATTACGAATATAAAAAATGTTTACAACTTATTTGCGTGTATAATAAAGAACGTAACTCAGAGCGGCTGTGCCTCATGATAATACTCCCATGTGTATATCGCCCGGGGGCGATGTATATGTATTAGAGCCATGCCATACGAGGCGGTGCGGCGCCGCACCGCAGGTCATCTCGCCGGACTACCGACCACACGGTGAGTGCGGCGCCGCTACGTTTTGCAGTACCGTAGCAGCGACGGACTCGAGCTCCACCAATACATACACCCCTCCCCGCCTCGTCTCGATTTCGATGTGCGTGCGGTGCAGCGCCGGAGCGCACCGGACGGCGCCGTTGCCATGCCATACATTTTTATATTATGTAGGAAACCGGAGCGGCACCGGTCAGGCGCCGCATCGCCGCCGCACCGATATGGCATGGCTCTTACGTAAACATTGCTGCCGTAAATTACTTGATATACTGATAGCAGTTTGACTATAACTTTGTGATATTATGTATGAATCTATAAATTTTATAATGAAGATGAGGGACACCATCGATTCGTATGCGTAAGTAATTTACACTAATATTATAAAGAGGAAAACTTTGTTTGTTTGTTTGTTTAATTGTAATGAATAGGCTCAATAACTACTGGACCAATTTTAAAAATTCTTTCACCATTCGAAAGCCACATTATCCACGAGTAACATAGGCTAAATTTTATTTTGGAAAAAATAGGGTACCGTAAGATATTTGGGTTTTTCGGACACAATGTGTAAAAATCAACCAGAAAAGTTATTTATTTTGCGTACGCTGCCTAAACTATAAAAGATAGAACCATAAAATGTTCTAATTAATTGTAGATCTTATAAATATATACAAAAAAGTCCGCGACACACTATACCTATCTATGTCGAGTGAGGCACAACAACGATTTTTTTATTTAAAAATCTTGAATTTTTTTTGGACTTCATTTAAACGCGTTTATTTTACTCATGCTATTAATCCTTATCAAAATAAATTATTTCATCACTAAGCACAGTTTATGTAGATAATATTTTGTCTTTGAATGATTAAAATTGGACGTTTGGTTTTGAAGTTATGGCGAAATTAAAATATTACGATTTCTGCTGCACGGCCCGTTGCGAAGTGGGCGTCACCAAGGCGGGGGTGCGCGTGCGGGAGGGAGTTTAGATCTATTAGTAAATGATGATTTAAAATAATACTTAATTATTCACTAAATCTAAATAATATATAAAAGTCAAAGGTCAAAGCACAGCCCAAACCACTGGACGGAACGGGCTGAAATTTGGCATGTAGGTAGATGTGACGCAGGCATCCGCTAAGAAAGGATTTTGATCAATTTTACCCCCAAGAGATAAAATAGAGGATATACCGATCGGGCTGAGACTTTGATACCTAAATAATAATAATACTTCTTAACGCGAGCGAAGCCGCGGGAAAAAGCTAGTTATGATATATAGAACGAAATTTAGAAGTAGTCCAAATTGCTATGGACTATATATTATAATAGAATGAAATGTGTGCACTAATGGTAAGTTCACAGAGCTCGAGGCACGAGCGTGACTAAATCTCTGTCTTAGACCCAGTCTAAAGACGGACCTAAGATTGTAGTTTACGTGAATTTAGAGCTTCCGGTTTTCACATTGGTTACTCAGCATACATAAACTTAACTCTAAGTAAGAGAATATTCAGAAGGGACACATTTATTGTTTGGATTTAGGAAGGACATAGGTTACTTTCACCTTGGGCCTCCAGTAAATTTATTAATGCTAGGTTTCCTATTACGCAAACGAATATGTACCATCATTATGAATTTATTTCAAATTACCAAAAGATAAAAACAATATAAGTGATCACATCATATGGCGATAAGACGTTTACTCAGTCTTATTTGTCATAATAGTACCCGGGTTTCATAAATATGCAACCTAATAACGGTGGTGTAAACGCCGCGGCGGGCGCCGCAGTAATGAGCGAACCCTGATTAATTATAACGGGGGTTCCCCAGCGGCAGGGGGGGGGTGGGGGTGGTAACCGTACAGATTGCACCATTACACCGGATTTACAAAACCGCTACTAGATTTATTAACAAGGGAGGGATTCTCAGATTCGTAAGATATCTTGTTTTTAGTTTGTTGTAACTATTATCGTATTTAAATGTTTATTCTTCTGGATTAAGCTGACACTGCAGGAATTCCGGATATTGCTTGGTCAACCATACGGACTTTAAAAATCATCAATCAAAATACTGTATACTGTATATTTTTTTGCTGTATGTCAAGTCTAGCAAATGAAAAACTATGCACATTTTAAAATGAAAGAAAGTTAAATATCAACATCAAACTAATTGAGAGGTCTGAGGACTTTCTGAACTACGAATTTCTCGTTTCGCTCCGAGTTAACTCTGTAAACATCTGTAGGAGCATAAATTAACATTTTTATTCGCGTCGCTTGCCGACTTTATATAAATCGGAATATTTAAGCCGCATTAAAATTCTGAGCGCTTATAAAAATGAATCGGCAATCTCGCCCCCATAGTTATAGAACATCTAACACGCGTGTCACGTACATTTGATTGGATTTATTATGAGTGCCTACACATTTTAATTGGATACTAGATTTCGCAATAAATCTCGCGCGAATCCGTTCCAAATTCCAATTAATCTGTATCATAACTCTGTTATATATTACCGAAGTTTGATATAATAATTTGTAAACTTTATTGATTGCATGTGGTATTTATATTAAAATTGTTTATTGCTTCACATTGCACATACGATGTTATGTTATTTCAAAATATGAGCTATGAGGGATTCTAAAAAACTACTGAAGAATTACATCAAACTGATGTAGTGGCCTTTTGAAGAATTGTTCTTAGCAGAAGCACGTCAAGCTCATAGCCCATAATCACCATTGTCTCCATATCTCGAACACCTTACGAACTTGTGCTTGCCCAAAAATTGACATCGTCAGTAGTCAAAAATACCTTGGACTCATTATTGATAACAAATTCTGTTGGTCACACCATATCGAACACGTGGTAAAAAAATTAAGACAATTTTTGGCCAATATCACCATTTTAAAAAACCGTATTCCTTTTAAAACTAAGATACTCCTATATCACTCTCTGGCTGAATCGTACGTGCAATATGGTCTTAGTAGCTACGGGAGAACTTATACAACTTATCTTAACCAAATCCATAAACTGCAAGTTAAAATCCTCAAAACAATACTACCTCAAAAATTAAAATCAAACGACCAATGCGAGGAATTAATATTCAAACAGTGTAAAGTGTTACCTGTACCTGATATGGTAAGATATAATTTATTAAAAGAATATTTTTTTGACGACGACATAAAACATCCTGTTGAACATACAGTGTGCACACGGGCCGTCACTCATAATCGGCTCCGTACACTGCGCGCGAGCAATGTGTACGGCGAGAGGACGGCGAAATACCTAATACCGCGCCTATTAAACCAATTACCACCTGAATTAGTAACTACCATAACTCGTTCTAACATAAAAAATAAATTAAAATCCTACTTTCTATCAAAACTTTGATACTATTCTTCTAATTTATCACCACTGGAATGCACTCATCTTACTTCTAATAAAAATTATTGTACACAGACGTAAACTAATAACTAGCACTACGTCATTAAACCTACGTGGTTTTTTTGTTAATGCTTAATAATTTTTGTTTTTTTTTCATTGTTTGTATTGATAATAAATAAATAAAAAAAAAAAAAAACGTAGAGCTCTCGTAGCACTTGTCGTAGCAGTGTGCGTAGAAAAGTAGAAAATCATGTGGATTTTACGTAGCACCTCGTAGAGTCGTAGCAAAAGGGTGTAGAGCTGTCGTCGCATTGTGTATATTCGTAGCGCGAATGTATAGATAGAGCTGCCGTAGCAGTCTGTAGCGTCGTCGTAGCACGAAGGTGTAGACCTTTTGTAGCAGTTTGCAGCGTCGTAGCAGGAGTGCGTAGAGCTGCCGTAGCAGTCTGTAGCATCGTCGTAGCAGTAATGTGTGGACCTTTTGTAGCAGTTTGTAGCGTCGTAGCAGGAGTGCGTAGAGCTGTCGTCGCAGTCTGTAGCGTCGTCGTAGCAGGAAGGTGTGGGCCTTTTGTAGCAGTTTGTAGCGTCGAAGCAGGAGTGCGTAGAGCTGCCGTAGCAGTCTGTAGCGTCGTCGTAGCAGGAAGGTGTGGACCTTTTGTAGCAGTTTGTAGCGTCGTAGCAGGAGTGCGTAGAGCTGCCGTAGCAGTCTGTAGCGTCGTCGTAGCAGGAAGGTGTGGACCTTTTGTAGCAGTTTGTAGCGTCGTAGCAGGAGTGAGTAGAGCTGTCGTATCAGTCTGTAGCGTCGTAGCAGGAAGGTGTGGACCTTTTGTAGCAGTTTGTAGCGTCGTAGCAGGAGTGAGTAGAGCTGTCGTAGCAGTCTGTAGCGTCGTCGTAACAGAAAGGTTTGGACCTTTTGTAGCAGTTTGTAGCGTCGTAGCAGGAGTGAGTAGAGCTGTCGTAGCAGTCTGTAGCGTCGTAGCACGAAGGTGTAGACCTTTTGTAGCAGTTTGTAGCGTCGTAGCAGGAGTGAGTAGAGCTGTCGTATCAGTCTGTAGCGTCGTAGCAGGAAGGTGTGGACCTTTTGTAGCAGTTTGTAGCGTCGTAGCAGGAGTGAGTAGAGCTGTCGTATCAGTCTGTAGCGTCGTAGCAGGAAGGTGTGGACCTTTTGTAGCAGTTTGTAGCGTCGTAGCAGGAGTGAGTAGAGCTGTCGTAGCAGTCTGTAGCGTCGTCGTAACAGGAAGGTGTGGACCTTTTGTAGCAGTTTGTAGCGTCGTAGCAGGAGTGAGTAGAGCTGTCGTAGCAGTCTGTAGCGTCGTAGCACGAAGGTGTAGACCTTTTGTAGCAGTTTGTAGCGTCGTAGCAGGAGTGAGTAGAGCTGTCGTAGCAGTCTGTAGCGTCGTCGTAACAGGAAGGTGTGGACCTTTTGTAGCAGTTTGTAGCGTCGTAGCAGGAGTGAGTAGAGCTGTCGTAGCAGTCTGTAGCGTCGTAGCACGAAGGTGTAGACCTTTTGTAGCAGTTTGTAGCGTCGTAGCAGGAGTGAGTAGAGCTGTCGTATCAGTCTGTAGCGTCGTAGCAGGAAGGTGTGGACCTTTTGTAGCAGTTTGTAGCGTCGTAGCAGGAGTGAGTAGAGCTGTTGTATCAGTCTGTAGCGTCGTAGCAGGAAGGTGTGGACCTTTTGTAGCAGTTTGTAGCGTCGTAGCAGGAGTGAGTAGAGCTGTCGTAGCAGTCTGTAGCGTCGTCGTAACAGGAAGGTGTGGACCTTTTGTAGCAGTTTGTAGCGTCGTAGCAGGAGTGAGTAGAGCTGTCGTAGCAGTCTGTAGCGTTGTCGTAGCAGGAAGGTGTGTACCTTTTGTAGCAGTTTGTAGCGTGGTAGTAGAAGTGCGTAGAGCTGTCGTAGCAGTCTGTAGCGTCGTCGTAGCAAGAAGGTGTGGACCTTATGTAGCGTCGTAGCAGGAGTGCGTAGAGCTGCCGTAGCAGTCTGTAGCATCGTCGTAGCAGTAATGTGTGGACCTTTTGTAGCAGTTTGTAGCGTCGTAGCAGGAGTGCGTAGAGCTGCCGTAGCAGTCTGTAGCGTCGTCGTAGCAGGAAGGTGTGGACCTTTTGTAGCAGTTTGTAGCGTCGTAGCAGGAGTGAGTAGAGCTGTCGTATCAGTCTGTAGCGTCGTAGCAGGAAGGTGTGGACCTTTTGTAGCAGTTTGTAGCGTCGTAGCAGGAGTGAGTAGAGCTGTCGTAGCAGTCTGTAGCGTCGTCGTAACAGGAAGGTGTGGACCTTTTGTAGCAGTTTGTAGCGTCGTAGCAGGAGTGAGTAGAGCTGTCGTAGCAGTCTGTAGCGTCGTAGCACGAAGGTGTAGACCTTTTGTAGCAGTTTGTAGCGTCGTAGCAGGAGTGAGTAGAGCTGTCGTATCAGTCTGTAGCGTCGTAGCAGGAAGGTGTGGACCTTTTGTAGCAGTTTGTAGCGTCGTAGCAGGAGTGAGTAGAGCTGTCGTAGCAGTCTGTAGCGTCGTCGTAGCAGGAAGGTGTGGACCTTTTGTAGCAGTTTGTAGCGTCGTAGCAGGAGTGAGTAGAGCTGTCGTAGCAGTCTGTAGCGTTGTCGTAGCAGGAAGGTGTGTACCTTTTGTAGCAGTTTGTAGCGTGGTAGTAGAAGTGCGTAGAGCTGTCGTAGCAGTCTGTAGCGTCGTCGTAGCAAGAAGGTGTGGACCTTATGTAGCGTCGTAGCAGGAGTGCGTAGAGCTGCCGTAGCAGTCTGTAGCATCGTCGTAGCAGTAATGTGTGGACCTTTTGTAGCAGTTTGTAGCGTCGTAGCAGGAGTGCGTAGAGCTGCCGTAGCAGTCTGTAGCGTCGTCGTAGCAGGAAGGTGTGGACCTTTTGTAGCAGTTTGTAGCGTCGTAGCAGGAGTGAGTAGAGCTGTCGTATCAGTCTGTAGCGTCGTAGCAGGAAGGTGTGGACCTTTTGTAGCAGTTTGTAGCGTCGTAGCAGGAGTGAGTAGAGCTGTCGTAGCAGTCTGTAGCGTCGTCCTAACAGGAAGGTGTGGACCTTTTGTAGCAGTTTGTAGCGTCGTAGCAGGAGTGAGTAGAGCTGTCGTAGCAGTCTGTAGCGTCGTAGCACGAAGGTGTAGACCTTTTGTAGCAGTTTGTAGCGTCGTAGCAGGAGTGAGTAGAGCTGTCGTATCAGTCTGTAGCGTCGTAGCAGGAAGGTGTGGACCTTTTGTAGCAGTTTGTAGCGTCGTAGCAGGAGTGAGTAGAGCTGTCGTATCAGTCTGTAGCGTCGTAGCAGGAAGGTGTGGACCTTTTGTAGCAGTTTGTAGCGTCGTAGCAGGAGTGAGTAGAGCTGTCGTAGCAGTCTGTAGCGTCGTCGTAACAGGAAGGTGTGGACCTTTTGTAGCAGTTTGTAGCGTCGTAGCAGGAGTGAGTAGAGCTGTCGTAGCAGTCTGTAGCGTCGTAGCACGAAGGTGTAGACCTTTTGTAGCAGTTTGTAGCGTCGTAGCAGGAGTGAGTAGAGCTGTCGTAGCAGTCTGTAACGTCGTCGTAGCAGGAAGGTGTGGACCTTTTGTAGCAGTTTGTAGCGTCGTAGCAGGAGTGAGTAGAGCTGTCGTAGCAGTCTGTAGCGTCGTAGCACGAAGGTGTAGACCTTTTGTAGCAGTTTGTAGCGTCGTAGCAGGAGTGAGTAGAGCTGTCGTAGCAGTCTGTAGCGTCGTAGCACGAAGGTGTAGACCTTTTGTAGCAGTTTGTAGCGTCGTAGCAGGAGTGCGTAGAGCTGCCGTAACAGTCTGTAGCCTGTTGTATTACTTTGTGGAGTCGTAGCAGAAATGCCAGACTATTGTAGCAGATTGTAATGTCGTACAAAGGCATATCAACCTATTGTAGCCGTTTGTCTCGTCGTAGCAGAAATGCGAGAAATCGTTGCAGTTTGTCGCTTCGTAGCAGGAGTGTGTAGACTGTAGCACTTTGTACGTTGATAGGTAACACTTAAAATGGCATTAGTATTGTGTAGATACTATATACTATATATAACTGGATTTAAATATAGTAGTTACATGCTGAGTTAAAATGAATTTTTGTTTGCATTTTTTCATCTTTGACGTTTATTAACAAAGAACGTGTTTAGTTTCAAATTACATCGCATTTTAGTCAAAAAATCAGGGTTGTTTTGTGTATTTCAACAGCTACAAAAGTTTTTGAACTCGATGTTAACGCTAATTAAAGATACCGGTATCAAATTGCAAAACCTGTTTACCGAGCACAACTAAATATAATAAAGATAATGGAGGAGTTGTTTTAAAATTTTGTAATACATTTATTTCACTTCAGAATACACACTTATCGAAAAACTTAATAAATAATTATAAATAGAATATCGTTGCAGCTAATTAGTTACATATTGTACAAAATTATAGAGTTATTGTAATAATTACTATAAATATTTAAATAAACTTTTACATTTATAATTTATGCACAATATTCTTGTAATTCATACATAAATAAAGCTTTAATAAAACAAAAACGTCCTCTTTCCAAGAAATATAAGCGAGTTTTATTGAAAATAATTTTTTTTAATAAAAACGACTTTCATAAAAGATAAACTGCTTTAAGAAACTAGATATTTCATCGCACTCTTTTTAAACTTGTTTTACTACCACGTCTTTTGTTCTATTAAACTCTAAAATCTAAATATATTATGGAAACCTTTTATACTATAAAGCTTCTCAAAATACACTTTTTGTACCAGTAGGTACTCAACGTCTTAAAAGAATTTCATAGCTCATTCGATTTTACAAGTCTTCTATTCCCTCGTGATTTCTTTCAGGACAACTGTTACATACACATAATCGGATTACTTCTTAAGGACACGTGTATGTGGCCACAGATCTTATATTTTTGCCAGGATCTCCCCTGAGAGGGCGATAGAGGGGGTGGGGGGAGGAAAGTGGGGATAGGAGGTGGTGTGGGGGAATTTGCATGTGCGGCGCGAGTGTCACATCAACTCGTTTCCGATACATTACACGTGACATGGGTTGAGGTATCCACAAACGAGCACCACGGTGGTCATACAAGATAATCTTGTGGGATCTTTAGCAAAAATGGTAAGATCTGGCACGTAAAGCTTTAATAAGCACGTAAATTTGGTGCCTTTAGGGTTTTCACTTTATAAACAATGTTTACATTATTCGTTGTGAAATGCTTTAAAATCGTATTTCATCTTATTTTATGATTTTTTCGTCTTTGTTTAATTTTTTGACAACTAGTAATGGCTTCGTTGCTCATGTCAATGACTAGAATAAAAACTAGAACTCTTGCAAAGCATATAATGTCGCTAAATTATGTGTGTTCTCTAACGGCCGTTCCCAATATTTGATCTATCTCTGGTTTTGCCCTACTAGAGATAGGAATAGCTCTCATTAGACATTAGAGACATATATTTGATGTCAATTAAATGTTAGCTGCGATCGGTCGTATGTCAAACCAGAGATAGATTGAATATTGGGAACGGCCGTAAGTATATCAATAAAAAAAAAAAAAAAAAAAAAAACTGGAACTGTAGGACCTGATTTCACAACAAACCTAACTTTTTAACAATAAATTCAAATAATGTTTTTGTCCCTAAATATTGTAAAATCATGGATACCGCAGCTAAACATAGTTTTGAATTTTACCATACATCGATGTAAGTGCAAGTAGCCTGTTACCACTCACACTATGTAGGGATAAAGTTTATGGGTATCGGATCAGGGCGCTCCATAAATCGAAACCGAACTAAGTTAACTGCATGCTTTTATGGCAAATGTATGCACGAGGTAGCCATAAACATTGCTTTGGGGACCGGTAAGGAATTAGCTAAAAGTATGCAAGATATTAGAGATCGCAGTGAATCGAATACAATTTGAAAATGTTGCAATGCGATTTAGATTTGAGTTTCAGTGGTTTCAAAAGCTACGATAATTATTATAACTTTACAAATGTTCTTTTAAAAATCTTACGAGCAAGAGGCAAGTTAATAGTATGTTTTTATTGGTCTATAATTATTATAAAAATTAACTATTACAATATTTGTGTTTTTTGTTAAAGTCTACAATATGAACATTATTATTATCGCAACCAGAAAGAAAAACGGATTTTACAAGCAAGTACTTTACGTACTTTTTCAGTATTACCCTACCGTGTTTCAGTCATTAATCCTAATACAAACATTTCCTTAATCTTTACGAGGTGAAAGCCCAATGCGAAATCCCTGGCGAAAGCCTTACAAATTGTCGGAGATGTGTCACGGTCCCGCAGTCGCGCATTATATATTACTGACCTGATTTCGGCAAACGTAAAAATTCGTATGTATTCAACTACTAATGTTGAATTATAATGCTCCTACTAACTTTTGGCCGCGGCTTTGCAGCGTAAATACAATATCCCACGAGAACTCTTTACTCTTTCGGGATAAAGCTCGTTTATTTTTTAATCCCCTACTTTCAATTAAATAACTCTTATACCTCACCAAAATCTGTAGTTCGAAGAAGAGAGATCCATACATACAAAATAACTTTTATAGACATTGACTTGTACAAATATTTTTTTTATAACATTCGAATGGATATTGTTTTGTGACAAAGATCGGAGACGACTTTTACATCTATTTTTACACGAAGAAAAATATATTTCGTTTCATTTGGCTTATTATAATTTAATAGAAATGACACATGTCCATTGTCCATTACCATTACCATTATTATTGTCCATTAACATTGTGTCCGTTTACCTTTGGGCGCGTCCAGATAAGGTACTATACTCATCTTTAAATTAGTGTCCTTTCTAGGAATCATTGTCAAATACAGCGACATTAACGCTCAAAATCCAGTAAAATTCCAATCTAAATCCAGTTAGCTTGATTTACCAATAGTTTGTCTGAAATAGTTTGAATGTCAGTCGCGGCAAGTGGGAGCATTGAATTCTTCGACAAGAAAATTGCGATCTCAAATACGATTCGGTTTTCAGGAGCGGGAAGGAAATGGATTTTAGTATTAAAATTTAAAACAAAGTATTCCAGTTCACCAGATATGCTGAGATATGTAAACATTTATTTGTATTTCCATTTTAGACTGCGCTTTCCTCTGAGGGTTCCGCATGCAATGCAATTATTATTTTGCACGAATAAGTTGAAATGTAAAAATTAACTTTACGCGTAATTATAATCTGCTAAGTAGGTACTGTCGCGTAAAATCTATGCCTGAGCACACATTTGATATGTAATAGGGCACACATTTTTATTATTCGACCCTTGAGTTTTCACGCAAAACAAAAGGTGTGTAGTACAATATTAACTTATCATCGACAAAAGGCTTGACTTTTATTATTATTTATATTGATATTGAAATCATAGAGATAGGTGTAGGCTTTAGCTAAAATATAAATAGCTCATTAGTCATCACCATCAGCTCGCTCACTGCTTAAAGTTGTCGTTACTAGTAATTCTCAATTACGTTTATTTCCTTATCTTAAATAAACATATGTTTTCGCGTGAAACAAACCCTCTTTCGAAACAAAACATTACATATCGTGAATGCGAGTGACGTGATACGTGACAACGTGACACCGTCACGTTCTTCACGTGTTTAATGTTTCATCGTGTGCAAACTTCAAAGATAAATCACTATTACTGTGATTTACTGATTCGAAATGCTTTATTGGGCTTTATCATTATTCAGCAAGGTGACAGTGTGTATAAATAACTGAAAAAAGGAGTTCAACATAATTTATTGAGCTCCATCGAAAACAACATTCTAGGTGACATAAACGCCTTAGAAAGTACTATTAAGGGTGTAACTCTACTTTAGTATTTCCCGCTTACGTGTGTTTTCTGTCACTTGTATAAACGAGTTACGAGAACTATCACATTTTGGTGAATTTTGTTTTTCTAAATAAACTATTATATTGTGTGTTAACTTCGAAATAAAAGGCTATGAAAGGAGTCTGCAGTACTAAGTTCTATATTTTCCTGTTAGGGTACGGGATAAATTAAAGCATATTTAAGTATCAACAAAAGTTATTTTTATCTAAAACTTCCAACTAATTACTTTCATTCTGTTACTTTCATAATATATTTCGTTTCATGTCGATGCCGGGAGCTAACTAGTTTAGGAGACCTGCCTACGCTTCACTTTTGCGTACATTAAGATATTCATGATGTCTCTAACTTGTACTCGGGAAGAAAGTTACGTGGAGTATTTTAGTACACTTTATAACCGGCATATTTTATTACTAGCGACCCGCTTCGGCTTCGCACGGGTATAAAATATATTATAGCCTATGTCACTCACTGAAAAAATGATTAAAATCGATTCAGTAGTTTTGATTTATATTAATTACTACCCGTGGCCCGCATTAATGGCCGGTACCACCGCAAAAGCTACGTCCCGCCTTTTTTAAATCTGTAATATCTTCGAAATCATATGCTGTAAAGGGCCATATAGATCTATATTAAATCAACAATGTATTGAAAGTATTTAATTGAATAAGGATTAATGCCGTATTGGTTAAAATCGCTCCGAAAATTAGCCATTATTTGTAGTAAAAAGTAAATGACAAAAAAATGTTATTGTGGGATATCCATAAGAGATAGACATATACCATCGCGAAGTTTTCTGTAGACCTTTTCATTGTATACAATACTTAGTACATTATTTTGATAAATCTCGTAGGGTTCAGCCTGCGTTTCCAATGTAAGCGGAAAAAAATCTATTTATTTACGACATCAGATTAGAAACCTCAAAAATAACAGTATTTCTGCACTATTTAATTAATGTTAATATACTTATAAACCTTCCTCTTTAGTCACTCTATCTATTAAAAAAAACCGCATCAAAATCCGTTGAGTAGTTTTAAAGATTAAAGGTAACAAAGGGACATGAGGACAGAAAAAGCGACTTTGTTTTTAAATACTACATATGTAGTGAAGATGAAATATGCCTATACTATATATGTAGTGAAGATGAAATATGCCGGGAAGAAAATGACGTAAGTGGAGGGGCAAATTTGAGGCGGAATTCACTTATCGAAAAATACTTCCGATGTATCAAATGATGTATTACATTTTCCCATTTGTATTTAGCATGAGGTTGATATGTTTTCGGTTGGCAAATTCTCAGACAAAATAAGGAAAATCTCGGTGTGAATGATGGATCGAATTTCATAAATATGTTGGGGAAATCCTTGTATATCGGTATATCAGTTCATCTGTTATGTAATGCGCCCTTCGGCTGCTATTTGCTTGGGACTGATGTTTGATGGACCTCTACTTTTACTTGTTCAATTTATCTCAAGGATGAAAGCTTTATAGGGATAGGAAAAGTCAAATAAGGGTATTTTTAGCCGACTTCCAAAATGGAGGGGTTAAATGTTTGCCTGTGGATATTTTTATGTACGGATGTATCTATTTGTGTAAAGACATAAGGGTAGAAAATGAATGTTTATACTAAAAAAAGTTTTTCAACGAACGCAGCCATTCCGTAGTTGGTCACATATATACATAAGATGTTATTTTGGTGTATATGATAAACGGCTTAATATGGGCCAAAAAGTGTTTAATTGATTTAATCATACCCAATATACTATAATAATTACGTGTTTTAGTTTGATGATTTGAATATGTTACAAACAGCATAATTTTTATACTATCGAATCAGGTTTATCCAGTAACACAACTAGACACTAAATAACTAGATCAAAAAGTAGAACGAAACAATTAAGTCTTTCTTAAAATTTCATAACAAAGTCTCGGGCTTTATAAAAATTTTATCACGTAGAAGGGATGAAAATATTAAAGCACGCGCAGTTCTCTAGGGATTTCTTTATTTTGTGCTCTCATTTCCAAGATGGAGTGATATTGAATCTTACGACACGTCTGCGAACTTGTGAGAACTTGTGAGGACACTCGATAACTTAAGAGGAACGGAATTTATTTTCTACCGTTATTATTTTCGAATTTATTCCAAAGTTTCATCTTAGGCTTTTTGTAAGTAACTTCAGTTTGATGATGATGATTTTTTGAAAGGGATAATTAGACATTATCCTAGTAGAAGGACTTAGGTATGATCATTTCTTTATTCACACATAGATAAGGTAAGAGCAAATTTTATAGATGATCGTTTACAACAATTTTAAATCGATTCTGTCAGTTAGTGTAAGTTATGAATACTCGTAAATCAAAATTCAAAATATTAGTTATGGATTTATCTATCTCATTCATTATTAGTTTGCTCTAAAGAGTATAAATAAGTGTAGTGTGGTAGGCCTCATGAAGACGTTCTAAAAGTGTTAACTTTGTTAACCTATTTAGAAATAAATATTTTGATTTTGATTATTTTGATTTTGTATGTAATATAGTGTATTTGTGTATGCCTTGTATTTGTAGAATTAGATCATACTGTCGTCTGCAGACAGCCTGTAGTCTAGATGTTCATCTGGATGCTAGGTCTAGATGCCAAGTCTAAAATCTAATAACCGTTTTCCCTTTGAGCTAAATTTCCAACTCCCTGTAGGTCTCGTAGTTCTAAACAATAGTATTTAACACAATTTTCGGCATTGTTTGCGGCTTAAATTAATGGCGTATTTATAGTCATACAAACTGCGTAATTTATTCTTCGATAACGTTATCCGCAATTGCCAGCTAATATAAATTATAATTAATTATCCCATACTATTATTACGTCATAATATTTGGTAAGCATAAATCTAAGTGTTCACACTACAAACGTGGGATAGTTAAAGTATGAGTGTTAACAAACGTGGGATAGTTAAAGTATGAGTGTTAACAAACGTGGGATAGTTAAAGTGTGAGTGTTAACAAACGTTTCATCTAATAATAACAACCATTCTTTAGTACAATCAAGTTTATCAGTAAATATACACTCACCTGTCGTAACTCCGTGGCTAAATCTATGACGAGTTGATTTTGATCTCTTTCAAAGTTTAAAGACACTTGAAGTTCGTTTGGACCTGAATAAAAGTAGTTTTAGTACAAATTATATAATTTATTTTAAGCAGTATGTAGAGTGCAAAGTTAAAATTTTTAAACATTAACATTAAAAATTAAAACATTAACAAATTGTAAAAAATGATGCCTAATCATTGCTGCATAATATTTGTGCAGCCTTAAGCCAGCATTCTACGAGTACATATTATATAGTTTCGCAGCCTTAAAATATATACGCATTACGTATATAATATACGCATGTTACAATTATTACAATATGATAAGTTTAATTAAAATGTGCTTGAAAGTAATTAAATGCAACATGCATTACATTACTTTCACATACGTCGAGTTAATATCAGACCGCCGGCACTTGTGCGGCGTTTACATTGTTTTACTGAACGCATTCATGTTTTTTCGCATTTCAGCCAACTGGCACTAGAATAGCGAGCTCCATATTTTCACAGCAAAAAAGTAAGCGTCGGGCTGTATTTTTACGAAGACCGTATAATATCGAGGCCCCAAGCTGACGTTTATATTGTGTGTTCGTAACTTATTTCTACATCTTTTTGTTGCAATTCAAATGGAATGGATGGAAAAAACTTTGACTATACTAAAATTACCTTCGAAAGATTCGATCAAGAACACTACTACGAGCGTCCATATAGTCAAGAATGTGGCTAGACCCACTTGGCACAACACGCATCTTATAACAACAGAGCAAATCGACTCTCCGGGCACTTTCGGGGCAGGACATATTCTTAGCCAAGTCTCGGCCACCTAAAAATTCATTTACCTTGATATAATTGCAGTTATTCTACTATTCAAATTACTTATTTAGGTATAAAATATACTTATAAAAAAATTTGTGCTTACTTGAGGAAAGATTTGAAGTGAATTTATTCTATTATGTGTCCTATCGGTTTCGCTTCTATGAATCATAGCAACGAAGTTATCACGTAGAGTGTCTCTCGGTGCACATCTTTCGTTTATTACTTTATTGTATAGTTTATTCAATTTTGCTTCATGACGTACACTACCACTGTCACAGGCGCCGGGCAACGCGACTTTATGCTCCTTGTTTATTTCACTTCTCACATTACCTTTTATTATAGTTTTGACGTCGAAATCTTGTCCATCTAGTTTTACTGTCCTATCAAAACTGAAGGGCACCACTCCTGTCCGTTCACCTTTATTTTGGTACTTCGCTTTCCTGTACAGCGGTTTCACGAATTTGAAATTGTTTTTGAATCGCTCGCGGATCGGTGTTTTCATTGCAACGAAGCGTTTAAACGAAAATCTAACAAAATACTGTTACCAAAAGCTGTAGAGCGTGCAATTAATCGTTTTTCCGTAACTTCCTTAAATCGGAAGTGTTAGCTCATCAAAACATCAAAGTTCTGCAAACTGGGTTAAACTAGCACAAACTTGATGGACAAATAATAATTGTGTTTTGTTTATTACTCTTGTTTTTTTACTATTTTGTGGTGAGTACAGTTGTACTCTGTTAATATTCTTATCATGAATTCGAATATTGTTTCTAAAGTACCTTTAATAAAAATATCGTATTGTCGCTTGAAAAGCTTAACATAATATAAACTGTAAACAATTTTGTACTGCAATAAACTGTGAACTTCACATTATCATTTGCACTAATTGCTTATAAATAATAACAGAGTCGCGCTATCGAATTACAAAGAAGTTGGCTAATCAGTTTAAGTGTTGTTTATCGCAGTCATACGACGACGAAACTGTCCCGGGATTACGTGGGACAATACTACGTATAAATATTTTAGCTTAATTAGATTGTGTAGCTATTGTAAGTTTGGACGTGCTATATATAATAGAGAATGGCGCTATAAATAAGAAGTGATAAGACTTTTCGTCTTTCGGTATTTCAGTAAATTTGCGTGAAATACGGAATTTTAAATTTTATGATTTTTATAATTTTACTCTCCGTTACGTTAATTTGAACTGAAATGTGAATGAAAGTTACAATTGAGTTTGTTTGGCTGTGAATTAGCCCGCCCTTCCGTCAGAACTCCAGAAGCGTTAATATATTCCAACAATTTAACGATTGTGATTTGTGACTCCGAATTGATTCCATCAATTTCGCTCCGAATTCTCACTGAAAATGTTACGAATAGCTGTTTCAAATGATAAGTTATCGAGTCGATCTCATAGCTTTTAAATAAGTTCACTGGTTATCGAAGTTTAGATCTCAAATTAAAGTGTCAATCAAGCTCTTGCGTTGAATAATTTTACCTATTTAAAATATTACTTATTTAATTATATTTTAGACTAGCTGTCCCGGCAAACCATAGGTATATTAACTTTATGCGACAAACGTTGTTTTGCCATATAAAGTATTTCTACTTCAACAGTTGATACAAAATCTTACCCCCTCTTTTGTCCCCTAAGAGGCGTGGGGAGGGGGGGAAATTTTATACACCAGATGTTAAGTTGGAAAACAGTAAATAATATGAAGTAAGTCCATTAAAGAAAAAGTTTGATACAAAATCTGACCCCCTCTTTGGTCCCCTTAGAGGGGTGGGGGGGGGGGGGGGAGGAAATTTTATACACCAGATGTTAAGTTGGAAGAAGACAAATATATCTGCGAAAACCGCATCCAAATCGGATCAGTAGTTTTCGTGTGATGCTGGAACAAACATACAGACAGACAGATAGACAAAAAACTATCCACATTTTTGGCTTCTATAGCGATGTAGTGACACCCCCCGCTTACTATTTTTTGAATATCTTTAATGTACAGAATTTTCATTTCTACAGTTTTATTATACTAGCTGTCCCGGCAAACGTTGTTTTGCCATTTAAAGTATTTAAATCTTACCCCCTCTTTTGTCCCCTAAGAGGGGTTGGGGGGGGGGAAAATTTTATACACCAGATGTTAAGTTGGAAAAAACAGTTAATAATATGAAGTAAGTCCATTAAAGAAAAAAGTTTGATACAAAATCTGACCCCCTCTTTGCTCCCCTTAGAGGGGGGGGGTGTGATTTTTATACACCAGATTTTGAGTTGGAAGAAGACAAATATATCTACGAAAACCGTATGCAAATCGGATCAGTAGTTTTCGTGTTAAAGCAAAAGTCTTATACAAAATCTGACCCCCTCTTTCGTCCCTTTAGAGGGGTGGGGGGATTTTTTTTTATACACCAGATGTTAAGTTGGAAGAAGACAAATATTTCTGCGAAAACCGCCACAAACATACAGACAGACAGACAGACAGACAGATTATTTTATGAATATCTTTAATGTACAGAATTTTCATTTCTACAGTTTTATTATATGTATAGATGTATAGATAAGAATATTAATGTCAAAGTTTTAGTCAATTAAGGGCTAAGTAATTTAAATGTTTTAGGTACTACAAAATTTGACTAAAAAACTACAAAACTAAATTTTTTTTTCACGCGTCTCTTTTTACCACGCAGTGTTACTGATAGTGACATCTCGCTTGCTCAGGCCTTTGTTTCTCTATTCAGCTAGGTATATTAACTTTATGCGGCAAACGTTGTTTTGCCATATAAAGTATTTCTACTTCAACAGTTGATACAAAATCTTACCCCCTCTTTTGGCCCCTAAGAGGCGTGGGGAGGGGGGGGGAAATTTTATACACCAGATGTTAAGTTGGAAAACAGTAAATAATATGAAGTAAGTCCATTAAAAGAAAAAGTTTGATACAAAATCTGACCCCCTCTTTGGTCCCCTTAGAGGGGTGGGGAGAAAAATTTTTATACACCAGATGTTGAGTGGGAAAAAGACAAATATATCTGCGAAAACCGTATGCAAATTTGATCAGTAGTTTTCGTGTTAAAGAAAAAAGTTTGATACAAAATCTGACCCCCTTTTTTGTCCCCTTAGAGGGGGGGGGGGGGATTTTATACACCAGATGTTAAGTTGGAAGAAGACAAATATATCTGCGAAAACCGCATCCAAATCGGATCAGTAGTTTTCGTGTGATGCTGGAACAAACACACAGACAGACGGACAGACAGACAGACAAAAAACTAACTACGTTTTTGGCTTCTATAGCGATGTAGTGACACTCCCCGCTTACTATTTTTTGAATATCTTTAATGTACAGAATTTTCATTTCTACAGTTTTATTATACTAGCTGTCCCGGCAAACGTTGTTTTGCCATTTAAAGTATTCAAATCTTACCCCCTCTTTTGTCCCCTAAGAGGGGTGGGGGGAAAAATTTTATACACCAGATGTTAAGTTGGAAAAAACAGTTAATAATATGAAGTAAGTCCATTAAAGAAAAAAGTTTGATACAAAATCTGACCCCCTCTTTGCTCCCCTTAGAGGGGGGGGGGTATGATTTTTATACACCAGATTTTGAGTTGGAAGAAGACAAATATATCTGCGAAAACCGTATGCAAATCGGATCAGTAGTTTTCGTGTTAAAGCAAAAGTCTTATACAAAATCTGACCCCCTCTTTCGTCCCTTTAGAGGGGCGGGGGGAATTTTTTTTATACACCAGATGTTAAGTTGGAAGAAGACAAATATATCTGCGAAAACCGCATTCAAATCGGATCAGTAGTTTTCGTGTGATAGTGGAACAAACATACAGATAGACAGACAGACAGACAGACAAAAAAACTAACCACATTTTTGGCTTCTATAGCGATGTAGTAACACCCCCCGCTTATTATTTTTTGAATATCTTTAATGTACAGAATTTTCATTTCTACAGTTTTATTATATGTATAGATGTATAGATAAGAATATTAATGTCAAAGTTTTAGTCAATTAAGGGCTAAGTAATTTAAATGTTTTAGGTACTACAAAATTTGTCAGATGATGTAATTAATATAAATAAGTGAGTCAAAATATAAGTAATTTTATGCTTGGCTAATAAATTACAAATTAATTTTCATTGGAAACATCGAATTTCAAATATTCAAATGAAATATAATATTTTTAATGAAGAACACTCTACAGTAGATAATATTATCTATTATCCAGGATGCTACCTCCAAATTACAATGACCACACTTACTTATTACACTGGACAGCATGGACAAGTCATTATTAGGGTTCCGTAGTCAACAAGGAATCCTTATAGTTTCGGTCTGTCCGTCTCTCCGTCTGTCTGTCTGTCCGTCTGTATGTCCGTGGTTTTGCTCAGAGCCTATAGGGCCTACAAAGCTGTAATTCGGCACGAATGCACATATTAATGATGCCGACAAAATGGTATGTTTATACCCCTACACATCAAGCGGGGATGAAATTTTTTTATTGCGTCCACCCCACCTTGTGGATGGAATCGTATGGATAGGTTTTTTAGGGTTCCGTAGCCGAATGGCAAAAAACGAAACCTAATAGATTCGTCATGTCTGTCTGTCTGTCTGTCTGTCTGTCCGTCCGTATGTCACAGCCACTTTTCTCCGAAACTATAAGAGCTATACTATTGAAATTTGTTTTTTTATTAAAAATATTATGAGTATTCAAAGATTATTTTCCGATTTAGGGATCCATTTGTGAAATATGATGTTTTAAAGTAGAAAAAATCGTTAGACTCCAGTGTCCCCCCCTTCCGCCAGCTAAACGGTTGCTTCTGGAAATGTGAAAAAATTCACGGGAGTAGAAAATGTGCTGAATTTAAAAGGAAAATTATCACGGCTAAGAAGACTTCATTAGTTATTAAGTAATAGTCGATCAACTTAAAAATAAAGTATTCGGAGAAGTATAGAGGAACTTTTCGTTCAAATTCCTTTGAACGTAACAAAGATAATGTTGTTAGTAGTGTAAAACACGTTATAAATGTAGATACATTCATTAACCATACATAAATTATTAACTAGTACTACGGAACCCTATATTGCGCGTGGCCCGATACGCACTTGGCGGGGTTTTTAATTTAAAATTCTTTTTCATTTATTATAAGTCAAATTGACCGGAAAGGAAATTTCTGAACGAAAGTTATTGATTCGCGCTCCTTGACGGCTGTCTGGCAGTGTCATTGCGCGCGCAGCTGTCAAAATGCAACTTGTGAAATACTTTGTGATGAAAATACGGCGAATATATTGTTAAATACTGTTATATCAACAAAATACCTTATTTAATATACATTGAAAGTGTTTTATTTCATCCAATAAAGAAATGGTTTATCAGTTTACATAATTTAAGAAGTGATTTGTGGAAGAAAAATACTTGAAACTATTCTAACCAAGATGTTTCTTTTATGCCGTAATATTTATACGCCGAATTTAGTAAAGCAGTTAAGAATTGTAATTTTTGAGTGAAATAAAACGATGAATATTGAAAATGACGAAATGTTACCGAATTTGTGGAGCTTACTTGTTCCGTTTGTCTCGCAAACACTCCACTGTCCTGCTGGTCGCTTTGTTTATCCTGTCTATAACAGTCATACTGCACCTCTTCGTGTACAAGAAACACCATGGACACCCATCGGCCTTAAGAATAGGTGACTTCGACTATCGACCGGCGAGTTTCCTCAAAAATAAACAACCCAACGATAACCAAAGCTACTGCCACTTCAACTATGGCCTACCGACTACTCTCAAATGGAACGAGGTTAAAATATTCACGCCACCAGAAACTGGTAAGAATAGCTCTTACAGGGTTATATACAACGCTATACAAGCGACAGACTACGAGAACAAGTCGAGCTACGAAGCGGTCACCTACGCTACGCAAGCTACGCCCGAGTTCATCTACCACATAGTGGAAATAGCAAGGTACTGGGAGGGACCGATCAGCCTGGCCGTATTCGTCCCAAATTACGATTTAGACGTGACGATGCAAATAATGAATCAGCTCTGCCGCTGCTACGCCGGTATGTCGAAGATATCACTACACTTGTTTTATCCCAAAAAATACCCGCCGAGAATCAGGCACCCCAGAAAAGTTGCTACCACCGAGATACCGAATTCCTCCACGACTCAAAACATCGAGGACATCTTGAGAGTGAAACGGGAGAGATACAAGCGGTTCAACGATATGCAATCGAGGTCGGAGTACATACAGTGGGTACGGCGGAAAAGAATACACATGATGATGGCGCGAACTTTGAAAAAGTACCCGGAGACGACCGTCAGCTTTGTGGACTGCTCGGGGCCGGAAAACTTCGACGTGCCGACGTTTCGGCGCGAAAACAATATGAAATATCCTATAAACGTCGGCAGGAACGTCGCTCGCATGGCTTCGAGGACGAACTACTTTGTAGTGTCTGATATTGAATTAGTACCGAGCGACGGATTAGCGACGAAATTCCTCACAATGGTGAGGAAACTTATGGGCGATAAGAAGCGCGACGGGGGTCGTATATTTGTTAAGACCGTCTTTGTTGTGCCTCTGTTTGAAGTGGAAAGGGGCGAGGCAATACCGCGCGACAAGGATACGTAAGTTGATAAACGAGTCCCTTTGATGTTCCCACTACTCGTGTGATGGAACACATAATACGTATTATGTTTAAATGTGAAGGTTGTTTATTTAAGCAGCAGTTTCCCATCTAATACAATTGAGCGAATAATGTTCAGACTTTAACGATATTTATCCAAAATGAAATAGGTTTTTACCAATTATTCTAAAAGTATGTTTACTCCTTGGTTGAAAAAAAAAGGACTTATAAATAGCATCCTCTTAAAAAAATGCCATAACATTATCCAAGATCTTCATAAAAGTTAACTATTGAAATATTTTTGATACAGGTTGGTCCGCATGGTGTCTGAGAACCGCGCGAAGTATTTCCACCAGAAGGTGTGTTCCCACTGCCAGCGGTTCCCGGGTCTGCAATCTTGGCTCTCCCGACCCGCACCCGCTGTGGCTGAGGTATTTGTTATACTTTACGGCTTAATCCTGACGATGTGTGATCCTGATGTGTGTGATCCTGATGTGTAGGCGAGGCGATTACGAAGCGATCCGGGCGCTCATTTATCTAAATATCATTGCAATCGGGCTGCTTGTCATCTAGTGATCGCCTCGGCACCACCTTGCCCGGAAATTGCTAGCATTATATATTCTTTTAATAAATGTTACATAATAAAAAATTTGAATAAGTAAATAATATTTTGATGACACAACTGTGTAAGTTGCTAGATTTTTTTGTGAGTCTTCTGTAAAAAATATTGGTTTTTGTAGCTCGGCATGCTTGATTTTATGAGTTATCTGTCGAAAACGTTTTAGGAGAAATATTTATTTTATCGTAAAATATCTAAACGTTTTACATACGTAATCCACATATAAAACCACAAAATAAAAAGTCTGGATGCGTGGCTTGCGAGCTAACATTCGAACCTCGGTAAAATAGGCGATGAAATTCGCAAATCGCAACGCAATTTTCCATCGCACAGGTAATCTCGACCTTTTTACTTTTTCTCGAAACAACTTCGGCAAGGGTATATATGTATATAATACCCGACTTTTGTTTGTATTAACTTATGATAAGTGGGGTTTCCAGGGGATAGAGCTGCCTTAACATAATGGCCGTTCAATCCCATTTCGAACTTGCTTTATTTTTATTGTAAAGAGAAATCCCGGTATTTGTAGGGTATTTTATTGAGTGGGCAGATAATAAAACATCGTTTTGGGATGACTGAAGAGAACAAAGGTAACATTTTAGAATATTCAGATAAAAAATAAATATCTATTTATAATGATTATAATAATGCTGAAACAAAAACGTCGGCTTTAAAATTTTATTAGTCACGCAATAAAATTTTAAGAAACAAAGCATTAAAGTAATTAAAATTTTAATAGGTCGTAAGCAGTATCTTTGTAAAGTTATAATGTTTGTTGTCTAATACAAATTCAGAGAATTTATTTGCTGAAAATAAAATTCGAAGTATCTACTAGATTCCAGTAAAAGAGTGTTCATCTAAATTAAAATGAAAATTGTATTCGTATAATGATTGTCAAAAAATATTTTGAGTGGTCTTTTATTCTGTTGATCCTCATTATTTATAATACTAAAACTGACGGTTTCTGTCTTCATTACTTATTATACTCAATAATGTCTTCTTCATAGCTCTTATCGACTCACGGAACACGACATATCAAATTAGGACCATTTTACGAGCGCTCTTGGTACATACTTCGGAAAGCCGAAAGTAGGCTTGACGTCTAAACTCCATCCACTTAAAATCCAATTCCTGCGGAGGCCGTGCAAGTCCAATCAACCACTCCAGTGACAGCTTGTTCAATCTTCGCCTTCATACTGACGACGGAGGACATCGGGATAGAGGCACCATGAGTTGAGAAAATTTGGGACATGTCTCCTGCTATATTTGTATATTTACGTTGTTTAGTTAATACTAAAAATGGGCAAACTGTTTATATGAAAACTAAGAAAGCTTTATTTTAACTGAAATAAATAATTCTAAAGTCAAAAGATAAGAGATTGTTTACGACTGATAGAGATTGTTGGAATTCCTAAAGTTCACAGACGTATAGCATTGCTTAATGAAGCTTTAAGCAAGTGTACGCGAAAGAAACTTGGTTATCTGAAAGTTTTTAAAAGTTTAAACGAAAAGTACACGAACAGTTTCTCGGAGGTGCATTTTCACGACTTTATTCAAAGAATTCCAAGTTTAAAAATGTGTGGAAATCCACGAATTTTATTTCAGACAAGAATGGTAAAAAATGTCTCCAAATTGTTTTTAAATTATAGACATGAAGCTTTTAATTCTTGAAAAGATAAAAAATGTAAAATAACATTAGCTATTCAACTATTACATGAAACGTAATGTTAAAATTATATTGTACAAAATATAATGACTATTTAAATAATGCCTATAATAATCTTTATGAATTTCATTTTATTTCGATAAATGATTTAAGGTGATAATATATAAAGTCCAATTTTTCAAATTCAAAGTTACAAAACGTAATGGACGAACTGAAATAAATTAAATTAAGTTAACCCACCTAAATCCCTTGAGAGGTCACAAAGGGTCGTATAAGAACATAAACATGACAATTTAGCAGATAAGATACAGCTTGAACAAACTCGCGTCTCGCTGACTCAACTACACCACGCACGAACAGAAAAACTTATTTAAGGGCACGTTATTCCAAATTCACGTTTCTAGAATGAGTAATTTTTAAAGAAAGCGCCATTCAAAAAAACTGAAAAATATATACATGTATAGATACATCTTTTAACTAGTGGCTTTTTTGGTTAGAAACACAATATAGATAATTTTACTCGATAAAAAAAGATCCGAAACAACCTCGATTTTAAAAACTTTTTGAGTTTTATAGGACTTACAGGGACTCAATCAAAAAATAATTTGGACAGTTCGATTACTATTAAAATTTTACAGGGAAATGATTGGTTACATGTTTAGTTATAATATTTTTTATCTAAGTAAAAAGGTTTTTTCTCCTATTTCGCCCTATCATGGACGCGGCGAGCGTCGTAACCGCCACCGTACAAGGCGCGCTGATATGAATGTTATTTTAATGTCATTTACGTCGATATTCGCACTGACAGACATCGACCTGCTAATTTAGGAAGAACCTGCCCTTAAAACTTTTTACAACCCAAGTTCATATCAGCGTTAATGCTTCTAAAACTTGCGGCGATATAAAAGTGTTTAGATTGTGTCGAAGCGAATAAAAAAAGGTTATAGCCAATTTTATTAAAAATCGGCCAAGAGCGATACGGATTTGCGCACATATTATTTTTTTTATTTTATTTATTTATTTATTTAAGTCAGGCATCTTGGCCCATATTATAAATACCTTATAGACTAACATACATACAATTATACTAAAACTAACACTAACAACTAAACACTGTATTGTCTGCGACGTGGGACGCGACGTGTTCGGAAGTCGTTCTCGGAACCTCCTGTAGACGACTCCAATCGGCCAGAACTCCTCCTTCTCGAAGGTCGGTAGATGATGCGTCAGGATGCGTCGGGATGCGTCGGGACTATCACCACGAAGGAGCTAAACTTCACTTTGTGGCGGGACTCCTAGCGCTCGACCCTCAAGACGAAGTGGGTCTTGCTCCTGATGTAGTCCACGACCTGCTCGGCCATCGTGGACCAGTGCAGCCTGGGCATGTACAGTGGCGTCGCGGGAGTCTCACCGCTCACGCCGCAACAGCTGCTCGGGTCCTTCGGGTGCGGTGCCGCGATGGTTGCGGACGACGGGTTTCTTCTTCCTATCGACTATTATTATCTAGCCTTCGCGGTTCTGAGACGACACGTGACAAACGGACGGACGGAAACACATAGCTAACTACCGTATCCAGAGATATTTGATAATGCTTAAACTTTAATTTAAGAGTTGGCAGATATTATATGGGGCTTAAATGTTCATTTAATTACAGATAAGTAATTAATATAATCGTCTCTGAGTGCGGCAGTAAGTCTTAGTAATATGGTTAGGTTAAAATAGGGTTAGGTAGGTTTTTACCCTTTGAGTACGGAATTTAATTTGACCGAAACCTTATCCGTATCGATCAAAATTGTCCTCGTATCGCGTGTCGTGTGGTTACTGGCGTTAATAGATTTATACCCTCAGTGAGGCGTGTCGGCGCACTAATTGCGAACTAATCACGACAGTGCACGGCCCGAGTGACACGCGGGAAATTTTGTTACGAACTCACCGCTTATTGTCCCATCGTTTCTTGCTCAGCTTAATGTGTCGGCAATTTACTGCGAACTTCGCAAGTTATAGAAGAGTAGTTCTGCGGAGTCTGGTGTTAAGCTGTAATTAATCTGAGACGTCCGTAGCATGGATCTTTTCAGAAGGAGTAATTGGTTTTTAATATATCTCAAGTCTTTGATACCTAGACTACTAGACAATATACACTTATATGGAAATGGAACGCCTACACACACTATGTAAATGCTTAATAGGAAAATATAGACATGATAAGATTATGGTATTATATTATTTCCGAGGCGAATACTTTTTTCATTCAATTTGTACTTCAAACATAAACTGATCGAAGCTATCATTTTTCGTCTATCCAATAAATCATCCTCTTATCTTGAGGCTATTGTTCCAAATGAAACCCTTTTGGAATCAATAGGGATGACGACAAGGTCAAAGATTAGCTGATTTTTTAAATAAAATAAAGACATAGCGATGAAAAGTAGGTATTCCCAAAATTTCAGCTTCATAACTTATTATATTTTTTTTGTTTTGAGCCTTCAAAGATTTTTCGTCAAGTTAAGTCAAGGCAAATGTTTTTTTATAAAATTCCTTAATTTTTGTGTACCATTCGATAAGTTATCCAATTTTTAAAATTTTTTCTTACGAAACCACTTTCATAAACTCAATATTTAACATAGCTATCGAACAAACTAACTAGGCGTGACGTCACAGTTAGCTGACATTTTGTATGGAGCGTTTTGGGAAGGTCTATTTTATGTGAGTTTTGAATTGTGATATCTTGGAGAGTCTTTATGCTATCAGAGTCATTTTTTCACTGATATTTCTATTTTTGAATGATCCTTCACTTACCAACAAGAAAAAAAAATTTTTCGTCATGCCTATTGTCGATTGGTTTCAGCCGATGTTGATAGCGCGTCGGGAGTACCCTTATCATCGCTGGGAGCCGATCTACTTCGGGACTCAGAACGAGCCGTGGTACAGCGAGGCCCTGACCTGGGAGGGCCGACAGGACAAGATGACGCAGGTAAGAATAGGGCACTGAAGGGATTGTAAGAACCCTTTATTATGGTGCTACGTGAATACAAATGCCGGGTTAGTCGTCACGTTGCATTTACATTTTACGGTGTGTGTTTTAAGTTTATAATATCGATTTATTGTGTTGTGTCTAGTATAAAATTTGATTTATTTTTTTTCTTTGTCGCAGTTATCATTTTATATTGTACTTTCGTATTAATGCTAACTTTAATTAAATTTTTCATTTGTATTTTATTTTCGTGCAAAATATATAAATCATGTTCTTTTTTTTACACGTGTAACATATTTTTGTGAGACTTTGTTTGTGGATGCCTACGTGATTATTGCTTTTGGGTTTAAGGCGGTGTGTTACGAATACATAATTATATTTCTGGGTAGATTTTTGGTATATATTTGTATTTTTGTAGAAAAAAATCCTTGAAATAAAAATGGTTTTGAGTGTTTAGTAAATTGTTAACTTTAGAATTAGTAAATCCGCTTGTTAATAAGTGTGTGCCATATTATTTATTCTAATAAGATTTTTCTTCAGACAAGAGTGTTCATATAATTCTAATTAAAGGTATACTTATTGTGCCTTATCTTTAAGTTCTGTCTACTGCTTTTTTATCTTCAAATTCTTCAGTTACACTTACCTAAATAAAGTTAACATAAGACATGACCACTCTGACGTAAATCGTAATTGATGTGGCATACTCTCTACATTTCCGCTCGACTGCTTGTTACAGTGGCAGCCGTTCGGTTTGGTTTATATTTAAATTTATACGGTTTTAATTGGAAGAACAACCGTTCCGTGTTCCGTGACCGTTTTCACGCCAACTAAATATAATCTTTACAAAAACGGCCTTTTAATTCCATGTACGATTGTGTTTCTGTGAAACATGTTAATTAAACTTAATTAACAAATTATACTCCCAAAAATTACTTACACCCTCTTACATACTCGATAGGCACCACCCATTACCAACGCATTATAATATGTATTTTAATGTTTTTGACAGATAATATCTGGATCATACACATCCTTAAGTATTATCACTTATTTTTGTTACACACTGTATATTAATTCTGAGGCGAATACTTTTTTCTTTTCGATTTGTACTTCAAACATAAACTGATCGAGTCGACCATTCAATAAGGTCGGATGTCAAATACGTGTGGGACCTATGATGCCGCTAATTTATCGCACTAATAGAGTGTTCAGGAAAGAAAATATATAATATTACAATAATTTGTATTTTTTTTTGTTTAAATTTAGATTACAATGAATTGAAACGGAGTATCACAAACATCGAATGTCTCAAAGTGCGGCTGACTTCACAAAATTACTATATTTTTAACACAAACTCTACACAGTCAACCTCATTGACTTTTTTACAAAAAAACGTTTTATCGACCAGATGTTGGAGATGTGTCTCCAGCAGTACCATATGGTAGTGCTGGACGGCGGGTTCCTCTGCCACGCCGCTACCACCCGCCTCAACGCCACCCACAACCGCCAGGAGGAGTCCAACAATCACCGGAAGTACCTCAACATCATCGCCGCCTTCAAACACAAGTACAAAGACCGACCTAAGTGTAAAGTTAAGTAGCATATTTTTAGTTACTAAGTAAAAAGTGGAAAAAAATACATTTTTTGGAACGAAGTTCCTTATGGCGCGTTCGGCGTTGCGAAAGGAGGCTAGACGGAACGACACTTGACCTCGACACTTTTTTATTAGTACCTGCATAGTAGGGGCAGAGGGCGTTGATAGTATTCCTGTGCGTCAGCTAGATGGTGTTTTTTGAGAATAAACAGCGACATCTACCGGACGTTTAAATAAATTTTATTACAATTCCACAAAAGTGTCGTTGTTAGTATTCCTGGGCGTTTTTTTTATAACTTCGTTCCATCCGGGTGTCCCTTGATACCTCTCAAGTTTTTTTATAAAATTAGAGGGCAAACGAGCAAACGGGTCACCTGATGGAAAACAACTACCGTCGCCCATGGACACTCGCAACATTAGAGCATTTAGAGCTGCAGGTGCGCTGCTGCAGGCCTTATGTATGTAATAAACATGTTTTTTAATTTTTACGTTGACTGTTTTAAAAAATTGTCGTGCTTAGTATGCCGTTATACTAATATTAGAAGATCCACAATTCCACATGGTCTAAGCAAACGTTATAGTTATTTAATGTTTTATCATTGTTAAACGACGTTTTAGAAAAGTCGAAAAGAACGGGGACAAAATTTGTTTTGCTGTAACGTCCGTACAAACAGTGAGATTATGGATCATTAGGAAGAACTAAGAAGGTTTAAATTATTATTTATATTATTTTTCAAATTTTTAAATGATGTGAAGACGATAAACAATATGGCTATGAATTCTGTGATTTTATTTTAATAACATAAATGCATTTAAAGTGCAATCAGTGAAAAGACTTAAATTAATTAATATTCGATTGATAATACCTAATAATAATAATTTATTGGCAGTAAAATCTCAACTGTGTATGTGAAAATATTGATGTGCATTTACAAATAACAAAATAGCTTTTGTATTACCATGTATTTTAAAAATATCCACTAATATTGGTTAGTAGGATTTCGAAAACAAAACTTTATATTAGTGTAAAAAATATATGTAATACTAATTATAGACCTTAAGATCTATTAAGATACTATATTATATAGTGATTTTTATTTGCACATTTCACGTAAGTTTAGCCTTCAGATGAAGCAGATATAGATATTCAAAATATTTATGTATACCAGGCTATTTTTAAGTCGTGAAAAAGTAACGAATACTGTGCTAAAGTTATTTAAGCTAGTTCCTTTGTATTTGGAATGTCCTAATAAATAAATTATTATTTATTCCTATATAAAATATGTAAATAAGTAGAAGCTTAAATATATTACTGACTTTTTCTTTCAGTTCCTACAAATTGTGTTAGGTAAAAAACTATTTTTTCTTATGATCACTTCGTCCTAAATAATCATAAAGCAAAATGTATAAAATATATTATTTAAGATTAATCTTCTTTGAAGTTTCATTTTACCATTTCTCTGCAACTGTCTTCGAAATGTGAAGCTTCGGGACCAGTCTAATTTCATACCTACCTAATGTGGCAATTGTGCACTGTTATGGGACCAAAACGGCTTGGCCGATTTTGGCGATAAAATCTAGGCTTTTATTGCCAAGCTGGGCCCTATCTCAGTAACAGATATCTCGGATAGAGACATAAAAACAGTATCGGCTGTCGATAATATCTAAAACTAAATTAACTGTTTATTTTATATGTTCACGTTATATTTTTTTATCAATACATAGCTCAGAATGTACGAAAAAATTGCAAAAGGTATAAAAGAATAGTTTAAGATTAGCTGCTTCAAAATCAGATTAGTTAATAACTTTAATATAATACCTATCTATTACATTTTATTTATACTTATTTATTTTATATATTCTATGTATATATTTCGCAAATGTCTGAAATTCTAGGAAACTCGAGTGAAATGATTAATGGCGCCAATACATAATCAAATATGACCTCGTGGTTGTTTACATATTTTATGAAAAGCTGAATCAGCCAAATCAGAGTTAATGAAGCTAATGTTCTTTTCATATTCACGCTTTGATCATTATCGACGCGTAAATTAGTTACTATACAATGAATTTGTTAATGTTTTCCGTCGAAGCATAATTTCAGTTTGTCATTTTTTTTAATTTAATATTTCGGCAGAATCATAGGGGGCCAGGATCTTCTTCATTTTTTTCGCTCGGCCAAGTGTCGTTCTGTTTTCCGTGAGGGATTCCTACCGTAAATATTAAGGACTCGCGACTTCTGACCTAAAACTCGGCGGTATTCCAACAGCATCGGCCAAAGCCACGAAATAATCAAGACATCTGTTTCAATCTTAGGTACCTAGACTAGGTATTAGATGTTCATCCTACCCTAGTACTTTTAAAAAGATTCGTAACAGAATGAACTTGATTTATATTTTAACTAGATGTTCCGCACGGCTTCGCCCGCGTAATTTAGGAATTCCACAGAAATCGTACATTTTTCCGTAAAAAAATAGCCTATGTCCCTTCACGTGGTCTATTCTTTATGTGTGCCAAATAACATAAAAATTGCTCCATTAGTTCTAAAGATAATAAGCATTTTTTTTTATGAAATAAGGGAGCAAACGGGTCACCTGATGGAAAGCAACTTCCGTCGCCCATGGACACTCGCAGCATCAGAAGAGCTGCAAGTGCGTTGCCGCCCTTTTAAGAGGGAATAGGGTAATAGAGGAGGGTAGGGAAGGGAATAGGGGAGGGTAGGGATGGGAATAGGGTAGGAGATTAAGCCTCCGGTAAACTCACTCACTCGGCGAAACACAGCGCAAGCGCTGTTTCACGCCGGTTTTCTGTGAGAACGTGGTATTTCTCCGGTCGAGCCGGCCCATTCGTGCCGAAGCATGGCTCTCCCACGTATAAAATAAATTATATAAAATAATTTTCATATAATTTTCCCCGTTTTTTCCACATTTTCCTCTTTTTCTTCGCTCCAATTGATCTTAGCTTAATATTATATAGCCTATAGCCTTCCTCGATAAATGGGCTATCTAACACTGAAATAATTTTTCAAATAGGACCAGTAGTTCCTGGGATTAGCGCGTTCAAACAAATAAACAAACTCTTTAGCTTTATAATATTAGTATAGATACTAAAGTAAAAAAAAAAGTACTAATCACGAAATGAACATTCTTGGTATTGGGTATGATTTAATACAAAATAAATATAATAATTGATCTGTCTGTTTCTATTGGCTCCTATTGTTGGGACGATTGAAGGAAATGGAAATCTTATCCCAAAGCTGTTCTTATTCACTGAATATAGGGCTGTGTTCACATCACCTACTACATAAAATATAACGGGTATTGATACTAAAGTGTTTCAAATGTACTAGTTGTACCCATAATACATATGTGACTAAAGAATAACGTCATCTTAGCAACAGTTTAGGAATGTACTAGAGTTCAAGACGAAACAGAATTTTTAATTTAATTTGTTCAGTTAATTTGTATTCGTCCAAAACTCCAAATATATAATTATTTTTTATGAAACTGTAAATTATTTAGAAAACTTTGTCGTATCGTACACATTTTATTCTAAAGAAGGTGTTGTTAAAAATCTTGCACTTTTGATATATGCGTCTCGATATATTTTTACCGACAAACATAAAAAATCGAAAAAAAAAACCGACATTGTAAATACTCCTTAATCGATCTCTATATTTATCCATATTTGTTTTGTGCTTTCAATAAAGCTCTTATTGGTTCTTTTCTTTATATTAATATTTGCTCCGATACAATGTTAATCCTAAACATTTGACCTTTCCCCAAATTTTGTACCAGACACTCGGAAGTCGGAACATATTTATATACTTTTTGTACAAATACATAATAATTATGTTCCTTTAAGAGGATAAGGGTTTTTATATTAGGTACTTGTTAGCATATTACTTGCCTTTTGTTGAGTAGGTATTTAAGTATGACTTTTACTGTTTCAAGTACATCCTTTTTTTGTTCATTTTGTTGGTCTATAATGGTAATAATACAAAGTTACTGGGTACAAGCACCGTAAAGGTGCTTATCTTTTTTTTTTTTTTTCGTGTCTTGTATGAAACAGGGGATTTTGTATGCATGAGAAAAAATTTTGATTAAGAACACCATAGTTTAATAGTACTCTGTATTCTAAAATATTTTCATCCGACCGTATAATACACTCAGTGTTGTCTTTTGAACACGTTACATTTTATGTATGTTCTTAAAAATTTTAAGGGTATTGATAAATGAAACAAAAAATAACAAATACATAATTTTAATGAAGTATCGTATAAAAATATAAACAGCAATTAACAGTTTCCGATGAGAGCATCCTTGTTTTATTTGCTGTAACAATAAATTTAAATTATTAGACGACTTACGACGCAATGTAGGACAATTTAAGATAACTTTATCTTTATACTACTAGAAAAATTGTTTAATTTGCAGACTACTTTGCATGATAGACCTAGACTATTTGCTCGGGTTATGTCTTGTTAGGGCTAGGCATTATTCCTGATTGGTAAGACGAAGTTACGTAGGACCGCCATATGCATAGTAGGTTACCATCCAGTAAATATTCAGTAACGTGTGACACCACATCACTTATTATTATTCTACTCCAACTCTCCTCATGACATGGTTTAATATTATAATTATAATCTTTATTTGACACTTACTTAATAATTAAGTCAGTTAACCTAAACCGCATAGATTAAATAGTATATCTTTATGTGCTACAACGTAGCACAACGTTAAAAGATGCTGGAGTTGGATAGGCATAATGGACGAAGACCTTAATAATTTGGTGCAAGCGGGTGTGAAAAGTTGGGTTGTCTTTTCGACTTATCTTGGTGTATAACGGGGTCAGGCGGACGCACCATTTATCAAGATCATAACGGCTTTCGGGTCCAACACTTTGACGCGTATGATAGGATAAAGTAAAATAAATTGAAAATATTATAGCAAGCTCGAAAATAGCCAATGCTGTTTTTGCAAGATACGCCATAGTCATGGTCATTAGTTAAATTGTCCTTTGAAGCCCCCTCGACGTTGGGCCATGAATAACGGTTATTGCCATGATTGGAAAGCTGTCTTTGTCTATGATAGACGACAATCGACGTCGATCATAAGTATAGACGAATATGCTCCTCTACAAATTCGTAACATATATGTCAATTGTCAATCCATCATGGGCAGTGTGGGCAGTGCCTAATTTATATTTTTTATGAGTGTAGACCCCTTTATTTTCGCCGCCTCATGTACGAAGTCTGTCGGCCTCTGGACGCTGCCGGCCCCTAGGCCGCGGCCTATACGTCCTATTTATAAATTCGAGGCCGATCATAGGTCAAACAGGAGAGGCCGCATCAACGACAGTTGTTAACTATGTTTGAAAGAGAATCTATCATTCCAACGAAAAGGAAATTCTTAGTGGTTTAGAAATTATTTGACGTCGGGAGCTCGCTTTTAGAGCCAGTTCACACAGCGCGTTGCGTCAGCGTTGCGTCGATGCAGCGCTGCCGTTGCGTTGTTTTACATACAAATAACCAAGGTGTTCACACGGCGCGCTGCGTCGTCGCAACGCACACATGACGGACAGCAGCCCCCGAGACGAAGCGGGAGGGAGTGTTGACGTTAAGATTGCTTCGTATTATTAACGCTGCGATGGCGCTGCGCCCGTGTGGCCGGCTATGCGTCAAGATATTTGCGTTGCGACGACGCAACGCAACGCAACGCGCCGTGTGGACTGGCTCTTAAGTATCAACTACAACATTGTTGAGCATTTTGGGTAAAACTCAGAATTATGTACAGTCTTATAATTTAAAAAAAAATTGACGTTGAGGAAAACAACATTTTCTTTAGGTACAAAACAAAAAGTCATATCTCTCCTTTAACTTCTGAAGAGGTCTTAAATTAGTTGTAAATTTGCAGAGGGCACACAACCATTATTAAGTCTTGTTAAAAAATTGGGGACACTTTTATTTTTTATGGACAACAGGGATCAGCTTATCCGATTGAATCTCAATCGGCACGTCCCCGTATATATTGACCCGGATTGTTGGGGGTAATGCGGACGATTCCTTTGTTGGTCTTTCCTTAACGTTCTATTATCCTGACCCTCTATTTCGTGGCTTTTTATAAAATACGATAACGCACTCGTAATGGACGACCGGGATTGGTTAATGGGTAATCCGACTATTTACGTTACTTAAAGAATTAAGCTTTGTTGCTAAGCTAGTTAGCTTTAAATGAGATAGTAGTGTTATATTAACAATAATAATTATTTGTTAAATGCCCATTAGCAATAATTAAATTAATCGTACTTGCTAATATAATATTATTTTAGGTTCTAGATTCTAGAATAAAGATTAACACAGGCTATTTTTAATCCTGTAAGATACCCCAAAACTAGGAGTTATAAAGGCAAAAGCTAGTATTGAAAATATTTCAAATCAAATACTTAAGGCGGGCTGAAACCCCATTTTGTTATTTCTTGATACCCGATTTACCTAGTTCCAATATAATAACGAAATGCAAAAGAATATGAGATATAGAGCACAATATTTAAAATTACACAATATTAAAAAAAAACATTTTAATAAAAAATAATACTTTCGCTGTAATTAATTTACAAACTCACCTCCGACAAAACTCTTTGTCATCGAAATATAAGTATTAAAAAGAATAACTTACATTTTATTTTAATAAATTGTTAATGAATCTATTTTAAAAAGGTCTGAAACGAATAATCTTCTTTCTTAATATTTATTTAGAAATATATTTAAAAAACACATGAAAAATAGAGAAGATCCGCCCCTAGAAACTACAATTTTATGCTAAGCTAAAATGAATCTTATCGCGATGCGTACACGCTTGGTCTTTGGTTGTGTGCAAGGTTATCGTTTGGAATTGAGATAAGTCCTCGCCTTAAGATCAAAATATACTCACTAAGGTGTCCTTTTTGTGGTCACGAGATGGAACGGCAACACCTTGAGCACCTCTGCGGCTATTTCTTCGGGAAATCGGAACTCTTTCATGTTCTTATTCAGGCAGTTGTTGTACATCGCACCGAACACGCACCGATCTTTGAATTCATCTGATGTGACTATCATGCTGCACCTCCGGGACACCTCCTTCAGCTTTCGAACTACGTAAGAGTTTCGCCCGTTGATGACGCTAGCTAGTTTGATGAGAATTTCTCGATTTACCTGAGAAAGTAAAAATGTAGAAGTGAACGGAATTGATAGTGCTTGGTTTTCAATAAATAGAAGTGAGTAATCATTTTTATTACCAAATTAAGCTATGTTATAGTTCTAAAGTTACGGTAAATGATAGTATTTATTTTTTATTGTAATAACTTGCAAGAAAATTGTAAGTTGCCAATTTGGCATCAACACAGAGCTGTGGAATGACTAAGTCGTTATTCCAATAATATTTCGGAAGACTGCGGCCAGTCACTAGACGGAGGCTGTGTCGGCGCCGACAAACGGAAATCAAATAAATTGACTATACCAGTAGCTCTGTTTCTCTATCTACAGCAGTGACCCGACTTCTTTAAAAATGTCCTGACGTAATTGGACTAGGTTTGTACGAAAATCCATTGCTGAATTGACTCGATACACCATGTGTTATGTGTACAGTCGAAGAACCGGTGTTTTTAAATCATTGAGTCAATTACGATGGGCTTCGATTGGTTGCTGATTTCTTAAAAGCAAATAAAATAGTCTCTCAAAACTTTCTGATTTATTTGCTTTAATGTAAAAAAACATATGTTATGTAAAAATGTTTCATTAAGTTCATTTGGATTTTTACTGTAAGTAGTTCAATAACAATGTTTGCAATCATATCAAAATAAAAAATGTCCTCAAATAGTTTAAAATGAAATGTAAAAAGTTACAAAGTGTATGAGCCAAAATTAAATGCATGGAAATGAAAAGCTTGTTTTCACATTAGCGTGATTGCTGCAGCTGAACACTCGCTGTGGGGCTAATTGCTAATCGCTAGATACATTTTAATTTCAGCGTTTCTTTTACTGAGCTAAAAATGTCATTTAATTAATGCAATTGTTTATACAAAATATTATCTAGTGTTTTATTTTACGTGTGCAAGGACGGAAATTAGTTACACTCGGAAATCTTTTGTTTCTTATTCAGGTGTTTTAACAGCCTTTAAAAAAATCGGATCGAGGAATCGTAAAATACACAAATAATAATTGCGGCTTTACACATAGACCCAAAAAAAAATGCGATACTTCTTTTTTAAGTAACATAATTTTAAGCCCTTGATATTGGTTAAAACATAAAGCCAGGATCGCTTAAGAGAGGATGATGGCAAGGTTCAGAGCATAATAGCTCTGTTCAACAAGAAGACGAGAGTTATTTTGTTCTTAACCTTCTGGGGCAAGGTGGGATACATTCCATCTTGCCTCTAATACATATCATTATCTACATTACTTGCAGTGCCACCACCCTGGGCGAGATTTCTTCGGCGCCCCCTGCCGATTTCTCGAAGTGTTTAGAAAGAGGCGCCAGTGGCGCTCCTTTTCGTTTGCCTTCGGCGCCCCTTTTTATCTGGCGCCCTGAGCGGTCGCCTGTTACCTGTCCTCTATCAATGACGTCACTGGACTCCAGCATGCAGGTGGCGAAGCACTGGCCTCTGTAGGTCTGCGCCGGAGTGTTGGTGAGGTAGGCCTCGACGTCTGCCCGCGGTGGCTGGGCCTTGATCATGCACGACGCGCCCATATGCGCTAAGGCCACCAAATGGCCTTTAATCTGGAAGAAGGTTGTAATTTACTTTTATTTAATGGCCATATTAAATAACCTTTTGATGCGGCAATAATTAAAATAAAGATTAATAACACTTAATTTAAAAGACTATTGTTAAAAAGTGCTATGGATGTACTAAAATCAAATATTTTTAAATGAATGAGGGTTGTATGGCGCTATGTCGCCGTAGGGTATATCGTATCAAATATCGTATCAGACAGACATGTGACAGCTAAATCGTGACATGTGGAAGCTATTTCGTGACATATGACAGCTGTTTGACACGAAAATTGACACGATAGACCCTACGGCTACATAGCGCCACATCACCCTCATTGAATAATCTGCCATCACTAATATTGGGAATATGCTGATCCTTTCGGCGATCCTAAATTTTTCGCTTACTAACTGATACAATACAAGCACTGTAATAATTCTCTGAAATATGGTAACAGAAAGCCTCAATAATCTCTAATGACGTTCCATACAAAAGATATTTTTATGCGAATGAGCAATTTATATTCTTTAACCTTTGTTGGAGATTTTGCGCTTACTATTCATATTTTGACATTGTGTATTTTAACGCAACCTTTTAGATGAGAATTAGGCTTATGTAGATTTTTTATTATACTTCTAAATAGCTGATAATCCGTCACTGATATGGAACTTATACTTAAGCCTAATGATGTCAAATATAGGTTTTTTATAGACCTGAATTGGTTCGTTATAATTATAAACGAAAGACAAGTAAGTTAATATGGAGTAATATATGAGAAAGGCTGTAGCCAACCAAGAATTCCATCGTATTTAATACTCCTTTAGTCCTTACAATATTAAACCTAAATAAAAGCAAAATTCTAAAGAAAAAATAAACGATTTACCTTTGGGTCTGTAAAATCGACCACGGTTCCCTCTAACGTAGCCGGAATCGCGTACGATAAACTTAGGAGACATAAGAAGATTACCGCAAACATCTGTAACAAAATGGACAGGCAATGTAAATATTTTTAAAGCATAAAGGAACATATTTTAAGAGACACGTAATATTTGAGACGGATAAGAATTTATACAAATTCCTTTAAAGATTCCTTTTTGAGATGTAGTAATAAGCACTATTGAGCTAAATTAGCTAAACAGGTACAAATCGGCCAAGTGTAAGTCGGACTCACGCACGAAGGGTTCCGTACCGTTATAAAGCGAAAGTAGGCAAAAAATTGTGTTTTTGTATGGGAGCCCCCCTCAAATATTTATTTTATTTTAATTTTATTATTTACTACGTTCCGCGCGGCTTCGCCCGCGTAAATTAGATATTTCACAGACAAATCAGTCTACAAAAATAGCCTATGATCCTTCACGTGGTCTACTTCTTATCTGACCCAAATAACAGAAAAATTGCTCTAGTAGTTAGATAAGCCCTTTTAAATAATTTCCCCCGTTTTTTCCACATTTTCTTCTATTTCTTCGCTTCTATTAGTCTCAGCGTGATAAAATGTAGCCTATAGCCTTCCTCGATAAATGGGCTATCTAACACTGAAAGAATTTTTCAAATCGGACCAGTAGTTCCTGAGATTAGCGCGTTCAAATAAGCCCTTTCAAATAATTTCCCTCCGTTTTTTCCACATTTTCCTCTATTTCTTCGCTAATGTTAGTCCTAGCGTGATAAAATATAGTCTATAGCCTTCCTCGATAAATGGACTATCTAACACTGAAAGAATTTTTCAAATCGGACTAGTAGTTCCTGAGATTAGCGCGTTCAAACAAACTAACAAACAAACTAACAAACTCTTCCGCTTTATAATATTAGTATAGATTATTAAAGAACAAATATAATTAAGGATTTTTTGAAAATTTCAAGTGCCTAGCTGTTGCCTTTATTGATTACGAGCAAAAAAGGCCAAAAAAATCATGTTTCTTGTATGGCAGCCCCCCTTAAATATTAATTTTATTTTGTTTTTAGTATTTGTTGTTATAGCGGCAACAGAAATACACAATCTGTGAAAATTTCGGAAGTCTAGCTATAGCGGTTCTTGAGGTACAGCCTAAAGACAGACAGACGGACAGACAGACGGACAGACAGACATCGAAGTCTTAGTAATAGGGTCCCGTTTTTACTCTTTGGGTACGGAACCCTAAAAACAAGTTTTTCTTAGAAACTATATTCCAAATTGCCAGTGATTGGATAGTTGCTCGAAATCAAACCACTAAATTAAGTTCAATTTACGGAGACATGTCTTCCCGGACCGTGGTCATTAGCTCAGTGATTTATTTTGAAGATGGCGGCTGTGTTTTGGCCCGAGAATAATCACCGTTTCATTATTCAGATGGAAGGCGTCCTTGATTAATCCGCGCTAGAATTAAACGTACGCAAACAATGCATCTTCGGCTCGATAATTTCTAAGGAAAAATATTAATCTACGCGAAAATAAAAGTACAATAAGGAAAGATCCACCCCCGCCGATGGCCGCGAAGTTCTCGTAGCGAGTTTATGAGGCAATTAACAATGGGTGGAGCAAACGTAAAAATCACATCAATCAAAATGATCCCTAATAGCATTTAAATACCGTACATATAGAAATAAAGTACGTACTTATCGAACTCATAACAATGAAAGTAGCACAAAAAGACTGTTGCGAGCTCATATTGAGCGCGGTGTTGTTTTGTTGCGCTTCGCCCGCGCTCATATTGTTTGAATTTTGCTCTTCATCAAACTTTATCGGCTTTTATCGAGTATTTGCCAAGTTTGTTTGCGGCGGTATCTTGATGTCGGCGAGTTGCGGTGCATTTCTACAACTAGTTATTGAATATTGATAGGTGCAGGAATTTCTTATCAGCTTTGATTTATAGCTTCCTACCATTACCGTTCTCAAATGAGTTAAGTTACTAACTTAAGCAATGCGAAATCATTTTAAATATAAACTTATGTTACTCGATTTATAATATTGTTATTTACGAGTACAATATTATAATGTCATTACGGTTTATACATTACTTTATGATTTATTAAAAAACTTAAGGTTTAAAATCTTTTCATTTTCGCAAACCCCATTTTAAAACCACAAAAGAAGACCATTATCTTCGGTTCAAAAGGACGCTTCGCGATAAAAACATTAAAAACAAAAACTTAATTAGGTTAGAAAGGTTTTTCCACAAAACTCACATTTATTCCGCAAGGACAAGTGCGATGCGACGGGCTCCGAATGTACTGCATAAAATTAGCCCCAGCGCTTATAAAAACCTCTACTATCACCGAACAAAAACTCATTGTTTTATGGAATTGTTTGCTTTCAGCAGCTGCCGTGAGAGTCGATTGTTTGCGGTTGCACAACCCAGTTAATAGCTTTTTATTCACATCTGGTTTTCGATTAGAACTTCGTATTACGAACGCTGGGGCCAATCGGGTTCGTTTTTGGAATTGAAGCAATATCGGAGGTACGAAAATTGGGTCTCAGCAGCTGAACCTATTAAGATAAAATTTGGTGTGGAGATAGGATCTTTGAGTTCAGAGAAGAGCCCATAGGAATAATAGAAATAGGAATAAAACATTGAAAAATGTCTGCGACAATAAAGTTGCCGGAAACATCTAGTAACTAAATAACAATAATTAAGTACATATACAAGTATTAAGAGATGTAAAATTTTCTGTAAGTACTAAAGTATTATTCAGTAACAGTAAATACACCTTTGAAATACATAAGTTTGATAAAAAAATATTTTTTATCGTACATGCCTAAGCATCACAGAAGGCAAGTGCGTAGTAAAAGCAAATGTAAGAATAGAGAAATAATACTTTGACCCGACGGCACGTGCCCCAAACTATCTCGCTTGCCATTATCTTTTACGAGAGAAAAAATAAAGTCAACTATTTTGGTGTAAAATGTTGGAGTAGAATGAGCGGGCATTTAACTACATAAGTTTTTATTGTCATTTGGCACAGAAATTATGCTCAAAATATATTTTAACATACATTTATTTTACATACATAACGTACATTTTTCAAAACAGAAAGTAATATATTATGTCCTTTCCCGGGACTCTAGTATCTCCATACCAAACAGCAAAATCGGTTCAGCGGTTTGGGCGTGAAGAGGTAACAGACAGACAGATACCCTTTCGCATTTATAATATTATTAGTATGGACATATTTTTGAAAATAAATAAGTTAAATGGTATACATATAAAGATATATTTTACTAGCTTTTTGCCCGCGGCTTCGCTCGCGTTAAGAAGTATTATTATTAATAAATAATAAGGTATCAAAATACCTTACTCATAGATCTAAACTCCCCTCCCGCACGCGCACCCCCGCCTTGGTGACGCCCACTTCGCAACGGGCCGTGCAGCAGAAATCGTAATATTTTAATTTCACCATAACTTCAAAACCAAACGTTCAATTTTAATCATTCGAAGCAAAGACCAAATTTTATCTACATAATAGTACGGGAGCCCTATAACAATTTTTTTTTACTACTATCAAGCTAATTTTTTGTGAGTAGCTTCATTTTGATAAGACGAACAACATTTTTATCTGCGAAAAATCTTGAAAGTGGTAGCTAACAGAAATAGAAAGGATTTCATACTTTGACTTGATGGTCCCAAAATATGAATTGTTCTATTTGTAGGACAATATTACTATTAAATTATATAACTAATTAACTATCAATATACAAAAAAATCAGCTTGTTAGGGTTCCGTTTTAGGGTTCAGTAGACAACCATGTTTTGTTGATTACAGAACCCTATATAACCTATATACTTAGTGATGAAATAATTTATTTTGATAAGGATTAATAACATGAGTAAAATAAACGCGTTTAAATGTAGAACAAAACAAATTCAAGATTTTTAAATAAAAAAATAGTTGTTGTGCCTCACTCGACATAGATAGGTATAGTGTGTCGCGGACTTTTTTGTAGATATTTATAAGATCTACAATTAACCCTCATTCACTAGGTGAAATGTACTCACGTAAATACCTTCTATGAGTCCCTGGGACTCACATATTTTAAATGTATGTTTTTATGAAATAAAACAATTAATGTACTTAGTAAATTTTAAGAATAAATAACAAAACTAACCAAACTTCTGAGATCCTCTTGAAAATTAAAAAGGCACTTATCAGTCTTTTAAAACCAGGATATTTTTAAGGTTTTTCTAAACTAATAAATATTCTAAAAATTAAAAAGAATTTAACGTTTTTAAACCAATAAAGGTACACAAAATAAAAAAAATATATATTAAGAGCCTACTGTGAAAACGCTAGCCCCGCCTACACACAACGCTATCCTCTAATCGTGATACAATAATTCCATGAATCGTGCTCCCGGGCAATGTACTTTAGGCTGCAGCTAATAGTGAATTATATCGCGTAACGACGGTTCCCGCATTATAGCACGAAAGTAAAGGTCGTAAGTCCCAAAACTGTTTTTTGATGATTATTAAAAAACTAAAAACAATACTAATATTTCATTTAGCTATTATTTTATAAAGTGTGTGATTGTAGTAGTGCAAGTTATTTAATGACATTAACTCAATAAGTGTAACAGATATTTGTTGAAATATCCAAAAAGATTCATAATTTCGAAAAATAAAACTATAGAGTCAAAATAACTGAATCGTGTTTTCCGTTAGCTAAATATCAGATAAATATACAATTATTAAATAAATCTCAATTTCAATTGAGTCAATCGTCTTCCGGGATCGTAATACTTATTAGAAAACACAGCAAAATTGCACAGCCCGCTCTTAATGCATGCTTCTATTCAAAGAAAAAAAAAAGTGCAGTGGGTTTCTACCACTATCTAAAAGCTATGTCGGCATATCTTTTTTGGGCAAGTAAAACATATCGGCTTCAGATATTTTATGCACAGATGAGCAGTTTTTGTTCTCTTTTTGTAGTGACATAAATAGTAATACTTTTCCTCCTAGCTAACTTGTTTCAGGGTGGCTCACATCTTCAGAAATGACATTTTTTCGTCCAAATCTTCTTGAAGCCAGGCTTCCAGAATGGAATCTGCTCCGTCTTCTCTTAGATTGATAAAGTCATGTTTTTTAGAGCCATTTTACAATTCTACAACAGAAAATAAAGCATACATAATTTAAATTATAATGACGGTGAAAAATAAACATTTCAAAACTTTAATAAATAAAAATAATCGTAACATAATTCACTAGTATGAGTCCCTAGGACTCACTCGGCGTAATAACTCACCAAATATGGTAAGTACGCACTCATCCTCTCGGCACCATGTCGCCCGCGTCACTACATGAAGGTACTGAGACGTGGGAGAAACTAGCTGCTAAGACTTTTGAAATATGGCCGTTTAAAATTTTGATGTGAGTCCCTGGGACTCAGCAAGTGAATTAAAGGTTAATTACAACATTTTATGGTTCTATCTTTTATAGTTTAGGCAGCGTACGCAAAATAAGTAACTTTTATGGTTGATTTTTAAATCTTGTGTCCAAAAAACCCAAAAATCTTACGGAACCCTATTTTGTTCCAAAATAAAATTTAACCTATGTTACTCGTGGATAATGTAGCTTTCGAATGGTGAAAGAATTTTTAAAATCGTTCCAGTAGTTTTTGAGCCTATTCATTACAATTAAAGAAACAAAGTTTTCCTCTTTATAATATTAGTGTAGATTTAACACCAACCACGTGTGGAAAACTTTTTAACTCGATCAAATCTTAAATTTTGCGTGGGCCGCGAGTGTCGAATTCTCTTGGCCCAAGAGTCTTGGGGTTAGAAAAAGTGCGTTTCATTATATTTAATGAGTGGCCCTCGGATTGACACCGAATACGTGGTCTCATTAAAATGACGATGGTGTAAACTTCACCCAGATAATTTGTTTACTTCGTGCCGTGTCACCTAAATTTTCAATTTAACTTGGTATTTGTTTAATTTGCGAGTTCGCTTCCGTGGTCGCTAAATTATTTATTTGTTGTCGTTAAGTATTACTGTATTGCTAATTTTCTCAAGTTTCCTGGCTTTGTGGTCTAGGATTAACATATCAAGTGTAACGAAGGGTAAACTGAACTAAAAATTATAAGTTCTTTGTAAAAACAGATCCCTGACCGTTGATAAACCTTTGATGGGAATCGGACGAATGTGGGTTGAAAATACAAATAAACTTTTATGCCGGATCTCCGTGCGTGGGTGCATTTTGTGCGGAGCTACACATTTTACTCATGGAAACCAGACATTTTACCGTAATAACCATCCTTCATCTATTTCCGGGATTGAGAGTATGTTTTTCGACTTTCATATAAGTTTTAAGCGCAAAGACTTTCGCACTTTCGCATTTATTATAGAGCTAGAGATATTTAGCTCGACTAGAAATATGTGGCCATGAAATGTATCATCTGGCGCATTTAGCGGACGTGCTCGGGACTACTCGGCGGGGATAATGGACTTTATCCCAGGTTCTTGCCGTCTCGCTGCTCGTCCCCCGCACCCCCCCGTGCCCCGCACCGCCCCCGCCTCTGCTCACTGATATTTTTGACAGTAGATAATAGAAATATAATAATATCTATGGACAGAAGCGGCGTAAGGCGTGGGCGACGTGTGTGTGGTTTAAAGTTAGGAGCAGCTCACCAGCATCTATCAGGGGGCTCGCAAAATATATCTTGTCCACATCAAATTTAGGTCCCGCCCCGCCACTGTCTATGGGCGCTTCACACCACGTCAGTCTGGCCCCATGCTAAGTACAAGTACAAGTTGTGTTACAAGGCCTTTAGGTACTTAGCATGGCGCCAGATAACGTAAATGTATTACTTATACTATACATATATTTAAGATTTTTATTATATGATACACATATTTAATACACATCCATGACCAAGGAACATTGAAAACTTTTTGTTCCGTCGGCGGGATTCGAACCCGCGACCCACGGCTTAAGCGCTGACCACGCGCTCAACCACTGAGCCACAGAGGTCGTCACAGGAGATTTTTATTTTTCTTCCCACAGGTGGTAACAAAATAAGGTGAAAAAATAAATATTTATAGAGATGAAGTGGGAGTCGCTGTTGAGTATCGAAGATGCTATTAAATGCGCAGCTCTTTGTCTGCTATCTCTTCAGTCTTCACGCTTATACCGATGTACCAACTTGGCTGAAATTTTGGTCATAAGATACATTGAGTCTTGACAAAGGACATTGAATAGTTTTTATTAGGAAAAATGTACGGTTTTTGCGCCATAAGCGAATTGCTGCGCAAGGAAGTTGCGGGAAACATCTAGTATCCTATATGACTTGTTTGTTCACACTTTATCATCTGCTATTATTATAATGAATAATCTCTTTTATACTGCCTCATAAAAGCATGGCGCTTTTACGTAGTACATTTCTAGGAATTAATGTTAGTATCTGTTCAGAATGTCCTACAAAGGGACACGGCTTTTACGAGCCCTACGTCCGGAGTAACTGGTGTCGGATTTCCTGGGCTGAACTTTGTACATTAGTATGGTACATAGAGAGCGTTGAGAGTTATAGTGTTTAGGAGATTGAACCTTACTACATTGGCATAAAGTTTGGTCAAAGGTGGAATAATTCCGAACATATACTGTAGATCATCTCTCTGTGCATGTTATGCAATCGTACTACAAAGTAGGTCTAAAATGTTTGTAGCTTTCCGTGTTGTTTGTTCATAAACTCCTCTGCTCTCTTCCTTTTCAAGTATAATCCAACATTATATTCTATTGATATCTGAGCGTGCTAAACAGTTTTCTTTTAAATGAGGCAGCGAGTATAATTATTATAAGAAACAAACAATGCTTAGTCAATGTAATAACTGAACCACAGTAACGAGTTTTGAAGTTTATATTAATATTATTATCGTAGCTTGTTATTTATAGAATACTAATAAATTATTCTTAGAATTAAGCGATTGATGTGGTGTTTTGAATTAATAATGCTCAACGAAGGTTTCTCTTTGATATAATTATATTATTGTAACGAAAATTGCTGTAAAGAAATTAATTATTATATTAATTAACAATCTTCAGACCTTGACGAACTTAGTTCATATTGTTTCAAGTACAATAATTGTTCTTGAGCTTTATATTTCGAGTTCTGTTTTTGTTGTTCATGTGGAATTAATTTATTCTGAGTACTTTTTTGCGACTATATCTAACGATCTAATTGCGAAACTTTGCCAATTTGAAATTTCGGGAAAGTTATACGTATGGTTATTTTGCGGTCAAACTGGAAACCGAAAGCTGGCACAAACAAATAATTTTGATCGTGTAATAAAATATTATGACAGAGTATCATTATTTGAATAAACGTTGCGTAAACAAAATCACGTGCCATGTGTTCCTAATATGTATTAAATTTGTGTCCGAAATTGCACTAATGAGTTCAGATAGCATCAATATTGAGTTCGGGATCGCAGGACCGTGATGCGTCCATTTTAAATTTTGCTACCGAGGGAATATAACGTTGAACAAAATGTGTAGGCTGCTGAAGTTTTTATTTTTCTTCCTGTTGCTGGCCGTTGTGATATCACTTGTGGGTTGTCAGGAGGAAACTACTGCTGCGGCGACGACTGCTGCGGAGGAAGAGGAGGAGGAACCCCAGAAGAAGAGCTGCTCCATCTGGTGCTGGATCCAGAAGATCGTCATGTTTGTAATCTCCCAGCTGCTGAGTGGATAACCGTTATGTAATAAAGTGTTTCGCAAGTTTTCGTTTCTCTTTCTACCTTTAATACCTAATCTACGAATAATAAAAACTTTTATTATTCGTAGTACCTAATTATGAAATTATGTTACCCAAATCTTTATTAGGACATAATATTATCATCTATCTCTCTTCTCAAAGAAATGACAATCAATTCGAATATTTAATACAATAAGAATAACAACTAAATGGCTTTTTATTTTGTTCGTAACATTAATATTTAACCTGATAACTTATATTTCAACGTTACTCAAAAGTAGTTGAAGAAATTTTGACGTGAAATTACCAAACATACGGCGACATTCTGCGGCTACGATGAGGGGTAACTAAGTCGTAGGTGTCGTGTTTAGTGATGAGCAAAGCAAGACCAAGACCAAGACTCGACCAGTCTTGGTCTTGGTCTTGCTCAAATCTGTCTGGTCTTGGTCTTGGTCTTGTACGCCTTGTCTTGGTCTTGGTCTTGCAAAAAGCGAGACTCTTGCAAACATTTTTCAAAACTTTTTGTAAATGTTTTAATTTTCTAAAAACATTTTTAAACCTAAATTATTAGACTAGCTCCATGATCTTATCTTAACTTGTTGAGAGGATGATTCTTGAATTGAAAATACTAATGGAAAGTCGAAAGCCAACTAGGCTGATCTTTTAGCGGAAATAAATCCTTAAAAAAATGAAAATTTTGAAAAATAAGAACGTTTCCTCGGATTTCTTGAGTATTTTCAGGTTTCCGTAATCCGTAGCCAAATGGCAAAAAACGGAACCCTTATAGATTCGTCATCTCTGTCTGTCTGTCCGTCCGTATGTCACAGCCACTTTTCTCCGAAACTATTTAAAGCTATACAATTAAAACTTGGTAAGTAGGTGTAGTCTGTGAACCGCATTAAGATTTTGATACAAAAATAGAAAATTTATTAAAAATTGTAGGGGTCCCCATAGGCACAACTGAAACAAAAAAATATATTTTGGAACGAAGTTCCTTATCGCGCGTTGCAAAAGGGGGCTAGACGAAAAAAGTTGTAACGACACTTTTTGACCGACACTTTTTGCCACAGACATAGATCAAGATAGATGTGGTATCTATCTTGATCTATGTCTGTGCTTTTTGCTATAGTTGTAAGCCGTGCGGCGTGCGCGTGTTTCTCTGTCTGTCTCTCTCTCTCTCTCTCTCATAGAAAGCAAGCCAGTTATGATTTGTTTGCTTTTTTTTCGTTTTTTTTTTCTTTTATTTAAGTGTATACAGGTTTTTTGTACATTAGAAATAACTTCGTTCCATCCGGGTGTCCCTTGACACCTCTTAACTTTTTTTCATCTAACCTATGCGTGTGGGGTACTATGGATAGGTTTTTCAAAATCATATTGAGATTCTAATATCATTTTTTTCTAACCCGAATAGTTTGCGAGAGAGAGACTCTTCCAAAGTGGTAAAATCTGTGCCCCCCTCTAACTTCTAAAGAAGGGGCATGATAAGTCTAAAAAAAAAATATATGATGTACATTACTATAAAAACTACCAAGGAAAATTGGTTTGAACGAGAACTAGCAAGTATGTAGTTTTTTTTGTACGTCATACATGGTAAACCTTAATTTAACTTTCATTAAATCAACTGAAATATAAAAATCAATCAAAAACCTTTTAATTTCATAAAAACAAACCTTATTGCTGCTGCGAAACCCTTTAACTTGCACTTGGCCGATTTATCTTGGTCTTGCATTTTTTGCAAGACCAAGACCAAGACCAATTTTGCTCATGACTAGTCGTGTTATTGATTATTATTTCCTCTTTGTGGAATGAGAAACTTAGTATAGTGGAATTTGATGGGAATAAAGTGTGGCTTATGAGAACATTCTCCAAGCCGGCTGGTCACCGTGGAGGATCATGACCATAACCCTCTAAAGACAAAAATAAATAAATCAAGACCTAAATCAACTAGTCTCTACATAAGAGAGTGATTTTACATTATATGTAAGTACCTATAATGTAAAATCACTCTCTTCATATGAACGTCTTGTAGAATTGAACGAATCGCTGAAGAATATTAAATATGACATAATAGGTCTAGCTGAAACAAGACGCATGGGCAATAAAATAGAAGAGTTTGAGAACTTCATATTATGTTATACAGGAGAAACTCCAGGAAGATATGGAATAGGCTTTATAATAAATAAACGACACAAAAATAACATCGGAAGCTACATTGGTCTCTCAGAACGTGTAGCAATACTAAATGTTACAATTGAAAGCTATTCTCTATCAATCATACAAGTCTATGCTCCCACGGAAAAGGCAAGCGAGGAAGAAATTCAATCTTTCTACCAGCTAGTCAACTTAGCAATAGAAAAAGCTCATAAAAACTGTATATTGATGGGAGACCTAAACGCTAAACTTGATCAGCCCAAAGAAGATGAATACGTTATTATGAAACCACACGGATATGGTGAAAGAAACGAAAGAGGTCAAATATTGATAGACTTTGCTTTAGAAAATAAAATAATAATCTATTCTGAACACATTTAAAAAAAAAACCTAAGAAAAGGTAATTGATTTCATACTATCGAACCGACCATGTATTTTCCAGAACATAGAAGCTATGAACTTGAGTTACCCATCTGACCACAGGGCGGTCAGAGCAACAATTACTTTAGCCATATCAAAAAAGAGCAGAAGAACTTATAGCAACCATCAAAATATTAACTTAACAGTAGACCAAGAAATTTCTACATTTAAGGAAAGTCTAATTTCATATGGATCTAGATATAAATCTAGATATGAATGATCAAAAATCTATACAGGAGTTTAGATTTTTGGTCATTCCTATCTAGATTAGTAAGTTTGCAGTACGCAAGAGTAACAAAAATAAAAATCACAAAATTATCTCTGCTTATACATTAGACTACTAAAGAAAAGACAAGAACTACAACGGATAGAAAATAAAAGTAGAGCAACAAGAAAGCATTTATCTGCATTGTATAAGTTATGTAGTAAAAACATTAAGAAAGACTATGAAAACCATAGATTTAAACTTATAAAAAACATCTGAACCAAACAGGAAGCACAAAAAGCGCCTACAAAGAACAAAGAACTAACACAGAATGGATCGAGGGCCTAAAACATGACGATAAAACACTTACTAAACGCAGGGACATCATCACAGTAGCAATAGAATTTTACAGTTATATACAGCCAGTCAGAATAAAAACTCTGAATACAGACACCTAAGCTCAACCATAACAAGCAAAACACCAAGTGAGCCCTGTATTGAAGTATCTGAAGTATTAAAACCAATAGAGAAATTAAAGCCAGATAAGAGTCCAGGCCCGGATAATATAAGACATTAAAAGCTGCCTCTACATTGCTCTCAGTCCCACTAACTAACCTATTTAATCAAATTTTAGAAACTGGATGCACCCCTACTCAGTGGTCAGAATCTAACATCACTCTAATTTACAAAAAAGGAGACACAAAAGTTATCGGTAACTACAGGCCCATAAGTTTACTACCGTGCAAGCTTTTCTCGAGCATTATAAACAACAAAATAAGCACAACACTAGAGGCTAGCCAACCAATAGAGCAAGCGGGCTTTAGAAAAGGATACTCTACAATTGACCATATACGAGTACACACGATAGAGCTTATTATAGAGAAATACCGAGAGAGAAAAAGACCACTCTACATAGCGTTTATTGATTACCAAAAAGCGTTCGATACTCTATCCCACGAAAGTATCTGGGCAGCTTTAGAAGCTCAAAACGTAGAGCCAAGATACATTCAAGTAATAAAAAAGATATACAACAACAGCAAGAGTAGAGTAAAGCTAGAGTCAGTAGGACCCTGGTTTCCGATCAAAAGAGGAGCGAGACAAGGGGATCTATCTCCAAAGCTCTTAAAAGCTACGCTAGGATTAGTAATAAGTAAGCTTGAGTGGGAAGGTGGCACGACTCCAAGACCAGAGATGGACAAAGCGAGTCACAGCGTGGTAAGGCCCACAAGGGAAAAGAAAGAGAGGAAGACCTTATGTCAGATGGGAGGACGAACTTACAAAGATAGCTGTTTCCAACTGGATGGAAACAGCGAAATCTAGAGAACACTGGTTATCTTTAGAGGAGGCCTTCACCTGTGGAGGGGTTCTTACAGTAGAAGCAAAATAAAAATGTTAATTAACCATATTATATTATAGTATTAAGATTGTGTTATTTTACTGATAAGAAATAAAAGGCTTTTTTATTTAAGTATTTTATTTTTATTTTATTTATGAGAATAATGGTACAAAGATACGGTTTATTAATGCGCGAGTTTCTTGCGCCGGTTCTTCTCGCCGGGTTAGTTCCCGCACCGGCGCGGTGGTATATGTAGGCACCATAGTTCCAACGCGAAAGATTTTATAAAAAATTAACTCTGAATAAAAATTATTTAAATTTTGATTGAGATTTTTGATTTAATGTATCTATTAGATGACGCCCGCAACTCGGATGCGCCATAATTATGATTCTCGCGGGAACCGTATACTTTTCCAGAGTAAAAAGTATCCTATGTCCTTTCCCGAGACTCAAAGTATATCCATACCAAAATTCAGTAAAATCGGTTCAGCGGTTTGGGCGTGAAGTGGTAATAGACAGACAGACAGACACACTTTCGCATTTATAATATTAGTTTGGATTTATTAATTTATATGAAGCATACATTTGCCTCGATTCACGCCTAAAAATGGATGGTTCACGTGATAAATGAAAGTACAAGCAACAATTATTACGTACTAGATGACGCTCGCAACTCCGTTGCGCCAAAACTCGTCTATCGCGCTGGAACCGTTCATTTTTCCGGGACAAAAAGTATCCTATGTCCTTTCCCGGGTCTCAAAGTATCTCCATGCCAAATTTCAGCAAAATCGGTTCAGCGGTTTGGGCGTGAAGAGGTAACAGACAGACACACTTTCGCATTTATAATATTAAGTATGAAAGTATGAATAAATGTCTACGTACATTTAGGTACATCTATCTATACATATAATAAAACTGTAGAAATGAAAATTCTGTACGTTAAAGATATTCAAAAATAATAAGCGGAGGGTGTTACTACATCGCTATGGAAGCCATAAATGTGGTTACTTTTTTGTTTGTCTGTCTGTCTGTCTGCCTGTATGTTTGTTCCCGCATCACACGAAAACTACTGATCCGATTTGAATATTATTTACTGTTTTCCAAGTTAACAAACCCCCCCCCCACTCCCCCCCTTCCTCCTGGAAATGTTGCTTATAACAAAATGGTAACGCGTCATATATATCACAACTCCCGCACGTGGGATTTCCCCCCGGACCGTGCTTGGGGGGGCTACGCCCCCCCCGCACCTGGGATTTCCCCCCAAACGCCCCCCCCGCACCTGGGATTTCCCCCCCCCCTCCTGGAAATGTTGCTTATAACAAAGTGGTGTCGCGTAGTTAGTATTGAGTTTTAATTCTGTGTTTGTTGTTACTTTTTTGTCTGTCTGTCTGTCTGTATGTTTATTTCCGCATCACACGAAAACTACTGATCCGATTTCAATGCGGTTTTCGCAGATATATTTGTCTTCTTCCAACTTAACATCTGGTGTATAAATTTTTTCCCTCCACCCCTCTAAGGGAACAAAAGAGGGGGTCAGATTTTGTATCAAACTTTTTTCTTTAACACGTTAACTACTGATCCGATTTGCATACGATTTTCGCAGATAAATTTGTCTTTTCCTAACGTAATATCTGGTGCATAAAAAAAATTCCCCCCACCCCTCTAAGGGGACAAAAGAGGGGGTCAGATTTTGTATCAAACTTTTTTCTTTAACACGTTAACTACTGATCCGATTTGCATACGCTTTTCGCAGATAAATTTGTCTTTTTCTAACGTAACATCTGGTGCATAAAAAATTCCCCCCGCCCCTCTAAGGGGACCAAAGAGGGGGTCAGATTTTGTATCAAACTTTTTTCTTTAACACAAAAACTACTGATCCGATTTGCATACGATTTTCGCAGATATATTTGTCTTCTTCCAACTCAATATTTCGTGTATAAAATTTTTCCTCCCCACCCCTCTTAGGGGACAAAAGAGGGGGTAAGATTTTGTATCAACTGTTGAAGTAGAAATACTTTATATGGCAAAACAACATTTGCCGGGACAGCTAGTTCATTAAATACTTTCGCTTCTTTACACACATATTTTGTAGCTAATGTATGTTACGGTAATGTATGTTGGGTATATGTTTGAAATATTGCGCTCATCATATTCCGTTTTTCTTTGTTGCTTATTGTATATTCTAAAATGTATGGAATTAAACGCAAAAATTTAGATTGAAAAGAGAAATTTTTACCTAATCGTGTACATTTGATAGTTAATGTTTCGTTAAACTATAATAAAAAGTGAATTTTGAGCTGATAATATTTTCCAGCTGATAATAATAATTAATCATTGATTAACTTTTTTAGAAGTTTTCACACGAAATATTATTAGTGAATAAGTGTATTTTTTCCTAAACAAATTTAATAAATCTTGTCTTGTGGATGAAAACAAGATTTCTACGAAAGATAAGTTCATATCAAGCTAATCATTAGGATGGACCGACCCACACGCCTCGAGTTACTATTTTATCCTCGATTTTCTTTGTTTTCATTTCAGCATCAATCTAGACAAAACATTCTCCGAAATTTCTTATTTTGTATTCTTAAAAGAGATGGAATCTTTAAGAATTCTATGTAATATAGTTTCGTAATTATAGTATATAGTATAATAATTTAATGACATATTGACAATAGAGACTAAAACCGTTTTATTATATCATAATATTACGAGTACTGACGAGTAGTGACAGCCATCAACAACAAGATGGAGATTAATCAGCATTGAAGAAAATACCAATTAAGAATTAGTAATAAATTAATAAATAATAAGATATAATATGTAATTATAATAATTTACGGCGCATAGAAAAACTTGTATAAGCTTATATTGCACCGAATGACATTGTTATTGTAATTTTTATTGATAAACTAGCTGACCCGACAGACGTTGTCCTGTCTTAACGATGATTATTTAATTCGAATTAGTAAAATCCAGAAAAAAATAGATTAAAATTAGTATCTCCATGGCAAATTTCATCAAAATAGATTAAATAGTTTAGGCGAAAATCATAAAAGTTTATTGTGCGGGAACCGTACATTTTCCGGGACAAAAAGTATCCCTTGTTCTTTCCCGAGACTCAAAGTATCTCCATACCGAATTTCATCAAAATAGATTGAATAGTTTAGGCGAAAATCATAAAAGTTTAGTGTGTGGGAACCGCACATTTTCCGGGACAAAAAGTATCCCTTGTCCTTTCCCGAGACTTAAAGTATCTCCATACCAAAATTCATCAAAATCGATTGAATAGTTTACGCGCAAATCATAAAAGTAAAAGTTTTTCCGGGATAAAATGTATCCTATGTCCTTCTCCGGGACTCAAAGTATCTCGATGTCAAATTTCAGTAAATGTCGTGATTAAGGGATATTTGGATTCATTTTTATTTATATACGAGTAGATAGAGGATTGAAAAAAAGGCACTCCCTCACAATATAACTGATAAATAATTTGTTATTACACCTACATCTAACAAACACATAATTTTGCGATTCCAAAATATGAAATTATATTATGTTAATATTCTTTTTTGTGTCGTCAATATGAATATAAAGTAATACGTTTCGCGACATTATTGTGAGGCCATGTTTGAAGTTCTCTCGTGGGCGTAACGTCAGGGCGTTCTTGAAAATGTGAACAATATTATTCCCGGTACAAATAGAGATAAGTTTCCATCCTGCTGCTCTTTATAGGATATTTCACACGTATTTCGTATCAAATATTAAACGTTAAAACACGTTAAAAACTCAGGCAATATACTATACTTATAGTTTGAATAAACTTAAGATAAACTTAAAACATATTAAATACTTAATCATTTTACATTTAAGACATTACTTATTTTTAAGACAGTTATTTAAATAGTCTCATACATAGGCTGTACTAAAAGTATCGGGAATGGAATATTTCCACTGTTCCTGTCATATTAAAATCTTTTGAATTGAAAACTCCTTGGTTTTAAAAATCGAATACCATTTATTTATTTAAAAAAAGATTCTCGGTCTTGTCACAAGGTCTTGTCAAACTTGTTTAGTCGTTGAGAAAATGGAATGGAACTGGTGGGTCGCGGGTAGATTTTGGGTGGGCCCTGAAACTATAGGACGATTGTCGTACTCGTTCGATTGTCATTTTACTCGTTCGTTCGTCGTCGTGGGTGCGTGCGGGACGGGGGCGAGGCATTCGAACGCAAATGTAATTGTAAGTAAGTAAGGCTGACGATGATGATATGGTGGTGAACTACGATAAGAATTAACGGGTAAATGCTGCGGCAGCAACTGTATACCGCTGCTTTTTTGTCTTCAGGACACAAGGTGGGCCGCGAACTTTAAATTTTCTTGTAGATGGGTCGCGGTCCCGACAAGTTTGGGAAACACTGTTCTAGAGCGATGATTTATTATGACTTTCGAAGTGGTTTAACACAAAAACAGTGTGTTGACCGGATGATATCTGCATTTGGTGATGAAGCCCCATCCAAAACCACAATTTATCGCTGGTTTGCTGAATTTCAACGTGGACGTGTCAAGCTCAGTGATGATCCCCGTCATGGTCGTCCAAAAACTGCAGTCACCCAAGAAAACGTTGATGCTGTGCGTAAGCTGATTGAGGAAGATCGACATGTGACATACCGCGAAATTCAGGCAACTTTAGACATTGGCATGAGTTAAATACAAATAATCTTGCATGAACAATTAGGTTTAAAAAAATTGTTTTCCCGATGGATACCGCATTTGCTCTGTGAAGAACAAAAAGCGGCTCGCGTTACTTGGTGCGTCAGAACTCTCGAAAGATTCCACGCAGGATCCTCAAATGCTGTATACAACATCGTATCTGGTGATGAATCCTGGATATATAACCCGAAACAAAAAACCAGTCACGAGTTTGGGTGTTCGAAAATAAGTTAAAGCCAACAAAAATTGTTCGTTGACGGAGTGTTGCAAAAAAAAGGTGGCCACGTTTATCTCCAAAACAGGCCATTTTCTACATCCTCCATCACAACAATGCGAGTTCTCACACCGCGCACAGAACAAAAGAGTTTTTAGAGCAAGAAAACATAGAATTATTAGACCATCCGCCGTACAGCCCCGACCTAAGTCCTAATGATTTCTATACTTTCCCTAAAATAAAGAATAAATTGTGTGGTCAGAGATTTTCATCACCTGAAGAAGCTGTGGACGCCTACAAAACGGCCATTTTGGAGACCCCAACTTCCGAATAGAATGGTTGCTTCAATGATTGGTTCCATCGTATGGAAAAATGTGTCAAATTTCGCGGAGAATACTTCGAAAAGCAATAAATACATTTTTAAATAGTAATTTTGTGTCACTTCCTTAAACAATACAATATCAATTAACTCAGTTACATTGGTACTAGTTTATTTACAAATTGCGCGACAAGCTTTTATCATCATTCAAATTGTATAATATAATGAGGTTATAACTTTATGGTTAAAAAAATTTGAGGAGTAATTTATTTAACTACTTCTTTTTAGAGTGTTTAAATTTCATTATAAAACTATTTCGTTATTAAATAGGATCCGAGCTAGATTGAAGCTGTGTTAATATTGTATCATAGAGATATTATGTACTACGTACTGGAGGCGCCATTGGAAACAAAAAACATGTCACACTTGAGGTATGAGCGGGGTGAGAGGCGGGGCGGTGATGGCTATAGATCAGTACCGCAGAAGTGACAAAGTTTTGTGCCTACACTCGAATGAACGCAGACTCTATTTTAGTAAGTGGATAAAATAAAACAAAGATTTTTACTAAACATTATTAAAAGCTTTTATTTAACTTGCTCTGTATATTATTATGTACATATTATTAAATATTATTACATACATATTATTATGTAAGTTCGGGTGGAATTTTTGAACTCAATTTCGAAGTATATATGTACGTATAATATTTTAACCGATTGAGCTGCAATTTTGTATACACGTTTGGTTTGAATGACAATGCACGATACAGTATGACATCACTATAAATATAAAATGGCCGACCATCCAAGATAGCGGAATAGTTATTTTCTATGCTGTCCTATAATAACCTCCTCATTTTTGGAAGTCAGTTAAAAAACATCATCATCAAATTGCCGAGAATAGAATATGACGTAGCCTCAAAATTCCGAAAATTTCAAAGTAGAGTACAACTTGGCCGAGATAACTTCGTACCTGGCGGCCATACTTATACAAACCCCCCAGTTTTGGAGCTACAAACGGTCGAGTTAACTCCGTACCAAGGATTTCGAAAATCGGACCACAAACGATTGAGTAATCGTTGAACATACAAAAAAGAATAAAAATAAACATACATACAGCCAAACGTATTACCTCCTTTTTTTGAAGTCGGTCAAAAACCAAAATATTGCATACCAAAATTTTGCAAAACCGTTACAGCGGCTTGGGCGTGAAGAGGTAACAGACACAGAGAGAGACAGACAGATAGACGGACGGTCAGACAGACGGACAGACGGACAGACAGACAGATGGACGGACAGACCGACAGACGGACGGATAGACAGACAGACAGACTTTCACATTTATAATAATTATATTATAATAAGTATGGCCCCAAAGTCCACTACATTTACCTTATTTAAATTACTTAAATATTTATAAATACAATTATAAATTTATAATGTACGCATGTATAATGTACACGAAATACCGTATTTATATTACCAAAATACAAACTCGTCTACGTGAATACTTCATTCATCGTCGTCTCATCATAGATATCTGTATTCTGCCTACATTCCCCTCTTAATCTACTACTCTATGGCAATGCGAAATGGCGCGCGTCTTCGCCTAGTAATTTAATGTTCGTATTTTAATTGAAAATAATTAAATAAGAATACTAACCGATGAAATGTTATTCCGTCGCATTTGGAAGTGTTTTTGGAATTATTTTTACAGTATCTTAAGACACACCAGGCATTTTTGTGACTTTTATATTGTTTTTTTATAAATGTCATACGTCTAGTGCGCAGAAGAGTTTGCGGCCGACTAAGTGCGCTGCGGCTATATAGATTCTGTTGAATGTGACCAAGCATTGCGTTGCGCTGTCAAGTCTAGTACGTAGTACTTATATGTCAGTGTATTGTATCAAAATAATTGAATCGGGTTACAGATATTAGTAGAATATTAGGAAGTAGGGCAAGCTCATTAACTTTTGTGTTCCTGATGACGCGGCCATTTCCGATGGTTATTCATGTCGAAGAAGATTAATTAAGACGTCGCGATGACCAAATATTTGAAAACCATAATCAATCTCAGGGGTTACTAAACTGTTAAAGAGATGGAACACCTTTTATCTCATGAGGTTAATGGTTAAACTTATCTCGGCATTGTTACTGTTTTTGGGTAAAAAAACTTACGGGTTATAATAATAACCCGTAAGTTTTTTTTCATTCTTGTCAAATATGTATGATACAACAATTTGTACCTAATTAAAAGGTGGACTATCAGTAGAACGATTTTCGTGAAATTTAAACTAGAGAGACGAAGCAAAAAACAACAGAAATATTATAATATGGAAATGTATAAATACATACAGTTTTATGTTAATTTTATGCTAATGGAAACTAGGTTTAAGATATTTTGATTTATGTCACACTTGACAAGCGGACACTGCAAATAATTTCAGATCGGTGGGGAACCAATAGAAAATCTAGAAGTGTCTATCGTTACGCCATTTGTTGCAGATTCTAAAAATTAAAAGAAATAAAATGCCCTATTAACAAACTATTGAATTAACTAGCTAGCTTCTAGCTAGTTTGAGGAAATATGAATGTAACTGGAGGAATTTTTTAAAAGGTTTCTCGTGAACAACAATCATTTCAGCACAAATAACCATACGAAAAATTATAAATGCAAGTGTGTATGTATGTGTGTCTGTTACCTCTTCACGCTTAAACCGCTGAACCGAATTTTGTGATGGAGAATCTTTGAGTTCGAAGGAGGAAATCACATAGGATCTTTTCATGTCGGAAAATGTGCGGTTTGTGCCCGCTTCTTCAACTTGAATTTAATAAAAAAGTGAAATGTTCTATGCATATATCAAAAATATAATGTATAATTGATTTACACGACCTTTACTAGCATTTATCACATTCTCACTGCAAGCATTTTAGTGCACTCAACGAACTTTAACGCCTTCTGACACACACCGAGTGTCGACCCCTTAAGGTTGTCTGCGCACTTTTGCCCCACGTCCGATATCACGATCCTCCGGTCGTTATGATGAAAACCTCCCACACGTTTATTATAATTGTTAACGTTAATATCCCCACGATTGTTCATGATACCGAAAAGACTCAGCACGCAATGAATCACGCAAGGAACGTCCCCTCGAATCCTCAAACATTGCCAGGTCAACTTGTCGATAGTCTTGTCGCGAACGTACATGGTCGACATCGAGTGTGCTAGGTGTTTCGGTAGGAATGATGTGTTGTGTCCGAATATCGCGACTACCAGCAACATCAGCGCAATACAATGTGGCGCTGAAAATATTATAGGTATTAAATGCGTGGTAATTAAGTCAAAATATAAAAAGGAAGCATCCGTATGATATGATATTTAATGTACTGTAACTTCTAGGTGTAAATTCATGTTTCACAAGTAATAACAATTATACTCTTTTCTTGTACTTGTATTGTACTTTAATTGTATTATGTTAAATAGAACAACAGCAAGTACAATTGCTTTTGACTCATTTGTGAAATAGTTGAATACGTAAATTGTAAGATATTATCTTATTCCATGCTTATTCCAATAACTTTCGGCAAAACTCCATGTCATTTTCCCGAAAACCGTGGTACATAGATCGAATATCGGCCCAAGAGTAAAGTTAGAAGTTATCCGCAAACACACGGATGTTTTCTTATTCAGATTTATCACGAAGTATAAATCATAAACTTTATGCTCCCCAACATAAAGTCAACGACAACTTGCGATTGTTTGCATACTATTATTATATCATATTTTATCATTGTCTATCTACGGATGTACCGTCAAGGAAATTGATTCATAGGCAAATAGCGTTATTTGGTCGGGTTATACCAAGTCTTTGATAGACCTGGCCCTTTAGCCAAGACCTTTTATTTATCGCTTCATTTTCATAAGCGTTCGTTAATAATATGAAGTTGACGTTCGACTCGTCTAATGTCAATTCCATACATTTTGGTCGGCGATTCAATAAAGAAGCAATAAAGAAAAAGTCTTGGCTAGAGGCTCTGATCTGTCGATTGTACTTGACATGACGATAATAGATAGTACGTTCAGCATCTGTATAGAGTACTAGATGTTCCGCGCGGCTTCGCCCGCGTAATTTAGGAATTTTACGGAAACCGTACATTTTTCCACAAAAATAGCCTATGTCCCTTTACATGGTCTATTCTTCATGTGTGCCAAATAACATAAAAAATTGCTCCAATAGTTCTTAAGATAATATTGCTTTCATATAATTTTCCCCGTTTTTTCCACATTTTCCTTTGTTTCTTCGCTCCAATTGATCTTAGCTTAATATTAAGCCTATAGCCTTCCTCGATATATGGGATATCTAACACTGAAATATTTTTTTAAATCGGATCAGTAGTTCCTGAGATTAGCGTGTTCAAACAAACAAACAAACTCTTTAGCTTTATAATATTAGTATGTTTTTATTATTCGTAGATTAGTATAGATAAACAGATGAGTTAATTTCTCTGACAATACCTCCCTAATAAGAAAATTAAACAGCAGATAATAACGGTTGCCGCTTTTTATTATGGATACTATACTCCATAATATCTATCAATTCTAGGAACGACACTTTTACAATATCTTAATTTTTATAGTGTACACTTCTTCGTGTCTGCGTAACACTTCTACACAAATTAAACAATAAACTGCTTTCAAACCTCGAAAAATGTCTATTATCTTTGATTCTTTACCATGATAAATATTGTAAATGGGCTTCTTGTATTCATGGAATTATTTATAACACCCTATCCTTATTATTTATAACACCATATACCTTTGCACGTACCTACAGCAAAAGTAAAATAAAGTTTTATTACATACTATTTTTGTAATGTAATCAAATTTTGATCTACTCACAATAATTCATTTTTGTTTATTTTCCTCATCCATTTTTTGTGCGAATAAAAATTTGAACAGCTATTTCATTAAAACTCGTTGGCGCTGAAACTATGAAAAACTTGAAGTATTTTATGTTTTCGCGTTTTATAATTGCATTTCTGCGAGCTCAATTTCCATTGTTCTTATGATTAAGACATAACTGATAATACTGATGTATTATCAGTTATGTAAAGGCTGGCAACAGGTGTTAGTTGCGCCATTGATTTCTGTGGTTTTCTTTGCTCTCTTATTCTCATAGGATTGCATAAAAATACCATTATACTATTTTGTCTACTTTGATATCGTACCTATAAGTATTATAATATTAAGCATTTGTATATAAATAAAGCAACATGGTTGCATAATAGGGTAATTTGGGATAGGTAAGCCAATAAGAGGTTTACATTAGGGGCTTAATATGATTATTTCGGTTACTGCGGTCACAGGCCACACTCTGTGACATAATAATATAAACCTGCTGTGTATAATATATTGCTGTGTATATTATTATACACGCACACATATAGTAAGACTATTTGGCTATAGTACTTTTGGCAACAATTGCGTTGTATTAATTGTTTTATCTGATTGATTATTATGTAGCTTGATCGTTTGCAGACGCTATCAGCTTAATAACAATCATAGTATATTTAGCTTTTTGTGCACGGATTACTTTGTATTTTGTATATTTTGTATAGCTTCGTAGATAAGGTGTATTTTTAAACTCTAAATTGTATACTAAATGGTAAGCATGAGTTTCTGTAGACCGATACCTAATCGATATATGTTTTAAGCTCTCATCTACAGCATGACTGGTGAGACATGTTCAATCCTCGAGGACGTGATATTTGGCTATTATGTAAGATGAAAAAAAAAAACAATTGATCACTGAGTAAATGTAGCTTAAAGTTAAATAATTATTTACCCAACGCATAACGCGCACGCGGTAGCGTCGCGGGGTTTTTTTGATGGAGCACGCCGCCGCGGCCGCGCCGGCCGCATAGTATGCCTACTTGCCTAGCCGCGTAATTTACAGTGTCCATGATTCATTTATTTACAGGGAAATTGGGTCAAAAATTAAGTACCTAATTTTATTACATAATTATAACGAAAATCGAGTACCGAGTACTCTCCTTAAGTATTGCACATGTCTCACCTGTCATGTTGTATATATTAATACGCGAGCGAAAAACTTTGGATCCCTTTTGACGAAAAATTCGGAAACGTAGGTTAATGAAATTTTGCACAGTTATAGTTTATATGGTGAAGGAGTGCATCGAGCTAATATATATCATACATTTTTTTAACAAATAAAACATTACACACACTACAATGTGCACACTATAAATATACGAATTATACTCTTGTTTTTTATTAAATCTGAAATAGTTAATACTTTAAACGGGGAGCCAAAAGAAGAAGATAATTAAATTTAAGGTCGAATTTCGACCATTGGGTGATCTCTAGTACCTACATTTAAAATTCGCCATAAATATACTATTACGTTTCAGAACACACCCAATAATGAAGCAACTTTTAAATTATTCCATTTTAAAGATGGCCACCCATTTGTTAAATGTCAATATAAACAGCGGTGCAGTCAATAATGAACTCCATGTTCCAAGAGCACAAGGGTGCTCGGAAAATGTATTTTTTCCGACCACAATAAGTAATTAATACCTTGCGCCGACGTGGCGAGAATACCTCGTGTCAATGCTTTAAGTAATGGTTTTTAATTTAACTTGGGCTTGTACTGGGAATAATTTAAGTGTTTAGAGTCCCCTGCAGTCAGCATTTAATTTATTAGAATCTATACATTTTAGGGAAATGAAAGCTTATCTGGTTGATTGTTAATACAGTTGAATCCGTTTATAATGACATCGAAAAGAATTAACAAATACGTCATAACAAGCGGACGTCATACAAAGCGTTTTGTGAAAAAAAACCTATTTTTATGTAAATATGTATGTATTGAAGTGTTTTAATAGAGGAACATAGTAACTACATATGTATATATACATATTAAATCAAAACAAAAATTGCACGTAATAAGTACATTATACTCATACAATTTATGTATTTTTTATTGTAAGTAATCTGTAATTTTTGTCTGCATTTGTTTTTTCATTTTATTGTAAAAACAGTCTCTAATACTTTTGCGTATAGAACTTAGAAGACGTCGCTATGGTCAAATTATCATTTTCACAGTATGTACATACAATGAAAAACACAAACGAAAAACAATGCGTGACTTTCAAGCGTCAATTACTCACTGAGATTCAAAATAAAAACGAGCCACGTGCCGAACGTCGTCAGGAATAAACGAACATTACCGAGTACCCGGAGGTGTAAAGAATCATGTGGGTCATTATAACCGGACATAATTTATTAAAAATGGGTCATAATAAGCGACATATCACTGTAAGAGAAGTCATTACATTATCCGACTTTTTTATAAAGAATTTTATATGAAAACCAAACTTCGTAGTGTAATGACGTCATAATAAACGGATTCAACTGTACCTATATTTGTAATAATATAGATGTCGCCCGCAACTCCATTGCGCCCAAATTCGTTTATCGCGCGACAACCGTACATTTTCTCCCAACAAACCTTCTTTGGTCCTTTCTCATCTCTTAAAGTATCTTCATACCAACATCTAAATAGGTTCATTCTTTAAGGCGTGAGAGGTAACAAACCGACTGACAGACTTACTTTCGCATTTATAACATTAGTAAGGATTATTGATTATGATGCAATGTGAAGTTGTCTTAAATAGTTCAATCTAAACTTGTAGCCGCAGCGCTTCCGAGTAACCAACGTTACACGTTACGGAACTTTGTGTTTAATGTTCCCGGACAACGTGTTCCACACTGTTGATACACGCAACGTACTTAGAACTGTAGCCAAATTACTATAGCGACTATGTTGCGTTACGATAGACATGAATAGAACATATTACTGCAATGTTTTCATGCTAGAGCTGCCTCTAGCGTGAAAACATTGTTGTAATATGTCTGCTGCCACCAGCATAGAAAGTTACTAAAAAGTTTTGATCATCGTTTGACAACGTTGCTGTCAATATTAGTATGATAATATGTGCAACATGTCGGATTTTGGTGGAATTATGTAGTGTGTGTGCTAGTAGCTTTGCGTAATATTCTATATCGGTAGCAACTAGCGTTATAGTCCACTGTTCTTATTGTGGGTTACATACGTTGTATTTTTGCCCTGATTCTGGTACTTTAATCCAACATTATTTCAATTCGGTTTCCCTGCAGACTCGGTATAAGCTACAAACTGCGGCCAAATTGTAGTTAGAAATAAAATGTTTTTTTATAACATTATTAATTTGATATCTTTGTCGAACAGGACTGACACAAAATATATATTTATAAATGCTGAGCGCCTAATCAAAAGTCCTAATATTCAGGAGGGAGAAAAGTTGGCAGCGTGTGATTAAGTTCCATGTTAGGGGAGAATCTTTCCGTCGTAGATAGACGACGCGACGGTTTTCCTCAAGCTGCGGGTCAAAGGAGGTTGTAATTGGGTCAGATAAAATGCACAATTCTATAAATAACTATATCAGTTAACTTACATCCTTAGCAATAAAATAATTCACACTCTGTATAATACGTTACGATGTTTTGTTTTTATCGGCCAAGCAGCCAGGTACCAAACAAGAAGTTTAGTTTTTGCCAAAATTACATTTGATCAATGCAATTCTACTTTTTTTAGTAAAAGTAATTAATATTTATACTTACCAATTTTTTTATTGAATTAAGCAATTGAGATTTTTCAATGTTAGTACACATAATAGAATATAGATAATGCATTATTTTTAGAAGGACGACCAACGTTAAAAAATTCGTTACGCCATAAAAATACAGCATACACAACTTTTATCGTCTTATAGTCTCTATGCTGACAACATAAGGTTTACTCTCATAGACTCGGAGGTATAATAACATAAAACAGAGTATGTCTAGCGGAAATGAAGCATTCACCTATCTAGCCTACATCTGAATATTTAAATGTATTCCAGTGGCGATCGCGGATTCGGACGATCCATCACGACTATCCGATGCCGGATATTTCATCCTCGGCTTCGGACATCTTTCGGCTTCAGATTTAGGTATTTGATTTTATAATATTCGACTGTGTTATGCAAATAATGATTCGGAGAAAAGTAAGAACTATTTAATATCGTATCGTTATAATATGCGTTTTGTTATTATTCTTTGTACTTAGTAAAGGTAATTTGTATTAATTCCTAGTCGATACTACGGTCTAGTTAATAGAACGTATTCGTTGCAAATTATGATGGCATACTAATTTATTCTATTATTTCCTCAATATGTTATGTTTTGTTCAATTGAAAATATTTACGAAGTACGATTTGCTGTGAGGTTACCCGGAATCTTATAAGCCATCGTGAATTCCGTTTGAGGTCAATAGTGTACCCCATTAGACGGAACTGCCGGAAATCCTGTATCCGCTTTCAAATGTCGCAAGCCTTGCTTGTGCCTTGATTGTATTAATTTAATGTTAAAACATCGGTATAACGTACAAATAAAAGTTAATAAATTAGCCCCTGCTAATAAAAAATTTCCGCATGTTGTACTTATACAAAGTTTTATCCCTGTCTACCAAGCGACTTTTTCTATTATACAAGACAAAACATTGTTTTCTTACCCCGGTTCTTCTTGCCGGCTTAGTTCCCAAGGCGATCGTTTCTGTAAACAATTTTTTCAAGTTTGTTCATAGATTAAGGACGCTAACACATTTTTTCACAAATATCAGCGATTTTCAGGTACTATTTTAAAGAATTAGGAGTTACACTGCGAGGATATTTTGGTTTCAAATAAAAGATAATATATTCATATCCACGTCTACACCATAAAAATTTTATAGCCGCATACAAAATTTTCACATAAATACGTTTTAACCATCACAATAATCGCAAAGGATCAAAAAATGGGGTTTGATTAGGTACCAGTATAGCTAAATACACTGAACTAAGGAAAACAAATATACAAAAAAATGGTTGCTTATTTAGTCCCCTGTACGAATAGCTAAATATTTTATATAAAAATAAATAACATTTCCATTTATAAGAAAAATAAGAAACGCTTTCAAATTTCTTCTTACATTTTCGCCCTATCAAGAACGCGGCGAGCGTCGTAACCGCCACTGTACAAGGCGCGCTGATATGAATGTTATTTTAATGTTCTTAACGTTGATATTCGTACTGACAGACATCGACCTGCTTATTTTTATGTGATAGCAGGATGTCTACAATATAGGATGACTACCAACGATTGGATAGTTTGGCTTATAACAAAAACTATTTTATAATAACTTTTCAAACGTTGACTCCTATCGGGAAATAAAATATGTTACCAATGACAATTTCCTATATTATGGTTTTACAGTACTTGCTTTTTTGTCTTTCAGATCATGTGAAAAAACCAAAAATGCTGGAACATACAAAAACCCTGACTCTACTTTGTCTTCTTCATTGCATTGCCTTTGTGACCTCGTATACTCTATATTATGTACCATACTATGACGTTTATGAGTATGTATATGAAGACAATAAGACGGAATTGATGACGACAACGGAAAGTAGCATAAGAATGACCACGGAAGAGCCCTGTGAGATAATATGGTGCAGACTGAGAAGAATAGCTTTGTATGCTGCACAGCAACTTCTAAGTCCATAATTATGTAGCAAATAAGGAGACCTAATAACTGACCATCAACAAAGTATATAATAACAAAGTAGATAATATATTTTTTTAGGGTTCCGTACCCAAAGGGTAAAAACGGGACCCTATTACTAAGACTTCGTTGTCTGTTCGTCTGTCTGTCTCCAGGCTGTATCGCAAGAACCTCTCCGAGTTTTGTCGTTAAAGGAGGCCAATGTTCAGCAGACATTTTCTCATACCACGACATCATCTTTTTATCATACAGCATACGCCCGCCAAAAGTAAAGCCAACTATTAAACTACAGCGAAATTTCAACAGTATCAATAGCGATAAACTGCTTAAAGATGCACATGACATCGATTGGTCTGAACTAGTTGAAGCCACTGATATTGATGATAAAGTTGAGATATTTAATAAATCAATACTACGTCTGTTTGATAAACATGCTCCTATCAGGCCAGTTAAGGTGAAGCATCTTCCTGCCATGGCTTACAGATGAAATTAAAACGATTATTGCAAGAAACCATAGGGTAAAAGCTAAATATAAGAGAACTAATACAATCGAGCACCGGGAGAGATATATTAGATTAAGAAATCGCTGCAATACAATGGTCAGAGATGCTCAGAGACGCTTCATTCATTCCTCTGTCGATAATAGTAACCCTTCCAAAACATGGAAATTTTTGAAGTCCATAGGTGTAGGTTAAATGTCGAGTCCATCTCCCTTAAAGATTCCTTTCGATAAAAATTCCCTAAATTCCTTTTTTTCCTCCGCTAACAATGTAAATTTTGATCCCCACTCTAAATTACAAACAATTAGTAATCTTGCATCTACATCGACACCTAAATTCCCTCCATTTCTTTTTAGCCCGCTTACTGTTGGCGATATTAAAAAGAGTGTCATGTCCATATCATCGAATGCTGTTGGCGAAGATAATATAAGTCGTAAGATGATAATTTTAATTATAGACGCAATTGCTCCAATACTGACTCATATTTTTAATTTCTCTCTTACAAATGGTAAAGTCCCGTCAGTTTGGAAAACTTGGCTATTCGTTTTGTGTTCGGTTTAAGGAAATATGATCACGTGTCGGAATATCGTTCCAAGCTCTCTTGGCTACCTATACGCTTAAGACGTAATTATCGAGTGCTTTCTTTTCTGTACTCCCTGCTACATGATCCCAGAACACCTTATTACCTAAAAAATAATTTCGTCTTCCGTACATCTAATGATAAAGAATTACGCTCGTCTTCTAAATTATTGCTGGATATACCATTATTTAAAACAAACTTTTTTTGGGTCCTCTTTTACAATAAAATCGATTCTGCTATGGAATTCTTTGCCTGTTAATATCAGGCAAGCTAAAAGTGTAGACGTATTTAAAAAACTTCTCAAAGGTTGCTATCATAGTAATAATAAGTAATTATATATTAATATATATTTGGTATAGTATTTAATATATATTCATGTATTTGTATTATATGTAGGTAGTATATTATTATTGGTATAATATTTATTATAATGTATAATATTTATTTATTTAGATAGGTTTATAAATTATAATTTTTATTATAAATGTTTTGTAATTTTCTAGATGTAAGTCATTGGTTGTAGTTTGTTTTTGCACATTGCCTATTTTCTTTTTATATAAAATAATCTCCTGCTTTTCGGTTGCTTGGAAGAAATTGCTGCATAGCAATAAAGCCGCCTTTTGTGTTTATTTAGTTATTAATAGTACTAAGTTTGAATTTCTATAATATTATGTATGTGTAAATGCAATAAAGAATATTCATTCATTCATTCATTCATGTGACTCTGGTGACCCTGACGTAGTAATGATGATGATGATGATGATGATGAATGTAATTTGCATAGTAGCATATGCTTTCAGTTCTTAAAACAGCGCCTAATCCCCCAAACACAAGTTTGGGGGTTTAGGCGCTGTTTTAAGAACAAATATAATTTAAAATCTATAAGGAATCCGGAGTTCTCTTAGTATCTTCGGAACCATAGTATACCTTGGTGCAAAATCTTGCGTTTTGGTAGCATATGCTTAGGATACTTCTCATAAAACCAAAATCACCATATGTTTCCGTATAAATTTTGAGGAGTTCCCTCGATTACTCATGGATCCCATCATCAGATCACCACTTTTGTAAAAATGGGACCAAATTGGAGGGAAACCTAATAGAACAAAACAAAAATTTTGAAAATCGGTTCACAAACGGCGGAGTAATCGTTGAACATACAAAAATAAAAAAAATATCCACAGCCGAACATATAACCTTCTCCTTTTTGGAAGTCGGTTAAAAAGATGGTAGTGTGCACATTGTTGTGTGTGTAATGATTTATTTTTTTAAATAAAAAAAATATGAAAAAAGCATAATTTTAAAACAATATTGGCTCGATGCACTCCTCCATATAAACTATCTCTGTGCGCATGCTCCTACGTTTCCGCATTTTTCGTAAAAAGGGGTCCAAAGTTTTTCGCTCGCGTATTAATATACAGATGATAAAATAATAATAAAATCTTAGTAAAATAGATGTTACCAACCATTGTATATAAAAACAAAAATTATGAAGATATGAAATATTTCTTCAATTTTCCAGGAAGTATTACGACGCAGCACTTAATAAAACAAACAAAACTCTTTCCTGCAAATTGAAGAGTTGTGCTAGCAGCAACCGCCTCCAAAGTGTGTGCTTAAATTAACTTTGCTCTCATCGAAATTTGGGCACCCCGTGAGACTTACAAAGATGGATGAAGATGGATGGTCGATACGTAACTTTTCATACAAACAAATAATAATTACTGTTTATAAAAACCTAAAATGCACAACATTAAAAGTGACAACAACATCAAAGAGAAAATATAGATAATTTAATCACTGATGTATACGCTGAAACTCTCATAAACAGAAGCGATCAGAACGTTTCAGAATCTATTAAACGTGATTCTCTCGCTAGACGACGCCTAATTTGATTTTAAGCTTTGAGCTAGCCTTTCAGTTTTATTATGTACAATGAAAAAAACAAATTTTTAATAGAAAGTAATAAAAATCTAATTTCCGAACCCTCGTAAAAGTCTCATCAAAGGCGGGATTAATTGTTGATAGGAAAACGACTCCGAGTGACCGAGCACTTCTCATTAAACACTTAAGCCTGAGAATAAAATGGAAATCGAACTGTTTACTTAATTGTCCCCTCTAATGTCCTGCATAATAGATACCTCCTCTTAATTAAGGTTATTGCACAGAGCGCAGCTGCTTACGCTTGACTGACCTTTGAAAATCTCCTTTACTTCTTTAGCTTTTAGTACACAATGAATATAATTTATTATTATTAGCTTACAGTTCTTATTGTAGCAAAGGATTTTGTTTTACGCACTTACTTAGGCACTAAAACTAACTCCCTTGTTGCTGGCTAGCACTTTCAACAGAACCAACCACCAATAACAAAATAAATGTGTAAGGTATACAAAACTTGGTCCAACTCAGGGGCATTATATGATATTACTATTGCAGTACAACTTTCCCGATTGAAATAGCTGTGTTATAGTTCAGTTTAAAGCTAGAAATAATATCTGTTAACATAAAATTTTACTACCTGGAAGTCTGAACATAAAAGAAATATAATATTTCTTCTCCTAAAACTTAAAAGTAAACAAACTATTTTTACTACTTTTACTAATTTAGTAGAAATACTTCAAGTTGTAGTCAAAATTCGATTAAATATAAATATTTAAGGTTGGCTTGTTTAAAGTATAAGATTTCTTTTACTAATAGGAGCCGATTTTTCTACCAGGAAAGTGAGCAAGCAAATGTTATTGAGTACTTACTGTATAGTGTACAGTATGTACCATGGCTGGGCGAGTAAATTAAATACAGATTACTGTATAACTAAACACCACTACTCTGGCGGCGGCTGATGAAGAAGTGATCGACTCTGAAGTCGGGCGACCACTCCAACCATCCCCAGTCCATCTTTATTTATCAATACACTACAAGTACACCCGTCGTCGTACATCGTCGCATATTCAAAACATCGTTGTCATATAAATCTAACAAGGAGAGCAAGACGTGTTTACTCTATATCATAAAAAAGTCATGAATAAATTGTTATTTATATCCGCTTCAAGATGGAAAAAGTTTGCCGCTGCCTGTGACTTCATCAGACGCTACTTCGCGTAAATATGCTACTTGTTTTACTAAAGTTTCGAAAAAGGTCCACCTAGAAAATATCACACCGTCGTTATGACACGGGTATCGATTAGATGATATTATAATGAATGTTACTAGCTGATATAGCTTTTTATGCTTATGCTTTTGCGTTATACGTTATTTTGGGTATGAAAAATTAGCCAATTTAAATTGCCAAACCCGATAAGAGCACAAAATTTCATCAAAATCAGTCCAACCGTTTCTAAGGACAAATTGCGATACGAGAATTTAATGTATTACTTCAAAGTAACTTTAAATACTTTGCTTGTGACTTCAGTTTGTGCGAATCTGTCAGTGACAGCTGTACCTACATATTGCCCGATGAAAACTGCCCTATTCATTTGCTAGGACTTCCACCATCCTCCTTCCAACGCTAAATTTGGTGTATCTCCACACCAAATTTGGCGTTGGAAGGAGGATTACAAACACACTTGCGCATTTATAATATATATTAATTTATGATATCACAACTTGTAAAAGAATCATAATTTTAATAACCTTTAAGCATACTCCTATACAAAATATGCAGAAGTTGTCTCAATTTTCGATCAAAGAAATTAGAATGTCTGACAAAGTTTATCACAATATGACCTGCTTACTAATTTACTTCCCTTCCTTATGAAAAAACCAATTCCTACGCACTTTATGGTACCGGATATTATTTCTTAGATGTATTTTTTGCTCCATTTATTGTGAGATTAGATTTTTGTGGGTTTTGCGATAAAATTACACAACATTATGTTCTGCCATCTAGTTTATATAATATGTGTATATCGTATGTAAATTGCACCGACGTAACCTTATAAAAATTATATTATTTAATTAGACTTTATAATGAGCACTAAGAAATTAGATTTTTACATGGGAACATTATTGTCATGTTGTTTCTTGTACAATTGTAATGTTTTGAGTAATAAAGAAATAAAAATTCAGTAGATGTGATTTACTTTACTATTGCGACGTCACAATGTCCAATACAATTACAATTTCTATAAAACTCAAGCAACACGTGACAGTTTGCAAAGATAAATGGTCCTCGTACTCGGTGCAACAGGAACAAATTGAAAATTTCAAACCTTCGGGCTGGTAATGAAAACTAAACTTAATTACTCAACTCGGCTATGTACTACGTAGTTTATTCAGAAGTAATTGAAAACCACCACCTGGAGCGTGCAACGTAGGAACTAGCGACAAAAATGTCGCTTAATCAGTTCTTGATTAAAATCGCTTAATAGCAGCTTTAAATCTGGCGATCACAGGACTTTCAGATCACAGGCTAAAACCTAGGTCGACCCATCCCCAGTCGTTACTTGATTCGGTTTACCAATGACGGAGTAATCGTTGAACATACAAAAATTGGCCAAGTGCGTGTTGGACTCGCGTACGAAGGGTTCCGTACCACTATACAGCAAAAATAGGCTAAAAATTGTGTTTTTTGTATGGGAGCCCACCTTAATTATTTAATTTATTTTAATTCTATTATTATTAATTAAAGTAAAAATATAATTGAGTATTTTGTGAACATTTCAAGTGCCTATGTGCTGCTGTTATTGATATCCAGCAAAAAATAGCAAAAAAAAATCACGTTTGTTGTATGGGACCCCCCTTAAATATTTAATTTATTTTGTTTTTAGTATTTGTTGTTATAGCGGCAACAGATATACCCAATCTGTGAAAATTTCAGAAGTCTAGCTATAGCGGTTCTTGAGATACAGCCTGGAGACAGACAGACAGACAGACAGACGGACAGACAACGAAGTCTTAGTAATAGGGTCCCGTTTTTACCCTTTTGGGTACGGAACCCTAAAAACGAAGTATTCACAGCTGAACATATATACCACCTCCTTTTTTTGGAGTCGGTTAAAGATGATTGAGTACTAACTTGTACATATCTTTATATATAATAATAATATCTATGGGCGCTTCACACCACGTCAGTCTGGCCCCGTGCTAAGTACCTGAAGTACTTGTGTTACAGGTACCAGACAACGGAAATATATTTAATACTTTTATACTATACATATATTTAAGATTATTATTATTTCATACACATATTTAATACACATCCAGACCCGCAAACATAGAAAACTTTTAATGGCCGAAAAGTTACTGCAGTTTTGCAGACATTTAACTTGAATACTTCACATTTCTGGGAGCTTTGAATGAAGTTTAAACTCGTTATTCTAAATGTCACGTTCGTGACTAATTTTTGAGGAACTCAATTAGGAAAGTTTTGATTTTGACAACACCATTTTAAATACCACCATGTTCTAATTTTGGTGCCACAATAGGCATGAGATTGAAATAATATAACCTCGCATACGACGTGAATACGAATATTGTCATACCTTCCGTTTCCAGGGAGCGCCGATAAATCAGCACTCACCGACTGAAAAACGTCGCGGATCCCATAGATTAATGAAAAGAGAGAGATGACATCAGAAGAAGCTGCTTGTTATATGAGACAAATAAGAAAAAAATATATTACTCATATACCCTACGAATAATAAAAACTAAATATACCTATATAATTATATAGGCAAAAACTTGTGTTTGTTTTTTACGTCTGCGCGTAAAAATTACCGAAATGTTCTTATTTGGAAAAGCAGGCTTAGACTCTATATTACACAAATGCTATAAGTTTATCCTAAAAAATACGGTATTCCTGTATGGTACTGCAACAACTACTTAGGTTTTGCTAGGGCAAAAAAAAAACAACCTTAGAGTTTTATATATTATTATATATATAAAACTCAAAGGTGACTGACTGACATGGTGATCTATCAACGCACAGCCCAAACCACTGGACGGATCGGGCTGAAATTTGGCATGCAGGTAGATATGACGTAGGCATCCGCTAAGAAAGGATTTTGATCAATTCTTCCCCTAAGGGAATAAAATAGGGGACGAAAGATTGTATAATATAATAATACTTCTTAACGCGAGCAAAGCCGCGGGCAAAAGCTAGTAGGTACATAATATTAATACAAAAAAGTTTATCTTCATATTAATAATAATAATATAATAATATTTTTTTCTTATAAAGCTAAAATATCATGAAAAATATTATGTGTGTTTAAATGTTCCCATAGCTCAAAACTATATTATAGCCGCATCTACGTACCTTGCCTGTCCGCGGTCGCTGCCGTTGACATAATAATTCCATATCGAATTTTAAAGACCTCATTATAGACATTGTGCATAAATTATACTTTCAAAAGCCCTTTTATCGGTTTTTATAGGTTTAAAATTCAATTTAAAACCTAAACAGCGTTAAATCTTGGTGGTCTCATGAAGTAGTATGTAGATTAAAAAAAATAAAAAAAATAACAGACTTCTAAAAAGGAGGAGTTTTCTCAATTCGACCGTATATATGTTATTTTTTTACGATTGTCATTCTTTTAGTCCTCGTTCATCACAGTGTACCTACGAATAATAAAAACTAAGGAAGAGTGTGAACTGTGCCAAAAAAATTGTTCCAATTCTACAAAATGGACCCGAATACATGCATACTTTATGCAAAAAGAGACCCGAATACATGCAAGAATTTTGTGTTAATAAAGAAGTGACAATCATTGTCAACGGCTTTATTTTGTCAATTTGAATGTAATTTTTCGTAGCTATTGCCATATTATTTTAGTTGCGAAAAGAACCTTGAGAACCAAATTCAAAACGATTGAAGTATGGGAGTTACGTTTCCTTAGTTTTTATTATTCGTAGCAGTGTACCCTAAATATCATAAGGGTGCATAAAAAATTTGACCTGACATTTTTTGGTGTCTGCCATATTGGTTCTGTATAATATTATCTAATTATGCATCGTAACCCACATTACCCATGCCAATATTGTCCACATATTGTCTGACCAGGGTTGATTTAATATTCAATCACAAGATGTTACTAAAACAAACTACATTTCTATAGATAAAAAGTTCATGTACGGGGCCGTTTTTGACTTATGTATCTATGTGTATATTTTACCGACTATAGTAATTCTATAGTTTTTGAAAATCAAGACGTCTTTTTACTCGATCACGATAAAAACTGAAAGGAAAATGATTATTTTTGTAGTCTTTGTGTTTATATTTTACTTTTATGTCTAGACTATTGATTCGGCTTAAATAAATATGGAGTCCATAAAGTAGTGATTATTCTCAAATAATGAAGGCAATATTTTTAGGGTTCCGTACCTAAACGGTAAAAACGGGACCCTATTACTAAGACTTCGATGTCTGTCTATCCGTCTGTCTATCTCCAGGTTGGATCTCAAGAATCGCTATAGCTATACTTCTGAAATTTTTACAGATTGTTTATATCTATTACCGCTATAACAACAAATACTAAAAACAAAACAAATTAAATATTTAAGGGCGGCTCCCATTAAACAAACTTAATTTTTTTGCTATTTTTTGCTCTATATCAATAATGGTAATAGGTAGGCACTTGAAATGTTCACGAAATACTCAGTTGTATTTATACTTTAATAATTAATAATAAAATTTAAATAAAATAAATAATTTGGGGGGTTCCCATACAAAAACACTATTTTTACCTATTTTTGCTCTATAATAGTACGGAACCCTTCGTGCGCGAGTCCAACTCGCACTTGGCCGATTTTTTTTTAACTTTGATTAAATATAAATATAAAGGGGATTGCTACATGTAAGTTTGTATACTGAAAGATAAATTTAACAAAGCTGAACTTGCAGCGTTGTTATTCCGGTTACAGGTAGAACGAAAATAGCACCAATCGATGGAAGTAGCTTGATATTGGACGAGACGTAGATCCAAACACTAGAAGTTGAATTCACTTCACATTTCACAACGTAGATTTTAGAACCATGGTACATATCAAAAAATATTTTAGTTGTCAAACATAGATTACATATTATACTGCATGGTGGCTTACAAATAAAAAAATAAATAATATTTTCGAGTAATAACATTTTGAGTGTTTTATCAATGAAAGAACTTTGGATATTATTGTTTTAAAAATCGTAATTGCTTTATTGACTACGAACCCTAAAATATCGTATTGAATCTGAAGAGATGTCGTTTCCTTTTTCTTATCAAAGATATTTTTTATTTTACTCGAATCTGATACTCAGTCATTGAAATTATTACGCACAATACTGAAATATTTTTTTTATAGTATAATGCATACTAATATCCTCTCATCTGTCAAACGCCCAAAATGGGCGTCGTAATACGACCTAATATAAATAAACAATGTAAGCCAGCTTATATTGTTTCTCTCCTTGTTACACTTCTTACAACGTAAACAATAAAACAGAGATGCAAATAAATTAGTGTCAGTGTGAGTGTCATGTTCTCATCTAAAATCTGATAGAAATTGATAATATTCGTTTAATATTCGTTTAACCGTCACGCCATATTCGAAAATTGAAAAATTTACGAAAATGGCGTGACAGTTAGGGCGAAGCCAAACGAGCGTAATTTGTGAGTTGTGAGTCGCAGAATTTTGGTTCGCGCAGAATTCTGCTGCATTCAGTTTCATACAAAAGTCCTGTTTGATTCACACGAGCGTAATTTTGTGAGTCATGATTTGTATGAAAAGATATTTACGCGGCAGAAATTCTGCGACTCACATCTCACAAATTACGCTCGTTTGGCTTCACCCTTAAACGACTAATAAAAATGCGAAAGTCTGTCTGTCTGTTACCTCTTTATGCCTAAACCGCTGAACCGATTTAGCTGAAATTTGCTATGGAAACACTTTGAGTCCCGAGAAAGGACAAGGGATACTTTTTATTCCGGAAAAATGTACGGTTCCCGCGCGATAAACGAATTTTGGAGAAACGGAGTTGCGGGTGTCATCTAGTATTTCATAACTTTACTCATAGGTATTATTCTACTATTTTTCTTTATTTTTGTATGTACCAAAATATGACAAAACTTATCACTTATTAGTCGACGATGGATACTTACAAAACCTAGTTTCTTTAGTTTCTTTGTCTATCGTCATCGGAAGTCAAATAGCGGCTTTTAGCGGTAAACTCTGGGCATAAAATATGGTGGCTAACAAGCCGAACTTGTGGATCTTATCTCCTTCACAATAAGGTCGACAAATGGGACACCGGTTTGTGGGCAGCTGGTCCTTACAGCCGGATACTGAGTGCAGAGCTACATCAGAGCCTTTTGTGCCCAACGGGCCCGATCGGAAACATAAAATTGCGTTTAGATATTACCCCAATATAGACTCCGGGAGTATTTCAACTTTTCTATATTTTTGTAGAAATTTTTCGAATATTTCTCCTCGATTCGTTCATTTTGTTTGAATGTTGCGGTCGATTCCTTTTGCTTTCCAAATAGCTGACTGTTTTGACGTCATGAATAGAAGTTTCCTCTTAAGCTTAAATTCGACAATCGTTTCAGCTTAAGTAGGGGTTCCGCAGCAGCAATAAGGTTTATTTTTATGAAATTAAAAGGTTTTTGATTTATTTTTATATTTCAGTTGATTTAATGAAAGTTAAATTAAGTTTACCATTTATGACGTATAAAAGAAACTACTTGCTAGATTTCGTTCAAACCAATTTTCGTTGGTAGTTTTTATAGTAAAGTACATCATATATTTTTTTTAGACTTATCATGCCCCTACTTTAGAAGTTAGAGGGGGGGGGGGGGGGGGCACATTTTACCACTTTGGAAGAGTCTCTCTCGCAAACTATTCAGGTTAGAAAAAAATAATATTGGAAACCTCAATATGATTTTTGAAGACCTATCCATAGATACCCCACACGCATAGGTTAGATGAAAAAATTTTTTTTTTAATATAATAATATAAAAAAAAACTACTTGCTAGATTTCGTTCAAACCAATTTTCGTTGGTAGTTTTTATAGTAAAGTATATCATATATATTTTTTAGACTTATCATGCTCCTACTTTAGAAGTTAGAGGGGGGGGGGACACACATTTTCCCACTTTGGAAGAGTCTCTCTCGCAAATTATTCAGGTTAGAAAAAAATGATATTAGAAACCTCAATATGATTTTTGAAGACCTATCCATAGATACCCCACACGCATAGGTTAGATGAAAAAAAAATTTTTTTTAATATAATAATATAAAAAAAAAAAACTACTAGCTAGGTTTCGTTCAAACCAATTTTCGTTGGTAGTTTTTATAGTAAAGTACATCATATATTTCTTTTGAACTTATCATGCCCCTACTTTATAAGTTAGTTTAACTATTCAGGTTAGAAAAAAATGATATTAGAAACCTCAATATGATTTTTGAAGACCTATCCATATAGATACCCCACACGCATAGGTTAGATGAAAAAAAATTCTTTCTGATTTAGTTGTACCTATGGGGACTAGGATTAATAATTTTTCCATTATTGTGTCAAAATCTTAATGCGGTTCACAGACTACTTACCAAATTTCAATAGTACTTATTGTTTCGGAGAAAAGTGGCTGTGACATACGGACAGACAGACAGACATGACGAATCTATAAGGGTTCCGTTTTTTGCCATTTGGCTACGGAACCCTAAAAATAAAATAAAACATAGGAACACAGCTCAAGCCTTGCTTTAATTTTTAATGAAAAAAGTACTTAAATCGGTTAAGTTTTGGAGAAGAAATCAGGGGACAACGAATCGTTAATTTTCTGTTCTTTTATTAGAATTTTCAATTCAAGCTGCAGTTGTCTCTATCGCGCTCTGCGGGGGGAGGCTTGAGGTTAGGGAGACAGCAATAGATTTCACAAATACTTGTTTTTCATTTCTTAAACTGATGAAAATGTTTCAATAAAATTGTGTGTAAAGATACTTCGCGCGATACACGATAAGCAAATTTGTAAAAGAAGTTGTGGACAACATCTAGTAGAAGAAACACTGTGAATGTATATAAGTTTCCGACATTACTCCTTCTTACCATATATCTAGCTGGATAAACGATGCGAAGCGAGTGCGAGGGCCGCACACAACTCACGACCTAACTCGCTAACGTTAAAGTATCTAAACAAGTTTACTCTTTTATAGAACTTCTAAAGTTCAAAGTATTCGCTATAAATTATACCATAAAATAGTCGATAAAATGTATGTTTGTAACTTCTTGACGTTACTGAACGCATTTTGATAAAACTTACTATGATAAGCTCTAGATTTACACATATTAGGTATTTTGTCACTTTTATCTCAAAAAACTATAGTGTGCCCGTGACAACTGAGTATTAACGCGGGTGGAGCTGTAGACTAAAACTAGTATATTTATCCACCCCGTGTGTCTATTATCGTATGCACCAAGTCTGGAAACTTTGGAATAATTGGCATAATAAGATGTAGGATAATGTATATTCAAATAAGCGAAATCATAAATATTCATCTGCCGCTCTGACGCTTATTAGCCAGCGAGCTTTGACCCGGCGGTGCTCCCGCTAATCTCCGCAAAATCTGAGCGAAAATATTGTTATCCACCCACACGTTTTGTTGTATGAAAAATAATATTCATAACAAAGTTCTTTTAACAGAAATATGCATATTTACGATCGTCGCCCCCGCGACGTCTTGGAACGTGTGTTTATTAAGGCTAAGTTAGCCTCGAAGAAGCTTGGTGTTCTTAACAGAGCGAAACAGTACTTCAGTCCGGACCAACGCCTACAACTCTACAAGGCGCAGGTTCGGCCCTTATAAGGAATATTGTTCTCATCTCTGAGCAGGGGCGCCAAAATACAAACTGCTCCCTCTGGATCGTATCCAACGAAGGGCCGCTCAAATTGTTGACTGCCATAGTGTTTCAAACAGCTTGGACCCTTTGGAATTACGCCGAGATGTAGCTTCACTCTGCATCCTCTATCGGTTGTATCACGGGGAGTGCTCTAAGGAATTGTTCGGAATCATACCACCTGCAACTTTTCGCCTTCGTCCCACGCGAAAAATATACCATCTTCATCACCAATGCAAAAGTTTGTCTGTCTGTCTGTCTGTTACCTCTTCATACTTAAATCGCTGATCCGATTTTGATGGTTATGGAGATACTTTGAGTCCCGGGAAAACACATAAGATCCTTTTTAAAATGTACGGTTCCCGCACGATAAACGATTATTTAAGCAACGAAGTTCATCATCGGGCATCAACCAGTGATAATATATTTTGGGGTGTACTTTGTTGTAACTGAACATTGAAACTTTCATAAATATAAAGGGAAGTTGATTAAAACAAATAATTATGTAAATTTGTTCGTTAACCTACGCGTATGAATCAGTGACGATTTACACTTCACAAGATACAATGGTTCAGTTAATTTTCGAATGAAATGACGAATTTAATGTAAAATTATAACTTCATTTCCTTAATATTTGAATATAAAGGAAGGTAATAAGGAAAAAATAAGTTTACATTCGGAAAAGTATAATATACAGGGTGTAACAAAACTAAGTGATAATACTTTAGGATGTGTATGAGTCCCGTGTATAGAGTTCACTGTAAAAGAAGCAGCGCTGAAAGAGCAATTTTTTTTCACTTTTGTATGGGGCAAAGAGCAATTTTTTTTTCACTTAACTCGTGACGCGGGGGCGCTTACCCATACAAATCACAAAAAAATTGTTGGTCTTTCAGCGCTAAACTATTCTATGTTCTTCCCTGGGTCTCAAAGCATCTCCATATCAAATATTATCAAAATCTCAGCGGCTTAGGCCAGGAAAGATAACAGCAGACAAAAAGGCAGATAGACATAAGACCCATTTTCACATTTGTAGATAATATTATTATTATAGATACTAAATGACACCCGCAACTCCGTTGCGCCAAAATTCGGTTATCGCGCGGAAACCGTACATTTTTCCAGGATAAAAAAACTCAAACTCAAAATTTTTTATTCAGATTAAATTTTTTTTCAAATCTTTTCTGAAGGTTGATACTACTGGTGCCTACCACCAAAAGGTATTCTATGTACTTTCGTGGGACTCAAAGTATCTCTATACCCATCTAAATCAGTTCAGTGGTTTTGGCGTGAAGAAGTAACAAACAGACAGACAGACACACTTTCACATTTACAATATTAGTATGGATGGATGAGTTTACTTTCGTAGCCTATAAAAGTAATAAATTATTTTCTGCGAACAAAACCTTGATTCTTTAATTCCCAAAATATATTCTCTAAAAAATAATTGCATTATAAAATGCAATTATTTTTTTTAGAGAACTTTTTAAGGCCTTTGACACCGTGCGCATTATCTGTGTTATTTCTCATACGGCAAATAGTTTCTCTGGACCGAGAATAGCACCTCTTACTAATACCATGACAAAATTCCTGGCGTTCTGCTGAGTGCCAAAATATTTGAAGCATTAAGCTTATGTCGCATACAGAATGCGCTATTCGTGCATGCATAGGTTAAATTTCTTAGTTTGTTCAGGTAATTTTGTACAATATTGTATTTTGAATAATAACTAGTACTTATTATTCAAAATAAAATTAAAAAATACAAATACTACTAAGTAAACTAAGTTGAATGAAAAAATTACCGAGTTGTAAAAACGAAATCATCAAAGCCAAATTTTCTATTAAGTTATAATTTAGTTTGTTCTTTTGCTGTAATAAATAGATTTTTAATGATTTTAAGCGTCATTTTTACATTATTTTTAGCTTTATTTACACAAAAAGTTATTATTAAAAATTCAAACAAGTAGCATCTTACTTTTTAATTTTTAATTCTCTTTTGCGTCTTGTAAAGTTCAATGGATTCACGTATTACATAAAACTTAATACACCGGTATTGCAACTAGGCAGTATTAAAGTTACCCTTTTAGAGTGTCGCTCAGCGAACTTAATGAAAATTCTGATAAAAGACTACATCCTACGCTACGGCTTATATATTTGAAATTTAACACTTCACCGATTTCAAGTCGCAGGACTCAGCCTTCGTCAAAATCACGCCGTTGACAACAAGAGCCTTTAGTAGCCGATTAGTGGGTTGCTATAAAACGGACTTTATTATATTGTAATAAAATTCGTTTTGCGGTGTCCTTTGAAGGTTACACCTACGTTGTATGGAGCAGGCGCTATCACAAACTATTAATCTATTTGTGTAGCTGACGCTTTATGTCGCCACGTCACCTAAAATTGGCCACGCGTATGTTCAGTTAGAGATTATTTTTACTGAAGAAACAAAGATTTCATATATTTTATGATGTTGCCTATTTACTCCTGAGAGTATACAGTAAATATAGGCAACATCATAAATATGAAATCATATAACTGATCTTTTACTACTAATGGAAAGTTTCAAATTGCTTTGAAATATATTTATCAAAGAACTATCATACCAACAAGAATTACATTTTAATTTGTTTTTAAATAACGCGATTTCTAAAAACTTGCGAAATAGAATACCGAGTAATGTAGAGCAAATAACTTTACCTAGGTGCCTAAATCCAATTTTATTTACCTTTTTAGAATATCGTTGTGCGGACTTGTATTCTTAATTAAACTTCCAATACTTCAGAATTACTAAATTACTTACGATACTTACATTAAAAGCAAGTTTTAAATTCTAAATATTTTTTATAAAAAACCCAAAAAGTATACGGGACGATAAGAAAGAGAATTGCACCCATAAAGCCTTGGGCCATTGAAGTGAAATGAAGCCTGGGGGAGCCAGAAAATGGAGGAAAGACCACTTTTTGTAAACTATATCCGGATGATATTTTTTCCTTAAAATGTATCACTACATATCCGCTTCTTGGTATCTCGAAAAGATACGCGACAATTTTTCCTTAAAAATATTTATAAGAATATGATACATAGTGCAAAGCACAAATACTTTTGCACTTTTGTTATTAAGAGTACATCAGCAATTTCTCTAAAATAGATGCCAATAAAAGTACAATGTATACTCTTGCCACAAAACTATATTTTTATCGTAGTGATAAAATTTTAAGAAATATTCTCCTAAGACATTAAGAATGTGGTAAAGTCAAGAGTGTAGTTTATACAGTACAATGTATGCAACCTTTGTAAGCTATATGCTAAGATTAAAGCTATGTCAAACATACCTAATTACATGGCACAAAAACTTTACCCAAAGCTTATTATTCATCTTAACGACTTTGTTATAAAAAGTAACAAAAAATATTATACAAGCTCACGTAGTAGATGAAACATTCATTAAATGTCTCTTTTGTGAAAGTTTGCAGGAGGATAAAGTTGAGGAAAAATGAAGATATTCTGTTACGCATAGTTCTCTTGAAAAAAATTGTATATCATCATCTGTATATCATATCAATCATCTAAAGAAATGTTTCGTAGCCTCTGTGTATAAATATAGGTTTACAGAAAATGTACAGATGTAAGTAATACGTATTAAAAACTAGGCCTTTACATCCGTTGTGGATGATTTATACAGTATTTTCAGAGCGAAGTAACCACTACTCAAATACTGTAGTGCCTGGGACAAGATTTAAATGTCCGTATGGTTGCCCAAGCACATACGGCATTCTCGCAACATAGTCAGCCTAGTCCAGAGGAAAGAACTAGTCAATACGTCTGAGACCAACTATGTGCGGGTTTCCTCACGATGTTTTCCTTCACCGTATGAGTGTCCGTATTATGTACTTAAAAAAAAGTTCCCGGAAAAATGTACGGTTCCCGCGCGATAAACGAATTTTGGCGCAACGAAGTTGCGGGCGTCATCTAGTTTGGATATAAATAATATTTTATTTAATATCAACTTGGAGCAATAGTATGAATAAATTATAAATTCACAATCTGTCTTAAATCAAATATTTATTTTCTACCACCGCGTCGTTAACCAGCAAACTAAATAGAAGCGTAATTATTGGAAAGGTCAACCGTTAATGTAAGCAAAAGGCTCCGTCGTTTATTAATTTTACAGGCTGTCAATATACTGACGAAGATCTTTAATCTTTTGCGCCGTCAATCGCGTCAAGAAGACTATTAAATATTATGGGCTCTCGCCCGCAATATATTTCACCGAAAGGTCAGACGCCTTTTGGTTAATAGTCACGAAAATTTTGTGATTTCGAAATGATGGAAGCAATCGAAACTTATTACGAGTTCATGTGGTCTTAAGTAACTTCAAATTGCTTTTTCGCTGATGAAATTATTTTTTAACCAAATTTGACATGGGTAATATTTAGTAACAATAAAACGGCCTATGGTTTGAACTTTAAAATATATCATTTTGCTTCATATCAGAGATCAGAAGAATTTCAGAGTGTACAAATGTGTTATCGGGCTAGAATATATGTAAAAACTAACAACCAGAACCGCGATATTTTATTATTCTCAAAAGTCTATTTAAAATTGTTAACATTGTTGTTGCTATCTGCTATTCCCAGTACTATAACAATGTAGTACTGATACTTCGTTTAAAAGTGTTTCGATACGGACGGTAAATCACATTCATAAAATGTTCAAGTTTTATAATACGTATTAGGAACATTTAAGAAAGTTGCATTGTATGAAATAATAGAATATATAATTTTAAAACCTACTATTAATAGAACATTCTTGAATTTTTACCTATGAACATGAATATTTTAGCAATAATTGGGCAATAATAACTAAATAATCTAGCTATAAAAGCATGTTATATTGATTTAATTTATTATCACACATAATAAAAACGAAATGTTACTTTTGACAGCCCTATGAGCGTAATACGAGCAGCGGTAAAGCAGCGGGGAGTGCCGTTGAAGCCACACAAATAACAATAAAATACCTTTCAGATAATTGAAAATACTTGCGGCCTCAACAATGTAATGTGGGTGTGAATGCATACAGACATTATTCAATTTCACATTTTCTGATTAAAATACCGTAGCGGTGTTTTGATACCCTTTGTCGTCCCGCGCTTTTAATTAATTAAGGTATCGGCTTATTTTGTGGAATATTTTAATAAAGATTAAATTAATATCGTTTTGGGAACCACGCGTAAAACATAATATATATGTGGGCGAGCGTATATCAATAACAACTAGACTGTGCGCTATAATTATTCTGTATCTTGTATCAATATAGGTAGTAGTTTTGCAACTTATAATTCGTATAAACAAAAAATTAAATATTTAAACTTTATAATATTTTTTTCGTGAATTGAGTTTAAATATTATGATTACTTTACCAGAATTGTGAGAGCAGACTTGTACTAACAACTATAAATTATAAGCAATTCATATAATTTTCCCGGGACATAAAGTATCTACATACAAAATTCCAGCAAAATCGGTTCAGTAGTTGGGGCGTAAAAAGGTAATAGAAAGATGAACAGACAGACACACACTTTCACATGTATGATATAAGTTTGGAAGTATGGACGATACCTCCATAGGTATTTATTTTTAATTTACAAAATGTCACAGCTGTGTGATCAGTGATGAATAAGCGATTCTGATGCAAATCGACGTAGGAGTTTAATTTAGATTTGATTATATTTGCTTTTACGATTTTGGAATACAAATATCGAATCAATTTTATTCAACATACACAATTATCACTCAATTACAACTACGCTCCCATTCAAAACTCCTCCTCAACATTCCCATCCATCAAACAAAATATTTTAATTCCTCCTTTACTGTCAAATCCATTGTACTTTGGAACTGCTTACCAGCTCATATCAGGCAGAGGAAAACGTTAAATCACTTTAAGTCGTTACTTTTTAATCACTATTTTAATTCATCAGTCAACCATAAACAATAATTATTAATTTCATTTGGAAATTCCTTCTTTATGACCACTTATTTTCTATATGTATTATATTTTTATGTATTGTATATTTTGTAAGTAATATGTATGTATTTTACTATATTTATTATATATTATTAATATTTATTGAATATATTTATATAACATGATCAGTCAATTGTTGTCAAAATTGTTTATACTTTTGCACATCACCATTTTCCTAAGTTCTTCATCTCAAAGTGTTAAAGGTTGCCTGGAAGATATTGCTTTAAAGTAATAAGGCCGCCTTTGTGTGCAGTTCAATTAATTATATTATATTTGTAATGTTATGAATATGTGCACAATAAAGTATATTTGTTGTTGTTGTTGTTAATTATCACTACACTCAACAATCCAGCTAATACTAATGATTGTGTTACGGTTCCTAACTGTTTACACGTAAATCATTATTCACATAACACAATAAAAATAGTGATTTTTATTATACGTTTGGCTACAGTCAGAGACATTTAATTGTAACTTTACTTTAATTTAACAATATTCGTCAGAATATTTAATGAGCTTTTGTTAAACTCCAGATTAAATTAAAGTAAGTAATTTTAACGATGCGAGTGGCGGGCGAAAAAGAAGATCTTGCGTCCGAGCGAGATAGCATGCTCGGTCAGGCCGAAGCCCACTGACGTCATTTCAGACGTTGTATATAACCGTTTTACGAAACTTCGATAGCGCGATGGAGGATTGTTAGGCGAATTGTAGGTCGGACCGCCACATAATCATTAATCCTGTCTAAGTACGACCGTATGTCGTTTAAGGTCTTTAGGATCATAGACGACTGTGTGACGAAAATACAATGCATAGTCGGCTTTTTCATTCATCGTCAATTAAATCGAAAAAAGAAGAAACTGAAATCGTTGTACTTTTTTACCCCTTTACGTTTCTCGTGACGCAAATCCCGCCCGGAGCAAGTAATAATTTATATAGAGCGCGCATTGATCAAAGCAAATCGACACAAATTGCAGTGGCCTTCGGTAGCTAAGAGCCAATCCACACGGTGCGTTGTGTTGCGTTGCGTCGTCGCAACGCAAATATTTTGACGCATAGCCGGCCATACGGGCGCTGCGCCATCGCAGCGTTATTACAAAGCAGTCTTAACGTCACGGGGGCGCTGTCTGTCATGTGTGCGTTACGACGACGCATCGCGCCGTGGAAACACTTTGCAGGTTATTTGTATGTAAGACAACAACGGCAGCATCGACGCAACGCTGACGCAACGCGCCGTGTGGGCTGGCTCTAATCGGTGCGAAGTAATAACATTATTTTTTCCTATCATATAATTTGCATTGAAATTGCAATTTCAAATCTATTTTTGTGTTGTTTAAAGTAAGCCCTAATAAGCGTTGAATATAAATGATTATGTCTTTAATTCCAATTATGTTTTCCTTTATCTCTACTATGTTTTGTTTACATGTCAAGCCTATAAATGTTTATTGCTCATACGCCATAAGGCTTTCTAGAAATTTTGATGCTGACACTTAGACTTAGGATTTCCTAAATTTATTAATTTGCATGTATACAAATACAAATTCTATATTCACAGAATGTAGTTTTACAATGTAAATGTAAGTGGTAAGGTTACAATGGTATTCTACCATAATTTTTCATGGTGTGTGAAGTTCCATTAGTAGTTATAATATTATACATTAAATTAAAAGAAACCAATATTACACAATTACTATATTCATATATTATGAAAGGCCATGAAGTCATAAGTCACAACATTAATTAAATTAAGAGTTCATAATATTTTGCTGCAGCTTAATCAATGTCAATATAAACCTATTTGATAAAATCAGTACGTCAGTAAATTTAAAGATAATCATACAATTTAGTCAGATTAAAGTCTAATATCACAATAGAATAATGTTATTAACATTATCAAAAAAATTATGTAATTATACAGTCACACTTAAGTAATTAAAGAAACAAACAGTATTCATAATAAAGTCACAAACAGTCAAAAATAATCGTTTGTGAATTCTTGAATGGAGTAATATCACTTTTCTGTCAACAATTTTACAAGATTTTTTTTTTAATAATTGAAGTGGTTTACCTTTTTTGCTGCTGGGGATTTTATTATACACAGTTAGTGCCATGCAAAGAATGCTCTTTTTTAGCAGAGAGGTTTTGTATCCCCCAGTACACAACAGCTGTTTATATTTGGATCTCAAACAATTTGTGCAATAAGTCTTGTATAATATGTCGCATAAATCCACTGGTAGGTATATATACCATGAACTGTCACATACACTACTTATTTGGGACTTCTCATATTATATTAAGTCACAGAACTCTTTGAACCCCTTTCCTCCATGTGTCACCCTTTTTAGTATTTAACGAGAACTGTCATTTTGGATATAGCCCATCTTCTTTTCCATCCGATTTTACTGCAAGGAAAAGAAAGAATTTGCTTTTCACACGACTCACATTATATCTGTGCTTTTTATAGTCTCGTATTTTGACGTCAATTTATTGCAAAATAATATTTCACTTTAATATAATATTTAGTATAAACTAAAGAGAAATAAATGTCAGGCAAAACTGTTGTTTCTAAACTTAATTTTATTTGTTTCATATTAAACTGAAGAGCAGAGGAAGTTATAGGAATAAATTTAACGAGACAATAGGAAGTTCGAGTGTTAATGAAGTTGAACTAAACTGCGTTTAACTTATTTAGCTATTGCACAATAGTATTATAGAAATGTTTGTTCGTACTGCTTGGTTTTCTCAATTCTGGAAACACACACACACACTTACGAGTATCTTCCATAATTGTGTGTACCATTCACGTCTTAGTTAAACTTTTTTGAGATAAGAAAGTATACGCTAACTTACTACACTATACTACTTTGCTTGTGTTATTCATAGACGAGGTTATTAAAATGGTATAACTCAAGAACGTAAACAACGTTACTAATGTTTGAAATACTATTGCGAACCTAATGACACCTTACTCATACGAATAAGATACGAAGGAAAGACCTCAAAATTACCCTTTCATTTTCACCGAAGTCTTAAATTGCATGATCCTATTGCGAGCTATTTCTATTGTAGTTTCAGTTTAAGGAAAAATTGTATGAGGATAATAATTTTTTTCTTCGTAACGAGTGAAATAGGTGATGATAAATCACAAGCCCACTTGTGTGGGGGCCGCTATCGCGAGACAAAAATGCCCCGTATAGAGATCAGTCTCTATCGCGATTAATTATTACTTTTAATTTTACGGTTCTATTACGCAAATGTATTCTTTTGCTTGCTGACATAAAGGAATACTTAAAAAATGATCAATTATTTTCATATTTCATAGTTGCTGCTGTAGCTATACTAAGAGCCTATAGACTCGCATTACTTTTATATAATATGTTACACTCAAAGATCAAAAACGCTCAGTGAGCGAAAAAATAGCTCACAACGCGTTGTAGTCACAGTAAAATATCCACATGGCGAAACTCGTGTTATGGTCCAAATGAAAACACGCACGACGCGTTGTGACAATCACCGAAAGACCAAATAGTGAAATTCGTGTCGCGGCTGACATGCTATTCGATCTCAACGTGTTGTGCCAATAATGAAAAGCTATGACGTAGGGCAGTAGCTGCACAGAAGCGTTATAAAAATACCTGTGTAGCAGTGTAACTGCACTGCTACGTATTGTCGTAGCACTGTTGCGCTGCTACGTATTTTTGTATACTGACTGTGGTAAAACTGACAGCAAAACCTACCGTGTAATGGATGCCTAAGGCCGCGCCGCGCGCCGCGCTGCTACTTATCTTCGTAGCACTGAAGAACTGTAGCGCTGCTACGTATTTTCGTAGCGTTGCTAAGTATTTTCGTAGCGCTGCTACGTATTTTCGTAGCACTGCTACGTATTTTCGTAGCGCTGCTACGTATTTTCGTAGCACTGCTACGTATTTTTGTAGCGCTGCTACGTATCTTAGCACTGTAGCACTGCTATGCATCTACTTAGCACTGTAGCGCTGCTACGTATTTTCGTGACATGGTGGCCAGCACTAGGTATTTCCACAATGAACTAGGAATATGCTACGACTATGAAATTTCTACTAGTTTGTCTAGCAACAAACATGATAACTGATTACAAACTTAAAATAATCACATTAATAAAAAAAAATAAGATTTAAAAAATCATAACGACTGCTATATTAAAATAATATTTTTTGCATCTTTTTCGTTGTCTACCTTTTATTTTCATACTAAATAAATTTTGTCCTGTACACGGTTTATCATTATAAAAATAAAACATTTTCGAACCCTTAAAATCACACACGACATACTTCATCAAAATCGGTACAGTAATCAAGAAGGAATTTAATCATCATTATTAACACACGAACACAAGAATAAACACAGGAATGAAGAACAAAAGATATTATATAAGACACCAAGCAGTGCATATATTAAAAACTATAATAAAGTTATTAAAACATTATACATTTTCTTACTTAAATGTAATATTTTAAGGCAAAAGTATATAAAATATAAATATTCCAATGTCAAAGACATATTGGATCCTATTTCAAATATCTACCAGTCCAGATAAATCTTTCTTCTCAGAACAAGAGCCAATGCTATTTGATTTCTTCAAACGAAATTTGTTTCATGTTTTTGTCATTTCATTGTTTTGTGCTACAATTATGTATAAGGAAGATGAAACTTTCCGAATTAATGTTAAACAATATCGTTCCGTTAAGAGCACAATTTACGTTTTTATGGTCATTTCATTTTAATGGAATAGATTTTAACACTTCTTCGACCACATAATTTTCTTGGAAGAAAGTTGCGGAAATCAAAGTACTTTTCAAAAGCTTTTAAGTTGATACTTGTATATATAGTAATAGACTCAAATCAAACAAATAGCGGTTTGTTATAGCTCGATCTTTTGCTCGATCACATTCATTGTTTAAAATCTTTTATTCAGCTGAGAAAAAGTAAGGAGAAATCATTTTCTTGATGAGAATGAAATATTTATGGCAAGAAATTCATAATTGAAATTCTCAATAAAGTATTTCAATAATTGAGATGGAATAGCTACACAGTATAATGTTAATGTCATTTCCAAGAAGATTTTAGCTATTATTCTACAGAACGCGTTGAGCTTCTTGTGACCCGGAATATGACGTCACGCCAGAAAAAGGTCATTAACCCCAATCCAAGATAAAGGTCCATTGTGTGAGGCGACCCTTCCGTATTGTCTTGTGGGTCAGACCATGGGAACATGTCGAATTGAATCACAAGGGTAGAGCACAAAAAATGTATGGGCCCACCCAATTTATACGTAGAAGTGACATGAGCAAGAGTAAACGAAACAATTTAATATGAATTAGTGATTCAAGATTAAGATTTTATTATAGAAATTACAGATATAATAGCTTATAAGTTGAAAATCATAGTGTATATAATATAATATCTATGAACGCTTCACACCACGTCAGTCTGGCCCCGTGCTAAGTACCTGAAGGACTTGTGTTACGGGTACCAGACAACGGAAATATATTTTATACTTTTATACTATACATATATTTAAGATTTTTATTATATCATACACATATTTAATACACATCCAGACCCGGGAACATTGAAAACTTTTTGTTCCGTCGGCGGGATTCGAACCCGCGACCCCCGGCTTGAGCTGCCACACACTCAACCAATTCAGCCACAAAAACTAGGCCTTTGCTTCCGTTGTGGATGATTTATACAGTATTTTCAGAGCGAAGTAGCCACTCCTCAAATACTGTAGTGCCTGGGACAAGATTTTTAAATGGCCGTATGGTTGCCCAAGCACATACGGCATTCTCGCAACATAGTCGGCCTAGTCCAGAGGAAAGAACTAGTCAATACGTCTGGGACCAACTATGTGCGGGTTTCCTCACGATGTTTTCCTTCACCGTATGAGTGTCCGTATTATATACTTGAGAACAGAAAATGTCTCATTGGTACACGCCTCCACCCGGGAACGAACCTGTACCCTCTAGGAGTGTAAACCAAAGGTCATTGGGCCACGAACGCTCAATTGAGCCACAGAGGTCATATGAAACAAGCCTTTTTATAATATGCACATAGCATGATGAGTGAGTTAAATTTACTTAACAATATATTGTATATTGTGGTAATAATTCAGTGTATAAATAATACTATACAGGGTGTAACAAAAATAAGTGATAATACTTTAGGGTGTGTACGTTTTCCTTGTAGAGAGTTCACTGTGAAAGTAGCAGCGCTGAAAGACGAAAATTTTTTTCACTTTTGTATGGGCAAGTGCCCGAGCGTCACGAGTTTCCCCATACAAAAGTGAAAAAAAAACGTTTTTCAGCGCTGCTACTTTCACAGTGAACTCTCTACAAGGAACACGTACACACCCTAAAGTATTATCACTTATTTTTGTTACACCCTGTATAATAATAACTAATAATAATATAATATTAAATATAATATTGCCTGATTTTTTATCCAGGATATTTCAATAATATCATGGATGAAAACACAGGCAATATTTATTTTAATATCTTAAATGACGTTCGCTAAAACATTTTTGTTTTTGTGCAACAATTTTTGAGTTCATTACCTAAATGTTATGATATAATATGTGTTTTTGTATGTTAATGTTACTTCATAGCCTCTTCTGTCATTCCTTTCACTTTTCTATATAAGTTAGCATAACACCATACTGAAAATGTTCTCTTCCCTGTCAAAGTAAGAACATAATTACAGAGCACAAAGTAAGCCTTCCGCTGGCAGCTTTGTGTCAGTGTCCTTTAGTAATGGGCGTTATATACAGGTGTATATACTGTAGATGGAAGGAGCTGAGTGTTGAGAATTTTTCCGAGATGGGCGGTGGCGTGGATGACGACTAATAATATTTTGTTGACAACCCGCAGTGTGATAGTAATGGCGCCGATAGATTTTTCGAGAGCTGATATTATTTATTTTAAATGATTAAAGATGTAGATTGTAGAATGTACCTAAAAATAATTTATTGAAAATTCATTTTGACTTTAATAGCAATAAAACATATCGTCTTAAACTTACATTGCTAATAAACCATAATTTTAATAAATATAGATTTTGGAAAAAAATCTCTAATAAAACTAACACATGAACAAAGTCTATTTGTACACAACAGTGTTACGCACACAGGTCACAAAGTTACCTAAAACTATCGAAGCTGTTATGTGTTGTGTCCGTTAATGGACAAATCGAATTAAATGCTGTCAGAACTTGTGAACACATACAGTTTTTTCCAGTATTCGCGCTAAAAGCTTCACGCCATGTATTCCCCTCTACCCTACCGCTTCAGTAACCACAGTCACCCATTCACGACCTGACACTCGTCACTTCATATAGTGTCTATCAAGACCAACTATCGATTATTATCGAAAGAAATGTTTAATAACATCACGAATACATAATTTCCACGTTCTTCACGCTACGTTACGTGCACTAATAAAAAATAGAAACTTCGAGGTAACTCCGAACGACGTAACATAAAAATGCTATTTTGGATTTTCTATGAGTTATTGGTGTAATGGTTCTGTTGGAAATATAAATTTACTAGATGACGCCCGCAATACTGTTGTGCCGAAATTCGTTTATCGCGTGGAAACCGTACATTTTTACAGGATAATAAGTATCCTATGTCCTTTTCTGGGACTGACTAATATTTATATACCAAACAGCAAGATCGGTTCAGCGGTTTGGGCGGGAAGAGACCTAACAGACAGAGACACTTTCGCATTTAAAATATTAGCATGGATAGCAACACGCTGTGAACATACAGTTGTGGCAGCTCCACGTAGATCCGCCCACAGCGTTTCCCGCGGGTATAAGGGTTGTCGAGCGGCGGGCGCCGTCACTCGCGCCGCGCACCGCCTCCCGGACGCTCGGGCTGGCGCGTATGTTCCGCTACACCGCCGTCTAACTTGCGTCCGGTAAGTGTTTGTGTCGTGTATCAGTGACTTGGATTGCTGATTTTGTAGTGGAATATTGGGGTGGTGGATTGTTGATTTTGTACTGGAACAAATTACAAATCTTGTACCGTCCGTCAATGGGTGTAACAGCCGGCTTATGTGTTTGGAAAATTATGCATAAATGTTATACTTATACTTTGATTTTAAACTTGGAATATTGGGATTTCGGATTGTTTATTTTATACTGGAATATTACCGTCATTTGGGTATATATAAAAACTATGATTGCCTGTTTATGTGTCTAATAAATTATATAATATTTCTACTACAAAATATGTAGAATCATAAGTATTTGTTTATGTAAGTATATTTATTTTATTTTATTTAGTAACTTTTTATACTTTAAGCACTATACCCATATCCAGCAATTTTATCCTCTCGCTCAACAAAGGTTGCCTGGAAGAAATTGCTGCTTAGTAATAAGGCCGCCTTTGTGTACCTTCTTCATAGATATTATTTATATTATTTTAAACTTTGTATTGAATGTGCACAATAAAGTATATTTTCATATTTGCGTGTTCTAATGAACATTGTTTTAATATATAAAATAGCCCTATCAAGGCTTACGTAACGTGAAAAGTAATTTTTGAATTTTAATTATTGCTGTTGCCGCCTTTTTAATACATATTATGTAAAAAGCATAATTTAAAGTAGTAATTGGCATTTAATTATTCCAATGATAGAACTTAATATAATTAACTAAAGTTTATTTTTATTGTTAAAATGTCAAAATGTTCATTAAAATGGAAAGTTTTTGAGAAATGACATCAGTATTTACCTATTTATTTATTACACAAGAATAATAAACTTAAAATATACAATTTAGGTGCTATAAAATAAAATACTTATTACCAAACGCGAAAGACGTGCGTCTTATATTTTTAGGGATCCGTACCCAAAGAATAAAAACGGGACCCTATTACTGAGACTTCGATATCTGTTCGTCTGTCCGTCTGTCTCCAGGCCGTATCTCAAAAACCGCCATAGCTAGACTTCTGAAATTTTCACAGATTATGTATTTCTGTAGCCGCTGTAGCAACAAAATATACGAAAAATAAAATAAAATAAATATTTATTCCCATCCAAAAAACGTGATTTTTTGCCTTTTTTGCTCGTAATCAATAATGACAACAGGTAGGCATTTGAAATATTCACTATTTAAATCTTACTTATTTAAATCCTTAATTTTATTTGTTATTTGATCATTGATAATAAAATAAAAATAAAATAAATATTTCAAGGCGGCTTCGATACAATTTTTTGACTACTTTCGCTCTATAGTGGTATGGAACTCTTCGTGCGCGAGTCCGACTCGTACTTGGCCGATTTTCTAGGTCCCTCGTAAGTCTTATCGCTAGGAAAATCACGGTTGAACTATTCCATTACTCAGGAAGATGAGAACAATTTCCAGTTCATTTCAGCTCAGTCCAGCAAATTTTTAAAGGCGAACGGCAATATAGTAAGAGCTTACGATGGCCAGACCTTCGTCAGTTTCATTACCTGTTTGAGGCCTTTACAGAGGTAAGAACGACCACTAACTATGAAGTTTCGGTCGCGGTTACTTTAGGAGGTATCCAGTTCTGAAGGTCTATCTGACCTTCCAGGAAGAGCAAAGCTCAATTTCATAGCTTATATTCTTCGCGGTAAGTGGAGGAATCTCGTCTTCCAGTGCCGGACTTTTTTGACAGCAGTTGCCGCTATAACAAAAAATACAAAAAATAAAATAAAAATAATATTTAAGGATTATTGTAACGAAGTTCCTTATCGCGCGTTGCGAAAGGGGACTAGACGGAAAAAGTTGTAACGACACATTTTTATTAGTTCCTGCGCTGTAGGGGCAGAGGGCGTTGATAGTATTCCTAGGCGTCAACTAGATGGCGTTTTTGAGAATAAACAGCGACATCTACCAGACGTTTAAATAAATTTTATTACAATTCCACAAAAGTGTCGTTGTTAGTATTCCTGGGCGTCAACTAGATGGCATTGTTTTTATAACTTAGTTCCATCCGGGTGTCCCTTGACACCTCTCAAGTTTTTATTTTATTTTATCTTTAGACCTTTTTTGCTCTATATCAATAATGGTAACAAGTAGGCGCTTTAAATTTTCATAAAATCCTAAATTATATGTGTACTTTTATAATTAACTAGCAGACCCGGCAAACGATGTTTTGCCATATAAATTATTTCTAGTATCAGTATAAAAAGTAGATAAAAATCTACGAATAATAAAAACTAAGGAAACGTATCTCCCATACTATTACCGTTTTAAATTTGGTTCCTTTCGAACTGTCATGTAACATCAGCCTGATACCGCTGAAGGCCACCTAAATATTGCAAATGTATTTAAAATGTGTACATTTTATACACATACACATTTTTGACAAGTATTGTAGAACATGTTTTTTGACGGAGTTACTTTTCCTTAGTTTTTATTATTCGTAGATAAAAACCTATTCTCAGGCCTAACGAATACATATACAAAATTTCATTAAAATCGGTTGGGCCGTTTTGGAGGAGTTCGCGTACAAACACTGTGACACGAGAATTGTATTTAAATACTAGCTGTCCCGGCAAACGTTGTTTTGCCATATAAAGTATTTCGCCCATATTGTTTTATTGAAGTGACTTAATAAGTATGGCACCATGACAACGTCCATCGCTATCCCGTCGCACCTACGTCGCACGAACAATGGTCGCCGTCAGTCTCGAGTTGTATGTAATAATTTACTATTATTTATTAAAAAAATGCACTTATAATATAAAAAGTAGCCAGTAGCCGATTCTCAGACCTACTGAATATGCATATAAAATTTGGTAAAAATCAGTAAAGCCATTTCGGAGGAGCACGATAACTAACATTGTGAGACGAGAATTTTATATATAAGATATTAAAATTAGGATAAAATGAAAATTTGGGGGGGGGGGGGTGGGGGTGGCTTCATACAAAAAAAAACCACAATTTTTGGCCTGTTTTTGCTCTATAATGGTACGTAACCCTTCGTGTGCAAATCCGACTCGCATTTGGCCGATTTTTATTTTTGAACTGTAACTTCAAAACGGTTTTACTATAAATTATTATAATTACTTACAAAATAAACGTGTTATTAATGTAAATTATTTATTATGTCATACACTTTGTTAGACAAAAATGAAATACTCGTAGCTTCTTTGAAATTTTTCATCCTATCCTCGCATAAAGATTATAAAATCTGTCTCTGCTCAACGTGTAGCATAATTATAAAAAAAAATGATCGTTAATTATGTTAATAAATTTAATTAAATTAATATGGACTAGAGAAATTTAATTAAAACCAACACTACAAAGAAAAAAGAATAAATGTATGATTTTAAGTTGAGTTTTTGATAAAAATATTCTTACCTTGAAACTTAAATTACTATAGAACAGTAGCCACGAGTTTTATAAAATGTCTTTACTGTCTCTCCCGTCTTGAATAGTTAATGTAAAATACTGAGACGTGCCTGTGATAATCACCACTACATTGTAGTTTCATATTCCCGTAAGGCAAGATGAAAGAACTCGAAAGTTTTTAAAATGACCGTTAATTTAAGTCAATTTGACTATTATTATTAACGATATATATTTAGAAGTATATTTAGGAGAACTTAAAGATTCCATATAATATAAGTAGTTGATATAAAAACACATTCAAAGTAAACATTAACTTCAGAAGAAGCTCCTTAAGCATGTTTTAGACTTAAACAAAGATACATCAAACGTCTTTGATTTTCAAAGACACCTAATTATACAGGGATTTACCAATAAGGCTTATATATAATGAGCTAATTATACTGACTTTTACAATGTTCATCTAGTAGAATCTACTAGAATCTCTCGACTCTCGAGTTACAAAACGTACATTAACCTGTACGCAGATACTAAGAAACAACATGTTCTTACATTATCTTAACATAGAAAAACAAAAATATTTTTTGATTTTTGTGACTGCAGGTAAATTAATAACTTTTATCAATTATAGTAATAATAAAAAAAGATTCTTCATCCTGATAGGTATATATTATCGTAGTCAATAAAGTTTATAAAGTTTATACGTGGGAGAGCCATGCTTCGGCACAAATGGGCCGGCTCGACCGGAGAAATACCACGTTCTCACAGAAAACCGGCGTGAAACAGCGCTTGCGCTGTGTTTCGCCAAGTGTTTGAGTTTACCGGAGGCCCAATCCCCTACCCTATTCCCTTCCCTACCCTCCCCTATTCCCTTCCCTTCCCATCCCTACCCTCCCCTATTACCCTATTCCCTCTTAAAAGGCCGGCAACGCACTTGCAGCTCTTCTGATGCTGCGAGTGTCCATGGGCGACGGAAGTTGCTTTCCATCAAGTGACCCGTTTGCTCGTTTGCCCCCTTATTTCATAAAAAAAAAACTGATGCGACTAGAAAAAATATTATGCTTTTACTTGGGCAGCCATGGCTTGCCACAAGATGAACAGCGGGAATTTAATACTATGATTCCAGCGATATCGTTTATAACGTAACTTGATATAAATTAAAACCTATCAGTCCCGTCGCCCCATTGATAAAGATGATTAAACACAAAAACGAGACATGCCAACGAAATGATTTTATTAAATTTAAACTTATTAACGCTCGCAGTATTTGCCAAAAATTTCTTCGCGAGATTGATGTTGAAACAGTTGCTAGAAAAGATTGCGAGACGAAAATTAATTTCATTATTTTTTCATTACTTCGGATGGAAGTGTCAAAGTGTTACAAAGTTTCGCGGGATCAAGCCGTATAGCCCGGAGCCATTATACAAAGTCGGACTTTTATAATGACAGGGAAATTTGTTTTTATCTCACGCCACTTATTTTTTGAAGCGTATTACATTGGTTCGCTCCTTTACTTCTCCTTCTATGTTGCGGGTGTCCATGGACGACGGCAATCACTTTCATCGGGCGAATCGTTAGCTCGTTTGCCTCTTTTTTGTTTAAAAAAGGTTTTAAAAAACTTGAGAGGTGTCAAGGGACACCCGGATGGAACGAAGTTCCAGTTTATTATTTATTATGTACAAAAAACCTGTATACACTCAAAAAAAAATCGTCGCTACAACTACTGTTCAATGCTTTTCTTCTTCATTTTTTCTGTCTAGCCCCCTTTCGCAACGCGCGATAAGGAACTTCGTTCCAATATAAATAAAAACTAAGAAAAACATCTTTCAACAAAATACGCGGATTGCGGAGCTATTGTTTAACCAATTTGAAACTTCGAAGCAGGCACAGTGAGAGAACTTAGGTTAGTTCTAAACTAATATTAACATTTCTCGGAGTAATAACATTTAACAAACAATAGTACAATTTTAATTTCCCTGGCGCCGAGTACTGGTTGTGTATTAGTTCTGAACAAGCGTACAATTTGTGAAAACTTCGTAAACGTTCATATACTGCGCGGTTTGCATTCGGTTTACGTTTTTGCACTAAACGCTTTTGTTTGACCTTTTTACCCAACTAGAGAGAAGTCAACAGGGGCTGTAATGATTTTGCCAGTCCATGTTTGTGTGTGTACGTAGCGCTAAAAATTCGAATTAATAGATTCATAATGTAATGGCGTTATATAATAGTTTTGTACATTTGATTATATGCCTAATAAATCTTATAACAACAGTACACGTGATAATATATAGTTATTTTATTTTAACATGGCGCATCAAGCAATAAAGGTAATGTTTTAGAAAAGTGATGGTTAATTAGATATTGTGTTTTCGATTAATTGTTACAAAGTACCACAAATGTCGTCAACATATCGAATGTAATCGTCTAGAAATAAGTTGCTGGTAATTGTCAATTGTCACAAAGTTGGAAAATATTTATTTAAGGCATGTAATGAAAAAATAAATAAATACGTGAAGCACTCGGGGACTGCCACGGTAAAGCTTATTGCATAGCATTTTTTATCAACTTATGCAATTATAATTCGCATACGCCTAGTCGCACGCACACAAACACCGTGCAAAGTCTAGCAACGCTGTGCCGCTGTACCGGTCAGAGTGGGGTGTGTTAGGTTTTTTCGTTACAGAATTTGTTGATTCGGTCGCCGCGCTCAAAGCCCGCGCTCTGCAATAGCCTTGTAGTGTATGTCACTGAATATAGGTTTATATGATAATGACAGTAGTGCCGATTCAGTGGCCATTTGGGTCATAATATATTCCGCGGCTGGAGACCCGCCAACAAGACCTAAGACCTGGATCGGCGCATGGGAATTTGGATTTAAAACTAACTGAGGGATTAAAATATTGAATATTTTAATCCCTCAGTTAGTTTCCTTCCTTATTATATATTTTTTTAATTTACTAAATTTATTGGCCACCTCTCTTCTTAGCTTTGCCGTAGTGGGGTAAAAAAGTATATGTCGATGGACAAGTGGTATTGATAGTGATGATGTCTATAAAAAAGCCATTTGTGAGTAAGATGAGAATTTTATGATACAATAAAATATATCTAATTTATTCTATCTCCATATCTTTTTGTTCTTGAAAACAAAACGATAAAACGCCGGAACCGCCTTAACATTAGCCTAATATAGGTTTATATTATGATAATGACAGTAGTGCCGATACAGTGGCCATTTGGGTCATAATATATGCCGAGGCTGGAGGCCCGCCAACTAGACCTGAGACCTGGATCGGCGCATGGGGATTTGGATACGTCACTGGGTTTTAAAACGTGATAGTGTGTTACATAATATTTCAACTATGAACACTTGAAAGACATCGTTTTTATATTTTAAATAGAACGTGCCAAAGCAATTTACGTAGATGCATAAAGACATACATAATATATAGACTCGAAAAAAAGCCTTTCATTTGGTGCCCTGCGAATATTAGGAACCTTTGATGAGCGTATAAACTCTTTATTACGGAATTATTTTTTCACTATAAAGAGTTAACCGTTTCGCAAATATAATATAAAAAGTAAAAGATATAAACCTGTGTTAAGTGAAGCGGTAATAGAAACAGATGGAAATTCAATTCGCACAGACTCTCTTAGCTAATTTAAAAATACATATTTTTTCTCTCAACATCATGAAACGAGGTGTATCTTTATCAGCATGTTTTAAGGAAATACCTAAACCAAATTTTCTATCGGGGCCTTCCTTCTTACTCGAATTTTTCCCTTACCTTAAATATTTAATGGAAAATGTGTTCCATGAAGATTTTAATAAATGTCGTACCTTTTCTACATCAAATGTTTTCTGTAGGATAAAATATTTTCTATCGGACGTTCAGACGTAATCGGTCAGTACTTCATCCTGGAATCAGTATAAAGGAAATGGTGTTCATAATAAATTAGTCGAAATCAGAATCCGAAGCCTTTTCGTAGTCGAAGATTTGATCTATAAATAATACCAATGGAGCTATTCAGACTAACAATAGCTTTTCCATTTCGCGGAAAATATGACAATGTGAATGTTTTTGTTATCATTTTATGATTATTATTACTCGAATAAACACTTTCTTCAAATTATATGAATTAATTGAAAGCATTTTAATGAGACAGTTTATTTTTAACGAAATTTAAAAATGTGTACAACGTGGACTTTACTCGGCGTCGGCAAAGTGTCTTTGGAAATAAGTAGTTTTTCTTCAGAGACGAGCTTTTTGGAAAAAAGGTTCATAAGGACAAATTGGCCGACAAACTGCAAAGTGATCTTATAAGGTTTATCCTTGTAAGTTCGAAATACTTTTTTACTTTATTTTATCTATCAAGTTTCTTTAACTGACTTATCTAGTTTTTACGTGAAAATGTCTTATCGTTTGTTAAATCGTTCTCCCAACGGTCAGGGAAAGTTGAAAAAATCGGTCAAGTTCGAGTCAAACTCGTGCACGAAGGGTTTTGTACCATTTATAGATATCGATAAAAAGTTGCTACAAAATGAAGTTGTTTGGATGGGAGGCCAATTAAATATTAATTTAGTATATTTTAATTAATACCATATTTTATTGTTACAGCGGCAATAGAAATACATAATTTGTGGAAAATTCAACAGTCTATCTATATTCTCTAGCTGTTTTTATGTCGCAGCCTGGAGACAGACCGAAGGACGGACGGACAGACAGTGAAGACTTACTAATAAGGTTCCGTTTTTACCCTTTGGGTACGGAATCCTAAAAGCATAAAGGTCTCGGGCATCTGGCGTTTTCGTAATAATTTATTGGCAATGGGTCTCAAAAGCCAAAGTTTGTGGACGTGGGATGATCGTGTGACTCCCGATAGACGCGAAGTTACGTGCGTTAGTTAGTTTCTATTTCGTTACCAAACTTCGTACTTCAAGATACAGTCATGTGTTGAGTCCTCGCCTTCATGAACGTTATACAAACTAAATTTTCTGACATGTTCATAAATGTGTGTCTTTTGTGAAATATAATTAATTCCAATGTGTATCCACTTAATAAATATAAACATCAAGTAAATTACATAACTTAAAAAGATTGTTGTTTCGGTCTGATACGTTAAAACGAGTCGGACTCGCGCACCGAGGGTTCCGTACAAACCTGCAAGGTTTACAAAGTTTGATTTTGTTACAGCTTAAAGGTATTATAGACCTGAGTATTTGGTATGAATTTCAATTTAATACCTCTACGCGTTTATGAGGAAATGGGTAGTAAGTTTAAAATTATTAAAAAAATATATATTATGTGATGTAACTAAAAATTTATGGTTTTCGTAATTTTTCCTTTATCTATGCTATAAGACGTTGCTTCGTACCAAATTTCAAGATTCTGAGTTCACGGGAAGCACCCTGTAGGTTTTGATTCCCTTGCAAGTGTCGAAAATTTGCGGCATAAACGGCTGTATCTTTTGATTGCGTTGGCTTAGAAGTTTGATTTTTTCACAGCTTCAAGGGACAGTAGACCTGAGTAATTGATATAAATTTCAGCTTCATACCTCCACGCGTTCCTGAGAAAAAGGGTCTTGACAGACGGACGGACGGACAGACGGACAACAAAGTGATCCTATAAGGGTTCCGTTTTTTCCTTTTGAGGTACGGAACCCTAAAAATTAACGAAGAAAGATAGCGCGTTCTATAAGTTATCATTTTAAACTTATAATTATATGACACCGACACTTGCACATGTAAAACTAATCTAAACTTTAAATCAAGAAACTATAAGCGATACATTAAGAAGTAGCAAGTATTCCACAAGATTATAACTTTGTCCAGTCACAGCTGCTATATTTGAAAATGGAACATATTTTAGAAACTTTCCACTTTAAATGGATACTATTTATCATTAACTTTTCAAGTTTATTTATGTACCATATAACTTAAACTATTCACTTCATTATTACATTACTATAGGTATAAAACTAGGTACAAATATTATATGTTTAAAATATACATCATACCTAATGTTATCTGTAACTTAATCTTTAAATTAATAGTTTAAATAAAAAAAATGGAAAGGAAGTGAATATTTTGCTATCACAAAAAGCATCATATTATTCTTCTTACTTTAGACGTAGATTTTATTGTCAAATTGATAAAGTAATTGTATTAAACTTATATTAAACTGTAAAATAGTAAGTTTATTTTCTCAATACTGTTTTTCTCGCTCTTAGCTTTTGAAGTGGGGAAGCCTGGTGTCAAAAGTACTCCGCAGGTCGGAAATGTTAGCACCTTGCGGGTACAGCTCAAAGTGAAGTTGTGACAAGTTGACCTAAAAGGGTCTCGCTGAACGAGATTTCGCAAGATTTCTTTTAGTTTAATTTGTTTCCAAGAACAAAAATTATTATTTGTAAATTACATTTAATATTGTAAATAATTTGAAGCTATTTTATAAAATTACGGGTCTGATTAAGTAACTTAAAATTTCTTTAGTTAATATCATATAGAACTATTTTTGCTACTTATATCTTAAACAATCGCGGCTCATAGCAAGTTAAAAAGTTACTCATCATTTTGTCTTTTCTCACGCCATATCTATTTAAGCTTGTTTTCCGTCGTCGTTATTTTAACATTAGGATCGACTCTAGTTTTTATGATCTCAACTTTGGTCGTTTTTTATACTCGTATTTTGTTTGTAGACATTGAACTACGTGATAATATTATGTTATTAAGTTTGAGACTATCGCTTTATATGTGACGCATAACAGGCGTATAAAAATGAGTAACTCATATTATAATATTAATGTGACATGTACAATATTAGTTGGCTTCTATCGCTATAAATTCCGTCTATTTATTGCTTGCGCTTGTGGGAATGATAACTAGAGTATGCTGTAATGGAATATGCATCTAGGGTACGAGGCGTTTAAAAACATTTTACTGGCTCAATAAAAGATTTATGAACAACAGCTGTGATTCACTTTGGTTTCCTGAATGATTCAGGAGCATCGAGGTGCATGTTATTCATGGATGCAGTTGGTAGATATATATCTATACCAGGCATCCATCTGTCTTTCTGTTTCTTTTATCTCTTTTCGCTTAAACGACTAAACCGATCTAGATAAAAATACTTCAGCCGCGGGGAAGAACAAGGAATAGTTTCATAAAAATGTGTGGTTCTCTTGAACATTTCTGTAACAAATTTCTTTGCGGGAAAGATTTAGCGGAAATGAAACGGAATATCGTCTTTATAATTATGTAAAACGGGAATCAAAGTACTTATGACAAAAAAGAAATCCTTATACGTCTCGAGGCACAAATCCGAAACTTAAATAGGATAAGTTCCTTATCACAAGGAGCGGCTTTAGTTCCCCAAAAACTAAGAAGAAATTTAATTTAAAACCACAATGGCTCGTAACGAATACATTAAGCTAAGGAACTTTTTTATTAATATAAGCCAAATAGCTTTATTCTAATATATAAAATTCTCGTGTCACGGTGTGCGTAATTGAACTCCTCTGAAACGGCTCGACCGATTTTCGTGAATCTTAGCGAGCATATCGGCTAGGGTTGAGAATCGGACAACATCTACTTTTTATATTGATAAGTGCATTTGTTGAATAAATAATAGTAAATTATTACAACGCGAGACTGACGGCAACCATTGTTTGTGCGAGTCGACGGGATAGCGATGGACGTTGCCATGGTGACATACTTATTATTCACTTCAATAAAATAATATCGGCGAACGTAGTTCATAATAACTCTATGTGGGCAAAATCCATACTAATATTATAAATGCGAAAGTGTGTCTGTCTGTCTGACTGTCTGTTACCTCTTCTCGCCCAAACCGCTGAACCGATTTTGCTGAAACTTGGTATGGGGATACTTTGAGTTCCGGTAAAGGACATAGGCTACTTTTTATCCCGGAAAAATGTACAGTTCCCGCGCGATAAACGAATTTTGGTGCAATGGAGTTGCGGGCATTATCTAGTCGTTTATATTATCACTTGAGCAACATTTGTGGTTTTTTTTTTATTTCATTGATGATGTGGTGAGTTATCATTTTCTTTAATGTTTTGTAAGGAATGGTTGCAAAAATATTAGTTCACTAGCCTTTGCCCACGACTTCGCTCGCGTTAAGAAGTATTATTATTAATTATTACGTATCAAAATCCTTTCTTAGCGGATGCCTACGTCATAACATCTACCTGTATGCCAAATTTCAGCCCGATCCGTCCAGTGGTTTGTATTTTGTTGATAGATCACTATGTCAGTCACCTTTGAGTTTTATATATATATATATATATATATATATATCATTTAAGTCTAATAAAAAGAAATAATATTTCAAGACTAAATTTAGCCAAATTACCTCTCGAACAGCGATTTAATTTTATTCGAAAGTGTGACCGGACTCACAATTTCCCTGCCTTTTAATTAAAGTGCTTCGCTCTAATGATTATTAAAATGTAATCAGATAACTAAGTGAACTTCGTTCTCTTACGTACTCTATAATTTACTGAAGTATCTTGAAGTCGACATTAATTTGAGAACCTCAACTCTAACTGCCGTACTCAGAGACATTTAATTATGATTAACCTTCAATGTAATAAAGAGATTGACAGATAATTTATGGGGCTTATGACAAAAATTTTATTTAATTACATTTAAATAATATAATGTTCGTCTCTGAGTGCGGCAGTAAGTAATTATAATTCATATAACGCAAAGCCATAGATATTCTTAGAGGTTATTTGAAAGTTTTTTTTTTCTGCACCTTTTGTTTACAAAATACGAAATATAATTTGGAATACAATAATGATTATATTATATTATTGTTGTATACCTATATTTTTTATTGAGAATAGTAAGGAGTATTTTGCAATGCCATTCCATGATGCATGCATTCATGAAAGCTTGGCTTCGCAAACAACATATTAATAATGAAGCAAGTCTCACACGTCCTAGCTCGTGGCATTATCTCGGCGTCGCGTCGTCTCCCCGACAACTGATTGCCTTGAACGTCGGATTGATGATAGAGTGGCATTCTATGAAATATTGTAATAGGAGAAAGTACCTTGAATTTTTCTTGTAAGAGTATTTACTCTATCAAAGAATATAAAATTAAAGTACATTGTAATAACAGATAAATTTATTTTTAATCAGATAGTGGACCAACAATTTGGTTGAATTATGCCAACCACAGCGGACAGACCGCTAACATTGACATGACATAAACCGGCCAAACAACGTATCAAATCGTACCTACCAAATAACATAAATAATTTCTATATTATCTAAATAATTTATTTAAATTTTTTTATGACCAGTAAATAATTTAAGTTTCAACTCCGTAAAATATTACCTCTATAGATTATTATAGGCTCAAACAGAGCCAATAATCTTAATATGAAATACTTGATATGAATTATGTACGCTATAAATTTCGGCGCCGAATAAGATTAGTTGCTTTAATATAATTAAGCGTCGGATCCAGTTAAGCTAGTAACTATTATATTATTAACAGTAATACTATCAGACACGCTGCCACTGTACGAAAATTTGAGCATAATTTTCCGAACGTGTTAATAATATTTTATCACCATTTTCCCGAGAGTTGGATATAGGTAAAACGTTCTATTTAACGGCGGTAATAAGTATCGTTTTTGATGATAAACCTTTAGTAATTGTACTCAAAAAGTGTAAAAAATCTAACTATCCAAAGGTAAAATTTAAAGCCTCACGAGCGATCCTAAATTCAATGTAAAAGGGACAGTAGAAGGGACGGTAATGGAGGGTCAGGTATAACGACGACGAATATTAAAATCTATCATTATAGGTACTGGAACCTTAGAATTTACTTATGTAACATTTTCTTATTTAGTCAACCTAAAACTGTGAAGTACTGTGATTATATTACAACAAAAGAAACGCGTGAAATTATAGTGACACAATAACAAATAACTTTATCTGTTTCGTCCGCCATAAGAGATATTTAAGGCCATATAGTCCCTAAAATTAGCAGGTCGATGTCTGTCAGTACGAATATCGACGTAAAGGACATTAAAATAACATTCATATCAGTGCGCCTTTTACTTTGGCGGTTACGACGGCCGCCGCGTCCTTGATAGGGCGAAATAGCAGAAAATTATACTTTTCACTTAGATAAACACCAAAATGCAAAATGTAACCACAAATTATTCTTCTTTAAGTTATAAGATTTTCGTAGTAATGATTTTTGAAAGTAAAACTATCATAAGCTTCATGAAAAATAAGAAAAATATCACAAAATATTCGAATTTAGCCTCCTCTTCGGAGTTATTTTTGATCGAGTGAAGTTTCCAATATTATATTTCGAACTACAAATTATCAAAGTACATTAAGTAAACAACAAAGTGTATTTTTTTTTTGGCTTTTAAAAGTCACTATTTGTTTGTTTATTATTGATTCAAAGTCATGTAAATTAAGGACTACCTGGCCTTAAAGATTAAGTTTAATCTAATGAAGAGTTTAACCGAATAATGTAAAAGTTTATGATTACAACTTAATTAAGTTTGGTGATTATTAAATCTTTTGATTGAGGCCTAAATTGTAATAAAATACTTAATAATAAATGTATTATTTTTGCGTTATAAAACTAACATTACGGATTTAAATATTAATAGGACAAGCGCATGAAAAACATACGAGTACACTTGATACTAATTAACGAATACTCAATTTATATTAACGAGTTAATTAATTAAACGTCATCAATTCAAGATGGCGTATATCGGTCCACGTATCGCATAGTTCTGAATGACTAATCCGTAACAAGTTGCGACCATCACCACCGACCCATGTCAGTGAGGGGTCTCCCTTAATTAATTGAAATTCCAAACTACCCGCCTTAAGAATGCTATCAGTAGTTCCCACAGACATAGATCAAGATCTTGATCGATGTCTGTGGTAGTTCCGAACTGATCAACCTTAATGATTCATGAATGTAAATGTTATAAATAAACTTTGATTTTGAATTATATTAATATTAAAGAGGTAAAGTCAGTCTTGTGATGTTATAAGTATAAAGAAATTCTGGATTTATTGGTAAAAATTATTTCAGCAATAGAAAACCAAGTATTTGTAAGGGTCATTATCATAGGCTATACAAATTCCAATTTTTAAAAAAGAATTAGTCAAAATTAAACTAGGAAATTCAATGAGGCATCAAAGTTTAAATTATGCTACGAGTACATAAAAATATATATAGTGCCTCGGAAAAAAGCTAATTAAAAAATATTTGCTACAAAATAATATACTTTTTAAATTTAATTGCTTTATAGCTTAGCGAGCAATTCCTACAGGTATGTGATAAGTGCGATATCTGAATGTTTATATTGGACACCATATTCGAAGATGTAGAGTCCATGAAGCCATTTCCAGCTTTATAACGAATCTAATCTCATAGCAAACAGCAATTTACGCGGTATAACCTGATATCTCTTTGATGTTCAAACTCATCAATATAATGGATCAGCAGTAAAAGTCTGATAAAGCTGTGTTCATTTATGACACAGATCCAGGTATTGTTATCAACTTGAGCCTGCTTTTATAAGCTTTGTATGTAAATAAAATTATTTATTGTTATTTGTAACACTACGAATAATAAAATATAAGGAATCGTAACTCCCATACTTCAACCGTTTTGAATTTGGTTCCTTTTTGCACACTAAAATATGACAATAGCTACGAAACACTAACACTCAAATTCACCAAATAAAGCCGTTGACAATAATTGTCACTTGTATAAATACACAAAATTGTATACCGAATACATGCATAAAGTATGCATGTATTCGGGTCTCATTTTGTAGACTCGCGGAACAAATTTTTGACACAGTTACTCTTCCTTAGTTTTTATTATTCGTAGTTGTAACATGAATATGAAGTATTTAAAATGGATTTAAAAATACGGTCGCCGAATATGACTGTATAAGCACAATCATATTCGGCGACCGTTTTTAGGGTTTCGTAGCCAAATGGCAAAAAACGGAACCCTTATTTAAATAAGGTCTGACATAGGACCAAGTCCTTGTCCGCATAGGGATTTGTGGTCTTCAGAGGTCGGCAAAAATAAAATTTCAAACAAGGAAATGTTTAAGACAAACATAGAGCCAAATATTATCTTAAATACTAACATGCATTAAGCGTGTCCCAGACAGACGCGGCCTGCGGTGGCGGTGGCGGTGGCGGTCAGTTGGATGACTTGAGAGTTCTAGGAACGACACAGACACACGCGGCCACGCGGCCAAGCCATTCAACTGACCGCCACCGCCACTGCCACCGCAGGCCGCGTCTGTCTGGGAGACGCTTTAAAAAAGTGTGGAACCCAGACAGGTTGATGAAATTGATAGGCCTTATCCCTCCCAATAACATCCCCAGGCAATTACAATAAAGGGTAAAATGGTGCTGCAATTTAGTCCGTAGGTTACTGGGTAACACCACAGTAAAGTCGGACAAGTAAGGTATCCAGGATTCTCCCGCCTTCCCCGTGGAAAATCCCCTGGAACTTCACACATGGCAACTTTATGGAGGACATGGTTCGTCACAGAACGATATCTTCTTAATAAGCTTGAAACTCCAACCACCTTGGGTGACCCCTCTCGGCTCTCAACAAAGCCAATGCCACAACATCTAAAGGCAAACTTGAGCAAATTTCTTCGATGGTACGTATACCGGTATTATATTCGATGGAGTTTTTGACACTTAAATCTATACAATATAATATTGTAAACATTTAGCCAACGTTAGCAATTTAAGCAAAAATATGCCTTTTAACTGTAGATCCAGATAGGAATAAAAGGAAACATCACCTAATGACTCTACGGACTAAAAACTAATTAGCCTGGATAAATTAAACTGCCGCTATTAATCACGGAGTATTTACAGTGAAGCTGCTCTTTGATTATAACTGCCTACGGGCTAACACAGGGACCATTAGAATAGGCATTATAAAAAGGGTTGACTTGCTTGTATATGTCGCAGTCATCTGGTTCAATCTGCGATTCGATTGAATGACTAGCGCATTCATTGAATGACTCGGCCGAACGTCGATTGAACGATCGTCATTCAACGTCCAACTAGTTAGCGATTTGTTACATAGCCCTTTAAATATAGCGGACATGAAATTAGCACAGGTAATTGAACGTATTTCATTTTTTTTTTTTATATTCAGAAGGCTTACAGACTAATTACTTAAATAGTTAATACAATAATTTAGATAACCAAATAGCTTGTCATTAGCTATCCACATGTATGTAAGAAGATAATTATACAAGTCAGCAAAAATGTGTCGAACTATATTAATCTATATATACTAGTTTTGGAAAGATAAAGACAAATAACTTAAGTACAAGAGAAAAAAAAATACAATAAATTAAAGAGCAAAACCAAATAATAATATTATGTACCTCAGACACAATTATTATACAATCCTAATCCTAATTTGCCAATAGTCGTTTTACAACGTTAGATTTAGTACAAAATAGGTCAATATCTATGTCCTGCGATACTTTATTAAAAGCATGAGTGTTTCGTAACAAAAATGCATTATTTCTATTATTAGTTGTTGCAAAAGGTACATCAAGTAGAGGCCGGTGACGAAATCCTTGTCTGTTGGTTCGTAAATTTATTTTTGAGAGTAATTCAGGGCAATCGATGGAACCATTTGCGATGTTAACTAAGAAACATAATATGTCACTGATTTGACGCCTGAGTTTTAGTGGCAAAATATGATACCTTCTACAGCGTTGGAAATAGTTATCTGAACATTGATGTGCCTTATAATCAAGATATCTCAAAAAATTTCTTTGAACCCCCTCAATAAGTGAACGATAAATTTCATAATGGGGATTCCAGACTTGAGACGCATACTCGTGGCTACGTACGAAAGAACAATATAAGATTTTGATAGTCTTAATCGATCGGAAGCTAGCAGACTGTCTCATAATAAAGCCGAGTGCTTTATTAGCATTTTTTACGATATGGTCAATGTGTTGATCAAATAGAAGCTTACTGTCGAGAAGAACCTAGGTCCCTAATGCTATTAACTTAAGATATGAATTGAATATCCAGAGTATATTTAGAATCAATTGGTTGTTTCTGTCGTGTCTAAGTAACGTAAAACATTTTGATACATTTAATTGAAGTTTATTGCGATAACAATAATCTTCAAATCTATTAATTTTTTCCCCACTGCGGCGCTAGTGGTCATTAAAACAAATATGGCGCCAAACAGTTTGCACAGCTGATACCACTGTGTTGATATTTTGTCAATTAAATTTACTTTATAGTGCTTTTTTCGTAAAAAATAATGTAACAGCGTGGAGTACCTATTATATTTTTTTAAGTAGCCTTTGACGGCTACCCCAGCAACGGCTACTTAAAAAAATTATAGCATCCCATTTAACGCCTTCACTATATGACTTTTAGTCAAGAGGTTAAACGCCACAGTCAACGTCTTGACGAGTTGTCCTTTAGTCATTCAATTGAATAGTGTCATTCAATGAATGCGCTAGTCATTCAATCGAATGGCAGATTAAACCAGATGACTGCGACATATACAAGCTATAAACAATAGCACGCATGACATCTATTTTTTGTTAAGGGTCACTCTGAAACGAGACGAAGTGAGGCGTATAAAAAATTTAAACGCTATTATACACCGCTCGGTCTCGTAACGTTTCGGTGTGAACTTTTCTTTACTTAGATATCTATTGTCTAACGCGGTATTAAGTGCCTAATATTTTTATGGCTTTGTTGAGTATTAATTAAGTCTTAAAATTTTGTTACTAAACATTAACTGTACTTAAATATTTACATGCATACTATTAGACAAATCAAGGAATAGTCGTATGATAAACCCATATTAATTGTTTAGGTTACGTCAAGAAAACGATTTCTCTAGTACTACTTAGAAGGTGTATAATGGATGTGAATAATGGAGTAATTAGTTACTAGATATCGTGGATGCTTCCAGTTCTGTTGATTAATTCAATAAATATGGCGTCCGTTATTACATTCCGCACATACGTGGCGACCACTGTTGCCCACATGACAATCTAATTACAATGCAATTAAATACACTTATACAGTGCGATATACGAAGCATGAAATAAAATTGTATTATCTTAAAGAAAATACTCGTAAAAACCTATGTAAAATGAAATATATAATGTGTCCGGACACCGGTGTCTGCTCCTTTAATGTCATCATGTTGGCTATCAAATCGCAAACTTAAATATGAATGGAACTATTTTTACGTAGCTTGATAGATAAAATGTCAACCAAACTAGTAAATTTCTCTATAATACAATATTATAGCGCACCCCATGAAGGGAAGGCGAGTAAAAGCCCTGTCCCATTTTACCCACATGCCCCTAAGATATTATGGTAACCTTTAATAACGTATAAAAAGAGAGTTTCCCATTATATAAATGGATTTGAGCTTGGTAAATGTATCCTATAGCCACCATCTTAATATTGGTGACATTGTTAGAAAAGATTCTGAACCCTTAGGTTTTTGACGAATCTAATGTAATTGACCCTAAATATTTTTATTACTATATTATTTTACAATACTAGATGACGCCAGTTCGTGAAGAAACTTGTTTATCATGCAGGAACCCTAGTTTTTCCACAGTAAAAGTGTCTTATGCGCTTTTTTGTTCAGGGCTCAAAGTATTGCTAAATCAAATTTTATCTAAGTAAGTTCAGCGGTTTAAGCTAAAAAGATGATATCCTGGCAGCCTCGATATTTCCTATTAGTATTGATATATTAATTATTATGTTTCCAAACTATTTAATATGAGTATTAAGAAAATAAATCCTCTATATCTTTCTTTACTTCTTTACTTACAGCTTCGACGATTGAGTCCAAGTCTGTATTTAAACCATCTAATTCAACAGATTTGGAAAGAACAATGCCTCAATAAAGCTAGACTAATCCCATATATTAGATTCTCGCAGGGCTCAAGACACGTGTAAATCTCAGGCATTGAGGTATAGTTGGCTAGGTTCCTGATACATTCACCTGTTTAACTAATACCTTAATTAGGGTTCTGTAGCCAAATGGCAAAAAACGGAACCCTTATAGATTCGTCATGTCTGTCTGTCTGTCTGTCCGTCCGTATGTTACAGCCATTAAGATTTTGATACAATAATGGAAAAATTATTAAAAATTTTAGGGGTCCCCATAGGTACAACTGAATCAAAAAAAATTTTTTTTCATCTAACCTATGCGTGTGGGGTATCTATGGATAGGTCTTCAAAAATCATGTTGAGGTTTCTAATATCATTTTTTCTAACCTGAATAGTTTGCGAGAGAGACTCTTCCAAAGTGGTAAAATGTGTCCCCCCCCCCCCTCTAACTTCTAAAGTAGGGGCATGACAAATCTAAAAAAATATATGATGTACATTACTATAAAAACTACCAACGAAAATTGGTTTGAACGAGATATAACAAGTAGTTTTTTATACGTCATAAATGGTAAACCTTAATTTAACTTTCATTAAATCAACTGAAATATAAAAATAAATCAAAAACCTTTTAATTTCATAAAAATAAACCTTATTGCTGCTGCGGAACCTTTCATGGGCGTTTCCAACTCGCACTTGGCCGGTTTTTTTAAGTTACTTTTCCAAGATACCTTTTACTTTGTTTCCATTCAGTAGTTAATTCTGCAAAGTTCTGCTAATGTAATTGGAATACATTATTCATACTCCTTCGTATATCAAGTCGGAATGATATTTTAAAATATCAAATGCCAATTTTTTTAAGTTGGTCTTAAGACTAACTTAAAAAAATTGGCACAACGCAGAATAAATTATTATACGGCACAGATTGCATATTGCTACTCACGATCTTGCCCTTTAGTAATTTATTTTATTAAATATACATTTTGCGTACTAAATACAAACAGTATACTATCTTCAAATCAAATCATCTGCAAAAACTTTATGGAAATATTGGATTTACTTAATTTTTGTTCGTTCTAATATAAAATTTAAATACCAGTATCTTTCATGTTTCGTAGTTTTCATCTCAAAGATAATTGACATTCGTTCGGCTAGTTAAGACTGAAACTATAAATCGGGAGTTCAAAATTGGAAATGGATTTCCATTGATTTCAATAGAGATTCGAAATTGAATCGAAACTCGCGAACAAAAAAATGGCGGAAGGGTCTTGTTTAAACACAATCGCGGCATGTTACTGCCTCTCATGCCTTCAAACAACACAACTTTTTTGTTAAATTTCGAGAATTCGACATCTATTGTTCGTCGAACGTTGCATGAAAAGTTCTTTATTTAACAAATAAACTGTATCATGTTTCCTTTTGTTGATTTTGTAACGGGCCTTTATTTACTTTTTAAATCAAAATGCTTCCTTTATAAATTATTCAAGAAAATTATAGATCAAACATAAAATAATAAGTTAAATAGTATTCAGAGTGAAAAATAAACTATATTTTCTTAACTTATTTTATTTACTCAAAATGTATGTTAATGAGCCAAATGGTTCAAATATGGCTACGTAAAAAGTCTATTCCTCAATCCTCCATAACTGCTTTGATCTATTCACGTATCAGTAAACATATTGGTACAGCTTGGCAAAGAAGAGTCTGACGCGGTGACAGCTGGAACTAAGAGTTTTTATTTATGACAACACTACATTACTTGTCAACTCTAGTATATATTGTGTCAAAAGCGAAGCGTAGGGTTGCCTGTATTTAAAGAAAAGCGCCCTCATTTAATCCACACTCTTCTTTGCCAAGCTGTACATTATTTAGTAACTATACAACTAAATTAATATTCGTAGATCACGCTATATTTAGAGCCATCGATGCATAATGTAACAGATACCTGCTGCTACGCTACTGCGAACTACCACCCACATGCAGGCTATTTCTGTGCAACATGAAAACACAATATGTATTCAGGATAGCTTGTAATATGATATTCAGAATACCGGTTTTAGCTTAATTAGTCTTAGCCACAGACATAGATCAAGATAGATACCGCATGTGTATGTACTTCGCATGCCATATAGCGTTCCCAAACGAAGAGCAATGCTCGTCTTTCGAAAGTCTTTTCTTTAGTCTGCTATCGGAATCGGACGTCAATCGGAATTTTAAAAATGCCTAAATGCCTAAAAGTGCCGTATTGAGCTGTAGAAATTCAAATAGGAACGTTGGCCTTGATAATGGATACGTTTCTTATCATCGGTACGTCACAGTAGGTAGTAAAAAAGTGGCACGCTCGTTTTCATACAAATGGAGCGACATGCGGTATCTATCCAAGTCTATGTCTGTGGTCTTAGCCAATTAAGCTGAAACCGCTCTCATTGTTTTGACTTCAAGACCTATCAGCTATGCATTGTCTTTTTGTATAACAGTTTCCGGGAATTATATAATACAACAGATGCTTTCATAGCTATTCGCGATTAATCAGCAGGATTGTTAATTAAATTAAAGTTAAGTAATCATTGGAATATGTCATGGTGTGCGGCTGCTAAGCAGTCTTCGATTAATTAATTGTTTTTAAAACCTACTTTATTGTTCTTCTACATCTATCTAAAATCTTGTCTCTTTTACCGAGTGGGCGTGTAACAGACAGACATAGAGGCGTAAATTAAGAACGCATGTCACAAAGCGACTCTCGCTGGCTTACAATTAGAGTCAAATGTCACGCCAGCTTAACACATAAGCCAGCTAGGGCTTTTACTGACTAGAAAACCCTTTGTGTCACATATTCAATGTTTTTTTCAAAGCTTCAAAGCTTTATTAAATATTAAAAAGCTTTGATTATTTCTATGATCATGTCACCATGAAATCCATACTGTGTATATAGACGTTAAATTTTTCCAAATTGTTATGAATTTTTAAAACAGGAATGTTAAGAAAATAGCAATTATAATATGGTGATATTATCCAGAATATATTTTTTGCACCAATTTGATTGCAATTTTTTTTTAAAATCCTTTGATCGCGGATTCTTGGAAATCTATTGTTATTCTATTGTTGTCGCGATCACCAGTGATCTTATGGGGCTTGATAGGTTAATAATGAAGTAAAAAGTTTTTATTAAAATTAAGCTCACAACTTCTCGTCACCGTGCACCGTCGATCGTGGGAAAACGAGACACAATAGATATTCTATTGTGTCTCGGACGCCGGTGACTGTTTGGGGCTTGATGAATTAAAACTCATTTGCGTCTAATTTATAAACTGAATAGAATATTCTTAGAAAATATGTCAAAATTATATATATTTACCATTACGTAAAATTTGATACTCAATATCAATAGTTCCGCAGCTAAAAGCATTTGGCATAGCGAAACGAGAATCAATGCCAATACACATAATATTAAATAAAGACGGAGAGATAAAAGAAATTTCTTCGCAAGTCTTCTTTACTGAAATTTTATGGTACGTAATATAATAAAATCGGCCAAGTGCCAGTCAGACTCGTGCCCGAAGGGTACCGTACCAATATTCCCCGTTCATTGATATCGGGCAAAAATAAGCAAATATGGCGATTTTGTATGGATTAAATATTGTTTTATTTAGATTTTAGATTTTTTGTCGCGTTTCGCGTCTCGAGATACAGCCTGGTGACAGACAGAGGGACATATGGATAGACAACGAAGTTTGTAAAAAGGTCCCGTTTTTATCCTAAGGAACGGAACCCTAAAAAAGCGATTGAATTGAATATAAACCAGAATCGAGACACATTACTCGAGATTATTTAAATGAGCCGTCATAAGGAGCTTAAAAGGGGTGTAAAATGAAGCAAGTGTACATTATGTATGGGACAGCGCACACGTCCTATAAACGTATCATCCTTCATAATCCGTTTTAATTCATTTGGATGTTAATGTAAACAAATAATTAAAACTCTACCAAATTAATGAGTCATTATAGTATTTCTTTATTGGGCAGTTAGTACGTGTTTCTTAAATCGGTAGCATTACAGCTATATAGAGCTTAGTTTAATATGAAGAAGTATAGGTAATAGGCATCTTGGATCATTATAATATATAAGTGTATAATATAGACAGGATTAACAATATATATAGCAGTAAATAACTTATGTACTACAAAAAATCTGTACTTACTACTTATTATGAAAAGCAAATATATTTTGTTAGTTTGCATTAAATGGACTTTATGTCAGTAGTACAAGAAGTTACTAGAAAAATAAATACGTTTTGTATTGTGGGTTTTCCATATGACATTTACATTCAACCGTAAAAAGCCGAAATCCAAAAGTTTTGAGATAAATCGACACATGCCAGTCCGGCTTTACAGAACGTTTACAAAAGGCTACCTCCATCAAAACTTTGACATTTTTGATTTTCAAAATATACCTTTCATCTCCCATTGTGCGCTTTTATAATTCTGGACGTCACGTTATCGTGGACGCCGACTTCCACCATAAAACATTGGGTACGTTAAATGCCCTTTTAATTTTACGCACCGCAGTTTGCTTTTAAAATTCTGGACGTGATGGAAATATCGTGAACGTCTGCGGTAAAACGATAACACAGAGAAGTAAAATGCCTGAACACGTTTCAACGTAAACGTCCACATCCATAACGCTACGATAATGTGGCACACCAAACTTCCCTCTAAAACCGTCCCGATATTTTTGCTATGTAGTGCGTAGCTACAACAATTAATTGATATGTGAGTGAGACCACGTGCTCGCACTTCCTAGCTCGCGCCCTGCTAATACGCATGCCTGTCAACAACAACAAAGCTGTCTTCGCTAGTATGAACTATGAAATAATAAAAAAAAAACCGGCCAAGTGCCTATTGGGCCACGCGCAATACAGGGTTCCGTAGTACCTAGTAGTGATAGTTTTTGATAATTTTTGTATGGTTAATGAATGTACATTTACAACGTGTTTTACACTACACATCATCATCTCAGTTACGTTCAAAGGAATTTGAATGAAAAGTTCCTTTATACTTCTCCGAATACATTTTTTTTAGTTGACCGACTATTATTACTCAATAACTTATGAAGTCTTCTTAGCCGTGAGCCGCGGACAGACAGACGAACAGACAGATGGACAGACAGACAGATAGACGGACGGACAGACCGAAACTATAAGGGTTCCTTGTTGACTACGGAACCGTCAAAATGGCGTTTAAATAATATGATATAGTAACGTTAATAGAGCTTTCCCGCTCGATATGTAGGGTAGGTACCATTTTTTTTTAAGATTTTATATACCATTATGTGCATTCATGCCGAATTACGGCTTTGTAGGCCCTATAGTCTCTGAGCAAAACCGCGGACAGACAGAGGGACAGACAGATGGAAAGAGAGACAGACAGGCGGACGGACATACTGAAACTATAAGTGTTTCTTGTTGATTACGGAACCCTAAACAATACATTTAACGTTGGACGCCGACGTCCACGTTTTACCGTGGAAATCGGCGTCCGCGATATTATTGTCCAGAATAATTATAAAAGAGCACGATGTTTATATGTGTGGTTCA